>OY752145.1:0-2700041 GCA_963573315.1 Entomortierella parvispora
AAAAAACCCTAAAAAACCCTAAAAAACCCTAAAAAAACCCTAAAAAACCCTAAAAACCCTAAAAAACCCTAAAAAAACCCTAAAAAACCCTAAAAAACCCTAAAAAACCCTAAAAAACCCTAAAAAACCCTAAAAAACCCTAAAAAACCCTAAAAAACCCTAAAAAACCCTAAAAAACCCTAAAAAACCCTAAAAAACCCTAAAAAACCCTAAAAAACCCTAAAAAAACCCTAAAAAACCCTAAAAAACCCTAAAAAACCCTAAAAACCCTAAAAAACCCTAAAAAACCCTAAAAAACCCTAAAAAACCCTAAAAAACCCTAAAAAAAACCCTAAAACTTTAACCTTAATTTCAATTAGTCAGGCTATCATCACGTATTTCCTTTAAAGGAAATATTGAAATAAAGTTTGAAGCAGTCTAATTGTTGCATTGCATTACATAGAAGCCGATTGAAGGCTTCTAGAAATATATTTTAATTGCAATTCGCAATGGTGGATGTTGCGTAATTGATCAAAATATTTCCTTTTTAGGGAATATTTGAAGGGCATTATCTCAAGATGCAGTGAAATGAACGTACCTTATATTGTACTCAACGATAGCCCTAGATAGAGCCTTTGTGCTCGTGTTTCAAGTTTGCTTCTCACTTGAAAAGATCTGGAGTAATTGCTCCAAACATTTCTTAAAATGGAAATATTTGAGTAGCTGTTTCTCTGGATCTGCTCAAACGACACCGGTTCTTATTGTATGCCAAGATAACTCATTGCAAGGGCTTTCTAATGCCTGTAAAGCTGCGGCCTTTGATCAAGCTGATTTTGAGCAATTGATGATCAAAATTTAATCAATCAAAAAATTTTATACTCACTTTTCTCGATTTCTGTAAGTTAAACACCTTCAATAATAGAAATGAGCATACGTTAGAAGCGAATCTTTGAGCTGCTTTAAAAAATCGCAAGTTCGTAACGTAGATCTTCATCAATTGCCTGTCTAACAGACTATTTCTTATCAAAATTTTCAGATGTCATTGCTCCAGAAGCACCTTGAAGACATGGAAGAGTATTGTATATTGACGATAGACACTGATGAGCGCTTTCTGTAGCTGCTGGTGCGTAGTCGATTCACAAAGTTAATCCCGAGCAATTGCTTGTCAGAAATTTAATCGCCATAATTTGTGTCATCATTTTCTCCATGTCTAGTTAGTTGAGATTATTGAGTAAAGGGCCCACTTGTAGGCATTCATGAGTGGTTGTTTTTACTTCAAAAAAGATCGCGACTTCTTATGACAGATCTTGAGCAATTGCTGGTCAAATAAATATTGGAAATTATTTTGAACACCTTTATCTCCAGATCCACCTTAAGAATGGAACACAAGTCATGGGCAACCAACGCCATTAACGATAGCCTTCTATTCCATCAAGATCATTGTCAATTTATCAGATCAGCCGCAATTGATGGTCGAATTTTAATTATTTTTCACAAGTGAATTTCATCTTCTTATTATCTCCTTCGCGGATGGCAATGAAAATCATATGAACAGTGAGGTCCTCTCAATTGTATCCTGTTCATGCAGGAATATTGTAATAGGCACAGAGGGGAATGCAAGGGAGAGACCGGGAGAGGGGACAGGGATAAGGACCAGGGACAGGGACAGGGGAAGAGGTAGAGTTGGGAGAACGAATGATGTTTATTATGTAGGGGGGATGGGGGTATATATATACGTCTGTGTGGCTGTGTGGCTGTGGTGGCTATGATGGTATTGTTTGGAGTGTAGTTTTGGAGTGTAGTTTTGGAGCGTAGCTAATCTTCTGTTGCAAATATCGTTGATTAATAGATCGGATGTGGAGCAATTGCTCAGAGAAATGTTCATCTTTGTTTTTTTAGATGGCATTAACTTCAAATCTATCCTGCTCTGAGTCACCAGATCCACCAAAAGCGATAGCCGCTATCAACGACATTCAGATGGGCACGCAATATCGCTAGTTGTTTCGTCAACGCTGGAATAATTGCAAAAAAAAAAAAAACAAAAAAAAAAAAACAAAACAAAAAAGTCGCAACAGTTGAAAGTCGAACGATGATATCCCTAGATCTCCATAGAAGAGACCAATGATAATCGCTCGTGAGGGTAATGTTAAGCGTGGAGTTGCCAGTTGCAAGAGAATATATACCATAGCCACCGCCATTTCTGATCAATTGATGTTTACATTTTTACTTTCAAGATGAAAGAGACCATTATTTTGTGTATCCCGAGTCTACGAGTCGGTGTGAAATGACTTTCACTTGGAAAGAACGGAACAAGGATAGTAAAGCCGGGACTGAGACTGGGAGCGATATCAAAGGCGGTTGATGAGCTGTTTCCAAGTTGCTACAGCAAAACCTATTGATGGAGTGAGTTCAGTTACATCGCTGGACGATATGTGTCTAACATACATGTTTGTTGAAGCGAAAGAAGAGGCAACATAAAGATCGAACGATGGCAATAACCTGTGCAGCTTGAAATGTCGGGGGTCTGTACGTCAGGAAGAAAGAAAGGTGCTGTTTAATGATAGAGAGCGACAGCCTGATATGACTGTCGCACACTACTTAAGGGGCGCGCAAGCGCAACTCTCTCTAACTAGAAATAAACGGCAGGAGAAATACGTCGGTATTGCACCGGACGTTACAAACTCCCCCCCCAGATTGATACCGGGTAGAACTAATAGTGGCTAACTTTACGGGGATAAAACTGTGGAAAACCCCTTGATAGATTGACGAGGATAAAATGTAGAAAACCTCTTGGATTGATAGGTGAGGGAAAATCGGGAAAACCTCTGAATTGCGAGATAATTGCGAACTCCTTGTGCTGTGCATAGAGAAGGTGTAACTCTTTTATAGCTTTTAACGGGTGTAAAATACGACCGGTGGCCAAAAAACCCTGTGATCTGGCATCTGGTGCTCTGTCTGTGTGAGAGGAAAACGCTGACCTCGTTAAAAACCTCTTGGCTCTGGTTGACTAATTCCTCACTTTGGCTTTGCGGCTCTTGTTGGCCTGAGAACTCTGGGCTTTTGCTTGCTCGTCTCGTACTTGTTTTTGGAGTTTCTTCTCCCTGTTGTCTCTGATACGAATTATTCTTTTAGCTGCATGCGGATTGTCCATGCGCTTACTCTTCCAGTATTTGTCGATGATGTTCTTTGAGTCAAACTGGTCATAGCTGAGTTGCTGGTTGTGTGAGGAGTCATATCCTTTCCACTGCACAGTGTACAGCATCCCCTCCTTGGAGAGCGAATGGTCAAGGATCATGTCGATCTCATATGACTCGGCACTTTGCACGTCTAGCGCTTGGGTGACTTGCTTCAGCTGCTCCGGGGAATATTGACGGGGCAGTTTCTCAGACATTGGATCGAGGAGAGTGTATGAGCCATGTGTTGAGCGGGAAAGAACCTTGTATGGGCCGTGATATTTGGCGTCAATCTTGCTACCAGGTACGTCTTCCTTGGCCATGACATAGGTGCCAGGCTGGAAGTCACGCAATCGATGAGTCCTATTGAACTTCGAAGCCATAGCTGTCTGAGTCCCAGTACTGTAATCCGAAATTGCAGGGTATACCAGTTTCGTGAGATACTCTAGACGCTGTTCGTTCTCCTCATCTGTCAATAGATGGGACTCAACCGCGGAGAAATCCGTGAGAGTAGCAAACGATCTACCGTAGAACAATGAAAACGGCGTTGAGTTGTGGAGACTGGCGGCCTTGGTGTTGAGCTGTAGCTGCGCCATGGGTACATAGTTATCCCATTGGTCGCGCCGTCCTTGAAGTTGTTTCTTGATGTTGTCTTTCATGGTGCGCACAAAGCGTTCAGCCACGCCGTTCGACCTTGGGTGGTACGGTGTCGACAGTCTATGATCAATTTTCAACTTTTGATTCATGAGCTTACACAGTGAATTAACGAACTCAGAGCCGTTATCACTTTGAACGATCTTTGGGAATCCGATGCCGCAGAACAGCTTAAACAATGCTTGTGCGATTGTCCGGGCTTCCTTATTCGGCAAAGGTTCAAGGAAGACAAACCTGGTACAGATGTCTACGGTCACAAGTACAAACTTGTTGCCGGATGTACTGGTATCGAATTCAGCAAGATCCACGGCGACATGCTCACCGGGTAGCCGTGCATGGATGGGCCTGAGAGGATGGTAACCCTTTCGGGCGATGTTGAAGTACTGGCACTGTGTGCATCCACTGACCCATTTCAGGCAGTCTTCTTTGAGCTTAGGCCAAGTCTTACCAGTAGCCTGGATGGCTTTGACCATGGCTCCCGTACCTGGATGTCCAAACTCATGGGTACGGCTGAGAATAAGTTCTCGCTCTTCCTCTCGGAGTACAACTTCGTGGGACACATCATCAGAGACGAATTCTTGCATGTACGCTTCATCCATTACGAACCTGGTGCCAATCTTGAGATCTGGCCCGGAGGATGCTTCTGGTGATGTGTTGGCCCTGTCGATGGTTGCTGCTTTTAAGGCCCGGGTGACGGCGGCAACAGATGGATGCCCGTCAGGGACCATGTCCATGTCGTAGTCTTCGCGTTCTTTTGTGGGGTCGTCCTCTTCGGTAAATGCACGGGACAGTGCATCCGGTAGGACGTTCAGTATGCCTGGTCGGTAGATGCACTCGAAATCGTAATTAAAGATCGTCTCCTTCCAGTTCGTAACAATCTGAGGAAGTTCCTTTTGCTCGTGTATGTAGGTTAGCGGACGGTGGTCAGTGAAGAGGGTGAACTTTCGTCCCCATAAGTATTGATGAAAACGATTGAGTGCAAAAACGATCCCAAGTAACTCCTTTTTGTATGCTGGGTAATTCTTCTCGCTTTTGTGAAGCGCCCTGGCCTGGAATGAGATGTAGTTGATCTTCGACTCGTCTCCATTGGGTAGTTGGTAGAGCACTGCGCCGATGCCAACTCCGGATGCGTCAGTCGCGACATAGAATGGTAGACTGAAATCGGGGAAACATAGACAAGGAGCGAGAATGATTGATCGTCTCAGTTTGTCAAAGCTGCGTTTCTCTTCCTTGGAAAGTGAAAACGTGCCCCTCTTGTTCCGTAAGGCTTCTAGAGGTGCTGCTAGCACACTGTACAGTGGTATGTACTCGCGGAAATAATTGAAGAGACCGAGATACCTCTGGACCATCTTCTTGTTGCGGGGGTATGCCCAAGAATAAATGTTTGCAATTTTCTTCGGATTGATCATGCGGCCATGTCGGTTGACGATGTAGCCGAGCATCAATATTTCAGTGCTGTAAAAGTTACACTTTTCCTGGTTGATAATAAGTTTGGCCTCGGTTAGACGTTTTACGACCGTGATGCAGTGCTCCAGATGACTTTCAGTTTCGTCTGTATGGGCAACAATATCATCGACATAATTGTCAGCAAAGTCGGCGTCTCCGAATAGCTCAGCCATTCCTCGTTGGAAGATGCTAGTGAGTGGTTTCAAACCAAATGGTGCTCGAGCGAACTTGTACTGCTGGTTGTCGTATGTAAACGCGGTCAGGATTTGACTCAGCTCGGCAATTCTCATGCGATGATAAGCCTGAGAGAGGTCAAAGGTAGAGTATCTGGCTTTGCCTGCGACCTTGGTATGCAAGTCTGCGATCTTTGGGAGCGGAAATTGGTCCGTGTCCAGCAACTGCTTGTTGAGTGTGCGCGGATCCAGGCATACTCTGTGCTTTAAAATCTTCCCTTCTAGGTCTCGTCTCGCTGCCATGGTGAGCGTGCTATTATATGGGCAATGTCCCTTTACGGGTACTATCACTCCGTCTTTAAGCCATTGCTTCACGGTCTTGTCAACCTCGTCTTTCTCTGTCTGCGAATAGAACTGCCGTGGGCGTTCTTGCACTTTGCAATCGGGTCCAACTTTTAGTTCTACAACCATCGATGGCAGTGTGCAGTGAGATGATGGGTCGATCTTGGCGTTTTCGTCCAGGTAGGGTTGCAACTGCCTCATGAATTCAGCTTTCTCCGCTATGAACTCGGGTGTCAATTCCACTTCTGGTGTTTTTAACGGAACAATCGGTGGTTTCTCGTCTGTTGGTACCCACAGGAAGTCTTCTCTCCGCGGCTGCTGGAGACGAATACCGCCGATGGTGAATCCTAACAACGAGAATAGGTCCATACCTATGAGTACGTCAAAGTAGTCGAAGTCCATGACATGCATGTGAACTTCCAGCGACTTTTTGTTGCAGATGAGCTGTACTCTATCGCAAGTGGTGAAGTCCGGGACTTGCGTTCCAGTTTTGATTAGCGCTACAAATTCGTCCGGTATGGCTCCAAAACGGATGTCTGCATCCTCAGCAAGCCCTCTACTAATGAGTGATATTGTGGCGCCGGGATCTAATAGAGCAGTACACATTATACCATTAATCATACAGGGCACCGTGAGTCGGTTGTCTCCTGGTTTTGGTTGCCTGAATTCATAGACCTTCTTCAAGTCCTTTGGACGTAGATAGTTTTGACGGTTGTCTTCTTTAATGGAATCAGCCTCACGCATGTGAATGTCGTCATGTCGATCAAAAGCTGCGACTACTTTATGCTGTGTCTGTCCGTAGGATCGATCGGAGCCACGATTGGTTTGAGTGTGCTCTTGAGCATCGCCTCGGCGATCGTCCTTGTTACCGTAGCGGCTGCGGTGATCTTGGCGTCTGCCACCGCCAGCACGACGCGATCGGTCCTGCGAGCGTGATCGTGAGCGAGAGCGTTTGCGACCGCTACCATTACTCTTCTTCTGCTCTTGGTCGGCCTTACGCTTGAAGCAGTCCTTATAATTGTGTGGCGTTCTTGCATTCTTGCAGGCATCGGTATACCAACAGTCCGATGCTGACCCAGTCGAGGTGTTTGATCGGCCCGACTTTGTTGACGACTGCGACTTAGATCGGCCTCGCTGTGATTCGTCTCGTCGGTGCCCTTGGTTGTGCTTTGTCGCTGTACCTGATCCGGAGCCCGATGTGGCCACGTCGGCCTTAAACTGGGACAGGAACCATGCCGTATGGTCAGTTCTGTTGCCCTCGACCGCGCCAGGGGTCTCATGGAGGAATTCGAGGTACGCCTTGACTGAGGTCACATTTTCTAACGCGCCATACCTCTTCAGAGTAGCTTGTTTGCCCACGTCCGAGATATAGCAGCCTAGTGGTTTGATCAGCCACTGGCAGTCCGAGTCCGGGATGTCTGCTGCTTCCATGAGAGGCAAAATCCGGTCGGAAAACGCACGAATTGATTCCCCGTGGTCAGGTCGCATCCTGGTGACGATGTCGGCTACTTTGGAGCTCACCGAGTCAAACCGGATGGCCTTGTGGAGGGCCTCGATGGCTTTGCTCCAGGTCCTCTTATCAATGGGAACTTTCGCGATCTCGGACTCATAGTCCTTGGCGAGCCCAATCTTGACAAGGGACATCGGAAGGTAGGACCATGCTACCTTATCGAACAATGCATCCGTGAGATGCAGTCGTAAAGCGCGCTTGATGTCCTCCTTGAACCGGACTACTTTCTTAGCAATCTCGAGTAAGGCTTGGTCCTTGTCGGTGCTGAGAGTGTCACGCTCGATGTCTAGTATCGGCTGGTTCTTTAACTCGACATGTTTTAGTTTAGAAAAATCAATAGTTTTCGTACCTTTAAACACCGGGATATGGTCGATCTTATAGATGGACTTAATGGCTGCGTGAACTGGGTCTGACGGGTCCCATTTGATGACGTAATCATCGATGGTTAGCGCCGCCCGTTCCGCGCCAGTCATTTTAGCCTCAGACGACGAGGTCGATCGGTCCCCTTCGAGATCGTCGGCATTGGCCTTGAAGGCTGCTCGGAGAGCTCGCTCGGCATCGTGGCCACTGTCCTCGAGAAGCCGGACTTGGACTTGGATGTCCCCTCGGATCTCGGTCCTGGTGTCATCGAGTATCTTGAGCTGAGCCTTTTCACGTGCCGAACCGAGCCGAAGTGCCTTGACAGCCTTGACCGCTTGTCTGTGTCGGTTGTTGAGGTGGGTGATGAGGAATAACTTACGCGACGCCTTGGCTCGATAGCTCTCGACTTGTCTGCGTAGTCCTTGCTCAGACTCGTCGTAGTCGTCCTCGTCCTCGGATTCGGATTGGGCCTGATCATCTAACTCCATGTCCTCCATGATTTTCGAGAGGCGGTCACTGATGTCGTCATCATGCGAGTCGTCTTCAGTGGTGTCATCATCCTGGTGCATTTCCGTATCTTCGTCGATGTCGTCTCTTTGGTCGGTAGTTTCTTGATTGACCGCACTGTCTGCCTGCTGGCCATCAGTCTCCGAGATTGGTGCCGTCGCGGTGGTCTTTCGTTTAGGCGGCATCCTGAAGCTCTCCTTTCCAGATTATGATGGAGTGGTTGGTCCGCGGAATGGCGATGAGATGGTGGTGAAATTTTTCTCAAGTTGGTGGGAGTGACGTTTCGTAAACCGGCCAATCACAGTTCCTGAAAAAATGAAATGTCGGGGGTCTGTACGTCAGGAAGAAAGAAAGGTGCTGTTTAATGATAGAGAGCGACAGCCTGATATGACTGTCGCACACTACTTAAGGGGCGCGCAAGCGCAACTCTCTCTAACTAGAAATAAACGGCAGGAGAAATACGTCGGTATTGCACCGGACGTTACACAGCTTGCTCAGCAAGTAGCATCTTTTCTCACGAGACTTGAGGATTCAACTGCAGCAATTGAGGCCGAAACACTCGACAATGGCTGCAAGTACTGTTGACC
Organism: Entomortierella parvispora; assembly: GCA_963573315.1. Classification (NCBI taxonomy): domain Eukaryota; kingdom Fungi; phylum Mortierellomycota; class Mortierellomycetes; order Mortierellales; family Mortierellaceae; genus Entomortierella; species Entomortierella parvispora. Next base: position 8,732 of record OY752145.1, read on the forward strand.
TAACACAGGTTCTGCAGTGGAAACAGTGGAAACAGTGAAAGTGAAGGCGGATCTCTCTCGACTATCATGGATGGAAGAGCAAGAAGCCATTGGCGTACGATCACAGCCAAACAAAAGGAAAACATAGCTAGCCAAGGCAGAGCGGTACAAAGACAGATAAGTCAAGGATGAAGTTTGTGTATTAAGCTGAGGGAGGTGTACCTCGTATCAATGCGCCTACTACGGCGACCACAACGCAGTCAGCAAGTCCACAGCATAGTCTGGCAAAGCAAGAATAGACAGCGAGCGAGAGAACGACAAGAGGAGCAGCGAAAGACATCTCTGTATTATGATAAAGAGATACGTAGGAGTCTATAGGACTACGACAGTTGTTGTTGGGGCTATGGCAAGGTCAACAGACAGCCAAACAGGCGTAGATAGAGTGGCAGAGTTCATAATGACAGCACCGTACTCACCAAGGCCGTCGAACTGCGCTGCAGTACTCTTGTAGCAGAGAAACGAAGAAAGAGAGGAAGAACCCAGACAGAAAGTGGCAGCGAAAGGTCAAGACAACAGGAGCAAACTATCTACAGTGTCCAGACTATGAAGTTCAAGGTCCACGGCCTTCTCTGGACAGAGTGGTTGCCAAGACCAGCTTTGCAGCTTCGTCTTTGAGGCAGATTGTCGAAGTGGCCAGTTGGAATGAGTCGGTTCGCTGTCAGATGGAGCGCATGTTCAGCGCAGATGGTCGGACAGACTAGATGAAAGTAGATGAAAGTAGATGAAAGTAGATGACCAATCTCCAGGCATGCATGTTCAGCACTCATTGTCAAACTGAGAAGATGAAGCCCAGCAGCCAACCTCGAACTGACCCAAGAGTTCAACACTGAGTGTCGAACTGACAGACGGGAGAAATCAGGGAGGAAGAGAAGCTTCCGTCTATCAGTTCGACACTCAGTGTTATAGGGAATGCCCCTGAGTTGAAGTGTCCCAAGCCACCCCGTCCACGCCATCCCGTGAGCGCACCTTCGCCACACACACATTCGTACAGGTGAAGTGAGTACAGTTCATGCAGCTGGCAAGTGTGTTTCTTTATTTAAAGGAGCTTTCATAGTACAAGTCAAGAGGAAAGACAAGAAAACAAGTAGGGAGAGCGATAGCGGTGCTAGGCTACTTGGTACTTACCCAACAGGCGCGCATGCCTGGATTTGTAGCTTCAAGTTTGTCGCGAGTTGTTCTTGGATCATAGGGATGGACGCTGTTAGATGAGGCGAGCTTTACGTGGGAGTCAATTGAGAAGGCAAGGTCTGGCTTAGCAATAAAGTGAATAGAGGTGGGGGCAACGCCTGCGAGCGAGAAAGAGGGAAGTCGTTTGTTTTTTGTTCCGTTAGTCAAGAGCACACAAAAGAGTTAGAAGCAACCGTCAGTCCTGAACAAAGGATAAAGAGAGACGAAAGGTTCAACTAAGGTCAAGTGCACCGATAGGGAGAGGGCTGTCAAGAGGGGCACAAGGAGACAAGAGGGTTGACAAGGCACAAGACACCAGAGGGTAGACAAGGCTCAAGACACAAGAGGGAGACAAGAGGGATGCAAGAGGACGCAAGACACGAGAGGGAGAGACAGGGCAGACAAGAGGGCAGTAGAAAACATGTGGGAGAAGACAGACGAGGGACGCGGGAGTGACAAAAGCAAACAAAAAAGCAAACAAAACAGAGGGAAGAGAGCACAGGAAAGCAGAGTGGTTGTTCAGAGGCCGACAGATGCAGAAGGGGCCGAGGGATGAACACAGATGAAGACAACAACAAGATGAATCCAGGTAGAAGAAAGATGGATCAAGTCAGAGGGAGGATGAGAGATGCAAGCAGAAGGAGGGGATGAATACAAAGGGAGGATGAGGGCGAAGACAGAGAGAAGATGAACGTGTGCAGATGGAGGCACACAGAGAGAGATGGACGGATTACAGACAAGATGGGCGCTGACAGAGGGAGGACGAAGCATGCACAGACAGAGGAGGAGGACGAAGCATGCGCAAACAGAGGAGACAGAAGAGGAAGAGCCAGGAAAGCAGAGGGATAAGGACACGGGCAGAGGGAAGAAGGATGAGGGCAGAGGGAAGAAGGATGAGGGCAGAGGGAGGAAGGACATAGGCAGAAGGGGAGGAAGAAGGACGCGGTCAGATGGGGGGAGAAGGAGGGACACAGAAGACGAAGGCGAGAGGGAAGAGAGGAAGAAGGATGTGAGCAGTGGGAGGAAGGATGAGGGAGAAAGAGAAAGAATAAGATGGATGCACGAAAGAAGGATGCAGAGAGACGAGGGATGCAAAGCAGAGAAGAAGCACGCAGAAGACGGGAAGGGCGCAAAGAAGAAAGACGAGGATACAGAGGGAAGAAAGGATGCAAAGAGGAGAAGAAGCATGCAGAAGGCGGGAAGAAGGAAGAGGGGAGGAAAAAAGACGAGGAAGCAGGCGGCAGAAAGAAGGATGCGCAGAAGAGAGATGAAGAGGGAAGATGCAGAGGGGAAGATGCAGAGGGGAAGATGCAGAGGGGAAGATGAGAGATGAAGATGAGAGATGAAGAGGGAAGATCTGAAGAAGATGCGGGAAGAAGCAGAGGGGATGAGGTAGAGGAAGAGAGAAAGAGAGAGAATGCAAAGGGGAAGTAGACTGATGCGGAAGGGAAGAAGAGAGATGCAGAGGGGAAGAAGAGAGATGCAGAGGGGAAGAAGAGAGATGCAGAGGGGAAGAAGAGAGGTGCAGAGGGGAAGAAGAGAGGTGCAGAGGGGAAGAAGAGAGGTGCAGAGGGGAAGAAGAGAGCTGCAGAGGACGAGGGGAAAACACATGCAGCACAGGGCAGGAAGGAACAAGGAAGAAGAGAAGGAAGAAAAGAGGACGGACCACCGTTTGCTGTCCGACGGACAATAAAACGCGAAAAAAGATTTTTTTTGGCTCTCGTCCAACAACCCACGGGTCCGCCATGGTCAAGAAGTCCTCTCGTTGCATGGTCAGGGTCAGGATCAGGGTGAGGGTCAGATAGACCACATCCGACCTCAATTGCGTCCAGCGCTTCGTCCCGCCCTTGTTGGCAACCAGAATGACAGTCGATCCGACAGGCGCAGGGTATCACGGCAAGCAAAGTCCTCAAAGAAGAAAAGAGTAGTCTTGATCTAAAGAAGGATGTGCGTATGTCAGGAATAACGCACCAGTCAACCCCAAGACAAATATGGATGAAGGGAAACCTTGGTACAGAGATGCAGAGGGGGATACTACTGAAAAAACAGCAAGTCCCCCCCCCCTGCAGGCCCAGTTACCAGCGTTACCTTTCGGCTCTGGTGTCGCAAGCATCTTGCAGTAGAAAAAAGAACCAGCAGAGATATATCCACCCAGACAAGGAATGATACCCGCGGACGATACAGTATTCAGTACTCCACACCGAGCCGAGGAGAGATGAACGTGTAGTGACCACGCGACTCAGGGTAGGTCTTGCACACGACTCAGACCAAGGCATCATGGCGCGGCAAAATGAACGTTAGCACCTCAGTGATGTTTCTTCTCGTTCCATACGCGATTCGACAAGACAGCCAACATTCGATTACAGTACCTTGACTTATGTAATTAGTCCCGTCCCATCCTTTCAGTGGAAGGTCTGACCTCCGTTGCCGCCGAATACCAAGAAAAGAACAAAAATAAAAGGATGAGAATTGCCTGCTATTCCTTGATATCCTCGTCATCGGAGTGAGTCGATGGTCCTTCAATCTCAAGACAGCTGCTTGACAATATCACAACGACTGTTCATGTCAATTGCTGGGGTTCAAGCGAGAAGATCCGCATCGTCCTGGCATGGCATTTTTTGTCTACTGGAAACCTATGCAGCGGATCAAATGTTTGCAGAAACCATCAGCTCTTGGCACGTCAACTTCTTCAGTTCACCGTGATCACTTGACCTTTTTTTGCCAATGACTTCATCCTACTGCAAAAAAGACCGAGAGTACCCCTGTCGTCAATCGTCGAAACAATCTCAATGACGAGTAAATGTCCAGTATGTACTTCATATCCCACCGTTCGTACTTACTCCAATACAATCGGCGACCACAGTTGTTGACCCTCGCTGCTCGAACTTTCCTCCGAGCCATAACGCCAAAGTCCGAGGTTCATAAGATTAAATACTGAAAACATGATGATGTGCAGAGTACTTGTATTTGGATATCAGCGCAAAGCACCAAGTAGCTGATCGCGTCCACAGAATGCCTTTGGAAAGAAGTCCTAGTCTTACAGAATGGCAATTAGGCCCTGAATTGTGAAGAAAATAGATATCCAGAAACTGTTCCATGCTCTTGGGCTCTTACCACATGGTCGCGATCAGACTCTCTCGTCCAACCGCATTCGATGTGGGGGTTGGCGCTGTTGAATAGGTCCTTTGACACGACTTTGCAGCATAATACCTTCCAGATTGCTGACAAGATGGTTTTCATGCGTTAGCCACAGATTGCTTTGTTGGAAATGCCCCCGGAAGATTGCGCCAGCTGTTGTAAGTATCCTGAATCCATCATCTGGAAAAGTCGCCTTCTGTTGCCACGAACGCAAGGTTCCTATCGTATGGCCTTCACGGTCATATCATTAAACACAGCCAAACAAGCTCCTTCAAGCTCTTTTGCATGAAAACTCACCCTGCGAGTTAAATACGTCTTGCAAACCTCAGTATCTTGTACCAGCAAACTTGTGTCGTCAGAGCTGCCTTGACTTGCGTTACTGCATTCAGAGACTCGGCACAGAGCCTATTGTGGAAGATGGCGTCGGAGAGAACATATGCTATCGTAGTCGGTATATGCAGCCATCTATGCGTTTCTGCCTTCCTGTCAGATATACCTTCGCGATCATTTCCTTGAAAACGGATGCGATGTGGCGCCAGCGTTAGCAAAGGTCGTGAAGGACTATCCGGAATAAGGCCTAAGTTAGGGGCAGCAAGGGAAGATGAGAACATATGCTTTAGCAGGCGGTATATGAAGCCATATATGCGCTTCTCCCTTCTTGTCAGATATACCTCCATAATTATATCCTTGAAAACAGACGCAAGGTGGCGCCAGCGTCGTCAGATGTCGTGAAGGAGTCTCCAGAATGTAGGGGCTGCAAGGGGGCGAATCGCAGAGAGGAGAGAACTGCATGGCTTGCATTGGTGAAAGCAAGTGAAGTCGCGGTAGTAAAGAATGAAGGATAGGGCGATGGATTACCTGGCGTGGTCGATGGATGACTATGCGAATAGATTCCTTGATTGGAGAAAAGTGAGGAAGCGAGTCCTGGCGATAGGAAGGGATTGACCAAGGATGGTAGGAGGGTGCAAGGGCAAGAGCAAGAACGCGAGGACGGACGGGCGGAGGAACAGAAAAGAGCGCGCAAAGACCACGTGCTCTCTTTTTTTTGCGATTCGTTTTTTTTGCGCTCTCCTCCATAAGGGATCCTTACTCCTGATTCCTCTCATCCATCAGCTGCTGGACGTCGGAACATCTGGACAACTGGACAACTGGACAACTGGACAACTGACTCGCTTCGCAGGCACTTGAGCTAATGGCCGTCAGATTTCAGCCAACAACGACATGGACATGTGTGGACATCATGTGCTGAAACAGCCCCATGCATCTGGAAGTTGCGGAAGCACACATGGAGCCGTCAGAAGTGGTAATCACTCGTGCCTTCTGAGGATTGAGCCATTTCATGCTATGGAAAGGATCATCTTTTTTAGTGCTGACCACTTCTGATGGGATGGTGCTGGCATGCATTAGAGTCTCTGGCCTTGCTGAAGGGATCAAGAACAACTCTTCCCTATTTGAACAGCAGGAGCAGCAGCGCGGCGAAACATACCAAGTCGGCTGTTGTTGACGAGTCCAGAGACTGTACAATAAAGATCATCCGTTCCTGCCTCTCCCCTAGAACCCTGACCCTTGCTGTCCCCCCTGACACCCTTTCTTCGACCTAGCTCTGTTACTCTTACGCTGACCAACCTCAATTGCCGCCTTCTTCGGCTCAGGCCACAGTTCAATATTACAGCCATCCAACTCACAGCCTGCCAACTTCTCTCGATTTGGAGTCTCCATTGGGCCTTTGTTTTCGACGAAGCACCAGTCTCCACTGTAGCTGGCCTGGCAATCGCTAGACGTCATATCCACACCCTGATAGCTCAAAACAACCGTCGCAAACAACGCGACTCATAGAGCCCCTCTCCTCCATACACATCCGCTGCCACGCCACCGATTATCGTTACATGTACAATAGCCAACCTGGTAATAAAATTCGGCGAACACAAAAGTGGATAGAATGAGAACGCGAGGTGAATGTCACCCTGCGAAAATTCTTGATATTAGTCTACCAGTAGTTCATCCATTCAAAAACGCCACCAACTCGACCGAACCCAATGCTTGCCCGCGCTTCCTCTATCACGTCACACACCGTCCCCATGACCTGCGCCGAGGCGCTGTGAAGAAGATGCCCCTAGTCGTGGATCTCATCTTCCTCGCCGCCAATTTCATCCCGCTCACAATTTCATTCTCGAGCTGCAATTTTTTTTCTGCGATCTTCATGTGCAGAATGAAAAAGGAATTGTGAGCTGATCAACATCCAAAAAAAATGTAGACGACTGCTCGTGTCCCTTCTTCTGCCCCTGGCCATTCACTATGAGAAATAAGAATTCCAATTGCAGGCAGCGTGCCACTTTATCAATATTTACGAGTGTTTATCAAAAAGCATTACAGTATTGGGGCCGTTGGTAATTACTACTTGATGTAGGGGAACAGGTTGCCCATCTTTCCTTATTGTAATAGGCACAGAGGGGAATGCAAGGGAGAGACCGGGAGAGGGGACAGGGATAAGGACCAGGGACAGGGACAGGGGAAGAGGTAGAGTTGGGAGAACGAATGATGTTTATTATGTAGGGGGGATGGGGGTATATATATACGTCTGTGTGGCTGTGTGGCTGTGGTGGCTATGATGGTATTGTTTGGAGTGTAGTTTTGGAGTGTAGTTTTGGAGCGTAGCTAATCTTCTGTTGCACCTTCCCCTCTTAAAAAAAATTCGGTTATAGGCGGTTGTCGCGTTTGTACTTCCTAAGAATCTTCTTGCAGTGGGTTAGACCGGTTTCCGGTTCCCAAGTCCATTGTTCCCGTGCGTAACCTTTCCACTGGATCAGGTATTCTATCTCTTTTTGTCCATGTTGTCTGTGCTCGGCGATTGCTTCGACTTCGAATTCTTCTTCGTCCTCAACAATCTCTGGAGGCGGCTGTGCCGGAGCTCGTGCGCCGAGGGGTAGCGGCGACGCGTAGTAGCGTTGAAGTCGGTCGACATGGAAGACAGGGTGGATCTTCATTGACGGTGGTAAGTCCAGGCGGAAGGATACGGGTGAGAGTTGTTCCACAATTCTGTAGGGACCGGCGGAGAGGGCAGTAAGTTTGCGAGAGGGGCGACTGCGATCCGCTGCGAGCGTTATGTTCTCGAGGTTGAGGAGGACTTGGTCACCAACAGCGAAGTCGTGATCTCGGCGGTACCGGTCTGCGTTCTTGGTTTGAAGTTCTTGTGCCAATGTCAGCGCTTCTTTGGCAATTGTGAGGGCCTCGCTTTGAGTCTGGACAAATTCGTCAACGGAGGGGTTAGGGCCTGGAGCGGGTGTCAACAGCGCCATAGGTACGGTCGGATGTAACCCATAGTTCAAAAAGAAGGGGGTGGTCCCGGTGGAGGCGTGTGTGGCGTTGTTGGTGGCGAACTCGGCGGCAGAGAGCAATAGATCCCAATTAGTCTGGCGTTGATCGACAAAGCTCCGAAGCATCGTAATGAGCGTGCGGTTGGCGCGTTCTGTCTGACCGTCTGTCTGGGGATGGTAAGCAGTTGACATGGCGAGGTGAACGTCCATAAGGCGGCTCAGTTCCTTCCAGAAGCGGCTCGTGAATTTGGCGTCACGATCGGAGACAAAGGTTGTGGGCATACCGTGAAGTCGGAAGACATGATCGAAGAAGATGCGAGCGGTCTGTGCAGCAGAATCTGTTGTGTGGCAAGCAGCAAAGTGAACCTGCTTAGTGAGCTTGTCAACAAAGACAGCAATGCAGTCGTGGCCACGAGGGGTCTTGGGAAGAGGTCCGAGGAAATCCATCGTTACTGTGTGCCAGGCCCTGTCCGGGATGGGCAGTGGTTGGAGGAGACCCAAGGGGGAGCGGTTGCTTGGTTTCGACCGTTGACATGATTCGCAGCTTTGGATGTATTGTCGTGTGTCTTTGGCCATTGACGGCCAGTAGAACCGAGAACATAGATGCCCGTAGGTTTTGTCGAAGCCGAAGTGACCAGCTATGGCGGAGTCGTGGGCATCATGAAGGAGAGATAGGCGAATGTCAGAGCTGGCAGGGATACAGACAAGGAGGGTGCCTTTTCGGCGGACGCAAAGGATGTCATCAACAAGGGAGTAGTTTGAAGGAGGACTTCCCTGGAGGCAGCTTTCATAGATCGGGTTAAGGCGGGGGTCCGCTTTGTACCCATCAATCAGGCGCTGCCTAAGCCCGGGGTCGAGTTGAACAGAGAGTTGGTTGAGTTCGCGGTGATCAGGCCGTCGTGAGAGGGCGTCGGGGACGACGTTATCCGATCCCTTTTTGTACTTGAAGGTGAAGTTGTATTCTTGCAATAGTTCCATCCATCGTGCCTGCCTACGAGTCAACTTGGGCTGGGTCGGAAAGTGTTGCAAAGTGGCATGGTCGGTGTAGACAATGAAGTGTGATCCATCCAGGTAATAGCGCCATGTCTTCAGAGCGTGGACGACGGCCAGGAGTTCCTGTTCGTGTGTGGGATAATTCCGTTCCGCTGGGTTTAATTTGCGTGAGGTGAAGGCAACAGGACGCGACTCGCCGTTGGCGTCAGTCTGGAAGAGGACTGCTCCAAGAGCAAAGCCGGAGGCGTCAGTCTCAACGGTAGTGAGAAGGTCAGGGTCGAAGATGCGCAGGACGGGGGCCTGACTGATCGCCTTTTTGAGGGCTTGGAATGCCGCCTCCTGTTCAGTGGTCCAAGAGAAAGGGACACCTTCACCTAAGAGCGCGGTGAGGGGTAATGCAATGGTGGCGAAGTTAGCGATGTACTGGTGGTAGAATTGGGCAAGGCCGATGAATTGCTGAACATCCTTTTGTTTCTGAGGGCGCGGCCATTCTCGGATAGCGCGCACAAGTCCCCCACTCGTGTGGATTCCGTCTTTGGAGATGACATGTCCCAAGAATTCAGTTTGTTCCTGCATGAAGGAGCACTTCGACAGTTTCGCGTAGAGGCCATGCTTGCGGAGGAGGGTTAAGACTGAGCGCACATGTTTTAGGTGTTCCTCCTTAGTGCGAGAGTAGATTAGCAAATCGTCGAGATAGACAACAACCCATCTGTCCAAGACCGGGTCCAGTACACGCAACATCATATTGGAGAATGACGCTGGGGCGTTTGTCAAGCCAAAGGGGACGACGTTGAATTCAAAGTGACCGTATCGGCAGCGGAATGCTGTTTTGTGAGTGTCTTCCGGGGCGATCCGTTGCTGGTGGTAGCCTGAGAGGAGATCCAGCTTGGTGAAGTACTGCGCGCCGCGGAAGCGATCTATAAGTTCATCAATGCGGGGGAGAGGGTGTCTGTTTTTGCGGGTGATACGGTTCAAGCCTCTGTAGTCCACACATAGCCTTAGGCTGCCATCTTTTTTTCTCACGAATAGTACTGGTGCACCATAGGGGGAGGTTGAGGGTTTGATGAATCCTTTGCTCAAGAGGTCGTCCAGTTGCTTCCGTAGTTCATCCAGTTCGGCGATAGATAGACGGATGACGGGGCGGAAGGGTGGGTCAGCAGTGGGGTCGGTTTCGATACGCATGGCGTCTCCGCGATCCGGAGGTAGTCCTGAGGGGAGGGTGGAGGGGAATACGTCGGGAAATTCTTTGTGGACAATGGAGTGTATTTCGGGAGGTAAGCAGGGGAAGGGGCGTTGTTGTCGTTGTCGTTGACATCCGAGGTCAGAGGGGTTGTTTTAACAAGAGCAAGGAAGAGGGTGCTTCCTGCTTGGGCAGCAAGGGAGTGGAAGTGGAGATGAGAGAGGAGTTTACCCTGGGAGCGAAAGGTGACGGAGTTGGCCTTGGCACCACGACAGCGCCAGAGAACGGAAGTACCATTGTGGGTGAAGTGAAGGTCATTGTTACGCCAGTTGATGAGAGGGTTGATGGACGTGAGCCAAGGTTTGCCGAGGATGAGGTCGTAGTTGGAGAGGGGATAGATGAGGGCTTCGAGGTGGTCGGAGTAGGAGTCGCGGTCGATGGAGAAGGAGGTAGTGGTGGAAGAGAGAGAGGAGGAGCCGTCGGGTAGGACGATGGGGATGGCGGGGCCTTTTGTGCGAGTGAGGGTATGTCGTTTACAAAATGATGACGCAATCACATTTCCTTCTGCCCCGCAATCGATGAGGATGCGAGCCGGGTTACCAGCAACATTACCGAGGAACGACAAGAGTGTACGCGAGGCCTCCTTGAGGGTGAACTCGTGCAGGCGCACGGACTTTTGGCGGAGGCGTCTGGCCCGTCGCTTGGACCGGATGCGATCTAAAGCAGCAAGAGAGGGGGATGGGTCCAGGTCCACGCCCTCAGATGAGTTTAGATCAGTCGGGGGGACCGTTGATCGTGGTGCCTCATCGTCAGGGGGTACCGAGGTGGGGTGAGTGGGTTGGTCATGGCAGTGTGGTTGTTGTTCGATGTGTTCATTGTGGGGGGAGGGAGTGTATTCTGAAGCGGGGTCTTTATTCTTTTTTGGGAGACTTAGCTTGGGGGAAGGGACACTCCCTTTGTCCAGAGGAGAAAGGGAGGGGGCTTCGACGATCAGGTCCTGGACGTTTACTGATCGCCGGGGGCTTTTCCCGACTCGGGGGGGTCGCCCACGTTTACTTGATTGATCCGTCGTCGTCCTTGGTGGTTGTTGTTACCGTATTTAGGGCAGTCCCGCCCAAAGTGACCAGGTTGACGGCAGCGCAAACATCCTCCGGTGTTCATGAGGTGGTCACGCTCGTCGGGGGTCAGGGGCGCCGGGTAAGCACGGTTGTTGGTGTTGCCGTTGTTGTATCGGAAAGAGTGGTTGGCATTGCGGTTGTTACGGTGGAGGTTGTTGACTTTGTTGGTGAGGTTATTGATGGCCACATGGATAGTGTCCAGATCCATAGGAGAGGGTTCGTTTTTGGGAGTGTTTACTGTCGGTCCCTCAGGAAAGAGGATGGCATGGATCAGGGTATATTGGGAGATAGCAGTATCCAGGGAGTCTGGCTGGCGCAACTTGACCTCCTTGCTGGTGTCAGGCACAAGGCCTTTCATGAACCAATGGAGAGCTGTGCCGTCGTCAAGGGTGGGTACACGGCGTCGTAGTTTGCGAAACTCGTGTGTGTAGGCGGCGACCGTTCGCTTTCCTTGGCGCAGGGACTCCAGGGCTTCACGAGCAGCAGCAATGGCATTGGGAGGGGTGTGGAACGCGAGGAAGGCCTTCTTGAAGTCGTCCCAAGGACTGGCAAGGGTAAGACCACTAGATCGCCACCAGGACTTGGCCTCATCAGTGAGATTGAGAGCAGTATATTGGACCCATTCAGCGTCGGCAAGTCTGACAACGGTGTAGTATTCCTCCTGGTTGTCAATAAAGTTTTGGCAAGCATCGGCATCAATCGCACCAGAATACGGTGAGGGGTTTTGGGGCTTAAGGATTTTGTTCAGTGTGCGGGCAAGATCGCGCTGGTCGGCTTGGATTTCTCGTTCAGTGATGGCAGGGATTGCGGCAAGGGCGTGCTCGAATGCTCCGCGTTGTTCAGGAGCAAGAGTAGCGACAAGGGCACGTAACGCAGCAGACATAGTGGTTAGGGAAAAGGGAGGGAATTCGTAGGGTGGGAACGGTGAGGCAGTGAATCGAAGGGACCTTTGCTACCATGTAATAGGCACAGAGGGGAATGCAAGGGAGAGACCGGGAGAGGGGACAGGGATAAGGACCAGGGACAGGGACAGGGGAAGAGGTAGAGTTGGGAGAACGAATGATGTTTATTATGTAGGGGGGATGGGGGTATATATATACGTCTGTGTGGCTGTGTGGCTGTGGTGGCTATGATGGTATTGTTTGGAGTGTAGTTTTGGAGTGTAGTTTTGGAGCGTAGCTAATCTTCTGTTGCACTTATGCTCAGCAGTTTTCGTCCAAGAAGTCCGAAAGCCATGGTGACTGTGTATGTATCAGTGGAAAATGGAAGGTAGGCCCCGCATGTTGTCTCAAAGAAAGCATCTTCTTCCACAAGTCCACCATCAATGCTTGAAAGGAGCTTCGCGGTACCAGAGTATTTTCCGCTGCAGATTCCATGCTCTTGGACGCTCAATGTTATGATAACAATCTTCATTGCTTAAACGAAGCAATCTACTCAGGCGCTCACAGGGCAGAAGGGCGGAGAGTAGTACAAGTAACAAATGGAACAAGAGAATAGAATGAGGGACGAAGTAGGGACAAGGCAAGACGCTGATTAATATTGGGGAGTCGCCATACTAGAAAAAGTGATTTTGAAACTTACACTCTGAAGGCCAGTCGGGGTGTTTACGGGAAGTCAAAGGTTGGTGATCAAAAGTCGAGCGAGAAGAATCAACGGGTAATATGGGAAAGAAAGAACGAAGTGGAGGTCGTCAGGATAAAATCTCGACACCAAAAAAAAATGAGAGTACCCGGAGCCGAGCAGTCATGCCAGAGGCTAATGGAATTGATCGAAGAGAGGTAGCGTAGATGCACACGGACTGCACGATAGAGTTAGGGAGGTGTGTGCTATTGGTTCCAAGTCGCGCTGCATTGTTGTGAGGGAATATCTTTGTGCACAAGTTCCGAGGCGTTCTCACCATATTCTTCCTGTTTTGTGGATCTTTGCCGACTTACACTGTCAAATTGTGTTTCTATTTCATTGTGTAGGTTCTGGGACAAAAGGCACGCCAAGTACACCATGCGAAGTATCTGTCATCTTCAAGGAATCAAAAGTGGGTTCTTTGGTTGAATTAACTTAGCAGAAGAAAGCAAGCGACTCAATGAGAGTCAGTTGAATAAAGAAAGCAGGCGAATGAGAGCACCAGACGATAGCTGCCGTAAAAAATCTCAATGATGAACAAATGTCCTGTATATCCTTCATCTAGCTCACCGTTAGTACTCACTCTTACATAGGCGATGACCACGGTTGTTGATCCTTGTTGGTCGATCTTCCCTCCGAGTCATAACGCCAAAGATTAGTCCTAGGTTCAGACGAGTGAAAACTGAAAACACGATGTCCAGAGCACTTCTGTTTCGATATAAGCACCGAGCAACAAGTACCTGATCGGGTCCATAGACATGCCTTTGGAAAGAAGTCCTAGCCTTACAGAATGATAACAGAATGGCAATATTAGGCCCAGAATTGTGAAGAAAATAGATATCCAGAAACTATTCCATGCTCTTGAGCTCTTACCTCGTGGTGGGGATCGCACTTCCTCATCCAACCGCATTTGATGTGGGGTTCACGCCGTTGAATATGTCCGCCCTTTGACATGACTTTGCAGCGGAATATTCCTTATAGATTGTTGACAAGATGGTTTTCCTGCGATAGCCACAAACAGGTTCATTGGAAATGTCGCCGGTATATTGCGCCAGTTGCTGTAAGTACCGTGAATCCATCATCTGGAAAAGTTGCCTGCTGTTGCCACGAATACAAGGTTCCTATCGTATGGCCTTCGTCGTTACATGCTTGAACACGGCCAAACAAGCTAACCAAACTATTTTGCATGAAAACTCACCCTGCGAGTTGAATACGTCTTGCAAGCTTCGGTATCTTGTACCACCAAACGTGTGTCGTCAGAGCTACCTCGACTTCCGTTACCACATTCAGAGGCTAGGCACAGATTCTATTGAGAAGATGGCGTCAGCGAGAACATATGCTATCGTAGTCGGTATATGCAGCCATCTGCGCACTTCTACCTCGTTGTTAGATATAATCTTTTCCTTGAAAACGGACGCAAGGTGGCGCCAGCGTCGTTGGAGGTCGTGAAGGAGTCTCTGGAATAAGGCTAAAGGTAGGAGCAGCAAGGGAAGATGAGAACATATGCCATCGCTGGCGGTATATGCAGCCATCTATGCGCTTCTCCCTCGTTGTCTGATATACCTCCAAGATCATTTCCTTGAAAACGAACGCAAAGTGGCGCCAAGCATCGTTAGAGGTCGTGAAGGAGTCTCCGGAATAAGGCCTAAGGTAGGAGCAGCAAGGGGGGTGAATCGCAGAGAAGAGAGAACTGCATGGCTTGCATAGGTGCAAACATGCAAAATCGCGGTGGTAATGAAGAATGAAAGACTGGAGGATGGATTACCTGGCGTGTTCGATGGACAACAATGCGAACAGATTTCTTGATTAGAGATGAGTAAGGAAGTGAGTCCTGGCGATGGGAGGGAATGACCGAAGATGGTAGGAGGGTGCAAGGGCAAGAGCAAGAACGCGAGGACGGGACAGGCGGGGGAAGAAAAGAGCGCGCAAGGACCACGTGCTCACTTTTGTGCTCTCCTTCTCCACACACAGGATCCTCTCTCTTCTCCTTACTCTCATCCATCAGCTGGACATCGGAACTTCTAGACTCACTTCGAAGGCACTCAAGCTAACGACCATCAGATTCCAGCAAACAGCGACATGGACAGGTGTGGATATATGTTCTGGAAACAGCCTCATGCCCCTGGACATTATTGAAGAAACTCAGAAACACAGAAACACGCAAGAAACCATGGAACCGTCAGGGGTGGTAATTACTCGTGCTTGCTGAAGAACTGACCCCTCCATGCTAATGGACAAATCAACTTCGGTGATGCAGACTTCTCATTTTCTTTCCTCTTCTGTTTTCATTTTAGATGGTGCTGGCATTCACTGATGTCTCTGGCCTTTGCTGAAGGGAACAAGAACACGTCCTCACTCGTTGAACAGCCACGTCAACAATGCCCTGCAAGTTCGGTGGGACTCCAAAGTTGGCTGCTATGTGACGGGTCCAGAGACCGTATTTTGGCTACTGTTGTGCAGACCTTGAACAGGAGTAGCCAATTGAGACGACGACCACTTACGAGGACCTCTTGCGACAACCCAGTCTCCTTTCGACCTCCATCAACAATGCTTTGCTTTGCACTGGATTGCTTAGAGATGATTGAGTTGTTTCACCGGAATCAGGATGCTGGGGCTCAAGAATGAGGATGCAGGAGCTTAAGAATCAGGGTACTGCGACTCAAGATGGTGCTCAAGCCGAGGAAGTACGCTGACAATGACCATACAGAACACCCTATACCACAATCAGGTCAGAATACAAGCATCAGGAAAGAAGAATGCCAATCTGGACGATAGTCACCCACATTGCGATACTTTAGGCGATGCAAAGTCTACTGCTTGCTCGCAAAGACCATTATGCAAGGCCTTTTCTGGATTCGCCTTCAAATGCCCAATGAGACTCCATGTCCAACGTTTCGAGGACTTTGTGAAGGAAACAAAAATGGACAAAGGAATGGAATAACCATAATGCGGACGTAATTGCGGAAAAACGCAGGTTTTTCAATCAGAACCTCATATCTCTTCCTCACGATCTGCAACTCGCAATAAACCATATTAATTGTTTTTTATTATTCTTGTCGGTGCTTTCTCTGGAACTGACATAAGGCCCAAAGAGGGACCACCGAGGGACCTAGGGACCGAATGACCGGAATTGGACATACTGACAGCCCCATATGAGATTGGTGTTTCATGCTTTTGGTGGCGCTTGACACGTCTCATCAAGCAACCGACACCCTGACGACCCTGCTCCTCACCTCTTGCCATCGATTGGAATCGAAAATACTTCATCTTCAGTCATGGTCGAGAGAAACTGACAAATTCTCTAATCCAAATCCTCATTCGATCCTACCGTAAGTACCAAGTGGGTCTTGGGCTTTGAACAGCAATGCCGACTAGGAAACAGTCATCTCACACGCGTAGGATCGAGTTTGTTGGATGTTTCTCCTCCAGGAGCATCGATTTGTGTTACCCGAGAAAAACCACACGATTCTCGATTCATCTTCCCTCTCGATCCTTTCACAGAATCAAGTAATTCTCCCTTGCACAGCAATGTTGAATAATAAAGGGTCATCGCATGCCTGAGGTACCAAGTGCACTGCTCTCCTCTCGTTGTGGAGCATCGATCGATATCAAAATATCAAATATTCGTGTTTATTGCTCAACTCGTTCAAACTTGACCGCTCTTGAGATCTTTCACCCGCTCTTCTAGAGTCTAGAGATCCAACCTTTGAAGAGGGATGTCGACTACAGACAGGTCATCGCCCGCGCGGGAGGACCAGGTACACCGTGTTTCAACTGTCGAAAAGCGCCTGCTCATGTCAATATCTCAAAGAGCCGTGTGTTTGACCGATCTCGTGAAGAAGTGTAGACGAGAACCCCTGGTGCCAGCACAGAGCGGAGAGGCAGCATTTGCGATGGAAGAACAAAAGTTATCTCATCGCATGGGCTGCAGCTGGGCAACATGGGTGACCTGGTCTGGCGCCATTCTGCTGATCTTACGTTAACTATCAGGTGACCATCGACTTTGAACAGCGATGTTTACTAGTAAAAAGTCATCGCACGCGCATGGGACCAAGTTCGTTGTGTGTTTCTTGTCAAGGAGCATCAATCTGGATCAAAAAATCGAAAATCCCTTAAATTTCCTATGGTCGTGAAAAAACGCCCGATTCTCAGATCCATTTCTTCGCTCGAACTTAAGGTAAGTATCAGGTGACTCTCGACTTTGGCCTGCAGAACTGGGAACAGCAGCAAAAGGTTGTATCCCGGATGGAATACCAAGGGTGTTGTTATTCTCTCGCCAAGGAGCGTCGGAAGTTGATAGATCAACAAGAGTGATGACAACTGGAGTAATAGCGGGCGCAGAGGATCTGTGGAAAGGACAAGGATGACAAGAGAAAGGAGAAGAGGACGAGAGCAAGGAAAAGAGGACAATGAGGTTGACGGGGAAGGGGAAGAGGAAGAGGACAAGGGAGAGGAAGAGGTATGGAAAGAGGGGAGAGGGGGGAAGAAAGTACGTTACCACGAGAACGCGGTAGGATCGGACGTGTCTCGCGTGGCGTGCCCCCTTTATTTCCACGGTGAGTAGGAAATAACGGACGGCTTGCTTCCTTCGCACATGCACATGCACATGCATTTTTGTCTTCTTCCCCTTTCATCGCTGTGGTCAGTCCCTCTGAAATCCCTCTCTGCCTTCACTTCACATTTTCAGTTTTCTTCTCCCGTCTCTTAATTGTTTTCTTGGCTCTTGCCTTCCATTCCACATCCATCCCCTTCATGGCCACCAAGCTTTTTTGTCTCGTGGAGGGCCAATCAGTATCAAATGCGTTCCCTGTCGACATTCAGTCTGCCATGACAATCGGTGACCTCAAAGATGCCATCAAAGCCAAGAAGACCAACGATTTCGGGAACATTGATGCAGATAGGCTAGTCCTCTGGCGCGTCTTCATCCCCGATGACAAACAAAGTTCATTCATTGCGGTTAGCACTCTTGTGGACAAGACCGAGCTGAGCAAACCGAGGACTCTCTCCAAATTGTTTCCCAAAAGTCCCGACGACAACACCTACATCATTGTCCAGCGGCGACTGCCAGGTAATGATACGCCTTATTCATTAATACCGCGATGTCCCTTGTTCAGGCACTAAATCTATCCTTGCCGTTCATAGCAGCTCAGGGATCGCGCTCAGATTTCCCGTATTCAAGCCGGCGCTTCTGCGAATTTGGCGACGCCTCTTCAAGGCGCGATGGTCGCAAGATTTGGTCCGCTCTGGTTTCCACAAGGCTTACAACAACAGCTGTAGATAATTTCGGATATCTAACAATCCTGCCACTACCCATATATTGCCAGGATCCTGCCTTGTTTCTCCTCTTTTATACCCAGATCTGTCTGGTAAGTCAATTGCGCGCGGTCTGGTTAGCTGATGATGCCTACTCACCCTCACCTCCTTCAATACAGTTGCATTGACCACAATAGCGAATGAATTCTTCGCCCCTGACTCTACTCACGCCATATTCCTTAATGAATTCGTAAAGGGCAGACACACCATTCCAGTAACAGGAGGCGGATTGCCAGGATTACCAAGAATTGGGAAGCGAGGACAGGTGGCAGTTCGAGAAGCTCCGACGCTGTTATATTTCGACTTGCCAGACTCTGAACATTCCAACGCAATCACAAGCAGCGCAGATGATGTTCTGACCAAGTATCCGGGTCCGTCATCTACCCCTCTTTGGTGTCAGGTTCGATATTCGTCATGGCGTACAATATCATAACTTCTTTTACAGAGCACGTATATTAACTATCAGGATTCTTATCTCTACCAATGTCTAGTGGATGCGGTAAAACACGCACTGCCTTGGAACTGCTGTCCAAAACATGGGGCCTCTATTTCAACGATGGCGAGAAAGACCTTGGCTCAAACTACCTGCGCATCGTTATACGTGCACTATCGGACCGGCCAAGTATCTATTCGTCGGACAGCAAAGAACAAAACACGGACCGCGTGCGATATTTGACCTTGGTCCTTCTGTATTCGCGGCTTTTGATCCTGGATTACTGTCTGAGCATCCCCGAGGGTAGAACCTCGTTTTCATGCAAGAGATGGATGATCTTGCAAGCTGCAACACCCACCTTCCAGGATGTGTTCGAGGCCTTTTCAACAACATTGGCTTGGTGTTCCATAACTCTGACTCGCACAGCCTCAATATTATCGACCTTGTGCAAGATTTGCACGAAAGAGTACAGAGGCAACTTCTGGACCATACATCGACACCAGCGCGCTTCAAGTTTCTTTTGGTCTTGGACGAAGCGCAAGTATTGGGTAGGCTCGCGGATGGAGACTTTCTTGACAGCGATCGTAAAACCATTCGACCGGTTCTAGCGCCTATACTCCACGCATTCCGGCGGGTTGCAAAAATACAGGACGAAGACAAAGTTTGCATCATGCCTTGCGGGACAGGGTCAAGTTACTATGAGCTGGAATGGTCCGGAGGTTCTTCATCTGGCACCAAGCTCTCGACTGACGAGTTTCAAGCCGCGAAAGACGCCAGCATGGTCGTCGACTTTCCAGGATGGACGGACAATGAATCGGTTTCATCTTATATCGAGCGACTGGGCCAGGCATTAGATGTGGAAGCAAGAGCTCAGCTTGCCAGTTTATTCCCGGATGTTGTGGTCAGTAGGCTCTCTAGTGAGTTCCGTGGCCGATTCCGATCTATCGTGTCAATTATCGAAGATATGATCGTGACGAACGATCTGACAACATGGGAGAAGCGCGTCGATGACTTTATGTTTCGACTGACAACAGCAGATGTTCCGAACAACGCTGTTGACAAGGAGCTCTTCCACGGTAACCTCTGCTCCGAACTCCAGCGCGTATTGACACAAGTCGAAGCTGATCCGATGACATTTTCTCGATTCCAGGGTGTCAGAGCCACGCTGAAGTTTGCAACGGTCGCCTTCATCACCCAAGGTGAATTTATGTCGTACAAAGGAGAACTACCAGAGTTGGTGGAGGTCGCGTTTGGCCGGATACGAGGACACAAAGGAGAGCGTTACACAGTGATTGATGAACCATTTGCGTTCAAGGCGGCCGACAATTTCTTCCAGAAGACAAATCCAGTATACTTTCAGCACAAACGTGATTTACTGGCAACGTACTCCAACGAGGCTGTCCGTGGGAAATACTGGGAAACCGTCGTACCAACAAACCTAGAAGGGATATTTCAAGGCAAGATCCTCTCAAAGGATCTGTTCAGCGGCGCGGACCCACCACATGAGATGTTTCTACGCAGAGCTGGGATCCGTCATGCAGTCCACCCGGCACGAAGTCATGAGTATGGGACAGTTTCTGGACGCCCATTTCTATCACAACTCTGAGCACAATGGCGACCATGTACCACCGTTTTTCATCCCAAAGGCTCGCGAATCAGGCCCCGATATCGCTTTTATTGTTCGGTTTACGGATCCAAGTACAGGTATTTCAGATATCATGTGCCCCGTGTTTGTACAGCCCAAGCTCTGTACAAGTCTTTGGCGTTTCGACGCGGAGAAAGCCCGTGGCACAGTTCAACCTACCAAGATCAACAATCCTGGGATCGACATCAGCCAGTATTGCAAGTCACACAAACACTACATCAGTCTCATTGAGTACTACCCGGTTGAAGCTACCAAGTATTTCATGGATGAACCCCTCACGATGAGCCATGGGGACGATGTTGTTGAAATTGCTCTTATGATCGACGACAAGAATATTCGAGGTCTTTTTGCAGCACAATACGTGACAGTGTTGGAGCAGGTCAAGCGTCTTGGGAGTGAAATGACGGAGGGTCTGGAGCGTGGTAAGCGTGTTAGGATCTGATGTTGTTGGCAACATTGGAGCCATTTTTAACTAGCAATCCTGTGTGCTCACATCTGCGTTAGGCGAACAAACACGAATAGTGACACTTCGCCGGTGTGGAATCGTATCACAGGGCACAGAGTAGCACCGTTTCCCTATCGTTACTATAGTGGACGGGGAGCGTTCTAGCACGATATAAAGAATTGGAACTCCCCCCTCCCCCCCCCAAAAAAAAGTGAGGAGGCTACGATACCCTTGGGTTCACTTGCACAGTGACCTAATTATCAAATAAACCATTGAGCCGCGCCGTTGTTGAACAAGACCCCACAAAACGACGATTTAAGGGATTACATGGTTTCAAATCCCCTGTGTAGCTCGTCTATCTTCACACCTTGTAGGAAGCAGGTTCATCATCTGAGACAAATCATTGCTGCATGGGGCAAAGCTCTTGGAAAGAGCAAGCTAGAATGGACGAAGTCGGCCAGCACATGAGAGAGAGAGAGTACATGGAGAATCAGGGAACCAATGAGAGAAAACGCAGGCGGATAAAATGCGCGTGCACTCATGGCAGAGGAAGGGTGGTGCAAAAAAAGGGTGGGAGAATGGACAATGGAGGAAACCGTGGTATGTGGGCGCAGCGCTAGGACTTGATTTTTGAGAGCGTTGCCTGTAGCAGGCTCTCTAGGAAGAACACGTTCATCTACTCCGATTTGTAGGGCTAGCAATATGGTCTGCTTGTCGCACTATGACTTCAATAATAATGACAAGAGTAAGAATTTGCCGATCGAGAACACCCATCCTGCTTCCCAAACTCCCATCCTCTTCTATGTGAAGCACTACTATTGATCTAGCGTCTTTTAAATCCTTGCAGTTGAAAGTGTCCACACTCGAGGACGACTGGCCCCTTTGTAGTCTTCTCGATCATATGCAAACCTACATTTTTTGTTTGGAGGCGCTCATATACGTGCGTGATCAATTGGGAGGCCAGCACCCAATTGTTTAGTAGATTTATTTGAGATGCGAAACAGTATAGTACAATGAGTGGTGTGTAGAAGCTCTGCTTGTTCTGTAGGATCCAAGGCGACAATTGCATTTAGATGAACTCCCATTCAAGAGAAATAACGCCCTTGGAAAGACCGCCGGCGAGAGTCTTGAAGGCCTCCTGGGAGAGATCAAGAGCACCCTCATCGCAGTACTGGGAGGGGCAAGTGTCGACAACCTTGAGGTCAACAGACTTGCCACCATAGTGGACACGAACCATCTTGCCGCACTGGGAGCCAGAGCCCTGGAGATCGCCCATCTGCTCCTCGTTCATGGCAACAATCATATCGTTCTGGTCAAACTTGATATCGCAGGAGCCAGAGTCGTCAGAGAACCAAGTGCCACGGCCGTGGAAGGTCTCATCGGTATTGTCACTGCCGTTGTTGCCTCTGTGACGGCGGTTGCTACGCTTGCTCAGGGCGGAAGCCGAGGTGGCACGATGACCAGAGAGGGGAGCAGCCAAGACAACGGAGGCACAAAGGGCAGCGACGAGGAGGAGGATGCACGACTTGAACATATTGGATGTGGAGTTGTCAGAAAAAGACGATGATGATGGTGATGATAATAATTGTTGAGGCACCTTTTATAAGAAATTCTTTGAGACAGTATAATGACCAGGGGTGTGCTTTCCCGCCAATTCATTGCTGCAGGGTCACCCGTTCGGAGCGAGAAGTATGAAGTCCGTCAAGCTGTGCATCACAATCGTTTGGGCGGAGTCGTTGTTTGATTTCTTGGAGGCCAAAAAAAAAAAAAAAAAAAAAAAAGCAGGGCGCACCGCCTTCGTATCTTGGACTCTTGGATCAGAGTTTGTACCTCTCTTTTTGTTTGTCATGTCTTGAAGTTGGAACATGCCGCCGCCATCTCTTCCATCACCGCTCTCAAGGCAGGGTCCAAGATCAAAGCTCTCAAGGGTATTCGGGTGTTTGCTCCCTTTCCTTGGGTACGGCTCTGACTGACAATCCTTCTTTGCTAACCTGTCAAAGTTATCATACTGCAGCACATATACGCTGCTCTTTCTAGCGCTTGCAACTCTTTACTTTCAGGGCACGAATGCAGGCTGAGTTTTAATGTTGACACATCGCCCTTGTTTCTCCGGGTATTCCTGTTTCTCGTTGACCAGGAACAAAAAATATGACTGAAATTCTGAGATCCAATTGAATGAACTCGACTGGGTCTCAGATTCATGTTGTTGGTCAGGGTCCGGGTCCCCGGGGCGTTTGCGCCACAGAAACTAACGAGTGCTCGGTAATCAGTGCTGCAAAATGAATGGGATCCCCTGCTCTTTATTTCACACAAGTGTCTACCATAAATGTCAACGATGACACTGAGAAAGAGAGGGAGTTCATCCCAAAGTTCAACTGGTTGGAGCTGTTGCCCCAAGTCAGGTACTGAGGACCCTGAGTCCCCCTGTGGGTTACGGGCTGCTCGCAGACAACAGCTGCGGTTGATCATCTTCGGGCGTGCCCCATCTATTCCAAACATATTGTTTGTTATTTTTAGTACCAGAGCGTTCTAGGACGCTTTGCATATACCAAGGTGCAAATTGACTAATCATTAGTGTTACGTCGTCACTTACATCCGGATTGTGTGGTCGTCGCTTGCTGACGCAAACATAGCCGGGTTTGTTGGACTCCATGCAACAGAGGTAACAGCTCGCGAGTGTCCTTCCAGTGTCTGGATCAGACTTCCGTTCTCCTTGTGCCAGATGTAAACCTTGCAGTCCTCACTGCCACTGATTACAAAGCGTTCGTCCCATCCACCGAAACAACATCGTACAATGTAAAGACCTTGCTTGAACCCTGAATATTTGCACTCAATCCGCCCTTCTGCTAGGTTCCACAGGTGAATTTCACGCATCGTCGGGAGCTTGTCAGGCTACAACAACCGTATTGATTCTCATGGTCAGTCATTAGCTGAATACGGCGGGAGTACATATACACGCCACCAGGGCGCGGAAGTCCATACCTTAAGAGTCGTGCTGACCAAAAGATGGCACCCATCCTTCGACAGGCTAATAGCAGTGATGCTGTCCGTCTCCTCTATTTTGCTGCGTCAGAGAGAAGGTAAGAAAATGATGGTGATTTCGTTTCAAAGGATCGTCTATCGAAGACACTGGCGTACCTGGTTTCACTGAAATCGACAAGGCTGATCAAGCGGACAATGGTGCCTCCCATGGCTACCAAGGTCTGGCCATCAAATGAAATTGCCAGATCTCTGACAGGGAATTGCCACGATCGAAGCATGTCGCCGGTGTACGACTGAAGCAGCAAATTCAATTTTCTAGGGTCAGATGTTTGCTCGGATAACATTCTTATTGTTCAGACGGCTTACCATCAAAAATAGATTTTTGTCGCTTCCAGAGACGAAGCGCTCGCCGTCAGGAAGCCATGCGAGACAAGACACAACATCGCTGTGTCGCTGGAAGGTAGATTTCAAGACGGCGGTCTGAATTGAAACGAATAATGGGTAGGTAAGTATAGTTTTCCAGACAAAAGAAAGAAAGAAAATAAACAACAATTAAGGCAAAGACCAAGTCGTCACCTTCACATCCCAGAGCTTCACGGTCCTGTCATATCCTGCAGTAAGCAGTTGTGTGTCATCTGGTGACCAGGCGCAACAAGAAACCTTGCTGGTGTGTCCTTGTAAAGTGTGCACAGGCTCAAATGACTGTTACGGATACAGCAAGAAGGGGCGTCCATCAGTACATGTCACATCTATGGTAGAAATTCAATCATATCAAGCTTTACCAAGCTTTGTTTTCTTTACTTGCCTCCAAGTTCCAAATAATGATCCTATTGTCTGCAGAGCCCGAGGCCAGATATTTTCCATCGTGCGAAAATGCAATGTACCAGACCTCGTTTGTGTGGTTGTCAAGAACTTTCTTTGTAACTGATGGGATTCCAGACCTAAGAACCAAATGAAGAAAAGGTAAGTAGACGGCTGCTAGAACTATACTTCCTGGGCCAATCAGTCTTACTTGTCGCAAATGTGGTCACTGTAGAGACTGTATGAAGTGCTGCGATTGTCGTGGTAGATACAATTCTTTGCCTGGAGCTCGGTTGCTTGGCGTAGCATAGTTTCCAGTCGCAACTGTGGTACCATAACAGCAGGAGATATAAATTCTGAAGAAGAGAGTCAGTAACGTGGTGGGTCCATAAACAACAGTCTCCAATACCTTCTGGTGGAGCTCGTTTCTTACTCTGTAGAGATGACAACAGAGTCTGTCGGGATGATCCAGCAACTCCGTCCCATTGCGCGCGCTGACGCAGATCCTCAGCACTTGAGCTCATCATATAGCTATAATGAAAAAAGAAAGCAAGATACTCTCAGTCCATATCCAAAGCGACACGGCGTGGGTTAGTAGCGATATCATTGATGACAAACCTGGTTAAAGTATGAACACGTTCAATGTTCTGGTTCAGAGGGGTTAGTTCGGAACGGAGAACTACCAGTGCACTCTTGATTTGGCGTGCCTCCAACAGCTCGAGAAACTTTTGCTCACGAATCGAAAACTTGACCAGCTGAGAAATGTTGATAGTGAGAATAATAGAGAGAGATAATTTAGACAGGAGCACAGGCTTCAATAACAGAGGCTGAAACGCGATATTGTGCACTCACAGGCAAGCCATGAACGGGGTCCAAATCCAGCTCATCCATTAGCTCCTCCACCTTGTCCCATTTTCCTTGGAGGACACATTCGCGAAATAGAGATACAGCGGGACTCTCGAGTTGGAATCCAGATTCAGATTCCAATTCATGTGCAGCTTTCCTACAAATAACAATTTGTAAGATGTACCGAAGCTGAATCACTCGTTCTACCTCAGAACCGTTGTTCTGTCTACCTACTTGTATCCAAGGCTCTGAAGTGATTGTACCATCAACCGTACAAGTTCATGTCGGTTAAATCCCGAAGGCGTCAAAACGTTCGGGTCTGGACTTTCCAGAGTCATCGTCATGGGCACATCTTCCTGGTCGTTGCGACTGCTGGAGCCAGAACTTTGACCGTTGGTCGACAAGCGGTTATGAGTCTCGGGCTTCATGTGGTTTTTTTGAAGGCAACGGCACGGTAATGGAGAATAGTGGGTAGCTTGGTGACCTTGAGAGACTTAAGCACTCCAAGAACTTTTTCTACAAGAGGAGGTAGAGATGGAGTTAGACACGCAAGTGCATCCCTCAATGCCCATGCAAGCAACAAAGCAATACGCAGACGTGGCATGGTTTCGGTCAGGTCTCTTACTTGGAAAGGGTCGAGCAACACAATGCTCGGAGCTAAATGGAAGGCGCTGGCAAGGAGAGGAGAGTGGTAAACGACTGGACGCAAAAGGTGGAAAGTGGGCGGGGATGGCAACAGGCAAAGGGGTGGGTTTGAATGCAAAGAACCTTGCATGCTACATGCATGCATGCGCCCCGCTCCTCCTCGTCCTCGTCGGAGTTTTTTCGCCACAGTCACGTTGGCACGGGTCACGTGCAGGTCATTCTTTCCCCTCTTGGGCCTCTTCTCGGCGGGACGAACGCCAAATTTGATCACACACCATTCCAGCAAAGCACAGCAACAGGAACACATTCAGCATGGAGCCTACAAAATTTGAACGCGCCAAGGTCGGAGCCATGATGGGAGGCGCTGTGGGTCTTTGCATTGGCCTTGTCTTTGGTGGCATCTCGGCCATGCGGTATTTCAATGTCTTTAAAAGATTCGACCCAGGTTCCCAACTTTTAACGTTTTCTAACCTTCCGCTCTCCAATACACTTGTAGTAACGGACCAGGATCTCGCGGCTATGTAAACAATCTTGCACAGACTATGATCTCATCAACAGCCACGTTCGCATTCTTCATGGCGATCGGATCAGTTATCAGGAGTGAGGAGGCAAAGACGATCGACTATACATCATTGGACTTTAGCAACGGCAAGCGCTTCAAGACCCCTCCTGTTGTCATTCTTCAGCAACAAAAGGATTCAAATTAAGGACATTAGACACAAAACGTAACGTAGTGCAGATGTCGGGCAGCTGCAAAAATACAGACATAAATCAAAACGAAATACTGGCTTGAGGAGATAGATAACGGGAATCATCCCAACGCGGTAGAAAAGAAATGGATATGCGTGGACTCGTAGAGCCTAGAGGGCAGACTATCGGGTCGCCTGCAGAGAGCGAGCGAGGGAATGCAGAGAAGGCTGCAAGGCGCCGGCCAGCGGTCCATTTATCACGTGATCTATACGCCCTGTCCGCCAGCAGGGGCGCGAACGGATTCCTTTCAGGCACCTGTTCGCTTCCATCCTCATCATCGTTGTCATTGTTCTTTCCACTCTTGCTCTTTCGTTGTCGCCTTGTTGGACGGCCTTCGCCTTGCGCACCCCTTCTTCCCTCCCTCCGCCTGTTGACCTGGTGGCGTCGCCTCTGTTCCCTCGAATCCTTGGCCATGAGAGCGAACTTGATCTGACACTCCAAAACCTTGGTTGACTTGACCCTCCACTCATCCACTCATTTTGACAGACACACAGACCGACCGACCTGATCCATAATCGTAAAGTGCCAACACGTCAACAGCTACAGCAATGGAGATCTTTGCATTCAAGCCGGTGCCATAAAAGACTCTGGTGTTTGGAGCTAACCCAACTGCTTCTCCCTCCACATTCACACATCTAGCAGAATGTCCGCCCTGACTCGGATCCCCGGACTGGCTCCGCTTGTCGGCGTCGTCGCGTCCGCATTCTCCCGCGGTGCCAACCCAACTCTTCGCCGCTACAATAATGCCCTCGCCCAGCGCTTCTACCACCATGGTCGCCTTTGCGCCTCAAACCAGGCTACTGTCATGGTCCTGGTTATTCTTTTCGTCGGCATGATTTCATACCCCGGTATCGTCACCTCGTATAACTCTTCAGCCTATGTGCGCCAGCGGAGCTCGATCCAATCGGTCAGTCTATCTTTTTCCCCTCAGTTACCCTCAGACTCTGGAGTGATGGGCGACCTTCCTGCAGGAGCCCCGAAAAGCTTTAGACCAGCCAGTCGGCATTTGGCGGAACAGGTTCCTGATCTTGATACGTTCTGGCTTAATAAGATAATGATGCCCACCTGGTCGCAGGATCCGGATATATTTGACAGACGCCAACCTTCAAAGAACCCGCTGGCGTTTGTCGCACCCCTGATCATCAATGCTTCGAAGCTCTTTCCGGATACGCCTGCTACAGGAGCCTCCCTTGGCGACATTGACGCTTTTGCAGGATTGAATCTTTTTGAATACGCCTCACGAATCCAGGAAAGGATCCAATCCATCAAAGTCGAACTTGGCAGCAACTCTCACTCTGGTATAGAAGGTGGCAACCAAAAGCTTTCACAGGTGGTTACACTCAAGGATATCTGCATTCAATATCCATCCGGTCCATCAGCTGAGGCGGTCAATCGCCAGGAATCAATATCACAGACGACCTCCGGCAGTTGCATTGTGCACTCTCCCGTTTCTCAAAACGATTACGATAGCAAAAAAGAGATCTACAACGAGATTATCGACACTGCAAATGGCGACAATCGTTACGATACTTTACGAGAACCTCTCCGCCCTAACCTATTCTCTGGAGTGGTTCCAGGAGATGAGCAGGACTCCCCAATACCCAAGTCACTTGTGATGACTTTTTTTCTTCGAGGTGATCTTGTCGACATCAAATCGAAGGAAAAATTTACCAGCACCTCTGAGGACTTGGACGTCAGACGCATCTGGACGCAAATTATTGACCGCTTGAGATTGGATCTTGCCGAGGAGATGGCTGAAGCACTAAATCGTCCACACAAGCCAGAGGACGATGCGGATCATATGACCATTCAAGCGGGTTCAGTCCGATCCTTTGATGCTGGGAATTTCTCCAGCTCGGCGCCTTCATTGGACCATCTGGAAACCGACCTTAGGGCCAGAATCATCCCAGGGATAGAAGGCGGAGGATCAAAGAGGATTGTTTCAGAGGTATAGTGTACTCTTCTGGATTTTGCTCTTCTTGGTTGCACTGATTAATTATGACCACACGTCTCTTTTGTATTGTAGGAATATGCACGGCCACGAACAAACATATCTGCAGAATACTGGCTACTTGGAATGGCCTATTTTGTCATGTTTTTATATATATCGCTCTCCGTCGGCCGAGTCGATCTCGTAAAGTCGAAGTATGGTCTTGGAATTGCCGCCGTAGCGACTGTGTTCATTTCTCTGCTGATGTCTATTGGTCTATGTTCTGTCTTTGGGGTCACTTTAACCCTAATGCCATGGTAAGAGGCGAGGAATTGATCACTGTGCGTATACTCTATTCCATATATTAATACTTCAATTATTTTTTGACTGTGTAGGGAGATATTGCCATTTATGATTATTGTAGTTGGCGTGGAGAACATCAACATTCTTGTCCACGCTGTTGTCGAAACATCTATGGATTTACCTGTCAAGGAGCGCGTTGGACGAGGCTTGGGCTCGGTTGGAGTTTCCATCACGCTGACATTGGCGGCTGAGCTTTGCTTACTCGCGATTGGAGCCATGACGACAATTCCAGCTGTTCAAGAGTTTTGTACTTTTGCAATCGCCGCCGTCATAATGGATTATCTGTTGCAAATGACATTCTTTATCACAGTTATTTCTATCGATATTCGACGTCTCGAGCTTTCTGATTTGGCCACTCGCCCGATATATCCAACCTATTCTCGATTTCAGTTCAGCCCTCAGCATGAGGCATCTATAAAATCCGGAGTTTCAGTTGGCAACTCAGAGAGTGCGCGCCTTACATCAATGCATCCTATCCCGACAATTCGACACTCTGTCGAGAACGCTTGGAACAGGCAGCAGCGACGCTACAGCACCGAATCAACTCTCGGAGAACACGATACAGGGACTAGCTCCCGTAAAACCCGCCCGAACCCAAAGGGCCGGATATTTACCTCGATTATGGTAAGATTCATTCCTCGTCAAATGTTTAGAATCCCAATATTGACGACCCTTGTGGCTAACATGACAAGCAATGCTTGGAAATGTATTTTATCTAGATGATTGGAGTTATGGGCTACTTGGGCTATATCTATGGTAGAACCAGTCAGGTTGTACAGGACGCTCATGGACCAGCGTTGGTGTCTTATTGGCGATTGGATTCATCGGAGGTGTCTGCGGAATTTTGGTCCTTGGTGGATCCCGGACAAACCGGAGGTTTTCTTGAATTGCAGTCCCCCACCGTACTTGCTTTGTCGAGATTGTCACGTCCGGAGTCAGAGACAGAGTGTCCTGATATCTTGCCAGGAGCAATCGGGGCCATCGAGTGCGTCGCGGAGGGAGAAGACACTCTGCATGGAGCCAATGGCGAGGACAGCTCTCAGAGTCCCACTCTTAAAAACGACAAACTTAGCGCCCCGCGTTTTCGTCTGCTTTGGAGCGCAATGGTCTCTACCTGCCTTTTCCTCTTTTGGCTTGTACGTGTGTTTGTGATCCCTTCGATCATTCTTGCAGCCGCCATTCTGCTATTGCTGTCGTACTTACTCAGCCCTCAGCGAAAGCTATTGGTGGATCTGCAATGGAGTTTTCCATTCATTGTACTACCCGGAGATTATCAATCCAAGAGGAAGCTGATGGAGGAGGCTCTGTTGGCGGCAGAGGCGAAAGAGTTGGCGCAGAACCAAGGCCCATGTACTCCACTCCCAGGATTGGTCGATACGCTATGCATCGGTGGGCACCAGACGGACATTGACCAGATGGATGTGTCTCGGGAAGGTGGTTTTATCTTGACCTCATCCATGGATGGCAAAGTACTGCTGTGGAGTAGTGTCCACAGCCAAGGAGTCGGGACGCCTATAGCACAGTTGAAGGAACGGCCACAGGGACACTCGACTCGCAGATATCAATCCATGCCTTCGGCCATCAAACGTGCTGTTCGCTGTCTAAAGGTGCATCAGAGAGGTATCTTTGCTGCAGTGGGGTATGCAGATGGTACGGTTCTTCTTTGGAGATGCGACTCTGCTCCAGAGTTCGGAGGAAACGAGGTGCCTTCTTTGCCTTCCAATATGGAACTCTGTAGGACGCCCGATTTTAACGCAGATACACCCAAGTCTCGAGTAGTAAGCATGTGCTTCTGGGATCCTCCGCAGAATGGATCGACTGGTGTACTGCCACTAAAGCCGGTTCTTATCGTTGGATACCGTGATGGCGATGTATGGCAATGGGACCTCGAGTCTGGAAGAGGAAGACGCCTAATGGAGACCAAGCTGCGCGGCGGGATATCAGAGCTCGAAATAACAGCTCTTAGCCCCCAAACCCAGATTGATTTGGGACTTCGACCGCAATTTTATTTGCTGGTTGCCGGGAGAGATGGAGGCATACAATGCTGGAGTGCAGCACAATCAGAACAATCACCTTGGACAATGCGATGGAGTCATAGTGGAATTGGCATCGGAGTCAGTATCTCGGTCCTGTGTGTGAATCCCGAAGTGCCGATGCTCGCCACTGGGTACTCGAACGGAGCTGTTAAAGTATGGGACTTGGAACATGGCAGCCCAGTTTGGACACTCTCACGAGGGAACACATCAACGATCGTCGATAGCAAGCTGTTTAACGAAAACCGCCGGCGGTCTCAAGGTCCTATTGACAGCCA
This sequence comes from Entomortierella parvispora, assembly GCA_963573315.1. Lineage (NCBI taxonomy): Eukaryota > Fungi > Mortierellomycota > Mortierellomycetes > Mortierellales > Mortierellaceae > Entomortierella > Entomortierella parvispora. Next base: position 39,765 of record OY752145.1, read on the forward strand.
CCAACCATCACATATTGGAGCGATCACCAGACTTTTTTTTCATGCATTGGAACTGGAAGACGGTCTGACAGGCGAACCGGCGCCACGAGTTTGGTTAGTTCTCTCCTCTGGCATAGACGAGACTGTGATGGTGTGGGCTATAGAGTGGGAGGGTCTACTATGTCTCCCTGAAGCCACGACTCTAGAGAGCATCAACCAAAAGCCGGGACAGAGGCGGGAACACGGTCATATCCGCTCTCCATCACGCGGCCACCTTTCGGCAACTGCGAATGAACCCATTTTAGAAGAAGCTGCATCAAGAAACGTTAGTGATCTACTTACTTCGTCTTTGCCCGCCCCACGACTGGTCGGCTACATCAAGCAGCGAGGTGGCAAGAGCATGGCAATCGGAGACACTTGTGTCTATGGAATTCGTCGGACAGAAAACTCGGCGTCATCTGGCAACACGGCATGGACGTCCAAGCAGGCACACACTTCTGTCTCAGATATTCTAGGCTCGAGTTCAGACGCAGTCAGGAGTAGGCGCAAGAGTGAGGGCGGATCCAGTTTGCTTCAGGCATCCAATTCGGAGGAATATCAGGATGAAGGATTTGCTCCTGCAAAGCGAGGCTGGGAAGTTTGGGAGGCAGACCTGTACCAGTGCATTTTTAAGGATCCTGGCGTTTGGGGTCTAGACCTTGCCGTCCGTGCTATCAATCTGCAGTCTCATAACAAAGGGCAATACGGTCGTAGCTCCTCCATCGCTACTTCTCCTAGTCAGAACACCATCTTCCAAGACAGGACGCATACAGAATTGCCACGGATTCTTGTCAGTTCCAACGGATCTGGGATGGCAGCTCAAGTTCCAGCTGACAAGGAGTTTGCAATGAGCGAAGCGGAGGCCAGCTATCCACGACCAAGGCTACAACGACGACCTGGATCCTTTAGCACCGGCACTGGCAATCACCAGCAAGGGTATGTTTATACTAGTGGATCAGGAGCGCTGTCAGCCAGTCAGCATCTCGACCCAATGGCGAATATGTCACAAGAAGCTCTAGACAGCTCGGAACCCACCCTTCTTCCGTTCGTCGAGGCGAAGCTGATTCACGTAGTCCCGCGGTCAAGTAGTGGACCTAGTTATGGTGGTGTTTCAAGGACAGGGGGTGCGACCGGACGAGACGTTGTGGTGGGGTTTGGCAACTGGATCAAGATCGTTCACTTGCAGGACGAGGATCAGGAGGAGACAGAGAATAGTGTATAGCAGGCTGTACAATAATAGATCATGTAATTTTTATCAACTGCCGACTTTTTATTCCACATTTCATCTCAGAAGATACGAATAACGAAAATCATCAGGACGAATACTAGGCTGACTCCTAGTACTATGCCCCAAATCATCCACTTTGTCTTTCGACTCTGTTTGGAATAGAGCTCGAGTCTTGCTCGTTCCTTGCCGAGTCTGGATATATTATTGTCGAGTGCCTGGTCAGCATCGTCAAAGAGCTAAGTGGGAGGAATGTGAATATTCAAAGCAAAAAGAACGAGAATGCGTCAGAATCCGACATCGAAATGACTGTTCCTCATCATACTGAAGCAAAGGTCGGCCACTAACCCCAGATTTCTGTTCATCTACAAGTGTCTGCTGGATAGTCAATGCATTGTGTCGGAGCTGTTTCACCAATCTAGAAATGCCCTGTTCCATCTCTTCACGCTGTGCGCGGTCATTTTGCAAGGCGGCTTCCACCTGAGCTTGATCTTCTGGATGATCCTGAGCCCCAAATGATAAGCGACTAGATCCCCAAGCTGCCCGCTTCGAGCCTTGATCCACGCTCTTCCGAGCCTTGTTCCTACAAATCGTGAACCCATAACGTAATACAATTTGTGTCAGGTTGTTTCGTGCTCCTCCCTGCAGAATCCAATGAGGGCAAGGTGCACATGATTACCCTCTAGCGCGCATTCCATGAACAATATCGGCTGTTTCAGGTTCTATCCTGGCATGATCAAGTATCTATTAAAGAATAGCAACCAGGCATTAGTCAGAAGGTCGGTCATATGGAGCCAATTGATTTCAATTGTTGGTAGATATCCCTACGTTTGGTTGGGATTGCTTCGTGACAACCCTCTTCACGCCCAGTCCTGACAAGTCTGATACAAAATCTGGATCGAAGTTCAAGTCGTGCCCATCATGGAACTTGGCATTGGGCGTGATTATCCTGGACTGGGCCATGATTTTGTTGGTCTATTGGAGATGGAAGCAGAGGTTGAGGCGAGATTGAGGGTCAGGATGCAGTACATGCTGGTGATTCTATGACCTTATCTTCATACTTACAGGGACAGATCCTTCCTCCATTCGAGCTAGAGACTCTATGCTATTAGAAAACCCTTGAATTGTCCTTTGATCCAATCGCCCACTAGATGTCGCGACCAAAAAAAAAAAAAAAAAAGGGTTGGCGTCTTGCAGGAATCGAAAAGTGTTTCGTGATCCATGCCACACAACTTACGTTCTTGATGTCTCCTGCTCCAGATCCAGTATCATACTACGCAGCGATCTAATGGTCTATAATCCCCAAAAAACCCACATGCATGAGTGTTTGTTGCCATTCCTCCACAAGAGGATGAAAGTAGCGAATGCATGCATGCCAAAGAGCCCTACTGCCTGAAACTTTGCCATGTCGGCGCCCTGGAGCACTTGCTCTGCGTTTGCTCTAGCCTGGCACTTTGCCAAGAGTCGTCGAAAGTTAACCTCGAGGACTGTTGGTGTTGACGTGTCCATGGTAGAACTAGATGATTTAGGATGGTTGTCGTCGCGTGAAGACGTGATGCGCATGCAATGCCTCAGAAAAGATGCAGTCGTTAAGGGCTGCTTATGAGCAGATTCGTGGCGTTTTTTTTTTTTCTTTTTGGAAACTATTTTATTCTGTGGCAGGACCATTACACCGCAGGCAACTTGGCCTCGGCCACGACCTGCGAAAATTCTCCATTCTCCACCATTTCCGTGACAATATCGAGACCACCCAGCAACTCGCCCTTGAAGAAGACCATGGGGAAAGTTGGCCAGTCGACATGGGTCTTGAGGCCCTGTCGAATGTCATCGTCTTCCAAGATATCAAAAGAGTCATATGTAACTCCCTGATCTGCCAAGAGTGCGACCAATTTCCTAGAGAAAAAAAGGTGAGATGGAATGAGAATTTGATATTGGGCAAGCAATTGAATTGTTTCGAATCTTTGCTTCGAAGTACTCACTTTGAGAATCCACAGCGAGGTGTCTCTGGGCTTCCTTTGATAAAAATCATCACAGGTGCTTTGCGGATGAGCTCGTCCATGCGTGTGTTCAAATCCTTCTCTGCGGGAACAAGAGCCTGGAACTCTCCAGTAGCAACCAACTCCTTCACAACATCCAATCCGCCAACAAATTCTCCCTTGACATAGACCTGATAGTAGGGAAATGACGGCCAAAAGTCAGTGAATCCATACGTGCCAGATTAAAGAGAGAGCAGTTATAGCGCCGGATACCATACCTGGGGGAATGTAGGCCAGTCAGAGAAGGTCTTCATGGCCTGTCGAACCTCATCATCAGCAAGGATATTGAAAGAGCTGAAGCGGATGTTTTGAGCAGTAAGGATCTCCAGCAACTGGCGAGAGAATTGGCATCGTGGAGCAGTGGGCGTTCCTTTGATGAAGGCCATGACGCTCGAGCTGCTGGTCAACTCCTTGAGTCTAGCGGTCATTTCCTCAGGCGACATTGTGGGTGCGGCGACAGAGGGTGTAGAAGAAGCCCCTACAGTCGTTCCAGAGGAAGAAGTGGTGGCGGAGGAGGCTGATTTCGAGTACTTTGAGATTGTTTGGGACAGCTCAGGGGCGTTGGCTCCCTCGACTCTGTCGACAACCTTGCCCTCCTAGAATGTAAGAGAAAAAAGATGTTAGGACTCTCCAATTGCAGATCCAAAGTCCCTGCACTGATCTCGAGGTCTCCTGTCACTTGCCTTGACGATGACAAAGCTTGGGACAGCGGCAATCTCGTATTCCTCAGAAATGTCGGGAAACTTTTCGGCTTCAATCTATTCAAAAAGGAAGAGCTGCAGATTAGTCGCGCGATTCAAACTAGATCAGCGAAAGATGGAGTCTGCCTTAGGGATAATGCAATACCTTGATGAACTGAATGTTGTTATTCTTTGCAGCCAACTCTTCAAAGACATCGTTCATCTGGATGCAGGGAGGGGCCCAGGCAGCCCAAAAGTTCAGGGCATAGACAGTGGCGGAGGAAGGCTTGAAAACGGCGGCAAAATCAGCGTCAGAGGCGATGACTGTATAGTTGGAGGAGGCCATTGCTACAGAATGAGAGGATGAGAAGAAGGGGAGGGGCAGGGGGAATGGATCGATGGAGAGGAGGAGAGAACGAAGGAAAGAAGAGAAGAAGAATGAAAAAAAAAAAAAAAAAAGAGTCTGCGCACACACACACGAGGGAGAGATCAGTCAGCGAGACCAGTCGACCAGTCATTTCCCCCCTTTCCACCCCTTCTTTCGCTAATCAGATCCTTGAGCACGAAATCTGATCCCTATTTCGCCCGTTGTGAGGTGTGCAGTGCGCCTGTCCCATCTCCCTCTGCCATCCACAAGAACCCATCAAGAACCTTTTTCATCCCGCTCTTCGCTCCCACTTCTTCCTTTTTCGGGGCACACTGGCGCCTCTCTTCTGGCCATGTGCCTTTTCTCTTCAACCCCCACCCACCACTCATCACATACACCGTACAAAGAATAACAAAGACCATTGAAAATGCAGAGTGTTCATCTTTTGCAGTCGGCAAAAGGATTTTGTTTATTTTACAAATCCAGGGACAGGCGCGCAATGGGCAGAGTCGACTGTTGATCCCGGAGGGATTAGATTGTTTGGAGGGAAGGCAATGAGGCTAGTAGCGTGCGTGAGCAACAAGACTTGCATCAAGTGCTGAGGAGGTTCTATACAGAGTAACTTGAAAAAGAAAACGAGACGGAGAGGATGGGTGCGGACGACGACGTGTGGTATCTTGATCGAGCGCTTATCCACCGAAACCGTAGAGGGTGCGTCCCTGGCGCTTCAAGGCGTAGACAACATCGAGGGAGGTGACGGTCTTGCGCTTGGCGTGCTCAGTGTAGGTGACGGCGTCACGGATGACGTTCTCGAGGAAGACCTTGAGGACGGAGCGGGTCTCCTCGTAGATGAGGCCGGAGATACGCTTGACACCACCACGACGGGCGAGACGACGGATGGCGGGCTTGGTGATACCCTGGATGTTGTCACGAAGAATCTTGCGGTGACGCTTGGCGCCGCCCTTTCCGAGACCCTTTCCACCTTTACCGCGGCCAGACATGATATGAGTTGAGTGTTTGTTGAGGGGGGGAGGGAGAAGTTGTGTTTGCGAGAAGCGAGTGGTGGAGAATGGGAAGAGCAGGAGAGGTGGCCCTTTTATATGATTTCTGCAGGACACGGCTCAATTGGACCTCAAACAGAGTTTTACTTATCTCCCTCGACTTGTTTTCGCAATTGAGCCCCAAATTCGCCAAATTCACCAAAATTCGCCAATTCGCCCCAATTCGCCCCAATTCGCCCCAATTCGCCCCAATTCGCCCCAATTGCTCTCCAATTCGTTAAGTCCCTTTCAGCAGATCAAAAGTGCCTTCCCTTAACTGCACGCGACGCGGCTTGTTTTTGTCCTTCAAACAAAAAATTCAACAGCTTCTTGGCTTCATCTCGAATCCGCTTTTGAATCTCAAATTCGCACCGCCGCGCGTGTTCCATCGCTCTCATCCCGTGCCCACTACAAAAGGACCAGGGCCATTCCCGTCTTTCCCACTTCTTTTTTTTTTCTTTTCCTCTTCTTTCATTCTGAATCAGACTCGAAACCAACCCAACTCTCATCACACTTATACACAATGGCTCGTACCAAGCAGACCGCCCGCAAGTCCACCGGAGGAAAGGCCCCCCGTAAGCAGCTCGCCACCAAGGCCGCTCGCAAGTCTGCCCCCGCCACCGGAGGTGTCAAGAAGCCCCATCGTTACCGCCCCGGTACCGTCGCCCTTCGTGAGATCCGTCGCTACCAAAAGTCGACCGAGCTCTTGATCCGCAAGTTGCCCTTCCAGCGTCTCGTCCGTGAGATTGCCCAGGACTTCAAGACTGATCTCCGTTTCCAGTCCTCGGCCATTGGTGCCCTCCAGGAGGCCTCCGAGGCCTACCTCGTCTCCCTCTTCGAAGATACCAACTTGGCTGCCATCCACGCCAAGCGTGTCACCATCCAGCCCAAGGATATCCACCTGGCCCGTCGCCTCCGTGGAGAGCGCACCTAAGCGGTCCTTTCTCCGTTGTGCAAATATTGTTCTCTTGTTTTTATAATCCCCTTTGTAACATTAATCATCTCCTATCCATGCCGATACGTTCAGAACCTGAATAAACAAACGCGCCTGCATGCAAACTACATTGCTTTCTCTTTGAATCTGTTTCTTTGGTCACTTGTGTCGTTCAATGCAAAGAAACAAAAATATATCACACGTGCACGCGTGACATGTCTTTTTATTCCACCCCTTGTCATCGAACGGTCATTCATTCCATCCTTTTGCATCAACATCTCAGCACATTTCCCCACGTCATGTCAAACACCTGTGAGATCGATCCAGCCCTTGTGAAGAAAATCGAAGCTTTCCGCTTCGCGAAGCGTTCGCAAGGGAATGCTGCCCTCATCTGTAAACAAACGCCACATGCCCTTCAACCCGCTTGCCATGTCTCTCAAGGAGGTTCTAACAACATTTCTTTGGTGACTTGAACAGGCAAGATTGACAAGGATAAGCTGTTAGTCGTCGAGGATGAAGACGAAGACTCGATCAGCTTAGAGGATTTGGCCGAGCTTCTCCCTGAAAACACACCTCGATACGTTGTCCTGAGCTATGAGGTACCTGGCCCTTCATTTCCCTATCAATCTTGTTGGTGGACACTCATTAACCTGGATCGCTTTATCCTCCTGTAGCTGAAGCACGATGACGGGCGTCAATCTTACCCACTGGTGTTCATTTCATATACACCACGGGGTGTGTCGCCAGCACTGAACATGTATGCTGTAAAGAACTCCTTTTGCACTTTAAAATTCAACTGCTGATCATTGCCGTTATCCTCCAAAAAAAATAGGCTGTACGCAAGTGCCAAGACCCATTTTCAAAATACTGTCAATCTTGGCAAGGTTGTAGACATTCAGGATGCCGAAACGCTGACAGACGCATGGATGCGATCCCAATTGATCAAATAATGGGACCAACATATACACAGTAGTTATAATCGAACAGACACTCTTTATTCCGTCGCAAATCTCGGCAAGAAGCCGGGGCGACGTATTGTATTAGGAAACCAAAGTTCTTGGTTCAATGACTTACGAGTCATTGACGAGGGCGAGGATCATACTGTATTTGAATCGATAAACAACGCAATGTTAGCTACCTATCTGAAAATACAATCAAAGACTTTTTGTGCCCAGCAACTTACCGGTAAAGATAGTAGAAGAAGCTGAGAAGATAGAAGCCAAGCTTGATGAAACATTCCTTCTTGTGTTGGCCCAGTGTACGGAAGATTTCTGTTGCGTCGAACATGTGCTTTCCGTTCATGATTCTAATCGAGTACGCAAAACGGACGTTCATTAGCTAAGGAACACGAGATCTACTTCAGCGTCGTGAATACGCTGAAGACTTGGTGTGCGAAGGGGTATCCTGCCGTTTGCTGTCGAGAATATCGCAACGTTGATCCGTCTGCCTTGACAACTCCCCCCACTGAAGGACTTACTTGTTGGCGTTGTAGGCAACAAGAGGCAGATTCCAGGCGGTCGCCATCCATTGCCCGCTGAGCAAGAAGACTGAAGTCAGGAACGCCTGTACAGCCATCTCTGGGAGAACAAACTGCAAATTGACCAATGTTAGTAACAAAGCAACAAAGATATGAATGATCAGATCGCTCACAACAACAATCTGTTCGATGACTATGCCAGCCGTACCTGATTCAGCTTGTTACAAAGCTCGATTGGGTTGATGTAGTCGACCTATATAGACCGCAAAAGAATTACAACATGGTCAACCGATAGACCTTTGCCTACAAGCCATGATTTACATGCGTCATATGATCTTTCAGAAAGATGGCCCTGCTTCAAACAACAAACACGTCAGCGTACCTCGAGATCGCTGATTAAGATGACCTATTGAATGAAGTTAGGAACAGTCGAGTTAGAGATGAGTTTAGAGAGGAATTGAATTCTACAAGGTTGAGCTTGGCGAGATGGACCGCGTTTGAGGGGCCAAGACATTCGAGGGGAGGACATACAAAGAAGACCTTGACAAAGAGGAGACCGGCGCCAACGATGACGCCGAACAAGAAGACCATGGCTTCAGCAGACATTATGATATATGAAAGGTAGGGGGGAATGCAAGTGGGTATGCAGGGGTAGGAGTGATGATGAAGAGGAAGAAGAAGAGAAAGAAGAAGAGGAAGGAGATGAACAGATGGATGGAGGCAGATTGAAAGTCAGATGGAACCAACGAAGGACCTCGCTCGACTGCCGGTGCAACCACCGTGTTCGTCGCCTGTGTGCTGCAGCATGTGCGATCGAGGATGCATCACGTGCTACTGAAATCTGGCATATGTGCCTGCTGCTCCCACAAAGATTTGTTCCCTCTCTTCTCCATATCCTACAATATGGTACTTTATTGTTTCAATCCCAGCCACCATCCATCCGACATGACTGGACCCATCCATCCATGCATCCGACCTTGCGAAGCCATCGATCTCATTCTCTATGCTCACACTCGCTCCTGTCTTCTTGTTCTCTAGCCTACCCGTCTGCATCACAACCGCAAGAAGCGCGGCCACGTCAGTGCCGGTCACGGTCGTGTTGGTGAGTCTCGCAAAAAAAGACATGGACCGAAAGCAAAAGCAATCCTGACAGGACCAGGAAAACCCTCCAGCACCGACACTGAGACCAGTAGCTGCATTCAGAGGACAACATGGACAACCAGGACAACAAACATCGGAAATGTAAAAGTGATTTGCCGCCATTTCGCATCCGCCAAGTGTTTGCTGCATTGTCAACTTGATCTGAAGCTCAACTGTGTCTCACGGGAGCTACAACAACGCTACTGCTGGGACTATTTTCATTGCTCTCAAAACTCGATACCTGCACACCTACTGGCTTTTAAGGCAATCGACATCTTGCCCTTTGTCGACAAATGCCTGGCAAAAGGGATTTCTTGGATGTTGCAATAGAAGTTGATTCTGGAATCTCATTGAGTGGCCGATGGCAACGCAGAATGACATCAAACTACTAGATCAGACTTTTGGCAGGCGTCAATCTACTTGGATTCATACAAAAGTCTACTGCGTCCAGAGATCAAAAACTTTGTTGAACGAACGACTCACAATTATTTTCTTTTCCGTTGTACCTCAGGCAAGCACCGCAAGCATCCCGGAGGACGTGGTCTTGCTGGTGGTCAGCACCACCACCGTATCAACATGGACAAGTACCATCCCGGTTACTTCGGTAAGGTCGGTATGCGTCGCTTCCACTTGACCCGCAACGGCCAGCACTGCCCCATCGTCAACTTGGACACCCTCTGGACTCTTGTTTCCGAGCAGACTCGCAAGAACGCTGCCAAGAACACCGAGGTCGTCCCCGTCATTGACACCCTCCGTGCTGGATTCGGCAAGGTCCTTGCCAAGGGTCGCCTCCCCGAGCAGCCCGTCATTGTCAAGGCCCGCTATGTCTCCCGCGCCGCTGAGCAGAAGATCAAGGCCGTTGGTGGTGCCGTCCAGTTGGTCGCTTAAATGTTTTATTCATTTTCTCGCCCCGTTGTCAGGATTGGTACTCTCGACCGACTTGTTCTCATCCAACAGGTTGTAATAAAATACATCAAAAAGAAAACGACCTGCAATTCATTGTGTTTGATGCCACCCCAAATGAGCGGGAATGAGAGAGCTTTGCGCTCATGTGTTCAAAGTATTATTGGTCTGATTGGGATCATTACTCGCATCCGTCTTCAATGGGAATGGCTTTCTTTCATCTCTAAAGAGTGCGCGACCATTGAATAGAGTCGATATCAATTGCTGTTTCTTGAGGATTTTCTGGTTTATGATATTTATTGTTTCTACAAACAGAAAACGGGATGATGTACAATTGGAGGGTTGAAATGATAAAGGCTGACTGCCATCCTGAACGTCGATGGTTGACTGGAACTAATTAAACAAACGAGCGGGAGGGTCGGGGGATTATAAAACAGGTTGTCGTTCAAGGGCGCAAGACCAATTGAAGCAGATAGAAAGGCCAAGAGCGCCCTCCATGGTCGAATCGAGGTCACGCCTGGATCCAAGGATAGGAAGTGGTCGAGGGCATATCCAGAGTCGATTTACTTGGACGAGGTGTACTTGGTGACAGCCTTGGTGCCCTCAGAGACGGCGTGCTTGGCCAACTCACCGGGGAGGATGAGACGGACGGCGGTCTGGATCTCGCGGGAGGAGATGGTGGAGCGCTTGTTGTAGGCAGCGAGCTTGGAGGCCTCACCGGCGATACGCTCAAAGATATCGTTGACGAAGGAGTTCAAGATGGACATGGCCTTGTTGGAGATACCGGTATCGGGGTGGACCTGCTTCAAGACCTTGTAGATGTAGGAAGAGTAAGTCTCGGAGCGAGTCTTCTTGCGTCCCTTGCCGCCCTCGGCCTTGGACTTGCGCTCCTTCTTCTCAGCAGGGGCAGAGGTCTTGGCGGGAGCCTTGCCTCCGGTGGAGGGCTTCTTCTCGGCGACGGCTTTTGGTGGCATGTTTGATATAGAGAGTTGGGGGTAGGTTGAGAGAGAGAGTCGAAAGATCGGTAACGAGAGACGAAAGAGAAGAAACGGAAAAGAAAGTGGCTGCGAGTGGGAGAGGCCTCCGTTTATATACTGCGACCCAGGACGCGCGAGGCGGAGCGTGCAAAAAGAGCACCAGCTAAAAATTTAACGACTCCCGCCAAATTGGCAAAACCAGATTCGCAAATTTGGGAACTTACCTTAAGTCGCCGCGCCCCTCCCCACAACTGCAAGGGCGGTGGCCAAAACCTGAAATTTTAGCGCCCAAAAACCAAATTCGCTGTGGACGCGTTTTTGGCGGGCCTTCACACCTGCTCGCACTCTCTGGCTGGGAGGTATAAAAGGCTGGCGGCGGGGCTTCCTTCCCGTCTTTTCTTTTCTGCTTCCTCTTACCCTCAACCTCGACCTCTTCTCGCTTTCTGATTGATCCCTTCTGATCACTCTTTCTCATCTCCAACTCGGACATCCTTCAACAACCCAACAACAACTACATTACAATGTCTGGCGGCAAATCCGGTGGCAAGTCTGCTTCGGCTTCCAAGAACTCGACCTCCCGCTCTTCCAAGGCCGGTCTTCAGTTCCCTGTCGGTCGTATTCACCGTCACTTGCGCAAGGGCAACTATGCCCAGCGTGTCGGTGCTGGTGCCCCCGTCTACCTCGCTGCCGTCCTCGAGTACTTGGCTGCTGAAATTCTTGAGTTGGCCGGTAACGCTGCCCGCGATAACAAGAAGTCCCGTATCATTCCCCGCCACTTGCAGCTCGCCATCCGCAACGACGAGGAGTTGAACAAGTTGCTCGGCCACGTCACCATTGCCCAGGGAGGTGTCCTCCCCAACATCCACGACTCGCTCTTGCCCAAGAAGACCAAGAAGGGCGGCGCTGCCTCCCAGGAGATGTAAAGAAAAGATTGAGATGATCCCTCTCTTTCTTTACTTGAACCTCAAGAGCTCTGCCCGACCTCAATTTCAGCAAAGCAGCACAGCAGGATCCGATCCTTGTGTCGTCTCTTTGTGTCGTCGTTTAGTTCTCTTTTAATTTCTCTTTTCAGAATCTCGATTCTGTAAGCTCTTCCTTCAGCGACTTGTACTTCATACCTCCTCCACAATTGTACCATTAAACGGATTTTTTTCAAACCAGAAAACCCAGATCGATAATTTGACCTTGCTTAGCTATTGAAAGCGTTCTTTATTGTGTTGTGGCTCGAGTGGTTGTTCAATAGTAATGCCTCGCATGTGCTGCATGCTTGCATGCAATGCAACGCATTATCAGGGAATGTGCCAAAAAAAAATAGCGTGTCTCTGTAGAGCAAAAGATCGCAAATGCAACAAATCTGCATCACGTGCGCGATGTCGCGTCAATGCCAGCGAATCTCGCCTGTCTCTGCTGCTCTCCGCCGTCTTCTCGCACTCCCTCCATCTTTGCTCTCTTTCTCTCCTTCTCTTTTCCTTCCATTCTGCTGCATCTTCCTTGTCTGCTCTGTCCATCCCTGCCTGCTCTCCATTCTCCCGCCCACCTTCCAAGAGCCTTTCCCCTTCTATCGTCTGACGCTCACCATCCACACTCTTGAACCACTGGCGTGACCAACCTCTGTGAACCAAGTCGACATCAATCAACTGTGGCAGTTTCGTGTCCTGCCCGTCCATGAGCTCCAACGCGCAACCACAACCTTCTCGAATCGACAACAGAATCTCCTCCCCACCCCCTCACAGTATCACATTGGTCTAAATCTCTGGACTGGAACGACTTTTCCTGGGTAATGCTCGCACTGAGTACCACGGGCGTTCGCGTGGCCGAGCTTGTTTGTCAAGGACATGGCCACAAGCAACAGGCGTTTTATTGGAGCCATCTGTTTATGCCGTTTTGCTGACCATCCATAATTCTTGTACACTGATGATCTCGTAGGCCTGAAATCAATCCCTTCTGCGATGGACTCCAAGAAACGCCCCAATGAAGACGAGCACGGAATTGATGGTCTGATCGGAGCAACGTCTGAGAATGCACAAACGATCAATTCGACTCCTGACACAGCCATGGAAGTGGATGGACCCAAAGATGGAGCTATACCCTCACTGTCCAGTCCTGCTTCTGGAACAGCAGCGATCATGATTGCGGAAACAATGATCCATGGTGCCGAAGCCAACAAACGCCTAAAGTTGACCAAGGAAGCTGACAACGTTGGATCTGATTACTCTCCTTCAACAGATCTGGCTGACCCATCCCAGGAGAGCAAAGGACTCGCCGAGTGGGTTGGAAAGATGGATCAAATGGATCAAGATGATGTCCCTAAAGGTAAATAAGTATTCTTGATCTGCCTTTTTACCTCTGCCATATCCATGCTTACATTCCTGTCGAAATTTGTTTTAGCTGCCAGCCCATCACAACCTCTAGAGAACGTGCCCAGAAACAACAAGGACACGACTGCAAAAGCTAGCGAAGCAGGTGAAGCAGATGGGACACCAATCCAACCTGGTAAGTAACAGAATCCATGATGATAATATGATATGCTGCAGAGAAAGGTCTCTCATGGAGAGGAATCTAAACAATGCCGTTCGTTTGATCGACAAGTAGAGGAACCCTCCGAGAAACCTCATGGTAGTAAGGCGGCTGGACAGGATCTTGTCCAAGCATTGTTAGCGCCGGAGGCTGCACCAAACGCCGCCAGTGTCAGTGACTCTGTTTTGGCAGTAGCGTCATTGTCAGAGCCCATGGTGACAACTCTGGAAATGCTGGAAGAGGCCGACCAATCGTCTGGATCTACCAAGGAGCACGTAGGCAATGCAGAGCCTACCGTAACCAACAACGATGCTGCAGTGTCAACAGAACTACGCGGGGATGCAGCGGAAATTCCAGTATCCACATGTTCGGAGAATCAACAGGATGACTCTGGTATGGCGACTGAACCAGCGACTGTTACTGAAAACACGCCTAGCAATGGATCGGCTCCTGAACCCAATACCAGCCACCCCGTCGCAGAAGTCAAAGATGTTCCAGTCAGCGCCGCTCCAACCAAAGAACCAGTTCCCGAGTCCTCAGATGTCACGATGGACTCAGTAGACAATACTCCCAAAGCAGCTGACCTGAATACGACGGTCGACACAGAGCTCGCCACGACGCATCAGACCCTGACTGAATCGAGCGCGGATACAAAAGTAACAGAATCTGCTTCAGCACCCTTACCTGCTTCTCCTGCCATCGATTCTACAGAGAAGCCTGAGAAACCTCAAAGCTCGAGTTCAAAGGACAAAGACTATGATGCCACCGAGGAGCCTCTGTCGACGCCTGTCTTGAGTGAAATCTTGAGGAAGACATCACCACCCCCCACCCTGCCACCACTCAGCGTCGTCACTACAGGACATCAAACAAGTACTCCAGCCCATACAACACCACGGAGCACCATGTCCCTCTCTGCTCTTTTGATCAACAATGAAGACGAAGTGGGGAATCAAGATGCGGACCAGCGCCAAGGAGGCTCAAGCAATATTTTCGATCGTTTTAACCCTACACCCCACTCTCCTCCAGTGCCCACAAGTCAAATTACCCAGCCAAAGCCGACAGTCCCAGTGACCTCTACTTCCAACGCAGGATCGGGTGCCTATCGGTCCACATCTGGCCACGCCCCAGCGTCTTATCAAAGAGAGGCCTACGATCACTCGGCACAGGACAGTCGACCAGTGCATGACCGACATTCTTCGTATGGTCGCACCCTGCCAGATCCACTCCAGTCTCCTGTCCATGGTCAAGATGCCAGTGTGATCAGAAACGGGTCTGCAAAAGAATTCCCAGCTGATGAGGTCATGGAGTCTGGAGGCGTAAGCGGATACGCCCCTTCTCGTCATCGTCTCGCCTCACCTTTAGGCATGCGGCCATTACCTGAACCCATCCATGGACTTTCAATTCCTGGCAAAGAGAGACTTCCGGGTGTGGGCTCAGTCGCCAGTCCAACTTCCCATCATCACCAGCCGGAAGTCATGCACCGTCGACAGGACCACAATCTTCATGGTCGACAGGACAGCCCCAGTCATCCTTCTTTGACTAACGAAAACGCCTCATTCGCCTCAGGTCATCCATCTACTCTCAATGGGGCGTTGAACTATCCTACTAGTGGCCCATCGAGCTCTTTGTCGCATTTATCCTCTGGACCTTTGTCGTTGCCATCTCTCAACGGTTCGGAACGAAAACCTCCACGTCTAATTGTCAGGAATGATCCAAACTTGAAGATGGAAGGACGAAAGGAAAACTTTCTGGGATATTTCCGATATGATCCTGCCCAATTGCTGCCTGATATGCAAGGGAAAGAAAACAGTCTCCTGGAAGTGCGGGTCGCGTCCTCTTATTTAACTTATGACAACTTCAAAGTCCAAAAACGCGAGCTATGGGGAACGGACGTGTATACTGATGATTCGGACATTGTAGCAAGTAAGCATTGACTGTCGTAGTGACCTGTAGAGATATGGAGCGTGTGCTAATGACGGCTTGATTTCCTCTGCTTTAGTGCTGATTCACTCTGGGCAGTATATTCCGACTGTTGAGCCGCAGAGCCCTGATAATGACATTCCAGACGTGACAGGTCAACGACACAATTTTGTATCCAACCCGATCAAACATATATGTCCCAGCTACGATCTTTCGGTGACATTGCGCGTGCTACCAAAACTCGTTCGCTATCAAGGATCTATTCGCCACCGTATCAAAAGTCGGACCTGGAATACTGGACATGATGGCGTCAGCTTCCGGATCGAGTCGACAAAGAAGCTCAGCGTGGGAGAGGCGCTCAATCGTGGCCGTAGTCAAAGCAAACGTCGCATCAAAGAAAACGATGTTGAGCGTCAAAGAGTATTGACAAATGTTCAAGACGACAGCACAGAAAGCCTGCAAAACGAGCGAGCCATGCGGACTGCCACTTTTGAGTTTACTCGCCAAGGTGACCCATGGTAATATGTTTGGTCTTTTTTTTGGGACAATGTTTGGTTCATGTTTAAGATGTGTGTCATTGAAGTACTCAAGCCTTTTTTTTTCCAGCTTCAAATACACTCCAGAACTAGTGATGGATAGGGACGATGGCATGTCGCACAAGTGGACCAGCTGGCGGTTTAAGAAAGAAGTACTCATCTTGGAGAATGACGAAGAGCGGTACGAGATCTCACTTCAACACCCGTCTGGTACAGGATCAAGAGTTTTCGATCAATACCGGTTCGCCGTCATCTCTCCTCGAACGTCTCTTTCCAGCTGGAGTAAGGCCGGCTATCCTCTTGGTACTTCAGATCTGGTAGAGGTTCTGTATGAAGATTTGGACTGGCAAGATTTTGAATGGGTCGAGCGTGGGGTTGTTGTACAGCCGACTCTTCGATCCAAGCAAACACGGCAATCTGGTGCACCGGAAGGGGGTCTCGATCTACAGAACACCGCTATGGAAGGTGTGGATGCATCCTCTTCTACTGAAGGTGGAGATCAACAGACAAACACGGTAGGGTCCAATGGATCGGTGGACGATGAGGCTCGGCAAGACGGTGTTTTCTGTGTTGTAAGCCGGCTGTTTTGGAGATCTCGGTCAGAGAAGGAAACCGGAGGACCAGGAGTCGCGCAGCCCTCCCCAGCTAGTCATCCAGGCAGTAGTTCAGCTGGCCAACGACCTGCCAACGATCCAGTGCCAGCGCCCGCAAGCTCAATCGTACCCAAAGCTGGAGAGTCTACAACCTCCATGGAAGCAAAGGATGGGACAATATCCTCGTCTCCTGCAACAACTGCTGCTGCTCGGCTGACATCTGCAGACAGTCTCCCGTCTTCTACAGCATCTGCAGCACCCGCAGTAACAACAGCATCAACAACGACAACAACAACAACAACTACAACAACAACAACAGCACCAGCAGAAGTCAAGACAGCGCCTTTCCCGTCCGCCTCAGCTCCTGCGTCAGGAGAAGCAAAGGAGGGGGCTTCCACAGCTGTCCCCATGGATATTGACGAGAATGTAATTTCAACATCAAAAGCTCCTCTTGAGTCTTCTGGCCACGTCTCGGAACGAGAGGAGGGTGAGCTAGAGGAAGGAGAGATTGCCTCAGACTGACAAAAAACCAACCCCTACTATTGACCCAAGCATCGCCAACAATAAAATGAATGACCTAGTACTGGACTATTTCTTTTATTTTTGTTTATTTTATTGTTGTTATTATTGTCAATGTTTTACTCCTGACGGTGCGCAATTCCTTGAGCAGGTTGCATCCATCCGTAAGGGTCTTCCAGATCACCGTTCTGGATACCACGCATGGCTGTGAAAAGGCGATGGAAACCAGATCCAATAGCCTCGCGGGTCTTGGGAGTTCCAATCTCGGTTGTGACGCCAGCGCGCTCGATGGTCTTGACGGGGGTGATGACGGCGGCGGTACCACAGGCAGCGACTTCCTCGAACCTGTTTTCGAGAATATCTGTGAAGGGCACGACTTCGTTATTGACCGTCCAGCCAAAGCTCTTTGCCAATTGAACGAGCGACTGTTTCGTGACCGAGTTGAGGATGGAGGGACTCTCTGGTGCGCAAAAGACGGGGTTGTTGCCATGTTCTGGAGAAGGATAAGTGAGGGCCACAAAGTTGGACGTGCTGAACTCGTCAATGTTGGAGTGCGTCTTTGAATCGAGATGAAGAGTGATGGCATAGCCCTTTTCCTTGGCGGCACTGCTGTGCTTCAAGACTGGAGCGTAGTTACCACCGAGCTTGGCAGCGCCGGTGCCCAAAGGAGCAGCTGTCAGAGGGAGACAAGTAAAAAGATGTCAGTATTTGGTCGTAAAAGTAAGATATTTGTCTACTACAATGCTGGGTTGAGATCGAGAAAACAATTACCTCGATCAAAGGAGTCGACAACGAGGCAGTCCACGGGCTTGACACCAGACTTGTAAAAGTTGCCGACAGGGATGACCATGACCAAGAAGGTGAACTCGGGGGCAGGGTAGAGACCAATCTCGGGTCCGGTTCCGAGCAAGAGAGGACGCAAGTAGAGGGCTCCTCCGGATCCGTAAGGGGGTACAAACTCGAGGTTGTTGGCCACGGCTCTCTCGCAGGCGGCGACAAAGAGTTCCTCGGGAACAGCAGCCATGCAGGCGAGATCGGCTGAGTACTGCATGCGACGGGCATTGGCATCGGGGCGGAAGATACGAACTTGGCCATCTTTGCAGCGGAAGGCCTTGATGCCCTCAAAGCACTATGGGAGGGTGCGAAATGCGAAAAGCGGAGAATTGATGTTAGTCATGTATCTCCTTGGGTTCCCCGGCGCAGGGCAATCAAGAGTGACCCGGGAGGCTCTTGGACGAGAAAGAAGGAAGGAAAGGCAAGAAAAAAACGCACCTCTTGGCCATAGTTCAGAGCAGGGGCACAGATGTGCATCTTGATGTAAGAGTCCTTGACAAACTCGCCTTGGTCCCACTGTCCGTTGGAGTAGATGTACTTGACATGGCCGTTGGTGTCGACCCATTTGAATCCGAGGTTGTCCCAGTCGATGGCGGAGGTGGGGGCAGGAGGGAGGGGGACGGTCATTGTGGGTGGAATGGAAGAGGAGGAGGGAAGAGCAAGGTGAAGAAGTGAAGAGAAGAGAAGAGAGGAAGAGAGAGAAAGAGAGAAGGAGGCACGCAGGGTTAAAGGATCGCCCGCCAATTGATAGAGTTTCCTGTTAGTCATTTCGTGAGTCTGTGGGTCCAAAGTCTCTTTTCTTCGTGTCAGAATCAACGTCAATCAAGCGGGGGACTGCTTCTCTTTTCTTTTCTTTCTTTCTTTCTTTCTTGCGGTCTCTTCTCGTTTCTGTTTGCGCGTCCTTCCTTCTTCCTCCTTCTTCCTTCTTCCTCCCTCTTCCTCGCACTCACACTCTCCATGGCCACCAAGGTCCCCTTCCCTGCGCCCATGCGCTTGACTGCCCGCACCATCCAGGGCGTCCACACCCAAGTCTGGGTCCAGTCCTTTACCGACACCATCTTTATCTTTGTCTCCCAGACTGGACGCGTCGGCAGCATGGTGTGTACACTCTCCCCCCTTGACTCGAGTTGGTCCAACATAAACCGGCCTCACTAACACTTTCTCTCTCTCTCTCTCTCTCTTTCTCTCTCAGATCAGCACCACTGTCGACAACCAGTCCCTCTCCTCCCATGGAACGGCCGCAGGCGACCTAGCTGCAACAACCTCAAAGTTCCTCTTTGGCGCTGGCCATGAAGGCTCCAAGAAGCGGGAGCTCCAGCTGGTCTATGCCTCCCATATCTCCCAGATGATTGTCCACCAGAACCCTGCCGAAACACGCCAGGTCATGCTCACCATATCCTTGCAGACACCCGACCGCGACCTCAACACCCCCTTGAGCGCAGAGGAAGAAGAACACGAGCGAAAGCAGGATCGCAATCTCTTTGAAAATGTGATCGAGATGGTGAATGAATGCAGCGTCTGGTAGTCGACCAAGAGAAGAGCAGGAACAGGACCCCTATACCATACCCAGAGACTGATTGATTGCACACCCAATGAACTCGTCAAAGCGGCTCTGGATCAAGACGCCAACATGAACCCCCCTTTGGATGCAGATGACGCAAGACCATTGATTGGATCAGCAAAAGGAGATGCGCCTGCACTTGCACCTGCCTTGATTGAGTCCATTCAAGAAAGACAGAAGGAAAGAAGGGAGGAAGGAACAAGGAGGAAAGGAAGGAAGGAAGCAGCCCCCTGCCTCTGCCCCCCTGCTCAATTGGTCCATGTATCCTCGCCCCTTGACCTTGACCCCCTTCGCGTTGATTAGTAGGCTCAGCAGCAGCAGCAGCAGCGGTGTATGTGCGTATGTGTGTGTGGACAGCAATGGCGCATGGCGCATGGCCCTTGACCAGTGACAATAAAGCAAGCCCAAAAGGAGTCTCATTACTTTGCAGCATGCGTGCCTGACATTTCCTTTTTCTTCTTTCCTTTCTCTTTCTCTTCTCTCTTTCCTTTCCTTCCCTTTGCTCGCCCCTTCTCCTTTCCTTCCTTCTCCCGCCCGGCCCCAGTCTCTCTCTCTCTCTCTCACCCTCTCATCCTCTTTCTCTTCTACCCTCTCCTGTTTCCTTCTCTCTCACCCAAGTCATTCACATTCCATCCTTCCCGATCGCGCTTCTGCATAATCGAACCACCTCGCCGCCATGAATTCCTCCCGCGGAGGTCGCTATGCGACCCTTGCTGCTGACGACGATCAGGACTTTGAGGAGCTTCAGTCCGTTGTATCCTCTGGGCAGGTCAACTCAAGTCTTCTTCAGAAACGCTCTGCTTATGCAGACTCGACCACAGAGGACGAGTACCAGGATGACGACGACGATGATGACAGCTACTATGGCAGTAGCCGTTACTCTACCTCGTCTATCCAGGACAACGAAAAACCTTTCAGACGTCCCTCCATGACCTTTGCTGACCCACCAAAGGTACTGCAGCAAACAACAAGATCAAAACGATCGCCTGCTTTCTTTGAACAGCTTTGACTGACGATAGCCACCTTCCTTTCATCCCCGCGTAGCTTTCTCGGTGCAATCGCGTCTTCATGGGAATTTTTGGCGTCTTTATCATTCTCTGGGTCGGCTTTGCCATGTACCTGGGCATCAATCGACTGGGTAATTGCCATCGATATTTGACCGCTGTGTTGAAAGCTCTTTTTCCTTTGTCCTATGCTTGCCATAAAAGGACCAGTTACGAGCGTGTCAGACGTGGGGAAAACAGCAAAGAATACTAACCAGTGCCTGGCATTCCTTTCGCTGTTTGTAGTAAGCATGTCGAAAGAAACTATGGCCGATATGCGTCCGTCCTTTGGGCTGGAGGACATGTTCAATCAGTCCTTTGCGCCAAAGATTGAGTCGTTGGCTTGGATGACCTATGGTAAGGGCCGGACCTGTCTGCCGCCCTATGTGGCTCTTACTGTTGTGACAATGACTCTAATGTATCCTGACGCCCTTTGTCTTGACAGGCAAGGATGGTAGTTACTCGCGCATTGACGCCAACGGAGATATCATCCTGAACAACGTTGATGGATCCGAGCCCACTGTCTTTTTGCCTGGCAAGAATGTCACCGACGTAAGTTGTTTATGGAAAGAAGCTGGCTGTCGTCTCAAGCCTCCAACTGTCCCTAACGTTGTAACTTTTGTTGACACCCTCAGGTCCATGGTCGCCCTATCCCTTTCTTCTCGTTTCAAGTTTCCCCTGACGAAAAATACGTCCTGTTGGGCACTGACAGACGCAAGGTACGCAGGCATAGGTTGCCAGAAGAAATTGGATGCCCTCGAATGCTCGATGCATGGTCCACTCACCATGCTTTGACCCTTCTACCCCTTGATATTTTTTTTTTTTTGCATAATTTGTTTTCCTTTATTCAGCAATGGCGCCACTCCTTCAATGCAACATATTACATCTACAACAGGGATGACTATAGTCTGTCACCTTTGATCGAATCCGCAGGTGAACCAGGTGTTGAACTTGTTGCTTGGAGCCCCGTGGGTCACACTCTTGCCTATGTCCAGAACAACAACCTCTATGTCTACGAGGGTCTTGCAGAGCGTCGTCAGATTACATTTGATGGAGCGGCCAGCATCTTTAACGGTATCACGGATTGGGCCTACGAAGAGGAGGTCCTTGGCACCCCTTCTGCTCTTTGGTGGTCGCCTGATGGAACCGCCATTGCGTTCCTGCACTTTGACGAGACAGATGTGCCAGAGTTCCATTACTCCCTTTACATGGACAACCAACTGGATGCCCCCTCATACCCTCGGGACGTCATGATGAAATACCCCAAGGCTGGGTTCCCTAACCCCAATGTGAACCTGCACATTTACAAGCTTGGATCTGCTTTGCACCCAACCGCCCTTCAACCCTTGAGCGCGATCGATCTCACTCACATTTTCGCACAGGACAACAGGATTATTGCTGAGGTCAAGTGGGCCACCGAGTCGTCCGATGCACTCTTGGTTAAAGTCCAGAACAGAATCCAAAATCACGAGAAACTTGTCTTGGTGGATCCCTTGGAACTCACTGGAAAGGTTATTCGGGAGTGGAATGCTGGCAAGGAAGACGGAGGATGGATTGACATGCAACAGAGTATCCGTTACATTGCGCCCTCCAAGGCCGTTCCTCAAGGAGGCTACCTAGACATTGCCAACAACGACGGCTACAACCACATTGCGCTTTATACACCTATCGACCATCCTACTCCCAAATGGCTCACATCGGGATCATGGGAAGTTCAGTCCGTTGAAGCTGTTGACAACAAGGAAGGCTTTGTGTACTATATTTCGACAGAAAAGTCTAGCATTGAACGCCATCTTTACAGGTATAGTAGCCTCAAACCTTCTGTCGAACCCAGTAATCTTCTCGGCAATTTTGTAACCCTCCACATTTTGACGAAAATCTCTGTGATAGTGTTGATATGGCCTCGACCACTCGAAGAGCCATGACGGATATTGAGCAACCTGGATATTACTCGACCTCGTTCTCCGCCGGCGCCGGATACTACCTTCTCACGTACAAAGGGCCTGATGTTCCATGGCAAAAGGTGAAGAAATCGGACGACGAAAAATTCAACATCAATCTGGTGGAGAATGCGTCCTTGCGTTCGCTTCTGAATGAGACGCAAATCCCAACCAGACGTTGGTCGACCGTTGAGATCAATGGACATGGTAAAGTTTCTGTTCGCAGTGATAAGAGTTACAGCCGTTGTACCGTTCTGCCTCTCATTCTTTATTACTCTTTACTTTTCCACAGAATGCAACTACATGGAGTTTTTGCCCCCAGGATTTTCGCCCGACCAAAAGCATCCAGTCCTCTTCCAAGTGTATGTTGTGTTTTTGTTGACGACTATTATTATATACAAACCACATCCTTCAAAGAACTGGTTTTCTGACGTTTATCACCTCTTTTCTTTCCATTTCTTGTTCGCTTGTCCGGACTATCACAGCTATGGAGGTCCAGGCTCTCAGGTCGTCGATACACAGTTCCAGCTTGGATTCAGTGCTGTCATGTCAGCCGCAGAGAAACTCAAATATGTTGTGGTTGTTGTAGATGGTCGTGGAACGGGAATGCGTGGTCGCGATTTCAGGATCGCTGTGGTCAACAACCTCGGAAAATTTGAAACTGAGGATCAGATTGCGGCAGGAAAGCACTGGAAGACCCTTCCCTATGTTGATCCCGAACGTATTGCTATTTGGGGATGGGTAAGGCAACATTTGGCGTCTTTTTGGGAGAAATTTCATCGTTTTAACTGTAGGATACTGACAAGTCTTCCTGCTCATTGTCACTGTATAGTCGTATGGTGGATTCATGGCTGCAAAGGTTACCGAGGCCAACAGTGGTGTCTTCAGGGCCGCCATGTCTGTGGCGCCGGTGACTGACTTTAGATTCTACGACTCTGTTTACACGGAACGGTACATGAACACACCCTCCGTCAACCTGGCCGGATATGAGCAGACGGCCGTTTCAAACATGACTGGATTCGAGCACTCTGATTTCTTGCTTGTCCACGGAACTGGAGATGGTAAAATAAGGCGTCAATGTTATTCCATGATTGAAAAGATACAGAGGATCTGTCCAAATGTTGGCCGTATTAACCGTCTCTCATTCTATCTTGAAAATAGACAATGTGCATGTTCAAAACTCGATGGTGCTGGTGGACCGACTCACGCTGGCCAGCAATCACCGTTACAAGTCGCACTACTTTACTGATAGTGACCATGGTATCAGGACCCATAACGCCAACCACGAAATCTACTGGTTGTTGGCTGAAAACATGTGGGAAACTATGGGCGGCTACGTTGCACCTGCTCATCACCATTAGAAAATAGAGCTCATTACAAGGAATAAAGATCTTTAGTCCAACTATGTAGATATCAATGGGAGGAAGACTTAGATGGTCAGATCGTCATCTGGATCATCATCATCGAAATCGTCGGCAGCGTCAGGCTCGTAGTAGATGGCGCCAGATGTTTCTAAAAAGTCAATTTAGGAAATAAAGGTGAATACAACTTGATCATTCGCTTCGCATCTTTGGGCTGCGAGTCAAGGAGATATGGCAGTACCTTGAGTTTTCAGATATGGCAACACAGTATCGTTCTTGGCACGGCGTTGCTCCTCCGTCAGATTGAGGTTAAAGGACAGATTGGCAGCAGGATCGGCCTACGACAGGTTTGAAAAGAGGAATATCAAAATACAATGTGAGTGGAAAGCGGGGCAGATGAGCAGACATTGTCCATTGGATGAGATTTCGTTCAATATTACCGTTTGGGATTCCTCCAAGTCCAACTTGTCAATATCGGGCATGTCCCCTACAACATCCCAGACGTTGACTACGACCAAGTCGCCTGTCGGTGATCCGAGATGATAAGCATTTGTCTTTTGAGACATGTACAAATGAAAAGAGAATGCATCCTGTCAGTCACCCTTGACTTTAGTAGCTTTGTCTTCACTCCTCGAAATAGAATTGTGTTTACCTCTCTTGCTACTTTGCCTGACTTTCGCTTGTGTTCAATCTCACAGACGGCAGAGTCCCATGCATTGCCATGAACGGTCAGGTAGCAAAACTCTCTTGCTGCAACAACTCCTTTGCGAAGATCTTCTTGATCCTGACGAATGGCTTCACTGCTTTTCAGGGTAATCAAGGTGGTCGCCACGTGTGCGAGACTGTTGGTCGCCAAGGGGTTTGATCCATCTGCTTGAAAGCTGGCCGCGTCTGGGACATCCTCGTGATGCACTGCAATGATCCTCGATGTCTCTGCAAGAATAGAGTCAGTATTAGAGATGAAAACGGTGAAAGAAACACAAATGAATGACGAGGGATAGGATCCCAGAACTTGGCCCATACCTGTCAGCAGCCCTGTGATGGAGCGGATCAAATTAAACGTGTCTGGAACTGATACCGCCAAGAACGGGGAGAGAGAGTCAAAATAGATTGTGAAATTTGTATTTTCTAAACGAGGAGTGGAGTTTGACGACATTTGCATCAAGAAAAAAGAAGCGGGTTAGCAAGAGTGGCACCCAGTTATAGAGTCAGAAATGAACCTTGTAGACTTACGAGACGAAATTGCACTCGAGATGATCTTTGTTGCCTTCCGCACATTCTTCAATGGAACGGTCACATGGTCGTTGCCATCCTGTCCTCTCTTCAATCCAGTGGTATCAGCCTCAACCCATCCCAAAGGGTTCGAGTAGCAATCTACGACAACTTTCCTAAGGGTAAATTAACAACAGGAGAAATGGATCCCGCACCGATTTACGCGTATTAGAACTCTGAGAACATTTGGAGGATTCAAATAAACAAACAGCGTCCAGATTGACCTGCCTGTGTTTTCCCTTGATCAGAGGGAGTATCCGAGAAGGCGCTGATTCGGCACAAACGAGAATGAGTGTATGACTGGGTGTATCGGTGGTATTGCAAATATAAGATGTTAATAAAAGGGCCAAGCCATTCAATAACGATTGGTTATTACTGCGGATGGTCCATACTCTGGAGAGGAGGCACTGAGCAACTCGAGGCCGAGAAGTTGTCCCGACTGTTCGAGCGTGTCCTTGATGAGGACAAATGGAGAGACCTCCTTCACGGAGAGGATCTTTTCGAGGAGAGGTGCCATGACGGGTCTGCACTGCTGCGGGTAGAGAGATAGAAGGCGAAACAAGTGAGGCTGAGAAAAGGAAGAAGCGCGAGAGTAGGGAGGTTGAAGGAGAATGACAAGAGGAAGTATGCGCGTGCAGACATGCAATGCGTTGGCTTTGGCTGATCTGGACCTCAAAGAAAAAAAATCACGTGCATCATTCGTAAAATTGGTGGCAACGGTGTTCATGCACATGTCTCCATGCTGCTGCCATTTTTCTCTTCTTTGATCCCCCAAGCACTACCCCTGTTCATATCTGCAACATTTTTGACAGCACTAGTCACCAGGAGACTGTACACCTCGCCTCTAATTCGCTCTACTATCGCATACCATTCTTCGTTTGCATCGCGAATGGCCGCCTCCCGTCCTGCCGTCACCCTTCGCCTGTCAGCCATCTTGCGCGACAAAGTGCTTCGGTCGGGCTACAGCACCGTGGCCGATCTCTGCTCTGTACCGCTACCGGATCTTGTTGCAGGTAGGTCGTTCTTCTTTGTTTTTTTCTTTTCCTTGGTAACTCCCACCACCTGAAGAAGAGGTTTGATACTAACTATGTTCTGTTTCTGCAAAAATAAGAGCTCAATCTATCCGTGGCGCAGACTGAAGAATTGAAACGTCAGCTGTATCCATCGCGTAAGACATAAGCTTTGATTACAAGAGACATTGTGCTTCTTCACTTTATACAGATTTTAACCATATTGCTTTTCCTGGAACGACACATAGCCGAGCCTTTGAAATCGTTCACCGCCAACGAGAACTGGGAGAAGGAAAAAAGTTGGGCCTCTATCACAACGTCAAGTAAAGCATTGGATAGTCTCTTTGGAGGTTCGAATGGAGTCATTCCAGGGAAAATCACGGAAATCTGTGGACTTCCTGGGATGGGAAAAACTCAATTGGGGTAACATGAACGCACAGGGACATTACGGCTTTCGGAAACGGCTTGAACATCCATATTGACTTTCTTTTCAAATCAACCTCAAAGACTGCAGTTATGTATCAATGCTCAGCTCCCTCCTTTTGCATCTGGAGCAGGAGGCACATCCATCTTTATCGGTACGCTGCCATAGTCGAGACGCCTACGCCTACGCCAAACTCCACAATTCTCGATACTTATTCTCCTCTTCTGCAATTCACCTTCACATGAATAGATACTGAAGGAAGTTTGATCGCCAGTCGAGTTGCTCAAATTGCATCTGCAAGCTTGCAAAGACTTGCAATGATCTCCAATGGCCCTGGTACGTGTTTGATGAGACCTTCACGTCTTGAACTGCCTAATGTCATATTCTGATCTCGCCGCTTCGTGCTTGACTTTTCTTCTAGACAATGGAGAAGCCCTTACTGCAGATGTACTCTTACAAGGGATCCAGTATTGTCGCGTGCACAGTCCTGTGGAGCTCTTGGCAATGGGAAGGATTTTGAGCGAAATTGTACGAGCGCAGCCCAAGGTAATGACATCACCTATAGTAAGGGGTACACAGTGGAAAGACTGTCAAAATCTATGAATGATACTGACACAAGGATACTTGGCGTTCCAGGTCAGGATGATTGTCTTGGACTCGATCTCTTTTCCGTTTCGGTCCAACTTTAGCGATATCAATGGGCGGACTAAACTTGTAGCAACCTTGGGGAGGCAACTGGCTGCAATTGCTCGGGACTTCAATGTTGCAGTAAGACGAGAACGACATCCCTTGTTGCTGTGCACAGTCAGGATTTTGTTTGGTAACAGCTGACATTTTCTCTGTTAGGTTGTTGTTGTCAACCAAATGACAACCAAGATCGATGCAGGAAGCAGCACGCAGAGCGTGATACAGCCAGCTCTAGGAGAAACGTGGGGTAATCTTTGTACACATCGAATTCGACTCGGGATTCGGCAAGGAGATAACAAACGGACAGCTCACTTGTTCAAATCGCCCAACATCGTGGATCAAACTGTATCATTCACGATTGAGAAAGACGGCATCAGAGATGTAAAAGACTATATGTCTTTGAACCCATATTCCAGCTCAACTCCTTAGAGTCATTGTTTGGCGACAATAGATTTCTTTTTCATTTGATGTACTGCCATGGATATGAATGTGAATATGAACGTGAATATGGATAATAAAACTGGGAATCTTCCTTTATCTCTTACTCGCGAACTTTCATGCCAGCCTTTTTGTAGACGGCATCGACTGCAGTCATGTTTTTGAAGCTGTCCTCTCCAGAAACCCAACCGGGAATGGTATCCGTGTTGGCTCCCTTAACAGCACTCACGAATGCCTCAAGCTGGTATCTGTATGTAGTGTACCCTTCAGCGTACACCTTGGGCACATTCTCGACTTTTCCTGTGGCCTTGTCCTTGATGGTGATGTAATGGTATGCCTAGAGGAGAGATCAAGGATAAAAAAACGGTCAGACTTGTCAGTTCAAAAAAAAACTACGCGTTCTGTTTCCCAGCAACCTGCATCTCAATTGCTCGTACCGTGGGCATGACAAAGACACCAAAGGTAAAGATCTTTGTATCGGTCTCGGCCACGAAAGTGGGCAAGATATTGCGCCAGGTATCGATTGAAAGGTATGGGTTGGTCAAGCTGGCAGTCAACTTTCCGACAGCTCCAGGACTATGAGAACCCGACAAGTTCAAAGTCGCGTCCATGCGTCCGTCAATTTCTGGAGCAACAATCTTTGGACGGGCCTCTTGCACGCTTTCGACCTCCAGTCCGGTAAAGTAGCGGATCGAGTTCATAGTGTAGCATCCACTGTCCATCATGATTCCTCCGGCCAGTGAAAAGTTGAAGCGAATGTCGTCCTTGGGGAACAATGTGGGAAAAGCCATGATCGATTCCACCTTCTTCAACGCGTGTCCCTCTGCAATGTGATCCTGCAACAACTTCCTAAAGTGGATGGATGCAGGGTGGAATCGGTAATGGAATGCCTCGAGGACGACGCGGTTCTTTGCCTTGGCCAAATCAAAGAGGACCTTTGCCTGGGCCGCATTCGACGTGGCTGGCTTCTCCAAAAGGACATGCTTGCCGGCTTCGAGTGCCTTGCGGGTCCATTCAAAGTGCAGACCATTGGGCAAAGGGTTGTAAATGCAGTCAATCTCGGGGTCGTCGATGATTGCATCGTAGGAGGGGTGGGTGTTAGGGATACCGTGCGTCTTTGCAAACGCCTGCAAGATCGAAAAAAAAAGGGTCAGACGGACAAAAAAAAAAGTGGTGCAATTCTTCCAGCGGGACTTTGCATGAACGCACCTTGGCCTTCTCTTGGTCGCGAGCTGCAACCGAGACGACGATAACAGATTTCATGCTCTTGGCGGGGTTGATCACGGCGTTGGGCGCGATATTGGCGGCACCAAGGATACCAATTCGAAGTGCATCCTACGACAAGGAAAAAGATGGTGAGAAAAGGTCAGCACGACTTCCTGACCGATATCAACTGAACACCTTTCTTTTTTGTTTCCTCTCTTTCCTTCTTTCTTACAGGGTTCTTGGAGCAGTTCGTCTTGGGTTTGGCCAGACGGAATCTGGCAATGAAATTGGGCGAAGCAGCAGGGGCAGCCATGGATTGAAAAGTATGTTGGACTTGAGTGAGTGGAAAGTGCAGATGTGAGGCAGCAAAACAAGAAGGCAAGAAGGGGATGCTGTCAGTGCGTTTGATGGAGGAGTGAAGGGCAGAAAAAAAAGAAATAAAGAGAAGCAATTTTCGATCACGATTGCTTTGGTTTTATCTTTTCAGTTACTGCCTCGTCAGTCCGAGAGCACTCTGGCAACGACCCCTCTAACCAGAAAATCCACCCATGTCATCCCCAACTTGGCTCGCGCCGCCTCTCCTACGTTGTCTTCTCTTTTTTGTTCAGCGCCGCGACCCGTTTGCGTAGCAACTACTGACGCGGCGAAAGAGTGCAAGTACACACGCGCGCTCGCGCGCAATTCAGTGATGCCCGGGTTCGTCACCGTGGTTGTCAGCGAAGCGCTCGCAGCTTACCTGACGCAAAGCATCACATCGATCCTTTGGCTCTCAGTTGTGATCGAAACTCCATCCATGACGCGTCGAGTAAGCAATCCCATGCCCCGCCAAACATATATTTTTCTGATCCGCGGAACTGAGCCCAATTTCAATGATGCACTACATTACAACAACACCTCGTGCAACTCCAAAGGATATGTTGGTATCCAAAGCACGCGCTTGCTAGCATTACTTTAATGGTTTCTATGTCGCATTGGCTTTACAGGACTCCCTTGGTGCTGGGAACATCATTCGTCCCCGTTCTCTCGACAGCATTCTTGAGCGCCACTGCCAATGCCTTGAATGCACTTTCCGCTCTACAATATAAAATCCCCCAAAATTGACAGTCAGTCAGTCAGTCAATCAACCAGTCAGCTATTTGCAAAAGCTCATCCAGGGTTCAACAAAAGATCCTCAACCTACCTGTGGTGGTCATTAAAGCCCTTGAGGACATCAACGTGCAATGTGATACCTCCTGCTTGAGCAAACGACTCTAGGACGTGGGGGATCATCTCACAAGAAAGAGTACCAATCATCTCCCGCTTCAATCCCAAGTTGATGTCCGCAAATGGTCTTCCAGAGATATCGACTACAGCCCTTGACAGTGCCTAGATTAATGAAGGAAAGCACGATGAGTTTTCTCTCTCCGTCTCGATCTTGTCCCTTCCTGGCTTCCTGGCTTTCAGTTGCATACCTCATCCAGGGGACAGTATGCAGATCCGAATCTCTTGATTCCACGAGGCTCTCCCAACGCCTGCTTGAAGGCCATGCCGAGGGCAATTGCGGTATCCTCTGCTGTGTGATGGTCGTCAATGTGAAGATCGCCCTTGCACTTCAGGGATAAGGACCAGCCAGAGTGCTTAGCCAGAGCATGGTACATCTACGAACAACGGGATCAATGACAGAAAAAAAAATACATATGCCTAGTGAGTTGGTCGACTCTAAGCATGTTGCTTCTGCTGAGACAATGGACTGCACAAAGGTTAAACCCAAGGACAGAAACCTTACATGGTCAAGGAAACCGATGCCCGAGTCAATGTCGATGGCTTGAGCGCCAGCGCTGTCCATGGCCAAAGAGATGTGAATGTCAGTTTCATTGGTCTTTCTGGAGACGGTGGCGGTGCGGACAGAGGGGGTCGAAGATGGGGAAGCCATGACGGATATGTATCAAGAGGGGAGAGTTGGGAGAGGGGAGGGAGGGAAGAAACAAACCCTCGTCCTTCATATCGATCTCTGTGGGGACCACACGGATGGTGGCGTCCACCTGGACACTGACTCACCGCAGAGAAAAATCATTGATTATTGTCCGAGTCAAAGCCCAGCTTGCTCTGTTCTCTCTCTCGGAGATTTTTTGATTTTGAGAATTGAAAAGTCACGTGAATAAATGGCCACGCAAAAGTAGGAATTCCCATCGCAAGTGTTGCATAGATCGACCCACCAGCTTCTCCTGCTCCCCCTTCTTCCAAAAGATGCAACCAGCAAACCATCCCACATCAACTTTTATAGAATGACCTCGACGCGTCCAAGGGAAGGCAGAGGAGTCAGGAACACAGCAGGAGGAGAACACGACCGTCTCAAGCGGGCTGTATTGCAGCCTGTTCAATGCTGGTAGAGACTCCATCTTCAATCTTCAGTTTCCAGTCTCATTGTCATGGATGCACACGCTGACCAAAAGTGGGTGACTGACACCGTTTTCTCGTTGTCATGAACAGGGACAAAAAGTGGGCAGAGTCTAAGAATGGAAAAGGGCTCCAGGTGTTCAAATGGGTGAAATGTATGTCTTTTCTACTGTTGTCCATGGAAGTTACCAACACCACAGGAAACCAAGGTCAAATTCTCTGTTTTCTGACTCTATTGCCCAACCTCGTTATTAGCGGAACGACAAGTTGAATTTGATGATGATGAAGAGGATGAGGAAATCGAGCAGGCGCCAGCACCTCGACTTGTTGAAGAGGTTCGTTTAGGGATATTCTCCAGTCATGGAATGACCGTATTCACTCTGAAATTCCATTGATCCTAACACTGTCTATGAATTCCTTTGATGTAGGAGGTTGGAACTCCCTTGCCCGCTCTGCCTACGCTACAGGATGCTGACGAAACAAATGCTTCCACGCCTATGCCTACAGGAGAGGACGAAGATGAAGAGGATCGCGTAGGACACTCCTCTCAGACGTATATGGACCACGAGAAGCCAGCTGCGGCCTCAAGTCACCCACCCACCAAACCCTCTACGACGCGACCAGAATCCATCAGGAATAGAGCTGATCTAGTGGACGATGATGACACGGACTCTGGTCGACTCGTCTTCACACCTTCTCTCGAGACCCCAGTCGAGACTCAGGCTAACACGCCACAAGACTTTGAAAGCATGTCTCCAGCACCTGTAGAGATTGATGAGCTCAAGCGGGAGGCCCAAGTGGAATTGGTTGTGAAAGGTCTGGATGAAGGTCAAGCAGAGATGGAGGAAGAGATGGAGGAAGATGTGGTCGTGAAGGAGCATGCGGAGGCAGAGGACAAAGCTGCCGCAGAACCTTCGACTGCCGCAGCCGATAGCCAAAGCATGGACATTGACTCTTAGAATGGAGATATGATGTCAATATAACCTATTCCTCTAATACTTTACAAATGGTGTATGATGTTGTCGATACGTTTATTTTGAGGAAATGGCAGTACCAGTATTTGGGTGCATGGATGCCAGTTTCCATAGGCCCTTAGCTAGCTCCATGGTGTGCGGGGCTAATGTGAGACCAATCTTCAGCCCATCTTTATCTTCAAGTGAAGGCGAGTGTTCCTTGACTTGATCCATGAATGTTTTTAGGATTGCGTCCAGTCCCTGAGGGTGATTATGAAATAAAAGATCCATGTCATACATTGGTACTCTGCCGCAGCTCTTTCCTCTGCGGTATAGGCTAACTTCCTTTTGAAGTTGGTCCCGGGGAATGAATTTTGGAAGACTAATCAGAGGAACTGCGCCCTTAGAAGACAGCGCCTTCGGGAGAGGAAGATCTTTGTCGGATGCAGAGTCTGCTTGTGTCGATCCATGTCCATAGCTTTTAAAATGCAACACACATTGGAGGCGTCTGTCCGCTGGTATCTCAAAGGACAAGTCCTGCTTGGTGTCCAACACATCTTGGGTCGCATCCGAGTCCGCTTCGACTTGCTCGACTGCGGTAAAGACACGTGCACCTCTCAATTTGTCCTTGACCGCAACCTGAAAGTCCTTTGCTACGCGTATCGTCCACTGAGCGTAGACAAGCTCGGCCGTGTCAGGACGCATGTACGCAGATGAACTCAACATTTTGTACTTTCCTACAGTCAAAAAGAGCAACGCCAGAGCGAAATTATTTGAGATGAATGATCTACAAAAGTACAATGCCGTTTGGCGCGTGCCTTTTTTTTAGATTCAGTGAAATCCCATACCTTCTTTCGCAACAGCAGCCATAAAATCTGATCTAGAAAATACCCATCTGCCTGTGCCTGCCCTAGATGAGGCAGTGTCTGCAGGAAGTATCCGATCAGGAACAACCCATGGACGATTGTCCTTTGATCCGTAGGATGGTGCTGCTTGAATAAGTCTAGTCATCATAGCTGTCCAATGGGTCCTGTCCTGGTTAGTACTTGGTTTGGTATCTAATATTACGTCAAACATTGGATTCAAGTGCCGAGAAGAATTTTGGCCTACCGTTGGGCAGGATCTTTCTGGTGTAGATGCACATGCGGATAGGAGAAGCAAGGATCGCAGCTGTGCAATGTTATGTTGTGTAATGTGAAAAGAGCGTTAGAAATGATATGGGGTCTCGTGGCTCGGGTTTCCCCGACTGTTGGGTTTACAAGCTTTGGGTGTACCATAGGGGTTGGAAGCCATCTGTAGCTCAAAATCGCTGGAGCGGCCAGGCGGTGTCGACACGAGGGCTCGTTTTGGGCGAGGAGTCGCCAAGTCGAGAATGAAGGATCGCGGTAGGGGCCGAGGCAAAGTCGGGGTACGCTGCCGATGAGCCATTGGATTGAGTTGAGTGAATGGGGTTTGTTTGATTGGATGGACAATGGAGTGAGCGGAGGTGAATGAAAGAGATCAGGACACGAAACGCCTCCACAGGACTCTGACAGGGGTACAGAACAGGGCAGGTCTGGCAAAGCAGAAGAAGGGAAGGACGGGAGAAGGAGGGAGGAGGAGGAGAGGAGAACACAGCAGCAGCAAGCGAGCACGCAAAGGATGGGACTGATTACTGGAGGCGGGTGCAGAAAAGTCGCGCTTTCCGTCCTTCCTTCCTGGTCCAGTGAGTGCGCGAGTGTGCGGTGAGACTCCTTTTCCACCCTTCTCATTCATTCTTTTCTTCCTTCCCTCCTTCCTTCCTTCCTTCTTTCTTCTTCCCGCTCTCTACCCCATTCATCTCCTTCCCCTCTCTATTACATCGACCCTACAACCCTACCTCTCCCCCCCTCTCCTTCTTCTCTTCTTCTTCTACTACTATCGTCTCTACCCTCACCACCAACAACACTAACACACCATGAGCACTGGAACCATAAGCGAAGATGAGTTCGAGGGTAAGAACCTCTTTTTTTTTTTCTTTCTTCTTTTTATTCAATGCAACATTGCCCTGTCCAACAGCTCACTCTACCCTTGCCCGTCACCTCCCTAGGCTCCTCCGACTATGACGAAAATGACTTTGAAGACGACGACGAGGATGATTCTGGTAAGAATCCTTTCTTGGATTGTCTTGCTTCGTATTCGTGCTCACAAACAATTCCAGGAGTGAGTCGTAATGGACTCCAGAAAGCACGCATGTCGACCCCTTATTGTCATCGCCTGTTCCTTTCCCATTCTTCAAACACTTGTCGACATAATCCGCCCCCACGGTGACCATGGTTGTCTTTTCTGCTGCGCCAGCATGATGACTCAAACCAAGCAGGAGAAAAAAAAAAGCCCCTGGTCTCGATCCATGGCGCAGCCTGTGTCGTTGGTCCAAAAGAACTCTTCCTTATGCTTTGCCACCACTTGCAGTGATCCTTCCTCCTCCTCTTTTCGTGCCTGTCCTGCGCTGTTCCTTCCCCTGTGCACAGAGTCCGAGCACAATGAACGATGCCGCTGCCCCTGTACTGTACTGATCGTTTCCCTGGCTTCTTTATGCTCCTACCGTAGACGTCGAGTTTGAACAAACAGGGGACATGGGGTTCCAGGACATGATCACCGAGAAGCAGCGCAAAAAGGCGTACGAGGTCGACTTTTCAGTCTTGCCCCTTGCCGAGATTGTGGCGGCCCAAACCTCTGCCGCAAACCATGTGTCCGGCATTTTGGGTGTGTCTTTGCAACAGGCGACCGCTTTGCTTAGGAGCTTCAAATGGAACAAGGAGCGCCTTGTGGAGCGATATATGGATCATTCTGAAGAGATCTTGGATCAGGCGGGTATTGTCCTGGACGATGTGCACACGCCCGTCCTCAAGCGGCCAAGAGGCTTTGTTTGCATGATTTGTTTCGACGATAGTAGCGCCGGTCCTGCGCTGGGACTTCGATGCGGCCACGTCTTTTGCCAACCCTGCTACGAGCAGTACCTCACTCAAAAGATTGTCGAGGAGGGCGAGTGCCGCCGGATCCTTTGCCCCGAGTCTGGATGCAATGCTGTTGTAGACGAGGAGACTATCAAGAAGGCCGTGCTACCCACGGTGATGGCAAAGTATGAGACCCGCCTTTGTTTGGTTTGATTTGGATCCTTTTCAGCTCGTGAATTTTGACTGACACTAGACTTTCCTCTCTCTCTTTCCTCTCTTGTTCTATACTTCTCATTCTGTCCTGTTGTTCCCCTTTGTAATAGATACCGACAGTTGCAGGATAGAGCCTACGTTGCAGATCTCGATAACCTCCGTTGGTGCCCAGCACCAAATTGCGAGAACGCCATTGACTGTCGTCTTCCTCACTCTTCATTCAAGACGGTGGTACCGACCGTCCTTTGCGCCTGTGGATACAAGTTCTGCTTCGGCTGCGGTCTCGGCGATCATCAGCCAGCCGCTTGCGGACTTGTCAAGATGTGGCAGAAAAAGTGTGCCGATGACTCTGAGACGGCCAACTGGATCTCAGCCCATACCAAAGAGTGCGGAAAATGCCTGTCAACTATTGAAAAGAACGGAGGATGCAACCACATGACGTGCCGCAAGTGTAAATACGAGTTCTGCTGGGTCTGCATGGGTCCATGGTCCGAGCATGGAACCAGCTGGTACAATTGCAATCGTTTTGAGGAAACTAGCAGCGCAGACGCCCGTGATCAACAAGCAAAGTCCCGAGCATCGCTCGAGAGATACCTTCACGTATGTTGTCTTTGTTTTATCGCTATTCTCTCTCCTTTTTTTTTTTTGACCTGACTTGCGATCTAACTCTTGAACTGATTACGCTTGAACACAACATATAGTACTATAATCGCTTTGCGAACCACGAGCATTCTGCCAAGCTGGACCGCGACTTGTATACAAAGACAGAGAAGAAGATGGAAGAGATGCAGCGGACCAGTGACCTGTCCTGGATCGAGGTTCAGTTCCTCAAGAAGGCGGTTGATGTCTTGACGTCTTGCCGTATGACTCTTCGCTGGACGTATGCCTTTGCATTCTACTTGGCCCGGAACAACATGACAGACCTGTTTGAGGACAACCAGCGCGATCTAGAGGTGGCAGTTGAGGCGCTGAGCGAGCTGTTGGAGAAGCCCATTGAGCGGGAAAAGATCGCAGAGCTGCGTCAACAGGTCCTGGACAAGACAGTGTACGTTGGCAGCCGCCGCGAGGTTGTACTGGAGGACACTGCCAAAGGGCTTGCTGATGGACGCTGGGAGTTTTTTGTAGACTTTGGCAAGTAAATATGACCAAAGGCAAACAAGGAAAGGGCAATGAGATGATGGGGTGCAGACCCCAGACGACAAATAAACGCACTCAACACATGTAATAGCTGTGCAGCTGTGTTCTCCTGGGATCAGACGAGGAGGAAGGGAGGAAGGGAGATGCAGGTATTGGAGGTGGAAGGAGTGACGCGGACAGACAGACAGGCGGACACAGAAAGATTCCACACCCCTCCTTTTGTTTCAATATGTTTTAAGCAGGTCTCTCGGATACGCATCGCCTTCCCTTTCTTCTCTTCTTCATCCATCCCCATCTCCTCCTCTCTTCCTCCCTCCCCTCCTCTTTCTGTCTATCTCTCTCACTCCCCCTCCGCCTCATCAAGCCAGAACCAAACCATAATGGCCGCTACCGACGTCAACACCCCCTCGACTCCCGACAATGCCCCCCCTACCACTCTCGAGGTCGGCATGGCCTTTGTCCACGAATTCTACACATTCTTGAACAAGGAGCCCTCGCGTCTCCATCTCTTCTATGGCAAAAACTCGACCATGAGCCATGGCTTCCAAGGCGAGGACGTTGAGACGTGCCATGGCCAACAGGCATGTTTTCTACAATGACATGTGTGATCCCATCATGGATGAGCCAAGCTCTCGCCGAGTCGAATCCTAATCCCTAGCTACTTTACCCCTTTTGCTGTTTACGTGTATCTAGGCCATCAAGAACAAGATTGCAGGTCTTGGCTTTGATGACTGCAAAGTGTTGGTCAGCAACGTGGACGGTCAGGGATCTTTTGGGAACGGCATCATTCTCCAGGTACTCGGCGAACTCTCCAACAAGGGTGGTCCAGCCCAAAAGTTTGTCCAGACCTTCTTTTTGGCGGAGCAGCAAGGGGGTTACTATGTGTTGAACGATCTCCTCCGCTACTTGAAGGAGGATGATGACGAAGAAGAAGAGGAGACGATCCTTTCTCAGGAAAACCATACCGATCCAGCCCATGCCGTCATTTCCTCTCAGGATATTCACGATCAGGCTCTGATCTTGGAGGGAAAGCCTGTAGTCCAGGCTGCCGTTGAGGCCAGCGTGCCCGCTGCTGATCTTACTGCGGCTACGGAGGAAACCGTGACCAGGACCCAAGTTCAGGAATCCCAGGCTCCCGCTGCCCCTTTGGCCCACGCGACAGTTGGAGATGTCAAGAAGACTGGAGAGAAAAAACTGGCAGAGAGAAAGACTGAGAAGAAGACCACCGAAAAGAAGACTGAGAAGAAGTCTGCGGACGAGAAGGATACGAAAGCTGACGAAACCATTCTAGAGAAATCCGAGGCAGCAACCTCCACTGATACTGCAACGGTGATTCCCGACGAGGCTGCTACTGTCTCTGCCGCAGCGGTAGGAGCCGAGAACGCTGCAGCTGCTGTCCGTGCTGCCAGCCCTGCACCTGCCCCTGCACCACCCAAGCAAAAAACATGGGCTAATCTCGCTGCCAACAACTCGACACAGTGGGGCCCCCAGGTAGCAACTGCCAAGGCTGGCGCTGTTACCGCCCCTGTGACAACCCCTGTCGCATCTGTGTCTGCCCCCAAGGCCCCAACAGCAAGCCAGGCTTCCCAGAACCCTCGCCCCAGAGCCAATGGACGAGAAGAATATCATTCCATCTACATCAAGAACGTGACGGAACGCATGTCGCTTGCACAGTTGAGGGAAGCCTTCACGAAGTTTGGAGCCGTCACCCATCTTGAATACACGCAAAAGAAGAACTGTGCTTTCTTGGACTTTTCGACTGCAGATGCAATGAACGCGGCCCTGAAGCAGAACACTGTTCCTGTTGGAAACGAAGTTGTGTTGGCAGAGGAACGTCGCCGGAACAGCAACAATGCAAATGGAGGACCTCGCACCTTTAATAATCACCAAGGAGGCCCTCAATCGCAGACCCATAATGGTCCTCGTGGAGGAGGAGCTCGCGTCAATAACGCACGTGGAAATGGTCCATCGGACCGCAAGCCCGTCCAGGGCAGCAACCATCGGACGGAAAAGGCTGCATCCGCTGTGGCGGCCAAGTGAACAAAGTACAATAAAATTAAAAAAAAGTCTTTGTCACCTATCGAATATGAATCTGTTGCGAGTCTTGACTGAAAACGAGCAACTGGCATTGCTCATTCATTGATCGACCCTGAAATATGACTAATACCAACAACAACATACATGGATCACGTCGAGTGTCTATGGCTCATGTTTTCTATTCCACTGGGCCAAGGTCGGGAAAATGAAGATGCCAGGGTGCTGGCTGAAAAACTGGATAGGCAATAGTTTCGAGTTGCCAATGATGATCAACAGAGAAAGACGGACGCGACGCGTCTGTCTCACCAAATGGGAAATCTTTGTTGTCATGGCATGGACTCTTTGACCCCTCCGATACCGTTCTCTTCTGTCCTCTACTGAGTCATCAGTCCTAAGTTCGCCTCACCTCCCACCCAAGAGGACAAGGTCATGGATCCCTACCTGCAGTACGAGAGCCGCCCACCCTCCAATCCTGCGGGCTACGTCGACATCATTGAGGAAGTGATTGACCAGCCCCGTCAGATTGAGCACCAATACTACACACAGTATCATACCGACCAACAACACATAGGAACCACTCAGGCTCATGACAACTACCTTCAAAACCCACACAATATTTGCCTCTACCCGCCCCCACAGCTGCACTCAGTCATGCAGGACCTTGTATAGCAGCCAAAGGCAGGGAGCTACAGATAATGTCAGGGTCTTTGGGCTCTGCAAACACTGGGTGGACAGTCGACCATTTCTTCATTGTAGAGAAACACCCTTTGGTATGCCAAAAGGGATTGTGTTTACTGTGCTTTCTTCTTTGCCCAAAGAGCGAGTGCTCTACTACTTTGTTCGTGCTGGACGCTAGTCCTGTTGAGCAAACAAACACACGCGCCTCTTTCTTTTTTTTTTTCTTGCACGCGACGCGGTCACGTGAGAAGAACACCCACACCCGTGTTTTCGTCAAAGTTTCCAAAGTCATTCAGAATCCTTTCGTCCCCAAACGCCATGGAAGACAACATGCCACTGAAGCCATCATTACCAGGTCAGGAGGACATCCCTGCCAGGGCTTTGGAGGATGAGCAGAATTTGAACCCGGAAATCGAGCAAGAGGATAAAGAAGAGGAGTATGATCGCTACAAGGACAACCCCGATCTGCTGAACGAAACAAAGATCCAAGGAGTAGGAGGATCACGCCTCTTTTCTTACGATTGGTAAAAAGAAACAGCCGCTATCATTCTTGTTGGAATGCATCCTTTCTTGGTCGACATATCTTTTTTAGATGCAACAAAAGGACAGGGAGAGGAGTATGTGGTTTTTTTTTTTTTCTATTATCGCCTCAAGTTTTTATCTGACCCACTGTTTTTTTTTTTTTTTTTTTTTTTTTTTTTGGCCCTCCTCAACAGGGCCAGTGGATTTGTCTCACCCTTCCGACCCACGCCCCAGAACATCCTCGCGACCATGCTCCAACAAGTCGAGTTCAAGAGTCCAGGTCAAGATACTCTTCTTGATCTAGGATGTGGTGATGGCTTGGTGTTGCGTCAAGCCCTCGAAACATTTCCGTCTTCCAAGCTAAAAAGAGCCATTGGGGTCGATCTGGACAAGCCTTTGCTTGAACAATCTCGTGACACATTTTTGAGCCAAGAAAGGAGACAAGCCCTCGATCTGGAGAACAAAGGGGGAACGGAGGAAGAAGAAAAAGATCGTATCCTCTCCAGGCTGGAGCTGTACTATGGGGACATCATTGCCCAGCATGACCCTCTGCTGCCAATCATGGTTCCATCCACCCAAGTAGAACCACGGGTTATCACGATGGAAAGACTCATCCAATCAAGCTCTCACGTCTTTGTCTACCTGCTGCCAGAGGCCTTGTCCAAACTTGCCCCACTTTTGACCGATGTGGTCGAAAACAAGCGAAAGGTAGTTTTATCCATGCGATGGGAAATCCCATGCCTTCAACAATATCTTGCCTTTGGCGGAAGTCAGCAGCAGTTTTATATATATCAACTTTAAAGAATTCAAAGGAAAATAGACACGGTGCCTTTAATAGCATGCGGTAAGGGGGTTGGGGTGGGTGGGGGAATACGTCTTCTTCTGAGGTGGGCTTTGATTGTGTTCTCGTCAACAAAAGTCATTCAACGACTATACTCTAATCTTCAGGAGCGGGGTCTGCCTCAGCATCAGGTCTGGGGGCTGCTGGACGGTGACAGTCGCGTGAGGGAGGGGGGTTTTTTTTTGATCGAAAGGCGGATGTTGATAGTCATTCCAAAACAAAGGTTGGCGTCATCGAGTCCAGGGAGTATATGAATAGAAGATGAAAAGAGAAAAAAGAGAGAATGAGTCAATAAACAGTAACAGATTGTCATGTTAAAGATGCGCAAGCACTCAAGGGCAAAGCACAGTACCATCCTGCATGTCAGAGGTCCAGAGGGTCAAGTTGTCTCTCAAGAGCTGCATGATCAATGTAGAGTCCTTGTAGCTCTCCTCGCTGAGGGTGTCCAACTCGGCAATGGCATCATCGAAAGCCTGCTTGGCCAAATGGCAAGCACGGTCGGGGGAGTTCAAGATCTCGTAGTAGAAAACAGAGAAGTTGAGGGCCAAGCCAAGGCGAATAGGGTGGGTAGGGGGCAACTCGGTGATGGCGACCTCAGAAGCGGCCTTGTATGCCTCCAACGACTTATCAGCAGCCTCCTTGCGCTTATCGCCGGTGGCAAACTCAGCCAAGTAGCGGTGGTAGTCGCCCATCATCTTGTGGTAAAAGACCTTGGACTCGCCCATTCCTGCGGCGGGGATCAAGTGCTTCTCCAAGACGGTAAGAATATCGTTGCAGATCTTGGCGAGCTCCTCCTCGATCTTGGCACGGTAAGTCTTGATCATCGAGACGTGGTCACCAGCGCCCTTGGACTCCTCCTTTTGCTCGATGGACGAAACAATGCGCCACGAGGCACGGCGAGCGCCAATAACGTTCTTGTAGGCGACAGAGAGGAGGTTGCGCTCCTCAACTGTAAGCTCCTGGTCGGTGAAGGCGACCTCCTTCATCTCCTCAACCATCTCTATTCAACGGAAGATAGAAAAAAATACCAAAAACAAGTCAGTCCTCGTGCTCTCCAACCTTGTTTTCCTCACTTTGTTCCCACCAGTCAGAGAAAAAAAAAAAAAAAAAAAAAAAGAGAATCCGTGGATTCTGCCCCCCCTTCCCCTCTCTTTAGAGCAAGTCTGAACAATTCAAGGCAAGAACAAAAAGCGATCCAAAGGTAAAGAAAGGGTGCCATAGCCTCCCTCTCCTGCACCATGTATGACACGCCCGCGAGATATTGCGGAGAGAGGTGGACGACTGAGAAGGAAATGGAAATGTGACGTGGTGGGGACACCCAGAAACCGAAAGGGAAAAAAGGGAACAAGGAACTGGGGGAACGTCAGGAGGTGCACAGGGGAAAGAGAGCGATGTCAACGGGGGGAGAACCATTGACCCACCATCCCCATCATCCTCGCCCTTGCAACTGCTCCAGAATGAACGTTCTAGTCCTGTTTGGGTGAACCCTGGGACCGTCGGCTTCGCGTCTTTGGCGCTATCAGACAATGTCCTTCCTGTCGTCATCAGATGATGACAGCACGTCCATTGGTCCTCCCTTCTCCAGCTCAACATCTAAAATCAACTCGTCCATCACATCGTTCATCCACATAGAAGCACAGGGGAAAGAAAAAGAAACTCATAACAGAGTCCAAGGTAAGCGACGTTTGTTCTCACTCTTGCCCCTCTGACGCTGACGCTCTCCCACGGACCAGACCCGGCCTGGTCACGCGTTTGGTCATTTTTTGTTGTTGTTGTGGACGCAGTTCTCGGCAAGAAATTCACTCAACCAAGCAGGAGAAGTTGAAACAATACACGACGGCAAATAGCATCCTTGCCGAGATGGATAGGAAAGGGGGACCACATGAAATAAAATAAAAAGCAAAATCGATAGTCAAGAAGACAAAGGCGAGGCAAGGCGCGGGCGGTCTGCAAAGATTGTCGAAGGGGGAGGGTGTATGTATTCAGCGGTTGGTTACCTTCGTAGCGCTCAGCCTGCTCAGCAAGCTTGGCGAGGTAAACGTGGCTGTCGCGGGGGGTGGTTTCGGCCATTTTGGGTGCAAGGGCTGTGGACGGGTGGGTTGGTTGTGGAAACAGGGGAGGGACGGGTTGGAGTTGAAAGATAGAAAGAAAGAGAGAGAAGAGGAAAGAAAAGGGGCGGTCTGGCGCCACTGCCAGCAGCACGCTTCGCACGTGACCGATTCGATTCAGATCTGGCAGCCCTTAATGAAATGTATCAAGTGACCAGACGTCTTTGCCACCAAGAGGCCAGGTTCCACTGCCTCCAAGCACAAAGGCGAGTGAGGCGGGAGTCATGTCATGGCGTTATTGGGTCACTCATTGTAGACATTGACAGGTATATTATTGTGTGGTGATAGGATTAAAGAATGACTAAAGTAAACTACAAGATCTGAGGAGAGCGGGAGACAAAGGCGAAGATCAAACCAGAGGTCAATCCAGCCGCAGGAAGGGTGGCGACCCATCCGGCAAAGACGCCAAGAAGCAAGCGCCAGTTCAAGGACTTGAAGCCGCCACCGGACAAAAGGCCAATGGCGGTGGTGGCACCAGTGATACAATGGGTGGAGGAAACAGGGAGGGCAAGCTTGGAGCAGGTCAAGATGGTGATAGAAGTACCCATTTCGGCCGAGAACCCGCGAGTGGGAGACATGTAAGTAACCTTGTTACCAAGAGTACGC
This sequence comes from Entomortierella parvispora, assembly GCA_963573315.1. Classification (NCBI taxonomy): domain Eukaryota; kingdom Fungi; phylum Mortierellomycota; class Mortierellomycetes; order Mortierellales; family Mortierellaceae; genus Entomortierella; species Entomortierella parvispora. The sequence goes on from OY752145.1 coordinate 82,809, forward strand.
ATGACATGGTAACCATAAGTCATCAAACCCAAATCAATGGCAACACCACCGAAAGCCAGGATCCACACGGGCACGGGAGCCTTGGAGACGTTGATGTTGGCATTCTCCCAGATGTAGTAGATGGTGGCAAGGGGACCGATGGCGTTGGCCACATCGTTGGAACCGTGAGCGAAGGAGGTGAAGCAGGCAGTGATGACCTGAACAGCCGAGAAGAGGCGCTCAGTGTCGGAATCGTACTTTGTCGCGTTAGCGTGGGCCTCGGTGGTGTGCTTGTCCTCTCCAGAGCTGATGTCTTGGTTGAGACCTGCAAAGGCCTTCAAGAGCATGCGCTTGGCAAAGTTCTGCTTCTTGTCGTCTTCATCGAGCTTGACCAGCGAAGGATCGGCCTGACCATCGACATCAACAGTAGAGTCCAACTTTTCATTCTTGCCGTCAACTTGACCAATCTCCTCCTGGTGAACAGGGGCTTTGGTGCGAGTGCTGACAAAGGGAGTGTACAACAAGTGGTACCACTTGAGGTCCTCATTGTCTTGGATCTTGCGACGCAAGAAGGGGCTCAAGAAAACCAGGCACCAGGCAAAGACAACGGCACCGGTTCCAAAAGCGATAGCGACTGGGATACCGATAGCCTTCTTTTGAAGGTCTGACTTGGGTGCGCCCTTGAAGATGATGTAAAAGATGTTGATCGTGATGGCGACACCAAAGTACGCCGGAATGGCAATCAAACCACGGCGGAATGAGTCGGCGTGGTTGAGTACCACATACTTTGTGAACAAGAAGAAAATGGAGCAGACCAAACCGGAAGCGACGGGCGAGATGACCCAGGACATGACAATTTTGGTAATTCCACTCCACTGAATACCATCAGCACCGAAAGCAGAGATACCGGCACCGCAGATAGCACCGACAATGGCGTGAGTGGTCGAGACGGGCCAGCCGCGGGAGGAGGCGAACAAGACCCAAGTGGAAGAACCGATCAAGGCACAGACCATGGTAAGCTGAAGAGAATAACAGGTGAACTGTGTGAGTTGAAGTGTTCGTATGTAATGAATTGTTGAATACAGCGACTCCTTACCATAAGAAGTTCAGGGGCAGCGGCAAAAAGCTTGGTCTCAACAATACCGCCCTTGATAGTCTCAGTGGTATTGGCACCGAGGAGGAAAGCGCCTCCGAACTCACAGAAACAGGCAATGATCAACGCTTGGGCCATGGAGATGGATCCGGATCCGACCGAGGTGGCGAACGAATTGGCAACGTCGTTGGCACCAATACCATAAGCATCCATGAAGGCAAAAAAGAGACCAATCCCAAAGAGAAAGGTGTAATCGTGGACTTCCATCATCTTGAAAGAATGTGTCAAGGGAGAGAAAAGAGGAGAGTTGGTTGCAAAGCGGAACTTGCAGCCGAGAGGAAGAGGATGAAAGGGGGATCAAGTGAAGAATGAGGTGCTCAATGATGAGGAGAACAAGAGCGGGATCAGGTCTCTATTTATGTATCCATGAAGGGATGGGCTAGTGTATGGCTTGCGCCGCGGCGCAAAACCATTCTGACTAGTAGAATACAAGAAAGGATCTCGTGGTGATGGCGTTGTCAAAGACAGAGGACTCTGAAAGGAGGGTCGATCTCACCAGAAACAAGCTGGACCTGCCCATGTGGGATGGGAGAAGGCCATTTAGGGGGTCATTGCTGGTGTGGTCTTACCCGCAAGAAGCACGGTGGTGCCTCCGTTGGAAGAGCTGGAAGGATTACTTAGTCCGACGATGTATGTCCCAGGATCAGTATTCGTTCAAGTTAAAGGATTGAGGGCGATGGGAGGAATACGAAAGCTGACGTTGTCTGTTGCGAATGCGATAGGGTTAGTGTGTTTCTGAGCAAACAACCCTAGTGGACCTCCAAATCAGCGTTTTTTAAAGTGTCTTTCGGTCGGCACAACCATGGGCGCGTGGGGTGGGTCCGCTGTGTAGGACAAGATACTACGAAACCTCGGTAAGTTGACAAGGTCGGTGATTTGCGAAAGCAAAATAGAACCAGAGACACCGCTATAGAATTCGAGGAGACGAGGGAAACGAGACGCGTCGGCCAATCACAGGCCCGGATTCACCAGCGTGCTGCCTGCGACTTACCGTAGGGCCAGGGAAAAAGGATGCAGCGGGCAACATCCGTGCATGCAGGGAGCCAAGAGCCTTGCCAGGATCGGCGTGGACTCCAGGAGATGGGCAAAGAGTGTAGAAAAAAACATCCTTTGCACAGGAGAGACTGATCGCCCGAAAAACAGCGGGTTGGCGCGTATCTGCACTCTGCACTCTGCAGCAGCACTGTGTTGGCGGGCAGAGAGAGGCGAACAGGCGGTTGGGTGTGGGTGGCAGATTGTGAGGCAAAACAGACAGTGAAAGATGAAAAAAGGAAGCATTGCATATCATGTGACAGTTCTGCAGGTCGCGTGTCTGCCTGCGCTCGAACAGGGGTCGCAGCAAACGAAAGCATTGCGACAATCAACAATGCTCATGCCAAATGCAGCCAACACATTCAATGACAACTTGCATCTGATTCTTCTGCAATCGACGACAGATATTATCTTGTACACGTCGCACGTATCTGGCCCCCAAAGTCGCTTGGCAAACTACACCCGAGGTCCAAGTTTATCTCTTAGTCGCCGCGGGACATAGCAATGGAACGCCGTCGTGTCTCTTTGAGTGTTGGAGCGAGTGGCCCAGAAAAGTCCTCTTCCCCAATCACTGTTCGCAACACCGCACCCTCTTCGAATCTGCACACCGCCCGTCCACTCTCGACTCGTCTCGGCAGGCTCTCGAGCAGCAGTCTGGCAAGCTCCAGCACATCGCCCAAGGGCTCGGAGAATACATCGAGTTTCCAGAAATTATACCCACAGGTGGACCTCGACCGCTCCTCGTATGCATCCTACTCACTTCCGTGCTCCATTGAAACGGCAGACTACACAGACAGCATGTATGGGTCGCCTCTCGTATATGGCACGTCATTTGTGGACCATCAAAGCTACCAACTGGGATATCGGGAGCAAGGACAAAAGCAAGGAAAGGGGCGGCGGCATGGGGAGGTGCACGGCCAAGGCCCTGAAGAGATGCAGGGACAGCTACGGGACCAGAGACATGTCAGAGTCACAATCCCTAGGGACGAATCATCGCTAAGCTTCCACACCGACATTACGGAGCGCGGGCCTGGCCGAGACCAGCTTTCACAATCGCCTTCCCCATCTCCAGGCGAACGAGACCAGCCCATTGTCCCGACGCATCAGAGTCATACCGATTTCGCCGAAATTCCACAGCCAGTCGCCGTCGAGCCCACTAGTTCCAGCTCAAGCAATGTCGACATACACGGGTCATTTATTATGCCAACAATATCAACTTCGAGCCAGGTCCAGGAGCGAGTTGATGAGCACAGGCATGCAGCAAAAAGTCCGACATTCGCCAAATCTCGCCGGGCTTCGTCACACTCGTGGAGTCGGCAAGGTCACTCTCAGCCTAGGATGATATCATCATCTCCTGTTCCACTCCACGCTCGACTTTCAAATCTGCAAAAGAGACGTGGAAGGAAAACAAGAGCCCAAGGGTTGCACCTTGGCGAGGATCCAGAGGTCCTCTTGGGAGAGACATATTCAAGTAGAAGACATTCGTTGGCGGAGGAGGATGTAAGATACTGCAACTATGAGCTTGCTCTCTTGATCAAGTTTGGAAACTAACTGGTTATCCGCTCCAGGTGTGTTTCCCTCCCGAGTCCAATGATCTAGATGTTGACTACTCTCAACTCGAAGAGTACTTGGAAAAGGAAAAGCAGGTCTCGATGGAAAATCTACGTGAGATCAATACAGAGACTTCTTGGCAAAGTTATTCTCATGGACTCGACTCTGACTCTATCAGAGCTCGGTCGCACTCATCCACATCCAGGCTGCTTTCTAGGCGGCGTTCATTCAACTATGGATCAATTTCTGACCCACCCTTCGAGCTCCCCAGAAGCGGGTATAGTTTGCTCTTTCAAGCCCACGATGTCGGAAATGTAAGTAGGCAAGGTCATAACTGACCTGCGTGGATGGTATCGAAGAAAAACATATATTCTCATCTGTTGTAATCCTTGGAATAGACTTTGGACGACGCTTTTAGATTCACTTTGTTCTCAGCGACTTCGGCCACTGTCCATGCAAAGGCCCTACATGAACTTGCTCCCGTTGGCCAAACGCTCTCTGCTATGCTTCAGTCTGGGGTTTTTTGGCTGGACATTGTCAATCCCACAGACGACGAAGTCAGGATATTGAGCCAGGTATAATTCTGCTTTGTTATCCAAAGTCCAATACCGGCTTCCATCATGCTTACCCGACGGTGATTATTTTTAGATCTTCAAGATACATCCATTGACAACAGAAGATATCCTTATGGAGGAAGGTCGAGAAAAATGTGAAGTATTTCTAAACTACTACTTTGTATGTTTCCGCACCTTTGTCCTGGAATCTGAAAGCGCACAGATTCTCCAACCATCCAGCATCTACATGCTTATTCTTCCAGACGGGGTCATTTCGGTATGTTCCTTGGTATTGGATGCTCGAGAAACAATCAATTGAAGACAAGAGAAAGGTTCTGACCGCTGTTGCTTGATGTACATTCAGCTTCACTCGCGACCAATACAACACTGTCGAAATGTTCGGAAGCGTATCCGTCATCTTAAGGAAAAGATGCAGGTGACTCCAGGTAAAAGCAGTCAGCGTGGATACACGTCTTTGTTTCTGTTCAGTCCCTGTCCTTGACAGCTACGTTTCGTTTTTCCTTAACAGACTGGATCAATTACGCCATGATTGATGATATTGTTGACGCGTGTGCACCTCTAATCCGTCAAGTCGAAGCCGAGGTTGACATGATTGATGAACTCGTTCTCATGCTGAAGGAGTCTGACCAACCAGATATGCTTCGTCGGATTGGTAATTGTCGAAAGAGAGTGATGAGTCTCCTCCGACTCTTGACCGGGAAGGCTGATGTCATCAAAGGACTCATCAAGCGGTACGAAGGAAAGATGGGACACAAAGGAATGGGCAATATTGGACTCTTTATGGGCGACATCCAAGGTACATGCAAGTAATCATCGACTCGCGATGGTAGTGAGGCTAACTAACAGCCAGTATTTCCTTTTCTTCGTGCCGCGGATGTAGATCACATCATCACCATGATCCAGAATCTGTCCCACTGCGAAAAGATTCTCTCGCGATCTCACTCGAACTACCTGGCGCAGATTAATATAGAAATGACCTCGGCCTCGAGCGAGACAAACAACGTCTTGACGAAACTGACGGCTCTAGGGAGTATGATGTTGCCGATTAACCTTGCGACTGGACTCTTTGGTAAGTGGTCGTTGCGATTGAGTGAACATGATATGTTATCGGTGTACTTGCTTATCTTCCTCTTCCTCTCCCCCTTCCTCTCCCCCTTTCTCACCATCGTCACAGGTATGAACGTGCCAGTGCCGGGACAGGGGTCTGAGGGTCTGAGGTGGTTCTGTTCAATTGTTACGGCGATTTTCTGTACTGCGTGCCTTTTTGTGCTGATTGCACGCAAACAAAAACTGTTGTAGCAGCCCTCCAGCAGAAGAAGACGTGGACCTATGCAAAGTGAAACTATAAGACCCTTTCTCTGTAAATACAAACACAAATCGAACACAAACACAGCCAAGCCACCCACTCCGCACTGTGTGCTTCCACCCTTCGGCCATTCATTCATTCAGTCCATTGAACCCATCGAGAAGATCTCCTTCGCCCGGACCCTTCCATTCCATCATCTCCCGTCCTTCCCCTACACATCATGATCTCGTCAGCAAGGCCGCTAGCAGGCGCCCTCGCCGGCTCCTTTGCTCGCCCGCTCCTCAGCCGGTCTGCAGCTGCCCCTGCAGTCGCCCTTCGCTCATTCGCCTCTTCGCCCATGGCCCAGACTCAGGAACCCGTTGCCACCCCACTCGGCTACCAGTCCTTGACCGGATTCCAGCTCAAGCCTGCATCGCCCTCTTACTTTACCACCAAACCCGTTTACAATGAGCTCCTTGTCAACTTGGATTCCACCTACCGTCAGTACCGCCCTCTCACCAAGCCCTCCAAGACTGCTCAAAGACCCAACTGGCTCGGCAAGGACGCCTTGACGGCAGCTGTGGGCGTGAACGCCCTCAAAACATCTCAGTACCGCCTCATTGTCTCCAAGCTCAACCAGCTCGCCACCCTGACGCCTAGACCCTCCTCGATCGATCAGCTTTTCAGCCAGTTTGCAAAGACGGAGGAGCAACTCGCACAGAAGGCCAAGCCCCGTGTTGTAGATCACCTCGGAAGAGCCTTGGCCACCGGACGTAGAAAGGAGGCTAGCGCTAGTGTCTATGTTGTGGAAGGAGAGGGCAAGGTGCTGATCAATGGCCAGGAAGCAGCACAGTACTTCAAGAAGTCTCAGGATCGAGAGTCGTTGTTGAAGCCATTTGAGGTCACGCAACTGCTCGGAAAGTACAACGTCTGGGCGTTGGTCCAAGGCGGAGGCACCACAGGTAGGATATCAGATCGAGTACCCCCGTCTCCTCCTAAAAGCTATTGCGGGTCAGAGCAACATGATCCTTGAGAAACTGAATGACTGACTTTTTATTTCCATGGGAATTGTTGTGAATATTAGGTCAAGCAGAGGCAATCTCATTGGGTATTGCCAAGGCCTTGATGACCCATACGCCCGAGTTGAAGCCAACTTTGAGAAAAGGTAAGCGTCTGGGCGATAGGATGTGTAATTGATCAAGGCCAAGTCTTTTTGTTTTAATGGATCTGATCTGACCTTTCTGTCGTCTTTTTGAATTTACAGCTGGTTGTATCACACGCGACATGCGTGTTGTGGAAAGAAAGAAGCCTGGTCAATACGGAGCAAGGAAAAAGTTCCAGTGGGTCAAGCGTTAAGCGACTGCTGGCATTCATGGATACGTCGGGGCTGGTCTTTTTTTGCAGGAGTATGCAACCTACATAGAAATAAACATTTTGTTCATCACCATCATCGTCGCCAGAGAAAGAAGATCAAGGGTCGATTTGAGGGATTTTTTTGGACACATTTTCCCTCACACCACACGATAAAACGTTTCATTTGTTTGTATTCCCTTTCCCCCTTTTCTTCTTCGTCACTTCACCCATCTCCACGCGCACCCATTGACTCCTTCATCTGGTAGTAACAGCAAGGACAAGAACCAACGATGGACATCTTTTACTCGCTCGTGCGAATCGTCAAGGTCTTTGCGACCGTGTGCCATTTCTACCTCAAGCTGAGCTTTGTCTACATTGCCAGGGTAATTGCGACGTGACATGCATTCCCATACCACTGATGTCATTTCTCCCAATTCCCCATGCTTGTAAGCATCCATGTCCAGTGATGATGCCACTGTCTAACGACCCAGCTGTTCTTGTTGATACCTAACAATTAGTGGTACGAACCAGCCCTGCGTACAAAGGGAGAGTACAACCACTCGATCGTGGTTCTTGGTAAGGTTCCTTTTCTTTTTATTTACCAGATCAATCTTTCCGCAAAAGAGTTATGTGCCCAAGTGGATCACACGACAACACAATGATTTAACTTTGTACCTCTGTTCCCTGTGAGTAGGAGATGACCATGCTCTTGGTGTTGGCGATTATAGCACTCTGACCGGCGGTTCAGGTACAGGGACTTTTGCCAAAAAAAAAAAAAAAAAAAAAAAAAAAAGACAAACGTCCTTTGGCAACATCTGTGATGCCTCCGATCGCTAACATCGAGTCATTTCGTTCTGTTTTATTCTTGCTCAGGGATCGCCCACAAGCTCAAACGAGAGCTGGCCAAGGAAGTCTCTATTCGTCAAAACTGGCAGATCTATAACCGTGGCGAGTACAAGACCTCGAGCGAGGATTGGCTCCACCCAGCGGATTCGGTAAAAGTCCCTGTTTCTGCTTCTGTTTTTGGATTTTAATCCGAAAAATCGCTTCTTTTATTAACGCGTTGAGGGATCGACGACTTTGGGTGTTTATAGAAACGCAAGGAAAAGCCCGATCTCTTGAACAAGGTCCTTCAGGATCCAAAATTCCTTCGCGCTGAGATTGTGATCGTCATGCTTGGATCGTCTGATGTGCTGTAAGAACTATTGAACACAGTCATGGAGGCCGTGTGGTTTTTTCTTTTTGCTATTTTTCTTTATTTTCTGAGTGGAGCACAGCTAGGGTATACTAAAACAACCGTTCTTTACCTCCAATTGTGTTACCAGACGAAAGGATCCAGCTATTTCGCCACAGGAGACTGTCCGCAACTTGGAGCTCATCTGTCAGGCTATCAAGAGAACCGGAAACGAGTCCAAATCTATTTATCTCTGTACAATTCCCACCGCTGGAGACGATATCTTCCTGACCCCGGATCAAATGGCCGACAATCTTCTCAGGAACGAACTGATCGAGGCCTACGTAAAAAAGTGAGTTAGCCCAAATCCACCCACCGCTTTCATCTCTTCCTTTGTCGCTCCGATACTATGCAATGGCAACTAAAATGTTTACGCAAAAAAATCAACCCCCTTTCTGGAATAGGAATGACGATGGTGTCCGCCAAGGTCTTCAGATCGACCTGGCTAGCAACTTTGAAATGAAGCGCAGGAATCTTTACTGGAACGATGGACGCCATTTCAGTGATACTGGATATTCAAAGATGGCCAAGGATTGGGTTCCTATGATCCGACCCGACATGGTCAAGCGAGAGTTCCAGCTCTATCGTTCCGACTTGGGCATGTGAATGATGGCCAATAAAAGTCAATAATACTGTTAGAGTGAAAAAGAAACATTTCTTGGGAGTTGTCAAGGTTGGTGATATCGTCTGAGGTGTGTAGTAGCGCTGGATTTTATTAGGAGAGCAAGCCAGACACGGGTCTATGAAATCAGTACGACAAGTTTTACTTTCCTGCATTGTTCAGCTTCTTGACCTTGTATGGTTTCGCACGCTCCTTCCGAGTGAGAGCCTCTGGATCATAAGGTCCACGAACTGCCTTGGCTTCCCGAACAATCTCCACGTTACGATCCTTCCACTGACTCTTCCTGAGTTTGATGGGTCGATTGCCGACATATTTTCCTAAGCAATACGAAGCAGAGAACAGGGATAGATTGAAATGAGAAAAACCAGTTAGAATACATAACAAGAAAGTACACATAGAGTCTGGACCAATGATCATTACACGGCAACCGTGGTCGGTTGCTTGGTTACCATTCATTTCTTTCCAGGCACGAGCAAAATCATCTGGTTCTGCAAAACTGATGAATCCATAACCTTTGCTCTTCTGGGTCCTCTTATCTCTCACCACCTTGGCCTTCAAGAACGAGGGGTACTTTGAGAAAGTCTTTGTCAGCAAATCGTCAGTGACCTCATTTCCCAAGTCTCCAGCAAACAATCTAAAGTCATCTAACAAAGAGCAAAGGGATCGGTGCAACAAAGGTTAGTTTTCGCTCTGAATCCGAACAGCGAAGACAATTGGCGTTCCTATTCGTATCAGAGTGCGATGTCCTGACATGCCCTTCTTATTTTCATCGATTTTTTTTCTCTTACTCTCATCGAATTCCAAAAGCGTAGAATCTTCCCAGGTCTGGCCTGCAGCCTTCCGGACGACGGTTGCCGCTGCTTTTGCTTTAGCCAAAGCGGCTTCCTCTTCTGCTCTTGCTTCAGCCGCCGCAGCTTCTTCCTGGATTTTTTTGGGATCCGCAAAAATCTTGTTCAAGTCCTCGTATTCGTTGTTGTAGCCTCCGCGACTCCCTGATCCATAGTGTCGGTTCTGATTATGATATGATCCAGAGCCATATGTTGAGGAAGAAGAGGGTATTGAAGGGTATGAGGAAGCACCATAGGCTTGTTGTTGTGAGTTGTACGAGGTAGCATAGGCTGCTGCTGCTGGATCTACAGGGGCAGCGGGAGCAACGGCGGCAGCGGATGGGTCGAGTACATAACCCAGGGAGGCCCAGTAGGCAACTTCTTCAGGCGTGTATTGAGGAGTCACTCCGGCTCCAGAGGCATAGGACATTGTTGTTTTCTTGTCGTCTTCTCTTGGTCACTGATAGGAGGAGTCTGCTTGCTGTCGACGGATGAATGAAAAGTGGTGACGAGGAAACGAATAATGCATGTTGCATTCGAGATCATTCTCTGAACAGGGACATGTGCCAAGCCACCTTGACATTTCTCCAATTTTGGTGGCAAAATCGTGTGTGGGCAATGTCAACTGTGCGATTAATCGACGTTTCTGTACCACGATTCTCGCTTGTAATCGTCGACGTTCCTTTGCTGTGCGATTAATCGACATTTCTGGTGAGTCGTACGATTCTTCTTGCTTATAATCCCCACCTGTAATCGCCGACGTTTCTTTGCTGGGCGATTAATCGACGTTTCTGGCGAGTCCCACGATTCTCCTCGCTTATAATCCCCACCTGTAATCGCCGACGTTTCTTTGCTGTGCGATTAATCGACATTTCAGGTGAGTCCCACAGTCCCCACTTGTAATCGCCGACGTTCCTTTGCTGGGCGATTAATCGACATTTCTGGTGAGTCCCACGATTCTCCTCGCTTATAATCCCATCGCCGATGTTTCTTTGCTGGGCGATTAATCGACGTTTCTGGCGAGTCCCACGATTCTCCTCGCTTATAATCCCCATCTGTAATCGCCGACGATCCTTTGCTGGGCGATTAATCGACGTTTCTGGCGAGTCCCACGATTCTCTTCGCTTATAATCCCCACCTGTAATCGCCGGCGTTCCTTTGCTGGGCGATTAATCGACATTTCTGGTGAGTTCCATGATTCTCCTTGCTTGTTCTCCCCACCTGTAATCACCGACGTTCCTTTTCTATGTGTTTATTCGACGTTTCTGAGTCCACGATCTCTCCCTGCTTGTAATTTTCACTTGTAAATAATAATAGTTGTCGGTGCCATGCGCCGGTATGCTGTCTGTGCCATATCATTATCATAGCTACCAAGACAAAGAATGACAAAGGAAGTCAAGTAGAAACAGAATATGATTTGTATTTTTGCAACAATGCGCTATTTGGCTGGCTAGAATTTTGTTTTGATATATTAAACAGAGCGGGGCGCCTTGTACTTGTAGGATCTCAACCGAAGACTTGAAAGGACGACACTGACACTCGAAGCTGCCATGGCCAAGCCTGCCCAAGAAGGTCCAATGACGGCCGAGCGATTCCATGGGACCAGGACGCCTGCTGCGACTGGAATCATCACCACGTTGTACATGAAAGCCCACAAAAAGTTGATCTGGATTCGGCGCACAACGGTCTTGGCCAGATCCCGCATCACAAGCAGATCCGTAAGTGTATCTCGGAGCAAGACGATCGAGGCAGCCTCAATGGCAATATCCGTGGCCGAACCCACAGAGATGCCCAAGTTCGATTGAGCAAGGGCTGGGGAATCGTTGATACCGTCACCAACCATGGCTACAATGGCAGGACGCATGGACTGATAGGAGCGCGAGCTGTCCAAGGTTTGCAAGGGGATGGCTGATGGCATTCCGAGCGAAGACTTGTCACTCTGACTGTTCTTGCTCTTACCCCAAGACCAACGGCCGCTTGACTTGGGTCGTCCGGATTGTTGGAGTTGACGGACCTTGGCGGCCTTGTCTTCCGGCAGAACACCAGCGATAACCTGCGAAATTCCGAGCTGGCGTGCAATTGTCTGGGCAGTCGTGGGGTGATCGCCAGTAAGCATCCAGGTCTCAACGCCTTGAGCACGAAGTCCTGCAATAACTTGAGCCGCCTCTGGACGAGCAGTATCGGCGACTGCAACTTGAGCCACGACCCACGGAACGATGGAAGAACCAGGCTGGGCAGTGCTGCAGTTGCAATCGATACACTCGCAAAGTTCACACTTGCAGGTGCTCCCGCTCATTGTGCTTTGGTCATCGCCATTGTTGCTGCTGACTGCAGGACTGATGGCGCAAAGAACCACGGACTTGCCCTCGGATTGCCATTTGCCGAGCTGAGCTTCGCGATCAGCCTTGGAGGACTGAGTCGGGTATTGGGCATTGTTCTCTTGCATCCACTTTTCGTTTCCGACAAGGACATTCAAGGCTCGGAACTGACCATAGCCCGCTACTGACAAAGGTTGAGCCAGAGTCAAAGTTGCAGACAGGCCACGACCAGCGACCTCTCTCATGTGAGCGACCTTGACGTTGTTGAATTGCTTCTGCAGGACTGCGGAAAGATCTTGTTCGTTCTGATCGTCTTCGTCCAGTGGGGTGTTGTACAGCTTCTCTGCTGCTCCCTTGGCGACTGCGAGAGCCACGGGATGGCTGCTGCCAGCCTCGACCTTGCCCAAGACCTGGAGGATCATTTCTTGGTCGTTCTTGTCTGAACTAGGCAAAATCCAAGAGTCGGTCCACTTGGGCTTGCCGGTTGTCAGGGTTCCAGTCTTGTCAAACACGACAATATCCAATTGCTTGGCCATTTCGAGGGCAAATCCACCACCCTTGACAAGAATTCCGTGCTTGGCTGCTACACCAGTACCGACCATGACCGCAGCAGGGGAGGCCAGTCCAAGAGCGCAAGGGCAGGCAATGACCAAGACAGCGACGGCGTAAAGAGTTGCGTAGATCCAAGTGCTCTCGCCTTCAGGTAACCAACTTTCGGGAACGGCGCCAAGATGACCGGCCACTGCCCAGCCAGTGAAGGTCAAGAGAGCGAGAACAATGACAACGGGCACGAAGACGCCCGAGATTATGTCGCCAAGGGCTTCAATGGGGGCTTTTGGACTAGCCTGGGCATCTTGAACAAGTTGAATGATACGGGAGAGGGTGGTATCCTTGCCCACCTTGGTGGCCTTGACCTGAATGACCGATGTCAAATTGATGGACGCGCTGATGAGGGTACTCTTGCGCTCAGTTTTTTGCACAGGCAGAGATTCGCCCGTGATCATGGCCTCGTCCACCATTGTGTTTCCTTTCCAGAGCAAACCATCGCAAGGGATGCGGCCTCCAGCATTCACCAAGAGGATGTCACCCACTTGAATCAAGGATGCGGGGATTTCCTCAGTAGTTTCGTCCGCCTTGACCAAAGTTGCGGTATCGGGTTGCAAGTCCATGAGTTTGGTAATGGTCTCTGCAGTCTTGCCCTTGGCCATGGCTTCGAGCCATTTTCCAAGATTGATAAATGTGACCAAGAAAACCGAGGTTTCGAAAAAGTCGACATCAGAGGTGGGCGGCATGTCCATGCTTTGGCCGTGGCTTGGTGTCTTTGAAGTGGCCATCGCGGCAATGATACTTCCAAGACTAGCAAAGTAGGCGACACTGGTGCCGAGAGCAACCAGGGTCTCCATATTGGCGGTGCGGGTATAGCGCAAAGCGCGATAGGCCTTGACGTAGAAAGGTTTTGCAAGCCAAAACTGGACCGGAGTGGCAAGAATGAACATGATGATATCCTGGATTCGAAGTCCCGGGATAACCTGGCGCATCAGCCCTTGACGGACAGGGTTCGATTTTGGAAGCATCATCATCATGATCATAGAGACGATGAACATGGGCACCGCAAAGACAAGGGATAGCAGCAGTCTCCGCCGAAGTAATAGCTCTTCTTTTTTGATCTTGTCTTGGAGAGCGTTTCTGCTCAAAAGAGCGTCGTCGGCAGCCAGAGACACGTCAAAGCCAGTGTCCTCCACCGCACTGATCAAATCGCGGACGCCAATGACCTCGGCATCGTGCACAATAACACCCGACTTTGCGAGCAAATTGACCTGGACTTGAATGATGCCCCTCAGTCCCATCAACGAAGCTAGGAATAATAATAATAAATGGATGTTAGAAACCAGCGCTGAAATGAAAAAGGATCAATTGAACGTTGTTCAAGGCGGTTTACTTACTTTCAATAGCACTGACACAACTGGCACAGGTCATCCCTGAGATGTCAAGTCTTGTGGTCGTAGTGGTGCTGGTCGCCCCTTCGCCAAGTGGGTCTTGATCAATCTCGCTGGCCATGGTTCGGTCATCGCTGTCGTCGGGGACACGCTCAATCTTGATATGATGGGCTTCAAAGCCAAGGTCCCTGATTTTGTCCGCAAGCGAATACGAAGAGATTGTGGATGAGGACAGAGAAGAGTTGTCCGAGACACCCCTGGTTCTGTATTCAAATTGAGCATCACCTGTCGCGAGTGATACTTTGATAGAGGTTGGGATTGCACCTTGAAGAGACTTGAGAAGGGACTCGACCTTTGACGTGCAGGATGAGCAAAACATGCCCGAAACAGTGAGTGATGCTCGGTAGCGGGACCCGCTAATATCGTTGCTAATGGCACTATCCTGGAGGCTGGTTTTTTTGGTCTTGGTGAGAGTGGGGAGAGGCTCGGCGTACCGACAGAGAGAAGCATCGTATCCTGCGTTCTCAATGGTTTCTGTGATCAACTCCACGGGACAGAGAGTGGGCAAAGCAAGGAGGGTGGCTTGGCCGAGTAGGAGGTTGACAGAAACTGATCCAGGTTGGACACTGGGCAAAGCCTGGAGTGCACCCTCGATGGCGCGCACGCAGCTTGCGCATGTCATGCCTTGGATAGAGACGGTGGCCTTGAGGAGGGAGGCGGCCGTAGGCTCAGTGAGGACAAAAGAGGTCATGACTGGCTGAGTATATGGTACAGTGTGTGTGTGTGTGTGTATGAGTCTGCAAAGAGGTGGGTGAAGTGAGGTGGAGTGTGGGTATAGACAGCTGAGGAGATACGGTGGGAAAGAGAGAGACCAAAAAAGATTTTGAGAGAGGAGATAGGGGAGAAAAGGAAAGAGAGGGGTGGGGACGTATTTATACCTCGGAGGAGGAGGATGCGCCGATTCGAGAATGGAATCGATGGAATCTACGGATTCAATAAATGTGCGATTGCACAGAAAGGAAAGGGCGGCGGCGATGATTTGCGGCGAATTACGAATGAGGGAAACGAGGGAGGAGCGTTTTTTTGAGAACGAGACCTTCCTTTTCGAGGCGTCAATTGGGTTGGTGTGAGTGCAGCGTGTTTGGCCTCGGGCCAGTTTGTCTGGACTCTGCTCTGTTTCTGAGCCTAGATCTGTTATGATGAGAAAGGACGCACGTGACCCCTGCTTGTTTGTTCCTGGAGTGTGTCCATCCCATGCACACACATACACTCGCGCATACACACAACATACACACACACACACGGAACACAAACACACGCCCCCTCCTCCCTCCCTTCGCTCTCTTGCTCTTCTCTCTGTTCTCTCTCTTTCCCATCGTGTCATCCCCATTCTTTCTTTCTCTCGCCTTTTGCCTCTTCCTCTTCCCGTCTGCTGCGACATCCCCTTCCACACCATAGACATGCACTCCCCCTCAGGGCCCCCTTACGGCGCATACTATCCGCCCTCGCCCAATCCCCTCCACAACAACATCCAGCAGCAGCAGCAGATGCACATGCAGCAGCAACAGCAACAGCAGCAGCAGCAACACCAGCTCCACCAGCACCCGCACCCGCACCCGCACCCGCACCAGCACCAGCACCAGCAACAAACCTTCCCTCAGCAACAAACCTTCTCTCAGCAACAATCTTTCCCTCCGCCACTTCCCTTCCCCCTTCCAGGGCACACCACCCATTCAAACTACCCCTCCATCGGCAACTATTCGCCTACTACAACCCATTATTCTTATTATGGCATGAACAACAATAACAACAACAACAACAACAACAACAACAACAACAACACTGTCAATTACCCTTCGCAGCAGATCAACACGGAGGACATGTCCATGCCCATGCCCACGTTGACTCATTCCATGAACTCGACGCAGAGCCAGGGCATGGCCCTGGACAGGCCTGTCAGTCGCAACAACAGCGCGGGCAGCTCCTCCTCCTCCACAACCCACATCAGCCCTCTTGAGCAGCAGCGCCTCTATCAGCTGCAGATTCAGCAGCAGCAGCAGCAGTTCCAGGTACACAACACTCAGGAACAGTCGCCCGAGCAGCGTCAGCAGAATCAACCCCGACCGAGCCAACCCGCTCATTCGCGATCTTTTGCACAACAACAGCAGCTCCAGGAGCAACAACTGTACCACCAGCAACAGCAGCAAACTCTGCAGCAGCAGGAACCACATCCTCCTCATCCAGAGCGTACTGAGCTGCAAACACAAGGGCAACAGCAACGTCGTCCATCGTACAGTGTCCATGGCCACTCGACCTCCTCCTCCTCGTCCCAGATGCAGCAGCCGTCTCCCGTCTGGGCGGATGGCGCTGGACCCGAAACAGAGATGCCCAGTCTTGCATACTCCGACGGGAACTCTACCGTGGGACTTCCCCCGCAGAGTCCGCGCCATGCTCCCCCGTCTCCCTCCCCTTCCCTCTCCCCCCAGTCGGGAGACAGCCCTGGCTCTCTCGGGGACGATTTCTTTGTGGCCTCTGTCCTCAACATGATCCCGACAAACATCCCTCCTGTGACGCACTACGACTACCTCAGTGAGTTCCCACAACGCCAAAGGATCGCCACCGGCGGCAATGGTGAGATCCGTCGCGCGTACTGGCCCTTGCGCCAAACATTTGTCATTCTCAAGAGTCTTATCGATACCAAGCACAGGCCCGAAAAGATCATCAGACTATTTGACAAAGAGGTATGTGGGTGACAAAGGCACTGGCGACTTTTTTTTTTCTTAATGTTCTTTTGAACTCTCGTGTCCAGGTGGACGAAAGGGTACCTCGTCAAGGTCTACAGTTGGGCTAATCTCTTTGCCACCTTTATACAATGCCCATCTAAACAGGTTGAGGTGATGAGCCAATGCAAACAGCACGACAACATTGTTCAGTTCTACGGAGTCGCTATCCGCAACAGCAACGATGAGCGTAACGGAGATAGGTTCATGATCATGCAATACTATGACCATGGTGACCTCACCAAGCTCCTGAACCAGCCCGATACACCCACGCTAAAAGACAAGCTGTTCCTGGCCATGGATATTGCGGTGGGCTTGGATCATCTACTCAAGTGCGGCTATCATCATGGTGATCTCCATCCAAAGAACATTTTGATTGATCTTCGGCCAAATCCTCAGCCGAACCAGGGACGATACCAGGCCAGGCTCACCGACTTTGGTCTCCGCCGTATTCGCGACAATAAGAATCAGTTCTCGAGTCAGCAGTTTGGAGGGGTATGGCAGTTCATGGCTCCGGAGCGCATGTCTAAAACTCGACCTCGTTACGATGTCCGTTGCGACATCTTTGCGTTGGGCGTCTTGTATTGGTTTATCCTCGCTGGACGATATCCATTCAAGGACCCATCCACATTCAGTCCAGGCATGCGTGAGGAACGCGTCGATGGCACGCCCGAATGGTATTTTCAAATTTACACGCAGGCGTGGAGTGAAGACCCTAAAGACCGACAGCAGACGTTTGAGGAGATTATACAAGCGTTCCGCTATAACTTGGGCATTGCATCTCCCTCAACACACCGCCTGGATCCCAATCATCCTTACTCTTCTTACCCGACTCCGGCTTTTGGATACGAGAGTTCAACATTCCCCCCATACCCGACTCTGGATGGTCACGGACTCTTCTCATCTGCAAGCTCAGGTGCCGCATCCACCCTCCGTGGCTCTCCACTCATGACGCCAGCTTCCATGTTGACGCCTACCTCTCTCAATAGCAGGGTCTCGAACCTTCCACCTTCACCTTCCTTTGGCCAAACAGGCTTGACGTCTGTTGTTAACCAGAGACCGGCTCATCAGCAGTCCTGGTACCAACAAAGCGCCTACCCGAATGTTGGTCAGCCATAACTCTCTATAGCATGGGCATCGACCGAATCTTCCTATACCCACAACATTAACCCTACACTCGCCTACGTAGTGTGCCTTGTCTCTGGGTCATCATCATGTAAATAAACGAACGTCCCCTTTCTTCTTTTTTTGTCCTTTTATTTTTTGGTGGATTGTTCTATGCTCTCTGGATCGGACTCACTATCTGTGCCATAGTTATTTTGCAGTCTTTCCCAAGAAACGGATGCCAGCTTTCGCGACAGTTCCTGACCAAAAAAGTCTTCAAATGCAGGACTGAGAGCCATAAGGAGAGCCTCAATGGTTTCATAGATCATTCCTGATAATGCTTCCTGTTGTCTCGCGCTGTAGGGCTCTGGAGTCTCTTCTGGAGTAGAGACACTCATCGAAAGGACCTTGAACCCTCGTTCGTCCAACAAGACCTCTGTCGCGAGTTTCTCTAACGTGACAACCTTGAACTGAAAAGCCTGGCCCTTGCCATCAACATCGCTCGGACCATCCGACTCTTCGAGAGGAAAGGTGGCAGGGTCCAGTCCCGGCGCGTAATGGGTGAGATCGGGAATCATGTGTGCTCCATGGTAGAGTTGTTGTAGATGAGTCCTCTTCTGCGATTTCTACTTCGCCGCCCATCACGTGCTGCTTAGTCACGTTTTTTTGCTCAGCCTCCTTGGGTTTCCAACATAAAGAGGAACGTCTTGTCCGCATTCGGATTCCCATTCAACGTCGACTCACTTCCTTTACATTCATTTCCACCATCCCTTCTCACCTTCCTTCCTCCCCCAGCCAACGAACGCGTCTATTTTCTAAAAACAATAAACAAGAGGCGTTTGCGCAAGCAATTTGAAATGATCAAGACACAGACACTGCAGGACACAGAGGTGCGGGCCGCATTCAGGAAACTACATGCTGCCGAAAGAAGACCACCCGAAGCTCATATCGCCGCTCTATTCTCTGCCTTCTCTTTCTAGGTGAATCACCCTCCGACGGATGGTGTCTCCGAAATCCAGTTCTCTCCCCAGGCAGATCTGCTGGCAGCCTCATCTTGGGATAACAACGTACGAACAGCTCTTTCATTCTGATACCGCGGGATCTGTACTCAGTAAGCTGACTTTTTCTTGCTCTCCACTATACAATTATCTAGGTCCGAATTTACGAGATCCAAACAAATGGATCCAGTGTCGCAAAGGCTATGTACGCGCATGCAGGACCCGCTCTTAGTGTTGCATGGAGCAAGGTATGTTGTCTCTTTGGGCGCAGCTGCCCTTTTTTTATGACTGATTATTCACAATGTGCTGTCGGTCTTTTCTTCTTTCAGGATGGATCCAAGCTGGCCTCGGGAGGAGCTGATAAAGTCGGTATGATTTTCGACATCACCACAGGACAATCTTCGCAAGTAGCACAGCATGAGGCCCCTGTCAAAGCCGTTCGATGGGTGGAGCAACCGGGAACCAGCCCTATTCTCGCCACCGGAAGTTGGGACAAGACTGTCAAGTACTGGGATCTTCGCCAACAGACTCCCATTTCGACCGTAGCACTCCCAGAACGTCTCTATGCAATGGACAGCGTATTCCCCTTGTTGGTTGTCGGCACTGCAGATCGCCACGTACATGTGTATAACCTCAACAACCCCACCGTGCCTGTCAAGGCCACCAGTAGTCCCTTGAAATGGCAAACGCGTACAGTGTCCTGCTTCCCCACTGGCAATGGATATGCAATTGGTAGTATCGAGGGACGCGTGGCGATCCAGTATGCAGACGATCGGGACGCAGCCAAAAACTTTTCATTCAAATGTCACCGTGAAGGAGGCACGACCAACACACGAGAGCCAACCGCAGTTTTCTCTGTCAACAGCATCAACTGGCATCCGATTCATCACACGTTCTCGACGGCAGGCGCAGATGGGTCGTTCGCATTCTGGGATAAGGATTCGCGTCAGAAACTCAAATCATTCCCCAAGGTTGGAAGTCCCATCTCGTCAACATGTTTCAACCGCAATGGAAGTATCTTTGCATATGCGGTCAGTTATGACTGGAACAAGGTAATGAAGGACTCTGTTTTATTCATTGTCTATTGCAACTTTGATTTGTATCTCGATAGTTTTGACATTAACCACCTTTTATCCCCATGATGTAGGGACACGAGGGAGCATTGCCCCAGAGTCAGAACAAGATTATGCTTCATGCTGTAAATGATAATGATGTCAAGCCCAAAAAGCGCTAGGGAGGCCGTTCTACTCCATAAACAATATCCGGAACTCGCCCATAAAACAGGAAATCCCCCTGTGCACGATAATATCATCCTCTGTTCTGATGCTGCCCGTGGCGACCTCCCTGCTGCAGAAGGCTCGGGTTACTCTATTCAGATCCAATACCATCCTCTCCCAACCATTGCATTCCAACAATAAAGCTTTAGTATATCTATACTTTGGGTTTTGTCTTTCTAGGATCGCCCTTGAGATATCTTTTAGCAAGTACCCACGAGGCCATAAGGAAGGTGAACGGTGGGAAGTAGGCGAGAACGGTCCAAAATGGGTTTGGTTTGATCTTGTTGACGACCTCGATCGTCGACTGTTTCAAAGAGTCCAAGTCCGAAATGTTTTGAATGACATGATCGGCATAGTCGACCTTTTCAATCAAGGGTCTCTGGGCGTTGATACGCGCCAAAGCGTCCTCTTCAGAAAGTCCGTCCCTAGACTTGATCCTTGCCAATTGCGTTTCTGGCGGGCTACATTTCAGGGCGAAAAGAAAAAGAAGATGAAAGGGTCAAATTCTCAGTCGATAGATGGTAAGGGTTCTTAATGTAGCGTGTTGCCTCCTGTCCATCCGACGTGTGTGTGTCATCCTTACCAGTAGACAACAATGACCTCACTGACGATCCTCCATAACTCGCCCTCGAGCAGCAGAGGGACATCAATGACGACCAGGCTCGTTCCTTTGATCCAGAGTTTAAACAATCTCTTCAAGATCTCGTCCCTGACAGCTGGATGAATGATGGAATTGGCGATACGTCTCTGGGCTGGGTCCGGAAAGATGATGGTACCAAATTTGTACCGATCCAGGGGCTGACCCATTTCCTGATTTTGCAAGATCTCGACTCCAAAGTGATCTACGAGCTTCTTGTAAGCTGGGTGTGTAGGTTCGACCACAATACGCGCCAGTTTGTCGCAGTCAATGACGGGGATGTCGAGGGAGACGATCGTGGATACGACCGTGGATTTCCCTGATTTTTTTTTTTTTTTTTTTTTATGAGAGACGGTTATAAATGGGCATTAATATCCATAACAAAGCTCTGAAGGTCGCAGGAACAGATATTTCAAGTGTAAAGTTTACCAGAGGCGATTCCGCCCGTCAGGCCGACGACTTTCATGATGAATTGATGGGAAGTGAAGATGACAAGAGGAATGCGAATGCATGCGCCTCTGGGTTGTGCTCAGCCGAGGGCCGAGGCCCGGGAAACGATCATGTGATTTTGATGGATCATGTGACTTTTATTTTTCGACGCGTCGAAGGACTCGAAGCTCGAGGTCATCCTGGTCGTCTCTCACAGTTCCGAGGTTTTGAGTGGGGTGACATCGACGGCCGTGGCCTCAGATGTGGAGACCGAAGAAGGGTGGGCACGAAAGTTGCGTGCATGTTTTGCAAAGAAATCGTGCGCGTCCACACCCTCACGGCCCGTAATCTTCTTCAAATCGCCAGACTGGAACGTGGCCCGCTCCTCGTGCATGTACTCCAGCAATTGCAGCACGAGCTCCACTTCCGTGTCGTTGGGTGCCTTCAGCTCTGGACCCTTCTCCTTGGGAGGGGGTTTCTTGCCGTGTGGATCCTTGCACGAGGGACATTTGCATGGATCACCGCCACAGCCTGGGTCTGTATCCGCACACTTGCACTCGTTCTCGGCGGAGCTGAATTGATCAGGAACCAAACTGTTGCCCTTGATCCTAGTCTCCTTTTGAAAGAATCCAGAGATCTGTTGAAGCATCGATTGCTTGGGAGTGACTTCATCCTCCTGAATCTCTGCCATGAACTCGGCGCTATCCGAAGAAGTCAAGATGATGGACATTTTGTCTCGCAATGAAACGAGGTAATCTCGGGTCTCGTCCTTTGTTGTCTCTTTGTAAATGACAGGTGCAGGCTGTATTGAGCAATGGATAAAAGGATGAGTTTTACGTATGTACGTTTCATTCCTCTTTCCAAAGATAATAAATGGTCTTCACTCACGTTCGTTGGCTTTCCCTTCTTGGGCGCGAGTGCCTTGTTCAGTTCATCAGTCAACTTGGGGCCATTGACTGTCTCTGGGCCCGTGAGAGTGTAGATCTGTCCGTCATGGCGAGCTAGTACAATACGACAATATAAAACAAAGTACGTCAGTTCATATCAATGCAATCAATGTACTCAATATTTCGTTAACCTTTCAGGCTTCCTCTTTTTTTACCTTCACTGTCGTTCTCAGATGGGAACACAACAGAAATCAGCGCGTGACCTAGATCAATGATGTCCAAGGGCGAATAAATCGCCTCCTTCTTGATGGGCATGCCCAGAACTCCCTGATCTTGGATCATGGGGATCCAATAGAACAAAGTTTGGAAAGGAAACCCCTCTCTACGAAGGGTCGAGAAACGAACGCGTCAAAAAGAATTGTACAGTAAGAAAGAGCAGGCAATTACCAAGAGACCAAGCATACCTCAAAACTGTCCAACGTTGAATGTTGCTGGCAACGGTTTCCTCCATGCGTCTGAAGGCATCCAACTCGCCCTTCTCGGGAGCATCCGTACCGATACAAGACATGACAACACATCGGACGACCTGTTCCTGATTGAAGGCGTTGACCATAGCGTTGACCCAGTCCAGTCGCTGAGGTTCCATCTCTGGGACAAGGATCACGGTGGTGATGCCTCGGATAGCGAGGGTGAGTGAGACTGGATCGTCATACGAGATCTTGACGACCTTGATGTTGTCTCTCTGTTGAAGCAAGGCACATTTGTTGGGGTCTCGAGCCAGACAGACCAGCTCTGAGGGGACATTGCCTTTTCCGTGGTTGATGTTCGAGTGGCGATGGTTCTTGCTGAGATATTCCGAAAGCTGAAGTGCTAGGCGCTGACCTTCATACGAGTCGCAGGCAGTGATGGCCAGGGTGGGCTCGACAGGCTGAGAGAGAGTCATGTTGGCGGTGAGTGATGAAGCAAAAGAAAGAGAGTGAAGTAGAGTGCTTTCAAGCGCAGATGAAAGAAGAGAGATGAAGTACGCGCCTCCTCTTCCGCCACACGTGACTCCACCACCTGTCTATCCAGGCATTGTGGCCGACGACCAGCCTGCCCCACAACTCCAAGAAAGCTCAACAATCAACCTTCAGTCGAAGCAGGATTTCTACTCCCTGCAAGCCCAAGTTCAATCCTAACTGTTAAAATGTCGAGATTATTGAGTGAGTTCATCGGGATGCAAGTCGAAGAGGAAAGGCGCATAGAGGAGATTCAAAGGCCAGAGTCACTCAGGCAACCCTTGTTATTGTTCGCTTCTTGAGCTTTTGCTATCATCACTTGAACGAAAAGATCAAGTTTCCCGTTAAAATCTGGTGGAATGGGCGAATGTCCTCAGTATCGGAATACCAGTGCAAAGAGCTGAAGAAGGATCGGAGACGTGGCACCTGCTACTTTGAGCCCATGAAATCGCGTGCAACTGGGGCGGTGGGGAAAAGCAAAGAACTCAAAGGATACCCGGGAGAACAAGGTGAGGTGAGGGTCGGCAAATCGCCAGATGTCGCGGTCTGCATGCTCATGAACTGTAAACTGGATTTAAAAAAAAAAAAAAAAAAAAAAGAAAACACATGCATTCTGTTAATCGACAAATGGTTGGGATGGGCGTCATTATCTGTGTTTGTGTTCCGTTCCTCTCTTCTGTTTCATTTCTTCTTTGTTCTTCTTGACCTTGATTTCTCTCTCCCTACTGTCACCTTTCACTGCATCCATCCCCAGCAACATCTTTCTCTGCTGCCATCAGTCTCACTCGCCGTGCCATCGAGCCACATTCAATTACCGCGTCTTGGCTGCATTTCCTCTGGCCAAACCCAACCTTCGGCCTCATGTCATCCTCCGCAGGCGATCCTGCCTTCCAGCGCTGGCGACAAGTTCAGGCGGACTCGCCTATCAAATCAAACACGCCACAGCGCCCAGTGTACCAGTACCGGCCGCACCCTTATAGCCAACAGCATCAACAACAACAACAACAGCAGCACCTTGGCGCCTCCTCTTCCACTTCTTCTGTCACGTCGACATCGCCACCAGAATTTGCGCCATATATCCCCAAGACCAACCGCCAACTCTCATTACAAACATACCTGGCCACCCTTCCTGAATGGTCCAGTGCCACCCGTATCGTCTCCCTGTACTCTGAATTCGACAAACTCAAGGAAACCAACCCATTCGGATATGAAGCCAACATTACCTGGTGGAGGACTGTCATCCTAGGTTCTGCCAGAAATGGACTACTTTCCATGTACCAGCCGTTATCGCCACCCTTGTCACCATCTGGAACTCATTTAACAGCGTCAGAGCAATTCGAACCCACAGGATCATCCATTGGGATCCTTGAACTGGACCTGGATTATCTTGCACACAAGTTCTCAAAAAATGGCAGTCGCCCGCATTCTCTGGCCGCAGTTCTAACGGAAATGAGCGGGATGGGCGACGTGATACTGAGATCCGAATTCTTGCCATGGGCAGGTGTGGGATGGAAGGGATGGATCTTTCACAAGGTGGTGAAAGCACCGTTACTCTGGAGTCTGAAGCAGCTGAGTTTGTCCGACTCGTCCTCGTCACCCACAGCCTCTTATTCTTCATCGCCCACGCTGGCATCCACAGGATTGGGACAAACTGGAAGCCCCCACTCTGCGTCCAGCAGTGGCATGATAGGATCAGGAGGAATAGGAGCAGGTTCAATGTCGGGCAGCAATGGAGGATTAGGTCTCGGATTGGGCACCTCTTCTCCTTCGACCTCACACGGACGTGACACCTATGTGATACTACCCTTTGTTCAGGAAGCCGCTACCAGGATTGTGAAGCTGCAACAGGATTCGACCAACTTCAGGGCCTCTGACAATCTATTGACGTTTGCGGAATTCAGGGAAAAGTTTTCGAGGACGGCGTTGTTACCGATACGAGGGAAACTTTTGGGAGAGGGTGCTGTGATTGTGTTGACGGACCGGGATTTGGAGATTGTGATTCGGTATCTGCAACATGAACTCAAAGTCCTTGTCACGGGCAAGTTGGATCCCACCAAGTACGACAACGAATTGCAGGATCATGAACTGGTGAGCTTTTTTGTTTTGCTTTGTTTGGGAGGTCCCCCCTGGATCAAGAGAACTCGTGATGTATGTACATAGGGGGTATGCCAGGTCACTAACAAATTACTCGAAACATTAATTGACGGTAATATAGGTCATAAAATTCGCAACCAAGGACGCCATCCGGGACAGGACACGGCAGGAGATCACCCCAGTAGACCGTGGTATTATTGAATTGCGGGAAACATGCAAACGACTTGACAGTCAAGTACTTGACCTCGAAGAAAGGATATCAGAGTGAGTCTTTTAGAAATGCAAGCGTTTTTGTCGCTTTTTTATTTTGTTTGTTTCACCCGACACGACCTCTAATCAAAATATCGGTCATAATTCGCATGTAGACTGACAGAGAAGGCCAGGACATGTGTGAAACGCAGTCAACGACTGCAAGCCTCCTATGCTCTCAAGAGGCGCAAGAACCTGGAAGATGTTTTGAACAAGAGGATCAAGTCATTGGAAACAATCTCGTCCATTCTGTTCCGGATTCAGTCTTCAGAGACGGACGCTGAGGTCTTGCAGTCGTACAAACTCGGTGCAAACACTCTGGCGGCTGTGATGTCGACCAAAGACCAGGATGGGGCTCAACTCCTTAGCAGGGATAATGTGGAATCAACCATGGATCGACTTGCGGACGTCTTTGCAGACCAGGAGGAAGTAGACGAGGCATTGAGTGCTGGAACAGAGGGTTTGTTGGAAAGTTCTGTACCGGGAGGCATTGATGAGGACGAATTGATGGCAGAGCTCGACGCTCTGACAGAATCGACTGTACCGCCCTCTCCTAATCGACAGTTACCTGTCAAGACAAGGTCTTCACCACCGCCCATCCGAGATCAAACAACTGAGCCAACACCTTTGGCGTCATCACCTACAGAGAATAGGAGCTCAACAGGGAAGAGAGTTGCCGAGATACCAGAGCAGGCTACGTTTGTCAAGCAGAGAAAAGTCAGCCAGGCGACCATTCACTCTCAACGGGGCTCAAGCAGTGTGGATTCTGTTTCTCCTACGCCCAGCTTTCACTCTGAGACAATACAGGAGGATCCGATGGCTCTTGATCCGCCCGAGACCTCGAGCGACAAACACGATATCAAGGACACCGCTATGGTGACCGACTTTTCCCATGCCGATGCCGATGAATCCAAAGAAATGTTGGTAACCTCAGAGGAAGAGAAACATGAGCACGCTGTGGAAGGGCTGTCGACGCAGGAAGAGCGTGATCTTCAGGCAATGTTGACGGAATTGGAGGATATCGGTGTTCCCGAAAGTTCACTGGCCTCTGGTCCGTCTACATCTACGGCCTCCAAACCCCAAAATTCTTCGGCCGCACGCTCAGAGAAACCTGTCAAGGAGAGTCGAATGATGGAGGCCTGAGAAGGATGATTTCTCTCACCCAGTATCCCGATGTACTTGTACACCACTCTTTTTAGTTCTACCACGCCCTTTTCTGTGCTGTGGATGTATTCTGTCTTGTCCTTTTTATTTGCATTCGTATTGTATTTTCAGTCACTCTCAAGACCCTCTCACCTCATTTTATATCTAATAAAGGGCATCCATTGTTAACATTTACATTTACTTTTTTTTCCATTGATATTCTTGTAAAACTAATCTGAAAACATGATTGATGGCGACGGCGGCCTTTCCCTCCCTTCCTCTTCACCCCATACCGGTTTTGAGTCGATTGACACTACTTGTCTTCCTCCTCTTCCTCCTTTTCTACTTCTCCATCTCCATGTTCTTTCACCTCTGCGGTCGAGTTCAAATTGGATATCAGAGTCGAAGAGCGCTCCAAGCTCATGGGGGTCAAACTCATGACAGATCGGCGTCGTAGTGCGCTCGGGGATCGCATCATGGTCTTGAATTTTTGTGAAGCCGAGTGAGTGAACGTTTGAAGGACCGATAGTGATTTTCTGCGCTCCGGTGCACCTGTAGCCATCATCATTGTCGTGTTTGTGGCCATTATCGGCGACTCTTTCAAAGGTGATCCGCCGGATTTGGTTTTGGTAGCTGAATCCATCACTGGGATCGGCAGTGGGAAAGGCAGGAAAGTATTGCCATTAGTGTTGGCGAGGCAAGTGGGTGACTTTGACTGCTCGGTAGGCAAGAGTTCTGGGGGATACAGGTCGGACGATCGAGACTGTATCGGCGTCATTGGCGCAGGGTAGTCGTTCATGTGTGCCAATGAATGAGGCTGATCTGTGATCGACAACGGATTCGAATATAGGGATGAAACGTCTGTAGAGGAAACTGAACCACAGCTTGTGATCGAGACTGAGGGCGTCAACGTCAATCTTGGACCTGCGACCGAACCGCCAGGCGAGGACGATGGAGAAGACGAGAAAAACAAGTGTTGACCCGACATACCCCCCGGTCTTGTAAAATTCAAACTCGAATCAGAGTCCGTAGACTGACTTGAGCTCACCGAAAACTTTCTTGAATGGGTCGCAGAAATAGTAGACGTCGCTTCAGAGCTGCTGCCATTGCTACCGACACAAGAGTCTGACGTAGTGGCGTGAAAGGTGTCAACATTGACAGTCGGAGAGAACGACATCGGGGCCATCATAGGAGGCGAGTCAAACGATGGGCTTAAGGTAGTTCGCCTTGGAGCAGTGGAACCGGATGACTCTCGTCTCCATGGAATCGTTCTTGAAGAATGGGGAGTCGATAGAGGCGTGCTCGTGTGCTGTTGCTGGTCAAGATCAATGCCCGTCGAATTTTGAGATGACACAGAATCCGCTGTGGGATGCAACGGGTGCAAGGGTTGTGGAGAAAGTTCCCTTCCAGACAAACGACTGCTGCTTGGGCTCTTTCCCAGGGGAGCGAATCTTCCTATCGTGGTCCAAATCCTTTCAATGCTGTTGTCTCCGGACTCTGCTGCTCCTATTGTAGTTCGCATTCGGCTTGATTCAATGTCGCTAGTGGCCGTTGTGGAGAATGATGGGCCCTTGGCGGTTACACCAACTGAGGCTGGGGGGTGGGAGGAAAACGAGGGACTGGCACTTCCCAACTGGATTGATCGTCGCAATGTCCCTCGTCGCGACTGAGCGGCCTCTGCTGCATTGCTCAAGGTTTGCAGGGTTTCGGCGTTGGTTTGCTGCTGCTGAATTGAAGACGACCTTCGAACAGTCGGTGTCATCTGGAGTGAACTCATATCTTGGTGACTCTGACTTGTCTTGATCTTGTGTCCAGGACCTGTTCTCGGCTTGGACGACAGTGGCGAAGGAGAAATGGGCGTGGTATTGATGCTGTTATTGCTGTTGTGATATGAGGATGCTCTCCTTTCAAAGAGTTGTGCCCGTGCCTTGACCGAGATACGCTGATAGAGGCCGTCCTGGGCTTCCTGAGGTGGGTGATCCAATGGTCTCACAAATAGCGGATCATTGTGCAAGGAGGACCGGCGGAGATGACGAGCACTTGGTTGTGGTTCTGCATTCTTGCGAAAGTTGAGAGCAAGGGTTGCAGCAATTGCAGCCGTCGCGGAATTTCTCCTTTTGTCCCAGTCTAGAAATTAAAAATGAGTGAGAAGCAGCGCTCAACTGGAAGTAGAAATGTACAGGGTGCCATACCACTTTTTTCTTGCTGCACGAGGCCAGTTCCATTGGGCGACTGTCGGTTTCCAGAATCACGTCGACGCAAAATCCGACTTGTGAGAGATGCGCTTGAAGATCCTGCCGAGCGCAACAGTGGAGTCCCTACAGTATCAGACTCGCCCTCTGCCATCATAGTCGATCGCGCCATGCCCGAGAAAATGACTCCAGATTGTGAGGGCGAGCTTGCAGTTGAGGCAGGCAAAAAAGAGAGCGAAAACGGAGAAGATGACCCTTGTCGCGAGGAAGATGACATGGAAGGGAAGGGGGACATCGCAGAAGCGGAAGACAGACTAGGAGAATAGCTCATCGGTGTGCTGCTTCCTCCCAAGGGAGATGGGGTTCCCGGATGCGTCGCGGATGTGGTCCAAAAGTTTTCGGCCGAGATGTCCTTGAACATGTTTTGGACGAGTGTGCGTTGGTTCGGTTTAATCCCTCCACTGTGACTTGCGGAAGTAAAAACGCGTGTCACATCGAATGAATGGGTCCTGGACCGATTCTCAGAAAGTAACCACGGAGCAGGACTGCCAGGAGGCAACAAATGAGCAGAAGGTAACTGGTGCTGTTGTTGATGGTGCTGAGGATGAAAAGTGTGGTGTGGACGCAGAGTCTGCGATGCAGCTCTCGAAGGGAAAGAGTTAGGGGACGTGTCCATCCCTTGACAGTGGTCGCCTGCCACAGCCATACCTCCAACTCGATGATGGCCGCTGTCTGATACAGCCCCAGGCAGTCGAGTTCCTGTCTGTTGGTACGACTCGCTGGTACCGTACGAGGCGGGGTGCGTCTCTTTAGATTCAGAACTATCTTCAGTCGCACCTTCACGTCCACATCCGTGGCCATTCCATTTCTCGTTATCCATAGACGATGTCGTTGAGCCGGACGGTCCAAAGGAAAAGGCCACGCTTGAGAGAGGGGGGGAAGAAAGTACCGAAGAATTAGTTGACCATGGCGATGTCGCTATGGACGGTGACAATATCAGGTGCTGCTGCTGAAGCTGGCGCACGGACAAAACAGATCGAGCCTGAGCCTTTGTCATTTTCCAAGGAAGAGAGGAAGTCAAGCTCTGGAAGGCCGCCAAGCCGATTGGTAATCGTGCATAGGCTTCCTTGGCCGCTTGAATTTGAACACGAAGGCTCCTCATCCAAATTTCCTGTTCTTCTTCACCACTGGCTCCAAAATCCATCCGGAATTGGTCGAAAATAAGGCTCCAACCATGTCGAGTGTATCCTAGATAGAGGCGTCAATAGTCAACAGTCTGACTTTTACATCATATGATTGATTAAACCGCAAGAGCGAGTGACACGTACCATCCAACCGAGTGGTTTCTTGGAGCTCACATAATCGTAGAGGCAGCCACTGTCGAGGCTCGTACTGGCTTGCTTTTCTTGGCTTGACGACGATCAACATCGTTTCAAACAAGAAACACCCATAATACTTCAGGCGAATGGGGATCTCTGGTATCAAAACAAATTCCAGTGCCCCTGCCAACAAAATCGACCCCAGTGATCCAACAAAATCGCGTGTCAATGGACTTGGCACGACCCCTTCTGCTCCGAGGCCATGATCAAAATACTCGTTGTAGGGTGTGCCTGCAGGACTCTGAAGTACTCCAGACGCGTGCTGATCTCCTGAAGCTTGGACAGGGTGTACACTGAGATTGTTGCCATTATAGCTGTTTCGACTGTTGTAACTGTTGGGTGGGTCCACAATACTATTGGGGGAGCTGCCTGCGACAAAAGGTGTAAAAACATACTTCTTTGGAAGGTTGGTCTCGTCCAATTTCTTGAGGAATTGCTCTGTTAAAAGTTTCCGCTCGACTTTTTTCTGAGTCCCATCCAGATCTTGCGCCAGGTCCTTCATTCGACGATGCGATTCCTCCACCGAGCAGTATTCGGGATCTTCCAGACTAGTGAGTCGCAAGAGTTCCTTGAGCAAGAGCGGGTATCGACAGATACGTTGGATTGGTTTGATCAGCAGATCCTTCAGATCCACGCGGATGTTGGACCGACCTTGCTGAATCATCATTTCTTTGCTTTCGCGCTGCAAAGCCAAGAGAGTCGTGGTGCCCTCGTAGCGGTTGATGAATTTCACAGCCCTCATTCGTTGCTCACAGAAGTCGTCATACACCTCTCTATCTTCGCACTTCAAATCGGAGAGAACAGGATAAATCGAGAATTTTAGGTACAGATGGGATGCAATTAAACAGATCTTTCACAATGAACAGCAACAATCATTCACATACCACGAGCTTGAGGGATTCTGCGAGAGATTGGTAAACGCTCAATGGTGCATGATCTCGGTCAGCACCAGTGATAAGATTGTCGCCCAAAACAGAGAGAAATCGGCGG
Source organism: Entomortierella parvispora (assembly GCA_963573315.1). Classification (NCBI taxonomy): domain Eukaryota; kingdom Fungi; phylum Mortierellomycota; class Mortierellomycetes; order Mortierellales; family Mortierellaceae; genus Entomortierella; species Entomortierella parvispora. The sequence continues at coordinate 113,832 of OY752145.1, forward strand.
TGGGTGAATAAGAGACCGTTGGTGCATTTTAACAAACTGCCGTGGGTCGTGCGGGGAAACCAAGACTTTGTTCGTAGCAAACGGAGATGAACCTGATTTCGATTCAAAAGAAAGAAAAAAAAATGATATCAGTTCCCTGTTTGTAAAAAAAAAAAAGTAAGAAGGAGATCTAGAAGGCTGTCTTACATTAACCAATGTATCCAGGTCGTCCACATAACTCTTCTCCGTCGACACCAGTTCCCGGAGAGCGTGGGACCTTTTCACGAATCTCTTGCTCTCTCCAGCCTCCATGATTGATCGAGGATCAATTACCAACGAAGAATGAAACGTCGAGGGGAGGGTTGATCCAGAAACGCGGTCAAGATCTGTCCCTGCACTAGTGTCATTGGGTGTCGATGACAATTTTGCATCCTGATTAGACATAATGTCAGAGTCGTCCTGGACAATGACTGGCGCGCTGCAAGTCCTTGTCAACATTGCGCTGGCGGGCGGGGATGGATCAGACGCGGCGGACTTGAACGAGTCTGGCGTGGCGAGTTCCTGCAAGATGGTGTCAACGGCGATTCGATCTTTTTCAGAGACCTGGAGTTGATAGTCCGTCATGTCAGTCGGAGAGATCTCTTCCTGCTGAAGGATCACGCTGGTGCTCTTGTGAGTGTCAAGTTTGGCAGCGTTCAATTCGACAGAATCCGTGAGCGAGATGCCACTGCTGCCGGTGTGATTCAGGGAGACAGAGGTAGGGTTATCCACAATTGCCACATTCTCGATGAATATCAACGGCCTCACTGGTACTGACGTCGTTTGAATTTCTGGTAGCCGATGAACTTTAGCGTCAGGTTTGTTGATCCGACGAGATTGTAGGCTGAGGAGTGCCTTTTTGGAAGAGTTGAAGCTGAGAGAGGGGCGATGGGCCAGCGTGCTGCTGCTCCAGCTCTCGCTCCTACGAAGCCGACCGCTGCAATAGTGGGGTCTCTCCACTGCAGAGTTGGTTGTCGATGTTGATGACCCGCGGTCTTTTTTCTTCTCCTGGTCGGCAGTCCTGTTCTTTTCGTTTCGGCTAGGCTTGAACTGACTCTTCTCCCTCTGACCAGCCAGGACCTCGATGACATCTGAAGTCACCAAATCCAAACCGGATGCTGTCGAGATAGATGTGGCGGTGCTGCTGCATCGGGTGTGATAAAAGGCGTCCAAGGGCGAGAACGAGGGTCCATCCATGACCTTGACAGGGAGATGTGAGCGCACCATATCTACAGGCAAGCTTTGGTGGTGGCGGTGGTGGTGGCGGATCTTTGGTCGACTTGGAATCCTTTTTTCCGTGGGACTCTTGAGCACTGGAAAGCGGAACGAGTCGAGTCGCTTGAGAGACGAAGTGGCAGCTTTGTCGCCCTCTGTGAGGATACCCTGACTCAGGTTGAGCAAGCCATCTGTGGTCACTGGTGGTGCTCCCTGCTTTGTCTGTGGCTGGTTGCACATCGTGCTGTGGTCGTTCCCCCGATCAGTCGCGATCTCTTGCTGCTGATGTATATCCTCCTCGATCTGATCCTCTCCAGACAAGCTCTGCACACTCTGTAACTCTGGATTGTCCGTGGCCGTCTCCACTTGACCCAATTCCTGCTTATCTGAAGAGGGATGATGTCCCTGGTTCGAGAGATTGACTGGCAGAGAAGAACCGCCTAGGTCGAGACACTGTTTTCCTGGAGGATACTCGTCAAGGCTTTCTTTGTCATGTCCATGAGTGTCGATACAGGCCTTTCCTTCGATCCCAATGTCCCAATGGAGGCCGCCAGAAGCGTTTGGAATTGGTGGCAACGGTTTCTCGTGTCTGGTCTCTACTACAGCTTGACCCTTCTTGCTCGACACGGATCGAACCAGCGGAAGGGGCTTCATGTCCAGGTAGCGGGCGAACTTTGGTGTAGTCTGCCGCCGAGGACGGAGGAGCTCCGAGGACCTGTTGTATGAGGAGGAGTCCTTTCTCCTGAGAGTGGAACGCCTCCGAGGTAATGGATGTAATGGATGGCTCTCGTCCCCCACCTTTGTGCTTTTTGAGGGGCGAGAGCGGGATCCTGAGGGCAGTAGACTTTTGAAAGAAGGGCCCTTGTCCGGATGGAGGGTGTGGCGGATACGACTCTGGGATAGCAAGATCTCTCTGAGGATGTCCTGACCCTGGCTCGGCACGGTCCAAGAGGCGGATGTGCTGAGCGCGCGCCTGTCTGCGAGAGGAGGAGCGAGGGCGTGTGTTGAGGGTGTTGAGGGGGCAAGAAGGCAGGGTGCTGAAAGAGAAGAGGATAGAGAATGAAAGCCGGCCGGCCTTCTTTTCGACATTGGCGGACAGTGATCACTTTGCACTCGATCTGGGTAGTGAATGTGGTGCTGCTCGTGCTGCTCGTGCTCGTACTCGTGCTGGTACTCGTGGCGGGCTGACAAAGGACTGGCAACCGCCTCCCTGCCAGCAGACTGCCTGTGCTGCACAGAGGCAAGCGGTCGATCCCAATGGCTGCTTGAAGGCAAGGTGCAGGTCCAACAAGGGTCTGCGAGTGGAAGAGAGCTCATCCTCGATGGAATGTGCAGCCGGTGGGGAGGAGCTGTTTTTTGATTGGTATGTTGCTGCTGAAGGTGGTGCTCCTGGTATGCGGGTCTGCACGCTCGTCCTTGGACGACTACTGAGGCTTGAAGCTCAGCGGTGGAAGCACTTGACGACAGAGACTGCCTCCTGAGCGAGTTCTGGTCATGAAAGGAGTAGGAGCGGTCCAGGGGAGACGGAGACGCAAGTTTCGAGGGGGAGGGGGTGCACTGGCTGAATGGGGACGGGAACGTAGTCAGGGAATAGTGGCACGACGACAAGGCCGAAGTGGAGGTCGATGTCGATGGACTGAGGGAGAAGGTCGTCGATGAGGAGGAGGAAGAAGAGGATACGGATGAAGAGCAGGAGGAAGATGTAGCGGATAGAGGCACCGATCTCTTCTGAAAGAAAGAGGATGTGGATGTGGGCGACGCCAGGGACACAGACAAGGGTAGCGCGGGATCAATTGAGGCATTGGGACGAGGGATGCAAGGGGGTGTGGACAGACCTGGAGACCATGGGCAAAGACAATACTCGTGTGCGTTGGCGCCTTGGCTGCTGTTGTGAGAGATGGTCAAACAAGGGTGCTGGTCTCGAAAGACGGCCTCCGTCACTACGCCTCTTCTGGAAACGGATGGGCGGCCAGGAGAGGACTGGGGTGGATGGTGGACGAAATCTGGGTATGAGGAGGACGGGGACAGGGACCGGGTGCTAGGTGGTGGGGCAACACCAACTTTGGATTGGCATTGATGTTGACTGTGTTGGTGGTGGTGGTGGTACTGGTAGCTGTGATTGTGGTTCAACCCTGGCAGGTCCTGTTGCTGTTGCGAATGAGACGCGGAGATGATACGGCGGATGGTGATCCGGTGGGATGCTTTCAACGATCGCTTTGTGTAGCTGGGCTTTCGCCGAAGAGTTGGCGAGATGGATAGACATGTCGAGGAAGTGGAGGAGGAAGAGCAAAAGGAAGCGAAGGAGGGAACAGAGTTTGAGCACCTCAGAGCCGTCTTTTGAGGGCTCGCCGTTGTAGGTGCCACTGCCGCCGATCGCGATGCAGAGAGTGCATTGAACCCGAGCTCAGGAGCGGAGGTGCATGCGACCAAAGGGTATTGATAAGGCTGATGGTGGTGATTTTGGCGGTGGTCGCCTGGTCGACACTCAGCAGCAGGAGGGTGGTGACGCTGATAGACGTATCTGTCTCTGGAGGATGGAGAGGAGATCATGGCGGCAAGAGATTCCCAAGATCTTTATCAAGGTGGAGTACTGTTAGGGAGAACTATTAAAAAAAGAAGCAGGAAAAAAAAGGATGAGCAAACAGGGTCAATGGGCGACACCAAGGGGCAAACGAATGATCAAAGGAAACACCTTATAGATACTGCAAGAGGGAGAGAGAGAGGGAGAGAGGGAGAGAGGGATGCTTCTCACAACGGTCGAGCAGTGGAGATTGAGAGCATGAGGATGGCGCAAGCGGTCTTGGAGCGAGATCGTGCAGAGCAAAGAGAGGAAAGAGAGAAATGAGGGATGTTGGAAAAGAGAACGACATGCGGTTGATGGTTGTTTGCTTCCATGGGCCATCCCCGCTTCCGCCGTCCCAGGAACGTTGTTGTTACTGTTGCTCCATACTATCCAAAACAGAGGCACCGGTCGACACTGGAACAGGAGCGATGAGGGCAGGCAGCCTTCAGGATCGCTGGGGGGATTCAGAACTGAGTCGCGCCTTGAGGCCGTCTCCCCGTGTATTCAGGCTGTTCAGAGTGTATGCTCCAGGGGATCCACCTGGCTCTTTTTTTGTTTGTTTTCGACTGGCTTACTGTGTAGTCGTCATCTTGTCATCTCGTCATCTCGTCATCTCGTCCAGCCAGTCAGTCACACGCGACTTGGAGTTGCGCGTTGCTCTCGCGTCTTCAAAATCCAAGATGCTCCCGCTAGGGCACAAGCACCCCTTGCGGGCCGCAGGATGAAAGGGTCAGAAAAAAAAGATGGAAAGTTTACGAACAAAAGAACCTCCTGCTACGAAGGGGTGCAAAGTCTGTCTTTGAAGCCGGTGCGTCATTTCCATGGGGGGAAGAGTGCTTAAGGATCTATTCCAGCGAAACCATAACCATTCGATAAAACCTTCACTCTCCTTCTTCTCCTCTTGCCTCTTCTTCCCCATCGTCTTCCTCCTTCTCATTCTTTCACTCCAGTTCAAGCTCCTTTCCACATCCCCAAATCCCTCACACATCTTTGCTTTACTCTTTCAATGGCCGACAACCACGATTCCCACGAGACTGACGCTCTCCTCGAGCGCGAAGAGAACGCTATAAACCATCCTCGTTACCAAGCTCGCAGTAAATGGGCAGCTATCCGCCACAAGGTTGGTCCCAATCCACAATTCTCCAACAAGCATGCAGTCGTGTGCAAACTTACCTACAACTGTCCCTTGTCCACAGTCCAGAAAAGCGTTCGCAGAGTTTTTGGGCACTGCCATCCTTGTCACTTTTGGATCTGGTGCTATCGCCCAGCTTGTCCTTTCCGAGCGCAACACTTGGTTTACCATGTCGCTTGGCTGGGGTCTTGGCCTGACGTTCGGTATCTACGTCTCTGGAGGTGTTTCGGTAAGTTCATCACCTTTTTTATCACATCAAGTGCAATCTTGATGCCAGACAACTTGTCCGAAGGCGCGCACGGCCCAAAAATCAGGGATGCAACAACAGTGCCGTGAAGGAGCAGGGCCGTTCTTGGCTGCTGTCCTGGCAAAGACGACGGAGACATGGAATTCATTCTGCTCTTTCAAAGAAAAAAGACGTGATCTCGTCACCAACCACCGTTCTCCTCCTTTTTGGCCTCTTCGTGTTCTACTCTTTAGGGTGGTCATTTGAATCCAGCTGTTACCCTGGCTTTGGCCGTCTTCCGTGGATTCAGTTGGGCAGAAGTGCCTCTGTACTGGGCCGCCCAGTTTGCTGGCGCCTTCGCCGGTGCTTTCACGGTCTTTGTTGCCAATTGCGCCGCTCTCCACAGCGCCAAACACAAGGACACCATCGGTATCTTTGTCACTGGTCTTCAGTCTGATAGCGTTTCCACACTCACAGCTTTTACCGCTGAGCTCCTCGGCACTGCCCTCCTGGTCCTGGTAATCCTCTCAACTTCGGACAAGGGCAACACTCCCGCTGGTAATGTTCAGCCCTTGATAATTGGACTCTCGCTTACCGCGATCGGCACCTCCTTTGGATACGAGACGGGCTTTGCGCTGAATCCTGCTCGTGACCTTGCACCTCGCCTATTTGCTTCATTGGCCGGATGGGGCTTGGAGGCCTTTTCTCGTCAAGGATACTACTTTTGGGTGCCTGTTGTCGCCCCTTTCATTGGAGCCATCGGAGGAGCTTTCGGTGAGTTATCCTCACCTTGTTTCGATGCATTGTTGCGCTGTCTGCTGGTGTTCGCACTGACCGTTGTACTTCTTCACGACATAGCGTACGACCTTTTGATCTACTCTAGCGGTCCCAGCCCATTGAATAACTAGAAGCATTGTTGACTCCAAAAAACCCCCCTTACCTGGCAATGGCAGCTTTGCTGCCATAGTGTTACAGTTGAACCGATTCATCACTGCAGACGCACAGTAAAGCACTTCAGTCCATACTCTCCACATGTTTATGAATAACTGAGATGCCTACGTTGTGAAGTTTTTTGTGTATGCCTATTCGTCAAAGTGGACAGGAAGGGCTGGTCTATCTATTCCTTCTGAAGCCAGAAGTTTTCTTTGGAAATTTTTGCCTTTTCCACGATATATTTGCCTTCCTTGTACTTTTGCGAGTCTTCAAAGGCGTATATCTATTGGCACAGGTAAGCGAACAGTTCAGTAAGAAGGAAAATCCCTCATTTCAGAGGAAGGGCGTTTGAAGTCCATTCTTACGTAGATCCAACCAACGACACTCTGACAGACAATACATGCTATATCTGCAACAGAGTGCAGACCTGTCATGAGAACGCGGTCTTCTTTGGGACCAAGGGCGATATTGTGTACTGTTTTAAAAAGATAGGCCCGACCATGCCTTCCTTGGAAACCTTTTGAGATGATATCCTCGTTGCGCCCTAGGTGTGCGTGACAGCAGCCGCAAGTGTAAATCTGATCGGCGGTGAGGTAGACTTGGTGCGCGAGGGGCTGTTGGTCATCCATGAGCAGAGGCTATCCACTGAAAGGTCGACGGTGTGGTGATGTCGTTTCTGCTGTCGATGTTGCTGAAGTGTAGCGGGATGGGGGAAGGAAGAAAAGGGAAGCGGGTGAAAAAAGGGGAGGCGGCAGGCGGACAAAGGGATTGTCCCCGAGGACAGCCTGGAATAAAAAACATTGATTAGATTTATACCGCCAAACCCAACCCGAATAATTTTTATTCCGTGCTGCTGCCTGCAACCTTCCATGTGCCTGGACATGCCATGCGGTCGCCTCTCTTTCCTCCTCCCAAGCTCCATCCCTTCATCCCACGGCAACAGACACATTGCCTGCCTGCTCTCCACTCCACCGCTCTCCACTCCACCGCTCTCCACTCTACTTCTCTCCACTCCACCTCTTTCCCTCGTCCGCCCTCCTTTCCGAGTCAACAACTCTTAGCGCTTCGAGAACCGCAGCTGCATGTCTGATTACATCCTTAGTCCCCAGGTGTCCAGGGGTCTCTCTGACAAACTCTACGACAAGCGCAAGGGTGCTGCTCTTGAAGTCGAGAGGTGCGCAACACCATGGACACAATTTGCTTTGTTTCTTGAACTGTGGAATGAGAGCAAGACGTGGACTAATCTAGGCCTGCATTCCCACACAGAGTCATCCGCGAGTACGTGCAAGCTGGCGATACCGCAAAGATCAAGCTGACCATCCAAGCCCTCGTTGCCGACTTTGTCTACTCGGTCTCGCCCAATGCACGCAACGGTGGCCTTATCGGCCTCGCCGCGACCTCCATTTCCTTGGCCAGTGTAAGGGTTCAAGCGTGTCTCGTGTTTTCTGTTGCTCCCCATCTTTCCCCTCCAAAAAAAAAAAAGAAAACTTTGACGCGTGTCCTAATCGCATCGACTCTGAACTTTTCTTCTGGCCGTCTGGTTATAGGGCGTGTCTTCGCACCTGGAGAGCATTGTACCGCCAGTCTTGATGTGTTTTGGGGACCAGGATTCGCGGGTGCGCTACTACGCTTGCGAGAGTATGTACAATATTGCTAAAGTAGCCCGAGGAAGCATCCTACGGTACTTTAACGAGCTCTTTGATGCGATGAGCAAGGTATGCGTCTTGTCGGAAGCGTGTCTTTAGTGAATCAACATTGTGCCAAGCAAGAACTTGAGTCTTATGATTAGGTCACCTTTTTGTCCTCATAGTTGTATGCAGACTCGGAAACATCTGTCAAGAATGGAGCAGAGCTACTTGATCGACTTGTCAAGGATATCGTGCACGAGCAGTCTATTGCATACTCGGGACCCATCGCACATATTGACGACCAGGACCCTCAACAGCTGGCTCTAGCTTTACCTCGGGACTCCCAATTCTCCCTACCAAGATTTATTCCCCTGTTGGCAGAACGTGTATACAGCAAAAACTCGTGGACCCGCAACTACCTTGTCACCTGGATTGCAGTGCTGGATTCAATCCCGGATCTGGAGCTGGTCTCATACCTTCCTGATTTTCTGGACGGATTGTTATACTTCCTGAGCGACTCGAATCCCGATGTGCGCAACCTGACCCAAAAGCTATTGAACGACTTTTTGTCCGAAATCAGAGAGGTGGCGGAGCTTCAGCAGCAACAGCAACACGAGATGCTCCAACAACGATTGCGCCAGCTTCAACTGTCTGATCCACAGCAGAGGTCATCTCCGACCCAATTTGGCCGTGACAGCTTTGATGGAAGTACAGCGTCGACGCTCAATCCTCTCGAGATGGAATCCAAAGGACAGGGGAAAGGAAGCTGGGTGCCTGGTCAAGGAGTCAGTATCAACTATGCAAAGATTGTCAAAATTTTGAAGCCCCACCTGACTTCAAACGATGAGGATATCCAGGAGACAGCTTTGCGATGGATCAATGAGTTTATGAGTCTTGCCAAGGATGTCATGATTCAGTTCACGCCGGCTCTTATTCCTGCAGTCCTTCCTTGCCTGGCCCATTCAGTAACCTCGATCCGAGCCATCGCAAACGAGACCAACTTGAGCCTTTACAGACTCGTCTACGAGTCGGCTCTTCCACCAGAGCCGGTTCAGAACTTGTCACCAACCAGTGTGCGTCCTGCAGATCGCTCCAGTCAAGTGCGATCCCTCTCTCCTATATCTCAATCACCCAAAGGCCAAGAACGGTCCACTCACTCGTTTGGAACCTCTGGTTCAATTGCCGCCAAGTTAGCAGGCGCCTCTGTCAGAGATTCCACTATGGCCACAAAGGAACCCATCAGTGAACGCACAGCTTCGCCCACGCCGTCCACCCCCAAGGCTTTGGCAGACCAGCTCGAATTTGACTATGTGGCGACAGTGAACGCGCTGACTCTCCAGTTTCTGAATGAGCACGAGCAAACTCGCGTTGCTAGTTTGGAGTGGCTGTTGATGCTTCATAAGCGAGCGCCTCATCTCATCCTGGCAATCGACGATGGAAGTTTCCCTGTCTTGCTCAAGACTCTCTCTGACCCATCCGAGGAGGTGATCAAGCGAGACCTACAGCTGTTGGCTCAAATTTCTTCTCACTCTGACGATGCCTATTTTCACAACTTCATGCTGAACATGCTTTCGCTGTTCAGTACAGACCGTCGACTGCTGGAAAACCGCGGGAGTGTCATCATCCGGCAATTGTGCGTTAGTCTAAACTCGGAACGTATTTACAGGGCGTTGGCTGAAATCTTGGAGAAAGACGAGGATCTGGAATTCGCCAACACAATGGTCCAAAACCTCAACATTATCTTGATCACTGCGCCTGAACTGGCAGATCTCAGGAAGCGACTCAAGACTGTTGACAGTCGGGTAAGTGTTGATACTCCTCTTTACTGGAAGAGGGTTGATAGACCCCGATCTGAATTTCTAACTCTTCTTATTCTATATTCTTGGCCATTGCAGGATGGACAGGCTCTCTTCACAGTCCTCTATAGATCTTGGTGCCATAACCCAGTGTCAACTTTTGCTCTCTGCTTGATGGCCCAGTATTATGAGCATGCGGTAGCTCTCTTACAAAGTTTGTACGTCTGCTGTTTCTTGCAGCTTAGCAACGGTCGTACTTGGAAGAATACACCTTAACCAATGCTGCACTGCCCCTTTCTAGCGCTGAACTAGAGATCACAGTCAACCTTCTTATTCAAGTGGACAAGCTGGTGCAGCTCATCGAGTCTCCTGTTTTCACCTGTATGGCTTCTAATGACCTTCCTGTATTGGGGTACAGTCTCTACAAAGATGCAAGTGATTCTAACTGTCCTCTCTACATTTGCAATTTAGACCTTCGCCTGCAGCTTTTGGAGCCAGAGCGGTACCCTCACTTATTTAAATGTCTTTATGGGTTGTTGATGCTTCTGCCTCAAAGCACCGCCTTTGCCACCCTCAGGAACCGACTGACGAGTGTCAGCTCTATGGGCTTTATCCACCTCGTTCCCAAGATGTAAGCAACAAAAGGAGGCTACAATCTGTTCCTGTGTATTATTCGTAGCTAACCCGTCCAAAATCGGATCTCTAGAAACCATCAAGGTGCATTGCCGTCCTCGAGTTCCGTCTCGGGCATCCCCTCCACTTCCAGAGCCAAGTCAGGTGGGGGTTCCGGCGTTGGAGTGTCCACCACTAGTCTGTCAACCCAACATCCCGAGGGACCCCGATTCCCAGAGTTATTGTCTCATTTCAGAGCTGTGCAGGGACGACACGAGCGCTCCCGTCGACAGGCTGTCCAGGCTTTGCTGCGACTTAACACGTATGGAAACAGCAGCTCAGGTCTCGCAGGCACTGCACACTACAACCAGCAGCAGCAGTACTACCAGCAACACCAGCAAAAGCACCAGCGGAAACAACAGCAGCAGCTCGAACATCAACAGCTCCAGCAGCAGGTCCAGCAGCAACAGCAACTCTATGATCTTGCACAGCAAGGCCAGCAGCAACAGGAGCAATATAGCAATAACAACAATTCATCCGCCAATCGTTATCAACAGCAGGAGGGCTCGTATTCTAATACATCCCAAGAGACCTCTCCCGACACCGACCAGACGACGACGTCCCGCAGCACGAGCACCCTCTCAGGTAATGTTGTAGGCCGAAGACGGACTAGGGATCGGCAGAGTCAATTGGACACTATTCAACAGCAATCTCAGGGTCCACCGACATCCTCTGCCTCGGCATCTGGTGCCTCTGCACGAAACTCTTACATCAAGAGCAGCGCGGCAAACAACAACAACGGCAACAGTTACCGTTACTCCTCGGGAGCAGGGACGCCTCCACCACCTGCGCAGCCATCTGGTGGCAACAGTACTTCTGTTGGGTCATCACCAGCAGGTGGCACAGGAGGGGATTCAAGCGAGTCAAAGTCGAACAAGAGTCGATCCGGTCTGGACTAGACTGTTTGAAGGAGGAACAATTGTTTTCTTCCCACGCGAAATAAAGGAATCTAGAGCCGATTTTTGTCATTCATTTTATTGTGTCATCATTGGCTCACAGGTCGCTGACGATCTCAAGGACTGCCTCAGCAGGCTACAGATTAGAAATGAAAGGATGAAGAGAAAAAAGGTGCGTTAGTGTTTGGTTCACCTGGGGGACGCGGTTGTCTTTGGGATCTATCCCAGAACTTACACGTCCAATGACGGCCTTTTTGGCGGCCCAATCGACCACAAGGGGGCGCTGCATCAAAGCAGAATCCTCGGCCAGGATGGCCTGGACATCCTCGACCGTGGATGCCTTGGGGGCGTCCTTGCGCAAAAACTCTGAAAAGACAGCGGGGTTTTCAGAGTAGTCGAGAAACGTGAGAATGTCGCGGATCTGGTCGTTGGTCAATGGGTTCTTGAGGTACTCGATGGTGTCGACTTTGAATGGGGCCGAGGCAGATCGCTCTTGCAGCAATTTCTGAGCATTTCGGCTGGTACTGCAACGTGGGTTGTGGAAAAAGGTGATGGTTCTGGCGGCGGCAGACATTTCCAAAGAGGTGTGGGGATTACTGGGAAGAGGAGAATGAGGAGAACCCCCGCACATGGAATGATTTGCTCCGAAGGTTTGGCACTCCCTGCCACTATTTCCTTGCAGTGTTTGGAAATAACGAAAATCGCGAGCCGAGCTGCCACCTTTCTATGCATCTCTTCATCTCGATCAACGACAGCAAGCGAGTCTACTAGACCTCCTGTCTTCAGTCTGAACCAATTGAGGTTTATTTTGCGATGGAGAATAGAGTCTGTTTCCAGGAACCATTACTCCTACCATCTTTCTCTCCTTGGCTCTGAAAACGAAGAGTGCAATGCGGACCCAGACAGGGTCCTTTGGAGCAATTGCTCTGTCTGCTCTGCCCGTCAATTGCTAGAGCAGTGCCAATTTGGGTTGTTCAGGTATTAGTTGACTTTGGTCATCATCGCTGTGGCAACGCAGCTATTGTAATCGGTTGTTGACACTAGTTTTTTTTCCGGGGACGCGTTCTGTTCACCATGGCACGCAGTACAGGCGTCAGTGTTGCCATACTTCAGTCTTGCAGGGATGACTTGTCATTGGTCACGTCCTGTATCATTCTAAATGTGAGTCTGATTGAGATCGATATACCACCCTCATGCTGGCGTATCTGCCGACTGGAAATATTTGTATATACTTGATCGGTGTCGGCCTGTTTGCCAGCGAGAAAAATACGATTCTGGAAAAAAGAACTTTATTTCAGCCTTGCGCTGGAGCGAAGGTACCGACGTAGTTTGTAATTCAGCAATCAGCACAGAATCGAGTATTCGATATTTCCAAAAAGAAATAAAACTCGATTGTCAGTTTGACTGAACAACGTTTTTGCTCTGGCTCCTGTCCATTGTTAACCACGGCGCCGTTTGATACTGTCCCTGTCCACCTCATAATTTTCCGTATTCCGCTTCATGTAGCTCACGGCTTCAATGTGCTTCTTTTCAAAGAGGTCAGCGATGTTGTTGTGGTCGATGATTAGCGCGATCTGGGTAACATCAAAGTCGGCGTGGTATTCCAAAACTGGCCTTTGATCGAAAAAATGCGCAATTGTTGCAGGGTATGCCACGATGAAGCTGACATAGTGTCCATGGTCTCCACAGAACTGGCGAACATCGGTCTTATGCCCTTCTTTGATCTTTCCTGGCTCGACTGTGCTACATGCCAGCTTCCTCTCTTTGCCATACAGAGTCTGTACCAGCTTCACTTGCACAAATACTGGGCAGGTGTATGAGACGGCGCCTTTGCCGAATCGAACAACGAAAACGAGGTCTGGTCCTGAATCGCTCTCACGAGGGAAGAGGAAAGGGGGCACAAGATCGCCATTACGCTGAGAGTTGAAGTTGACATGCGCATTCAGAAAATCAGCCATGGGAATCTCCTCCTCTTTGGTGGTTCGCATGCGACCATGCCAACCGACAATTGAGGCTTTCAGGTCAAACATTGGGTGAGGGACCATGTCATGGCGGAAGGCCCGACTCGAGACTATCTTGTTCTCGAACATGCGGACCATCTCGTAAGGAATACTGAGTTCCCAAAGCTTGCCACGAATCTGCTCTGTGACGCTGCCACGCAGCAAGTTCATTCGATGAGTAGCATACTCCGGATCCTCCGCTTGAAAGTAATTGTCTGCTGCCTTGAATGCAAACGGTTCGTCGATCACCGTTCGGGAAACGCCGTTCACGATTGAAATCCGACCGAACGCTACCTCTACCAACTTAGGCAGCCTACCCGAGTAGGCCTTAGGGCCGCCCTGAGTTATATGTAGCAATGGCATTCCTGAGAGTGAGCTCGACCTCACGGAAATCTTTCAGAGCTTCCTCCCTCGCCTCTCCGACGGGTAGCCGGTTAGCGCGATCGAACATGCGGCGAAGTTCGCCACAGAGGTTGCCCTCCAAAGCAGGCCTTTCTTGTTCAGTTTGGGGGGTCACTGCGGTTGTCAGTCGATATTCGAATTCTTCGATAGCACTCTTCCAAGCTGTAGGGTCATTCATCTCGATAATATCCTCGACCACGGAGATGATTGGTCGAAAACGACCACGCAACAGGCGATGGAACATGAGTACAGCCTCAGGAGGTATCAAAACAGCTAGTCGCTCTCTTGCTTCCACGCACAGGTTCTCGCCAAGTCGCGTCAGATAGGCAGAAATCGATTCGATATCCATCCATCGAATTCGACCACCATATCCGCCCTCCTTTCGACCTGGTATTCGTTGCCTGAAAACTTGAGACCGGATGCTGAGCCTCCCGCCCAATTCAGCTCGAAGGAACTTAAGCCAGTACCACAGGGCATGACACAAATATCGCTTTTGCAGAATGAAAGGCGTCGGAATGCGAAGAGTACAGGCGCCAAGACCGGCCGCAATGTTTTACGATCAGAGTCCAGAAACATATCTTCGTAGAGCCTCCCTAGACATTGTGACTCATCCAACACCAAGAGAAACTTGTCGTGATCTGGATGGAGAGGCATTCGATCTGAGAGAAGCACCTTGACGCTCTCGAAAAGGGATTGCAGGGCGTCCGTTAAGGACGCTACTGCAGAGCCACGATGAAGGCACTTGATGATGCGAGTAAAGAGCTGTAGGAAAACATCCTCAAAGACGGGGGCGGCAACTTGAAGAAGCATCCATCTCTGGCAAGAAAAGGTGTGTTTGCTTCCGTCAATGCCCAAGCAGTACTTCAGGATAGATAGTCTGGCGTACAGGAGACCGTAGATGACATATGTAATCCTCTCGGTATTCTGATTCTTATCGGCTGATAAGTAGATAGCTGCGCGTTCAGGAAGCGCATCGATGGCAAACCTCAGGTCTCCTGACCCCATGTCCTTTGCACCAGCGTTGAAATACAGTCCCCATGACTTTGATAGAAGGTTTACAGCTGTGCGTGTTTTGCCGCAACCTAACAAAAAACCAGGATGGCAAAACAAGAAGGTCAATATCGAATTTGTCATATCTTTCAGTATTGGCGCAGAAATATTACCCGAAACACCAAAGAGTGGCAATTGCTGTAGGTCATATTTTGACAAAAGCTCTTCAGCTTGGCTTTTCTTGTACGATTCGTCGTGCTGCCCAGGTGAAGGAAGATTAAAAAAAAGCAGTGACGGAGCAACCCGAGGCGCTTTGAGCCCACGCCTTCCAACACAGGGAAGACCAATGACGCCTCCTCCAGTGACAGGCAACTCCTTGGCGCCCTGTACGAACTCTTTCAGGAATGTGAGTTGACCAGAGTCAGACTCGAAGAACCCATCCACTATCTTGACTAATGCGGCTGTTTGGAATGGTAAGCATATACAACGTCGATTAATTAAACAGTCAAATGTTTCTGAACATGCACTTACCAACTTCCTCTGAAGGTGAAGGCGAAGAATTGGAAAGGTCTTCTAAAAAAAGTTGTCAGGGACAGGATTAGCCAAGAGAATCTTGACTGATGACCGGCTGAACACCCAAATCCTCTCATTTAGAATGTACTCACCAGGTCCATGGGTGGAGGCTACTTATAGAGGGGGTCAGCAGAGAAAGGTGCATGAATCGTGTCAGTGCTGAGAACAAGCGCCACATCGCAGAATGGATGAAGAAAGACGCGCCGACATTACCTTGCTGCGGCAGCTGGACGACAATGTATATGCGATCATTGAGAACACCATTGGGAAAGTGACTCTGGAGAACATCCAGCTCATCAAGTTCTTCGAGAGACGCGTCCTTCAGTTCCTTCTTGGTGGCCCCATTTTTGACACACCAAAGAATAAGATCTCTCGAGGATGTGTTGAGTGTCAACCTTTCGTTGATACGCTGTTTGAGTTTGTCGACCGTTTCCGAAAGCGGAATATCAAAGGAGAAAGCCGTTGTGCTATCCTTGACGATGCGAAACAATGTTTGCTCGGCCATTGCGGGAGACAGGTGATTGACCTTGTGATTGATGCAATGTGAAGACAAGGATGGACATGGAATGGTGGCGCGACGCGAAGCAAAAAAAGCCGTTTCCTGGGTCACATGACTCGCCACCAAATTTCGACTTTTTTTTCTCATCCAGTAGTGTCACAGTGTCAGGTTGAACACGACGCGACGTTTCCTCCTCTCCCCCCTTTTTATCAGTGTCCCTCACGCATTCCCAGCTTCACTGAGAATCGCGCCCCTTTTCCTTTCTCTTCGGCTTATGGTTGTTCGCTACGTTCTCCTTCGCTCTTTACCTCCGTTCCTTCACGCTTTCTCTCCCCTTCGCTCCTGTGATGAAGTTTGTTCTACGACTTTCCGTCGCTGCTTTGTTGGCCTACTCTGTGCTGGCTGGCAGTCAAGGACTCAAGGACTTCGTGAACGACCCTCAAGTCCAGGCCCTTGCGCCAAACCTTGTCAGACAAATCTCGTCTAGAGGCATCGAGGCAATTGCTAGTCAAGATGTCCCTACAGATACTCCGACCAAAGGTCTCCCACTCTTGAATGACATTGTCGAGATTATCTCTTTGGCCGTTTTCACTTCTCATGAGGAAGACTGGTCCAAGCTCGAGCAGGCCAAGCTAAAGATGATTGAGACCCATGGTGAAGCTGTCGCGGAAGCCTCTGCCGACTTGAGCACCGTTGACGTTCATCGCGCAGCTCTGATTGCCAACACAATCTACGACACTGTCATCCATATTCCCTCGACCAACAAGGCAACCTACACTGCTCGGGTGGCCGAGTCCAAAAGCTGGTCTGTATGGGACTATCTCGGCTTTGGACTTATAAAGTCCTCAGAGGCCGTTCGAAACGTGAAGGCCTTGGTGGCTCCCGTGAGTGTCTGTGAAACCACCGATACTTCATACATGAAAGGCGTGGAGGAGGCTGTATATTATAGTTCCTTGATTGACGGACTTGCTGGCAGTGCTTTGGTTGGCGCACCCAGCGATTCAGCAGTGAGGAGACTGGGTCTGGGAACCATCATTGCATCGATTGGACAACTCGCAATCCAGATCCATATGGCACAAAGCGTGGCTCGTTTAGCGGACCTCGACCCCGCAGAGGAGACAATTCGAGCCATGACCTTTTTGGCCTTGACGGCGGACACGCCCAGCGCCGACTCTGCCAAAGCTGCACGCGACATTTACTCTATGAAACGCCGAGGCCTCGAAAAGCGAATTCCTACCCAAGCCATCCGGTCCCTAGAAGACCAGGCGACTTTGATCCTCATCACCAAAGGAGCCGGCCATGGTGCAGGACCGGCCGTGTTTGCCAACATTCCAGTGGTTCGGAATATTTTCGCATTCAGTAGCGAGGTCTTGACATCCAACAATGTCGGGGATGTTCTCAAGTATGTGTTCTGCCCCTCAGAAGCTGTAACGGACATCCCTGTCCTGGTGTCCTCCCCTCCTGCACCGGACGCCGGCTCCACTTCCAAAACACCAACCTCGGAGGCAACGGCTGGACCCGAATCCGAGGCCAAGCCGAAGGATGAAGAGGTCAAGAAGCAAGATACCACGACTGGCAATAATCAAACCGTTAAGAGCAAGGAACGTGAAAGTGCCAACCCGGAACATGATGATGATGACGATGATGATGATGAAGACGATGACGATGACGATGACGATGGTGAAGACGACGACGATGAAATCGATATTGAGGAGATTAACGAGGCTGCAGATGAAGAAGGTACTATTGTCACAGGTCAATTGGATCAGAAGCCAACAGAACAGGAGCAAAAGCCCTTGCCGGAGAAAGAGGAGAAACCTCAGGAGCACGAGCAGCAAAAGGTGTTCAAGGTTGACCCCGAAGAGGACAAAAAGTCAAAGAAGTCCAAAGAATCCTCGTCTCAGGCCAAGGAATTGGCGGACAAGGTTGCAGCAGATGCAAAAACGCGTGAAGAGGAATTCCAAAAGGCTGCCGACGCTGCTGCCCGTGCAAGCGGTGGTAAAGAAGATGATAGGGATGACAGCGAGAAGAGACAGGAACTCTGAACTGTTAACTGTTGCTGTGATTGCGAGAAAAAAAATAAAAGAAGAGAGAAAGAATGGGTGGACTTTTGAAGTTGCCCAGAGTGAAAAGATGTTTCAAAGTCATTCAGATCAAGAAAGGTGGGGTGAGTATCTTCTCAAGAGACTGGTCGCCGGAACCGGTAGCCGGACAGGGAAGAAAGTTAAAGGCTCTGCTGTTTCCTGTGCAGATGCTCTCGTCTAATTGAAATAACAAAATAATCCATGGCAACTTGCGCGGACTTTTTGTCTTTGGCCACGATCGGCAGCACCCACAGAGAGATCAATTAAACGAGCAAAAGAGCACAATCAACGCCCAAAGCCAAAGGCCCGTTGCTGCAACGATAGTAGTCCTTCAGTGGTGGGCTACAGCCAAGTGCTTGGCGTTTCCGTCCCAAAGGACCTATTCTCTGTGGGTTGGACTGCGCTTTGCTTTGGATGGATGCAGGTGTTGGTGACCCCGCATCGACCCTTTTGGGATCGAGGCTCAACTACTGTACGAAATAAAAAAAGGTTCTCCATCAGCAAGGAAGAGGAAAGGAGGGAGAGAAGCAAGGAAGGGAAGAAGAGAAGTAAAGGGAAGGATGGTACAGGACTCATATTCGACGACATGCAATCTCACCATGGTCTCACTCAGGTCAAAGCGCCACCGTTTTTTTTTCCTCGCCGCTGTTCTTTTTTTTTCTTCCTCGGCACATCTCTTGCCCTCTCTTCATGCGTTCCCTCGCCCAATCATAGCCCTCCTCTCTTTCTTTCTTTCATCCACTCGCATTGGCATTATTCATTCCCATCTTTCTGCTTGGAAACGAGCATCGCCATTAACCAGGACAGACAGACAGACAGACAGAGACAGATCAACAAATAGCAAGCAATACAACCCCAACCTACTGTAGAGACGAGCAACGCCAAGGAGAGACGCACACAGGAGTCCTCACTTCTCAACCATGAAAAGAATAGCCATTGCCCTGCTGGACACTCCGGCAAGCCATTATCTCCCAGGAGATACTCTTGGAGGTAATCGACGGCCTTTGCCTGTCCAAAGTGACCGACAAAAGGCCAAAAAGGTCTCAGCCGCAGCAAAGCTGCAGACGAAGCGCTCCGCCCCGCTGTTTTTGCAACATCTTGTATCATAGCCTTACCCTCCTTTTCTCTATTTCTTTCTTTCATTTCATTGTACTCGTTCTTCTCGTTCTTCACAATCACGCTAGGCCATGTCCAGCTCATTTCGACGTCCGATCTCAAGTATACCTGTGTCAAGATCCACTTTGTCGGTCTCGTCACCACAAAGGTCGCCAAAGTCGAAGAGCAGACCTATGTCCTGAACCAACAGTTGGTCTTGCTCGGTCATGCAAACAACGCTACCGAGTTTGTTCTCGAAGAGGGTAAATACAGCTGGCCCTTCCAGTTTACCATTCCATTCCAACATCTTCCATCCTCGGGCAAGGTAAACAAAGCAGCGAGTTTTTGGCCATCATTCTCGGATGTTCGCTTATTCTGTATTTTTTCTGTTGGTGAACATTATAGTATCGACACTGCACCGTCAAGTACTCGCTCTCGGCGACTGTTATCACATTAGGTCCTCTGGGTGGCGTTCAGGACCTTCAATCGAGTCAAACATTGCAGATCAAGGATCTTGTCAACATTCAGGCAGAGCCTCTCAGTACACCCATCTCTCTCACGGGCTCGAGTAGCGTTGTCCCAGGATCCGAGGAACAGAAGCATTTGGCGACTGCAACAGTGAAATTACTAAGATCAGCGTTCTTGAAAGGTCAAATCCTCCATGTCGAGATTGATCTCAGTCACCCTTACAGGATCCGGAGAAGCCCAGGGTGCTTTCTGCAATTGATATGCAAAGAGCGCTACTTAGCAGGAGAGTAAGAACATTGCTAATTCTGGATCGTCTTACGGCTATCTACCACGGTATTACCTGCTGAGACTGACACCACTCATACTGTTTTAGCCAAGCAAAGGAATACAGCGAGACAGTGGCATCGCGCGCAGAGGCATTGGCCGTGGATTCAAGTTACAGTACAGGAAAGATCATCACGGATCTTACAATCCCACCCACAGCATACCCAACCCTGACTGGCAGCAAAGCCATTTCCATCGAGTACTCACTCCAGATCTTGTTCGACATGCGAGCAAAAACCGGCTTCATGGAACGGAAGTCGAAAAAGGTGGTCACCAGCAAGCTCAGGAACAAACTTTTGAGTTGCCCTGGAGGCTTTGAGGTCGAAATCCCCATCGTGGTTGGGACTCTATCTGATAGTTTCCATATGCAAAAGCCAAGTCCTTTTGTGCAAGGCCAGGCTGTCGCTGAATTCCAAATCGGCGGTGGTAGCTCAGCTGTCCCGAGCGTCAACAACAGCCGCAGTGACACTAGTCTAACGCCGTCAAACTCTGCACCTTCATCCACGAATTCACCCACGACCCCTGTCCCTTCGATGCGATTGCCAATGTCACCTGTCCGACCGTCAGATTCAGCCACACCTTCGTCTTCAATTGTTTACCTGCAACAATCAACAGCCCAACCACCTCGGTATAGCATGGCAGTGCAGAGGTCTGGCCGTAACGATGCAAGCCCAACCACCACATTCCATGCTCGCAGCGCCACCTCGCCCACCGACAACAACATCCCAGGGACGGTTGGATTGTCGCCTTATCCTTCCTCACCACCTCTTGCAAATGTATCTCACAGTCAACTACCCCTCATCCATGAATCCATGTCCAAGCCTTTACCGAAGATCCCGTCCTCTCAGCAACCATTCATGTTACCGACACCTTCCGCGAGACGACCTTCCGCGGCCTCTATGCCTGGCCAGTCAGGAATACCTGAGACTACAGCGCCCATGCTCCCGCCTCGACTCCCACCTCGCTCACCAGTGCCTTCTACATCCACGTCTCTACCAGTAATGCCCTCCTCTTCAGCCGCAGCTTCCTCTAGCCGTTTTAATACCTACAATACTAATGAATACCCTAGCGAAAAGGAGCGACGTGAGCCCCAGCCAGCACCAATACAATTGCCCTCCAGGTTCACCGTCGAAGCGCCAACAGCGCCGGAGGCTATCAACCTTGGACTGGGACCGGCCTCTCCTTTGGAACATCCACACCATGCCAGCCTCACACCAGGACTGGCGTCACATCTATCGAAAAATGGTTCGTGGCCACCCCACGAGGAGGGGATTGGTGTTGGAAGCGGTGGCAGAGTCGTGGAGTATTTCCCGCCTCAAGAAGCGACCACTGTCGTGCAGTCACCAATCTCTGAATCAGACGTAGAGATGATTGTAAATAGCGGTTTAGATCCATCTCCCAAATTGTTGACAGAAAGACAGATATACACGCCAGGAGCCCCTATTGAACCGACACCAGATCACAGGAATTTACGTTACGCGCAGCCTTCTGCCTCCGCGCCAACGCTGGATTCTCCCTGATTCTATTTTATCAAGAGCACGTTAGCAGCTCTAGCGAATAAACAGACATCGGACAGTCTTCCTGCACTGATCTTTGTGAATTGTTTATAAAAATCGGCTCATCTATAGCTGTCTCTATCATCTACATTGGTATGGGCGTGTTCTATCCGAATTTACGCCGAATGAACAACGGTTTCGGCTGCGGTGTAGGCAGCCTCGAGACCCTTCCAGGACTTGCTCTTTCCCTGCCATCTTCCCTTTCCACCACCCTTAACCTCGACATGCTTGACGATTTCTGCGGCTACAGACTTGACGAGCGCTTCATCCTGTCCGGTCACAATCATGGGTCCGCCCTCCTTCTTGTCGCCCGCAGACAAGACAAAGATCCGACCGCCCTTCACCAATTCTTGGTCTTTGAGGAGCGAGGTCAACAAGACCAAATAATCCATATCTGCATCCTCACGATGGTATGTAATCAAGTATCCTGGTCCTTTAGTTTCGCCTTCCAGGATTGGGTTCTTCTCTTTGAGTTCAGCAGCCCAATCGCGCACGACATAGGTAGCCAAATCTTTGTAAAGATTCTTTGTCTGCTTGAACGCCTCCCGACTCTGCTTCTGATTCTTGACCACAGTCTCGACGAAGGTCTCGGGTCCACCGGGGGCAGAGAGAACTGTGGCGAGATCTCTTGTGACCTGATAAGTTTCCTGCAAGAGATTCAAAGCCCTCTGACCGCATACAAAGAACAGGCGACAGTTGTCACCACGGATCTTTTCCTGATGCAAGATCTTGATGCATTGCAGATCCTTGAGCGATTTGACATGGGTTCCACAGCAAGGGTTGTAATCCAAATGAACCAATCCCTTCTTGACCTTCTCGCCATTCGCATCCAGGGTGGTGTTCACGCCCAAAGGATCCTCTTCTGCAGCAACAATATCCAGATCCTCCATGATCTCAATCACACGGAAAACACCGTTGGGTCCAACATAGTCTGATCGATTTTTTTTAGACGTTAGAATCTCTTCCAGTTCAAAATTGGGTCCTTCTTGACATCCACATGTAAAAAGTTCAAAAAGAAAAGAAAAAGAAATTACCTTTGGGCATGGTTGGAGGGCGTTCCTCTGTGAATGTGACATGAACTGGATAGTTGCGGCGGATAAAGAGGTTCAAGCGCTCCTCCACGTCCTTGATCTGCTCCGGCGTTGGTGCTTTTGAAAGTTCAACATGGCATCGGGTGGCATTCATTCCCCTAAGAAAACGACGAGATCAAAGAAGAAAAGTTGTCAACTTTTGGGATTCGCCATTAAGCATCACTAAAGTACATGGTAGAAGTGGTAGGGGAGGAACTCTTCCTTACCATGCGACGGTGAAGCACTCGAGCTGATCAAAAAGGGCACTGACAAGGTGTTGTCCGCTGTGCTGCTGCATATGGTCGAGTCTGCGCTTCCAGTCCACTTCAAGGCGGGCCTCAATGCCTTCTTCAATGGGTGCAGTGGTATGGTGAACATGGCTGGTACCAACTCTTTGAACATTCTTGACCTCGATCGACTCGTTCAGGGTGCCGTAATCACAGGGCTGTCCACCACCCTCGGGGAAGAGGACTAAATGAGACAAGAAGTTAAGAAAACAACACACAAAAAAGAGTCAGTGTTGCTTCTTTCAACAATAGTATTGTCAAGAAGCAAAGACCGATCCCAGATTTCCAAAGAATCCAACGTACTGGTGTCCTGAAGCTGGACCTCATACAACTTTTGTTTGTTGGGCTTTTTTGAGCAAGTGAGGACCGTGGTAGTGAAATTGCGGAGGTATGGGGTATGCTGGCAGGTCAAGAGGCCGACAGGCACCTGCTCGACAGCGGGAGCAGCGGCGGCAATGGAGTTGTCCTCGGTCATGGTGATGGTGGGAATAGGAAAGGAGGAATGAAGGGAAGGCCATGGAAAGAGGAGTGCTGCGGTGAAGAGATCTGAGGACGAGCCTACGAGGAGTCATAGGTCACATGACATCAGATTAAACTGAGGACAAAATGAAGAAGAAGACGCCTCCAAAGATGCAATCTCGATTCCTGATTACACACTCTCCGTGAAGCAAGGAAGCAACAGCCAGATCAGTCAAGGACCGGGAGAGAGGTCAGGAGAAAGGTGAGAAGCAACCCATAAACCCGATGACCGTGCCCATGGCTGACGACGCCATGCACCTTTTCATTGTCACTGTCCGCTCATGACAAGTAACATTTAGTGGCGTGTAAGGAGAACCCATGTCGCTAACCATCAAGTTCTCTTCTCTTGTCCATCCAACAGATATCAGGACTCGCCATGACTGACCGCTATGTCGCCATGACTGACCGCTGGAGCCAACCAGAAGCCAAGCATCTGGATCTGCATGGAAAAGTCCAGAGCTTTGTCCAGAAAACGACCGTCAACAAAGATATTGAAGAACGAGATCGGTCCTCTGGTTTACTCACGACAACTAATCTCCCCAAAAAACTACAGGATGCGCCTTTTGGTGAACTAAACCGGACAATGAAAGCCCAGCATCATGGATCCCCGACCCAGAGCAAATTGGTGAGGCCATTTATGTCGCCCTCAAAACTCAAGTCGCCCTCAAAACTGAAAGGGAGTCCAATCGAGATCCCAAAATCGACCGTCACCTTTCTCGACAGAGAAATGCCTGCCTCGCCGTTGCAAAGGAAAACCGACTCTCTGGATAGGATGCTTGCCTCTCCCAGCTCCAGGAAATCAGTGTCGCCTAAAACGAGAAGAAAAATCGAGTCCGTGCATATAGAGATGCCATCCACCTTTGAGGAATACGAGACGCTGGGTCACAAAGAGGTACACAGGTTGGGAGGACATCCACATATCAGAAAACACCTACAGCAGCTTGAAGAATCAACCAGCGGGAAGAAATCGAAACATGATTCCTCACGCGAGGACAGGCATCGGTCAAAGGATAGTCAGCATCCGCCAAAAGTGATTAGTAAATCTCTCGCTCCTCCGAGTTCGGACTCGGAAGAAGATGACGACCCTTTTAAGGACATACCCATGGGTTCCTCTAAAAAGGCTGAGCGCTCGAGAAAACCTTTGTCCTCTGGAACTTTAATACCCACTGGATCTGCAGTGCCTGCAAGATCAGCGGAGCCCTCCAAACAAACCGGAGCAAATCGTCAGCTGAGTCGAACAGCTACGGAAAGGCCACCATTGCTGTTAGAGAAATCAATTGCCAAAAGTGCCAAAGTGGAGTCGAGATATCGCCGAAATTCAAACGACAATGGCTCCGACGATTTTCAGAGAGACCGGTCGATTCCGAAGAGCAAAGACACGTCTGTGTCAACAGTCAAATCAAAGTCGCGCTTGCTCAAGGGGGAGCAGGCTACTGAGAGAGATCGGGAGTTTTTTGATAGCCTTAACTTGAGTAGGCCACAACCGGCGAAACCTCAGGAAGGATTAGGAAACACAAAGGTGTCACTGTCAAGCAACCAATCTCGGATCAAGGACGAATCGCAGCGTTACAGGGAGGAAGATCGGAACCAGGCTACAAAGGCAACGGACCGTAAAAAGAAGAATCGATCCTCGATCCAATATGTGGTAGAATTGTCAGATGATGGTGATCAACTCGCCCGCTCCTCTCCGGCAAGGAAACGAACACGGACAACCCAAAGTAGTAGCGATTTTGAATCTGACCAGGAATCAAAGCCAAAGTTTAGAACCACCAAGCCAGATACACGTTCAAGGTCATATTCACCCCTGGAGAAAACGCACCCTATTGCCTCGAAAGATGTCGACAAACCATTCACTTTGCCATCTCCAAGCAAAACGAAGAATAGTGATGAAATGTTCACTTTGCCGTCGCCAAGCGAAACGAAGAATGGGTTCAGTCTGCCATCACCAAGCAAAACGAAGAACGGAGGTGGATTGTTCAATCTGCCATCGCCGAACAAGAAGAAGTTGTGCTACGAGTCGCCCAGCGGATACATGTCAAATCAGATAATCTACATGCTGTCAGACGACGATATACCAAGAAAAGGTTGGTCTCTCTCTCTTTCTCTCTCTCCTTCTCGATGTTCTTGTTCTGTTGAGAGAATGGTCGCATCTAACACTACTATTTTCGCAACTTCCGAATGCTAGCTATTGAAGACGACAATGTGTGCCCCTACTGTGGTGACCCGTTGCCCAAAAAGAAATCAAAACGACTCATCCAGGCACTTGCAAAGATCCACGCCGATCAGGAGCGGCAACGAGAACGAAAACAGGAGAAGAAAGAACGACGGCAGCATGGGTTTGTTCCTCTGTCCGCTGATCTAATCATCGTGGAGTCTCCATCCAAATCCATACCGAGACCGCGGCCCAAGCGACGAGAGAAAAAAGCAGCTGGCGGTGAGAATGGAAAGGAAGAAAGTGATTCGGAATCAAGGAGGAGGCGAGAATCAGAACTCTGGGACTATGATCCCTTTGGATCCCCGCCGCCGTCATCGTCTTTATCGTCGCCTCCAAAGGATACGGCCAAATTGTCTCTGATGGATCGGTTCGAGTTCTGTCGTGTTCACATTGCAGACGAACGGATTATTCCTCATGGGTTGGAACGTGGCTACCCCGAGTACATTGATTTCCTAGGACTTGACTCTCGCGTAAAGAAGATGGAGACGGAGCTGAGAGGAATTGTGGACGGCTCTGTTCCGAGCCCGTTCTTGGAAAAAGCCCTCTCCAATTACAGGCGAATGGGCGTGATAGGGGCTCGAAATCCGCACTTTGTTCTCGCGGGTGTCGAGCAAACACTGGTATGGATATCAATTCTTTTTTTTTTTATTTTTTTGCCTTCTCTTGTGGTACATGAACACTAATAATTGTATGATGTCTTCCGATATTGCTCAGCCTGGCTACTATGGTTCTAAGGGATCTTCTGAGCTCTTCAAGATCCTTGCCCGATTGTTCTTGGAGTCACAATTCTTGACACACGAGAAATCAAATCCGCAAAAGCCGTCAGAGTACATCCAACATGTCTTAGTGCCAGAGGCAGGTGTCCGACTCATTGTCGAAGATCGCAAGAAATCCTCGGGAGGCGACATTATCTCCTTGGAGGAGGCACGGGAGATCATGATGGAAAGCGTCGAATTTGGTAGTTTCGTCCATGACATCGAGCTAGATTCGTAGAATGTATTTGTATTTATATCTTGGAAACGTTCTGAAAGACCTGCTGGTTGCCTGCAATGCAAGAAGAGAGGGTTGAGAACAATTTGCCACCAAAACAAGCGGATTTGTCACGTGCTACATTTTTTTGCCCTCAAAAGGGATCTCCGTCTGGTTGACTGAACTCTCTCTCTCAACCTCGAATATTAACCATGTCTCGGTGCGTGAGCAAATCCATCGCTGTGGACCATCCATCCGTCCATCCATCGCCACAGACATCCTTACCGACCCCATCCCGACTCGGAAGTAACATACAGGAAGAACGTATCCATGGATCAGTGGCAACCTCAACTTTTTGAAAAAAGTCATCTACATCGACATGGACTTCTTTTTTTTATTTTTATTTTTCTTCAATCGGTCATGCATGCGCTTTGATGTGGAACTTGTGTCCTACCTCCGTCTGACCCATCCGAGTGCCAACACATGCAGTCAACATTCTTTTGATACTCGGCAAAGAAAGACTGAACTCTATGGAGAAGCACAGTTCGATCCACATCAAGGAATTCATGGGGAACATCTGATCCAGCAGAATATTTTTACGATCAAAGCAATCCAAAGGAGTAACACCCACACATCGGTTGCTATAGCATTCAACAAACGCACCATCAGAAACAAACGACAATCGCTCTACCATCTCATCCTTCATCACTTGAACATGGAGCAAAAAAAATATAGAGTCAATCACAAGGAAGCTAACGCATGGAATCACCTCTCCCAAATCTCGCCAACTATAGTCTTTACGCCAAAGGTCGTGTTCTTGGATTCAAGCGCGCCAAGCGCAACCAGCGCCCCGACATCTCGCTCGTCCAGATTGAGGGTGTGAAGACCGCTGCCGACACCGAGTTCTACCTCGGCAAGCGTGTTGCTTTCGTCTACCGCGCCAAGCGTGAGGTCAACGGCTCCAAGATCCGCTGCATCTGGGGCCGCATCACCCGTGCCCACGGTGGTTCCGGTGCCGTCAAGGCCCGTTTCCGCAACAACTTGCCCGCCAAGTCGTTCGGTGCCTCCGTCCGCGTCGTAAGTTACTCATTTTGTTTTCTTTTAATTGTTGTCACAGGATAAACGACAGGGATACTTTGGTGGACCATTGTTGAAAGGTGGTCAGGTATCAGAAACTAATGTCAGTTTTTCCTTCCGTCTCTTTTATCTTTTTATTTTTGCTGTTTCCTATGTACAGATGATGTACCCCTCCAGGTAATGCAAACGAAACATATATTTGAATGATTCTTCTCCAAGAGACTGATGATGATATCTAACAATTGTTCCCTTTCTCTGTTCATGTTTGTAGAGTTTAAGTTGTTTTTTGTTGAAAATAAACAGGAAACACATGGACTCTGTTATTAAAGACTCCACATGGAACCAACATTCAAATGTGTATATTCTTCAGGAGGTGATTTGATAAGCGGGCGCTTTGCCGCTTTGCCACCACAGGACATACTGAATAATATCAGGAGTACTGCGTCGATAGTTGCTTTTTTTTTGTGGTCTATACCCTTCGTTCATGACACTTGCGATTTGTACACCTTTGTGCTGTGCGTTGTTGGGAGGGGTTTGAGAATCAGACAGAGTGCGAGGGCGTTGGATGGTCAAGACAGCTTGCCCTACACGTCCATGTTCAACGTCTTGACAATTATCTTTTCAGAAACCCAGTGGTAAATGTTTCTGATGCCCTGGATGGTAGACTAGAACGTTCCCATTGCTACCTGTAGTCAGCGTATTCCTCAGTTTGACATCTGATATGGGAGCTGCGGTCTTGAAAGAGTTCAATTGCCCCTTGTTCGCTTGTCCCCTGTCGCGCTTCCTACAAAAGAACCCTTTGAACTTGAACAGTTTCCAGGAACAAAGTCCCTGCCTGTGTCATGTTGAAGGGGGGGCTGACTGGGGCCCAATTCATTTCAGAAACAGTAGGGGTTGGTTTGCCATCAACGATGGAAACCAAGGTAGACTATCGACCAAGGTGAGGAGTTAAGAGAGTAGTACCGAGAAAGAGGAGGCAGTGTCATCCTTTGGAACAAGGGCGCAATGGTGTTGACTGTTGATTTCTCTTTTCCATGCGCGTGCTGCGCCTATGCAGAATGAGCAAAGCCCAAAACAGCAGATTGGAGCGAGATCAAGGGAGAGAAAGAGACAAGGCCAAAAGTCCGAGAGCGAGAGCAAAAAAGGTGTGGCACATGTGGGCTTTTTATCGTCGGGATTGGGCGTGCTTGTGAGGAAACAAAGACAAAGAAGAAGGCGTCCACAATGAAAGGGGGCACAAGAAATGAGGGACGGACGGATGGTCGCGCTTTGCCCCTATGCTGGCAAGTTCCGTCTGACAGTATTTTTAGAGAGTGAAGATCAGACGGAAAGAAGGGCAGGGCAGGACAGGGCAAGGCACAGGCAAGGTGGGCATGGGCATGGGCGTGTCTGTTCTTTATCGAGCACAGACATGAAGAGAACGAACCTCTTTTCTTTCTTTTGCTCGTCTGTTCACTTTCTTTTCCATCCTTCCTTCCCGCCTTCTCTTGTTTCTCGACTCTTTTCTGCTTTGAACCAAGAACACTACGCCCTTCTTGCAGGTTAGACACACATTCCTCCCATTCACTTTGCTCATTCCTCTGTTCGTTCGTTCGTTCGCTCGTTTCCTTTGTTCTTTCCTTGACCCTCCTTCTCCCTCTCTCTTCCTTCCACTTTCAACCAACAAACGGACAACGCACACTTGGCCCTCCACCTTTCCTGCACGCGGTATTACTCCAACTAGACACTTTCTCTCTCACTCACTCCAACCAAGCCCCCCTTCAACCTCCGCTCTCCGATGGCGCGTGGATACCTCGAACTACACGACCCCAAGGATGAGCTCGGAAATGACACCCTGAATCAGAGCACTACATCCTCGAACGCGACCTTGAACGTGGTCTCGTCCAGCCCTGGACGTGAGGATGGCCGACGGAGAATCGGCGGCACTCTTGTCAATGGCAACAAAAAGCAATCCTTTGGTGATCAACAGGGCGTAGAGCTGGATGATCTATTGAGGACCAACCCAGACACAGGTCTCTCTCATGAAGAGGCTGCCCGGAGACTATCCATCTTTGGCAAAAACGAGATGGTCGAGATCAAGCCGAGCCAGTTGAAAAAGTTTCTCGGATATTTCTTGGGACCCATTGCCTATTTGATCATTGTAGCCTGCATCATCTCTGCAGTTGTCAAGGTAAGGACGAAGGGGAGAAAAAAGTGGCCACTGCGATAAGGGAAATGCAATGAAATTCAATCGACAGGGGGGAAAGAAGAGGGAGAAAAAAAGGGTTCATCCCTCTGTCGCAAAAAAGAGACACATGTGCAATCGTATCGCAACGCCCATCTTTCCAAGGCAGCAGGAAAAAAGACGACGACAACGAATATTGGACAATCTGGACCACTGAAGACGGAGAACGAGAGCGATAGGCAGCCCTCCTCGCCGCCAAACGAAACGGTCGCAAACACAAAATGAGAGCAAATTTGCATTTTCAAAGAAGGCGAGGAAAAGAACAGGGTACCACGAGGGACAAGGGCAGAGTATCAAACGCAAACGCGGGGTTCCTCTTCTCATTCGACGACGGGTCTTTGGAGATTGTGGTGTTGTTGATGTTTGGGACACAAAGACAAGTGAATTAAATTTCACCTGGCGGGACAGGTGCACAGGGACAAAGTAAACTAATTGGGCGCAATGATATCAAGGAAGGAAGAGATGACGGTGGCGGAAGCAGACTAAAAAGAAAAGGAACCCAATAATCCCTTGACGCTAACGGTGGCCATTTTTTATTATCACAACACAGGACTGGTTCAACTTTTCCATCATCCTCGGACTATTATTCTTGAATGCCATCATCGGCTACGTTGAGGAAGCACGTGCAGAATCAGCAGTCGACGCGCTGCGACAGACCCTGGCTCTCAAGAGTCGATGCTGGCGAGAGGGGCACCTGCAGGAGCTGGAATCGTCCATGCTGGTCCCTGGAGACGTGATTGTACTGCGGCTCGGTGATATCGTCCCAGCAGACGGACGGTTGCTGGGTATTGACGCTTCAGGTGCAGAGACTGTGGGCGAGTTTTTGGTCGATCAATCGTCTTTGACAGGAGAATCGTACTTGACTTCAAAGAAGAAGGGGGACGAGGTCTATTCATCCACAGTCGTGAAGCAGGGTCAACAGCGTGCTATTGTCACAAAGACAGGCATCAAGACTTATATTGGTATGGCGGCCCATCTTATCGCCAACACGCAGGTACAAACGCCTCTCTACCTCTTTTTTTACTTGCAATGTTGTACTTGATGTACTCTGCTGTTGACTGATAATGACTGTGGGCATTTCATAGGACGAGGGGCACTTCCAAAAAATCATCAACAGGATCGGAAACTTCTTGATTTTGTTCACTCTCATCCTGGTGGTCGCCATCATCATCTTCCAATTCATCGCGTACAGAGGCACCGAGCGAGGTGAAGTCCTCAAAATCTTGGGCCCTGTTTTGATTTTGGCGGTCGCTGCTATTCCAATTGGTCTACCCACGGTCTTGGCTGTCACCATGGCCGTAGGCGCACGTGGGTTGGCGGCCAAGCAGGTGATTGTGAAGCGTTTGGCAGCTGTAGAGGAAATGTCGTCTTTGTCCGTTCTTTGTTCCGACAAGACTGGTACCTTGACCCTGAACGAGCTCACATTTGATGAACCTTACCTCTGCGAGGGTTATGGCGCAACTGACTTGCTGCTCTACGCTTACCTTGCATCCGAATTCGGCGCCAATGACCCTATTGAGCTCGCGGTCCGACAGGCTGCAGAGTTACAGGTGCCCATCTTGAGGAACAGACCAACGCTGAACAAAGTCCCAGGATATGAAATCAACTCGTTCACGCCATTCAACCCAGCTGTCAAATATACTCTTGCTACCGTCCAGGATCTCAATAATGGAACGACCTTTAAGGTCGCCAAAGGTGCTCCCCAGGTTATTATTAATTTGGTGGGTGGTAATGACAAGGCTGTGAAGGCGTACACAGTGATGGCGCAACGTGGACTCCGTGCTCTGGGTGTTGCACGTACTGTCGCGGGATCTCAAGATCAGTGGCAGCTCGTGGGCCTGGCAGCCATGCTGGATCCCCCACGACCGGACTCTGCCGAAACGATTGAACGTTGTGAACGAATGGGAATCACTGTCAAGATGGTGACAGGTGACCAGACCATTATCGCAAAGGAAGTCGCGCGCCGTCTAGGAATGGGAAGTGTCATCTTGCCCGCCACGCAGTTGACGAACCGTAATCTGAGCAATGACCAGCTTTCGCAACGGGCTTACAGATCTGATGGATTTGCAGAAGTGACTCCGGAGGACAAGTACAATATCGTGGAACTTTTGCAAAAGCGCGGTCTTTTAGTCGGAATGACGGGTGATGGTGTGAATGACGCTCCCGCGTTGAAGAAGGCCAATGTTGGTATTGCAGTTCATGGATGCACGGATGCGGCCCGTTCTGCTGCCGATATTGTCCTGCTGGCGCCTGGATTGTCGACGATTATTGATGGTATCCTGTCTTCGCGTGCGATCTTCCAGCGGATGCGATCTTACGCCCTTTATCGAATCACGTCGACCGTCCACTTTTTGATCTTTTTCTTTGTCGTGATCCTTGTCTACGACTGGACCCTGCCGGCCAAGCTCTTGATCCTGATCTGTATCCTGAACGATTTGGCCACCTTGGTCATCGCTGTGGACAATGCCCAGATCTCGTCGCAACCGGACAAGTGGCGAGTCGGTCAATTGATCTTCCTATCCTGTCTCCTCGGATTTCTCCTCACGGGACTTTCATTTGGACACTTCTATTACTTCAAGGAGACCAAAGGTTACCTCCCTTGGCCTGAAGACTCGCCCGACGACGTGGATCGTCGACTGGACTCGATCATGTATCTGCATATTTCCTCTGCACCTCACTTCCTGATCTTCTCAACACGGCTGACAGGGTACTTTTGGGAATCAGTCCCATCCTGGTCCTTCATTGGCGTGATTGTCGGCACCCAGGTTGTGGCCTTGCTGATGGTCATCTTTGGATGGTTGACGCCAGCAGTACCCGTAGGAGAGGCTTTAGTCGTGTTTGCAATCTCGTTTGTCGCCTGTGTGGTCTTGGACGCGATCAAGGTCCAGGTATTCAAGTATTGGACTCGTGGCGCCCAGTCTTTGAGTTGTGCACCCTGTGGACCCCGACGCAAAATGCTCCAAAACCGAAAGAGGGATCAGATCCAGCAAAAGAGGGTCATGAAAAACACCCATACGGCTGCGGCTATCGTTACAAAGACCAAAGTCCTCCTCGCCATCCGTGATGGAGGCAGCAAGATCCCACAGACCATGTATGATGTCTCTTGGGACCGACATGCTGACCACGTCGAGTTTTAGAGTCCTTTTTCTTTTCTATTATCTTGCCTACGGTGCTTTCTCCACTCTTTATCTCTCTCTAAAAAGCATATCCTCCTCCGGTCCAATCTCCCCTTCCGGCTCAATCCCCATACTCCCCTTCTGGCTCAATCCCCATACTCCAACCCCCCTCACTTGACTATATACTTTTGTATCTTTAAAACCTCTTATCCTTGATTCTCTCTTTCTTTCTGTCAAACAATAAAAACAATTCATCGGTTCCTGTATTAGCAAAAGAATAAAAAAAAAAAGAGCGCGACATTTTTAATGAATCAAGAGAAAATGGTTGGGCCTTTGTGTTGGGAGGGGGGCCTCTATTGGATCTTGGCCAAGATCTCAGAGTCACGGAAGAGAATCAACTCCTCGCTATCGACCTTGACGATGCTGCCGCCATAAGGGGGCAAGAGAACCTTGTCACCCTCCTTAAGCTCTGAAGCAATGACCTTTCCCTCGGATGTGACCAAGCCCTTTCCAACAGCGATGACGTATCCCTCGTTCAAGGCCTCCTGAGCCTTCTCGGGGATGTAAATACCAGAGGCGGTTTTCTATTTTGTCGAAACAACCGGGGAAGTGAGGAGAGATGTAACATTTAGTCGTGTTGCCTTGTTTCCTTTTCGGCCCTATAACCCCCGCCCATCGGTTTACGATAACAATATTGCAAGATCCGACAAAGAATTTTACGTTACCGTCTGGGGCTTGATGCGCTGGACAAGGACGCGATCCATCATGGGGACGATCGTCTTGGAGAACTTTGTGATACGGGAAGCCTATGGGATAAAAAGAAATCGGAGATAGAAGAGTCCATGTCAGCAATTGGATCCTTCAAGAGTACACTCTCTGGTAGATATGGCCCCCAGGGCCTTCTTTTCTGCATCAACACCGAAGGGACTGGTGCGGCGAAGACTTTGTTGTTCCTTGAGACTCTGAAGCTTCTGTTTTTTTTAATTTTTTTTGCTTGGAGGGAGGTGAATCTTGGCATTGTATCCTTCCCATTCCTGTTGGCGATCCCATGCCTGTTTCTGTTCCTGAGCATTCAACTCTTGATGGCTTCCACTGATGAGGTAATGCGTGGCCATTAGTTACCATTATGTCTTGGTGAGTGGTGGGTGGTCTGCGGAATGAATGTCGTGTGGAGAACAAAATCAAAAAGATGTTTCTGGAAACGGAGCGGGGGAAAAGCGCGAGTTTTCGATCCGTCACGTGGTTATATTTATTTACTCCAGGTGGACTATTTTTTAATTTTTTTATTCAAAGTTGCTTTCATGTGCTCCAAGAATAACTGTTTGAGATACGGTCAAATCTGAACTGGTCAAGGGACTTTGTACTCACGAATATGTCTTCCAATAACCGTTTTGCACTTCTCGTCTTCGATACAGAATTGGCTCCTTGGCTCTTATACAAAGGTCTGAGATTGAGTCCATGTGAACGTGGGTCACTTTGTGCAGTGAATTTGTATCCTGTCTCTTGTTGTTGATCGGAGCATATTCTACAAAGCTCCTGGACAGATGTGGGCAAGACTGTGCCATGGATCTCTACCCTGTATTCTTTTTGCATCTTGTCCGTGCCTTCGACGTTTCTGCTGACAAGTCGGCATTTGGAGACCTATGTGTATGGAAGGAACAGCGATTAGATGAAAACCAATTGGCTGTGAAAACACTCTATAATTAAGCGCAAACATACCGCGTTACTCTTCAAAGCAGCATGAAGGAAAGGTACGTTTGCGATCAACCTCGGTGAACTGTGCATGAACCCATCTTCAGAGGACAGTTTCTGGCCAATCAAATAACTAAACAGGCCTTGTACTTCTACCGGTCCCTGGAAAAGCAGAGTATTCGAAATATCCTGCTGAGTAGGGAGCTGAAATGGTGTCCCCGAGGAGGAAGAAGGTCTACATACAAAGAAAGACGAAAAAAGGTGAGTATCGAACAGTGTGCCTTCGGAGGATAGTTCTCTTGTAAGGATCGCAGTACATACTCTGATCCTGGGTTCTCGTCATCCAATCCTTGCAGATCGTGCTTGGAGCTAAAGTTGTGAACAGCCGTTTTACCACCCGCATCCGGTAGCCTTACGAATGAAATATCTGGAAGAGATAGCAGCATGTCAGTATCTAGTCGTTGTCACTATTTTGCGCTTCAAAGTCATCTCACCTTCTTCACCTAGGACCTTGCGAAGGCCAGGCGTTGAGTTTGTCAGGATTGCTTCAAGATCGCCCGAGGTCGAAAGTGATCCATGCTGGAACAAAATGGTCCATGATGATCCCACGTAATAAAAGTAGGGACATGCGCCGTTCCGATACATTTGGTATACTGACTTGAATGACTGTCTCCTACAAGATAACAAGCAAAATGAGGCCCACGTTATTATATGATCTCATTCCAAACTAATACATCATCTATGTCCGAGAATGTCCTAGTACCATTCGCCTGTCCTTGAAAATATCTCTGTTACGTTGCTCTTTTCGGCCGCATCCAAAGTTTCGGCATTTTTCAACATTCGGTTGATGCTATGAGCTTGAGATGAGGTCGCCGCGTTTGTCGGGTATATCCAGTGATACATTGCAGAAAGAAGTCGGATCCTAGGTGAAGTTTTTTTCCTATCACGGGTCAGGCCGTCTCCACCGCTTGACACGCCGGACATGAAGAGCTGCATCGCTGCAATCTCGTCCATAGCAGTCGACCCTTCATCGCACCATGCAAACGAATCAGGCGATGTTAAAAATATCGTCGATTTCAGTGTCCAATCCATTGGCAAGCTTGTGGATGACTATTAAAGGCAAAGAGTTTTGATTATGAGTGAGCAGTAATTACAGTGAGGCTGTGCTCTGTTATGTACAGATCCTCCCATTACCTTGAATTCGCCACGGGTCTTTTTTGGTAGAGACGTCGTCGAGGTGGACGGCACTAGAGATGACAGTATTCAAAAAACAAAGCAATGTTCATTCCATTATTAACCTGATCTATTGGCTGCAAAACTGTAATCCATCCGGTCTGCTCGGTATTTGCAATTACCGCCTATTTCTTCAATATGGTTTTTCTTCGTGCTCTAATCGTCCGTAACGTTGTAGTGTTAGCAATGTTCTCACTGGCTCACTCGTCAAGCTTGAGAGCAGCAACTAACCAACGACTTCTCCAAGGCCTCCTGTAACCTCGGCTTCCGATCCATTTGGGGATCAGCTTCTTCAGTTTTGGGTTCGATGGCGGAATCTATGCCTAGGTCAAGATCATCCTCAAGTTCTTCCTCGGAGGACGAGTCGTCGTCGTTTTCTTTGAGAGGGTTGGTAGTAGACGAGGGAGTCGTCTGTGAAAACGAGAACATCTTGAGAGTACTTTTGGGGTCCATTGCCTCATCCTTACAAAATGCAAAGAAAAAGAAAGGTTCCGCGGTGAGTAGAAGGTCGTTTGCCACCAATTTTCTCGGACTTTTTTTTTTCTAGTTTACTCTCCTCACCTCTAGGTCACTCTTGTCTTCTGCGATCCGTAATGAAGCATACTCGGAGACAAATGTAGAAGGGGATGTAGATGTAGGAGAGACTGTGGGGGATGGAGCTAGTTTCTCAAAGGGATTTCTGGAGCTGCTCATGGTTGGGCTAAGTACTTGGAAGGGGGTTGACATTGTCCGCGCGAATCCCGGCCGTTTGGAGAAGGGGGGAGCAGCAGCGCCAGTGTCGATGCGCTGGCGACTGGAGGTGGGCTGGAAGGAGCGTGTCCGCGTGAAGGGCGACTGCCGCTTTGCGGGAATCATGGTGCAGTCCTGGGTGAATGGGATTATGTATGGATGGATGGATGGAAGGATGAGCAAGCAAACAAATGCGAGATCCGCCAGGGGCTCGTTCCTCTCGCGTGGGTAGAATAATTTTTGGTGGCGCAATCACGATCGCGCTTTCTTTTTTTTTTTTTTCTAGTTTTCCTCCTCTCTCTGTTTGGTATTTCGTTCACAGTTGTCAGCGACAAGGACATTAGAGGGATCATGATTCAAACACGCCTCCTTTCTTCCTCCACTTTTAAAGCGCTCGATCACTGATATTATATTAGGGAGTTCCATCTAGTCTGTCTTCAATGTCTTTTTGATGACCCGTTTGGAGTACACAACCAGTCCGATGGTCAGGACAGTCAACAAAACACCAACCACGAGTTCCACTTTTTGTGACCTCGGCGAGGTTACGTCAAAGAGACGCAGTCCGATAGGGTCCCATCTAAAGCAAACATGAAAGATGCAGGCAGTCAGCACCATGGCAACTGTTTCTTGGTTGTACGCCATACAAAAAAATCAAGCACTTACGTTGCTTCTACCCAGACAGGTTTGGATGCATCCTTGATGTAGTAGCTAGTGTCTTCAGCCATTGCAATTCCAACCCCAAAGGCATCGTGGTACCGAGTCATTGTCAGAATACACTGGTCTCCGACACAATATTCGTTAGGAGAACACTGAACCACAGCTGGATTGGAGCTGCAACCAGTGATCCTGGGCAAGGTCGCATTGTTAACGCTGGTCATATTTGCCAAAAAGCTCCAAGCAAAGATCGGGAAGGGTTGCGATTGACTATAAAGGGTTCCTGTGTAATGTGGCAGTCGTGCTGGAGGGTTGGGGGAGGCCGTGACTAGGAGCAGGAAAGGCAATACAGCAACATTATTAAGAATGGCGCGTTGAAAAATCAGGTATAGAGGTTCAATGTCAGAGGTCTTACCATTGAGATAGCTGTCAACCAGTGGACACGAGTAGTTTTGGGTCAAACAGTAAAGTAGATCGGAAACAAGCTGTCCATTGACCTGGATGCTTCCAATTGCCTGCTGTTGGGTCACGGTCATGTTCGCGTCGTTCACTCCTTGAGCCTGTAGCCAAACAGTCTTTGAAATGATAGAAGCAGCCTGTTGAATCGAGGCCACAGTCTTGACAGGATCCCAAGAGTCATCCAAATCCGAGCTGGTCAAAAGACTCATTTCCTTTTGATAGTCCGTTACAACTACAGTAGGGATCTGGGGCAGAGACTTCAGGAACGACATGGCGCTCGATGGTGGCAGTCCTCTCTGTGTGCCATCCGAGTTGGCTGCTTGAATGGTTCCCGTAGAGTTTGGTGCCGCTGTTACATTTCCCAAAGTTGTTCCAACTTGCACGACTTGGTTCAATAGAGCAGTAGATGCCGAAGCTTGAGTGTTGTCGATATGAGCGTAGAGTGTTGAGGTTGCACCAGGAGTCGCTGGTCCAAGATTTCCTACTTGTCCAGCTTCAATAATGGCCTGAATGTTGGCAGGATTGAGACGCTGAAAGTCCAAGTCGGAGTAGAAAGGGAATGTGCAACCAGCTCCGTTAGGTTTAAGGCAGTCCACTTTTGTCGAGATGTCTTGCACGAATCTTTGAGATCCACTGAATCCCCATGCCTCAGCAGTGAAAAGGGTATATAAAATGTGCTTTGGCATCGTGTCCAGAGGAACTGAGGACTACAAATAACATATCACGAATGATTGATGACTATCGGCATTAAACATATAGTTCTTCTACATTCATTCTGTCCGGGCATGTGGAACGATCAGACATACCCGACTCAAAGCCTCTGCAACGGCAAGCAGTGTTACCATGCTTGATATGGATGATTCCACGCCCATAGTAAGGTCGTGGAATAAAGACCGCGAATCCATTGCAGCAGATACAACAACAATCGGCTTGTTATCGGTCGAAGTAATGTTGATCGAGGGTGTTGCCCATACTGACGCGCCTCCCACAGGCGTACACCAGCCTGGTATAGCAATGGGCAGAGAAACCTGTCCGATTAGAACAGCTTCTCATAACAATCCACGAAGAGCCGCGTAGCCCATGAGGCAAATTAGCAACTTACCTTTTCGGAGACACGTCCCTGCGTCCTGTGCTGCCCACATGAACGAATTGAATTGCAATGCTTTGAGCGGGAAAGTGTTGTATCCCCTGAACCTGTTGGTATTAGCTGCCTGCATGACTGCATTGTAGGACATTGTGTTTCGCACATCCATGGTGTTCAAGGCGTAGATGGGAAAGTCATATTGATTGTAAAGTAGACCTGAGCCCTATAAAGGTTTGGGAGCAGGCAGGTTAATGATAAATCGTCAAGAATATAAAATGCATCTTGCCACTATGAGCCCTTACAGTTGGATTCCATTGATATTGGTTCGGGGTATCCGAGTAAAGGCCGAATTCACAATTAGGACAAGTGGTATCAGGGGAGATATTGGTTGATGGTCGCGCTGCTACACTGTAAACAGGATCGGTTCCGTTTACAACGGCGATGATGGCCGCTAGTTTGTGAGACGACTTCAGGAGATCTACATTAGAACTGGTAGAGTGTGTTAGACACGAGCTACTTCAAATTACTATGAGAAGAAAAGCACGCAACTGAGCAGAGCAAAGGCTCATTACTTTGTCAAGAGCCAGTAAGGCATAACCACAGTGTACTTTGACACCAAGTTGCCCTGAACCGCAAACTGTTGAATATCAGCTTGAGAATCTGTCCTGAAAAGAACTCCGGTAGCGGCATTCATAGCTATTAGAGAGGGAAAAAAGGGAATTTGTCAGAAAGTTTCGTCCGCCATCTTTCTTAGGCATGTATGCAAGCCAGCTGCAGTTGACGGACGTTACACTGGCATCCGATGGTTCCTGTGGCGTTCAAGAGTCGCACGCAGGGGAGTGATCCGATATCGTTGTAAATGGTATCGTACGAGTCCTGCGCGGCCACAAAGGCGCATGCTATCCATTGCAAAAAGTCAAAAATTCAGAGTCACGACGAGTCTAGGTTAAAGCATGCGCGACGATGTCCATCTGTCCTCGCCAGGTTCATTCGCGCGATTCCACAAAAAAAAAGAAAAGGCAGATGAACAAAGAGGGCCAGAATGAACAAGGAATGTACCAGAGGCGAGTCCGATGGCGAGTCTACGGAGCATTGTCCCAGTCCCAGTCCTAGTCCTGGTCCTGGATGGTCGAGGCATGGTGATTTGCTTTTGTCAGTCTGCCAACTGGAGAGAGTGAAGAGCGAGCGAGTGTGCATGCAGACCATGCATGACAATTGAGGTGACCTCGACCTCCTTAAGGGTGTAGCGCAAGGATGCAGTGTTCTCTTCGATCAGTCCATGAGATGCATGCATTTCTGCCTTCTTTTCCATCCTCTTCTTTCATTCATCCATTCCATTCTCTTGTCTTTCCAAGTTGAGTTGCTCTCTGTCTTGATTACTCTCGGCACTGGATGCACTCCCTTCTCTTCTCTCCCCGCCTTGCCCTCCTCCCTCTCCCAACCCACCCCTCCCGCCGCTGATTTAGTTCCTTTATTCTTTCCTTTCCCTCCTTCCCCCCAACAAACATCCTGTCCTCCAATGGCCGAGGATGCTTCCCTATCCCCCCCTCTGGATGCACCCATCACCCTCAGTGTCAAGACCCTGGAATCGCAGACCCATGCCGTTTCGCTGCCTGCCTCTGAGACTGTGCTCCAGCTCAAGGAGCGCCTTGCTGCCATGCTCGAGGTGCCCAGTCCCCGCCAGCGGCTGATCTTCCGTGGCCGGGTGCTCGCCGACGACAAGGCGCTGACTGAGTATTGTACGCTTTGACAGGACATGATGACAATGCCGCCATGCTATCGATGCCCCTCCTCCTCCACCCTGGTCCTTGTGCAACCCTCAGCAGACGGCCCTTTTGCCTACCAGCGAGCTTCGGCCCCGCACTGTTCGTTGTTGACACCCACACCCCCATGCATGCACAGCCCGGGCTGGATGGACCCTCGTTTTTGTCATCAACAATTATTCATTGTTTCTCCGGCATCTCCATCACCGACTAACATCCGTCCTCTTTCTGTCTCCTCTCTCTTTTCGTTGGTCTTCATCTCGAATCAGCCCTGCAGGATGGACACACAATTCATCTGGTCACCCGACCTGCCGATGCGCCCTCAAACAGTCAGAATGGTAAGATCATGTGGTGGTCAATGAATGACCGACTGCAAGCCATGCGCATAAAAGGACATATGCTGACTCGAAACAAAAATTGAAACAACAATAGACGCACCAAGGACTCGGACTGGACCGGCTGCAGGCGGTATTCGGCCTCCTTTCCAGTTTGAAGCTGGGGATTATCAGCTCAGTATCATTGGCATGGACGAGATAGCCGATCCACAGCGGGTAAAACGAGGTGCCAAGGGCTTGCTGGATGTAGCAGAGGGAAAAATGTTACTAATGCTGCATGCCATTGCACTGGATAGATCATGCAAGCACTCACTGGCGGCCTGCCTATGAACATGGGCGGAGCACCAGCTGTGATCCATTTTGGAGGCGATCCCGAGGTAAGAGCCCACTTGTCATTGCACCCCTAACGGTAACGTCTCGTGCAAAGGCCACTCTGCTAATGCTGATCATACCATCTATCCATTGTAGACTCTGCGTTCACTCTTCTCGCGTGGGAACACTGCCAACGTTCCTGCCAGCGCACCTGGTACGAGTAGGAGAGCGAACGGCTTGAGAGCCATGGCCA
The DNA here is from genome assembly GCA_963573315.1 of Entomortierella parvispora. Taxonomy (NCBI): domain Eukaryota; kingdom Fungi; phylum Mortierellomycota; class Mortierellomycetes; order Mortierellales; family Mortierellaceae; genus Entomortierella; species Entomortierella parvispora. The sequence continues at coordinate 154,893 of OY752145.1, forward strand.
ACGCTGCTCAGTCTGTGCCCTTGGGAGCGAGTCTTCCGGTATGCATCTAGGATTGTATTGTCACGAGCCAACGTGGAATTTGTCTCCACACCCACGCGCTCGTGTCCATGTGAAATAGCAGATCGGTGTTAACCCTATCGTCCTTTCTCTGACTTTTGATAGCACCTTGCAACTATCGATGCAGAACTGACTCGGGCTTTGGCTCAGCTGAGGAATGTGCAAACAATCTTGGCCCATCCTGCAGATCGACGTAAGATAGTGTATAAGTAGAGGTTACTATACGACGTTCCGACTTCTAATCCCGCTGGGTTCTCTCTGAAATATGTAGTTGACGATGTGGAGCTTGAGCCGCTTGACGTTCCTCACATGGAGCCGTCAGCTAGGGGGAACGAAGATGGCGACTCAACAGCGATTGCACGCATGGGAAACATGTTGACGGTACTTTCAAATGCAAGCCAGACAATGGCTGACCACCTTCAAACGCTATCGGGGCAATACACACAGGATATCGGAGGACCTTCTGACAGATTGGCCCTTCAACTTGAGTCAATAAGGGCCGCCAGAGCCATGTACCGACTTGCAAGCGTCCAAAATACAGTCTTTCCAATGCTCGCCAATGCAAGCTTTGTAGGTACCAGTCCGGCAGCAGTCGCCTATCGATTCCAACCAGCCCAGCGAGTCGACCCACCGGCAGTGGAGATCCCGTTTCCTCCAAACACCTTGGCAAATCTATTGGCCCGAGCACCCGCCCAAGTGGGTGGAACTGTTATACCAGGATTCCCATTCTCTACTCTAGCTCGCTCTGGCGCTGGGGCTCCTATTGGACTAATCCCATCACTCATGGCTCATGCAAGAGCTCAGACGCAAGCGGTAACCCAAGCTCGTGCCCAAGCCCGTGCTCAGGCTCAAACCTCAGGAGCCGCCTCTACGGGAACCTCAACTGGCGCTTCATCTTCGACTTCCACCGCCTCGTCACCCATTCCAGGACCAGGACCCATCGGACACTTGATTTTAGGGCCTAACGGAAACCTTTCTTACTCTCGAGATATTCGCGCATCTCGTGCTGCTACGCGCACGGCCCAACCTACTGCGTTAGCATCAACATCCCATCGGTCTACAGATAATATCGAAGCGAGCACAACTAATCAATCGCTGGATCAAGAGAGATCTGGTGGCAGTGTTCAAGATCGGTCCTCGAGCTCATCCAACTCAAGACGCAGAGAGAGACCGGACGATTTTGCAGAGGAGGATAGAAGTGCATCAAGAAGACGAATGCAGGACTGGATGAGCGCTGATTCGCAAGCGGCTAACTCTGGAGGTTCAGCTGCTCATTCACCCCCTTCTTCCAGGCCAGCAGTGTCTCGGTCGTCTTCTAACGACAACAGACGCCAACAGGCTAATGCCATTAACGCCACCGACTCGATCTCCAATGCTTCCAGTCCATCGCCAAGCAGCCCCTCCCTTCCCACTTCATCTTCCAACAACAACGGTTCTAGTGCCTCCTCCCCTGCCTACAATTTGGGACGAATCGGAGTATTTATATCTGCCATCTTGAGGATGGTTGATCAGCCAAGAGAGGATGGCTCACCCAGAACACTGGCCGACGTCATCTGTAACGACCCCCAGGACAACAACACGCCCCTTCAGGATCTTGTGCGGGATGTTGCTGAATCTCTTACCGTCAGAGAGACACGTTCGGTTGTGGAAGGCCATCCGGCGCCATTGCGTAACATTCACCCTGTCCTCAACTCTTTCATTCGTAATCGCGCCTTGAACGGACAGCAGATTATGGAGAGCAATTTGGAGGTAACGTGTCATTTTTTGCCCACTGTCTATTTCTTTTTCTCATCTTGCTTTACCACTGTTAGTGGGTCTACTCACAGTCCTTTTTCAATTTTTTTTGTTGGTTTAATAGGCTGTGGCTATCATGTTTTCGCATGGAATTATGAATGCAGTTCCTGTGGATGAAATTCTGGAAACCCTGACACCACCAGCAAGTATTCAAATCTCTAGCGAGGACATTCGACGAATCTCGCTGGATGTATTGCGGGAACACTTCCGAAGACTTATTTATTTGGTGGTAGCCGCACCTGCAGGCAGGGAGAGCAGCTGGCCTACTTTTGCACGGGACTTGATTCTCTGGATGCGGGATGTTGTAGGGGCGTGGCGATTGGGCTTTTATGGTCTCTTCCCAGAACGCGACCAGGCCGAGGCTCAAAGGATTGCAACACATGTGGTCGGATCGGCGATTCATGCCAACGGCAGACGATGGGTTGAACTTTCGAACCGGGCAACCAACACATTGGTCAATGTGCTTTGTGCCAACATTGTACCGCGGCGAAGAGGAGAAGAACAGACGGGTGGACTTGTTGGAGGTGCTTGGCCCTTGATGGCTACCGGTCCCCGGCAGTCAAGCAATCGATCGCAGACATGTATGGCGCCTTCGCTTTTGGGATCCACTGCCCCGCCAGCGCCCCTTGGCCCTCCTACGACCTCATCTACCGGAACGGCGACCAATAACTATGGATCGTTTGGAGTCTTGTTTGGATTGCCATCCTCTGGTGCGTCGTCGTCAACCAATCCCACTCCAGCCATAGCTGGGATGGCAGCTACAGCGCCAGCACGAATTATTCGGACTAGTAGTAGCGACAGCAACAGCTCTGCAGGAAGCACGAACAACTCTGCCAACAACGCGTCTGCTACTGGCTCCTCTGCGTCCATCTCTGAAACTCTCTCGGAGAATTTGGAGAGAATGATTCGAGAGTCCGTTGGGCCTTTGCCTGGTCTTTACAATGTCACAACCACCTTGGACTTTGACAGCATGGACGACGTCATGCGCCAGGCGCTCCGGGACAGTTTCTACGCAGCGTCTTCAACGGCCTCGTCGGAGCGTGCGACAAATAACACCTCTACCCCCGCAGAGGTCGCCACCGCAAGTGAAATCTTTGATTTTGACACTATGAGCGACTCGATGCGTCGGGCTCTTCGTGATGCATTCTATGCAGGCTCGGCAGGATCGTCCGGACCAACCACAGCGTCGTCGTCGAGATCGACCAGAAGTAACACTGCAGGGGTTTCTTCGAGCAATTCTACCACCACCACCACCGCCACCGCCACCACGACGACTCCTGCAGTCAACTCAACGTCATCTTCCTCCTCGTCCGGTACAACGGCCACCAACCGCAGGACCCGAGTCGAGGACGTAGAGGATGAGGAAATGTGTTGAAACAACTCCCCTCCAAAAAAACAGTCGCCCACCAAAGTTGCGTCGTTAACTTTTCGACAATAGTCCACACCCATACACACACAACTCCAACAATCGGCCCCTCCATTCTCACACCTGCTACTTGTATCGCATCCAAGAGGCGCCCAGTTCTGTCATCTTGTCCACAATTTTGTACACTATATAGAGATATGCTCAGAAAGAAAGTGTCCAAACAAAATTCTCTCCACCTGACCCCTTAAATATTTTTCTGCTTAGTTTTTTGCATTGGCAGAGAGACCCAGAACCTGGATTTGTTATAAACAAGAACTGGGCTGATTGGTTACCGATTGGCTGTTCAAACAACAGATGAAAAAAGGGTGAAAAAGTGAGAGTTTTTCTCTATTAATTTAAATATTATTCTATAAAAAAACTATAATTTAACCTAATCTTCCTCAGAAATAAAACCCTCTTCTGATAGAGCATCCTCTTCTTCATCATTCTCAGTATCGTCAAGTTCAGCCTTCCCATAGGTAAGTCCAAGGCGGATGAGATAGCGAGTTAGGGTCTTAGGGTGGAGGACCAGACCATGATTGTCTTGAAGTTCGGTACGAATTAGAGCCGCGGTGACAGGAATCCCGGCTTTATTATTCCGGAGAATGAAAGTTCGGATTGCTGCGCCCAAGTCTTCATCAATGACCAGTTTTGGGCGTCCAATGGTCGATTGCATTGGCTCCTCCTGACGAAGGGCGAGTCGAATGGCGGTTTGCGCCACTTTGGTCGAGACGCCAGAAGCTATGGCTAGTCGTTGGCGCGGGGTGAGGTATTCACGGTTCTTGTGAAGAGGACCTGTGCCCGAAAGGTGGTAATGGAGGTTGATCAGGATGGAGTACTCATTGCGAGTGACAGGCGCTGCATTCCGCTTAATGTGAGAAATTGACATAGGAATGAGATGCAATGTGGTCGAGGACGCTCTCAATTGGCTTCCCAAACAAGACTCAACAGAACAGAAGGCGGACGAATTTATTAAGGGCCTAACCCAGAGTTCGAAAACAAAGAAAGAAATCCTGGACACTATGTTTTTGTCCATGACTCTATAATGACATTAAATTTGGCCTTGCCTCTCCTTCCTTGGACATTTGTTTTTTTTTGCAATGTGTCGTTCAATCCCCTCCTCTTTGGATGTAGGTTCTGCTTTAATGGTATATGTTGAGGAAGAAAATGACCGACTTTTGTCTATTGCTCTGGCGGCGGGCGATGACTTTTCTTTGGCCACGGCCCATACTGGTCCATATTGGTCCATAGTGTACACAATAACGGCTGCTAGCAGCAAAGACTCTTTTGCCTCACGGGCCGACTTTTTTGAGTGATCCTTCGCAGAGACGAATCGCCATATTGGATACCTGACCCTGGACGCTCTGGATCTACTTGGCCTACAGGATGGGGAAGACGGGAGGAGGAGGGATTCTTGTATTAGCATGTGTTGAAAATGGTCGGATCACTCTTTTTGAGCTCAAATTCGCGTTTTCCTTACCTGTCTCGATCTTTGTCAGTATTGCCCGTCCACATTTAAGAAATGTTTCTTCTACACCTTCTCCCGTCAATGCGCTCGTCTCCAAAAATGTCATTTCTGTGCCAACAAAAAGAAAGGTATAAAGCGCGTTTAGCGTGAGGGATCTAAATGTCCCTTCCCTGAAGCTCCCATTCAGCATGGTGGTCTGGTTCAAATAAAAAGATGTGAGAGTTTCTTTACCATTCTCCTGAGCGAATCGACTTGCTTCCAGATACGAGACTTCACGCTCCTCCAGATCCAATTTGTTTCCAACCAGCATCAGAGCAATATCGGCCCCAGCCAGTTTCCTTGCATCTGCGATCCATTTCGTGATACTCGTAAACGTGTTGCGACTGTGAAAAGAAAAAAAAAAAAAAAAGAGGCTAGATTAAGATTCAAAGTCCTCTCTCTCTTTCCTGCTGACCCTGTCCGCTCCTCTTTCGAGATCTCTCATGAGGGTGCGATGGTGTGATGGTGCGATGACCTGCATGTCCTTTTTTCCGCTCCTTTCACTGCGCCGGATAAAAAAAAAAAGAGGAACTTACTTGGAGATATCGTATACCAGAAGAGCTCCCGCTGCCCCACGATAATAGCTCCGCGTTACTGATCTATTACGAACGGCAAAAGAAACAAGTTGAGAATTCTGCCATCAATCCATTCGTTCTCTATTGCGACAAAAAGACCGACATGTGTGCCTTTTTTACCGAAAGCGTTCCTGTCCAGCAGTGTCCCAGATCTGTAGTTTGACTTGATTCTTTCCGATTGTGACGATCCTACTTCCAAACTCAACGCCGATCGTATGTGTGGCTCCTTCTTTGACTATGAGACAGGAGTTGTAGCTTTGTTAAGACTATGCCACAACCACCTTGTAGTAGCCAACGTGAAGCAATACGCTGTGTTTTTCTTACATTTGTTCTCGACAAATTGATGGAGTAAGCATGATCTACAGAGGTCGGAAAAAAAACAAATCGACGACGAAAAAGGAAGAGATCGCGATGAGTCGTGAGGATGGTGTGTGGGGGGTTGCTCTCTGTTTGATGTTTGCTGCCCAATCTCTGTGTTGTTCTCTGGTTGCACATAGTTTACTCCACAAAAAAAAAAAAAAAAAAAAAAAAGAGTTGGCGTCCAAACCCACGAGGTCCTCAGACTCTTTTTTTTTTTCACCACGAGAAATCGCACGCGAGTCTAAACAACCAGCTTGGACCTCCCGCCCTTTTCGTTTTTTTTTGTCCCTTCTTTACTGTGGGTCGACGGTCGGAAGTGGATCTCGCCTTCTTTTCAACTCGAGAGTTTCGTTCCCTCTGGGTGTAGTATCCTGACTTGTTGGGTCCTGTTCGACTCTGTTGTGTTCATGGTATATATCCTTCATTCTTCATCTTGCAAATCGGCCATCAAAGAGAACACATACTTTCCAGTGCCTGAATCGCCAGTGATGAGGAACTTTAGAAGGAAGTCTATCAAGAGTTCCAAAAAATGCACATGTTAGCCACGTAATGTGGTCTTAATGTCGTCTTGTCCGGTATCAGGGGTGGGGGGAAACAATGAATGGGCTGTTTCCACCCCTCTCTCTCTTTCTCGTTTCTGTGGAGGGTACATATTTGACTGGTCAAGCCGACCGGATCATCGTTTGGACAATCATGCAAAATAATAATAGTAATCTAGGCTTGTGTGTTTTCATGTATCGTTCTGCCGAGACTACCGAAGCATGGATCCAATAAAATGAGAGAGGAGAAGAGAAGAAGGAGAAGGAAGGACGTCGCATGGTTGCTGTCGCACGGACAGGATTCAAGGGGGGAGTCCAACATGATCGATGATGCAGGAAGGAAGAAAACAAATATTACGAGGTTCCCAAACAGAGCGTGCCGCAGGGGAACCATGGAGGGGTCGGCTTTCCCAAGAAAGAGGAAGAAAGAGAGAAAGAGAGAGAGAAAGAGAAACAGATGGGTCAAGAGAGCTCCTTGCAGTAGAAACATGGATGGTGCAGTTTGCAGCAAACAGTTGTGGAGAGAGACAGAGAGAGAGAGAGAGAGAGAGAAAGAGATAAAAAAAGTAGAAAATAGCCACCGAGAGAGTAGCATAGCATAGCATAGCATAGCATAGCATAACATACCGTAGGTTGCCATGGTCGGTGTTGTTGTGCGTCCAAGGGCAAAGCAAACGGGAGGGAAGGAGAACAGAGTGAAACGGCGTGCTTTGCTTTTCTGTATACGGGAGGAGAAAGAGAGAGAAAGAGAGAGAGAAAGAGAGAGAAAAAGAGAGAGAGGGTGTGTGTGAATGCGAATGAATGAAGAGACAAGTGTGAAGAAGAGAGAATGAAGAGAAGGAAGGAAGGAAGGAAGAGAGGAAGGGCTCTGTCTGTGTCTGTGTCTGAGTCTGTGTCTGTGTGTCTGTGTGTCTGTGTGCCCTCTTTGTCAGTTGGTCCAGTTGACGTTTCTCTCTCTCTCTCATTCTCTCACACACACACACATACACACACACACTCTACTCTCTCAGCGACGTGTAGTGTTCATGCGCCAGCGCCATGCTCGCATGACTCTCGGATGGACAGATGGATGGATGGATGGATGCCATGTGTCGTCGTGCGTGCGTGCGTGCGTGCGTGCGTGCGGTGAGGACAGCGGTGAGAGGGGGAGAGACGGACGGAGTGACAGATCAGATTGACCAATCAGCTCTTCTCACTCTCTTTCTCTTTCTCTCTCTCGTTCTCCTCTCTCTCTTTGGCTGTGGCGGATCTCCGCGTGGGTGAGAGTGGAGACGCAAATGGGTGTCAAGGTGTACAGTATGTATCTTCTTGCTCGCTCCCTTCTTCTCTCTTCTTTCTCTTCTTCTTTTCCCTCTCTTCTCTTCTCCCCCTATCGCTTCCTTCATCCCTTCCCTTCCTTCTTTCTCCCTCTCACTCGTTTATTAATCATGTCCCAGGGCCACCACAACGACGACGACGACTTTGGCAACAACACCGGCTACAAGCCCGGTGAGAAGAGGTCCCTTGCCGAACTCAACAAGCTCGACGCCGAGGACGAGTCCCTGGCCCGCTGGAAGGCCTCGCTCGGCGTCGCCTCCTCTGGTGGTACGTTTACATCTGTTGCATCCCTTTCTCTCTTTTTTTTTTTTTTTTTTTTGGCTTTTTTGTCTCTTTTGTGGTCTTGTCTTGTCTTTCATCATCAGTCGACTCGAAAGAACACAGCCACGATGGCATCACTGCAAGGAGACAGAATCCGCCAGGAACAACGCAACACACGAAAATACAATTACAATCATGACAAAAAGATGAACGTCATGGCGTCGTCATCATGTCTTCATCTTGGTGGCCATCATCATCCAACGCGCTAGAAACGCGCCTTCTTCGTTCTCGTTTGCAATGTTCCACTGAATGAAAAGAACCTGACCCTCTTTTGGTCTCCTGCTAACCATAATAGTCTCCAAGCTCGAGGATCCCCATAACGTTGTCGTTCTCCAGCTTCAGCTCCTGGTCGAGGGTCGCCCCGATGTCACCCTTGACCTTACCCAGTCTGGTACACCTTTTTTTTAAGACTTCCCAGATGTCCTTTCCCGTCGGGTTGCTTTGGCAGCTTTTTTTTTGGCTTTCTTTTTTTGACTTGCCGCTGACTTTTTGCCGTATTTCTGTGCTGTCCATTAGTGGAGGCCCTCAAGCAGCACTCCTTCACCATCAAGGAGGGTGTTGAATACCGCCTCAAGGTTGTCTTCAAGTAAGGATGAATACAGCCCCCTCGTATTTTGCGTCTTCTCCGTGGATGGGATATAAAGTCCCTGACACACCACTGCTCTTTTTCAACTTGATATCTTAGGGTCCAGCACGAGGTTGTCTCTGGTCTCAAGTACCGCCAGGTCGTCAAGCGCATGGGTGTTACTGGCAAGTCGTTCGTTCTTCAATGGATCAGGACAAACCTGCTTGTTCAATTTTTTTTGTTTTCAAGCTCCTTCCAAAACTAACCCTTGTCCGTTTCTTTCTTTTGATAACCTACAGTTGACAAGTCTGAAGAGATGATTGGAAGCTACGCCGCCAACCCTCAAACATATGAAAAGAAGGCAAGTGGACTTTTTAAGGATGAAGGAGATCAGAAAAAGACCAGAAAGGGATATTTGTTTCTCATGTTGTCTTCCAACGATCCAATGGCTAACGTAAGCACACGATTTCAAACACTCTGATGATTTGCAGTTCGCCGCTGAGGAGGCACCAAGCGGTATGATGGCTCGCGGACATTACGAGGCAAAGTCCAAGTTTGTCGATGATGATGGCACTGTCCACAAGGAGTGGAACTGGGTAAGAGAAGCTGCAATGACTGACGATCCATTTGCTTACAAGAATAACGCCGAGAAAACAACAGGTCCTAATGACTCTTTTGATTCTAGTCTTTTGACATCAAGAAGGACTGGTAGACGCTACCACGACGGCAATTCGGAGCAACAAGCTTGTGCAGAGTAAGATCCTTCGCCGCCGAGTGCCGAGTGCCCTTTTAGAGTACTCTTCCTCAAGCTTGAAGGGATCGGTCTTGTCGAGAAGATGTAAAAAAAAGAACCGATCCTAAAACAAAAAAAAAACAAACCCTGCCCAAAAAAATATATATACACTATTTATTCACCATCCATGACGATGTTAGGAGGGGGGGGGGGGGGGGGGAAGGGAATGAGGGAGAGTTTAGTTCCCGGCAGTTGGATTCAGGAGTTGAAGCGAAAGGAAACGGAGTCGTTCAGATACTACATGGGTTCTTGTTAAAAATAGCGAAAAAAAAGTGGCTACATAGTTGGGAAATGGGGTTCTTTGGTGGCATGAACTTCAATACCTTGTGGCACCTGCACCGAGGCAGAATCACAAACGTAAAGGGGATCCCACCATGCGTCGAATCATCCTGCAACAGTGCGGATGTTCTCGAGGGGCTTCTTGACCAAGAGGAAGCAACAACAGTAAGTGAAACGGCGGTTTCCCGTGCTCCTGGATCCCCTTTGCAAATGGGACGATTATCATTGTTCTGACAGAGAGAAAATAGAGCAAAGACTGGTTCAGGGTATGCACTACGATGCACCATGCAGCCCAACTGTGGTAACCTGTCGAACGTGGAAGGGCGGGAGGGATTCAGTGATTCAGTGATTCAGTGGGAGTGAAAAGGGGCGAGCGAGCTTTCTTTGCTGTTGAACAAACTGTTGATGGTAATCTCATTTTTCTTTTTCTTTTTTTTTTCTCTTCTCCATTTCTTCAAGTCCTCTCCTCGACTTTCCACGCGCGGAACGTGTTCTCACCCTTGGAGGCACATGCACCCACCCCAGAACCAGAACCAGAGCCACAGAGGTAAAAAAGAGAGACAAAAAGAAAAACTCGCGTCTCTCCCCCACCATTCCTCCCGTAAGGTTTATCGACCTCTGCGATCTCCATCGGAGTATTTCTTTTTGTGGCCGTTGGGGAGGTACATATCAAGGTTGAACACAGGAACGCGAGAGTTGCGCGCTGCATGGCTGCCATGCCACCCTTGTTCCCAGATGGATCGGCCTTGTTCCTCCTCCTCCCACTTGGTGCCACCTTCTCCCAGCCCGGCTCTTCTTTCCCGTCGCCCTCTATTCCAATCCCACCCCTCGAGAAAACAGAAAAGAACGAGAGAGGTACATGCAAAAGAGATGGGGCTTCAAACTAAGCAAACAAAGTCTGACCTCGTTGCCGAGAGCCATTTTTCATTCATCGGTCGGTGGTTGAGCAATTGGTCGAGAAGAGTGGCATCTCTGAGAGCAGCGCGGAATGGACTCAAGACCAACTGCTCTCGGTCCAGACAGCACCTGTGAGGTTGGGCTGGGCTGGGCTGGACGGGCAAAGGTGAAGAATACCTTGGGATGAGCTCAAAAGTGTGGGCGGCTACTGTACCGCGGTCACTTTTTATTCTTTTCTTCCTTCGCTTTGCACCCCTTCCTTGCCTTTGTACTTTCTCCCCTTCCCTTCCTGGCCCTCCTCTCCTTGCACCGACCGCCTTCCATTGAACCGTCCTCTCCGTGGTGTCCCCGTCCTTTGTCTTTCTCTCTCTCTCTCTGTCTCTCTCTCTCTCTCCTTTCCTCACCTTTCCTCTTCCTCGCCCACCATCCATCTTTTCACTCTTGCTCCATTCTCCATTGCAGCCACTGAAGGAACAGAAAAATAACGCGTCGCCGTTCCACTGAAAAACCTCAGTCTTCCTGTCGACACACCCAAGGGGGCTACACTAAACTTCCACTTGTCCCTCGCCTCGCTCCTGTCATCCTCTCCCGCAATGGCAGACGAACCATCTGTGGTGCATGCACGCGAGCATGACCCCATCGAGACACATTCGCCCGAGTCTTCCACAGTAACAGCAGCAGCAGCAGAAGAACAGCTCCCCCTCGGCAACGGCCCGTCTCAGGATGAACCAGAACTGGTTGCTGCCCCTGAACAATCTACCCTGGAACAAGTCCAACAACAATCCTTGCCCCTGGACCGCGAAAAGGCAAGCATTGTCGAAGCAGCCGTTGCTCCTTCGGCTAATCCCTCCAGCACCTCCGTGGGCGCTAGTTCGTTCTACGACTCGTTGGACCTGGAGACGGAACTCGTAGAGTCACCAGCACAAGCACCAGCACCAGCACGTTCACAGCCAGCCGTTACAGATCCAGCCCCTCTCGCACCTGCACGTTTAAATGCATCTGCAACTGCCCCCCCTCCTTCTTTGTCCACCGCCACCACCGCTACCACCACCACCACCACAAGCCCACCCTTGAGTTTTGCATCCACGGAACAGTCGTCCTCTTCCTCCGCAATCGTTTCAGAATCAAACCAGACACCTTCCACGACGACCAAGTTTGGATCCCGCAAGATCCGCGTCAACGCGCCCGGATCCAACATCAGTCGTCGCATCAGCATGTTGGCAGCGGGCAAGACCGAGAACAACGCAGACACACACACGACTCCACTTCACCCCCAGTCCAACCCCGCACGGTCTGGAGAGATAACCCCAGACCCCGAGGATTTCTCTGATGAGATGTTTGAAGAGCTTTTGAGAAGCGAACAAACCACCATCTCTCGGTCATTCACTACGATGCCCAAGGCCCCCTCTGCGCCAAAGTCAACGACTCTAGGACCCAAGACGTTGTCGATGCCGATCAGCACCCGGACTTTTAACAGCTCTTCTTTCTCACCCATTACCAAATCCGCCGCTGCTGCTACTGCAGCTGCTGAAGACGAGGCCGAGGCAGCGTTTGAGAGTTCAGGGGATGTGGAGGAGGATTTGAGACGACTGCAGCTAGAATTGACAAAGACCAAGGAAACAAAGGCCAAGGCCGAGGCAGACGCCAAGGCACAGAGGGTGACTGTCATGTCCCTCAAGACCGAGGTGCAGTTGGTCCGCAATGTGTTGAAGCGCCGCGAAACCGAGTTGGGCGATGTCAAGGACATGTCGAGTGCCTATGAGGGCGACCTGTCGGAATTGCGACAAAAGCTGGAAAAGGCAGAGCGGCAGCTAGTCAAGGGTCAGGGAGAGATGGAGGCCAAGGTGCGATCCTTGGAGAGACTCAGGTATAGAAGAATATCCTCTTTGGATCGAAACCTTTCTCCTTTGGTCATGGCTAAAAGCTAATTCTTTTTTTATTCCAAAAAAAAAAATACAACCACTAGAGATGAGAGTGTCACCCGTATCCAAACATTAGACAAGGATCTCAAGAAGCTGCGGGATCAGCTTCAAGAGGCCGAGAAGAAAAACTTTGAGGCCCAGGCCGAGATTAGTGGACTCAAGTTCGAACTCGAGGAACTAACCCCTTTCCGAGACGCAGCGGCAGAACAACGGGAACTGAATGCAGCAGAGCCGCTCAAGGTCCAGGAATTGACAAAGCAGATTACAGATTTGGAGGACACGCGCGATATTCAGGCAGCCCTGATCGAGGAGCTTGAAACCAAGATTACTACAGTAGAAGCCGAGGCCTTGGAGTTCAAGGGAAAGGTAAGAAAAAAGGACTATTGTTCAATGACAACACTGTTTGCCAAAAAAGGAAACAGGCGAGTAAACAAGTGCCTGACTCTCTTTCCCTCTCTTTTTTGTTCTGCAGGCTGAATTGGAGTACGAGATGCTTTCAGATGGATTCAAGGTGCTCAAGAACCGTCGTTCTGAAGAGATCAAGGTTCTCAAGGCCGAGCTGGAACAACACAAGCTCCAGGAACAGATCATTGAGAAATTGCAAGCCGATATTGATCAGCTTCAACTAGCCCTCGCTCAAGTCGCCAACTCTCAGACTACGGAAACGGCCCGGATCAACCAAGTCACGGCAGAGTTGAACGAAGCCCTGGCTCAAAAGGACCAAGAAGTCATTCAAGTCCGACAAAACATGACGGAATTCGAGGAATCCCACAACCGTCTTGTGAATTCCCTTCAAGCGACGCTTGCAACAATCAATGAGGAAGCAGATTCTGCCCGAAAGTCAAGAGATGAGGCTGTCACGGCTTTGGAGAGTCTCAAGGAGGAATTGGAGGCTCTGCGACATAGTCTGCCAATCAACTCTGCTAAACACATGTCGTTGAGTCAGTGGTCCGCAGAACAGCAACAGCAGCTGCAACAGGAGCAATTGAAGGCCATTCAAGAGTTGGAAGAAAAGCTAGAAGGCCAGGTCGAGGGCGTCAAGGAGGGTCAGGAGCGGGCCGTCGCCTTGGAAGCCAACACAAAGAGAAAGAGCCAACAGTTGTCAATGGATCTCGAGCACCATTTGCAGCTCAGCAACGCGATCGTCCTCCAGGGAACTTCAGGATCCTCTGGAAATGAAAGCACCGTCATCAAAACCGACCAAAAAGAGTCAGTGGATGACTCGACGCCAAAGAGAATCAGCATCGACATTACTTCTCAGGAACCAGGCACGGTCTCTGTGAGAACCATGCTCAAATTCTTGTCCCAACTGCAAGGAAAGACTTTTTCCTTGCCTTCATCCCCTAAAGATGTCCACTCTCACTTTCGTGAGGGTACAGAGGCGACAATTGTTCCCGGCCACGATGAACCCTCATCCGAGGATCTCCAAACTCAGTTGCGCGCCTACCTGACTCAACTCGATGATGCGACCTTGCTGGAGCCCTGGGCAAAAGAAAAGGAGCTCGAGAACGAAATTCACCAGTTGGAGCAAAAGATCCAATCTTTACTCTCCGACTTGACCACTGCGGATCAAAAGCGACAAGAGGCCATGGTAGCCCTCGAAGACGCAAAGTCCTTTCACGAGGCTCAATTGCAGGAGGAGCGGGATGAGCGTGATCACTTGGAGCTTTTGGAACGTCAGGAGCGCGAGGATATTGAACAAAAGGTCTTGGAGGAACGCAGGATCCGAGATGAGGAAGTAAGGAGGCAGCAGGAGGCAGTCCAGGAAAAGGAGCAAGAATTAGAGATTAAAGAGTCGACTCTGCTGGAGAAAGAAATCGAACTCCAGAACAAGGAACAGGAATTGGTCTCCAAGACGGCTCAGCTTGCCAAGGACGAGGAGGAACGTCGCCAACATCAACAACTGCTTGCTGTCTCGGCAGCAGCCAACCCCATCACGCCACCCTTCACTCCTTTCGGCTCACCTGGAAATGCGGATTTGATGCCTGGGATGATGGCGGCCCATATCCGATCGTTCAGCAAGGAGGACGATGATGACCGGACTGAGGAGGAACTCGCAGCCGAAGCCGAAAAGAAGGACCAGGAGAATCGAGAGCGTCAACAAAAAGATGAAATGGCGGCTCAACAGATTCGACTGATCAAGTCGTTGGAAGAAAAGATTGCCGAGTTGGAAAAGAAAAATGCCTCGGGGGTTCATCAAGATGACATTTCCTCAACCTTACCCTCCACCTTCCCTTCCCCTCCCGTGTCTGTCGCCCCCCGGTTCTCGCCTGCAGGATCCACCGTGACCTCAGCGCGCGCGAGCTCACAGTCGATGCGATCGAGTCTTTTAAGCAACCCTCCCGATACCCCACCCCCAACCATTGCCTTGCCTCCGTTGCCCTCATCTCCTGATCTGGGCTCAGATGAATTCTCTTCAAGAAAGAAGTCTGGATCCGAGTCCTTGATCAACAAGGCTACACAAGCTGCCGCGATTGAAGCGGCCGTGGCTGCAGCGGTGGCAAAATCTGAGGAGCAACACAAAGAACTGGCCTTGAAGCTCTCTCAATATGAGCAGGAATTGGCTGCGTCTCGGACAAAGACCCTGGAACTCGAAACGGAGCTAACAAAGACAGTCCAAAACTCAAAGACTCAGGGCCAGACTTTGGAGCAGCAATTCCAACAGCAACAGCAGCAGCAAAAAGACAGGGTCCGTCAACTGGAAGAAGACAACAAGGAGATGAACAGGATTCTGGAAGAAGTCAAGCAAAACCTGGAAATGGTCCAGAGTCAGAGCAAGGGCTTGGAGCAGTTGAAGAACCAATTGGAACAGCAGGTTCAGAAGGAGCGCCAGGCCAAGGATGAGGCCGTCCGCGCCAAGGATAGACTTCAGACCCAGTTGGAGGAAGAGATGCAGAAGAAGAAGGGTTTCTTGTGCTTTTAAAGAAGATTCAGTCCTTCGTATGCATTCGCGACAACTCCCTGTAACGACAATCTCCCCTTTCGCCAGAGTCCGAGCTCATACCACATCATCGTTGCTCGAGTCTCTGGCTTCTATTTATTATATATACCAAGTTTTATCATCTACATTGGTTGCCAAGCTGAAGCCCTCGTTTCATCCCTCCCCCTCCCATCTGTGCCATACAAGCAAGCAAGCAACCATGTCTTCCCTCTCTCTAATCGTACAAACCAATATAATTTTAAAAGAATTCTTTTCAATTACCTAGCTACTTTGAAGGATTGTGTAGATATTCGGGTTGAGGGGAGGATTTTTTTTTTTTTTGTTTTTTTCAAAGGAGGTTCAATCGTTCAATGTGCGGATGATGTTTCTTGACAAGGGTTCTCAGCGCGTCCTCCCATTCTGGCACATACCCAGGGACATTCAACTCGACCAAGTCTTTGACCCAATGCTGAATCACACACTCTACCAAATCGTTGCCCATATAACTTTCCCGGATGCCCCGACCTATCGGCAACGTCAAAGTCCGGATCGAAGGAGATGGCAATGTAAACAGCTTGGGAGTTGTGGAGGAGGTGGTGGTGGTGGCAGAGGAGGACAGATCGACCGAGGCCAACATTGCCTCCAAGAGTGGCAGGTCACCGTTGTAATCTTCCCTCTGCGACTGGTATCCAATGGTGAACAAAAGATGAAGCTGTTTCAACCTCGGCAACCGGGCACAACACGCTTGCACGAACCGCGTCAAGACAATTCGTTCATACGGCAATATCCGAGGCTGCGTTCCTTCCGATCCAATGGTCAGACTCTCGAGGTTCTGTAGACAAAGAGAAGAAGTCGCCACGGCTGCTGCTGCGAACGTCGACAGTGAGGTGGATCCTGTCGGTAATGACCGAGACTGCTGTGGATTGTCGTCGCTCTTGAGAATACCGCCGTCCAGGTCTTGGAGTTGGGAGACCCCGAGCAGTATATCCATGAATTGGGCGATACCTCGCTCAGAGATCAAGAGAAGAGATGGGAGCTGTAAAACGGTCAACCAACGGTTCCATCGGATCAATGCCATGAACGAATCCATGGGGCAGAGACAATCCTTGTCTGAAAAAAGATCAGTGTGCTTGGAGAGACCCGTCTTGATCCTCAACGAGACCAACCTCCTTGGGGGTGGGCATTTTGGGTCGTCTGCTAGAGGGTTGTGAGGTTGTCCAAACTGGGTCCTGTACAGGGGCGAATCGACGAAATGTTGAATGTACTGGCCTGCAAAGAGCTCGAGGTGCAAGCTCTGAACCATTTGACGGAACTTGTAGATGCTCTGGGTCAGAACTGGGTCCCGAGAACGGTTAAAGACCCCCCGTCTAGTAGAGACTGTCTCTGGAACCTTTCGAGTGTTGGATGGGACTTGGCGTATAAAGGTCTCGAGGCTCTGCATGCTAAACTGGCTGCCAGGAGGAGGAGGAGGGAGTATGTTTTGACCAGCGGCCCCTGGCGCTGGTAGGGGGTCAGGTTCAGGAAATAAGATACAGAACTGGCGCCAGAGACGTGGGAGAATGATGCCGTGGAGGCGATGGTTGAGCTGGAGACACGAGACCAGGTCCTTTTGGGAGAGGAAGGAGGCAATGAGCTCGACGAGCTCTGGCAAGTCAAAGGGGCTGATGGCGTGCCGGCGAGAGCGTGAAGGCGACAATTTCTTTGTCATGGCTGCAATGGAACGAAATGAGTGAATGAGTCTTGAATGAGAGAGTGAAAAGAAAAAAGTGAAAGCAGAAAAAGGCAGTGAAATGGGCGGTGCGAGGGAAGAGTCGAACGATTGGATGCATGCATGCGTCTGTGCAAACCCGCGTCTTGCTTTGCCACCAGGGACAAAACACTGACCCGCACACGTTGGATTTGAAAATCGTTCATTGGTCATCACAAGTCTTTTAGGTCATTATTCTTTCCATCAACACTTGTTCCTTCAATCTCAAACGTCGGCTTAAACGTCGACATTGGCCTTGACACACACAATCTTGAACAGATCCAGCGACACACTTGCAATGGCCGCCAGCGTGCCCACTCCCGCTTCCGTGTCGAAATCCAGCAACCCCTTCCGATTGCAATTGCGGACAAAGCTATCCACCACAGTTTTGACAGAGTCTGTCAATCCATCCACCAAAGGCTGCACAAGACTCTGGCCCGTCAATGGCCTCACCACCGCCTCATCCACCACTCCCGCGAGAGAGTCGACCGTCTTGTCAAGCGCGCCACCTAGTTTGTCGCCTAAAAGACCGCCCAAAAGCCCTCGCTTCTCCACCTTGTCATTGTGATCCTCACACTTCTTCTTGAAGTCCGACACAATCTCTGTCCGGAGATGACTGGCATCCTTGGCGAGCTCTGCAGAAAGCATCACATCCAACAATTGAACCGCCTTATCAACCTCCCGCTGAACACAATCCCCGGTGACACAGTCCTGATGAACCACTTTTTCACACCGGCTCGGCAGCTTTTGTCGATACTCGGCCTCCAATCGCGTACAGCGGTCCTCCACTGTTTTCATTAACAGATCCGAGGTCTGACTATCCATCGTCAGTTTCCCAAACTGACCCATGGCCTGTCCGTTCTCGGCCGAGGATGGACTCATGGGTGTAGTCTTTGTCGGCGTGGACGATGATAAAGAAATCTCGTTCTGGAGCGTGATCTTGAGAGACGCGATTGCCTTTTGGATCTGGGTCTCAAACAGTTTTTGCAACAAGGACGCCTCGGCTTTGGCTGCAATGTTGAGTTCTACAAGACAAGGCTCTGCACAGGTCTGACAGGCTTTGGTTTTTTGAGCGGTTGAAGTCGGAGGGCCCAAGGATGGCGGGTCTTCTACTACTGGGGTAACGGATGGGTCTTCAGGAAGGGACTCCTCTGCCAGGGGGGGATCACTCATATCGCCTGTTTCGTTCGCTTCGTTGTGGGGGTCATCCTCTGAGCCATTGCCCGTAAGGTCAGATGGGGTGAGTTCATAATCAATACCCATGTCCACTGGAGCAATTGAGGCAGGTGGATCCTCTGGCACAGACGTAGGTGTTGGCGCAGTGTCCTCCGGAGTCGATGTTGCAGAGGGTGGTGGGGGAGGGACTGATTCTGAGGAGGTAGGTGCGATCTTGGGTTCCGGTGCAGAAGCAGGAGCGGCAGTTGGGGGTTCAGCCGTGCTTGTTGGAGAAGTGCGAGGTGGAGGAGGAGGTAGCTCTGGTAACACAGGAGTCGGTGTTCGGATTGGAGAAGCCGAAGGGGTGCCATAGGTAAAGTCGAACGAGAGCGTGTAGGCCATATGGGTAGAATACGACGACTCAAATGTCTTTGTCACCTCAAAAGGAGGCGACACCACAACGTCGTGAGCGGCAGGAGGCGCCACGGTCGTCGTCGGAGCTGAAGGAACGGCGACGGCAGCAGAGGTGGTCGTGGCCAAATGGTGTTTGTGATGATGTTTCCTCTTCTTTGAGGTCTCGTCGTCACCAAGCTCCTCATGGGGCGTGTATGTATATGTATAGGTCTGCTCAATATCCTCCTTTCCAAAGGGGTTGTTCTCTGGCACAGCTGTGGCCGTCGTCATGACAAGAGATGTGCTCATAATAATCGCACACCCTTCCTTATCCAAGGGCAGAGAAGCCACCGTGGGGCAAGGTCCCGTCATTGTCTCAGTCTTGTAGTTCACGCAAGCTGGCAAGGGCAATCCTGGATTGGGTCTTGTGGGTGTGGGCAGATGGATCGGGGCTGGATCTGTGATCACAATTGCTTCAGGGTGGCTGGGTTCTCCTCCCTCCACGACAAACTCCTCGGCTTCGAATCCCATCCACTCCATCTTTCGAATCGCCTCATCCAAACCTTCGGCTTCGAGTCTCAACGCGTCCAAGTTGTCTTTGACCTCCACCTGCCTCGAATCTTGTGCTGGAGGCAAAACCATGTGGATAGTTGCCTGAGGGATTTGAGCGGCCACGGTCGTCGTTTGAACCACATAACAAGAGTACCGAGGAGATGAGGGACAGTCATTGGGTTCAATCGTTTGGGTTACAGTCTTGGTAGGCCAGCTACCATCTACAATGGACAACAAGCTGGATGAGAAACAAATCCTTGCCTGACTGGAACAAAAAGGCCTGTGCCTCATTTTTTTACCAGCCCAAACGGTGGAAATCTCTGTCTTTGTGACAGTGACGGGTGGCGGACATTGCTCGGTAGAAGCGGTGGCGGTGATGCTGCTGAGGGCTAGTATGGCTAGGGACCCAAAGGTCGTCCAGAGTAGAGGGTGTGAGCTGTACACGGCCATTATGATGCGGGACCCTAAAGAAAAAAATAACTTGCGTGTGATATGAAGCAGGTGAGTTTTGAAAAGAGAGAAAGAAAGGAGTCTCCAGTCCTATCAATCCTTTTCAGAAAGCAGGTTCATAGCGTGGCTTTCGAAAAGCAAAAAGAGGCTGATAGACCTGCGTGTCAACATAGTACCTTAGCAAGCACGGAACAAAGGGGTCAAGAAAGATCCAAAAAAGCTCATCGCCTCCTTTTCCATTCTGGCCTCGTCGCTCATCTTGAGAGCCATGGTTGGAAACATCCAGGAGTTCGCGTCACTTGACAAGACCCCGTTCAATACACGAAACCAAGGTTGGAGGATGGAATGATGGGGGGACACCAGGTTTTGTTTATTCATGAAATGATAATATAGAGGGCACACCCCATCTGTGGACCCTTGACACCACTCCTTTCCTGTCAATCGCGCCTGTCCAGAGGAACGCGTTTTTTTCGGTTGGATTGTCAGGGAATCACCCTTATTCCTGAGGTTGGGACGCGTCAGAGTTTGTTTGAGCGTGGTCTCTGCAAGACTGAGATACATGCATGGATCAAGAAAGAAGTGAGGCAAAGTGTTTATTGGTATCCAGCACTGCTCATACCCTTGGCCCAATTCTCTAGCCTCTCCTTTTCTCTCAGCTTGACGACCAGTTCTTCTGCTGTCCTGGCCATCTCGTCGCGGTCGACTGAACGAGTCTGGAAACGAACAGACTCTCCGGATGAGTTACTCGTTTGATACATGGAGATATCGATAACGTACATCGTCAGGAAGTCGCCCTCCTCTTCCGTCATGAACTGGGCAATGGCGCGGTTATAGTTGCCAGATGGCCTAGTGTCTAAGAATCTCAGCAGCCTCGAGTTGTCGGGCATATGGTCCATAAGCTCTCAGGTACCAACTGGGCCGTCTAGACTAACGACGTACTTGACAAGATTTGTTAGGTTCAGACCATGTGTCACAACTTTCGAAAATTCTGCATCAAGGACGTCGCTGAATCGGGCAGTATCGATGTTGCCAGGCATGAAGCCACTCTTCTCCTGACAATACTTCAAGATCGATACGAGACCGTCTTGTTGATTGTCACGTTCCTCAAAGACCCTTCGGAGTTCGGCGTTTGGATCGTAGGCGAATCTTCCGACATGGAATCCTGCAGAGTAATCACCCATTGTGGTGCTATTTGTTGCTTACGTTCTTGCAGTGGGTGCAGTACCGGAGATATCAAGGTAAAGAGGACGTATTGTAAGTTTGATGATAATGAAAACAAGACAAGGTGGTATCGCTTTCATAGTAAACTTACGGCTCTTTGCTAAGACAAGGATGGGAAGAAAAAGTTGAAAGGCGTCCTGAGCCTGTGTAGTGGTTTTTATAGAACGAAACATGGAGATAACCCAGAATTCTTCCAGCCTACGGCACATTCCAAGATCGAGTTTGGAAAACAAAAGTTGAAGCGTGAGAATTTCCAAAAGCACAGGCAGTTTGGGCGTGGGCCCCGATTTTCTCTTTCGCCATTTTTTTGATCAGCTCTGCAGATGATGTTCTGGAAGGACTGAATACGGTCGGGGGGTGTTTGATTACTTGGTCTGGAATCATTTTCTTCCGGGACAGCCGCGTGCATGTACAGTACATGTGCTATCTTGAGCTATGGGCTCATCATTGTATCGAACCCCTCGAGTGTTTGCATGATCAACAATATTCTACCCATTTGCTTGGTCGAGTGCGTGTCAAAAACAGGAGTCGGCGCACTGGAAGAAAAACGTGCAATTCAAATCGTGCCCAGTGGTAGAAAAGATCTGCAGAAGAGGAGGCCCGGGCGGTTGTGCATTCCAAAGGAACGTGTCACACGAGTTCCTTCATCTCAAAGGTCGGCTTTGACATTGACATTGGCCTTGACACACACAATCTTTAACAGATCCAGCGACACGCTTGCATTGGCTGCCAGCGCGCCCACTCCCTTTATCGTGTCGAAATCCTGCAACCCTTTCCGATTGCAATTGCGGACAGAGCTCTCCACCCCAGACTTGACAGAGTCTGTTAACCCATCCACCAAAGGCTGCACAAGACTCTGACCCGTCATTGGCTTCAATGAGAATTGAGTGGGCACACCCCGTATGTGGACTCTTGACGCCACTCCTTTCAGTCACGTCTGTCCTGAGGAAAGCGTTATAACCTCCCCATAAAGTCGTCAGCAGTTTTTATCGGTTGGATTGTCAGGGAATCACCCTGATTCCTGAAGTTGGGACGCGTCAGAGTGCGACTGAGATACGTGGCCTAAGATAGAAACAGGGCAAAGTGTTTATTGGTATCCAGCACTACTTATACCCTTGGCCCAGTCCTCCAGTCTCTCCTTTTCTCTCAGCTTGATGACCAGATCGCCTGCTGTCCTAGCCATCTCGTCGCGGTCGACTGAACGAATCTCGATTCGAACAGACTCTCCGGATGAGTTACTCGTTTGATACATGGAGATCTCGATGACGTACATCGTCAGGAAGTCGCCCTCCTCTTCCGTCATGAACTGGGCAATGGCGCGATTATAGTTGCCAGATGGCCGAGTGTCTAGGAATCTCAGCAGCCTCGAGTTGTCGGGCATATTGTTCACAAGGTCTCGGGTGCTCGTTGGGCCTCCATGAGTGAGGTACTTGACAAAAGTTGTCTGGTTCATATTCTTTGTCAAAACATTAGAAAACTCTGCATCGAGGACGTCCCTGAATCGGGCGGTATCGATGTTGCCAGGCATGAAGCCACTCTTCTCTTGGCAATACTTCAAAATTGACCCGAGACCGTCTTGTTGATTGTCACGTTCCTCAAAGACCCTTCGGAGTTCGGCGTTTGAATCGTAGGCGAATCTTCCTACATGGAATCCTGCAGAATAATCTCCCATTGTGGTGCTATTTGTTGCTTACGTCTTGCAGCGGGAGCAGTGCCGGAGTGAGCAAGGTAAAGAGGACCGCACAGTACAGTAGTGTAAGTTTGGTGATAATGAAAACAAGACAGAGTGGTATCGCCTTCATAGTAAACTTACGACTCTTTGCTAAGACAAGGATGGGAAGAAACAATTGAACGATGGGTCAGAAGTAAAAAGGCATCTGAGGCTGTGTGGTGGTTTTTATAAAACACAGCATCGAGTTTGGAAGCATGAAAGTTGCAGCGTGAGAATTGAGCCTTCCGAAAGAGTCGAAATGATTGAATACGGTCGGGGGGGGGATCTTGTTCTGGACTCGTTTCTTTCCGAGGAGACAGCCTCGTACATGTACACAAACTGCAGTGTGCAGAGCACTGCTCGAGTCAGAACATCGTTCTTTGTGTATAACAGCACAGTTGCCGTTGTCGTTAATCACTCAGGGGCAACAAGTTACTGTTCAGGGGTACCACGAAGCACGGTATAGCACTCGCTTGTTTGGTGTTCTTTGCTGAAGATTCTGTGGACTTCCGTGCGCTGCACAATTCCCACTCCTCTCAGCTAAGCAACCAACTCACCCGCTCTTCTGACGATCTTGTTGTGATCAATTGAATGGCAAGCGTACTGAGCCTTCCACTATAATGGGAACTCCTAGAATCATAGCGCCGCCCATGCACGCGGTACATCTTTCAATTGCGTCTGTCCTGAGGAAGAGGAACGCGTTTTGATATCCCTATCAAGTTGCCAACAGTTTTGTTGGTTGGATTGTCAGGGAATCACCTGGTTCTTGAGGCTGGAACGCGTCAGAGTTTGTCTATGCGCGATGATTCTGTTGACTGAGATACATGGCTTACGAAAGAAGTGTTTATTCCCTATATTGGTACTAGTATCCAGGGCTGCTCATACCCTTGGCCCAGTCCTCCAGTCTCTCCTTTTCTCTCAGCTTGATAACCAGATCGCCTGCTGTCCTAGCCATCTCGTCGCGGTCGACTGAACGAAGCTCGGCGCGAACAAACTCACTGGAAGAGTTGCTTGTTTGAGACATACAGATTTCGATCATGTATAACGTTAGGAAGTCGCCCTCCACTTCCGTCATGAATTGGGCCAGGGCACGGTTATAGTTGCCAGATGGCCGACTGTCTAGGAATCTCAGCAGCCTGGAGTTGTCGGGCATATTGTTCACAAGGTCTCGGGTACTCGTTGGGCCTCCGTTCTTGATGTACTTGACAAAAGTGGTCTCGTTCACATTCTCTGTCACAACATTAGAAAATTCTGCATCAAGGACGTTCCTGAATCGAGTGGTATCAACGTCGCCAGGCATGAAGCCACTCTTCTCTTGGCAATACTTCAAGATCGACGCGAGACCGTCCTGTTGATTGTCACGGTCCTCAAAGACTCTTCGGAGTTCGGCGTTTGGATCGTAGGCGAATCTTCCGACATGGAATCCTGCAGAATAATCTCCCATTGTGGTGCTATTTGTTGCTTATGTCTTGCAGCGGGAGCAATATCGGGGAGAGCAAGGTAAAGAGGACGTAAGTTTGGTGATGGTGAAAACAAAACATGGTGGTATGGCCTTCATAGTAAACTTACGACTCTTTGTTGGGATAGGGATGGGAAGAAGCAGTTGAAAGATGGGTCAGAAACGAGCTTGTGTAGTGGTTTTTATAGAACGCAGCAGGAGATAACCAGAATTCTTCTAGCTTACAGTCCATCTCATGGTCGAGTTTGGAAAACAAAAGTTGCAGCGTGAGAATTTGGTCTTCCAAACAGTCAGGACAATTTGGGCATGGGTCCCGATTTTTTTTGCTTTTGCCTTTTTTTTTTTCATCAACTCTGCAGATAATGTTCTGAAAGGATTGAATACAGCCAGGGGGGTGCATGGTTTAATTGCCTGGTCTTGACTCGTTTTCCTCCGAGGAGAGACGAGCAGCGTACACAAACTGCAGTGTTTTGAGCACTGTTCGAGTCAGAACATCGTTCTGTGCAATAACAGCACAGTTGCCGTTGTCGTTGATCGCTCAGGGGCAGAAAGATACTGTCCAGGGATACCACCAAGTCTTAGCTCATCTTTACGGCCAGCGTTCACGCGTCTTCGCTCCCAATTAACCCAGATTCCCCTTATCGTAGAACGATACAAGTGCTGAAGTACAGCACAGTGCAGCACTCGCCTGTATTGGTGTCATTTGCTGATGATTCTGTGGACATCATGCATTGCTCATTCCCACTCCTTTCTCTCAGCTAAGCAACCGACTAGTCCGTTCTTCTGACGATCTTGTGGTGATCAATTGAGAGGCAACCATACTGAACCTTCTCACTGTAATGGGTACTCCCAGGTTCATAGCGCCGCCCATGCATGCGGTACATCTTTCAATCGCGTCTGTCCTGAGGAAGAGGAACGCGTTTTGACATCCCTGTCTAGTTGCCAACAGTTTTGTCGCATGGATTGTCAGGGAATCACCCTGATTTCTGATGTTGGGACGCGATAGAGTGTGACTGAGATACGTGGCCTAAGATAGAAATAGGGCAAAGTGTTTATTGGTATCCAGCACTGCTCATACCCTTGGCCCAGTCCTCCAGTCTCTCCTTTTCTCTCAGCTTGACGACCAGATCGCCTGCTGTCCTAGCCATCTCGTCGCGGTCGACTGCTCGAAGCAGGACACGAACAGACTCACTGGACAAGTTGCTCGTTTGAGACGTCCAGATATTGATGACGTACAATGTCAAGAAGTCGCCCTCCAGTTCTGTCATGAACTGGGCAATGGCGCGGTTATAGTTGCCTGATGGCCGAGTGTCTAGGAATCTCAGAAGCCTGGAGTTGTCGGGCATATGGTTCACAAGGTCTCGGGTACTCGTTGAGCCTCCATTCTTGATGTACTTGACAAAAGTTGTCTCGTTCATATTCGTTGTCAAGACATTAGAAAACTCTGCATCAAGGACGCTCATGAATCGAGTGGTATCAATGTCACCAGGCATGAAGCCGCTCTTCTCTTGGCAATACTTCAAGATTGATGCGAGACCGTCCTGCTGATTGTCACGGTCCTCAAAGACTCTTCGAAGTTCGGCGTTTGGATCGTAGGCGAATCTTCCGACATGGAATCCTGCAGAATAATCACCCATTGTGGTGCTATTTGTTGCGTACGTTTTGTAGCGGGTGCAGTACAGGAGTGAGCAAGGTAAAGAGGACGTAAGTTTGGTGATAGTGAAAACAAGACGAGGTGGTATCGTCTTCGTAGTACACTTGCGACTCTTTGCTAAGACAAGGATGGGAAGAAGCAGTTGAAAGATGGGTCAGAAATGAAAGGCATCCGAGCCTCTATAGTGGTGGTTTTTATAGAATGCAGCATCGAGTTTGGAAGCATGAAAGTTGCAACGTGAGAATTGGGTTTTCCAAAAGCGCAGGAACAATTGGGGCATGGGCCCCGATTTTCTCTTTCGCCATCTTTTTTTTTTTTTTTTTTTTGTTTTGGTCAAGTCTGCAGATGATGTTTTCGTGCCAACAACAGAACTTGGCGCACGGAGGGAAAACGTGCAAGTCAAATCGTGCCCAGTGGTAGAAAAGATCTGCAGAAGAAGAGGCCCGGGCGGTTGTGCATTCCAAAGGAACGCGTCACACGAGTTCGTTCATCTCAAAGGTCGGCTTTGACATTGACATTGGCCTCGACACACACAATCTTGAACAGATCCAGCGACATGCTTGTAATGGCCGCCAGCGTGCCCACTCCTTTTTCCTGTCGAAATCCAACAAATCCTTCCGATTGCAATTGCGCACAAAGCTATCCACCATAGTCTTGACATAGTCTGATAACCCATCTACCAAAGGCTGCACAAGACTCTGGCCCGTCAATGGCCTCACCACCGCCTTATCCACCACTCCCGCGAGAGAGTCGACCGTCTTGTCAAGCGCGCCACCCAGTTTCTTGCCCAAAAGACCGCCCACAAGCCCTCGCTTCTCCACCTTGTCATTGTGATCCTCACACTTCTTCTTGAAGTCCGACAGAATCTCTGTCCGGAGATGACTGGCATCCTTGGTCAGCTCTGCAGAAAGCATCACATCCAACAATTGAACCGCCTTATCAACCTCCCGCTGAACACAATCCCCGGTGACACAGTCCTGATGAACCACTTTTTCACACCGACTCGGCAGCTTTTGTAGATACTCGGCCTCCAATCGCGCACAGCGGTCCTCCACCGTCTTCATGAACAGATCCGAGGTCTGACTATCCATCGTCAGTTTCCCAAACTGACCCATGGCCTGTCCGTTCTCGGCCGAGGATGGACTCATGGGGGCAGTCTTTGTCGGCGTGGACGATGATAAAGAGACCTTGTTCTGGAGTGTGATCTTGTGAGGCGCGATTGCCTTTTGGATCTGGGTCTCAAATAGTTTTTGCAACGAGGACGCCTCGGCTTTGGCCGCAATGTCGAACAAGACAAGGCTCTGCACATGTTTGACAAGCTTTGGTTTTTTGATCAATGGATGTAGGTGGGCCCAAGAATGGGGGGTCTTCAGTAAGGAATTCCACTGCCAGGGGGGATCACTCATGTCGCCTGTTTCGTTGGCTTCGCTGTGGGGGGGTCATCCTCAGCGCCAGTGCCCATAAGTTCAGCGGGGATAAGTTCAGAATCAATATTCGTGTCCTCTGGAGCAATTGAGGCAGGTGGATCCTCTGGCACAGACGTAGGTACCGGCGCACCGTCCTCTGGTGGTAGTGTTGCTCTGGCAACACAGGAGTCGGTGTTCGGAATGGAGAAGCCGAAGGGGTGCCATAGGTAAAGTCGAACAAAAGCGTGTAAGCCATATGGGTAGAATACGACGACTCGGATGTCTTTGCCACGGATATTCATTGGGTGCGATTGTTGGGGTTGCAGTCTTGGTAGGCCAGCTACCATCAACAATGGACAAAAACATGGATGATGGATGAGAAACAAATCCTTCCTTGTCTGGAACAAAAGTCTTTCTGCCTCGTATTTTTTTTACCGGCCCAGACCGATGGTGATTGGTGGTGGACATTGCTCGGCAGAAGCGGTGGTAGCGATTCCACTGAGGGGCTAGTATGGCTAGGGACCCAAGGGTTGTCCAGAATGGAGGGTGTGAACTGGACACAGTCATTATGATGCGGGGCCCTGAAGAAAAAAACTTCCAGGTGATATGAAGCAGTGAATTTGAAAGAGAGACAGAAAGTTGTCGGTCTCTGTCAAATCCATTTTCGGAAGCAAGTCCGTAGCGTGGCTTTCAAAAAAGTAGAGAAGCAGACAGAGCTGGATGCCATCGTGGTACCTCAGCAAGCACAGAACATAGGGGTCAAGAAAGATCCAAAAAAAGCCCACCGCCTCCTCCATTCTGGCCTCGTTGCCAACTTGAGAGCCAAGCATGGAAACATCCAGGAGTTACAAGACCCCGTTCAATACACGAAACCCAGGTTGGAGGAAGGAATGATGGGGGGACACCAGGTTTTGTTTATTCATAAGTGAGGCAGAGTGTTTATCGGTATTCAGCACTGCTTATACCCTTGGCCCAGTCCTCCAGTCTCTCCTTTTCTCTCAGCTTGATAACCAGTTCGTCAGCTGTCCTAGCCATCTCGTCGCGGTCGACTGAACGAAGCTCGATACGAACAGACTCATTGTACCTCTCGCTCGTTTGAGACGTCCAGATATCGATGACGTACAACGTCAGGAAATCGCCCTCCAATTCCGTCATGAAGTGGGCCAGGGCACGGTTATAGTTGCCTGATGGCCGACTGTCTAGGAATTTCAGAAGCCTCGAGTTGTCAGGCAAATTGTTCACAAGGTCTCGAGTACCTGCTGCACCTCCATTTGACATGCGCTTGACAAAAGTGGTCTGGTTCTGATTCTTTGTCACCACATTAGAAAACTCTGCATCAAGGACGACCAAGAATCGAGGGGTATCAGTGTTGCCAGGCATGAAGCCGCTCTTCTCTTGGCAATATCTCAAGATCGACCCGAGACCGTCTTGTTGATTGGCACGTTCCTCAAAGACTTTGCGGAGTTCGGCGTTTGGATCGTAGGCGAAACTTCCGACATGGAATCCTGCAGAATAATCTCCCATTGTGGTGCTATTTGTTGCTTACGTCTTGCAGCGGGAGCAGTACCGGAGTGAGCAAGGTAAAGAGGACGCACAGTACTGTAAGTTTGGTAATGGTGAAAACTAAACAAGGTGGTATCGCCTTCATCGTAAACTTACGGCTCTTTGTTGGGATAGGGATGGGAAGAAACAATCGAAAGTCGGGTCAGAAATGAAAGGCATCCAAGCCTGGGTAGCGGTTTTTATAGAACGCAGCATGGATTTAACCAGGATTCTTCTAACCTACAGTCCATCTCATATCGAGTTTGGAAAAACAAAAGTTGCAGCGTGAGAATTGGGTCTTCCATGGCCTGAGTCCCGATTTTTTTTTTCTTTCACCTTTTTTTTTTTGGGGGGGGGGGGGGGGGGTGGTTGGTTGGTTTTTCATCAACTGTGCAGATGATGTTCTGAAAGGACTGAGTAAGTCAGGGGGTGCATGGTTGGTTGCCTGGTCTGGCCTCGTTTTCCTCCGAGGAGAGACGAGCGGCGTACACAAACTGCAGTGTTCTGAGCACTGTCCGAGTCAGAACATCGTTCTTTGTGCAACGTCAGCACAGTCGCGGTTGTCGTTGATCACTCAGGGGTAAAAAGATACCGTCCAGGGGGCACCAAGTCTTAGCTCATCTTTACTGAACTCTATAGCAAAGCAGACATTAATCTTGTGGTTTCTTGCTCCAACTGTTCGCGTTCACGCGTTATCGCTCCCAATTAACTCAGGATGTCCTTGTCGTAGAATGATACAAGGACTGAAGTACAGCACTTGCCGGTATTGGTGTCATTTGCTGATGATTCTGTGGACATCATGCATTGCTCATTCCCACTCCTTTCTCTCAGATAAGCAACCGACTAGTCCGTTCTTCTGACGATCTTGTGGTGATCAATTGAGAGGCAACCATACTGAACCTTCTCACTGTAATGGGTACTCCCAGGTTCATAGCGCCGCCCATGCATGCGGTACGTCAACTCAACAAAATACAAAGACAGGAAATCCCCCGTTCGCTTCTGTGATGAGCTTAGCCATTGATCAGTTGCAATTGCCCACTGAAGGCCGATCAGCCAAGAACTTTTGACAGCCCTTCTCGTTTATCGTACTTTAGAATTGTGGTCAGACTGTTCTTTGCTTTGATGTTAGAGTCGTTGACGTTCTGGCCAACATGGGACGCAGTTAATAGGTCCCACATTGTCCTTTTCTAAAAAATTGCCAATGGCAAGGAGTAATTTTGGTTTTGTCCACTTAATTGCGATGATGAGAATCGCGTGCATGCGGTTCTGATGTCTGAGGTAATGAGGTAATCAGGAAAAATGAAAATGAAGGTAGAAAAAAGCTGCACAGTAGACGATGTACTTGAGCATTGGGCTCATCATTTGTTCTGAACATTTGTGAGAGCGAATGTTCCTTTGTGCTATCCCATGTATTATTGTATCCACTTGTGAGTTAATTGAACCCCACCAAGTGTTTGCATGATCAACAATGTTCTACCAACTTGGTTGAGTAAAGCCCGTGCCAATAACAAAAGTCGGCGCACTGGAAGGAAAGGAAAACGTGCGATTCAAATCTTGCCCAGTGGTTGGAAAGATCTGCAGACGAGGAGGCCCGGGCATTTGTGCATTCCAAAGATATGTGTCTCTGATTCCTACTCACTCCTTCTTGTGCCCCAGTCTGCTCTGGTGCATGAACTGCAGCGTCAATTGAAGAAGGAACAATGGTAGGACCCGGACGGGGGCGTGTGAGAAAACACCGCGAGGGGGCAATGACAACGGGAAACTCCCAACAACCAGGTGCAGATAGAAAGATGCATGGTTTTGCAGAACGCGCTTGTTCACACGATGCACTGTTCGGACAACTCTTTCGAAATGTTGACGCGACCTATAAATTATCACTGATCCCGCCACAAATCCCCGTCTGCCATTCCCTTCACTCTCTGCTATCAGGAAACTCTACCATGTTGTTCATCAAGACTCTTGTCACCCTCATCTCTGGTAAAGATCACCAAGAGACCCAAAGAAAAGAAAAAAACGCGGTTAACGCGGTTCCTGAATGTTTTTTGTTCAGCACCATCACCTAAGAAACTGACAACCTCATGTTGTTTTTTTCCTGATTGATAGCTACGGCCGTTTTGGCCCAAGGCACAGCCAATGCCGTCGCATCTGGTGCCATCCTTATTGGCAAGGACGCTACCGAGAACCCGGTGACCCCTCTCTCGATGTTCCAGAACCGTGTCAACCACATCACGGCATTGTCTTCTGTTCTGGCGTTTTCCGCTGAACTGGCGAATTTCGAGCCAGCAGAGAGTCCCGCAAAGTCTCTTGTGAGCTCTCTTGACCTCTTTGTCCAAAAGATCTCCACTTTCCCTGGATTCGTCAACAGCGGCTTCCTCGACAGGTCCATCGCTTTGAACGGTTCCTTCACTCAGATGGAGAAGGCGATCCGCGAGGCCGACGACTCGATCACCCATCTGCCTCTGATTGCCCGTAACATTCGCGATCTGACCCCTGGTTTCATCCAGGACAAGTCTTTGAAGAAATGGATCTTAAGTCTTGTTTTGCTCGAACAGCCCTCGGATTCCTCGGATGTCAGATTCAAGCTTGCTCGCCTTGTTTTGACTCTCTCGACCGACGCAACCAATACTGTGTACATTCCTGAGCAGTCTGCCAGACTCACCATTGCTGACTATCACGTCAATGGAGGAAGCTTGGTTGTGAATGCAGACAGGTTGAGCCAGATGATCCCCACCGTTGTCAGCCCTCGCGATGTCATTGACTTGCTCACTTCCCCCAAGGTCACTGAGAATATCGCTGCGCGAGGATGGGAATTTCTCAAGGAAAAGTACCGCAAGGTCGAGTCCCACGATTGGCAGCTCGTCTTCAACTGGAAGAAGTAGGCTCTCAACTACGAACCTCGCTGCTCGAACTCGTTCTCATCCCATCGGGAGTGGCCATCATCAGGATGCCCTTCCGTAGAACAAGATGTACAAATGAAACTATTGAACTGAAATAAAAGACAATACTCTTTGCAGCCATATTCAAGTGCTTCTTCCTGTTCTTGTGCCGTTCTATTCGGTTACAATCTTTCCACGATCCTTGGTCATCACTTTTTTGTAGTCTTACGGCGTGTGTTCGTCTGGGTCTCAGTGTTCTTCGATCCCCCTCAACCTTGTCATCATCCTTGGGCTTCACTTTTTTGAATCTTACAGCGTGTGTTTGTCTGTTCTTGGAGATCCCTCAACCTTTCCATCCTCCTTGGACATGACTTTTTTTGCATGTTTCCGTTCGATTCTCAATGCTTTTGGAGATCAAGCTTCCACCCAAGAGTATGGACCCCTCATCTCGCGCCATTTTTTCTTTTTTTTTTTTTGGCCGTTTTACGCGGTTGATTGTCCGGAGCTGTTTCGTAAGCAGTCAATTGGATGTACCAAGCATGAAAGTCGGTTGGGGTGACGGGGAAAGTGTGTTTTAAGAGCAATTGACGCGTTTCTGTTAGCGTAAGAAGTTCAACTTGTGAAGTTTTCGCCGTATTTTCGCGGCCACCGTGGAGTAGAGTGGAGTGAACCACAAAGAACAAGGCATCAAGCATGCAAGTTGCATGACTGCAAAAAAGAATCAAAGCGTGTGGCGTTCAGGCCAGCGGTACAGTGCAGTGCATTGTTGTTGCAGCAAGGATTTTCGTGTCCCGATCTCCTCTTTTGCAGACATGGGTCCTTGCTTACTTGTTGCTCCCCTGAACGACAGATCCAGAACTGTGTCGAATACCACCGCCCACCCTCCCCAAGATTTTACTTTCAACTTTCTGAAATACTAGGCGCGCTAAGACCTCGCTGGTGAGCAATTGGGTGAAGCACCCTTGCCCCCAACCCCTCAACCCACAACCCCACAACCCCCGCGTTGACATGGAAACTGCCACCTCTCTTGTTGTCCAAGTCCACAAGTCCTCTAGAGGTGGCGAGCATCGATCTCTTCCTTCATTCTTGGAGCTACCCTAACGCTGTCGGGACGACCTGGATCTATGCGACTAGGTTGGCCGACTTTTCACGACAGCGATAAGTTGCCTGATTTCGAAAGAGCAGACAAGCGGAACCCCGCTGATCGGAAAGGATCTTCTCCCCCCCCCTCCCTTCTCCCACCCACTGCCTCCTCCTCAATTGGAGGGATTTTCTTTGTTACAAACGAGTCTCCTTCACTTCTCTGATTCTCCTTCGTCATCAATTGTAATCGTTCTTTCGACTCCAAGAAACCATCCTCATCATTAAAAACTCTGGGTTCTGAACTTTCCATGCATCTTCAGTGTTGAGCCTGGGGAGCGGAAGAGCAAGATGTTTTTTTTTGTTGCTATCGTGTTGGGCAAATCATCTGAAGTGCAAAAGTTCACGGGCCTCTTTCAACAAGAGCACAATCATCCCTGCGAGTTCTCCTCCACGCAAAGGCTCTGATGCATTAGTAGACAAATGGGAACGTTGTGGCCCATTCTTTTTTTTTTTTTTTTTTTTTTTTCACGTTCAGGGTTGGTAGGGTGGAATGGATACACTTTTATTCGCTTCTGTCTGGAGATATGGGGGAACTAACTCGTCAAGAAATGAGGAAGGGGGATTGAAGCAACCATTGGACATCAGAGTTGAGTGTGATGTGAGAAGAGGCTTTAGTGCTCTTTGGCGGCAACCTTTTGGTGGGCCTTCTCAAAGCAGGAGACCTGGGAACCACCGGGCGAGGTGGCGCCATTGGCCCAGTCGTCAAAGCTTCCGCTTCCCAAAAGCTCGTCGAGCTTTACGGCGTTGGTGACCAAGGAAGCTGTCAGGACCTTGAAGACAGATCGGTTGACGCGGTAGCTCTGGGAGCTGTAAGTCTTCTTGCCCGATGTTTCGAGTTCCATCTCCAAGGTGGTGTAGAAGATGGTGGCAACCAATTCGCCATCCGACTCCATGACAGTCATCTGCGTGAAAAGAGACTTGTCGGCCTTCTTGGTACTGTGGTTCAGGACGCTGTTGGCCATATCGTTGATCGAGTCGACCACCTTGTTCACGTCAGCACCAACGACACCTTCATACGCTTTCTTGATGTCGTTGATCATGAGCTGGACGTTGACCGAGGTCTGGCTTTGACCAGTTTGCTCATTGAAAATGAGGAGGAAGCCTAGGATCAAGAGAGAGAACGGAATGGGGCGAAAAGAGATAAAATTGTAAGGATCCATTGTGAATTAGCAACCGATCCACTCGCAAGAGTATTTTGGAGACACCAATGGGGTCCTGTTTTTTACCTGGGAAGGTGCTGACTTTCTTGATATACTCGTTAAACTGCGCCTGTTGGTTATCCAAACCCTGGGCTGGGAAAAAGTTGGCCAACTTGGCAGAGTGGGTCAAGATCGTGCCAACGGCATCGGGGTGGTTCTTGGGGTCTCTGTAGAGATCCACACCGGTGGCTCCATAGGACTTGACATTCTGGACAAAAGGCTGGGAGATAAGATCGCCGGTGCTGTCTCTGGGGATTCCTGGGGCGGGCAATTGGGGGGCATGGCGGGGGGAACGGCCGGTGGCCCAAAGGACGTAGTCTTTAGCTTCAGGGTGGATGGCAGCCATTGTCGCTGGGGGAGGAGGGTGGTCAGAAAACAAAGGTAGGCCTGGTCAGTATTAGGGAAGAAAGAAACTTGCTGACACACGAGTTGAATAGGACCTACTAGGTGTTCTTGGTGTTGTTTGGAGAGAGGTGGAAGGAGCAGAGGTGGTTGGGTGAGGTCTTGAACAAAAAACTGGCTGTCTTTTTATACTTGAGCGGCCTCGTCTTCCTTGTCTGCTCAAATGTTAGGACGCGTTCATTCTCTCCCCCAGTGGGCTCAACACTGAGAAGAAGTAGACTACAGTGAGGAAACATCTTACGATCAAAGCACAGGTCCGGATGATTACTCGAGCAAACAAACAAGAAAGAATAGCCTGTAGTCTAACGTTCTTTGACAGACTACCAACACAGCTGGATTGTCATGGGTCTGGCCTTGGAGCCTGGAACTCTTTTTTTTTTCTGTTTCTTTCCATCGTGCGAATTCATGCGGAACAATTGCTCCTCGTCTACACAATCTCTTCATGGTGCATGCATGCAAAAGGTCCGGCTGATGCATGTCGATTTTTTCAATTGAGCGATCACAACTTGCACATGAAACTATTGTCAACAGTTTTTATCGCAGAGAAGAAAAGGTATGCACGTCGAAAGAATGTGCGGCTGTTGAAAACAAAAAGTTATTTTCTATCAAGACATCTCAGGACCCGAGTTCAGAAAGCGTAGGTACAAGCTTACATGTTCCGAAGAAGGAGCTCGAGTCGGACGCGACTCAATGGTTCCTTTCCTTATCGGTACAAATCATTGTGCATGCATGCAGTACTCCTGGAAGAACGCCCCGTTCTATTTTTTACTCTTGAAAGCAATTCATTTTGGATGGGGGACGGGGGATTAAGACAACTTTTGTTTACATATAGTACTTTCAAGTTGAAAGAGTGGCATTAAGTCAGCGAGGAAGAATGAGAGGCCGTTCTGTCTTTTTGTTCAGAACATGTTGCTTACGACGGAAGACCGAGTGCAGATCCCTTCGTTCGTGCATCCCTTTTGCCCTGAAAAGTCTCAGAGCCCTTTTTTTTTTCTTCCAGCATGTTTGCGAGTTTTCTGAGCAATTCAAGGCATCTGGGAGCGTGAGAACGCGACAAGGACGCGAATCCCACGCTCTTTTATCAACCGTGAGAGTGTAATATGCAAAATCAGGGGGAAATTCTAGCAAGAACTACACGTTGCCCGGTGCTTTATTTCTGTAGGAGAGGAACTATGAGTGCGTGTCGCTTACACATCTGTACATTTGAATATTCCCCTGGACAAAGTGGGCGACAGCACGACTTGTTTCGCTGGCAGTCTTCCATTACCAGTCGAACACGAACTGCCGATCCCTCTGTTGGGACTCAGCATCGGTTTCCCTGCAAAGGGTCCAATCAACCGAGAATGCCTCTTCCTCCACGACTTTGGGAGAGCTGAAAAGAACCAGGGCATCACTTGGCCTAACAACCTTGGGGATCAGTCTGCTCAAGGAAACGGCGTTTCTGACAAAAGAGTCGCCACTGACAGAGAACTCGGCGATGACGAGTTCAGCATTCTGCTTGGGGATGAAGACCGTGTGGTGCAAGTCAGTCGAAAGGGACAAGGTCACCCGTGCCAATTTGAAGCTGACAGTGTAAGAATTCGAGTCTTTTTCAAGAACGACGAGACTAAGGATCCATTTTTTCAATGACTTGTCCTTGAACTGGCCAGGAATCAACTCTCGGAAGCTACGGGCAATCAAGGGTAGGTCAGGAATATCATTGGCTGCGTCACGGATTTCTTTCTCGAACTGAGTGAAGGAGCCATTGAGGACGATGGTCTGGTCGAGCACACTGGCGGTGGTGAATCCAGGAAAGGACGAAACCTTCTCCACAAAGGCATCCAAACTGTTGACCAGAGTCTTTGCCGGCTTATCTGATGGAGAGAAGTTGGTCAACTGGGCGGCGTAGGCAAGGACCGACGAAACACCGCTGATGTGGTTGGTTCGATGCTCAAAGATTGAACGCGTGGTGACAGTCGCTTCTGTTGTATCCTTTCCGACAAAGATGGCTCCCGAAGCAACAGCATTGGCCGCGCCTTCCACCACCACCACCGCTGTGGCAATGATAAAATATTTGCGACAAAGATTAGCTATTGCTGAAAGCAAGGATGAGGACATGTACGGGTGAGGGGAGGCTGCTAACCAGAGATGAGAACGATGAGGGACTTGACAAAAAGCATGTCGAGGATGTTTGTGGGAGAAGCGTGAGAGGATGATAGGTGAGAATGGGGGTGAATTGGTGAAAGCGTGGGGGATTTATATCTCGCGGCCGCATCATCTCACAAGTGGAGATAGATTGTCGGCAGGGAAGCAAGCACGGGCCGACTTCGCAAGATGGCCGTTCAACTTTCCAAAGTTTCTTTCCTTCTTTCCCAGATGCCGTTCTTTGTCGTGGTCGTACGTATCCTCCTTAATCTCAGAATGTCGCCACCGCGTGCCTAGACTCCATAAAAAGTCAGTCGGTGAAAGTCGGACGACAGGGGAATCACGCATCCGCGTTTGGATGGCACAACCGCTCAGACTTCTCACTGTGAGGATCCTCCCGCACACCAGTCGCTTTTGGATATGCCAGTGGCAACATTTTCAAATCTTGGTGTCCTCGGGCTTTTGGAAATTGCCTAGGTCTAGATGCTTATCTCCTCTGGACCTTTGGGAGGGCTACTGGAAAGGCTGGTCATTTAATTGTCCTCTCGAGCACGGACACCCCGCTATGATGACTCTATTCTCGGGCTCATGGAGTCAAACATTGCGCCACGAGCGACAGGACAGCGTAGAGAGCAAGGGTTTATCGTCCCTGTCGTCGAATGGGAAGACAAAGATGGTAATTGAGGTTCTTCACTGAATGGCACAGGTGGTTGACGGACTACTACAACTCTGTGTAAGGATGTCCATTTGCCCGAATGTTTGGTATCCAGAGTGAAGGAAACAAAACCTCCGAGGAGAAACAAGATGCGTAAAATGGCTTCCACCATCGGGGAAACGTTGTGATACAAAACAGCCACTCACACATTGTCAAATAGGAGATCAGATACAGTCGATGAGTCCACCAACATTTGAGTTTATCCAGTTGGCGACGATGTTCAGAGAAAGAAAACAACACGAGGGGGGACGCCACATCGATCTCCATGATACTCAACGGCCATGACTTTATCGCGATAACCATCTAATGGAGCGAGAAGCTCGCACTGGAACATCACTGGGTCCAGGGTCTGGACGCAACGGACAATGGGTCGGCATGTCTGTGAATCTTTGTCACCAAATCGTTCCATCAATTATTTTTTTTGGTGGTTTTCCATCGAACACACTTCTTGTCCAGTCAGCCACATACTACCACAGTGTTTATGAAAGGGAAAAAATACCAGTTTTTTCATCATTCTTTGTGAAAATGAGTACAGAGAGTGGAGGAGAGGGTGGGAGATGTCTACGAAGATGCATGATCTTGAGTTGCGAATGTCGCGTGTATATGGTGAGAGAGAAGGGAGAGATTAAGGATAACAAACTTTTTTACTGCTGCGCGCACTGCACACCGGGGTGGCCGCCCTCCTCGTCATCATCGCCGCCCATATGGCCCTGCTCGGCTCTTGCCTTCTGGCGGGGATCCATCTCGGTCAAGGAGACCTCCTCAACATGAGCTCCCTTGGGGAGAGCAGGCAAAGCAGCGGTAGGGGGAAGGATTAAGCGAAGCTGCTCAATCTTGGAAATTTCGGTCCAGTTGGCAGCAGGGAACTCGATCTCGAACTGAATGTACAAGTTGCCAAAGTCGTGGTGTCTCTCCGTGGGCATACCCTGTCCCATAACAGCCTTCAAATCGCCTATTGACAAAGAACACAGGTCCAGTTGAGATGAGCACAGAGTTAGATCCAACTAGCTCAAATTCCATGAGTGATAAAAACGTCGCCGATCGTCGTGAGCTCTAGAAGCTGAACACTTACCAGGCTTGATGACCTCGCCAGGGAGAATCTCGACAACGAGAATACGGTCATCCAAGTGAGGAATCTGGATCTTGCCACCAGCAAGGGCAGTAACCAAGTCAATCTTGGCATCGTAAAACAAGTCGTCGCCGTTGCGTCTGAAGCGGTCGTGATCCTTCTGCTCCAGGACAATGACAACATCACCAGGGATGGTGCCGGGGGCCTGATCGCCCTCGCCGTTGAAGACAATCTTTCTGCCGTCCTTCATGCCACGGTCGATGTGAACCTCGAGGACCTTGCGAACAGGCATGACCTTGCGGGCATTGCAGTGCTTGCACTTGTCCTTGGCGTTGATGATCTCACCCTCACCACGGCAGTCGCCGCAGGGCTGCTGGATCTGCTGCATCATGGGTCCCATCTGACGAAGCATGACACGGTAACCCTGACCATGGCAGGTCGCGCAGGTCTTGACAGCGCCCTCCTTGCCACCCTTACCCTCGCACTTTTCACAGAGAACGTTCTTTTGAAGAGCAAGCTTGGTGGTCTTTCCCTTGTAAAGATCCTCCAAGGAGACCTTCAATCCATGAGCGACGTCCTTGCCACGACGGGGTCCAGAGGGACGACCGCCACGTCCACCGCCACCGCCACCTCCAAAGAAGTGGGAGAAGAGGTCCTCAGGAGAAAGGCCTCCCATTCCACCACCAGCTCCGCCCTCGCCCGAGAGACCAGCCTCACCGTATTGGTCGTAAACCTGACGCTTTTGCGAGTCAGAGAGAATATCGTAGGCGTGGCTGATTTCCTGGAACTTTTCAGAAGTAGCACCTCCAGTCTACATTGCAAACGAAGAGGAAAGGTGAGTCAAAACCGCTCTGTTGGTCGGCTGGTGGAGAGACGCAGAAGGGGGTTGGAGTGAAAAGGACAAGTCCAGAATCGTAGTAAAGTGTCCACAGCGGTTTTGTGTGGCAAACTGAAATCCACATCAGCCACTCCAAGCAAGAAAGAGAGGATCGGCCAGTGGAATGTCGAGGAGCAGGTTGTTGTTGTCCCATGTGTCGATGGAGCTATTATTTGCAAGTGTGGCTGCGACTGATGATGGATGCGGGGATGAAGACGGGATGAGGAGCAAATGGATGGGTGGATGGGCAAGGCAAAGCAAGGCAAGGCAAGGCAAAGTAGGGGGCGGTACCTTGTCGGGGTGGTACTTGAGGGCCAACTTTCTGTAGGCCTTCTTGAGCTCAGAGTCTGAGCATCCGGGATCGACCTCGAGGGCCTCGTAGTACTTGGTTTCCTTGACCATGGTGTGCTGTGGGGAGGGGGAGAGGGGGAGGAGAAGGAAAGAAAGTAGAAAAGAAAGCTGGGTCCGGGAGGAAGTGCCGGATGATGAAGTGGAGGAGAGAGAGAAGGAGCAGAGGATGGGCGGATGATCATCTTTTGTTGGCTGGCAGTTGGGTGGTCTCGGTGTGTTTCTGGCCCTGTCCTGGCTGGTGGAAGCGGACGAGCGGACCGACTGACTGACTGCGATGCGTTTGCCAAAAAAAAAAAAATCAAGGCACCATCACGTGCAGAATGTTCTCGAGCCAGCGGGAAAAGCAGTCCGCATTGTTGTTTTGTTTATTGGGGAGGCAACACACAACAAGCCTGCAAAAAAAAAAAAAAAAGACTCATCAACCCTCCTTCTTGGACGCACAAGGTCACTGCATTCGTTCGTTCGTTCATTCATTCATACACACATTCCCCCTCACAGATACACCTCCCAACCTCGTAACCCACACGCTCACTCCTCGCCATGGCTGACACCGTGCGATTCTATATGGAGGAGATGCTCCCAGAGATGAGAGATCTCGAGCAGAAGGGTCTCTTCACAAAGGTTCGTCCCTGTTGTTGTCTCTCAGAGTCCAGCCCATGACAACGTTTCCTGTCTGAAAGACCCCCTCCAAAACTCACCCCTCACGCCTGCTTTTATAGAAAGAGATCACCTCCATCCTTAAAAAGCGCGAAAAGTTTGAATATGCCCTCAAACGCAGGATTGCCAAGAAGGCCGATTTCCTTCGCTACATTGAATACGAAATGAACCTGGACGAACTCAGGAGGAAACGTCGCGCTCGCATGGTCAACACAAAGCAATCGATCTCGGATTATGCAGGACCTCGTCGCATCTACTTCATCTTCAAGAGATGCCTCACAAAGTTCAGCGGCGACATTTCGATCTGGCTTCAGTACATCAACTATGCGAAAAAGACTGGAGCAAGCAGGACCCTTGGAAAGATTTATGCCCAAGTCATCCAGTTGCACCCCATGAACGAAAAGATGTGGATCCTTGCTGCTGCATGGGAGTGGGAGGAGAATGCCAACATTGTTGCTGCTAGAGGTAAAGAGCAAAGGCACCGTATCGATCGTGATACTCTAGCGAGAATGACGACCTGATCCACTCACATGAACACGATTGTTGCCTACCCAAATAGTCCTTTTGCAGCGAGCCCTGCGTCTTAATACCACCACAGAGAGCTTGTGGCATGAATACTTCCGTCTGGAACTCGTCTATATTGCAAAGATTCTCGCTCGTCGTCAAATTTTGGGAATTGATGGCTCAGTAGAAGAGATCGAAGAGGATTTGTTGAAGGATGAAGAAGTCGACACAGACAACATGATCAAGCTCCCTACTGTCACCGGAGAGGAGTTTGCTGCTTTCGACAAGGAGGATGAGGAAGAGCCCAAGGCAGGAAAACCAAAAAAGGGAAGCAAGAACACCAATAAGAAGGCAAAGCTGGAAGCCAAGCATACACCTTTGACCGAGGAGAAGGCAGAGGGGCTCAAGACGGAAAAAAACCCAGTGCTGCGTGGAGAGGTGGCCATGGTTGTATTCAGGAACGGCATCAAAGAGATTCCAGAGTCATTCTCGTTCCGCAAAGGATTCCTGGATATTGCCAACTCATTTATTAAGCCAAAGCCATTGCAGGAGGATTCTATCCAGGCCATCTATGACTCGATTGATCGGGATTTCAAGACTTTGCCCGAGGCTCGTGCTTTGGTTGCCCGTCGCTCCATCGATGCTTACAAGGTCGATGATGAAGGATATGCACTGGGAGTCGCCGCCACTGTCAAGGAGTTCTGGAACTGCTGCGAGGGAGGCGATGTCCACATGTGGGAGTTGTTTGTCGAGAACATGGGAGAGGAACACCAAAAAACCCAGGAAGAAAACTTGGTATGTAGACACTTTACTTAACGAGCTGCTGTTCACAAAGGATGGCGACCGATGAACTAACCTTGTCTTTGTTGATACTACAGAAACTGTACTTTTCGAAAACGATCGACAGAATCTTTTCGTCTGCAAGCAAGAAGCAGATTCATTCCGAGAAACTGTATCTCTTGCAACTCAACTGGCTCTTCACAAACTCGATCCTGGAGGTTGAGGCACTCTCCAAGAAGGCTCTCGCTATCTTGGACAAGGCTGTTGTTCAACATCCAGAGTCAGCGCCTCTCTTGTTGCAGCAAATCCGTCTTGTACGAACCCTCTCACCTTCGGAACAAGCCGCTACATTACCCAAAATTTTTGCCAGTGCTTTGAAAGATCACTCCGAGAGGTTCGAGGTCTGGCGCGAGTACATCACCTTCTTGCGGACGGCCTATAGGGAGGAAGAGATGACCAAGGAGCAGATTGAAGAGGCCTTTTTGGAGGCTATCCGCGTTACAACAACACTTTTGCCCGATGTCACTGTTGAGAGGGCAGAGATCAGCCAGATCAAGCAGAGTGTGGGAGCTTGGTTCTTGGAGTGGGTCGATAACGTAGAGGGCATTGAGGGCGTTCGCCGTGTATACCGCTCATTGATGAAGAAGAGCTTGCCAGACTTGTCTATTTTCATGGCGTGCATCCGGTTGGAGAAGCAGCACGCGGAGGACGACGAGGACCATTCCAAGGAGATTTCTCTGCTCTATGACAAAGCTATCCAGGTGGACGAGAAGAACGAAGATACCTACCTGTCGTTCTTGAAGTACTTGAACGACACGAAGCAAATCGAGGCCGCCAACAAGGTTCTCTGGAGGGCTAACAGGGCTGTCGCTGACAAGGACGCATTCTCACAACGGTACCAGGAACTCCTCGAAGGAAAGTGGACAGAGCCAACGTTTGGGGCAGTAGAACTGGAAACGGACATGAACATGGATGTGGACGAGTCCGCGTCCGAAGGCGAAGAGTCGTCATGAGTCTGCTCCTAAAAGGCGGCAGCAGCGACAAGAATCCACACTCATAATAAAAACCACAGCATCTGCATTCAATCATGTCTATGTCGACTACCGGCCTAATTGTGCAGTTGGATAGGGCGAGAGAAGGGGAGGAGAGAGGAAGCGAGAGGAACCGCCCCTTGGCCAGGAACCCTCGAGCGCGCACCAAAACACATGAATGAACGGACCCTTTTGGGGGGGGGAAATAAAGACAGCCAAAAAAAAAAAAGATTGATTGTTCTCCTTCCACCCCTTCCACTCCACAAACGCAACACACGGATACACACACTCCACACGCTTCTCTACCCTCTCAACCTTCCGGAAACTCATATACTTTTTAACATCAGCATTCACCATGGCCACGCAAAGGGTAATGCATTGTCATGCAGTGCTCAGACCAACAAAAAATGATTGTGGAGAAAGAAAAAAAAATTAAGCTCACACAGTGCCGACTGTTTGTAGAGAAAAGAACCGCCACTGTATACTTTGACTGCCGGTGCCGTAGCAGGAGCCGCCGAAGCCGTCATCACCTATCCTACTGAATACGTCAAGACCCAGCTACAACTGCAGGATGGTGGATTAGGGTCAGCCAAGAATGGAGGCGTGGTAAGACGATGATGAGAGTAGGCGCAGTAAGCTCAACTGGGTCTCTTTTTGTTTCTTTCTTTCTTTTCTTTTGTGAAAAGAGTGAAAGAGAGGATGGGTCCGAAAACATATTCTTTGGGTTGTGGGATCGACATTCTCTCATGCTGATTGCATTCGCTCCGTTGTCCACACTGGCTGCTTGCTGCGTACAGGACAAAAGAGAGAGGAAGGTGACATCTGACCTGTGATTCTCGGGTGTTTGCGTGTGATGGAAGAGGGCCGCACTATATCCTTTATTACGCCTCCGTGAGAAAATAGAAACAGCAATCCACTCGCAAAAAGGAAGAGGAATGAGCCGCTGGATGCTGGGGTTGGAGCATCAGACGACAAAACATTAACTGCTTGCTTGCTCCGAACACAACACAGTCAACAAGGGGGTTGAACCGGGCGGAAAACAACCGTGCACAATGAAAAAATGAGAAAGGGAGAAGGGCGAATCAAACACTGCTGACAGACACATTCCGAGCGAACCAAAGGATGCAATCGAGTCTCATGGTCACGGTCCACTCTGTCTTGTGGCGTCTCCTGG
This sequence comes from Entomortierella parvispora, assembly GCA_963573315.1. NCBI lineage: Eukaryota > Fungi > Mortierellomycota > Mortierellomycetes > Mortierellales > Mortierellaceae > Entomortierella > Entomortierella parvispora. The sequence goes on from OY752145.1 coordinate 198,336, forward strand.
AAGAACGAGAAGAACGACCAACTTTTAATGAAGAGAGGGTTTGTTGTGCGACAGATGACTTTCGGAGAGAACAATACGGCAGATCATTGCTCACACTTTGCTGACCAATGTTCCCACTACCTTCCTTTGACCAACGTAGAAGTTCAAGGGTCCGGTTGACTGTCTCCTGACCACAGTACGGACACAGGGCGTCACGGCCGTGTACAGAGGACTCTCGGCGCTCGTTATTGGCACAGCGGCCAAGGCGGGTGTTCGCTTTTTTGCATTTGACCAGTTCCGAGAGATGCTCAAGGACACGGATGGAAATATCACTGGGGTGCGCTCCGTGCTTGGTAGGTTCAGTGCTTTTGTGCGTCTAGGGTTGGACCGCTTCACGAGCAAAAACTGAACTCCGATTACTCGGATTCTTACTTTTCTAGCGGGACTGGGCGCTGGAATGACAGAGGCCATTCTTGTCGTAACACCAACAGAGACAATCAAGTAAGTTGGGTGCTCTGGACACTCTGATAGAGGGAACTTGAGTCAGATCGTGCTCGGAGTTGTTAGTCGGCTGATAGTACTTGTCTCAGCAGCCACGTTACAGGGGCTAACAATGACGATGATGACGATCCATGGTGTACAATGACAGCCTTGAGCTGAGACTTACTCTTCTGCCATTCTGATCTACTACATTCAATCCAATCTAGGACCAAACTAATCCACGACGGAAACTTGTTAGTGCCAAAATATAACGGTCTTGTTCATGGTACGTTCAGTTTTTTCTTACGATTCAACGGAGAACGATGATTTAGCCTCCAGCTAAAATAACCTCTATTGAATCTAGGTGTGACATCGATCGTGAAAGCAGAAGGATTCGGAGGGATCTACAGAGGTGTCGTTCCTGTAATGGCTCGACAAGGCGCCAATAGCGCTGTTCGCTTTGGTGTTTATTCCACGCTAAGTGATATGGCCAAGGCAAGGATGGCCCCAGGTGCAAAGCTTCCTGCAACGTATTCTTTTGGTATTGGAGCGCTGGCTGGCATCATCACTGTGTACACCACCATGCCTCTGGATGTTGTCAAGACAAAGATGCAGGGTCTTCGTGCTAAAGAGCTATACTCTGGGGCATTTGATTGTGCATGGAAGGTATTCAAGAACGAGGGAGTCCTGGCATTTTGGAAAGGCGCCACCCCTCGATTGGCACGACTGTCGGTAAGAAATCCATGTTCCCAAGGTTCATTGGTCGAGGACCCCGTCCAAAAAAAGATATTTGCAGCTTGTCAAATTGTCACACAAAAAGATGCCCCATCCCTCATTGCCACTCGACGGGAAAGAAAAAGCTGCTGATGGACTTTTTGTCTGGGTACTCGTACTCTCTGCAATAGATGTCGGGCGGAATCGTATTCAGTCTGTACGAAAGTACCATGAACCTTCTCCACCGTCTGGATGACCATGGTCCCATCAGTCCTTGAGGTGGCGTGTCGTGTGTGCCCAGTCAAATGAAAGGTAATGGTGTTTGTTTGTCTCCACAGGCACAGTCTGTGGCACTTGTGTTGATGTGCAAAAGAAGCAGCCAAAGTGGTCGAGTTTTTCCTGTTTCCACGAATTTTGATCGCGCACAACCCCTCTTTCATCTGGATCTTTTTTTTTTTTTTGTGCATCTTTTTCTGACCCGTGTCTTCTTGTCCCCCCCCCCCCCCCTTCAGCCATCTTTTCATGGAACAAACCAGATCAAATTTGGTTTTCCCAAGATGTAGGACGCGGCGGAGGACTTTGGAGGAAGATAGAACAACGAAGACAATAAAAGAGTGAGAGCCGATTCACGGAGACTCGGGCAAAAAGAAAAAAAACTCTTGGGATTGTCTTGTGCCAAGCAATGCACACACGACAGTAGGAAGGAGCTCCGAGACTGCGGGCCCCAGTGGCAGGGCTTGGTCGTGTGCGGAGTGAATCGAGTAAGAGTAAGGTGCATCGAGTCCCCGCCAATCCGCGGGCACCTGGACATCCCAAATAAGAAGTTCAGCTGCGACCCAGCCCCTGGGCGCTGATAAGAAATTTGAGCAGGATCTTGTCTCCACGATGTGCATACTGAGAACTGTCTCGCCGCGTTTTGTTTACTTTTTCCGTACAAGGTTCTGGTGCAGGCCCAGCGGTGGCTAAAATTTTTTTGTCATCCCCTCGAAGGTCTTCTCGTTCTTTTCCTTTTTCTTCTCTCGACACATCTCCATCACCCCCACCATCTCATCTGATCCCTGATCGCCCCACCCCCTCCACATTCCTTTCAAAAAGAAGTCGTCTTCTTTTTTAGCCGTTCTTTACCCCCCACCCAACCCGCTCTTTAAAAAAACTTGTAAAGGCACTTTCAGTTGTAAGTCGAGATCTCCTTTCCTCAACCCGTGCTGATCTGCTCTTTCACGGCAAAGACATTTTCTTCCGCCTGTTGATTGGATGCCATTGACCCATGACCAACTCTTCCTGACCACCCTGACTGCATTCCTTATCGTCCATTCCAGGCTTTACGACTTTTTTTTTTCCCAACCAGCTTTTCCTCTTCAAATTCCGTTTTTGATCATTCAGCTCGCCCCACTTGCTATGCATCCAGGTCCCGACCTCAACTCTTGCGCCACCGTCCAGTTCACCCCACAGTTGCCTTTCGTTCCCATTCCCTGCTGCCGATAGCATCGCTACTCCCCATTTTTGTCTTTGAGAACTTTTTTTTATTCGAAAACTTCACGCCTTTTTAAAAAGAAAAAAACTACCAAAAAAAAAACCAACACATCCACTCTTTGTCGCCCTCAAAGAGTTTCACCTCCCTCGCACCTCCAGATCGCTACCCTCAGCTTTTGGCTTGTCAAGTCGGTTAAAAAGGTAAAGAAAGGATACACAAGTGGATCCGGGTCAACTTTTTTCTCTTGTTTATTTTTTAAGAGACCCCCCAGTACTGCGTCCCTTTTCTTTCTCGACTGTTGTCAGGACATTAAAGCCAATGGAAGAGACAGACCATGGATGAAACTGGCCTACTCCTGCTGCTTCTCTACTGCGGCAACATGAGGACGGTACCCAAGTAGGCCACGCCCGGAAAGACCGATCTGATATCAGCACCAGGAGGCTGCCAATTGCTCAATTGCCCAGGACTGTCGTGTGCGTGTCTCGCCCGACCTATCACTGCCACCCGACTCTCCCACAGGAACAGCGAAAAATCTTTTTTATCTCACTCTCCTTCTGCACTTCTCTGGGTCGACGATGACAGTGTGGACACAGACGCTGCTCAGATTTACTCCAAACCAACACCCCCACGTCCTACTCGCGTGTCGTCTTGCCACCACTGTTGTTGTGTATCCATCTTCTTTCCTGCAGACCCAGTTGATCTGATTGCTGCCGCCTTTATCTAACCTTTCAATGTTCTCTTTCTTACCATATCCTACATCCTATCCTCTAGGACTTTACATTCCAAAAACTACCTGCCCAACATTTCGTCAGAAACGCAACCTCCAGTGTCCCTCGTGTTCGTGCATCCTCTTAGAAAACCACCCTAATCCGTTTTCTTACACCACCCGAAGACCCCCACGTGAATGACTGTTCCTGTCCCTGTCCCTTCTTTGGCCCAAGCCGCCGCCACCGGTGAGCTGAAGTCTGCTGCCCTGCAACTCCTCAACGACTCTGTCAACAACACCAACACCTCCACCATCACCACCGCCAACAATGATGTTACTGTAACTGCCGACGCCGCCGCCCCAGCCCCCGTTGCTCATGCCCATTTGCACAACAACGAAGCTGGTTTTGAGAACGATGCCTTCCTGGATACTACCAATGACACCCAGGAAGCTGGATCCTTTGAGGGTCCCGAGAAGCTTTTGGAGATCTGGTTTGGTCCAGCTCCTTACCTTTTGCAGGGGATTCGTACTGTCCCCGCCGAACTCCAGTCGACTGTCAACGCTGGAGGTGAATCCGTGACGGATGATTCTTTAGGAGAATCAGAGCGCTATGGACTTCGCATTGTTCCCAAGCCCGTGTGGGACGAAATGCTGGCCATTGTCAAGTGCCAGGTTCTGAACCAGATTCAGAACGACTGCATGGACGCCTTCCTTTTGAGCGAGTCCTCGTTCTTTGTGTACCCCCACAAGTTGATTCTCAAGACCTGCGGCACCACTACCCTGTTGATGGCGTTGCCCAAGATCCTCGAGATTGCCCAGAACTACTGTGGTTTTGAGAAGGTCTGGCGCGTGTTTTATTCTCGCAAAACATTCATGTTCCCCGAGCGTCAGTTGCACGTACACCGTGACTGGAAGGACGAGGTCGAGTTCCTGGATCGCCATTTCGGTAAGGTTTTCTCTTTTTCCCGGATGATTGATCTTCTATCTCAGGTGGCTTGTAATTGTTTTGTTATGTTGTTACCCAATCCCCTAATCTTATTTCTCCACGAATTCAATAGATCACGGTTCTGCATACACTGTCGGAAAGGTCAATGGTGATCACTGGTGCTTGTACTTGACCGCACCCCAGGACGATTGTTTGTCTCATATCACCTCTCGCCGCAACAGCGTTAGCTCCGTGGGCACTGAGGAACAGACCTTGGTCATCGGTGGTCACGATGCTTCTGTGCCCGACGCTGACGTCTCGGCCATTGCCGATGCTGCCCCTCACCACCTGAGCATCGTTACGCGCGAGCTCACTTCAGCACACGACTCTACGTCCTTGACCTCTCCCGGAGAGTCTTCGGCTTCCTCTGTGGTGTCGTCGTCTTCATCAATCTCGATGGCTTCTTCAGCTAGCAGCGCCAGCTACCTCTACCCGTCGCACGATCAGACGGTCGAGATTCTGATGACCAACTTGAACCCAGAGGCCATGAAGCGATTCTACCAGCGTCCCGACGATGTTCCCGGTACTGTCGGTGGTATTCGTGTTGATCAGGAGACCGGTTTGGCTGGCCTCTTCCCCCAGGCCCAATTGGACTCGTTCCTATTCACGCCCTGCGGATACTCTGCCAACGCACTCCAGGATGGAAACTACTACACCATCCATGTGACCCCCGAGCCCGTTTGCTCGTATGCCTCCTTTGAGACCAACATCCCTGTTGGGTTGCGCCAGAAGAAGTCTTCCAAGACCCGCTCTCGTACCGCCTCGGGAGAGAGCTCTGCTTCTGTTTCTTCGGCTTCGAGCGACAATGGCGATGCCTCCGAGGAGGAGAAGTTGGCCAAGACAGAGGGCACTGCCGTTGCTCAGGTCCCATACACTGGACCCGAGACCTTGACCGATTTGATCTCGCGTGTTGTCGAGATCTTCCAGCCTGGCACCATGAGCGTGACCTTGTTTTCGTCCCACTTGACTGAGGATGGTCAGATGGAGACGGAGCGCCAGACGGAACGCCGTCAGCGCCATATGGTCAAGGCCATGGGTCGTGTCTCTGGATTCACTCGCACGGATCGTATTCTCTACGAGTTTGATGGTTGCGACTTGGTCTTTGGTCACTTTGTGGCCAAGGCCTAAAAAGTCCCAAGAGGATGGATTCTGAATAAGATGATGGCAGCTGCCTAGGTTGGACTGGGAGGCTGAAAGAAACGGGAAAGAAAACTGAGCGATGATGGATAAGCAGGATGGTCGTGATCGCCACAATGTGAAGTTTTTACAAAGGGAATAGTGATCTTGACCGGACGTGCTTGCTCAAGTGTAGTTTTATTTCTCTCTTTTTTTGACCCTCTTCACCATGCCCACTCTGACCCACCTTCATGTCTCATTATTCCACTTTTTGCAAACCTCTTTCCCCTTTTCTCTTTTATTCTTGAAGATGCCCCCCATTCGATATTTTTGTTTCTTTCTGTACTTTCCTTCACTCACATCATTCTTTTCTTTTTATGGACTTGCTGGCCAACGGATACCAATTCCCTTTCTTGATTTCTCACACATTGAACCCAGCAGGTTTCCTTCTCTTTTTTTTCTTTTCTTGCTTCCTTCCCCCACATCTTCAAGAAGTTTTTCTTTTTCTTTTTTTCTTGCCGTCACGTTCTGCTCTTTACTCGGGATTGTTATCTCAATAAAATCATGACAATGAATTGACCAAGAAAGATCAAACCCCTAAAATCCAAAAACCTTTGAGGACATGTCCTGAGCAAGTGTGGAGACAACTGAATTTATTTTTCTAATGATCCCTGCGATCCCTTCTTGGTCATGGCGGAGTCTTTGAGAATTTTGTATTTTTCACTGACCTGAAATGTGGTCCTTGAACCCACTACCATTGCAACCTTTGGCCAGTCTCGTCCGTGTTTCCAGAGGCCTTCCCTGAGCAGATAAATTTCTTGTTTCATCCAGCGCTTATACTTCCAAAGCCTGAAATGAGAGCGAAACCGCTGTCGACAACTGTGGTTGTCTCTGTTCCAACATCCAGTACCACCTGGTGCCAGTCCAAAGCCTTCAACTGTTCCGTACTGTCCATGGTCCATTGCACTTCCTCCTTACGATTCTCCAATGTCCCTACACGCTGCTTGCTCTGTGATGATCCATCATTTCCCTGAGTTCCCTGAAAGGTGGTCGATTGGGAGTTCGAAGTAGTGTTCAATGAGATCCCAAGCCGGGAGTAGACTGTCTATATCAAGAGCCAGCCTTCATCTTCCTCCTATGGGGGTTTTGAGACAAACGGTCGACGCCCGAGTAGCATCAGTCTCTGCATACACCAGACTGTTCGTGTCGATACAAGACCGATTCTTTCCTTGGGGTCGCTCAGTAGCTAGCTAAATTCAAGGGTCCACCGATCCGGGTTTCTCTCCTTGGTTTTTCGGACAAGACCTTTCAAAACATCATCCTCCTCGTCCGTTCAGCATATTCTCGGCTTTGTAATCGATGCTGTTGTTACGATCGCTCCTTTGTCGTAAACGCCATCGGGGCCGACATCTTTTACCCCGCTTCTTTCTCCCAGTGCGGATATAGACACCAGTCTTTTCCTGTAACTGGAATAAGAAACTGGGAGCAAGTGATGTATTTGTATCAGGATGGCGATCTGGCTCCTGTTCGGGAAAGAGTTTGTCGTCTCAAGAATGGTTGAGCCGGCAGTGTGTATCTTCAACAGTCGATCTTTGTCTTCCAGAATGCATTTCTGGAGAAAGTCGCGATCACGACCTCTGAGCTTTAAGAGATTGATCGTTTTGTCCGTCCAGGAAAAAGTGAATGGATAGACATGATGGAGGGGTTCTTTCCATTCGAGAAGAGGTCTTCGATTCGGTCCAGTTCGTCTTTTGACCAGCGTACATATGTCTTTCTGGTGGAATTTGCTTTCTCCTTGTTGGTTTCGGAATGGGGTGTAGCTGATATCGCTCCTTGTGAAGTCAGGGTTCCATTCCTGGCGATCGAGCTCGGCTGTCCGACATTGAAAAGTGGTGGTTGCGGCAGATGTCGTAAAGCTGCTAATGAGGGAATAAGGGCCGAATGGTGGTTGACGAATGGAATATGATTGCACTGCGAATGAATCGTGAATGCAATGCAACTAGCATTGTCCGAAGGTTCCTATTGTCCTGTTGTGAATTGTCCTGTGTGCCCCGATGGTCGATTGTCCTGAAGCAAAGACCTGGCTCGACGCGTCGAATTTTTTTCGTTGACTTTGTGGCTTTACGGCAGATCCGTGTCCGTCGCGCAAGGTGGATCGAGTTGGAGAAGACGCGCTCTGATGGATGGTTGATAATCCATGCACGACAGAAGGAGAGAGAGAGGGAAGGAGAAAAAGCAAGGGCCAACCCTGTGGACATGCGTGCATGTCCCATTTTCCGCGCGGTGGCTTGTTCCACGCGTGGCAGGAATGCGCCACCAACCCGAAGACACCTGACGCAGCATGCGCTTCCCTTCTTTCCTTCTTTCCTTCCCTGCATCGACCACCAGCGACGAGCGGACGTGCGACATTGGACCCTTGAAGAAGCAATGCATGCATGGCAACTCTTTTCATCGACTCTTTATAAAAACATTACTGTAGCAAAGACCGCATTCATTTTCTCAAGGACCCCACCCCGTTCATTCATCACCGTCCGATCCCTACAAACTCTCGCGTACAGTCTAGCTCCCCTTCAGCCGCGGCATCCTTTGAGCCAAATCCGTTACAGTACCTCCAATTTAGCCACACCTCAGAGCACCCTCAACAGAGCCATGGACCCAGGAGTCATTGCGGTCATTGGCACCACCGGCGTTGGGAAATCAAACCTCTCGATCCAGCTTGCCAAAGAATTATCTGGAGAAGTCATCAACGCAGACACGCTACAAGTTTACAAAGGCCTGGATATCATCACAAACAAGATGCCAATCGAGGAGCGGGAAGGCGTCACCCACCATTTGATGGATTTCTTGCCCATGGACCAGGAGTATTCCGTCTTGGATTTCAAAGCAGATGCGCTGGACCTGGTAAGCAACAAAGAAGCAAGAAAGCTCCAGAGGAGGAGCAGATCGCACTCTTGACTTTTGGAATTCAGCAATAGCATGTACGCGATCTTGAGGAGTTCTGTTGGGAGGAATAAAGTCTGGACTAACCCCTTCCTCCTGTTGAAACATAGATCGAAAAGATCCACGAGCGAAAACATTTACCGGTGGTAGTGGGTGGAACTCATTACTATGTACAGTCACTTCTTTGGCGGGATACACTTTTGGACACCAAGAAAAATGCCGGTCGACTCCTTTCCGGCAATCAAGCCAAGGAACAAGAGGAAGAGAATAGAGCAAACGAGGCGTTCTTGAGGGACTCGGATACAACTACCTTATATCAAAAGCTCAAGGAAGTAGACCCGCTCATGGCCAACAAATGGCATGAGAACGATCGACGCAAGATCACCAGATCTCTGCAGGTGAGAAGTCTTGTCTGAAGATTGAAGGATCAATGTTGTTGTTGTTTGCAGTTTGGTATTCTGATGCTGACTATATTTCATCCTCCTCTAGGTCTTTTTCGAGACTGGCGAATGTCAGAGCGATTTGATCAAAAGGCAGCATTCCGTGTCAAATGCCGAACGATTGAGGTATGGGAAATATATCATGCTCAGTTGCAAAGAAGTCGTCGAAATGAGGCTGGTTCGGGGGATCTCGACAAAATTCTAACCGCAAGATGCATGTAAATAGGATGCCAACATGTATATTTTGGGTGTACTCGGCATCCGATGTTCTGAATGCCCGGTTAGATGCAAGGGTGGATACCATGATCAAAGTATGTCTAAAGCAACAATATGTCACTGATGGTAATGGACCGGAGATCTCACAAGGATGGATGCACGTCTCTCTTTGGATTGTGGAAAATCTAGGGAGGACTTTTTGAAGAAATCAAGGGGATGAGAAAGAGTGTCGGTCCGGATACGGATTACGAGAGAGGCATCTGGCAAGCAATTGGTATGACTCCACGAATCTGTTAACTCACTTTATCCCTTCGCGACACGAACCTTGATCGCTGACTTCTTGGTTTCTCTGTTGTTCTAGGTTACAAGGAATTCGATCCATACTTCACTGCTGTCGAGGCAGCCTTGGCGGCAGGACAGTCAGCAGGTATGTGTAGCATACAAGTCCCCATTCGGAATCGAACGAGTTAATCTGAATCATTGGATAGCGGACTGATACTCTGTGGGTCAAAACATCTCCATAGACACGGATGACTTGGAAGCACTCAAGAAGGAATGCACAGAGACTATGAAAACAAAGACGAGGCAGTATGCCAAACGCCAGGTACTCTGGATCCGGAACAAATTATTGCCACTTTGCAAGGAGAAGGATGTAAAAATCTTCCTTTTAGACGCGACCTCCCTGGATACTTGGAAGGAAAACGTGGGCAATGTTGCCGTCAAGATCGCCCGAGGTAGTATTTACGCTTGGAGATGACATCAAGAGACACGTTTTTTCTACTTTTTACCTAAAAGCTAGCTCCTGACTGCTCCTTTTTCTGGGTTTACATATGTATTACCGATGTGTAGATTTCTTTGCAGGAAATGACCTTCCGGACCCTTCAGAGCTGAATATCTATGCAAAAGACATGCTTGCAACGGAGTATCGAGAGCTAGAGTAAGTGTCTGGCAAAGTAGCCGTTGACTTTGATCTGTCGGTCTTTCTTTGAAGAAACGAATTGACGCGCGTTTATTCTTCATTTTATTCGCTGTAATAGTGCCATTTCTGCACTAGAGTCCTGGGAAAAGAAAGAATGTGAGATTTGTACACAGATGCAACGGGTCATGAAAGACAAAAAGAATGCTGGCGCTGGTTCTGGTTCATCCGGTCCTTTGGAGCCGGTGATTATTCATGGACCAAAGAGTTGGGAGCAACATTTAAAGTCCAAACTACATCGCAAGATGAAGACAAACAAAGCCGAGATGGAGCGGGATGGACCCAATTGGTGGTATTGGAGGGCGCAAGAGTACAAGAAACGGAAACGGGATGGTACCCTGAACAGTGATGTTGAGATTGTGGGTGAAATCCCCACTGCTTCGTCTGCTACATCTGCTTCGTCGGGAACCATAGATAATGCGTCAACTGTAGAGGCTGCCGCGGACGAGAGCCATGGCGCGTTCGGTAGTTCTGCAAAGGTGCGGAAAACAGATGGCCAACAATAAATAACTGTTCCTTTTGCTTTTACTTTGGGCTGTCGATTCTTGCGTTCACGATAACGTCTTTCAATCAGACAATACCATGATCAATTGCTGATCGTTTTCACGCCTCTGATAGACTTGTTTTCGTTCCGACCCTTCAGGTTCAGAAGGCAATGGTCCTGGGCTATTTCCGTTTGAACTTTTTCAGCGTAAAAGATACCGTCCAGCAACATTAACTACTACAGCTACACGCAAACTGGCCCTCGCGCTCGCCAGCTCTTTCTCGACGACGGATACGTAATAGTGAGGGATACGGAAGAAGGACCGGAAAGAGTAGGTTTGTGTGCTACAGCCACAACTGGGGCGCGGGCGAAGACAGTTTCTAGGGGGAAAAAATGAGAGTGGCTGTTGTTCGGTTAAATGCGACAAAAAAAAAGTTGAATGAGCAATGACGATGTCACAGCGAGAAGAGCATGGATCGACCTTGCCCATTCGTCTTTTTCCAAGGTTTCCCGCGGACCAAGACGTGGGTTTTCTGTTGATTTTGTGAGCCTCCTGCACCCACCACAGCCCTGAAGCTTCTTTTCTGGTGGCGTGTGGCAAAACCTTCAATTACAGTTGTAGTGTGAGATTTGTGGCATTCCACGGGGAGAAGGAAAGACTTGGTATATTATTATGGTATTGTGGTTTCTACAGTCCCGGGTCTTCTAGGTCTGTCGCTCCATGGCCGCCAGCTCGATCGTGTCCACTGACGGGGACGGGACGCCCGTCGTATTGCCATCGCGCTCGCGCTCGGCTTTCTTCGCCGCCTTGTTCTCCTTTGTCGTGCGGATATCCTCCTGTACCTTCTTGAACCGAGTCAAGGACGAAAACCCAATCTCAATCACCATCAGCACTGCAATTGCAAAGAAGATGGACGTGCGCACTCTGGCCACCTTCAAGAACGGGATCATGTTTCCCTGGAGCGTCTTTTCACCAATCGCGACATACACAGATCGACCGTCAATGGAAGGAACACTGTTCGCGTCAGTGTAGCACGAGTCTAACTGGAAACTCTGCACGGTGAGTTGACTGGTCGTTTTGACTTCCCGGATAGGCCAGAACAAGCACACGCCGAGCAAGAGGAATCTCCAAAACAGGTTGCCAAATGAGAACCAGAAGTAGTGTCTCGGAGTCTTGAGTATTGAGTCATCGGCGAGGCGGTCCTTGTCGTGTTTCCAGATCTGAGTACAGTAGACGATGATAAGTGACAGATCGGGAACCAAGGTGGCAAAACCTTGCAGGAGGGGGTCAACAGTGCTGAAGCAAGAGAGTTGGGTGGCTCGAACGAGGGTATAGATATCGAGGATGGTGAGCAAAATAGAAAAGAGCAGGATGACACGATGGATCTTGACCCGAGGATCTTCCTTGAACCGTGTAGAGCTGTCTGTGGCGAGCAATGGACGGGGAGGAGGGGCCATTGTGGTTTGCTGGATATGAATCGGGTGTTCGTTTTAAGATTAAAATAGAGAGACAAGACAGAGAAGGAGAGAGAGGGAGAAAGAGCGTGGAGAGAATAAGGAAGGATGGTGATGGTGGACTGTGAATGAGAGGAATGTGAACAGAGAGTGAGAGATGAAGGAAGAGAAAAAAAGGACAGACCGCCTCCTTATTTGTTTTTCAGGTCCCAGGCACGGAAACTTTAAAAATACGAAAACGCGACAGCCCTCGGTCGAAACAAACAAACAAGCAGCGCTTTCTGTTGGGCAAAGAGCAGGCTGTTTTACTGTTGTGTCTGTCTGTCTGTATTATCTCAATTACACGCGACCCTCGACCACCGACAGTTCAATGTCTGTGGTCGACACGGTGGTCGCCTTCGTCGTCTTCCTGGCCAAAATCTTGTCTCTTCGGATCAACCCTCTTCGATTGTTGTATGCTAGGGCCAGCTCGACGGCCAGGAAAATACACATTGCGAAGCAGACTGAGGTCCTTGCTCGAGCCACCTTCAAAGTCGGGATAAGGTCCAGCACATCCGGCCCATCTGCGAAGATTGTGACACTTCGCCCCAAGGACTGGACTTGGCTCTGGTTTTGTTGACAAGAAGAACTCACGGGTTGGGTGATTTGCCCCGTTGTGATAATCTCTCGGACAGGCCAAATCAATGCCAGGGCCAAGAGAACGAATCGCCAAAACACATTTCCATAAGAAAGCCTCGAAAAGGTGAGAGTATTCTTGGTCCTTGAGTATTCTGTTCTTTTTGGAAAGTAGACCAAGCCAAGGACGATGTCAACCACGATTGTAGCAAACCCTTGCGAGAGCGGAGAAATCACGGTAAAACAGCTCAAACGGGCGGCTTGGATCAAGTTGCCAATATCGAGGGCCAAAAGGATCACAGCAAAGACAGCGACAACTCTACGAATCTTTTCTCTCATGCTTTTCTTGAAGTTGGGTGGAACTAATTCATCTTTGTTTTTGGTATCCAAGGCAGGCATTTCTTGTATGTTTGTTGTGCTTGTAAAACTTGTAGAAGGAGAGGTGGAGGCTACCGGCACAGTGCGGTATGGGAGACGTGTGGAAGATGAGGAATGATGAGGTAAATGGGAGGAATGAGGAGATGGTGGGGCGGAATAAAAGAGTGAGCTAAGAAGTTCCAGAAACAAAAAAAAAAAAAAAAAAAAAAAAAAAAAGACTTTTCTGTCAACTGTGAGCACGACACACGCAGAGCAGACATGCAGACAGCAAGATGGACATGCACACAGACAGCAATATGACTTTGTCTTTTCCGATGATACCCGGACGATTGGGAGGTTACCTGTTGCCTCAGAGAAGCTCTTCCTGTAGGGCGGCCTGCACGGACGCAGACTCCACAGAGACTGACACACGTCTGCGACGCGTCCGAAGCGAAGCCACCGTGACCTCTGTGCGTTTTTCTAGCTCCATGACTCGAAGATTGCATTCGTTTGTTCCATTATTTTAACTGGACATACCAGACGGGACAACGGATCCGGACAACGCACTTTATTCGAAATGTTGGCAGCATTTCACCCAGGATGCATCCGTGGCATCTGTTCACAGACCGTGATGCGGCCATTGACATTGTCTCAAATCACGCCAGCATCACCTCGACACTCAACACTAGCTCAAGTCCCCGTCGTCTTTTTCACCAGGTTCATCACTACAACCACGTCATTTCTCAAGGACAGCAAAATATCCGTCGCAAGTAGTGGCATCAAAAGGACCGAGATCCCAAAAAAGAGAATCCGCTGGACAGATGATGAGACTCAACTTCTCAGACGCCTCTATGCGGACGATCGATATAACACAACTGCCGAGCTTCTAGCTGCATTCCCTAATCGAACCCTGCGCTCCATTCGGAAAAAGATATTCTTGTTGAAATTGAGTACCTATCGGCTGAGTTGGAAGCAAGACGAGATCGACAAGTTGAAGGCACTGGAAGCACTGGGTGTTGAGCCGATCGAAATGGTGAAATCATTTAAACACAGGACTCATACAAGTATCTTGCAAAGGTTGGCAATAATCCGTCCCCCATCCCCAGTCCGAAAGGTTAGCCCAGCCATCCTTGTGACAAGCAGCAACGACTATACTGGTATTATCGAACGGAAGCCTGTGCTGCACAAGCGCTTTTGGACGGCCCAAGAAGATGAGGTTCTGAGACAGCTTGTCCAAAAAGCAAAGGAGGCTAGACCAGATCGATGGAAAATGGAACTGACGAGGCTCATGAGTAACGCAGAGAATAGACAGGGGTTGAGCTCAGGTCGGAATGCGGTGACGGCTGTTCGTCGATTGTACTCACTGGACCGAGGAAACCAAACACATCTAATTCTTGGCCTCTGGACTGCAGAAGAGGACAAGTTGCTGTCGAATGCGGTGTCCGCACAACTTGGACCCAATTTCTACCCAATAATTGACCTAGCCCTTACTGCCGATACTTCCAAGAACAAAGGCGATCAAGAGTCATTGGGGCGAAGAAAAGGCCGCCCTCAGAAGCACTATTTAACGCCGTACTCGAAGGAGCTGAGAAAAATGGACTGGGCAAGAGTGGCCGAGCAAGTGGGGAGTAGGGACCAGTACTCTTGTCGGAAACGCTTCTTGAGCAAAATGACCAACCGTCATCTCGGAATGTGGACAGACGAGGAATTCAAGCAAATGAAGGAATACCTTGTAAAGTATGGAGAGGACTGGAGGAAGATCTCTGAGGCTCTTGGGACAAGAACTCCCGCTCAGATCAAGGACAAGTATGATCGTGCGTTTTTTTCCTTATAAAAATTTGAAATTCCTGTGGACGCCACCACTGAATACTTTATTTTCAGTGTGAGTGCTGGAAGGATTTTCAATTTTCTTTATCATGATCACCACCACCACTGTTGCCACCAGAGCGAATGCCGACTGTTTTCGTGAACAGGGAAGTATAGGACAAGGATTTATCACTCATGTTGGCTGCATTGAATTCAGCACATCGACTGCCCATTCACCTTCAGATTCATCAATCGATCATTACGAAGCTGAATCACCTTCGGTGTCCCCATTCGTCTCGGAGGAAGATCTTGTGAATATCTTGAAAAAACGATGGTCATCGAACTGCCCAGGATACCCGTGGACTTATTGTGGTAGATGTGAACATCACGAAACCCAGAATATACTGGACTGAAGAGGAGGATAGACTTTTAAGGAGGCTTGTTCAAAAGCCCAAGCAGAGAAATCCAGACAAATGGGACCATGGATTCAGTAGGTTGCTGAGCCATCCCAACAAGAGCTTGGAGCTGGCAAAGACGCGATCGATTCGAGGTCCATTCATTACTCATCAAGAACACTTGGACAGGAGTGAGGAGGACAATCTGCAAAGAAGCTCAGTCTTTACCCAACTTGGGATCCTGCTTGATTTGCCCTCGGACCTTCATTCCAATAGCCATCGGAAAACTAAGAATCACCGCAGTTCATCACCTAGAGCAAGGCCGATATGGCCGTTAAAGAAACTTATCAAAGAAAGTTGGGCCCAAGGCCAGTTAGGAACAGTTGAAAAGTGTGGACTGGGGTCAAGTGGCGCTGGATGTGGGAACAAGGAGTAGCCATGGCTGTCAAAGGCGGTTTGATTCCCATACTTTGCCCCAGACTTGCTATAATTCAAATATAGATCCTACATGAAGACGAGGTAGAGAGGATGAAAGAGGGTCTTTGGAGGTTAGGACGAGAGTGGGCAGTGGCCGAAAGTGTGGTGGGCAAATGACTATCTATCTTGAGTGGATGTGCCGCAAAGCCACAAAGCGAGTGAAACGACTTTCACGCGCCGAATTTCAGTCTGCAGCTCTTTCATTCTTCCAGGACAATCAACAATTGGGACGAGCAGGATAATCCAGGACAATATTCATCGACCATGCCAGCTGCATTGCATTCACAGTGCACCCGCATTGTGTGCGTGCGGATTCCATTCGCCAACCGCCCTTTAAAAATTGTGACCCCTTTCCATGCATCACCTTTCCATGTCGGATCGACCCTCTCACTCGCCCGCAATAATGGAACTCCAGGTTCGCAAGAAACAGTCTCGACATTGCCCAAAGATGAACTCAAGAAGAAAGGGACCGTTACAGTCAACAAGACCTATGTGCCCTGGTCAAAAGACGAGCTAGGGCGACTTACATACCTCTATTCGGACGGGAAGAACCCAACACCCCGATCCATCATGTCACTCTTTCCCTGTCGGTCGCACAGTGCCATCTATAACAAAGTCTACAAGATCATAGACCGTGACCGTCGCCAGCCCTGGAGTCCTGCGGACAGAGCTCGACTCTTGGAAATGCACAACGCTGGCACTGAAGCGCTGGAGATATCAACACATTTCCCAGACAGAGCCCAAGGAGCCGTCATGCAACAACTGAGTTCCATCCTTCCAGACTCTTATTTCTCCGACAGGAAAAGGATGGTATCATCATCTGTCCTGGGAAAAGAGGGCCAAGTCTCCGGTGGCAAGCGCAGTTGTGATGTCGATAAAGGTGCCATTGTGACGGCAACAAAGATTAGAAAGGGGATGACATTCTGGACTGACGAGGAGGACGCTGTTCTGAGAAGTCTCGTCCAAAAGGCCAAGGAGAGGAATCCGGATCGATGGACTTCTGAACTTAGTCAACTGCTGAACGACCCCAGTGAAACAGTGGGCTTGGCGCGGATGCGATCATGGAATAGGTGTATACAGAGATGGAAGAGACTCGAGGATCAGCCGTTTGTCAGTAAGACAGCCTGGACTGAAAGTGAGGACCACCTTTTGATGAAGTCGGTCTACTCTCGGTTGGGTATCCAATTGAACTTGACTACCAACCCTCAATCCAGTATTCGGCGAAAAGACGATGACAAGGAAGGATCTTTGCAGAAGGAGCAACCAACAACAGCACAGACTGGTTACAAGGAAAAAATGCAATGGCCTAAGATCAGAACAGATCAGTTAAAAACTGTGAACTGGCATCAAGTGGCATTGGATGTTGGGACAAGAGATAGCCGTGCATGCCTTAGACGGTTTGTTGCTCATTTCAAACTTAAGAAGTGCCAAAACTGGACAGCCATGGAAACCAATCGCTTGAAGGAAGGTCTCAGGAAGTACGGACGAGATTGGGAGAAGGTTGCCAGTGTAGTGGGTACAAGAACGGCAAACCAGGCTAATACAAGATATAGATACCTTGCTCGATGAGGTTCGGAAATGCTGGCGAAAAGGGCTGCAAGAATCATTAATGAAATAAAGGCCCCAAAATTCACGACTCTGGATCCACAAACATGTTGTTGCCTGAGGAGTACAGCTTTTCATGGATGGAGGAGACGCCATGATCCTGCTGCTTCGATAGGCCTGCTTTGATCCATCTTGAGCATCGGGCACGCACCTGCATCAAAGCCACAATGCCAGTCAAATAAATTTCGCGCGTCGTATTTGGCAGATCAGTGTCTTTCCTTCAGGACAGCAGACCATTAGGAGAAGCAGGACAAGATTAATGAACCATGCTCGCTGCGTTACATTCGCGATGCATCCACGAAGCTTGCACTCGGATTCCATTCGTAATCCACCATTCGGCCCTCAATACTTCATTGGCAGCCTCACGTCGTCTGCCACAATCACGGCTCTTCCATTTCGGGCTGGCGAGCTCGGTAGCTAAGACTGGAGCCTTGGCTTCGCAAGGAACAGCATCACCTGCATCACAGGCTGAACCCAAGAGGTTAAGAGTGAGTCCAGTCAACAAGACTAGTGTACCATGGTCGGAAGATGAGAAAGCGCGGTTCGAGTACCTCTATTCTGACGGGAAGAATCCCTCACCCGCATCCATCCTAGCGCTCTTTCCCAGTCGGTCGAGAAGTGCCCTCTACGGTCGTCTCTTTCTCTACAAGGGTGGCATCCCTCGCAAAAATTGGAGTCCTGAGGACGAGGCTCGACTCTTGGAACTGCACAGCGCCGGCGTATCAAACTTCGACTTGTTTAAACATTTCCCGGGCAGAACTCAAGTGGCGGTCATGAAAAAATTGGATCGAACGCTTCCAAATTCTTATTTCACCGACAGGAGAAGGATGGTGTCTTCGTCTGTGTTGGAGGAAGATAATCGAGTCAAAGGTGGCGACCACAATTATGACGAAAACAATGGAGCGATTGTGACAGCCGCACGTATCCGAAAACGCATGACACCCTGGACTGAGGAAGAGGATGAAATTCTGAAAAGTCTTGTCCGAAAAGCCAAGGAAAGAAGCCCGGATCGGTGGACCGCAGAACTTAGTCGATTGCTGAGCGACGTCAGGGAAAGGAAGGGTTTGTCAATAGCGCGAACGATGGATGTATGTGCTCAGAGACTGAAACGACTTGACTCAGGACCATTTGTTGTTAAAGCACATTGGACTGAAAACGAGAACAACCTTCTGATGAGATCAGTTTACTCTCGGCTGGGGATCCCATTGCACTCGACTTCAAACCCTGAATCCAATACCCCTCGGAAAACCAAGGACAACAACGGATCATCACAGAGCGGACATCGAACAAGGGCATCGAAGAATAATACGGAAAAGGTGCATTGGCCAGAGATCAGCATGGAAAAACTGAAAACTTTGGATTGGCATCAGGTGGCCCTGGACGTCGGAACAAGGGGTAGCAATGCATGTCGACAGCGGTTTGATGGGTGTTTCAAACTTAGAAAAGGTCAACGTTGGACGGACAAAGAAATTGAGCTCTTGAAGGAGGGTCTTCGGAAATATGGCCGAGACTGGACAATGGTTGCAAGTGTGGTGGCTACAAGGACGGCAACTCAAGCTCTTACCAAATACAAACACATCATTACTAAAACGGACAAACTGACCAAGGGGTCACAAGGATCATTAGAAAAAGACCTAGAAGAATAAAAGACGTGGCCCTAGCTTTCACCATACTCCACTTTTTCTCTGCCGAACCTGGATACCGAGCAAGTGCGGAATATGGAAGCACCTTGGGAGCACATTTCCTTCTCAGTCCACCTTGAGATGCGGAAGACGGATACGGATCAAAGCCACAAAGCGAATGATATAAGATTCGCGCGTCGTATTTGGGAGACCTGCATCTTTTCGTCAGGACAGAACCACCAACAATTGCGCATTGGGAGAATCAGGACAAGAATCTCTGACCATGCTAGTTCCACTACATTCACGATGCATCCGCAATTTGTGTGCGCGGAATCTGTTTGTCAATCACTCTGTGATTTCACTGGCCTCATTCTCAGCCTCGCATCCTCGCTCACAATCGCGACCTTTCCATGTCGGCTTGACCAGCTCACTCGCTCAGGATGGAACATTACCTTCCCATATAATGGACTCAGTCGCGCCAACGGATAAGCCGAAGAAAACCAAGTCCAGAAAAGTCTACAATAACCACATACTTTGGTCAAAAAACGAAAAAGAACGATTCGAATACCTCTACTCCGACGGAAGGAACCCCACCATCGCATCCATCATGGCGTTCTTTCCTGGCCGGACAGAAAAAGCCCTCTACCATCGCCTCGCTTTAACAGAAGGTCGCACCTGTTATCGACGCTGGACTCCCAAAGAGAAAGCGCGACTCTTGGAATTGCACAACGCAGGGGCAACAACTCTCGAAATGCTGAAAAGTCTGCCAGGCAGGACCCAGACGGCCATCTTAAGCCAAGTGAATGTCGGGATTTTGCGCTCCTACCTCACCGATAAAAAGAGAATGGTATCTTCACATGTCCTGAAAGAAGAAGATGGGGATAAAGGCGGTAACAGTAGTAATAATCGAAACAACGGTGCCATTGTGACAGCAGTTCAGATCAGAGAGCGTCCGACATTTTGGACTGACGAGGAAGATGGTGTTCTTAGACGTCTTGTCCAAAAAGCCAAAGAGAGAGATCCGGATCGATGGACCCGTGAATTAAGTCGACTGCTGAGCGATCCCAAGGAAAGAAAGGGCCTGGCAGAAGTGCGGACGTCGAAAGTGTGCACCCAGAGGTGGACACGACTCGAGGAAAAACCGTTTCTCGTCAAGGCACCTTGGACTGAAAATGAGGACAAACTTTTAAAAAACTCAATCTACTCTCGACTAGAGATCCAATTGAACTCAACTTCGAACGCTCAGTCCAATACGCAGCAAAAAGATGAGGGCAGCCATGGATCGTCAAAGAGCAAGCAGCCGACAGGGACTTTGAAGAATCATATGGATGAGGAAGAGTGGCCGGAGATCAGTTTGGAAAAAATGAAGACTTTGGACTGGAAAAAAGTAGCTCTTGATGTTGGAACAAGGGATCCCAAAGGATGTCGCGCAAGGTTTGATTCGCATTGCAAGATTGACAAAAGTCGGCGCTGGACAGTAGAGGAAACCAAGCTCCTCAAGGAAGGTCTTAGGAAGTACGGACGAGATTGGGAAAAGATTGCAAGTGTAGTTGGTACAAAGACGGCAGTCCAAGCACGGGGGAAATACCTATACATCATACTCCGAGCGGATATGTCTGCGAAGGGACCATAAGAATGGATCGTAAAATAAAAGGTCCAAAATTGCATTGTTCTTGCTTTTTCATTCTCCACTCTCCACCTCTCTGTGTCAAACATGGTGGCTAATTGAGTATTGTTGTTCCATGGAAAAGGGGCCTTTTGATAAACGAGGGCGCCCTATCAAGCGTACTCCACGATCTTCTCAATTTTCGTCCACTTTCTTTTATCAGATTCTCTTTTGACCTCGGCAAATCTCAAGAGTCGGCCGCAACCTTTCTGAACCCACTGCCGTGATCATCATATTGCACTTCCTTGATCGGTCTAAACGCCCTCTGCTATTGACTCCCTGGCCTCAGAAAGCCCGACATTTGCACCCTTTCGTTCTAGATGTAGCTTTCTTTTGTAGGTATATCAAAGAAGGACATTGACTCAGATATCGCAACAGAACAATTTATAAACTTGATCTGGTATCCCCTGTTCGTTTTTTTAATGAAGAACAAATCAAAGCCTACATTCGCCAAGAAATATGATCTGCCATGCCTCCTGGGGTGCCACCGCCGCTTCCCTGACTACCCAACCCTCCATGGCTCACTAGACCAGCACTCATTGGCCCGACATTGCCGTTCGTGTTGGTGGAATCATAGGCCTCCATCTCGGACTGATACCTCTTCTTGTCATTTTCGGCCATGGTTCCATAAGATTCCTTCTCAGTTTCGGAGAGCTTTTGCCACTCCTCGCCAAGCATCTTTGTGATCTCTGTTGGCTTGAACTCTGGGTGCTGCTTTTTGATATCGTCCCTATTTGAGTCATTTCGGTTAAATGTGCTTGAATTAGTACCAGATAGTAAACTTGACAAATAATCACGCGTCAGGAACCATCCATTGGGGCTTTTTTTGTTTTCGCCCAGCCTACCTCTTCATCAGGGTGAAAAAGATATAAGAGTTTCTTGGCCGCTTTGGACAGTTCTTATCCTTGACGACTGGAATTGTCACTGCACGCTTCATCTTTTTCTTGGACAAGGCGGCTGAGCCTCCCATCCCTCCACCAAGACCTCCCAATCCGCCCCCTCCCATGCCTCCAGCCATGACTGCGAGCCCAGGGCCCCCTTGTCCCATTCCTGGAGCTCCCATCATCCCAGGGTGGATATGACCCATCCCTTGGGGTAGCCCAATGGGTCGATGATGATGTGCGGGCATACCTCCGAGTCGCTGCATCTGCTGCATATGTTGAAGACCGAACTGATGCTGTTGCTGTTGTTGCTGTTGATGCTGTTGATGCTGTTGTTGTACATGGTATACGTGTTGTTGCTGCTGATGTTGATGCTGAGAATGATGTTGTTGTTGAGGATGGTGTTGGGATGGGTGCTGCTGTTGTTGGTGGTGAGAGTACTCGGCCCCATACGGTGAAGGATGCATTCCGGCCCCGACCATCCCTCCCCATCCCATACGATCATTCACCGAAGAGAGTGGCCCCCCAAGACCTCCGCTCATACTTGGAACCATCCCACTATTGCTACTCGTGGTGGGAGGATTCGTCACAGCCCCATTGCCTCCGCTACCCGTTGGACTCTCCAAACCACTGAAATCCCGACTTCGTTGTTTGGCGACTGCTCGACCCTGTGCACCTGTCGGGTTCCTGACAGGTCCTCCACCATTGGCTCCAATCCCGCCTCCTATAGAGGAGGAAGAGGAAGTCGCGGTTACTCCAGTGGTCGCTATTGATGATGTGGAAGTGGAAGGGGTGATCCCAACGTGAATAGGACCTGGTGTGCCAGGTATGCTCATCATACCCTGTTGCGGAGAAGATTGCCAATGAAGGTCTCCGTTTCTTGAATTGGTTCGGCTTAACAGATGCTGCATCGACGAGTCCATGTAACGCTGCTGCTGCGGTTGTTGCTGCTGCTGCTGTTGTTGTTGTTGTTGTTGATGATGATGTGGTTGATGCATCTCTGCACCATACAAACTATTGGGATTTCCATTATGCAACAGATGGGAAAGCCCTCCGCCGCTGCCTCCGTTGCTACCTTGGTGAAACTGCTGTTGCTGCTGTTGTTGTTGTTGCTGTTGCTGCTGCTGCTGGTGTGGCGGTGGAGGGGCGTATTGGTGCGAGAGCACAGAAGGATAAGGTGAAGGCTGCTGCTGTTGGCGTTGAAGCTGCTGTTGTTGTTGCTGATGCAATTGTTGCTGCTGTTGCTGATGCTGTAATTGTTGTTGTTGACCCTGATACGTCTGTTGCTGCTGCTGCTGTTGCTGGTGTTGTTGTTGTTGTTGACCTCCTCCTCCTGTACCGCCCTTCTGTAGAGCATCGTCCAAGATCTGCTGCGGGTGAGGCAAAGGTGGCATCATCATCATGGCGTTGTTGCTGGTGGTATGGTTATGAGTTCTTCTAAAGGGGTCGTCTTCCTTTCTTGAGAAGGATCCGTGTCGATAATGATTTGAAGAGACTAGATCTTCGGCCGTGGTTGTAGAGTCTAGTAAATTGTCTGTTGAGGTCAAGGGAGTCGTGCCAGCAGTGGTAGGGGAAGCACCCGAGGTTGTAACACTGGAGGAAGAAGCAGAAGCTGGACCGCCGGAAGCAAAGTCAGAAGATGAATGAAAATGAAAAGGATGAGAACCGTCCGAGGAGGAAGAATTCAAAGAGCTGGAAGAAGAGCCGTAGATGTGATTGGATTGTAAAGGAGGGAGAAGAGGTGGAGGGGTGCCAGGACCACCGGTGGAGTACGCGTTTTGAGAATGATGGTTGAAATAGCTTCGACTGTTGTTGTTGTTACTGGTGGTGTTGCCGTGGAGGTTGTAGTTCATAGTGTGGTGGAAAGGAGGGCTGTTCAGGTCGTAGTGGCTTTTGTCAGGGCTGCTGTGATGGCGGGCTTTGTGATGTTGAACCTCGTAGCTGCCGTGCTGGACAGAAGAGTCGTCTCGGTAGCTTGAATGAAAGGGAAGATCTGGCTCGAAATGGGAGGTGGCAGAAGGAGAGGAATAGGACATGCACCGCTTATTTGGTTTCTTGGTCTTGATCTCTGGTGAAATGGAAAATGACAGGGGAAGAGGAAGAGGACAATGGACGAAAAGAGAAGGATGGTTAATCCTGCAACTTTGAATGATGCGAGGAGGGCAGGATAGGACCCTCGGACCAATGGAGATGCCGCTCGTTTCCACATCCCCACAAAAAAAGAGAAAGAAAAAGAAAACAGCGCGCAAGCGTGTCATTGACACGAGCTTCTTTTTTTGTTACTGCCAAACTCCCGTTCTCTATCTCTAGCACATACACACATACACCACATGCGCCGTTTTGTTCCAGCATCGCACTCTTGGCAATTTGTTTGGAATACCCTGTGCCCACCCGTGCGACTCCCTGCCACTCAACTGAACTGCCAAGAAAGAAATCCGTCTGGTGCGGGGTTAGCTGTGTGTTCCCCCCACATCAGTATGGGCTCGACAAGATCATGGCAAGTAATTGGATCATGAGCATCGAATCTCAGTTGCTTTCTGGTACAGAAGAGGAGGAGGTATTCTTGGTATTCTTCTCGCGTGTATGGAAAACAACTGTTGATACAAAGTTGCTTCCTCAGACTAATGACTGATTAGATAGAAGCACGCGGGAGACGATCATGTCTTATTTCCTGTTCCTTCTTCTGTTGTCGGTGGTCGCGTGCGTGGGGTGTGCCTGCAGCCAAAGTCGTTGCAGACAAAAGAGGTAACACGGACACAGGCGACGAGATCAAGGAGGGGAAAGAGAGAGGAAACATGGCGAGAGAGAGAGAGGGAGAGAGAGATACAGAGAGAATAAAAATCCGGGGGGTGCGGGTGGAGGATAGGTTGCATCGTTCGACAGGGCCAACGGTCAAGAGGGGGATAGACGGAACGGGGGGGATGGATAGACAGAGGAGAGGGGAATGCAAACGCATGCGTTTGTGTTGTGTGTGTGTGTGTGTGTCCTGAGTGAGCAGGGAGGACATGTGTGTGATGTTCCGTTTGCTTACCTGGATTGGACAACGGTGCGGGCAGGAAGGGCAGCTAATATCCGCGTCAACGACCTGGAGAGCGAGAGGAAGCAAGAGAGAGAGAGAAAGAGAGAGAGACAGAGAGAAGAGAGAGAGAGCTAATGGAAGAGAGAGAAAAGAGGGCAAAGACGGACAGACGGTTGAACTTGGCGCGCGTGTTGTAAAGAAAGAGAAGGAGAGAGAGAAAAGAGAGCGAGTAAGAGAAGAGAGAGGGAAAGAGGAGGACAGCAGGATTAGACAAGGGAAAGGGAAGAGAGGGAAGGAAGCGAATGAAAGAGAGAACAGGGAGTGGTTTTTTTGTAAGGATATGAAGGTCCCAAAAACAAGAGAGGGAGAATGCGGCAGGGGGAGCCCGCCTGTCGTTGCCTTGACCTTGCTGCTCACCAGCAGCATCGTTTCCGGCAAGTCAAAGGCCTCTGGCTGCACACCAGAGACCCTCCGTTCTTTTTTGGAGCACGAAAGAAAGACCTTCCTCAGATTTGGAAACAAGGGGTTCAAGCTGGAGAGAGGCGGGAAGAAATAAAGGGGGAGATTGCGAAGGGAGAAATAAACCAGGAGTTGGAACAAAAGGACAGCAAAGGAAGGCAGAGAAAGAAAGGGGTCGGTCCGTGGCCGTAAAGTTGCAAGGACAAGGAGCAACTGCCACGGCGGTCAAGCCAAAACGAGGGTGATGACCTAGCCATTTTGACACGAAGGACCAGGGGATGATGGTGGTCGCCTCTGGGAACATGGAAGCGAGAACGCCAGACGCACGAGAGAGCACGGGAAAGACTATCGTCGAAGCACAGCAGCTGGAAAACACGTCGCTGGTCGTGTGGGGTCAGTGAGGGCGACAGGAGGATTCAGTGCACCAACAACACACGCGACAGTGACCCTGTGTCTGTGCTCCCGCGTCAACCCTTTGCTTTGTGCAACGTGGCCTCTTCCCTCCCTCGTGGATGTGGTCTTTGCACTTGTCGGCCATTGCTGGCGTCGATCCAAACACACCGCTCTAATTGGTCTCCAACTATGGCCCACAGACTCTTGTGCAATAGCCACCATGAGACCCTGCATCAGGGCATGGTCTCTCTGGAATAAAAGGCAGGCGCAAGAACGTGCGCATCGTCCGTCATTGCCGTCCGCCCTGCCTGTCCACAAGCTGACCATTGTCCCAAAAAAGTAACACAAAAGACCGCCGACGCGCAGCATGCTCATGGAGGGACACAAGGTGGCCCGTGTGTCTTGTTCACTCCGCAAGAGCATTCTTCAAGTGTCCATGTTCGGTGACTTGTCCATTCTACCATTCCACTCTCACTCTCCAGTATTACACAACTACCTGTCGAGTGCTCTCTAGCGTGTCGTAGTTCTCGGCTACAGCACGCAGGCGTTTGCACACGCTCATTGTCGCTGACTCTCGCTCTTTTCTGTCCGGTCTCCTCGCCTCCGTCTTTTACACGTGCCCGTACCGCCAGCGCAGATTCACGCCGTCCACAGCCTGGGCCCCACTCTCCTGTCCTTTTCTATGCGCTTTCCCCTGGATCATTGTTGGTGAATATGGGGATGAACAAATGGCGTTGCCGTTTCCTTCTCCTTTCTTGCCAGCAATATCAAGGGCAGGAATGGACAGCCCCTTCTTGCTGTCTTCTTTTTTCTTCTCTGATTCTCTCTTTTTGTCTTTCTTTTTCTTTTCTCTCTTTCCCTGCGTCTCTCTTTCAGACTCTTTATCGTGCTTCTCCGTTCTGGAAAGAGAGAGAAGTGCCTTTCTCAGCCAATGATACATCTGTGTGCTGGCTCATGCAAGCCTGGAATCTCTAGCTCTTAGCAAGGCAGCACGTTTCTTTACTTTGTATTCTATCCCCCCCTTTGTATCTCGTTGTGTGTGGGCGTGGTTCTTTCCTTCTCTCTCTCTTTCTCGTTAGTTTTTACCTTCTCACATTGCATTCTTTCTTTCCATCGTCTTGACTGCCCCGCACTGTGCTGCTTTGCATTGCTTTCTTGCGTCCGTTGCTCCTCTTCAACATTCCTCACGCCGTTGCCCTATCCCCATCCCTCAACGGTCATCTTTCGCGCAACCCACTATCTCGTTGTGCCACGTCCACACCCCCATCTCCTCGCCCTCATAGACAGTAGGCGAGTATAAAAATAATAAGAGACTCATCTCTCTTCAGCCATGTCCACAGAAACTATAGACATCTATGGAATCTCGCCTCCTCCTGTGGAACTCAACGCCATCGTTCCTGGGTCCATTTTTCAGGATGATATTACTCCACCCACTTTTATTGACGGCAACGGGTATGACCCAGTTTCAGCGCCATCTGGTGAATCTTCGACCCCTTCGGCCGGTACTGGGGTCGGGGGAAGGGGGCCAGATATTGAAGTGAGCTCGACCATTCAAACCGTGCTGATCTCGCTGGGAATCGTTGTCGGTGCCCTGTTTCTCCTTGGCGTTGTGGCGACTTTATATATCACACACAAGAATAAGAGGGCAGAAGAAAAGAAGAAGCGTATCTCTGGGACGCCAGAGGGTGAAGATGAGAAGGGCGGCAGAGGTCTCGGTGGACTGAAGGCAGATGATGAGAAATCAGAACTCGTCACCGTCTTGATTGACGATTACGACAAGAACAAAAAGAAGCAAAAGGCCAACTCTTCTCCCTCATCTTCTACCACCTCGCCCAAGGGGAGTATCATTGGAGGCGTGGGTACCGCCGTAGGGAGTAGTGCCTCGTCGGCCACTCGCGCCGGAATCCATGACAATTCTCGGAATTCGTTTATGGAGGTTGCACAGGTGTACTCGCGTCGACAGAGTATCACACCTACGCCTTTGCCCCCACAGTCATCCATGACGAGTTCCAACTCTTCTACCTCCCTCGGCGTCTCGTCCTTGATTCGGTCTGCAGGCCCTGGGTACAGTCAACAGCACGGGGCCCCGGAACTCCAGATTGGCATCTACCCTCATCTGTCTTCGTCTCCTCACCATCAGCAACCACATCCATTCCAACAACACCTTCATCAACAGTTCTCGCCTTTCTTGCAGGATCAGAATAGCCCTCACTTCCCAATATCACCTTCCAGTGCTGGTACTATGGACGAGAGCAAGAATCCCTTTGCGTCGCCTCCCCTTTCCGCTGGGTTACAAGATCCTTTCCGGACCCAGAACAATAGCCAGATAGACTTGACCCTCGGAGTGACGACCTCTTCAAGCGGCAGTGGCTCTGGTTCGAGGGGTCCTTCACCCTCTACATCCTCGACATCGCTCTCGAGTAGCAGTCAGCCGGATACGGTTGATCGACGAATGGTCGCCAACACTATTCCGAGCCCCCCAATGTCCATCGCCAACAAGTTCTCCCCTTCGTCCTTTTCTTCAAGTCCTCAAGGCTCTGGGACGGCAGGATCGACCAATGAAGGGAACGCTTGGTATCGAAAACGCAACAGCATCATCATCCCTGACGGTGCTTCGGCCCATGTTCGTCTCTGGAGAGATGATGGGGAAGAGATCTCGAGCTCCCCTCCAAGACTCCAACGCCCCCTTCGTTCCGGTTCCCATTCATCAACCACAGGGCCGCTAGGAATTTCGACTTCTTCTTCGTCCTCATCAATGGCACTGAGCGGGTCTAACGCGACAACAGTGCCTTCCCCTCTGCACAACGCCAGTCGTTGGTCACCCTCAAGTCCTTCTGACCAAAGTCAAGAGTACAAAGATGAATCGCAAGAACGAGGCGCTAGTGGCCTGGAAGCAAGCGCGTCGACAGTCAGTCGCAATGGCGCGGCGGTCTTTGAAGGTCGAGCCAAAATTAGTACGTCTTCGCCTTCGAGATCAAAGTCGTCGGCCGGTTTTGACAGCGACGTGTGTTTGACACCCCGGACCCCCGCGACCCCAAGGGTGCCGTTACTGGTCGAGCCCGAAGCTGGGAAATTGGGCAAGAGTGGAGAAGGGCCTTCAGAGGAAGTCGTTGTCCGATTGAGGGCCACCCGACGCGCTAGTCATAGCAGTCATCGACAGAGTTATCTGGACGATCTTCAACAGCAGTAAATACATCATATGAGAAAAGAGAAAAAAAAAAACATGTAGCCCAGAGTTGTTTATGCATCCAAGGCAGTGATAATCAAGTCAATCATTTTATTTCAGAACAAGAATGTGCCTTTTGTCCTTGATGCCAATAACAGTGGGACCGATGTGATGGAGGATGCAGATGTTCTGCCTTTCCCCCTGAAGTCGAGGCAACAGACACACACGACCATCAAAGTTGTGTTTTCAGGCACAGTCAGACCCAAGTAACACGGGTCCTCAGGAAGGCGTGCGCCTGTCCAGAATGGAGGGAGAGAATCTCCAAAATCTCAGCAAAGGTGACACCTCCATATTTCCCGGCCCGCCCCCGCACGGTGGTTCCCACGGACGGTGATTGCACGCGTTTCATCAAATACAGAAATCCCACCGTTGGCAACCTCGTGTACCCAGGATCCCAATTTGGCCCACCCGCCCAAATCTCCGGATCAATGACACCGGTCCAAAGCCAAGGAGGTCACGTTGACCTGCTCCCAGGTCTCCACTCAGAGTATCACCAGTGCCACGACCGCGATCGGTTGAACTGGAAGTTGCTCCTGGGGGTCGTTGCTGGATGGCTGGACACCTTCCTGCTGCTGGATCGACCTCGGGATTGATCTTTGCCTTTACCGCCTGCTCACCTCAGCAAAAAGAACCTCATGTTCAATGGTAAACACACACACACACTCAGACTCTCACGCCCACCCACTGCATTTCAATAGTATTCATTTTCATACTCGATATTAATAAAAAGTGAGAGAAAAAAAGAAACCCCTCATTTGTACGACAGACCTAGGGAAAGATTGCCAAGAACATTCTCTGCCCAATCTCCCCTCCTTCCTTATGTTTATCTTTATCATTCATTTCAATCTTCTTCTGACAGTCTTGTAAGTAACGATGGGCGCGGGAGTCTCGTCTCGTCTAACCAATTGAGCGTCATTTGTCGGGCTTTTAAAGAATGAGGTCAAACAGAACCATTCTTGTTATCGGCAACGGAATTCAGTAGTACTCCAATAATGGTCAAGGTAGGGAACTTGAAGAGGGGAGAGTTTTTATTGTCTGTTATTTACAAGGGAAAGTCTTGACGGACTCAGTTTTTTTTTGTTTTCTTTTTTTCTAGCAAGATGGATGTGGTGATCAAAAGAGTAGACGAGTGAATGTAATGTACAATTAGGACAAAAAGAAGAAGAAAGGAGGGGGGGATGAGTGGAGAACGGAAAAAGAAAAGAAAATGAATGAGGGCCTGTGTGTGAGGGTATGCAAAGCACAAAAGGGGGGAAAAAAATGAAAAAAAAACTCGACAGAAAAGGTCGACACCATCGGGGAGGCTATTTCTAGACCTTAAACAACAGCACGAGAAGGACTCGCCATGGCTGGTGGCGGGGAAGGTGGGCCGGGTGGAAGCTCGCTCACAGGATTCCGAGAAGCGTTGATAGGACAGGGCAAGTTCATGACCGCGATATCAAACGATGGTTTCCAGACCCACGACAAGCCCCAGACATGCATCTGACCGTGGATCGCTACATTCAGTCCTGGGGCCGCACTGGCCATCAAAGAAGACGAGGATGGAGATGAAGAAGAAGAGGACAGCGCGGCAGATAACGTCGAGTTGTTGATATTGATCGGCGTGCACGCTTTGACCAATTGCTGGTAGACCACATCTGTCGAGTTGCCAATGGACACGCCAACCGTCGAATTGGCAGCGGGAGTACTGGAGGCTGGAGAAGCAGCACGATAGTCGAGTCTCATGGGCAACGACACCATCTCTGTCGTCTTTGGCGAAATGATAAAGGCCGAATCCAGGTCACCATTGTCTGCAATCTTGGTGCCATCATTCATTGACTGCAATGTGATGGTGACATCCATCTGGTCGATCCGGAGAGACAGGTAGTTGTTGGTACTATCAACCACGAGCTGAATCGTGAATTGCTCCTTGATCCGGCTCTTGGTCACCACGGGAACGCTCTGCGATGCCACAGAGTCAAACGAGAACTGAGGTGCCCTTGGAATCAAAAAGTACAATGAGACCGCCAAGCATGCCAACAAACCCATAGACAGCCAAATGCAGACCTTGCGTGAACAACAGCAGCACTGGACCCGATCCTCGGAACGACCCCCACGACCACCTCCTCGTTTGCGGGTACTCATGGACCGTCTCTGACGAGGTCGTCCACGCTCCTGACTCTCCTCTTCGGATTCGTCCGTCCATTGGCCCTTTCGACGAGAACGACCACTTCCCTGGGTCAAACCGGACCGCGTACCTCCCGATCGAGATCCACTGCTGTCCACGCTGATGACGCCCAGTTTTTGCAAAATCACTTCATTCTCCTCGTCCTCATCTGTTTCGATTTTGCCCTTTTTCGTCCCTGAAGAATCCGTCTTGGAGGGTTGCGAAGGGTGCTGTGTCGAATGGCGGGTATGAGCCGAGGCTCCCTTCCCAGGAGAAGCAGAAGATCCAGCCTCACCACTCTTGCCGTCCGAACCATCCCTGTTTCCTGCAGATTTCGCAGCTGTGGCGGAAGCCGCCGCGGCCGAAGCGGCGGCCTTTTGTTGCTGTTTCTGGAGCTGTTGTTGGAGGTGCACATGTTGATGCTCATAGTAGGCAGATGATAAAGCCTGGTTTGAATCCTGGCCGGCCAGGACATGCAACGGGTATCGTGAGTTGTTGGCACTGCTACCTCCTCCTCGGCTCAAGCTTGAAAATCTGGATTCGAACGAGGATGAGAAATCCTCGTTCAACATTGTCGGTGATCCCTGAGGTCCTGCTCCCAAACCCCCTCCTCCTCCTGATCCAAGGTAAGGCGATCCGTATCCTTGAGCATTGACAGAACTACCTGTATCCCTCGCGGTTGAGTACGCTGATCGATAAGGGTCGGCCTTATGTTCAGAGGACCGTACTTCTTCATGTCCGCTGTACTGAAAGGGACTTAATCCTGGAGAGGCCAAGGCCATGGGTGATGGGAGTCCATAGCCCGATTCCATCGTCAAAGGCGAAGGCAGTGGCATTTGGTGACTGTAAGGCTGATAGGACTGATACGGCAAATAAGGAGACGACTGGAAGGGAGACTCGGGTCGACTGCTGCCGCTTGTGCTTGCATTGCCATAGTGGGCCGCCAAGGTCTGACTGGCAGTCAAAGTCGGGGAGTGGCGATAATAGTCCTCGCGCTGACCGATTGAAGGAGGTGGGTGCATGATCATCATCCCAAAGACTTGCTCTTCCGTCAGCGACTCCTTATGGTGCCCGTATTGTTGGTTGTGCAGGTCCTCTTCGGACGAAGATCCGAGAGAAGTGCTGGCGTACGTTGTCGGGTGTGGTGAAGAGAAAACCGCGTAGTTCTCGCGAATTGGCGATTGTGCTTGATATTCTAAAAGAGGTCATGTCATGCAATTGTGAGGTGTAAGCAAAATGAGAAAAAACGGCAAAATAGGACCGAAGGACCAAAAACACAAAAGGTGATCGGATTAACGAGGGCCTTCTTCTTCGCTCGCTCGACCCAATTGCTCTCAATAGGAACAGAGAACACAACGGGGGGACGACCCACACTGCAGTCAAAGCAAAAAATAAGCATTCTCGCATTCTCTTGGCTCAGCACTTTTTGAAGGCAACAAGGACACAAAAAGCCGGCCGACGATCAAAAAGGCAACAGCCCAGAAAACAACAGTGTTGGCTGCGTTCCATCAAAAGATAGCCCACGATAACTCTCGCCAGAAAACTTGTATTGCTCTCTCCTGGATAAACACCCCACCTCCTTGAAAATACAGCAGAGCAAGATCTGGATGGGAGAGATGAAATATTGTAACGGCAAAAATGTACAAAGGCATGGATGGGCACTCACTCCGTCCCTTGGTTATCAGGCGTAAATGAGGAGACGAAAGGCGCATCGGGTGCAATCAAGGATATCCCACAAGAGAAATGAATGGAAAAGACGTGTATGAACGACAAGGGGATTGATGGGAGAGAAAGGAGGCCCAAGAGTCGGCCTCGCTTCCACGAGAAGAATAAAGAGAGTAGGACGCGAATCGGAACACCTCCCCGAGGGGGGTCCGACCATGTGTTCACGAGAGGTGGGCACAAAACAGACACGCACACCGCGCAAATCAAGGTGCCAGCCAGCGAAAAGAGAGGACGAAAGAGGAAGAGCTCTTTGTACAGGGTGTCTCCCGCTCGCGAACCCGTTTGTCCATTGTCTCTCTTTCCTCAGGTCCCCAATCGATCTCGAGCGCGCCCTTTTGTCATATCGATCAGGGTCGCTCTCTCTCTCTCTCTCTCTCTTGTGATTGCGCCTGGCCCTTCTGCCCGTCCAATGCACCGCCGATCGAAGATCAGTTGAGTGCTTTTTTGTTTGTCCTACGTGCTACCCACTCTCTTTCTCCCTGTTCTTTGTCTTTTTTTTTCTTTTGCTCCCATTCCTCACCAACCATAATCTTGATTGACGAGCACGTTAATTGTTCAACAAGGGAATCAACAATCAGAAAACAAACTGATTGTTGATATCGTTGAGCGAAAGCTTGTTGGTGGGAAAAAAAACAATGAACTGAAAAAAGTCGGCGGGATGAACAGCAAGGAGGAATGGAGTGTGAGGGTTCAATTGATGCCCCAAGGTGGAAGAGGAAAGGATCAGACAAGGCCCAGAAGCATTGCTTCCTTCTTATCAAAGATCTAGGGTCGGACTGTAGAAGGTGGGGGGCGGACAAAACTCGTCATCGCGAAAAAGAACCAAAAAAGAAAAGAAAAAAAAAAAAAGCGTGCAGTTCGACTCGACCTTGCAGTCCATCCATTCTGCCCAACCCCCTCGAATTATCCATTCCAAATGCAATTTCTCTGACGTTCTTACCATTCTTGACCCTGTTGGCTGACACGCCTGGCTGTCGGGCTCGATACGGATCATACAGAGACGACTCACTGCTTGGCATTCGCCTTGTTGTCGCTCCTCCTCCAGTCATTCCAGAAGCTCCACTAACAGACCCAACCCGTTGCGTGCTCGCGGCTGTTCCTCCGAAAGGAAAGAGACCAGGCGATTTCGCTCCGCCGCTGCTGCTTCCGTGGTGGTGATGATGATGATGATGATGGGCCTCCAGTCGGGGCGAAGTCAGAACTGCGGCAGAAGGTGGCGTCAACGGTGGTATTGTCAGCTGCATTGCTGTGGGGGTCGACGGTGTCGCAGGTGTGTATGGACGCGGTGGCAGTGAGTGGAGTGAGTGGTGAGAGCCGTAGGAGGTTGTCCCTTGATGAAACTGAGCTCCTCCTGTTGTTGCTGCTGCTGCTGCTGCCCCAAGGCCTCCTGCGGGAGTGGGCGATGCAGACGGAAGTGACGCTCCCATGACCACTACAGTTGAAGGATCAGGGCTGGAGGATATCCGCGTCCCTGATCGTGCCCCACGTAATGGATGGTGAGGTGTGGAGGGGCCGGGAGTAGATAATTGCGAAGCAGCTGTTGGGGTCGCAGCAGCTGTTGACGTAGCAGGCGTGGAGGCAGTAGCGGGCGTGGACTCACTAGTCGTACTAGAGAAGGAAGTACTGGTGGAGAGGGTATGAGATTGTTGTGGAGTCAAGACCATGAGCTCGGGCTTATGGCCCGATCGAGATTTGGTCCTTGTAGGCCGCGAATCCTTTGAGAGGGCCGGTGAAGAAGGCGCTGCTATATTGGCTGCCATGGCTGTGGTGTATGCTCTGCTCCAGAGATTGACCTTCTCTGGCAAGGGGGCAGCGTTCTCGTGTGGCCTTCAAGAGGGTCAGGCGAGGGTGGAGGAGGGGTAAGAGCGAGAACGTGGTGGAGTGGAGCGAAAGCAAAGAGTGCAGAGTGCTGAGGAAGGGGGGGAGAGAGGGAGATGGCACGACAAAAAAAAAAAAAAAAAAAAAAGTGGAGGGAAATAATACCAAAGAAAGAGCGAGATGGAAGGAAGGGACGGACGACCAAGGGGGCGATTGCTTCTGGCTGGCTGGAAGACGCCGACGAAGGAACCTGTGTGCCTGTCTGTGTGCCTGTCTGTGTGTGTGTGTGTGTGTGTGTTTGTGCTTGTGCTTGCGAGCAAAGACAGAGAAAGAGAGAAAAGAGAGAGAGAGAGAGAGAGAGAGAGAGAAACACCACAGATAACAACGATCCAGACAAAAGAGTGCAATCGACCGTTTGGTGATTACGGAGACAAGAAAGGAAGGACGTCTGAAGGGGAGCAGCAAAGTGAAGGCCAGAAAGAGGGCGGTTGCGAGAAAAGGGGTTCGGACAGGGGGAGACGGAGGAGTGGAGAGGGGTGGAAGACACTGCAGCAGAAACAGAGCGAGTGCGGGTGTGTCGAGGTGTGTGTGTGAATGTGCGGTGGCTGTGTGTGTGGATGGGTGAATGAATGAGTGAATGAATGAATGAAAAGAGGATGACAAAAGGCAGAATGCAGATGGAGAGAGAGCGAGAGAAAGAGAAAGAAAGAGAGATGGAGAAGAGAAGGAAGGGGGTTGTTGAGGTGGAGCAGAAGCAAAGAGCAAAGAGCGAAGGACACAGCGATGGATGGACGAGTTTTGTGCCGTGGAAGCAAAGAAAGGGACGGAGGACGGAAACCAGTTCCTTTCGTTCTGTTCTGTTCTTCATTTGCGGACAGATGGCGGGAACTCTTCTTGACTATCTCTCCCTGCTGCGTGTGTTGCAATGCTCCTCCCATGGGAACAACGCTCTGAAGGTGTGCATGTGTGTGCTTGTGTGTTTGTGTTTGTGTGTGTAGACCCTACTCTCTTCGTTCCATCTCTCTCTCTCTCTCTCTCACTCACTCACCCACCCACTCACTCTGCTCCACCCTCAATGGACATGAACAACTCGTACGAGCACATGCAGCACAAACATGGACAGCAAATGGTCCCTGATCGATCTTCAAAACCGGCAAGGGGAGACCGACCAATCTGATCCACAAAGGGTCGGAATGGATCGATCTGATTGACCCCGCGCAAAAAAAGAAAGAAAGTCGGGCAAAGTGGATCAAGGGCCAGCAGATTGCCCAGATTGCCCAGATCTCACTCTGTCTCTGCTTCGAGTGTTGTCTCACTCTCTCTCTCTCTCCTTCTGTCTTTTTTTTCTTTTTCTCCTTCTCTCGCTGTTGTCCCTCTCTCTTTCTCTCCACTGTGAAAATAAATGATGGAAAGAGGAAGGAAGGGTCGACGTCGATTCTCAGTCGACTGCTCCCTTTCCACTGCCCCTGCCACCCCTGCCACCCCTGCCCACAACAAAGATAGAAAAAAGAAATTAAAAACAAAAACGTGGCCTGGGAACTTTCGGTCGGTCCAATCCCCTTTCCCTTTGCACTCTTGTCGGGAAGAACGATGAGGTGCTTTTCGTTCTGTCTCTATTCTCCTTCTCTCCTCCCCCTTCCCATGTATCCACACACAGAGAGAGCGGGCAAACGGTTTCCCTGACTGGGACAAAGAAACGCGCAATACAAAACGCATCTCTTTGTTGTAGTCATCCTGCATACTCTCTCAAGAACAGGCTGTCGTCGCCTTCGCCTTCTCACGCGCATTTGTTCATTATTCTTCAGATGGACGCAGACACAAACAAAAAAAGATTGCCAAATGAAATGAACGCAAAATAGGACAACACTCGTCAAAGATATATTCAGTGAAAAAAAAAAAAGTGATCGGGGGAACCTGTCTTCTTTTGTTTGTTCGCTCGTTCGCTCGTTCGCGGGTTGGCCCCATCCACTCATTTTGTTCCTGATGTTCCTGAGCCAACCTTTGCTCTGTTCAGCAAAGAAGGAAGGCTGCACAATGCCGTCAGGACATGAATCCGCGCTAAAACTAGATCGCTTTTCTGTGGTTCTTGGAAGAACCTTTTCAAAACGTGAGCAGCAGAGGAGGTGTACTGTAGAAGTGGGTCCACAAGCACACTCTTCCCCCCTCCATTCTGGTGACAAGAGGTGCTTGTTGTATGGTTGCAGGTCGTTGGTGGTTCTTGTGTTACCGTCATCTTGTCCTCCCCTCCCGCCCAACCCCCTTTCAGGGTGTTGAACGCTTTCTCTTTCTCTTTTTTTTTTCCCAGGAGCACAGCGCTCTGTTCCCTTGCTGTTTGTCCCCTCCCCCCCTGTCTCCTTCCTCTCTTGCCCACCCGTTGAAATCGAAATTAGAGGGCCCCTGATCCCGTTCCTGAATTTATATACATTTCGCATGTACTGTACCTCAGTCATCACGCTATCCTCACTGGACACTCGCTCCCCCCCTTTCTCCCTTTCAAGCAGTCTAGCAACAGGCACAGAGTGCGTTTCATTCGTTTCTTTTATATACTACTGTACTATGACCGCGACTTGTTTCTCTCACTCTCTCAAGATCTCAATTGAGCCGGAGACACCCCCGTTTCCTTAGATCTTGTACCCGAATCGCTTGGCGGTAAAGAGATCCAGAACCGTTTCGCTCGTGAAAAAGTCCACAATCTCCTTCTCGTACTCGACGGGTCTCTCAAACGCCGCAAAGTGTCCTCCCTTCGGGAACTCGTGCCACGAGACCACATTCATCCAGTCGCTAACAGGAAGAAAAAGCCGAAAATAAAAATAAAAATCAGTCTGTTGCACGCCTCGTTGACTTGAGGGATATAAAAAAAAAACAAAAAGTCGGCACTTACGCAGCCCAGGCACGCGGGACCATAAAGATCTCCTTCTTCCAAACACCCACGCCCACAGGTACACTGGCCGGCACGGGCCGTCTCAGTAACCATTCCAGGTCGCGGTTATGATACGTCTCGTAATAGATTCGGGTTGAGGACGTGATCGATTCCGTGGAATGGTAGATCATGACCTGGGTCAACAACTCTGTCTTGGTGAACGGCCAACTCTCCACTCGGGCTGGGTCCAAGTCTGCCCAGGACAGATATTTCTCACTCAACCAACTCAACAGACCCACGGGCGAATCCATCAAGGCGTGGCCCAACGTCTGGGGTTTAGTCGCCTGAATGAAAAAGTAGGCACCTTCCTCCAGAGCATACAGCTTCAAAGCTTCAACCGAGGCTTGCTCTCGAGGATGGTTCCTGTACACGACTGAGGGAGCCATGAAACCAGTGATGGCCTTGACGAATTGAAAAGGCGCAGACCAAGGTCTGGGAGGCAAACAAGGCAGCATGTTGACATGGATTGCGAGACAATTTTCAGGGTAGAGCGTCGCAATGGCTCGCGAGATGATACCGCCCCAGTCACCACCCTGGGCAACATAGTGTGTATACCCAAGCTGCTGCATCAGATCGTGGAGAATCTGGGCCATGGCGCGAACACCAAACTTCTTTTGTGTCGGGGCTGTCAATTGAACAGAAAGAGAAGGGGAGAGCATGATTAGGGGGATTAGATCCATAATGTCCAGAGTGGGGTCTGGCCCTACATTGCGAGTCATCACTGTTCTGCTTCTTACCTTGACTCCATCCGAACCCTGGGAGGGACGGGACAATGATCTGGAAGCGCCCCCGTTTCTTCAACAGCTTTAACGCCTTTCCAAACTCATACCAAGAGCCAGGCCATCCATGGATCAGCAACAGAGGAATGATGATCTCGCCCTTGTCATTGACAGTCTGACTACCTGCAAACCCTCCCTCATCTCCCTCCAGGACCTCACCCGTTTCCTCATCCACGGCAGGCTCGGCCCAGGGGTCATGGCGGACGTAATGAATATCCAAGCCATTCACGCGACAGGTCCAATGTTCATGCTCCTCATTCAATTTGCCGAGTTCTTTTTCCCAATCATAGGTATGCAACCATTCCCGGGTCAGGTTCTTGAGCATGTTGGTTTCCGTGCCATAGGACCATCCCGCAGCCTCAATCTGCTCCGGATACCGGGCCTCTGCCAATCGATGTTTCAGCGTGGGAATCATATCGGGGCGGCGGTTCTGGAGTTCGAACCGACGGGGGATCCGAGGGTCGACGTAAAAAGGTGAAGATGGATCATTCTTTTCGTTGTAGACTGAGGAAGAAGATGAAGAAGAGAACGAAGCCGTGGAGCGGGAGGACACTGTGTCCCGAGAGTGTGAGGTCGTGGTTGTAGTCGTGGTCGTCGTCTTGTCCCCTTCGCTCTTGATTGTCACCGTCGTCGGGTCCTGCGTGCCCTGAATCGAGACGAAGCTGTCCTCAAGTGAACCTGGGTGGGCCATATTGCTTTCTTTTTTTTTGTTCACTCGGTTCGTGTTTGTCCTGACGGTCAAGCGGCTGCTCAAAAATAAGGCGCGCGGCGCGTTTCTGTCTTTGTTGTTGTGATGGGAGAGGGAACGTTCAGGCTGTCCTGTAAATGAGACCAAGAAAGCGAGTGAGAAACGAAATGAAGTGATGATGATGTTCAATGAGACAGAAATGAACACAATTCACTTTCGGGAATCTCGCCCTTCTTGCCAACCGAGCCTTGCTGACGCGAGCAGTGGCGATCCGTACGCTCGGTTCCCCTTTCTTTCCAAGTGGCTCGATAAAAGGCACCAGTCACAGGAACTTAGAGGGACCAGGGGGCCGCTCAATTGGAGGATAGAAAAGCAACTGTTTGAGATAGTGAGGGGGTGGCGGGGGTTTATTGACGGTGGTATCAAGCCGAGACGAAAATCTATAAAGCCAAGGGTATTTCACAAGTACAAGCAGAGAAAAGAGAACAAGAAGCAAAAGGAGCGGTAAAGAAAGAAACATACGAGAAAAGCACGAAACAAGTAAGAAGGGGTAGCGGGTGAGATGATATTACGGGTGCGATAATGGTCCGTGAAAGGGGATTGAAGAAACGAATGGATCCTGGAAAGTCTTTTCTTGGTATCTCTTGCCAGTCTTGTTGTCTCAATTGACCTCCAAGAAAAGAAAAAAAGTTCCTAATTGTTCAAACTGTTCCTCGAGAGTGATTGTCCGTACAAGTCGACGAGAGAGAGGGACAGGTTCACCATCCCGAGATCCGGTTTGTATCCTTTAGATGTGTTTGCTCTTGGCAGCACCCTTGACAGCCTTGGGGGTGGCGTTGGTACCGCGCTCCTTAGCAGCCTTGGCCTTGGCATTGTAGGTGATGCGGTAAAAGTTGATGAAGAGCAAGAGGTAGGACGACAAGAGGCCACATCCAAAGAGGGCAGCACCTTCCGTTCCTGCGCACTTGCCTGCGTTGGGAGCCCAGGGGAAGTAGGTGAAAGCAAAGTAGGTGTAAGAGCAAAAGTAGATGAAGCCCAAATCGAGGACAAACTGGACGATCTGCATGGTGGTGAGGTACTGCTTCCACCAGATACGGACACCGGCGGCCGAGCGCATGTAGTAGTAGTACATCATGACGTGGACAGTCAAGTTCAAGGTGATGGGAACCCAGGAGACTGAGGTATATCCTCCGAGCTGGACATAGCAAAGGATCATGGTCATCGAGTGGTGGAAATAGTGCAAGAATTCTATGATAGCAGGCAACAGTGCGTTAGTCGTATGCCAGTTGTATGTCTCTCCTAGTCAGCATGTGTCAATTGGTGGCGAATTCCAGCACAGTCCAAGGACCCTTTCCCATGTGCTCATATTTGTGGGCAGCCATGATGTTTAATTGACAACAGAAAAAACCCGCTTCCCAGAGTGGCGACTTGGCTGAGAAACAAACACTTGACAGCCCACAATGACGACGGTGCGGGAAAAGATAACAGAAAAGTAACAATCAAAACCAAACGACACAACTCAGAAAGAGCCGAGGGGTTTTTTCCTCCCCCATGCATAGTTCGGGAAGCTGCCTTTCTGTCAATTTTTCATCACTCCCGACTCGCTCGGTCCATGCACCATGACAAAGGCGGCGTAACATTGCCAGCTTTGCAGGAAAGAAAAAAGAGCCTTGCTTTGCCAATTGTCTCTCCTCAAGTCGTCCGGTTGCTCCTTCTACATGTATCTCTTCGCCCCAAAGAAGATTGATTTGCACATGCTGCATTAGACGAATGGTGCGTCAAAGCACGCACAGGTGGGTCCTTCAGGCGCACAAAATGATAAAAAAAAATCCGATCTGTGATCTACCCAAAAAAAAAAAAACTCCTGTGCCCCAGAAAAGAGTACCAGTCAACAAAAATGCACGTACCAAGGTTCTTCTTCTTGAGGACGAGGAAAACAGTGTCAGCCAACTCCCAGTACTTGACGAGGTAGTTGAGGTAGTAGAGCAACTCAAGACGCTGAGTCCAGGCGCTGTCATCACAAATGGCGTAAAAGAGTCCGTGACGGGCCAGGATAGGGACCAAGTTCTCGATGAAGAGGAGAAGGAGCGCGCCCGAGGCAACAGTGAGGAGGAAGTTGTGGAGGATGAAGGCGTGCTTGAGCTTGAAAGCATCCTGGGTCTTCATGATCTGGCGGCCTCCAAAGATGACGACAAAGTAGGTAAGAGTCCACATGAGGACTTCCTTGTTGGTTGAGAGAGGAGTAACGCCCTCAGTGAAGCGGAACGAGTCGATGCTGTTGCCAGTAACGAGCTGGTAGCCCTGGCTGAAGAAGTCATCGAGTCTGATGCCAAAGGGCTGATCAATGCTGAAGTTGACCTTGTCCAGGAATGCGGCGGCCATTGTTTGATGATGGAGGGATGAGGAGGGAAGGGGGGGATGATGAGATGAGAAAGAGAAGGAAAGGAGAAGAAAAAAAAAGAAAAAAAAACCAGATTCAAGAAAAGGCCGAGTGAGTGCCCCTCATCTGCCTTTCTCGTTCCTGTTTCGGTCCTTGAAAATTGAAGAGCTGAGAG
The DNA here is from genome assembly GCA_963573315.1 of Entomortierella parvispora. Classification (NCBI taxonomy): domain Eukaryota; kingdom Fungi; phylum Mortierellomycota; class Mortierellomycetes; order Mortierellales; family Mortierellaceae; genus Entomortierella; species Entomortierella parvispora. Next base: position 239,453 of record OY752145.1, read on the forward strand.
AGGCCCCTGCTGGCACGCAGGCTGTGGACTGTGCAGAAGACAGTGCTCTCTCTTTCTCTCTTTCTTTCTCCTTCTGCCTCTTTGCTGCTCCCGCCGCCCCACGGCTACTTCTTTATCCGAGGGAACCACGTCTGATGACGAATCACGGCAGGTCTGGTCTCCTGGCATCCGTCGCCACCAATGCACCTCCCAGTCCGTTTGACTGATCGTCATACATGGATACTCCTCTCCCATTCTTGCTGGCCTCGAGTTGACCACCCCGCCGATCCGATCGACAGACATCACGGAACCAGGGTCTTTTTTGGCTGTTGGATTTCATTCTTTCAGTTCACACGTGAAGAAAATAGAGACAGATTTGCAGACGGTCTTTCTTTCTGGCCCTGACCTCTTTTTCCCCTCGCAGCGCGTCTCGCCTTTGTCATCCTGTCGCCACTATTGCCTCCAGTCGCCCGTGCCCTTGGCGGCTTGTCCTGTGTGCGTCCACTACTCTGTCGGCCTTGCCTTATCGTTCCTGTCTGATTGAAGCTGACCTGTCATCATCATTCTGCCCGCAGATGACTGACTGATACACGCCGCTGAAACTGCAACTACAGTGGAGCCTTTGCGATCTGCCGATCACCACTCATTTGGGGGGACGATACAGCATGTTCAATTGAAGATCGGCCTACCCCACTCTGCCATTGCGCCTCCTTCTTTTCCAGCCAGTCAAGTCAGTACCTACTGTACATCGACTGACCACTCAGTTGCCTCGATTGACCACTCAGTTGCCTCGATTGACCACACAATTGCCTCGATTGACCCTCGGCGCTGTCGATTTTGTCCACAATCACTCAACCCTTGTCTCTGGCTCTCACTCTTTATTCTTCAAGCTTCAAGCTAGCTATTATTAACCAGTCAGTTGCCATCCGATTCGATATTCTCTTGCACGCGCCACGTCCGCACTACCTTGATCTCCACCTCGGTCTATGCTCCAGTCTTCCTGTCTCTTGATAATCTGGTAGTGGCTTTCAATTTGGCATACTGTCCTCCGTTGCCTTTGCGACATGCACTGCACTTGCAGTCTGCCCTCCTACCAGCCGACATACGTCGCTCTGTGCTGACTCTTTCACGGTATTTTTGCCAGTCTGATCCACTGGACTGTCCCTTTAACTCACCTCTTCTTTTTCTTTCTCTCATCTCTCCAGCAGATTGCACCCAATGAAGGTTGAAGAGGATTTCATGTTTGTTGCCAGAGAATGAGGCGAGACAGAGATAGCAGAAACCTCGCTTGCGGCTGATGAGTGCCTGTTTTTCTCGACACTAGAAAGAAGCGACTGGCCCGATCGGATCGAGTTCCTTTCGCCACCAGTTTGTTTTCATTCATCACCATTATCAAGTACGCGGAAAGGTAGTGAAATGGGGTATCAACAACTTTTGTTTATTTTGACCATTGGATGCGAGTCTGAGCGAAAGAAATGACCGCCTCTCTTTCTTATTCCTCCTTGGCGGCAACCTCCTCGGCTGCAGTCTCGAGAACAACATCGACCTTCTTCTCTTCCACCTCCACCTGAGTGGAGGCCTCCTGTTCCTTCAGCGCCAACTCCAAGGCCGCGCGGAATGGCTCCCTTGGATTTCCAACGTACGTGACCACGTTGTCAACCACCAAGACCACGCAAGGGATTGCTCTGTACTCGCAGGCCTTGTAGACGGCTACAAAAAACAGAGAACAAATAAACATTGTCAGCCGGCTTGAAGACCAAATGAAGCTTGCACAGAAACATGCAAATCAGCCCAATTTGGAGCCGATTCCTCTGCAAGAAAAAAAATCTCCTTGAGGTCTCTTGTGTTCCGCGCCCCAAACCATTGCGATCATTACAGCAATTAGATAATAAACTTACTGTCTCGGGCATGGCCCTCGGGGGTATCAACATAAACGGTGTAACGGAACTCTTCTTTCTTGGTCTCCAAGAACTCCTTGACCTTCTCGACATCGTGATCCTTGGGTCTGAACATGGCCTCGTTGTTAATACCGACAATTGCAACCTTGCCGGTGTATTTCTCAGCGAGATCCGAGAGCTCAGGTCCAGCATCCACACATGGTCCGCACCTTGTGGTCAAGAAATAGAACGCGTTAGTTCTTGAGTCTCCGACGAATCCCCAACGTGCGTGCTATGGAAACAATTGAGCTGACATCCCTGTTATAGCTTACCAGGTTGCCCAAAAATCAAGAGCGACAATCCGCTCCACACCAAAGAACTTGGGGCCACTAACGTGTTCCAACGGCTCGATAGCTGCCAAAGCATCAACCTTTTCGCCGACCTTGGGAGAAACCCATCCTTCGCGGAAGCAGGCGGGGGGGCCGGCCTTCAGCTTTTCGCGAATGGACTCGTAGGACACAATGTTAAACTTGGAGAGGATGACGAAAGGGTCTTCGACACCAATCTCCTTGGTCTTGACCTTGAATTCCTCAACGGCAACCCAGTAGGGCTCTTCTTCCCACTTGTCCTCGTATTTCTTCGAGAAGGGAGTGTATAGGATATCGATATAGGCATCCCAAAGAAGCTCTTCAAGAGCCTCCTCCTCGTCGACAGGAACAGTCTTGGCGGTGTCGGTCATATTTTGGTTGTGGTAGTGGGTTAAGTAAGAGGGAAAGTAATGAAGGATATGTTCGAAGTAGTGGAGGGTTGAGAGAGAAAGGGAAGAAAAGAGAAACAAAGCCGCGAGGGAAAGATGCTCTCCTTTTAAAGAACCCAAAGGGTTGGGCGATCGCACCATCAGCGGCTCCACTTGTGCAAGCGACGTTTGCCCTGCTTTCGCCTCCTTGGCTCTCTCTCACACCGATGGTTTCTACATACATATTCGCCCACAGCGCTTTTGCAATCTTTACTTCAATAACACCGTCTTCCAACCCGTAAAGGTTGTCTAGTCATTCTTTCAGGAACGAATACCACACTGGAATCCGCAGTATCTCCAAGGTGATACCAAAAAGTCGGCTCTCGGTACAACACTGGGGGGCGAGGGTTGGTCAGGTGGAAGCATGGTTGACCAAGGAAGGAAAGAAACATCTCAAGGACAAAGACCTTCTGGGGCTGAACGATGGAGGGCAAAGGGCTGTGAGAGCGCAATCCTTCGGTCCACGCATCCGAGTTGGCCAATCCTGTCGCGCAAGAATTCCCACAGTTCATGTGCTCCTGCTGGAGGGCTCTCGATCTTCCCCCTCCCATCTGAGATATTGCTCCGCGTTCAATTGAAGACCGTCGCTCGCCCCGACTCTGCCAATTGCCTTTCCTATCGATAACAGCCTGGTAGACTCGATTGAGCGCCCAGCTGTACTGCCTTGATAGATCTTTGGCACCGTCTATTTCTCCACAATCTGTCTCCCGCGCTGTTTTGCCCTTCATTTCAAGTTATCATCTTTCAATTCCCACTCTCATCCTCGCGTTATATTCGCAGCACTACCTTGATCTTTATCGCGGCCTGTAACCCAGTCCTCCTCCTGTCTCTTGATATTCTAACTTGCACAGCACGCTTGTGGCGTTCAGTGTGAAGCCCCCACCTCCCACCCCCCTCAGTGAAAGTTGAAGAGAATTTCGTGTTTCCTACCAAGGTAATGGGTAGTGAAAGAGTGGTGGCAGACCCCTGTCCAGAGGTTATTGGGCGCTTGTTTATATCGACAACAGAAAAGGTCCTTTTTGCTCCAGTTTGTTTTCATATCACCAGTCCAACTGCATGAGAAGATAGTAAGATTGGCATCAACAGTCTTTCTTTAACTTTATCCAAGAATGCTCTTTATTCCTCCTTGGAGGCGACCTCCTCGGCTGCAGTCTCGAGAACGACGTCAACCTTCTTCTCCTCCACCTCCACCTGAGTGGAGGCCTCCTGTTCCTTCAGCGCCAACTCCAAGGCCGCGTGGAATGGCTCCCTTGGATTTCCAACGTACGTGACCACGTTGTCAACCAGCAAAATCACGCAAGGGATTGCTCTGTACTCGCAGGCCTTGTAGACGGCTATAAGAAAAAAAAGAGAACAGAACAGATAAACATTGTCAGCCATGATGGCCAAATGAAGCTCTCACTGAAGTGTCCAGATTAGAAGATTAGCCCAAATATAGAGCCGATACCCCCACAAGAACAATAAAGAAATCTCCATGAAGCCTTCCAGCACCCAAACCGTGTCGACCATAAAAGCAACTAGACGTTCAACTTACTGTTTCGGGCATGGCCCTCGGGGGTATCAACATAGACGGTGTAACGGAACTCTTCCTTCTTGCTCTCCAAGAACTCCTTGACCTTCTCGACATCGTGATCCTTGGGTCTGAACATGGCCTCGTTGTTAATACCGACAACTGCAACCTTGCCGGTGTATTTCTCGGCGAGTTCCGAGAGCTCAGGTCCGGCGGCCACGCATGGCCCACACCTTTTTGACAAGAACAAATTGAAACCAATTAAAAGAAAACGCGTTAGTTTCCGGAGTTCCCCAAAGGATCCACAACGACGCACGGAAACAGACTATCAGAGGAAGGACAATCGCTCCGGCTGACATCCTTGTTTATAACTTACCAAGTTGCCCAAAAGTCAAGAGCGACAATCCGTTCCACACCAAAGAACTTGGGGCCGCTGATGTGTTCCAATGGCTCGATAGCTGCCAAAGCGTCAAACTTTTCGCCAATTTTGGGAGAAACCCATCCTTCACGGAAGCAGGCAGGGGGTCCAGCCTTCAGCTTATCGCGAATGGACTCGTAGGACACAATGTTAAACTTGGAGAGGATGACGAAAGGGTCCTCGAGACCAATCTCCTTGGTCTTGACCTTGAATTCCTCAACGGCAGCCCAGTAGGACTCTTCTTCCCACTTGTCTTCGTATTTCTCCGCGAAGGGAGTGCAAAGGATATCGATATAGGCTACGCGGAGAAGCTCCTTCACAGTCTCGTCTTCGTCGACAGGAACGGTCTTGGTGGTGTCAGTCATTTTTCGATGTGGTAGTGGGTGAAAGACGAGATGGAAGTGTGGGAATGGTGCTCTGGAAGGAGGAAGGGAAGAACTCAATTGCAGAACGGAAGAAAAGAGAAAGAGAAAGAAGCTCTCCATTTTAAAGAACCCAAAATGGCACAAAGATCGCACCATCAGCAGCACCACTTGTGTAAACAACGTCAACTCTCTCTCTGTCTCTTGCCTCCCTGACCCTCTCCTTCTCTCTCACGCACACACTCTCTCTCGCACCAATGGCTTCTAGGCACCTGTTTGGCCGCAGTACCTTCACAGGCCTCACCTGAGTCACCTCTACAACTCAACCTTCCAACCCGCAAAGTCTTCTAGTCCGCAAGAACTCCAAGATGGCACCACACAAGTCGGCTCTCACTTCGGCACTGGCGGGCGAGGGCGGTCAGGTGGAGGCATGAAACACCACAAGGACAAAGACCAACTGGAGCAGAAATGAGAAGGAAAGGCACAGGGGTGCAAGAGCGCTATCCTCCGGCCTGCTCTGGCCAATCCCGTCGCGCAAAAATTCCCACAGTCCTTGTGTTCCTGCTGGAGGGCTCTTGATCTTTTTTTTTTTTCTTTGAGAATTTGCTCCAACATCATTTCTGTTTTCTAGATGATCTGAAGTATGAACATCTTTTTTCTTTGAGGTTTTGCTCCCATGTACCTTTGTATCATTCTGCTTTCTAGCATGTTCTTTGCCTTTTTATTGGTAGTGCTCGAGAAAATAAAGATAGTAAAGATAGTAAAAATAGTAAAACGCAACTCCCGAATCACTGTACTCTCTCTCTCTTGGGACGCGACGGGTTCCGCGTCTACTCTTCCTTGGGACCCGAAGTGGCCTCAATGCCGGCTTCCAGCGCTGCTGTGAAAGCGTCACTCTCGAAATTGCCCACGAACGAGACCTTGTTATCAACAATGATCAGGATGCAAGGGACACCCAAGTACCCAGCCTTCAGGAAGACGTCTGTACAAGCAAAGAGCGAAGTTAGATCAAGTCAAAAACCTCGTTTATCGCTCCACACAGAACTTTTTTTTTGTGCATTCGTTCGACTGTTTTTGAGGTCTTACCATTCTTGATGTGGTGACTTTCGCTGTCAATGACCACGGTGTAGCGCATGCCATCCTTCTTTTCCTCGACAACAGCCTTGACTTTTTCAGCGTCATGGGGTTTGTCAGGTCCGAAAATCGCTTCGTTGTTGATGCCAACGACCGCAATCTTGCCGGCGTACTTGTCCGCCAAGTCCGAGATCAAGGGTGCAGCTTCCATGCAGGGTTTGCACCTGTCAATAAAAAAGTTGACCCCCCCACGACAGTGGAGGAAAAAAGAAAATATGGAGGTTCAGTCCAAGAAAGTGATACACATATAGACTACACACAAACACGCGCGCTCGATGTTTATCCGGCAGCGTCAAAAGAAACAAACATATTGTCGACTTTTGCTCAAAAGAAACTTACCAAGTCGCCCAAATGTCAAAGACCACCACTCGTTGTTCGCCCGTGTACTTGGGCCCGGCAAGGTAATAGCACTTGTCGACCACCTCCTTGACCTCAACAGTCTGACCAATGAACTCGCTTACCCAGCCCTCTCGAAAGCATGCTGGGGGTCCAGCCTTGAAGTGGTCACGGATGTCTTCATACTGCTTGAAGCTTCCCTTCCTTCTGAAGCACTCGATAGGATCTTCAGTGATTCCGAGGGTCTTGGCGTAGGCTTTGAAGCTCTCGACAGCTTCCCAAAACTCGGCCTCGACAAACTTCTCCTCGTACTTTGTCTGGAAGGGCTCGGCTAAGTAGGTGACGTAACCTTTGCGGAGACCAACTAGTTGGTCTTCAGTCAAAGGCTGGCGTTGGTCGTCGGACATGGTGCTGGAGGTTCTGGGTGTGGTGGTGGTGGTTGTAGTGGTTGTAGTGGTGTGGATAGAGAGGAAGAGAGGGCAATGGGGGTGAACTTTTATGCAAAGGAAGAGCTCGTCAAACAAAAACGCCAATTGCACCCTCGTTACCCCTCGCCCTGTGCTTCGCCCGCCTTTGTGTCCAGCGGGACACTTTTTTTGGTGCTCTCTCAACACCAATGTTTGTCCTACGAAACAGGCACGCCATCTGACTTTCCTTTTCGCACCAAGTACTCAACTCTATTGCAAAGATGGTTGTACTTGAGGCACGATCGACTTTGACGCCCCATGGTGGGTCTCGGACCAGGAGGCAGCCAGAACAAAAAAACACAGAAAGTCGACGAAATTAGTCTACAATTCAATACGTGGCAGAATCCGCGGCCTAGAGAATGACATCTACTCTGGGCTCTACTTCTTTACTTCTTTCATCATCGCTTCCATACTACTATCTAGATGCAGGTTGCTTCTTTTCAGTTATCCAGATCCTCAAGATAGGTCTGTGGTTTTCCGCCCACGATAGACAGAAATTTGTTTGTGCAGGACTGGTACTCGCGATCTAGAAGGGAACGACTTGTCAGTATCTTGCACTTTACGCGATTTCTGTCACTCTGCAAGAGGCGATGAATAACCTACTCAAGTTTATCGCAGGGTCACAATGACACTTTGCCTGGAGCTCTGGGTCTGCAGGGCAGTTGAAGAATGGAAGGTGGTAGTATCCAATCTCGCGAAAAAAATGAACCTGATCTTTGGGTAGCAGCAGTGCAGCCGCGATGGAATGGACGGGCGCGTCACCCCATCTTTCGTAAAAGAACCCACCGGCCTCATCTAGATGCTCAAAGTATTTTGAATAGCCCTCTCCTCGTAACCAGCGCGCGTCCGCAATCTCGAAATTAGACCAGAAATGGCAACCCTAAGAAGCAGACGAATCCAAAAAGGAATAAAGCTGAGCCCCGACAAATGATTCGTTGTCTCCGTAGTTGACTACAGGCACTATCCACATACGTTGTAAGACTCCCCGTCGTCATCAGAGATTAAAGAGAGGAGATTGTCTTTGTCCAAAAGCTCTGGGTATTTTCTCATGAAGTCTTTTGTGGTATTCCAGAGTGTTGGTATTGTCTCTGCATATTCCTTCAAGGAAATCGTGAACCCTGAGAAAATGACATTGCAATTGAAGAACGGTTCCAGTCAGATTCAATACCCAAAAAAAAACCAAAGAGTCGAACCCGAGTATCCAGCTCGCACCATATTTCTTGTTATTGTCCTGCATGTACAAGAACGGGTCAAAGTCGATGTCGCAGGTGTACTTGACATTCGGTTCAATACGCCAATAGTAGTCGAATGGCAGAAGAGCTTCGTGCAGGAAGAAGAATCCTGACTGGTACCTGGGTGGTGTTTTTCCAAGGATTAGCAAAAAAAAAAAAAAAAAAAGTCTGTTTCGGATCCTTCCCCTCGTTGATCTGTGCTGTGCTGCACTCACCTGCACATGTGGCGATAGCTCTCGCTCCCTCCATAGATGATCTTCCTCATCCTGTGCCTCGTCTTCTCAGCTCGTTCTTGTGAGATCCAACTCGGATAGCTCCAATGTTCCTTCGGGATCGCTCCAAAAGTCATCTGGGCTTTGCTCGTCGTACGCATCGTCAGCTCAAAGTCCTTTGTGAAAGGAACGTCATTCAAAAACACGTAAGGATACTCGTAATTCCGATTGAATCGATCCTCGATCTCTCGTACGGTCTGTCTGGCGCTGTGTAGGTCTCGCTCACGGACCAACATGACAAACACCGCGTTGGCTTTCCGGCTCGGGATCTTTGGCGCCATTGGGTATGGAATCTGGATGGGTTTTTGTTGAGGTGTCGCTTGGTTGGACTGAATAGACTCATGCAGCTTTGCAAGTTTTTGCTTTTGGTGATGATGATGATGGTGATGACGGTGGTCGCCGCTGTTACTGCTCCCTTGAATAGACGGATCGCTTTGAAGATGAACAGCGTCGGGGATATCCGGGAGTCCATCCAATTCTGAGGTTAGCAACAGATGGGGTCTGTCTTTTGTGACATGGTACCGATAAGTGGCGACTACTGCGTACAGAACCAAAGCTGAAGTGACGATCAGCAGCGTGTTCTGGCTCTGCTTTGATCTCTGTGGCCACATCGTCGAGTCCTGTTCTGTGCGACGAGGGGATGGGGGAGTTGAATCTGTCCGGCGACTGGAGTCCACGCGACTGTACGCTGGGCGAGGTCAGGTCAAGTCCTGGTCAGTTGAATGAGATGGGAATGAGCAAGGGAGGGAGTGAACAAAGAGGACAAGCGGTGGTGATCCTTTCCGCACTCCTTTTTCCTTGCCCTCCTTTTTTGTCTTTTGCTTTGCCACCAAAAATGGCCTTTTTGCATTCCGCAAGTGTTTTCTCAAGTGTTTTATTGATGTGGTCTTTGATTGTCTTTTATCATCGCCTCACGCACCTTTTCTTATTCTTCCCATTCAGCCCCTTCAGCAAGCAGTTCTAGTGCCTTTTCCAGAGTCTCTCTGAACCCATCCTGTGGAGACCCCACATAGATGACCTCGCCGTCGACCACGAGAACTAGGCATGGGATTCCCCTGTATCCGGCTGGCTTGTACACCGCTACAGAAGGGTGGGAGGGAAAGAAAGGTATCATTGTCAGCAAGTTGGTCAGAGTACGCTTCAGGGCCGCCTCAAATTGCTGTGCAGTCTCCTTTTTTTGCGATTGAGGTCCGTGTCCCATCCACAGCCCATCCAAGGCAAAATGGAAACTGAAGAGGTAGGAGTTGAGGATGGTAGGAACTGCAAACAGCACACGCGTACTCGTGGCCACATGTTCCCCTCATGCAACCTTGTTTTCTTGTCTTGTTTTCGTTTACGACCCTCAATTGATGTCAACATCTCTGTCTCTCTCTCTCTCTCTCTCTCTCTCTGCCAAAAAGAACAAAATGAGACTTACTTTCTTTTGCAAAGCCATCGTCTGTGTCAACGTAGATCGTGTACCGGAAGCCATCCCGATGTGCCTCCAAGAAATCGACCAGTCTTTCCACATTGGCCTCCTTGGTCTCCCCAAAGATACTCTCGTTGTTGATCCCGACCACGGCTACTCGACCCTGGAACTCATCCGCGAGATCCGAGAGTCCAGGTCCAGCTTCCTCACAAGGACCACACCTGTTTTTGTTACCGACCAGGTTTTGTTTGTTGTTTGTTGTTTTGTTGTGAGGGCGCGTGTACACAAGGAATCAGAAAGAGAGAGAGAAAAAAAGGGTTGGATTTGGTTGGTTCGCCCAGGAAGCAAAAATACAAAACACACATGTCACCCATCACGCAATGGGAGATTTCGCGGAACACAAACGTCAAGAAAAATTCAAGGGCGCGTGAGAGAAGTTGAATCAATTGAAACAGGCGAGACCGAGGCAAGGTCGGATAGAGCCGTCCAATGGGTTCGTGCAAACAGATAAAAAGCCAACGGCAAACAACAGAGAGGACGGGAGTGAGGGAAAGAGAGAGTGGAAAGACGCGATTAACACCACCATTTTTTTTCTTTCTTTTGAGAGCTTTACAGGAAGAGTACGTCCTTTTTTTTCTCCTATTTCCGTTAGGACAAGCAGGTCCTCGGAACGTTTGAGAAGGAAAAAAAGCTCCCCATTTTTTCATCTAATAGCCAAAAAAAAAGGATCAAAGCTTACCAGGATGCCCAAAAGTCAAGGAGCACAACCCTCTCAGTACCCAGGAATGCCGGTCCGGAGACATGTTCACATTTCTTGACTAAACTTAGTGCATCGATCCGCTCTCCCAGCAGGGGACTTTTCCAGCCGGGGCGAAAACACATGGGTGGGCCTCTCTTCAGATCTTCACGGGCTTGTTCATATGATGTGATCCGGAATTGGCTCAGGACCTCGAATGGATCGGGAAAGCCTAGTTCGTCCGAGAGTGCCTTGAATTCTTCCACGGCCCGATCGAATGGTTCGTCCTCCCAACGGTCCTCGTACTTTTCCGCGAAAGGCTCGTTCAGGACCCGGTGGTAGGCCTCGAACAACTGCGTCTCGGATTCCGTCAATCGCGGTTGTGACGACATTTGTTTTCTTGTGATGATATACAGAGGGAGAAAAGAACACAATAAAAAGGAGCGGTGGAGTGAAGATCGATCTTTGGGTTGGGCTTCCCTTCTTTTTTTTTGCTCGCGTGGCGTTGTTAGTGTTGGTATTGAAATTAAGCTGTTGAGAGGCAACTGGGGAATGGCAGGGTGGTCAATTGATCAGTGGGGAGGGGATGGACGACGGGTAGAAAACTGTGTTTGGTTTGGATGAGTGCAGATTTTGAGTTAAAAGAAGGAAAGAAGAAAGAAAGAAGAAAGCAACGAACAAGAAGGAGCCTATGGATCAACGGTGGAAAGAAAGAGGGGACGAGAAATTATGAATGTTTAGGGTCAACAGTAATGAAAACAGACAATTGTGTTTCGCAAAGACGACATGGCGGGTGAGCCAAAGGGGAAGGAAGAAAAGAGCTTTGTACTATACTTCTCATTTGTGCCCAGGGGACAGTGCGAGGAATAGGAAGTGAGTAGACTAAAGGAAGAACGGAGTGCGCCTGCACCGACCTGAGGCGCGGTGCAGCCGCTTCAATTGGATCGAGGTCAATGAATAGAAAGGACGGAGCGTGTGGCAAAGGCCAACGTAGTCTTCTTTTGGCTTTCTGTCGACGTCCCTATTCTCGTGTCGAGGAGAGCGCACTATCAGGGGCAGGCGCTCATGTGTCTATTATCCAAGAACTTCATGTGGTTATCTCGGCACAAGGTAATCGGGGGTCACTTAACAAAAAAAAAAAGGTGCAATCAGACCATATCGTTTTGTACGCCTGTTCACTGTGTGTGCTGTGTGGCACAGAGCTTGAAAGGGGAAGGACATGCACCTGGACCAAACCCTCCTATTTCTCTTGACATTGGACACCAAAGGTGGACCTTGCTCAGTCTGGGAGCCACAACGAGCACCCTCAAAAATTAGCAACTTTCAACTTATCCAGGGGGCTATTGCTCAAGATGTTGTGTCCATCGACCTTCTGAGGGCAGAATCCGACAGAGTGAAAAGGAGAAAGGACAACAAACAAAATTGAATTGACAATTGAGGCCCTGAGGAGAGATGAGGGAGGGATTCCGGGTGCGAGGTATGATCCGGAGCGAGCGAGAGAGGACAGTGTGTCTTTGCACTCTTCCCCGAGAAATGGACAGGCCTCGACCTCCTATTGAAAGTTTAGGTTGGTGTTTGTCCTTCATTCATTTCTCAAGAGGAGGGGCCCTGCGTGCACATGCAGAGGGCGACTCGGAAGAACCGTCCCAAGTGCTTTTTGAACACAAGCCCTATGTCAATTGCAATTGCACCTCGGAGAGAAAGAGACAGAGGGAGAGGGTGTATGTGAGTGAATGAGAGAGGCCAGGGGAGGGCGAGGTGTCGGAGGTGGGCATTTGCAAGTAGAGAGACGGGGGACTTCATGGGTCTTGTGAGTGGCTCGATCCTTTGATCTTTTTTTTCATGTTCAACGGTGTGGCCAAGCAGTGCTGAGTCCTGTGTTTTACATTTGCCAAACTACGTCCTTTTCTGCCCGGCTCATTGTCCGGATTGTGCGCAAAGGTCGATTCAAACTCGCAATTGGGGACTGAAACGGGAAACGATTCCCTCAGCAACGGATCAGGAACTCACGCAGGTCCAGGATCAGGTCCTTCGCCTCTTCCCGACGTGATGCACACTCAGTGGTGCGAGCCCTCGCCTCCCTGCTGATCACACCATCGAGAGCGAGTCCCCTTTTCGTGTTTTGGTCGTTCTTTATGGCCAGAAAAGAAAGGGAAGGTGCAGGTGCAGGGGTAGTCATGATCAATTGCTCACAGAAGATAAATCGATATAGAAAAAAAGTAGGTGCATCGGTTGCAGGATGGCACAAGCGCACTGTGAGAATAGGCCGTCTTCTTGATTCTGTGGGGTTTCCTCCTTTTCACTTCCACTTGCTCAATTTGCATTCATATCTTTGACATGGGACCCTCGTCTTGCTCTTGGTATCCATCCTGCAAACAAAGCTGCAGCACCAGAGACAGGGGTACAGGCCTTGTGATGAGCAATGCTGTCCTGGTGAACTCGAGAGGTCTCTGTTCAATAAAACAAAACAAGATATGGGAATGTATGGAGTTCTTGTCGTTTACTTTTCATTTCAATTGTACTGTGCATGTACCTAGCCAACGCCCTCCCCCAGGAAAAACCTCTCAACAACAGACAAAACTCGTAAGTGGATAGCGTTTTTTTTAGTTTCTCTCAACCACAAACAAACAATTATTCCCAGTGAGTTGTTCGTCGTTGCAGACCTTTGACCATGCCGTTCCTGCCCTCGCCCCGCGCTCTCCGACCGCCGTCTTTCGCTACACTTTCAACATATGAGAGAGCCCTCGCTCTTTTCTCGGACTATTTTCCTTTACACGTTAACCAATCTGGTCGTCTCACCCCTCCATCCAGGTTAGAGGAAAGAATCAGGCCCCGTTTCTGCAGTCCATCATCGATCGACAACGTGTCGTGGGTCTTTTGTATCTAGGATATGGGATTTTGAGTTCGATTTCATGTGGGCTGGGTTTACTCGCGTGCAGGGGTTCTGATAACGCCCCAGATCCAGGATGTCTGACCGTGATCGTACTCCAGGGAAATGGTTTCAATGGTATTGGCAGCACAAGTTCGAGCGCGACGATTCCGAGTAGCCGGGTAGATAAAAGTCGCGTCTGGTACTCATTTGAACTGCATCCTAAAGACATTGCTCCCATCGACAAACCTTACACGCGTACACATGCTTGGAAGAAACAAACGCGTTTTCTTTAGGAAAAAAAGACGCCGGTGCGACTTCTGGCAGCAGCTCATAACATCGTACGAGGGCACTGATCCAACTGCCAGCATCGCACGAATTGAAGAGGGTAGGTACAAGCCAGCAGAGATCCGCAGCTGAATCAGTTTGTTGACTGGATAGATCAAACAGTTCCGGTATTTGTCAAAAAATCGAGCAACAGGAGGAAGTTGACTGGACATACTCGTGCGGGGTGAAGATCTGGACAACTGTGTTCTTTCTCTCTTAAGATAGCAAGAGTTGCAAAGTCTCAAGTAAACAAACGGGATAAACGACATGTTGTATCGCAACCTCAGAAATCATATGACCATTCAATTGTGAAGCATGCAGTACATCCAAGGCAGACCCCCCAGCCCTCTCCAGGTATCAGGTGTCATCATGGTGTATAACAAATAAAACGATTTATCTAAAATGAAACTCCCAAGGCCTGCTTGATTTCCTCACCGAGTCCATCATCTGCCCCTGTGCAACGCTTGCACTTGCATGTGAACAAGTACTCGGTCCTCAAGTACTGTTGTCGGGTCTCACGGCCCCAACGTGGGTCGCAGTATGTGATCTGCAATTGTTCGTCCCTCTTGATATCCCTCGCCAACCGCACGCTGACTCCATAGTTCGTTCCTGCTCCTGGGTGATCAATGATCGCGTTGGGCACGCAGGCGTGGTTCAAGGACGAATGCAACAAGTACAATCCTCCGTCCTGGTTGTTGATGTTGTATCTTCCCACAAACTTCAAGAAAGTGTCCAGAGAAAACAAGTCCTTGCTAAGCTTTTCTGGCAAGGCCTTTGTCAAAACACTTGGTGTATCCTTGGCAGTCACCTTCAAGGGGAATCTGCAACCCTTGATCAAGTGCTTCAAGGCCTCCTCCCAGACCATCATTTGGGATTCGCTACCCATCATATCCCAGGAAGAATCCTTCTTTTGACGTTCCTCCTGACTGACAGTTGCGAACGCGTCCAAATGCTTCAAGACGGCGTCCAGTTCCTCTGGTGATTCCTCGTTGGCGATCAAGATACGCTCATAACAGCGCAAAGCTCCCATACCGGCGTTCCAGTTTTCCCGTACACACAGGTTAATGTAATCCTTCAATGCGGGGTTCAGTGCCGCGCACTCAAACTTGTGTGAGCTGTCCCAAGCGGTATCTCTGCAGGCTAAGGGAAAATATGAAAAAATAAAAAGAGTTAATGACTTCAAATTGCAGATCAGACGTTGCTCTCCGCTGTCCGATCAATTCGCGTGGTGTTACCTTTGGTACAGTATTTGATCCTGCCACACTTTGGACAACCGCAGCTGAGCAAACCTCCGGCCTTGATGGTACGCGCGCAAAGTCCACAAGCCTCGCCCTTTACCACCATGTTATAGCGCTTCATTGGGGGAAAGTAAATGAATGGGAACTCTGTGAACAAGATCTTGCCCTTGGGGATATCTTGCGTCGCAAACAGACCTATATGATACGAAATCCAAGTGGCTTTAGTATCCATTGTTCCTTGTATCTGTATTTCCTCCGCCATTCTCAGTTGGTTCTCTCGTTCGTTCGCTGCTCCGTACCCTTTCCAATGACTCTGTTGATCATCCTTGTGGCGACCAATCCGTTGGTCAGGGCGTGAATGTCGACAGCAGTATCGATGTGACTGATAGGGACAGAGGCATCCACCTCTCCATCGGCCGAAGCAACGGCGATGCCAGCTTCGCCCATCAACTTTTTGACTCGCTTCTCACTGACGAGCCATGTAGGTTCCTGAGCCTGAATAGTGGTCAGGACCTTTTTAATGCCTAGTCCGGGATCCGCTTTTTTGATGGCAGCAATGCGCTCGGTCAGAGCAGCGGCGTCGGGGGTAATGGTGGCCATGGTCCTGTGTTGTTGTTAGCTGCGGCAATGTCGACTGTGGAGGAATGAAAGCAGAAGGCGAAGAACAGTTGCATGGTTGTTTACTGTTGTGGCTTAGCTTTTCTTTTTTTCCAAGGTCGCCTGGCTGCTTCAAAGAGGGGAATCGCCTAGACTCAGCCCAGCAACGACCTCGACAATGAACTTTTACAAGCAGGCGGCCGACATCATCGACAGGCTTGGCAAGAAGGAGGGCTCCATCAAAGGCCTCACTCTCGGCAATGCAGATGTCACCGACAAGAAGCGCATGTACGCAGTCATCTGCGAGACCTTGAAACGTAAAGAACCATGAAATTTAATACAATAGCGGACTGGACAGTAGGCAATCAAGCAGGAGCTGAACAGGATATTCTTCTCCCTATCTACAACATTAGACAACACTACTCTTTCGCTTGTTTTGCAAGAGTCCAAACTTCTGACGTTGGAAAAGAAGCTGACACGGTCTTTGGCTCTGCTCCTCCTGCACGATCTCCTACTCCAGTCAAGAGGAATTCAGGCGTCAGACGCCTGGCCCATGAAGCAGGCTGTCATGAGGCACAAGGCTCGTCTGAAGGCAGAGTTTGTCAAGGCAAAGATCAAGGTCGGCGCCAACAAGGATGGACTGATTGAGGGCGAAGAAGAACGTAAGGTCGATGTTTCATGTCCAATATGGAGAGTCGTTCTGCCTTAATCATGGAGCGGTGTCAAAATAGGGAGAGAGGGATCGACCGAATTCTAACAGCACATCTCTAACCTGGTTCGATAGTCTTGTTGCCACGATATGTACGCGTCAATCTGCTGAAGTCTACGCCAGAAGAGGTCATCAAGACTTTTATTGCTGATGGATGGACATTTCTAGAATCCGCCCCTTCACCACCTGCACCCCCGGGACCAAACAGTTTTCATCGGGATGAGCACCTTGACTTCATGTTGGTCTTTCCACCCAAATCTGACCTTCATCTCCATCCCCTCTACGTATCGGGAGTGTTGATTCTGCAAGATAAGGCCTCATGTTTCCCCGCCGCCATTCTGGCGCCTCCCAAGAATGCATATGTGATTGATGGCTGTGCTGCACCCGGAAACAAGACGAGTCAACTGGCCATGGGCATGGGCAACGGAGGCAAGATTATTGCCTGCGACCTGGATTTGAGACGACTGAATATCTTGAAGCGATTGACCACCAAGGCCGGATGCACCAGTAGGTTTTTTTATTTGATTTATCCATTGGATGGTGGTTGCCACATCGCTGTGGTCATTACAAACTGACCGCTTCCTTCTTTCTAGATATTACGGCACTCAACACATCATTTTTGACTCTGGATACCTCAGAGCCTGACAACTCCAAAGTGACCCACATTTTACTGGACCCTTCTTGTTCTGGATCCGGCATCATCAACAGATTGGATCATCTTGTGGATGCCTACGCTGAAGAACAGGAACAGGCTACCATCCTTGAGACTACTACCACAGGAGGTGCGGCCGAGAGGGCAGCGGCCGAGGAAAAGAAGAAGGAGCGTCTCAAGTCGCTTGGAGAGTTTCAAGTTGAGTGTGTATCCAAGGCCATGACCTTCCCAAATGTGCAAAAGATCAGTTACTCGACTTGCTCCATCTATGCAGAGGAAAATGAGCACGTGGTGACAACGCTTTTGAGAAATCATTGGCCTCAATGGAAGTTGTGTCCCCGATCCAAGGTTTTGCCTACTTGGCATCGTCGAGGTTACCCAGCAGATGTGGGAGATATTCCAGGATTGGTCGAAACAGATGAAGATCGGAAAAAGATTGCAGACTGTGTCGTCCGTGCTGTGCCTGGAGGACCTGAGGGCGATTTGATGAATGGGTTCTTTGTTGCCTGCTTTGAACGCGTGAGCAAGAATAAGAGCGCAGGACTCTCGCCGGTCTGGAAGGGTCAGAGCGTAGGTGTCCCTGGCGTCAGTGTTGATAAAACCAATGAAATCGCCGGCAGCAAGAGAACACATGATACAATGGCGGGTGATTCAGAAACAGCAGACACGACAGGGAAGGAAACAACAACCTCGGCGCCAATGGCGGAAGCAGGCTCTACGCCAACGAAAAAGAAGAAAAAGAACAAGAAAAAGAAGAAAAAGTCAAAAACGACTGGCGCCCCTGACGCTAATGGCACGACGACAGCCGATGCTGCACAGGACAACGATGACACTGCCTCAGAAGATGAAAATGAATAAAAGAGTTGTATTCATTTCGAAAGGGAAGAAATGTATATAATCAGGTTTGTCTCAACAGACCATGAAAGTTGACAGTCATGCAAGCTGGGGGAAAGAGGCCCTGTGTTTACTGTTCAAAGGGAACTATTCAGTTATACCTGACTCTATTCTATGGTCCTTTGATGTGCTGGCGATTGAAGATGTCGCTGAGAATTATTCCCAAACCTCAGATGCGAGAGTTTCTTCATGGATGACAATGTGGTTCCTGGTTCCTTGAGAGAGTAATTCAATTGCAAGGCAGCTGTGGGGCGCAGCCACGAGTTTGCCGTGATCCTTGAGCAGAGGCGGAGGAAATTGAAGAACAAGTGGATGGATATATATCTCAAAAAAACAACACAAAAGAAAAAAAAGAAAAAAAGGTGAATGCAACCACACGTCGGACCAAATCCAATTGCACATCTCTGCTCACATCAGAGAGCAAGAATGTAACATGGACTCTCCGCGGTGCAGCAAAAGGATCGAAATGGCGCAAAGGTGCACTGAAGGAAGGAGAGGAGAGCAAACAGGAAGGTGTGAAGAGAAAAAAAACGTATGCAGCAGATGAGAGAGGGGGGAAGGAGAGGCGAATTGTTTGGGGGTACAAAATCTGAGCCTCTCTATTGGGTTACAGCATCGCTCGTTTGTGTTTTTGGGGCATCAATGTCAAGTCGCAATGCAAGAACGGCGTTTTCGGATTGGCACCCTTTTTTTTTTTTTTTTTTTTGTTGCGGTTTTCTTTGCTTTGCCTTGGGTGATCTGATTGACAACCAGATTAGGAAGGCGAGAGACAAAGAGAAGGACCGAGTGCCTTGGTGAGAGCAATCTGTGAGCATGAGAAGAATGAGGAAAGATAGGCGAAAAGTGCATGAAAAAACATAAAAAATGGAAAGCGAGCACTTGGCATTCAACGATCTGGGGTCCGTGTTGACAATCCTACTTGAAAGACATCAAACATGGACAAGGTCACCTTTTTTTTAGAATCTTGCGGGTTTTGCCGCCCTTTTGTCAGGGCTTCTTCCACGCGCTTTTAGCCGTATCATGCATCCACGCGCAGTGGTACGAATGTGCAGAGACAGTGGCAAGGCGCGATACTGCATCAGCAGAGACATTCTTTTCGCGTTTTTTGTGGTTCCAACTGTGGCGGCGTGTCCGAATGACCTGCTCTGATCAATTGCTACCAAGCTCTACCGCTCAAGGAAGAATGCTTGGGGGCAAAAGAAGGTTCCATCGGATACCTCGGCGGATAGGGGCCTTCTTTCCTCAGTAGGGGGATGGTCGAGAATGGTTCAAACAATAGGCACTAAAAGTGTGCTGTGCTGACCGATTTCTCCCCAGTTTTGTTTCCATTTCTCCCCCCGGTCTTTGAAATCATGCAATCGAGCAGTTGCCCCAAGCACAGGATGTTGACCCTTTGATTTCCGTAACAAACCGAGGCGGATGTTGATCGTCAAGGCACTTTGTTTCCTCCTTTAGCATCCAAAGCCGTGCGCTGTGAGGCTAGTCCAAATAGTCGAGCGAAGCATCTCTTTCCTCCATCCAAGGGGCAAGCGCGCTGAGAACACAGAACAATAGAGCAACGAAAAAGAGATGGTGGAGCATCCCCTCTCTGTGCCACAACAACAGCAACAGACTGTCAACAAACACAACACCACACAAGAGGCGAACGGAGAGCTAGTTGTCCGCATCACCAATCTGCTTCCCTCCAGAGTACGGAAGCGAGAGGGATGCATGGGGAGTGCGATGCTGCCTTCATTGCTTTCCTCATCCTCTCATTCATTCATTCATTCATTCATCCCTCACTCTCTCTTCCTCATTCCTGGCACACTTTCTGATTCCATTGTTGTACTCACCACAGCCAACTCTTTCCCTTCTTCCGCCAGAACACTTTCTTTACCATCGTCTGCCAAGGACCTGCACACTCTCAGCCCCCAACTCCACAGTCCAGCAGCACCTCGCCTTCATCGGCTCATGCGACAATCTACCTCCTCCACCTCTCTGCCGGATACTTCAACCACGAAGTCCGCCTGTCATTCTATTCTTGTGCTGTCCCCCTCCAACTCTTCGCGCTTCTGCTCTTGGTCGACAAATTCAGGTACTTTCTCACAGGTGTTGGCGAAACAACGCGTCCAATCATTGGACGCGTCAGTTCTCATCTCAACGAAGCTTCTAACACACGCTCTTCGACTTTGTCTTGTCCAGCAAGCCCTAGGTCTTGCTCCTCATCTCCCAATCTATCAAGTATTCTACTAATGTTGCGCAACCTTGCTCAAGAACCCAGTGATCCTCATAACCAGGATCTAGCGCTCTCCATTTCTCCTCTGTCGCCGTCCACACTGGCATCAGCTTTCAGCACATCGGCTTCCTTCATCCCTCAAGTCAATGTGCGCCAAGTTCCCTCCATCCTTGATTTGTCAGTATCGACATCAATAGCGGCACAGTCAATAACTCGGGAGAGCGCCGACTCTAATCTCTCAAAACCAACCGCTTCGCGACAACAACATCGTGATACACCGCCAACAGTCTCCGTCTCAAAGTCGTCCACTTCGCTACCAGGTGCAAAACCCCTCCAATTCATAAACAATCTCGCGCCCGTAGTCCCTCGACCAAAGCCTACACCGAATTCTCTGTATATCCAGACACAGTCTGCAGTACAACAGAAGCTCAGGAAGCAATTGAGGGAGGAAGGCAAAATCAAACGATCCTCCAATTGCTTTATAATGTACCGAACCCATATACATCCTTTACTCGTGGCCCGCTATGGAAACCAGAATAACAAAGAGATCTCCAGGCTCGCAGGCCGGTGCTGGAGAAACGAGCCAGAGTCAGTCAAGAGCGTGTATCGACAGCAAGCGCACCAAGAGAAGCTTAAGCACGCTAGCCTCTACCCAGCCTACAAGTACACGCCATCTAGATCGGGCCAGTCCTCGTCGTCGTCGTCGTCCTCGGTAACTAAAGACAAAGACAAAGCCCCGGTCACCTCAGTTAACAATGCGAAATATGAGAAGGAGGAAGATATGATGTCCATGGTATCATCAAGCACTCTGTCCAAAGAAGCCTCAACGAGCCCTCCTCCTATGAAGGGTCAAGAGGGGATCACTGAATCGATTCTTCAGATCAGTTTCTCGACTTCTGCTGCAACATCCTCCAATGAACAAGAGCGTAGCAAGAAAAAAAGATCCAATCCAGACCAGTCGTCCTCAGCCTCCAAAAAGTTTCATGTTACAGAGACTGCTCTCCACAACTTTACAGGCGATACAGTCCCCGATTTGCCAGTTGCGAAGAAGACCAAAGGTGCTCGACCCAAGCAACCAGTTGTGATCCCTGGTCAGGCATCCACCCCACCTGTCAGTATTGCCGGGGCAGTACCAAACACTTTTGGTTATGGCTTTTCGTTCCCTTCAAACAACAGTGCTTCTTTGTCATTAGACATGGACCAGACTGATGTTGATGACCATCAACCTCTCAACAGCAACACTGGTTGGGGTGCTGATTGCATGAGTGCCTCCCTGACCTTCAATCCTCTATTTCTGAATGGAACTATCGATTCAAACGATGTTTGGACTCCTGTCTACACCTCTTCACCGGCGCTTACAACTCCACTGCTGGATCTCCCGTTAGGCACTGCTGACTTTCCATGGTTCCAGTCGCCTCCATCGACCACCCCAACGCTTGAGCTAAGCTCGCCACTCTTCTCCACGACTGCCGGCGGGCCAATGTCAATGAAGCAGACTGCGGTGTCATCATTCCCTCCGGTTGGCTTTGGTACGACAATGATGCCTCAAGCTGCCATGACCAATCAAATCGGCAACTACATGAGAGATTCGGCCACCCAAAGCGCGCAGGATATCACTCCCAATTTGCGTTGGGGTCTCGAGTCCGTATCAACACTCTCAGCTGCCTCCCCACCCATGCCAGGCTCCTACTACGACTACGCGTCCATGTGTACTGTATCGAATGACCCGCCTTTTGACCTTAAGTCCTCAGTAACTGACTCCACTCTGGGAATCACGAATGAATACGTTCAGTCTCATCTATCGGTCCAGCCTCAGTCTTCGTCAACCGTTGATAATTGTAGTAGCAGCTGGACGCCAGCCACTTCGGAGCAGATGTTGCCGATCACTGCTCTACCATTCGTTCAGCAGACTTGGGCTTCCTCGCCTCTCACATCACTTCCATCCACGGCGATCAACGATCTCAGTAGCGCTGAACATTCTGGTCAAAGAGGCTCCTCTTACACTCCTATCACTGTGCGTCCTGTTCCAACCTTCCAATTGCTCCAGAGGTCTGTGACGAGCGGTAACGATCATTCTTCTCAGCTACAGCACCCCTTTCAGCAGTTGCAGCTGCAGCATTCCCAACAGACACCAGTATCCTCACCCTACTCAGATCTCTCTCATACGACCTTCCAATGGACGGTTCCCGAGCGACATTCTAGTCTGGTTCGGAGCGACAGGCAACTTTTCTTTACAGACAATACCCAAAAAAGCTCGAGCAGTAACCTGCTTCTGGAGACAATCGGTTCAGCAGGTGGTGGGAGCGTGACTACTGCTTCCGCCGTTATGGCTTTGGCTCTTGCAGCCAACGATCACCGTCCTCCACAACTAGTAGAGATGAGTAGTAGCACCTTCCCCTCCACTTCTTTTTCTGGCCAGACCTGTCAACAGCAACCACCACCGCCACCACTACCACCACTACAAGCACCGCTGAAGCGGCAATTCAGCCACGACGGTGACCACAGTAATGGCATTGATGGTGACGGCGACGGCGAGAGTGAGGAGGAATTGAGCAAGAGCATCGAGTTCTACGAGAAAATCGTTCAACAGCAAAGGATGAGACTTTCATTGCAGCGACAACTCAAGAGTACCGCAAGTGGTGACTTGTTCCAAGCCCAATTCAAGCAGCAACATGGATAGATCTTTCTCTTTCTCTGCATCTCCTTTTCTCTTCACAGTTACCCATATACCCTACCTCCACTCTTTCAGCTCCTGTTCTCCTCCTGGCTCTGTAAGCTAATTTATATCCATTCCTCGCTCAAATGATGATGTACTGTACAGTACATTAAACTTGTCCCTTACGCAACGCGTTGATCATCAAAGTTTTGGATAAGCTGACAAACCCCTGCTGGAGTCTGGTGGCCACATGTCGCCTTGATAGGGAAGACGGTGGACAACCCTATTATTGCAAAGCTGCATAGCCTAAAAAGAGTATTGGTAGCAGGATGATCCCTCTCCGTTTCTCCCTTTTTCCCTTGACCCTCGTGAATATCCGCCGGGGATTCTTCCCTCTTTTCGTCTCCGGATCAAGGACGGACACGCATGCAAGGAGCATCTTGAGCCCGCATGCGTGCCCCAAGGAGCGATCACCGCAAAGAGTTGGGCTGGCGGTTCTTTTTATTTAAAAGATCCAGAGGTCCTTCTTTGCTGCCTGCTTCCTGGTTCCATCCTCCTTCCGTCCCCCTTTTTGTGCATCGCTCTTTCCTTTTCAAAGAACAGTCGCCGGCGAAGCCATCCATCGTGTTCCTTTTCGTGTCGTCTTTTTGTTTGTTCTTTTTTGCTCTATCCATCCATCCATCAGTTCACGTTCTTTTCCTCCATCCCCGTTTTAGCTTTTTTTTGTCCCTCCCCTTCTCTGCGGTCGGATCTCAGTTTCCTTATACATGTACATCAAGTAATACTCCCTCACGCCTCCCTCATCTCACCTCATCAAAGACAATGGACCGCAGAAGGGACAACGCCTCGCTTGGCATCAATACCAGCACACAGCTCCAGAGAATCAACAGCCATCAAACAGATGACTCTAATTCCACGTCCCCTTCCTCAGTCCGTAAAAAGGCCTCCAGCAGGAGCGTGGCCAGCAATCGAAGCGCCGGCAACTCTCCACAGCGAAAGCGCGCTCTTCCTCGCCTGCAGTCCTCGCCTGGTCTTTTGAATTCAAGAGAGACCGTGATTGCGAGCCCATTGTCTGCCCACTCGGACGATGCCATCGACAGCGGATTCCTGCATCACAAACACCCCTTTAACGGCAGCGGTGATCAATTGGCCTCAAACCCATTGACGCTTCGAGGAGACGACCCTCCTGGATCTAAAACAGGGGGAGCTGAGACTGAGGCAGTCATGGGAAGTAGTAGCAGCAGTGGATCTTCAGAACGATTGGAATCGTCACGGAACCGACCTCGTTCCCGATCAAGGAATCGTTCATGCTCTTATACACCCTCATCGATCGGCCGGGAACACTCTTCAATGGTGGCCTCTGGTGAGATTCCCAATACATTGGATGGATTCACAAAGGAAGAAGATGGATCAGACGACCTAAATGGACATGACCCTTTGCGGAATAAGAACGGGAGGATTATTCCACTGAGAAAGACAGAAGTATGGGCCTGGTACTTTCAAAACGCGACGTAAGTTTATTCTTTTTCTTTCTCTTTTTCTCGTGTGAAAGGCAATTTGTTTCTTTTCAGGAACCGGGGATGAAGAAGAGGAAGATGAGAGCGGTGATGGGTCCTGCCTTCCATTCCCTCCTGATCATTTTGCGACCTCCTCTCTGCCTCCGTGATATTGCAGCTTTTTCTTGTGGATGCTATTATTTTGGTGCTGACGCCACTTTTGGATGCCATCATCTGTTGTTCTATGACACGAAATAGTTACTGCGTGTACGGATGGGTGAGTGCTGTGATGATGGTCCCTCTTCTGATCCAGGATGTCGCAGCCATGAATGGTGTCCAGACTGCGAACCACTCGATCCCGTGTGACACCAGCCTCGTCAACTACGACTGCGTGATGCACATCTATGGAGATCACTACCTGGATCCAGGAACGATCTCACTCTACATATCATCTCTGTCTGCTGTTGTGTCCTTTCTGGTCTCGCTCTCAATTGCTGCTGTTGCTGATCATGGAGGTAAACCATCGTTCCAATTTCCAACTGTCAAATTTGAGTGCACGGACCATGTCCCACTAACACACCCGCTATGACCTGCGTTTTCGTCCCAATAGCTTACAGAAAACATCTACTCTTGGTCTTTGCGGTCATTGGTTGCTTGGCATCGGTGGCTTTCTTCATCATCCAATCTCCATCATTGTTCTGGCTAACTGTGATCCTTTCGCCATTGGGTTGGGCGTGTTATAACGTCTCTTCAGTCTTCTCCAACGCCTTCCTTCCCATCTATGTCCGCGTCCACCCAAGAGTACTCGAGGCGGCCGAAAGAGCAGCCTTGCAGCGCACCCTTCACAAAATGGACATCGAAAACAAATTGGCTCTCAAGGAATCAGCCATAGTACAACCTCTGTTCGAACCGGAGCCGTTCCTGAAGAGGAGCGCGTCGAGGTCTCGCTCAGCACTACAAGGAAGAGCTGGGGATCAGTCCCCACGTCGTCCATATAGATCGTCATCATCACCAACCCATAGTTATCGCACTGGCAACATCAGCAACAGTGGTGGCAGTAGTCCGGTCCTTGCCAGTCAGCTTGATATCTTGGACATCACCCCGGCAGAAACAATAACCTCGTTCTCGACGGCAGAGCAGCGTAAAGTGGAGGAGCAGGTCACGAACGACTTGTCAGCCTGGTGTGCTGGTGCAGCAAACGTGGGGGCGGCGATTGTGATGGGGGTCTGTATCGGCATCTCGGTGGGGATGGATGATTCCTTGTTGAGCTTGCAGATCGCGATTGCTTTCACTGGAGTTTGGTGGCTGGTATTTACGATAGCAGTGATGCCGTGGCTGGAAGCCCGGCCAGGCCCACCTCTACCCAAGGGAACAAACTGGCTCGTATACTCATGGTCCAAAAGTAAGTAATAGCAACACCACGATGGCGGATCCTATTCATTTTTTACCAAGAAGAAAAAACAAAAGCCATTGATTAATACTTCCTCTCTGATCGTCAGACTACAAGACCTTGAAGGCGATGCGACAATTGACCCAAGTGACCAAGTTTATCTTTGCTTGGTTCATGCTCTCGGACGGTGTCAACACAGTGACCGCGCTCCTGTATGTCATTACGTACCAGGATCTCAAATTCACCCACACAAAGTCCCTCATCATGACCATTACCATATCAGCAATGGCCTTTTTTGGCGCGTACATTTTTCTCTGGATTCGGCAACGTTGGCATCTTTCCACAAAGTTCATGGTCATGATGACTTTGGGCCTCTATTCGGCCTTGACGGCCTACTTTGTGATCACCCCGTACATCACCAACAATTTCGGATTGCGACACGAATGGGAGGCATGGGTGTCGGTTGCGTATCTGGGTTTAATCATCAGCACATTCTACGGCGTGGCCAGGGTGATGATGGCAGAGCTGTGTCCAGTGGGAGATGAAAACGAATGGTTCAGTATTTTTCAGCTCGCTGATAAGGGATCCTCTTGGTAAGCCCGACTTGGACCTGGAAAAGTGGATCCAAACTGCAATTGATTCTAATAGAGACGTTTCTGTGTTATTCCTTTTCTTTAGGATCGGTCCTTTTGTCACTGGCGCAATTCAATCAATTACAGGCGAGTACCGACCAGGGTTCTTTTTCCCCTTGGCGTTGTTTTTGGTCGGTGGACTGTTGCTCTTGTCCGTGGATATGAACAAAGGCAAAGACGAGGCTTCTCAATATAAAGCTGATCAGCTGGCTAAAGCTCGTTTAATGGCCTCAATTCCACCCATAACAATAACCATTGCTAGAGATAGTATCGTGCAAGATTAAAAGGAATTTTGGTTATTCATCAGGTCCTTCAATCCACAGAAACAGAGAAACGGAACGAATATGGGGTTTTCAGGAAGAACCACGACTGACTCTGGTAATAGAATACTACCTACAGTTGTAGGAGAACATAACATAACCCCCATAAAGCGGAGGAACCTGAAAGCAAACCGGGTAACTAGACTAGATGTGAGAACGTACTCTTGTGTAGGTGGTAGATCATTGTTTGTGGGTTCAATTAGGTGTTCAGTTCAAACATTCACCTGCATTCTGACATGTCGAGTCAATTAAGACTTTACGCCGTTTACTCACAACTTTTGAGTGATCGATGGGGTCAGAACCGGATACAATTCCCTGCCGTCAATGGCCTGCATGAAGTGAGAGATAGACTACCATCGAGAAAGATTTCAGTATCAGTGGGTTGTACGCGATCCGGTGCGTGGTCGACTCGAGAATACCATTGATCTACAGTCGCCAATGATCGACAGCGTTTCTTTCGATTCTGTCCCAAGATCACGGGTGGGGTGCCGTTGGCTCTTCGTGGACGACAGGCATCAGACCTGGAGATATATATGAGTTCGAGTGTTCTTCAGCAAAGTGCGTCGATCTCAAATCCACTGTGAATGAGGCCCTCGAGTCAGAGACGGAGAAGAAGCGTCCAAGACAATGAATCCAACAAGTTCTATGTTGGCAGCAACTGAAGAACTCGTGGTAGGAGTCAAGATATGAGGAGACAGGGGGAAAGAAGGCAAAGGGTATGGGTCGTCTTTCTATCAGTTGTTCGTCTTCTGTCTACAGCAGGTCAACACCGCAACACCGCACAACAGGGACCCAAATTTTTATTTTTTGTCTGCACCTTGAAATGCTTGTTCATTTTGTCTAGTTCAACCTGATCCGATCTCTTCTTCACGCGAATTCGACTTTACTGACACTTTGTCATTGCAGGAGAATAGGGATACCAGGAAACAGCACGAGGCACAGGAGATAAGTCATCGCAAGAAAAAGAAGGGTGTATGTCGGCTGCATTTTCATTACGATGCATCTGTGGTGGAATCCGATCGGTGTCACCATTTCAGCGACGTCTCTTTGGCAGCGTGAGTACGAGTGAGACCCACGTTCTGACCAACCCCCAAGAGCAAGATCCAGCGACGACTCTTCCCAAACTGGAACCCACTCAGCAGGTGAAAAACAGGCGCCTGACCAAGGACGAGCAGGACCGCTTGGCCTATCTCTACAAGGACGGCAAAGACCCTTACCCTCGACAAATTCAATACCTATTTCCTGGTCTCTCTCTCAGGTCGCTCATCTACCGGATCCGCGTGGTGAAAGGCACCTCTGTGAGAAGGAGGAAGAGGTGGACTCCTGATGAGATTGAAAAACTTCTAAATTTGGTGGCGTCCGGTCGAAAAACGCACGAGCTCCTGGGGGTGTTCCCGGATCGGACAGAGAGTGCCATGGAAAACATATTAGCAAGATGGCGTCCTGGGAACTCACTATTGTCGGAGAAAATGGCAGCAGAAGATGCAAAGGAAATGACAGAATGGGATAGAAATGACAGCAGAAACTCTCTCAGAGACGGTCACCTCTACGTTAGCGATAACGGCACCCCTTCATCCTCCGCCGCCGCTGCCATTGATCACCCTTTACCGTGGATTCCAATGCAGGAGCCCCGTTTGCTATGGACGGAGGCTGAAGACAGAGTCTTGGACAATCTCGTCCAGAAAGCGATGAAAACTCGGCCGGATCGATGGAGACGGGAGCTGAGCCGACTCCTCAGCGACCCTAAAGAGAGAGTAGGTCTGGACCCAAGCCGGACATTTACAAAGTCGATTCAAAGGCTAAATCATGTCCAAGCTCAACACTTTGTCTCCAAAAAGCAATGGACCCCGAGCGAGCATGCGCTGTTGATGAAGGCTGTTTCTTCTGAGACTGGAGTGACTCTTGACAGAAAGCCGACCTGCTTACATACCAGCAATGATCACAACAACCTCTCGTCCTCGACAGATCATAGTCATCAGGCAGAGTCATCAGGGGTACCTTTGGAGAGTCTGAAAGGGGTGAATTGGAAACGAGTTGCCTTGGAGGTGGGAACCAAAGATGATGATCAATGTAGACGGCGGTTCTCTCTATTTAATGGAGTCACGACCAAAGGCCCATGGTCCCCAAAGGAGAATGAGCTATTCAAACACGGTGTTGCACAATATGGACAGAACTGGAAAAAAATCGCAAGCCTGGTGGGCACTAGGACGCCAGGGCAGGCTCGGTCCAAGTATCTACGGCTGGCCCAAGAAAAAGAAAAAGATGAATAAATAGCGGGTAAATCTGCCCATGATTCTTGGGAAGGACTGTAGGAATTGTTGACAAATAGCTTCAAAAGACAGCCCATGTCCTAGGCAAAAGCCCTGCTTTATAGACGAGAACTAATTTCTAATCTAATAAGCCATAGCAGACAGGCGAACATCTTGCTGTTGTCGCTGCATGTGGTAATGGGGCACGGTCGAATCCACAAAGGCACTTTTCTGGGCTTGCATGACCTCCTTGCTGAGGGACGAGATCTTGTGTGCAAACTTTTGAGCGTTGACAAGATACGACTCCATAGTTCCCAACGAATGCTGAGGCACCAAAACCACATTTTCCACGCCCAGACGCCTCAATTGGTCTCGCCAGGCCAGACGCCTCTTCTGAATAGCACTCGAACCGCGACCGTATCGTCCAGTTTTGAAGCAGGCGTAATCCTCGGTCGAGTATCCTTCATCGTACATTTCTTCCGCCAGGGCCTCCTCCTGCGTGACTCCAGCCCCCGAGGACGACAGGACAGTCTGTTGTTCATCAAAATCACTGGTCGGCACCACAATCGCCACACCTCCCAATCGAACCGGCAAATCCTTCTCGTCCTTGGGCTCGACTGCCTTTTCAAGCCAAGACAAGAACTTTTTCGTCCGCTGTCCGTCATCGTCACCAACACTGGTGTGAATCAAAATCTGGCCCTCGAGCGAACGACGGACCTGAACCGAGGCCGGATTCTCGAGTAAATCCTGGTCGTCCAAGATGACCATGAAATCGGCCTGTTGCGAGACTGTCGTCAGGTCCTTGACGTTGGTGGTGCGACCGTGGGTCATCATGTGCAGTCGAGGCGTGTGGGCGACAACACGCATGCCCATGGCCTGAGCAAGGACGCCGGTCTGGTGGCCACAGACCTGGTTGGATTCAACGCCCAATAATCCCAGGGTCTTGTTGCGGACCTCGTGGCAATGGGTATGGTCCTTGTTCCAGACTCCGCCGTGGGCCTGACGACTGCGGGTCAAGAGCTGGCGTGAGAGGATGATGGTCAAGGAGAGGCAGAGCTCGCTGACGGCGTAGGGCGAAGGGGTGGAGTCAAGGGCGAGGATGGGGATCTATTTGATTTGATGGGAAAGGAAAAGATGGTAAAGGAAAAGATGGTTAGCGGCTCTTCTGTGATGGAGATTAAAAAAACAGGGTCCAGTAGGACGAGAGAGAGAAGAAAAAGGAAGGAGAGGAAGAGAAGGGAAAGACAGCAAAGAAGCAGGCTGCTCTCTTTACATACATGTTTGATGGTCAGGGCCGAGGCAACGCCGGCCTCAAAGCAGGCGATGGCGTGCAGGCGGGAGGTGGGCCAGTAGCTGAGCAGGTACGAGATGATCTCGGCCGTCTTGCGGGTGCGAATGGCAATGAGGTTGCAGTAGGACATGCGCAGCTGGATCTCGGCATAGGATGCCTTGTGGGCATCGAGGAACTCGAGCTGGATGCCGCCGTCGGAGAGGATATCCTTGCAGGACTGAGGAAGGTCATCGAGGATGAGCATTGTGGGGCGAAGGTCGACCGAGGGCATTTTCAAAAAGAGTGGTGGGGTTTCGCTTGCAGGTGGAAGGAGAGGCCGGGTATGAGTTTTGCGAGAGAGTGTGGATGCAAAGGGTATAGAGAGCGAGAGATAGGGACAGGAACAGGGACAGGAGCAAGAACAGGGACAGGAGCAAGAACAGGGACAGGAGCAAGAACAGGGACAGGAGCAAGAACAGAAATGCAGGATGCAGAAGAAGGGATGGAGGAAGGAGAGATGGATGAAGAACAAAGGAAAGTGATGGGGGAGAAGAAAAAAAAAATTGCTGTCTGTGCCTGGGCGAGAGAGAGAGCCCTTGTGGGAGGTCGTGTGTGGTGGGAATGAATGAGAAAAAGAGGGGGACCGAGCACATGTCGGCCGTCTTTGTTAGGATAAAGAATAATATACATCGACTAATGAATAAAAATAAATGAAAAAAATAAAGAAATCCGTAGTCCGCAATCTCAGGTCAACCCCGCCCAAAATGACGAATCGGAGACAGCAGTCATCGAGCATCCCTTCCTCCCTTCCTTCTTGTCCTCTTTCTTCCCACTCTTTTCTCTTCTCCACACCCTTCTTCTTCCTTTCTTCCTTTCCTCCTTCTTGCTGCATTACCCTCTTTCTTTCCCCTTCTTCCTTCTTCTGCTTTTTCGCGACCTGCCCTCGCGCTATACCACCGCCAACCTGGACTACCTACACGCCCGTCGGTTCAATACCCCGCCAATGTGCCGCATGCTTCTCTACAAGGGCAACCAGCCCATTCAGCTGGCCCACGTATGTTCCATCACCGACACCATTGTCTTTTGTTTCCCAAGTACATGTTACCACCCTTGCACACCTCCTTACCCGCACACACACTCTCTCTCTTTCTCTCCTTAGCTCTTAACAAAGCCGGCGCACTCTATTATCAACCAGTCCTTTGACTCGAGGTTGCGACTCGACACAAGACGACCTATCAATGGTATGCACTTTTTTCGTTTGCATTCCTGACATTTTGTTAAACCCGTGATGCGCCATGGCCCTCATCTAACCAACGAGCGCTTACTCTATCTTTTACAGGTGACGGATTTGGTGTCGGTAAGCAAACAAAAGCAGGAGTTAGGAAACAGGATTTCTTCAGAGAGAGCCAGGACGCAGATCAGTGTTTATTTCATTATGGCTCGGATCATCTCTTTCGTTCGGGATGCAGAATCCTCACAGTTCCAAGCTGCGGACGTTTCTTATTTCCAACGTCCTGGGTCTGCAGGAAGAGAAAACGGTCTCGGGTCTTTTTTTTTTTTTTTTTGTCTACTGCAGAATTTTGACCCAGATCCTCCTTTCTTTTCCATCTCTCATGCAGGCTGGTATGAGTCAGAACCCGACACTGAGCTTGGAGCAGCGCCTTGCATCTTTACCTCGGTGACCCCTGCGTGGAATAACATGAATTTGATTCGACTCGCAGACAAGATTAAGAGTCCCCTGGTCTTTGCTCATGTCCGTGCCTCAACAGCAGGATCTGTGTCCGAGAGCAACTGTAAGTTTGAGCAAAAGTGTTAAAACTCTATGTTCACACCCCCAAACTTTGGCGTTGACATGTCGTATCAATATTTATAGGTCACCCATGGCAATTCGGAAGGCTCATGTTTATGCACAACGGAAATATTGCCGACTTTAATTTGGTAAGGACGAGGAGAAAGATGTCGAATTGCAAATGTCGCCATTGGGCTGCAATGATTTATTCCTAACACTGTCGATCTCGTTCAAACAGATCAAACGCAAGGTGCAAGAGTCCCTGACAGATGAAATATTTTTGACAGTCAACGGAAATACCGACTCTGAGTGGGCATTTGCCGTCTTTCTCAGCCAACTGAAGACTCCTCGACAGGCGGAGCCCTTTTGCCACAGCGTCCTCAAGGAAGCCATGCTCAAGACCATCGCCAAGTTGAATGCATGGGGAAAAGAGGCAGGAATCACCGAGGCTTCCATGATGAATTTCGCCGTAACGGACGGCGTGAGTGTGGTGTGCTCACGGTATATCAGTTCAAAGACATTGGAGGCCGCAAGTCTGTACTTTTCATCCGGAACACGGTTCGAGTCGTTCAAACCCGGCCATTACAAGATGATCAAGGCCGATAAGCGAGAGGATATTGTCGTCATTGCGTCGGAACCGTTGACGTTCGAGAAGGCAGACTGGTTGACAATCCCCACAAATACCTTGGTGGTGATCACATCCAAGTTGAATGTGCTCATGTACCCGATCGTGGACGAGTTCCACAACCCAACGCCGACATCAAGAGCACAAGAGCAAAAAGCACTGGCTGTGGTCAAGGGTGAGGGACGGAATGATGGCGCCAGGGATCAACAGCATCGCGAGGTTGTCTTTGTAGAGGATAGTCGTCCCATGCCGGGAGTGGCCGCTGTAGACTCTACGGAGAACAGCCCAATGGGTTCACCACGGCAAGCGGGGAAACAACTCTTGCAACAGCAGGCCGCCAGGAGGTTTTCAGCAGCGAGCTCTACTCCAGATGCCTCTTCACCAGTATTGGTGTCATAGAACAACTTTTTTTGCTCTGTTTCATAGACATGGGCTTTTTGCCCGATCATAAACTTGTATTTGTACGCTGAGAAAGATTGGGTATGTTTTTTAATGAGAGGAAAAGACATGAAAAGCATGCTTGTTCTAGAGGTGTTCTTTCCGGACATATTCACGCCAATGGTACATGAATTTCGTCTCTCCGTCTTCTCGACCCCATTCCTTGGCCTCGCGACAGTCGACCAAGCCCATCTTTTCCATCCAAAAGTCAAAGTCAGCGATCACGTCCGTATGAGTCTTTCGGATCGGGAACATGATATGGAAAGCGGGTCTCCGGCGACTCAAAGGCAATGAAGATGAGGAAGAGGCAGAAGAAGAGTCCACAGGATTGATAAGGTCCTTCTTCAGGTACTCATCCACGACGTGGGCGACGAGTTCAGCGTGTCCATGGTCATAAACGACCTCTGCTCCCAAAATCAAATCGTAACGGTCCTGTTCTGGGGTCTCCTCGATGGATTCCT
This sequence comes from Entomortierella parvispora, assembly GCA_963573315.1. Lineage (NCBI taxonomy): Eukaryota > Fungi > Mortierellomycota > Mortierellomycetes > Mortierellales > Mortierellaceae > Entomortierella > Entomortierella parvispora. Next base: position 272,807 of record OY752145.1, read on the forward strand.
GCTCAGAGTTGATTGGAGAGTCGGTGGCAGGTTGAGAAGTCGAGTCAATGTTGTCATATTCAGTCGATCTTTCCTTCTTTTTTTCCTTGACCTCCTCCGACTCGGGTTCTTCTTCACGCTGCCATGCGTTCCAGCGCAATTTCCGTCGACGGAGAACATCCCGCCAGTCCAAGAGTTTGATATCGCACCGATCTTCCAGTTGGTTCAGTTCACGGGTGTATTTGAGGGTCGAGAGGACGTTGGGATGGTAATCCGAGAGGACGACCTTGGGACCATGAGGGTTGGAGAAAAGGGCGGCCGTGAATCCAGTCAAACCAGTTCCGCTACCGAGCTCGAGGATCTTTGGCAGTGGCAGTCCAGAATTGGTGGAGGAGGAGGAAGAAGAAGAGGTGTATGGCTCGAGTTGGGGAATGTCGCCATGGGCAATGTGTCTAAAAATGGAAGGTGATCGAAAGGAGAGAGTCAGTAAAATTTTCTTTTGTGCCTTGGTTCCGTTGGAAGAGGGGGAAAGGGTTTGAGTGGAACATTAAAATAGAAGAGAAAAGCACTTGGACTCTTACTTTGACAACAAATAAGCCGATCCAAAGGTCTTGAAGCCCACATCTCCTGCAGTAAAACTTGGGTCATGGATCTGCAATGATCTGGGAGGTTGAGTATTGAATGTCCAGGTCCTGGTCATGGCTCCTGCTGCGGCCCGTCCACAGAAATGAGCCATACAGGAAGAGACTCGCTCCGTCAACAATTCGTGCTCTTGTCGATAAGCCTTCTCCTCGAAAGTCTCCTCCTTGACTGAACTGCCATTCCCATTCTCTTTTTGTTCATTGTCTTCTTCCTCTTCTTCCTCTGGAGGGGCAGTCTCTTCCAGTATGGCCAGTTGTTTGAGAAGCCATTGAAAGTTGGTCTTGTGGTCCTGCTCGTCCATGGCGTATTGACTCAAGGAGGGGTCCTCGATCTCATTGCCGTCCTGATCCAGTCCTTGGTCAATCCGGTCCTGAGAGTATTTGTAGGCGATACTGTCCTCGAGGCTCTTGAGGCGGAGCAAGGATCCTGCAGGGAGGATCGAGGGGTTTGTCATGTCTATCGTATTTTGCCCTGGAGGAGGTGGAAAAGAGAGGTTGTGGACCAAGACAAAGGGGACGATCAATTTTTTTTTCCTGGGCGGGGAGGAATACACGGTCACAAAACTTGGTGGCTGAGGGGTTGCATGGGTTTTATTAAGTCTCATTAAGAGAGCACGGACATGGCCTTCACTGGCAAAACATGGATGGTGAAGGACGCGGGGATATCGGTCATTAGCTGGCTAGTGTAAATACATGTATATAAGATATTAGGGGTCGTCTTGACCTCAAAAAGCGTAAGAAGGCGCTGCCTCCTTGGACATTGACAATTGGAGCTCCCGCTCCCGTTTCGCCGTTGCGAAAGCCCGGGCCTGATCCTTGCCTCGGTTCATATCCACCCTGAACAACAAAATCACGCCCACAATAATCAAGCCTAACGGGAACCAGAACGCCTTTCTATACTCCCCGGTGGCTGTGAAGATGGCTCCTGTAATAAAAGGTCCCATCCAAGAGGATCCCTTGTCTGCCAAAAGATACAACGAAAACCATTCATTCTCATCGCCCTCAGGGCACAATTCGGACAGCATGACACGGCAAGAACTGTAAAACGTCGAGATGATGATCCCGATGTAGATTGTGCAAGCCCAGCCCTCCCAGACGTGGCGGAGACCAAAGGACTTTGTGAAATACGGCGTCAGGACAAGGTAAGAGACCAGGAGGGCGTAGAAGAGGAGGGTTATGAGGATCATGGTCCTTGTCGTCCATTGAAAGAATCGCCGGATGTACATGAATAGGTACGCGCCGAGACAAGCCATGATGGACACAACGACAGAAACCAAAAGCGACCCGACATGAGTAAACCCGAGCTCGCGGTAAAGGATGATCAGGATAATTGCAAACACGGTACCGATCCCATCCGAGAGAATGAACCATGCAACCATAAATTTGAAGATCTCGGGCAAAGTCTTGAACGACAACAAGGTGTTGTACGCTATGGAAAGGCAAGAGGTTGTCCAATGTAAGCAAAAAAAAGGAAAGAGTGGACGCGTGCTGACGTGACAAATCACCGAAATGATTAGATGAGCTTACTCTTTTTCCAGCTATACGCAATCCAATTCTTCCCCTTGGGCAGCGGAGGTCCGGGGCGGGCGTCCAACCAAGGAATGATGACCAGCATCCCCATCAACCACAAAATCCCTGTGAACGCCGTCGCGATCTCCAAACTCAACGAGCTCTCATGCATGCGCAACGAGATCCAGACACAAATGGCCTGAATAATGATCGAGCCAATGTTGGCAGTCGCAGAAGAATACGACGACAAGTCATTCACAGATTGTTCCGCCACCTTCCTGATCTCCTCCTCACTCGCGCCTCGATCTTTTGCTGCCAACACATCCGGATGTACACGACCGTACATGGGCAGAAATGAGTGAGTGAAAACGCTGCAGAGGTTGTAAAAGACCCAACCAAGCGGTGACAAGATTGCGCCGACCCAAAATAACTTTGGCGATTGAATAATAAAGAATCCAAGAGTGCTGAGGCAGCCAAGGGCAGAAAAGACAATCAAGAGACTTTTCCTATACGCTATGACATGGATCCACAGAGGGGGAGAGAAAAGGAAAAAAGAAACAAGTCAAGGAATTAGCTCCGATATTCGCGCCACACCAAACGCGTTAGTTGATTCAGTAAAAGCAAGTAAAGAGATGAAGATGGGGATATATTCAAGGGAGGCGTAGGAGGGGAGTGCCGAGGGGTGGAGGGAGGATCAGCCGCACGTTGCAGTACAACCTGCCCAAGCGCGCCTCCTTGATTACTCGTGGAGTGACTTGATCTCTTTCTTTTGCAAGGATCAGGAACGCCAGAAACAGATAATCTCTTCATATCAAGAGTACTTACAGCCGTGGTCTGCAACCGCTGCAATTGACAGTGACACGAGGAACGACAAGAGGGATGAGAGCGACGAAATGTAGAGAGAAATGGCACCTGGGTCCAGATAGAATCGACCACCTAGAAGAGGTGTCACGCACTTGAAATCAATTATCGTCGTGTTACAGGGGATGGCATGGTTCGAGACCTCCACGCCGGCTTTGGAGGCCATGTCCTGAATCAATAGGGGGACCAGCAAGGGAGCGGCGGTCCAGCCATAACCGCAATAGCTACACACAGATTGATGAGAGCAAAGAATATCAGGATCTACACTCAAGTAGAAGAAAAAAAAACTGCTCAAACAAGCTTTTCATAACTTACGTCGCGCCTTGAACATACTAGGCCGGCCGAAAGAAGGGGATTGGGAAGAAAAGGAATAGGAAGGGGAATTTTAGTACTCGGACGAGAAGAGAAAGGAGAAGGAAAGCGGAGTCGGTCGAGAGAGAAGAGCAATGTGACGATCACAATCGTGGAAGGAATTCTGCGGTCTTCTTTTTTCCTCACCCATGCCCACACTTCCGTTCGTTTGAGAGGAACGACAGTGTGCTGATAGTCTTGTTTCTCTTCATAGCCTGTAAGATCCAACTCTGAGAGTTGCAGGTCCTGGGCAGCAATCTTGGCGCGACCCTTCATTGTCGAATTGGATGAATGAGAGCAAGTAACACACGGTGGAGAGAAGGGGGGAGGATGGCAGATTGGGCTAGTTGGGTAAAGACTTTTGCTTTGAAAAAGTCCGTGTAGAACACGATTGAGAAAAGTGGTGTTGGCGTTGCGGTGGGGGGATGAGAGGCGTTCAGAAGAATGAGGACGAGGATGAGCAGGAGAGAGGTAGAGAGAGAAAGCGAAAGTAACAGGAGGGCAGTTTATTCAAGGAAGGAGTATAAAAGTCAACAAGGAGAAAGATGACGGGAGATGATGGCCTGAAAAGGACTGACTGGTCCGCCCTTGACGGACGGTGGCCTCTTTTCACCCCCTCCTTCTCCGTTCACTTCACAGAAGCATGTCGATCCAAAATTCAACAAACAGAATGCAGGCGGAAAAGAAAAAGGACAGCAGGTCTGTTTGTGCGCAACGGTGGTTACTGCCTGCAACATTCCCAATCTCACTTCTACCTGCTATGCCGCTCTATTCCAACCTCCCATCTATCTTCTGTTCTTGATACTTCCTTTTTCTACGGCAAGCCAGTAACCGGCCGTTGTTCTTTGCCTGAAACAACATCCGCGATCCGTAACAAGAAGTAAAGAGTAGGAGGACCAAGGCGAGAAAGAGGAAAACATCGACTGTCAACTCTTCCCAATCTCTGATCGTCAAGATAGGGCTTAAACAGGTGGGTTACACACATGAGGCAGTGAGCGAAGGAGCACGGACGTAGACCGACGAGTCCATGCAGGTTTTGCATTAATTTAGAACTGTCGATCGTCCATTCTCGACAAGTCAACAGGTCAAATAATACATCGTCCTGGAAAAGGCAGTGTTTAGTCATATCCGTTTTTTTGTTGTCATTTAGTGGGGAGTCAAGTCCCCGTAATATTTGGAACAAAACATGAGGGTTTTTGAGAAACTTTTCTACATAGGAATGTCGTCAACCATCAAGGCTGGATCATTTCACATTCATCATGGGGGAACTATAAACACACGTCCTTCTCGCCTTCTCTCTCTCTCTGTCTCGAGAAATCTGTACCGACCATCATTCAAGCAAGTCGATTTAAACGGCCTTGGAGAAGATGGCGAGCAAGCTCGACCAGACGATCTTGGGGTCCTGAGCAGCATCAACCTGGGACCAGAGACCCTTCTTCTTGTAGTACTCAACAACGGGGACGGTCTGCTTGTGGTAGGTCACGAGACGCTTCTTGAGGGCCTCAGCGTTGTCATCAGAGCGTTGGACGAGGGGCTCGCCAGTGACATCATCCTTCATGTCAACCTTGGGGGGAGCAAACTCCTTGTGGTAAGAGCGGCCCGAGGCAACATGGATAAGACGTCCAGTGATGCGAGAAACCAACAAGTTGTCGTCAATAGCCAACTCGACAACAGTGTCCAAGGTCTGCTTCTTGTTCTCCAACATGGAGTCGAGCTTCTCAGCCTGGATAACAGTGCGAGGGAATCCATCGAGAATGAATCTAAAAAATAAGTCGTTAATCCCTGTTCTACTGATGAGCAAGCAGATCGCCAAGGACAATAAATATACTCTTACCCGTTCTTGCACTCCTTGTTGTTCTCCAAGTTGTCCTTGATCATGTCAACCATGATCTCGTCGCTGACCAATCCACCAGCATCCATGACCTTCTTGGCCTCCATGCCGACCTTGGTCTTGGCACCAATGGCAGCGCGGAGCATATCACCAGTAGCCAAGTGGCAGACATTGTACTTCTCCTTGATCTTGGGGGCCTGGGTACCCTTACCTAGAGAGAAACAAGAAATATGACGAAAAGCAAGACAGCTGTCAGAAACCGGGATACTTTGACGGTGGGTTTCCTTTTTCAGATCGGCCGAAATCCAGGGGTATGACGGCCGCTGCCAGAGACAGGTCGAGTAGGAGTTGAGGGGTTGTGTGCGTCTTTGTGGATGTGCGAGTCCCGGTTGTCGATCTGCCGAAAAAATAGAATATGATAAAGGGACGGATCGAGTAGGATTGGAGAGCGTGCTCGTATTTTTTTCTTCCTCGATCTGTCCAAGCGGCAAAGATCGAGCATGTGAATCCTGAGCAAAAAGCCAGCGACGGTCGCACACATGCAATTGGTCTTTGTCAAATATCTTTAAAAAATCTCAATTTTATCAACCGTCATCGATCAAGACCGTCCATTCCCTTCAGGGCTGGCAGCTGCAGAGTCAGAGCCCGGCTTGTGAACCAAGGGTTGAGATAATCGTCGCGGTTCGTTTCTTTTTTTGTTTTTTTGTATCCCAGTGATTCTCCCGATAACGGGGAGGGTGATGGCCGCGCGTGTTGTATTTGTCGGGGGTGGGAGATGTTGATGGTTCGATCTGGAAAAGAGATTGTTCAATGAGATCCATTCTGATTCACTCACCAGCACCAGGGGGTCCAATCAAGATCATGCGGAGATGCTTGTCGTCCTTTCCGTGGGCGACCTTCTCGACCTTGGCCTCAAGACGATCAACCTTCTCGTGGAGCTCCTTGAGGAGGTTCTTGATGTCGGAGAGAGGGCTAGGGCCGGGGGTGGTTTCCTTGGTAGGGGCCATTGTGAATTGATCTGACGAAAAAAAGAGTGGGGAGGGTGGGAGTGAAGAGATGAAAGGAATGGAAGCACAGAGAGAAGAAAAAGGGCAGGCAGCCCGGAAGCATTATGCGAGGAAATAACGCTTGCGGGAGATGGGGCGACGTCACTGTGCTGGGAAATAGCGGGAATCGCCACCAATCTTCATGATATCATTGCCTTGCTGCCACGCATCAACGTTAGTCGCCTGCATGAGCAAAGAAACAGTGTTCTCTTTTCCTCATCCATCATCTTCATTTCCTCCATTTCCTCCCCTTCCTCCACTTCCTTTGTCTTCTTCATCACAAGGCTTTTCTCATTATGGACCATCCATCGGAGCCGACGCTCCGCCAACGGTCCACCCCAGGGAAACAGAGCGAGACCACGACTCTTCCCGTAGAATCTGCAGAAGCATCCTCGATCCTTTCCTCCTCTGTACAAGGAGCCAGCTACTTGGTGCTCCTTCAATTCGTTTCCAGGATGCTGACCTTTACACTGAACCAGGTCCTTTTACGATTCACTACTGCAGAGACACTCGGCATCGCCTCAGTGAAACTCGAGCTGCTCCTCAACACCATCCTCTTCCTATCGCGTGAGGGTGTCCGATGCGCGGCGATCCGCGTCAGTGACGACACCAAAGATACCACAGAAAAGACTGACGCCAAATCTAGCAGTAGTACATCTACAAGTTCAAAGGACCCCATCGACCAAAAGAACAAGGATGCTGCCGTCGTTCAACCAGGTACCGAAGCTTACAGATTACAAAAACTGGTCAACATGGTTTATGCACCTATCCCCGTGGGCGTCATTATGACCTGTGTGGCGGTCAGTTACTATTTATCTCAGCTGGACCAGTCGACCGAAGCAAAATCCCCCGGTTACAGGCTCTCGATCTATCTCTATGGCTTGTCGGCTTTCATTGAACTGCTAGCGGAACCCATGTTTATGGTAGCGCAATACAAGCTCTGGTTCAAGACCCGCGTTTCGGTGGAGGGCACAGCCGTCATTGTCCGTTGCATTCTTACCTGCGCGCTCACCATCTACGGAGCACGTTCCTCGTTGCCTCACTCGAATACAAAGGACACCACCGGATCATCCGTCAACACCATGGGCGTGCTGGCATTTGCGATCGCCCAGTTTGCGTATGCTATGTTGACGTTGGGCGGATTCCTGTTGGCATTCAGGAGCAAGAGCTTGGAGAAACAAGAACACGAAAAGATTCGGATGGCCAAGGCTCTGCACAAGAAGACAGATGATGAGACTCTTCAGCCAAACGCGAGCCAGGATGTCATTTCTCTTCGAGCACTTTTGCCCCGAAAACTGGTCCGAACCGGCAAGAATGGGCAGTATGAAAGAGCTTTTTATGTGTAATCTCTCTGTATTCCCAATCAACGCGCAAAGACTCATTGGAGCGTTCCTTCTCTTTTGACTGTAATAGGCAGGAGCAATTTTATTTCGATACCGCACTTCTCAAACTGTCCTTGACATTGACGGCACAATCACTTTTGAAGCATGTCTTGACAGAAGGAGACAAGATGATGTTGGCCAAATTCACCCAGAATGAAGAGCTTGGAGTATACGCTTTTGTTCTCAACTATGGTAAGTGTGCTCTCGGAGGAGTGTTTGCAGTAGCATGCCGAAAGGGCTCCAAAAGGAAATGTTGTTGACCTCAATACAAACATTATTGCATGTATAGGCTCCTTGGTTGCCAGGATTCTCTTCCAACCCATGGAAGAGACAGCAAGGACCCTCTTCAGTCGACTATTGAGTGATATCGGACAAAAATCGTCGTCTTCTGCCACCCAGAGCAACCACCAGCACCTGTCCGAGACCCAAATTGGAAGCTTGGTCCTCTCTCGAAACCTGCTCTTGACCATTATGAAATTCCACGTCTTTTTGGGCTTGATCTTTATCGCTTTTGGGACACACTACACTACGACTTTGATCGAAATGGTTGTGGGACGTTACTGGTCGCGACAGACGACTGTTCCCGCGGTGTTGAGCTTGTACTGCTACTATGTTCCAATCATGGGTTTGAACGGGATCACAGAGGCAGTGGTCCAGGCCGTGGCCTCCGAGAGTGAACTGAAAAGACTGTCGTTTTGGATGATAGGCTTTTCAGCTGTGTTTTGCGCCACTGGAGCATTCTTGATGGGGACGCTGGGGATGGGCGCAAGCGGGATCATATTGGCAAACTGCGTCAACTTGTCAATGCGCATCCTGTGGAGTACTTGGTTCCTCTCGGGTTACTATGGTCGATACATTCCCAAAGGTGGACAACATCCCGCATCCACTGGAGCACAGGCGCGAGCTGGAACGGAACAAGTACCGGCAGCAAGAGTATCTTCAGGACTCGGAGGATTCGTCAAGGGGTTTGAAACAGTACCGTGGAAGACGATCGTGCCCAGTCCGGCGGTCCTGGCTGCTTTTGGAGCGGCGTTTTTCGTTACATCTGTGAGCAACGAGCGAGCACTCATTTCTGACAGCTTGTCAAGCAAGGTGTTGCATCTCGGAGTGGGCGTATCAACGTTTACTGCCGTGATGCTGGTTGTGTTCATATTCGAGAAGAATTTCATTCGAGAACTCCAGAGTTTTGTCCACCAGCGTCGTCAATAAAAATCATACAGGTTGTATCGTCAAATTTTATCCTTGCATTTTTTTTTCTTTTTGGTTTTTATTCAAGGCATGCTTCTGGATGTTTTCCGCACCATGAAGGAGCGATGGGTGCAGCATTGACCCCAAGTTCGACCAAACGTTCCCGAATTTGTGAGAGACGTCTAAAGGCCTGCACCAAAGGCCGGATCTCGCCCTTGCCGTCCTTGGAACCCGACCACAGGACCTCTGCTGCAGCAGCGGAGCGGGGCCAAAGGTTAGCATCCAGGTTATGACCGTCCGTTTGTTCAGACCACATGGCAATCTCACCCCCGAGAACCATCTTTTTCTGCGCGTCAGAAAGCTCGTCTTCCCAGTTGTAAGAATAGACTTCAGAGAGAAGAAAGCAAATGGCGGTTATTAATAGTTCTGAGAAAGAAAAGAAAGAGATCAAAAAAAGGTGGAGGATTGGATGGACCGACTTACTTCGTTGCCATGTTGCGTACTTGCACCAACTCTGGCCCAAGGATCCTATCAACCAGGACCCCATGCCACAATCAAGGTACCAATACTCTGCACTCGACAAGATGACAGGCAGACCTTGATCAATAACTAGAAAGGATGGAAATTCAAAGCTCAAATGAATATGGGATCTTCCAGTTGAACATGTTGGACAAGTCCAGTGGTTGACTGAGAGAACAGAACAAAAAAGAAGAGCGATGGGTGCTGACTTACTCTTCTTTGCATTTCGGGCATTCTTCCAAACGTGAACAATCGTCGATTGCGGCAACTTGACTCGATGCTCCAGCGCCAACTCTTCCCATACGATCGGTCTCTTTCCTTGCTGCAGATACATGCCCAACACTTTGCTCAGATACAAATCCAACAACTTGTCCTCTCCCGACTGTGAACCCGAACCTCCAAACTGTTTCATCTGGTTTCTCTCGTTCTGGTTGACAACGGTTGGCGGCAGCTTGCTCTCGTACTCTTCACGGCTCGAGGGATGGTCGATATAGTCCTTCAAACGCTGAGACGTCTTCCAGCAGTTAAAGTTGATTTCATCGCCTCCGATATGTACCTGGTTATCCTGGAACTGGGATGACCATTCCTTGATCAATCCACCCATGACTTTGTAAGTAAAAGGCTCCAGAGGATCCAGCTGTCCCGCAGGTGGCTCCGCAGTATATGATGAGTGGGGTTGTACGTCAACGCAGACTGTGATGTTTGGGAAGGCGCGTCCCCAGCTGGCGGTATGACCAGGCGCGTCAAATTCTGGAATTACTCTGATACCTCTCTAACAAAAAGAAAGAAAAAAAAGGAAAAGGAGTTGCACAGGAATAGAGTGAGTGCCTTTTCATAAATCCCAGTGGATACATCTTTCGGAAAAAGAAAACACGACAAACCTCTTGCCCGTATTGAATGATAGATGCCACATCCTCATAAGAATAAACGCGATCCGAGCGCTCGGCACCCTTTGCCGTCAAGTCTGGGAACGTTTTTGACAAGAGCGGGTACGACTGCTGATCCAACACATGCCAATGAAAGACGTTGAGTTTCACCACCGTCATCGCCTGCAGTGTCCGAATGATATCCTTTACGGGAACAAAGTGACGGGAAGTGTCCAGCAACAGGCCACGATGCGAATACCGAGGAGCATCGGAAATTGACCAAGGCGCGTTCGGGATGTCGAGATTGTTGTTCACTGGCGTTGTCGGTACCTCTGCTGCGGTGGCCACGACCAATTGAGAAAATGTTTCCAATCCATGCAAGACGCCCCATTGAGTGCTCGCCTTGATCGTCGCAAAGGTTTGCTGGAGGTTGGTTGCGGGTACAGCCCGCTTTCTTTGGGATCGCTTATCCATGTCTTGATCATAATTCTGCTCATTCAATGATTTCAAAGTTGGGGTATCGGCGGTCGACGAGATATTTAGTGTATAGGATTCATCCATGCCGTAATCCAAGGCTGCAGCATTGTTGTCCACAACAATCACCAGCTCTGAGAGGAGTCCTGAGGCTACCGTGTTGACGGGCGTTGCTAGCGATGGTGTATAGTATATCGTGGTATTTCGTTTGATTTGAAGTCGATCCAGGCATCGAGTAATCGCCTTCTCAATCAGAGGACTTGATACCCCGTTCACAGGTGAGGAGGCTTCAACCCTGATCTGGAAATCGGGACTAAGGCTAACCTTCTCGACGCCCGTTTCAAACTCTTTAGGAATGGGCCAAATAGGTTGTTCAGTAGGAAGATCCTTGACTGCCCCATTGTTGACTGGCGCTAATTCTGGTCATGTAGAAACGACAAAGGTTCAAAGCCGGTTAGCTTGGAACGATTGGAACCGTTGATTACCATGACTCCAACGCATCCCACAAAAGTCGAAGTTCTCCTCTCAAGCTGCACTTACTATATCCATGTTGCCATGGCTTAAGGACAAGTAATGTCACCAAGAGCGCGACCGCTACTAGGATACTAGACACAGCGATATAACGGATCCAACAACGATTCCAGTGTGTACTCTTCACAAACGGTCCGCTATGATGGTCCCGCTTGCCATCCTCGTATTCATCCTGCCCTTGTCTTTCAGCCTGACCCTCTGCGCTGAGTCCCCTTACGCTATTGTGATGGGAGGGTGTATGTCTATGGGCAATTGAGCTGCTACGCGAAATATTTGAGGCGGAGGTCGATGTGGACGCGTCAAAGTCAGAGATGCCTGCGCCTGCGACTCCATCGTATGCACTACGAGCCGCTAGTCCTTGTGTTTGTTCAAGGGCCTATTAACGAAATTCTTTCGATTGGTTTGTGCATCAAAGAAACCCGATTTTGCACATAAACAAAAGGTTCGAAAGGCGTTGACGCACCTCAATTTCAACAGGAGAGTCCCGTCTTGTGGGAGTGGAGTGACCTGGCGTGGAAGACATACTATCAAAGGTGTAGTGGTCGTTATTGTCCCAGTTGTCGTCGTCGTCGCGGGCACTCAGAGCAGAGTACTGGATAGAAGAGGACGGGGGAGCGGGGAGGAGAGAGGAACGAATGGGTTTCCTAGTCGGCATGGCGGGCGGGCAATTTGTTCTTTCTGGCCGTTTTGTGAATGCCAATCTGTTCTTGAATTCCAGGAGGTCGGGTTCCCGTGTGGGCGCGTGTTTGTTATTTGGGGAGTTCGTCCTGACAGGATAAACCTCAGCGTATGTTCCGACGTGGTTGCAAAGGAAACAACTGAGGAAGGGAAAAAAAGGCCAAGGGGACGGGGCGCAGGGACCACGTCAGGGAAGTTCAGTGATGAGCTCTTTAGTAGGTCGAGCAATTGCGAGGAGTGAGCAAGGAGGAGGAAGAGAAGGAGGAGCAGGAGGAAAGGAAGAAAGGGGACCCGAGCGGTGGCTGGCAAAGATAGAAGAGATACTATGTGGGAGGAAGGATGAGGAAGAATGGAATGTTTGAGGCATGAAGAACGTAGAACAGCAACAGAGGGCCATGGGCTTTGTGGGCGAGGGCGGAAGGTTCGCGCGCTTGACGCTTCTCGAGGGATACGGCGAACAGGGCGCACCTTTTTGCCGGTGGCGGGGATCTTTTTATTCTAGAAAACAGGACGTTGAATGCACGTGATCTGCGTGACCACTCTGCAAGCAGAGTGTAAACAACCGTGCTTTCATGCATCATGCATTCTTGTTCTCTTCGCTGTCTCTCCTTGCCTCATCCATACCGCACTTCGTCACATCTTCACATCAACAAAATGACCAGCAAGGACAACATTCTCTTCTCAGACATGTTCGACATCAAGGATGTCGACGGTGCTGGCAAGAAGTTCGATAAGGGTAAATGAGCACAGTCCATGTCTCCCTTTTTTGGACTGGAAGACCGCAGCTGATCACCATGGAGAGGGACCTTTCACCAACGAGGAACCTTTTGCGGACACCAAAGAACAAAAGAAGCACAGCAGGAAAGGAGACAATGAAAGACACAATACAGCTCCAGGATGAAATGTGCTTCATGGACGCGTTCCTTCCCAGCCAGCTCTTCAAACTGCCGATTAGGTCAACGTTCAGCCCATCTAATCGACCCATTCTTTTCTTTGGAAACCCTCGACTTTTAGTTTCGCGCATCAATGCCCGCAGTGAAAACTACGAGATGGAGTTGACACTGGATCTCAACAATGAACTCTACCCCTTGGACATTGGTGAGAAGTTCTCTTTGGTCCTTGCCACTTCCCTCTCTTTGACCACTGCCGTCGGAAATGATACCTCGGGCACTCAGGAGAGTTGGCGTGAGAAGGTTGGAGGAGAGAGGACATTGGCTGATGACTACGAATATGTCATGTACGGCAAGGTCTACAAGTATGATGAGGGTCAAGGAAGCAAAGTGTAAGCTCGAACATTTCATTTTCATTGATGATCCAGAGTTGCAATGTATGTAGATCAAGCTCTCATAACTTTTCTGTTTTTCTTACTTTAGTTCTGTCTATATTTCATACGGAGGTCTTTTGATGTGCCTGGAGGGAGACTACAGACACTTGCAGAACATCAGCTTGGGCGAGAACTTGTACCTTTTGATGCGCAAGTAAATCATCCAAAAACGCACGAGAATATTGCATGGAAGGAACCCCCAAAACCAGGAAGCATCATAATAAACAGGGATCTATTTGAAAAAAGCGTGCTATCACAAATGGGCGACTGAATCCAACTCTTTTCGGCCATTAACGACAGCCTTATTTGGTTATAAGCAATGGGAAGACAAAACGGCTGCACTCTCCCTCAGGGATCCTCCTCAAGTGCTCGATCACAGTTTAGGGTTGACTGCATGACGAGAACTGTGAATTTTCGAGAAGGAATTACGGTTGCAGGGTAGGTTCTAAAAGAATGAGTTCTCTTTTTTCACCACGGGAAAGCAAGGCATACCTTTCCATCTCACCGGATAAAAACATGACCGACACCGACATCTCTACTAGGATCATTCGAGTATTTAGGGATGTATGTTTTTTAATGTTCTAGGAGAAATTACGAAAAGGCATGCTGGGTATATTTGTGGACAAGCAAAAAGTGGTGGAGATGGATGGAGAAGACCCCTTTAGAAATTCATGAATGTGCTCCTGCGCCAGAATGGGTACCAGACCAACACGGAACAGAATACACCGAGCTAGTGGAGAAAGGTAAACGATAGAGAGAATCCAGGATATCAGTCTTTGCTCTTTAAATCTGCGTAACACAAACAAACGGTAGCTTGTGAGCGAACTGAAGCATTGTGAAGGAGAGTGAGCTTACCGTGATACTGACAGAGATATTGACCATATTCAACGCAAATGTAAATCCTTGACTAGGGTCGCTACTGATCAGGGACAGGACACTTCGGACACCGACACTTCCAGGGACCAGCAGGAGCACTCCGCTCAGCAATGGCACATAGCTCGGTTTACCCGTGATCCTTCCGTAAGCCTGACCCGCCAAACCGACTGCAAAAGCGGCCACAGCAGGCGTCACTTGAGGACCGGCCGTCATAAAGTACGAGACTGTGTACCCGACAGCCGTAACCATAGTCATTCCAAACCATTGAGAAGGATGGGCGTTGAAGACAATGTTGATCGAAGTCGATACAGCTGGGAAGATGAAAAAGAGCCACCAGTGACTGACACCATGTTCACAAGAAGCAGCTGATGGGACCGCCGACGCTCCCGAAATCTAACCCCGAAAAATGATATAAAGAGTGCGAATGGTAAGTTTCCTGTTTCCTTTCATTTGACGCAACTTGCCATTATCTTGACAGCACTTACAGAATCCCAGATCTCGCCTCCAAGAGATAGTCCGAATCCCAGGAAGAAGGCGTACATCAACGCGTAAAACATGCGAACAGCACCCGAGACAATATTCCTTGACGCCAGTTCCATGATTGCAGCTGTCAGCAACAATCCAGGCAACAGGACGACCACACCTGCCAGAGCCACAGCCGAGAAGCAGACTCTGTCACCAAAAGACTTTGCAATGAACCCCACCACGATACTCGATGTCACTTCAAAGACGTTTCCATAGACCGGGAATTTGGCCGCCACTACACCCAAAAGACCAACGATCAATCCACACAGTCCTGCCAGAGCAGTATCGAGCCAACTGCCGTTGAAAGCTAAAGGTGCAACAAACGCTGCGGATCCCATCCAAGAAGCGACGGTTACCCAAACTGGATAATATCCTGGCTCCAAGGTAACCACCTCCAAATCCTTGTTGGCAGCCTCGATCGATCCACCGTGTAGAACACTCATGGCGATGGTATAGACTTTGGAGAGCTTGTACATGTCCATGCCTTGGGTGCATCGAAGGTGGCGCGTGTCACTGGTGTGGGTTTCGGGGTCACTGAATGAGATGGTCATGAGCCCAGGCAGAAGCGCAAACGAGGCATCCACATCCATTCTTCTCGCCAACAAAGCACATGTTTCCTCGATCCTGTGAGATGGAGCACCGTAGAGAATCAAGGCCTTCGCCATCATAATCAAGAACGACTGTCGGGTCAAGATCTCGGCGATTTCCCTATGGATACCCAGATTGGCGTTCAACGTCGCAGCGGAAGCAGCAGCACTGACGGCTTCCATTTCCTCGATATTTTCGTGATGGCGACTATGGGGATCCGGTTTGTTAAAGTTGATGGAGGTCGAGGGTTGAGTTGGCAATCGGGTCGAGACATTGTTGTTGCTTTGATCCAAGTCAAAGACTCTAGAGTTTCTGGGCGAGACTCGAGGGGTGGTGGAGACCGAGGGCGAGTTGAGATCAGCAAGCGAGTTGTTTTTGGAGGACGATCGGTAATAAAAGCCCTTCCTTGTCTTCTTGACGGCCGCATGTTGAGGTTTACCGCGCCCAGTGTTTGATTCTGTGGCAGCGGCGGCGGCCTCGTTCCTCTGGAGCTTCAACAGGTGGCTAAGAATACCTCCTTTTGGCTTCCGACGACGGATGCCAGACGGGGCAACGACCGGCTCCACGGGCAATGAGACGATTGGATCGCCCGCCAGTTTGTTGCTCTGCTCCAACTGATGACGGACGGCATCGTTCTCAGCGCCAGGACGACTCTCGTTCACGGCCAGTTGTTGGGGCGTCGTTGTCATGGTGGGCAAGAGAAGGGGCTGGGGCGAGTAGGAAAGACTCTCCAGCAGGCCAATCTGGGCATCGCCTGATCCAGCAGACAGAGTTGGACTAGCGAAGGGGTCACCCAGATTGTTATTGTTGACGCTGCCGTTGTTGTTCTCTGTGCCCTTGAGGCTGGGCTCCATATCGATCATCGTGACATCCTGCGAATGGCGGTATTTGCCCGAGATGGCCCTCTTGATTGAGTTTAGAGTCATGCCCGTACTTCTACCCGTAGGTTCTGATGACCCTTCTTGCGTGGGCGAGGAACTTAATCCATGGGAATCATGGCTCCCAGCGGCGGATTGAATTGCGTCCAGCAGGATCTTGGATGGACGTCGACGGGTGCTCAGCGGCGTTGACTGAGACAAGGAGGGCAGAGGAACCACGCCTGAGAAGCTCCCCATAGGACCAGGGTCTTCGATGGCTCGAGCATAACGCTCGACTCCTAGGGTCAGTTTGCGAAGCTCGCTGGTAGGTGACCCAAGAGGGGTAGCGAGAGGTGTGGCTGCTGGTGAGAAGGGATTGTGTTGGTGGGCCGGAAGGTTGGTGAAGGGGTTGCCGGCAGGGAGAGCAAAGCCAGAGGAGGCGCCTGTGCCTTGAGCGGATGAAAGAGAGACGGAGGGGAGGGTGGATGAGCGAGGGTCTGAAGAGGCAATGGCATTGTTGCTGGTGGCGGGGGGAAGGGGAGATGAAGCAGAAGAGAGGTCGGTGGCAGTAGAAGAACGACTGAAGCCCTGGTTCTCGGGATCGACGTCCTGGTCGTTGTTGTAGTAGCCGTTGTTGCTGTTGGTGCTGCTGTCGTTGTTGTTGTGATGGGGGTGGAGGTTGTTGTTGCGGTCAGTCATGGGTGGCAACGAAAGGAACGAGTCCCGAAGCCAAGCGAAGGGGAGGGAAGGGTGAGGGAGAGAGAGAGAGAGGAACAAGTGAAGTGAGGAGTAGAGAAGAGAGAAGAGAGAAAAGAGAAAGAGAAAGAGGAGAGAGTGTCTCTCCACACAAGAAGGAGGAAATCAGAAAAAATCTTTTGCACCAACAACACAGCACACCTCACGCTGCACACCTGTCGTGCAGTGCATCACACTGTGACACTTCAATGCACAGTTGCACATTCACACGCAGAAAGCTTAATTCTCGCAAGGGGCTTTGTACGGCGGGAATTGAGCACGCGCGGACTGGGAAAAATCGCCGTCGCCTTTTCTTGATCGGGCCCATGCTGTCTGGGCGTCTGGTCGAACGGACGCTGAGTTTGAGGGTGCCTTTCCAACTCCACCTTCCTCCTCTCTCTTCTCTCTTTTTTCATTTCTGACTCTGAAGGGTCTTCTTCCTCGGCAGGGACAAAAGCGGAACACGCCATTCCACCATCCACTGCCGCTGGACACACCGCACAGCATGTCCCTTAGCTCCGTTTATTATTCATTTTCAGCTCTCGCTGGGATCAACTTCGCATCCAGACCCTTTCCCCGTCTGAGACAAAAGGAAGCAACTGAAGTGGGTGAATGTGACCTGCTGCTGTACCCTGTTCCGATGTCGGGGCGGATGCCCGACGGTTCTTTGGATCCTTGCGATTTTGCGGGGAAAAAGAAGGTCCAAGACCATGTAGGAGGAACGAACTCTGCACAGCAAAACATCCACAACAACGAAGATCCTTGCATATCCATCTGCATGTGGCGGTGGCGGCGGTAATCCTTCCATTTCAAACAACAACAAAATAAATTCTCCTAAATACAAACGGTGAGTACTGTACACAGTCTGGAACACAGCATGCATGTCACGCAGCATGGTCTAGACTTTTCTCAGGAGAGACTCGTCTTGTAGAGACAGGGCCTCCAAATACGCAATGCTTAAACGTCATGGAAGAAAAGACTTTTTAATCGATTCGTCTCTCTAAAGTTTGGATGCAGACAGTCACTCTTCGCTGCGTGGGCGAAGCACAATCGACACAACTGTGAATGCCTAAAGGTATATATGGTACAAATATGTCGACAGTCTGATGGACATGGGTTACATCTTGGCCGTGACTGGAGTCACTTCAGGGATGGTGTCCTGGAGGAACGCAAGGATGTC
Organism: Entomortierella parvispora; assembly: GCA_963573315.1. NCBI lineage: Eukaryota > Fungi > Mortierellomycota > Mortierellomycetes > Mortierellales > Mortierellaceae > Entomortierella > Entomortierella parvispora. The sequence continues at coordinate 290,748 of OY752145.1, forward strand.
CCGCAGCTCTTGATCGTTGACACTATGGCGGACCCGAGGGTATGTGTGAAATTGGACTTCGTAATCGTTGTCTAGTAGCATCTGGACTGTCTTCTCGCCATACTCGTACTTGACAATCTAATTGAAGACCGTAGAAACAGAGACTCATGTAACGTGAGTTACTTGCCTCGAGTGAAGGCACAAAGGAGATCGTCAAAGCCTCGTTGTTTACCGGATCAGAGTCGCCATGTCCCCAGAAGATGGGAGTCCTACGATTGGCCTCAGTCGCCAGCTCCATGATCTTTTCCTGCAATGGCATGTATCCGCTCAATCCAACTACCCCTGCAAACTTGTGAACCGACGTCAAGGCGGTGAGCAGACTCAACACGCAACCCTGAGAGAATCCTCCAACAACGATCCTGTTGGCTGGGATCCCGTTCCGCTCGATCTCCTCGTTCACAATGTCCATGACTACAAAGGAATTCGGAAAGGTAACAGCAGTAAGGGGTCGATAAAAAAATGAAGATTCGCAAATCAAACACCACCCCCTCTTGTGTTCTCACCCTTTTGTCGCGACAGTTGCATCCCCTTTTCGTCCTGCACCTGCTTGATTGAGATCCCTCGAGCATCGAGATCGTACCAAGCAGGTATTAACATCCCGTCGTTTGCCGTGATGGGTAGTGGTCGGGCATTTGGAAAGATAAACTTGACATGGGGCAGATGTTGTGAAAACTAGACGGACAGGGATAATTGATAGATTTAGTCCATTTTTTTCCGTTTTCCTTCAGTGCAGAGGGTGCATGCCGCCTCGCGCACATGCCTCTCAAACATGCGTGGCTCATTGTACCTGCTCCCCCACTGGTGCCCATCCAGCGCCAGAATCGCCAAACCCGTGCAAGAAGATGACCGTTGCCGTGTGTTTCGTTGTCGCATCGTGGACAATGGCCGTGAGTTTTTTGTTTGAAGAATCTTTTGCATCTGAATGCATGTTGCCTTTGGCTCCTTGAATGTCTGAGGAATGAGAAAAGGGAGATTGATGAGGAAAAAGATCTTGGAAGGAATCCAGTTTTTAAACATCCCACGTGCGAATCGGCCTGCATTGTTGACCCGAAGAATTCGATGCCGCGAGAGAAAGAGATCAAGTCAAGCATTCATCTCGGCTAAAGTTGTTATTGCTAGTCATCTTCAGTTCTCCTGCCATTCTGACATTCCACGTACCGGAGTCTTGAACCCGGAGACGAGCAGGCGGCTGAGTAGAAGAACGACGACCGACCATGTATCTCTCTTTCAGAGAGGAGGCGAGACTCGATAGATCCATGGCTATGTACCCGTACACAAAGATACTCGCAAGGACGATAGCGATCAGTCGATGCCAGTGCCAGCGCCAAGGAATCATAGCGACCATGTCGAATCGATGCTGCTTCCTCAAGAAAACAAAAGAGGGACAGAAGAGAGGATATGAATGCAGGAATAAAGAGAGGGGCGATTTGAGAAGCGTGTCTTGCTTTCATGCAACAATCCGACCCTTTTTGGGGGCAACAATTCAACAATTCTCGCCCAGTTCTTTGGAATCCAACAACGCGTGTGCACCCACAACAGCGCGCGTCAATTGCTTTGCGCTGTCCAGACAACACCAACACTATCGAAGATGCACAGTGGCCACCCTGTTGCCAGGACCACGGCGGGTTTGTGCAGCGCGGTTCGTAATCGGAAAACCAAAAGAACAAAAAAATGGAATGGACCTTTTTCATCTCGAGTCGAGTCCATGGTTCTATTTTCGGGACGCGAGTGCATTGTTGCAGACGGGAAAGAAGACAGGAAGTTAGGAATGAGGGGGGAAATGCATGGGGCATCCCCCGGGCGGTTCATTCGGATTCTTCCTTTTGTTCTTCAGTCATCTCCCGCAGCCTGTGAACGTGCACGCTGGCTTCACTCTCTGCTCTCCGAACCTCTGCTGAACCCGTTTTCTTGTCTCTTTCTTCCGCTCCCCTTTCCCTTCTTTCTTCCTTTCTTTCTTTCTTTCTGCTCTCATCATTTTTTTACTCCACATCCATATTCGTTCCCACTCTCACCTCCTCCCACACCTCTTCCCAACTCTTCCAACCCACCTCAAGTATACCCGCCATGGACAGCCTTACCCCCTTGTTGATGAACTTTCTGGAGGAACATGCCCGCCCTCATGTGCAGGAGAAGGTCTCTGAAGAACTGACCGAAACCAAGGGTGAACTCAAGACCGAGATGCCCGACATGATCAAGGAACATATCACTGGGCCAGAATCCCACCCTCTCGTCGCCCAGATTGTCTCCTCCATGGGCGACGACTTTATGGAGCGTGTTCGCCAGATCACTGATATCACGATCGAAACCGCCTCTGAAGGCATGGATCTGTTGTTGACAAATGGCGTCATGAACATTGCCAAGGGCGTCCTGACAAAGGGGAACGAGGAACACGGAAGCGGCGGCTTCAACATGGATTTCTTGAAGAGTGGCAAAGAGGGAATGATTCAGACGACCATGGCTGCCTCGGCTCCCGTCATCAAGCAGGTATGAGATGGGCTCCTTGAAAGGCCATCAATCGCCCATGAAATAACGGCCAAAACTAACCACATTGACTTTCTTTGAACTCTATTAGGTCTCGGACAATATGGGTCGCAAGATTAGGTAAAATATCAACGAATCTTGGACGATGAATGCTTTATATCCCTCTCTCCCTCCCCACCAAAGCCGACTTTCAAAGACCGCGTTCTTTCATGAAAGACATTTCGCCCTGACAATCAATCTAATCTCGCTCTTTCTCTGGGCAACACAGTGCTCACTTCCCAGCCCAAATTGGATCCTCCATCCAAGAGATGATTGACGAAAATGGAGGTGCCAATGGCATGCTCGGCATGGCGGCAGGTCTTATGGCCAAGTTTATGGGCGGCGGTGGTGACGGAAGCCGCGACGGTCCTGGTGAACGAACTGTGGCGGCCGGAGGCACGGAGAGTGATGCAGAGATTGGTCATACTGGTGCCATCCAGCAAATGATTCAAAAGCTTCTTGCTCCAAAGATCCTGCTCTTGATTCAGCCTTACCTTCAGAAGTTTGAGGCCAAGATGGTAAGTGTGAGAGGTTCTAAGTGCACTTTTGCTCAATCCAATGATAAAATGGTCATAATCTCATGGTGTGCTTTTCTTTTCTTTTCTTTTCGTTTCTTTTTGAAAACAAAACAAATAGAACAATTCCTTGGAAGGCGAGCTCCGTAACAAGGTCTTCTCGGTCGATTATATCAAGTCGACAGTCATGGAAGTGCTCTCGGGTGGGCAGGAAGGCGGTGAAGGTCACTCTGGATTCGGTGCTCTTCTGGGCACCTTCTTGCACAACAAGGTGGGCAACGGTCGCGACGACCGACAGGACGGCGAGGGAAGAGACAACGACCCCATGAGTGCTTTAACTGCCCTGGCGAGTGGATTCCTTAAGAGCCGGGAGAACTAGACCTTGCTGTCGACCGTTCTAATGGGATCAAAACGACCTTTGATCTCTGGAAATGATCGTTGTCAGGGCAAGTTGAAAATAAAAGACTCACAAGTCTGTGTAAATATGAAAAATAGCTTCGACCCGGTGTACAATTGTATTGCTTTTTTATTCTTTCTTTTCCTCAGAGGCTTCTTGTTTATGATTTCTGTACACTCACGCGAGCTCGCCGCATACAGCACCACACAAAGAAAGAAGGAACGAGCATCAGACAAAGGCAAAACAGCATGGTGTTCAAAAGACCATATGTGACAATGACTGGCGGCTGGGGTTGATCCGAGGTGAAGGTAGTGCGTACAGATGTTGGATATGAGATAACTGCCGTTGTTATTGTTGGGAGTATGAAAGGATTGCGTGTTGCCCAAGTCCAAGCTGGAGTTCTCGTTGACGTGGATGCGGGACTTGTCACCAAAGGAGGGACGGCTGTGGTCGCTAACGCAGGCGGCTCCGGAAGCAAACCAGGAATGAAGGGTGAGAGAGCCATCGGCAAAGCGTTGTTGGCTCTGAGTGGCCATCTTGGTAGAGGGGTCGCGATGGGCATGCTTGCTGTGTTGAGTATTTTTTTCGATTTTTGCGGAAAGAATAGAAAAGATTTGGGTGGTATGAAGAAGAACTAGAACCCTTTTCAAGCAACTCTCTCCAATTTATACGGCCAAGCCTGTGTTCATGTCGACGACACGCGATCGACAAAGAGGCGCTCTAGAATTACGGGTCTTTGTAGTGAAAATCACGGTTACCATTGTCAATCTTTTTAAGTCTGCACACAGTCCATAGATAACAAAGAACCGCCTTGTCAGCGGGCAGCCATGACGACCATGACCCTCAGCTGCTTTTTATTCAGCAATAAAGTCCATACCTCACTTTGTCGGTAAAGCAATGACGATCTGAACCAACTGTGTAAACCCAAGATAGTCTCTCTTATCATTTATTATCATTTCTGCCGTCGTAATACCCTATCGATTCTCTGTGAAAAAAACACTGGATTCAACGTGTAAAGGTTATGACCAAACAAGTCGCCTCCATAGAACTGTCCTCCTCCATAGCCCTAGACCAAATCCAAGATCAACAGGTCATCGTCATCCTCGTCACAGTAATCCATCGTCTCACGACTAAAACACAATCGTTCGTCCCTTTGACTGCATCTTCTTGATGTAAAAACAGCCTGATATCTTCATAACACTGTCAACTGGCGGTCCTCATAACCTGAAATACTAGAATTCTACCTCCGAATTCAAGAAAGTTGTACCGTTGTGCTAGGATTGTTGCCTTGCCAATATGGGGCCGGTGTCTCACCTTAAGGGGCGTATTTGCCACTCACAATAAAAGAAACAGGTCCGTCGTACCAGGGGTATGTTCAAGAAACACCATGGATATACGGCCTGTATCTCATTGCCAAGAGTTCGTTGGTACGGCATCGTGACCCAATCTCAAGGATCATCCTTTCCCACACCGAACTCACAGCTATGGCGAGGACCTCGTTCCTGACAGTCCACTCTTTCGACGGCCACGAGCAAGTGTTCAAGGTATTCCGGGGGGTTTTTTTTTTTAGTTTTCGTTTCTTTTTTATTTGCTTGAGGATCACTCAAAATATAAACCAAGGCAGCTTTTCTTTTATCTTTAGCAACCCTTTCCGCACTGCCAGTAATGACCAGTGCAAGCTCCAAACTTGCCCTTGGTGCTGTCGCACTTGACTCCAGTGGATCCGTTCGCGTCGCAAGAGTATCCCTTCGCCTATTGAGAATCTATGGTGGGTTAGAACTGGAAGTCTTTGTCTGTCATTGATGTAGATCGGAATTCCAAGAAGAAAAAGATACTTGCCTGAAGAGCAGCCAAGAAATTGCCAGCAGCATCGGAGGCCGAGACACTTTCACATGCCTGCTTGCAGACGTAGACGCAGTTGTTGCCATCCATCTTTGAGTATTCGCAAGTTTTGAGGCAAGCTTGGGCAGAGGCGACAAGGACAAGGGCAATGGCAATGATGGTGGTCCTAGTAAGATTCAGAAAACGAGCAGTGAAAAAAAGAAATGGTGAGTGACAACGGGTACACGTTGAAGAGGAAACTTCTGTTGCTGTATTCATTGTAGATCCGGTCGACTTGCGCGTTCCTACTTCATGTTGGTTGATATGTGGTGGGGAGATGTTTCTTTGTCGAGAGAGACGAAGCAGACTGTCGTTTTATATTTGTATGTTCTTACTCTAACAAAGAAAAAAAAAGAGACAGACAGGGGCACCCGGGAGCGCTACTGCCGGAGTCCATTCATCTCCCTCTTGAGAAACAAATGGGGCACTGGGATCCCTTTCAGCCTCTTTCGTCCATTTTGTCAATGAGCATGTCATGCATGTCTTCCCCAGAGCCCGTTTAAAGTTTTTGGACCGTTAGGCGCGCCGCCATTTTTGTCTGTGCAGATGGTGGTATTTTTTGGGTTCGTGCTGCTTTGCCCTCTTTTGCTTTGAGCCAATGACCTGCTCTGGCGTCAGCCGTCTCGCCTTTCCAGTCAGGGTCCACATGTCCCCAGTACAGGCACCGCCAAAGAGTAGCCGTCTCGGGAGAGCGCCATTACCAAAAAAAAAAAAAAAAAAAAAAAAAAGGCTCAACTTTTGTGATACTGCTTCTGCAAGGACGCCGTCCCCAGGGTTGGAAAACTGGATTTGTCTATTTGTCGTCCCGGACGACAGTGTTTACTTGTCGTCCCGTGTCGTCCCATTCAATTATTTGTCGTCCTGCTCTGTTATTTGTCGTCCTGCTCTGTTATTTGTCGTCCCATTTGTTCTGTGCTCATATTTGTCGTCCCAGCTTATTTTCTTGCCGTCCGCCCTCTTATTTGTCGTCCTGCTTGTCGTCCAACAACTTACCTTATCTCCCTCCCTCTCATGCCACCAAAACTTGCTGCCAGCCTATGGATCTGGTGTCGGCGACTCCCTTTCTTTGTGTCCTCCAACTCTTACGGATCCTAAGGTCCCAAAGTACCTCCTCCCCGACGACCTTTCTCATGCCCTCCAAGGTGGACACCACTATGAATTTGTGGCCTTGGTGTCATTGGCCGTTTCGTAGATGCCAGGTCCTTTTTCATACGATGACACCCCAATCCTAGCAGTAAACTTTTGATTCTTCAATTGGGTGTACTATACTCATTTTATACGGGCCTCATTTTATACTACTGGCTAGCGTCTCTTTTTACCCATAGAGATCTCTACACTGGACTTGATCCGTTTGTTTGAGACTTTACCCTCGACTCTCCATGCCAGCGGGTCGCTGACCTTCATGATCCCCGTCTTTTCTTCAATTATTTTCTGAAAATCATCCGAAGCTGCTTCCAGTTTTTCATGTAGATTCTTGGTCAGCGAGGGACTGTCTACAACGACTCTAATCAGCTCCCTCATTTTGCTATTCAGTTCTGCATAGCGTGATTGTCGTGAGAGTTCCTTCCTTTTGATAGGTGGGATATCGCCAAGAGAAGGAAATAGCTTTGGGACCAATTGCATGTAGTTTGGACCTGGCTGGCCATCACGATTTATAGCACCGTGATGTGCAGACAGGAAGGGCCGGGAGGAAAGATTGAAGTCCTCTTTGTCTTGCCATTTTTTGTTGAGCCATCGCGGGAGGACAAGTCGGATGTGGTACTTGAAGGCGGGGTTCACCAACATCGTACAGAAGAAGTGTTTGCACACAACTCCTGTATTTTGGAGCAGAAGGCACGTACACAAATACCCTCCATCCTTAAAAAGAAGCATGTGCGCTCCTTTGCCTTTATCGCCTCTTCGCGACACATCGTAGACACTGTCAATCTCAGATGGATCCAGCGCTGCTAACAGGGCCCCAAACGAAGAAATATTGGGGATCACCGGCTCTTCGTCGTCATCCGCCTCCGCGTCATCCTCACTTTCATCCATGTCGTCACTGCCACCCGCGTCGTCGTCATCTCCCTCCGTGTCGTCCTCACTTTCATCCACGTCGTCACTTCCACCCGCGTCGACGTCATCCTCTCCGTCGATCCGGACTAAGCGCAGAAACTAGATAATTATAGAACCCAAAGAATGAGGTGGATTAGTATCATAGGTGGAAAGCGATTTTAGTATGCACCGCTGCACGATTTACCTTCTCTCGATCAAATATATTCGATTCAAAGAAAAACGAGTCTATCATTTCAGACTTCATCCTGTTTTGAGCGAACTTTCCAAGGTATTTCTCGTTCTCTGACACATTGGTATCAAAACACTCAAGTGCTTTGCGGGTCTGCTTTCTCGGGACTTGATTGAGTTGCTTATAGTCTTGGTACGAATTCTGTATGCTTTCGTCCGCTACTTTCCTTTGAATGATTTCAAAAAGTTCATGCAGTGGTGTCTGGGAGTTCGCTTCGCGTTTGATCAGATGGTGTGCCTTCTCGACTCGCTGCGAAGATTGTGTTCCCGCTGTAGAGATTGTTCCAACCCACGCTCTGGCCCAGATAAAGCGCCGATTGTAAAGACGATTGATGTATCTCTCAAGCGGTTCATTTGTGTCCAAATCTGGGAATGCGGTACTCACAGCGACTCGCCATCGTCTTTCGAATGATCGAGTAGCCAAACTTCTCTGTGCGGCCCAGAATAAAGGCTTGAAGACGCCCCATTGTCCCGCTCTACAGTGCTGCACGATTTTGGTGGTTACATTCCGTGTAAGGTGCCACAGACAGGTTACCATGCGAGAATCCGGGAAGAAAGATCTGAACGCCAACTCAAACGCAGGGTCTCCGTCAACGACCACTACACCGGGAGCCCGGTTGCCGCTCGCCAAGTACAGTTGGGCAAGAATAAAAGCAAAATCATCCGTGCTTTCCTTGCTAATGAGCGCACATGCCACGATCCTGCTCGCCCCATTGTTATCTATGACAACGGTTACATTGAGGTGCATGTTGAACCGGTTCGTCTTGTACGTGGTATCGTTTATCACGACGTCGTGGTACCGCAAGTAGAGGTCCTTCTGGTCAGGGTCCATCCAAAAGACGCGCAGGAGGGTTGAATTCTTGTTTTTTTCCCTCTGAACGCAAACGTGCCACCGAGAATCCTTGTTTTTGAGCGTGATCAACATGTTCACCAGCAATTGAGAGTCATTGGTGGCCTTAGACGATGAGCCTTTGCGTTGTTTTGTTGTCATTTCGTTCGATATTCTTTTCCCTAAGATGTACTTGTCCGGGTAGTCATTTTGCAACACTTGTCTGATCTGGGGCATGTGGACCCCTGCCGCTTCTAGCCTACGAACTTCTTTCTTCATTGGCTGTGTTAGAGTCAGGCTCGAGAGACTGAATTTCTCGGCACCAGCGCTCATCGGATGGTTGTGAACTTGTATATCTTTCATGAGGTAGATGGTCCATGGTCCATCATCTTTGAAAAAGGAACGAAGCTCGACAGACCATTTACAATCGCAGCGAATCGAAGTCGAATATCTTTGCCGCTCACGGTCCGAGTTCTTGTGGGGAACGTACTTTCTCCCTTTTGTACATCCCAATATCCCTGAAAAGGAGAAACTATGTTAGCCGTTGAACCTCTGATTTGGGACTAGCTGATCACACAGCAGATTGCACAGGAAACATACTCTTATACTGCATTGATGTCTCCAAATACCTCAAAGAGGCTCTTCGAATATCAAAGCCACATTCTTTTGCCCATGATCTTATGGAATCTTCGGCGTCCTTGAGAGTTTCAAATGTACGGCCGTGGTTCCATGGAAAAGGAGATAGTTCATGATTATCCTAAAATCAGGACGATATGTTAGCTATTGATACTCTTTTGTCAAGGTCAGATTTTTTTGGGATAGAGACGAACCTCAGCCAATTTGTTTTCTTCAATGGGGTCGCCATCCTCATCCGATTGATTCGGAGGAACGCTGATTTTCTTGCGGCCCTGTCCATAGTCGGAATCGTGGCGGTCATTCGTGTCTGCATCATGGTAGTCGTCTTCAGGATGCCCAAAGCGACTATCGCTGAGCTGGTATCGGTCATAGTGGATTTCTTGATCCTCGTCAGTCTGAGGGATTTGGGAATACTTGGCGTCTTGAGAATCTTCAAAGGAAGGCTCACCGCTATTTTCAGCCTTTGGAGGGCGCGTCCTTGCGTAGCTCAACGTCACTACTGGGGCTTGTTCTTGAGGTCTGCCGGTCATAGAGCGAGTTAACTTAGTAGCCACATGCGACTTTCTGTCATCAGGTTCCTGATGATATTTACCAAGCAAGGGTGAATTCGGGGAGAAGAAGAGGGAAGCGCTCATCAACATGGTTAGTAAGTTACAGTAAGAGATAGGTAAACATGCTATAACTGTAAATGTATCTATGTCTGTACCTGATCCATCCAGTTCCCTCCAGTTAGAATATGCAAGTACCAGAGTCGATAGATATAAGCGTCGTTTGCGGTCCAATGGTTCCTGAGATGAATTTTTCGAAGCGTGGCCTCGATGGCACGTAGGGCAATTATTCCACAGGAACCTTCATCGACTTGTTGAGGTACGTCCAAATGGTGGATTTTGTACTCTCTGTGTGCTTGCACATTGCAGTGTCCCAGCAGTTTACAGACGGCTCTGACAACCTTGTTTCCGTTGATATCATCCATCTTTCCATTGTCAAGAGAGTGACCGAAGTAAATCAGTTTCTCTTCAAAGTTGATGACAAGGGGGGCCCAATGGTTTCCGAGATTAACAATTGCGAATGCTTTTCTTTGCAATGAAGCGCATTGGAAAAGTTTAACTGAGATTTTATCCCATTGCTTCAATTGCTGAAGTTCCTGTTGGCGAGACAGGTTTATACGAAAAGCCGTTGTAGGAACAAAGACGTCGTTTGCTTGGGCTAGAGCTTTAAACTCTATCAGGAATGTGTCGATCATTGCGCCTGACAACCACTCATTATTTCTGAACCGAAGAATGTCCATGAGACTGTTGACCGAACCACTCGCTGTTTTGAAGTCGCGTCTGAAGATGGCGAAGGATTAGTTAGGAGCCTGTAAAATCAATGAGGGAATGGACTTCGTTACATAACAACGCACCTCATGATGTCAGGGTCGTTCAAGAGCGTATAACTCAGGTATTTTCTGAACTGGGTACCAGTATCAATAGGATGATCTAACCATTTAAGCATCGTACGAAGCTCAATTGCTGCCTTCATTTGCTCATGGATTCCTTTCAGGACCCGGAGACCGGACAAGGATAAGAATCCCACGCTGCCAATAAGCGCAGCTCCAGACCGGGCCGAAGTTAGCAGGAACTTCATCGCAGCTTCAATTGTGTCCGAGTGAGGGATGGCGGCTAATTCGTCGATATCGTCCAACGGCAATCGTAGATCCTCAAAGTTCCTGGGAATTCCACCCTCAAAGAACTCTGGCTCGGCTTTTTCAAGGACTCGGGGGAAGCTTTTGGTGACGAGGTCCTCGCCCGAGAGTGTCATCTCCCACCGAAAGACAGCAGTTGGGCGGGTGTCTTCAGGCGGGTCGATTGGGTTGTTGTAACGGATTCCAGACTGGGACATGTAAGATGATGTTAAAAGGGGAACAGGGTAGGAGGGTAAGAGTGGAGTTAAGTGAAGTGCGCCCTCCCTTCCCTTCCCCCCCCCCCCCCCCCCTATATACCTATTTCACACCTCTCCTCTTATTAAACTTTGGACTCAAGGCGGTTGTTCAGAAGTACACAAGTGCTCTCCTGAACACAAAGAAAAAAAAATCTCTCAACTTCGCTTCAGATGTGTGTTTTTTTTTTTTATTATAAAAATGCTCTCTTCTTTTCGCCGTCCATCCTCTTTCTAATCAAGCTGTCCGTCTTCCTTTCATCAAACCGACCCAATCCTCGCCTCACTCACCAACCCCTTCCAACATTACAAGCCAGTGAGTCATACCGCACATCTCGACGCTTGATTTGGAACCACCACTTGATGTTCTAACCCTTTCACTTGAAGAGATAGATGGACGAAGCCCATCCTTTCTTCGAAGAGCTTAGTATCTATGTGGCCTTGGGCAATCGATTACCATTCGACTCTCCGTGGTTAATTTCCTGTCCAACAAGGGATTACCGTTTCTCTTGGGTCGAGCTTATCAGAGTTGCTAACGCGTTAGCCCTCCCGCGCATGTTCACCCTGCCAAAAGATGGAGTTGTTCCAAGACTCCAAGCCCTTTGCATGATCTGCTATCACTTGAGCCTTCCTCGCGTTCTTGATGATATGGCAGCCCACTTCAGTCGTAAAAAAGAATTTATCTCTCACGCACTCAAGCATGTCGGAGGGCACATTCATTCCAGTTGGGAGCACCTCCTTCAGTTTGACCATATTCGCCTCCGGCCAGAGTACCTGCAAGCTCTTGCAAATCAAGCTGGTTCAAAAGGGGAGCTTACGAACTGTTGGGGGTTTATAGGCTGTAGCCATATCAAGATCCGCCGTCCTGTAAGAGACCACAATGTTGTGTATTCTCGCGATAAGAAAAAGTATTGCCTGAAGTACCAGTCAGTCTTCACTCCCGATGGCATCATTGCTCATATGAGTGGTCCTTACCCAGGTTCACTCGATGACTCGGCCATATTGGATTCGTCAGAGCTTGAAACAATTATGAACCGCCACTGCCGCGATATTCAAGACTCCCCAATGGCCATTTACGGTGACAAAGCATATTCTGGATGCAACCTCGATCAAGTTCGCGGCCCGTATACAGGCCAAGCCCTCGGTCAAGTCCAAGTTCGCTTCAATTCAACCATGGGGTCGCGTCTCCTTTGTGTCAAATGGGGCTTTGACTTCATCGAGCAGAACTGGAGTGGAGTCGTTCACAATCCTGACCTGCGAATGTTCCGGTCTCCTTGCAGTGTTATTTACAGTTATCCCTTGTGTGCTCTGCTTGCGAACATTCTTACTTGTCTCCGTCGAGGGAACAACATCAGCCATCGTCACAGGATGGTTCCCCCAACTCTCGAAGAGTATCTCACACGCCAAGTCTAATTGCTGAGAATATGAAATATATTTTTGTCTTTATTGTGACGACTGTAGGTTCATCTGTGGTTCTATTTGGACGTGAGACTGAGAGGTTGTTGATATGATAGGTTGTTGTGGTGGGAAATGCGGTCGTGGTGTTGTTGGGAATTGTGGCTGTGATGGTAAGAATTGCGGTCGCGTTGACGCCGAAGAGTGAGGTTGATATTGGGGCTGTGTTGAGGCATTTCTCCGTAAAGCTTTATGTATATCAAGAATGTCCATTTTCAACGTGTGTAGTGTTGCCCCGACGCCTAGTATGGCACGTTCGGTGCGCTGATGGGACTCCAGGGACTCTTCGATTCTGGTTGTGAAGGTTAATAGGGCACTTTCAAAGGATGCTAATATTTCAGTCGCTTTTCTTTGCTCCTCAATCATTTTCCTTTGCTCCTCAATCATTTTCCTTTGCTCCTCGGCTATTCTCCTTTGCTCTTTCGCGAATCCCCGTGGCATTCTCATCGTGACCCCCCCTGGAATATTTTGAGGCGGAGACCTGGACCTCGCCATCAATGGAGTCGCCGGAAGGACAGGTTGTAGTTGCTCTTGCTGTTGATAGTAAGGTGTTGGTGAAGGGTGGGCAGGATCGACTCTTTGTATTCTACCGTCCTCAGAACCAGATTGATCGCTTTCAACTAGCCCTTCATCATACTCACATCCATCCTTGTCATCATCTTTGTTGCCTGATTCACCATTATCAGCCTTTCTTTTCTTGTGCGTGTATTGGGTATGATCCAACCCATGCGTCCTCTTTTCTGCAGCAATTTCAGATGTCGTTTCCTTGTTTCGTAAGATGACTCGTTGTGAATTGCGCAAAAGCCGGCATAGCTCTAGAAGTCGGCTTGTGAATGTAAGATCTCCATTCATGAGAGCGACGTCTTTCTCATAAGAATCATACTCCAAACAGAGTCTCTCAATTGTAGCATACAGGGCGAGTCCTGTCACCCCTTTTAGGCTTGGTTCCGTACTCTCAAGATCTATAGCAAGACGAGTGTACAATGAACCACCTTTGGTCATCGCCCTGGAGCTGAGATCAGCCTGTTCGCCAGTGCACATATCATGGAATCGCCGGACAAGGAACCGGACGGCCAAAAAGATCCTGCGTTGGTTTCCTCCAGAGAGAGAAAACATGATGCCGCAGTAACGCTTCGACCCAGTGGTTTGTGCCACTGAGAGGTTGCCTAAAGGACCAGTTATTCACGACTTGGTGAGATGGATGATCGAACGACATCATGTCATTCATTCAATCAAATTACTTTCTCGTTTCCTGTCCTCCTCGGAAAGAATCCTGTCCTCCTTGAGCAAAACAACATCCTCTGGGTCCTCGAATGTCTTCTCGTAGTGGTGGAGACGCGACTCTGCATCTTTCTTCGAGTGTTCCGCAGATGCTCCAGTTGTGGGATGCATTAGAGACATGTTGAAGAGAGAAAACAGCTCGTTTGACCTTTGACCTTAGTTCGACCAGAAAGTGGCTTAGCCCAGAAAGAGTCAATGGCTGTAAGATAAGGTAAGTTGTTGGACGACAAGCAGGACGACAAATAAGAGGGCGGACGGCAAGAAAATAAGCTGGGACGACAAATATGAGCACAGAACAAATGGGACGACAAATAACAGAGCAGGACGACAAATAACAGAGCAGGACGACAAATAATTGAATGGGACGACACGGGACGACAAGTAAACACTGTCGTCCGGGACGACAAATAGACAAATCCTGGAAAACTCATTGTGACAAGAAGGTGCAGAGAAAGAATTCGATTGTATTGAAAGTTCTTGTGGCCATTCAGGAGGTGCTTGAGTCTGGAACGCAGCGGCAATCGCTCATGACACTTGCATGACCCGAGGGAAGACTTGATCCTGTATCGGCCTTACAGATTATACGACGATCCGGAAACAAGGTTGCTCTCGTAAATAAGACCAACGCGAGGTACGAGTCCATTTGGCTCTGTCCACTGGAGTTGTGTCCAGTCGGACCTCTTTGGAAACGAAGAAAAGACGAAACTGGACCCGTACGCTGTCATTTTGGTATTTTTTTTCTCGATAGTTGGCGCCCTCGACTGAAGTCGACGGCGGAAGTCTCTAGGCATGTCATAGATCAATTCCTCAATTGGAGGCCTAGTAGACTCGCCTCTGCCCCCCCCCCCCCCCCCCCCGTTACAGTCTTTTTGTCCGCGATCTACAGTAGACCCATCACCGGGCCTTCATCAATTGACAGAAAGCTGTGAAAAAGAATAGTATGAAGAACGAATTTTTTTATTTCATATTCTGTGCATGCCAGATACGCTCTCAGACTGCAATTGAGCCGCGTCAGAAGAACACCATCGTTATTACTCGAGATAAAGGACTTAGCAGCCCTTGCCACAGGTCCAGTAGTGCTTGTTGCAGTCTCCAAACTTGGCGTCCTTTGTGCACTTGATATCTTCGACCCCATCAAAGTCACAGGCATAGCCTCGTGCCTGGAGAGCTCCCAAAAAGTTCGATGCGGCCGTGTGGGCGGTTACGCTCTCGCAGGCCTGTGTGCAGTGGTAGGAGCAGACTCCATTCTTGTCTCCGGAAGTGCTGCATGTGGTCAGGCAGGCTTGGGTGGCAGCAACGAAAACCAAGGTGATGGCAGCGATGGAGAACCTATGGGTTAGATCATAAAAACAAAACAAAAAAAGTCAATGAACCGGTCGCCTTTTTCTGTAAACACGATCAAATGAACTTACTTCATTGTAATGGTGAATTGAGTAGAGGCTGTTGTAGGAAACGGAATACTTGGCTATGGAGCGTGTCGAAGGTGTTTGGATGGAAATCTGGCACCTACCCAAGCGTTCTTTTATACCAATTGCCCTGCGTCTCAATTGAATGAGTGGAGCTCTCCGATGAGTCAATGGCCATAAAAAAGCAGAAAGCAAAAAAGGAAGACAGAGTTTTGAGAATCCATTTGACTCGATTGTTCACTTTCGTTTACTGACAAACCTCCTTGGAAGGGTTTTGCGGATTCCAGGTCTTGCAACGGGCCGCAACCTTTCTCAATTGGCGTTTTCCCCTTCCCTGGTCACATTTAAGGTTTTTATGGCCTTAGACCCGCCGTCCGTGCATGTAGTCCCTCGAGGACTGTTGTCGATGCATCTAACGAACAATTGAGCGAATGAACGCCTACTATTTTGCCACCGCTCCGCGTCCAGGGTGCTTTTTGGGCTGGAAATCTAACCTTCTAACCTGTTAGTCTAGTGGAGTAGCACCCTGGCAGGATTGCGACAGTGAGCGCCATCGGATTTCTCTTTCCCGAGAAATGGTACAGTGCTTGTGATAAACGTCCACATGCAAGTGCGCCGTTCGCCAACAGAGAACTTGTTGTTGGACGGAGATCGAAAGACAACAAATATCGCCTGTGCTCCTCTTTGTCACTACAAATCGCCACAATGAGAAGGGTGTTTGTTATACTATCTTGGTCAGTGGGAAAAGAAATAAGTCCCAGTTAAGCACTGATTGGAGTAATGGCCTCTCTGTTGCCATCTCCGGCTAATGCGAAGGGGGGGGTGCTTTACATTAGTCTTCCAATTTGAGGAGGAAACTACCTCTTTCAGACCGTTGAGCTGACAACTACCAAACCCCCGACGTGTTGTGTCCTTCTGACCAATGGTAGACTGCTGTCTACTCCCACTATCCACTCATTCGACATGGACGGCTGGACTAGCACTGTCTACATCTGGTTTCACTTTCAAAGTGTGGGTATAATGGCCGCCGTTTCTCAGTTCTTAGCTGCAGCATAACATCTCTGATCCCTCGCTCTTCGCTGGCGTGTGAACAACAAAGCTCATTTAGATCCTCAGAAAGAGTTACTCGTGAAGAGGCGCGTATCCTGATATGACCAATATTGCGCTGTTAAGTGCCGGAAGCTTGAAGTCCAATTTTGCGTGGGAAAGTGGTACACACAGTGCGAGGCCAAATGTCTTCGTTTGAAATGAATACAATAGTGGAGCTTCCAACAAGTCAGCCTGTCCAGTTTCCTGGTCTAATTCCTGTGGCAGTGAAGGCTCACTTGAGATATTTTCTTTGTATCCCAAGCCATGGAAACGAATGCTTCTCCAGTTTTAGACGGTGCATGAATGCTCGTTCCCGAGAAAAAGCAGTAATGGTCAATTCAACGAGCCGAGAACCCTGACCTAAAGAGAGGAAAGGCTGCTGACGCGATATTACGAGGCATTCAGTCGATAAACAATTCTGCACAATGCACAAACAAAAGAACCGCTGCACAGACAAAAATCGCGGCGCGCCTAACGGTCTCAAAAACCTTATTGGTTTTTTGCTTGGGTAGTCAAGCATGAGTGATCACGAACTGTCGACTTGTTTGAGCCTCTGATCATCTTCCTGGGGCGGCGGACAGGGAGCACGAAATTAGCAATACGTGCTACTGTCGCCAACTGGGATGACTCGTTGGCACCAATGGCGTCTCTGTCAAGTATACGAGGGGTAAGAGGTAATGAGGAACGGGGGAGGGAGGAGCCAGCAATGGTATAAAAGGGCGTCGTTTATTTGCAAAAATCATCATCTCAACTACAACAATAATAACCCACTACCACCACTCTCAACTCCAACAATCATGAAGTAAGAAACAAGTCCAGTAACCCTCTGATTCTGCAAAATGTAGCCATTCCTCGCCATTCTTTGATTGATAACAGGCCGCGTTTTTGTACACACTATTAATAGGACCTCTGCTGTTGCCATTGCCCTTGTCCTCGCTGCCTCGGCCCAAGCTTGCGTCCGCAACTGCGAATACACCAACGAAGCCAACGGTCGCTGCAACTACTACTGCAGTGACAACTGCTCCAGCATCACTGCTCACACTGCTGCTGGCAACTTCCTGGCTGCCTTGCAGGCAAGTCCCTTCTTTCATACAAATGATCAGAATCACCATGTTTCCCTGTCGCTCTCGCTGTCTTGCAATTGTGAGGTCTAACCATCTTCATTACACGGGCTTTCTTTAACTACTTTTAGGGTAAGGGATACAACTGCGACTGGAGCGGTGTCCAAGGTGTCTCTTGCGTCAAGGACGCCAAGTTCGGTCAATGCACTGGTCACTACTGGACCTGCGGAAAGGGATGCTAAATATCTTGCTCCCCCTCCCCCACTACCCCGGATCCTCTCAACATCTTTCTGTTTGATTCCTACCCCCCCTACAAGACGTACTTTTATTGCTTCTCAAACTGACTGAAGGCAGATCTGAATAAAATTCATCCCTCGCGATAATAATAATTGAGCAAAATTGAACATGAAAGTACAGCATCTATTGGCTACGGAAAGGGCAATAACAGTGATCTGATCCAGCTGTTGATCTCTTTGTCTTTGCACACATCGTTATTAAGCCAGCTAAATAAAGGAGCCATGGAACTCTGCTGCTAGACTGCTAGACTGCTAGATTCATCACCATCCCCTCTGCCTTTCTCTTTAGATACAATGCCCCGCTCTATATTGTTTATTTTGAGGTCACTTTTACTATCTAATGTCGTTTTGGAGCAATGACACTGGTTCGTTGTCTTCCACCTCCGCCACCAGCCTGCTTACCCGGCGCTGCAAAGCTTGAGCTGGCATAGGCCAATGGCTGTTGATGTTGCGGTTGTTGTTGCTGCTGTTGCTGTTGTTGTTGTTGTTGTTGCTGCTGCAATGATGTCGCGAATGGGAAACCATGCTGATCGTGAAACTGCTGTTGATACGAGGGGTGCAAGAATTGGGTCGGTGGCTGCAACAGTTGTGTGCTACTGTTCCCGTTCGACAGTTCTTGTCCATACTGGGCCAAGCCGGATCCGACCCCGAAATTTGAGGCCATGCCGACGAAATTGGTGTTCAAGTTCTCAATCTTGTCCTTCTTCATCATTTCCACCTGACTGAACGAGAGCTGATCTGCTTTGGGCGAATGCCTGGGTAGATTATCGCCCATCTTTTCCAGTTTCTCGTTCCGTTTCACGTACGCTTCCAAGCCAATGCCAGAAAAGACGACGCCGACCATCAACCACTGACTGACATTCAACAAATGTCCGTACGCGACCACGGAGAGCAAGATGGTAAAGAGTTTCCGGGTCACCGTGACTGTCACCAAGGACAAGGATCCAAACTGTTCCAGGGTATAAAAGATGAAGCACTGCCCGAGCGCTCCACAAAGGCAAAACAACGAGAGGTCCTGAATGATGGCAGGGTGGTCTCGACAAAACGCCAGCGCATTGCCGAGTTCAGAGTTGAAGGGGTTCAGCAACCAGATCGCCATGAACCCGGCCATGAATAGGTTCATAAAACACATCATCTGCTGTCCCGTCACCTTGAAAGTATGAAAGATCTGATCCTGAGTCGAGTTTGTCACGCCGTCGATGGTCAGATTAATAATCACCAACATCATCCCGTACAGCGAGCTGTTGACCGCTCCTTTCTTGTGCTCGTCCACAGGCGCCAACAACATGAACCCAGAGGCGCCCATTGTGATCAGGGCTACACAGACGTATTTGTAAGTCGGGAACTTGCGTCGGTACAACAAAATGTTCATCAACATGACGGGAACCAATTTGCAGGACTTTGTCAAGATCATGGTCGGGTAATCAATGTGCTTCAGGGCCGCATACGAGAAGGGGGAAGCGATGGCGTTGAAGAAGGCGACCTGGAAGTATTTGCCCAGCAACATCCTGGAGGGCATCACCAAAGGTTTCCGTTGGATCCTGAGATAGATATAGGCGGTGGCCGAGGCAGAGATGGCCTGGATCATGTTGAGGAAGATAAAGTACTTGAACCGAACGGACTCGTCACCGTAGGGTGTTGTCGAGACCTTTTCCTGAAAATAGCCCCATGTGAGGAAGCAAGAATAGATGCTATAGTGGGAAAGAAAAGGAGAGGTTAAAAAAAATAGATCCAAGGGCTGATCAGGCAGATCGCTCGTCTTCCTTACCCAGCTACACAAGCAGCAAGTTTTAGCATCGTCCTCTGGTCGCGATATGTGAGAGGGATGGGCAACGAGAGGGAAGGTGAGTGCAGGCAAGGGAGGAGGAAGAACCAAGGGTCTCAGGAGGCGAGAAGGGGTTGTCCGTTGATTTTGGTCGAGGTCGAAGTCGAGGTCGAGAGGAGGTGCTTGGATCAGGTTAAGAAGGGGGGAGGAGAGTATGAAGGACCGAAGGAAGGAAGGAAAGAAAGAAGGTGGGTCCGCGTGGTTGTGATGATGAGAGGGGGGGGGTGAGTGAATCAAAGAATGAAATGAATGAATGGATGAATGAAAAGAGATGAAGAGGAGAGGAGAAGAGAAAGAGAGAATGGAACAAGGAGTCCTCCTTCCTCCTCTTTGTTCATTCTCAGTGAACTTTTTCCTCTCATCCCCCAGAGGTTCATCCACGCTTCCTTGTGTGCACACAGACAGACAGCGACAGACAAAAAAAAGAAATCTCCTTTGGCTGGCCGCAAGGTTCTGTCTTTTCTAGCCGATTGTCCTGCCTTGAGAGCACTGCACCAAAAGGGCATCGTCCCTGTCTCCCCCTTCCCTCCCTTCCCCCCAGCCAGCCAGCCAATGCTGTGCGGGAGAAGTAAAAATAACAATTGGGCTTGGGTTTCTCCACCGCAATGCATCTCCTTCCTTTGCAATGTTGTGAAGTATGAACACCCCAAAAAAGAAGTGCGCGCGTTTCAATGGTGTCTTTCCCTTCCGTTTGACCAAGACCAGCCCTCTTCCCAGGAACAACACACGTTCGTTCCTCTGCTGCTGGGTGGTGACTCTCAGTCTCAGCGGAGGTTCAAAGCCGTCGATGAACAAAAGCGAGTCTCCTCCGCTTCGAGGACTTGCCCGCTTGGCCGCGATGGTTCATGGTCGAGCTGACCTCACCGACCTCCCCACCTCCCCTCCCTCTCCCCCTCTTTCCTGCTGCTTCTTGCTGCCCAGGAAGCTCCCCCTGTTCCCGATTGATTGCTCTCGAGATTTGATTTCCGTTGTTTTGCCGCCTCTGCTGCTGCTGCCGCTGTTGCTGACATTCCAAGTTCGTGCTCTTTCCACGCTTGTTTGTTGGTTGATTCATCTCGCTCTCCTCTCCTTCTGCTGTTGTCGCTCACAACGAAAAGAACCCTTCCATTTGCACTACCATGCTCCGTTGCTCTTTTTGCCCATGTCGACTATTGCATTGCTCATCCATCTTATCCTTCAGCTTATTTGTTCGTTCCTCATTCATCCGTAAGCACCCCGCTTCTCTCTTTTTTTTTTGCTTCAACCCGAGAAATTGGATGTATTTTGTTTCCAGTCTAGGGACAAACACGCCATTTCCGGCTGGCAAAAGGGTTAGCAGGGAAGCAGGGAGGCTAGCCTCTCTGTGCGACACAGCCACAGCACAAGCTGGCCCAACTTGCGGTCCAATCATCTCATCAGCTTCGTCCTCATTCCATCCTCATTTCCTCATTCTTATTCTCTTATTCCCATCCTCATCTTCATTGTCTCTTCCTTTTTCTGATACCATTGCACACGATCGCGTCAGCCTTCTAGTGACCGAGACACGAAAACTCTGACATAGCCTCGTTGCTTAGCCCCAAACACACACCAGAGTCATGTAAGAGCTGCGGCAGCTAGGCAGTGCGAACCCTGAAAGACATCAAAGTGCTGCGACAGCTCTTTCTGTTCTAGAGTTGCTGCGCACGACGGCAATTGACCGACGTTGCCACCGTGGTTTCTGCGGTTCTCACTTCCCTATAAGAGGGGGGCTCTCCCCTCCAATTTCAATTGACTCACGCTATCCTCAGCTCCTCTTTCATCTCTTCTCGACTTTCTTCTCCTGGTGCCAATTGTTTGATCAATTGACCTTCCTCCAGTCCTTGAACCACTAGCAACAAAGTAGAACAATCCGAAAAATCATGAAGGACAATCTCAATTTTTACCGTCAAGGAGACGCGTTTGGCGAGTTTTCCAATTTCTGGCATGCCCCAATCACCATCGCAGGCGTGGAATGGCCCACGACCGAGCACTATTTCCAAGGTCAAAAGTTTGCGCTCGCAGACGATCTGAAATATGTGGAATTGATCCGTATGGCTCCCACGGCCGGCGACGCAGCCACGATGGGTCGTAACCGTAGATGGCCATTGAGGGCCGATTGGGAAGAGGTCAAGGATGATATCATGCGTGAATGTGTAAAGCAAAAGTTTTTCCAGCATCCTGATCTTGCAAAGGTGCTTAAAAGCACTGGTGAGAGATATCTTGTTGGTGAGTCTGCGTGTCCTCTTTTCTTATTCTGTTGTGAATGAGAGTGGGATGACTATGAAAAAAGGGTATGAATGTTTGTTTGATTGAAGCGTTTCCTTTTCTTTTCTCTTCGTAGAGCACACCAAGAATGACAGATACTGGGCAGATGGTGGTGATGGCAAGGGCAAGAACATGTTGGGGTTGATTTTGATGGAGGTTCGTGAGGCGCTCGCAAACATGTCTGAGGAGGAAATCGCCAATGAGGTAGAGGAAGCCCGTGGCTTGAAAGACGTATAGGAGAGTTGTGAATAGCAATTGAGCGCGTTGCGGTCCAGAATAAAAGTCGGGCTCTTGAGCCTGCACATGCAACTTTTTAAACAGAACTCGGGGAGAGAGGCGAGGAGAGGGAGAAGGGAGAAAGAAGACAGAGGAAAGGGGAGAGGCACGCGACCACGCAAACAAAAGCGAGACAAATGGAAAGAAAACGAGACACGCCGGGAATCCCATCTCGGTCTGATCTTGGATTTTGGTGGCGTATGGCGGTGAGATCAGATTGCGGTCAGCGTGTTGTGCGATTGGCTGGCGGGGGGTGTGCATTTCTGTCCCATGGAAGCCCATCCGCGTTGCGTTGGGGCAAACCCTCCTCTCCTGCTCCTGCTGCCCGCTGGCCGGCACCCTGCCCATGGCGCACTCGGTCGCAGGCCAGGAATGAAGCTCAATGACCTCCAGCTGCATCCTCTCTTCCGGTGCATTCTGAGGTGCTGTGAAGCCATGAAGGAGAGAGTGCTTTTTTTCCTTTCTCATCTCGACTCTCTTTTTGACGTGATCACCCGTGTCAGACGAAAGTGAGGTTTGACCCCGGTTTGTTCTTTCTTTGTTTCTTGAACTTTCTCTTCTCCCCCCACCGCTCTTTCCTCTCTTCCTTCATTCTCCTTTTACGCTACACTCTTCCTTCCCTCCATCCACGCCTAACCAAGCCAATCTCTACATGACAAACGCCCTCCTGCCCTCTGACTCGGGCGCTCCCCATCACCCCGAGGCCACCTTAAAAAAGATCCCTCCTCACACCGACGAAATCGAGGACGATGCCAGCTTGGAGGATTCCACTGCACTCGTCGTCGAGACCTCATGGCAGCAACAGCCCATTCGCCTCCCCGCCTACACTCCCTCGCAAGCTGCCAAAGACATTACACGCGATTCGCCCCCAACAACGCCCGTCGATGATCCCATTCATCTTTCAGGCTCTAAAAAGCATTTTGGATTCTCATCCCGCCAATCCAGAGCCTCGTCCATCTTTCCATGGCAGAAGCACAAGCCTGCCGTCTTTCATCAGTACTCTCCTCACCGTCCCCCATTGAGCAAACGGTCCAGTCTTGCGGGCCTCAAGGTTCTGCCTGCAATGTCCCCAGACCCTGTGATGACCATGAACGACCAAGAGTTGGACCTGTAAGTACACAAAGCTTTGATGTTGTTGTCTCTGTTTGTTCAGCCACGTCTGCTCGCGTGCCCATCCACTTGTACGCCCAACATGAATTTTGACCACAAACATGTTCTTCTTTTGGCGCGTGATTTTTGGTATGCTGCATTAGGTCTTTGAAGGGCGAACCTTTGGCCAAGCGAGTGCTGGAGCTCCTGCATTTGATGCATGTCCAGGACTGGTCAGAAATCACGGATCATACAACCTTGAAACTCGACCGTATTAGTGGAGCCATGACCAACTGTATCTATCTCGTCTCTGGACCCTCTCGTCAAGGAGAAACGCTCCCACGCAAAGTCTTGCTCAGAGTATATGGCATTGGTCTTGAATCTCTGTTTTCACGAGAGAATGAGTTGCACTGGCTTCAAAACCTCTCGACCATGGATATCGGACCATCTCTGCTGGGCATCTTTTTGAACGGGCGCTTTGAGCAATATGTGGAATCAACGACATTGACCAAAGAGGATCTTCGGGACCCAAGGACATCACGCCATATCGCTCACCGCATGTGCGAACTTCACAACATCGTCAACGTCTTCCCACCCCCCGAGGGAACAATCCCTCAGTCACAAGCCAACATTGCAAAGTGGATTCCTTTGGCCAAAGCTGCAATTGGCAAGATTATTGCCAAGGATCCCTCCAAGAAGGCCGATTTGGAGGAACTTGACTTTGACAGGCTGCTGGTCGAGATTGACGAGGTTCATCGAGAGCTTCTCACTGTTCACTCACCTCTTGTCTTTGCTCATAACGACGTAAGTGGGGTTTCTTTTTCAATCGTCGAATACTGATTGAACTCGTTTTGATGGCTAAATCTTTGACCTTTGGATCTACTATCGTTTCCCTTCAATTAGACTCAATATGGCAACATTTTGAGAACAACGGATGAGGATGGCGAGTTGGTCGTTATCGACTTTGAGTATGCAGGATACAACACGCGCGCGTTTGATATCGCAAACCATTTCTGTGAATGGACCGCCGATTACCACTCTGAGCGTCCCTCGATCATGCATCCCGATCGCTACCCAACCAAGGCGGAGCAGTTGAACTTTTTGGAGGCGTATATGGAGGCCGAGATTGCCATGGCTGGTTACCATTTGACGGCCATCAACATGGAAAAGTATGCAAAGACCAGTAAACGCAAGTCGATCGGCCAGGCTCTAACGCATGGTTTAGCCCACGTGGCAGCAGCAGCTTCGACGGCCCTGAAGCCCCGACCTTCGACCGAGTTTCTTAAGGAGGAGCAGGCAGTGGCTGCTGCGGTCAATGGAGAGAACGCAGAGCAGAGCAACAGCAATGACTCTAAAAACCCATCAGCAGCTATCAGTGCAGGAGAACATGAAAACGATCGAGTGGTCCCAAGAAAGAAGAGCAACGGAGGTGATGGTAGTGGTGGTGTGACCAAGGCCGAGATTCTCGACAGCATGTACAAAGAGGTCAACAAGTTTGCATTGACCTCTCACATCATGTGGGGTCTTTGGGGTTTGCACCAGGCTACCCAGAGTGATATCGACTTTGACTATGTGGAGTATGCACTCCAGCGTTTGAACGAGTTCAGACGTCGCCGGCCTGAATTTATGTCCTTGTAAACTATTCACGCAACACTAATAAACATCATTTTTTTTTATGATAATCAATCAAGAGCAAAGATGTGAAGTAGGGAGGCTCTTTATAAAGAAATGATATTATTGTGTGAAGGTTGCTTCAGCTTTAGTGGGAGGACAAAAAGGCCTTCATGTCAAACTGCAGGGAGCCTTCCTCCTTGAGAACCACGCCCTTTTCCGTGACAACAGCCGAGATCAACTCTGCAGGCGTAACATCAAACGATGGGTTCCAAACACCGATTCCGCGAGCAGCAACAGCAATGGTCTCGCTCACCACCGTTTGCTGATCCGCGGTCTTCCTGAACTGAACCTCTGCTCCTGAGGAGGCTTCCACGACGGGTCCTCTCAATGTGGTCACCTCGACTGCAGGACGGACTTCAATGTGAATCTCCTTGCCCGATGCAATGTTCAAATCAACCGAGGTCGAAGGAGCTGCGACAATGAAAGGAATGTTGTGGTAGCGAGCCGTGATCGCCAGCTGGTAGGTTCCAATCTTGTTGGCAGTGTCACCGTTGGCAGCCACACGATCAGCGCCGACCACAATGGCAGCAATCTTGTCTCCGTGCTGAGCCAAAAGGGCCGAAGCCATCGAGTCCGTGATCAAGGTCGAGGGAATCTTTTCGTAAACGAGCTCATAAGCGGTCAGACGAGACCCTTGGTTGTAAGGGCGAGTCTCTGTGCAGTAGGCGTGCGTGAGCTTTTGTTGACCGGCCAAAGCGCGAATGATTCCCAATGCGGTTCCATATCCTGCAGTCGCCAAAGATCTACAGAAGCACGTCAGATTCAGAGAAAATTGATCGGACACATTTTCCAACAAAAACCTTTCCCACGAGATCCAGGGCATGGGCCCATCAATTTGCATTCCCTTCCTGTTTTTTCCCTTTGCCTTTTCATCTCTCTACACCTCCTCTCCATTCCGGATATTTCCTTACCCAGTGTTGCAGTGGGTGATGACTCGGAGGTCTTCACCGCCACGCCAGACGTCGAGGATATATTCAGCGCCAAACTTTCCAATGTTCATGTTATCCTTGACATCGTCTTCCAACATCTTTTCCGACAACTCCAGGTACTTGTTGACCACATCTGCTCCCGAGACGCCTTCCTTGACTCCAGTTTCCTGAACGCCCTTGGCGAGTTTGTGAGCAGCGTCAAACAAGTTGACAGCGGTGGGACGAGAGGTCTTGAGGTACTCGAGAGACTCCAACACAAACGCCACGGCATCCTGGGCAGTGGTGAGACGAGGAGCTGTCTCGGGGTCGACGAGGACAACGGCCAAGGTCAAAGCGGCAACAATGGCGATGGCGGGAGCACCACGGACCTTCATGGTCTTGATGGCATCGTGACCGAGAGCAAGAGAGTTGATTGGAATGTACAGGGTCTCGTGGGGGAGGAGGAGCTGGTCAATGATCTCGAGCGAGCCGCGCTGGTAACGGATGGCCTGCAGGGTAGCGCCGGTCATGTTGAAAGTTGTTTTGGAGGAGATGGAGGGAAGGGAGGAAGGAGGAAGCAAAGATGGGTGCATGTGCACACTGCAGGCAGAGTGTGATCACAGAGACAGGAACAACGATGGTGGCAACAGCAGTCACCGGTTCCTCCAGTTACTGCAAGACACGGCTGGGGATGGACCACACGGGGCGCGTGCGTCGGTCGGTCTCTTTCCTTCTCTTTCCCACCCTCCGCCCGACATCCACCTTCATGCACACTCCAATGCTCAACGACGAAGCCACTGCGACCTCAGGAGTCAACAGCTCCATCCCCGTCATCGACTTTAGTCTCTTCCAGTCCGACTCGGCCGAGTGCGCACGCCAGGTTCTCGCGGCCAGTCAAAACATTGGATTTTTTTATCTCAAGAACCATGGCGTCTCCCAGGACCTAATTGCCGAGATGTTTGATGCCTCGGAATCGTTCTTCAGTCAGCCAGTCAAGGTCAAGGCCCAGCGCATGATCGGACCCGACAATATTGGATACTCGCCCATGAAGTCCGAGACGTAGGTCCCAGCTTTTTGCTTTGGAAAATAGTCAAAGTGTAGAAGAAAACCCCTGCCCCCGCACTATTACTGATAAGAAGGAATCGTGCGGCCCTTCTATCTCCGTTGGGCAATGCATAGACTTGACCCCGAGCACCAAAAAGTTGGAGACTTGAAAGAGTAAGTATTCTGCGTTTCCTGATTTTGAGTCTAGTCATGGTTGACAAACAAGGCGGCTGTCCTCTCTCGACTATTATCGCAGCACTTGAACAACTCTTACTTCCATCATATATCAGGGCCTTCAACCTTCGCAAGTACTCGACCGAGGAAGAAACGTCCGCAGGATACTTTTCTCGTGGAGACAAAGAGACGCAACACAAAGTCGGTCTGTTTTTCAAAGGGCTGCACGAGCTGGCTAGGAAGGTCATGGAGTGCTTTGCCATTGGACTCCAGGTACCAGAGTCCGCTGGAGGACGACACTACTTTGACAAGAGTCATACCTGGGAACAAAGTTCGGGAACGACCTTGCGCTTTCTTCATTACCCGAGTCAGCCAGGTGATCCAAACATACCTTTGGCCGGAAGGTAAGAGCTGATGAGCACAAGCATGAAAATCCGGGGAAGAAGGCCGGGATGAGTCGACAGTGTCGGTGTTTTAGACCGAAATTCTAATCTTGTTTTCTTTTCTTTGTTTGTGAAACAGCCATACGGACTATGGGTCGATCACCCTTTTGATGCAAAAGGACATTGCAGGACTTGAAGTCCAGGCATCGAGGACACACAAGGATGTACCCTGGGTAGCGGCACCAGTGATCCCAAACACAATCTTAGTCAACATTGCCGATCATTTGCAAATGTGGACCAATGGATTGCTCAAGTCGACCATGCATCGAGTCATGTACAACCCACAACAAATTAATCACTCTCGTTACTCGATCGCCTGCTTCATGCACGCCAACGATACAATGAAGCTGGATCCGATCCCAACGCCATTGATCTCTCAGGAGATGCGAGCAGAGGCTGTGGAGTTTGAAGAGGCTCGACAAATGACTGCAGGTGAATACTTGACATGGAGACTCAGTCGATCCTACAACTATGACCAGCCGTTGGAAGAGAACCTTTGAGGTGAGACGTCGCTGTCTTTTGTATCTTGCCTGTCCAAAATCTCAAAGAAGGGCCGGATCCTTGCCAATACGTGGCTTTCAATTGAGACAGCAGTATCTGTTATCGGCTATGTTGTCGAAGCTTTTGGAAGGAACGTGGTACTTTGTTCTCTTCAAGAATACCAATAAAACAAGTAGATTTTCATTCCTCACTTCTTTTTTATTTTATTATTATTTTTTTTTTTTGCTGTCCCTGTGCAGCTGAAAACTGTGCTAAAACATTTGGTCTTTTGGCAAAAGTCAAAACACTTGGTCAGGGCTGGTGATTGCCTGGATGAGTGATTGTCTGAACGAGACAATCAAGTCGGTTTGCAATTGAAGACCGGATACAATCAATATTAAGGAAGAATTCCGTTCAGATAGGAAACACTCAGGCAGTTTATTAACGCGGAAGATTATAACTAATTGACTCTTCGTATTTCCACTTGCCTCGATCAGCCCGCAAGAACAATCTGTCACCTTTTCATTAATGAGCAGGATACAGCGTCGTTCATCAATTGTACCTGATTTGACGAACAGCTTCATTCTCTTTTCGGAATTCTGTTAATCTCCACCAGCCCGCAAGTTTAATATATCGTTCTTCCTAGAAGTCAAAGTGACAGAAGCACGGTATAGTTGCACCTAGGTGCTAACCCAACCAGGTTGATTTCGTTTCTCTCCCGGTATTTCCACTTTTCCCGACTAGCTCGTAAGTAGAATTTGTCAACGACAAGGATGCACTGTTTGCTTATCTGACGTGTTGACTTCAATCCGATCTTTAGTACTTCTGTTCATTCTTGTTCAAATAGTTAATCTGGTGAGAAATCTTGTGCCAAACTGATCCTACTTTGCCGAATGCGCTCTGCTGAAAGAACGGCTCTTGGAGAAAGCCACGTTGTTACCTGAATATCTCCCTCCGATTTGTGTATTGTTGACTTGCACTGCAGCAACGAAGGTGGAGCCAACAACGGCTACAACAACGAGCAGGTAACTGAAAGTTGATTGTTGTGGTGGAGAGCAAGGAATTGAAAAGGTAGTGGATTGGAAAAAGAGGGACTTTGCAACAGTCTCCATTGCTGAAAGTAGTGTTGGAGATTGATGAAACTCAAAGTGGCCATTTACGAGGGTAAAGATAGGTAAAAACAGTAAGGGATCAGGATCTCACTTCGTTGTAGAGAGAACAAGGGCCGTCGGGTTTCGACGGCAGCGATGGGGATAGTCGGGAGTACCAAATCCGAGTAAGAAGGCCTTGGGAAAGGGTGCGGAGCGGAAAGAGAAGGGCCGTATGTGACGTTAATCGAGGGCAGGGGGAGCAATTGAACCGTCTCTTTCAGGGTTGGCCACGGAACGGGTGAAGTAATAAAAAAAAAAACTCATGCAGGTCCCTTGAAAATCTTCTTTGCTCTTGCAGCATGCGCAGTGCTAGGGGTGGGATAGAGTGAGGAGTTTGGATGACAGCGCGTCTGCGCATAAGAATTGAAGGGCGTGTTGTTGTCGTCCAAACAAACAAAAAAACAAATGGCCCGACCGTGCTGTGGGTAAAAAAAAAAGGATCAGATGATGTAACCGAGTCCAGGAACATGGGCACAGGACAAACAGGATTGAAAAGAGGCGCCTTCAAAGGGCATCGAACGCGAACAAACGAGTCAGGGGACAAGGAAGGAGGTGTGAGCGCAACAGTGGGGCGCGCGAGACTCAAAGCACGAGCGCGAGTGCGAGTGTGAGAAAAGGAGAAGCTTTATCGTCAAGTCCTCCACAAAGCCATGGTGGAGAAGATCAAACATGTGGTTTTTTTTCATCTTCTTCAACGGTCAGGGCATTTGCATCAAAAGTGGAGGGTGCACATTTTTCATTTTATTTGTGGCTATTACGGGTTAAAGTGTCCATGAAGTGCGTATTAATAACAGGGACCAGAGGATTACGGTGTTTGATAGTAACAAAATGGGGGGAAGGGAGAGTATGAATACAACGAAAAGAGGATATTAAGAGATAGAAAGAATATGTGGTGATATATCGAGTGGACCAGAGAGAACTGGGCTTTTTGGGTTCAACCTGCACGTCATAAGCCATTGCAACCTTGCGACTCGGAAGGAAAGAAGTAATTTTGGAGAGTATTCTTTCTCTTCAATGCGACAGCCTCAAATCCCCTCCAAAGGACTCTTCGACTCGCTGTTGAACCTTCTTTGGACGACCTTCCTCGGCCTTTTGGAGCGAAGCAGTAGAATGACGGGGGGACGACTGAGCAGACGAAGACTCTGAACCCGACTGTCCCTCCTCGTCCGACATCAACTCTGGGACCGAGGAAGGAGAAGCAGGCATGAAAGAGTTGCCCATCGAGTCTGATAAGGCGTCGGTCAGATCCTCAAACTCATCTTTGGTAGCGCCTGTCAAGAAGGAGGATGCTTGGACCCTGTGACCAGTAGCCTTATTGCTATGGCTCACTTGGCTCTTGTTGGTCGGTGCTGCCACGACAAAGTGATCATCCTTGGGTGGGACAACGGGCGGCAACGATGGAGATGCCCTCATGTCTTCTTCGTTCACAGACGACAACGAAGCGCCCGAGGCAGACGAATTCGTCGAGGACCACGAAGGCTGGCTGCTGTGACGGCCTGCCGAGGTCGGAAAGGACCCGATGGTATGACGCTTAATCTTGCTAGCCGATGTCGAGAACATGCCCGGGCTAATAGTCGAGGCCGCCGACAAGAAGGTCCTGACCCGATCGGGAGGAGTGCTAATGATGGTGTAGAAATAGTCCTCATCATTGTCCTTGAAGTGATCCTTGTAGCCCTTCTCCAGGGGTGTCGGTGGCAAGAACGCTCCATGGTCGTCCACTGTGCTCAATTGAATAGCTGCCTTCTCTTGGGCCTTCTTTTCCTTCTCTGCTTGCTTCTCCAAGGTCTTTTTGGGGTTGGCTGCAAAGATGGAAGTGACGGAACCTTGGCTCTTGTGGCCGGACTCTGTCGTCGAGGGAGTCGAGAGAGGGCTATCGAGTGGCTCAGCTGTGGTTGCTGTTGAAGGGGTGGCGTCCGATTCATCGGAGCCGGGTATCTGTGCAATGGTATGCCTCTTGGTGCTGAACATGGTCTTGATCGAGGCTAGTCCACGGCGAGGGCGTGCTGTGGGGGGAGATGCAGGGGAAAGAACTTCTGCTGAGGACATGATGGTGTGAATAGAGAAAATCAGCTGTCTGTAGCGTCCTTTTTTGTATCAAGAAGACGAATGGAAGAGACAAAGGTGAAAGAAGAAAGGAGAGAATATGAGAGGGAGAAGAGAGAGAAAGAGAGAGGAGAGAAAGAAGGGCAGGAGCGTCCGGTTTCGCTGTCAGAGAGATAAGTTGTTATGGATCACGGGCAGCCAAAGGCAATAAATCAATGGAGATAGGGGGCAGAGGGCTCGAGTGGAGTCGAGGGTTGGTGCGAGTAAGAAAAAGCGAAAGTACGGAAAGAAAGTGAAGAGCGAAAACCGCCAATGGCAGCTTCTTTATATGCAAAGGTGAGGGAAAAAAACCAGCGCGAGACAACAATGATGACAATGACCTATGATGGCACTGCCAGTCCGACCTTCCTCAGCTCCGTTGATTCGGGTGGTCGGCAGACGGCTACTTCCCTTTCAGCATTTAGGGTTGAACAGAGTTTGTTGTTGGATGCCCCCAGGCAACGATCGGTTGGGTGCAAACAGCGCCTTGTTCTTTAATGGTGAAGCGGGCGTTGGACTTTGGGAAAAGGTAAACCCGTCTCTCTCTCTCTCTCTTTTTTTTTTTTTTTTTTTTTCTGTTTTTGTCTCCACGGCCCAGAGCGACTCAATTGCCGATTTCAAGCATGACACCAGCAAATGGGACCAGGCAACGCGGGGCGGTGAGTGGCTGCGAGCCGGGTCTCGGGCTGAAGACTTGCCAGGTCTCATCCACTTGTACTTGATTTCCCATACTTCTATTCTCGGGCTGCAGGAAAAGCGACGGGGGCCGACATGAATAGGAAGGGCAGGAAGGTTGGGAAGTGCAGCACAGATCAGAAGGGAGTCCTCTTCCCTCTCTTGAGGTCACTTGTTCAGTCGATCGTCATAGACATCTCTTGTTTATCGAAATGCAGGACTAAGAAGAGACGATCCAAACTCGGATAGCGCAAGTCAAGTGCAACAAGGGCATGAAGTAAAAGCGCACAGCCCGGTTTTAGAGAAGCAGCGTGACACCTCAAGAGCTGAGGCGCGCAAAGGCAATTGGTGTCCGAAGAACCATATGTAGATGAGCGAGGATCTGTCTTTGTTGGTAGAAGACGCGATGAGAGACCTCATGTCCTGGAGACTTTTATGCTCACAGGGTCAGGCTCCTCCACGACGATCACCCTTTTCATTTCTTGTGTATCCACCCATCCAAAGAATGTCAGTGAACGTGACAAGACACATCCAAAATATCGATATCTGGCTTGATGGCCTCTTCCTCCCTGACGTGCAGCACGAGCAAGCGCAAAATTCTAGCCATTGCTCGCAAGTGTATTATCCATGTATGGGCGTTGATGTGAGGTTATACGGCGTTCTTTATTTAGTTGGACTTTGAAGGGATCATCCTTGCTGCCGTTGCTGATGTGCTGCCCGTCGACAAGTCTGAAACCAAAAGTTCCTCTGCTGCTTTGTCGCCCAGTTTTTCTTTCAATGTTGCTTTCC
This sequence comes from Entomortierella parvispora, assembly GCA_963573315.1. NCBI lineage: Eukaryota > Fungi > Mortierellomycota > Mortierellomycetes > Mortierellales > Mortierellaceae > Entomortierella > Entomortierella parvispora. The sequence continues at coordinate 323,222 of OY752145.1, forward strand.
TAAACGAAGGGAGAAGGAAGAGAGGAGAGACAGAGAAAGAGAGAGAGAGAGAGAGAGAAAGAGTTGGTGATTAGCTCAAAGTCGTCAGAAAAGGTGTCGGCAAAGATCCCGCTCTCTGGATGCTCATGTTCCTTTGCAATGATCCTTACGAGTATCTGTCCATGAGATAGAGGAGCTCCGACCCTGATCCTTCCAGACGCGTTGCAACAGTCTTCATTCCAGACTCCATGGCAATGACACCTCCTACGCCGAGACCGATAATATTTCCAGCTTGAGAGTTGATCAGACGAGGCGCGGGTCCGTGAAGAGTCAAAAAAAGTTAGCATTGAGCATAGGACCCCAGCAACCATCTTTTTATGTTTTTGTTGAACAATGTACCTGTTGCGAAGGCTAGAGCTTGTCCTTTGCTCCAAGACCGGGACCGTGCTATTGGGTAGATAGAGGAATATAGGTCAGTCCTGAGGATCTTTGGACGCGTCGTTAAAGATCAATTGTCAAAGACACACTGAATATGGTCGGTTACCAAAGAAAAAGGCAGACATTCCCAGAGAAACGGTGGTGGCGGCAGCTAGAAGGGAGTAACACGGCAAAAAGATATTGGTTAGACCATTGTTGTCGTCTCCAGTCTAGAGCTTTTTGTGAGAAGCAGAAGGATTCTTTTGAGCATGCATGGATGCATGGATGCATTTGGTCATGTTACCGATGGCGGTATGTTTGATCACGGCGAATCGGACGGCGGTCCATTCTTCTGGGGTGAGTTGATGTTGCTCCAGTTTCCGGCGGTAGAAAGCAGACATGGGCATGGGGGTGTTGCCCTGGGAGGAAGGTGGTGGCGGTGAGGCAGGATCCATGGCAATCAATCCGTAGGAGAGTAGAATGAGTGAATGTGTCAAGGGCCGAGAAGGTCGAGGCTATGTGTGCCAGGGACGGAGGGGTGTGTGCGGTGTGAGTGTGCAGTGTATGTGGGCGAAGAGGGACGGAAAAGGAAAAAAAACCAAAACAATCAAAGTCGTCTCTGACAGTGCACCGCTGCACAAGAAAGAGGGCGCCCTGCACTCTTCTTTTCTCCTCTTCTTGATCTCGTCGTCCTCGTCTCTCCTCGACCGTCGACCATCCGCCCATTCCTTCTTCTCTTCTTCTCTTCCCCCAGCACCTGCCTTTCATCGCTGCATACCTGCTGCATTTCTCTCCAGCTCTGTCGATCACCCGGCCTTTCCGCTCTCTCTGCTCTTTTTGTCTCTGATCCGCTCGGAGGCAATCTCGCTCCATTCATCCAGCTCATTTCGGAAAAAGTAGTATCCTCTGGCTGGCACAACCTACTCGACCCGACTCTCCGTCTCTTCCTCCCCCCCTTCTTCCACTCATTCGGCATATAATTTGCTCGCCATGGCGACGATACCAAACCCAGTGACCACTGCTCTGGTAGAAAACACTGCAAAGCAGCCTGCTGCTCAAAAGAAGGTCACCCTAAGTCCCGCCAATGTGGTCGCCTACATGTTCCAAGGAACAGGTGTCTTCATGTGCCTCGGTATGTTTTCTTGATCTGATATCCTTCGTTCCACTCTTTGTTTATTTGGATCGGACCAACGGATCGACCGGGGACGCTCGGACCCGATGTGTCAGCCATGTGTTCTGATTGAAAATGCCCCATCGACGTACTGAAAATAACATTTCCTTTTCTTGCCATTGGGTCACTGTAGACGTGGTCGTTTGGCCTCTTGAGGTCGCCAGGACCAGGATGCAGGCTAGCAAGGATGTATGTTGTTTTTTTGTCCCCGAGTCCAGGGGATTTCTTGTTATTATTTTAAAACCGACCATTCATGTGTCAAGGTCAAATCAAATGCTCGGTTGTCTCTGACCCTTTCCTTCCGTCCTTCTTGTAGAACACACCCCAATCGACCTTCAAACTCTTGCGGGACATTGCTAGGACAGAAGGTACAGAGTGGACCCATCCTGGGCCAAGCATGAGCAAGCAGAGCTGCCTCTGCGCAAAAAGGAGATTTGATTCGGATTACACAACACACTGAACCCTTTCTGAACGAATTTATTTCCTTTTCCAACCACCTTCTTCTTGCTCACTCTTTTTTTTGCCCTTTAGGTCCCACCAAACTGTTTCGAGGACTTGGTCCCTTTCGTATGTTCTCAATGCAAGGACAGTACGCAGCAGTCTTTTGCGCAGTGTTTTGATGCCACTCACTAACGACGGCTTCTTTGCTTCCTGATCCTAGTGTTGACATCGTTGCCCTCTCAGGCAGTATACCTCGGTGTTTATGAACACGCCACTTCAGTCATTGAGCGCAACTTTCCAGATCGGACCAACTCGAACAGTGCTACCAGAGGTATTGGACAGTTCTGGGAGAAACAGGATCAGGAAATCGGAGCGACGAATGGAAGACTCATCCTTGATGTCCTTTTTGCATGTGTTATCTAGAAATTGCGGTAGCTGGAACTGCAGGATTTTTGGCCGAGGCCGTGTCGGCAGGTCTTTATGTCCCCACAGACATCATCTCTCAACGGCTACGCGTCCAGTCTGAATCCAAAGGCGGGGCTCATGTCACTAGTATAGGTAAAAAAAACAGGGAAATCTCACAGGAAGGGCGTGTTCTTTTGGGTTGATATTTTCATCCGCAAGACGGCAGTCGCTGACAAAGATATTCTGTACTGTTTTCGACGCTTTTTAGATATTTTTAAGTCAATTTACAGGACAGAGGGTATCCGTGGATACTATCAGGGATTCATGGCCACGCTCCTGGCCTTTACGCCCTCCAGTGTCGCCCATTGGGCTGGTTACGAGTCCACAAAGAAGGTGCTCTTTAACCACTTCTCAGCCAAGGAACAACAACAGATCAGGACCGGAGACACTGACGGATTCTACGCCAAACATCAGCTCTCCCAAAACCATGTCCTGATTGTAGGACTCTCGGCTTTGAATGCGTCCGTCATGGGCCTTGTATTCTCGAGTCCGTTTGATATGGTTCGAGTCCGACTGCAATTGCTGGATGGATTTCATCGGGAACAAGCAGAACAATTGAAGAAGGGCTGGTGGGCGATGGCGAAGTTAATTGCCAAGGAAGAAGGCGTTCGTGGATTCTTTAAAGGCATGGCCCCGAAACTGATGGCGGCCATCCCAGGTGGCATGGGGTACCTGTTCGCGTACGAGTACATCAAGGAGAATTTGGAACGCGATAGCACAGACAAAGTCTCTACCTCTACCTCGTCGCCGTCGTTAGCATCGTCGTCCTCTTCTTCGCCAAGAACTGTTTCCTCCATCATTCCTCCGACCTATTCTTCGTCCTAGAGTCGTTTCCTCCCAACTTCTGCTCTCTTTCCTCTCTTGTTTATTTCATCTCGTTTTCACCTTTAGACAGACCATCACCTAGACCTTCCTCTTCCAACCCTCATTTCCTTCTTGTAAAATAGTACACTTTAATAGACGACCGCTCTCATAGAGAAAAAGTCACTCAAAAAAAAACCGTCCGCCTTTCTTGCAATGGTATAGAGCTGTTTATTCCAAGACAGAAGTGATCCTTGGTGGACAAAGAAACAAAGTGTTGCAAAAAAGTTGTATTATTTTTTTTTCGTCTTTTTTTCTCTTGATACGAGTCGAGGATCCCAACATCCGCCTCCATCCCTCTTTGAGCCTTTTGCCTTTGACAAAGTAGGGGATGTTCTCCATGACGCGATAGTCGCTTCCTTTTGCTCCGTCATCCTTGATTATTTTTTTTTTCTTTTTCTCTCTGGCTGTAGCAGTCCTTTCACGGGTCGGATTAGGCGCTGCTTTACATATCATTGAGCGAGTTGATGGTCTCGTCAAGCTCCAGCTTGATGGCGTTGTACTTTCCGGTCAACTCCTCGACCTTGCGCTCATAGTTGTCACGCTCGGTCTCCAACTGCACGACCTTGCGCTCAAAGTGCTCGGCCTTGATGTCCATCTGACGGAGCCTGGAAAGGAAGAGGTAAGAAGATGAGAATGATTGGGTTAGCTTTTGTGCAACCTTGACAAGATAAAGAGGGAGATGAAAAAAAGAAGATAAAAGAAAGAACGATATTGAGAATCCTCCCATGCCGATTCGTTCAAGCAAAGTAAAAACTCTCTCTGAACTCTTTTTTTTTGAGAGGGATCGGGTTCCTGGAGGAATGCTGCATGTATGAATGAGCTTCAAGGCTCTCAAAAATGTTCATCTCCCAAGGGAACCAAAAAAAATCCTCTGCTCCTCTTTTTTTGCATCTTCCACAAATAGGTTGGACATGCACAAAGAGAGCCGAGTGGCACGAGAAATGAAAAGGTGGATCACCCTCCTTTTCTGTGCTTAATTCGACTAAAACACATGGGGAAGAGAATGAACAAGAACCTCATGCGATCTCTCCCAGATAAGCAAAGAAAACGGATTGAAGAATGGAAGGGGGTTCAGGAGAAAGGAGACTATTTGCATTTGCACAAAGCCAGGCCGAAAGACGTATTTCAGTCTCCAGCACAAAGACAAGGCACAAGGAACAAAAAGGATTGGACAGAGGGCGTGGTTGCACCAAAACACACGACGTTGTCCATCCCCACCCCATGTGTCCTGGTCACTCTGTCACGTCCCCAGGATCAAGTGGTGCGGCAAGAAAGAGAAAAAATAGGGAACAAGTCTCAAAACAACGAAGAAACCACTTACTTCTCGGTCGTATCACGGAGGTTACGCTCAGCAGAGTCGAGCTCAGTCTCCAACAGAGAGACCTTTCTGGCAAGACCCTCGCCGACCGTCTTTGTCGTCTCGCCCTCGTCCAAGTTCAACTTGGCCTCTGCGATTCTGTTCTCGGCCTTCTCCAAGTCCTCCTCAGCACGGCTCAATTTGGTCTTAAGGGACGAGATCTCGTGGTCCTTTTGGGTCTGCTCGTCCTGAAGGACCTTGACCTCAGCCTCGGCCTTGTCAGCGCGAGCTGTGGCGTTGTCGACCTCAACGCGGAGGGCAGCGAGTTTCTATGGAGGAAGAGAAACGCAAGGAAAGGTCAGTTAGGGATGCAAGCGGCAAAGAGGGAGGAGGAAGGACGTCGTGAGAAAAATTAATGGTGTCGTCGTCGTTCGTTATTGTTGGAAGTGGTTGCGCTCCATCGAGGGGAGAGGAGCAGCACAGCTTCAGGAGATAGGAAACAAGCGGTCAGGCGAGATTGCAAGCAGGCGAGCAGGAGACTGGAGCAGTCGGGCATGGGGCAGGTAGACAGACATGTGGCGGATGTTGATGAGTGGGGTGTGCTGTGGTGGGTTACCTCCTTGAACTTGTCCATGGTAGATGTGAATGTGGGGTGTTGGGGTGATGAAGAGAGAGGGATGAGGATGAATGAATGAATGAATGAATGAAAGAAAAAGAAGGAAGGAGAAGAAGAGGAAAAGACCTTATGTCCGATAGACCGACCGACCGACAGGGACCGACACCGTGCCTGTGAAGCTCTGGAGGTGTCTTTCCAGGCAAAGAAAGAAGAAATCATGTGGCTTTCGTTCGTCCTTGTTTGTTTCTCTCACTCTCTGTTGCCGTCCTCCCTTCCTCTGTCCAATCATCGCTCTGTGCCACTGGGACGCGTCCTTTTCGCGAGCATGTTCATACAGAATGCACACACTCTCTCTTGATGTACGCCTGCCTGCTTGCCTTGCCATGTCCTCCTTCCTCCCAGGCTCACAACGCAACATCCCACTCCATCCAACAGCTCAAGTCCACTCTCATTTCCCGCGTCATTTTTGTCCGCATCTTGGCCACTCTCTCAAAGAAATTCCCTTCATCCTTTCAAACTTGACGTCTCCACAACCGACACTACTTGCAAGGAGACAATACAACACGGGAGAAAGAAAAAAAGAGACCTCCTTGACCATCTGTCCTGTCCTGCTTGTCCTGTACTGTCCCGTTCTGTCCTGTCCTGTCCTGACGTCCAGTCCTTCCAGTATCTTCCTTTTGCAACAAACTCCCGATCCAGCAGGAAGGAGTGCTCATCACTTTCTCTCTCTCTATCACCTCTCTCTCACACACACACTCTCTCTCTTTCTCTCTTTATCTATCTCTCTTAAGCCAAGAAAAGATTACGAGCTTTTTTTTTTGGGAGGAGAGAGCGAGTAAAGAGGGATTTGAGCTCTACTATATTGTTATATTTTTTTTCTCCTTCCTTCCTTCCTTCCTTCCTTCTTTCTATCTAAAGCAAAAAAAGGCAATTGCAACCAACAGGGAAAAAATATATATAGTCTACATCACAAACTACGAAAGCTCACTTGCCATCGGTTTCTGGCTCTGACTATTAGTCTGCATGGCCAGCAGCACTGAGCTCGACGGTGGTAATTGATGCATCGACAAATGATGGCTCGAGTAATGAGATTGACGTTGTTGTAGTTTCCAGCTCTGTTGTCTCGAAAGCGTCACCGCCAAGGGCTCATCTTCATCTTCCTCCACTTCTCTTTTCACTTTGACCTGCTGCTCTTTTCCTTGTTCTTCTTCTTTTTCCTTTTCATCCCCTTGTCGTCTGAACAACTCGTGTTGTTTAGTAGTCGATAAAGGGATCGGTGCGCTGATCGTCGGTCTGGATTGTTTGCACTGCTGAAGTCGGGATCGGACACTGTTGGATCTCGACAGCGATCGAGATTCTTGTCTGCTCAACACTACTGGAGCAGTGGTTTGACAAGAAGGCATCGACACTTCCAAAGAAGGGACAAGGGTCGACGAGGGCAAGACCTCGTCATCGGGAGAATTCAAAGAATTCAGGAACACACCTGGTGGACGAGCAAGTCTGGATGGAGGGATGGGGTGTTTAGGATTGCTAGTGTCAGCGTTGGTGTATGAGCTCGTGTCGATCACCAGAAACGTGTTGGGGGCCTCTGTTGTGTTTACAAGAGTGAGATCGGTGGCTGGGGCAGGAGGCGATACACTCGAGACGCGATGCAAGGATCGTCCCCCCGAGGCCGCCGCTGCAGCTTTGGATCGATGACTCTGACTCTGATCGTTGCCACTCAGGGCTGAATACACAAAGTCTGGCTCATTGATTGGGAGATGGCAATAGCTCGATCCATGGAAACTGACAGACAGGTTCGAAGGCGAAGGTGTAGTTCTCTGGAGCCCGAGGGACTGTTGATCGAACGACATGCCCTGAGGCCGAGAGCCGGCCATAGATTTTCCCAATGTCTTGTGGGCAGGAACCTCTTGCTTGGGTGTGATAGGCTCTGACGGTAACAAGATATGTCGATGAAGAGGTTTATGGCCATGAAGGGTTTCTTCGATGAGTTCAGCCTGGATGGCTGGCCGGGACTCTCCGTTGATCCCTGAGGCACCGTCATCGGAGGAGAGTTGGGTGTTGAGCCACCGAGAGTGACGGTTCATCTGCAAGATCCCAAGGGGAAGCTCATCCTCCTCTCTGCTCACTCGCGTCCTATTATTGTCCTCGTAAGCTGACGGCGCTGCGAGCTGGTTCTCCGAGATCGGCTCACGATCTAGACCCGGTAGATGACTATAGCGCTGATGGCCCTGGTATGTTCGACTCTGACCGTGCTGCTCGCGACTGTAAAGATTTCCAAGCTCCTGGACAGCCTGTTCACCGTCGCTGGAGACGCTGTCTTGTTCAGGTCGAGACCCCACTGCCACCCCTTCGGTCTGAAGGAGACTGTAATCCAACAATCCGATCGAAGAGTGCTTCAAGGTCGAGTCCATATCGCGACTGTCTGTCCGATGATCATCCAACTCAAACAGTGGATCCTCAACCGCCATCTTACAGTGCTCACCCTCCATCATCCCTCCTCGGCGTTTTTGCATGGGCTGTGAAAGTTCACGTTCACCCACCTGCTGAATAGAGACGGATCCGTCCAATAAAGGTGGACAGAGCAAACTTCTTCTCCAGTTATCAATAATCGCCGCTTTGCCAGGTTCCATGGAGCTAGATGCCGGAATCACACGTCGCGATTGAGGCGCTATATTTGCGGATGAGGATCGAATGAGGTCCGTTCTCGCCAAACACAACATGTTGGCCCCCCCTCCGGCAGCTGCATGTTGTTGCTGCTGTTGTTGCTGTTGTTGTTGGGGGTGATTCCAGGTCTGTTGCCTCTCCAGTGGCCGACGTTCTCGCTCATTCGTCAGGGATTGGGATTCATGGTGTTGTTGGAGAAAAGAGGAGGCTGAACCAAACATCATGGGTAAGTCATCTTCGTCCCCTTGTTCCTGCAAAGACCAGTCAATGCCCTGAGGCAAGAAGGCCGAGACTCTAGGAGGCGGTGGAATCTGGTAGTTGAGAAAGCTCTCATGAGTTTGCTTCTGTATTGGGCGCAAATGATAAAAGGATTGCTTCAGCGGTGGTTGCTGGTGTTGCTGCTGATGCTGATGCTGTTGCTGAGGAATTTGTTGATGTGGGGGGCGTTGAGGGGGTGCAGGGGGGGGATGAGGAGGATGTTGCTGTTCGAGACCAAGAGGGGCCTGCCCTTCTTGGTGGTATTGCTTCTCCAGGTACCGCTGAAACAGCTGAGCCGACTGCTGATGTGCCGTCAAATGACGAGCTCCGTGAGTCTCTTCCTCGACCTCTGGCTCTGGCTTTGCGTCTGCAGCTGCAGTTGCAGCTATAGCAGTATTGGCGCCTGCCCCTCCACCACTACCCCCATGGGTGCCCGCTCCAGCACTAGTCACTCCAGGCGCGCCCCCTCCTCCACCTCCTCCTTCAGGTGTCGCTGCAGCAACATTCGCGGCCAAAGATTCGAGCTGTTGCTTATACTCCCAGATTTTCGAAAGTATAAAGTACCATCGCTCCAATTCCGCGTCTTTTGTCGCACGCAAGACGAGGGTTTTCCCATCCAAAGTTTGAATGGACAAGGCCTTTGTGCCATCCTTCTTGGCCGCGGCTGGAAAACAACGGTAGGATCTCGGGTGGGCGCTGTGCAGCTGAATGTTGGTGACGGACTTGAGGTTAATGAACCATTTCGTGTTTGGGTTCATGGGATATGGGTGGCAGGAAGATGAAGAGGTAGGCATGAAGGGCGAAGAGACATAAGGATCATAAGTCATGATCACTGGTGCCTTTGGCTTCTTGCCCACACACGCCAACACTAGACCAAGAAGTAACGGCGCGATTGGTCAATTGATTTGTATATCTCTCCCAACTGAGTGTTACAACCGTTGTCATTGTCGAACAAAACAATGAAGAAAAAATATACCTGATCCATCAAAAGTGAACAAGCGAGATTGCCAGCGGTCATTCGACCCTAGTTTCAGCAACTGACCACTGTAGAGAGGACAAGGCAATGGCCCGGACTCTGCTGAGGGTCGAGAGTTCCGAGATGCCTCCAATCGGTCCGGCTTCAAGATAGCAATAGGCATTAGAGATCTGAACTGAGCCTTTGTTATGAATTAGGGTGGTGTTGCTGAGGAAGTGTGTCTGAACGTGGATGGTGGTGAGACAGACGACTGACCAAACTACAATTGGTGTTGAGAGTTCCCACAAAGAGCTCGGTTAGGATAGAAGAGCTATTTTGTTCGCGAGAGACTGCGTGTGTGTCGAGGCCAGGGGGACGAAGAAGGAGGAGGAGAGGAGAGACTAGGGGTACGAGATCTAGTATGCAGATCTACAGTAGTGTAGAAAGAAAATGCACAGAGATGCCCTGTTTGTTTTGTTGAGCGATTCGCGATCCACGCGGCAAATAAAAAGAGTGAGCAATTGCGAAAGAGTTTTTCTGCAAAATTAGGATGCAAGAGTAGCAAAAAAGGTTACTGAAGGAGGGAAGAGAGTGAGTGAATGAAATGAGTGGGGTGGGGTGGGGTGGGAAAATGAGGACTGCAGGCAAGGCACAAACAATAAACAACCGAAGACTCAAACAAGATGCAGCAAGGCTAGCAGGGAAAGCCAATACCGGGAACCCGGGAGAGAAAGAGGGAGAAGGAGGGAGAGAGAGAGAGAGAGAGAGAAGAGAAAGAGAGAGAGAGGGATTAACAGAGTAAAGAATTCAATTAAGAAGAAAAGTAAAGAGGGAAGGAAAAAAAGACGAGAGCAGCATGGGTCGACATCAAGGCATTCTTCCTCGCATTACCTTCCAATGCTCACACGAACAAACAGGAGGACGGACACGCACGAAAATGATTCGGGCAGCAAAAGAGACGGAAAAAAAGATTCACTGGGTCAAACAGGATGAGACGGGTTCAGCGGGGGAGAAGCAGCGGCAACAGTAGCAACTGCACGGCTTTTTTATCGGCTCGAGAACGATGTACGCGGAGGAATGGGTAGCTTTCCGAGAGAAGAAGGAATAAGCATTATCGTGCAGACGAGAAGGGACAAAGAGGTGCGGTTGCTTGTGTCAGTTTTCTTTGGCAATGAGTGTTCGGCGAAGAAAAGTAAATGAGGTGCTGTTTCGTGCTGTAGAAAAGGTGTTCCTGTTCATGCACAAAAATTGCGCATGTTCCAAGGGTGTCAAAAAGGTGGATGGCTGATGCAGAAAGAAGGGCGGCGGAGCCAAGGAAACGGAGCACGGACTGAAGATCACCCTCCCCCAAGACAAATGTTGAAATGATATCGAGGTGCTGACCGAATGCACTTCGTGCCCTTTTTTTCCCTCTGTGAGCCTATCTCAAGACCATTGCGCAGGTCGGTGTGTACTCGATAGATTCCAAGGGCCATTCCCAGCTGAGCAAGGAGGCGCGGGGATAGCCCAATTGAAGGTCGTGTCATCGAAGAACCCGACGAATGCAAAAAAAAAAAAAAATTGAAAGCATGGGTTACCGTCTCCCTCACTCGCGTAAACAACCTGTCTGTACAGCATGCGTGCGCCATCCCTCTCTCCCTCCATGATGACCCTTGTGGTTCTCTCCTGTCCTCAAAAGAGCTGAGCTGGGAAAGTATGGAAGGTAGAAGAAGGAGGTGCGGATACAAGCGAGGTCTCCTTAGAAAAAGACAAAAAAATAAGGGAGCTGTAATTGTAGCCCTTCGAAAGCCTTCCGAAGTCGACTCTAGAGGACGCGAGGGGGGGAACGCGCAAAGAAATCCAACTGAACAAACAAAACCGTGAGCCCACCGTTTGTGTCCTCTTTTTCGCTCCCGCCACGTCTAGCCCGGGGAGACAGACGGTGGTGGTTGCAAGAGTTCGTTTGGTTTGTCCCTTCATTTCATTGAGCAGAAACAACTATATTAAAACACTGCTGTTTTGCCCTGACTGAAATCCTCGCACCGCCCCGTACTCGATCAATTGTTCTCTTTTGTAACTTTGACCAGGAGGCCTCAAGGGATTCAGGAACAAGAGGACCCTCAACCCAATCTGTTAAACATCGAGGCGTCACCTCGAGAGGGAGGGCAACCGCGGAGCTATCTCCTAGCGAGGTCAAATCGAACGAGCCATATCGTTCCTCCCAATCACGACCTACTTTTCATATTCTATCCGATGGCCATTCCGATCGATCCCACTGCTCGCAGGGGGGAAAGAGGTGATTCAAGGGACTGAGTGACCCACTTCAGCACCAGACAGAGAGTCAAGTTGGTGTCGTACAAGGAGGCACAGACCACACCGGGAGCCAGAAGATTTATCTATGTCATAGGCGCCAGAAGAGGAAGATCCACTCTTTCGTAATACTCTTCATCGCATTTCTGTGAAAGCCGCGCTTCATTTCATCATCGGAATGTACTTACTGCCCTCGAAAGAGGCCCGATTACGCCGGATTCGCCAACAAATAAAGTTTTTGGTATTTCTGATGCTGTTTATTGGTGCTGCTGCTTACAGGAACTGGTTTTCCCGCTCTTGAAAGAGCTTTAGTACTTCGGGTATTGTCATTTCGCCCAGTCGGTCGCCCTCTCGAGTCCGCACATTGACCGTGCCCCTCTCCTTTTCCTTCTCTCCGATGACCAAAATGAAGTTGTATTGGGCCACTTGAGCGTCACGGACCATCTTGTTAAGCGTGCCACCAGACTGGTCCAGATCAACAAAGTAATGTTTATCATCCATTTTCACCACTGGATCCTGGACCTTTCGCTCCTCGTCTGTTGTGACTGCAGCGTCTGGTATCGTCGGAGGTGAGAGGGGGGCCCGTCCAGCCTTGGCGAGGGTTTCCTTGACAAGATTGGCATACTCCGTCAATGAGGTGCCCTTCTTGACTTCTCCTTCCCCTTCAGTGGCATCGCCTGCCTTGCCCCCAAAGACAGGAACAATCATCGCCTGGCGTGGCGAAATCCAGAAGGGCCAACGACCGCCCGTGTGCTCAATCAGGATGGCCATCATTCTCTCCACACTGCCCAATACCGCACGGTGGACAATGACAGGGGTTTGCTTTTCGCCGTGCTGATCATAGAACTGCAATCCAAACCTTTGCGGCAGCTGAAAATCAAGTTGAATAGTTGCAGTCTGATGTCTTCGTCCGAGAGCATCTCTCACTAGAATATCGATCTTGGGTCCATAAAATGCTCCGTCTCCTTCGTTAATAGACCAATCCATTCCTGATTGGTTCAAGGCTTGGCGCAATGACTCCTCGGCAGAGTCCCATTCTTGGATCGAGCCCATAAAGTTGGTGAGAGGGCGAGTCGAGAGTGTCAATTCATAGCTGGGAAATTTGAACGTTCGGTAGACAGTGTCAACAAAAGACAGTGTGGATCTAATCTCGTCAAAGATCTGATCTCTTGTGCAAAATATATGAGCATCATCCTGGTGGAAACGTCGTACTCGCGTCAATCCTGTCAAGGAACCTGTCGACTCGTTCCTAGAAGGAACAGGACAATGCAAACGTTAGGCGCTTCTTTTAAGGTTCATGTCACTTTGGAAATGGCGCGGCTGTTGGCTACTCACCTGTGAAGGGCACTGAAATCAGCATATCGAATAGGCAGATCTTTGTAGGATCGATTTGACATGTCAAAGATCAGACAATGTCCAGGGCAGTTCATAGGCTTTAATCCAAAGACCTCATCATGGCCTTCAGCCAGAGCCCGCGGTGCGCCATCCTGGTGTTCAGATCCATGGTCGTGGTGGTGAGAATGATCGCAGCCCCTCATGACTTGAAACATGTCGTCCTTGTAGTTTTGCCAGTGTCCAGAGGTTTCCCAAAGTTCCTTCTTGTACATGAGCGGAGTCATCACCTCTTCGAATCCATACTTTCTGTACTGTTGTCTCATGAACCGCATCAATCTTTCCACAATTCTCGTGCCGTGAGGCAGCATGAAGGCCGATCCAGGGCTAGCCGGGTGTACAGCAAAAAGACCCTGGTTTTTTCCAATGACGCGATGATCCCGCTTTTCAGCCTCGCTCTTTTGATGGTGCCACTGCTTCAATTCCTTGGCCGAGGGGAAAGCGATTCCGTACATTCTGGTCAAGGCCTGAGGTGACTTTGGGTCGCGATCCAGATCTGGCATGAAATAGGCGTTTGATGTGCGCAAGATCTCCATAGCTTGAAGTTGACCCGTGTGTTGTACGTGAGGGCCACGGCAGAGATCCACAAACGGTCCACACTTGTACAGGGTGATTTCACTATCCTTGGGGATGTTTCCGATAAAATGTTGCTTAAACTTGTTTTCGGGGAATAGGTCGTATGCAAACTCTTGTGTGACTGAGAGTCGTTCAAATGGGAGTCGTTGTGCAATAAACTTTTGCATGATCTGCTGAATTTCTGCGATCTCCTCCTTGGAAAACTGGTGTGAAGGGTAGTTTTGCTCCAAGAGCTGTTGGACTGTCAATGGTGCCTTTGAGGGGTCCTGTCCTTCCTTCATCAACAAGAATTCGTAAAAAAATCCACCCTGCTTGATCGCCGGGCCGTCACAGAGCAGTAGCCTCGATCCGTATTTTGCTTCTAGAGACATCCCGAGTACATGAGCTGAAGAGTGCCAGAAGAGATTCGTCAAGCGGTCGTTGTTCTCCTGAAATGGTACTAGCTCCAGTTGACAGGACTGATACAGAGGTCGGGTCATGTCCCAGTATGTGCTTCCGTTCAACTGAGCGATCATGGTCGTCTTGGCCAGTTTTCCCGAGATGCCTGACAAGAGTAGACAAAATAAAAGGTTAAGAGGCATATTCAAGATTGCTCCTTGAACCCCTGAGTAATAGATCCGCGTGAGTACCGTACCTTGGGCGATATCCAGGGGTGTAGTTGTTCCAGCTGTCCCGGTCTTTCGTGATCCGTCTTGGAGGATCACTTCGATCGCCTGTTGCGATCTCGCATTGTCGAGTCGAATTTCAGCCTGGCGCGCACGTTCCTCTGTGAATGCTAGCGCGCGTCGTTCGAATGGGCTTGCCGTCGCGGCGGCATTATAATGGCGCAATTGACCGAGTAGTCGTCCTCGGAAGCCTTGGAAGTTCATGGGAATGCAAGCGTGTCGAGGCACAGCATGGGCGCCGCGAGTGGACCCGTCTTTGGTCTTTTCCTCGGGTCCGATTTCAACTTAAGGGTATAGAGTGGCCAACTGGATCCTGCGCTGCACGTGCGAGTCGAGTCGTGTGCAAGAATTGACCACCATCCCACAACCTTGAGGTGTGCTGCCACTGAGGGAAAGGGAAATTCTACACTACAGCGAGCAGAGGCAAATCCGCCCCTGGCAGTCCGTAGTAAGATCTGAACAGAGTCCTATCAGGGCCCAAGCTCCAGAGCAGGGCGTATTCGTGGGGCTGCATGACACTGGGCATAGAGGGTCCTGTCCAAACACGAGCCACTCCTTGTTGCTCGATTGCAAGATGGTATCGGACCAAGAGTGGGACGAGGTGATGAAGGGAAACGGGCTGGGTGGAAGAGAGGATGGGAGAAACTGAGGCTGGAGCTTGAGTCGAGGAGGTGGTGGGAGAGCCACCCGAGTGGTCACATATTGAAACTGGATTCCCAGGCCCGTCCACGGCTGTCGTTCAGACAGGTCCCCAGGCGACTCCGCCCAAGTTGCAGGGCCTCGCCTCCAGCAGGGCAGGGGCCTTGACGCCCAGTCGGAGTCTGGGGGCGCGGGTCTATACAACCGACCAGGCCCGCCTTGGCCAGTGAGAGAGACGAGAATGCGCCACCATCTTCTTTGTTTACATTTTTTTTTTTTTTTTTTTTTTGAGGGTCAACATAACATGCACATGCAGCAGGCTGCAGTGCCCCTGAGCAGAGCAGAGGGGGAAAAAGAGAACAAGGGAACCCCATAGAAGCTCACATCTTTCATCCCTTCATCATCTTCATACTTTGCCCACCCAACGCACGCCCCATCCCTCCTCGCCTTGACCACCTTCCAGCCAGCTCCTCTGCTACAGCCACTGCTCGCAACTTCCATTCTCTCGCTGTTCAACATGACCTCCTCCGTTCTCCTTCACTCCTTCGCTGAAAAGGAATCCTGCCCTGCCTTGACGTCAGCCCACAGCTACCCTTCTCCTTCCCTCTCCCCCATGACCACCTTCCAGCCCTCCATGGACTCTCGCTCTGACCGTCGTCGCTCCTCAGTCAGAAGCCTGATGGGTTCTGCCAACCCTCCAGCCTCTCCCCTGGATGCCCTTGTTCTCGCCCTGGAGGCCACTGCCGAAGAGATGAGCGGAATGCAAAGCCAGGACCTCTTTGCCACTCGCCGTTTCCAGAACGACGACGAGGACGACGAAGACCCTAACGCGACCGTGCCCTCTTCTCCCACCGTCTTTATGAAGCGCTCCTCGGATGCGTCCTCGCTTCATCAGCTTCCATCCCTGGTTCTTCCTGAGGCCGCAGTATCGTCTCTTCCTGAACAGACCTGCGCTGTAGCAGCAGCAGCAGCAACTCTTGTGTCTGCTTCTTTTGCCGATACGGCCGCCTTGGGCCTCACTCCCAGCACCCATCCTGGCCAGGTCCCCTGTGGCCAGGCCAGCGTCCACCGCAAAATGTCGACCAGCAGCCAAGGCTCTATCGGCTCTGTCTCTTCGACCAACTCCTCAGGAGAGCGCACAAAGGAGTTTGCTTGCACGATTGGTAGCTGCGAGAAGAAGTTCTACCAGGTTGCCCATCTGCGTATCCATGAACGGTAAGGCGGTGACTCAGGTCCTTTTTGTTGTGCCTCTTCTCTTTCTGTGCCCAAACATCTGAGCCAAAAAAAAAAAAAAAAAAAAAAAAAAAATCAGGCACAACAAACTTCAGATCGTCGTCACGTTTCTCTCTGGTCGTGTGCAATGAACACCTTTGACTCGCCACGCACTGACACACTCAACCTTCTGGTGCCAATCATATTAGGTGCCACACTGGGACTCGTCCTTTTGTAAGTCCCATCCCTTGTTTCTCTGGTCGATTCTTCATACCTTCTATTCCTTGATCTTTGGCCTCTGCACCCTTGTGCAAAGGATTGAAATTTTGGATATAAGAATGGAGCAAAAAAAAGAGACCATGGAATGGGGCCCACTTTTTCGCCGCTGTGGAAATTTGGAATCACCCACGATCGAAAGGGGAGACTTGGCTATCTAGCTCGCACCCTTCCAGAGGACTGCTAGGGCTATTGGAGGGCGAGTGAACTCCATTGTCGGTCAGTGGGGTTCTTCCTCTCCAGTATGCACCCGGCAGCACCCTCGACAGGCGGACGTGTTGATATCGCATTCGATATCAAATCAAGCGCGTTCTTGATCTCTCTCCCAACGGTTGGTGAGAGAGCCATCCACAGCCTGCGGACTTGCCCTTGTTGCATCCGAAAACACGACATAATGTCACAGCTAGTCTCCCGCTCCATTTGCCCGGACCGCACCATTGACACTCTGATTCCCATGCCTTTCCGCAACTGGTTGAGATTACGAGATGAAAAAGGAGGCCCCGAAATTTGACGGAACTTGACAGCTCTTTTCTTGCCATTGTTTCTGTTGTTTCAGTATCTTGTTCAGTTCTTTTTTTCTTTTCTTTTCTTGTTCTATTTCTTTTGTACCTTCCATTCCCCTTCCCCCTATCCTTAATGACTGCTCGGGATTGAGTCGCCTCTACTCGTTTGCACATACCTGTTTACCACGCCACAATGACCGTGACGAAAAGTTGGTACAACCGTCAGCGCGAGCACAGCATTTTCTCAAGACCTTGGGAGAGCTAGAAAGGAGAAACGATTATGACGAGAAGCAAAGACAGCCCCGAAGGAGTTGGAGCGCAGGAAAAGATTGTTCTTTTTTCTGCAACCCTTTTTCTCTTCCTCATTGCCTTGACCTTTTACTCTCGAGTTGTTTTTTCGATTCCTCTCAAGAGATGTTTAATGACGAACGTATTTATATTTTGACGACTCACGGTCTATCTTTTCTTTTTATTTCCCTTCCCCTGTGGCGTGCTGGCTCTTTTTAACAATGGGTTTGTCCGCGTTTCTTCTATTGCTACTGTTGGGATCTTGCGATTGGCCTCTTGTTGCGCTCTCTTGTCCCACTCTACCTTTGCAAAAAACGTTGCGCTCCCTCTTTTTGACTCTCTTTTGGCTGAAACTACCGATATAATGGCTGGTTTGGGGCTGTTGGTTCTTTGCGCTGTCGTCTTGCGTTTTACGCATTTCTTGTGCTTTGTTACCGTTTATTTTGGCCCTCCTTTCAAACCATGTCAATATCAAAAATTGCATTGGTATTGGGTGTGGATTGTTGGCTTGTTGGCTCTTGGGTTGCATGGAACGCGGCGGCCTTGTGTGGTTGTCTCTCTCTTTCTTTCTTTTTTGATCTACTCTCTTTAGGTTTGCCGCTTTGATGGATGCGAACGCTCCTTCACTCAGCTTGGAAATTTGAAGGTAAGATCTCCAAAGCCGAATTCTATATTTCAATTGCCTCGCTTACCTCATGTCCTCTTTTCGCGATCATATCTAACATTCATTTATGATCTCGTTCAATCGATATAGACGCACGAGCGTAAACATACCGGCGAGAGGCCTTACAGTTGCCCCCACCCTGGATGCAGCAAGACTTTTACTCAGCTCGGAAACTTGAAGACCCATGAGCGTATCCATGATGAGGTCAAGCCCTTCATGTGCCGACTCAATGGATGTGGAAAGACCTTTAGCCAACTTGGAAACTTGAAGGTAAAAAACAAACTTTTTTCGTTTTTGATTTTGGCATTTTATCTCGCTCAATTGAGTGCTAATATCGCGTCTCTCCAACTTAGACCCACACTGCAAAGATGCACCCTGACGTGTCCATCAGCGACGAGGAATTGGCCATCCGAACCACTGCTCCGTCGCCAGAGATGCAGCGTGTCAAGTCTCCTTCACCTGTCAAGAACACAGCCTCCTCTACACCTTCTCCTAGGCTGGTCAAGACCAAGGAGCATCCAGTGGTGCAAGTCATTACCCACTTCAACCCTTACCAGAGGCGGCCGATCAAACCCCAACAATCAGAAGAGCAGCGACTCTTAAAGCAGATTCGAGCCATGATTCAGCATCAACAACGTGTCCGCCAGCTCCAAGATTGCAGTGAGGTCTCTGATGAGATGGAGGAGTAATTCTTGTCTTGAGAACTTTTTTCTGATCGCACCGCACCAGTACCTCTTCTTCGACGACACCTTTCAACCCCACTTACCTCTTTGCTGCGTTGCGAAATCTCTCTCTCTCAATTCGGTGGCGTCGATCTTGCCTTGCTTGCATACCTCCCTCTTTGCTTGTCCCTGCATTCTGCTCTTGCTCTGTTCCATTATCTGTACCATATACCAAATCCCCCCATGTTCAATAAACCTCTCTCTGTATTTCTCCTTTCTTTGCATCATAAGAATTCTCTGTCTGGAAAGTTGTGATATACAATCGAGGGGGTTTTATTTTGTTGTTTTCAATCCTTAAAAGTCAAGTCGTCTCAAGTTCTCGTCGTTTAGATGGGCTTGATCTAGACATGGGATGAAATTGAAGAAAGAAAAAAAAAGGGTTAGTCAAGCAAACGAAATAATGGCGCCAATCATATACGAATGAGGCGCGCCGATCCATTGAATATGACAAAAGAGATATCTTTACCTTCCAGTGCAATGTGATCAATGAGAACACTAAGCACTTGAGATCCTGGACCAAGTAGTAAAACACCTTCAACCCTTCAGGATCCTCACTGCCTTGCACATCCACGAGAGATCCGATCTTGGCGGTCTATTTGAGAGCAGCAGGGGTTCAAAAGAAAGACAAAAAAAGTGTGAGTATCGGCAGGTTCAGAGGTAAGATCCAATCCGAAATCCTTGTTTTTCAAGGATTGACCAAAAATCACTCCTGTTAGGCGCCCCTGTCCGACGGGTGAGTAAGACAACAATATGGTCTCCATAATGGTCTCCAAGTGCACAAGAAAGCGTCCAGTTCTTTCGAACGAAATGTTGACAAAGCTCCTGTAGATTTGAGGGGGAGGATTGGGAATCGATCCTGTAGATGTTTAAATCTTCTCCAAGTGCCTTCCACTCTGATGGACATGACCATACCTCGAAAGAAACGTGCTCATTTCCGAAACGAATCTCGAGTTCCTGCTTTCCGACCACGTTCTTCTTGGGCCACTTGTTGTCATCCTCCTTCATGACCTCGGAATCCTCAATCATCCTCTTGAGCTCCTTGATCATCAACGGACTCACAGTCACTAAGAACAGCGAAAAAGAAACAACATAAAAGACGTGTAAGTCGTTGCTTCAAGACTTCAAAAATTCTCAGTGTCTTGATACAACAATAGAGGTGCCCACGATGAAAAAAGGAGATATCGAATACGTACTCTCCTTCTTGATCAAAGAGTCGTTCCTGTAGTTGGAGTTGTTGGCATAACGACAGCGTCCGTCCGCATGAAACTCAAACTCGATAAACTCGTGTCCGTATCGTCCTTGATGGCCCGAGCTATTGTTGTCGTATTCGCAAAACGTAAGAAAAGGCTGGAATTAGACGACATTATTTCCATGTGCATGCCTTGTCCTCTGCCAGAGGTTCCTCGGCAACTCTCGACACCATTGAAGCAACTGTCCAGTGGTCCAGTTTCCTGAAGTAGAGTCCTTACTAGTATCGCACGTAGAATTCTTCCTGAGCTGGCATTGTATAAGATTCAAGGGTTGGAGTTGTGGATGTCCAGTGATGGGCGGGTCGTTTCGATGGCAAAGCAAGGCAGAGAGGAAAGCCTCAGGGAGATTGCATCTCTCGTTCAGGCCTCGAGGTTCAAGACAAATTGCGCGGGTATTACATCACCGATTTTCACAACCTGCTAGTCTTGCAAAGCAAACTGCGGATTTCGTCATGTGACTACAGTTGACAAGGCGCTGCCAGCCGCAGCTTCGCCCATGGGTATAAAGCCCCAACTTCTGTTCTCCTTCACAAACAAACCTATACCCTCATCCCCCTTCCACTCAACATACACCAAAATAGAAATGCCTTCAATCCGACTCACACTCGTCAACAACGCGAAACAAACACAAAGATCTGCCGTGATCTTGAAAATAGACGAGTCCTCGACCTCAGAACCATTGAACGATATCCTAACACTGGCCAAGAACAAGCTGCGACTCAAGAAGGCAAAAACTCTGTACTTGAACCATGGAATCGTATTATCCGACCCATTTTGGCTCACAAATGGAAAAGTTGCGCAAGACAGGTAAATGAAGGCAATGAAAAGCGGAAACCAATTGTTGCTTTTTTCCTTCAAATGATCCTAATACCCAGAGCCATTTTTGTGGTAGCTTGATCTATATCTCTTGTGGAGAAGGATACATCGGACAGATGAAACCAGAAGGAACTGAATCTCCTAATGCTGTCGCGTCCGGAACTGCAACTCCTACCCAAGGAATTGAAAACGGCGAGTCAGGGAGTACAGAGTTGGATTTTGCTTCATTGTTGATCAATAGCGAGATATCGGCCTCCATATCCATCCTCGCCAAAAAGAGTTATGTGGATCCAGACGCCAATGCCCAGTTAAACAGGACCGCCATGTTGCCAGGAATGCGACGGGTTGTCGGTCAACCGGATTTGCACCCTGGAAACCAATATCCCATTGGCGCGACTTTTATCACCCAAAAGTTCATTTACCCAGCCCTGATCGGCAACGATATTGTAAGTCAATGGACGGGAGAAATGACTTATTCCTGACGAGAAGGGAGGTATATGATCTTTGCCACTCACAAAGTATTGTCTCTGTCTTGATTTTTTTAATAAGGGATGTGGCATGGCCGTTTACAAGACGAGACTCTCATCCGAGATCAAACCCCAAAAGATTGTCGACAAACTTCATCATCTGGAGGGAAAATGGACTGAGGGAGACCCCCACGCCTTTTTGATCTCTCAGTTAGGCGCCGAACACTCCGAGACTGGAAAAGCCCATCTGGATCAGCTCGGGACCCTTGGCGGTGGCAATCATTTCGCAGAATTTGTCGTGATCGAAAAACTGGTCGATCAGGAACTTTGTAACTCGATAGGATTGGTGGACTCAAAGACCTACCTGATTGTTCACTCAGGCTCCCGAAGATTCGGTCAGACTGTCTTGGAATCCTCCAATGCCTCGCAGACCAAAGCAGAAAAGAAGCTCACTGGGATCGATGTGGATTCTCAAATCGGCCAGGCGTATCTGAAGCAGCACGACCTGGCTTGCGCCTGGGCAAAGACGAACCGAGAACTAATTGCCCATCGAGTCTTGCACCGCCTGAATGCAGAGCAGGATGCGGAGAAAATCCTGGACATTTGGCACAATAACGTACAAGAAAAGATGATTGAGAGTATCGATCCCGAAAGACCTTGCTGGATCCATCGTAAGGGTGCCGCCCCCAGTGATCGTGGCCTAGTCGTGATTCCGGGCAGTCGTGGCCATTTTTCTTACTTGGTCATGCCCCATGGCGATCAGGAACGGAACGGATTTTCTTTGGCGCATGGAGCCGGACGGTTATTGCCTCGTGCCAAAGCTTTGCAGAAGCGACCCCAACAATCCAAACAGGCCTCGATCTCAGCCCTGCAAACAACCGATCTGGGATCAAGTGTGATCTGTGAGGACTCGGATCTATTGTTTGAAGAGCAGCCGGATGCGTACAAGGACATCACGGATGTGATTGAAGATCTAGGACCATTCATCAAGGTTGTGGCCGTCCTGCGTCCTATTTGCACATACAAGATGCGAAAGGAGTAAAATAAACTTTGTGGCCCATGTTTGACGAACTAATTTGTCGACCAATTGATCCCCGGACAAAGATTCAGTCCCTTCCCTTTCATTCCTGAGTGGGCGAGTTGGTCGCGTTACAAAAGTTGGCACTGTTTATTAGGTTATTATGATACATTTGTGAAAGTCCTGGTGGTGAAGAGTCCCGATCGTTTAAGCGCGGGTAAGCTTTCCATAGATGTGAAGAGCAAAGACCGAGGCAATGAAGGCCAAGGACAAGACGAGGACAACGACAGGGTCACTATATTGGAAAACAAAAGAGGGTGGGGAGAAGAATGAGTACCAACGCGTGTTTTCCTTTTGTCCAAAGTCCAGTCGATCCAGTCCCATGTTGCACAATGGGGGGTGGTATGTCGCGCCTCGATCTCTGTCCAAAAGAAACAAAAAAAACTCCATCGAGAAGATGAAGAACTTACACGCGGAGACCAGGAGAGTCATCGGTGTAAATGCGCATCATTCCAGAAGTGCTGGGGCCGGGGGCGCGAGAAGTCTTGTCCTTGGAAGAGTGGGAGCGTCTATATTGATCCAATTGGACAAAGAGTCAGTAGTCTTGCCCAGTAAGAACGAGGTCGATCAAAGATGATCAAGATTGCCCATCTGAGTGAGTAGTCGAATCCTGGTCATCATCTCGGTCCACATGAACACACCTAATAGCAGCGCCGCGGGGGGAGACACCGGCAGGGGGGGAAGCAGGGGAGTTGGACTAGATGAAGCGGCGGCAAAAGAGTAGATCAGGGTGAGTATACAATGTCGTGGCAAGCTAGATCTCACACACGTTGCATGTCATTCTCCGGAAGCGGCGACAAGAAAGCGCGAACCAGAATCCAGCAAATACAACAGAGCGCAAGTGCGTTACCATGACGAAGTGAAGAGGTGGGCAGAGGCGAAAGATGGAGAAGGGGAATGAAAAGAGAGAGAGCAGGAGAAGAAAAGATGATGAAGGTGGCGCGCGGGGCAAGAGCCAAGAGGGAAGGCACGCAGCTCTTGTGGACCAATCAGATCGCGACTCGTTTTCTTGCACGGCCAGAAGCCAGCAATAAAAAAGTTGATTTTCTGCATTTCATTTCTCTTCATTCGCTTGCTTCTTCACCTCCACCTCAACTTACTCTTGCCCTTTCTATTCCCTTCATATACCTCCATGATGACTGACGCTTCCACCGCCTCCAACTTCTCGGACAGAGAGCACCCCGACACCATCTGCCTGTTCGATGTCGATGGCACTCTCACCCCTGCTCGTTTGGTAAGGGAATCGAGCCAGATGCAATAGAAGCCACCATGAGAAACGAGCAAGTAGTACCAACAGAAGCGAGAGTACTGTCCACTCATAACTACTTCCCGTTGATCTTACAGGAGATTACCGAGGCCATGGAGAAGACTCTCGTTGCTCTTAGAAAGAAGTGCGTCGTTGGCTTTGTTGGCGGATCTGATTTGAGCAAGCAAGTCGAGCAGCTTGGAAAGAACGGTAAGCAGCCCCTCCATTCTGAAGAATGAGACTTGAGTCATGCACCATGGATGTGATCCAACGGCCTCCTTGTTATTCCCACAGCCAATTGATCGCTCCACACTCTTCAGCAACAATGAAAACGTGTGCCTGTGGACAAGCGACCACGATTCACTTTCTTTTGTTGATCTACCAGGCTCTAAATTAAATCAAGTCGCAACTAATTATAGTCCCTGATCTTCATTTGCCGACTCTTTATCTCAATAGTCTTGAACAACTTTGACTACTGCTTCTCCGAGAACGGATTGACTGCCTACAAGATGGGTGTCCAGCTTGCTTCCCAGGTAATGGCCAACACCGCCGAAGGGGCTGGAGTGGATCAATCAATTGCACCCTCTAACCGCCGTCCATTCCATTCCACACCCATAGAGCTTTATCGGATACTTGGGAGAGGACCGTTACAAGAAGCTCGTCAACTTTGTCCTCCGCTACATCGCCGACATGGATATCCCCGTCAAGCGGTATGTCTTTTGGCTATTAGCGATGGGTGAATGATAGTCTTTTCGACCAGCACTGACCATTCATGGTATCGACCCGCCTTCATTTAATTAGTGGAACCTTTGTCGAGTTCCGCAACGGAATGATCAACATCTCGCCCATTGGCCGTAACTGCAGTCATCCTGAGCGTAACGAGTTTGAGAAGTTTGATTTGGTATGAAGACTTTTTACCACTGTAGTCGAGATGAGGGATGCGAGGAATGATTATCTACTCCTGCAAAACAATATTAACGTTCTGATTCTCTTTGGAATTTCACTGCTACAGGAGCACAAGTTGCGCGAGAAGTTTGTTACTGCCCTCCAGAACGAGTTCCCCGACTATGGCTTGACCTACTCTATCGGAGGACAGATCTCATTCGATGTTTTCCCCACTGGATGGGACAAGACCTACTGCCTTCGTCATATCGAGCATGAGAACTTCAAGACCGTTCACTTCTTTGGAGACAAGACCTTCAAGGGTGGCAACGACTATGAGATCTACAACGACTCTCGTGTGACTGGACATGCTGTCACCAGCCCATTGGATACTGAGAGAATCCTCAAGGAGCTTTTCTCCATCTAACTTGTTACCTTGTTACCCTAATAAAATTGTAAGAGTGCCAAACTCTGCTGTTGTAATCATTGTTATTTCTCAATCTCTTACGCCTCTTCTTCGTCTCCATTCCAGCAACTGTTTTTCCCACCTGGATCAAGCTTTGGCGGGTTGCCACGTAAAGATGCACTGGATGTGTCTGCAGGAACAGGCGAGCTATTTCCTGAAGGCCAGGAACACTTGGAGATCATTCAGCCAATCACACCCTGTCATTGCTGAAGCAACAGGCGGTCGCTCCAAAGAAAGCGGATCTTGGGCTGTGCGTGTGCTGAGCACCGTTTTTTTTCCAGATTTGGGGAGGCAGGGGGAATCGCGCTCTTTGCTCGTGTTCACTCTTGTCCTCCCGTCCTCCCATCGACCCATTCACAAGCAAGAAAGCAAACAAGCATGGTCTGGCCATTCTCATCCAGCAAACCTAACAACTCGAAGGCAGATTCATCCTCATCATCGACCATTTCGGATGCGGTCGATTCTTTTAAACATGCAGGACAGGATGCCAAAGCCGCCTTTGAATCCACTAAAGCATCCATCGAGGACATTGTAGCCTCTTCCTCTCCATCCATCAAAGCCGCTCAACAGCAACTGAGTTACATCCCAGAGAGCGCAAAACCTTACTTGATCACCTCTACCGTCTTTGGAGTTTCTGTCTTGACTGTGTTCGTTTACAGGACTCGGCTAAGAAGGATCCCCACGGCTGCGTACCTGACCCCCAACATGTTGAAAGGCAAACGGATCTTGAAAGGAAAGGTCACCAGTGTGGGTGACTCGGACAATTTCCGGTTCTATCATACCCCTGGGGGATTCTTGAGCGGATGGGGCTGGCTGAGGCACGTACCAACAGCGTCAAAAGGTACGACAGATGAAAGAGCCATCCTCCGTAAGGACTGTCATAACCTGGATTCGCCCATTGACAATTAGCTGTGCTTGTTTTGATTTGTTCATGTTTTGTAGAGCTCAAGGAACAGACTCTGCACATCCGGATTGCAGGAGTGGATGCTCCCGAGGTTAGTAGTAGTCTGACCCGGAATCAAACTAATTTGAAGAAAATATTGTCTAAAATGTTCCCTCTATCCTTTTGCCTCATGAATCTGTTTGATGAACCAGGGAGCTCATTTCGGGATGCCAGCACAGCCCTTCTCACAAGAATCCTTGGAATGGCTTCGCAAGGAGATCAAGGGAAAGACAGTGGTGGTCAAACCCTTTTCAAAAGATCGATACGATCGCGTTGTAAGTTGAGACAGTATCATTTACAGATCGGCGCCCTTATCTTTTCCTAGTGACATGACGAACTCAATACGACATGTACAAACTTAATGTTTTAGGTCGCCATGGCATGGTATCCAAGATTTTTGCCATTCTTGCCCAAAAAGAACATCAGTATAGAGATGCTCAAAGTTGGCTATGGTCAGATCTATCGACAGGCTGGATCGGAATACGGCGGTATGCTCGACCAGCTGGAAAAGACCGAAGCCAAAGCAAAGTAAGGAAGAACGCTGGAATATTTGATAGATCGACACACAGACCAAAGCACTGATCACTGTTTTCTTTTCTCCTTTCATCCTTGTAGGCAACAAAAGATTGGCATTTGGTCGCAAAAGAATATGGTCAGCGCGGCAGAGCACAAGAAGCAGTACCTGCGTGGGGGTGAATAGATCTCTTGCTATGTATCAAAATAAAAAAGATAGACAGAAAACAAATGAAGAATTTGGATATCGGCTGCATTTGCCCCACAGCGGGGCATGAACACGACATTATTTTTTGGACGCGCTTTCTTTTTTGGAATGCATCTCTTCTCAAACATCCCACAAAACCCTTCCCGTCCCCATCATGCAAAAGGCCTCTGCCAAACCCACCGCTGTCCCTCTCCCAAGTCTTGCCGACATTCTCAACGATCTTAGTACACTCCGTGCAGGGTCCATTTCACTCTCATCAGCATTACACGGTATTTTTTTTTGCATTCAGTAACCATGGTGGGTTCATGGAACACTCGGCCGCCAAAGACCTTCCCTTCCAACCCTCCAATTTTTCTCTTTCATTTACTCGCAGACGAAAAAGAGGTATCCGCCCCAAGTCTAGAAAAATTACAGCGGTTCAAGGATTCGGCCTCCAAGAGTCAACGAGAAGAAGGTGTGGTCGAGAACGGGTTCGAGGTCGCCTCTGATTTCTTAAAGATGCAACAACAACTCTCCGTTTCCCGGCAGGAAATGGACACGTTGCAGGAGCGATTGGGCGTGTTGGAGAAGGAGTTGACAGAAGTACGGGAGCTGATTGCATTCAATCCAATCAAATAACATTTATCCATACCCCAACTTTTTTTTCCATTTGAAAGTGCACGTTTTTTTTTAATTACTTTTTGCGCGGGGGGGAATGTTGGACGCTGCCGTCTAGTTGTTTGAGAGAAAAATATGAAATTGCAATGTGGCATGAAAAGGCCTCTACAAGAAGCTGATACCAAGTCCCAATTGCCATCCTCTTTGAACAGCATCCGTCTTGGCTGCCATCAGTGGAAGAGCAAAGTTGAGCTCGATGCGAACCTGAGGATGGCGGTAGGCAATACCGGCACCAATTGACGCACTAGGGGCTTTGGTTAAATCATCAATAGTCTTCTCAGCGGACTGGCCAGGCTTGACGCTGACCAAGGAGCCGGCATTGGCAAAGAAGTGAGCCTTGAAAGAATCACGGGTAGAAAGGCCAGGGAATGGTGTGAACAAGCTGACACCAGCAGAAACATAGGCGTCTCCTCCAAGAGAATCATCTATTAGACGGAAAGAGTGTCATTTCGAGTTATTATCCATGTTGAAATCGCTTGATCTACAAAAAAAATAATGCGGCCAAAATTTTAAGAAACCAAAAAGGCCTACCGCCTTCACGGGGTCCAAGACCGTTAGACTTGAAGCCACGGACAGACATGGGTCCACCCAAGAAGAAACGATCCGAGATCTTGGAAGGCTTTCCGTTCAAAGAATGCAAGTATCCAGACTTGACTGTGGCGGAAAAAATCTACAGCCCATGCAACGTTGTGTAAGAATACAGCAACCAAATGAACACAACTACCATTCAATAGATGAGATGGGTACTTACATATCCCTTGTCATTGGAGCGGCAGGTCTGAGCCTCGATTTCCTGTCGCACGTGCTCCACGTCTCCTCCAAGTCCAGCATACTCCTGAATAACGCGAACAAACTGACCATTCGAGGGCATCAAAGGCTCGTCTCTCATGTCGTAGATCCACATGTGCGTCAAGGCCGATTTTAAGCTGTGACCGCACTGCTCGCGAATGCTAAAGATGATGGCAGTTCAGGTCAGTAAATACAGATCATCGTCAGTAGGCCACTGTAGCAATAGAATACCTCATAGAAGCCTTCTCGGAAGGACGGCAAACTTCTCTCCAGTGTCCCTCATAGGCGAATTCGTGGTATCCAAGAGGGGAAAGTGTCTACGGTTGCACATGGATGATTTCTGTTAGGCGCCAAATGAAGTTATCAGGCTCAAAAAGTTCACTACCCAGACCACCTACGCTGTACTTCAAAGAGCCTCCCTTGAGCTCCTCTTCATATGAGCTCCACTGGGTATTGTTCCTGGCTTGACTGAAAAGGTTGATCGACAAGTTCTTGTCGGGGTCCGCGAGCAATGGGGTTGACAAAGCAAACTACATGGTAACAATAAACTCGGTTAAGTTCAGATCGACAGATGATCAAATGCCAGGCGATCCAATAGCTATACATACCTGGAAGGCAGAAGAGGTGCGGGTTCCGAATGCCATGCTGGTGCTCAAGGTTTCGGCGCCTCCAAAGAGGTTCTTGACAGTCAATGCTCCATACTAAATTCAAAGGATATCAGCACTGCATTAGACCACTGATACGCCTCAATGAGTGATATTATACAAGATCCAGCGAGAGCGAATAAAATTTCAGGTACCATGCTGGCTTCGGCGTTTCCGGCCTCTGTGCCAGTCCTGAGCTGGATGCGGTTTCCTTCCTTGAGCCACATGCCCAAATCCACGAGGTCCTTGCGATCTTGAAGCCAGTTCTCCTTGGGGCTATCCAACTGAATCTTGATATCCTCAAAGATACCAAAGCGCTCCATCCTCAAAACTGCCTGCCGAGAGAATCCGATAACCTCGTGAAGGGACTCTGCCTCGAATGCTGGCTTAAGGATGCGGTGCAAGAACGACTCTCTGGTTTTGTTGGTGCCATGGACTGTGATCTTGCGAAGCTTCATGGGGTCATGGCGAACATTGTTGACCTGTTGTGAGAACGGAGGAATCATTAGCATGGGTTTGTTCTGCTGATGCCATACTGATCATAACAACGAATACTCTCTGCTCCTTTTGTAATACAATTTCACTCTACCAAGGTCTGGATGTTGCGAGCAGCTCTCTCGAACGCCTCTTGGCGTTCCCTGTGGGCGGCCAACTCTTCTTGCGTGGGTTGCTGCTGTTTTGAGACATTGTAATGAGGTAGGAGTAGGAATGTAAGTAAGCGAGGTTCCTGATCCAGAATCATGTGCAGTTGAGTAGAAGGGCGATCCGCGT
Organism: Entomortierella parvispora; assembly: GCA_963573315.1. Classification (NCBI taxonomy): domain Eukaryota; kingdom Fungi; phylum Mortierellomycota; class Mortierellomycetes; order Mortierellales; family Mortierellaceae; genus Entomortierella; species Entomortierella parvispora. Next base: position 352,308 of record OY752145.1, read on the forward strand.
GCAGAAGACATGATTCCATTCAGCGCGACACTCACAGCAGCCATTGTTGATTGGGTCGAAAGATGGGATGGAGGCAAGGAGACAAGGTGATCTGGCGGAGAGGGTCTGTCTGTCCCGAGAGAATGCGCGCAACGGTCGATGCCGTGCACCGCGAGCAGCACTCAGGCATGGCCTGTGTAAACAGAAATTCCTTTTAAGCGGGTACGCCGTTGCCACCAAATATTGTTGATCCAATCTTCAGACTCTGATCCGGAGAGTGTGCGATGTGGTCCCCCTGGGATCATGACGCTATTGTGCTACTGTGCAGCGCCAGTCGATAATACAGCACAAAGTTGCTTGTCTTTGACAGCCGTCTACGTGCTCGACGTTACGGCTTTCACCTTTGACAACCTCAACAAGGTTAACGCCGAGTTCATGAAAGAGAGTACTGTACACTCGTATTGTGGGAACGTCTTTACGGTGGTGAAAGCAAGACCCTCTCACAAACAAGCTCCAATGTTCCTCCTTTCTTCGAAGAGGCGCTGAGCCTACGAGATTGGATATAAAAGAAAATGCCACACCCCTCTTCATTGTTTCGCCTGTTTCTTCTTTCTCTAGCTCGTCTGTCACCTCTTCCACATCCTTGACTCCACCACCTCACCCTTTACCAACAGCCTTCTTTTCTGCTTTTCAACTGGTTGACCAGTCAGCCAGCAAACCAACAAATTTCATCAACAGGTCGCAGCTCTAGCAGTCATACAAACACCTCTCATTCTTATCAGGTACTGCGAGCTGCAATGAACCCCCTCCTGTCCACTGTTCTCTGCACCGTACACCACCCCAGTTAGGACCACAGTCCATCTCGACTCTTGCTTCCTCTCCTTCTTGATTCACAAGCACTTTGCTTCACTCGCAGAATCATGTTTTTCAAAAGACTGAGCTTGCCGAATGAAGTTAACTTCTATAGTTCCCTATCCCGTCTAACGTTGATATTTGTTGATTAGTAGATGTCGACTTCAGCTTCCTCAGGCCCTGTTGTCACGCAGTTGCCCAGACGCCCTGGCGTTGGTAGGCTCGGAAAGGCCATCCAAGTTCGCTCAAACTACTTTGAGATCCTTCAACTTCCCAACATTCGAATCACCCACTATGATGTGACCGTTACTCCAGATGTGCCTCCACCCGTCAACCGCAAGATTTTTGATCAGTTCATCACGACTTTCAGGGTCTCGGACCTTGCCGGCTCGCGACCAGTCTACGACGGCCGAAAGAACTTGTTTTCTCCAAAGGAGTTTCCCTTTGAGAGTCGGACATTTGAGGTAAGTGTGGAACAGACCTTGCCACTCGGTTTACAAATAGTTTATTGTTAGTGCGTGTTATATCAGAGGTGAAAGACTAAACAACGGGCACTATGAAAAAACAACCGCCCCCCTCTCACTAACAAATACCAATACCTCTTTCCGCCAGATCTCGCTTGTTAGCGACATTCAGCTCAATTCGAAAAGACCGGTACCAAAGTTCACGCTCAAGATCAAAAAGGTCGCGTCGATCAACCTGGAAGAACTCCACCTCTTCCTGCAAGGTAAATTGGCTCAAACCAACAACTGTCTTTCCGCCATCATGGCCTTGGACGTCTTAATCCACCATGCACCAGCGATGCTGTACGCCACAATCGGCCGATCGTTCTACACGCCCGCAGGAAAGCAGGCTTTGGCTGGTCCCTTGGATGCCTGGCGTGGTTACTATCAGTCCGTCCGTCCTGCCGCCGGTAAGCGAGCCGCGATTGTGTTCTGGTTACACAATGATGAGTAGTAAAAACCGCTAATTGAATGCTCTCTTTCTGTTGTATTTCTTCTTGAATTCAGGCAAGATGATGATCAATTTGGATGTCTCGGCCACGGCGTTCTTCATGTCCGGAAATCTAGTCGAAATGGTTGCCAAGATCCTTAACTTGAAGACCCCGGATGACCTGCGTCGCTCCACTTCGCCTCTTAACTGGAAAAAGGTCGAGAAACTGATCAAGGGCTTGCGTATCACGGTCACCCATCGTGAGCGCTCTTCGAGGTCGTTCAAGATATTGGGAATCACCGACAAGGCTGCCTGCGACACTCGTTTCACCTCCCGGGTCAACAAGGACGATCCTCAATCCAAGGAGATCGAGACTGATATTGTCACGTACTTCAAGGAATCATACAGCATGGTGTTAAAGTATCCCAGTCTACCTTGCATCGTGGTCGGCAAGTTTGTCATCCTCCCTCTCGAAGTTTGCTCGGTGATCCAGGGCCAGCGTTACGTCAAGAAACTGGATGAGAGACAGACAGCTGACATGATCACGTTTACATGCCAGCCGCCGAATGCTCGCGCCAACAACATCAAAGACGGTCTCCGCATCCTCAACTACCAGGGAAACGAATTCCTCAAGGACTTTGGTATGACGGTCTCGAACGAGATGATTGCCATCAAGGCGCGCATCCTTCCGGCCCCCACGGTGGTTTACTCTTCCTCCACGCGCGATAGTAGCTTTGTGCCCCGCGACGGCGCCTGGAACCTTCGCGACAAGAAGGTCGTTCAAGGTGCAACTCTTGGCTCTTGGGGTGTAGTTATTTACGCCACCGAACGCGATGTCCCTGCGCCGCAGATCAATGGCTTTATCCGCCAACTTGTCGATACCTGCACAGCGACTGGAATGGTTATTGTCAACAAGAGCCCGCCGATCGCTTACATGAGCCCACAGGGGAATATTGAGAATTCCCTCAAGCAGATTTGGATCCAAGCCGGGAACGCTGTCAAGTCCCAACCACAACTCCTAGTGTGTATCTTGCCAAACACCGGTACTCCACTATACGCAGAGGTCAAGCGAGTCACCGACACCATTCTTGGAGTCTCGAGCCAATGTATTCAAATGAAGCACACTCGAACGCCCAAGATTCAGTATTGTGCAAATGTCTGCCTCAAGATGAACGCCAAGTTGGGAGGGACGAACCAACATCTGAGTTCGACTATGATGCCTTTCATCACCTCGCGCCCTACCATCATCTTGGGAGGAGATGTTTCCCACCCCCAGCCCGGCGACACTCAACGACCATCGATTGCCAGCGTCGTTGGATCCATGGACAGATTCGCTGCTCGATACGCCGCAACTGTACGAGTCCAAACGGCTCGTACAGAGGCCATTGCGGATCTGGGGGATATGGCCGTGGAGCTCTTGAAGAGCTTTTTCCAAAGCACCGGTCAAAAGCCTGAGCGCATACTTTTCTATCGTGACGGCGTCTCCGAAGGTCAATTCGCGGACGTTCTCAACACTGAAGTGGCGGCTCTCAAGGCCGCCTGCCGTCGACTCGACGTCAACTACAACCCGCCATTGACCTTTGTGATTGTCCAGAAGCGACATCATACTCGGTTCTTTCCCAACCGACGAGAGGAGGGCGACAGACTGGGCAATTGCATGCCGGGAACGGTGATTGACACGGGGATTGTGCATCCGTTCGAGCATGACTTTTATCTACAGAGCCACGGCGGACTGCTAGGCACGTCGCGACCGGCGCACTACTATGTTTTGCATGACGATAACAAGTTTGAAGCGGATCAGATCCAGGAGTTGACATACAGGCTGTGTCACTTGTTTGCGCGTTGCACACGGACGGTCTCTGTGGTACCACCGGCGTACTATGCCCATATTGTAGCGGCGCGAGCCCGGTTCCATTCGAAGGGAGACCGCTTCAGTGACACGGTCTCGTCCGAGTCTGGTGCTAGCGAGTCGAGCTCTTATCAGGGTGTCAAGCCCGAGTTGATGAAGGTCATGTGGTTCATGTAAGAACAAGACCGGAAGTGTCGGGGAGGTCAAAACGTCATATCCAAGAAGGATCGTAGTGCAGCTAGCGAAACAAATAAACAAGCCATGGTGAAGTCCTGAAAATGGATGAGGGTTGCCTGGACATGAGAAGAAACAAGTCGCGAACAAAGAAGTAGGAAGGGACCGGAGGAGCCGGAAACGGACGGAGCAGGAGCTAGAAGCAGGACAAGGGAAAGTGGGAAGAGAGTTGAGGCGTGGTGATGCAGATCCGTTGTGGGTGATGAATGTGTGGAGGGGGAGAGAGAAAGCAAGCGAGAGCCAGAGATGGATAAGATCTGAGTGCGTGATCTTATCTTGCGGTCGATCCGCGTTCAGCAGCAGCGAGGAGCGAGCAAAAAACAGCAAAACAGCCACCGAGAGCAGCAGGCAGATCGAGCGAGCAGGGGAGGGAGGACTGATTGTGTGAGTGTGAGTGTGGGTGTGTGTGCAACGCAGGAAGGCAGACATGCAGATTCCCTTGCCGAGAGGAGAGAGAAAGAAGAGATAACGAGCGAGCAAGGACTCTTTTGGGCAGCCGTTGGGCGCCAAAAGACAGAGACAAAAAAAAGACACTGAATTACTCACTCGACAACACACGACAATGGACGACAGGGAAAACAGAGTTTTGATTTTCTGTGTGTGTGCAATGATGAAGTGACAGGGACAAAGAACAAAGGCGCACCCTGGCTCGCTCTCTGTCTTCTTTCCTTTCCTTTCTTTCCTTCTCTCGACCTACACCTCCTCCCTTCCTCCCTCAGCCATGTCTTTGCTTGCATCCTCTGCCCGCCGTGCCTTCCCTGGCCTCGCCAGGACCGCAACCCTCGCCTCTGCCAACGCTCTCCCTACCCGCGCCTGCAAGTCACCCTGTTGCATCACTCGTTTTTGCTTCCACCCAGGAGCAACCTCAATCAACCCCTGTCCAATGGCTAACTCCTCATTCCACCCATCCTGTCCATCTTCTAGATTCAAAGGACTCGCGCATCCAGGTCGCCAACCCCGTTGTCGATCTCGATGGTGATGAAATGACTCGCATCATTTGGCAATCCATCAAGGAGAAGGTAACCATGACGACAGAACGCGTGCCTGTTCTTGGTACCCCGCATTTTTTTTATCTTTTTTTTGATATCGATTAATCGACCTGAACCGGATCTGACTCTTTCTTCCCATTCGTTTTTTCTTCATTTAGCTTATCTTGCCTCATGTCAACCTCGATATCAAGTACTATGACCTCGGCATGGATCACCGAGAGCAGGTACGTTCAACAAACCAGTTGTTTTTGATCAGGACAGAAACTTGGGCTCACGATCAGTACAAGTTGACAAGGGCGATCGCTGAGGAGGACAAAGATTCTCTCTCCCAAGTCGTTTTTTTTTACCAATGGCAGTGGATGATCTGACTCTTTCCGACCTTGCAAATGGACTTTAATAGACCAAGGACCAAGTGACAATCGATGCTGCGCAGGCCATCTTGAAGTACAACGTGGGAATTAAATGTGCGACCATTACCCCAGACGAGCAGCGTGTCAAGGAATACAACCTCTCAGAGATGTACAAGTCTCCCAACGGCACCATCCGCAACATCCTGAACGGAACCGTCTTCAGGGAGCCCATCTTGCTCAAGAGCGTGCCAAAGATCGTGCCCGGATGGACCAAGCCCATCATCATTGGTCGTCACGCTTTCGGAGATCAGGTATAAAAGAGGAAGGGTTCTTGGCTCAAGGGGAGCAGAGAATTTTCAGTTTTTTTTTTGCTCAGGCGCAACTGATGAATTTTTTTTGACTAAACGCCTCCCGGGTTTCTCTATTTGGTTTGCAATCATAGTACAAGGCCACTGACTTTGTTGCAGAGGGACCTGGTCGTTTCGAGATGTCGTTCACGCCCAAGAACGGAGGCGAGACCAAGAAGTGGGTCGTCTATGACTATGAGGGCGCTGGTGTCGGCATGGCCATGTACAACACCGACTCTGTGAGTATTATCATAATGACAGGGAGGATTCCTAGAGACAGTCCCTTTTCTAACTTTTTTTTTTTTTTTTTTTTGTCATTTCTATTGCATCTCTTAGTCGATCATTGGATTTGCCCACAGCTGTTTCAAGATGGCTCTTTCGAAAGACATGCCCTTGTACCTCAGCACAAAGAACACCATTCTGAAGAAGTATGATGGACGTTTCAAGGATATCTTTGAGGACATCTACCAGAAGTAAGTGATAAAGAGTGCTAAACTATTTCATTGTATTTGCGACTCATATCGAGCAATTGTGAACTCAGAGATCAATTTTTTTCATTCAATTTCACAGGGATTACAAGAAGGAGTTCGAAGACAAGAAGATCTGGTACGAGCACCGCTTGATCGACGATATGGTGGCTCAGGGACTCAAGTCCTCGGGAGGATTTGTCTGGGCTTGCAAGAACTATGATGGTGATGTCCAGTCTGATATCTTGGCTCAGGGCTTTGGGTCTTTGGGCTTGATGACCTCGGTCCTGGTGACACCCGATGGCAAGACCTTGGAGTCTGAGGCGGCCCACGGCACGGTGACCCGCCATTTCCGTGAGCACCAGAAGGGTCGCGAGACCTCGACCAACCCCATTGCTTCGATCTTTGCCTGGACCCGTGGATTGGCACATCGCGCCCGTTTGGATCAGAACGAGGCCTTGCTCAAATTCTCGCACGATTTGGAGAAGGCCTGTGTGGACACGGTCGATGTCTCCGGTATCATGACCAAGGATCTGGCCTTGGCCATCCATGGTGCCAACTTGGAGCGTAAGCATTACGCGACCACGAGCGAGTTCATGGAGGCAATCACCAAGAACTTCAACGCTTCCCGTGGACTGTAAATAAACTCTGGAGCCACACAACCACCACTACCAACCATCACTACTTTGAAAACACCCCAACTCAAATAAACAAGCCGAGTTCATTGTAAGAGACAACTGCTGGCCAAAAGTAATGAGATAACAACATCTGGCCGATCAAAGATTTTTTTTTTTTGATATTTTTTTGATACAGTTGTTATTGATCTATATAGCGAATGAGTCCCATTTTCTGACTATTCAATGAACGCCATGGAGTTTCCTTGCATTCTTTCAACGCTGCCTGAATTCCTATAGCAGCGGTCCGTCCTTCTAAACCTGTCTCCTGCCCTTTTTCTTTCCAGCAGCAGCCGCAGGTGAAGATGAGGCAGCGGCAATCTGTACTGATGGCGATGAAGCAGAGTAGCTACCGCTAGAGGCGGCTCCCAAGGTCTTTGCTTTCTTGTAATCGACCAAAACTGAGGGAGGGAGCTTTCCATACTTGACCAACAGACGCATCTCCACATTCTCAAGACCCCACTCGTGCTCTGTCAAGTCCAGGTTCTCCTTCTCGCCCAAAAAGATCTTGTGCATGTCGGCGGGCTGACCAGTAGGTCCCATCTGAGGACCAGCAGCAGCGCCCATACCCATGGTCGACATGGCCTGCATATCACGCATGGCATCGGCAGCTAATTTTTTTTTGTACATAAAAGGAAAGGGATCATGGTTAGTTCAAAAACATGCCTGGCAGCAAAAACATGCGAATTGGATCCAAAAAGACAAGACATACCATGACCACTGCCCAAGATCAGAGTAAAGACACTCTGCAGACCAAACAAGTTCAAAAAGTACCATGACAAGGACGAAACCCAAGTGACATCCATATCATGCGTCTCAATTCCTCGCTGCAACATGCTCTTGAATCGGATCGTCAAAGGGAAAGGCAGCTTGACTGTAAAAATGGAAATCAAGAAGAGAACACTTGTTAATAAAATCAATCCTCATTCCTCTTCTCTCCGAGGGCAAAAGGACCACTTTCAAAACCACCTACTCAAGACGAATCCCGAAAAGAAAAAGTTGATCCAGCCCATGATAACGGTCTGAGGGACAATGTTCATCATATTCTTCTTCATGCCGTCCATCATCGTCTCGACCATAGCGGGATCCTGCATGACATTGCCCTTGGGTTTGCTGCCCGCTTTCGGGTCCTTCTCATAAGTACCCTTCTCGAAGGCATCGCTCAAAAATGTCTTTCTGATCTGGAACGCGTGCTCGGGCAAATGGGTTCCATGCGCGCGCAAAATCCCTCCTCTCTGTAGTGCCTTACTGCAAAAGGATATTGTCGATAGATTGAAAAGAGAACGTAACACCATATTCAATGTTAGTACAAAAACGCACTGAACAAGGCGCATTATCCATACACATGGGGGTGGGGGGGGGGGGGGGACCAACAAGAAGGATTTCAAAGAGGACACAAGCGTACGTTTCACGAGCGGATTTGAGATCGGCCTTCTTGGGAGCGCCGTTCAAAAGAACGGTGACCTGATGACGGACGATACCGACGAGAACCATGACAACCATAATGGGGATCAAGACCCAATCTCTAATAGCTACGAGTGGGCCAACCAACAACAACGGAAAACTGTTAGAGCTGTGGGAAATTGGATAAACAACCAGCTTGACAGTTCGTCTCTGGTCAATAAACCAAGAGTTCAGTCCTACCTGGGTCGAGAAGCATTGCTTGCCTGATGGAATAATAATGGAGGTCATCATCATCATTAAAAAAAGAAAGAGGGAGGAGCTGAGTTAGGTCCCATTTTCGTTTCCTCTGAAGTCTTCCAGATGAGCGCCTTAGTGAGAGAGTATTTTGTTGTCTTCGACCGCTTCCTGGAGCAATTACCTCTCCTGAAGTACAGTCCATGCGCCCATTTTGCTCCTGGGTTATGTTGTCGATGGGGAGTTGAAGGATGGCGAGAAAAGGTGATGGAATGAGAAGACAGATGAATGCAAATTGATGCAACGCGATTATGATGGAGATGAGAAGCACGAGAGTTTGGCACGTGACTTGTGCATTTCGCCACCAATTTTATTTTTTGAGTGAAGCACGCTTCTTTTTACACGCTGGCCTCGTGAAGAGACTGGTAGTCGTTCACACTGCCGCGAGAGTACACGACCGACGAAGAAGCCAGGGTCTGGACGTTCGATCCTACTTCCTTGTCACCTCTATCAGATCCCCAAGCTCCTCCTCCAGGGGTGCAGATCATCAGTCTATCGCCAGCGCGGACATGAGCCGTATTCTTGCCAGACAGATTCACAGTTCTGAACACGACCTCTGTCTCCTCCTTCTCCTCAGTTCCAGCAGCAACCAACAGTCCATCTTTCTTGCGGATCAATCTCTTTTGCACCCAAAGGTTCTTTCCAGACGCGCCTGGTCCTCCACCTGCAATACCATAGGGCTGGAAGACACGACGCTCACTCAAAATGGAGACCTCCATGGGCTCTAAAAACTCAATGTCGCGGATCAGTCCCTCTCCTCCGGGGTGGAGTCCCTTGCCTCCAGAGCCAGCGCGGAGAGCAAACTCGCGCAAAATAACAGGGTAACGACGTTCTAGAATCTCGGGGTCCGTGATTCTCGTATTGGTCATGTGCTAATGTTCAGAAGATAATGAACATTGCGAGTTAGCAATTGTTTCTAAAAAGAAAAAAAAAGTAGAAAATAAGAAAATAACTTACAGTGTGAACACCACTCTGACCGTTCCAAGTAGGGCCGGCACCGGCGCCTCCAGCAATTGTCTCATAGTATCCCCATCCTTCGACGACCTTGGCACCGCCAGTTGACTCGTCCAACGTCTTTCCATCAACACCAAAGGTCAAGTTGTTCATACAACCCTGGGACGCGCCACAGACCTGGAAGGCCTTCAGGATCACATCTACAAGACGCTGTGACACCAGCACATTACCACCGACCACTGCCGCAGTTTCTGAAGGTGCCAACATAGACTTGTCGGGGATGCGGATCGTTACAGGGCTCAAACAGCCTTGGTTCAAGGGAATATCCATGGCAACCATACAGCGCAGGCAGTAAATAATTGCCGAGTGCGTGACCGAAGTTGGCGCGTTGCAGTTTCCATACACCTCTTCACTCGTGCCCTCAAAATCAAAGACGGCCGATCCATCCTCAGGGTTGATCTCTACACGGAGACTGATTCGACTACCGTCATCCATAAAGTCTGTTGCGATCAAATCCTTGCCCTCGGACCGACGCAAGGCGTGTTTGAGAAGATCTCGAACGGCCATCTCGGCATTCTTTCGAATGTGCATCATATAAGCTTGGACGACTTCCAGCCCATACTCGCCAATCAAACCCTTGACCAATCCGATACCCTTATGGTTTGCGGCCACTTGAGCCTTCAAATCCGAGACGTTATCGCGCAAGCAACGGGTGCCGCTGCATCCAGGATACTTGGCAGGTTCGTCAACCAGCAACTTTGTGAGACCATCCAGGTCAAAATGACCCTTGGAGACAAGCTTGAACGATCGAATTGCAGCTCCTTCTTGATACAGCTCTTTGGAGTTGGGGGGCATGGATCCTGGGAGGATACCTCCGATATCAGCATGATGTCCACGCGACGCCACAAAGAAAACAATCTCACCATTGTTAAAAACAGGGGTGATAATTGTAATATCTGGCAAATGGCTTCCACCAGCGGCAGGATGATTGGTCATGATCACGTCTCCCTCAGTGATATCGCCCTTGTAGTAATCCATCTGGTACTTGACGGCGTGCGAAAGAGATCCTAAATGCACAGGAATATGAGGAGCATTCGCCACCAATCCACCGTCGGGTCCGAAAAGAGCGCACGAAAAGTCCAAACGTTCCTTGATGTTGGTACTGATAGCAGTCTTTTGCAAGGTACGACCCATTTGCTCAGCAATTGACATGAAGCGGTTTCCAAAGACTGCGAGCATGATAGGATCCATTTCGGTGGTCACTTGGGACTTGTGGCCATCTCCAATCGTGATCACCACAGTACTCGAGGTTATGAGACCAGTGCAGAAAGGTTGGATCAAAATGGCAGAGTTGGCATCCATGATAATTGCTGGCCCAGGGACAGTAGTGCCTACAGCCAACTTCTCGAGCAAGTACGTTGGTGTCTGGTTGTTACGTCCTGTCTCGAAGTAAATACTGGTCAATCCTTCAGCCTTGGACGGCTCCACAGCCAGAGGGGTCAAGGTTTTCATTTCCTCGTGCACCGAAAGATTCGAGCCGTGGGCAGACTTGCCGATACCTCGAACTCGTACATCGTCAACGATAATGTCTCTGTCAGGCAGCGAAAATCCAAACTCGTACTTGTAATTCTTGACAAATTCAGCCGCAAAGTCCCAGCCGTCGGCTCCCTCTGGCTTGAGTGTCATCAGAGCACAATCGGTTCCATTGTATCGCAAGTTGAGGTAGATCTCACAGTCAATTCGATCCTTCTCAAAACCTTGCTTTCCGAGCTCCTGGTGGCACTGGTCAACAAGGGCTTGAATTCTTTCCTTCAGAACTGGAAGCGATTTTTCAGAGAGAGTCTCTGAGCTGGGTTCCTGGGCCTCGTAGACAACGTCGGCCAAGGACAGACCGTAGGCAGAGAGGACGGATGCGTACTTGTGAATAAAGATGCTTGAGATTCCAAGAGCCTGAGCAATTGCACAGGCGTGCTGTCCACCAGCGCCACCAAACACAGAGAGAATATGCTTGGAGGCATCATGACCCTTGGCCTCAGTCAAAGCACGGATAGGACGGCACATGGATTCGTTCGCGACCTTGATAAAGCTGTTATAGTGGAGGAATATTTTAGCAAAATATCGAGCAATAATTGGCGCTCACAGTTCAAAATGAACAGAAAAAGTAGGAACTTGCCCAAAAGCAACTTCGTCCACAGTCATGTCTGTCCACTGCAAACCTTCGGCAGCCTTGTCCTTGGACATGTACGCGTTGATCTCTGCAGTCAGCTCCTCAAACTTGCTGCGTGCGATATTGATATCCAAACTCTCGTTCTCCTTGGGTCCAAAAATCTTTGGGAAATACTCTGGGTTCAAGCGACCTAAGACCAGGTTGGCATCCGTGACAGTCAAGGGCCCTCCCTTGCGGTAACAGGCTGGACCAGGATGGGCAGAAGCACTCTCGGGCCCTACAACGAACGTTCCATTGCGGAAGAAAAGCATGGAGCCTCCACCCGCTGCAACAGTATTGATATCCAGCTGAGGTGCCTGAACGGTCACTCCTGCGGTGGTTGTCTCGAAGACATGCTCGTACTTGCCGTTGAACCGGGAAACATCCGTGCTAGTGCCTCCCATATCAAATCCAATGACTGGAACGCCATCCTTTGGATCGAATGCAGTCATACCGTAGCCGACCACACCGCCTGCAGGTCCTGAGAGGATAGCGCGCAGTCCCGAGAAATGACTAACGGGGACCAGTCCACCATCGCTCTGCATGAACTGCAATGAAACATTCTTGGTCAAGTTGGCGTCGAAACCACTCACAAATCCATCAACGTAGGTCTTGATGCAGGGTGTAAGATAGGCATCTGCAGTGGCAGAGGTGCCGCGAGGAACCATCTTGATCATGGGCATGATAGCAGATGATAATGAAATATGAGTGAAGCCAATCTCTTCAGCGAGTGCGCCAACTGCTTGCTCGTGCTCCACAAATGTGTATGAATGGAGAAGACAGACAGCGATGCTCCTGAATCCTTGTCCGTAAAGATCCAGCAATTGATCCTTGATCTTTGCCAAGTCTATACCAGGATATTAGATTGTCAATACGGGTTCTTACCTACCGGTCATTTTACATCATCGATAACAGGCATGATCTCACCTGGCTTTTGCAGTACGTGGACATATTCTCCTGAAATGCCCTTGACGAATGTTGGGTCGTTTGGATCGATGTTCTCCACAACACCCATCGGACTGGACGTGTATCCTACCAATGTGACTCTATTCAGAGACAGAACCCCCAGTTTCAAAGTTAGAGATCAAGAAGGCCTACGTGAGGCCAGGCAAGCATGTGTCTGCTCCAGAGTCGAGCACGTACCTCTCCTCTACTTCCACGACAGATTGGTAAAGGACATCGGGTTTGGTAATAGACAGATCAAAGATCTTTGGACGCGATTGGTTGCCTTGAGAACATGAAGAAAAGAAACGGGGGATTTAGTATCTACGCCGTCCTTTTGAGAGTGGTCAATGCGGTTCTTCCTCCGGCCCGTTGTCGTACCAATGAGCAGGAGATCCTAAACACGAGAAAAACAAAGAGGCGGTGCTGTCAGAATGCATGTTCTGTTACCATAGCCACACCACGAGGCCAGGCCGTTTCTTTTTTTGACTCATGCTACGTTCTCGTTCTTTCTTCGATTCATGCGACGATAAAAGACACTCGTTCAAAGGCCTAGATCTGAAAAAGGTACCTTGAATCCTTTAGTAATCAAGAGTGCGCAGCGTTCTCCTTTTCGCTCCAAAAGTGCGTTCGTCGCAACCGTGGTTCCCATACGGATCGACTCTATTAATCCCAAAAAGAGGGAGAGATTGTGTCAGTAAACTGCTTTTGGGTGAGATCACCTCAATAATTCTATTCTCCGTCAGGCCAGCTTTCTACCCCTGAGGACTCAGTCCCAAAGGGCAGAAGGCATGGACTTCTTACCGAGATTTTCGGTCGCTACGAGCTGGTCGCGTGGGTGGGGCTTGCCAGTGGCGATCTCAAGGATACGACGAATACCCTCACGAGGCGCATCAGGGTAGTTGCTGGGATCGACTGAGAGTAGCTTCACGACCAACTCCTTGCGTCCTGTGGGGTGCTCCTCTGAAACCGGGACCGGAATGGAGGCGACGCAGTCTGTGAAGGTGCCACCACGGTCGATGCAGACACGGATGCCTGGAGGGCTGGTGGAAGTAATGGTCATTTGAGGATGAATGGAGGAGCTGCGGGGATGTAAATGAGTGAGAGTGAGTCAATGAAGTCTGCGCGAGGTCGTGGGAGTAATGGAGAAAAAAAAAAAAAAAAAAGGAGGGAAGGATGGACCCTCTTCGTGAGGTACTTGAAGAAAAGACATTCTGACGCACAGTCACTCCTCCTTCCCCACTTTCCTTCGATCGAAAGGAACCGTGGGATGAAATCCAATCTTTTCAAGGATGTCTTCCTATTTGAGAATCATTACGCGACGCTGCAGCAGAGCGGTGTTTGCTCCTGCTGGGAACCTGGTTCGGAGCCATTGGCTGAATCTTTCCTGACTATCTTTCCTGAGCGACGCCCATCAAGAGAGAGCTTTATCGCGAGTAAACCCCTTGCTTGCGGTGGATTCGCGAGTTGGAGACCTTTTTTTCCCCCTTAGAATAAGAAAGCTGCCCTCTCCCTCTCCCTCTCCTATGTCCTTGTCCTCTTGCCGTTTGGGCAACATTGCCGACGATGTCTAGTGAACGAGTTCAAAGGAGAGATTAGTCCTCGTTGTGCAGAGTGTCCGGTTCAATTATCCAGGGCCTTTTCAAACTTGAACCCCTCGAGATGCCGGGATGGCGCCCAGTTTCACAGCACCATTGACGCGCATCGAGGCAGCGACGGTCCACAATTCTGCTGTCGGGTGGCTGTGCAGGACTTTGTACTTTCTTGCTCATGGCAACTTCAATAAACGCGCTCTCCGAACGATGACGACCACTCCCTAATTTGAGGCTATCTAGATGACCCTCCTTGGGGTGGCTGGTTATCCTGGCCAAGGTCCTGAAAAATGTTGTACAGCGTCAGCCACAGAATGGATAGTTACAAAGTGAGGCATGAACAACTGAGAGGTCCGAGATGAACTAGAGTCGTGATTTATTTAGACACTGACGACTCTCTGGTATCCCGCTTTAGGTGAATTTGATGATTTGCTTTGCTCTCACTCCCAGGTGCTTTAGAAGATGCAGACTCTCGTCCTTGAAGTCCTGCTTTATGCTTGCATGGCCTGGCCACTCAACTCACGCTCCAGATCCTCGTCGACCTCCATTGCGGTGGCCAATTGCTGGTTGACAGGTGCCTCTTCCGCCACGGCGGGCTCTTCCTGGATCTGTTGGTTCGCCTGAGGGGTGTTCCTGGCAGCAGTTGTCGTGGCGCTGCGGTCAGCAGCTGATAAACTGGCAGCGCGGCGGAGACCTCCATTCTGGGTTCCGAATGCCTGCTCCTTGCTTGCCTTGAAAGACATGACCTCCTGAGCAATGAGACCTAGAGGGACCAACGAATCCCACACAAAAGCATTAGAATGGGGCTGGGGTTGGAAACATTGTTCCGGCAAGATGATATACAGGCTGAGTTAAACATACGCTTCATCTCGTCAATGCGATCAGTGACCTCAAAAGCAAAGTCGAAAACATGCTCGTGCATAGGCTCATCATCCTCCTCATGGTATGATTTCAAGTAAGGATGGGCCAAGGCCTCCTCGACGGTGATACGGGCAGCAGGATCAAAGTTGAGTAGCTTCTCCAACAGATCGATGGCCATATCGCTGGCACGGGGGTATAACTGCTGGAAGTGAATCTTGGGCATCCGTGGGAGACTGCGAATATAAGCCTGGGCCTAATGAAGTTCAAAAAAGACCATAAATCACTATTGGAACAAGGTAGTTGTTTCTACAACGCTGTGTGGTTCACTCTCGTCTTGCTTACTCTTTCGCTTCCAACGCGTCTCAAAGTGGCCTCGTCAGGGGTTCCAAGAATCTGGAGAATCTGGTTCAATTGATCAACATAGTCACGTCCCTTGAACAAAGGCTTGCCTCCAAGCATCTCGGCAAAAATGCATCCAACTGACCACATATCAACTAGGGGTTTCCAAACAGATACAGTCAGCATGCATGCTATAGGTTGAGATGCCCTTCGGGCGGTTTGAGACAACACTTACTGGCTTTTGTGTAACTCTGGAAGCTCAACATGATCTCGGGAGCTCTGTACCAACGAGTTGCCACGTATTCGGTCATGAATCCAACGTTGGATTCTGCATCATCACTGAATCCACGCGCCAAACCAAAGTCGCAAATTTTGAGTTCACAGTCGGCGTTGACGAGCAAGTTGCCAGGCTTAAGATCACGATGGAGGACGTTGGCGGAATGGATATATTTGAGTCCACGGCAGATCTGGTAAATGAAGTACTGAAAGTGGGCGTCGGTCAAAGGTTGCTCTGACCGAATAATCTGGTGAAGATCCGCCTCCATCAATTCCTGGACCAGGTAACTAGAAAGGGATCAAAGGCTTGCAGTGTTAGAGGGGAGCCTCAGGCCGTACGGCTCACATCGTGGGTGCTATAGCCTTGGAGGTCCGGAAATATTTACATTTCGTTGAAGTCCAGGACGTTGGTGATGTCCATGTCCAAAATGGATGTGATCTATTCCAGGAGAGTGGATAAGAGAGCAGAGGGTTGTTTTCAGCGAATGTGACCGAGTATGCTCAAATATTTCGCTTAGCGAAAAGTTGTACAAAAGAGTCCTGTCAAGACACGGTCGAAAATAAGCACAGGAGAATGAAAATAAACTGCCGAAAGAAGAATCGGATCAATCCAGGAAATGACAACGTGCATTGCAGGCGCACAGCAGGCAACCCAGGGCGTTTGCACTGCGCCATGGCAACGAGGATCCAGGAGAGCGCAACCACCAGTCCACAGACCTCCGGACGGAGTCTGCGGAACATCAATTTTTTTGGTCAACCAACCCGTCACCAAAACCGTTAAAGTTTCGTCCCGCTCACAGTTCCCTCCCCCCTCCCCCACGGCATCGATGCGGAGGTTGGCTGCCTTCAGGATTTCTTCCCGTGTCGTGATGAATCCAAGATTCCTGTCCCTGTCCAATATCACTCACTCCAGTTGCCCAGGCCTGCGGTCCATGCCCCTGTCCCTGCCCCTGCCCCTGCTCCAGTGACATATTTTGAAGAGCCCTTTCCCTCCTATCCCCAGCTGAAGTTGTTGTCTCACGGAAAGACAATAATCCATTTGGTGCTCAAAGTTCCTTCAGACCAGCCACGTTGAAAACAAATCCTCTGCCATCCCCACCCAAGAAAGTAGGTGGAATATGATACATAGTGAATGTGCAAAGAGGCGACGTAGCAAAGACATTGACAGTGCGCATACATTCTCGTGTCCTGAAAAGTGACGCAAGAGCTTGACTTCGCGCAAGGCTCTCTTAGCGAGGATGGCCTTCTCAAAGACCTTGGTGACTTTCTTGATGGCCACATCCTCGCCTGTCTGGGTATTCTTTGCGGCGCTATATACAGTGCATAAATCCGGAAACGTTAGTCAGGCCAAAGAAAAAGAAAATAAAGCCTTCAACGTTTGTAAATGCCAAAGGCTGAAAAGGCTGCTCCAGTTATCCACGGAGGTGTCCATTGATGGCACTGTCCCCTCCTCCCCCTTCCTTTTTGTTTGGTTTGGTTTGTGGGGATGCGTGTCCGTGAGAACACATGGCTGGCTGTACCTACCAAACAACGCCATAGGCGCCCTGTCCAATCTCACGAATGAACTGGTACTTTGTGTCGACAATGAACTGCTGGTTCAAGACTGGAAACGAATGGGTAGGCATTGTGCTATTATGTTCCTGACAGGAGAGAAAAAAATGCTGAGGCTGACAAGACTGGTCCGTGAATGGTCTGAAGAGTTTCGCGTTCTAGAATTCAAGAAAGAGTGAAAGGAATCCAGGTTAATCAGGTGATGAAGCAAGGTATAGAGATGGGCAGGGGAGCCATGTCTTCAGTGTCCTTGTGGGAGGCGATTTCGAGACGCGAATCATGGGTCCCCTGACCACACAGGACGCGGGTCCTGGTCGCTTGCTGCAGCTCCCCATGGTTACGCTAGAGCCAGGGCGCATGAGGCCGAGAGCACCGAGGCACGTACCTGATTCAAATCGAGACTCGAGGGGAAGATCCTGTTTTTAAGACAAGCGCGACAAGGAAACAAAAGGGAATGATTGGGGGGAGGAGGAAGCGATGGAAAGAGAAGGGGAGAGCGATCGATAGAGACGAAGAAGTGAAGAGGACGAAAGCGCTGGTGAACACCACAGCCAGAAAAAAGCCGTGCTTGCAGTGCAGTGATCACGTGCATGGTAAAGCTGCCTTTGCCTTTTGCCTCTCTGCAGTTGTTGTCGTTGTTGTTGTTGTTTGGGGAGCAATACCCGAGTACTCTCTCTACATTTCTGTAGCTACAACCGATCATGGTCTTCATATCCAACTAAAGCCCTACGCAGTGTCCACTGAAAGGTCTATAAACCTGGTCTCCTATAGTATAACCTGTCGACCTGTGAACTGGCAGCTTGTCAAACTGGGCTAACGGTCGGTACACTTATTGTTACATTGAGGATTAAGATTGCTAGTCTAGTAGTCTACTTGTCTTTCTTGGTCTCCAAAGAGTCTTTACTGCCGCTCCCAGTGCTGCTGCTGTTGCCAGAGTTCTCCAATCGCCCAGGGAATCCCTGCGCCGCGAGTTCATTGTCAGACATATCTTTGAAAGTACCGACGGGTGCGCTATAGTACCACCAACCCTTGAGCATCTGCCAGTACGAGACACCTTGGTTGCCCCTCTTCCACTCCTGAAAGCAGTTGTCAAAGTTGAAGCGAAGACATGACCCACCCCAGCTGGTCACGATGACATGATCCACTGGATCGTAGATGTGCAGGCAAGGTACGCCCTTGGTCTGCCATTCGTTCAAGATATCCATTCTCACAGGCTCATTGTAGGGGATAGCCAGCCAGCGCGGATGGGCCTCCAATGTCCTGTTGTATGCTGCCTCTGAGAGATCCAGCGAAATGTAGATCAGCACAAAGTCAGGGTGTGCTTCCAAGAACTTGTCGACAACCTAGCGTTCCAAGGAGGATATTAGCCCATTGATCGGAGGACGATTGAAAGCGCTTCTCGCCGTTGGTGCAGTAGTAGAATAAAAGAACGTACCTTTGACAACTCCTGGCAGACAGCGTAACGGCCGGCACCTAAATCGTAAACAGATCGGTCAGCGATCAGACATGAAGATGCAACGGATCCAACGTGAAGTTGTACTTGTTTGATTGATAGAGAGTCGTACTGCAGAAGAAGCCGACCGTCTTGTTGGCGACTTCGTAGACGGGGACCTTCTTGTGGGTGGCATCCTCCAGTTTGATCTTGAAGAGGATAGACTCGTGTTTGTTGATGGTGGCCTTTGCTTTGGAGGCTCTGGCACTTGATTCTTCAGTGCCAGGGGTTGTGGGAACAGGACCGGTATCGGCAGAGGAGGTCATTTTTCTGCTATGAATTGGTCAATGAGGGATGCGAGAGAAGAATGAGTTGAGATGGGGAGGAAGAGCGAAAAGAGGAATGGAATGATGGGAAGGAGGACAGACCGGCCCAGAACTGGGGAAGAAAAAGAAGCAATAGAAAAAGGACGAAACCCTGTTCTCGGATTCGATTCGCCTGCTTGTCTGCAGAACACATTTTGTGTGCTCTTTTTGGCGTTCCTCTTTGTTGTGTGGGTGTGCACTGCACACCACTTGTCAGGCCCACAAAAAGGGACGCGTGTTTTCTCTTCTTCTTCACTCTCCCGAACACACATTCCCTCCTTCCCCTGCTCTCTCTCTCTCTCTCTCTCTTTCTCGACCTGCCTTCCTGAGCTGCCCTCCTTCGCCTGCCTCTGTCTGGAGCCGCATCAACCTCATTTGTGCTGCCACAAGTGGCATTCATCCCTGGATTGATCGTCAACGCCACCGTGGATCCACCCTGCGTGGAACTCTTCCAATGTCTTTGAATGACTTCTTGCCAGAACTGGCGGCCAAGTTTGAGGCTCTCCAAACCCTGTTTGAGGCTATTGGCACGCCTGAGGACATCAGGGCCCAGGAATGTCAGGCTTTCTTTGACCAATGCATCACCGCCATGGACAGTCAAGTTTCCAAACTTGCTGAATCCAGAAACCAACTCATCGACAAATGCGACGAACTCATGGACAGTATCCGCAGCATGACTGGACTTTTGGGCCAGGGCGACGACGCTATTCAGGCACTATTCGAAACCTTGCAGACCATGTCAATATGGGACCGACATAGTCTACTCAAGGATGAACATCGTTTTATTCAGGAGGTAACTGCTCGACTTTGGAAAGTGTTTGTTTACGAGGCCGACCTACAGACTGACGGACAATAATCCGTGATAGCATTACAATCAAAAGCTGGCCGAAATACGGGTGCTTCACCAGCGCCTTTCCAGTTTTATCGACATTCTCGGACCATCGCTTGTGCAGCCAGGACCTATCCCAGGGGATAACGTGTCTGTCACGTTTGATGTTGTCCAAAAATTTGAGGATGCCATAGCAGCCTGCGAGAAGTTACATGTAAGCCACTGGACTGAGGACAGTGAAATATCGCGCATCAGGCCTGCATGCTTAACATAGTTTTCGCCTGATTCTATAGAAACAAAGGAAGGAGTCAGTAAAAGCGTCAATCTCAGGGATCAAGAAAATGTGGATCCAACTGGGAATGACGCCGCAAGACTCCTTTGATAGAGATGTCATTGATGGTGCACAGGAAGAGCCCTCTGTCACAGACGATACCATTCGACGACTGGAGATGAGAGAGGCAATGGTATGGACATTAACTGTCGTGGACGATGGAATCAGCATGTGAGAGACTACTCCAGTCCACTGACCTTCTTTTCCTACTGAATCACGATAGCTGGAAAGCGAGCGTCTGCGACGCAAAGTCTTCCTAAAAGATCACTTGACCGAGATATCTACTCTTTGGGACAAGCTGCAGATAGACGACAAGTATCGGGAGGATTTCTTGGAGGCTCATGTCGGCCTTACTAACGATGATATTCGTGCTGTAAGTCTTAGTGATCATTCGCGACAGGAGTTCCGTAGGAACACGGCTCGCCAATGCTAACACTGCCTCTTTTTCAACAATAGCACAAAGAGGAGCTCTCTCGGCTTGAAGAGTTGAAGAGTCAAAAGCTGGAGGAGTTTATTAAGACTGAGCGAGCGACCCTTCATGAACTTTGGGACAAGCTGTATTACACTGAGGAGCAATGGCAGAGTTTTGCTCCACTTCAGGACGACAAATACACGGACGCGAATCTGGCGGCTCATGAGGCTGAATCTGCTCGACTGAAAGCAGAAGTCACACAGCACGAGCATGTCCTTAACGCTGTGGAGCGGTACCAGCTATTACTGGAAGATATTAGGGCGTTTGAAATCACCTCAATGGACTCACAGCGTCTCTTTCATCGAGATCCTGGTCGGTTATTGAGGGAGGAGAAGTTCCGGAAACGCATGGGGAGAGAGCTACCAAAAGCCGCTTCAGAACTTGAAGAGATACTCGTAAGGTGGCAAGAAGAGAACGGTCGTCCATTTATGGTTCATGGCGAAGAGTATATCTCGGCCATGAAGATGCATGCCCAGGAGGCCAGGGAAGGCAAAGAGAACGAAAAGCGAGGAAGGGTAAGACACCAGGGTTTATTTAGTAAGCATGAATATCCTAAGACTCTAGCGCTGATATCTTCCTGTCGGCACCTTCAAAACTGTAGGCTCAACGGAAATTCCTTGCACTGCAGCAGGACTTGCGGTATGGATCACAAAACCCAAACAAAATACCTCAATCACCACATCCTCGACGAATTTCGCCATCTGCTCCAGCAGAGTTCATAGTTGACCGAGGCTCCCCACCTCCATCGTCAGCTGAGCCAAGGACGCCGACTTCAAACAGGACGGGACTATCATTCAGTCGGCCTGGAACACCAACATCTCAGCACACTCGAAATCTTCCCAGCTTTTTACCGACAACACCGACGCGTGCACGTTCTCAGACACTACAAACTACACCTTCTCGCTCATCACATTCGAATCATAACTCTTTTTTGCAATCGCCTCGAAAAATGCACAATACTCCATTCCAACGACAGAGCAGCGTTGGAAACAAGGTGTATTCAAGAAGCGAATCTCCAGCGGGCACTGGGTTTTCTTTGACAAGACTTCCTTCGACCCAGAATTCCAGACATAACAATGTGCGCAATTCAGGACTCCCGGGAACAACGACCTCTCTTGAACTCTTGACATCTTCATTTGGATCACCAACGAGAAGAAACGGCTCGATTATCTCCATATCATCTGTCGCGACAGACACTGTGGAAGAGATATCTTCTCCTTCACAACGGTCCAGAGCTGGGCGGATTGTCAATTATGACCTTACAGAGTATTTGGAGGAAGTGGAGGAAATTCCGGCGTTCTCCAGACCAGACTCGACGCCTCGTCGACTAAAGAGACCCGCCACGGATCTGATCTCGCCCTCTGGCACGCCACCAAGGTCTCCGCTTCATTCCAGAAGGCGATCACGAAGCTCGTCACCCCATCGAACCATGAACTTGATGAGCGACTCTCCGTTCTTGGATACAACAGGATCTGCGGAGGGTGATGATTTGGTGGTCTCGGCTTCCAAGCTTCCCAATAACAAGTTTTTGAAGCAGCTTTTGAAAGCACAACAGGAGGTCGTTATTGATGTGGACTCGGATATGCAGAGAAGTCGTGTTACAGGCAAAGAATCTTCCATGGAGGTCGACCAGGACGATTCCAGGAAGAGTCTTATTCTAATGCACCGCTCTGAGGCCGAATTGATCTTTTCAAAAGCGAATTCAAGAGCTGAAAAGATGGTAAAAGAGCTCAAGGTCCGAGAGGATGACGCTGGCAGTGATGGTTGGGAGACGGAAAACGAGGACTCGCCCCGATCCAAGAAGCAAAACAAGAATCGCATCGTCGCCAATTGAGATTGCCGGGAACTTGTTTTATTCTAATGTTGTGTTGTTACTGGTTCTTTGCTCTTTTCTTTTTCTTTTTTCATGTTTTATTGTTATTGTACGTTGTATCATACCCCTTCATTCTTCTTCTTTTTCTGTAAATAAAGCATGGCCCGCTAGATATCTTGTCAATTACACTCGGCCACTTTTGTGTTTTGCGGCGCCACGCTTCAGATTGTCAAGAAGATTTGCCTTGATACGCGGCCAGTCGTCCTCAAAGATTACATAAACCCATAGTGAAACCCACTCTTTCGTGCATGGGCACCATATCTCGTCCTTCACGGTGTACGTAACTGGAATTCCGCATCCTCGTTCTAAAAACTTGCGCATGCCTTTGTTCGACTCCAGGGTTTCGAATGTAATCTATTGTTGTTGATTTTTGAACACGGGCAATTATCGCAGTATTTGTGTGTTTTTTTGAATGTGCACGCACCAGAAGTTAGAACCAACCAAACCAGAACAATTACTCCATTTTTTCTCCATTTTTACCTTGTGCAATTGTACGTCTTCAAAGAGTGTTCCCATGTATCCGCACAGTGCCTCAGTCCCGTACCCGCCCGACCAATATTCTCTCTTCAACATGACCCCCACATGTGCATTCCTGTTCTCGTAACGGATCACACTGGATACGACGGTGCCAATGACCTCGCCCGTCGATTTCAGGTGGATCAAAAACGCTGCTCCCCTGTGTTCCTCCATAGCCTTGAGATGCCCTTGACGACGATCCGCGACATCTGCAAGGGTCCAACCACCCTTTTCTTCCTTGGACATGAAGCGGAGATGGGCCATAGCTTCAGAGTCGTTTAGCATGGTCTGTTGAGCAACGTCACCAGCCTCAGTCGGTGGCTCGAGGTTTAAGCGCGGCGTTTCGATACTTGATGGGATATAGGTTGCAAGTTTTTCCACCGTCATTTTTCCTGGTATGTAGTATCCTTTGTTCCTGTCGTCTTTTTGAGTGTTGGTTGGCGGTCAAGTGGAGGTATGGACGTGGGAAAAAAGAAAGAAAAACGCCAACATGTCTGTAAAGCGCTCGCCTTTATACGCCAACTTGAAAGGCCTAAACGCCCACTTTGACACCGCCGCCCGGCCCCCTCGCCCTGATCATTTTGACATCAAAAAGAACGGCATCCGTTGCAAACGTTCCTGAAAGTGGAGGACACGTACCTCATCCAGTGACTCTGGGCTGGTCACAAGAGGTGCAAGAGCTGTCGGGACTGCAAAATGAGAATGGTCAGGGAGCGGACGAGAGAGCCCTCTTGGGTGTCACAAATATTCCGCAAACATTTTTTTTTTGTTGTTTTTCTGCACTCTGGTTTTCAACAATAGTAATGACTTTGTATTAGGGAGGGCGAAAGTATGCAGAAAATACCTAGGCAGACTTGGCGTGCTTTTCAGCGCCACGCTTCATGTTCTCGAGTAAGTTCTCTTTGATACGAGGCCAATCTTCCTCAAAAATGACATATTGCCACAATGAGACCCATTGGTGGGTATGGGGGCACATCAATTCGTCCTTCCGGATATAGGTCAGTGGGGTCATGCAACCTTTCTCCAAGAACCTGCGCATTCCTGTGTTGACCTCTCGAGTCTCATATGTGATCTACACGACAGGAAAGATTGGTAAATCATATAATTAGACAAACAAGAAAATGTCCCAAAAGGGTTGACAAGGTATGACTCAATGTAGAAGGACAGGGAGATGGGAGAGTATCCTTGGTTCTTACCTTGTGCATGTTCCAGTCTTCAAACAAGATTCTCATCATCTCATACAAAGCCTCAGTACCGTAGCCACCAGACCAGTACTTCTTCCAGATAATGATGCCCACAACAGCATTGCGATCCAGAACATTGATCGTGTTGGCTCCACAGACACCGACCAACTCGCTGGTCTTCTTGTCATGGATATAGTAGGTCGTTCCTCGCTTCTCTGCAATAGCCTTGCACTGGGTTTCGCGACGGGTAGTGATATCCGCTGGCTTCCATCCTCCTTGAGCTTCCTTGGTCATGAATCTCAAATGAGTCATGGTCTCGAGATCCGAGAACATGGCACCCATGGCAACGTCATCGTCTGCCGAGGGATTGTCCAAGGTGAGACGAGCGGTTTCGAACCGGGGTTGGATGTAGGGCTCCTGCTTTTGATCTTGATCGGACATTTTTCTGGCTTTTCTGATTGTTGTGTCGCGTGGGAGGGACGGAAGAAAAGGGAGGCGAGGAAGATAAGAGGAAGAGAAGAAGGAAAAGCCGGAAACCAAGGAGAATAAATCGTGTCGGAGTGTTTCTTCTCCACTCCACACAACAAACGAACCCAGGGCCGCAGAAAAGTTTGTTCGCCTGGCGATCGATCGTACCGACTGCCCTTAACGGAGGGCGTGAGAAGAAAAAAAAGGGCCGAGCCACCGCCACCAACCGGCAGGGTTTCTTGAGATCAAATCCTCGAACCCTGTTTAGTTTATTCTTGATAAATAATTATTCGACATTTTTATTATTCACTCTCGGAGAAATTGCCCACACACCCAAGAGACATTCTGACTCTTTTCGTCATCCCTCTCCCTTTTCTCCTCGTCCATCCATCGCTTTTCTCTCTTTCTTTTCTTCTCCATCTCCACCTGACCGACCAACCGACCAACCGACTTTTCGACCATGGACGCCATCAATGCCAAATTCCAGCAGCTCGCCAACGACCCCGAGGTCTTGACCCTCCTCCTCGGCGCATGTCTCTTTGCTATGGTCTTCTCCATCTTGCAAGACATCCGCAACCGCTATATTGCCTTCAAAGCTGAGACCCGCGTTTCTGGCAAGAAGGAAGAAGATACTCAAGAGAATGTCGAACCTACTGGTGCTTCTTCTTCAGTCAAGAAAACCGAAGCCGACTCTGCAGCACCCAAGTCCAAGGCCTTCGCTGTCCCCGACACGTATGTTAAAAGCAAATGAGCAAATGAGCCCCCGCCAGTGCCTTTGGCATAGAACCCATATTCTAGTTACCACAAAAAGTTACCTCTCTAATCTCTTCACATTAAACCAAACCAACATGGCAGTGTTCTCATTGTCGAGTCGACCTTCTCTCTGCGATTTTGCCCTTTGGCCAAACACGTAAACTAACGTTGTGTTTGTCGTTTTAACTTTTTTAGTCCCTTGCCTGCTCCTAACCTGAGCCGCACTTTTACGTTGGAGGAGCTCTCAAAGTTCGATGGATCAGACGCTGACAAGCCTATCTACGTTGCGATCAAGGGCACCGTCTTTGATGTCTCGGCCAAGAAGGCCATGTATGGTCCCGAGGGAGGCTACCGTTGCTTCGCTGGTCGAGATGCGTCCAAGGTAAAAAAAAATCTTTTTTTTCCTCTGGTCCTCTGGGTGACCGCGGTTCTTGGTTGGAAGAGCCTCTACCCCGCACCAATGACGGCGACCGTTGCTCCCTGTCGTCACACGACAGAGTTCTTCCTTTTCGCTCTTTTTTACTCGCTCATTTGCTCGTCCTCGATCGACTTTCTCTTTTTATTTGCCTGGGATACATATTGATACGTGTTTGCTCCTTTGTGCATCTAGGCTTTGGGTTTGAGCTCCTTGAAGGTCGAGGATTGCATTGCTGACTATAGCAGTTTGAACGAGAAAGAGGTAAAGTGGTCGATTCTGGAAGTCCGTGCTACATGATCCATTCACCTGTCTAATGCTCATTTTCATGCTTCCCCCCCCTCCAGCTCAAGACTCTTGCCGATTGGTACACTTTCTTTGAGAAGCGCTATGCCATCGTCGGAAAGACCAAGGCCTAGAGCTACGATCTTGCTAGACTTTTATCATTATTTTGCATCGTGAATGCCCCATGCATAGAAATAACAAGTTTGGTTTTTTGGTTTATAATATTTGCCTGTCATCTATAATCGCAAGAGATCTGCAACCAGGTAGAGAGATCCACAAAGGATTACTACGTCCTGGCCCCTTTGTTTTGATCCAATATCGGTCAATGCGGCCGCGAGATCTGGTCCATAGCCCTTGATTGACTTCACACTGCTAGAGGCTAGCTTTTGCTGCTGCGACTCTAGACGTGTGCAAACCTCTGAAGTTGCAATTGGTGAGACCCAGGGCATTCCCTCTGGCGGACTAAATTCTACTGCCGAGAATGAATTCTCTACCACGGACGACGAAGATGATGACGATGATTCTGGTTCAGGGAATAGGATCTCAAACATTTCCTCGATATCCTTTCCCTTTGTAAAGGCCATGATCCAGTAGACGGTTCTCCTTTGAACTGGAGTCCCGTCCTCTGAAGTGGCTGATGCGGCCAGATACTGATCCAGGTACTTTCTCAGTGCCACAGCAGCCGCCGGATTATGGGCGCCATCGACCAACAGGTCACCATGGAGATACTTCGGAGCGGTTGCGCTTTTGATCCATTGTAACCTTCCTGGCCAAACCGTCCCCCGGATGCCTTGACGGATCGATTCTTCAGTAATACGTCCCTTCCAGATCGAAGATTCCGAATTGTCTTCTGCCAGCACTCTCAGGGCTTGGATCGCCGTGGCCACATTCTCGAGTTGGAAATCACCCAAGAGAGGAACCCAGAACCGATAGCCATCGTCTAATTCTGCGTTTTCTTCGCTATTGCAATTGCCGTGGATCCAATGGGCTGGTTTGACTCTGTAGATCTGATCGGGCTTGAGACCGAGCCTCTTGGCTCGATCTTCCATGACCTTGTAGACCTTCTCGCCTTCTGTCTGTGGCGCGATCACGACAGGCACATGAGCTTTGATGATCCCGGCCTTCTCAAATGCAACCTCTTCGATCGTGTTCCCGAGCAGACCAGCGTGATCCATACCAATTGACGCAATGACACTGATCGCTGGAGCGGGCATAATGTTGGTTGCGTCCAGTCGTCCACCGACACCGACCTCGATTACGGCCACATCGACTCCACCGTGTCCTCCTTCTGCGCTCCTTCCATAAGCAAACCAATAAAAGGCTGCGGCGGTCAAGAGTTCAAACAAGGTCGCTTTCAATCCCAATTCTGAATCCTTGGCGTGAACGACCTGAGTCACATAGTCGTAATCGGATTGAGAGATCGGTTGGCCGTTCACTTGGATCGTGTCCCGGGGAATGATTAGATGAGGCGAGTTGTAACGACCGACCCGGAGACCGGACGCCTGCAGGACCGAGGCGAGGTAGGCGCAGATGGAACCCTTGCCGTTCGTGCCTGCCACATGAAGAATAGGAATGGCTAAATGAGGAGGTTTGAGAGGGATGGAGGGAGACGAGGATGTTACGGAAGTGAGCGCCAGAGATTCCAGCAGTCGGGTAATGCGTTCCAGTCCGAGATCCATGGCGAGTTGATTGTGTGAGAAGTGGTGAGTCAGGAGAGGAAGAATCGCGCGTCCATGCGCGATCAACCCTGACTTTGAAATTTCTTGTTGGGTCTTTCACACGCCCAAATCGCGAGCGTGGATCGCCGTCCTCTTTGTATGTATCGACCCAACAGATGCAAACAATACTTTATTTTCAGTTTTATGACGATTAGTAGTCAAAGTCCATATCAACACCTTTGCTCAGGTCGCTCTTGACCGTGTTCAGCTTCTGGTCCTTGTACATCTCGGCAATCTGTTCGCTGGATGTCGCACTCTCGGGCGACTTGTCCTCACGAAGTCGGATGAATCTGGGGAATCGGAGTGAGATGCCCTTGGTGGCGTCTACAATCCCAATCGCGGCCTTGTACACTGGACTGATCGACAAATCCGCACACTTGATCTCCCAAACCCGCTCTGGTGCAAACCAGACATCGGGTCTGTTGCCCTCGCCCAATATATAGTACGATCGAGGCGCTGGGATCACATGTTCCTTCAATTCCTTGTAGTGGTCCTCTAGATCTTGCTCACTGAATCCCGTTCCAATCTTGCAGATCGATTGGTATTCCTCCCGATCAGGATCATAGCACGCCAACAGGAAACCTCCATAGACTCCTGTCCGCTTTCCTTTTCCAATATACGCACCAATTACGACCAGATCGATCGAATCACCGACGCCAGCGAGATAGTCCTTCTTGACCTTGAGCCAGTTTCGAGATCTCTTGGAGGGTTCATAACTCGCCTCAGTGCCATTCAAGGTCTTGACCATCAGTCCTTCGCAGTTGTCTGCCACACTCTGATCCAAAAACGTCTGGATGTCTTCAATCTGAGTCGAGTTCATGCTCTTTGCAAAGGCAAATTCGCCATCGACCTCATTAAAGTGTTCCAATAAAAGCTCGCGACGCTTGGAGAGAGGCTCCCGAAGAAGAGACTCGCCATTCAGATAAAGAAGATCAAAGGCAAAGATGCAGACCTGAACCTTGATATCCTCTTCTTTGACATCTTTGCGTTTCCGTGTACTCAGAACTTGGAAGGGCAAAATACATTTCTGCTCGCGGTCCCATGCCACAGCCTCGCAATCCAAAACAAACGATTTGGTATTCGTCTTGGCAAACTGGAAAGGATGGATAAAAACTTGTTAGTTTCTTCACGACGCCATTGTTATCTTAGCAGTGGTCTGGCATACACTACACCTTACCTTGGCAAGACGGTCCATAACATCAGGATACTTGGCCGACATGTTTTCAGAGTTTCTGCTGTAAATCCTCATACTACCGTCGTCCAATTTGTGGATTTGGGCTCGCTCGCCGTCATATTTGTACTCACAAGTGAATGCAATATTCTCAAAGCGGTCCAAAATATCGGTGAGTGCCTTGGTGGGATGTGCCAACATGGGCTTTAGTGGAATGCCTTGAGAGTGATTTTGGTTAGCGAAAATTAAGCAGTAGGAATCTTCTTTGGCCATTATTGTCTGTAAATCTTACCTGGAGTCAACTTGCATGACTCTTGAAGACCACCGACATCTCCCTTGAGGAGTGCTGGAACAATGAGATCATAGCAAGGCAATTCACTAAAGAAAAGACGGGAATGAACAGAGTCAGCATGAAGTCGATGTAGCAAGGTAGACTGCGTCAAATGGTACCTGTAGACAGACTTGACTACATCTGCAGCCTGCTCCAGCTCGAGTTGCAGTTTTTCTTTCGAAATCTTTTTGATATCTAGAATGTCAGAAACACACTTAGAACGCTCTCTCATGACAGACGTGTCAAGTTTTACCAAAGATCAATAATGAAATTTCACCCCACCTGGACGGGACAAGACAATTGCTTGAGCAAGAGCGACGACCACTGTTCTCTCGGCAAGACCGATACGAAGTTTGCCTTCCAGAGATCGCATCAAGAATTTGGCTTCTTTGTTTCGGCAAGATACCAGCAGAACTTTGATCTTGTCCACCTTTTGCTTTTGAGACTACATTTCATACACGGAAAAAAAGCAGGAGTCATCGTTAGGTTTCTGTGGTGGCTTTCAATGGAACACCTTGATATCATATCGCAGAGCCATTACAGAGTTTCCAGACAGGGAGGCAATGTCCTTGAGAGTCTTGAATACATGGGGGATTGTTAGTGCCTTTGGCTTGAACATAGTGGGCTGGTTACTTCTGCTGTTCTAAGGTCCACATGATCATACACCAAGTAAAAGCCGTCAGTCACGGTCGGTTTGAGGCACATGGACTAATAGAGTAGAGAACGTAAAGTCATGCTCACCATAGCAACAATTCCCAGATCCCCAATCTCAGCATAGTCGGTCTTAATCTTCTTCATCTCTCTTCCTGTTGACTCCGCGATAGCTTTCAAAAGCAGCGACTCTCCGATGCCCAGTTCAAGTCCTTCATATTCAGGACAGAGCTATATTTCGAATATAAGAATCGGTCAGTCAGGCTCATGGCTGATACAATGGTACAAGATGTCCAACCGCACAGTGACAACACTGCGACATTACCTTGTTAATAGACAGGTAGATAACTGTGAGCAAACTCTCTGGACTGAGCTTGATGACTTGAATCAAAAATTTAACAAGGTAGTCCAGAATTTGAAGACGCTTTGGTGTAGCCTCGATTAACTCGAAAGTCTGGCACAAAGCCGCGTAGGGAACACTATCCAGCCAATATCACATGGGTTAGGTGTTGACAAGTCCATAGTCCCTGAGAAGTTCAGATGTACTTTCTTCTTTGATACGATATGTCACTTACGGCTCTCCTTTCTTCCAGGATGCAGCCTCGAGATTATCAGAAGACTTGGAAAACATGTCGGCCCTATAAAACCAGAGAAGTTAGTTGGACTTGAGACTCTCAGATGGAACTGAATACGCGTAAAGAAGGGACATACCACTTTGCAGCTGCCTGCTTGATTTCCACCGCTTCTGCGGCCTGTTCGATGTCCTCCACTTGTGCTGCCTGCAGCTCTGCCTCTTCTTTATCAGAAGAATTGATAGGATCTTCTGTAACTTCCAAAACCTTGGGTTGCTTATCCGAATCTCCTTCAATTGCCTGCGTCTTTGGTTTTTTAGGGGAAGCAGGGTCAAGCTTCAATTTCTTTGTGGTGGTCGTTAATTCGTGCTCTTGAGTAGACGAATGTTCCTGGGTCTCCTCGGCCACTTTTGCAGGTTCCTGAGCTTCATCTTCATCATCCGACTCGATAACTCGGCGAGATCTCTTCTTGGGTTTTGAGTTTTCTATTCCAGGTTCCAGACAGTTAGATGTGATTGAGTCGCTGGAGGTATCTTTGATGGCAACAGGACTTGAAAGCGCATTTACCTTGAATTGTATCTTCTTCTTCCATGTCAATATCCTTGGAGGGAGCCTTATCCTCGGAGGGCTTCTTGGTGGGCTCTGAACTCGAGTCCTTGTTGTCATTTGCTCCATTCTTATTGTCTGAATTGGCATCTGACGCCACCAAAGCCAGCTTGGGTGCCCCGAAAGATCTACATTGTCGATGAGGAGGGATGAGCAAGTTAGTGGCTGTTTCCACAAAACTAGTAGCTTCTGGATTCTGTCGTAAGGAGTGCAGGGTCCATACAGTCGTGATTGGCGAAGCGACATTGTCAGGAAGGCGCAATGGGAAGAGGGACAGTCTGAATTGTCACCCAAACTCGGTGGACGCGTGAAGACGGTGGCAAAACAACAGGTGAGACCCTTAATAAATCCAAGCAAGAGTTTTGAGCGGTGCGAGAGTGTCCGGATCGCACTGACCCACAAGATCCTTTGAGCTGTCGAACCATGCCCGGGGGAAGAGGAAAAGGTAGAAGGAGAGGAGGAGGAGGAGGAGAGATAAGAGAAGGCATGAACTGGCAGCGATCCGCCCTGGGACAATCCCGGAATGTGCAGCAGGCGAGAGCGCAAGCAAGGCGCTTATGTATTCGACATGCCTATGACGCAGACACGGACGCGTCAGGGTCAGCAAGAGAGACATATGGATGGAGCGGAGAAGAGGAAAAAGAAAAGGAAGTCGAAGATAACAGGCGACATGGCGACATGGCGGGCGGGACATGGAAAACAGGGCACAAGGCGAAGGGAAGGCACGGACATGATGGCCCCAGTCGGTCAGTCACACAAGCGGAGAAAAGAGAAAAGACAAGGTGATATCATTTTTTTTTTTTTTCTCAACAACACGTTTTTCTTCTTTCTGTCCTTCTTTCTTTTCTCCATTCCATTCTTCCTCCGCTTCTTCTTTTCTTTCATTCTTTCATTCATTCGTAATCACCGCCCTTCGCGCACTTGTCTCTCAGTCTCCCCTCTCCTCCCTCCCCTTCCTCACCCTCCTCGTCCTCCATTCCTCCGCCATGGCTCGCAAGAATGCTGGTTACCAAACCCTTCCAGAAACAACCGGCCCCACCCTCACCACGCCCACAGAGTCTCACCCTCCCCAGCCGCCTCTTCCCAAGAGCGCCAGCCAGAGTAGCATAACAAACAGCAACAACAACAGCAACAACAACAGCAATAACAACTCTTCCAATGCCATCTCTGGTGGGAGCGCGGGCGTGCCACCAAAGATCATTAACCCAACCAAGCAAGCATTCACCCAGCAGACAAATCAGCTGCAATCGCCCATTCATGCCCAGATCCCAGGTGCCAGCAAAGTCAGTGTGGCCGCAGGGACTGGCTCAAATTCGAGTGTAAACTCTGGCTCTGGTGCCACTGGATCCGGAAGACCCACGGCCTTGACGACTGCCCACAATTTGCCTCATGGTAGCACAGCTGCCGTCGGCGCTGGTACCAGCACGGCTATTAACCGAGGCAAGGTTAAGCAGCCCATGAGAACGACCAAGACAAGTCAAAAGTTGACGCTTTTTCCCGAAGAAAAGGATGTCCCTGTTCTGGAGGACGAATACGTGTTTGATGACACGACATATAACCAGATCGGACAACTGTCGTCCAGCATGTAAGTCCTTATTTCCATACAGCGACCGATCGTTGAAAAGTGTTGATCGCTTAAGCTTGTGTTCAAGGAACATGGTCTGCTGGATTGGGTCAATGTGCACTGCAGCATTGTTAGTTGAAATTCTAATCAGTTGGATGGAAGCTAGCACAAGAGAGGCCCTTCTTAACGATCTCCCTAACCCTTCTTCGTCTTGATGACCACTATCCGATAGGGCGAGAAACGATGCTCACCGCATGAGTAAGCTGGACCGTCAAAAATTGCCTCGAGTGATTGCCTACTGCACGGCCTCGTCCTATAGAATGGATGATCTGTTCAACTATCTCCAATCTAGAAAGACCACGAATGGTGCGGCGCCCAAGCGATTCGATGAATGGTATGTTTGTGCAATTGACTTTGCCCAACCAATTACCACGCGAGATGGACTAAGTGGACGTGCAGTCTCTGACCAGGGAACCATCTCCGAATGTTTTTTTTTTCGCGCGTCCCCTTGTTTTTCTTCACTCTCATTCTACGATGTCTTGGAATGCTAACCACCGTTTGAAAATTGGATAGTATTTATACTCCCTTCTCTTACACAATATCCTCAAAACCTCCATCGACGGCCGATCTTTTGGGACTGGATGAGGCTGCGACAAACGGATCGCGTCTTTTGCATCAGCAGCAGCAACAGTCCAAGGAGTCTATTCCCGAAGTCCTTTACTTTGACTATGGTGTCGTCGTCATCTGGGGAATGTCTGAGCAAGAAGAAGCGAGACTGTTACAGGAGCTATCGCGTTTTGAAGAGGAAAAGCTTGGTGAGCTGTTGTCGAATATAAGGGATGTAAAGACTGCGCTATCCGATACGACAGATGGACTAACATTATTCTCTTATCAATAGATGATGAAGATGTCGAAACTGAGGAATTCTCATACCATTACAACTCTCAGTATCAGCCAAGGTAAGTAAAATAGTCAGTGTTCGTTAGTTCTGATTTGCAATTGAATACTGTCGATCAGGTACTAACTTTTAGATGTATGTTAGGATTTACAACGATGTCATCACTTTGAAGAGTGCTGGAAACTACATGGTCAAGCTGACCATTTCTCACGCCGTTGCACAGTCTGTGAAGATGACACTTTTTGAAGGATTGATTGAAAATACCATCAACGCTACGAAAAACATTCCTCAGACCATGGCCGAGACAGGAAAGGTTCCAATGTCTAGGTAAGAAGTCGGAATTATAAATGGAGACTGTATATTGAACAGCGAACAGTGTTGGAAAGAGATTACTCACTCTTCGATCTATTTTCCCTTTGTCGAGCAGAACTGCGATCACGAAAAAGATTGGTCAGCTGTTTATCATGAGAATCAACGTCAACTTGGTCAGTAACATTTTGGACACGCCTGAAATTTTCTGGTCTGAGCCGTCGTTCCAGCCCTTGTATTCCGCCATTAGAGGTATGAAATCAAAACTTTTTTTTGAATATGAAGGATCGCTACAGAAAATAGACCTTGAATTGATCCGCAACCGCTTACTAGGTTACCTGGAAATTGGACAACGTGTCGAGTTACTGAACCAACGGACATCTGTTATCAGCGATCTTCTGGACATGCTCAAAGAACATTTGACGTCGTCGCACGGTGAGCAGTTGGAGTGGATTGTGATTATCCTCATTTTCTTTGAAATTGTCATTGGAGTGATCACCATTTGCCTGGATGCCGTCAGCTATAGCCGTGGCGGCGGCGGACACTAAGCCGGTCCGTCAGCTCGAGACCAAGAGGACGGACACTCTTTTTGAATAGAATAAAAAATAAATTAAAAAAACAAAATCCCGTGACCGCGAAGAAATCTCGACAAAGAAATGCACACCTGCAATCAAAGTTCCTCTCCATTGCATTCTTGTTTCATCGCACCTCTCCTTCAATCTCTGTATCCCCGCGATTCGACTCGACTCATCCCAAATGTCTGCCCAAGCTAATGGGTCTGGTACGTTCGCTCCACAGGACAGGGGGATTAGGCGCTTCTCGTTCCCTCAACTTGCAAAAACAAACAAGTCGCGTTTCTTACATACTTAATTCACCTGCCGTCATCTCGTCATTAGGAGCCTCATTAGCTCAAAAATACCAAGAAAAGGTCCAGGCGAGGAGACGCGGAGCAGGGTACAGAATGGATGGTTGTAGCAATTCACTCATGTCCAAGGGACACGTCTTAGGGGCTAAATGGTCTGATATTGCTTTCTTTCTAGGAACCGGGATACAAAGCACCGTGGATTCACCCTCCTGAAATCAAATGACAAAGAACAGGAACTCAGCGAGCATGGAGCTGCGAAGGAAAGTGTCTCCAACTCGGCGGCTACAGCCATGACCACTATTGCCGCTACTACTACTACGACCATGACCACGCGGAGTGAGGCCCAAGCATCAAGGAAACAACAACAACAACAACAACCCGCCACGGACTCTACAATTTCAACATCGAAAAATAAAAAGGATACAGCTGGAGGGTTGAGCGAACGTTTTCAGGAGCGACTTCAAGCACGCCATCGAGGAAATGGGTAAGGACCTGAGTTTTCATATTCATGTGAAGGACTCAGCTTAAAGCACGTTAATTCAGACCCTGACACTGCAATTGCACAATTTTAGTTCACATCAACCGGGCTTCCGGAACTTTAAGATTACAGCTGATTCACCCACAGCAAGGCGGTCAGCAAAAACCCTACCAACAGAGAGTCAGTCTGCAAAAATCCTACCAGAAGAGAGGCCAGCAGAAAAACAGCCAGAACGAAGAAGGTCTTCTCGAAATTCATCACAACCAGCCCCGTCATACGTGGAGAATGAAGATACTACGACCCTCGACTTGCCTACAGAGCCAGCGCGCCAAGAACGACGTTCCAGGCGACCCCGTTCGCCGCCACATGTCACTATCAAGGAGGTCGAACATGAAACTATATTGGATCAAGGACCTGAGGACTCTTTTATGGATGCAGGAGAGATGGACGTTATCATCGACAACCATGATGAATCGCTACCACCACCACCTGAGGAGCCTATGCCAGCAACCACGGAACCCGCAGTCAAGCAGGCAGAACCCAGCAAAAAGAGCAAGCCGAATAAACGGAAACCCACCACTGGTGCAAGTAAACCCGCACCTGCTACAGTTAAGAAGCGCCGACTCATAGTGGATGAGGTGGACGAAAACGAGGACCCGGATCTTGCTCAAACAAACCAAGTCAAGGCAGCGAACGGTTCCATAACGTCATCCCAGAAGCAGAAAAAGGGCGAGCAAAAAGTCACGTCAGGACCAAGTAAAACTCTTGGAGCTGATTCTGAGGGGGAGGATTCCACCACGACGAGAACAACAAATACTTTGAGGTCAGGAAAAAAGCCCCTTCGACAAACAACTTTGATGCACCTTTCATCCAACAATTCCAGGTCTAAAGATGGCGGTGACAAGGCCGTAGAAGCTTCAACCTCGAGAG
Source organism: Entomortierella parvispora (assembly GCA_963573315.1). Lineage (NCBI taxonomy): Eukaryota > Fungi > Mortierellomycota > Mortierellomycetes > Mortierellales > Mortierellaceae > Entomortierella > Entomortierella parvispora. The sequence goes on from OY752145.1 coordinate 388,417, forward strand.
CAATGGAAGACGACTCGGACGGCAGTGATTCTGATTTTGCCCAAACGCAAGGAAAGGTCGACAAGGCAAATGGAATGGCGCCGACCAAGAAGGCACCTGCGAATGGGAGCAGGAAAGGACTCTCTGACCAAACCGTCAAAACGTATAAACAGCTTCAGATCCACTGCCTCAAATACTGGGGTCCTAAGGCGCCTGTGAGTCAACCGGCTAAAGTCAGTCAGCAGCCGATAGTAGAGGCTGCAGCAGAATCGGAGAACGCAGGCACGGTGACAGCGGCTAAAGGGCCCATTGAAGTGCCCCGAAAGACTGTCCAGAGCGTACTACAGATTGACCAAGCACCGTTGAGCGAAATGGATGTCATTGCAGAAGCTGTCCGAGGCGTCGTCGATAAGTTCATGCAAGTGATCGTGATTACCATTTGTGTTGTCTTTTTTTCAAACTTGTGCTGACATCTCGTTTTTTATATGTTATATATTAGTGACCGGATGGAAGATCGCGCGATGGCCAAGGAGCTCTTAACATTCCGAGGTGAACTTGAGTCATTGCTGATCGAACAAGTCGACCTTCTGGATGACCACTCGGTCTTAAGAGCTTCAGTGAAGAAGGCGGCAGCCCTGAAGAAGGAACTTCGGTCACGGCTTCTGGAGACCCAAAGGACGCGACAACGTACTCGTCAGGAATTGAAACGCGTCCGGTCTAGTTTTGAAAGAGAAGAACGGGCACGGCGTCGATTGGAGGAAACTCATAAATTTTTGACAGATTTGGAGGCCCTGAGGGATGAGGTTGCTAGTTCGGATAATGGACCAGAGATCAATGCTCAAGACCTCGATCCAAAGGACACTAAGGTAATGCAAAATGGAAATGAAAGATATACCTCAAATTCTTGTCGATTAAGGAAAGATATCTGATTTCTGTGTCCTTTCATCTTTCTCTTCTAGACTGGACTCCAAAGCTTGCTGGCAACAGTGGGAGCTCGGTGTGGAGGCGACTCTGGATTGACAAAGAGTAGTGATACTGAGCCGACTGGGGTCTTGGGCGCGCTCAAAGAGTTCAACCAGTTGTTGGAATCGTTGGAGAAGAGTGCACGAGGGATGCCATTGGTTTCTCACTCTCAACAGGTTACATCCACAAGGGTGTTTGGATTCGACGATGACTCGGATTAGTGTCAACAAAGCGATGGAGTCATGATCAAGAAACAATTAATGTGCCTTTCACCAAATACCCTATATTTTCATAAATGTGTACAACACTCTCTTCTCCTCTTGTATTGGCACTGTTGCTGAACGTTTCCAGTTTGCTGTTAAGCGCAAAGTATCATAGGACTGTTCAACTTACTCTTGACCCGAGATCAAAGAGATGTCATATAATGCATGACCGCAAGCTCTAGGATCTGACAGGATAGTACAACCCCTTACAGCCCGGGTTCCCGATTGCCGACATGGGTGTCCTGCACAAAGACCTATCAAGGCAGATCACACATCCTGCTGCCTTGTTGCAATGATATATCTTAGGGGGTTGGCGTCCTGGGGACCAAAAGGAGCTTGCAAAATTGAGGGGAAGGGGAAATATGTACGATACCTCACTTGAAGTCCAAGAGGACACACGACACTTCAGTCCAACTCGCACAGCTATGGCTGCACAGGATCCACTGCGTCCCCCTTCGCCTCCGTAACCCCCTTACGAACCGAGCTCATCCGATCCCTCTCCTTGACCCCCCCTTCTTCGCCTTTCCCCCGTTTACGTGTTTATCCGCCGACTATAAAAGAAAACCCTGCCCACCTGGCTTATCTCGTTTTCATCCCCACTCCTCAATCGTCAACGACTCCCTTCTTCCTTCAAACAAAAACAATCCCGAATCATGGTCAAATCATTTTCAGCTTTCCTAGCTGTTTCGCTCTCGTTGCTTCTTGCAGCTTCAGTCGAATCGAGGCCTGCTCCGTCAGGCCAGACGATCGCAGTGGATTCGGAAAGCTCATTCTGTTTGCTTCTCCCAAAAGATCGCGGTGGAAATGTAGGTGAAAGTGAACTAGCCATTCTCGTGGTCCTGGCTTTGAAGCTCGATTGAGATCTGCAACCAGACTAACGCGCTGTTCTCGCCCAAAAAAAAAAAGATTGCCGCTAGTGAAGACTCTGCAATTGCCTTTTGCACTACCGAGGCTCTAGAGTCCTCTTTGGGGGCCAAGGCCCTCCCGAAAGGGTTTATCACGTCGGCCCATATCAGCCGTAACGAAGGAGAAGGATGGATCCAAGTGACCGGTAAGATCGACCGATCCAAGTACGGCCTCGCTCACAACGACGGAGGCGGACAGTACGATGTTAAGGCCCCACAGGGGTCTTCATGTGCTGGATACAAGGCCTTTGTGCAGATCACAGAGCCGGACAACGAGCGCTATTGCTTGCGCTGTTGCAAGGACCCATCCCATTGTCCACGGGGTAAATCTACCAAAGGCTGTGAAGATGTCCTGGGAGGAACGTACTCGTCATAAGAAAGGGATCCCCTACCCTCCGGACGTGTCGATCTTCTCCTTCACACTTTGTATATACATACATGATAAAAAGAATCTAGTTCAAGTCTTCAATTGATAATTGCTTTGTGCTTGCTGATGTTATTGACGCTTCGAACTGTATTGGAGACCCTCCGTGTTGTAGAGATATCTCTCTCGTTTCCAAAGAGACAGACATTGCTTTCTCACCAAAAAACAATCGTATCGTTTTTTAATTGTTATTCACCAGGAACAACTGTTATAGCTGAGGGTATCGTGTTGAAAAGAGAGGATTAAAGGAGAGGTGATTAATAAGTTCCATCGATAACGGACTTGCATCCATAGGTGCTCTTTCCGACCGGGCAGTCCTCCTTGGTCTGGCAGCAACGCATGCAGTAGATCGAACCATCAGGCTCAACCATGTTGACGAAATACTTGTAGTTGGCACACATTGCACCGACAGGAGCCTTGATGTCGTATTGACCACCTTCGTCTTTTTTGCTCAGGGCATAGATCTTGGGTGTCATCCTACCCGTGATCTGAACCCAGCCTTTCTCCTTGTCTTCTTTGAAATGGGCAGTCTCGATGAAGCCCTCTGGGAAGATCTTGGCACCGGGGGCATGGGCGAGCTCCTTGGTACAGAACGCAATAGCCTTGTCCTCATTCTCGGAGATGGTGCCGACACCCTTCTTGGGGGGGAGGAAGAAGCAAAAGTCCTCTGCAGATTCTACAGCTGCGATCTGACCGAACTTGGCCTTGCGAGCCTCAACCGACGAGAGGACGAAGAGGGCAGTGGCTGAGAGAGCAATGATGGAAAAGATTTTCGTCATTGTATTTTTTTTTTTTGGTGCGTTGAAAGATTGGTAGAGTCGAGGGATGGTTGTAACGAGAGACTGTTGACGGAGAACGAGGATTTATAGGTGTGAAAAGGGAGACAGAGAGGACCAGGACAGGACGGCAGGCCAGATCTGTTCCAATCTTCATACAAATACTTGGTTCCAATGAGCAGTGTTCCTGGATAAATTGTTCTTACGTCAAGTGTAACGAGAGGGATATAGCTCAGGATCGAGATGTTAGCGTTGAAATAAAAGTTGAGACGGTGCCGATCCGAATGTGAGGAAACAATCGAAGGTAGAATATGGAGCGAGCCTGCTACTGCCTATTATCTGATCATCTGATAGCCCTCCGTTTACATGACAGACACGAACGCGTTCATCTGTAAAATATCTTCGTGTCCACAGCAGCCGCTGTCCATGATGAATGTTTCTTCAGAAGGACCTTCGTATCCTGCTTGGCCTTCCAAAGCCTCAGCAGTAAGAAACCCCGGTAAGCAAGCGCCAACATGCTCGACTCCATGACAAATGTTGTGAGCGTTGCACGGCTGCCCAATGGGTCCCACAAGGAGATGGACAGCTCTCATGCCTCCATCAACACCAGTTGGATCTGCTCTCGAATTGCTCTCTTCGCTTTTCTCACAGCGGGGTGGGGTTGACAAAAAGAGAATTGGGCGTGATGTCTTTTTAAGAAAGAGATCTGTACTGTACACACAGCTGAGCTTCTGGCGTGAGGTTATCCATCTGCTCATTCCCTTTGCTGTCCCTCAGTTCCACGTCCAAAATACAAGCGGCAGAAGGAGAGTCACGTTCAAACTAGGGAATCCTTTTTGCGGGCCGCCGCATTTCCTCCATCACGATTCGGTCTTCTTTGCGCCCACAAAGGGTGCAAACAAAAAAAGAAAACTAGGGTTCTTCCTTCCACAAATACGACAAACAAACTGCGATCCCAAAATAAATCTTTGCGCGCCGACACGATGGTTGCAAGGTGGACAGTGCTTTTGTTGAAGGCGCTAACCAAATATGTTCCAGGCCCAGGGTCCACGAAGGCTTTTTGTCCACATGCGTCCTCCTCAAGGACACGATCGACCAAAAGCAAACAGGGGAGAGCTGATAGTTTACTATCCTTGGTCAACAGAAAGGAACCGCGGCAGATATTTTCTCCTGCAAGAAAAGACAAGAGAAAACACAAGAATGTACGGCGTTCTCCAATCCAAAGTATATTTTTATCACTTCAGTGCAAGAGGATTGACTCTCACGGAGGACATGGAACCTTGGCGTCACTTTATCACCCTCCCCACACTGCTGACCAGGCTGGGCGCCTTCCCACCTGAGAGGGGGAGACTGGGGACGATGGAAAAGACAAAGCTCCTGACTTTCAAGGTGGGTTGAAGCAATGTTGCGTATCGAGGGAACGTCAGAGATATAAAAAGATCCTGCGGACTTGCAAACTGTGTTCCTGAAAGAAAGGTTTGAGCTACTGGTGGATTCTTTGTCCAAACCTGGATTTGGCAAGGTGTCGTTGTCTCTTTGTCTCCAAAAGGGGGCGGGAGGGAGAATGTGGACTCTCAGTAGCTGCCAGATCCATCATCCAGGTGGACAGGCGGAGAATGACATGGGTACATCGAAAAACGGTTCCTTGTTGCCATGCCAGGAGGTATGACCATTGGACCTGGGAACAGGAACTGCTAGATTTGGAAAGGTTCATATCTCCTTTTTTTCCCACCAGTCCGTACGCCATACCTTTCTCAAAACGGAGGCATTGAGCTGTCGCGTTTTTTGTCTGGTGAGGGTTATCAACTATGACTGTGAACGAACCCATTCTGGAGCTCCAGCTCAAGCACACTATTGTCCAATTTTCGGATATCCAGAGGGGAGGGGAAAACGAGCTCCTTCCGCCGGGTTATCGAATTGGGCAAAGATAGCGCTTCCTGGTCCGCACACCCCACCCCACCCCTGTGCTCAAGCGGACTCTACAGATCAGCGGGTGTTTGACTGTTGCCGAATCCGACAAACACGCCAGGGAGCCCGCGCCGATGGACGACCAAACTTTGACAAAATAGAAATCCTTCAGCGATCGTACAGCTGTCCTCTCATTCGTTGAAACAGCCGCGTGCGGAACTTGTTGCTCCTTCTCAGCTCTTTTCTCTCTCTTCTTTGGCGGAAGGACTCGCCCGGGTTGGTATTAATAGCCCTTCTCCTCTCTATCTCTCTGATCTGCTGTTGTCTTCACTCGCAGACCACGCGCAGTCTCCAGGCTTGTTGCCTTTACGCCATTCTCTCGACAAAGCTCTTGGAGACTATAAAAGGGCCTCCTTGCATACCCTTTTTTCTGCAGCCCTCTTTTCCTCGATCAATTGTGCCTTCCCTCCCTCTCCATTCCCCTATTTGAAAGAAGGATACTCAATATGCGTTCCTCCATCTTCCTGATCGCCTTGGTTTTGGCTGTCTTGATCAGTCTTGTCTCTGGCGCTGCTGTCGACAAGAAAAAGAAAAAGCATACCACCACCACCAAGAAGCACACAACCACGACGAAGAAGCACACAACCACTACCAAGAAGCACACTACCACTACTACCGCCAAGCACACTACTACGGCAGTGCCCACTACCATTACCCATGGTACCACCACGAAACCCACCAAGACCACCACCACGACCAAGACCACCGCTCACACCACGAGTGCCTCTCCCCTTCCCTCGGTGAAGCCCGGTAAGGCTGGTCAGACTGGAGCCATCTGGGACGCCAATGACTTCTGTATTTTCTTGCCCCCAAGCTACGGTGGTGACATTGCCGCGAACGAAGATAGGGCCGTGGCCTTCTGCACCAAGGATAACGTCTATGGCGCGACCAAGGCCCGTGTCTTGCCTGCCGGCTTCATCCAGAGTGCTCATTTCGTCTCGAACCCCAGCAAGGGATACGTCCAGATCACTGGTCGTATGGATCGCTCCAAGTATGGCCTCTCGCCCAAGGATGGCGGTGGCCAGTACGACATGCGTGCCCCTGTCGGCGCGACCTGCGCTGGATACGCTTCCTTCGTTCAGTTGACCGAGCCCGATGCAGAGATCTACTGCATCCGCTGCTGCAAGAACAAGTCTGACTGCCCTGTCAACCGTTCCACCTACGGATGCAAGTCTGTCCTCGGTGGTGACTACTCTTAAATCATGAGAATCCTAAATGCAAAAACATAAATAAAAAGAAATCATGAAAACATCATTCAAATGAAGAAAAGGGATGTAATGGTGTAACGACTGAAGGTTTTGGTGTCCCTGGAAAAAAAAGAGAAAGGTTGGGGTGTTCACGCCGCATCGAAGCTAAAGCAAAAGTCGAACGTTTTTTGTCGGGGGAGCTTTTTCACGCGTCTTTCTTGGATGAACCAAGGAATCTTTTGTTTCTTCACGGGTTACGCGGAAGCAACCTCTCTTGGATGAGTTGAGTGTTTCTCGTCGAGTAGCATCGATTTGGATGACAAATTCGAAAATCCCTTAACTTTCCTATGGTCATGAAAAACACTCGATTCTCAGATCCGCGACCGCACTCCCAAGTTACTGTAATTGTTTGGTGACCGGCGACTTTGAACAGCAATTTCCACTAGTAAAAAGTCATCGCCCACGAGTGGGACCAAGTTCGTTGGGTGTTTCTCTCCGAGGAGTATCGACCTGGATGACATTTCCTATGATCAAGAAAAGACACTCGAATCTCAGATCCAAATCCCCACTCGAACTTACCGCGAGTATTCGACGTCTCCCTGCCTTTAACGTCCATGATAATGAACTCATTTAGTTGTCTATTCTGGTGGAAGGGCCAGTGAGGGCGACGTTGTTTAGAACCAGTTTATTGATTGATGTTTTTCTACTATCCTGTCTCCTTTGAATTGATCCAATTGTTGATCCTCATCCCTATGATATGTTTTTTTTGAAAAGGGCGACCTACTATGGATGCAAAGAGCGACCGTCATCGATGTTTGATGTCCATCGATCTAGATAGTTTCTTCTCACATGAACCACATGACTTTGGAGGATAAGATTGATAGAGGTAGCAAAGTTGTAATAAGTCTTCTGCACTCCAAAGCGTGTGGACATTTCAGTGACAAGAACTTACCCTTTGAGAGGTTGCTGTGGACTTTGCCAAAGGAATTGGTGTCATGCGAAGTCAAACCTCCTCTGCTTTCTTCCCCGGAACTGGTCTTTGTTCCTGTTGAAAAACTCTCGCTCCAGTTCTCACCTTTCAAATGGAATCGTGCCCGGCCTGCCGCTATATGAGCGTAATACGCTGGCGGGACCTTGGAGACGGTTCGGGTGCATCGAGCGTACAGATGACAGAGGCGGTAGGTCAGCTCTTGCAATTCGTCCGCACTGAACCCAACATCGTCGTGCAGGACATGGTAATGGGAGGATCGCGAGGTCCCCAACATGCCTGCATGGCTTTGCAGGTAAAAATCAAACTCTGACGGGTGGACAATGACTGTGTCGACCACCGTCCCTGGAGGGCAGTTTCCCCTGGGGTCGCCCATACCAGCTCGCATGGCAAAGAATTTGGCATGGTGGCGCTTTTGAACGACCACGAAGGTTAACTCAGGATGGTAATCCTTATCGAGCCTCTTGAAGGCGCTCTTTAAAGCAGCCACCTCCTCTCGACGCACCTGCGAGAACTGACTCTCGGCTACTCCATCGCGATAGAAGAGGATCCGTTGTGGTGTGAGATTGGACCTGAAAACCAGCAAAAAAAAAGAGTTTAGGAACACAATGATACCACAAGGAGAGAGGGAGAGAGCGAATCATTCAAGTGATCAAGCTTACGATGCAAAAAAGGCCTGCAAGAGCTCGACAGCCATGTCTGCAAGGTCTGTGATAGTTTCCTGGCGGGCTGGTTGAATGCGAAGGGCAGTAGCGAACCTTCCTGCCCTGTTGTCCATGGATGCAGTCAGGCACGCGACCGAAGGACGATTGGTCTCCCCTACAAAGACAAGCGGGAATAGCAACACGTGCTTTCAATCTCTACCTCTGGAAGCTTGACATCGACAATGAGAATGGAGGAAGAAGATGACGAGAATTACCTGCACCAGGATGAGTAACGTCAGCACCAAAGATCACTGTCACCTTGTCCTCCAGGAAAGGAATGGACCCAGTCGCCAACCGTGAATTGATACCTCCGAGTTTGACATTCATCTTGAGGCAAACATTGGCACAGTACTGTTTCTTGGGCGTGCGCGTATGCTTTGCTTGGATGCACTGAGTCGAGACCCCAAGTACAGTGTCCGCGACGCGCTTGATCTCCGCGTACAACGGCACACCCATGTTTGGGAGGATGCAAACCAGTAGCTGGGGCTTCAATTGCACAGCATCCCCAGCTTTGACCCAGGCGACTTTCAAAGAACCTTCGATGGTCTCGGGGTTGACGCCACTGTAAACTATCGGCGGGTTCTTGTTGATAAAGGCCATGCCCATTTCATCACAGGTGATGACCATCTCGCGAATGAATAACTGGACCTGGCTCATTGGCACGTTTCTCTCAGAGTCAAAGACAAGTACACCCCAAGACTTTAACGTAGCGGCTTGAAGTAACTTCTTGTTCGACATGTTCCATGCGCCATTCATGGGAAGGAAACTAGCCTCTCCAGCGGCGGTCCTGTAGTTGATCTTGGGCGTCTCAAGGACGCGCGCCTGGATCGAAACCATTTCATTGGAGACCTTGAGACCAAAGTCCTTGAGATGATCGTTCTGGGCATAGCTGAGAATACGAAGACCATCTTTGATATTGTTGGCCCGAGTGACTGGGTCCAAGCAAGCAAATTTGATCAGGTCGGCAGTTTGAAGTCCATCAAGCCTTTTGGGGTAGCGCTGACCCTCGATAACGGTGCAGACTTCCATGGGGAGCACAGCGCTCTTGCTCACTATGACACAGGGCAATGTAGGATACACTAGGGTCATGTTGTACGCCTGTTTGAAATAGGACACAATGTCAATCGTATCTGAGGAGCCGGCCCCGTCCCGCTCCTGTTGATTGAACAAGGTATCTTTGGCCGCAGTCTTGGTCAAGCCCAAGACTCTGAAGGTTCTTGTGGAACGCTCCCGATGCGTGCCATTGATTCGCAGGCCTTTGAGATAACGCTCCACACGGTTCATATTTGGGACGGACGCACGGCGCAGATCATCTGTCGTGTCGAATATAGGGGGGCAAGAGTCAATTGGGATTCAGGCCATGGAAAGGAATACTCTGACGAGATTGAACTCACCAACGTTGCGTAGTCCGAGGATCTTGACGACCATCTCTATTAAAGGGCCTTTCTGATAGAAGGCTGTTGCCGAGACATCCAAGTTGACCATCATTTTCCCTAACAACAACAGTAGAATGGCTGCAAGATTAGCTGTGGTTTTTCTTGTCATTCATTGGAAACAGGGTCGAGTTCTTACCCACAGCTGGACGAATGGACTGGTGAAATCCACGCCAGACCTCTAAACCACCAGACAATGGTCGGCTTCCGTGGGACGTGAAGAAAGATCGACCAATGGTCTGGTAGAGCATGGCCGGCTCGTGATGGATCAGAACGTCCAAGGCCATGATCGAGGTCAGGCAATTATTGGTGATTGGGGAATGGCCCTGGAGGAATTGAGAGAGCTCACTGAGGTTGATCTCATTGACCTTCTTGATCTTGATCTTGAACCTCGGGGCAGAAGTTCCTCTTGCTCTCACATCCTCAGGGAGGACAACCTAAGGGTGCCAAGAAATGAGAATGGCCAGCAATCCGTTAGCAGAAGCCCTCATCACACTCAGAAAAGTGAAAAGAACCCCGCCCCATTGTCACCTCAAATGTTCGACTCTCAAAAGGCGGTGCCTTGGGGAAAAAGATATTCTTTCGTCCGTCAAACACTGGTCGGGCGCCTTGAAGATCAGACAAACGGAATTGGTCGATGAACTGGGCAAAAACTCTTCGGTTTGTCGACGGAGGGACATCAGGGGAAATGACCACGTCAAAGTGGTGAACTGTGATGTTTGGGAGGCTCTTCACTTCAAAAAAGTTAGCCGTGATTAGAACCTTCCGGCCTCTGGTCCCGGGACCAGGATTTCTGACAACTGTTGTTGTGGACATGGTCAATAAGGTAATGAGCTGTGGAGGTAAGCGATCAAAGAGAGAGAGAGAGAGCCTTGAAAGACCTGGTCACCCATCCTTTATTAATATACCCGGACATCGGGCTTGAATCATACACAGATAGACAATCAATCTATCGGAAGGTGATGGAGATTCACAAACGTCGACTGTTCCACTCATTCTGTGACAATATTTTATTGAAGCAAGGAGTGAGGGCGGCAATCGCAAAGATAGACGATGCTTTTTGGGCAATTGAGGACTTACGTTGAAACTAGAATCGGACCTCTCGAACGCGTGATAGTCGCGTTTTTGCCCCAGTTGCTCCACCGCAGACTGAGAGGATATTGGACCGAATTGAAGGCGTTTCATCATCAGTTGCCAATGGCTCCCAGCACCGACTTGTGCCACCCTGTGCACACAATATTTATCAAAAAGGTACAGTACGAGGCGTGCAATTTGCCCTGGCCCGGCACTGCCTGATTCGTGCACTCCAGCAGGACAGCAGGACAGCAGTTGCACAAAAAGAGATTATTTTCATTGCTCCCAAGCAGCGAAAAGATCCAATCAAAAAACAGTTGAGAAAGGCGAAGTGGGTTTTTGCCAACGACGTTTCTCTCCTGCTGTTCTCAACTTTCTCTTCTTTTCTCCCATTCCGCTTTGCCCCCACGCACTCCACCCTCTCCGTCCACCCCCCAAGTAATCCGAAAACAATGACTTCCGAAGACGGCCAACCCCTGACCAAAGAGGAGCAGTTCCATGTCTTTTATCGACAGACCCTTCAACTTCCCTTCAAAGAGAATTACGAAGAAAAGTGGCAAGAGGAGCCATACTGGGCAGCCGTCGAGGTCTTCAAGGCTCAAGTCAAGGAAATCGGGTTCGATGACCCATTGGAACGTTTGAAATCTTATATTGGAAGAGAAACATTTGAAAAAATCCGGGACAATCTTAAGGCTGGACCTCCAATGTGCTTGCGCAAGGGATGGACAAGTCCCTATATTGGAGAGAAGGTTGATGTCTTGCCTGCTCTTGAGGCCATTCACCATGTCAGAGGTCCAAAGTTCGAGGGTAAAGAACGTATTGTCCTGCTTGATTTCTGGGCCACCTGGTAAGGACACTCTACTGATGTCGCCTCGAAAGGGAAAGGTGTAGGAGAAAAGGCTGACAAGCTTTCTTCTTTTTTTGAACCTCACAGGTGCGGACCATGCATCGATCTTGGTCTTGAGCTCTCAGATCTCTCAGAGAAACGTGCGGGGCAGGTGGCCGTCATCGGTATCAACAACGAAGGCATGCTTGGTCGTCATCCTTTGATGGATGACCTTGAACTTGTGAAAAAGTTCATCGAGTCCAAGAAGGAAAACTTTCGTTACTCTACTTATGTAGACAACACTGACGAGTATGTCAGAGATAGTAAGTTACATTTTGTACCTCTCATGGGTCACTCATCTGTAATTGCTTTTCGTTTCGAAACTGACCATTATTCTGTCCTTCGGTCTTCACTATATAGCAATCTTCAAGAAAACAGGGTACGTCGCCCTTCCCTGCATCGTGTTGGTGGTTGACGGTGTAGTTAAGTTTGCTGGAAGTGGTACTAAATTTGAGGGTCATCTCGAGGAGGCCCTCAATGAGCTGTACCCCAAGGAAGCGTGAGGGAATCGACTGCTGCCTGTCAAGTCAATTGCTACATGATATAGTCACATAAAAGGACCGTCGATTCGTTGTTGTGTATGTTTGTTCGATGTATTTATTGATGGCAAGAAGAAAGGAGTTCGTAGATAGTGAAATATACAAAATGTGAAGTAGAGAGTTCCCAAGGTCCTTGCAGAGTTCACGCGCGGAATACACGCGAAATATCACGTGCATCGCCGGCGAGAAAGCACAATAACGAAACTATGAACATCTATCCTCCTCTTACGAGTAGTCACCTCCCAAGACACTCTCGCAGCCGTCGGTAGACTTGTTGGTTGGGCAATCTGACTTGTTCTTGCAGCAGCGAAGACAATAGATCTGCACATCTGGTTCGACGAACTGGACGAAGCTGCTATAGCCCGCACAGGCTGAACCAACAGGGGCCCTCAGATCGTATTGTCCACCGCCATCGCTAGCCGACAAGCCGTACTTGGAACGATCGATTTTTCCCTATATTGTTTGGAGACAAAGTCGAGAAAAGTACATTGAGTGTCACGGGAAGAAGAAAAAAAAAGAAATGGCACAAGGGGGGTGGGGCAAAAAAGCAGTGCAATACCGTGATTTGAACATAGCCCTTCGAGGCGTTGGTCACAAAATGAACACTCTTGATGAAGCCAGAAGGAAGGATCTTGGCCTTTGGGGCCGTCGGAATTGCGACATTGCAGAATGCGATTGCCGAGTCTTCACTGTCAGCAATCTATTTGGAAAAGAATATGATATTAGCCTCTTCCTACATTATTGCGCCCGGCATGGCACCGCTCGAGGAAAAGTGATGGAAATAAAGACTTACATTTCCTCCTTTATTTGGAGGCAAGAAGAGGCAGTATTGGGTGGCCGAGATCAATGCGGCCGTCATACCCGAGGTTGCCAACTCAACTGGAGCCGATTCCACGGTGGAAGAAAGGAGCAGCGCCATGGAGGCGACGAGCAATGCAAAGGAGGCCTTGACCATGTTGAACAGAATGGAGAGGTTGTTGGAGTTCAGTTGAAAGTTGAGAAAGAAATCGGAATGGTGATGAGGATGAAGAGGAGGAGAAGGAAGACGAGTGGTGTTTTGAGGTCTTTTTATATTAGAGGACAGGGTCACCTGGAAGCAAAGGCGTACGGCAACAGATGTCATCCTCCTCTCCTCCCTCCTGGATACTTGTAGACTTCAATTCAATCGGTAGAGTTGTCCAGGGTCGTGCGCTTTGCACAATCTGTCCTCCTGCAACCTACATGGGCGCAAATGGAGGTTGTTGCTGTTTTGTTGTCCACTAACAGGTTCAACTGGGCGCTGCAGAATGTCCCTCCTCCACCATCCTCCCTTTCTTCTTCTTGGTAGGATCAACTGGACAAAGTGGTATCTTCTATCTTTAGCATCACACATCGTCCGTCACATCTTTGTCTGCAGGAACAAAAACGCGTCTTCCTCCCCACAAAAATTTCTTTGAAAACACCTTGCGAGCACCCTTCAGGTTGGAAAGGAAACATGTCCAACCAAAAAAAGTACTAAAAGTTACTGGATTAGAACAGCCTTGCAATGTCTAGGTTGGGTAGCAAATAAGATGGGGAAGACGCTAAGGTGTCTGGAGGTGTCTGGCGTTACCTTCTATTCTACTTACCGTGTGTTTTTCAGGCGTTGATCTGTAGATAACTTTGAGAATGGGTTCGGTGAGAACGAAAAGTATGGGAAGGTATGGGGTGGGGTCGGATAAGAACATTCAAGCTGAAGAAGGACAAGGTAAGGGATGCATACTTCTCAGCTGACCTCTGGTTGCGCAAGTCGCAAGAAGAACCGAGCGCGTTGCTTTTTACGCCAGAGCAGTTTAAAAAAAGAATGACAAGTTTGTCCAAGGTACACAGGCAGCGGCGTCCATCTTTTTGGACAGGCAGGGGTGTCAAAGGAAAAACAGGAGGAACGGTGTTAGTTGCGCCCAATAGCCAAGTCGAAGAGTGATCGCTCGCCCCACTCCGCGAGAAAAAGACTAGAGGATACGCGGCGTGGATACAGATCACAAAAAGAAAAAGACGAAAGGAAAGAGAGCCGATTATCCGAGATCCGTGTGTTTGCGTTTGTAACTCAAGTGTTTGCATCTCGGTCGGAAAGGTCTAGAAGGGCACGTTCCTTCCAGAAAGGTAGGGTCGATGCTTCTCTTTTCGACAAAGGAGTGGAGAGTTCCCACTCCGTTCTTTCTCGCGGAATGCCACATGTCTTTCCTCATGGATCCTTCCAATAGTCTCCAGAATCCACCCATAACACTCGAATTGACTTGTTTCTTCCAATTGACCTCAGAAAAAGAGGACAAATCTTCGGTAAGTGGACCCTGCCGCAAGAGCGACGCTTTGTTCGCCAAGTAAAACGATCTCGGCGATAAATATAGGATGTGCCTTGGGTCATGTCAAAGAATGGAACCGTTGTGCTAAAATTGGACGACAACCTGCCCTCGCCGACTCTACCTTTTTTTGGGGGGATAGACGTAGCCCTGAAGACTGCAGTTGAGACCGCATCAACATCCCTACCTGTTCATAATCCTCGCCGCCTCTGGTCTCGCGCAGCACCTTTCCAAAAGTAGATTTCTCAACAAAAAAAGCAACAGCGACAACATTCCAAGAGTTTGTGCGTGTGTGTGAGAGAGAGAGAGGGAGATCCAAGCGCAACATCCAATCCTCGACTTTGAGCCCCTTAGGAACCTCTCCACATGCTAAACAACGTGGGAATGGGAACAACTTGGGAACGTTCGAGTCTAAAGACGTTTGGGTGGCGAAGAAGTTCGCTGGCGCTTCACTCTATTAAGGGCGCCCTGGTTGGCCTACCGCAAGTCCACGTGACAAAGGCACCATCCACAGAACAAAGGTACCATCCACACCTGGACAAAGGCACCATCCACAGGACAAAGACACCATCCACAGGACAAAGACACCACCCACTGGGTCACAGTCCACTGTTGGGCAATAAAGCCCGCGCTCGCAAGTCTCCTCCGCAGAAGGTGGCATCGATTTCGTGTATGACCTTGATTTCATGTCCCACAGGCTTGCCGCAACCTGTCCAAGTGGCCGGAGTGGTGCACTTGCTTACTTGCCAATACCTGCCCCAGACCTTCCACATGGACACACGACCAGTACTGTATCTTGTTTTTATTTTGTTTGTTTTGAGGATGAGGGAACAAGGATGTGGAGAAAGAAAGCGGGAAAAAAAAAGTGAGAGCTCTTTTTTGTTGTTCTCGCCTGAGAGCCTCAAGATCTTGGTCAGCCAAATTGGACCGAGCATTTTTTTGTGTCGGTGTTGTTGCGTTATTTTCCCAGGGTTGTTGAGCACCATTTCAAGAACGTGACATTATGTAAACTTGCAGAAGCTGCAGGTTATCGTGTTATCGCACAGCGCAGTAGGTGTATGGTACCGGATGAACATGATCGTGATAGCATCTTCTTTCCCTAGCTCTTCTACAAACAAAAGGAGGCAGGAACTTTGATCCGTCACTGGTGCACAATGGTTGGCAAGTCGCGAGGTAGCCTTTTAGTGTTACCAATCAGACAAAAGGTTGTGGAAATGTACCGCGAGGGTGAAGGAGAGATGCTTGGGGTTGTCTATCCATCACGAGTCAGAAACCAGGGGGGAGGGGATGGGGTTGCCGGTTAGGAGAACACAAAAGGGATGCCGGCCTATCTATCTTGTCCATGTGTTCCCAAGGAGAGAAAGCTCTGTCGGTCCTTGAAAAACAGGGTGGGTGAAAGACGTGATTTGGCGATTTGGTGGCAAAAGAGTCAGCCATGATGTCAATCCAAGGGGCAAAGGGGGAACCATGTTTGACCCCAACAACAACAACAGCAACAACCAACAACCGTAAAGATGATCGGCTTTCAAGGGGGTGACAAGTCGAATAAGGTCTGCTGTACGGATGACGAACTGAAGGAAAGGGGGTTCGCCACATGGCAAAGTTCTCCGTTTTTGCGCGTGCCTCGCCCCACTGTGCAACCATCGAGGCGCGTTCGTCGCTTGCTTCGTTCCGTTCGTTTCAATCCAAAGACAGTGCCCCGAAAACGCAAAAAAGCAGACAGGAGGTGTAATTGGCTTGATGAGTCTGCGTTTTGCTGGGCTTTGCTTTGCATTTGCGTAGGCGTTTACGTTTGCCCTCTTTCTTTTTCTTTGGAATGGGGGGGGAGGGGGAGTTCTCTCTCCGCTGTCGGTTACTGTCACGCAGTGCGACGCGGCCGATTCCGAATGGACCAACGGCAGAACCAAAAGGGGAACCACAACAACGTGGCAACGGGGGCCTGGAACAGGGACTGAGGATGAGCAAGTGAAGACTCTG
Organism: Entomortierella parvispora; assembly: GCA_963573315.1. Taxonomy (NCBI): domain Eukaryota; kingdom Fungi; phylum Mortierellomycota; class Mortierellomycetes; order Mortierellales; family Mortierellaceae; genus Entomortierella; species Entomortierella parvispora. The sequence goes on from OY752145.1 coordinate 404,801, forward strand.
AAGTAGCTCCTTTATTTTATTTTTAACGTTTGGACTGAGGCAGGATTCGCATCCAGACTGGGTCAAGAAGGGGAGGTTCTGTTCCTGGACGGAAAAACGACGGAAGAACGGAAGGAAGGAAGGAAAGAAGGGGGTGATGAGCAAGCGCAAAGTGCAGACTGAAGGAAGGAAAGAAGGGAGGGAAGGATGGATGGATGGATGGATGAAGGGTGAGGGTGGAGGTGGGATGAGCATGGTCCCATGGGCCTCTTCGGCACACATTGACACACAGCCGGGCAGTGGCAGACAGGCAGTGGTCCCACCCGCACCAGTCAGCGCGCAGAGGGAGAAGGAAAGGGAAGGGAAGGGGGGCGTCCTCTCGCTGTTCTCGTTCGACCGACGGGCGAACGCTTTTCCCCTGCCCGCGACCTGACTGGTCCGCGCCGGTCTCAGCCATGGCCAGTCTGCCTCCCTTTTTTTTTTTTTTGGTTCTTCTTTTCTTCTGTCGCGGGTCTCATTCCTTTTTTTTTTTTTTTTTTTTTTCCTTCTTCTTCTTCCTTTCTTCTTGTTCTTGTTCTTCATCTCTCTCATCAGCTCTTTTTCCCTTCCTTCCTCCCTTCCTTCCATCCCACTGTGACTCATACTCTCCAGCCTTCTTTTTTTTTTTTCCTTTTTCTTTACATTCCTCCTGTCTTCCTGTCGCTCTCTCCCTCTCTTTCTCTTCCTTCCTTCCTTCCTTCCACACACAGCACACTACGCATAGCAACCATGTTTGGCCAGCAGGTCCCGCAGCAGCAGCAGCAACAACCAAAGCTGCAGTTCCCTACAAACTACCACCTCCAGCAGCAACAGCAGCAAAACCAGAGCCAGCAGCAGACCCACCCCATGGCCATGCCCATGCCCTTTCCCAATACAAACAACCACAACAGCGCAGGCACCCCCAACAATTCCTTTGCCGGCACCATCGACCCTGGTCTGCTTCAAATGACCATGAACAGAATGGACATCTCCCAGCTCCACAACATGAGCTCGCTCTTCCCCGCCACTTCTGCCGGCACAGGCACCTCTCTCTCTAACCATCAGTCGCTCCTCGGCCGAGGAGGTCTCAGCAGCACCCCAAATTCGAACCCGTCCATCAAGCAAGAGGCGTCTTCGCCTGATTATCTGGCCTCAGAGATGGACTTTGGTGAACCCAGCAGCATGCTTTCGCCCGGGTCCAACTCGCCCTTAAACTCGCCCTTGAACGACTTCGATAGTCCCGATGATTTTTCCACGCCCAGCGCGGCCGCTGCCGGGTCTGGCACGTTTGCCAAGCCAACGCCGCTCAATATCCACCAGGGATCGTATGGCGAATCGCCTGGAACCGGGTCTCTGTACTCACCAGGTCTCGAGTCTGACTTCTTCCCCGATGGCGATTTCAGCCTGCCCAAGAGCACACGGCCCTTGGACATGAAGTTTGGACGACAGATGCACCAGGGCTCCTTGCCCACCAACCCCTTCCACAGTATGTCCATGCCTGTGCAGAGATCAGATTGGTTCGGTGCCCCAGACAGCCATCCGGTTGGATCGTTCGAGAACGCCTCTGGACTGCAGTTTGCAGCTGGAGAGATGGGCATGATGGACAGTCTCTTTGAAGATGGAGCAGAGCCAAAGTAAGTTTTCTTTTCGTTCTATCTTTTGTGATGGTGGGTCGGATTCCCACTTTTTTTTTTTTTTTTTTACTTTTTTGTTGGTACATCATCTTGGTGCCACGAGGCGTACAAAGGACATCCTGAATGGTTGGGGTTAGAAACCAGGGGCAAGCAAAAGAAGAAATGATGACATGGCTTGAGCCGGGAACAATACACAGCAAAAAGCAAGAGTTGACTCTGGCCAATCCAGCGATCCAACTCAAGGACATGGCCGTCTGTCCGCAGGGGGCCCACGTTCTAGCCCGATCGCCACCGTCGGTGGTTGATGGGTTGCAGAAATCCAGAACATGGCCGTCCTTGTGAGCCTTTTCGTGATTTTTTTCTTTGCCGCATGAATCTAACAATCAAACCTTTGCCTTGCCAATTTTAACAGGAGTGGAAACCGCGCCTTGATGTTGAACGAGAAGAGGAGGCGCCGACGCGAGAGTCACAACGCAGGTAAGCACTGATTGCAATTTCCGTAATGTCGATTCGATTCGATTATCGATTTCTCACTTTGACACCGCCACACTCTTCCTTTGGATCGCTTCTGACGCTATTTTCTCCCCTTGCTTTTGTTTCCAATAGTGGAGAGACGGAGACGCGACAACATTAATGAAAAGATCCAGGAACTTTCGACGTTGCTTCCTGAAACATATGTCGACACTGCCAACAAGCCTAACAAAGGCGTCATTCTACGCAAGTCTGTTGATTATATCCGTCACTTGCAGCAGTTGGTCGCCTCCCAGTCGAGTCGAAACCAAGAGTTGGAGGCACAACTTCAGGGCAAATCCATGGGTTCCTCAGCCGGTCTCCCCAATGGAGGCTTTAATATGAACGGAAACGGTAACAACATGGGACCAGGGCCACAGCTTCAGCAAGGATTTGGAATGATGCGGATCGTGTCTGGGGCCAACAATGAACTCTAGAATGGCACTTGGTTTGCTGAGATTAGAGGTTGCAAAGACCCCCACACTTCAAGTGATCATGCAAGGATGCATGCTTGCGTTGCCTGTCGTTGCGTGGACAACCAGGGCCCTGGAGCGGGCAATCACAACTTGTACAGGACGAGAAAGATACGACCAATCCATGCATGAGGCAGAACGATAATACCCTGACACGCACAACAAGCATTGTTGCTGGCAGACGAAACTAGTTTCCCGGGACATTGTAATACCCATTTTTTTTCCGTTTTCCTGATTCAATCACGACGACTCTTTTTTGTTCCTTCCTTTTCTTTTTTCTCTCACCAAACCACCCAACCTACCATCAGAAGGAACGATGGATGGCTCTCAATCTCTCTCTACAATTCACACACAATCGCCTGCGACGACAGCAAAAACAAATTCGCCCACTTGCACAGACCTAACCTCCACCTCCACCTCCTGCCCTTTTTTCTCACAATGTTGCGTGTTTCTCGTTTGTAAGTTTGCCCTTTTGTAAAAAAGAAAGTGAATAAAAAGTTGACCGAAAGTTGTGGATTTCTCATGAGGTTTGTGGGTAGATAGAGCGAGTCCAAAGTCTGAGCTTGAGGTGCATTGCAGCTTACAGATTTGAAAAAGTCGGGTAGCCAATGGCGGGCCAAGAATCTTTTTTGGCCCAAGGCGAACACGAGCCATCCTGGACGAGAGCCATGGACAGAACGCTATCAAAGGTGACAGGGGAGAGGGTACAAACGAGAACAAGTCCCGGCCAATGGGTGAAAGAACAGAGAGGGTACTGCAGGAGAGAAAGAGGGAGGGAGGATCGATGAACCACACAGGCGCTGACGCGTGTGCATGCAACAGGCAGAAGCAGCAGAAGCAAGAAGGAATAGAATCACAACAACAAAAAGACCGAGAAACAGACAACATTTGGCAGCAGAGGCCAGCACGTCACGGACGGACAGCGAAGAAGAAACGAGGCAAGGAAGAAGGAAGGGCAGGCCATTGTTTGTTGTCATTCAAAAGCGAGCGTGTTCCATCCATCCTCTCTTTCTTTTTTTCTTTTTCTTTCTCTCTTTCATTCTCTCCTTCTCCTCCCTCCATTTCATCCGCCATCCCCTCCCCTGGCTGCTGACTCGGATTCGACCTGACCTGACCTGACCTGTCCTGTCCTGTCCTGTTTGTTGACTGAACGACTGACTGACTGACCGACTGAACGACCGATTGAGGCGACCATTGATTGACAACTCCCCCCCGCTCACGCACGCATCCCCACCATGAACGCGCTCCTGCAGCAGGTCCAGGCATCCTACTTGCCCGCCTGGTTCGCCCCCCGTCCCGCCTCGCCCTTTCTCGACTATGGCATGACCCACTCGTTCAGTGAGGCCTCTGGCGTCCCCGAGCCCGCGCTCCGTCTGCTCCTGACGATCTTGGCTGGGTACCCCATTGCCATCTTTTACAGACTCATCTTCCTCAACAGGACCTCGTCCATCATTGGCGAGTCGGCCCGCAACTGGTTCTTCCTCGTCACCGGTCTCTTGATGTCCTACTACTTTGCCTCGTTCGATATCGTCCATCCCTTGACGACCGCGATCGGTACCTGGGCCATTTGCCGCTTCTTTGCCTTGGTCGCGCCCAAGAACAGGACTGCAGCCTCGGGTCTTTCTTTCCTGTTCAACTTTGGATATCTGTTGACCAGCTACAAGTACGCAGCCACGGAGGACTATGATATCTGCTATACAATGCAGCAGTGTGTCCAGTGTTTGCGCATGATTGGTTACGGCATGGACTTTATGGATGGGCAGCCAAAGTCGGCCAAGAAGGCCACTGGTACCCCTGTTATCGAAAAGACCTCAGAAAAGACTCCTGTGGCAACTGCCCCTGCCGCGGCTGCTGTGGCTGCGCCTGCCCGGGAAAAGACCCCCATCTCTTTTGGTCGTGATATTGCTCTGCCCGAGTTGCCTTCCTTGTCCGAGACTTTGGCCTACGCGTTCTTCCCCTTTGCGTTCTTGGTCGGTCCCCAGTTCTCGTTCTCTCTGTACAAGAAGTTTATCTCGATGAAGCTGTTCAATGTGCCAGTGCCTTCGTCTGCAGGACAGGATGAGGCTCGGGCTGCAGCGGCTGCGACAGCGAACGGGATCCCTCAAGGCTCTTTGCGCTATGCGACCCGCTGCTTCTTCTTGGGCGTGTTTTATTTGGGATTGGGACAGCTCCTTGGAGGTTATTTCCCCACCATGGCTTTGCTCGGTAAGGCGTTCTTGGAGCGTTCGTATGCAGAGAGAGTCTTTATTTTCTGGTGGACTGGCAAGACTGTCTTGAACAAGGTAAGATAATCGATCGTTGGCCAAAAAAAAAAAAAAAAAAAAAATCCGTTGGACAGACGGCATTCCCAATAGCGCCGTCCTCCCTTTCCTGAAGCTAACCAAGGTCGGAAATTTACTTTGAATACCTTAGTACCTCGGCATCTGGACTATTGGCGAGGGACCCTGTGTTCTTTCTGGAATCACCTTCAACGGCTATGATGCTCAGGGCAAGCCAGAGTGGGATGGATTGCGAAACGTGAACCCAATCAACTATGAGTTTGCGACTTCGTTGAGCCAGATTATAAACTCGTTCAACATGAACACCAACTTCTGGGCCAAGTTGTATATCTTCAAGCGTCTTCGTTTCCTCGGCAACAAGAACCTGTCGGCTCTCGGCGTGTTGTTGTTCTTGGCCACCTGGCACGGAACTCACTTGGGCTACTTCTTCTGCTTTGGACTCGAATTCATGGACATGGAGACGGAGCGTCGTTGGTCGGCTCGTTTGGGTCGCCCCATGAATGCATTCATTGCACGTCAGCAAGGTGTGGCGCATGCAGTTTCCAAGGCCGCCTGGGGCACTTTCACCTGGTTGTTGACCACAAGTGCCTTGTACTTTGCTGCGGTGCCTTTTGATCTGTTGCAGATGGACAAGTCTTTGGAGGCGGTGCGCTCGATCAACTTTTTGGGCATCTGGGTGATGTTGGGCTTGCTCGGAGCTGATATCGTCCTGTCGATTGTCATTCCCAAGAAGCGTTCTCCCAAGTCTCTCAAGACAGAGTAGAAGCCCAGCAAGAAAAAAAGAAGCAAGGAGCAGAGACGTTGATGTGTACGGCATGGAGTTTTTGGAGTGAGCTAAATAGAAAAAGACGTAGTTTTTTCATTATCAAGAAAATACCCATTCTTAACAGCATCTCTTTTCTTTTTACATTGGCTTCCTCTTTTACATCCGCCTGAGAAAAGGTCATTATGACACGTTTTCAATGGTAATTATATTGTACTATATGGGTGGGTGGGTGGGTGATGCATGTATCTATTAGCGAAGCTTGCCATCAAGTTCTAGCTTTCTCGGCACCGGTTGCGAGTTTCTACGCTCCCGCACATTGTTGGCCGAGTTTTGATTATTATAATTCTGTTGACTGGAGGATGAGGCCCCGAGATTGGAGAGGGCTATACTTCCATCAGGCAAGGTCTCGAGTCCGGTTCCAATGCCTGTGCTTCCTCCTCCCCCTCCTCCTCCTCCTCCTCCTATATTTGTTCCTGGGCCTCCTAGACTGTCCAAGGATTCTGGATGATGATGGCTCAAACCATTTAAATGAGAACTGCCGTTTCCGCCTACGCCGCCTACACCGCCGCCTCTTCCGCCACGGTCACTCTCGCCATCGTCTTCGCCCACGGTCATGAAATGGCGAGCGGGTTCCTGTTTCTTGGCCCGCCCGATCCTCCGCCGGTACCGTCGCAGTGCAAAGCCTCCAATGAGGCCGACGAGGACAACGCCGGCGACCACGAGCGCCCAGGTCCGGATGAGCGTGGCCTTGGAGGTACCCGAGGACCCGCCGTCCGAACTGGAGGAAGAAGAGACTCCAGAGGTATAAGGTGGTGGTGGCTCCAGTCCCAGTACGGTGGTGGGAGGTGATTTAGTCGTAGTCGTGGTGGTAGGGGGAAGGGTATAATTGGAGAAAATGGCAGTGTTGGTCGATTGGTGGGCTGGAACGGTCGTCGTCACGGCTACGGCCCCTTCAAAGAACTGCGCTGTGATCATATGGGTCTCCAGGGCTGGGGGCCAGGTAATAGTTGTAAAAGTCCGAGTGGGTGCTTCTGCTTTGTCTCCTCTTTCTCTTGGAGGTAAATGGAGAATGCCATCTCGTGGTGGTAGGATGGGAGGTGTAATCTGCGAGGACCGGGCGGAATCCGTGAGCGGTGGTGGGATCGGCGTCGACAATTCAATGTCGTCCTTGTCCCCGTCCTTGTCTTTGTCCTTGTCCTTGTCCATGTGTGAAAGGTTATTTTCGTCGAAAGAGATGAGGGGAGGATGAAGAAAATGAAAGAGCCGAACAATGGAAAAAAGAAGTTGCGCCTGGACCTCTTGGTGGCCCCTTGTCTCCGCCGACATCACAACGGTCCTCTTTTTAAGGTTTGTACTTTGCTGATGATGCAAAAAAAGCCACCTCTTTCTCTTCAAACCGTTTTGAAGTTGATACGTATTATTGAACCGAGTATTGGACAAGGACGAAAACATGGGCAAAGAGGTTTTATGATGACAACATTGGCAAAGAAAATGATATAAAAACATATGCTGGAGAGGAGGTAAAGCTACAAAAACAAATCTACAAAACAATAGTACAAACATAATAAATACATACTTCAAAGACCACAAGGCGCTACGACCGGTGATGATAAGGCGAAGACGAGGGCGACCCGTGGCTTGGAGACGCTGTCGCGGATCCTTGTCGGCTGCCGTGATGACTGCCTGCTGGTCCGCCTGCGCGGAGTAGCTTGGTAAGGTCCATCTCTGTACCTGGCGGTGCAAGCATGCCGCTATCTCTACGATGCATGCCTGAAGAATAGAGGGCATGACCAAGCTCCTTGCCGCCACTGGGAGGAGGAGTCCTCATACCGTGCTGCTGTGAATATGAGCTCCTCGGCGATGAGACCATCTGATGGGGCGGTGTCCTGGCACCATAGTTCTGATTCGAGAAATGGGCCGATGAGGATGATGAAGAAGAAGTCTGGTAGGGCACATCCATCGAGGGATCCTGCTTATCGTCACGCGCCTGCTGCCATTCAGGATATACCTGGTCCGCTGTGCTGTTATAGTCCGCACGGCTCTCCTTGGAATCTAGGGTCGCCGCCGCTGCAAAACGTGCTGCGCGCTTCAGAGTCGGACTCGAGCTCCTGCTGTGGCTCGTCCGTGACTCGTGTGAAGACGGGAACAATGACGTCGAAAGTGGGGAGGGCGAAGCAGGCTCATGACCTGTGCCGTAAAGGCCCGAATACGATTGCTTCATAGTACGGGAGCCACCATTAGAGTAAGGGGATCCCCTAGGTGTACTCGCGTTGGAGCTCGCCCTTTCGGCTTCAACGCTGCTTTGGTGAGTCTGCGATGGTGATCGATCCGGCGAGGGTGAGCTCGACGCGTTCGTCTGAAATTGTACCAGAGGAGACGACGTCATTGGTGAATACGGTGCGGTCCACTCTCCTCCCAAGGGCGATGTTGTTGGGCTTCCAGCGTGCATGTCAAAAATATAGCTCTGGTTCAAGGTCCTCGGTGGTGGACGTGTCGGACTCGAGAGCATCAGGATCGTCCTCGCTGCCTGTGCAGCAGATGGGACACCATTCTCACTTTGCTCCTCATCTTCAAAGGCGGCAGCGCTTGTCGTGGTTGGTGAAGAGTAAGTTGACCATCGTCCAGGACTCTGGACAGCCTCCTTGCTAGGAGTTGCATCACGGTAAAGAGGTTCTGGCGTCGCATGTCGGCTACTGTGTGCACTACGATCGCCTGAATGAAGGTATTGGGTTGACTGAAGGTTTGGAGATCGCTGGTAGGGTGACACATAACCTGGCTCGGGCTTTGAGGTGGCAATCTCCATCAATGACTTTGCAGGGAGGAACAGCTCCAAGTCCTTGTACTGCGAAAAAGAAGGCAAGCGCGCCCGGTAACTTGCGTAAGCTTGATTCATGCTCTCATCCATATCCATTTGGGCTGGGTCTGAGGAACTCCTTTGGTGATGAGGATGGTGAACAGAGGTTTCCTCGTACGAAGGATACAGCTTTCGAATTCGCTTTCGTTCCGCTTGCCGGGGAGAATTGTGAGCGGAGGCGGTGCTGTGGAGTTTGCGTCCTGCAATGATGGGTGAGCAAGCTGGCTGGATCAAGGATTCGACCTCCTGCAACGTGTACTTTGACCATCCGCGTCTAATTTTCAGAATGGCGTACTCCAGTCGTGTCCTTAGTCTGCGGGAAACCTGTTGTCAATTAGCGAGAGGAAAAAAGACTGTTAGACGCGTAAAAGCAAATCAAAAGAGGTGACTGCTCCAAGTATTTGTCACGTTACAAGACGAAGGAAAAAAAACACGCGAGCAAAAAAAAAAAAAAAAAAAGAGCGATCGACCCCACTGGTTGGTCCGAAGACACAGACCTGAGCGAAGGGTCAGCAGCAGCAACAGCAGCAAAGAAAGAGACGAATAGCAATGGGAGGGTCAAGGAGAGAGCCTGGCCGTTGTCTCTTTTGTGCGAGATCCCTTTCTGTTGGAGGGACAAGGCGCTACTTCCAAAGTGCGGCGTTGCGCTCAGAGAGAGAAAAAAAAGGAGAATAAGGAGGGTCTATTACCTTCAAGATCTTGCCTTTTCGAATGACATGTTCAATGGCCAATTGCTTGTTCTGATGGCGCTGCAGCTTTTGAGGGTCTTCTGTCTTGCCGTCATCCGACAGACTCGAGGCATTTGAGGCGGTTGAACTGAGATCTTCATCCATGGCACTACTGTTGATGTCGCTATTATTTGTGCTCATCTCGGACTCACCCTTTACAAGCACGGGTAAAGACGACTCGGCCTTGGATGTGGCCGCCACTGATGCTGATGCCTCAGAGGCGGAGCTCGTTGGTATCGCGACGCGCTCTACTGCTCCAGTGGGCTGAACTGCGGTGGTGGTGGTCAAAGGTATCTCCGCCGAGCTGAGTGCGGTGTTATGACTGCTGCTGCCTTCACTGCCGCTAGTTCTCTCCGCAGCATCATTTGTTTGAAGGTCATGGCTCGCTCCGGCTGGAGCAACTACGGTGGAAGGCGGGGCGGTCGTCAGGGTGGCTGCAGACGTTGTTGTGGGTGGTGGTACTGCCAGGGTCATTTCAGAGTCTACGTTCTCGTGGATTGTAGCCGACAATGGTGGAGAGTGCATGCCCGAGGTCGGAGTGGAGGCAGTGGGCGGGGTTGAGGCCGAACTGAACTGCGAAACGGTGATGGTTGAAGAGGAGGAGGTTGGAGCTGGAGGGAGAATGGAGGGAGCGGGGATCTTGACGTGGAGACTCGGGCTTTGCTTTGCTGTAGACATTGCTGGTTGGGAAATATGTTGACGCGCGGGTTTGTAGCAATGACTAAAGGGGAGCAAGGGAGAAGGAGTGGAAGAGAGGGCGAGAATGCAGCGGCGTGGAATGGGACAAGATGAGGAAGGGAGGAGGAGGAGGAGGAGAGAGGAGGAGCAAGGCTGAGGAGAAGAGAAGGTGGAAGGAAGAAAAGCGCGGCAAGCGGGTGCAAAAGGCCCAAAAAAAATTTTTTTTCTTCATTTTGCCCGTTGGCCCATTGCATCCAGAGGGACCAAGAGAAGGGACGACAGCATGGCGAGACGGCGACGCTGGACGGTGCTATCCTCACCCCCTGTCACTATTTCTGTCGCCCTTGCAACGGTCCGCTGGGACCATGGTCGATCATCTTCACCGTCATCCTCGCTGTTATGTCTGGACCAGGGAACAAAAGACACGACACGTGTCGGGGAAAGCTCTCTTAATGCAATCTATCTGCGTGCGGTCGGAGAAGCGAAGGTGACGAAAGGAGCAACGGCAACACCGAGGTTGAGAGTGGCCTCGCGCGAGAGCAGTCAGCGACTCAGCGCACAAAAATAATGTGAAGGGGCACACGAGAGCGAGTAGTCTTCCTCTTTGCTTCTTTTTCTTCTCATAAGATCGTTTTCCCTAGGAAGGCCATTCCTCAGTGAGGATCGACTACGTCTTGTCGGCTTGGACGCGTCTGTTCTCGGCCTAGGGTCCAAAAGAGGGCAATGGATCCTTGATCTGCAAAGATTACTGCTGACACACGCGCTCACCTTTCTCCCGTCCAAAGTCCATCGCCTCCTTCGATTTGATAGAGGACTACATTAACAATGGCCTAGATATGGACATGGGTATGGACAAGGGTATGGACAAGGGTATGGACAAGGACAGGACAGGACAGGACAACTTTTAGCTGGCACAGGGCCACAATCCTGATAAGGACGCGGTCCGCATGAATATGCAGGGAGTGTTGTCATGCAAACCAAACAAGAGCAGGAGTATCAACGACAAGTAGGGAAACATGACGCTGGCCGCTCTTTTTCTTTCTCCTTCTTTCCCTCTCTTTCTTCTCTTGGTCGTGCTACTTCTTTTTTGGCGGGCAAATGGACAAATCCCGAGACGCTCATCACAAATGACAAACAATGAACCCGCCAGCCGTGGCGAAGGAATGGTATGAGATGGGATGAGATCTGGATGAATCAACCCCAGAGAGGCCTAATGTGGTGATGCCTGTGCTCTCTCGGTTTTGACCCCACACACCGAGCGTTTTCCTCTCTTTTTTTTTCTTTCCTCCTTTCCTCCTTTCCTCCCACCCATCTCCTTTTTCCATATCAGCTATATCTTCTTTTTACTTTTTCCCACCGCGCAAGAGTCAACCACCAATTGCCCTAGTCCTCGAACAAGAACACAATGCCAGCTGGATCTCTGACAGCGTCTGTGGTCGCGATCCTCGGTCTCGGTGTCGCCCTCCACCAATACATCGAGCGCCGCGCCACTGGCACCCTCACCGACATTCACACAAGCGATACCCTCTACGACCGAGCGCGGTTCGGCCACATCCTGGATTATGATGCCCACTCGCTGATTCTGCACGGCCAAAGGACCCTTATCCTCTCGGGAGAGTTTCACTACTGGCGCCTGCCTGACAAGACTCGCTGGAAACCCATCCTAGAACAATATCGATCGGCCGGACTGAATTGTATCCGTATTTACTTCCATTGGGGATTCCATTCGCCCGCGCAGGGCAAGTATATCTTTGATGGCAACCGCGATATAGAATACTTGCTCCAGCTCTGCGAAGAGATTGGACTGTACGTTCTGGCAGCTCCAGGACCCTACATCTGTGCTGAGACCCAAGCTGGAGGTTTCCCGATCTGGTTGGCGGCCCACCGCGAGATCAGATTGAGGCACATGAAGACGAACTTTTGGAAGGAGTATGATCCAAAGTTTATGGAGTATTGTGTCGAGTACTTTGAGCACATCCTGCCTATCCTGGGTCGGCACCAGATCACGAATGGGAAAGAAGGGTGTGTCATTGCACTCCAGATCGAGAACGAAAACTTTCAACATGTCTTTGGGTACGCGATCGGATTGCACGACGACATGAGGGTTTTGGCAAAGACGGCGAGAGACTGCGGGATCACTGTCCCGTTGTTTACGAACGATGGGTTCGAGCAAGGATCCTTTGTGGTCCAGAATGACCCCAGGAAGAACAAAAAGGACTTTGGCGTGGACTTGTATGGGTTCGACAAGTACGTAGGTAAGCAAACAAGAAAGCGGGAAGACAGAGCTCGTGTGATAGTTAGTGCAGCAATTACTGCAGGCGCGCTTTGGTCCGCGGACTGAACGTCTTTTTCTCCTTTCTTCCCTTTTTTTCTTTCTTTTTCCTTGTCTGCATGGCAAAGTGTTCACACCCAACAGCGAACCAAGCTCATGGGTCGTCAACAGAGATCCTTCCCAGCTCAAAGAGTGGGATCCTACTACTGTACGATCCGAGCTCGACTCGATGGAAAAGAAAGTCCGTTCCTTTGGTCATGCCAACCTGAAGACTCCCATCTTCATCCCTGAACTCCAGGGGGGTTGGTTCAACCACTATGGGCTGACGTACACCTACGATGCGATTTACAGGTTCTACGGCGACAAGTATACTCGATTGATGCTCGATACCGTATTTTCCCAGGGTTGCACCATGTTGAACTTTTACATGTTTTATGGCGGCACCAATTGGGGCACCATCGGCGACAGGTACGCTAGAAAGGCCATGAGAATGAACCATACCATTCATGTTGCAACTTCAGTTGACTGACCGAGAGACATGACTTCTTGTTTCCTCTTCAGCGATGTATACACGTCTTATGATTACAGTGCAAGTATACGCGAGTTCGGACTCATGTCCGGTCGTCTGAGAACGCTCCGCCTTGGTCTTTTATTCCTTCAGTCATTCTCGGATATCATGGTCCAGACTGACGAGATCTCCAACAAGAGGTCAAGAACTGTCAAATCGTCTGTTTACAACACGGTCTGTCAACAGCGCGAGTCCAGGGTTCTTACTTATCGCAGTGGCCCTGTCGAGTTGACCTTTATTCGCAACTTCTCTCACAAGAAGATCGAGCAGTTCGAGCTGTCATATCTTTCAGATGAGCTCAGCGATAAAAGAAGGGTCACAAAGCTGAAGTGCTTTGCCCCTTACAAGTCCTCGTTTATTGCACTGGGCAACTACACGACTCTAAACCGAGACATTCATTTGGTCCTCTCGGCTACTCCCATTCATATCCGCGGGTTCTCGGGCGGTGACCTCGGCAAGCTTTACCAGAAGCACCACCACCCTCACAGGTCAGAAGTCTGGATCGCTGCCTTGGCTGGTCGTGGCCCCACGGAGATGGCCTTCCGAGGTCATTTGGTGATCCAAAGCGCCGGTGGATACAACATGACGGCTGAGAACGGTATCAAAATCCGACCATCCCCCGGTGATCGAGGCGTCTGTGTGCTGTCAGTTCCTGAAGGAGCTAGGGATGCGTTCGTTGTCCTTGCCAGTCCTAACCAAGCTCCCACGGATCCGGTCCTCCACATCATCTTCTTGGGCCAGCAAGAGCTGTCGACTCTGTATTGCTACTATGATAACCGTCACGGCCGCAGACGTGCCGACGGCAAGCACTCGGCTGTCGATGCCAGTGCGATGGCGTCCTCTCCCAAGATTGTTACTTGGGGATCTTACAATGCCTTGTATAATCCTGATCAAAAGACTCTCACGGTCGAATCGACTGAGGCCCAAAAGGAGATTCATATCCTGTCCTTTGGCGACGCCAACACTGTTCCCGTGAATGAGCTTTCGGATTTTGGACCTGGCTTAGCCTTGCAGACTATCCCGTTGACCGAGAACGATACAGTCCTTGAGGCAGCCCGAGGTTCCTATGCAGGATGGGTCTCACGTAACCAAAGTGGATTGGACCTTTCGAGATGGCAAACTCGGACGACGGATTTCAGTATGATGGACTGGAAGGAGTGCCCACGCAAGGCTCCCAAGTCAGACCTATTTGAGAACGTCAGCTTGGATTACCACTTCACATCTGGACACATCCTCTACCGCGCTCAGTTCAAGACCACGCCTTACCATCGTCGCTTTGGAGGCATTGTTGCCGCTACAGGCAAAGACGCCCAGCCGATCTGGCTCAAGCTTAACTCGCGTCATCGAGTCATTGCTTTCGTGAACGGCATCTGTATCGGATCCCATATGACCTACTCCAGACAACTGATGAAACCCGGCGCCAAGATGGGCTATGATCCAGTCTCGCGTGGAACGCACAAATTCTTGATCCCGACCAAGGCTCTCGAGGCTGCAGCTACCAAGGGTTTGATCCATGAGCGTCAGAACTCTGAACCCAACCCTGAGCGACAACGGCTCCTTGCGGCCTCGCATGCAGAACAGCAGACGCACGAGATTATCCTTGTGATCGACTCGTTTGGGTTGAGTCGTCAGCCATTTGTAGTGGATGACATCCGTAACCCCCGAGGATTGCTTTCGGCTAGGGTCGAGGGCAAGACGGTAGTCAAGGACAGCGAGAAGTGGCAGGTTGCAGGTGTGGACGTGCGAGAATTGGATATGGCCTACGGAAGCACCGGTTTCCCAGATGAACACGAGTCCAAGGGCTGGAGAGCGACGAACGAATCTCCCTCATCGGTCCCAGACCGAGGTGTGACTTGGTGGCGTACTCAGTTCGAGGGACCCCCTTCGGCCGGTGTGCCTTCTCCGCCCGTCTCTGCTGCTTCGTCGTCTTATCGCCATAACCCCCCACCACCACCAGAGGATGACGGTACAGGTCTCACCGCCAACATTCCTCTCTGCTGCAGAATTCGAGGAGAGTTCTCGGCGATGATCATCCTGAACAACGTCTTGGTCGGTCGTTATTTCGGCTCGGATTCGCCTCAGCATGACTTTTATCTCATGGACGGATTGATCCACAAGGCAGGCTCTGGTAGGCTGAACGAGCTCAAGGTGATGATCTATGGCTCAGAAGCTTCTTCCTCCAAGGATTCATTTGCCCACATCCAGATTTTGCCATGGATTGTCGAAGATGCCCAGGGACAGCTTGGTCAATGGAGCGGAAACGCCATGTTTGATGCGTACGAGAAATCAGCGCCCATGGCTAAAGAACTCCAAGCCGGACCGTTCTGGACCATGCGCCAATCCTTCGCTCTCGGTTCCGAGATCTAACGCGAATGAGTCTGTCATTCATCCCTTTGGTTCCGGGATGGAAAAAATATCCTGAAATTTGAAATAAAAACTCTCGACATCGACACACAGGGGCTGCCAGCTGCTTTGAGGATAGTTCATCCGTCCATGTTTATTACTGATGTGTATTCTGTTTGGTGGGTAAAGATGAGGAGATAAACGACGAAAACAAAGAATGTCTTTCTCTCAGTCCTCATCCATATCGTCTGGCGCAGAAAGTTCGTCATCTTCTGACATTGGCCGACTGGCGTCTTCTGTTTCTGACCGAGGTTCTTCGTCATCCTGTTGTTCCTGATCATCGTCTTCTCCTTCCACAGCCTCCATATCTTCTCCCTGTTCTTCCTGTTCCTTGGCGGACTGTCGCCTCTCTAGTGCTTCTGACAAAGGCATAGTCTTTGGGATGACGTCTACAACAACAAAAAAAGGAAGAAAAATCGAGTAAGAATTCAGAGCCGGATGTTAACCAGGGTCTACATCCGTGTGAATACATGTTGTCTTTACCTTGAAGGAACTCGAGTGAGTCGTATTGTGTTACTGCCGTGGCTATCAGGCATCCACAGAAATCGTATGTGAGTTTGTTTGTTTTGCATTAGACCCACGAATGGGTTTTCGTCCTTGGCACTCCAAGTCAACTCTTTTGCTCGTTTCTTCCCAGGGGAGACTGTCCTTACCGAGATGTTTGTAGAATACACTCTTCTTCTTTTCAATCTTTGCCAAGTTGAAGGCTTTTTGTGTGAATGATTCTAGAAAGCACTCCTACAGAGGGGATCAGCGTACAGAAGAAGTGTCAGCAAAGGACCTCATTTTTTCTTCTTCCTTTAGTATCCAGGGGACGGGTCGGAACTGAGGATTTCTGGTTCTTACGGTGGCGAGACTGATCAAAAAGACGGCATCGTTGCTGACGAGTCCAATATCCTTGTCCTCCTTGATAATACGTTTGATTCTGGCTGCGGGCAACTCTGTGACCCCCTTTGCAGTGCCACGGTAGACGGCGGCGGAGGTGGCTGCAGGAGCAGATGCCGCCTTTGGGCCCGGCTTCTTCTTTTGAACGCGTCCTGATGCTCCTGTGTTTGATTTAGATCCTGCCATGGCTGGGGTGTAATGTGTCTTTCCTTCTGTTTGCTTCCTGTGGGAGATGAAGAGTAAATGTTTTGTTTGACACGAAACTAATGTTGATCAGCCCATTCCTCGACCGAAAGTTGCTTGGCACGTGATCTATGCCACCAAATTTCCACTTTTCTAAAACGCAGCTTTTGCACAGGAAGAAGGAAATCTTCTTCTTGTCGCAAGTGCTGCGTGGAACTCTTGCCCAACGCGTCGCGACTCGAACCTCTCATCCCAAAAAGCGGTTGCATTTGTTCAGTGTGCATTCTGCGTATATTATAAATCACATCTACATGAAAATCCAGTTGGATTTCTTTTAGAACTGGGATCCCAGTCCACAGAGCTTCTTGTTCCATGGCTCGGGTGCGGCCCTCTTGTACAAACTATGCAATCCCGTGGGATCCTCGGCCTCAACCTCCAAAGGTTCAGCCTCCAAAACGCCGTCATCGCGCTTCTTCAACGAGAACGAGATCTTTGAGCAAGCATCGGACGATTTACCAGCACGGAGATTACAGATCATCTCGGCCGAGCAAGTGCTGCCAGGTGCACAGGCGGGAATTCTTTTGGCAGACTTGCCGCGGTACGTCCAGTATTGGTTAAAGGCCGCGGGGGTCTTCTCGAACGCCTTGGTGACATCGTGCCACCAAGAGGCAGACAAGGGGGCGTTGTCGGCAACGGGGACATAGGCACCATAGGCCTGACGAGCAGAGTACTCCAAGTGCCAGTTAGGAGAAGCACCGGTGGCATCCCAAGTAGAAGCCTGGTTCAAATCTGCAACGTAGGTCTGAGAATCAAAGACGTTCCAGGACTTTGTGTCGACCTTGTAGACACGGTAACCGGGGTTCAAATCCGTGTAAGGGGTGACGGAAGGTCCGATCCAGGCGGTGGCAATGGCGTTTTGGGTCGACTTGGCACCGGGTCCATAGTACAAAGCAAACTCGTCGTAATGGGTGTGTCCAAAGAATTGCTCAGCAATGACGTGAGGCGAGTAACGCTGGACAACCTGGTAGTAGAGGGCGGACCAGTTCTGGAGACAATCCGTCTGCGAGGGGCCGACGTGACCAATGATCCAGACACGCTCACCGGCATCCTCGGCAGCCTGGAGCTGAGCAATGAGCCACTTGAGTTCGCCGTTGGGATCGTAATCGTTGGTTTTGGCGTAGAGGTAGAAGTTGAGGGTATAGCAAAAGTTGTTGTTGAGAGAAATGATACGGAAGCCAGGAGAGGGGCTAACGGTGTAAGCACCATAGTGCTTCACAGAGTTGACAGCGTCCGCGGGCAACCAGCGGGACCAATCATCAGCCAAGCTATTGTAGAGCCAAGAGATGTCACCGCCAGAAGCCTTGGTAGGGAACAAGTTGGTAGGACCGGCCTCGTGGTTACCAACCGTAGGGTAGACCTTGGAGGTGAGACCGGATTTCATGGTCGAGTAAGCCTGCTCCTCGACAGCCACGACAGTGTCCTTGTTCTGCAGCCAAACATCATGAGGGGGCACATCGCCAGTCAAAATCGTGAAGGATGCATTCGCGACCTTGGGGACATGCTTGAGGAGATCCTGACCCAACTTGATGGGAGAATCGCATTTGAAATCACCCCAGGATGAAGCAGCGCGCTTGGGGGACAAAGGTGAATCAGCGTACTTGCGGCAGCAAAGAGGACGGTTGCAGTCTCCCTCTGCTCCAGTCACGTATTCGGGGTCGACGTGCCAATCCGACAAGTGAAGGACATCGACGAGCTGGCCACTGTGGGTGATGTTGGCGATGTTGGCGGGACGGGGCTTGGGGAAGGAGAGGGTACCAGACGTGATTCCAGGTGCTGGGCAAACTCCCAAGACCTGGAAGCAAATGTGCTTGCCATCACCAGACAACAAACTGGCCTTCATCACGGCGTCGATAAGGACTGGTCCTTGAGAGTAGACCAAACCTTCGCACTAGAAATAAAGAAGGGAGATAGAAACATGAAAGAGTTAAAGGATGCTCGTTCCTAGCAATCCAATTGAAAGCGCGCGAGTTTTTTTCTTTCTTGCTTTTTGTATGATCAGTAGCAAACTATTTGATCAAAACGAGAACGTACCACATCCTTGGGCATGACCTTGGATTCAGTGCAAATACCAGAGACAGCATCCAGGACCCAGTTCTTGTTCAGGTAGGCGAGATCCTTGGCGGCGACCAAAGCTGTAACACATGCTCCGCACTCCAGAGTCCTGAGTGCCTTCTCGAACAAGGGCTTCAATTGATCCATGACCCATCCACGCTTTTCGAGATCCCCAGCAGGCATGGTGGGGGCTGCGTAGACAGCAGTGGCGGCTACCAGGGAGAGGATAACAGTAGGAAAGGTGATTCTCATTTTTTTAAGAGCGGGGAGTTGACAGGTGTTGAGAGGGAGGGGAGAAGGGTTCAGACCGTGTCAAGGACAGGAAGGAAGGGAGGGAAGCTTTAGTAAAGGTATTGAGGAGAGGTCGAGGACAAAGATCAACAAAATGATTGCGGGTGGTGGGCCCTTTTTATAAGAAGAACGCGAAACACGAGAGGGTTTGTGAAGGTTGAAGAACGGCGAACAGGATTGAATACTGACGACAAGTGTGAGCAGATGCATGAAGCAGGTAAGGCGGGGGAGCAACGAGGGAAGTCATGGTGGGGGGTTGTCGAGAATAGAAGGAGTGAGCGTTGGCGTCGACTGTCAACGAACCCTGGGTTTGCAAAATAACGTTTTGTAAAGTTACCGAGGAAATGTGGAGAGCAAGAAAGGGAGGGGCGAAGGTGGAGCGGACTGGGCACACATGCACATGCAGGAACGCAGAATGGCAAAGTGCAATCTTGGAAAAGGGCCGATTGAGTTGCATTGCACTTGATTGCCTAGGCACACCGGTGACCAAAGAACCGACCATTGAAATTAACGACAGTGGAGGTCAAAGAAGGCGAGTGACAATAGCAATTGCATTGGCAAGTCGGCTCAACTCTCATCCTGAATGATGGTGAAGGTGTCGGCCATCCTATCCTCTGAGTTGTGAACGTGGCGTCGGGGATGGTGACCCCAGGCCAATCTCCAAGACAGTCGGGCATGCAAAGTAAGAAGGCACGAAAGTGCGACAATGGACCACACTTTGAGAGAGCGAGCGCGTTGATTTCCATCCTCCAGAACACATTTCTTCCGATACTTTGTCAAAGAGAACAAAAGGGGGAAAGGTTGTATTCTAGATCATGATTCATGAGGAAGAAAGAAACCAAAACCGAAAAAAAAATAAATAAAAGTTGAACAGTTGAGAGCCGTTGGGCTGACGATTGACGGTGTCGAAAAAAAAAAAGTCTTTTCCCACACATGGTTGTCCTACCGGCGGAAAAGAAATCGACCATTGCTCTTGGTCATGTCATCCATCAACACTCTAAGGTCCCTTTCGTTGTGTTCTCGTCAACAGAGTTTCCTCGACCGCACCTCTGCTACTAGTTTTGTTTGTTGTGTAAGGCGCCATTGAACTGAATTGAATCAGGAGCAGACTAGTGTATTGTACAACTGTTCAGGTATGTATATACTTTCGGTTGAATACAACCGAGCAGTTGTCATCAGAAATACCTGTTCATTCAGGCTTTTCAGTGAAAGGGCTTTCTTGTACCCTCAAGAGCTCCCTCCACGAGCTTCCCTTGAAGTTCTCCTTCTAGCCCTTCCCTCAAATTCAAAAGGGCAATTGCCAGTAGTAAATGAGAGCATGTTTGCCATGCATGTCAAAAAATGGAGAAAGACAGTCTAAGGAATGGGCTACCTTGCGAGCGATACGTACCTGCAGATGTGTAGTCATTCTAAAGTTCCCTTCGCCCTCACTTTGTCGATCCAATGAGCCTTTCTCCCTCCTATTGCAGGTACCTGTATCCATGAGATGTGGCATCTATTTTCATTATGGGGCAGAAAACACCCCAGTATTGTGACAGAGTATTCTAACGTGGCCGCCCTCTGGGACCCAAGGTACCCTGCTAGAGATGACTGCAGCAAGTCGTGGCTAGAAGTTTCCAGAACGGCCATTCGAAATCTGATTAGCGCCAGATCGATGGCGGGGAGAGGTTGCTCCTTGTGGTGTCGAGACAAAGAAGGCCGGGCCGAGGCCAACGCCAGATCGGTGATGGCGCTGTAGAGGCGTCATTTTTTTGCACATGCAAGGATGAGAGAACCAAGGGGCTGAATTTAGCTCTGCGGACCATGGACCATTCGCTAGCGTGCTGTCTCCAATGTAAAGGGTGATTGGGTAGCTACATGGCCAATGGAATTTGGTTTCTCCACTCTTATGGGTTGTGTAGACCGCGCAAGAGAAGGGGAGGGGATGGACATGTGTCAACGACATTGAGGGGCGCCGGCTTTGTGACAACAACAACAATTGCAATTGAATGGGCAGGTGAGAGTTGTTGATGCACGAGAGCTGTCGAAGAGACCCTCGGGCCTCCTCGTTCTTGACACGATGATGAAAGCGCGAGAACAAAACAAGAACAAAAATCATATCTCTCACACAGAACAAAGGACCGTGTCCCTCCGTGAGACGGATGAAAAAAAAACCATCAACCTTGCACTCGCCTGACAGGCAGGAAGTATATTCGCAGAGGACACGACTTTCCCATCAAGCGCCTTCAGGACTGTTCCAGAAAATGAAGGAGTGTACGTACTGCCATGTGGTACCCCAACTTTTCTCTGTCTCGAGCGCGAAACATTAGAGGAAGAGATGGCCATGCCGGATCACCCAGGCACCAGGTCGTAGAAACAAATCTCGAGCTTCCATCTCTTTGAAAACAGGAATTTCGTCGTCTATGGACATGAGCCAGGGTCCAATCGATTGCCCCATGCACATCTCGGGCGTTATCCTGTTCACCTCCTGCTTGCAATTTCTCGGGTGCTGATTTTAAGCATGTTCCGGAATTCCCATGAAAGAAGGCTCCTTCTCACTGCTAGCTTTGAACGTGTCGATACCGAAGCGAAAGTGAGATCTACCTTGGACGTATCGTTGGTGCACATGGCCTGGCAATGAGCCCACTGAGGACCCACTCCCCTCTTTTTTTCCCTTGAGGACAATAATGAATCGAGCAATTGGGGCAATTGGCCCAACAGGGTTCAAACAGCGCCTCACAAGCGACCCTTCTTGTCGAGGAATTTATTACACGCGTCCCTGACGGTACCTTACCTAAACGCGTGCCCAAGTTCATTTCTCCTCCGCCAACCAGATCACGAAGCCGCCACACGGAAAGAGCTCGCTTGGATTTCACTCGCTGGTGCCTCTTGGCAATTAAGTTTAGGGACAATCACCTTGTAAAATGACGACGACCGCCGTAGATCCTCCAAGAATAGTTCACAATCCTCTAAGAAGGAAATGGTCGGCGTATTCCTTTCCTCCCTCATGTGAGAATCCGGCTCAAGGATGTAGAGAAATGGCGAAGAGGTAAACATCGCTTCCGAAATCGAGAGCGGTTTCATCTATCTTCATTGCCGTACGCCGCATCGATGTCGCGTCTACTGTTCTAGGGTTTGATAAAGAGAACTTATTCTAGGTAAACATGGGACCGTACTGTATTTTTTTGCGACTAGCCCTCACGCCAAATACGGATGAGATGTTGAACAGAGTTCTCTGTTGAAAGAGGCGAGCTGCCAAGGTCAAAGACAATCCGTGCCTCAAGGTTGCGCCAAAGTAAATAAAACTCACATGCCATCTTGAACAGCAGCTTTCACAAGGTGAGATGAGGTGGGATGAGGTGTTCTATGTTTTCCTGACTGCATCCCCTCGCCTTTGCGCTCGTCTTCTCTAAAGAGACTCAACTTGCTCTCGGCCCAGGCTTCATTGTTGTTGTTTTGGCGCAAGGAAAAGGATTGGGGGATAATTGCTTTTTTTTTCCAAAGGAAGAACTTGTTGGCCTGGGACTAGAGGGAGAGGTGCTCATTTCGTTGCCCAGATCCCAGGGTCGACGCCGTGCTCCTTCGCATTTGTGCTTGTGTTCACAATCGAGGAGTTGATTGTGGGTGAAGAAAGGTGGTTGTCCAGACAAGGATGTATCGTTGCCAAAGTACTCGAACACGAAAATCGACTATCCCTTGCTGACAGACATTGCACAGAAACCACAAGAACATCCACCAGAATAATGCAAACATGCAAACATTCTTTCATTCATCCGTTCGAAAGATAATCAGTCTGTGCTCGGTCCAGCCCTTGGACCCTTTTACTACCTCGTCATCGTTTTTATTCGCTGGCCCAGGCTTGTCTCTTGTCCAATCCCTTTGTCATGCGATCCTTTTGCTCCATCCCTTTGACAGAGACAGGGGGGACTTTGCGCCTTGAATTAACTTTGACCGGTATGAGAAAAACAAAAAAACATTACTCGCCTGCCGTCTCCCACAGTCCTTATCCCCTGCATTCCAACGGTCAATTAACTCTCATCCAACGGATCGATAATTTGCTGTTGGCGATGAATGAACACAGACGGAGGAACGCCTGCTTCACCAGCTCGCACACGCTTTGTCCGTGTACTGTACTGTTCTTGCAACATAGAACGCCCAATTGCTTTTTTGATGGATGTCGAAGGACAGAACCATTGAGCTGGATTCGAAATGATTCTCTCTCTCTCTCTCTATGGTAAAGTGGATCCAATCCGAGGATGCTCTTTGGGCCACATGGCTCCTTCTTGATCCTACGAGCCGGACTGAGAGCCTTGTTGATCTCTTTTTTTTTTTTTTTTTTCCCTTGTGAGATCCCTTTTTTTTTACAGAGCTGTTTTGTCATCCGAAATAGAGCCTTGCTAGGGTCCACACGAAATAATCTCCTTTGGCCGGCTTTCATCGAGTACCAGAGCCATGGCGGGGCGGGGTACAGTAAGCCCTTTCTCCTTGAGTGTCAAAGGAGCTTTTTATCCTTGGCCTGTTTTCGAACCAAAAACATAATAGTAATGACTAGGATTTTATCCGAGTTGTCTGTTAACGGGCGGTCGGTGCGCGTTGTGGAGAAAAGGTCTGATGTTTGTTGTTGTGTGTTGGTTTGTTGGTGGTGAATCAACTTCTTTGAGTTTTGGCCTAAGAAAGGTTCTTTTGACAACAACATTGTTCCTGTTGCCATGCTTTCCGGTTCCCTCTTCTGGGACTCTTCTGAAGTAGACATGTCTTCTGTAGTCGATAAAAAAAAAGGGTAGGGGCTGGGAGCCTGATTCTATCCTTCTTGCTCTCTTGACCTCAGGGTGCAGAAACACAGAACGAGCTTGTAAAACTGGGTTCAGGGTGATCATGGGAGAGAAAGACCAATTCAATTGAAGGAGAAAGTAGCATTCCAGAATAACGAAGCATGGTTGCACAATTCATTGGCTTATTCACTCGATCGGGCTCATGGTTGTTCACTAAACATTCCACAAAAGGGTTTTCCTCTTTCGCAACAACAGAAGCGAAGGGTCGCCACATGTGGTCATTGAGCAGAGCAGTCAGGTCCAGTCCATATGGCACAACATTGAGAGCCACATTCCGAAAGTAGTTTTCACTAGCCAAGGAGAGAAAGGTAAATTCACACGTAGGCGCTGGTAATCTGGGGGATTGGGCGACCGAGACTCCTTCGTCTTCAATTGCTGTCGTCAGTTCTCTTCCTTAGTCTACTGTTCATTCTCAGATAGTAGCACTGTACCCATCAATGTAACACTTGCAGGGAGGGAGTGCACAGGAGAGTAGACCCACTCAGTTGACATCCAGGGGGAGCATGCCGCGTTCTATTGGAGGGAACAATGGCTCTGGATCTGCGCCAGCCAGCAAGCCCATTCCTTCTTTGGCCTGGTTTTGTGTCCACGCAGTGGACGTCTGTCCGATTTTGCCTCGAAGGTTTGCCCTGCAGAGAAAACAACATCAAAAACGGCAACTGACATCCAACCACCCCTTTTCCTTCCCCGCGTGTGCGCGCGCACGCTTCAGTCCTTCCTCTCTCGAACTTTCCCAACGGTTCATTGTTGTTGCACTCCTCTTCTCGGTCTACTCAGTAAGGGTCTCTGCGATTTAATCACTGACGATGTTGCTGACACGCCACCTCCCTCGTCGGTCAGAGGAGGCTCGGACCTCAATGGTGGTTTGTGTTGTCAGTAGGGAGTCAGTCTGCTGAATGTCTTCAGGGTCTTGCACCCTCCTGCCAACAACAAAACACCAATTATAGCCGGTTCGGTATTCTTCCGAAGGTAAAGACTAAGAGCTGAACTATCTCCCCCACTCTCTGTCGACAACTCGCCGTATAAAAGCCCACTGCTCGCGCGTCCGTTCATCCGACTTTTTTTTTTTTTCTTCTTGTCCCTTGTCCTTGACCTTGCACTTATCCCTCCACCCTACATTTCCCCTCACACTTCCTTTCAGGAAACGAGTTCTTCTCATCTCTATACCCTCCCATCATAACTTACCATGCGTATTAGTTTGCCTTCCGTGATTCTGTCACTGGCCGTGGCGTCGTCAGTGTACGCTGCTCCCGTGACACCCAAGCCCGTCCACCAGTTGGCGAAGCGTGGCTGGGTCCTTGACAAGATCCAGGCCCTCCTCGAGGAAGCCTTGACAACACTCGAGTGCGGTGCCTGTGAGGCTGCATTGGTCGGAATCAAGGATGTGGCCTATCTCAACACGAACTGGGTTTTGGATGCCATCAATGACCTTTGTCCTACTCTCGCCAAGGAGCCAGCCGATGTGGTAAGTGTCGTCTTTTCTGATTTGCAACTTCAGATTCGTACCCGGGCAGGTCTTTAATTCAAACGGCTGTCTATTCACCACTTTCAACAGTGCTCTGGATTGGTTTATTCGCAAGGTCCAGTTCTCTTGAACTCGCTCTTGGCTGCCGATCTCACTGGCGGTGACGGACAGGAGATTTGCTTCCAGGTCCTCGGTGTCTGCCCTGCCCCATCCGTTAGCTCGGGAACTCTTACTTTCCCCTCGCCCAAACCCGCCAACCCTGTCGTCCCTGCCCCCAGTGGCGTTCAGGTCGACGTTCTCCATCTCTCCGAGTAAGTTGGTTTGCTTATTACCATCGCTTTGGATGAGCAATGGGGGATCAATGCACAGCGCAAGTGCAATCAAATAGCCCTCATTATTTGTATGTTGCTCTTTCCCACAATTGTCTGACTAACCTGCCCAACTGGCCCCTTGAACTCCTTGATACTTAGCTGGCACGTCGATGCTCAGTACGCTCCTGGTTCCGAGGCCAACTGCGACCGTCCTCTGTGCTGCCGTCAGTATGCGGGCTCACCTACCGTCGTTAACCGCTCGGCCTCGTCCTGGGGTGACTACAACTGCGATGCCCCTGTCAAGCTGGGTCAGAACTTGTTGCAGTACTTGCCCACAGTGGCCAGTCCATCGTTCTCGATCTTGACTGGTGATGTGCCCCCTCACGATGTCTGGCTCGAAACCTCGTCCACTGTCCCTGGAGAGATTGAGAATGCTTACAACATCATGGCCGCTGTTGGCACGATCTACCCCACCGTCGGTAACCACGAGGGTGGCCCACCCAACCTGTTCCCCACCACTGCTTCCGGCGGAAGTTTGTCTTGGCTGTATGACGATTTGGCAAGTGACTGGTCCCGCTGGTTGCCTGCCGATGCCATCAACACGGTCAAGAGCTACGGTGCCTACACGGTTTCGCCCCAGCCTGGATTCCGTATCATTTCGTTGAACACCAACTTCTGCTACACCATGAACTTCTACCTGTATGCCCACACCAGCGACTACGACCCCAACGGCGAGATCAACTGGTTGATCACTCAATTGCAGGCTGCCGAGGATGCCGGCGAGCGTGTCTGGATCATTGGTCACGTCGGACCTTCCCAGACGGATTGTCTCCAGAACTGGTCCGCCCTCTACTACCAGGTCGTCCAGCGCTACTCGCCTCACGTCATTGCTGAGCAATTCTTTGGACACACCCATTATGATGAGTTTGCTTTGTACTATGGACCTGGTTCCAAGACCGCCCAGAACGCCCTTGCTACCGCCTGGATCGGACCCTCCGTCACCCCTTACACCAGCTTGAACCCTGGTTTCCGTGTCTACAAGGTCGACACTGGCTCGTGGAACATTTTTGACTCCAACACCTACACCGCCGATCTTTCCCAGGCTGCTACTTGGGATGCCACAGGTGCTTCCCCTAACTGGCACTTGGAGTACTCTGCTCGTCAGGCCTATGGTGCCTATGTCCCCATTGCTGAGAACGCCCCTCTCTCGGCTGCCTGGTGGCACAACGTGACCTTGTCCTTTGAGTCGAACGCCACTGCCTTCACCGAGTACTGGAGCTACCGTGGAAAGTCGTCTGGACTCATTGGTGCCTGCGCTGCTGGCAGCGCTTGCTCGACCGAGATGATTTGCGACCTCCGTGCCGGTCAGTCCTCTGAATCTTGCTCACAGATCTCCTTCTCGTTGAAGAAGCGTGATGATGGATCAGAGTTCGAAGCCGAGGCCGATGCTGCCTTGAACCCAGCGGGTCTTAACACTGTGTACAAGCGTGCAAATGACAAGCCCTGGAACAAGAAGCTGTGCGGAACCTACTAAAAGGGAAAAAAAAAAAAAAAGATCAAAATCGGATATGAGAGAAGGGGGAGGACTTTTTATCCTCTTCTATTAGGGACAACTTGGCTAGAAGTACGATGATACCCTCCTTCCTGTACTTTTGGCCAGAGCATTTTGTATTTACATGGTCTACATCGTCTGAACGCGAAAAAAAAATGGGATAGTGCAATCCTCCATTTTTTTTTTTCCAATAAATTGATTCCTTGCTTCAACTTGAACAAAGGTGTGGTTCAAACGAGGGGAAATTGTCCGGTGAGATAGGTCCTTCAAACACTCGGCTTCTTTCGCTGGGTTCCTGTTCCTTTGCCATGAGCCGTCGTCATCCGCCATCTCTGCCCTCAAGGCCTCTCCATCCGAAAAATCCAAAAAAAATCAATTGAACGTCTTTCTCCCTTTTGGACGTCGTTTCCCTTTTGGGCGTCGTTTTTCTTTTTGAGCGTTGTTCTCCTGTTGGACGTCAATTCTCCTTTTAGATGCACCTTTTTGTGTTCAAGTGCTCTGTGTCACCTCCATCCTGCTATCGGGGACAGAAGAGAGCATGCAGATTGCTACAGTGATTGCGAGAAGGAGACCCATGCCATAAACCACACTGCCTGCATCGACAAGTGCTTCAAGACGTGTGTGAAATGTATGATTGTAATTTATAGAGATTTCGTTTTTTTTTATACGGCAGCCATACTCCTCATGATCCGTTGCATGGCTCTCGTCTCCTGCTCCACTGTCATCGAGCGGACGCCTGCGCGAACAGTCGGCAACGCACCCTCATCCTCCGCGTCCTTCATCTCCACTTCTCCGCCAGCGGTGCTGTTGTTTCCCTTCTGGACACGACTGAGCAAGAACGCCAAGTCCATGATCATACCCAAGCCCAGGTTCTTGTCTCCCTTCTTGAGCTTCATCTCTTCCTCCCTCTTGGATTCCTGCTTCAGTTCGAACGCATTCGCCATCGACTCTGCTCGGTCCACAATCGATCGAGGAACTCCTGCCATATGGGCCACATTCATACCATACGACTTTTCGCACACGCCCTCCACCAGTTTGTACAGGAACGTCACCTCCCTGTTCACCTGATCCACCTGGCAAGCCATGTGCTTCAACGCCACGTTCGGGTCCCGCTCAAACTCGCTCGTCAGCGTTCCATAATGGGTCGAGAACAGACCCAGACAACCGATACGCGTTGACAACTCGTGAAGGACAGAGTACGCGATTGCATAGCCATCAAAAGTACTCGTGCCTCGTCCCAGCTCATCCAGGATCACCATCGATCGCTCCGTGGCCTCGGCGAGAATCTTGGACGTCTCTGACAACTCGACCATGAATGTCGATTGACCCGCCAAGATGTTGTCATTGGCACCAATTCGGGTAAAGATCCGGTCAAAGGGTGTGAGTCGGCACTTTTCTGCGGGAACATAACATCCGAGTTGGGCCATGATGATCGCCACACAGGTTTGACGCAGCAGCGTGGATTTACCACCCATGTTGGGTCCTGTCAACAGGATCAGGTTGGGGCTCTCTCCACCCAGAACAGTGTCGTTGGGGATGAAATCTGAGGCGATACCTGGAATGACGCAGGGGTGTCTCAGTCCTTCCAGCTCCAAGACTGATTGCTCCTCCTCTACAAACTCGGGTCGGCAAGAAGGCGATCCGAGGGCCGAGCTACTCTTGGAGAGCGAACACAGGCAGTCCAGCTCTGCAATAATCTTGACAGCCTTGAGCCAGTCCTTGTAGTTTTCATCAAACTTGGTATAGAGACGACCCTGGAGCCCCTTCATGATGGCATTCTTGGTCTCCCGAGCCTCTTGGAGTCTGGTCACCAAGGCGGTCAGCTCTGTGTTGTAGTAACGACTCACAGCCTAGAAATATTGCACAGTGAACATAATGAGTTTAAGCGCCTCCCCGTGAGCCAAAAGTTTGCAAGTTTCTGAGGGTCGTGGTAAAATCAGGCAAACCTACATTTGTGCCCGACATCTTCTTCCAGTTCTTGGGAACAGCGACTTTGTTGGAGACCTCGAGCTGGTAAATTTCCTTGCCTAGATCTTTGTAGATGACTTTGGTCGTCCTAATGTGTAAAGCGAGCAAATGTGTCAGAAAAACAAAGGTGCAGACGGTCTGAAAGTGCCTCGCCTTTTTTGACTGTCAAGCCTTACTTGAGATCGCGCTTGGCCTTGTCCAGATGCTGAGCAAATTCAGAGTCCAATTGCTTGAGAGTCTCGCTGTTGGCATCGTAGTCCTCTGCAAACCCGGGAGTGGGGATAATATCTCCCTCGGTGGCAGCCACCTTGTGGTCAAATGCCTCCTTGAAGTATTCCAAATGCTCAGTCAGATCAGGCAGTTCATCCAGCACAGAGGCCAACTTTCTGCTCTTGAATTGATCCGTGTATGTGCCCAAGCGACGGGATGTGTCCTACAACGCAACAACCACATCAAAAATCAGACTCCTTGACCTTTTTCTTCCCACTGTATTATCCGCAATGTGCTATCATCATGCCCAAGCTTACCAAAAGGGTGTCAAATGTGGACAGGACAGTCAAGAATTCAGAAATCTTGCAGGAGCCGGCATGGATTCGACTGACAATACGCTCCAAATCAGGGAATCTGGCGCACTTTTCTTCAAACAGATCCATGAAACCAGGGACACGCATCAAATCTTCAACAGCGTCCAGTCGAGCATTGATAGCAGGGGTCGATCTCAAGGGATGGCAGAGCCAACGTCTGAAGAGACGCTTGCCTACATAACACGAAAAATGAAGAAGTAGTGAGCTTGCTGCAACAAGATTTTCAAATTGACCTCGCCTGTAGATAGGTCGGGTACTCACCGAATGGGGTAACGCAGCGGTTCAAAAGTCGGAGCACAGTTCCCGCTTCCGTGCCATCGCTGTTGTTTTGGAAGATCTCGAGATTGGACAATGTCTGACCATCAAGAATAAGGGTGGACGCCTGTCGTACCGGGTCGTATACATGAAAGTTCTTGAATGACATCAACTCTTCGTCCAGCTTCAGTGATCGCAAGTACCAAACAAGTCCGCCCAACGCGCTCATGACAGAAGAGTTGTCCTTTAGCTTTTGGAGGGCCTCTGGCCAGCAATCTACAAGAGAGTACATGGTCACACGTTTGTTAGTAGCCGGCCAACTATAAAAAATGAAAAAGGTGCAAAAGTCAAAGATTTCCTTCTCACCTGATGCAAGAGAGCCAGGAACATCCGCTCCAAAGTAGGTACGGATACGGATCTCGTCCGCCGTATCCATGGCGCTCCAGAACTGTGTCTCGGGCTGCAACTGATTCCAAATAGTATTGGCGCCCAAAGTATTTTTCAAAATACGGGTGCTTCGGACACTCAGTCCACCCTTTTCCACGACGATTTCCTTGGGCTTGATCTGTGTAATCAAAGTCTCGAATTTCGTCCGATCCATATCATCGTAAAAAGTCGCAAGGTTGAACTCTGCTGTAGAAGTGTCCACAAATGCAATACCAAACTGAGTTGGAAGGTGTTCCCCTCCGGGTCGGTTGATTTCCTTGATTGCCATACAGTATGTCGCCATCTCGTTTGTCAAAAGACCGGAATCTGTTAATGTTCCAGCAGTCAAAATGGAATGCAATTCACGACGAATGACTTTTTGGACCGATTTTTTAGAAGAACCGCCTTCACGCTCACGCATGGATTTCCCGAGCGCTGTCTCCATCTGGTCTACTCTTGCGACCTTGAATCCTTTGGCGATAAACTGAGCTGCCCAATAGTCGAAACTGGACTCGGGGACTCCGACCATCCTCATGTTTGTCCTGTCGGTCAACTTGAGATCAAACTGCTGGTGTCCAATATCGGCATCATTTTCATAAAGTTCGTAAAATTTGCCCTTCTTAAAGAACACCACAGAATCAAAGTGCTTGCCCTTGATCTCCCAAAACTGACGTTCGAAATCCGTAAAGTTGTCCCATGCTGATCGAGGGATGTAAAGTGTACGTGGATCGTAATCAGGATGGCCTATAAAATACAAAGAACTCATGGTGAATATGGTGGTGTCCAGAATTGCAAAAGTCTACTAGGATCTGTTAATAGGCATTGATTCGAAACGTACCAATTGGGTTGCCGTCTTCATCTTTAATCTCTAGGAGCCACTTGTATCGTCCACTGTTGGTCTCTTCAAACTTTGCTGCACGTTCCTTCTTCTTGTCATCCTTCAGCATCAGCGCTGGGCGAGCCTTGGCAGAGGATGGTGCAGGTGTCTAAAAATACAGTCGGCTGTTAGTTGCTGTGACATCTGGGTTGTCTCGTCAAAGAATTGATTGACCACCTACAAAGGCTTTAGCTGCTGGGGGTTTCAGCGCAGGAAGAGAGCTGCGTGGTTTGCTGCGGTGGCGAGATGGCGATGGAGGCAAGTCTGCCTCCTCGTCTTCGTCCAGTAGGTCATCGCCGTTCAACTCTGCAGGGTCTATATATCATGAGCACAGTCAGATGAGCCGCGTACGCCTACAATGCGGATTACGAGACAACCAAGAGTTTCGACCTATTTACCAATATCCATGTTAAAGTCGTCTTCTGGCACTGCTGCTGGTGCCTCGTATTCAGAGTCTCCGTCATCATCCGAGTCCCGCTTTGCTTTGGATTTCTTTCCGGCTTCTTTGCGACTTTTACCGCCCAGTATCCGGTTCGCCTTCTCGTCCTCCTCGTCTTCGTCGTCATCTGAAAGCTGGTATTTGATCTTTCTGACTGCTCGGCTCTAAAGAAGATACGCGGAAGCGGGGGAAGGGGAAAAAAAAGTGGTTGAGTTTCTGAAATAGTTGGGTCGTTCGAGTGCGCGACTTGGAAAAAAAAGCATGCTTTGGCATACTGATCGTCTCGATCCAAGAGGCTCGTCCTCGTCTTCGTCGTCGTCCTTGCCATCCTTGGCCATATCCTCAAAACGCAGATTTCTGGCCGTCGAGCCCAACGAGAGGTTGCTCACAGCCGCGGCAAACTTCTTGACCGAGTGGGATTCGTCTGCTTGTTGCATCACAGGACTGGTCGAGTCATCTTCCTCGTCGTCATTCAGGCTCGTTCTCTTGCGTTTGGGGGGGAGGACGGATTTATCCGAGGTGAAGAGAGGCAAGGTTTCGTCTTTGGCGTTTGTGCGTGAACGAATGGGAGTCGAGGGAGGTGCCGAGTCCAGGGCGGAAGATGATCCCTGATTGAGGTTGGTGGCGTTTGCATTTGTGGAAGGGGGGAGAGGGGCGGCGGTCTTGAAGAATGAGAAGAGGGACTTTTGCACCATGGCCGGCTGGCCCTTGGCGGGAGCGGCTGGCTTTGCAGGCGACTTTGCAGGCCGAGTCCGGTCGTCAAAGGTCATTGGAGTGATGAGGAGAGGGGCAAGGGTGAGAGAAGGAAAAAAAAAAAAAAAAAAAAAAAAAAAGAGTTGACGCGAATCGACATTCTCTCACCAAAACAAACACTGCACACCTCCGCACGCGTCTCGTTCCCTCGTTCGACCCCAAGCAGAGTCACACATCGTCGGTTCGTTTGTTTGAATTGTAGAGGTTATTAAGGGACGTGGATTTGATTTTATTATTTACATTTAGATGGGCACGTTGGGCAGAAGCGAACCCAGCGCAAGCTCAATGTACTTGTACTCTTGGTTGTGGTGCGACGGCGGGAGCGCCGTCATATGCACGTTCGGGAACCCGCTGCTTGCAGTTCCTTGTCCACCGCCGTTGCTCGACACTGATGTCGAAGCCGATGACGACGCGGACGACGCGGACGACGCGGACGAGGATGTGGGCACCATCGCCGCCGTCGAGAACATGGCTCCTCCTACGGCCCCCAGAGCTGCGTTACCCCCATTCATTGACGAAGCCGGGTCAAACAAGCCATAACGAGAACCCATCCCACCATTTCCTCCAAGAGCCACAGGCGTCGTCAGAGGGTAGGCCCCATAAGGTACATAGTCTGACATCGACCCTCCATAGCCGAACGCGCCTGTGCTATAGGGTGTCGTCGCCGTCGACATCATTCTTGTGACCTCGGATAGAACTGGAGTCGAGTCAATGGCAGCCTTGATTTCGTATTCGTACTTGTACCGCAGCTTTTCCATATCGGAAATTTCTTCGTTCTCATCCTCCTCTTCCTCGACCGTGAACAAGGGCGGAGGAATAGGCTGCTGAGCCAGAAGAGTGCTAAAGCCTGCAGACAATGGCACGGGCTGGCAAGGCCCGTAGGCTTGTTGGACCGTCGCGGTGGTCGCTGTCGTTGTCGCTGTCGTTGTGGACATCATGGGCATCGTTGGAATGAATGGCTGTTGTTGCGATCCTAGCGTTATGTCGGTGTACATGTTGGGTCGTTGCAGGTGGGAGGGGTACTGCTGGGGCATCATAGGCTGCATAGGTGTTGGTCCTTTGATCATCGGGTATCGGTTCGGTAACTGGAGTTGCTGTTGTTGCTGTTGCTGTTGTTGTTGTTGCTGCTGTTGTTGTTGTTGTTGTTGTTGTTGCTGTTGCTGCTGTTGTTGTTGTTGTTGTTGGTAAGACATACCAATCACACCCCCTTCCTCATCTTCGTCCTCTCCACTGCTAAATCCGCTCAGGCTTTCGCGCTCGCTCATAGATTCCACGCCATCTCTGTATCGACGACGCTTCCTACCCATACTATGATCAGAGGCATAGCCCTTGGACATTCGCAAAGGATGATCTTCTTGATCTTCATCGTATTCATCCTCAAGGTCTCCTTCACGTTTCAATCCTCCAGGTCCAGATTCGCCGGTTTCGCCAGATTCATCATCATTGGCCCAGGCTGGCTTGTCGTGGGTCTTGCGATGGGCTGCTAAATTGTCGCTTCTAGAGAATCGCTTGGCACAGATTGTACAAGCATACGGCCTCTCAAGCGTGTGGGTCCTCCAATGCCGTTTCAGGTGCTCTAGCCTCTTGAAGAGTCTTCCACACTGAGGAACGGGGCAGGCATAAGATCGTGGTGGGTTTCCATTACCGGTTTGAAGGGACTGTAATGACGACATGGACGCGGATCCCTGATGGTGCAGAGGCCGCGAGTTTTCTTGCTTGATGCCAGAGAGAGAGTCCAAAGATCCAGAAACCAACATGCTTCCATCCAAGTACCGGTCGCCATCATCTAAATCCAATGATCCGCGGCGTGCACTCGCAGGATCCAAAGATCCATTGCCATGAATCCCGTTGGTCATATGATCGACGGCTTCTGAAAGATTGGAGGGGTTGGCAGTGGAGCGTCTGCGTCTCTTCTTGTACGTGGGCGATCCCTCAAAGACAGAGAACGATCCAAAGACACCAGTCTTTTCTGAATGACTCAAAGCTCCATCGGCATCTGACGGGACCTTGGACTCTGAGTTATCATCGGATCTACGATGCAATAGAATAGGATACGAGATTTGGAGCTGTTATTAATAAATGAACTGAATTTTGATCCCCAACGATGTCCTGGACAACTTACCCTTGATCATCCAAACACAACTCGTGGCGACTCATAGACTGACTATCACCAAATGTACCTCCCAATGCCTCGTTTTTGCTCGCAACCAGTCCACCCAAGGCTGCCGAGGCAAGTGAACCGCCATCGGGTACCAGTTGGGCCTGAGTGGGTGAAGAAGCAGAGGGTGTGGTATTCAATGGAAGTTGCTTGCTCAAAGGCGCCACGCCGTCAGGTGTGAAGCTTTGGAGTGTCTCTGTAATAGTGTTCATCTCGATGGTCCGGCGGGAGAGACGCTCGACCAGGTCGCGGACGGTTTCGAGCGTGCAGGAGAGGGCTGGTTCAGACACTGCTTGGGAGGTAGGTTCAGCCCCACTCTGCTCGCGCTTCAGGTCGCGCTCCATCGCATCGAGAAAGAGTCGATCATGTGGTACCGAGTACCAATAAAAGACCTTTTGTTTCTTTTGGGTCCGAATGCAATTGTTGCGGTAAAGCATCTCTAGGAATGGCGACTTGGGCTCTTCGAGGCAGGCATCCGCCCCAGGCTTGAGGTTGCGCAGGTCCGAGAACACACCCTCTTCAAACTTCTTGATGTTGCGCACAGGTCGTCCAAAGCTCTCAAAACGCGAGACCAGCGACCGCACAATGTCGGTGCCTGTAATGTGGTAAAGCTCATTCCAGAGCACACACGAGATTGTTTCGCCTGTCGGCAACTGGAACCGCGAGAGCTCCATCTCATACGTTGGTGCTGTGGTCAGGAACACGCTCAGACGATCAATCTCTTCTATCCTCGACGCCGATGCGGTCGTTAACGACAGCGTGTCATGAAGAAGGTTATGCTGGTCGTGCTGCTGTTGCTGGAGGAGCTGCTGGTGTTGGAGTTGCTGATGATGTTGCTGTTGCTGGTGTTGATGCTGGTGCTGGTGTTGGTGTTGGTGCTGGTGTTGGTGCTGTTGAGCTTGCTGATGATGCTGCTGCATCTGCTGCATCTGCAAATGGAGTTGTTCCTCCTCTTGCTTTTGTACTTGATGCTGTTGCTGAAGTGATTGTTGTTGTTGAAAGTGACTCATATGTTGAAGTGGTTGGATATATTGTGCATGAGAGAGTGAAGGCTGATGGGTGTACGACTGCTGTGAATGCTGGTAGGTATGTTGGTGAGAATGCTGTGGTTGTTGGCTGAAGAGGTCTGGCCTTCTTGAGTTGGCGGTCAACATGGTGAGGCTGGGGGAGAGTGGAGAAGTGGGTAGTGCTGCAAGAGGCGGGGGAGGCAGGAGGGTTTAAAAAAAGGAAAAGGATAGGAAAATGAAGGTAGGTTAGGGGCTGGCTTGACGTGGGGTCAATGGATGAGTGGAAGAACTTGGCCAGCGGTGAGAAAGGACGGTGTGGAGGAGCAAGGTCGATCCAAGGGCTACCTTGTTTCGATGTTTGGTGAAGGGAAGCAGCGACGTTTCAAGGGATGAAAAGGAGCGAGTAGTTGGGCGTGAAATGAACGGGTTTGGTTCGTAAGTGATAGAGTCGAGAGGCCGAATATAGGTGAGAAAGAGAGCGAGAGGGAAAGAGAAGGAAAGAGAGAGAGTCGATCTGGAGACAACAAGACAGGAAAAGCTGAGAAGGAAAACAAAAAGAGGGCAGAAGAGGAAAGAAGAGAGGAGACGAGAGAGAGAATGGGAAAGAGAAAAGAAAAAAGAAGCGGTGAGAAAGGTGGTTCATGAGCGTGGTGAGGTCAGTCCAGACAGAGAGTGATCATAAATAGGAAACAAAAGACGGAGACAGAAGCGAAGATATATAAAATGAAAAAAGGAGACGGACAAAGGACCAGGTAGGCCTGAGGAGGGATGAGGGCGGAGGAGGGTTCTCGACTACAGAACGGGGGCGGGTCGAAGCAGCGCGGTGCAATTCGATGCCATGCAGTATCGTGGACAATTGGACAAGTGGAGCGAAAAAATGGGCAGTGAAAAGCGAGTGGGAGAGGGAGCGGAAGAATGGAATACATGCAGGTCTTCCTCTCTTGACAGCCTCGGTCTGTCTGCAAGGTGTGTCGAAGTACATTGATCATTTAAAAGTAAGGCAGAGACCGCGGCCATGGTGCATTGGTTACCTTGTGATGTCGCTGTGCTTGGTTGGAGCGGAACGGAAGGACGGAAGTCAATAGGCCGATGCAAATGAGTGATATATTGTCGTGTCCAGGAGGCAATTGGGGCCGTTGATCTTGAGGGTGACGATGATGACGGATGTTTGTGTTGAAGAAGGAGAACGAGGAGGACCCTGGTCGGTCTATCTGGGAATTAGTTGAATTAATGAAGGGCAAGCGAGAAGGGTGATGGAAAGAAGAAAGAAAGGGAAAGGAAAGAGAGAAAAGAGTTGCGATGAGTCGTTGTGGGCGACAATGATCCTGTTGACACATTTTTTCCCTCTGTGTTCCTGCTCAAGGACCTTGCACCAAGGGTCAAGGCACCACCCGATCCACTGCTCTGCGATGCAATGCATTGAATACACACAAGCACACTGCAAGGCGCTTTTGACCATGGATCTTGCACCTGTTGCTGATCCCCGCCAAATGTATCGGAGCATTCTGTAAAGAAACGGCCGCCGCAAACCCATCTTGTGCCACACACAATTCCCGCTCGAATGCCTTGGTGGTCGGCCCTCAGTGCTCTCAGCACCACACTTTGGAGAGGCAATTAGAGCAATGCAGCAAAGCTTGCCGATTTTTTTTTTTCGCACAGTCGCCAACCTGAGTGCTCACGCCCTTTTGCTTGCTTCCAAGCAAGTCCAAGAACCAACAATACAACCTAATTGACCAGGTCTAAACATCGAAAGCACACGCCCTTCAACAAAGCAAGTTCTACGATGCTCATTGATGATGGTAACGGAGGCAACTTGCTGACAAGGCGAAGTTGAGAGCATCCGCATTCGTCCCTAAGTCCGTGTCTCGATTGGGGTTTGGAAACTAGACTCGCGCACAGTGTGTTTAGTCAGGACCCAGCAAGGGTAGGGATGGGAGAAGAAAAAGGAGAGGGGGTTCAATGAAGGGGGGAATGCACATTTCATCCACGGTTTGATTATGAGATGACAGATGAGACAAAACGCATGAATTATGTCCAAAACAGGGAGAAGAAAACAAGGGGTGAACGAACAAACCTCACTCAAAAAAAAAAAAAAAAAAAAAGGGAAAGGGAGCACAAGAACACAGGACATCATCTTGAAGCTTGGGTGCAACCCATGGGTCTTTTGTCCAATTGGTGGAGGCGGCACATTGAATGACGCCCTGCGCCTTGCCACGCGCCCGATCCAGGACAGAATCCGACGCAATGGCTCGAGGGAGGAAAAAGAAAAGTGAATGTCTAGGACCATGAGGATGTGGAGGTCAATCATCCCTAGCCTCATCCCCCATGGCTAATGTGCTCAGCAAAAGAGAGGCCGGAGCCGGAGTGGGGGGGGCCTCATGGCCCTGGCAGTTTACCCAGTCTGTTGCGTCCAAAATGGGCCAAGCACAACATTAGGGGGTAGGGGGCACGGACAAACAGCTCTCATGCATCTTGCATGGCGCATTGAAATCATCAAGAGGAAAACTTCCTCTCCCCCCTCTCCCCCACCCTCCCTTTCTCCTCTTCCCTTGCCTTCCATTGCTCCAAGAACACGCAGATGAGCAATCCACCAAACACGCAACGGAACAGATCGATGACATCCATAACAAAGGGGCAATAAAGTTAATTGAGGGTGCAGTGAAGGAGGAAGGGGGAGAGGATCAAGAGGACACATGTGTGTTTGTTTGTCTGCGCTGTTTCCATGGTTTCTGGTCCATGCTCGGCGCCCTCTTCAATCTAGAGCCCCATAGCCAAAAAGAAGAATAAAAGTGGGCGAGAAAGAGAACACAGAGCACGAAGGAGGGAAAAAAACCTGTCCGTGGATCATGGACAAGGGACTTGCTAGTGGCCAGAAAACCACAACCGGATCATGCACGAGTGAGGGGAGGACCGTTGTCAGTCTGTACTGCACATTCGTGTACGTCGGTCACAGACCAACAACAACAACAACAACAACACCCAGCCAAAACCGCGACAGTCAACACAAGAGCCCTCCCCGTATCAAAATAAAGGATGAAACGAGCGACACCAAAGACGGGGCTACGTTTTGCTAAAATTGGGAGCAGCTGTGGTCCGGACGAGGACAGGATTCTATTCTGATCCCCTTCTCCCACCCCTTGCATCCTCGCCATCCCCCCCTTCCTCCCTAGAGACATCCGTCATGGCGCCTGGGCCGGATGCGTGGGATGGATGCGGTCCAAACGCGTCGTTCGTTGACCCTGGCGCGCGTGTATTTGCCCAATCATCACACGCGCCTGTCTCAATGGCATCTTTTTTTTGGGCTGCGCCCGTCTTCTTTTTGCGTCAAAGGGTCTGTTCTTGCTTCTCTTTTGCTCATCGCTCATCGCTCTTCCACCCTCGCCACCAACACACACTCGTCGTACTGGATTGGACTGGACTGGGATCGGACTGAACCGAACCAACTAACAAGTCGTCGATCAATCCTGTCCTGAATGGTGCCTTTCTCGGTCACCGTGCTCTCTGCCGCTCTTAACCTTCCTTGTTATCCCGTGGACCTCGTGGCTTACCTCGTTGCAAGGCTCTTGCCCTTAATCGTCTGCTGGTACAGTACTGTATGTGGCTATCGACTCTAACGGGAAGAGGACAATGAAACACAGAGAGTAGCCAACACCTCCAATGTACCAATGGACGGTCTGGCAGTGAAATGTAGAGGATATATTTCCGGGAATGAGAGCCAATGGAGATTGAACGAATGCAAGCAAACAAAAAAGGAATGGGAACAGTGTTTGGATGTGGGTTCCAGGAGAGCGACGAATGCAGCAATAAATGTACAAGCAAATGATTGAAGAGATAATGAAAGGATGAATGGATGTAAGGGACGGACGGATGGATGGAAGGATGGACGGATGGAAAGGTGGATGACGAGAAGAAGGGAAAGAGAGAGAGAGGAGAGAGCCAGCAAGCCCAGCAAGCCAACCAGCCAACGAGCCAACAAGCCAACAAGCCAAGCCAGGGCCAAAGCACCCACCCAACCCAACGCAACCCCACCTTGCTCTCGTGGCCAACAACACGCACAACAGTAGGGTAGGACATGATTCATGGTTCATGTCATTACATATTGAATAATTCCATCATGTATTCACGGACGGGTACATGTACTGTTTGTACCTTGAAGTGGCCATGAGCGGAACTTGCTTCCATGTCGCTGCCTGTGCCTGTCTCTCTCTCTCTCTCTCTCTATCTCTCTCTCTGTTTATTGGTGCTGTAGATGCTGGCTCCCAGGATACAGTCCTGGACACTGGATACTGGATGCTGATACTAGAAGCCGGGCAGTGGAGGAGGCTGTGGCATGCACAGACTGCTACACC
Organism: Entomortierella parvispora; assembly: GCA_963573315.1. Taxonomy (NCBI): domain Eukaryota; kingdom Fungi; phylum Mortierellomycota; class Mortierellomycetes; order Mortierellales; family Mortierellaceae; genus Entomortierella; species Entomortierella parvispora. The sequence goes on from OY752145.1 coordinate 444,389, forward strand.
GCCATTCAAACAGCGACATCCGCTCACAGCCACGCGTGCTGATGCAGAGGATGGATGCCCCAACACTGCCTCTGCATCGCTCTTGTTTCTTTCTTTATCTTCTCGTCTTCCTCTTTTCTCCTCCCAGAACTCCTACCCACCCAGCAACAAAACTGTAAATGACCACAACTGCAGCCGTGTCTTGCTGGAAGCTCCCGCGCTCAAAGTCTCCAGAGGCCATCACCAGGCTCCTCATCCCCGATATCGTTGATCTCATCATACCATTCCTTTCCAAGTCTGAACGCTGTCGTTGCTGCCTCGTCTCCCAGTCCTGGTACAGTTTCTTTATTGGTGCAGTCTGGTCCGACGGTTGGAATTTTACCACCGGATACCATGGCATCCACTGCAGGCCATCGCAAGATGTCGATGATCCCGTCCAGTCCAGGGATTTGTTTCGGCGTGTTGGTCAATACATTCGACATCTCCAGATGGGGGAAGCGGACTCGCACAACCTTGAGGCCTTTTTCGACATTGTGCGAGAGTCTTGTGGGGCGCTGCAGAACCTGGCTGTGTATCATCGTTGTTTGACACACAGACTATTTGAGAGGCTTGTTCTTGGTATTGGCAATGACTGCCAGACGGGACAGGTGGGAAACGAAATTCTGGATTCGGCTTCTGCGATCACAAGGCCTGTTCTGACAAAGCAGACGATCGCGCGGATCTTGCGCTCACCCACGAACGCCTTCCTCTCAGGGTCATTGAGACTCCTTGCACTAACTATCCACCCGGAATCTTGCGAGTCAGTCTTGCACTGGATAGGCTTGGCAGCTCGAAGGCACGGACGCTTGCAGAACCTGGAAAAGTTTGAACTGCATTCAAGGCAAGGATCTTGGAAAGCTTCGCAGCTAGACTATGTTGAGGTCCCAATTCATCTTTCCTTGATCTTTGTGTTTCTCAGGTCCTGGAACGGCAGAAAGGGAAGGGCGACACTCAAACAAGTCTCGATTAACCTTGGAGACGCTTTTGATGACATGGAGGAGGAGTCGATTGAGGATCATGACGAGGATGAGTTTGTCTACGTTTCCAGGTACTGGTCACGACCCTCACATCTGTCTAGAAAGCGAGGAGCCGCGCAGGAATCTCGCCGTCAAAGCAAAGGACAAGGTGAGGATAAAGCATATGCAGAGATCCAGAGAAACAGCTCTGGCATCACCTCTCTATCGTTACGTCAGGTCCGGAGTAAGGTCGCTCTATCGAAGTTGTTGCAACGTCTGCCTTGCCTGCAATCACTCTCATTTCGGTACCTCGACGATCCTACCTTCCTGAAGTCCATCAAAACGTATGCACCTCAGCTAGTTACCCTGGAGTGCACGAAGCTATGTTCCTTCTCTGAAGATCAGGATTGGATCGACTACTTTAATATCAAAAACCAAAAGCACACCCAAAAGGATACTTTCGCGGTCAGTAAGCATTGGGAGACTTATCCTCACCTGAACCATCGCCTGCAAGGACTTGACTTTGGGTTCCTTGCTCAAACCTCGATCAACGACAGGGTTCTATTGCAGATCGCACGTCCACTCGAAGCCTCTCGGTTTCATACATTGACCCTGCATGGTGCTGACGGCGTGATTAGCATGGGTGTCTTGGCTCTACTTCAGAACTGTCCAAACCTCCAGGTCCTCAAGGTTAACTAATGTCGCTTGAATGGGTCAATGTTTCAACAGCGTCTAGGTCCCTGGGTCTGTTACAAGACCTTGCGGAAACTTACTCTGTCATTTGTGAATTTTGGTGAGCAAGTGTTGGACAACGAACCGTTGCATCCCAGAGAATTCAGGCGACATCTCTATCAATTGGAGAAGTTAGAGGATCTCTTCTTGGAAGGAGAAGGGTTCCGCAAAGACCTGTTGCTTTGGTCCCCTGAAGAAGAAATAGAGGAATGGACAACAAAGTCACCTCAGCTGTTGCATCTGAAGTCGCTCTTTTTTCCAGGAGTGGAGAACTCGCTGACAGATAGAGACTACGCCTGGCTGGGTTATCTCTTCCCAAACACAACCTACACGGTGTACGACTACGAATGGTGACATTTAATAGAGGACTTGGAGTAGAAATAAAAACTATGATAACAATATATTGAGAGTATTCCTGTTGGCAGCAGGCAATGGTGTCGGATAGGGACAGCAGAGGGGCACAATTGAGAATTGCCGAGACGATTGCTGTGTTGTCGTCCACACGGGGATGGTCCCGAAAAAAGAAAGACAACCGACAGTCTCCCTTCCCAGACCGCTCCCACCTCCCAGTCGGAAGTGCATTGGTGGCCATGCAAGGTAGACAGAGACATGGACGGATGAGAGCCTTTTTTTTTTTTTTTTTTTCTGCTGACGCTGTCCCAAGAAAGGACCAGCCGCCCAAGGAACAACAAAACAGACAACCCAAGGGCGACACTGCTCTCTTTTCCTTTTCTCTTTCTCACCCTCACTCGCCCTTCTCCCTCTTTGATACCCCTTCCCCCTACTACACAATCCATAATATCATCATGCCGCTTCATCCAGCGCTTCTCAAGACCCTGAATACGCTCACGTTCACGGTCGCTATCTCGACCATGTCCTACTACCACAAGTTCCTTGTCCACGCACTCGCTGGTCATCCCAATTACCTGTCGAATTCCCACATTGGCTTTTTGATCCCAACCATTAACTGGTTCCTTCTCGGAGGATTCTCTTTCTTGGTCCAATGGTTCGACTCTACACACGAGATGGTCGTCGAGGCCGTCGACTGGCACCTCTTTGTCTCCAACCTTGTCGTTACCGGCTGGGTTCTCTCATGGGTAAAAAAAAAAAAAAAAACTCTTTTGTACTTTTGTCGCGTCTTTTTTTTTTTTTTTTGCGCGTGTTTGAAAAAGAAAAAAAATGACTTACCAAACCAGAAAACACCTCCTTGTCTCTTTTCAAGGTCCATAACCACCTTGTGGTCGGTGAAATCCTGTTGGTCGTGAACGCGGTCCTGATTTGGCGCTTGTACGCGAGACTGAGGGCGTTTACTGCGACGAGCTTGCTGGATTTCCTCTTTGTTCAGGTGTCATTCTCCATTTACAACGCTTTGGTCTGGCTCGATGTCTTCCAGAACTTCTTTGCGGCGTTCACGACAAAGGAGGGCGGACCTGAATCCTGGGCGGCCATTGGCGCAGCTGGAGCCCTTTTTGTTCTCTTGATCATTGGTACCTACCACATTGAGTTTGCCAGGGATCCAGACTCGTGGTGCGGAGCCGTCATTGCTTTGTAAGTCCCATGTACTTCTTCCTCCTCTGCTTTTGTTCATCAATTGGGGTGTTTCATTTCTCTTGCCCTGCTCTTTCGTTCAGTGGGTTTGGGTATACGCCAGCTCTTGTTCAAGTCGTAGAGTTGACAACTTCCCGAGAACGAAAAATGTTGCAATTGTTTGTTGTGTGGTTTGGGTTTCCGTTACTTTTCTTGCCAGCTGACCCTGATGACGAAGGATCGAGGGGTGAGAGGAGGCGATGGAGTGAGAGGCGATCAAAGCAACCACAGGAACAACAGCGACAACAACAGGAACAGGGACGACAATGTCAACGCGGACAATTGTGGTCACCATCGACATCTGTCTTTTTTTTTTTTTTTCGTGCTCCGTTTTTCTTTCTTTTTCTCTTTTTCTCTTTTTCTCCACGGACATTTTGCCGCAATGGTGAGGCTTCGAGGAAGGGGCGAGAGGAGGAGACGGCGGGAAAAAAATTACTTTGACTTCTGAGGTTGCACACAGATGGGAAACTGGTCAGCGCCCAAAAAAAAAGGACCATCCTGCCTCTCATTTCAGCTCTTCGTTTACCGCGTGTTTTTTAAAGTTTTTTTTTTCTGCCTTTGCTCAATCGCTTACCAAACAATCGCCCTCATGTTCTAACTGGACTTTTCTCTCTCTGTTCTCTCTTACACTCTGCATTTTTGATCGCTATCTTGGACGATATGGACATATTGTGTACACAGGATGACTCTCAGCATCATCGTTGAGCAGGGTAGCGCCGTTCCCGTGGTCCAGATTACGGGTCTTCTCAGCGTCGGTTGGTTGGTGGGTGCCTTGGTCCGACGTGTGCTCCGCAACGTGGCCGTCTGGCATGAGCGTAACCAGGATGATTTCCATGAGGGACGCCCTCTTTTGGGTTAAGCAACCAAAAAGAAAAAAACAACCCTATCCAACAACCGACAAAGGTAGAACAAGGAAGAATGAATGGAAAAAATAAAGAAGAGAGCTCTGTTTTTTTACTCTCTTTTGCGACTTTGACTTGAATTTGTCCCCTTTCTCACACTCACACAGTCTTTCTGTCCTATCATTCATATCGTTTTCTAATGCAACTGGGAAACCTGTTGAGGATCAACTTTGCATATATTTCTCTCATTCTTCCCATCCTCACCCTTTTTGACCCCTGCCCACTTTTTAGAGGGAAAAAACAAGATAAGAGCACTGAAAAACTATGGACGTCGCAGTGGCTGCATGCATGCCCCCTCAAGCAGTAAAAAGAATCGAACTCTGCGCTTGGACCCTATTCTTTGGCATTTTGCTCTCATGATGCCTTTGAGCCATGGTCTCAGACCTTCAATCCGTAGGTCCGATAATTGTCAAAGTGAGGTTATCTTTTTTTATTTCAACATTCTTCAATCGTCTTTGTCTTCTTCGTCATCCTCGTCGTCTTTTTGGACCTCATCGTCGTCATCTTGAAGCAGTCCAAAAAATCCGCCAACACGGGTGTTCAATTGGAACTTTTTACCCTTCTTGGTTGAGCCCTCCTCCTCGCTCGCCTCTACATCTTCTTTGTCGTCGTCATCGTGGTCACTGTCGCTGTACTCTTCCTCTTCCGTCTCTAGATCATCATCAAACGCGTCCTCCTCCTCAGATCCAGTCTTCTTCAGCCGATTCTTTGAGGTCGATAACGCCTTCCCCTCTTCATCCTCGTCGCTTGTGAGAATACCGTCAGCCTCCTGGACCCGAAGTTGTTCATATTTGGTGCTGGTAAAGAACCCTGGTGGTTTGAATGAGAGTAGAATCCTGCCATCATTCGCCAGACGAAGAATCGCGTTTGCTGGAAGGTGAGAAGAAGAACAGAAACGATTAGAATACATACCGTAGAAATCACAATTGAAACATTATGGAGAACAAAGTGCATCTTCTCCTCACCTGAGCGATAAACGTCCGGATAACCAGATTTGGCCGTCAGGAATCCTCGCTGGAGTGCAAAAGCTGACAAGATAACCGGAATAAAGAAAGCAGATCAGTTTGTCACTCATCATTCAACAAATGGTGGGTACATTCCCTCATAACTTACATTCACAGATTCCGAAGGCGGACCAGCGAAAGGGTCCGCGTTCATAAGTAGGTGGTGGATCCAACCTCAAGAGTCTTGGCAAATTCACGCGCTCTGCCAGATACTGAACCACAGAGTAAGGCTCTTGAACTTGGGCAATTGGGTACATGCCTGACAGGATCTGGAGTGGCTTTGGCAACAGACTTGGGAAAACCAATCCAGGAGAATCACACAATCGAACGTTTTGTGTCAGATGGATAGTCTGGAAGTGCTTTGTGTGGCCTGGAGTCCTGCTGGTGCTGACCACCGTCTTTCCCATGATGCTGTTGATGAGTGAACTCTTGCCGACGTTGGGGTGACCTGTGGAGAGAAAGAGACGCACGAACGTTTGATATGAATAACACATTTCAGCTCCTCTTGCCCCTCAGTGGAAACGCAAAAGGTCATAATGTACCAACTAGACCAATGGTTACATAGTCCTTATGAGGCATGTTGTCTCCATCTTCGATCACTGCAGACTGCATAGAGGCGGCTAAGTATTTAGAACAAGTTGCAGTTAGTTTAAGGCCAGTATCATTAAGGAACCCCTTCTGCTACCCAATTCATCTTTACCAAGCTCATTGTCCCGACTTTTCTTCAAGAGATCCTGGTGACCATCTCCATGTTGTTTGTCCTGATTATTCTCATGTTGCTCCGCGTCTTCGTCACTGTCCTGGAACTCTGTTTCCTTGGGGGCCTCGTAATGAGAGATTAGGTCATCCCAGTCCACTTGGTCTCCATTCTTGGAGAGCTCCACATCTCTGCAGGCAATAAGAACATCCTTTACGCCCACGGCGTTGTAAAACCGATGTCGAGGTCTCTTGACTACTCTTTGCAGAGCAGCTATTGAGAAAAAATGGCAAAGCATTAGTTAGACGCGGTGTTCACATATTCCGCCGTCGACCTTGGAACGTCGAAAAATTCCCGGTTTGCACCAAAACGCTGTAATACCAGTGCTAGAGTCGTTGATCAGGCTTGGATCTGGTGGGTAACAACTGAAAGAAGCAATGTGCAACTCTGGAAACTTTTCTCTAAAGTACTGCTTCCAGGCGAACAGAGTATTTGGTGCCACCAAATCCACCTGATTGTGAAAAAGTTTCACCTCTGTTAGCTTCACAAACTGCATCAAGATAGGCAATATTCTGAATGCACTCACTCACCTTGTTGAAAATGACGACCAGCTTTCTTTTCATATCCTTGACAACATAATCATAAAGTGAAGGAGGGAAATGGATCACGGGATGTCGAATATCCACTATGATCATGATGATGTCCGAGATCTCCAGAACGCGCCAGCTATTTCCCGAGAGCAACGGATTTTCAGTAATTAGGTTCGAACCCGCAGTAAAAAAAAAAAAAAAAGAAAGATCATTGAGCACTTACAGTTGGCGCCAGACCTCCAAATTGTGCTCAAAGTAACTCAGCTCCTCTGCAGGGTATCTGTTATAGACAGTGTCCATCCAGTCGTCAAACATCTTATGTTCGTTCTTTTCCAGCTCCCCGCGACTCATAGAGTAATCCCACTCTGGTCGCTTTGGGAATCCAATGACACTAGGGAACATGTCCTCGAATGAAACCTCTAGTGCAGACTAAGAGAAGAAGGGTGCAAAACAGATAGAAAATGAATCAGCCCGTTGCATTGCATTGAACTTGATCATGGTCATCGCCTCTAGAGTCCTCGTGTATAAACTCACCTCTGGGACTAATTCTAAAGGCTTCATACTGGCATTGCGAGAACTCTCAATGTCTACAGCCGATCGCCTCATAAAAACCGATCTCAATCTAGAAAACAGAGGAAAATCAAAAGTAAATAATCAGAGGCATCATTCACCAACGTAAACACGCAATGAGTACCTTTGTCCTGCAGGGTGGTTTGAATTCTCCCGGGCAGGAACTCGGCCGCCTGTTGCGCCGCCACCCGATGATTCTGGCTTGAACTCTTTGGAGAACGTCTTGACGAATCGCCCTGTATGTTCGCCACTGCCTGCGATGCTGCTTCCTACCGCGTCCTCATACTGCTCTGGGTCTAGTCAGGAATACAAAAAAGACGTTCATTAGAGAAGGTAAAGGGAGCGGCAAAGAGTATTCAATGTGGATGGACACAATCGTGGTCTGGCCCAGTGCACCGAAAACCGCACAAGAAACCGGCGGCGTTGGACTTTTTCCATGTTCCTGGGTGGTTTGGTACCTTTGGTTCGCGAGTTTTGTTCGAGGTGTCTTCCGCTGAGTCTGGCTCGTCGCTCCTGGAGCTGTTTCTTCTTTAATGCACCGCTGAATGCTTTTGGGCGCGGCATGGTTGACAATGAGTAGTGTTTGGATGAATAAGTGATTGGAAATGAATGAGAGAATGGAATGAACAGGAAAAGAAAGAAAGAAGAAAGAATGAGCAAACGCCCACCACGCCCACCATGGAAAAATGCCGTGCGAAACAAAGGTCACGCCTCTTCTGAGCGCAGATCCGCAGGAACGAGCGGGCTTTGGATCGCATGGACTTGCTGACAAGCATCGAGGACCGCGCGCTCTCTGGCTGATACGCCTTTGCCGCCAACTCTACGAGCCGACTCAACTCTATCTGGATCACAAAATACCCTTTCTCATCATCATACATTTGCACAGCATGAGGTCGTTTTAGCCTGTTTCTTTTTGTTTTATGATATGAAATGTGCATGTGCGGCGTGGATATATATCTGCTCGCCAAGGGTAAAGAGTAATGTGCCATTATTGTTGACTGATCCAGGGGACTCTTTTTTAAACTCTGCCGCTGGTCGCAGCAGACCAGGCAGCATTCTGTACAGCCTGGCTTCGGACAGCAGACGAGGTGACCTGGGCCTTGGCCTGGTCGAACGTGTGTCCCTGCTGGTGGTAGTGCTGGTGGACTTTGCTATATTGCCGAGCCGCATCAAGACGAAACCATCATTAATCCTCTGTGTAGCAAGTATCCAGTGCAAGCGACATCGATCTCAATTCTCCTACCGGTAAAAGAACAGGCATCCAAAGCCCTGGACGAGCCACAGGGCTGTCGAAAAGACACAGAGGATACCGGCAAAAATGTGGTGTCCATTGAAGACTGAGATCATGTTGATCAACCCAGCAGAGCCACTAACATGACGCAAGTGTGGAGATTCAATCGTATGGAGTGGTTAAAATTAGAAATCCCTGCCATGTGCGCTGCAGCAAAGTACTCTTGAGAGTGCGAGACCCTTTTTTTTTTTTTGTCTCCTTTGACGTTGTCCTGGGTTTCCACCTTGCTCCTAAAGGTGGATTACTTGATTCCAGTCAGATAGATTCCAATCGTCATTGAAGGTCTACACTTTGATCCGCCATCTCTATCCTGGCTCTATGTCCTGACGCCACGTGGATCCTGAGTATTCCTCTGCTCCTCTGCCCTGAATGTTCAAAACATGAAACATACGTTGAGGTGAATCCAAGGGACATGTAAAAGGAGAAGGCAATATGGAAGCCATTGAAAATAAAGTAGAAGTCTAGGGGTGGGCGAAATATAGAATTGTAAAAAAAAGTCAGTCGAGGGACCAAAGACTCATGTATTCACTCTTGGCAAAAGCGCAGATACAAAACTCGCTCCTCTTACAGTAGTACATCGACATCTCCTTCATGAAGGCGTTGTAGATGGGTCTGTACCACAACAAAAATGACGATGCAGTGATAGTGAAGCAGTAGCCGAGCGCGACCCCCAGGTCAGCACCTCCGTTTGGAAGACCAGCGATCAACATCAACATGCACGCCAGGAAGTTGAGGGCCAGGGTTCCAAGGAGTGCCAGCCAGAGATTATACAGCATACGAACGGTGCTCTGATGTGCTTTTGGAATCTCGGCAGGGATTGACCTATGAGAGGGAGGAGGAGTGCAAAAGAGTTAGTGATGAGGACCCTTTCCCCCCGGTGCTTTCTCCGGACGCTCTTTTCTTTTCTTTTTTTTTCTTCCCAGGTACACAGGCCAAACATCGAAAAACACAAGAACAGAAAGAACTCTGAAGAAAACGAGAGCTTTTTCGAATCTTGTTCATCCATCGAACCAAGAGCGACCAAAAAAGAAAATGAAAGCAAAAAAAAAAAAAAAAAAAAAGACGAAAAGACGTACATGTAGATGAGGGGGTAGAACTTGGGAAAGTTGTTCTTGCCCTGGGTGCGGACACGTTCAGCCTCTGCCTGGGCGGCCTGAATCTCTTGCTCCCTGGCCGCCAACTCTTCCTCGCGGCGACGGAGCTCTGCTGCCTTTGCTGCAAGCTTGGGGTCCTCGGCCGGTGTTGCGGCGGTACTCGAGGTCTGGAAGTTGTTGTCACCGTACTGGGTGTAAGAGGTGTACTCCTGCTCTACCTCGGACTTGTTTGTTGCATGCAAGGGTACGTCGGCCTGGATTTGGTTGGCGTCCTCGAAAGGATTTGTTTGGCTGTATTCAGCATGCTCAAAAGGGTTCTGTGCTGACATGACGTTATGTAAAGAGAGAGAGAGGGTGATATTAGCGAATGGGTGGCGGGAATAAGCCTGGGGCGGAGCGGGATACGGCGGCAAAGAGAGCGCAGAGTGAGTGCGGTGGCAAGGAGAGGGGACAGAGAGGGGATGGTTCTGGGATGGGACAGAAGGGAATCGAGAGCAGAGAAGAGAGAGAGTGAGATGAAGGACAAAACGACAGAGCGCGTGCTGGCAGGGCTGGGCTGGGCTGGGAAGCGACTAGCGCGGCCCTGTCTAAATGCAACCAAAGTGCTGGCCCCATGCAATTGCAGCCGCCCTCGCTAGAATCACTCTATTTTCCCTGTCCTTTTCTCTGCTGTGCACTACGTACAAGATGGCATCCACGTACGCGCACATTCGGTCTGTGGCTGTGTCCGTGTTCCGTCTTCAACGTATCTGTAGGCGACGTGTCAGGAGGAAGGGCAGCAGCTTCCGTTCACCACAGCTCCATCTCTGGGTCAGGGACAGAGCTCGAAGAATTAATGAATCCAAACTGTCTGCGCCCGTTGATCGAGATGGCTTTGGGAGCATGGAAAAAAGGAAAAGATGCGGTGCACTTCCATGTTTGTTCCCGTTTCATCCGAATCTCGAAGAGCTGGAAACGACCTCGTTGTAGAATGCCAATCCTGATTTCCTGCTTTCACGGTTCTTGTTTCCTCTCTACTCTGTCTCTCATGCTATCCCAATCGTTCCCTTTCTTTCCTGTCTTGTGAATGCTCAGTCATCGTCATATGGAAAGCGATTGGCGACGGTTGGCGACAATGGCAAAAAATCTAGTGCAGACCTTGTATCCCTTCCTTTCATCTCTTGCTCATCCGACTCTAACCTTTCAGTCTCGTTGCCAGGAATCTGAATCTATTGCCCAGACTCCAAACACTGTAAACACGCCCGATCATCTACACTCATCACACCTTGGTCATTGTTCACTGTTCATTGTTCATCGCAAACAAGAACAGCGATAGCTGTCTTCCCCATTGAGTCCTTTCAATCCCCGTACTTGAGAAAACCCCTATCGACTACTGCTCTGTTATGAGGCAGCTGCTAGTTCCCCTGTTCACAGCCACATTGGCGTGGACAAGTCATCTCGTTCACGCGCAAATCGCAGTAGGATGCTTTGGAAACCAGCCGGACAGCAGTGTTGGCACTGATACCAAGTCCTATCAAGACATTTACATGTCCCAAGGCGCCTGCACCAACTTTTGCAAGAGTATTGGGACCTCTTACGCCCTTACCTTGGATGGATCCTCCTGTCGATGCTCCAACCAAGCACCGTTGGGCTCCAATAAGGTCGACGATAGCAAATGTGATAAGCCATGTATGGGCTATCCATTCGAAATGTGCGGGGGAACGTCGAGTTCTGGGCTGGCCAACGTGCTGTTGATCGGTGGATCTACATCTGCTCCCTCGGCAACTACTGGATCGAGTGATAACAGCGGAGGCAATAATAATAACGGCAACATCAACAATAGTGGACACACCGGCAACAACTCACAGGTCGTGAGTGGAGGCAAGGCCCTAAACGCCAACAATCCCGGTATGTTACCACCTCCGGAACCGAGCTCACCCCCGAGCGTTCATGGCGGCAGAGAAAAGAAGGGATATGGGAGAAGTTCTACTATTGAGAATGTACCCGTCGAAGGTAGTCATAATGGAAACGAACAAAAAGAGCAAAGACGCCTCTGAAGATTGAACCTAGCCAAAAAGGAGGGAGGTGGAAGATCCCACCATAGCTTTTTTGTTTTGTCCGATTTGACCCAACTATGGTAACCAAAAAAAAACCAGCTACTGACCGCCTGTTCTCCTCCTCCTCACCTGTCCTGGACCAAATAGACGACACAAGCACTAACTCGGGCGGAACAAGCGGTGGAGCGGTCGCGGCTGGAGTTCTGGCTGTCATTGCGTTTGGCATTCTGTTTGCAGTGGCGGTTGTATTTAGTAAGCGTCGACGCCAGCGACTGGCCCAGGCCGCCTGGACAGAGAACATGCTCCTTCCTTCTTCCCTAATACACAGCTCGAATGACGATGAACTCGAGGGCCACGACTACACGCGGTCATCACCCCTCTATCGAAACCCAAGCATTCATCAGCAGGCAATTCCTTTACCCCCATCCAATGCCCACTTTCGACCTCCTCCTGTGCTCCATCCACGACAAAGTGGCGCCATGCACATGCAGCAGCCAAGCTTTCCTCCTCCACCAATGATGGCCTCTCGTTACAATAGTATTCGTTCAGGCGGGGGTACTTTCCAGCATTTCCCTCATCCTTCGGTGACTCAAGGGGATGCGGCCCTTCTCAACTACAAGGAGCCGCTATCTTTATCTACCCCGGCAGCGGCAGCCGCGTTTGGTCGAGGGCCTCACGCTATTCAGACGCCTTTGGTTGCATTGAATGAGGAAGGGGTCGTGGAACACCAAGAGGAGATGAGAGAGAGACCACTTTCGAGACCATCTATCCGATCGACGGGATCTGTGCAACAACAACAACAGCAACACTACCACGACTGCAGGGACAGTGTCCAGCGTGGCTCTGTCGATTCATCCTCAAGTCAATACTATGAATGAGGAGCGTTGAAATATACAATAAACCATAAAGAAGCCAGTCCATCACCAGTCGGTTCGTTTGTTTGTCGTTTGCGAGCAGTGAAACCACGGCAATCATTGTGGAGATGAATCTGGTCACGTTCACGCTCTCAATGCGACGGACGTGCCTGGTCGGAAGGGCGTGCTTATTCTACCTGTCCTATCATGAGCGAGGGCTAGCCGGGGGGTTGCCGCTGCTGCTTCCTTGCTTCCTTTGCTGCTCAGGGTCCAGCTGAGCGTCAGTTGCGGGGATTCAAGGCCACGGCCAGGACAAGCTACTGGTAGGTCCTCTGGTCAGGTGTTGGTGACGACGGCGATGTGTATGTCTCAGAGCACTGAAGGCGCCTTTGCACATTCTTTCTTCTCCTTGGATGGTGATTGGACCTTCCCCACAGTACCCGCTTTAGTACGACGCTTGGATACCCATTGCGCCCAAGCAGAGCACAGACAGTGGACCCACCGTTGCGGTTGCAACCCTCAATTGCTTGCTTGCCCCCCGAACACAAGGATGCTCTTCTTTCATTGTCTTCAAAAACCAGCTCGTCTCTCTCTCTTTCTTTCTTTCACCACTTGATCACTCTTTTTTCCTTCCTCCACGACCTCCCCACCGCGACCACCTCCGCGACCACCTCCTGTTCATCCTCCCTTTTGCCTCTGAGCTGAACACAGCCAACCACGCATCTGCCTTCCTTCATTCTACTCTATCTATCCCTTGCAGTGGAAATAGACACTGGACTGACTATCCATTCCATCCTCGACCTACCTATTCTCGCACGCACTCTCTACTCACACTCACCTTCTCTCTCACACACACACCTTCTCTCTCTTTAACTCGCCTGATTCTCTTCACCGTTTTCCATCTTGTCGCCACGACCTCTTCCTTCTCTTCCCTCTCTCACTTCCTAGGTCCACTTCCTACCTTGACACCACCCTCATACTCCCCATAAATCAGTAACGCTCGCAGCGAGTAAAAAAAAAAAACTTGTAGTTTTCCCTTTTTACCCCTCGAACAACAAGAAATCATCCCTTAAACAACACCCTTCTGCCCTCTTGTTCATGCAAAGCCATCAAGACCAACATTTGGGAGTCGGCAGTAACGGCTCCATGGAATCCTCAATGGCCGAACAGGTCGCAAAGTTACAAAGCAAATACGGCAGCCTTCCGTCTTTCACGAAGTCTCTTCTCGGTCAACAGGTAAACATCAGATCTATAAACTTTTTACTGCGATGAGAGGACCAGCTTGCTACGTGGCCATTGTTATTATGATGTTTTTTTTGTTACAAAGGTACTCCATCACTCCATCAACCAGCTTCTTTGTATGAAGGACAGCGGCGTCTGGGGATGATGGAGAAGGAGAGTGAATGAGGGGGAATTGGCATCCTGATGGCATCGATGAAAAGGTGATCGTTGAAGACTCACCTTCAGTTGTCCATCTTTTTCTCCCCCAAAAAAAAAAAAAAAAAAAAAAAAAAAGCGCAAATATTTCGATTCAGGCGACTACGCTCTTTCCATGGCCGGCAAGAAGGACACAACCGTTGGATCAGAGCATCCTCAGCCAGAAAATATCCCTCACTCGGTGCCCATCAATCCCATCTATGGCTCCGTTCCCGCTCGCAGAGGCTCGCTCGCCAACATGACCATCCAAGGCAACTCTGGGGGCGAACAGCAGACCCTCTAAAGTACTGGGTCTCCTCAGACCCTGACCCACACCACCCTTCATTTTTCTGCAACCCAAGTTTGTTTTATCTGCATAGTACTGTTAGCCTGTTCTTTTGCCCTGCCTGTTCTTGTATATCTTGTTCGCCGTCCTGTTCTTCGTGTCTCCCTTCGTCTCCTCTATCCATTGTGTCTTTTCAGTCGTCGTGTTTGTCTATCCTCTCTGCCAAAGTCTGCAATCGCAGGTTGACATCACGAGGACCAAACCAAATTTGAACCCTCCTTAGGCCGTGTGGAACCTTACCATCAAGCAAGTCTTAGAAACATCTATTTCTTTCGCTGCTGGGTCCTGTCTTGGACCCCCTCCCTCCTGTGATGGCCTGTGTGCGACAGTTGAGAGTTGATGAATGAACCGGTCCCTCTTGCTCAACCATTTTGAACCCGCCTGGGTTGAGGTGTCAGCACAACCGCTGGCCGTGCCGTGTGCAAGGACTATCGCCCACAAGTATCCTTCGGCAGCACCACATCTTCAGTGGCCTGGGATACTACTTCTCCCGCCCCTCGAAATGCAAGCAGCGACGGAGCAAGATATCTTCCTCCTCCTCGCTCCGCGCCCCGCCAGTTGCCATCTTTGGCCTTTGCCCGCCGTTATCGCGATCTTCCTCTTCCACCATTGCCTTCTTTCAATTACCCACATCCTCGTCCACCTTTTTTTTTCTTGCACTTTTGATTTTATTCTTTGTTCATATCAGAAATAAATGACCCTAGGACATGAAAAAGCTGTTCAATGACCAGGAATGATAAAGAGGCGGAGAGACAGAAAAACAGAAAGAGAAAGACAGAGAGGGAAGGCGATTGAAGAGAAAGAGAGAGGGGAAGAAGTGTGTCTGACTCTGACCTTGGCCTGCCCAGTGCCCACACCCCCCACCCTTCCACCCGTTCCTCCGTCTCTCCGTCCGTCCCACCCGATCGGATTGTGGAGCAACGAGTTATTGCCCGCCCCGCTGTTGTCTGCGCGCAGAACTCTAAAGGCAAGGAGAGTGAGGATCCACCCTTCCTTCCCTTGCTGCATCTTTCTTCAATTGCAGTGGGGCACAGAGCTTCTTCTTGTGCTTTGCCGTGGGTCCGTCGTCTCTCGTCCGGTTGAAGCTGCGTTCTTTGCAGAATGAACCCGGAGGAAAAGAAAGGGTCGTGGGTGCAATTGTGTTCATTCTCGGGGGTGTTCATCTTTTCTTTTTCTTTCCCTTCCCCTTTTCTTCTTCTTCTCATTCATTCATTCGTTCATTCACTCACTATACCCTCTTCCCCCTCCACTCTTTACTCCACACAAATGACCGCCGCCGCTGTTGCCGCCCCTCAGGGCTCTGTTGCCTCCACCCTCTTGACCGCCTACCTTACGGAGCTCGCCGCCAACCCTCTCCGTACCAAGGCCCTGACCTCGGGCACCCTCTCAGGTCTCCAGGAGATCACCGCAACCAAGCTTTCGGGCATGCCAAAGTCAAAGAACCCCAGCGACTTTATCTTTGGCATCAACAAGCGTGTTGTCCAGATGGCTCTCTATGGTAAATTAGAAGAGAGACAAATGCATTCACTCAATGGAAACAAAATGCGTGTTAAAAGGAAGCTGTAGAATTATCGGCTCAAACGGGATAGACCCAACCGAAGGACACAGGGACGGACGGGATCAAGGATCGTATTGGACTGACAAAGGCACTGCAGCAACAACAACATCAAGAGAGTGTACTGACAAGGCTTCAGGGACGCAGTTTCCTTCCCACGGACTACCCGATGACGGAAACAGGGATCAGCACTGTCAATCAAGGATGAGATGACTGGAAATCTATTTATCCAGTTCCCAACAATTGACATTGCAACCTTTTCTCTTTCTGTTTACTTGTTTGCGCTCTTTTCAGGTCTCTTGGTCAGCGGTCCCCTGGCCCATACCTTGTTTGAGCTCGTCACCAAGCGTTTCATCGGGAAGGAGGGTGCCAAGTGGAAGTTGGCCCAGATCTTGTCCACCCAGCTCATCACCTCCCCCATCCAGAACGCCAGTAAGATTTCTCTCTTCTTTCTTTTTTTCTCTCAAGAACTTGGGGTTCACCAGCAACTAATACTTTTCTTCGACTTGGATTAGCCTACATCTTGGCCATGGCCCTCTTTGCTGGTGCTCGTACTCCGAGCCAAATCAAGGGCGCCTTTAAGCAGGGTTACTTGCCCATGATGAAGACTTCCTGGATGCTCTCCCCCATTTCGATGGCTGTGGCTCAAAAGTTCTTGCCTCCTAATGTCTGGGTTCCTTTCTTCAACTTGGTCGCCTTCGTCTTTGGAACCTATGTCAATACCTCCATCAAGAAGGCCCGTCTTGCACAGCTCAAGCGTGAGCAGGCCGAGAAGCGCGCTCGCGATGAGCTGTAAAAAAAAAACGTCGATAAAAGCCATATCTAAAAACAAGACAAGGAATCACGATATGTTGGAGTGTTGCATGAGAGTATTGCATATGGTGTGGTCGATAATGATATTTTATTATTTTTATACACGGGATGAAAGTTGTAATATGGTAGACGCGTGTCCATTGCTGGTCCAGATGTTGCTTTTACTATTTGCGACCCTTGCCCGAAGGGCCCTTTTTCTTGGAAGCCTCGACACCGGGGGCAGAAACCTTACTCTTGCCGATCATGGCATTGATTGCCTCTTCATCCTTCACCATCTTGATCAAATCTCTCTCGCGGAGCTCCAGGGCTGCCTCGGCCTCTCGCAGTTCAGCTCCTGAAAGACCGACCGCACTCGTTCCATCTGCATTGACAGCATGGGCTGCTGTGGTCGAGGGTGGAGTGTGGCCATTGACGTTGGTCAAGAAGTGGTTGATGGCTGTCTTGACTGCCTTGCCCTTCTTCATCGTTCCAGGAATTAGTTTGACCTTGTACTTGAACTTTTGGAGAGCTCCATAGGGTGCACATACTGGGACTGCAAACTGCAAGATATCCGTAGGCAGAGGTCGTCCCGTCAATCCGTCCAGCACAGTTAGATTCTCAGTCTCCTCCGGCTCCAACATCTTGATGTTTTCTTCCTGCAAAAGGCGACGCACCTCCTCGGCCTCATCCTCGTTCGCATTTGCGTCCAGGGCAGGAGCAGCGTCCTCATCTTCGTCCGCGAGAGCATCCTTGACGGCAGCATCTCCTTCCATGGCTCCTAGAGGCTTGTGACCATGGGGCTCACCTTCGGGTCTACTCCTGTTCTCGGGCTTTTTGTTGTTCGCATTAGGTCCTCCAGTCTTGCCACCCTTGGCTCCACCCTTAGGATTTCCCTTCAAATAGTCCTCGTTCTGCAGACGTCTCTTCTCTGCCATAGCGGCCTTCTCAGCTTTCTTCTCGGCCTCCTTCTTGGCGCGCTTACCCTTCAACTGAGGTCCTTTATCAGGCTAAAGCCAGAACGTATACCAGTATAATCGTTGAGTAAGTTGGGCAAATAAAGCAAGATAAAAAACTATCCATAAAACTTACAGCAAGGAGCTCCAATCGGAGCAGTCGCTCCTCTTCATCTTGATCACCATATTTCTCCTTCATCTTTTTAGCCTTGCCCTTCTTGCCACGGAGACTGACGGGTGGAGGTGTGGGCGCAGTAGGGGCACCACCCTTCTTGGCTCCACCACGCTGCGACTGCTGTTGAGCCTTCTTCGCAGGCACGGGCTTGGGGCTGACAATACCAGTGTGCTGATCTTCCTCACCCCCGGCAGCTTGGGATCCAGGAACTTTGCCCTTTTTCATATCACGCCTCATTTTGGCCGTGATGTAGGCGGATTTTTGAGGACCTCGGTCAGACGAGGCCAAGGAGGAAGTGTCATCCCCTCCCTTCTCACCCTCATCGTTGCTATCGTCACCATAATCCTGGAGTGCATACTTGTCCGCTGCAGGTTTGATGGGCGTGAAATCCTTGTGCACGGGCGAAGATTTGTTGAACTGAATCTGTGTATCTGGGAACTCTTCATCGGACGACTCTGCAGCCTCGGACTCGGATTCGGATCCAGACTCATCGCCATGGCTCTGAGCGGATTTGGGAGTGTCGGCGCCTTGACTTTCGGTCTCCTGTGGTTCGACAGTATTCTCGGAACGGTACTCGCTTTCATCATTGTCCGCATCAGAACCATCGGATCCTTCGAGATCGTCGTGTCCGACAAGCTCATCTTCCTTTTGATCCACCTCCTGATGTTCATCCTGGTGATCCTTGACAGCATCCGTAGTCTTGGCAAGTGTCTCAGCGCTGGAATTCTCATCGCCCTCAATTTCTTCCAATTTGGGTGCATGACGCTCATTAAAATGGTTACCAATCGAAGACTCGTCCAATTTGAACAGGAATCCAAAACCATAAACCAATTGAACTGGAGGTAAAAAGTTCTTTTTGCCTCGAATCATGAAACTTCCTGTGGTGAGGTACTCGCCTGTAGGCGCAGACTTGCTGACCTGATCCGCATGAACCCAGTAAGCCGACGTGACAATTTTGGCATCCCAGGCTTTACTTTGACAGACCGACATGATACCAGCCTGGTAGAGCGAGCTTGGAGGGACGGGATCCTTATCTGAGGGGTTCTTGATCAAGACCGTGGCCGCACCATGGATATCAGCATGTACATAGACATCTCCCTTCTTCATGTACCGCTTGACAATCATCTCGTTCTGCTGAGCATCTCGTCCCGCAATGACCAAATAGTTCTCTGAGGTAATGAACCACATAAACTTCTCAAACCAGTAGGGCTTGCGCGCACGCTGGATCGAGGTCGTGATTTTGACTTCCTGGAGCTGTTGGCGGATCTTCTTCTCTGCACTCTTGAAAGCCTTGGAAGCATGCGCCAGGGTCTTCTCCTGCTTGATCGCAGACTGTTTTTTGACCTCGTAGTACTTTCGTGCATTCGCAAAAGCCGTCAGATAGATATCGAGATCCACGAGAACCGTAGGCTTGGTCTTGGGCTGATGTCTATCCTCCGCCTCCAAATTATCGTCTTCGTCCTCGTCTTCGTCGTTTTCTCCCACCTCGGCTTGTTCATCGTACTCCTCCTCATCGTAAGGATCGCTCAGGATGACGCACACCTGGTTGGACTCGAGCTTGAGGGCATCGATCATGAGAGCAATAGGATTGTTGTGCTTTCGCTCCTCTTCCACCAGGTCCGCCAGATCCTTCCAGTCCATACCTGTGGCGACAGCATTCCGGATAATCATGATGGCCTGATCGCACATCTCCAGATTGGCCTCAATCAATTCCGCACGAAGTACGTTCAGTTGCTGAGCCTCCTCCAGTCCTCGGACGCGACCCAGATGTTCCATCCGAACACTGTCCAGTTTCTTTTGTGCATGCTCTTCCTGCGAACGCTTCTTTACCTCCAGGCGCTGACTTTCGATTGCAGAAAAGAACTCATCCACTGCGGCATCAAAGGATTCAAACTCCTTGAAAGTCTGCAGCCTGTGCTGTTCAAAGAGGAAAGGGTGAAATTCGTCGTAGCTACAGTTGAAATGAGAGAAAAGCAAGGCATTTAGTCATGTTTTCAATTTCCAGAAAACATGAGCGGTTTTGTACAGAATGCGATTGCAATTGGTGACTTACGTGACAAGTTCCTTTTCCTCTGGATCATCAGGGTTCTTTTTCTTGTGCTTGAGCATGATGATGTATCCTTTCTTTTCTGCGCCTCCACCTGCCTCAATAATTTTGTCCGCCTCCTGCAGTGCCTCAAAGAGAGCCTGGACTTGCGGCGATCCCTCTGAAGTATCAAATCCAGTGGATATGACGGTATTAGGAGACAATTCAGCAGACAAGATCGCGTGTTCTGTAAGGGCCGGTCCATAAACTGTAAGATGCACGCCATATCCAGATCGATAAAGACAAGTAGAGCGCAAAAAGTCAGATCGGATGCGCATTATAAGAAGTGAGAGATTCTTGGCATATCCTCTCTCCTTGTCAGCAAACCACGCAGAGAATAAACCTACAGAGTTTTGTGTTGAGGATCTTTTTCAAGATATCCTTGGGTCCTGCAGCCTTCAAGACGTCAACAAGCTGCTCCCTTTGAATGGGCTCAAAGCTGCGCGTCAATGCGCCAATATCATAAGTCTCTCCAACAGCCATCCTGACCTTTTCATTAGGTTGCACCACTCTGAGAATCGACAAGATCTTGTAGTGACCATCGGTCAAGATCAAGTTACCCTGAAAAGTAGGAAAAAAAAAAAAGAAAAAGAAAAGAAAAGGGCAAAGCACAATGAGTCATCACGTTCGCCCCTCCAGCATTGTCATATAGTTACAAATCAGCTTTTTTTGCTGAGATCTAATCGTTTACGAGCAATGAAGTTTCTTCCTTACCGCAGCATAGAACTCTGCAATGATGTGGTATGTGTTGTTGAGGTCATCAGCGCCAAATTCAAAGTCGACAATGCGATCTGATCCGAGTTGCTTCACTGCTGTGAGACGTCGTGTCCTGAGATGCTTTCGAATCTAGTGTTTTTGTTTGTGTGCATGCATTTGTACGAAGACCATCGCGTTAGTCATCGATCTGACTAATTCGGAGAAAGTACATTGCCACGAGGTCGCCTCTACTTCGCCTTCGAGTCATTTACTTTGATGCAGAATCCTGAAGGGGTAATAGATTTGTCGCGGACGTAGAGCGTAGTGTGCATGCGAATTCCTGACTCGATCAGCACCATCTCTTTATGGTCGGGCTAAGTCGACAGAACGAAAAAAAAGATTGGGGGTTCAGTCTCTCTTGACGAGAATGCGATGCCTATGCACTTTTGTTCTTTTGTACCTTTGAAAACTTGAATAGATATGTCCTTGAATTGACATCGTATACGTTCTGAAGACGAAGACCAACGATCCTACCCAAGGAGAAAGCAAAATATAGGCGTTTAGACCGAGAAACAAGGAAAAGTTCCCTTCCAGGTAGGATGCAAAGCGCGAGTAATTTACTGTTGCTGGAGTGTCGCCACGGTGGCACGCACGTCGAGGGAACCAAAGCGCAGCTTGGGCATTGTGTGAGTATGGAAAGTAATTGAATGCGGAAAGGAGGAATGGAGGGAAGGACGGACGAGCAACGAAAAAGGCGGGCCACCGCTCGTTCAATGGAGTGAATGGAGAGGAATGAAGAAACTGGGCTCTTTCTATGGTGAGCGTTTTTTATTGAAGACTCTTGTGCACGTGACATGTAGATTTCACGACGGTACTCTAGATTTCACAGTATTCTAGATTTCACTGCTTGCCAGAGGCCTTGCGCTCGTCCAGGTACTTGACCAGGTCGTAGTAAAGCTTGTGCCAAGTGGGGATAATATGGGTGAGCTTGCGCTCCTCCGCGATTCTGACGGGGTTGTGCAAGATAACTTCAGTCTCCAACGGTCTACCCTCTTCCAGATCAACGACCATACTAGCCTTGTATCCGTCAGCGAGGCGAGCACTGGTGGCCATACTAACTTCCACCAGAGTGGGAGGCATGGGATGACCGAGAGCATCGGCCAGAGCTGCGATTTCGGTCATAGTCTGGCGTGCCATGGCCTTGTACTTTTCATCCGCGAGCACGTTGGAGACAGTCCACAGATTCGACAGGATGCAGACAGGGTTCATAGATCCATTCCTGTTTGACACAGTGGCACAATTAGTTCAGAGATGTTCGTATATCGTGGCTATTACCATCCTCTTAAACAAAAGTAAGCGAAGAATATGACTTACCAGACCAGCTTTTGCCATCTATAGTTCTGGATATCTTCGGAGACAACAGTTTCGATGCCGCCGAGTT
Organism: Entomortierella parvispora; assembly: GCA_963573315.1. Classification (NCBI taxonomy): domain Eukaryota; kingdom Fungi; phylum Mortierellomycota; class Mortierellomycetes; order Mortierellales; family Mortierellaceae; genus Entomortierella; species Entomortierella parvispora. The sequence goes on from OY752145.1 coordinate 466,180, forward strand.
TGCAACGCTCTCCAAACTCTTGCACGCACTTGGCAGCGTCAACTCCCTCAATTGGTTCAAACAGCCCAACGACCAGTCTTTGAACGGGGCCCGAATGGTAAACGACTCCGGCGGCATTCTGAGTGACACCAATGTAGGCGACTGCAGAAAGGATGGGGTTACGAGGGAAGCGCTCCTTGATAGGGTCTTCTACCCCAATGCCGTTCTGAATCAAGACAATACCTGCATCGGGGGAGACTTCGACCGCCGGTGCGATAATATCGGCAATACTATAGACATCGGGCAATGCCTTCATGCAGACAACAATGTAATCGTACGTCTCGCTTGGGACGGCCTTGACAACATGGTCGGGATGGAAGACATGGGTACCCTCACCCCAGGCCGTGGTCTGGATCTCGATACCCTTGGCCTTCACGATCTCGTAGTTCGATCGGCAGACAGCAGTGACGGTGCAATTGCCCGCCTGCTGCATGCGCCAGGTGTAATAAGCTCCGATGGCGCCAGTACCAACTGTGGAGAAGAGAGGAGAGGGAAATGAAAAGATGCGTCAGATCGCGTTAGTTTTAGGTAGATTTTACGAGCAAAGAGGAGGGATTGTCTACAGCGACGATGACGAATATCCAATGCTCTCGTCGGATACATCATTCACCCGAACGAGTCAAAGTGCGGTAGGACAGGAGTAGGGGAGACTCTACCTGTGAGGATACGAGAGTGGGGAATGGAGGAGCTAGTCATTGTGAATTAGGTCTGCAGCTGGAATGAATGAGGGTGAGGGAAAAGAAGGAGGAAGGAGAAGAACGATGGAGAAAAGAGGGATGGAGAGGAGGAAGGAATGGGGTGAGAAGAAGGAGGGAGGAGGAGACTCGAGCAGCTCTTCACTGTACCCGTGCATGGTACTCTCTACCACACGGAGAGTTAGTCATCGGCAGATACCCGTGAGAGTGCAACTACAATATGGCCGTCTTGTCGATCGCGCAGACACACAGAGGACCGACAGACAGAGGACCGGGACAACCTTGCACAAAGTAAAAAAAAAAAAAAAAAAAAAGCGAATCAGGAAGAACCGCGTTATTGCCTCGCAGAGAGAGAGCCAAAAGAAGGCCCTTCACTAAATCCAGGCACGATTCGCGCCCAACTTTCTCACGATCGCTTCTTTTTCGATGAGAACGAGCGAGCCGACCACTCTTCACTCTGTGTGGAGAACGAATACCCTCACCCCACACTCTTGCTTTTTTTTGGTCTCCTTTTCCTTCCGTTTGTTGTTCTCCATCTCTCTCTCCCATCTCATCTCATCGTTTCCTGATTCCCATCCTCATTTCTTCATCCTCTACCACCATGATCGCCTCCTTCCTCGCCCGCTCTCAGTCCAAGGCTCGCCTGGTCTCCAAGGTCGCCTCGCCCATGACCGCACTCCGCTTCAAGTCCACAGGTACGTACGTCCTTGCCGCGCCTCTGTTTTCTCCGCTCGACTAGTCTCTCATGTACCTTGCGCGTACTAACTTGCTTTTACTCACGCCCCTCCTGTAGATGTAAGCCTTTCATTCGCGCAAAGATCATGCTTAGCAACGCACACGTATCCTGGATCGCGAAGACTTGTGACCTAACGCCATCTCGTCTATTCACTTTTTTTGCTTCTGTAGTCCAAGGTGAAGAGGATTGGATTCGTGGGACTCGGCAACATGGGTCTCCCCATGGCCACCAACCTGTTTAACGGATTCAAGAATGAGGCCGACTTCATTATCTACGACATCAACCAAACGACCACCTCCAACTTCCTCAGAGATCACAACACTGACGCCAACAACAAGGACAAGGTCAAAGTCGCCAAGAGTCCTCTGGAGGTTGCCAAGGAGGCCACCGTTATTGTGACAATGCTCCCTGCTTCGCAGCATGTCGAGAGCGTTTACTTTGGAAAGGATGGTCTCTTGGAAGGCTTGGGCAAGAACCACTTGGTCGTGGATGCCTCAACCATTGACCAGTCCATGGCTACCCGTGTTGCCAAAGTCCTTCATGAGAAGGGCTCCAAGGCCGTTGACGCACCCGTTTCTGGAGGTAAGGAATTAATAGCAGTGTGGAATAAGAACATGAGTATGACCGATATGTTCACTGACAACAAGAATCACGCCCACTCACTGCAACTTGGAATGAATTTCAACAATAACAGGTACTGGAGGAGCTCAGGCTGGAACTCTTACCTTCATGGTTGGGTCGCGCTCGACTGAGGACTTTGATGTCGCCAAGCCATACCTTGAAAAGATGGGAAAGAACATTGTGTACTGTGGAACCAACGGTAACGGTCAGGTGGCCAAGATCTGCAACAACATGCTTCTTGGAATCTCCATGATTGCTACATCCGAGACCATGAACTTGGGCGTTCGTATGGGCATGGACCCCAAGCTTTTGGCCGGAATCCTGAACACTTCAAGCGGTCGCTGCTGGAGTAGTGAGGTCTACAACCCTTGCCCCGGCGTCCTCGAGAACTCGGCAGCCACCCGTGGATACACTGGCGGATTTGGTATGCCTTTGATGGCTAAGGACTTGCGTTTGGCCGTCAATGCTGCCGTTGACACAAAGTCGACGGTCATGCTCGGTGCCTTGGCCCAGCAGCTCTACAACCAAATGGCTGCCAACAAGGAGTTTGAGCACCTTGATTTCAGTGCCGCCTACAAGTGGCTCGCTGAGAACTCCAAGTAAACTTCATTTTCAGGACGATAATACCATCTATTAAGGAAAGTAGCAATAGAAACAAGCATATCACTCAAAACTTCAATGAATACCAGAACGTTGCCACTATTTGTATTTGAAAACAGTAAGACGGCCGAGTTGACCTGAGGCTCCTGAGGATAGCCTGCAATATCTGGTCCAAGGAAAACTTTGGTGCCCTTTCACCCACACAAACCATACACACCATGCGAGGGGAGAGAAGTCTTCCCGTGATCCATTTCAGGGCAAAGACAGAGACAGGAAAAAGCGTGACCCTGCAACGCCAAAGAAACCCAGTTCAGGGCAACAGTGGGCAGACAATCGTCCACACGGAAACAATAAACCAGAGAAAGAGGGGGAGAAAACCAAGTGTGGCAAGAAAGGGTAAAGGGGATGAAGGTAGCACAGAGAGACACCACACGCAGTTGAGGCATGCTGATCTATCCTGGCGTTTGTACATCTAATTGTTGTAAAGGGATATAAACGTGCACTTGCCCGTCCCCCTTTCAAGGGCCCTTTGTAGAATCGATGATGAGTACCCTCCTTCTCTTGACGGCATTCCAATGTCTTCTGAAGAGACAACAGAGAGTGTGTGTGGTGAGCGAGTGTTTACGTGTGTGTGCATGTTGTGTTTTTTTATTAATCGCCTGCGCTCTTTGGCTGCACTCTTTTCTCTTCATCCACTTCGATCATTCCTCCCTCTGTCCCACATTACCGTCTATTTTTCACCTTGCCTCCTCCTCTTCCTCCCTGTCCTCCCGTCCTCCCCTCCGTTTTTTTTACTACTTCTCGTAGCCATGGACACCTCATTCGATCTTCAACCTCAGCCAGAACTCTGTCAAGATCCCTCTGACAATATCTCGGATCATGTCAATATTCACAACCACTACCATCACCATCAACAGTACCAGCAGCAGCAGCAGCAACAGTATCAATACCCGCCACCACCTCCTCCATCAGATGCCTCCAACCGACCCCAATATTACCACCCCTGGTCCTCCTCAAATCTGAGCCTCCCCTCCCTGTCTTCTATGAACTCGCTTTCTTCGCTGTCATCTTTTGATATTGGATCATCGACAAGCACGCTCTTAGGGTCCACCCTACCATATCCGGCCAATGCAGCAGGATCATCGACCAACTCTTTGTCTTCTTCGCTGAACGCGTCTTCTTTCGCCTCGTCCTCTTCTTTGGACTCCTTTGCAGCCTCAGGAGCCCTGGGTGCGTCCTTATCTTTTCCTTTTGTGTGTCCACTCGAGTTTGAAGGGCAACTGCAGAGTTACTTGCTATCTCTCCATGTACGGAAAAGATCCAAGGCCCTGATTGAGCAATCTATGGCAGATGACTGCCTCATGGTCTTGACCAACCCAGAAAATACAAAGATCTTTGGACCAAAGTTTCGGTGGTGGGTTCGGAAACACTTTGTCTACACGACCACGACATCCATTGTTGCCCCTGAAGATGGCAGTGAACCGCAGCAGCAACAACAATGTATTTTGATGGATAGAAAGAATGGAAAGCCCGTGTGTGTGAAGGAGAAGCTCTACGAGAAGGTAGCCCACTTTCATGAAGCTACAGGACACGGAGGCAGGGACAAGACTTTCAAAGCAGTAAGTTTCTTTTCCCTTTCTTTGGGCTCTGCACTTTCTTTTTTTTTTACCCCCTCCCAGCGTGCAGACAACAGATGGACCCTTTTCTCTCCCCTCTTCCCCTCCCTGTTCTCCCTTGTTGACTCGTCCCTCCTCCACCTCCTCCTCTTCTTTCTCCTCTTCTTCCTCTTCTTCCTCCCCCCCATCCGGGTCATGTCGTCCAAGATGCTCAGTTTGTGAGGGTCTTGTTGGCCAGTCACAGAAGAGAACCACACGAGGGCGGCGGAAAGAGCCGCGCTTTCCTGCTCTCTCTCTCTCTCTCTCTTTCTCTTGATTTTGAGGGGGCACGGGCCAGTGGGCGCGTCTTTTCGCTGCATGTTGTTTTTGCTTCTGGTCAAATGGCTCGCTCTCCACACCGCTTTTGAGTTCGCTATCCTACGACCCCACGTCCCCTTCTCCCGCACCTGGATTTTCCCTCACTTGGCTTACCTACCCAAACATCGTCACTTTGAAAGCGTGCAATGCCCCAGATGTGAGCCCTTTTGCCCTGACTGACCCAGTTCACATATCCCTTTTTTTCTTTCTAGATCTCGAGTGCGTATTCGCGCGTTCCGTCTGAGCTCGTTGGTCTTTTTACAAAAGTGTGTCGTGTCTGTCATGCAAACAGACACCCACCCAAACCTCAAAAAGCGAGTGGAAGGCGTCGGTCCTCTGTGGCGTCAACCATCTCCAACAGCTCGGACTCGTCCTACGCCCCGTCTTCCTACCATAGCAACAGCGCTACAGAGTCCGAGGGCAACAATAATAACAGTCATCCTGGTATGAATGGTGGCACATTCTACACACTCAGCGCTCCGAAACTAGATGCTGGCACGGTCTATTTCCACCCAGGTAGTCATCCTTACACGTACAATCCGACAGGCCAGCCCACACAATCGCAGCCCTCTCTGAAGAAGCGGAGCAGTCGATCTCACTTTCAGACACATCAACCCAGGTCTTCGTCCACCTCTTCTCTTCAGTCACAGCACCGTCCGCCACCTCTTCCGTCATCAGTATCTGGCGGACCCGGGTCAGCGGCGGTTTCTTCCTCCCATCCAACGATTTTGACTCAAAGTCCTGGCGGGATGGTACGAGCTTTTGGTCCTTCTTCACCACCGATCACTGACTTGGAAGACACGGTTACTACAGCTCATTCGTTCATGGAACCCTCGAACTCACTTTCGATGTTTTCAAGATTCGAGGACTATTCTAATTATGGATCAACGACAACAGGAGCGGGAAGGATGGGGAATCCAACAGATCTCTCAGTAGCAGGGACTGGGGCTGACGCAAGCACGCTGTTCTCACCTTTTTCGCTTTACCAGGATGCACACGGTTCACAATACCATCATCAGGACAGCAGTGCACACTACTCTAATTCAACGCTGCCGCCTCTTCCAGGCACAATGAACACGCCTGTACATCCATTGAGCCAACAACACCAACGCCAACACCTCCAACTAGGATTGTACCAGTCACCACAGCACCCTTTAGATCTCTCCTTCCCTAATCTGCAATCTTATTACGAGGAAGAGATGGCGGCCGTTTCCTCAGCAGCAGCCGCCACCACCATCGCCACCATCCCTCATGGTGCGACGGTAGCAGGTATGGAGGACGACAAACAGCGGGAGGCGACCTCGGCCAGAGGTCTGTATGAGGATGACATGGGCGAAAATGTGCAGCCGGTCTCTTGGTATGGTGGTAATAGAGACATCTCGTATTTCCAACCATCTTCGCCCCAGAGTCGGTTTGATGAACTGACGAGCCACCAATCGATGGGGTTGGCGGCGGTTGTGGCGGCTGCTTCAGCGGCACACGAGTCCATGGCGTCGACCCTTTTGGACGTGGGTCACCCGACAGCCATGGAAACAGTCGAAGCGGCGTCCTCGCTACACCCTGGCTGTACAACAAGCAGGTTGGAATCGGACGAAGATCTCGATGACAGCTCAACCTCATAGTACACCAACAACGAATAACCCAACTTAAAAACCTAGACTAAAAAAACACCCCATTATTTTTGGCGCTGATGACGTATTGGTATTCTCGGAGGGGGTTTTTTTGCACACCTGTGGAACTTTGCCGCAGTCACTTTCGCGCGCCTGCTCGCGACAAGAAAAAAAAAGAGAAAGAGAGGACTGAGAGTCTGCAGTGCGTTGCTCTTTAGGACATTGAACATCACCCCCGCATTTCAACATCAGTCATTCGAGACCAATGGAGTACAAGCAGTTCCTGCAGATTCATCAGTACCAGCTTGCCAGCATCCCCGAGTCGCTCTGGGAGGTAAGGCTCTCCTTTTTTCTCTTCATTTTTTTGGTGGGGGAGACGCTGGTGTCAGCTCTTTTTTTTTTTTTTTTTTTTTTTTTTTTGTTGTTGACCTCTTCCACTAATGGTCTTCTCTTCTATAGCCTCTTTTCAAGAAGCTCGGAGCAGATCTCTTTGATGCCGGCGAGTTCTTGGAGCTTCACTATGGCGATCCATTAGACAAGTACTCCCTTCATGTCAAGAAGGAGGGTGGACTCAAGAAGCATGGGTAAACCAGGATATGCCCGATCTATCAATGGAGGACGGTCTATAGAGCTAACATGGTATCCTTTCACCATTTTGTTCTTTTTATATGCGTCTTTTTGTAAAAACCAGCGACATCTTTTTGGTCGATCACGCCTGGACGACCAAGCCCGAGACGTCGCGTGCCCAGCTTTTGGATAACCCTCAGTTGGTGGAGCGCTTGACCTCGATGATGGACATTTCTGTTGAGGCCGAGGAAGAGGAAGAGGAGCAGCATCATGAGCCTCAGGAGGGTGATGAGGTTGTCAGCAACTTCCCAGATATGGAGGTCGATGAGGATATGGTTGCCTTGGTGGCCAAGCAGGGTGATGTTTCGGAGCATCGTGCCAAGATTGCCCTTCAGAACGAGAAGGGAGATGTCATCTCTGCTTTGATGGTAACATACGGGTCTGATGAAGGCAATAGAGCGAGCCGGAGAAAACTTTTGGCTAACGTTGATCTCGTCTTTTTCTTATGAATGCAGTCGTTGACCTTGCACCCTGATCATGATGCCAAGGGTCTCAAGAACCTCGAGGAGGCCATCGGTGGACAAGTCAAGAGTGCGTCTACTTTTCAGCTGCTATGTTGGATCTTTATCTCGTTCGCTGACCACCCTCTAACGCGTATCTGTTTATTCTTGCGTTCAATAGGAGACAAGGAAGCCAAGGCTGCGGAAAAGAAGAAGCAGGACACTGTCAACAAGATCATGTCCGAGATGTGGAAGTACAGCCAGACCTATGAGTATGCCGTTGTCGATCCCTCAGGACAGACCAAGAAGGAGAGCGCCTGGTGTAGGTGTCTACTGTGCCTTTTTTTGAGAAATTCTGGTATGGTTCTTGGTTTGACCCTGTTCTAACCTTTGCGGATTAAAATAATAGACATCATGGACGAGGTCGGATCCTCTATGGCTCACTCGGATGCTCCCAACTGCGTCTGCGCTCCCTTCATCTATGTTGGACGCGGCACCGTCTCTTACAGCATCATCTATCCAATCGCAGACATTGCCAAGGGTGGTGCCTTGACGCGTGATTTTGTCCCCGCCGATATCAAGGATCCCCTTGACCGCAAGGCCTACCTCCAGATTTTTAACAATGAGGAAGATGCCGCCGAGTTGATTGCCGTTTATGAATCGGACAAGATCGAGGATAACGAAGTCAAGCCCTTTGACCAGCCCTTCACTAAGACTCTCACCAACGCTCGCCAACAAAAGAAGGTGGGATCGCGCAAGTTGCGTCTTTACACGACTACAGAGTGGGTTGCCACCAACTGTAAGCTCGAGAATGTCGAGTTGGTCGATTCGGAAGATCAGGCCGACTTGATTTGGTTCAGCCAGGACTTCAAGGATTTCAACAAGCTCACCAAGGGCCAGAAGATCAACCAGTTTGAGAACGAGTCGTGTGTGACGTTCAAGCAGAACCTGGCGTCGTTGGTTAAGGCGGCTTACGGTCAGGTCCCTTGGAGCTCGACCACTTACAACCTGACGACGGAACTGGCTCCATTTGTGGGCCATTACCTCTGGAACGAACAACATGAGCACCGCAACTTGTGGATTTGCAAGCCCTGGAACTTGGCACGCGGGCTGCAGATCACGATTCAGGATGAGTTGGCTCCTTTGGTTCGCTTGCGCGATACCGGACCAAAGATTGCTCAGGAGTATATCCAGACTCCAGTCTTGTACGAGGGCCGCAAGTTCGATCTGCGCTACATTGTTTTGTTGAAGGCGACGCACAAGGTTGAAGGCGATCCCAGCCAGGGATACGAATTCCAGGTCATGGTGTACAAGATGTTCTGGATCCGACTCGCAAACCAGCCCTTTGAGCTCGAGGACTTTGACAACTACGAGAAGCACTTTACGGTGATGAACTATGGCAACTACAACCTGACTCAGTTGTTGTACACACAGTTCATTGAGAACTTTGAGAAGGAGCATGCGGACAAGAAGAAGTGGAGCGAGATCCAGGCTGACATCAACGAGGCCATCAAGTCCATCTTTGCGGCCGCAGTCGTGAAGCCCCAGCCTCAGGGATTGGGAGGCCAGGACAAGACCCATCCTTATGAGGCCTTCTCGGTCTATGGCATCGATGTGATGCTCAAGGACGATGTTTGCCAACCCGTGGTGGTCGAGGTCAACTTCTCACCAGATTGCACCCGCGCTTGTAAATACGATCCCGAGTTTTTGAACAACATTCTGACTGTTGTGGACCCCCGCGCCGGCAACTTGGACAAGGCTCTTGAGGCCTTCAACGTGTTGTAAAGGAGAATTTTTCCATTCATCAAGACCCTTTTCTTTTTTTCACACAATAAAATCATACAAATCATCATTCAAAACCAAAAGGAAAAGAATAATAGTACTTTTTGTATTATGAGAGGGGGATAAGTGTAGTTGCTGTTCTGAAAAAAAAAAGAGAGTGGATGGGGTGTGCTACCCGGGAAGACAAAAGAGGAAGTTCGGGAAAGAGCGCGTTCTGCCGACGACTTTCATTTACATCTCCAAAAGGGTTCCAAAGATCTATTTTCACACGGGCAGAATAAAGAACGTGGATTGATAAGTTAATGTGAGGGACAATCACCTTCTGCTCCACAAGTACTCCTTTTCTTCCATGTGTTCGGTCTCCGTCCGAGCGGAAGAAATATGAAAAAAAAACTTACCCGATCCCAGACTTTGGAGGTAATGCCGTAGCCGAGATCCGCCTGCTTGTAGTGATGCTTGAAATGGTACGACTTCATCTCCTTGAGATGCTGGACTTTGTGTGCAGAGTGATGAAGCGAGTAATGGACCATATCGTAACAGATATAACCAAAGTACGTGCCCGCCATCAACGCATCTGCACGGTGGCTCTCAAACAATACGTGCGCCAGCAGGTACAATGGAGACCCGATCACGATCGTCAACACGGGAGGCATCACCAAGCGCAGTCTATTACCGTCAAAAGAGATAACGCGCAAAAGAGATCAGTTCTCTCATCGAATCAAACCTGCACCTACTCTTGGGAATGTATTCAAAACAGGACAAACAAAAGTGGGGCAAGGCAACAAAGAGACTGACACACACAAAAAAAAAAATCATGCCACAAAAATATTTTTCAAAACGTACCTGTCCATTGGCAAGTAATGGTGAATACCATGGAGCAAAAAGTGAGCCACGTTCGAATAGGTACTATCCGGCAACAAGTCATCGACATGGAACAGGAACCGATGGATCGTGTATTCCGCCAGGGTCCAGACAAAGATTCCCGTGACGAACGTCCACCCGGCCTTTTCCTTTGACAATGCGCCAGCAGTCTCTCCTCCCTGAATGGACCATGAAAAGATCAAAGCCACCACGGGCAACCACAAGACCGGAACCAACCACCAAGGGGTGCGGGAAAAGATCTCCAAGAAATCCGATTCAAAGACCCGAGCCGAGTAAGGCAAATGACGCGGGATATGCACCTGCTTCATGTAAAAATCCTTTGAGTAGTTGGCCTTCCAGAGTTGGTACAACAAGGGTTGGCTCAGATCCAAGAACTTTTCCTTCTTGTCCGCTTGGATATCTGTCTTCAACGAATCCGTGTCGTCCTCGTTGACATTGGTGATCATTTCCTTGCCATTCTTTGATAATGATGATGGTAGTGATGCTCCTCCTGATGATGCCTTGCCGTCCTTCTTGGAGCCGTTGCTGCCGCTGTTCTCCAAACGTCCGACCAACAGTTCGTCCAACATCTCGTATGCTCCCTCGGAATGAAGATGCTCTAGCTCATCCTTCATCAATGCCGTAATGTCCTCGCCAGCATGGTCCAAGATAAATTCTTCTCCACCGGGATGGTCCTGGACAAAGTCAGAGACATTGTAGACCTTTTGGTTGTGAATGACCCAGCAGTCATCGGCCTTGCGATGTTTGGCCACCTCGGCCAAACTATAGACTTTGTCGGTGGTCATCTTGAGCTCTCGGGGGTTTTCTTCTTTTGAGATTTGCTCGGGAAGGATGTCTCTGTTGCGGATGGAGAGATGAAGGAAGACAAGTTGAAGATGATGATGGAGGCAAAGACGGACAAGGTGGAAGGAAAGAAGAAAAAAAAAAGGGGGGGGGACGAGTTCTTTGAAAAGTTTTTGTTCTGTGACCAGAAGAGTCTCCAAAATCAGATAAGCTTCTTTTTGGCACCTACAACCTGCACAGAGTCCACGTGACCGCAAGCTATGCTTGGAGCGCTATGCTTGGCAACAGTCGTTCCCGGGTGGATACCCTCTGCCAGCCACATTCAGTCGGTAAGAAACTTGGAAAGAGGGATTTATTGTACAGCCACCCGCCAGGTTATTAATCAAGAAGAAGAAGAGAAAAAAAAGGGCGAAAGAAACAAGGTGATCAGGATTCGACGGCAAGGTCCAGGACGCTCAAAATGAAAAGAAACATGGGAGGAGCGGGTTCATCCTGTCTGATGTAGTCTCCTAGTCCTCCTCACGGGTCTTCCTCGATCAGGTCAGCCCCGTATCTTTTTGGTTCCTTGTCCATGGTCAGAAATAGCCTTGAATTCGATCGTTCCTGTTCGAGTCTGTACTCCATTTCTTTTTTTTCCCTCCTTCTTTCCAAAATTCGTTTCGCCTTGACGGAATGGTAACTTGAGTGTGTAGTGTGGTGTGGGATGTGTTGATGAGTTTGATGTTTGGTGATAATGTTGATATAGACTTGTTTTTTTCTGTTGTAATTGCAATTGTTGGGTTGTTTCCTTTTGTCCATTGAGGGGCCAGATCCTGATTTTTCATCAACTCAGACTGACGAAACTTCTTCGCGACAAGCAAAAACGTAAACGCCAGGTGGTGTTGACGGTCCCGGTCGCCCCAATGTTCCAGCGTGAAAGTCCCTTAGCAATGAAAACTTTTAACGAGCCTCGAATTGGACCACTAGAATACAAACAGAGGAGAGAAAGTCAGCATTGTTTCTTTTGGTTGATCATATCTTGACCTCACAGTTGGACGCAGCTGTCAAAACATTTGGCGCAGCAGTTTGCTTGCTTGTTTCCGTGCTGGTACAGAGCGAATATTGCATCGCGTCTCTGGTCTCAATAACATTGCATAGAAAAAGCCATTCCTTTTTTTTCCTCCATCCATGAGACTCATCAAGACGGAAAACTGAAAGTAAATGAGATGAAGGTGGGGATACAATAGAGGGAGGACGTACTTCTCTTGGTGCGCTTCTTGTACATGATACGGTAACCACACTCTTTGCAACGGATGGGCTCCTTGGGCTTGATTTCGTTTTCAGAACCACATTCAGCGCAGATATAGGTCATGGCAGCCGCGGCGGGCTTGGGTGGTGCGGCTGATTGATAGTTCATGGTGGTTGTGCGAAAGCGGCGAGATGATGGCAATGAGAGAAGAACAAAAGAATGAATGGACGATGGTTGCTCTTGTGTTGTTGATATTTTTTTCCCTGTCCCTCAACCATGAAAAAATTTGCCAAGCCACCGGTAGATCGGCGTTCTTTTTTTTTTTTTTTTTTGTTTTTTCTTGGAGTTTAGGATGAAGCACATAAAAGAGTCGTCGCGGATATTCCTGTTTTCATGAGCTGGGAGGGCACCCACAGGTGGGATGGGAAGCATATAATCTTATCTAATAGTCATTTCCGAGACTGTTGCCATGGGCTTGGGTAGAAATCATTTCGTTCACTGTCCTCTGGAGAATGTTCCAGTCCTCTGCGCGCGGCGTAGCCATCTATATTGCAACGTCATAGGATCCGATTGGATTGTTAGGCGAATCTGTGAAAAGGGATGAACAATTCTTCATGGACCAGGGAAAAAAATGTCGCAGCTTTACCTCTCCAATATCATAGACGTAAACATGGCCGTCGCTCGATCCAATGGCGGCATGTCGGCCATCCTTGCTCCAGCTAAGCTTGTTCAAGGCCTTACCAGCGCCTACAATGGTACTCATCACTGGTACCTCCGTATCCATGTTCAAGTTCCACACATCAAACTTTCCACTGCCCTCAACCGTTCCAAAGATCGCAGGATGAGAAGGAGACCACTTCACATCATAAACATAGTCATCTGCAGTCTCAAAAGAGTAAAGTGGAAGCACCACGGCGTTGTCTGGAGTCGCTGGCTTTGGATGTGTTCTCTTACGCCACAACTTCACAGTCCAATCCACAGAGCAGGTCAGGTAAAGGTCTGAAAAGTCCATGGGTCCGAATAGTGGATGGAAGTGGAGACCTGTGATCGGTGCGAAATGACCCTTGTACGAGTACGCAGTGTTGATGCCCGCTTGGCTATAAATATCCAAAGTGAAAGAGAATTAAAATCTAGATATTCTACACAATTGAATAACAAAGGTATCAACACGAACCTTCCAGCTCTGGCATATCGGTTAGCTTGGTATACACTGCCTTCTTCAGTACCAACCCAGAAGGAATTTGTCTCGCCATCAGGAAAGCCCATGGTGGTTACAGCAACCTCGTCCGTGATAGTGTGGGAAGGGTACTCGAGTGACAAGGTCTCTTGGGGTTGTGCCAACATATCCAATTGCCACGAGCACATGGTCCCGTCTGTGCTCACACTGATGAGGTTGTGTGCGTTCTGCGTTCCGACCATGTCCAACGCGTACACAGGGTGAGTATGACCACCGACCGAAAGATGAGTCTTGAGCACAGGCAATGACTTTGCCCGAGTGTCCCAGAGCAGAATTTGGCCCGAGTATGTGCCTCCAATCACCAAATTAGGATGAAAGTCAGAGAAACGAACTGTGAGAACATCCGACTGTGAGTGGAAAACAAACTCTGGACGATCTGCCAAGTGGATATTCCAGACGCACACGATGCCATCGGGTTCATTGACTGCGAGAGGGTTCTTGTTGTAAGAGGAGACAATTAGCTCTGGGTGCTATAAACGGTGTGAATGTTGAATTTTAGTAAGTGAATTGCTTCTCATTCTTTGTTTTTTTTTTGAGGTTTAAAGGTTTTACCTTGGTCGACCAACCCACATCGGTCACAGAGCGGTTCTTGGACCAGCGTTCATCATGGAAAGAGCACACCAGCCTCATCCTGTTACCATGAACGGCTTCGCTAGAGGGCGAGCAGCAGATCGGAATAGTCGTAGAAGATTAGTCTTAGTACGCGCCCTTTGCAACTACCAGTCCATAAAGAAATATAATCTTACGTGGTGTCATCCAAACCGAGGGTATAATCTTTCATAAAGTCATATCTTTCACTCATTGCGCGCTCCAAGATCTTAGAGGAGTGATCTAAAAACTCGACAAAATCGGCCGAATGCAAGATGGTCTTGCGCTCCTCGTCGGTGAGCTCTAAACCAATTACAGGTGGATGAAAAGCAAGTGTCAGCATCATGATCTGACACAAAATCGGCGCTCTGCAAGGAACTGTCGGGTGTTGAGTGCTAAGAGTTGAGAGAGAGTGGTGGATGGATGGATTTCGTACCAGGCAATTCCTGAGGAACCACTGCTTCTGCCTCCAGTCTTTCAGCCTCGAGAAGTTCAAGTCGGAGTGCTTCCTCCTTGGCAAACTCTTCCTTAATCTGCTCCCTCAGCTCATCTGCAGTCGGTCCCTGTGGCTCAAACGAGCCCTGAACAGTCTGAACCTCTTTGTTGTAGACGACGCGTTCCTAAAGAAGGGGCAGTTTTTGAAGGTTCATTTCGGGTGAACATTGATTTTGAATAATGGCCACGTCCGTTGGACATCATATCCATACCTTGGGAGGAATATCAAAGACAACAGCCTCTACGGACCTGAACTCTGGAATGATTCGTCCTCCAAGCGGCAATCCTGGGAGTGCCGAAGAGCTGTTTGGATATAGCGAACCGTGAGCACATCATGTCACTAGTCCAAGCACATCTGCTTTACACAAGATGCAGCTGTAATGTAGCAGCACATTTCTCGCTTACCTTGAGTTATAAGGTGGGGGGGACATGACGGCGGTGCTCGAGTTATCCCTTTCAGAAGCAGTATCTGAACTTCCATCAATGGTCAATGTGGGGGTCGAGGGACGCTCACCCAGCACGGCAGTGACCAAGTCGTCGATCTGACGGCGCGCAACCGTGCTTCCTGCAGCCGCGGCCTATAACAACAGAGAAAGTGTAACCCACAGGAGGTTTGCTTTAGTGTCGTTCGTTCACTGCCTCGTGTCAGGAGACAAAAAAAATGCGGTCGTCGCCTTGTCTTGACCGAAATGCTCCTCGTGACAGC
The DNA here is from genome assembly GCA_963573315.1 of Entomortierella parvispora. NCBI lineage: Eukaryota > Fungi > Mortierellomycota > Mortierellomycetes > Mortierellales > Mortierellaceae > Entomortierella > Entomortierella parvispora. The sequence goes on from OY752145.1 coordinate 481,222, forward strand.
GACAGTTCAAGGAGTTTCAATAAGCGTGTGGGCAGACAGACAGACAGACGCTGTAGGCATGCAATGCATGCGCTTTGTACGTACATCGTTACTCTCTTGCTGCTGTGTCGCTAAGAGCTGTCGATTCCTCTCCTCGCGCGCCCTTCTGAGTTCTGCGAGCTTGAGTCGTTTTATTTCCAGTTCCTGTCGGCGCTCCATGATGTGTTTGTCTTTTGAGTTTCAACTGAAGAATGATGAGACTTTGATGGGAGATGATGAATTGCAAAGAACGCGTATTGTTGCTGCTCCAGTTTGAAAATGCGGGTTATATATCCTTGGGCCGTAAAATGATGAGTGGAAGGGAAGGACCGAAAGGATGAAATGGGACAAGAGAAGAAACAATTAACGGAGTGAAGAGCAAAAAAAAAAAAAAAAAAAAAAAGAACCTTTGAAGACCCAAAAATCAGGCACCAAGTCACACGGAGGATATGATTTATTCTCATATCGCTGGATCGCTCTTGACAGCTGGAGATGAGCGTCGAGATATAGGCAAGGAGGGGGCAGATGGTGTGTATGAGGTCATATTGGAGGCTGCAGAGCTTGAGGCATAGGCAAGGATCCACTATTAAAGAAAGTATATTATCCGAGGGTGGTTAGTCCTTGCAACATCTTTTTCTTTTTCTTTTTACACCATGTACCTTGGTGTTCGTCAAGGTGAACTTCAACGCCCGGGTCCAGGTCTCTCCTTGATTGAACTGAAGCTTGATAGACGCGTCTCCAATGCGGTCCTTGTTGATCCTAGATATGAAATAAAAAGAGCGTTTTTTGATGTTAAGCCATCCATGAGGACCGAAAAAAAGGCAAGCCATCACGTCGTTCCTAGAACGCGTCTCCGTACTTGTATGGGAGTTCCAATTTAGGTCCTTGTTGGTTGTTATTATTTCCTAGCTGCTCCGCGTAATCTCCCAATTGTTGGAGGCAGTTGAGAAATGCAACCATGGCATGGTCGAATCGCCTGTTCAAGAACACTCGTCCAATTGCGATTTCACTTGATCCATAGAGCTCGTAGCTGGCTCGGTCACCTTCAATCTTATCAATCCGTGAGTAAGACCCGAGCGGGACCAAGCGATAGGTCTTGAATTCAAAATTCAATTTGTTGGCAATGGTATGCAGGAGAAGCAAGGTCTGTCCCCATGCAGCGTTGATCTCTGGCCATTCCACAGGCTGGGTAGGGAGGCGCCCTAGACGGAAGCCATTGATTGTTGCAAAATGTCCATCGTGGCCGATACAAAACGTATCATTGTAGACGTTGGTCTTGTGGAGTTTCTCCAGCTGTCTTGTGTCATAGTCGTATTTCAAGTTGACGCTATCCCGCTCGTTATGAAAAGATTGCAAGGCCGTTTGGAACTCGTTGCATTCTTGCCAGTATCTATGTATGAATCCAACAAAGAATTAGTGTGTCACGTACTGTACTGGTATTTCAGGTATTTTGGGATGAAAGCGGCAATTACCTCTCCTCCTCTTTGTCTAGCTCTAGCGCTTCTTGCTCCAACATGGCAATCTCTTCTTGAACTGCCCTTTGTCGCTCCTCAATATCCCGAAGAGATTGAATGGAGGCGTCCTCGTCCACCTGAATGGTCCTAATCTCATTTTCCAGATTCTCCATCTCAGCGTCACTGGCCACGTTCGAGTTGACTGTTCGCAAAAAGTCAATATAACAATCACGCTCCCTGGAGACATCCCGAAGTTGCTTCGCCAAGGATTCCAAAAGCATTTCTGCGCACTCGTGACACAGCGGATGGTCCACATCAGACTTTGCAGACATGAGGTCAAACAACTTGCCAGTCGTCCGAAGACGGTTCGCCTTGGCCGTTCTGTCATTTGAACCCTGTCCAAGATCCAGCACTTCATTTGTTCCGCCACCATTCGATTTCATCCGGCCGACACCAGACGACTGAGAACCATTCGGTGGCAGGGCGCTGATGTTGGTTTGACTATGGCCGTGCCGGGTACTCTGGGTAGAGTTGGAAGGAGACAGGGTTCCTCGGGTATAATTGTTGATGGGAGAGCTATGGGTGGTGTTGCTGTTGCTGTTGCTGATATTGCTGTTGCCATTGCTGTTATTTCCGTCGCTTGGATTTCCTTTTGAGAGCATGACAAACGACTCTGCGGCGTCGATGGGCGGGTGACTATAGCCGCTAGAATCCTGGCCATGTTGTCGGTTGGGAACTGTTCGCGAAAACGCCGCCTCTGTGGAGACTGTCCCTCGCCTCCTCTGCCCCTGCCCTAGAAGTCCTTGAGGTGGGTGGCTTTGGTCGCTATCTTCTGCTACATGTCTGTGGCCATGCTGGTCGGAAAGAGGCCCTGGTGACAGTATAAGCAGGTAGCGAGTTAGCGTTGTAACTAATGAGCGTTACTCAAATGCGCAATGGAGAGGACAAGCCTACCAAGCAAGAGGTCATATGCAGCAGAGTTTATATCCTGTAACGAGTCGTCAATGTTCAGTTGTTGATTGCATTTCTGGCAGACAAAGGGTCGAGTGGGAGACGCGGCCATCGTGTTGTGTTGGAGAAAGAGAAGTGCTGAATGAATGACATGCATGCATGCTCTTTAAAAAAAAAATGTGACTGCACTTGATTCGTTCCTTCCTTCTGGCTCGGTGCTGCTGTGATCATCAAAAAGTAGTTTTTATTGTGGTAGTTTAATGTACAGGTATAGGTGATATTGTCGCAACAGGACAAGTAGCAGGGGAGAGTGGAGGAGTAATAAATGGGTGAGGGGGGAATGATAGTACAGGGCTAATGTCAGGTGAAGGATCCAGCTCTCAAAACTTGAACTCTTCAAACGCAGACCCTGCGAGAGCGGCCTGAATTTCAGCAGCCTGTTGCGATGTTGGCTGAGCAGGGAATCCATAAGATGAGGATGAGGTAGCGGCAGAGGCAGAGGACAGGGGTGCGCCTGGGGCGCCGGGATGACCAACCGAAGTGTTTCCTGAGGCACTGCCGTTGTTTCCATTACCACCCTTGTTGATGATCTCAACATAGTTGCTGGGGAACAGACCCATTTCACCATTGCGAAGGCGACCACGCCACCATTGAGACTCCTGCCCCATGGGATCGTGCCGGCTAAGGATAGCAATGATGTCGCCGCGACGGAAAGCCAATTCCTGGTGGGTATTTGAGGGAGTGAAGTCGTATAATGCACGAGCAAAATCCAGGTTCTGGGGGTTGACGGGCGCGACAGCGGTCGTGGTGGCAACTTGACCCTCCTGACCAGGCAAGAGACCCTGTTGGGGAGTAGGGTTCCTGTTGGAAAGGGCACGAATGAGACGGCCCATCAAGTACGGAAGTCCAAAGACAGCCAACAGGAAGATAACCATGGGCCTCTTGGAGTATCTGGGCTGAGCTTGGAACTCTTGGAAGTTCCCTGGGGTCAGTTCTTGGGTGTTAACAGGAGCCTTCATGCCCACCATTCGGTAAGCAAGGCTCTTGGCCCAGCGCAACAAGGCAAAAATGCTCAACACTTGTCCGAGATAACCGCGCAAATGGCCAAACTGTTCAGCAACGCCGACCATGGCCATGAAGGAAGAGTGGGTGGCCATGAAGGTCGACTCGAGCATCTGGGCAAAACCTCCAAAAGCACCAACAACAGACTCGATTAGCTGGAAGGTGGGGGCTGATCCTTGCTCCATGCGCTGCATGAGAGACATCTCCTCAGGCCCCATGGGTCCGTTCATGCCGTTCATTCCGTTCATTCCATTCATTCCCATGCCCATCCTGTTCATGCCGTATCCGCCGTAGCTTGAGCCGTATCCAGTGCCGTAGGAAGAGCCATATCCGCCGTACGACGAGCCGTACATGCCACCACCGAGGCGAGAGTAAGGCGAGGAATAGGAGGAGCCATAGGAGGAGCCATATCCGCCCATGCCCATCCTGCTGTATGGCGACGAGTAAGAGGAGCCGTAGCCGGACATTCCGTAGCCGGCGGCACCGGCGCCATAGCTTGAGCCGTATCCGTTCATTCCGGCTACGCCTTGAGATAGAGAGATAGAGGGGGGAGTAGAGAGAGGATGAGGGTTGTTGTTAGTCTCTTTGGAGGGAAACAAAGAAGTGGGAGCGAGGAGGAAAGTGACAGTAAGAGTACTGTAAGAGGGTAGGAAAGAAAGATGAAAAAGAGACGGAAAGGGACACACACGGAGATGTGAGGGTCACTTCGGCTGGGGACAGAGCGATGGAGCGAACCCGCGGGTGCGAACAAGCAAGTGTTCTTTTTTGGGTTCAGATTGCGGCCAACTCAAAAGACACTGAATCGTCCGCATCCCACCCTGATGTTGTTGGCTGGCTGGCTGACTGATTGCCTGATTGAATGACTGACTGACTGACTGACTGACTGATTGATTGACAGACAGAACTAACTGACGACCAGCCTCATGTCGCTGCCTGGCTCTCTTCACCTTCAAAAGAGTCCAAGAGATAATTGTCCAGCACTGGGTGTTATGTGTGGGGAGAAGGCAAGAGTGCGTGGGGTCTGGCCAATCATAAAGTCTAGGCTTGGCTTACCTGGACGATTATAGGCAGAGGTAACTCCTCCAGCCATGGCAGAGGACCGGGCAGGAAGTGCAGGTGGGCCAGCGTCCGAAGTTTGAGCAAGAGACGAGGAAGGGGCGGAGGGCAAGGGAGCCGAGGATGCTGCAGAGGAGACAGCACCAGCTCGCTCCCAGGGTTTGGGTGGAGAAGCCATTAGAGATGTAAAGTGCAAGCGAGAGTGAGAGTGAGAAGAGATAGAGAGTAAAGAGAGAGGATAGATAGATTAGACCAAGGAGGAGAAAGAGGAGAGGAAGACGAGGAATGGGGGGTGGGGATGCAGCTGTTGTGGAGGAGAGGGAGACACAGAGAGAGAGAAGAGGGAATCGAAGGGAAGGAGACTTCTGCACCAGTCATGTCAGGGCCGCGCTGACCGGGCTTGTCTCTCCCCCTCTCTCTCTGTCTTCTGTCTCGCTCTGTCCCGATCACATGTGAAGAGGCGGCAAAAAATCTTCCGGTCACCTGACCGCCGCTCGGCTCGCCTCGCCATTGGCTAGCAAAGGCCAGACGCGTTGTGGGGAAGAGGCGCTTCTTCGCCTTCCAGGCAGCTTGCTGCTGTAGACTGTAGCCTTGTTCTTGCCGTTGCCAGCAATGTTGTTGCTATTGCTGTGCTATGACCAACACCCCATCGGCCAGATCGGCCGTGTTCTTTTCATTCCCAACAATATCACGCCTCCGGACCTTTCTCGTCCTCTTCGCGCTTTCTCCTGCACCTCGAATCGACTGCTGCAGTCTGTGGAGGGATCGAGACTCTGTCGGTAGTTAACAAACAGCCGGGAAAACAAAATGGATGTCATGCAAAAACCCCACCAGTAGGTCAAAGTAGGTTGGATCAGAGTTGATGTTGATGGAGCGTACATAACAACATCCAACATCTCCAGCAAACCTGACAATCTCGCATGCCCGTCCTCGCCTGGAACAAAACTGTTGTGTCCATACTTGTGTGCGGAACTCCTGAGCAGGCCGTTTTTTTTATTTATTTTCCATCAACAGGCAGCCGTTGTATCGGACTGGGGACGGGTCCTTGGTCGTATCGAAAGCACATTGCATGCAAGCTATCTTCTTCGGTGGATTCGGCTACTAGATCCAGCAACAATCTGGTGTGGAAGACAGACTTGCAACGGTGTCAATGAGGCCGAGTGCCATCTTTGTATTGCAGGCACTAATATCTATCTATTCAACAAACTGCCGAAGGAAGACAAAAAAAAGGCACGGACACACTTCAACAAAACAAGGGATGAGGGGCTGTTATTAAGAAAACAAGTCAAGTCGACGGTCGACAGGATGGATGCAATGACAAGCAGCAGCTGTGGATCAAGGAACACATCATTTGCGTGGTCTAAATCAAGACCATGATTGCTATGTGTGCAATTGGAGAGCTACCGTGGTCCCCTTTTCTCACCCTGTTCGTGGGGGTGTTGATATGAGCACTCGAACAAGCACCAAAGATACTTCAATGGTCGTTGCATTGAACGTTTTTGAATATAATCTAAAGACAACTTGAAAGCCATGGCCACTTAGCACGGACCACATGGACAGGAACCAAACCGGCCACAACATAATACAAAGTAAAGAAAGAACGGGGGTGTGTGAACAAAGCGTAGCTGCACACGGACGGTTCAACTCTCGCGCGCGTTGAGGCCTCATTGACAATGTCTCCGTCGCAAGAATGGGTCCGTCTCCTTAACGAAGGCTCAGCTGTGCCTTTGTGGTTCCATTTGCTTTTTTGATGGCGTTGCAATTGGACATGGTCCATTGCATTTGCTCTCTCTCTGTCTCTTCTCACCCTTCGCTCCCTCTCCTTTTTTCTCCTTCCACACACATCTTGCTGTCCATTGCCATCCTATTCTTCTCATTCACCTTTACTTGATTTATCATTCTTTGCTCGTTGTTGTTTTTGTGCTCTCTTCTTTTTACTCTCTGCCTCTGCCACTCGCCTGTTCATCTTACTTCTCCTCGCTGACATCTTGCTCAACTCTCCCGACCCGTCTTGTCTCTGCCATTCCGTCCTTCTTTTACTCTTTTGTCTCTTCCTACCATTCTGTTCGCTACTCGAAAGTCCTCGTGCCAACTCACGCGGCAAGGGTTAGGCAATCACCTTCACTTCACCAAACTCTTGGATTTCACATACCTTCACACTTTCGGATTCGTATCATTGCTTGCGCAGTCTGGTATCAACCTTTCTCTTGTTTCCTTCCTCCAACTCACCTCTGTCCCAAGGCCGGCTTTTGGCTCTTGCCCCAAGTCCTGAACTCGATTTCTTCGTTGTCAACACTGTCCTTATCTTTTCCAGCTGAGGCCTCCATCGGAACCCTCGACCCTCAACACTTGCGACCTTAAACAAAGGACTCTGCCCCTCCCTTCCCCTTCTCCCTTCGTTCCCAATTGACCAACACACCGTCAATCCTTTTGCAAACACCTCCTTTCCGGATTCGATACGACACGTAAGTTGGCCCTGAGCCAGGTTCCTTTTTACGTGTTTCCTAGAGAGATAGACATTACAACGCTCCACACCTCCCGCCATTGCTCGTTTCTCTGTTGCACAAGAAACCCTGCAACAAACATCGTGGTTCACCCCCTGGCGTGTGCCATGTGCAGGCTCAAAAAAAAAAAGAGAGGGAAGACAGAACAGGGTTTGTCGTGCTCCCGCCTCAACATTTTCGCCCTTTTTTTGAAGGGTGGGTGGAAGGCGCTTAGCCAGCTGGGATCCAATCGGCCGTCTAAAGGCATTGTGCACTGACGCCGAGCGGAGGTTGGCAGAGGCAGATCCGCCTCGGGACACCTTAAATTGCAATGCAGACTCCTTGTGTGTATGTATTTTAAGCATATTCCTCCGTGGGATTCGCCTTCCCGCCCAGGAGCTGTCTGTCATTATGACCCGTTGATTGCAATTGATGGCCCTGTTCTCTTTCCTGGCAGAGCAGCGAGAGCTGGAGATCTCGTCTTCATTCCATCCGTTCCTTCTGCATTCACATTCGTCCGCTGATTGATTCAGGCACAGTCCTCCTCTGTTCTCCCTTCACCCTTACTCGTCCCTTTGGCGGTGGTACTTCTGAACCCTCCACCTGATTTCGTTCCTCCCAGATCATGCACACACTGCAGATTTTCCCGCCAGCCGTCCAGCCACTCCCCCTCTCGCTTCCCACTGTGTCCTCTGTTCTCTCGTTCCCTGGTCTGCCCCCCTCCTTCTCTTCCTCCTCCTCTTCTTCCTCAATGTCATGAGCAATGCTGTGCACTCATTGATCTCTGACTGTCCATGCAACAATACTCCACCTTCACACCTTGACTTTCTTTCCTCTCCACTCTTTCTCTCTCTCTTTCTCTCTGTCCCAGCCTGATCGATCTGGTCTTTTTCCCCCCCTTCCGTCACGACCCGCACGCGTGTTGTCTCACCTCTATCTTCTCTTCCTGACCATCAACAGGCTAGGGCATTCTCTTCCTCCCACGCCTTCACTCCTGTCCTCTCTTCGCCTCGTCTGCCTCTCTTCTCTCTCCAATTGATCGCTCTGCCAAATCATGGACGGGATCTCTCTTGTCAACGTCAATGAACGCCTCCTCGGCCTCGCTATCGACCAGCAGCCCTCCCTCCATCATCATCACAGCAGTGCTGATCAGGACATGCCTTCTGCCGCCGTCGTCTGCTCCTCGCTGCTGAAGACCCAGCGGTACGGCGACAACCAGAGTCACATGGTCAAGCCTGGAATGGACGAGGACTCTGACGTCTCGGCCGTGCTGCTGACCCCTGTCTCGTTTGCCACCAAAGATCATTCTCACCACCATGACCACCATCCTGTCTCTTACTTTCCACCTCAGCCCAACACAAACACAACAGAAGCCAGTCAAACGACGACGATACCCCGTTCTCCTCCCTCTTCCTCGTCCTCTGTCGTCTCTTCCCGCCATCGCCTCTCTTCGAAACACAGTCAACAACAACAACAACCACATCACCAACGCGAACACGAACACGAACACCAACAACTATCGTCTCATACAAAGATGGTTCCCCATTTCCCGTCATCCTACCCCGTTGTCCGTGCACACGAAAGCCGCGACAGGGTGAGGCTTCCGCCTCCTAACGCCAGCGATATCTCCGAGGTTGTCCTACCTTTGGAGGCCTTTGCGGAAGGGGAGGTGCTGGAGATTGAGATGGCTGGAGATGAAGAGGAAAACGATCGTTGGGGGGCTCATGAACACCTTTCCTATCCATATGGAACTTCAGCCCACATGCGCCAATCGCGCGCCCGCTGCTCTTCCTCAACCCTGTTTGATGATGCCTCGCGGCCACCATCGGAGCAGAGTTGTTACCACACCAAGAATAGCAGCTCAGAGAGTGAAGTTGTCCATGACAATTTTGCATCTGTGACCCCTCCACAACAAGAACAACAGCAGCAGGTGGAAAAACAACTATCCTCCAAACACTACCGCAATACCTATGACTCTCCTTCAAATGGTCGGAGGACTGCCATTGTGTTTGTGGATCATCAGCATCCACAACAGCCCTATAAATCTCACCATAGTCAAGATTATAGTGGGCGCATGCACAAAAAAGGGCAGAGTGAGACACTGGGGTCCCATTCGAGTCAAAACACGAGTGGGAGCGCCAGTACCAATTCTTGCGCTGATAGCCCCTCCTGGACCATCTCTGGGGCGCGCCTGACGATTGAGCCGTCGACTCCTGTCCGACCCGCGAACTCGCGTGGCAGCAATAGCGATCACGCCAACAAGAGCGGTACAAAGAGTGGCAGCGACCACCACGATCAAGGGAGTAGCAACCACAGCGCTAAGGGGTCATCCCCCTTGTTGGCGCCGTCGACGCCCTTGACTCCGATCCCTGGCGAGTTGGATAAACCGACAAAGAACCTGATGATCTTTAACAAGATCCCCCGCCAGTGGCCGGCCTCTCAGGAGACGTTGCACCATCACTTTGTCGCCAAGGGCACCAAGCCAACCGTAAGTCGGTTTGAACCTTTTTTTTTTTTTTTTTTTTTTTTCGCGTTCATCCTTTCTTTTTTTTTCCCTTTGAGAATGACAACGGAGAGCAAGTACGCTTTCAAAGGCGTGTGTGACCTGATCTTACTATCCGGACCTTGTGTGCCGAATACAGGAAGGTTATACCAGGGGAAGCATATCCAAGGAGAGTCCAAGATCGAGGGGGTGCAGAAAGAGACAAAAAGAGCGGGAATCAGGTTCAAGGGGTTGGCCTGAGTTGCTTGGATGAGGGACTCTCTTCCTTTTTGAGATTGAAAATTTGCATGATTTGTTACTGCAGCATGCAGCATCGAGAAAGCGAGAAAGGCGAGACCTCGCGGGCAGGTGAAGATGGACGCGTTATTTGGCATCCTCGCCCCCACATATCCATTTAGCAGCCCACCCACCTGCTCACCCACCTGCCTTTTTTTCTTTTTTTCTCTTGTTCTCGTTCTTGTTTTTCCCTTCCTCTTTTTTGTTTGGGGGCGCGTTGGACGAGAGAGCATCTCGAATACCCTTTCTTGTCCCCTCTATTTTCCCCGTCTCGAGCAAAACACTTCGTCAATGTTGTTGCACCGGACTTTTGTGCGTCCTCATTCTTGCTCTTTGTTGCTGTGCGTTCTGCTTGTCCTCTCTGACCGTCCTCTCGTTTTATACAAGGGAGACGACCCTTCCCCCCACACAATGCTCTTTTTCGAAGAACATTCTCCCAGAGATATCTAACAGAACGTTCTTCCCGCCATTTTCCTCACCCCCACCCCTGTATTCCTGTATTCGCATCGCGACTAGATTATCAAAGAGTTTGATCCCGTAACTGCAGAGCGCATCGACCGAGTCATCAACAAGGAAAAGCCATTGAACCGAGCCGCCAAAGAGAAGGTGAGGATAAATTGCAACTCTTTTTGCAAAAACTCTTACGACATCAGCCCCACCGAACCCCACCGGCCACCATGTGGTCATTAATCCCTCTTTTCCCTGTCCCACCACAGAGAAAAAAAGGCGCAACAAGAGAGAAAGGTACCCTGCTAACAGTCCTTATTCCAAATTCACCTTTAGCTTGCTGCAGAACAAAAGGAGGCCGAATTGGAAGCAAGAGGGTTCTTTGAACCTGCACGTCGATGGAAAGGACGCGACGTTTATCCTAGACCTCCTAACTGGGTGTACTGCCGACGGGTGAGTAGTTTTCCCCATCTACCCTCCTTTGAGAGTATTTACGAAAAAGGTCATTTCTAACGGTCCACATTCTTTTTTCTTGGGCTGTCCCCTTTCTTTTTTTATTAGACCAAAAACAACTGGCTGGAAAAGACAAAGATCTTGGCAGACACGTACAAGCTGTTCAAGGGTCAGGTCCTAGGCAAAGGGCATCATGCAGACGTGTACAAGGGTGTTGATCTCATAACAGGTCAGGACCTGGCCATCAAGGTCATCTACAAGACGGTGACCCGTCGTCTCGGTTTTGTGAATGAGGATTCTACACAAGAGGTCAAGAACCGTCGGTTATTGAACGAGGCCTGGTTTATCGATTACCTCAAGGACGGACCCGGGATCTGCAAGATGATCCGGGTGGTCGAGACGGCGACAAAGTTTTACTTTGTGATGGAATTGGCGCAATCGGATCTGAACTCGTACTCCAATGGCATCAACATGAGAGAGGAGGAGATTCGACACATTCTCAAACCCATCTTTGAGTGTTTGAAATACGCCCACAGCCACGATATTACCCATCGTGATATCAAGGTAAGGATAAAGAAAGAAAGAGAGAGAAGAGAAAAAGTAACTATGAACTTCCCAATTCAAAAAAAAAAAAGAAAAACTGACGAGAATTATAACCTTGTGGACTTTGTTGAATACGTAGCCCGAGAATATCTTGCTACGTACCAGGAAGGATTGGTTAAGACCCAATGAGCTAACTGGAGGCAGTGGATACGGCAAGTCTGAAGGCAAAAAGGCCTCCTTGCATTTGACAGGCACCAGTAGCTGTCGTCGCAACCGTAACCACAACAATCGGTCGTTGCGTCCTGTGGACGATGATTCTAGTATCTTGAGCAGTACTTTTGCAAACGAAAGTTCTTATATGGACATGGACACGAACGATGGTCGTTCGTCCATGGATTCGGCCACTCTTTACAATTTCGATCATCGCTTCGATGCCTTCTTGGCCGATTGGGGCCTGGCTGTTGAGCACGATTGTAACAGTGGTCGGAAACCGGTGGGCACCCCGCTTTACGCGGCCCCCGAGGTTGTCCGAAAAATGAAGAGGATCCGTCGTCGCGAATGGATCAACTATCGCGCTTGCGATATTTGGAGTTTGGGCGTGACCATGTTTGTTGTGTAAGTATTCGTTGCTCTCTCACGGTTTTTTTTTTTTTTTTTTTTTTTTGGCCCCAATACTCCTTCTTTGAGAAGCATTCTTTCTAACTCTTTCTGAATGCTCCTGTAAATAGCGCCAGTGGAATATACCCCTATCACACCCACGACGCCCTCGAGGCTCAATCTCCACCCAATTGGGCCGCGCTCGAGTCGTCAGGGATGTCACGCGAGTACATCGCGTTCACTCAGCGATTGATGAACCTGACAGCTGAGCTTCGACCCTCTGCTGCAGAAGCCTGCGCAGATCCCTGGTTGCAATAACTCTGCACACAACCAACACAACCCCTCTCCCTCCGATGGAGACAGAAGGAAATCCCGCTTCCACCTCAATTGGATCAACAGAGAACGGCGAACGAAATCTTTCGTTTTCCTTTTCTCACTATATACCAAAAGGAACAAGGAAGGATCCCTCTTTTCTTGTTCTTTGTCAATCAGCATTGTTTCCCACTTATCTCGTTTTCACTCTTCCCTTATCCAGCATATCATTAATCGCGATCGTTATACCTTGCCCTTCTTCAAGCATCATCTTTTTATCTATCCCATGCAAATAAAATAATAATAATAAAAAAGCGATTGCAGTATCGTGCACAGCAGACAATCTGACAGGCTGACAATCAAAGAGTCATGATGTTCACGATCGGGTGTGTTCTTGACAATCTTGGGTTGACTGGAGAGTAACGACCAGTAGCCAAGACGGTGCTGATCATTATTAGGCTGCGGCCAGTGAAAGATGTGGTATAGAGTGATAATGAAGGAGCAGTGTAGGATGAGACAAGTTGTGAAGATGCTTTATGAACAATAGAAAAAAAAAACGACCTTTCTGTGCCATGATGAGACTACTGCTGTTTACTGTATAAGAAGGCCATCTCGGGCGACAGAAATTGTTGACTCATAGACCGATGAAGACTGCTAGAGGTCGTCGCACTCTTCTGACTCGAGGGTCGCGATGATGCATGAAGATAAGGGTATGGGTACTTGCCACCGACCTTTTCCATCTGAGGGGATGACCCCAAGGCTTGCTGGTGGTGGTGGAGGTGGTGGTGGTTGTTGTGTTGGCCAGTCATCATCATCAGGCTGATGTCTGAAGATGACCTTCTCAACCTCGATCGTCTTTCTGATCCGGCGCTACGTACACTTCCTCCTGCTTGTGATCCAGTCGAGACTGAAGATGCAGTCATATTGCCAAACGGATGACTGGATGTATCCGGGACAAAAATTCTCAGCTGCGATGTAGTTGGGGAAGCGTACTGGAATTTGGGCTGCGGTGCCGCCTGCCTGTTCGCTGTCACTCGATCGGTGACTTCAGATGAGCGAGGACCCACGCCGCCGCCCTTCAGATCCTGGACAATCACGGGAGGGATCCCAGTCCGATCCAACAGCTGAGAGCGATCGTCCGTGACTCCACCCCTCAATCGGTACATCATGTCAGCCTCATCGTGTCCACCTCCGAGACTCAAACCTGTCAAATTCATCAAGCTTGAGCTTAAGAAGCTCTTATTCAGCCTACTCTCCGATGGTCGAAGGGTAGAACTCCCGAAGGCGCCCCCGAAATTCTGTTGCAAGAGAATTTCCTGTTGCTGCTGCAGACTACTAGGCAGAATAGAGGCTTGAGTCTGGGTTGCGATTGTGTTGGTATTTGTATGTTTGGCAAGTGGAAAGGTGGTGGAGGTGGATCCAGAAGTCTTTTTGACACCACGACTTAGCATGTCGGAGAGGAAGGTGTTCGACATGGCTCGGGTCCGCCTCTGACTGGAGACATGTTCTGCAGCATCGAGCATCTGGGTCAAATACCGCAATTGAACATAGTTGATTGTCTGTGAAATCGCGATCGTCGCGTTCTATACGTTGGCAGGAAGCGTGAAGCTCGCCGTGTTAGTCCATGAAGGTTCTCGTCCATCCATTGGGAGGACATTTTTTTTTATCCTTTTCCTTTCGACACTTACATTGATCTCAGTTGACAGACAAGCAATCTTTTGGTTCGTGGCCAACGACTTTTCCTTGAGGACCTCATTCTCTTCCAGAAAAGTCCTCTCAAAGTTCTCACCGACCAACATCTGATGGGCATGGAACCTAGCCGCCGGCATAGGGTCGGGTTCCACCCCAGCCTCCTGCAATTGTTTTCGAAACACCTCGTTCGCGATCTGGAGTTCCTTCACTGTATCCAACAACGTGTTCATCTTTTCTACATTGGCTTCAGTCTTGCTCATCTCCAATTCCTTGTAAGCCTTTTCCAAGGTCCCATACCGTTCCTCCCATTGCTCTCGTTCGTAATGTATCTGGTTCTGGGCAGAAGAGTATTTTTTTTCCCATTGTTTGCTCTCCTTGGCTGCGGCCTCGTACCGTCGACGGAAATCATAGTCAGTTGCATCATGAGCGCCAACATGTGTAAATCCCATGACACTGGAGTTTTGGCTTCCAGGAGGGAGAAAAGTGGTGGCTGTGAGACTTAAAGTACTCGCTCTAAAGTTGATCGTAAAGACAAGAAAACAACCATGGTCAGGGGGTCAGTGCTGCCAGACTCTGCTATTTTGCGTCGTGAAGGCTCTCATTACCTTTTCCGGAGCCTGTTTTGAACCTTTGGAGGGGCAGCATTCGCAACAACCACCTGTGCAAGCTCTGTCATGTCGGCAGCCGACGGTGTTTTGAATTGAGCACTGTTAAGTCTTCGGCGAGGTCTACATTCAGGAAAGATCAGGTTAGAAACAAACTGGGCTACAGGAGCGGATTGCCTGTAGGATTGGGGGTAGCCCTTACTCGCGGGGTCTTTCCAGAGCCTTAGGTACTGTATGTGAAGGCATGCTGGCTATAGAGGATGCTCCTTGGTATGTGTTGTTGTTGTTGTAGTTGCTGGAATTGCTGCCATATCCCTGACTAAGAATGTTTTGATTATTACCTCCACGCGTCTGTTTGAGTTGCTGCTGGAATGAAGGTTGAATCGACGGTAACGAATGTTGACCGTTGAAGGAGATTGACTTGTTGCCTTGATTGCTCCCTCCATAGTTGGTCACCGCCAAATGACTGCCAAAGTTGCTGCTGCTGCTGGGATCCGTCGCTGTCTTCTTTGGCGCAAGGTTGCTTGTTGCTGCTAACGCCTCTAGTTTTGCAAACAAATCCTTCTGAGTCTCTTCATAGGTTTTAGCCATCCCTCCCATAACCACGGGACCCGGACCAGCCGTGGTCGTGTCAGGAAGGGAGGATTCCACAGACGTTGCTGTAGCTTCTGTATCAATGCCATTTGCTGCTCTTGGAGACGAGTTGTAAGTGGGCGAGGAGGAGGACGAGGCGGATGGGGAGGAGGTGCCGGCTGCGGCAGAAATATTCACGGGCTTGCGTTTCGTGAAATTAGAGGTTGGTGTCGCCTTTCCAGACTGTGGCTGCTGTGGATGGGAAACTGCTTTGGTCGGCATGGTATGTTATTAGGGTTGTACAGAAAGATATGTATAAAAGAGAGAAGGTAACAAAAGGAGACGTAAGATGAGAAGATTGGGTGGGGGTGGGGAAGCGCGCTTGTCTGTCAACAGGAGGTGCAGGTTACCAGAGGTTACAAAAATGAAAAAAAAATAAAGGAGAGCAAAGAGAGAGAGAGAAAAAAAAGTGTTGGCAAAGCCAGGCCTGGGCTGACCCACACCCAGCACAACACACTCTCCTTCTCTAGTCCAGATCTCCCTTTCATCGTCACGGAGCAAGAAACCGAATCTTTCAATTGCAACCGACAAAAATCTCAACGGTTTGCAATGGGTCTTCCCTTAGAACAGCGATGGTGATCCTGCTGTCAAAGAGGCATGAGCAAGGGTAAATAGGAATTTCGAACGGACCGGAGAAGACAGCGCACTGTTTGATGGGTGAGGAAGCTCTTTCAAAGAGTAATGGCAATTATCGCACGTTTTTAATTGAACTCCAGAACTTTCGAGCTCATTGCATCGGAGGGGATGTCAAGCTACAGCGTAAGCAGAGTCGCCAGTTGAATAACCAAGGCGGTGACTGAGCATGGTTAACTTCAAAAAGACAATAAAGAACCTGAAGGCCCTGAGTCGTCCTTGTTTGCCAATCCCCGAGGTGTCCGGAGCCACAGCCAGATCAAAAGGACGGCCTTGTCAAAACCTCTGTGCGACGCGGCACCTCGCGTCTCAATGAGTGACTGCAAGGTGTTCATAAGACAAAAACAAAAAAAAAAAAAGCCACCAAGAGCCCACACGAGACTATAAAAGCAGCCTCCATTCACCATCTGGCAGATCTTCAACCAATGCCACAAGTAGAACACGATGAGCGTACCCCATGCCCATTCGATATTGGATATGTGAGCAAAGAACAAAGATCTTATTTAGCCTATGGCAACGCCCATTGATAGACGTCGTGTTTTCCCCATAACATGCTCTGCCTCTGGTGGTGAACAGGACCACTGTGTCCTATGCCGGCTCGACAATATTATCTCCTTCACAAAAACAAAAACAAAAAACAAAAAACCAAAAAAAAGAATCCCAGAGAGAATGGTGTTGATGAATCAAACGATTTGATCATAGAGATCTTTCATTCTCAAAAAAGTAAATTGTGAATGACAGAATCAAAAAGGTCTAATTGGCCACAGAGACTTTATTGCTATCCACAACTTCCTGGGAGGGATTGTTTTTGTTGCTACTAGATTCGATCCTCTTCAACTGTCGAAGCAGCGAAGGGCTGACCCGAACAAGACCTTCATGGCCAGAGCGGACCAATACCCCCTGTTGGAGTAACCGCTGTATCCGCGTCGCGACCCAACGTCTGGTCTCTGCTGGTTCCGCCTTTGCTTTTTCCGCAATGCTTCCAAAGTTCAAGTAAAGCGCCATCAACGTCGCCTCCTTCCTTCCACAGCCCGCTTGCGTGGACGAGTGAGATGCTGAAGACAAAGAGGTTTCGCCTTCGTCAAGGTGTGCACCAGGCAAAAACTCGAGCCACTCATACAATCCAAGGAAGCACTCCAAGTCTTGAATTTTTTCCGGTTTCCGTGACATGACCGAATCCTGCATCAATCGCAGTTCGTCCACGCGGCAGCTAAAAGCCTGGGCTACCAACTTCTGGGTTTGTTGGTTATTAAGGAGAACCTCGCTGGAGCGGATACCCGGAAGTACTACCCGTCGACCGAGGACTGAAGGATTCTGAAACGTGAATGGCGCGCTGTCTCCTCGCTCAGGAATCAGAGCTTGCTGTTCGACCAATGACTTGACCAGCGCCAGCGCTTGGGCGTCTCGTTCGACAGTATCCAAGTTCCCACTCATATAAGGTCCTTTAAGAAGATGGTGAACAGATCGAACGGGAAGAGCCTATATTGAAAATAAGATAGTACATAGTCAGCAAATGTCGAGAGTACACAAGAAGAGCAAAAGACGCACCATAAAGTCATGAACTGGCTTAAGAATTCTTACCGTTCCCCGAGGGATGCTGGTCAATAAAAAGTCGCGTGCAGAATCGCAGGATTTACTTGGATCTGCCGACAAGGGTTGAAATCCGGGCTTGAACTTTTTGGACACGATATTATCGTACGTGGTGAGTGTCACAAAAGCGTCCTGAGCAATGCACCGAGTCAACTCTTTGGAGAACTCACGGTCACCAAAAGATTCCCAGTCCATTCGACGAGGATCGATCAGTTGACTCAATTGAGGTGTAGAGCTGTTGTTGGCATTGTTGTTGCTGTCATCGCTGTTGCTGTCAGAGAATTGGCCGGGTATATAGTCGTCTTGGATGTTGCCAAAGACGTTGTGCAGCATGCCTACACTCGAAGATCCGATGCCCATGATCTTTGCCATCCAATGAGTATCCAATAAGTTTTTACAGGTTATCCCGTATTGTTCCTGGACGCGTGCCGCATCCTCGTACGCGCCAAATCCTACTTTGGCGTACGCTGCTGAAGACAGAAATGTTTTCAAGAGCTGGGGGATGAGCTCGGGATTGCGTCCGTTGTTGGTGATTTTGTAGGTGGGGAGAATCAAGGATAAATGCTGGTTGGCGATCTGGATGTAGTGAATCAGTCCTGTGGATGAACATGCCAATACGTTGAAGGCGAGTGGTCGGGGCTCAATATTGAAATCTGACATGAACAAAAGCACGTTCAGCGAGTGTTGGACTATGTTGGATCAGAAAAGAAGCAGAAGAGGCAACGGATCAGAACAAGGCCCACGTTCCATGAAAAATCTCGAGTCTTTCATTTTACCTTGCTCGCTAGTTTCCGGTAGAAATACGGGTGGTCTGTTCTGCAGCATGGGGATCTCTGCATTCCTTAGGAGAATGACAGCAGTGTGGGGGGTGTTCTTGGTACTCCTGTGAGCAAAGAATGGCCTTTTGGGATCAGCCTTGATCTTTGCCCAATTCCATGCATGGCGCACATTCATGACCGAAGCTGTGGCTCCTATTGCCTGAAAATGGTCGCCAGGTCTGTTGTTCCTGCATGGCGCTTGAGACCGTGCGCTCCGTGTCCTGGAGAGCAATTGGGCCGGGCGGATGCTTCTCTTCCACATTGATCCCAGCAGCGAGAGTGATTCGAGTCGAGTCTGAGCAAGCAAGGAGCGAGTCTGGAATGGAGGAGGGGACAATTCATTCCCCTTTCGGGATCCAATGCACCTCTTTTGGAGATCGAAACGGTGGCTTTGCACCGTGTTTGTGCGCACTTTTCTGCTACTGAACCAGCGCGTGTGCCGTTCACTTGTCTCGTCTGCACCGCACACTTCCCACTTCCTCCATTCACTGCACTGCATCACACTTCAGCTCACTTTCATCGACAATGGCCCCACGCACCCTGGTCGTCGACAATGGTGCTTCGACCATCAAGTTTGGCTTTGCAGACGATCCAGCCTCGACCTCGTACAGGACCATTCCCAACAACATCACTCGTTCAAAAGCAGAGCGAAAGACTTTTGTTGGAGACCAGCTCGAGACCTGCAAGGACTTTTCCGGTCTCTATTACCGACTCCCGTTCGAAAAGGGCTTACTCACCGGCTGGGATGTAGAGAAGCAAATCTGGGATCGACTCTTTACCGGCAAGATCGTACCGGTATGGGATGGATCAGGTCTTTTTTTCTTTCTTTCTTTTCAGACTGAAAACAAACTAACAAACGAGGGAACTGGTTGGCTGACCAAACATGTCTCTCTCTAATAGTGCGACCCTTCATCAACATCACTCGTTATCACAGAACCGACACTCAACCTCCCCAATATCTCCCCGACCTACGATCAGATTGTCTTTGAGGAATACGGATTCCACTCTTATACCCGCATGTCCGCCCCACAAATGGCCATGTACAATGATATACCAAAGCTCTTTCGACAAAAGCTAGCCAGTGGCAGGAAAAGGATCGACTGTGGTCTCATAGTTGACTCTGGATATTCTTTTACACATATTGTCCCGTTCTGGAAGGGCAAACCCATCTTGGTCGGTATCAGGAGGATCAACGTTGGAGGCAAGCTGTTGACAAATCATTTGAAAGAGATCATTTCTTTTCGATACTGGAACATGATGGACGAGACCTACTTGGTTAACGAAGTCAAGGAAGCTTGCTGTTATGTCTCCAACAAGTTTTGGGATGAACTGGATATTTGCAAGTGAGTGCAGCGCAAGAAAGTCGAGCTTTTGTTAAACTCTATGCTGTTACTCATCTTCTCCATCGTAATTTTTAATGATACCAGGAAATCTCCCCGCGCCAATAAGATCATTCAGCATTACGTCCTGCCGGACTATTCGACTCAGCAACGAGGATATGTCAAAGGGCAGTCAAAGTCAAAGCAACCGAGGAAAAAGGGCAAATCCGCCAAGGCGGCCGAAAATGACCTCGAGGATGAACAAGAGGATCGCCAGGGAGACGAGGACAACGATGATGAAGATGAAGATGTTTTTTCTAGCGAATCAAACAGCGATAGCGACAGCGACATAGAGATGGAACCTGCGGATGATGAGGAGCAGATTTTACCCATGAATAATGAGCGGTTTACAGTCCCAGAAATCCTTTTCAATCCCTCAGATATTGGCATGGATCAGGCTGGTATTCCAGAGGCTATTATCGACGCCATTTCTGCCTGTGATGAAGGTAAGAGTCGTAACCATTTTTGAGCATGCAAGCGGCGCCGCCTTTCATCTTTTATTGCGTAATACTGATGTCGTGTCCATCATTTCCTTCTCTCTCTCAAAACACGAACAGAGATTCAAGGAATGCTCTACGCCAATGTTCTCTTGATCGGAGGGAATGCCAACCTTCCTGGATTCAAGAAGAGGATTGTAAACGAACTTCGAGAGCTGGCCCCTTCTGAATGTGAGGTCAGGGTTGGCCTTGACAAAGAGTAAGTTCTGTCTGTTTGCACGAAAACAGATTTTGTACTCACCTTTTGCTTTTACATGTATTGACCTTTTTCATCCTCTGTCTAAATTAGCCCTACTGGCTATGCTTGGAAAGGAGGGAAACGCTTTGCGACAGCTGAGGAATTTGCAAGCGAGTTCAAAAATCGACTAGTGTCAAGGGCTGAATATCTAGAGACTGGAAGCGCTCTTTGTGAGTCGCGCTTCCGTTCCGTAGTGTAGGCAGGTCCAGAAGTAAAAACAAAAAAAAAAAAACAGAGAAAAAAAAATTCAAACGTCAAAGATGGTCCATATGAATTTGCGGGGGGGTTCGGCAAGGAGCAATATTCCATTGATCTACGTATCATATATGTTTAAAGATGACGATTTTCTACCATTTGTGGCAGTTAAACAGGGATTCTTCCTCTCAAGTACTCCATAACCGCCTCCGTTCCCTGGTCCATGATCTGTCGCCTGGGAACTCTGAACAGGTTGTTATCGATAGACAAGGTTTTGATTGATCGAACATTGCCCAAAAGTGGTGGCAGTGTCGCAATCTCGTTTCCTGAAAGATCCACCGACACCAAGCCCTCCAGTGACTTTGGATCCAGGACCACAATCTTGTTGCGACTCGCGATCAAAGTCTTCAGGTTTGGGAACGCTTTGGGCAACCAGGTAGGCAACTCTGTCAATCGATTGGCGGTCAAGTTGAGCTCGTTCAAGTTGGGGAAGCGCTCCAAGGCTCCACTCTCGTCCGCAGCAGATCCCAAAGTCGTGATGGCGTTGTCAGAGATGTCCAGAGTCACCAGGAAGGGGAAGCTCAACGCGAACGGGAACTCTGTAATCTTGTTGTGGTGAATACTGATTTTGTTCAACGTTGCAGCAGCAGCCTCCTCCAGAGCCTTTGGAAATGTCGTGAAAGCGTTAAAGTCGAGCACGGCTACCTGAGGCGAAGAACAGGCTTCCAGAATCTCATTTAGTGAAACTTCCTTCAGTGCCCTCTTGGTAAGGTTCAAATTCTGAGCCGGTTTCTTGGGAGAAATGTTGGCCTGCGTCGTGGTGGTTGTGCGAGCAGACACAGTAGCTGAGCGGGAGGCGGTAGGTCCTTGCTGCATCGGAGACATTGGCCGCGATGAAGTGGGGCTTGCCGAGACTGAAGAAGATACGGACAGTGCCTCGACACGAGCAGTATCGACTACGAACGAACAGATTCAAGGAAAGTATATCAGGAAAAAGGTCTTTTAAAGCACGAAAAATCATATCTGACGGTATTTCTTACCAACAGTGGGGAAATCCAATTCCTGGCGCTGTCGCAAAAGCTTCATCAGGGCGTCTGTGGCAGTCGTGGTGCGTGGGACATTACGGATTGGGTTGCCTTCCCAAACGAAAGTGGTGAGGTCAATCATAGAGCCTAGTTCAGAAGGCATGTGCTCCATCCTGTTACTGGCCATGTCAAAGTTCCTAAGCTCGGTCAAGCCCAACACTCCCAAAGGGAGCCCAGTGAATTTGTTGGCGCGAATATCGAGCATGTACAGCTGTGGTGTTCCAAGAAGGAGCTGCCCGAGGTTGGTTAGGTTGTTTTGACCAAGAAGGATCTCTTTCACGGCTGGGAGACTGATCTTGGCGTCCGTGTCCGCAATGTTTTCAATCCCAGAGTCTCTGGCATCCAATCGAGTCAGCGAGGGAAGCAGGAAGGATTCGTCCTCAGCAACAATACCTCCCAGTCCTTGAAAGAGACAAAACAGTTGGTTGTGGGAGATTTCGAGTTCATGTAGCTTTGGCATGCGAGCCAAAACACTAGCAGGCAAACTCTGGAGTCTGTTCTTGCTCAGATTCAGTTTGCGGATCGCCTTTAGTTGTTCGAGTTCGAGTGGTAGCTCCGTCAATTGGTTGCCAGACAAATCCAAAGACTCAAGCTTGCTCAGCTGACCCATCGCGGCATCCAAACGTCCAGAGAGTTGATTGTTGCTGAGCTGCAAATCCAGTAGTGTAGTCAAGGCAAATAAGACTGGAGGAAGTTCTGAGAACTTGTTGGACGAGATGTTGAGAGATGCGAGACGACCAAGCTGACTGAATTCTTCTGGTAACGAGGTCAGTTCATTGTTACGAAGCTATGATGCGAGGTAGACAAAAGAAACAGTAGTGAGCGCTTGCAAGATAGGCGTATGATTGCCATCAGGGTAGTAAGGCCAGTAGGGTCCCTCGACGAAGTTCTATTCACCGTAGCTTACATCAACGGTAACCAAGGCTCCAAATTCTTGAATCCTGGCATCAATAAAAGTAATCTTGTTGTCGGCGGCAATAAAGCGAGTCAGGTCCACAGCATCGTACCAGGCACCACCACTAGAGTTGAAATCGACCACGATCTTGTCCGGATCGACGTGGTACATATTCCAGATTTCAAGAGGGACCTCAGTCAGATCCCTGCTTGACAAGTTGATTGTTCCTGAAAGAAGGACAAAGGTTGAAAATTCATTCGTCGTCAGGAAGTTTTTGTCAATGCCAACAGGCATGAGCAGCATGCTTTGAACCGTTGGCCTGCCTCAACAACGAACTGATCAAATGTAACCACATGAGAAAGAGATGAACAGCATCAAGGGAGTCTTATTACCACTTCCTTTTGCATTTGCAATGAGACTCTTGATTGACTTTTGGGCATGACCCAGAATCTCGACATCGGTCTGTCGTCGTGGTTGAGGGAAGCTCTTCTTGACGCCAGGCACGCCGGATCCCACAAAGGCCTGTCGTTCGTCCTCAGCGCCTCCTCGAATCGATTTGGACCTCGCCTGCTCCTGAGCGAGTCGAGCCCTTGCGGCTGCGATAGTTTCGCGGACTGATGGTCGCGAGGACATTGTTGAATGTGCTTGTTGTTTGCAGATGAAAAAAAGAACAACGAGAGAAAGGTGACCATTGGGGAATTTTTGTAGCCCTTTATTTTTTAGGTTTCTCCAATTCGTGTCACCGCGCAACTCGGGGCGTCCACTATCCCCCTTGACTCTCCTCCAGCTTGGACCCACAGTGTTAGAGCCTAGCGCGAGCGCTGGGACATGGCGCAATACGTCGTGTTTGTGAACCGAAGAGTCAATTTATTTTGCAAAGAAAAGCGAAGGAGGAAGGCAAAAAGGGATATAGAGTGTGGTTGGGTGGATGAGAAGCGAGACAGGCATCGAAATCGCGGTCCATATCGTCTCATCTCTCCGAGATAGGCGAGTAATCCGAGCGCTCAGTCTGACTTGGCCTTGGCGGCCTTGACAGAAAGCTTCTCTACTGGCTCGACTACATCCTCCGCACCAGAGTCCTCGTCATGACTGCGGTGGTCGTCAGCAGCGCCGCCCTTGAACATTTTGTAGATAACCTTGAAAATCATGAGGAACCAGAAGCAAAGAACGGCCTCCAGTCCGTAGAGGAGGGCCAAGAATCCACGCTGGACGTTCAAGCTTATATACTTGTCCTCCTCAGGAGCCCATTTCATGTCCGTGAACTTCTGGGGTCCATAGTAGAGAGACTTAATAATGATAGGGAACAGGTAATGGCGAGTGAGGGCCCAGGAGACGACAAAGAGGCCAAAGAGGTAGTCGCAGATGGTGGTGTATCCCAAGTACTTGAGCATCTTGGGGACCTGGACGAGCCAGCGAGAGAAAAAAGCCCCATCACGTGAGGTGAACAGAAGTGTGAGCAATTGGAGAGCTTTCATAGACGCCAACCCCATCAAAAATACAATGAATGTCGGTAAAACAACCTCCGGAACTTACAGCAAGGAACACGTCCGAGACGTCCATGACAACAAGAATAGCGTTACCAATGCGGGTCAAGTGGCATGAATAACTCCATCCAATGAGGGTGCAAGTGATGATGTGATGAGCCACCATGGCAATGTAATCCTTGCGCTTCATATCGGTGTTAACAACGTAGAACTGTTGGAGCCAGAAGCCAAACTGAACAAGGTAGTAGAACTTGAAAGCACCAGAGATCTTGTTATGAGGGTATCCGATCCAGTAATGGTCCACGTTCATCCAGTGAGGGGAGTTACGCATCAAGATCTAGAGGGGGAACGGGCATGGGCGTGAGAAGTCAAAATACCTCTTCCAGAAACTTTGATCCGCTGCGATCAGCTCAGTCTTCTTGAGTACTGAATACTTCCAAGTTTCTGAACCATTGTGACTTACCATGCCAGCAGACCAAGAGATAATGTAGTACACCATGATGTAGCCTTGTTCTTCAAAGCGCTCCAACTTTGCCTCTCCACGGATTCCCAGGCTCTTGCCGAGGGGTCTGAAGTACCCCTTCATGATAAAGGCTCGGATGAAGGTAAAAGCGATGATCCAAAAGCCCACAATGTAAAGATCATCCCATCCCTTGTAGTAACGAGCAGTCCACCAGCTCTCCTCAGGATTAGTAAGTTCATCTTGAACAGGGTACTGGAGTCTGGTCATCTTTCGGAATTGAGGAACGCCGAACGCGGAACCCAAGAGGATCAAGGTGCACAGTTTGAACGCAAGATCTAAAAAGTGAGGTTGTCAGCGCAATTAGTTAAAGTGCTTGTCCTTCGGGCAGAGGCGTGCTTCCCACGGAGGGGACAGTAACATAGTATGGTGTGTGGTCAAAAGATCCATGCCTAGTGGAAGCAAGGAAAGAGGGGAAACAAAAAGCCGAGTCGCAGGATAGGCGTCCCTGAAGAACAGCCATCCGCTTGTTGCCCCTGATCGCAGACTCGCCATTTCTCTTCCGAGATGGATAAGAAAATGCGAACACAGACACACACAGGAGTGGGCCTCGGCTCGACCTTGCGCACCAAAGCAGCTAACAGCACACAGGCTCCTTGTCCCAATCCTGTTCGTTCGCTGTCCAAAGGTTCTCCACTGTTCGGCGCAGAGGAGCAATTGCCCCTCTCGGACGATGTTATGATGCCCTCAGTATCTTTCCAGAATCAAGAGGGACCCACTTTCCGGCTCCGTTTGTGCTGACTGAGGTATTCCACCTCCAAGGTCGAGCAGTTAGGTGGATGATGACGAGATGATTAGGGTGGTAAAGAGATGATGATTTGATGATGATGACTGTACCTTTGTCGTCTTTGAAGATTGATTCGAGATGGAAGGACTTGACGAATCCTGCAAAGACGGGGGCGGCTGCCTTCTTGACAGGCCGCTTTGGCTTTGCGTCCTTGTTCGGCCGTGGGCTTGCGGTCTTTGACATTGCTGTGGTCGGCTGATGGAGTGAGGGTGATGAGAAGAAAAAAAAAGAAAGGGAAAAGAAGAGGAAACTAAAAAAAAAGGTGGAGAGTGAATTGTGTGAGAGCAGTCCATCTCGTCTGGCCGCTTTTACAGTACTTTCTTTCTCCGTCCACCACTCAGCCAATGTCTGACCCAAAATTGCTTGCAACCCCTGTGAACGGCAGATAGCCTTGCCCAATGGCTCGGTCCTTTGTCGTCTATGTATCCCTCTTTGTTACTGGCTAGCTGGAGAACAGTCGGGGGGCTTGTCATCCCACCGTCTCTCCAGCGTCCTCGACAGCCGAACAGACCAGGCTGTGGCTCGGACTGAGGAGCGCTTTTTTTCTCAATTGGCTTCACTTCCCATGTCAAAGCTGGATAGAGTTTTCCCCAATCATCCATTTTTTTTTTTTTTTTTTTTTGGTTGTTCGTGCACAACCACAACCGAGACTTGTAGGAATCATGAGAGTGAAACCGCTCTTTTTTGGGTATTGTGTTTATTTGGTGGCAGTCAGACCAATCTAGCGGTAGCCGCTGGGAGCCTGATATTGCTGCTGGGACTGCTGCTGGGGGTATTGAGTTCCGTAGTAGTGCTGTGGAGCCTGGGAAGGGTTACCATAGCTTTGTCCTCCAAGAAGAGGCTCAGTCGGCAATCCAGACAAGGTCGAGTCGTATGGGTGGAAGGTCACGTAGTGTGATTCGCCCGATGCTGCTGCTCTGTTTGCTGCGAGGCGTTCCTGTCTCCGTGCCTCCTCAATTTCATCTGCAACCCAAAGTGCTGCACCAACGACGTTGGTCCAAAAGAACAACAGATTCAGCACCGGCGTCATCTCCAAGAACACCGCAACACCTCCAAATTCGCAAAATTCGCCCTTGTGCTTCCAGGCGTACTTTCTCGACTGGTTCACAGAGAACTTTCGAAGTTCAACGTCGTAATGAATGCGCTTGCTGAAGGTCATAACCCAGCCGTTGAGGTAGCAATACACAAGTGTTCCAGCGACGGGGACAGCGTGCAATGGCAACAGAACAATAAGAGAAACCACCTAAAGGGAAGAGTAAAGTATAGATTAGCTTCGGAACCGACACAACCATTGACAACAGTATAATACAATGAGAACCCCTGTTAATACCTGGACGGTGAGAAGAACAACTGACTGGAATGCAATAATGTAAATACCAGCAAGAACTCCGTTAAGGCAGGTACGGTAGTCTCCGTGCGCAGAGTCGATAATGTATCCAAGTTTCCGGGTCCTCAGTACAGCGTCAAACAACGCATCCTCCCAAATGGGCATTAAAGCAAGGTAGGCAATCAGGGAACCAAGAGCGGCTTCCAAGAGAGTGGCCAAGACTGCAGCAATATAAGCAAGCGCACTGGGCCATGAGTGACGAGTCAAGAAGTCGACTTGCCATGGCATGAGGTAGGTGAAAGCTGCAACCATCAGAACGATGGTAATGATGACCAGGATTAGGAAAGGCAGGATCACCCGGGGCCAGAGACCTGGATTGGACAAGAAATAGACGATACCCTGCAGAGGGTAGAGCAAGCGCGACTTTGGCGGCGCCATGGTGGTAATGGTTGAGGTCGGTGGACGGTGGAAGGTGGACTCTGACGGTGACAGGATGAGCGGGGAGGTGGAAGTCAGTGAGGATGAGGAGGTGGATGAGGGGAAGGAGGAAGCGTCAATGAAGCGGAAAAACGAGTGAATGCGGTGGGGGGCAAGGGAATGTGCCTCGTTTGATGCCAAGCCATGCATGCAGACATCAGCGACTGCTTACGAACCCTGTGTGGCGGTGCGCACCGCCCGACGGCCACGTGACTCTTATTCGTACATATTTGCCACCAACCCTTGCGGTCCAGACAGCACACAAGCACAGACAGGCACACAGCAATGCATGCTCCGAGGAGACACATGGGGGGAGAGAGGGTGGGAGTGGGAGAGAAAGAGTCGATGACTTCACATGCATCACTCTGTCCTTGCCCGGTCAGGCCGTCTTTTGCCCTGTCTGTCGCCTGTCGTCGGTCAGTCAAGTCAGGCTGTCAGGGGTGCAGCGGCACGCTCTCCTCAGTCACCCCTCCCCTCTCTGCACGGTCTTTGCCACGCTCGCTCCACACCTCTGTTCCCTCCTCTAGACTATCTCCATTCGTTCACATTCGTTCTTTCACTAATCCTGCCACCCTTTCCATTTTTTCATTGCTTGATTCGTTCTTTCGTCTGTTCGTTTGTTCATTCATTCATTCAATTCAGCTCCATTCAACTCTACTCTTTCATTTTCTCAACTTTTTATCCCCCTACTCAGCTCGTTACCCTGCTGCCTTTTCCTGCTTGGTTTGTTCTACCCCTTCCTTGTTTTTGCTTTTTCCTGTCTTTTTTCCTCGCATTCATTGCACCTTTTGCTGTAACTCAAGGTGGTTAGGAATGAATCTCCTCCGCCATGCAGTCTCGAAGCAAAAGGTAACCACCTTCCGATTTCGCTGTATTGACTCCTCAACCCAGCCCTTTCCAAACTACTCACCTTTGCTTTGTCGTTCTGTGTGCCCAGCGTCGTTTTGTCGACAAAGAGTCCGGGATGGATCTGGACTTGGCCTATATCACCCCTTTGCTGATTGCCATGGGCTATCCCTCAAAGTCCTTAGAAGCGTTCTATCGAAATCCAATGAGTGATGTCGAAAAGTAGGCGACAGTTACGGCAACTTGTTTGCAACAACTTTTTGGATCAAGTATATTGCAGGCCTTTAAAAATTCTCTCATCTGTTCTGTTTGTTGTAGATTTCTCGACTCTCGTCATGCGGGAGCATACAAAGTCTACAACCTGTAAGCCCACAACAAAAAAAAAAAAAAAAAAGGAGGCACAACTGCACTTTAAACCAACATGTGGCCCACGACTGACTCCGTCACTGGCTGCGCCAATATTGATGCTTTCTTTTCTCCTTCACCCCATTGGGCCTGGATGGACATCCTCACGGTGGTTGCCTCTAACGGCTGACATGTTTTTCATTCCTTGCGTAATGTGGCCTACATAGCTGCTCTGAGAAATCGTACTCTGATCAACGTTTCCATGGCCGAGGTATAAAAAATGCTTTTCACTTTTTTTTTGTGTGACCATTACCAGAACGCGACACGAAAGCTCACACACCTTGGCTCATGACACCTTTAGTTGCACAATTCCCTTTTCACGATCATTCGCCACCGCCATTCCAACTCATTCATCCATTTTGCGAAGACGTCTCCGATTGGCTTCACTCGACGGATGGGAATGTTGTTGCCGTCCATTGTAAAGCAGGCAAGGGTCGCACGGGCGTGATGATTTGCGCGTTTCTTGTCCACTGTGGATCGACCGCTGATGATGCCATCAAACTCTATGGCAAAAAGAGGACTCACGATGGATGTGTAAGGACTAACGGCCAATTGGGGACAGGCACTCCGGTGAACTACCCACAATGACTAACTCTCTTCACCAATGTTGACATTATAGGGAGTTACTATTCCAAGTCAACTTCGATACATTCGATACTATGAGCAATTTCTGGAATCCAGGACTCTCAATTACGACCCGCGCCTGCTTGTTCTCCATGAGATTGTCATCAACACTATACCCAAGCCCCTCCTTAATCTAGAGCAGGGTTCAAACTGTAAGGAATCAACCACCTCTTTCACGTTTCTCCATTTTGTATCTCAATGAAAGGCAGCTTACCCTTGTCTCTGTGCCCTAGACTTAATATTGACAATAATGTCGGTCGACACCAAGATTTACGAGTCGTTGCCACAACAAGCAAGTCATCTTTCTCGTTTTAAAAAAGTCATTTCTGGATCTTTATCGTTTTCTACACTAACATCCTGTATGTTTTACACAGTGCTATGTAGACTATAAGCTGCAGCAGATTCGGATAAGCATCACCGACAAGATTGTCTTGGCCGGCGATGTCAAGATGATGCTGTGGTACGACAGCGTGTACAAAAGAGCAAGTATAACCCTCCATGATATTTCCTTTGCAAAACGATGTACCTATATTTCCAATTCTAATAGCTAGTTTCCCTTTCACTTTCAATAGAGCCACCTCTGCCATTTTCATTTCAACACAACGTTTATTGATCCAAGCAAAGACACGCTCTTCCTCACCAAATCTGAGGTCGACAAAGCATGCAAGGATAAACTACACTCAGTCTTTGACAAGAACATGTCGATCCAGGTCAACTTCCATCCGGCCCTTGCGCAGCAGTCGCCTTTGCCGACTTTGGACAGTTTGCCAAACCGGGCCATACTTTTAAAGTACAAGAATCATGAGGGTCCCAACAGTGTTCAAGTCTCGCCGCCTTATTTCTCGACTTTGAGACTCTCTCCTCCAAGGAATACCACGGCACTGGCTGCTTTTAGTCTTGGTGGCCCACTGACGGTCGATAGAAACGATACCAACAGTACCAGCAGTAGCAGTACCAGCAACAATACCGCCGGCAAAGTTGGAGTCTCAGGCGAAGGCCAGAGGACAACGCCTCCAAATTCTTCCGGATCTACCAATAGCAACGGTAGCAGCAGTAGCAACAATAGCAGCAGAAACCATGGTGTCGGAAATAGTGCCAGTCCAGTTTCCATCACGAACGTTCGAAGTCCAGTCTTGATGCACAGCAAGGCCGCGTTCAAACCTGTCTGGGATAAAGATCGGGACCGAGATCGGGACGATAACTGGGACGCATCCTCCGTTAGCAGCGATTGCTCAGAATCTGACTCTTCGTTGGAATGGTGGTACACAGTACCCCCTCGACCCACCCTACATTCCACCACGGGCACAGCGGCTACAGCAGTTTCTGCGAGCATCGCCCAGCCTGAACATACTGTACGTGCAGACCGGGAGACCAGTAGTTTGGTCTTTTGTGAGACGACACCTTCGTCGATCCTTTCAGATACAGGAAGAGATGACCCGGTGCCAAATGTCATGACCTCGTTGACAGGCCATCTTCTGCGTTCGGCACTGGCGGGCATCGGCGGTAGCGGCGTTATTGGTAGCAACGTTATCAACAGCAGCGGTGGCGGTAGTGGGCTTAGCTGTATAACCCCACCTAACTCTGCATCTGGTTACAGGGGTCTGCCTCATTCAGCGACCTCCCCTTTGGCACGCGAGATCAAATTCGACACGGATTCTCTCTCATCATCTCCCCGGATAACACTTGGTCAGGATTCTGGTACCCATTCTCCCTTTTCTGAGAACCAAGTCCCGGAAAAGAAACCTCAGGAGCTCTGCGTGGCCGCCACAAATATCTCACCTCGCGAAGACCAGTGGGAAAAAAGTTCTGTGGGAGGATCCTTTGTGAACGAGTATGGAGATACGATCCGTGAGGACGCGCGGGAAGATTCAGGGATAGAAAGCTTGAAGGATCTAAAGGAAGATGGCCTTTGCATAGATCGCGAGCGAGGCTGGGTTGGATCCATGTCAAGATGGTTTTGGTCCGCAGATGGCACCAAAGTCCACGAGTCAAATGGGCCGCAATAGAAACAGCCGTCATAAGTAACATCCGTAAATCATATAAAGTGTACTTTTTTAATGACAGGTCAATGATTCAATGGCGCAATAGATGCCTTGTAAGATCGATTATGGAAGCGAGGGATTTCAAACCAGAGTTGCTCCCTATGTTTCCATATATAAAGCATTAGTAACGTCCGACAGTGTGGAGTATGAAGACCAGGAGCAAAACTAGAGACAAATCTTACCAGATTTCTGTTATCATTCGATCCACGCCCCAACGAGGGCTGTATTTCTCTATCTTGATGGATTCGGGTGCCGGCGGTGACAGGAACGAGTCAAAGGGCATGCATGGGGAACTCAAAGTCACCTTAGGATATTCCTCTGGAAATGCATCTGGCAAGATGACTGTATAGAAAGGATGAAGAAAAACAGACGTCAGGAAGAGGCTTTTTGGAGGATCAGTGGTCACTATCAATACAAGGCAGTCTAGATTACAGGTCGTAATTGCCGTGGAACCTTGCCCTGATTCCTTGGGCACAATCAGTAAGAATGAGGCTTGACTGTAATCCTCATTATCATACTCGATAAGGCATCTAGATCCGAAGAATTGAAGAGAATAAGTATAGATTGTGAAAGGCACATTGCCTGCTACATGTAACGCAACATTGGCTGCGACATACGGTCGGAAGGTTTTGATCACGGTTTCGATAAATTCCTTCTTCATCTGGCCCACTTTCTCTTTTCGTTCAAAGTGGTCGCTGATTCTCCTCGTAACACGCTCAACAAAATCCACGATGTGTTCCCGTTGCCCAATGTCGGGTATCTATGATTAAACGGTTGGATTGGAATATTGGATGTCATTCATGACCGTCCCGCGAGGAAATATCGTCCGCAAAGCATACATCGCAGTTGGACACGGCTACAAACATACCGCTTCGAGAAGTTCTGGGTATTCAAAGGACGAGAGAGTTTCGAGTTTGCTCTTGGCATTGCTAACATCGTTCGGCATTAGCGAACTGATAAAATACTGAATTTTTGCCACCACTTTGAGACGGCGTTTCTTCCCATCCTGAGCGTAGGGTACATGGAAAGGGACCGCGAATAAGACCTGAAGCAAGAATAAAGGCGCAATATAATATCAATATGGACAGCCATCTCTTTCGAGGCCTTTCGCTCTCCAAGACGCAGTCATTACCTTGGTGGGTCCATCGACCCCTGGAATCAGACAACAGTCCATTTCCTATGAATGATACGGTTCCATGTCAGTGTTTCAAGCGGTGGTCGAACGTCAGGTACGAAAAGATTGATCCCAGAATGCTTTACTGTCATGTCATGTAAACAGCTGTATTCAACCTGTATCCGCTCGTTGTCGCAATGAGCGACGCGCTCTCTTTCACCATGCTAGATGAAAGAGCAAAGAAGGTGTTAGTACTTTCTGGGAACAAGGATGGCAGTGGAGACTACGCAACTTTGGACATGCCTGCATCATCCTCGAGAGCTTTCCCAAGACATTGCTCAGGTTTGAAGGGTCGTCCTTATCCCACGATTCGTCCAGACCCAAGTCTTTGAGGGAAGGCTTCACCAGTTGTCCATTTATGATGAGGTCGGGGGGGAATGACCAGTCGTACGGGTCGTAAAAAAACTGCACTATAGAGGTATTTGGTATCGAGCAGGTGGGTTTAGTGAGCAGTGATGTAGTTGGGCAGTATTGAGCGGATGAAAAGAACGATTATGTCCAAGGGTCACTTGCAGTCAACCGAGTTGCTCCCAATACTGCTGGATCGCATCGACAGGTGGACAGTGTCGGCAATGGGTTTTCCATCCGGGTTGAAGACAGTCTGCGAGGATCCAAGGTTGACGTTCTTGACGGAAAAGAGGTTCATGGTCGCGTTCTCGCCCAGATATTGGATGGCCTGACTGAGTGTCTGGCTCATAAGGTAATGGGAGCCTTTGCTGGTGGAGTACACGGTCATCGTGCTAGTAGACTGGATGAGCCAATGTCCTGCTTTTGTTTCGAGAATAGCTCCGTGGGAGTGAGGTTGATGGGGGGAGAGAAAGAGGTCAGGGGATGAGTGGAGGCCGAGATGGAGAATGAAAAAGGGGAGAGAATGAGGGAAAAGCCAAGGCAACAGCATGCAGCGCGTTGTGCGACAGCCCTGCACACACACACACACGCAGACACGCAGACACTCTCTCACAGCGTGAGGGTCGGGCAAAGGCGACTTGGCCCCTTAATACTTTAGAGTGTGCTTTAATTTGAGCAACAATATGCAGAAGCCCAAAAGACCAGACACATTATTCATTCATTCATTCGTCCGTCCTTTCCATCCTTGTCATTCCGCTTTCCCAATCACGCTGCTGTCCCTGCCGTCACGCCTCACATCCAATGGACTCAGCGAGCTGAAGGAAAATGAACCCTCACAAAGTCTTGCCGGAGCACCAGCCATCGCCACACTCTACTCCCCCTCTGCAGTCAACCTCCGCACAGACACTGGATGCCTGCCCCATTCCAATGGAGCAACTCCTCAATGAACCCTCATTCCCACCTGAAAGACCCTTGGGCCAACTGTCTTCGCCGCCCCCTACAGCAGAAACTATACCCATGGCAAATATTGGACGCACGCCAACCCAGGAATACGCTACGCTTACTCCTGAACAGTCCACGCCAACCAACTCCGTAAGCGGAGGACACAACCGCCACCACAGCGCAAAACATAGGAAGATCAAGACCCATGCATCGGATGAACCTGTCCTCCTAGACGATGTCACGAACCGCCTATCTATGCAGGTTCCCCGCCACTCTGAGGATGACGATCTTGAAAGAGGCGTGCAAGAGATCACTGTAGCCATGAACGAGCCGGAGGGATCCTTCTCAGGCTTGACAACTGACGAGGCTATCACGTAGGCCACCCTCCATGGCAACACAAGATGCGCATTGACCAGTTACAACTCTCTTCCAGGGATGGTGGTCTAACTTCCTTTTTTTATTTTGTAACTGCTTTCCCCCTTGATCCTAGGAAACTGATTGATGTGGCTGCTGTCGTGCTGGAGCAGTACCACGATCGAGCTACTAGCATGGAACGTACGAAAATAACCGCTTTGATTTGTGTTTGATGATCTCTACCTAACGACAGACACTTACTCTGGCACCCTGTTCTCTTTCTCTTGGCGGGCGAATAGATTTCGTCAAATACATCACCTCGTTCTCTTCGATTGCCACAGTGGTCGCGATCCTGTGTCTTCTCGTATTTTACATTTACGGTACTCTCAACTCCTCACCACGTCAAGCGCGTCTTATTGGAACGATTGTGGAGGTGGCGATACTGGCGGCGATATTCATCTGGAACGCCTACATGAACAGGAGAGAACTACAGCTGCGAGGTCGCGAGGTCAAGGATCGTGTTAGGGGCATCATTGTCGAACTGGAGAACATTCGACTTCAAGCGGGACAGGTGAGCTTACGGATGAATGCACTGCACGGCACGGAAGCAGATGTTCAAGGTCTGACTGGTTTCGTTTTCTTCATGTCGTAGGAGCTTAAAATCCCCTCCATTCCTTCCGTCAGCACCGTTCGAGTCGTCAGATCAGGCATTGTAAGGACTCTTCCCAGTAACCTTATTGTCAAAGGCGACCTGATTGAAATGGTCTATGGCGACGTGGCCCCTTGTAGAGTCCTGTGTATGCTATCGCCGTATGACCTTGAACACCCCAGCTCGCCCCATAACGGTCAGCACAATCACCATCATCATCGCCACCATCATCATCACCACTTCCAGCACAAATCTCGAGAGTTTTTCCTTAGCAAGAAGGAGACATTTCAACCAGAGCTGTTCAAGATTCTTCCTCCAGGAGAGATAAAGAGACAACACGATGCATTGCAGGGACGATATACCTTTGAGGTCCTGGAGACGCCATTGGTGAGCATTCTACACACTGCATTGGACCCATCGCCACGGCCCAAGAGTTTGATTCAAAAGCAGTTGCTTGTCATCCACAAGTTGATCTTCGGCAAGCTTTTGCTAGGAATTGTACTTTTGGCCTTTGCCATCAATCTCCTGCGTTATGTTCTCAAGGAAGTTGTCCAACTACACAACCCCTCCCAAGGAGTTGAGCAACTCCTGGCACTTCCTATCTATGCTGCTCTGCCACTACTGCCGCTGTCATTGCCAACCCTGCTCCAGATCTCCAAGGCCTACACCAACGCCACCATTTTAGTCTTGTTCAACACACTCCAGATATCCAAAACGGAATATGAAGATGATCAGGACGTGGATGAGTTTGATGTCGAGGCCCCACCACCAACGAAAAATGTCAATATCGCGCGTAAAGACGTCTGGAAGCGATTCTGGCGTCTGCTCACGCGCTGGGGCGACAGTGGCCAGGACTTTGACGACGGCTTGACCCGCAGCACGAACCTAGTGGAGAGCTTGGGAGGGATCACCGTGATCTGTAGTATCGACAAGGAAGGGACTATCGCCACCTCTTTCCCCGCAGTAGAGCAAGTTCTGATTGCCACTGAAGGAGAGGACACGGTTGTGCTGGATGTTCTCGAGGATGAACTCTCACCAAATGGCATGCGTTTCGAGGACAAGGACTGGGATACCTATATCCAATCGCTGAAACCCATCGGATTGAACCAACTTTTAAACACCAACTGCGGGTCCTTGTCTGCGCCGAGGAGACGTGAAGCTCATAGGAAATGCAACACATTGCATTATCACTCGCGGACAAGAGCTGCTCAACAGACTTGTCTCTGCCGACTTGGCAAGGAAGTCGGATTCACAAACGAGGCTTTGTACCCTTTCACTCTTCAAAAGGAGATTCTCTGCTATCACCCTTACCTACCAATGCCACCGATGACCTTTGGGAAATTGGCGACGTTCGAGATCCCAACAATGCTGAGCACTATATACTACGAAAAAGGAACCGACAGCTACATGGTCCTTACAGATGGGCATGTCGAATGTGTCGTTGAATGCTGCACGGACTATTGGGATGGAGCGGGTCTCCAGGAGCTGAACGAAGTGGTAAGATTGTGAGAAACCCTGATTGCTCTTAGAGATGCCTACTAACCGTGATGATATTCTGAATACACGCCTTAGATGCTCAAGAAAGTCTCCGATTTCTATCAAACTGCTGTGGTCAATGACTTGCAGTGTGTCGCGTATGCTTACAGACCTATTGCTATCGAGAAGGAGGCTGATGCTCCTGATTTCGACCCAACGACTCCTGGCTTCTTGACTTTGCCAGTTCGTATCACACCCGATGAAGACAAAAGGTTTGACCATCCGTCTGACAGTGGCAGTCCACCCTCGGACTCTGATGAAAAAGAGGGCCGCGACAGTGAAGAGAGCGATCAGTCTCAAGATGTGCGACCTCCAATGCGCAGGGTCGACATGGGCAGTCTTCCGGACCCAGTTAACATCGTGATCGAGGTAGACGGAGAAGATTCTAATGACGAGCACCATTATGGATCTTCGACAGAAGAAGCAGGTGTGTCATCTTCAAAGGTGGAGTCGGGACCTTTGCAGCGATGGCGTAAACTGCGTGAATTGGACCTGGCTGATGAGAGGGAGGATATCATGGAGCCCCAACCACCGTTGAACTCGACGGAATTTTGCGAAGAAGCTGTCCAAGGCCAGATTTTCCTTGGAATGACCACTCTTGCGCACCAACCCAAAACTGTAAGTCTTTGTAATCGAAGATTGGAGCCGACACTGTTGTGAGTGAGTCTTAACGTTTCTCTTACGGCTTGAATAGAATGTGTGCGATTTTATCGAAGACTTGGGGCTGGCAGGAATCCGATTTGTATACTTTTCGCCAGCGAGCGAACGAGAGAGCAAAGCATTTGCCGACCGTTTGGGATTGGAGACAGACTGGAATAGCTGCATTTTGCTGTCATCGGCTTCTGATCCATTTGGAGCAAGCACCGGCTATTTGGAGTCGTATGATATAAAAGCTCAACTCCCGCGAGGAATTGAGAACATCCGACCCCATCTTGAGACGGTGGACGATATTCCATTGCATGTCTCTCTATTTGCAGAGTGCGGAGATGAGGCGGCTACAGAGATGATCAAGATCTTCCAGGACTATGGTGAGGTTGTGTGTTGCATTGGAAGCTCCCTCAACATCAACAACATTGCAGCGTTTGCCAAGGTACTACTCAAAGATTGAGAAAGTCGTCAAACACCGCACCCATTGTGTAGTCTTTCAAGTAAAGACTCTAACGCAGTTTGATCCTTTTAGGCCGACATCAGTGTAGGGATGGAGCCCATCCGAATGCACTCTAGCCCTGAATCTCGATCCGCCTTTTCTCTTGGCGCCAAGATCAATAGTTTGCCGTGTGGGCTGACTATGCAGAGCGAAACCAGTTTATACGCTCTCACGCAGGTCGTTCGAGAAGCGCGCCGTTTACTAAACTCGCAGCGACAAGTAAGTTGATCAAGTGGATCGATGTCTTTTGATGATCTCTGTCGAGGTGAGGAAAAGCTCCGAACTAATTTTCGACTTTCTCTCGACACTATTTCTTTGTTTAGGGAGTGGTGTTCATGATTGCCTCCTTCTTGTCCATTTCGTTGCTGCTGGTGGTGTCCTACTGTTTTCTGCTCCCTGCAGCAATGACCGGCTACCAAATCCTGTGGCTAATGTGGATCATAGTTCCACTCATCATTCTCTCGTTCTTTTTCTCTCCTCACGAGCCTGACACCATGATAATGATGCCAAGTAAGAGCGCACTCCAAAACAATGGAAATGAGTTTGATCCAAAGAGCGGCGGTTTCTTATAACGCCTTTTGTCTACTTTTAGGCAAGAACATCTCTCCACTCCGGGACCTTCAGAGATTCATTTTTTATTTTCTCGCAAGATTCATACTGCCGATTGCCATGTGTGTTTTTATTTTCCTATAGTAAGTGAGAATTGGCTCTCCCGTACCATTATGGCTGGAAGTATGACATCGAATACTCACCTAGCGTTCAATGTCTGTATGTCTGTTCTATGTAGTACGCTTCGTATCTATGATGGTCAGGAAGGTTATCACTTTCTCTTCAACAGCTTTGGTGGATCACCATGGTTGGAATGGTCGGATGAAGAGCAGTGGACGCTGTTGTATGCCCAAAATTACACGCTCGTCATCTGGGTGTGGTATATGATCTGTATGTCAAGCACCTTCATGAGTAGGACCTTGTCCCTCCGTGCGTTCAAGCCCTGGAAGAATCGTGTCTGGATCGGCGCATGCATTGTCAGGTACGTTTTTCATTTTATGTTTTTCATTTCCCCTTTCATTTTTTTTTGAACCCAGATGAATTGGTGGCAAAATGTATGGTGTATGATGTTAATTGCTGATGTCCAACATCTCAAACTGTCAAATAGTCTATGGCTGCAATTTGTTTTCTGCGTGATATCGCTCTTCCGAGGTCCTCACCGGGTACGAGATGTGCCGTGGTGGCTCTTTGTGCTGTCGTTCCTGTGGCCGGTGGTGTTTTTACCCGTGCAGGAGTTTGTCAAGACACGCGATGCAAAGGAGTGTGTGCGCGCTCAAAAGCTCGCCAAACTCGAATTTAATACCAAGCTGGGGATGCACTCACCGCTCTGAACAAACAGGAAAGGGAGAGAGGCAATTTTGCCAAATGAACTGTACCAACACCATAGAAAAAGAGAGAGTTTTGTATTTCTGGATGCATTTCGCATCAGGGCTGCGTTGCAGCCAGCGCCGAAAAAATAGAATGGTTAATACCTTGCACCTTTGGAGCCAATGATGATGAGCAGCGCTCTACTATCCAGGTCGGTGGCTGTTACCAGACATGTGCAGGAGAAGTAGTCATGGGGAGGGAGGGTCCATTTCACACCAGAAAGGACGATACGAGAGGGAGAAATGGCTGGTCGTGTTGGATCGACCATCAAACGATCACAACTGGACATGATATCAGTCAAGATAGAAAGAGTCTGGACAGAGCTGAGCAGGGCTGTTGTCCTGGTCTTGGCTGGACAAGAAAAGATGAACGGGACAAGGACAGCCGGTCGGCCATGAGGCAATGACAGACATGCAGCCCTTTTTTTTTTTTTTTTGGCGAGACATGCAGTGCATTCATCCGCAAGGGTGTCCGCACAGTGAGGTGAGAGGGAGCGGTGAGAAGGGCGGTGGAGTCGACTCTCTCTCTTTTGATTTTCTTCCCTTTCCTGTTTGCCCTCCCCTCCTTTCTTCCTACCTTCCTGTGTGTCTGTCTGTGCTCTCTTCTCCCTTCCTTTCCTCCCCACACCTTTCTCCTTCTCGCTCCTCTTCTACCTCTCTCTCTGTGTTCATTCATTCATATATTCATTTCATTTTATTCATTCTCTCTTCCTCCCCAACATCCACTCGCTATCGCCCCCTCATTCCTCCTATTGAGACCCTTGTCCATGTGAGTCCGTCGACCTACCGAAAAGAAAGACAGATCACCACCCCTCCCCCACTCTCTTTGTAGTCTTTCACCATTTCGCTTTCTCCACTCTCTGACCACCCCTAATGGGAAACGTCTCCTCCAAGCCAGCCCCATCTTCGTCTTTTTCCACGCCCTCGTCTCCTTCCGCTCCTTCAACTGTCACCTCGCCCTTAACACAAGGCAGACCAGGCCTTTCTCTTCAAAGAGTCCAGGATACCCAGAAGGATACCAGAGACTTTGAGCAGTTACTGGATCCTCTCCCTCCTTTTCCTCAGTCACCGCCACAGCTTCTTTGCAGCACCGACAGCGACAGCAGCAACGAACACAACAGCAAAAAACAGGACGAGGGCATACCCGTTCAGCAAGAGATCGACATGGCCGCCACTAAGGCTACTTTGCCCTACAAGGCAGAGCCATTGTCGCCCGCAGAGTCCTTGCGCAACAAGCCATTGCCCGTGTTTCCACTAACGCTGTCTCCGTCCTCCAAGGAGGTATCGGAGAGTTGGCGACGAGCCGAGGTCAGTCAGCACCACCGCAGCTTTTCTACTGATAAGAGCCAGGACAGGAACAGCACTCCAGAGCCGACAGTTTTGCAACAACCACTCTCTCCTCTACCCCAAGGGCACGGCCAGGCGAGTTTGAATACTATGTCAAGGTCGAACTCCCTCTCCCACCAGAGTATGCTTTCACAGTCTTCGTTGTCGAACAAGAGTACGTCCAGCGGCAGCAGCAGCAGTGGAAGTATCAACACCAGCACTGGCACCAGCTCCAACAACAACAAGTCCCCCGCCACGAGCGGCAGCACCCTCGCGTTCACACGCGCGACCTCGATCAACAGTGGCAAAGCCGAGTCCTTGAGCCAGCTGAGCCTGCAACGGTTCCCGACAGGCGAGAGCGAAAACAGCAGACACCAGCCTTCGTCTTCAAGTTTGGACCTCCATCACTGGACCACTCCTTCGCAGCAACCACTGCAGCACCAACACTCCTCTGCGCAGATCCAGGATCCACGGTTCAAACCGTCGCGCACTACTTCAACCATCTCCACGTCGTCTTCGGCCCGATCTTCTTCCGGCAGCGCCGGATTCAAATTTACCAAACCCAACCTGTCCTTTAAACCGTTGATCTACAGCCACGGCAACGACAGCAAGCAACAGTTTTACCAGCAACAAAATGCCGGTTCATCTGGATCGCCGAACAGCCGCCATTCGCATCCAACGATGCCACATGCATCCCCTCAACAGAAGCAACCACAACAGACCGACCCCTTTGCAAACTCTCCCTTCCCCTCGATCCTGATGTCGATCCGACTCCCGCAATCTCTTCTTGACAAGTACGTGCTTGATCAGGAGAACTTTCGGCACGGGAAGGGGATCTGGGGTATTGGGAAATACAGCTGGACTGTCACGGCCCTCTCGAGAGCAAACGGCAAAAAGGTAAAGAAAGCACGCGCGTTTTTCAATGCTGAGGCAAGGGCCAGTCCTCAAAAGGTGTGGGCGAAATTTCGATCATGTATGTTGCTGACGACGCAAAAATTCCTTGTTCTTCCATGTTTCCCTTTGTCCCATCGAACCGTCTCCCTGTCGGACTCGACTTCTTTTGGGCTCTTTCATCCCCCGCCTTTCCTTCTTTCCTTCTTTCCTTGGTCTGTTATCTGATGGTTGGAGCAGTATGTGATCAAACGGGTCTCCAAGTCGCTGCTTCCTCCCTCGGCCTACTATCACTACCCGACGACTGCCCATCAGCTTTGTACATGTCCAGCGTGCAAATCTGCTCGAGATCAACTTATCTCCACAGGACAACTCAATGCGACCCAAATCGACGAGATGAGGGAAGTGCTGGTGATACAAAACAGAGGCAAGAAGGAACTCCCGCAGCTCCCACCCTCATCTCCACATCAACCTGGACAGCGACCACACTCTGCGACGTTACTCTCATCCCCTGGGAATAGGGACTCGAAGGAAAAACGGAAAAGCTTCAACCTCTACCACTGCAACAACGTTAGTACACCCAACCACAACACCAGCAAACCGTATTCCTTTAGCACCAACTCGACTCCACAAGATACCCCTGTCAGCTCGAGGCCCTCCACACCGCTCCCCTCGCCCCTGCGTCAACAATCGTCTCCTCCTGGGCAGTCCATTGTCAATGGTACTTCCCGCAGTAGGAGTCAAACTCACTGCCACCCAGAGAATGTAACACCAACGACCGCACAGTCCCTCTCAGTAACGGTGCACCAGTCGCCTCTCTTGCCGTCAGCAACGCCGCTCTCTTGGCCCCACAAAGGACAGGAATCTGTGCTATACCGGGCGAAACAATCCAATGGACTTTGTGAGCAACAAGAGCGCGTCATTGCGCCTTGGTCTAGTGTGGCGCCCAGCACGGAAATATCTTCGGGAACAAACCCAGCCCAGAAACTCTCGTCCAAATCAACAGGAGCGTCAGCAAGCACGAGGCGGCCAGGGCTTCAGAGACATGCTTCAACTCCCAACTTGTCCAAACAAGTGACAGGTCTTAACGTCTTGGTAGATGATCCTTCACGCCTGGATCGATTGCGTCTGCTCTCGAAAACGAACAGGAATGAATGGCAACCGCAAGAAAGCAGACAGGGTGGCCAATCCAAGGATAATCACAGTCCACTGAACAACCATCGAACCTTTGGTGGTCCTCTGACCACCGTGTGGACCCAGCCTTCGTTGAGCAAAGCCCTTCCTGAAACCCCACTTGATGCAAGTACAAAGGACAGCGGACTTCAAGAGAATGGGGACAGTGATACGGCGCTCTGGCTCAAGACTTCGCTCGTGTCAGAACGTCAGGTCAGCCCGTTTGAAACGAACAATGGAGAATTTAGGCAGATGGAGGCCGAGTCGCCCAATGAGGGGCCACATTCCAAGGTTCAGGGCGCCGTGTCTGCACCTCTCTCGTTCTCACCACCACCTCACGCGCTACCGATGGAACTTGTTCTCTTGCAGACATACAACGACTCTGACCATTTGCCAGAACATCACGAATGGACCCAGGACCAGGACTACTGGTATTACGTGACCAAGGCCCATGGTGTGAGGCGACGCAAATTGAAGAAGGTTAGCAGTTGGTGGCTGGATATGGGGTCCCTTGGAGCAGCTTTGCTTGGAAACAATTCCTCCAGTGAACCAATCGCAACAGGACCGATCTACAGCATGGGACACTCCACGGGTCACTCCACCCCGCAGCCCACGTCTCCGTTGTCGTCTGAGATTGCGTTGAGTCAACAGCAGCAGCCACCCCAACAGACTTCGCGACCTCTGAGTCGACATATAGCCAAGGATTCTGTGTCGTCGATCGCGAGCCAGGATTCCTCCAATGCCAGTGTCTCGTTCTCGGGCAGTGGGACGACGCTTAAGAGGCAGAACTCGCCCAGGAACAGCCATATGGGCAAATATTATTACGTGAACTGGGAAGAGTACACGTCCTTGTAGAATACGAGATCGATTCTTTTTCACAGTGGATTCGAAGACTGTGCTGTACTTCTTTTTGTATGAGTGGCATCTGGGAAGGATCACTGGTCCTTTTCTTGTCTATAGCTTTATACCGTCCTTTTGCCACACTACAAAAAAAAAACCCCCCCCTCTTCATTTTCAAATCCCTGTACAAAACGTGTGTAAAGATCTTGCTCCGACTCACCGTACTTCTATTGGCGCAAGTGCTACGAGGCACAGTCGCTTACGGGGCGCAGAGAGGGCCAATTCGCTCTTCCCTCTTTTTTTTGCCCATTCTGCATGTTCACCGCCAGCATCCTTTTCTCTCTTCCATTGTCAATTCTCTTTCTCCTGTCCTTCTCCGTTTCACTCGTCCCCTTGTCAACCATCTCCCCAGTCAGCAGCTACCTTCCTCATTTACAGTATCCGACCAACAAGCAAGCACGCGAGCCCGTCCTCTCGTTCCCTCTGCCCACGCACCCACGCTCTTTGCACAGTCGTCCCTTCCTCTCCTCTCCTCTCCTCTCTTCACTCCTTCACTTCACTCAATGGGTTCAAACAGTCCATGCTTCGCCATTCCTCAGTCGCCCTCCTCGGCCTTTCAGCACCCTCATCAGTTCAGCGGGAACCTTGCCCAGCCCCGCCTGCCCTTCCAGCGCCCTCCCTATAACCTAAACCAGACCCCCAATATGGACAACACCCCTCGCAGTAAGTGTTTCTACCATGGTCGCACATGGCCCAAATGCAACTTTGTTTCTGCCGGTGCCTTGCTTTGAATGAAGCTGAAGCAGGTTCCCCTTTTTCGGCCTCTTTGCGACGGACAGACCTCCATTCTCTCATTCTCTTTTCTTTTTTCCTTCTTTTTTGCCCAATCCTTTCCCCCCCTTCTTCGTTGCTCCGTCTTCCATTTGTTCTCCGGGTCTTGCCACCACCTGTGCTCATTTTAATAATCTATTAATGTCTGATTCAATAGCCACGTTGAAGCGGAAGCCGAGCCTGGACATTGATAGCCCCATGCCCTCGTCCGGTCCTCCTTCGCCCTCTGCCAATGACACTGACAGCAGCAATGAGCAGGCTAAAATCAAGCGAGTGAGGACGTTGGGCGAAAAGACAAAGACTGTCGCCAAGCTGATTGGTAAGACCTCCATGCCAGTGCCCTTGATTCCTCTTCACCCACCCCCTCCGAAGAAAACCAAGAAAAAAAAACGGCGGAAAGCAAACATTCATTTTTTGCGCGGCACAAAAGGGTTGCGATTGCGTCTCTGGGGAGTACGCAATGCACTGGTGTGTGCTTATTCATAATCCTCTGCTCCTGCTCTCATGTCTCTCTCTGACTGTCATTGTCTCTCTTTTCCTTTCACAGCCACACTTTCAAACACGCAACTGGTGGACCTCGTCAGCACTCTT
This sequence comes from Entomortierella parvispora, assembly GCA_963573315.1. Classification (NCBI taxonomy): domain Eukaryota; kingdom Fungi; phylum Mortierellomycota; class Mortierellomycetes; order Mortierellales; family Mortierellaceae; genus Entomortierella; species Entomortierella parvispora. Next base: position 525,366 of record OY752145.1, read on the forward strand.
GTTGAAAGTCACCCCTCGCTCATCGACGACATCTCTCGCCTGGTCCCTCGCCCCACCGTCGCCTCTGTGCAGACACACCTTGCCTCTCTCGAAGCCAAACTCGTTGCTGCCTATCCCTACACGAAATGGGGTCCTGGAAGAGACGACTACTCGTTCAACAGAGTCAAGCCAGCCCTGGATGAGCTTGTGGTACGTCAACTGTTCTGCTTGCGTTCGTCGAACGCTTTTGGAACCAATGTATCGCCTCTGGACTTGCCGCAATTGCATCTCTTGTGCGTTTTTTTAACTCTTGCTCGGTGCTTCACCCTGATAAACCTGATAGGACACGCTGATCGAGTACTCCAGCCACTTCACATCACCACCAGAGTTCCCTACAACCTCATTTTCGTTCCTCCACATTGCCACAGAGTTTTGTCATCGACTGCCAACTTGGGACAGCCCAGCCAACAACCAGATCAAGATGGACGCATACAAAACACTGGCGGAATATTGGATCAAGGCCATTCAGGAAGCCGCCAGCAAACTGGACGAGGGAAAAATCTTTGGTCAAATAACTGTGCAGGAATGGGCTAAAAAGTAGGTTACTTTGCACGTCTTTGTTGACTGGGTAATCGTACTCCAAGAAGCCAAATCTGACTAACGCCTTTATTCTGTTCTCATCACCAGTCTGGAGCAGCACAACATTGCGACCCAAGGGAGATTCTCTCGGGCGATCGAAGAATTCAAGAATAAGCTTGGATGGGTGATTGGTATCCACCCAAGCACACCCATCAATTTCTCAAGTCCTGCCACGGGCAGTCCTCGCCTTAACTTTGGATCAAATTCTTCGAACGGCAACGGCAGTCACCACCAGAATCGTGGAAGCAATAACGAAGGAAGTGCCGCATTAGATAGAGTTGGATCACCATTTTTGGGACAGAATACCCCCCAACAACAACAGAGACAACGACAACATCAGCAACAAGAGCAACAGCAGCGCCAAATGCATTCCCTTGGACACAGCAATGGACTTGGATTTCATTCTCGGTCGTAATTAAGCAGCTGCTTTGTGACCTTTGAAGGTCGATGGTGCTCCTCAATTCAGTGCGCCTTTGTAAATAACACCCTTATTCCCCACCTCCACTCGCCATCACAATTGACGGTGTTGTAGATTTCCTATTTTTTCATCGGCTTTTTTCCTCATATTTGCATGCGATCTTGCAACACCTGAAGCTCTACTCTGTCTCACGTTTATCCCATTTTGTGTTTTGTTCATGTTTCCATTAAAAATAACCAAAAACTTCAAATGAATCTGGCTTATGGATGCCTCATATAGGAGATGGGAAAGAGTGAGTAAAGACCAACGTTTGTAGTTATTGAAAGAGAGACGAATATATATTTTCTAGGCCGAGGATGGAGGCAGCTGGTCGACCAAAGTCTTGTTCAGAGGGGCCAAAGGGTCGACAGAGATCATCACAACGGGATTAATAGAGATGGTCACCTCTTCCTCGTCAGCTTCTCCGTCTCTGTGCATCTCTAGCAAGGATTCGACCAAGGAAGGGTCAAAGGACTGGACGGGGTCATTGATCGAAATGGCTTTGGGTTCATCCTGATCCAATTGATCGTTTGTGAACTCAATGGGCAAGATGTTGATGATGACCGGGTTCAGATCGTGATCGTTCATGAGGACCGGTTGTGTTGAGACTGGCTGATCGTCCTTTTTCTCAAGTGATTGGGTCTCGAGGGTGGGATCTTCGGGCATAAGAATGGGACTCAATTCGCGGAGGTCCTCCAACAAAGAGGGATCGAAGGGAAGCAAAGGGATGATTGAAATGGGAAGTGTGTTGCTGCTGTTGTTGTCGTCGTCACGGTTGTGGTTGTCAGTCTCCTGCTCCTGAAGAGAAGGAAGGAGCTCGACAAGAGACTCGTTGAAGGGAGAGATAGGATCTATGGAGACCAAGGTCGAGCTAATAGGCAGAGAGTTGGCCAGCTGAACAAAGGAGGCCAGGACTGTGGCGACGGTCAAAACGGCAGATGAGGCTTTCATGGATGTTGTGTTGTGATGGGAAGGATTGGGTTGCGATTTTGCGAGAGAAAAAAACAGAAGAGAGATGCGAAAAGTGGACAGGACTTTTTGTTCTGCAGAAAACGCTGACTCGTGTTTACAATTTATTGAAGACTCTGTCTTGTGCACTTTCCTGGAAAACCGTGTGTCTGAAAGGAGAAACCATGAGGGACTGACTGACATCTCTATTTTGGAGGAGCGCTGGTGACAGGGGCCACAAGTACACAGCAGTGTTGGACCCTGGGAAACAGTTGGCTGCACGACAGAACTTGTGCGCACAGCAGGGCGGAAATCTATTTTAACCCACTCGCACAACGCGAGAGAGCGTCCCTGAATCCAGCAAGTTTCTCTGTCCCTGTATTTTTTTGCGCCGATCTTGCTAAATAAACTATTATACACTCACATGCAGTACCGTACTGCACTCTCGCCAACATCGCCATCAAGGACGAAAGCTCGGGTTTCGAAACCGCTCCGTCTTCAGGGTGCTGTACATGTATATACTCGAAAGGCCGGCCGGCCCATCTGCCGCAGCCCTTGACCTGTGTCCAACCATTGATCACTCATTTGTGATGAGTGTCTTCTGTGTCTGTCCATCTCAATTCTGTCGTATTTAGCACCACTGTTCTATCAATTGACCAGACTTCTGCATGGTAAAAAGACGGCAAAGAGATCAGGACTGACTGGTGCTTGGGTTCAATCGACATGTGGAGGGACAATATGACTGAGTGATTTGTGTTTTAAGCGACCAATTGTGCACTTGGGTGGTGGACTTGTGCGCGTTCCCTGGCTGTTACTGTATCATCATGACCGAAACTACAGAAAACAAGCTGAAGTTTTGCGAAAAGCAAGGTTGAGTATTTCACTGCAAGGTGTCCCGGGACTTGTGCTTTTACACGCCTCTTTTTTTTTTTTTTTTTTTTTTTGAAAGGTGAGAAGGCAGCCTATGAGAAAACTGGTAAGACGGGTGAGAATGAAGTTGTTGTTGTGTTGTTGTCAGAAAGTGGATGGACGACCTGTTACAGGTTCCAAGGAGACAAGCAGGAATGGCTGAGCTTGAAGATCATGACACCGAAGAAAGGACTATTTCTTTTGTAGTTTCATAGCCCCACGGGGGGAGTTCAAAACAACCATCGGTTATTAGGGCCTTCTTCATCGTTTGTGGACAGTCTGTCTCTATATTTCCTTGCGAAGAGAGCAGGACTTTGGGAGTCATCTTTCACTTTTTTTCTTGAACACAAAAAGGTGCCTTCACCAAATCATTCTACTGAAACTACGATACGCTGCTAATCCAGGACCCGGGAGGGAAGGGAAAAGTGAATATCAAACTTCAGGTTCCTGAATTGCGTATCTTTGGGACCGTAGAGTGAGTCCCTTTTAACTCCTTGACACCAGGTTTGTCTTTGGTTTGACCTGGGCGAAAGGTTTTCAAGGCCAGCTTGGGTTTGCCTTTTTGGGGTCGGATATTTTTTTTATTTAAACTTATTTTTTAAATCGTGATCCTGGAACCTCTAGCCCATTCTGGCAAGCGATGGCAACCCATTGAATTGCCAAGGTTCAACAGAGAATAATGAACCAGGTCAGAGAGGTGTTGAGACCTCGTCATTGTCGAGCTGGAAAGGATCATAGGGCCGATAAGCTATCAAACGACCGCTTGTCCCGCGGAAGAGAGCCGATCGCGTCGACAGAACAAGAGCAGCAGCTTGGACAACCACTACCAATTGCCTTCCTCTCTCTCTGACGATTTAATTGGGGTGCTTTCATAGAGGGTTGCAGACAACAATCTCTTGTGTCCTTCACATCTCTCAGATCCCAGTTGTTGGCAAACAAGGAAAAGAGGGAAAAGGTCCGGGTATTTATTAATGATATTTCTGGCGAGAATTTAGAACCATTGCTGAGCGATGCCTACTCCTTCCACGCCTTCAATGCCACTCAGATAATAGTTTTGCAGGCGCTTCGGTCCACTGGGCTTTTGATGATTCTTGCCCTTGCGATCAATTGGCTCAGGCTCTGAGTCTGGAACGAACTTGACGGGCTTCTTCTTATCCTCGGGACGGTCGTTGACTGACGATCCGTCATCTACATCTTCTCCATCATCCTCAAACGCAATGGACGACATGTCCAAAGCGTTGCTGACGACCTCTCTCTCTGTCGCATCGTTCGAACCATCCTTTTCGTGATGACCGCCGTCTTTGCCATGGTGACCACTCTTTCTTCTAATGGCCGGCTCTTGGAACTGAGACGCGGGTGCGGGTCTAACCTTCAAGTTCCGGAACCGGGCCACCGGCGCCTTGTTATTTTTCATTCCCGCCACTGTCGCGGACTGATACTTGAACTTGCCTGCCCAAGCCAATTTCGTCTCTGGCTGAACCTGTGCCCAAGAATTGATGGCGAGTCGATAGTTGGTCTTGTCGGGTGGGGTGGTCTCGATGTCTGTCCGATTCAAGACCACTTTTCCGTCAATGGACCAAGCAATATAATCTTTTCGCCATTCCATCATGTAGTTGTGCCAATCCTTGGATGTATCAAAGGGTACAGGGATCGCGATAGGTGTGGAATTTTGGTTGTGCCATACATTCATCCAAGCCAGACCATTGTTGAGTCCAGTGAGCTCAATGTCAATCTCGGACTGTGCAGGATCTTTGTTGGCGATGAGGAAGAACCCAGTGACTTGACCGACTACCGGTGATGCGATTATATCCAGAGAATAATAACCATAGCCAAGATTCTCTTCCAGATGAATGATCTCACCGCAAGAAAGAGGTTTCAGCAAAGAGTCCGTACCGATGCTGATTTGAGTGCCGGAATTGGTTGTCAAGACTCTGGATTTGTTGTAAGCGCTACCTAAATGTTTTTCAAGGGAACCAAACTGAGTTTCACGACAAACAAATAGAACAGCAACTGATGGACGCAAAGCAATTGAATAGTCTTTACCCCAACGAGCAGGTCCCCAACCGTGGGCGATGACAAAGTTCTCAAGGCTGGTCAAGGGCTCATGAAACCCTTTTCTGGCTTCTACAGCAATTGGCAGATTGAGCAAGAGTATCGTTGTTACCGCACAGATACCTAGCAGCTTGGATGACAGTGTTGATTTTTTCATTTTCTGTGTGTTTTTGATGTCGATAGATGAAGATGATTGAGATTGAGAAAGGATAAACTTCAACCAGAAAAAAAAATATTCCTTTCATTGTATGTAAGGAAAATGATCAGTCTATCAGTTCTTACTGACAGTCTGCACCGTATCCAAAAGTGCAATAAACAATGGAATCGACCGTTGGGCAGTTGCACAGACCAATGGTTTGGCATCGTTGCGTCAGCTCTGTTGATCTTTGCAAACAAAGGCGTTGATATTCAGTGGTTTTTGGAATGCTCATCTCGCTCAACGCGTCGTTTGGAGGCCTGGGTGCCTGTGAACACTGAGTGTTTGGCTGTAGATTGATATATATATATATTATTGACATGTTGTACATAGTTGCTATATAGTGGTGAAGGCACGCCTCTCTTTCTTCGACTTTAGTTTGAAGGTGTGAACTGCAAGTTCCTGAAACTAGAAGTGGGAACTTTTCCGGCAGGGTACGTGAAGACACCAGCCCAGCCGGGGGCTGGCTCTTTGTTGATGTTCACCCAAGAGTTGAACGCCAGTCTGTAGTTGGCTTGCGAAGGAGCCTTGATCTTCACGTCTGTGCGTCTCAAGACTACCTTCCCATCAATGGACCAGGTGAGGGTGTTGGGTTGGAAATCGACCTCGTACTGATGCCAGCCTGTGGAGACATCAAATTTCAAGTCGATGGGGACGGGTGATTGTTGGTGGTTCTGCCAAACGTTCATCCAAGCGCGCTTGCTGTTCAATCCAGTCAACTCGATATCAATTTCGGAGCCGTCCTCGTTTGACAGAAGGTAGAAGCCCGTAACATGTCCCAAGACGTTAGAGCCCATAATCTCCACAGAGTAAGTGCCGTAACCGAGATGCTCAGTCTTGTAGATGACTTCGCCTCCAGAAAAGGGCTTGATCTTGGAGTCTTTACCAATGGTCAGTTGAAGGCCCGAGGAGCTAGTGTGGACTTGACTGCTGGTATAAGAGCTGCCTGTTTTGATAAGAGATGGAGGGGTTGTCAGGGATCAATCTTGAAAACTTTTTGATGAGATGAGCAGGATCCGTCTTTTTTTTTTTTGCACCATGTTTCCCTTACCCCAAGAAGAGGAACCCCAACCGTTGGCAACGACAAAGTTGTTGATGTTGGTCAGAGACTCGTTGAAGGCGCCACTGGCCTCGACAGAGGTGGCCTGGAGGAGAACCGAAGACATGGTGACGAAGCCAGCCATGGCTGCTGAGAAGGTTGGGATCTTCATGGTTTTGTGCTGTAAGAGATTGTTAACGAAGAAGTGGACGCGAGTAGGGAGGTGATGGAGTAGGGAGGAGAGGTATGAGGAGAGTCAGGGAGATGGGAGCTCAACGAGAAGCGGGACCTTTTATTGTTTTTTTTTACTTTTCTCTGGCGGCGGAGAGAGGGGGCGGGAAGGGCGAGAAAGATGAGAAGAGATGGCTGACTTTGGACGTGGTCCCCCCCTCGCTCTACGAACTGTATCAGTTAGAGCCTGACAGTCTCTGTCGTTTTGTCAGACCATTGTTTGCTCCTGTTGGAACATCAAAGTTTCAACAACAGGGCCGGTTTTTTTCTTGTCGTGCGGTAACAAATAAGATCGCCCAAGAGCTGGACCCTGATCGTTTCTGCGACCGCTGACAGGCTGATAGTTAATTAAGGCCCGCAAGGTTATATTACAATGAGAAGCTTGAGAAAAGGGAAAAGGTAACACGGGCTCAACCTTTACAAAAAACAATTCATGGTGCCTGTGCCTTGCAACTCCGTGAATCAGGGCATTCAGGGGCCAACAGTCAGGTCCCAAGTCAAATCAAACCCTGTTTGTTAGCCACTCAGACGCCGACCACTGCACAGCCAATCGCTACGAGGCTGCAATCCTGCACAGCTACCAAGTACTTCTCACTTGCTCACAAAGATCCTGGATAGAGAAGTTTTGCTGACTGCTAGAGACTTTGGACGGATACTGCGCGCGCAAAGATCGGCCAAGGTCTTTCCTGGTCGGTCGGTGATTGATGTTCTTGGTCTGGCCTTGTGGTTCAAATTCAACTTGTTCGCACGTGGAGCTCTAGAGACGCGCTTGTGCTTCATGGACGAAGGCTGGATTGAGCGCGGAATGAATGACAGACTTGCCATCTACATGCGCGCAGCATCCATTTGAAAACAGGACAAATGATACATTGACAAGAACATACTCCCCTTCTGTCACTTTTTGCCGTGTCTAGGTGGCACCCATCTCCCCACCGGTGCCGTCTCTTGGGTGCTCTCTCGGGGGTTCCCTTGGCTCTCTTCGTCCCACCCTGTGTACCGTTGTCCGTAATGTGTCAACGCAAGGGCGACGTCCTCTCTGTTCAAGAGTCACTGGAGGACAGAAGAGGAAGAAACCAGACAGGAGCAAGAAAGCAATTGAAAAGCTGAGCGCAAAACATTTCCTATGGTGGTGCTGTAATGCAGAGAGGGGAAGGGCTTCTTCTCCCTCTCCTCCACAGCACCTTGAGGGAGAAGAGGAGAAAAAGACAAGAGTTTTGCGTCCCTTTTTCTTTGTAGTGCCAGGAGCGGGCCATGAGTGTCACGAATGCCCAACCGTCGGAGCTGTGTCGCAAAGTAGTGTGACAATCCTCGTAGGTTAATACAAAAAAAGAAAGAAAAGCTCGTTTGTCCTCGTTGAACACTCTGATTTGACTCTACTCGATTGGACTGGATGGCGGGCATACCAAGCTCCTTCAAGACCAAAAGGTATTTGTCGTCTGTACTGTCGGTCAATAGCTCGCTCAGCAGTGTTATCGAGAGTGGAATTCAAGATGTCGCTGCCAGCGAAAGCAGTGAAGACAAGAAATTGGTCGAGTGTGCAAAACGAAACTCGGACCATTGTTGCTGAGGCAGTCTACTGTCCTCAAGGAACCGAACTCTACATTCAGCTCCAAGACCAAGACGGAGGTAGTTGGTGCTCATGGGCTTGGCTGGAAAGGTGAAAGACACGTTGCAAGTGGCTGGGTTCAGAACTTCAAGATAGCACGATCGAGATTGGTGGCGTGCTTGAGAAGCGCTTCCACACAAGGTCATGTTATCCTTGACCTTCTCCATCTTTGATACGAGCCGATTGTAGCATCCAAGGTAGCAACTGTTCTTATTGTAAAACAAGTCAAGAACGTGCGTTGTTTTATTACGGTAGGGGTGACAGGAATGGTGGGTGTACACACAAGTAGTTGCTTGGGACAAGAGAAACAAAAAAACCCAGGTTTTTCTTTTCTCTTCAAAGAAGCGCGACAGCGGCCACAAATATAAAGGCCAGGCTTGCCAAGGCTCCGTTGCTCTCGGATGCTTTCTTGGCCGAGGACTTCTTCTTTTTTGGTGGATCTTCCACTGCGGGAGTCCTGGATTGCTTCTTTCCTGGTCCATCATCCTGCGACCCATCATCCACATCCGCGCCGTCATCTTCGAACGCAATCTGAGTCCTGCTGCCACTTTCTACCGTCCCACCTCCATCCAACTCCATTTCTTTGGCTGATCGAGTAGCGGTAGCTGGCCGGAACTTCATGTTTCTAAACTGTGCATGTGGGATCTTTCCATCCGTCGGGTACTTGAACTTTCCAGCCCATTCAATCTTCTCCTCCTTTTGAACCTGGGTCCACGAGTTGATCTCCAACTTGTAATTGGCCTTGTGGGGTGGGGTTGTCGCGATATCAGAGCGGTTCAAAACCACCTTCCCATCAACAGACCAAGCGACATAGTCCTGCCGCCATTCGAACTGATAATTGTGCCAGTCTTTGGAGGCATCAAAGTCAAGACCAATGACGACCGGGTTTTGTTTATGTTCATGCCAAATGTTCATCCATGCGACCCTGTTGTTAAGTCCTGTGAGCTCGATATCAATCTCAGTGTCTTCGTTGGCGATTAGGAAGAAAGACGTGACCTGCCCAACCACATTGGAGGCAATCATATCGATCGAGTAAAATCCGTATCCGAGTCCTTCTTCGTGATAGATCAGCTCGCCACATGAAAAGGGCTTGAGTCCCGAATCCTTGCCGATCGTGATCTGTGTGCCAGCATCAGATTCTATTGAGAGTTTTCGTTTTGGCGGGCAAGTTTTCACTCATTTAAAAAAAATAACCGGAAACAAACCGAGACTGCAAGTCATCCAAATAGCCAAAGGTGTCTTACCATGTACTTGAGTTCGAGTAAAAGAGCAGCCTATTTACATGTCAAGAATGGTTGGTCAATGACAGGATGAAGAATAACATCATGAGTGACTGCAATTGATGAGTGGAGCAGCTTCATTCTCTGCTGGCCTAAACGGATTCACACATACGATAGAGCGCACTTACCCCAACGCTCGGGGCCCCACCCGTGGGCGACAGTAAAGTTGTCATGATTGCTGAGTTTTTCGTGGAATCCTCTCCTTGCGTTGGTGATGGACGGTAATAGAGTTGCAACACCAAGGATTGCTAGTGTTGATACGATTGCTGGCGTCTTCATTGTACGAATTTTTTTTTCGGATGTAAACAATTGAAGTGAAGGTGAGAAAGCTGTAAAGTGTGGGAGTGTCAGGTCTTATTACTGTCGTTTGTATTATGTAATGTATCGATGGTGTCAAAGAAGAGGGAGATGATGACTTTTATCCAGTACGGAAGTTTTATCTCCACTAGCACCAAGACGCAGAGGAATTGAGGAATTTCCGACACAGAGGCAAGACAGCTCAAAAAAAAGTTTCATGACTGCTTCAATTTTTTTTATTTTTTATTCCACTTTTTATCATCACGACAAATCCATGCCATTGTCTGACGCTGGAGTGTTTTTGCTGCGACTTGAAGATGTAATTGGTTCACCCATGGTCTGTGTATCCGATATCCGCTCTGGCAGAGATTCTAGTACAGAGATCGATACTGAAGTCTCCATGGTATCTGCGGCAGACGAGGATGATCCAGTGGCATCTGTAGTTTTCTTCCTTGGTCGCGTCGCTGCAATCTTTTCCGCCACAGCCTCTGGTGCAGTTGATTGCAGCATGCTGAGCTTTGCCGTTGTCGCTTTTCCTTTTTGACTAGCTTGCTTCGTACTCCTTGATGTTGGTTTTGCGGCGACGCTAGACACCTTCTTGACACCTGCTGCATACATGGCCGCTCTTTGAATACTAACCAAGCCGTGCTCCCTTTCCTCACGTTCCTCATCATCATCATCGTCCTCAGGTGCAGGATTGAATATCTGTGGCTCGTCTGGATCTTGACCCTCTGCCAAGATCGGCTCGTTCTCCAATCTTGGAAGTAGGTCAACGGGTTCAAAGATGACACGTTTGGTAACGATCCCAACTAGATCCAGCCCCTCGGAATAGACTTCTTCAATATCGTCTTCTTCCAAATCCTCCTCCTGTTTTTCAGCATCGCCTTCTTTTGCTGGTAATTTGCGGGCTGTTTGACAAGGTAAAGACAATGCAGAAATTAGACTTGTAAACTCAGTATCAATAGCGTAGGATAGATATAGTAACCCGTGGCATGATCCCTAGGTCTCTTTACCTGTCATGTCAAAGAGCATGTCCTCTGTAAACGCGTTCTCGTCGTAAAAGCCTCTAAAGATACGACCTCCTGACCTGAAGTATGGGTTGGGGGTGTCCATGCCCTGTCATAACAAACGCCAGTCATATGAACTCTGTTAGAATATATAAATATGAGGATGTGGCTACTGGATGCCGATCAAAGGCGAAGCGTGAGGCTCAAAAGGATAACTCACAACAAGACTATATCCTGCCCTTGCATGGTCTATCATATCCTTTCCGACCATTCCTGCGCCACCAAAGTCAAGGATGATATATTCGGATTCCTCGACCCATTCAAAGTCCTGACTCGCTGATTCCTGATCTTCCGACGGCTCCATGTCCATGGCATCCTCATCCCTGAATTGAGCCTCAATTTCGTCAGGGGCGTTGCTGAGGTAGGTGGTTTCGCCGTTCGCTTCAGGTTCTGTCATGGTTTTACGGTTGGAATGTTGAAATGGTCAAGAGAATGAGCACAGTGCCAATAGGATGGAGGCAAGGGTCGCGTGTAATCGTTGCTGGAGTTTGAAGGTTGAGTGCGACAGCCTGTGAAGTGAATGGTAGTCAGTCAAATGTGGTTGACGCGAAAAAGTACAAGGACAAGCAAAACGACCACAACGGTGGCTTGTGAGCGTCGCAGTCTGTTGACTCTGCTCCTGGCCAAAGGGCGATCGAAAGCGTGGGAGACCTGTGCCCTTCTCTACACTCAACTCCGCAGATCACTTTTTTCCTCGTTGCATTTCTCCTTTCCTCCTCACTCCAGCCTCACGAGACCTCATCGTCCAACTCTTTTGCCTTGCATCCAAAAAACTATTCAACTAGTTACCGGACACAATTCATGATGACTGCCGCAACCCCCATCAGAACTGCATACGTTACCAGGATTGAGCACTTTTCGGCTGCCCACAGACTCAACTCTGTGCACCTGAGTGCGGCAGAGAACATTGCCCTCTTTGGCAAATGCAACCACACCTCAGGACATGGCCACAACTACAAAGGTGCGAGTCGACAATGAAACCAAGTAGATTTCAATTATCAATGGGCTAGTTGCGTCGACATGCCGACAGCTTGTTGCAATGTGAACCAGGAGGAAAGAAGGACGAGGGACAATCCTCTCTGATTTTGTAGAGAACAGACAAGCTAACCTTACCCCCCCTTTTTCAACTTGTTTTTTTCTCCACACAGTCGAAGTGACGATAAAGGGACAGGTACTTTGCAACTCTGGATTCTCACACGAGGGTGCTGCACCGCTTTCCCTGAGCCCCTGAGACTGTGCTCTTCTGAATGAAGGAAGCTTTTGGCTTTTTTCGAGCTGACAAATTTCATTTCCGTCTTTGGCCTTTTTATCCTTTATAACAACAGATCGACCCACTGTCCGGCATGGTGATCAACATTACAGATCTGAAGAAGACTCTGCATGTGGCAATCATGGACCCCTGTGATCACCGCAACTTGGTAAGGGAGGAGATGGTCAAAGATCTCCAGCAATTCGGGAGTGGAAAACAAAGGGCTCATCATAGAACTATCATTGGAAGCCAGTCCGGATCGGATTTTTGCATTGTCATGATTCCGGTTCTAACATAGGAGTTATCCTAACCATACTCTCGTTCATATTTTCTCCGATTTTCCAGGATATCGACGTTCCTTTTTTCAAGTCAACACCAAGGTACAGGGGCCAACAGGCTGTCAAAAAAGGATCAACATACTTCCTTTCTTAAGCTTTTTTTTTTTTTCCTCTTTTTGTTCATTGACCTTCATTTACTTTACTAACACGGTTAATATATTTTCTTGTCTGTTCCAGCACAACTGAAAACCTGGCCGTATTCTTGTGGGAGAACATCAGCCTTCATCTTCCCCCTTCAGATACCTACGAGCTGTATGAGATCAAAATCTACGAGACGGACAAGAACGTGGTTGTTTACCGAGGAGAGTAAGGGTCAAGTTGGATCAATTGACCCTTCCCCAAGCCCCTAATTAGATGTACAATACTTTCCTTATATAACAAGAACTTTCTGAACCAGTTGACCCGAGTTGAGGCAATGAAACGTTTGGTTTTAATGTACAAAGGGGGAACCGCATGTGGGGTATGTAAGTCTATTTTTTTCCATTCTTGGTGGCAACACCCGATGAGAGCGAAAGATTGGTTTGCAGAGCGTGGAACTGGTGTTTCCCTTGAGAGATCAATGACTTGATCTTGTCCTAGAAAAGACAGGGAGGGAAGAAAGGAAAGGAATACCTGTTTAGTGGCCGGTCTCTTTTGGATGTCAATCTCTGGCACGATTCGCCAAGATTTAAACCGGCTAATCGTTGTTTCCTTACAGGGTTCTTCTCGTGCCGGTATTGCTCAAAGTCGGCCCGAGCCCAGTCCTGGAGCTCTTTCCGGTCCCGAGGATCCTTGACACTCTTGAGCGAGCGCTGAATTTCACGGTAGAGAGATATTACCCTTGCGCGGGTCAGGAACTAGAGAAGAGGGGGAAATAAAGTGCATTGTTCGGAAATGACCAGAATTGCCGAGATTAGATCAGGTGCTGATCAGGGTTGGTTTCATGAAGAGGATGGGCTGGTTGAGTGATTCACTTGCATATTCGAGGTTGGGTCCATCCTGGTTGAGTCGCTTTGCGGCTCTGGAGAGGGATGGTGGGATGGAGGGAGGGACCTTCATTGCTTGTGTGGGAGTGTGGGCGAGGAGGTGGGGAATGGGTTGATCCGAGGGATGGAGAGCGGCGATCAGTCCGTCAGCCAGTCAGTCAGTCAGTCTGTCCTCCAGTCAGTCCGTCCTCCAGCCAGTCAGCTAGCCCTGCGCTGCAGAACACGGAGGCCGCACTCTGTCAAACGAACTGCGGAAGTCCAAATGCTCCAAAGCCACCCACAGAAAGCAGAAAGCGCAGACGTGTTCTGTCTTTGATCGGCGCCCTTCCTTTTCCTCTTCCTTGCTTCTTTTCTTTCCCAGCACAAAGCCCTCCTTCTCCTCTCTCTCGTCCTACTTCCTTCATCCCCCCTCCTTCCTCCCACCTCCCCGAAACTGCACCGCCGTCGACTGATTCAATTCAATTTACAAGCTATCCAACACTACACAACATCCTCTACCATGATCGACCAGACGGCCATCCTGATCCGTCCATATACCAAGGAGGATAATGATCAAGTCATCTCCATCCTCTATACCGGCTTCCTCCCCGTCGGCGAGCGTTTCTTTCAAGAGCGAGCCAAAACCACCAGAACCGCCCTCACCATCCTTGTCCAGTCCCTGATCTACTCCTCTTTGATCGGACTAGCCCTGACAGCCTATCTTTCCTCCACCACCTCTTCTTTTTCTCTCCAGGATCTCGACGTGTTGAAGGAGATCTTGACCCAGCCACAGACACTGCAAGGAATGGTCACTCAATTCTTGAAGCCATCATTTTTGGCTCTGTCGGCCGTGGTGACGATGGTGGTGGCGGTCGTGCATCTGATGCGTCTTCACAAGTCCTGTACCTCGGGCACAGATTACTATATCCAGGAGCAATTGAAGGATGATCTTGCTGATATCTCGACCTACTATCAAAGCGGTACCCACAACAACTCTCAGGATGAGGACAAGAAGGCAGAGTCCACTGGAAGAAACACCCGAAGCAAGACCGAGACTGCAAAGGAGATCAAGAACAAGAAGGCGACGGACAGAAGTCAGTTTTGGGTCGCTTGTTTGGCTTCCCACCCTCAGGTCATCTTGGGATGTGTAGCTTTGGAGGACTTGAATGCCCATCAGGATCATTTGCGGATGAAGCACGAGAAGAATGCTTCTGGACAAGAACCGTTTGAAGTTCCTAGTAAAGATGATTGTGAGCTGAGACGGATGTCGGTTCACCCGGATTACCGCCGATTGGGGATCGGCAAGAGGTTGCTGGTCACATTGAGGGACCATGCGAAAAAGCAGGGATTCAAGCGTGTAGTTCTAACGACCACCTTTTATCAGCAAGAGGCGATTGCGGGTTATAAAAAGTTTGGCTTTGTCCTGGATAAGACCTACGTTGTCGATAAGGTCTTCCACATCTGGGGCGGAAGCTTGGACATCTCTAGTTCTTGATTGACCACCCATAGACTACCACCGACGCCACCCTCTCCATCTAAAAAGACAGCTGCGGATAGATAATAATAATAAACAGTGACCTTACTGTTCACTGTACTCGAATTTCTCAAACAGTCTTTTGGTGACACAAAGCAGGTGCAGCTCCTTCCCCACATTCTATCACCCAGCAACCGTGGGATTGATGTTTTAAATGTTTTTCGCTCCAGAAAAGAACAAACTGATTTTATTTCTCGTCCCTCTATCCTCACGCGAGCCAACCTTTCGCCAGTCGACTCAGCCGATCGTTTAGTTGGCGGAGATAGAGAGATCCTGGAAGGACCTCACTGCCCAAATGTTCCTTCCATCCATGAGATGACCACGGCATGCGATCCTTGACCTCAAAATCCTCTGATCCAATCACAAAGTTCTGGAATCCAGTAGCGCGATGGGTCAAGATGCCCTCTCTCGCTCTCGAGTTCCACACCACAGAGTTGGCGCCTGCAAATCCTTGACCAGAGCCCATGTCGCCTCGGTTCACGATCTGAATGGTGCCGTCCGTAACGACCTGATCAAACAACATTCCCGTACAAAACTTCATGTGCGGTCCAATCTCACCAGGTGCGAAATCGATTGGCATGGGCTGGTAGGACTTTCCAACATTGGTCGCCTGCGCGCGATGGACGACATTGGGTCCCATGACCTGATTGATGTCGATGTAGAAGTGATAGGATCCCTGGGAGATCGTGTTCCGGATCAATGTAAACTGGCCCGAGAGTTGGAAAGCGGATTGTCCCGAGAGCATGTCGTCGGGATACGAATGAACGATAGAATCCATCGTGACATGATGAACATCTGTGCCAATCGAAATGAAATTGTGAAAGTAGGCGGTCGTAATATGACTGAAGTACAGGTGCTGTGCTTGGTCAACTCGCAAGGCGTAATTGGCAAAGATCTCGTATGAGAACCGGTAGTCCTGACTGCCACGACCCTTTTCGTCCAACATCTCTTCAGTAGTCCGACCAATGTTCTTGGGGAAAACCATGTCCAAGAACTGAACACCTATGGCCCGAATCTTATTGTCCTGGTATTTCGTGACCCATCCGCCTCCATAATGTCGTTGGATCGAGATTGGCAAGGGTGCATCCAATTGAGCAATACCGGTCTGAGGGTTGATCGCTCGAATGGTACGATACATGCGGGATCGCATCTTTTTCCAGGGTTTGACGCCCTCCTTGTCGGATTCAAAGTCATCCATGCCAATATCTTCAATCCACCTCTCGTTTCCGACCCGGGTCACAATCACTTTATCTCCCACGGTCAAACCAGCATCAGGGATGAAGGAAGGATCCAAAGGGAGGAAATACGACCCCACAGGGATATAATCCGCCACAATAGGAACTCGGGTGTCCTCATCTATTTCGTCCTCTTGTCCGCTACAACACAATAAGGATAATCAGTTTTTCATTTTTTCACGTAATTTCGTGGCATCAACAAGGAGGCTCCATTTGCAAACTCACTTGATTTCAATTGCATAGCGAGGTCCAGTAGGCTCCCACTGACAGACGATTCTTGTCCCACCGATGGGATCTCCTCGGAACAATATCCCGCCCTGTTGGATGTTGAGTGGTTTTGAGATCCTATAAACACCTCGTGCAAGAGCCAAAGCTCCGGTGGGGATCATTGTCTCATCCTTCACTAAAGCTGCAGTCTTCTGAGAGACTCTGTCAAGCGCGCTTTGGATCCGATCATAGTCATCCCCCGTATCCAAGTCGGAATCGGAATCGGCGCGGGGAAAGAGCTGTTCAAATACGGCTATTTGACTCGGTTTCGGGAGATCAGTGTTGCCCTCATTCCAGCCTACCATACTAAAATCCATGATGCGATCTCCCTGGTGATTGTACGCAATATATCCAAGAGGTGAATCTGGGTCATCTGCAGATGTAGGATGTACGATCCGACTGTATGGCTCCGTAGAATACGGGTCTGGTCTCAACGTGCCGTCAACGTCAATGTCTTGCTCTTCGACACGCGCCAGGTTTGGTCTTCGCTGCAACTTGTTAGGTCCGTAGTGCAGAGGATGCAGACCACCTGTTGTTTATATCATTATAGTTATTTTTTTTTTTGGTCTGTCATGAACACAGAGCGCTACGAATGTTTCTTACCGTGCTCCAGATCCCACAAATGGTCGTTATACATGTCTTCGACGGATTTGGCGACTGGAGTATCTTCATCATCCTCATATTTGCTTTTCCTCAATGGCCTCAGATGCTTGTGATGCTTTGCCTTCCAAGCCTTCTGGATACGATCCTGTTCATTCAACCAATCAATCTCGGCCTCATGTCCCAAAAGATCGATCTGATCCATCTTGGGTCGAACCAAACTCGCCTCCGACTCTGGCTCCTTATCCTTTGTTCCACCAGCAGAAGCAACGGCATCCGACGGCAAAGATGCCGGTGATACCACGCTTGTCCTCTCCACGTATTCTTGAATTCCTCTGAATCCTTTCTGCGAGACACCTTCAGCATTCCAGACTTGAGGCACGATCAACTCTTGAAAGCTCTCGCTCACATTCGGATCCTTTCCAGCCGTGGCCTCATTCGTACCTGAAGCGTCCGCTTCTTCCATCTTTAGCTCTCGGGTAATCTCGGCCGGTGCATCCTCTGTCGTCAGTTCGAGTCGTGTGGGCCCAATGTCTTCACCGCTCATCACAAGACTTGATTCAGCTTCCACTATACCCGATCCGTCGTCATTGTCAGCAGCTCTGAAAGCCTTGAACGCCCTTTGATCTGCCTTATCCTTGGGAGTTACGACTCGGCTTCGTTGTTTTTGTTGATTGCTTCTGAACAACTCTTGCTCTTCATCGCCATAGTAGTCCTCTTCGTCATCGTCATCATCGTCAAGCGCCTCATAACGGAAGGCTCCCCCCCATGGAGATGACCAACCATGAGCCAAAAACTCTTCCTTTTGCAAACTGTTCTCGTCATTGTCCTGGTCGTCCTCATTCTCGTCCAGACCCAGCGCCTCCCATGGCAACGGTTCCTTCGAGTATCGGATTTGGCCTCCTGAGGCGGCGCTCTGAGTAGCAGCTCGTTCCAGATCCTCGGACGTGAGTTCGAAATAAAAAGATCCTGATCTTTCAAGGCGATCCTTCTCCAACCGTTGAATGTAAGCTGCCTCTTCATCCAAGATCCCCTCAAAATGAGAAGGCGGGGGTACACCTGCAGCCAGAGGAGGAGTTAGTTGTTCCGAGATGGGTTTCAATGGATTAATAGGGATAGCCTTCATGGATTCCGTCCCCTCGCTCGGAGAGGGGGCACTCGTCGTCTCGGCGGTGGCGACAGTTATCAAGAAGAACAAGGCCAAGCCCCAAACAACTCTTCTAGGCGGCCGTGAACACGAAATAGCAGATAGGATGGAGGACCATGGAGGGGGAGTCTCTTGAAAAGATGCAGATGTCCAACCTACATATGGAAGTTCGACATGAGGTGCTGAAGGCGGAGACTGGGGTTTGTTGTTTCCAGAGTTGCTGACACTGCTGGTCGTTCCAAAGGCAAACGAGGTAAAAGTGGAGGGCAGCTTGCTGCAAAAGCGACTGTATCGATAGTTGTAAGGTTGAGGTGGATGGGTCCATTCCTCAGAGGACGGCGAGGATCGGTAGCGGTAACATTGGTGGATACGCGCCCGTGTGCGCTCCCACATCCTGGCGTAGTAAGACCGTGTCACGGCCCAAGACTGAGGTGTGGGCAAGGTTAAAGACAGATGCCAGGACGAAGAGGGCGAGGATGCCACATGTAGCGTCGTCCCCTCTTCCTTCTCGCTCGCCTCATTTTTCATCAAGGTGTCTGGTTGGAATGGGCGAGGTGAGGATAGAAAGACCCTTCCTGTGCTGGACTCAGAGTCGACCACGTGGCTCCGCTGCAATGACACAGCATCGGGAGAAGGTGCAAGACCATGCACCTTTCCGTGGTCTGAGAAACAAGAGTCGTCGTGATCCGTGTACGGGTTCAAGAGGTAAGTTTCCCTCGGCGTCATTGTCATCTCAGACGAAAAAGTCTTGGGCTGAATTCCAGGGTTCTTGCACCTGTTGGCTGTTGTAGAGAATCCGGTCGCAGTGGTAGTGGCAGCAGTGTGGGTCGAATGGACGTCCTTGACTCTGTTGTTCCTAGTGTCGCCCGTCGTGCTCTCAGGTGTCAATACCAGGGCTAGGACTAGCGCCAAAGCCAAGACCAATCCTGTCAGAATCAATGTCGCCATCAGCACGGCGACCGTCAGAATCAGGATCCTGACGCTTCTCCAGATGTACTCTGCTGTGAAGCCCGCCATTCCTGTGCAAGCTATAAGCACCGCAGCGACAGCCACTGCGCCTGCACTCGCGATCATGGTCGATGAAAGGAGAAGAGGCACGCGTCTTCTTACTGTGGGAGGAGGGACGATGATCCCCTTGGCTTCCGTCTTTGTCGCTATCATAGTGTTTTTTTGTCCTGGCTGGATGCACAGCAAACTGGAAACGAGCCAAGATCTTGAGCCCGGGTCGTTATCTGAAAGAGTTGATGCAATCGAAGAGAGCCCTAAAAAAATATTGGTGATCTATTGGTGATGTAATGTAAACGTGGCGGCGCAAAGGTTTGCTAGAGTTGAGAGAGCTGCACAAAGAAAAGTCTTTCCCGCAGCCGTTTGTCTGTTTTGTTGGCTGCGACCCTTTTTTTGCTGGTGTGGTGAGTAATAAAGAGGCAATGGGAAACAATAGGGAATGGAGGTAGCTTGGGGGAATGGGGGGAATGGGGAATGAAGACGTGAAATGGAGAAAAGGAGATGCCTTGCCAAGCAGCAGTGCCCACTGGAGGACTCGTTTTTTAGGGGGAGCGACCAACTCCCCACCCACGCCTCCCTTATTCCGAAAAGCATGGCATTCATTTTTCAAGGGTGCAGCACGTCAGGTCGAATTTTCTCTTTTTCTTTTTTTAATCCCTTTCGATAGTGAAGTGAGAAGGATGGGGGCACTCTTCTACGATTTTGTTATTCTATAGGCCCTGTTCTGCAACGTGTAGATCGAAAGGGACAATTTATCCGATTACATCTTTTTTTCAGTGGCGTATTATCCCGTCCTGGGTGGCGGTCGCTTTGGCTTTTGCAGCCGCTGTCTCCTGCTCCTCCTTCTTGTTCTCCATGTCCTCCTCGTCCAGGACCTCACCCTCACCCTTTGTGAACACTTGGACATGGAAGATCGACGGTACACTCCTTAGTTCTGGTGGATTGATAAAGAACAGGTAATCTCTACCGGGCAACCTCTCTTCCAGATACCTTCGGATCCAAACCTCATCCGTCAAAGGGTGTCTTGACCAGATCAGCCAGTGCTCAATGCCTTTCTTGACCGAGTACGGAAACTCATTCTTCTTCAGCGTCACCTCCAACGGATCCACGGGCCCCGTGGGTGAAGAAGGCGGGGAAACGGAGGAGCAACACGATCCGGAGGACTCGTTCCCATCCGAAACCGGGTATTCTTCAGAGTCGTCCTTGTCTGCGGGTGGCCAGTGAAGGATTTTCTGGCGGATATATTCATCGGGGGAGCCGTACTTTTTGGCGCGTCTCTTGATGGCTCGCTGGTACGCTGTCTGGACAGACTCGGACCGTCCCATGGGTTTGAGATCCTTGGAGGCGACCATGCGAGTGAGCTCTGACCAGCTAAACTCGCGCTTTGTCGGTTGTTTAAAGACGAGGGGTTGTGTTTTCGTGGGGGAGGCTGCAAGTCCGTTACTACTGCGCTTGTTTAGCGAGGGAGAAGGGTCAGGAGGGAAAAAAGAGGAGGAGGTGTCGATGGTGCGTAAAGACCGTTTCCGCTGGAGGGGCTGTGATTGTGCCTTGTTGTGCTGCTCCATGGTGAGGACGTCTTGTGGAGACGGGTCCTTTTTTTCTTCGATCGGCATGTCTTTTATATATTTGTGTGGGGCGGGGAAAGTACTTTTGATCTGTGGGGAGTTGATCGGGTTGAGTGAAGATGGGGGCGATATGTAAAAGGTACTGTAACAACAGAAAAATGAAAGACAGAAAGAAAGAAGAGGACAGAGAGAAAAGACTAAAGAAGAGAGAGAAGAGTGTATCTGTAATGACGAAAGAAAAAAAAAAAAGGAAAATTCCCGGTCGTTTTTATACCCGCGGGATGATGGCATCGATTGGTCCGTTCGCGGTCTCTGTCTGAGTCGGCCCTGCTTGTGAAGCTGGAACCCGGGGAGGGTGTGAGAGACGGACCCTCTTTTCGGAGACGCCGCAATGTGCTGGTAGTCAGTCAGTCTCACTCAGCAGCCCTCCAGCCACTTTTGCCATGCGACCGATGACTCTCGTCTTGAACCTTGCTGACCTCCTCCGGGCCTGAATTGACCCACAAATGGGTCGCATTCGTTCTTCTGCCTCCTCTTCCCCCCAGGATTTTCGTTGGGGAACAGAACACAGTACAGTAGTCCGTCTCTTCTTCCTCCCAGTCCTCTCCCTCCTAACCAAAAAACAACTGACCCCTCTCTTCCGTAATGCCTCAGTGCGCAGGCAAAAAAAAAAGCTAAACTCCTCTGACTTCCCGCTGCACCAGCCATTGAGTTGATCCGCGCCATGGCTCACAGCTGCCATCACGATTGGCTGTTTATTTGATCCTATCTATGCAAGATAACGTATCTGAAGGAGGATCAACAAACAAATAGTATCACAATAAGCCCCTGTCAACAAAAGGTATCAAAGACACTTTCATCCAACCAAACAAAAGAATTTCACTCCCCACTTCTTTTGCCTTTGTGCCGAGGCGCGCGTATAGAAATGGGCGCACGTTTTGTTTATATCCGTCCTCGTTTGGTTTTCAGCGACCGAAAAGAACTTCTTTTAATTCCTATAGTGTCAAAAATGCTTCAGTACAAGATTGGGCGAATGTTCCCTCACGTACTCCTCAACCTTTTTCATCCGTTCCATTGACCAGTAGAACGATTCGGCTACCGTGCTTGATCGGTCATTCGAAGAGGGTAGACGCCTCCTGTAACCAAGGTCATGACTGCGACGCGAGTCTGAATCCGAATCAGATGTGCCAAAGGCACGTCCTGAAGGCCTCCTGGGCAGTCCAGGATGATGAACGCTGTCCAAGTCAGGGTTCGGGTCTTGAGATGAAAAGAGTCCACCCAGGATACGGAGACGAGGCCAATTGGAAACCATCCACATGAGTTCTGAGAGCCGAATTCGATGCCCCATGCTCATAACATTAAGTGCTCGAAGCTGCTTCAGATTCAAGAGGAGTTGCAGACCTCCACGCGACAAGGAGAGATGAAGACATTCTGAAGAAGACTGGAACCCTGGAGAAGGTGGAGGAGGCTCCTCGTCCCAGTCGTCATCGTCCTCATCATAATCCTCGTCATCGCTTCCTTGACTGTAGTCACCATCCAGGTCAACTGTGGTGTCCTCATCAAAGGTCTTTTCGCCACGTTCAAAATAATCCAGTTCGAATTTTTGCAGACTCTTGACCTCGCCGACATATTGGCTACAATGATCAAGTGTATCGCTATCTTTGTATGAACCAAATCCATGCTCTACCGCCGGTTCATCGCGCTCTTCAAAGTCCATTCGGTCCTGATCCAAGTCAAAATGTTCAAAATGTGGTTGATTACTGTTACTGTCCCAAGAAGTGAACGACTCTCTGAATTGCAGACCCAACGAGAGTTCCTGTAGATTTACAAGTGCTCCCAGCTGAGCACAGACTCGTCGTTCAAGCTCTGTGGCCGATTCCTCCTGTAGCATGTGCTGGTCGTTTTGGAGGGACACTGTCCGAGTGAATGCCTGAACGAACCCATGTCCGTGCGAGTCGCTGTTCCAGTCAGAATCCACTGCTCCATTCTCACTCGCAGCTGCCTGCGAGGATGCCCCCGATGATGATGAAGGGGCTAAGGTCGACCCTCGCACTCCAACAATCATCAACTTGAGGACCGTGAGGTTCGTGCACGCCCAGGGCCTTAGTGATAGGTCCACCCATTTGGCGTAGAGTCGTACACTCTTGGTCTTTGGATTCTCCCATCGATACATTGTTTCCAGGGATGTGAGGCGGGAGCTCGACCTCAGCAATTTCGTTAAAATTCTGGACCGAACATTGGCGCCGCATCCTTCTAGTCCCAATTTTTCGACATGTTCTGTAATATGAGGCTGCAGAAGCGACTGAATCGATCGGGTACCGAACCGGTGTGTTCCAGGGACACGCAGGACACGCAATCCTGTCCCAGTCATCGTGGTCCTGTTCGTTGATAAGGAGTTCCCAAAACCTGTCACTGAAGATCCGCGAGTAGATAACCGTCCATGTGGAATCTGAAGAAAAACTGCCAGCTCGTGATCTTCTAGAGTGGTCCAACTTGACAAGTCCAGCTCTTGCAAGTTGACAAATACACTTAGGCAAGACAGGATCCATCTAGAGTGATCTGTGGGATTGTCTCGAATCCATCCTAGGGTTAGCCGCTTAAGCCTCCGACAGCCTTTCAAGTAATCATTCCAAATGTACCGACCAAAGCCCTTCAGATCTCCTCGAATCAAGAGTTTTCGAAGAGGGAAGGTGTTGGAACTTTTAAAGTCGCCTAATAGTCGGAATCCCTCTCTTTCTTCTTTTACAATATTGCCCGAGTCCAGTGTGCTCTCATCCACAAAGTTGGAAACAGCAAGACATAGCGAGAGTTCCTCCACTGTATCTGCAATGGAGCTCAAGAGTTGACGAACGAGACGAGGCGAAATGTTGGAGATATGTTGATGGTGGTCCTGGATGTCAATCACAGTCAGTTGGGTCCTGATATCATGGATGATGCGAAAGAGTGGCTGGGCACGGCAGGGGACCTCACAGGAAACCGTAGTCTTGGTATCGATCCCCATGAGTCGAAGCGTACTCAGGGATTTGTTCTTGGCCAGGAGCTGTGTCAGCAAGTCTTCCAGTAGTCCATTGCCCCTGTTTTGCTCAACCGGCTTTATGTCCTTGTCGCTCCTTGGTTGTCGACTCCCATGTGCGGCGACGATGGAGGGCGTTGGATAAAAGAGGTGCGGTAGATGAAGTTCGAGGGAGGTTAGGTCCGAGGCTGACTCGACCAAGAGCTGAAGTATGTGTATCGTCCAGTTGGAGTAATGTACAGAGAGCGAGCGGATGTAATGTGCATGATTGAGACATGGTGTTGTCGGTGATGACGGCTGGAGTTGCTTGAAATGGTCAAATGTCTTTATGGAATGAATACCTAGATGTTGCCAGAGGATGGGGATGAACCGAATGTACCAGGCCTTTGAGACCAGGACGCATCGCGCGAGATCCGACTGGGCGAGGAAGGACGCGACGATGGCGATAATCTCTAGCGGCAGAGTTGTTTCATTGGTCATGGGAGAGCAGGTGAAATGAGAAGGCTGGTCCTGCTCTTTTCGTGCTTGGTGGCTGTGTGTGTTGCTGATGAAGAGATGCAAGTGACCAAGTGGAATGAGAGGAGAAAGGAAGAAAAAAAAGGGCCGTGCACCACCCACCAACCAGACATCGAGTTTACGCGCGTAACAAACAAGTGTTTTTCTTCACAAATAGGGCAGAAGCGAACAGATTTATCCCTTCGACTGTCAGCACTAGTCTAAGGGGGTCGTTCTGGGTCTGCCAGACTCAGGCCGTACTCTTGTCTTGCTGCTCTCCTGAGGAATAAAAAGAAATCAAAACAGCAGTCAGGCTCTGTCGTCGGCAGCTGGTGTGGATCTGAGTGAACAATTGGGCGTTGGCACAAGAGTCAGGCTTTTTAAAAAACAGTGTGCGACTCCTCTCTAACTGGGTGGCCACTGGGAGCCAAGGGGCAGACACCTGCTTGGTCGAGCATTTTTATTTCTGTGGGCGGAGAGAGGACTATTCTCTAGAGAGCGACCAGGGGTGCCAGCAGGGCCAGACGTGCTTTTTAAAAACAGGCTGTGTGCTACCAGTCCTGCGGATTCAGGCCGGTCCAGCGAGTTTGGACTGCCATCCAGATCTGGGACGACCCCCTTGAAGAGCTAACTCGTCCTTAAGGACTTCAGGTACTCGACGAAAGCCATCCTGTCAGTGACAGCGTTGACTGATACCCATGTCGCCATGCTCAAGCCGACGCTCTTCTGGACGATGTTGTACTCCCTCGCGTCGCCTTCTCCTCGGTGGCCAACGACCTTGATTTCGTTTTCATGTACCATATCCACATCGGTAGTCCCTGCAGGAGCGGAGATTGTCATGTCGAAAAACTTCTGCCGTGTGGCAAGCAGATCCTGGCTTTGGGACAGCTTCGCCTGGATGTTCGGGAGCGTGTACAGGGTCTCCTGCTCTTTAAGAGAAGGGTAGTCAAAGCTGTCTTGGAGCCACAGAGTGTGGTGCTGCTCGGGTGGGATGCTCTTGAGCGCCACAAATCTTATGATGTTCAGCAGGACACACGCCAGCTTGTACTGGATGTCGAACGTGTCCTTCTCGGCCACCTTGTTCACGACTGTGTGGCTGAACTTGGTGAACGTCGACTGCATCTCCCCGAAGTAGCCCTCGATACGGGAACGGAAGCTCCCAAAAATGTCGTTGTAGGCCTTCTCCTCGTCAGTCATCGCAATTCCACGCGTCTTGCGCACAGGGTAGCAGAAATTCTCATACGCGAGCTCGTCTGCGCTGTCCACCAACTTGCCAATGTACAGATTGTACCCGCCATCCAACGCCACGCAGTCCAGCTTGTGGATCCTGTTCTGCAGGCCTAGGCGAAGCAGCATGGTGCCGTCATTGTAGTCACGGCAGGGCTCAGGCGCAGACACAAACAGTACCATGTTGTTCATGTCAGTGCACACCTGCACACGGAAGCCTGATTTCTTCAGCTTGTATGAGTACAGACTGGGTTTGTCGGCCCCCGTGTAGATGATCCTGGAGTCGTGGCCGTCCAGGTTGAGTGTCACGTTCTTGAAGGGGTCAGGGTTCCTCTCGGCAGCAAGATGGCGCGACTTCAGCGTCGAGAACATCTCAGACAGCAGCTTGGTCAGAAGGCGGCTCAGCTCGGCTGGTTTGTACATGTAGAACTCCTTGTGTATGGTGTGGAAGGAGGTTTTCGGGATGTGGCGTGCCATGTCGCTCAGGGACACCCCTTTAACGAGCACGTAGAGCAGCATGACGCCCTTCTCGACATTTCTGTACGGACCAGAGTAGGTTCTTGTACCGAAGATCACGGTCAAGAAGAAGAACACTGGTATGTAGCCCAAGCGATCCAACACGAAGGTCTTGATGCTGTCGATGTCGACCACGGGGGCAATCTCTGTGCGGTGATGCTTCACTCTGTCAATAATGGGCCAGTCCCTGTACAGGAACTTCCAGTGCGTCTGCACGATGGCGTCGTACTCAAGTGCCTCGGCCATAATACGTGGGTTCGATACTGGAACCTTCAGTTTTACAACCAGTGCACGGGATGGGGCAGAACTCCAAGAACCTCCGTTGCAGCTAGAAGGGGTCCGAGAGCGGACAGCCTTCTAAAAGAGACGAGTCTGCCAGACCAAGCATTTATGCCTCGCAACGCTCGAGATCAAGAAACACCCACGCACCTTTATGTTGACCGAGCAATTTTCTCTCATTCCACTTCATCCTCAAATCTTACGCACGGGCCAGGTGGGTAGGATGCCGATCTTCTTTTAGAGAGCTACTCTGCATCCTACCCACCGGGTAAACATTGTGCCGGTTGCGTTTGTCTGGCCAACACAAGGGGATAGGAACCCAAATGCCTGGCATTTATGCCTCGCTACGCTCGACATCACTGTAAGCAAGTTTATTTCCTGCATCTCCTACAGCTATCTATTTCTCCTGGCTTTTAAAACAGCCCTACTCCTCTCGCTTGTGTCGGTTGACGCATTCGAGGATATATGCCTTCATCCTGTCCTCTGTGCAGCCCTCCTTGATGACGAACCTGCGGTGGTGAAACTTGATTGGAGCATTCTTGTCGTTCCTCATGTGTTCATACACTTTTTTGCCATCTGGATAGTCATTGAACCGCAACTCATCCACTTCCACAGCATCCAAATCAGAATTGTCAGCGAGGAACTTCTGCACCTTCGATTTCAGAGCCTTCCGCTGAAGGGTGAAGAGGCGATAGGCACCCTCGGGTAGAGGCTTAGGATTTCTGAATTTCAGAACTATGAAGACCCCCTGCTTGCTCCTAGGCTGAGGGTGGATGCATTCAGGGTTGGCAGCTCGTCGCGCAGCCTCACTCTCAGCAAGAGCAGCCTTGGTGTTCTGTAGCTCGAGCTCCTTCTCATGCAGCCTCGCACTCTTCTCGTCCAGCTCCTTCCGTGTGTCCTCCAGGTCACCCTGTGTGTCATCAAGCTCCTCGTAAGCACCTTCAAGCTCCAGCTCCATGTTCCTGAGTTTGAGCGTGACAGCCTCGACCTCCACTGCCAGAGCATCCAGTGCAGACTCGGGACGCTCCTTCGTCGAACGGGTGGCGGTGTTTTTAGGCTTACTGTCCTGTGGCCTGCCTATGGCAGTTTAGACGCTGTGTCAGTGGGCTCTATCGGCTGGAATTCCAGCCGATGCAATCGTTCTCAAAAAGGCTTGCAGAAGGCGTGTAGGAACTTACTGGTAGTCATGGTTCAGTGTGAAGAGGGGGCGTTGACACTGGGTGTGTGGGAAGTGGGGAGGACGGTGAATGAGGAATGGAGGAGCTCTCTCAAGCGAATGGAGGCCTCCATGCAGCTTTTAAGTCTGCTGCAGCATGGCGAAGTAGATGGTGAAGCTGAGATGAGATGAGATGCGATAGCGATGAGATTGTGATTGGGTTTTTCAGCAAATGCATCCTGACACCTCTCTATTTTGACCTATTGAATAGACATGACACCAGTGCACCAGTGGCACCACTAAAAACTCATAAGTTGCGGAAAAAAAAAGAGGGTTATGTGCTAGAATTTTTTTTAACGCGCCTCTGGAGTTTTTAGTGGTGCCGTTGGTGCACTGGTGCAGCCAGCAGTTGTTTTTAAAAAACCTACTCTTCATGAGACAGGTGTATTCAAACTTTCATCTTTAATCCCAAAACAACGTTTCTTGCATGCTTCCTCTCTCCTCCCTCACGATAATTGTGCGAGTCCTTCGTCTGGTAACCTTTGCCCACGAACAAGGCTTTGGCCGCGGAGTTGAATTCCCTGCTCGACATTTTGTTGCTGTAGCCGACGGACACTACGTACATCTCGCGGAGCTCGTTGATCGATACGAACTCGCCAGGATTCCCAGCTTCGGTGTGCTCAGTAATCCATTCGCCCACATCGTTGTTGTTGGTCACAATCTCGTCCTTCCATTCAGCCATCGCAGGCGGGATGCTTTTGCCTCCAAGGCCCTCTTTA
Organism: Entomortierella parvispora; assembly: GCA_963573315.1. Taxonomy (NCBI): domain Eukaryota; kingdom Fungi; phylum Mortierellomycota; class Mortierellomycetes; order Mortierellales; family Mortierellaceae; genus Entomortierella; species Entomortierella parvispora. Next base: position 553,415 of record OY752145.1, read on the forward strand.
TGGCAGAAGACCGCCAGATAGTCCAGCAAGGCGCTGCGCCAGTTATCGAAGTTGTCGTGGATTGCCCGATCGATCCTGAAGGTGTAGCTGTCCTCGTCGTCCTCCTCACACACGACGAACTTGCTTCGCATCGGACAGACCAGCATGCGCTCCATGAATGCAGTGTCGGTTGGGTCGAATTTCGGGCAGTCGCCTTCGTTGAACACCATGATGATCCCGGCCTGCCATGTAAACCGGAACTGGTCGTTCACGCCAATGCGCCGCCCCTCGACCACATAATGGCCGCCTGCAAGGTTCTTGATCAGCGCGTCGTCGAGCCGCATTGATTTCTTGAGCTCGTCTGCCAGCACGACACGCTTCCCCTTCATCGGCTCCATCCCTGCGTCGTGCGAGTCCTTGTCCTTGTCGAAATGCCCCTTGCAGAAGAACTTGGTGCTGCTCTTGAGATAGTCCCCGAAGAACACGCGCAGCAGCGCCAGCAGTGTCGACTTGCCGTTGTTGCCACTCCGCTTGTCGGTCAAGACCAGGAACTTCTTGTCGATACGGTGTCCGTGCAGCAGCGATGCCACGAAGGTCAGGACGATGTCGCGCTCTTCTGGGACGGGCAGAATCTTCCTGAAAAACCCCACGACCTCGTCCATGTGCTTCTCCGAGAGCTCTCTGCTGTACTTCCACCCTGCACAGGTGAGCGCGTAATCCTGTGGCTGCGTGCGGCGCAGCGCCTTTTGCTCAAGGTCGAAAGAGCCGTTCTGGAGCGCGAAGACACCGAGGTTCTCATCGATCTTCCCCTCGAACTCGTCGTCGTAGATCTCCTTCACGAACATCTTGCGGAGCGCCTGGATGTTCGCGTGGCTCTCGATCATCCTCGTCTCGCTCTCGGTCAGCCCGACCACATGCTTCTTAAGCCGAGCCTGCAGCATGCGTTCCACGAGCGCGTTGTATGTCTTTTTCCATACGCCAGACACCGAGCTGCACACAAACAGCCCGTCGAAATTGTTGGCCTTCCCGTTGTCGCAGAACTTGAAGACATCCACGATACCTGGCTTCCCAGCCAAGAGCGCCTGAATCAGGGCAAACTCTGTTCGGTCGATCTCCCGGTCCTGGTCCTTGCCGTAGTTGTTGATCACGTCACCGCCGTTGTTGTAGATCGTGATGCTGTATCTCTCCTTCAGCAGAGAGCGACAGCCATTTTCAAGTGCACCGAGGAGGATCTCCAGATGTTTCTTTGATTTGACGAGGTTGCCAACCTGCTTGCCATTCGAGTGCTTGGTCAGGTATATTTTGGAGTTCCAGGGGTTCTTTACACGGATGCTATGCTCGCCGCCCTGCTTGGTCCTGCACACAAACTCGATCGTGTCCTTGTCCTTGAGCAAGCAGCTGGTGGGCACATCGTCGTCGAACTGTGAGTGCACGACAGATAGGTCTTCTTTGGTCAACGACACCATGTCGCGGATGTAGCCGATGAACTCGTTGTTCTCAACCACAACCAGGCTGCTCTTGTATACGATGATCTCCTTGTCGCTACCGTTGTCCAGTGCCAGCGAGATGACCTTGACGTCCTTGTTCTCGACGATCCGCGTCACGCTTGTGGCATGTTTCAGCTGCTCGATCTCACTAAGGTCCTCCACAAGTATCCCGGTGTTCACCGCTTCCAGGTCCTCCTCGACCTCTCCTGGCTTATGCTCTGAAAGGTGCTGCAGAGTGCCAAATTTCACAGACCCGTTGTTCTGACTGTACACCTCCTGTATCTCAGCGTGGTTCTTGTACTTGTCAGATCTCCTCGAGAAGGTGTCAGCGATCTCGAGCGCGTCATATCCATTCATGTTTGCTGTTTCGGCAATTGCCCAGACGACTTTGAGCCAGACTGCGCGATCATCAGCATGGCGATGTGGGATGCCTGCGACAACGCTCTTGAGCAGCTGGAAGGAGACGGTTCCTGCAGCAGTATCCACATCATCATGACCTGCCTTGGCTACGGCAAGCTGCTCGACTGCTTTCTCCTTCTTTACAGCCACGGGCGTGAGGAGCTTGACGATCTCCAACGGCAGCTCTGGTGGGTCTTCGAAGTTCTCCTCTCCTGAAATCAGCTTGTACCCCGGCGACTCCGGTCCAATCACGTATTTCCCGCCAGACAGCACATCGATCTTGATTTTTTTTCCTGGGCACCCGAAAAACGTACTATTGACACGCTGGATCCCCGACTTCAGCTCTTCGCAATAGCGAAAATACAGGTGCAAGCCGCCGTTCTTGGTCCGTACCGTCGGGATCTTGCTCTCATCGACCAAGTACTCCTTCAGCATCTCGACACCGCACATGTACTCCTCAGGGCATTCCTTATCCTTGATGAGGTTGAGGTCGATAACAGTCAGGTTGCTGGCCTTCCCGCACAAGATCCCATAGTGCTGCCCCTTTGCGTGCGGCCTAGACTCCGTGAGCTCCTGCCACGCCGAAATTTTGGGCTTTTTGTCTTCCCTGCATGGAAAGATTACAATTGCAGTCATAGTAGGGCCTGTTACGTTGTAAGCGATGGAAGGGTATTGGGGAGAGCTGGTAGGTGTTTGACGGTTTTTAAAAAGGCTCGGCAGCTCTTCAGTTTTCGAGGCGGGCAGACGTGGGGTGCGGCGCAGTGAGCGAAGCAGAAAATAGGTGTGCAAGCACCATGGTGCGTGTGGCAGTGCTCAGTCACATGACTCACATGCAGTGACTGTTTCTGGTTCGCGTCACCATCAACAAGATTCTTCATGCCTTTCCTCCACCATCCACACCCACCTTCCATTCCTCATTCACACACTCCGCTTTCCTCTACAACCACACCCCCCATGGCGGCAGACACACTCACACTCTTCTGTCTCATCAGTGGCGAGCTACTGTCGACTGCATTCTCAGTCAAGGTGCAGTCCTCTGCCTCTGTCGACGAACTCAAGGATGCCATCAAAGCTAAGCAGGCACCTGCGTTCGACAGCATCACTGCCAACGACCTGGTGCTCTGGAAAGCCACTGTCCCCACTGACGAGACTCCAGGGACCAAGAGAACCATTACTCGCAGCACTCTCGACGACAAGACGCAGCTTGACAACCCAAGGATAAGCCTTGCCAAGCTGTTCCCTGGGAGTCTCGACGACAGCACATATATCATTGTCGAGCGACCAAAGGTACGCCCAGATTTCCTGGTGTTCGAGTTTAGCCGGGAGCTCAAGCGACAAGTCTCTTCCTAAGAAAAACTTGTCGTCTGAGCTCCATGGCCCGTGCACGGGTTACTAATTACAGTCTTCTAAAACAATAGCCACAAAGCACGCCACAGACGCTGGAGCTGGAGGCGAAGATGGAGAAGATGCTGATGGAGCTTGAGGACCTGCGTGGCGGCAAGAGTATCGTCGTGCTGAATGTTATCCTGCGGCCGAACCGCAGCGAGTGCTTCTCGTGGACGACAGACATGGAGACGACGTCTCTAAAAGAGCTAGAGAAAGCCATTTATACAGAATATCCTGAGAGAGAGGACGGCGACGCTGTTTTGGCCATCATTCACGCTCGCGGGACTGCTCAGCATGAAGGCGGAGGGACAGAGCGCCCTGGGGACGACACGCGGTTCAGGAACATCATCAAGCAGTACTCGAAGACGAACACAAGGACGCTGACAGTGGCACTGGAGACACCGACCAAGAAGTACACCGACTTCACGCTGAGCGAGGTCAACCGCCTGTACGATTTAACGAACATGGATCCTCCCCAGATCGGGGACTTACCGCCTTTCACTGGCATCGCAACAGAGCCGCTGGAGTCGGATGCACATAAAAAATCGCTGCGGAGGCTTGAGGAGGAGCTCGAGGATAGGATACGGGCAATCCCCTCAGACACTCTATCTAACGAAGCCACATGCTCTGCCTATGTGTGCTCGTACCTCACGCAGGCTGTCCTGATTTTTGATGGCGCGCTGACACTGGCGCCTGAGAGAAAGCTCAGAGGCAGGCATGGGCACGGCAAGGTCGACTACGCGATCGAGGCGCTTGCTAGCGACGGTACGAGACACGTACTGGGCGTCACAGAGGTCAAGTACCAGGACTATGGCAAGGGGCTGGCGCAGAACATAGTGCAACTGGAGTCGTCGCTGACAGTGAGAAAGCGCAAGCGCAGCTGTGACGACGACGGAGAAGAAGAGCGGGAAGAGGACAGCTCTGTTCCCATGCGAGCGTATGGCATTGTCACCGATGCCGTCAACTGGTTCTTTGTGGAGTGCACTATCGATCCGTCGCAAGACTCAGGAGACCGGCCCAAGTTCAAGATATCGAAGCTGAAGGACATCGTGAACTACAACGGCGACACTTGGAAAGCGGAGGCCAAGGCTGTCCTGGGCCAGATTGTGTGGCTCATGAGGAAGATGCACTCTGAGATCCCAGCACGCGAGCTCAGGACCAAAAAACAAAAGTTTACCGCATCTGAGCAGTCTGCAAGCAAGATGGTGTGCGTGTAGCCTTCTAAAACGCTCTTGCACCAGAAACCATAGTGTACTTCTAGTCGACCTGTAACATACAAATAACAAACTCCACCTGAAAAACTTGATAAATTATTCTCAAAATGGTTGGGTGGCACCAGTGCACCAATGGCACCACTAAAAACTCCAGAGGCGCGTAAAAAAAATCATAGTCGTTCTTCTCTCGCTTTTTTTTTTACGCAACTTATGAGTTTTAGGTGGTGCCACTGGTGCACTGGTGTCCTGTCTATTCAATAGAATAAATCTGGTCAATAAGAGAGGGGCTTTAGAGAGAGTGAGAGTCAGTGCGCTTCTTCGGAACATAGCCTCCCTGAGAACGGCTTTTGGAGAGGCTGGGAGGGGGTCGTTCTGGGTCTGCCAGACTCAGGCCGTACTCTTGTCTTGCTGCTCCCCAGAGGAATAAAAAGAAATCAAAACAGCAGTCAGGCTCTGTCGTCGGCAGCTGGTGTGGATCTGAGTGAACAATTGGGCGTTGGCACAAGAGTCAGGCTTTTTAAAAAACAGTGTGCGACTCCTCTCTAACTGGGTGGCCACTGGGAGCCAAGGGGCAGACACCTGCTTGGTCGAGCATTTTTATTTCTGTGGGCGGAGAGAGGACTATTCTCTAGAGAGCGACCAGGGGTGCCAGCAGGGCCAGACGTGCTTTTTAAAAACAGGCTGTGTGCTACCAGTCCTGCGGATTCAGGCCGGTCCAGCGAGTTTGGACTGCCATCCAGATCTGGGACGACCCCCTAACTAACTATGCGTTTTCGGCGCAGATATTTGTATTTGCGGAGGTTGAGATGGCTGGGCGACACAGAGGAAGGGGTCTTGAAAGCGTTTGGATCCATGCCTCACCTGCTGTGGCAATGTTCTGCGCCCCAATAACGTCGCGGTGGAGCCATCTTTTGCACGCAAGGCATACGCACGACCGCATCGTGGGCTTCGCCAGTCGTGAAGAAATTCCTGTCTCCAAGCAGCTTGGGCAAATGCTGGATGTGAGATATTCATCGACTAGTACCACGATGTGGCCAGCTGCTGTGGCCTATATCCATGATATTACAAGATCGTCAGCGTCTTTCAAAAAGTTGGGGACAAAGAAGACAAGCTATTGTAAAATGAAAATTAAAAACTCTTACCTTCTGTGCGAATATTGCCTTGAATGTTTCATGCGGAGAGCTGAAGTTGATTCCAGTTCGAAACGATCCGTTACCGTAACAGAACAATGTTTTGGAATGGCACTCTTTCAGGATAGCATCGACAGCCTGGTTAACCTCTGCCCGTTTTGCCTTCTTTAGCGACCACGCCATCCGTTTCACCCGTTTGCTAGAGTGAAACTCGTGTAGTATCTCTTGCGCTTGGAAAAACTTCTTCGTTGAATTCTCGATGTCTTCGACCTTGGCATGCTGTCTTGGCGGCAGCGTGTTCTGGATACCCGCAATACTTGGAAAGGAAACGCCGTTGTTGTGAAGGGAGTCATCTTCCTTTGCCCACAATCGACCTTCGACAAGCTGATCTTCTGTGACAAAAATCCTCCGAGAGGTCATCTCATTCATCTTTTCTCGGTGTGAGAACACGGGTTGATAAAGGGATTTCCTATTGATCGCCAGGTTCTTTGCTTTCACTCCGGGCCGGAGGGTCGTAGATGATGCGGTGGCGTCCGAGACCGTTCGTGGATCCCTTACTATCTGACAGAAGGCTGCAGTGTTGACTTCGCCAGGGTCAATACCCCATACCTCAATGTCATCGACGGAAGAGACCTTAAATTCGCGCAATATCGACTCTGTTGTGGGGAACCTCTTCTCGATTCGATAGATTGGCACGAATTTTGTCTGCTTTCGATGGGGCTTTGTGGTATCGTAGCAATTGATATTGAGCTCGGTTCCGTTTGTTGAAAATAAGTTGTTGATTGCATATCTGGGTGGGTGTTTGTTGCAGTCTGAGGGAAGGCGAGCTGTAGGGAATGTTGGCGGGGTACTGGCACAAGGAATGTTCCTTTCTCTGCTGTCCACGACCTTTGCAATATGCTTGAACTTTTGGTCGACAAACGCTTCGAGGATGGGTGATGAAAATACCTCTGGGTGGCTTTCAGCAAGAGCAGCCATAGTTGTTGTACGTCGACCATAGGGTGTCTGCCAGACTGACTTTGATCTCTTTATCTCCTGCGGATTTCCATAAAATAAGATCCTGGTCAGTTCGCCGTAGCGCGTTTCAATGAGCTTCGTGGCGTCTTTTGCTGACATGATTTTGGAGGTCGCCTCGGCTGCTGGATTGGGCCGTTTCTTGGAAGTTGTCCATAAAATACCGGGAAGAGCCCTCTCTTCAAATGTGACAAAGGGGTCCTTGAACTGATGGCAGAGGCCGAATATAGGCATCATGGAGGGGGGGAGTTGAGATGCAACTGCCCACCATCGTCTCAGATGACCTTTCTCAAATCGGAATTTGGGATCTTCATCCTCGTCGTCTACGTCCTCGTTTTCCTCATCCTCTTCCACCTCTTCCTCATCATCGACGTCGATGTCGTCGTCATCGCCGTTCTCGGACGCCTTTGAGCCTTTCAGTCCACCTGGAGGGATGTCGGCTTCAGACCAGCCACATTTTAACATCTATTCTCAGCAGGAGTCGAGTTTTGAGCGTCAGCAACGTAACTATGATGCATAATATGAATATATACGACAATAAGATACAGACATAAAGAAACTTACCCGAGCTCCTACAGTAAATGGTATGTCCCGAAAGTGCTTCCGAAGCTGAACGCTGAATTCGGCTGCAGCATCGACGATGAGTCGTCGGAGACAGATCTGGTCCTTATTGACAGGCCGAAAGCCTGGGAGGATTTCCTTTAAACGCTCGAATGCAGCTTCCGCTATCCTCTTGGCAGCCTTGGTTTTTTCTTTCACTGTTTTAGGACCCCGATTGTCGATTTTTCCATTCAGTATTAGCGAAAACAAGTACTTTACGATGGCAGTACCCGCCGACTTGTCCAATATCAGATCAACTCCGTCCTCCCCGGCATCATCAGCCGGTGTCCTTTGCTTCAGCAGAGCATCGTATACGATAATGTCAAGTACCCGACATACGTACATCCTCGCCTCGGCGATGGTGGAGACCGCGGCCGCGATCCTGCTTGCGATTTTTTTGAAATCGTTGTCGTTCAATCGTTGTAGTGTTCGACCTCTCTCACTTGCTGGTAAAAGTGCCCGTCGCAAGCAACCCTGGATGCTACCTAACGTTTGAGTAGAGGTTGCGAATGATTTTGCGAATCCAGTCTTCAGTGAAACAACATCAGACTTTGGCTTTGTCGGCTTCCTGCACTTTTTCTTTTTCTTTTTTGGACCAGGCTCCTTATCCGAGTCGGCTTTCTTTGCCGAGTTAGTTGTCGCTGTTCTGACGCGGGGCTCAGGGATCGTCATCTTTAGAAGCTCAGACTCCTCGACGTTGGGAGCGTTCAAGATGTTCACGGATCTAACCACATATCGCTGTTGGTTATCCAATCGCGATTTGAATCTATGTTGACAAAAAAAAAGGGGGAAATGAATAAGAGATAAACTATCCAACAAAAGAGTACAAGGTCGTCCAAGTTCAGTTAATAATCAAACTTACTGTGATTGTCTCCACTTCTTGTGCTTATCCTCTGTCCGCTTGGTCTTGAACCTATCCCTCCGTTGCTGCTGTCGTAATTGGGATCTTGTAAGGCCATGATGTGTGGAGGCTGACGGGGGTGCAGATTCCATGTTCATGTCGGCGATCATGTCCGAAAGCCCGCTCGTCGATATTTGATCAGAGGGTGGACGTGATGTCAAAGAGTTGGTGTGGTTTCTGGACTGCCGGCGTTGTTGCTGCTGCAGGTTTTTGCGTGAATAGAGCTCCTGTAATATCTTGGCAATGGTTTCGTGAGAACATGGACTTTCATCGTTTGGTTGAGGCGGCTCTACCATGGGGGTTTCGGTCCTCTCAACAAACGCCGTAATTGAATGGATGTAATGCTCCACTTGTACATCGTTCTCCCTTTGTTGGGTCTCTTGAGTCACAGACCAGCGCTTTGATTGGGCCTTTCGCTCCCTGAGTCGATCTTTCACCTCATCGAGATAAAGCTGTATGAACGGCATGATGGCCCTGGTCCTGTCGGCATTGCTGGTAAATGTTCCCAATGGTTCCACGCTGAAAGGTCCATTTTACGAATGATATCACAGTTGGTCATGAGCCCAAAGTATGGTATATTTCGAACATAATCGTTCGAGGTGACCACACAAGCCAATAGAAGGTGTTGCTCGGACGGGAGGTCAAGGTGATCCAGTAGCTTCTTCTTATCGTACATCATTAGCTCCCTCGATCTACCAGCCGGCATCATCAAGCTTTGAATGCCTTCGTAAACCATAAGGTCACTGTCTGAAGTCACAATGACAGTGGAGTCGGGAGCACTATCTTGGCATACTCGTGCGAGGCATGTGTCGGCTTGATAGGTGCAATAGTGGATGGTCCAACCAAGTTCATGCAAGACGGGTAGAATATCGTGGTGAAGAGTTTGTCGAGGTAGGCGGTAGACATTCTTACAAGCGCGGAATAGTTGTTTACTTGGCTTAGTTCCAGGATTGTCGACTTTGGCCTCCAGACCATCCAGAGACTTTCGAAGATACTGATTCCTCCGTCGATGTTCCTGTCTCTTTTGTTCTGATGCCTCACCATCAACGTGAAGCACTGTGAGATCTTTGTTGAATAAGTTGGAGAAGACATCATCCAGTATGTATCCAATAGCTCGAAAGTTCTACATAGTTCAATGCATGCAATCACAATTAAGGACAAGAAGGCGGCTTTTGCTACAGTGACGAACAACTTTGTTCATGTCTTACCTGCTGATCCTTCTTGCTTTCGAAATTGGAGAGACCATCAGGACTTATGAAAATGTTTTTGTGGTCACATCTGGCGAGGACATTCTCAAGTAATTCAGTGAAGGTCTGCTCGGGACCAATAGGAATGGAGTCGTTGGGAGGTGGGCCGTGCATGGAAGTAGGGCTGTGTTCAGCTGCATTTTTTCTTTTCCGCGAGCCTGTTGTTGTGATATTGGTCTCAAATTCCAAATCTGGCACGAGCGCAGAGATTGCAGAGCTTGACCAGGCTTTCCTCGTGTCGCTTTGGAGAACCCCAAATCCTCTTGTCTGCACAAGACGAAAAAAGCAGGCCAAGAAATCCACGTGGACGGGCTTTGTTGACCCCTTCAAGGGTTGCCCAGCTATTGCCCCACTTTCTCGCAGCGCCTTGGGAAGGCCGCGGATTCCCATTGCTGATGTCCCAAAAATAGAAATATGTGAGTAATGTTGGAGTGTGTCAATGCAAAGGCTGTCACAATTGTTGCATGCAAACATACGTCCGTGTGGCCAAAGGGGTTCACCTCTTTCCGTGAATGGGGAAACGCACAGCTGTTTAATTTGGATGCGTGATTAGAGAATAACGGACTAGGGCTTGTTGGTAGGGCGTGTCTTTGCGCGATGTGGATGGGTGGTGAGACGTGGCAAGGAAGAAAGCCGAGGCAACTTGTCGCGTAACGCGAACATGGCGACGCTCTCAAAAACAGTCACAAAAAACCAGGTCAATGTCCCTGGTGGCTTAGAAGTGCAGAGCCAAGCCAAGAGGAGCCATTTGCAGCATGGAAAGCGAATGTACCTGAACGGCCAGGGTCCATATTCAAAGTAATTATAATAACCACACTTGTTCAAGACTGATACTCTCTGAAGCAGTGGCGATCCTTGTTCACACAGAGTGGAGCTTGGCATACCTGGCACCAGAGGTTACTCTGCTTTGGGCCACTTTGCTCCATGAAGATTTTATTGGTTCGATACTTCCAAGAACACAGAAGACATGTCGCCCGTTGCGCTCGGTGGGTAACAAGATGATCGGCATCTGAGAATCGGTCATCTGAGAGAACAAATGTATTGTCAATCCTTGGTCGTTTTGATGTCCACGCGCCCAGCGCTTCCTCTTCATTAGGTCCGTGGCGGAGACATCTTTTCTTGTTATTGACAGAATTGATCAGTCCCCAGATCAAACTATTGCGAAGCTGTTTATGTCGAAGAAGAGATCCTTTCCGCCTTGAGATCATGTAGCTGTTAATGATTGTTATATCCAGTAACCAGAAAAAGATGGGCATCCAGTTTCGACGAGGTGTTTGTTGTGTGCTGTGGTGCGATCGAAGTTGATTAGCAATGTCTACACCTCCCATATGGTTATTGTAATCGTCGATGACCTTGAGGACCTTGAGATGTTTCCTGCTGCATGTTCCAAAAACCCTCTGCACCTTAGCGCCATTAGCGCTTGTATTACGAGGCTTGCGCCTCTCTCGAATAACCTCCCACTCATCTCCCATCATTCCATGAATTGTGGTGAGCATGGTTACTGGGCCATTGTCCTGCCAAAAAACTGCCAGCACTCCATCAATTACGGCGCCAGACCGCGTATCCCAATTCAACTTAGCACTCCTGTCCACCAGCAACTCTTTGGGGATTCCAGCTTGTCGTCGTGCTGTCCCACAGGCTCCAACATTCATGTTTCGAAAGTGTTGAAATAGCTTTACACTGGTGAAGTAGTTATCCATGAAGACCCTGAACTGCAAATGTCGTGGGAGTTGTTGGACGAGGTGATTGACGACATTTCCTGTTTGAGTAAGTCCTGGCACTTGGGCGACGCGAGTCTTCTCGACTCGAGAGGTGGGAATGAAAGCATAGGTATACCCTGCATCGCAAAGGGAAAAGAACTTGAATCCTTCGGGTATTGGTTTGTTCTTCATTCGAACCGTATGAGCGCTGCGGCCTGAGAAGCGTATCATCATCTCGTCAACAGAGACATTCGATGACGGGACATAGTGTCGCTTTGAGATATCTTGGACCCGAGAGAGCAAAGGCTCCAGCTTGCTCCAATAAGGTTACTTTGGGGCGGATACATCAGACACATGGATGTAGTGCTTGATTTGATCGTAGCGAGTAAGTGACATGAACTTGGATATGTCGTGGATCGGGTCTTTGCGATCGGTGTTCCAGCATGCTTTTGATTTCATTCTATGTATCCCAATGTAGATCGTCAGTGCAAGCCAGATAACAAGTTCGTTCCTTGTGATAGACTTCCAAGCACGACCAACGGAGCCATCACTCTTTTCAGCTGCATACGAGTTCGTATTGGCGACAATCGTATCAAGTATGTCATCCGAAAAGAGAAGACGGAAGATCGTAACTGGTGCTGGAATCGTGTCGTTGAAAATATCTGGTAAGATGATCAAGATGACCCTGGCATGATGAGTCGGTAGGATCAACGGCTCAAATGCTGGTGGATCTGGGAGCTTCAGTGCCACTGAATTTCTCCTCTTTCTCCCTCGCCTGGCCTTTGCTGCTACTTGCCCAAGAGCCAAGTCTTCCTCGTCTTCATTCAGGCCGCACCACTCGTTGTCCTGTTCTCCTTGAATATCATGACTTCTGTACTGGACTACGTGATCGACTACGTCAATGTTGCCTTGGTGGTCGCTTGGAATCTCTCCATCTCCAACCCATGTTTCATTCATGATTGGTTCATAACTTATGATTTTATGATTTAATAAAATTTAATTTAACTTTTATCCTGGCTTTCTTAATATGAACAAGGGTGTGTGGCTGCACTTTTATTCAGCGTTGCTTTTATTCGAGACTAAGATGGACCGCAAATTTGCCCAACTGACAGTCCAAGGGATATTCACAGTCCAAGGGATATTCAAAGGCTAGAGGAAAAGATTTGTTATGGAAGATGAAGATGACGATAAAGACGAGGATCCCAATCCCAACCCAACTATCTAGTCACCGATCTGCACACAGGCCCGAGGTGAGGTATCTTTGGAGTGGGGCATTCGCCCTCACGCATCGGGTTTGACCCCGAATACGACCCCTAACCAGACAATATACCCTCAGCGCCAACAGAAGCGGCCCCCCACACACCACACATGCTTTAAACTAAATGGAAGGGGGAAAAGGAATGTCTTTCTTGCGAGACGAACTCGTGGTTCTTGGGGCGCTGTTGAAGGAAGCTCAAGGCCGAGAACAGGGCCTTGCTTGCTTGAACGCAGAGAGCAGTCGTCAAGATTTCTTAGTTCTTGATGGCGTGCCAACAAAATGGATGGAAGACAGACAGTTCAAACGGCAGGGCACGAGGAAGGGGCCAAATGTGCCGAATGAAGGAGGGCGGGCAGGCAGGCATAACGAGGTAGGTGGCCTCGTTGCCAAGGAAGAGCCAAACCAAGGAGGATAGCAGGAAGCAAGACGCAGTTGAAGCGCGCCAGGGATGGTCCAAGTCTCGAACGGGTCGACCTCTGGAGATGTGCTAGACCTCTGAAGAAGTGCAAGACCCGCGAGTAGTTGCGAGAACCAAACCATGTCAGCAACCCGCATCGAGTTCAAGCAAGCGCAAAAAGAGAGCAGTCGCGAGAACCTCTTGGTGGCGTAGGGCCTGTGCCAATGTCTTGTCTTGTCGCGCATGTAATGCGAGAAGGGGTGGGCCAATGAACCGAATGCAGAGCGGTCATTCTTGATGGCGTAACGGGCAGAGGCTTCATTGCCGGAAGGAGGCCGGGCCAAGGACAGCGGCACAAAAGGTGGCATGGCTCGAGGTCGCAAAGGAGGCAACCGAGGTCTTGACTTAGTGGCAAGGGATGGTCTTTGAGGGAAGCTTGCTTGGGGGTCACCGAGAGGGGCGGCTTGGACCGAGGCAAGAGACCGATGGTTCTCGACGGCAGTGGATGTCCGACATGGCAGGCAGAGGAGGATTGGGCCCGGTAGTTTGTGCTTTGAGGTGGCTTTGGAAAGGAGGAGAGGATTGTGGTGAAGAACAGGAAAAAAGAAGGGTGGGAGAGGGCCATTATTTATGGATTTGGGAGGGCGGGGGACCCGATCCAGCGCTCTTTTTCCCCGTCGTATAAAACACATGCAAATTTCGTTATTTCCTCTCTTTTCCAACTGTTTCCTTCACCTTCCGTCCCCTTTCCTGCCCTTGTCCCCTCCCTTTGCCACCATCCTTATCCCATCTGTTCATGTGAATCAACCCGTTATCGCCCACCAATGTTTACCGCTATGGTCCCTCCTGCGTTTCCTTTTTGGTAAAATGTCCCGAAAACGACACAGAATGTAAGCAACTTCTCTCCTTCGAATCTCGACCAAGAATGGTCGTAGACATGCGCCGCGCATGGCGGAATGGGTGCAATCGGGGACGAGGATTCATCCTGTTCATTTGTATTCGCACCCTGGCACGCTCCATCCCTTCAAAAGTCGGTATCCTCAGCTTCACATATGAAAAAAAAGATGACTCGGGAGAGGCCAAAGCACCCAAAGACGAACCAATGGAGGACATCCAAGGGCCGGAGAACAGGTTTGTCTACTCTTTCTCTCTGACTCAGGACCGAGGAGGTCTGACTCGGGACCGGGAGGCTTGGCAAGAGGAAGACGCGACTCTAGCAGGAGGGATATGGGAGCGGTCATGGTCCTAGAAAACGCGTCTTTTTTCACGCGTTTCACGCTATTAGTTGGGCCTTTTTTCTCTTTTTTGGCTCTGCCGTGCTGTCCTGGGCCGGTTCTTTGTCTGGATTAGGTCAGAAACCAACATTTACACCAGCAGACGTGACGCAGCAAAATGCCCGAGAATGAACATGGAAAGCACATTAGCCGCAGGAGCAAATGAAGGACATCAGGAACAAATGAAGCTTTAGAACAGGAATGAGTCATGTTCATTTGAGACGCGTCAGCAGCTCTTATGACCCCAGCATTGAGCATGGGTCGCCACATCTCTGCCATGGAGCGGACAGTACGTAGGATACAATGAGCCACCACAATGGCAGACTCTTGAATCGGGAATGCAGGCATCAAGAGTTTTCAGTAAGTGGTCAACTCCTCAATAAAATCAAGTGGCTTTCGTTTCGTAAGTACGTGGGTTCTGTAATAGTGTTTGTAAGGTCTCTTCGTGAGATGGACTGTGCTACCGGGACCGGGGGCCATTTTGTCCTGGTTCGATTTTGACCTACTGCACTGTACTCTGACCTGGGGATCTCCGGGCTGGTTCTAACATCCAAGAGCAGGTCCAGAGTTGGGCGCGGCGTGTAACACGCCTACATCTGAACATCAGTCGTAGTGGCCGCCACGGCAATCACCAACTATTGACAACTGAGCCGTAGATCATAACCAAACCGCTGCTGGACTGTTGCGGAGGTTGAGAGGATACTTTGCCAAACAATAAAGACAGACGTGCGCTTCAAAGAGTCAATGATTAGAGTTGAAAAGGTTGTTTAATGCTACGATATAACAATTAGAGGAGGGAGGTGTATATGTACAAAAAATGAAAAAGCAAAAGACCAAAGCCCTTAGGGGAGAGGGATGCTTTGGGGGAAACGGAAAGTGTTGCCGGGATCTGTGGCCTTCTTGATCTGCTTCAGCTTTGACAAAGCCTGGCCATAGTACGCGTCTTGCCAGTTGGGGATCTCCATGTCGATGTAGTTCTGGTATCCACGAACAGGGCCATAGTTGGCCGTGAAATCCTTCAAGAAATCAGCGTACATGTCGTCCATCCACTTCAAGCAAGCAGAGCAATCCTTGATACCGGGTTTGGCATTGGGATCCTCATTCCACTCGGACACAAACTCAAACACTGAATGAGCATCTCTGTGAATGAAGGCCGTCGCGTCCGCCGACACATCCGAAACGGCGCCGCCCCAAATATCGACAATGATGTAGTTGGCGGTAGAGCCCTTGGGGGTGATGGAACCCCACTTGCCCAACAGTGCAATGGTCGAGTCCTTGAGAGGCTCGGGGTAAACCAGTGACTTGCCCTTGGTGTAGCGCGAATCACCAGGCTTGTACTTGCCGGTCAAAGAAAGAGCATTGATATCCTTTGGATCTCCAGCAATATAAGCGAATCGGAGCTGAGCATCGATATGACGGCCTTCACGGACATCAGAATTCTTGGGCTTGGGAGCATTGTTCAAGAACTCCTTCATGGCGGCGGCCTGCTGGGACTTTGTACCTTCAAAGAGACCATACATTTCCAAGCCATCAGGGCCCACATTCATCTCGACACCAACATCGCGGGAGGCCTTGACCTGGAAATCAACATAGGATCGAAGGACGCCCTGGTAATCTTTGATATCCCAGTCATAGGTGTACGAGGTCACTGTTGAGGACGGCTTCACGGCCTGGTACGTAAATTGAGTGACCACGCCATAGGATCCACCGCCGGCACCTCGGAGAGCAAAGAACAGATCGGGGTTGCTGGTAGCAGAGACCTGAAGGAGCTCTCCATTGGCATTGACAACTTGCATCTCCAGGACGCTATCAATCAAGAGACCATGCTTGCGACCCAAGAGACCAAAACCGCCACCAAGAGTATGACCACCAACTCCGACCGAGGGACAAGTTCCCGCGTTCAGGGTCCAACCGCCCTGGTTGAACAGTGCCAAGTACAAAGGACCCAGACGCATGCCGGCTCCAACCTTGGCGACTCCGCTCGCAGAGACAGAGACAGTGTTCAGGCCTGTGAGATCAATGACCAAAGAGCCATCTTGCCCACCGATACTGTAACCCTCAAAGGAGTGACCACCGGAACGAGGGGCAACAGCAACCTTGGAAGCAGTGGCACACTTGGCGGCGGTCTGGACGTCTGATGTGGATGCGGCCATGACAATGACCTGGGGCTTGTAGGTGTAGCGCAGATCGAAGCCGTAGCGTTCACTATTGTATTTAGAGCTGCTGCTTGTCAAGACCTTGGAGCCCAATGGCTTCAGACAAGAGAGTAAAGTGGCCGTTGGGGAGGTTGCGGAAGTGGTGCCATCTTTAGCAAAATGAGAAGGGATAACGACTGCCTGTGCGAGGTAGGATGTGGAGGTGGAGAGGAGCAACAGCATGGACGCTGCGCTGCTCAGACTCGGGATGTACATTTTGCAGAGACAATAATGAGATGATGGGAGAGTGTGTTTGCTGAACAGGAGAGAAGAAAGAAACGTTTGTCTGAGGGAATGAAGAGGGGAAGGTCTAGAAGAGGTCTTCCTTTTTATAGCCAATGGTTCAAAAAAGGCGCCGACCTTCTTCGCTATGTCAAATTTCAGGAGGTGGGCGCATCCCTGCTTTCTTGCCTTGCTACTTTTCAAAGCAGTGTGGAGAAAAGCAAAACTTGGACTGGCCAACCGGCAGTGAAAGAAAAAAAAAGGCAACGAGGAACGACGACTGATGACAAAAATACCGCTTCTGGACGCCGAACCAGCTGAGAACAGATGGTTGCACAGACGTGAAAAGACCGCACGCGCAGGTCCGACTCCCCAGGAATGGACGATATTTTTGGGTGTTGTTACTTTTCACGCACGCGCAACCCTGCCGTCCTATTTTTGGGAGCAAAAAAAGACAGGGTTTGAATTGTTGATCTTCCACTTTTGGTCAGCGGAAGCACAAAGCTTTTCAAATCCCCAGGAAGGCAGATGCCACTTCGAACTTTGAAGCGTAAAAATAGGGGAAAAGTCAAGTTCTTGAGCTTATGTCCTTCAGGGCTGAGGGGATGTGGACAGGAGAGCGAGCTACTGTTTTCGGGGTGATGTTATTTCTGTCACTGGCGCGTCATTCGTTACCACAATTGTGCAGGGTCCAGCGGCGCCTACAACGGCGCCCAGAATAACTCGATACAGAAGAACATACTACCCTGACTTTCTCATTGATGGCGATGTAGTTTTTTTTTAAATTTATTTCAGGTTGCTTTGGATGAACTCAGGCGTAACTTACATCCTTGCCTTTGCTGGTGTACCCGAGATCTTCTTTGACATGAGGTGCAGAGCCACCAAACCCATGTGCCTTCTTGGCAGCCTGGGCCAACGAGTTAATGGCCTCCTGCACATTTGGAGCTGCCAGCAATGGGTGTCCCTTCTCGACACGGACAACAACCTGTCCATGAGTAGTCAAGCCCTCAGGTGTGCGAGCAGCCCGCAAGATCACTACCCCTTGTTCTTCTTCCTCATCCTCATCTTCCAACTCGTTCTCTGACTCGCCAACACGTGTACGATCGGGATCACGGCGGTTGCGTCTGTTGCCATTGCCATCCTCGGCTGGTGACTGCTCAAAGACAATACGACCTCCGTGTTTCGAAGGTCCTCCTGCAAGCAGCAGGGTCGCCATCCCGGGCATAGGGGAGCAAAGCCCCGCAAGGGCTAGGATCTTGCCCAAGTATTTGCATGCTTGCTTCGCAATCTTGCCTCCAGGAATCAGCTTCTTGATGGCGTCTCCACTTTCGGGGTCTGCTAGGTCTCCTTCGTGACGCTCGGAGAGAACAGAGGCCAGAACAGCGCGGTCGCCATGAGTCAATCCGTAGCAATTGGCGAGAGCACCGCCGGGGAGGAACAGTTGCCAGGCTGCAGTGGATCGCGCCTCCTTGGGCAATTGATTGTAGCAGTTCATGACTAGGACCAAGATGGGAACCAAGCGCGGGAGACTTGCGATAAAGACTTCAAGATCCGCCGCATCCTTGGGAGAAAGACCTTCTCCCGCATCCCCGCCCTTGCCCTTGATCCCCTTTTTCTTGGACTTTGATGCCTCCACTGCCTCCTCATGGTCGGGACCAACAACTGGAACAACAGAGGACGACGCTGGCTCGGGAGAAAGACAACACTTTGCGAAGTCTGCAGGAAGAGCAGAGGAAACAAAGGCACTGAGCGTCTGGAGATCGGATTCATGCAAAGGTGGCTGACCACCTCCAAAGGCCCTGACAAAGCTCTTGACAGTTTCCAGGGCTGGATCCCTGTTCTGAATCTCGGTGGGCAACATACCAAAGCAACCCCCTTGTCGCACTCCGCCTTCTGAGAACATCACGTCCTTGATAGGGATGACCTCCATCACAGCTGCCATCAGGGTTGCACAGGCTGGGACAAGTTTGGCGCGACGCTTGGAGACCCTGAAAGCGGTCTCCACCTCTTCGGGAGCCAGGTTTCTGTACTTTTGCACAATCTTGGCCAATTCTTTTCCAGTAGCGACATAGCCGTTGATGATGGGGATCGGGTATCTGGCACCATCCTTCTTCTTCATCTTCTCCGCCATCAAAAGATAACCCAGCGCACGGAACCCTCCTCCAGAGAGGTACATTCTGTACCCACCTTCCCGCTCGTTCCTCTCCCTGACCAATGGCGCAATCTCGATGTCGTCCAGTCCATTTTTGAAGGCCGACACCATCTCATCGTAGATGACCTGTCTTGCTTCCTGATCATGGCCACAATAGTTCAATCGTTTGGAGAGAGCGGCGGCACCATAGGGCCAGGATTGAGCGTGGGAACTGCTCTTGCCCTGGCCATCGGTTTCGCCCCTGATGATGTAGTTCAATTGCACAGATCCTCCACCGAGATCCATAAACAGGCCTTCGACCGTGTGATAAGAGGCCATAACGCCCAAAGCACCAATGTTGGCCTCCTGAGCTTTGGATAAGAGCTCCACAGTCCATCCCGTTGCGGCCTTGATCCTAGACTGGAATTCCAGAGAATTGGGGGCAGTGCGTGTTGCCTCTGTCGCAATGACGCGCACAGTCTGGACGTTGGCTTGATTGCAGAGAGCCTGCCAGCGCTCAAAAGTGCGCACGACCTCGTCCATGACCTTGTCACTGATCGGCCTTCGCTCAGGTGGGGATCCTCCTGAGGAGAGTCCCTTTGACCCATTCTTTCCCTGGGCAGGGTTGAGAACGACCGTCATGTCATTGTCCTCAGTGGCCACCAAGGTGCGTCTAAGGGCGGCCTGGGTATCATCGTCTTGATAGTCGCGATCGTCCAAAAGATCGTCATCTGCGCCCCGATCCTCGGTGTCCGCGTCCTCTGCATCCTCATCCTGTCCTCCCATAACGGCAATTGTGGCGGAATTGGAGATGGAGTCTGGCACGGCCGACCTGCTGGTGGAGAGGCGACGGAGAGTTGGGGAAAATGAAGACCTTTTCGCTGCTGGAGAGGCGGACGATCCAACTCCCGCACCATTCTTGAAGAAGAGGTTATCGTCGTCTACGTTGTCGTCGGTGGCAAACTGGGCCTCAAAGAGAGAAATAGGTGCACGCTCTTCATACAGGACAGGGAGGTGACGATCGAGGGAGGCAATGATGCCAAAGCGAATGCCGTTGCTGCCCATGTCAATGATGGCAAGCGGGGCATTGATCCCAGAGGAGCCATTGGAAGAGACGCCTGAGGAGAGAGAGGTGGAAGACGCGTGGGTCGAGGAATGGCGAGAGTTCGGGGTAGTGGCGGAGGAGGAGGAGGAAGAAAAGATACCCTTGAGGGAATCAAGACAGCCAACAGCGGCAGGCGGCATGGTCTGAATGGGGTGTGGGGAGTCGAGTGGATGCAATCAAATGGAGAAAGAGAGTGGGAAAAAAAAAGCAAAAGGGTGATAAGGGGGCAAGCAGCAGCGAGTGGGGTGGTCGGAGCGTACGGCGTGACAGAGATGATTTGAGGGCAGCAGCCAAGGGACGGCACGAGAGGAGGACGCGTTGTTTATGTGGTTACGATAGTCTGGAGGAATAGACGATGATGCAGTAGACAGACAGACCTCGAGATAGACATCTGGAGGAAGAGAGAACGGGGGAAGAAGGAAGCAGGAAGGTCTGCTGTTTGTCCTGCAGGTGTGGCTGGAGAGGGCGACATTTTTGCAGATCGGCACAGGCGCAGGCACAACGCACAGGAACCATGTCTGTACGATGCGGTACACACAAGGAAAATGGCTCAAGAAGAAGAGGGACGTGAGTTGTGTGAGCCATTGAGCCATGGTGCAGAGAGTGGGAACAGCGAGAGCACACCGACACACATTCCGCAACAAATGGCATGATGGATCGCTGCTCGCCCGCACTGGCGCCGTGCACCCCGAGGGTCTTGCGCGGGATTGGCTGCAGTGCGTCTGCGTGTGTTTTTTCCGTTTTTCATTCATCAGCAATCATCGCTTCACACTCGCGCAGTGTGAACAGAGTCTGTTTTTGTGCCTGCTCTTTTTTTTTTTTTTTTTTTTCCTTCTCTCTCTCTCTTCCCTTTCCGTCCTCCAACCCTCTTCTTGTTCTTCTTCCGAATCGAACCTGTTCATCCTCTCTCCCTTCGCTTCACTTCATCCCTCTTCATCCCTCTTCATCTCTCCCTCCCCCTTCCCCTTCCCCCCCTCCCCATCCGCGTCATCCGCTCTCTCCTCACTCCACCCGCCCGCCCGTTCCCCCCCCTGTTCTTCATTTCCGTTATCTTCCCCCCTTGTCTTCGACTTATCTTTTTTCATTCCCCACCTTCCTTCCTTCCTTCCATCCTTCTCCGTCTGCATTTGGCATTTTTTTCAATCTCGCTGTACATTACCACTCTTCATCATCACTAGACCAGCAGTGCCCAGCCCTCATTGTCCCTCTTCATCTCGGCCCATCCCCCCTCTGCTGCTTATTGCTTGATCATACCTTGTTTTTCCTTTTCCTTTTGCATTTCCATAACCTGATCCATCAAAGAAAAAAGATCCATACCCCACTCCACTCCACTCCACTCGATCCTCCGCTTCCTCCGCTTCCTCCGCTTACACACACACACACACACACACACACACACACACACCACATACATACATACATACATACATATATATACATACACCATGTCAGAACTGAAAAAGAGAACCCGTTCGAGCTCAGTCCGGCAAGGAGTGCAGGCTGCAGCGGTTAAAGCCGCCGCGATGCTCCCCCTCGATCTCGAAGGCATCGATACTGCAATCTTGGACAAACTCGACACTCTCCTCTACAAAATCGAGTCCAAGCTGCGATCGATCGAGGCTCCCTCTCTGGAAAAGGTCGACTCGACCTTACGCGAGCTTGAAGAGATGTATGCCACGCTGGAGATGCCCTCGATCGACGACAAAGTCCGGGCGACGCTCAAGATCATGGACACGACCTATAAACAGGCGCTGCAGGCCAAATCAACACTCCGGGACAAATTGAGCACGGCCATTGCCATCCTGGAGGAGAAGTATATCGAGCTCGAGCAGACGTCGTTTGAGCGGATGGACGATGCCATGGGCATGCTCGAAAAGGTCGACAGCCGAGCCATCATTGATTACACCATCGACACAATCGATGCACCCCGTAGAGCTGCTCTTGCAGGTGCGAAACGTCTCTTGCGATTCGAAGAGTTGCCTGAGCAGTGGCAGGAGAACAAGTACATCCTCTCGGGATACCGCTTCCTCTCCTCCAAAACCCAGTGCTTCAAGTCCATCTTTTACGTCCACAACGAGTCTGGCAACATTTGGACTCATCTACTGGGCTTTTTCTACTTCTTGGCTGTCGGCATCTATTTCTTTTCGGGTGAAAACCCATACTTCACAACGCCCTCGCCCTCGACCAATGGACGCAACCTGCCCTTTGTCCCTGCAGATGGATACGACAAGTTGGTCTTCATGGTCTTCTTCTTGGCCGTTTACAAGTGTCTCTTGATGTCTTCGCTCTGGCACACGTTTGCGCAGATTGCTCACGAAGGCACGATGAAATGCATGGCCTGCCTCGACTATGTTGGCATCTCCGTCTTGATTGCCGCCAGTGTGGTCGTGACCGAGTACTATGGTTTCTATTGTGAGGCCACTTTCCGCAACTCTTATATCTTTGCGACCTCAATGTTTGGAGTCGCTGGTGTGGTTGTCCCCTGGTTGTCCTGGTTTGATCAGAAAGGTAACTCAACAAAAAAAAAAAAAAAAATCAAAACCAGCTGGAGATGAAAACAAAATCCACACGGAAAAACATCTCCCCACCCCGGCACCTTCTTCCCCACGTTGCTCTCAAATGCCACGCATGCGGTCTTTTTTCTGGTGTCTAGAAAAGACATGTCTCTAACGTTTTTTCATCTTTTGTGTTCATCTAGAGACACGCTGGCTTCGTATCACCTTCTTCATCTCCATGGCCGCCTCGGCTTTGTTGCCCGTTTTCCATTTGGCCTTGATCCAGGGAGCTGGACCTACCCTGGAATGGATTACACCCCTCCTCAAGTCAATGGGATCATACCTGTTGGGAGTGTTTGTCTACGCGAACCAATACCCCGAGCGCCTTTTGCCTGGACGGTTTGACCATTTGGGCTCATCCCATCAACTCTGGCACTTGTGCGTTCTCGGAGGTGTTTATTTCCACTTCACTGCCGCCCTCGGATTCTGGGAGCGGAGGTATGAGTTTGGCTGCCCTTCGGGTTTCGAAGGCATTGCTCCAATTGGGGGCTTGGTGCCTTTGTAAAAAAAAAAAAAGGTACATCTTCATAGACCCATTCTTCTTGCCAATAAAAATCATTCCTCTCCCAAAAACAGGCACGTTGTCAAACAACGCGGAACGTTGGCTTTGCGTTACGAGTCCAACGACACAACAATGACGTCCTTTATTTATGATTATGTGATGGACATGGTCTAATGTTGTCGTGTTTGGCCTTTTTTTGTTTGGATCTGAAATGTCAGCCTGTGCTGCGCTTGGACACGACCATGACCTCATGTCCCATTTCTGTCGCACGATGCGGAGGACTACTCCTGAGAACATTGTCTAGAATAAAAATAGGCCGCCTTTCCCCCCCCTTTCATTTGAATAATGAAGAATTTTCTGCAACGGTTATTCATAATTCAATGAAGATCCCAGTCAACAACTATTTGCGATTCGGAACACACCTGGGATCGGCCAGAACATTTCGCCCATCCTCTTGGAGAAGGCCAAAGAGGTTTTCCTAGATGCAGATCAAGACTGAAAACACAGCGCTGACGTTATATTTCGTTTTATTCGTCCTGGTCTACAAAAGCACAGTTGAACTTGGTGTCGCCCACAGCAGGTCATGGTCTAGGAGACGCGCGTCTTGCAGGACTTGGACTGCGGCTGCTCCGGCGTCTCTTTGGAGATGGAGATCGACGTGAATATTCCCCTCTTGATCGTGGAGGCGGGCTGCGGCTCCGAGGCCGCCTTGAAGATCGGTAGGCTGGTGAAGGGCTGCGTCTCCTTCTAGAGCCACTTCCACTATAGCTGCCCCGCTCACTATAACCTCGGTCTCTACGATCCATGGAACTATCGCGTCCTCCTCCCCGCCTGTCTCGATAAGAAGGGGATCGAGATCGAGATCGGTCTCGATAGCTTCTCCTAGGGGGCGATCTAGATCGAGAGCGACGCGAATCATATTGTCGACTGGATCGATCCTCACGACCATCTCGACTGCGCTCTGAACGATCTGAAGGTTGAGGGCGTGTCCTAGAGTCATCTTCTTCCCGTTTGATTTTGAGGTCTTGCATCTTGTCCACAACAGGCTGATTTGGAATTTTATCTGCTGTTGTTGTTGTTGTAGCGGTTGGCGAAATGGCATCCTGATCTTCCTTCTTGACCTGTTTGAGTGCTGGATCCAACTCTTCCTTTTTGACTACCGGTTCCTGTGTCTCATCCTTTTCTGCCTTGATGTCTGTCTCCAAGCCCTTGCCTCCTTCTTCTTTTAGTTTCTTGGCTGCTCGTTTTAGCTCCTTCTTGGCTTTCCTCTCTGCCTTAGAAGCCGAGGATCTCTTGTTTCCCATCTTCTCGGCCTTACGTCTAGCTTTTGCAGCTTCCTTTTTCCGTTTCTTGAGCATGTATTCACGCATGGGATCATCAATGTCGATTCCTGAATAATCCAATCCAGATTCGTCACTCGAGTCATCATCATCATCATCTGATTCTGGATGGATTATCGGGAGGCGGAGAAGACATCAAAGATATTCCGTTAGCAACATTAGAAATACAAGATATACCCTCCCCTTTCGTAAATATGAAGAACAGCAGTTTACCTTGGTTGATGAGCTTGGGCGCAGCGTTATTGATTGTCTCTTCATCCGGTTCCAGCTCATTTCCATCCTCATCAAAGACTTTGGGCACTTTGTAGTTTTGTACATGATCCACTCGAATAGTCCTTCCGCCGATCTAAAAAAGGGATTAAGAAATGAACAAAAAAAAAAAGTAAGTAACCCCCTCATCACCTTTTTTTTTTTTGCTCTCTCATTGCCCTTCACCTTCTGTCGATTTTCATACCTGAGCACCATTCATGTTGTCAACAGCAAGGACGGTACTCCTTTGATCGACATATTTCAAAAATGCGAATCCCCTGGATTTGCCCGTCTCCTTGTCACGAACGAGATTGATCCCGGCCAATTCTCCAAACTGGGAAAGCACACAGATGATATCGCCTTCGGTCAAATGAAACGGGAGACCACCGACAAAGATATGAGCCGACTCCTTGTACTGATCGTGCCATGACCCTGATAGCGAATGAGATGTCGACAGCTGAGCCTCGCGTGCATTCAACCGTTGGATTTCCTTGACAACACTGTGTTCATTCAGACAAAATGAAATCAGAATCAAAAAAAAAACTCAAAAAGACAATGCATACAAAGACTTGAGGCGCCTCGAGCCTGAGACTGGGCTGACATGCCGGCGACTATGGACTTACTTCATGGCAGTGTCGATGTGGGCGTCTTGTAAAGAAACAAATCATGCAGTTCGAAGGCGATGCAAATTGAAATGCCACAAAATGGCACGTGATCAGTATTTGATTCCGAAATTCGAAAGGACCTTTACGACAGTGGTCTGGACTGCTGGTTAATCTTGAGCGCAACGTGTTCTGGAGCTTGGTGTTTTCAAACATAAACGACAATCTGACAAAAAAAAAAAAATCCTTAAGATAGCGTGTGCAAGGGACTCGATGTACTCGATGCTCCATTTTTGATTTTTTGATTTTATTTTCGACTTCTTGAGGCTAATGGTACATGGTTTGCGAGGGGAATAGTTGACTTGACGCTCCCAACAAAGAAAAGAAAAAAAGGAATGAAAGAAAAGATGAAGATAATCAACAATAAACAAAACAAGAAAAACCAAAAAAAAGATCTTTACAGATCCTTTCAACGTCTTGCGGTGGGTGGACTAGTAGACTGGAAGAAATCCGAGGATGAGTACATCACCGATGACGCCTGACCAGCCGAGGATGCCCTTCTCAATGGACCCGGCGTAGAGATCCGAGTTCCTGAAGACGACGATATCCGGTGAAGGGGCACCGAGTCAGGACCAGAGGGGCTATAGTTGAAAGCTGGCTCCGTCAGTGCAGAGTGCAAAGACCGACGATTCTTCTTGTCCCTGTTCATGTGACTCGCTGAGCTAACGCCGCGTCGGTGCGAACTCGCTGCCCACAGGTCTCCAACTTGATCCTGACCTTCTCCAAACGAATCTCTTTGGGCATCCTCCGAGTGTCTTCCAACCTTTGAAAGTTGTCGGGTCATCGAGTCGTCCCCTTGCTGATTGTTTTGTGAAGATTTGGACCGGTTCCTGCGATGGCTGGACAATGAGCCCGTTGCAATCCTTGAAGATTGTCGCGAGACAATACTGGCTGCAATCGACAAACGTCTTTGAATCTTGGAGCCCGTCACACCCTCGGCTTCTGCACCCTGTTGGCCCAATTCGGCTTCCCACTCCTTCCATCTCTGAACGGCTTCGGGGTCCTTTTCCAGCGCCTGATAAAGATCCACATCTGACGGGAAGATCTGAGCCTTGAGAATTTTAGCCATGACGTTGGGCAACATTGCAATCATGAACGCCACAATGACTGTGAGCCAGAATGGCAAATGGCCCGCCAATTGTTGGAACACGCCTCGGACATGGTAGCCGGCAGTACGGATTGGGTAAAAGAACGAGTACACGGTGTTGTATCCAAACCAGGCCACCAAAGTCATGAAAGACGTGATATGGGTAACTATCGACCAGTTGTGGGTCTCCAAATACGCAATCTTGAAAGTCACCACCAAAACAATGGTTGTGTAGACGCCCAAGCCCAAGGAGAAAAGCGCCTCATCGTCGGGTTCGACTCCAAACTTGAAAATGGCACCGGCGATCCAAAGAGGGACCATGATCGCCGCCACGGCTTGATACATCGCAGCTGCCATCCAGGTACTGTATGTTTTGAGCGAGAAACCTCGGTTCCGTTGACCATAAGTGTACAGCTCCGGAACCAACAACAACGTCGAGTCTTTGAGATCCTGTTCAAACATGCCGACGACCATGACGGGCAGCGACGAGAACAAAGTGTTGTAGAATGAAAGCGTCCATTGCTCATACAGCGAAGTCCCAGAGAAACCCGTAAAGCACTGGTAGAGTCCCTGGGTGAGGTAGAATGTCGCACACTTGTAAAATGTTCCAAGCACGAATTTGGACACGCGAACATAGGACCAACGACCGTGCACAAAGAGCAAACGCTCCAAGAATCGGAACTGAGCAATCGAGTAATCACTAGATCTGGCGGCCTGGAGACCCTCCTTGCCGGTAATACCGATACCGACATTGGCTTCCTGAATCATGGCAATATCGTTGGCACCATCGCCGATAGCCAATGTAACGGTGTTCTTGCACTTGGCGCGGACTGTCTTGACGACCAAGGCCTTTTGTGCAGGACTGACACGACAACAAATCACGGAATCTGCACGGATACCCAGCTCCACAAACAGCTCCATCAACTCTGAAGATTGTTCTACAATGCTAAGAGTCGCTCCGTCAATCACAACCACCACATGGCGAGATTTGCCTTTGTTGACGTCCTTCATGGCCTTGTTCATTGCTCTGTGCGCCTGAGCCTGTGTTGGGACGTCCAGGATGATGGTGGAGGAATAATCCTTGATCAATCGACAAGAGTATCCGATATTGATAGCAGTCTCGCGCTTGTCACCCGTCAACATCCAGAGACGGATACCCGCGCGACGAAGCTTGTCAATGGTCTCGGGGACGCCCACTTGCAGCTTGTCCTCGATAGCAGTAGCTCCAGTCATATCAAGATTCTGCTCCAACAACTCGGCAACGGCTTCCAGTTTCTCTTGACGACCCTCGATTGCACTCTGTGCATCGGCATACTGCTTGGACCAAAGACTGTATTCCTCCTTTGACAAGAATCGATGACCATAGAGGAGTGTTCGCAAGCCGGTCGTGGCGTATTCCTGAATATGATCCATAGTCTGCTGGTACTCCCACATCTCGGATTGAGTCCGGCCAGGAGTTTGGCCGAAAAAGTACGCTCCGAGGTCGTCCTCCTCGGAGGAAGGATCCTGCTCAATCTCCGTGTTCTTTCGTCCGGGTGTGGTTGGAGACAGAAGGACAGAGTCCATTGACATCTGACGGCCATGGCTGGGACGACCTGGGAGGGTTTTCCGAACCGGAGTCGCTCCGACGCCAGCACCGCCCGAAATCGAGGATCGATCTGCAACATGACCACGGATGGCGTCCGATTTTGTGTACTCCAAGCTTTCCAGAGGATCCATTCCATCGTATCCATGAAGTGAATCAGGACTAAACGCCATAGGTGAATCCAAGTTTTCGAAATCCCTGAAGCCTGTCTGCGGATCCCTGACTCTTTCCAAAATGATCGAGTCAGCTCCCTTTGTGAAAAGGCAAATCTGACCATCAGGCATCTTGTAAACTACCGACATGCGCTTGCGCTTGGATGAGAACTCGATGACGTTCAAAATCTCGTAGTACTCCTCCTTGGCAATCTGGCCGTCAGATGTGGGCAAGGTACGAACACGAATTCCCCCACGACTGCGCTCCAAGAACACGTAGCCCAGCTCTTTAGCTCCTGCAACCAAGGCGTTCTCGTCGGGACTGGCGGCCTGATATTTAAAACTATCAGGATCGGACTCGTCCATGAGCTCGGGAACTGCATCGTGGCACAACGCCATGGCCAACAAAAAGAATCGAATCCGATCCGTCATGACATGGCGAGCTCCTGACTTCAAGAATGGAATGAGTTGGGACGTAGGGGTGCAAGGGACGATCGTTTCAGCATACGAGGGTTTTTGATTATGATGGCTCGAGCCAGCGAGAATGCTGTCCGGATAACGCTCAGCACGACCCATGTCCATCTCTGCCGCGTTGGCTTCGTTCCCGTCAAGACTTTGGTATCCGGTCACGGAGCTGGTTCGGTTGCGTCGTTGAGACTGCCGTCTTAGTTTTCCCACAACTTTACCAGCCTTACTCCTGTACTTGCTTCTCTTGTGAGCATCCTGACCGCCACTGCCGCTGCTTCCTTCCGACGAGTGATCGTGGCCTTCAGACGACATTTGGTTGTCCTGTGCCATCTTTTGAGCGTTCTTGATCGATTCCGGGTCCAAATCGTGGTTGAAGGAATGACCTGCCACGCAGAACTTGCGAAAGATCATGATGTTCTCAGTCAGGGTTCCCGTTTTGTCTGAGAAGAGGTAGCTAACCTGTCCCAATTCCTCGTTGATGACCGTTGTCCTTGCCTCTGCTGGCGTGTCCGATATAGGATCATACATTTCCAGGTCGTGGTGGATGAAAAAGGCCTGCATCAGCTTGACCAACTCCATGGTGACGTAGAGCGAGATGGGGATCATGGTGTTGAACAGCACAATATAGCCGAAGAGCACCGATGCCGTGTCGCTGTGAAGGACGCCCTTGGCGGTCAAGTACCAGGCGAGACGGCCGGGCTTATCATTTCTGCTGTTCCAAACCACGGCCAACACAGTGCAGAGCGCGGACAAGAAGACCACGATGGAGAAAATGACGACGATGACCTTGTTGATCAGTCGCTGCATACTGGGAGCCTTGGTGCGGACATTCTTGGAGCCGTTCTGTCGAATCTTTGTATCCTCGCCTGAAAAGACTACGAGACCGTAGATGTAGGGTGTGTTCCTGAGGATGGTGCCACGGAGTAGGATCTGATTGATGCTCAGTGGGTAGCGAGGTAGGTTATTACCTCGACCGACCTCCAGGTATCCTTCAAAGTTGTACAAATCCTGGTTGGGCTGTTCAGTGTGGGCGCAGCCTACGAGACGCGACAGGTGGACAGTAATGTACCAAAAAAATAAAAGGTTATTATCTGCAAAATCACACATATCAATTTTTTGATGCGATATCCACTCTGATGCAAAAATAGATGAGGCCGCCCTGCCAGCGCCCATTTGGTGGACGGACACAGGAAAAGTGGACCAACTACCTTCCGCACCACACGACCCCCCGTCCCCGCTGGGTGCATGGTGTTGAAAAAATGCCCCTGTGCATGTTTTTCCCTTTTTTCTCACCCTCACTTTGCTCCCTGCGTCCTGTTGTCTGCGCAAATGTGGCCACATCACGGCGCCCGCAGGTTGCGAGATGCTCTTCCGGTTAAAAGAATAAGCAAGCGGACGCAAAAAAAAAACCTTGTCCGACAATGCGAAAGACGGTAGAGCAGAAATATGACGCAGCACCCTTTCGCTCTCCCAGGATCGTTCACTCCACTCGCCCTTCAACACCAAGGATTACAAACACACTCTGAACTATGTTCTCTACTAGGCACAAGCAAGTCTGCAAACCTGCAGCCCTGTGTTCAGTGCGTCAGTCCTTCCTGTTTGTCCCTCCAGGATCCGGCCAACGATCACAAGGAATCGCGGGAAGGATCGGCAAAACTAGTTCAGGCTTTCTTTTTTTCTTTTTTTTTTTCTCGACAGTGAGGTGCAATTCTTACCTGCAAAAGCGACCAAGTCTTCGGGGGTTCGAATAATGTCATTTGTAACTCTAAGCGACTGGCGTTGCTTCAAGTTCGTCTCTCCGTCCAAGGCAGCAGTCTCGACAAAACATCCACCCTCGTGTCCAGCAGAGTGAAGAAGAACCAGGTCTGCGGGGATCCAATCGTTTTGGTCCACCCGAACAATGTCTCCTACAGCTAGATCCTTCCATTTGATCTTTTGAAAAACGGCCAACTGGGGTGAGGGCGAGTACGCTGCGGGTGTCAAAGGGATAGTGATCGAGAGCTCTGCCGGTGAGACTGAGCCATCCCCTGATCCACCAGCATTGAAAGCGTGGCGCGAGGAGGCAGATGCAGAGACAGGGAAAGGGGAATTCTGTTGCTGTTGCGGTGGTGAAGAGATTGAATTGGTCGCATTGCGGTAGCTGCGGAAGACGTTGGCCGGTTGATTGTTCTCACCGCTGTCTTGACGATGGCGGCGCCAGTCATCGTATCCCTCGTGCGCAATAGCAATTGACAAGAAGACCAGCAGTGGCACCAATGTCGTGTACTGACCCGTTGGAGACCAGCTAGGGACCATCTGCAGAGATGCCACAAATAAGAAGTAGACGTTGGCAATCTTTGAAAACTGGGCGTAAAGCTGCTTGGGCAAAAAATCCCAGAAGTTGTACCGGGCCGTCGTGACCGCGTTGGACACAAAGGGCTTGCCAGTCTCTGGCTGGATCAGAGGCGTGGTGCGAGAGGCATTGATGGGAATGACTCGAGAGCTGTTTTTCAACAGGACCTGACCACGGCCGCTGAGCTTGCCCATCAATGTCGAGAAAAAGGATTGCTGGACAGGTCTGGTTGGCGTAGGATCGTTGAAGGAGAGGTTCTCCTTGTCAGGTTCCGAGGATGCGGGTCCTGTGGCCAGCGCTGCTGCCCTGGTGTTGTCGGACACGGTTCCGAGCTCCATTGCTTGGACCGATACGCCGGAGGGTGTTTGTTCTGGTTGATCGATCAAGGCGTTGCGATTGCCGCCATTGTTACCCAAAGAGTTGGGGGGCGAGGAGGCTGGGGGGGTGGTGATAATCAGAGGTTGCTCGCCTAACAAGGTTGCCCTTCTGCGACGAGAGTGCAACGAGGGTATGCTGGTGTTGCTGCTAGAGAGTAGCTGCGCGGGGTCTGCGGCAATGGGAACGACAGTGGAGGCGGAGGAGGAGGAGGAAGGGGAGGAGACCTGAGAGGAGGATATTGGCAGTCCATGCTGGGTATTTTGCTGCTCCTGTTGTTGCCGATGTTGGTGTTGTGAGGAGGAAGAGGAGGACGGGGTGGTAGTGGAAGGGAAAGATGGACCCGTAGGCACCTTGCCTTGGTCGGGCGCGGCCATTCTCTCTCAAGAGGGATCCGACTATTTTGGAAGCAAATTGCGGACAGAGGAATCGAATGATTAGAATGAAAACGAGTGGATGAATTGCCAAGGTACGAATGAGACAATGATAAGCAGGGGCGATGGTGGTGTGGGATCGAGGGAGAAAAGCGGATTGGCGTGGAGTGGAATTGATTCGGTTGTACCTGTCGAGTCAATTCGGAGGCTTGGGGGTCGCGCGAAGGGAGGGGAAGAGTGAATGGAGAGGAAGGCAAAAAGGATGGTATATGAGGTGAAAGAGTGAAGGGAGCAGAAAGAGCGACAGCAATATGTAGTCGATCTATCAGCGTCAGATAGGAGCCAGGAAACG
This sequence comes from Entomortierella parvispora, assembly GCA_963573315.1. Classification (NCBI taxonomy): domain Eukaryota; kingdom Fungi; phylum Mortierellomycota; class Mortierellomycetes; order Mortierellales; family Mortierellaceae; genus Entomortierella; species Entomortierella parvispora. The sequence goes on from OY752145.1 coordinate 585,087, forward strand.
AGTTGCAAGAGTCAGCGCAAGGTCGAGAGGAGGGGGCAATGCATTCAACGGAGCAAAGGGCAAAGGTGAGGGGAGGGGTACTTTTTAGCGGTGCGGCAGGTGGATGGCGAGTAAAAATAAAGGCGGACAGAAATAGAGGAACAAATGGATTGGGGTAGTAATGAATGGAGGGGAGGCGTAATGAGCGAGGTGAAGAGGAAGAGGAGGAGGAGGAGGAACGGGATGTAAAGAGAGAAGGAAGGGGAGGTGTGAAGAAGAAGGAAGGGAAAGAAAGAAAGAAAGAAAGGAACCAACAAACGAACAAACAGCGAACCAGAGCAAGGAACAGAGCGAGCGAGCGCACCTTCTCTGTCTGACACGCCCGCTCTCCGTCGTGTCTCGGCCGAGCGGACTTGATTCAGGCTGAGGGTACAGGCTGGCCTGGCTGAAGTACCGCTCGCTGTTGTTTGCTCCCCTCCTCTTCCCGCCCGTGGCCCGTCAACGCAGCAAGCAGCTTCAGGAACGGAACAGGGGCAACAGCATGGCGGGGCATGCACTCGTCTCCTGCCTCTCCTCCCTGACTGTCCGTCTCAACTGACTGCCACGATGACCAAATACTCGTCCAAGAACCACCCCTTTCCTTCCGCCCTCTTGTCGCCTCGTTTTGTTTCTTAACGCGGTCACCAGGTTACCAGGCGATGACGGACGACTGCAATTGTCTCTTGAAAACAAGGACATCAGCCTTCTCCAGCCGTTCATCTGATCTGCATGGATGCACTCAGCAACATGGACTTTGTCCGGTTGGTGTCAAGTCTCTGTCGGTTCTATTTGTTCCTTTTTTTTTTTTTTTTTTTTTTTTTTTTGCTGCTGCTCTCTTTGCTCAAAAAAAATCTTTCAGTCTTTTGTCCATTTTGTCCATTTTGTCCCTGTGCCAGTCGAGTTACGAAAGAGTGCCGTGCGGTGCACAAGCAGACTCCCAACCTTTTTCCTATATCCGCTCGACTGCTCTGTGTAAGTTTGGGAGACGGCGCGGCTGGTGGTCGAATCGATCAAGAGGGCTGGATGATGTGCTTTGTTGTTTTTTATTTGTGAAAGAGTTTTTGTTTTGCGACACCCGACATAGCCTTGACAGTTGACAGCATTCTTCTTTCAACCCTCGGGTTGAAGTCTGTTTCTCTCCGATTGTCGACAATCCTCTCTCTCTGCTTCTGTCTCTCTTCGTACAGTAGACTAATTGGACTGGCCACAGTTGGTTCGTGTAGGGCAGCGAGGCGCCACTTTTAAAGGTCCCTCTCCATCCTTGCCCTATCCTCCTGTGCAGGGCTGCAATGCTGGATAAACAAGGGGTCCGTTCGTCGGACGTCTTTCCCCCCCTCCCCCTTTCCCCCTGCGGCATCCGTCTCCGTAGATCTCGATACTCGACACCCCTTGTGGACAAAAAAAGCCCAAAAAAGTCTCGGCACTTGAAAATCCGCTCAACGAATGACGATCATGACAACGCAGAGATATATTTGTGCACGTACATACATGTACTTTACCAGCCAGTGAAAAAGTACAAGGTCTGTTTCTCAAGCTCATTTCATGTGAACCAGCTGTCCAGCAGGAAAGTTGGGCTGTTGTGGTACATGTACTAGTGCCAGAAGCGCTTTCCGCTTTCCAACCTCATCTGCTGAACCCTGAACTAAAGAATTGACCTCTTGCTTTTGTGTACCTCAGGATACCCTTGCCCACATTTATTGCACCTTATTCCGCTTATGACACTCAGCCCCGCTTTGGCTGGTAGACTAGGACCAACCAACCACCTTACCTTTTCCCATCCCTCCGGTATTTCCTTCATGATATTATTGTCGAACGGAGCAATTGCCACTAAATAACAATATTAATATCATTAGGACTCCAATCTGGAGACGAGAGCCATGTAGTTGTCGCTCTTCATTGGGGAGATGGGTAGCGTGGCTTCCTAAGATCTGACAACCAGGTTTTTTTTGTTTCTGCGCAAATTGTAAACAGGTAAACAACAGGTGAAGGGCTTTTCACCGAGCCAAGAGTCTGAACTCATCGCGGGCAAAGCAGGAGAGAGAATACAAGTATATGGCCAGGATCTACTATGGCCACCGAGGCTTTTGATGCCTTGGCACACTGCTGCATCACAGCCAAAGAGTTGTAAAAGAATGCAAAAATGGATTATATTTGGTCAATTGTATGATAACGAAGCGTAGCTACAAGACTACTGGTCAAGGCGAAGGCTGCAACGCAAGAGAAGATGACTTGTGGGAGAGCCAAGAATCAAGTCATTATTCCAGAAAGCTGCAACAGTAGAGGCTGCAAAACAAAAGAACAGAAAAAGTCAGTAATATTCAAATTTGGTGGCGTCCGTTGGAACAAGAAGTCAAGAAAACAAAGCTCACCAGAAATATCCTCGCCATTGCTGTAGAAGAGATCCTTGATCTCCCATTTGATTGGGGCCAGAACAGGTGCAGGGAAGAAGTAATAATCAGGTTGTTCGCTCTTGCGTTCGATATAGTTCTCGGGCGCCAACCTCTCTATCTTGACAACGTGAGATGGTGATTGGGGTTCGTAGCCCAGTCTGTGGCGGAGGTAGGTAGAGTATGAAGGATGGCTGGCAACATAGATATCGCCAGTGTGTTTGTCAACAGACAGGCTGTCAATGTTACTTCCGACCCAGATATCCTCATCATGCTTAAGTCCACCTTGAACAATGTCCTCGGTCATATTATAGACGTGAACAAGCTTCTCGATAAAGGACGAAACGTAGATCTGACTGCGATCGGGTGATACGGCGATACCTAATCAATGGAGTGGACGTGCGATTTTACAAAAAACATGAGCGCCTTACTCTTTAGTCAATGCTCAAGAGAAATGATAGCCAGCGTGTATATTTACCATTGGGATTGGCAAGACTAGAAACGGCAGTGACGGTGTCCTTTCCATTGTGATACACCACACCTCCAAATGTGAGTCCAGCGACATCCTCTACAATGCGACCGTACTTGATAGCAGTACCCTACGGACACAGAAAACAGCACGTTAGCATCGAGGCTTTGACCAATTGATCATTCAGACGTCACACTTGCATCAAAAAGGAGTGACGTACATGATGGTTTGTGAGATAGAACCGGTCAATGTCAACAGCAACAATATCCTTGGGCGTGACAAAGAGACTGCTCTCGACAGTCTTTACATGGGTCAAGACATTGGATCCAGAAGTGTAGTCAAACAGTTCGACGACATCGCCTTTGTGGGAGTGGTTGATGACAAACAATCGACTCTTCCACGCCTGAGTCTTTGGATCCTGGTAGTCATAGAGCGACATACCAGCAGGGTGGAAATCATCAAAGCTGCGTCCTTTGAGTTGGACCTCCTTGGGGGATCCGTTTTGTGCCTACAGCAAATAATAATAATAATAATAATAATTAGATGCCTGCAAACAAAGGAGATTAGGCGGACAAAGCATAGAACATACATCCAAGGAAAGGGTATAAATGCCACCGTTCACGGCAGTTTTGGAGCTAGGCCGGTGGAAGTAATGGCTGTCCTTTTGCCACGAGCGATCGTCCGAAGACACGAAAGCAAGACGATCATGGTCACTAATCTCAATGCTGGCAGGTCCAGGGATAACTGAGAAGAAGGGAGCGTCAGTCTCATTCCTCTAGTAAAGAAGAACGTTGGTTCATAGAGATAAATCGACTTGATGAACTTACAGGCAGACTGGTAGCAGTTTCCTTGCAAACCAACAGTTTGGCCAATGGAAATTTCTCGGTTCTTGTACAGGAACTTGTCATAAGCAGACTTGATGATAACACCTGTGCTGGCGATCAACAGCGAGACGAGGAGGCTCTTCAGTCGATTCTTCTTGGGCGGAGGGGCACCTCGCTTGGACGGTCTGGGCGACTTTGACTTTTCATTGGAGTCATCCTTAGCATCCTTTGACTTTGATGACGAGGCCCCGACTGAGGAAGTGATCGATGTAGCAGTAGTGGTGGCGACTGGGTTCGAGTCTGAGTCGTCCTCTGCGTCTTCGACAGTTGTCTTTCTGTTCCTGAGAGTGGAGGAGGGTTTTTCGTCCTGCAGCTTCTTCAGTTCCTGGCTGTTTTCTTTGCTTGAATCCATAATGTCGTGGGGGTGGGGGGAGTAAGGAAGAAGGATTGGGAATGAGATGCGGGAAGAAGAAGAGAGATGAGAAAAGGAAGGCCAAGGAAGCAAACAAAGCGTGTCCAAGCGCTTGGGCCGAAAAATGAGTTTCTTTCGAAGGCACAAAAATGGTGGCGCAATGACCTGCTTCGTCCACCAGTCGCGGACGAATGGCGCACGTGCTGGCTCGATTTGCTGGTTGGTCACTGCTCTCTTTCCATTTGCTCACCTTCGCTGTCCTCTTTTGTCCTTTGCTCTGCAGCTGCTTTCATCTCATCCCTCTCCAAGTAGAATCGATCCCTGTCTGCCTACTGGCTGGCGATCCAGGTCACTCCTCTGGGTTTCCCCAACTGAACCAACAGAGTCTTTGGTTGAACACACGTTATCTCCTCTGAAGCTCAGAAGCACAACCCCTTCCCCCAGCAAGTTAAACGACGCGCGGCCAACAACATGAGAGCATGCCCTAGGACGCGTAGCCATAAAACATGATTCATCTTACGAGTCACGACAACTTCAACATATTTCTCTCTATATTTTAAATAATCGCATGCCTTGACGAAGACAATCTATTTTGCCATGTGGCCATGGTCACACTCTCAGGGATAGGGATGAATGTTTACCAAGAAAGGAGATATTTAGCGCAAAGAAAATAGGTCTTAACAGAATGACCTGCCAACATGTCCATTATATGGGATTGTGGAGCTGTTGAAGATAAAGAGGAGCGAACGTCGAAAGATATGGACAGCGATTCGGCCTCGGGGGGATCTTTGGCACTGAAACGTACCATGGTTGCTTCTTGTTCAAGACCATCAGACACTCCGAGGAGGAGGAAGTAGGGGAGAAGCTGTGGACCAATTGCGAGTTGGCGAAGCTGCAAACAAACATCGCATCGCAACAGCCTTCAGGTTCCCAACAGACGAAGTGCACCCAAACAGGACTGCGTTTATGACGGAGCAGCGGAAGCGATTTCAACCAGCTTTTTTTTTTTTCGCCGAGGATCCGCTGAATTTTGTCGAAGTATGTACTGTACTCTTTTGTAACTCAGCCCAAAAGTCCAGTTTGTTGACTTGTTCATTTGATCGGGTCATTGTTCCGAAACACACAGGAACGCGTGGCCTTGATGGGAACAGGTTCAGCAGTTGGGATACCGTATTCATCAAGACCGGTATGCGTACCTCACACACATCTCCAGTATTCGCGACTTGATCTGGATCCCGCCAACAAAGCAGGGTTAGATGCGAAACTGAGGAGCAAAAAAGACGCACACAAAGGAGTCAGCCATGGAGAACAGACACTTGGTCGCTTGCTCATCTACATCACCAACAAAACAAGATATCGATAAACAAATAAGGGAAGAAATGAATGACGCCCTGGCAGTTGCACTAGGAAGCAGACAAAAATGACAGCAAACGATGCGCAGATCGACTCTTGGATTGTTGTTGGCTGGTTCAATGATTCACTATCCTGCTGCTCAGGTTCTCTACCTACCCAGGTGGACACCATTGGAATTGAAATCTACTGGACCGGCTGGCTGATAAAGCGGGGCGGACTTTTGTCGGCGAAGCGTAAGCGAGTGTTTTACTTTTACTCAGCAAAAAGATATTCATTTCTCAGGAACCGAGGGGTGGTGATCCGGTGTGGACTGTTGAAGGGAGACATTGGGTAGCAGAGTTGCTCAATCCTGTCCAAGGGTCCAATTGGGAAGGCCGACAGCAAAAAAGAAAAGAAACGCACAAGAGCACAGCGCAGGCAGGCTGCGCAGAGGTGACGAAAGGGCAGTTTGGTGGTTGAACAATGAGTGGTGGGTTTGAACTTGATGCTTGCTTGTGGTGGATTTCACTGGGTGGATTGGGAGCAAGCAAATAAGGCAAATAAACAGAGAGGAAGACAGACGAGCAATTAGAGGAGAGCGGCCTGTTGACCTTCTCGCCACAATAATCTTGGACTTCTCTGTTCCTTTCTTTCTCTTTCTTTCTTTCTCTCTCTCTCCTCTTTCTCTTGGCCATCGATCCAATCCTCCGACTACTCCTCTCCTTCCATCCCCTCCATCCCGCTGTTCTTCCCGCAGCTATTTTTCTTTTAAAACCTTTCTTGCTCTCTTCCTCTCTCTCCACTCGAGCTCGCTTTCCCTAATCCCGACCTGAGGTGCGTTCTCATTCACCTCGACTGGCTAAATTGTTCCCGAGAGGCTGCATCCCTTTTTTTGACTTTGGCTGTTTCACAACGAATGGAGTTGGTGTTTGTCCATTGCAATCATTCATGTTTGCTGCTCCCAGCAGCGGACGGATGTTTGCGGTGGGTTATCCTCTCCTTCTTGTCGACGGTCCTCCCTGTTTCTCACACTATGGATGGACTTTTCGTTTTGCTAACCGCTCTTTCCATCTCTCCTCTCTTATGGGCCTTTACCCTTCCGTGTCCAATCCGCTCCTGTTGATAAATGCCGACAAAAAAAACCTTTTCCTAATACGCTCTGTCCACAGACCAGGAGACTCTGAAGTTTGAACCTCGTTTTATTTTTTTTACTTTTCTCTGTGTCATCTCCCCTCTCCACTCTCTGTCTCCCCTCCTCTTTTCGTTTCTTCAGACGACAACAACAAAAACAAAAACAACAACAACAACAGTAGCCATTCACCCCCATATCCACCGCAACCTTGACACACAGCACGACCATGTCCTCTCAGGAGCAGCTCGATGCAAAGCGCCGGCGTGTCTCCAGAGCGTGGTAAGAGTTTCCCTTGAAATCATTTCTTTCTGCTTTGGTCCCTGTGGACTGCTTTGTTGTCCAAAAGAGCGCTGGGCGCTGACCCTCGGGCCTATGACCAACCGCTGCCATCCGGCTAAATCGGGCCTTCATTCGAATCCAAAATACCTCCACTTGTCCATGTGCAATGCACACCGGGCGGAGGAATGAGGCGAGCAATGGCACACTGGCACACTGGCACACTGGCGCCATGTCGATCCTGCTCTTTGGCTTGTTCTCTCTCTCAGTGTCCTTTTTGCCAATCTCGTAATGTCAGGGCGAAGTGGAGTGTGCGTGTGTGCATGTAGAAAGAGAGAGCAATCAGACCCGAGAAAACTGATCAGCCGATTCAGCCGATCCCAACCATCCTCGATTCAACCCTTTTGTTGTATTTTCCCTCCCTGCCTCAAGACCATGTTGGTCGTTGTACTGTCCCGGGAAGACTAGGGAACAGCGACGAGGGCGAGTGCAGAGCTCCTTGGCTTCAGCTTTCTTTACTCTCTCAGGCCGATCTCAAAGGCGCGCAAGAATTGCCGCCACCAACGCTGCCATGCCCCTTGTTATTGTTACTCACAATCTTTGAGCCCCTTATCGCTTAGTGACACCTGCAGAAGAAAGAAAGTCCGTTGTGATGGCATTCAGCCCTCATGTACAAACTGCACCACTTTTGGCTTCCAATGCACGTAAGTGACTCTCGACATCGGCCCGATACATATTGTTCCGGACGATCACGATCACTCTTGATTGCCGATTTTTTAACTGTCCCTGAAATATGCTCTCGATAGGTTCAATGATTCCGCAAAGAAAAGAGGCCCGCCTAAGGGCTATATCGAAGCTCTTGAAAACAGACTGCACCGTATGGAGAGTTTACTGGGGGGTCTTGTTCAAAGCGGAGAGCGTTCCAAAGCTGATCTCGACAGCTGGAGAGAAGATAATGAAGACGATCTGGAATCCGTAGACACGACCTGGCCCCCGTCACCGGATACTCCTCACTTCCACATGCCTTTCGCCAACCGACATCATCATGACTCTTCGCCTGGAGAGTTTTCAAGGTCAGGGCCGTTCTACAACGAGTCGCCCGAAGAGGATGAAGGGGAGGTGTTGCCCTTTGACTTGGATGCTAGAGAAAAGATCAATTCCATCTCGGATAATTTGGCGAATATGACTCTGGACGACGGTGGATTCATGCGCTATCTCGGTAATAGCTCTGGCATCGACTTGCTTCAGAGAAGTCAGCTTCTTAAAAATGGATATTTGATGGTTCCTATCCGAATCAAGGAGCACAGGGACTGGTTATTGCACAAGGACGCTCTGATTGCTCAAATCGAAAGTGAGATGACCATGCCCCCAAGGGATCTTGCTGATCATCTTATCGACTGCTACTTCAAGTTTGTCCACCCCAACTTGCCTATGCTTCACAAGCCCACTTTCATGCGGCAGTACAAAAACTCGGACCCGACCAAGAGACCCCCTCTGGCACTGTTATTCGCAATGTTCGCCATCGCTTCTCGTTTTTCCACCCACCCTGAGCTCATTGGCCACGACCCCGAGGGTTTTGGAGACGAATATTTTGACCGAGCCAAGAGACTGGTCGATGTTGAATACGAGCTACCAAGACAATCGTCCATCCAAGCCTTGCTGCTCATGGTCACCTACCGTTTCACTAGCGCGAAATCGGGAGGTCGTGTTTGGGTCATGTTGGGTATGGCCACGCGAATGGCTCAGGACATGGGCATGCATCGGAACTCTGCTCGCTGGCACCTGCCACCACTGGAGACCGAGATGAGGAAACGGCTTTGGTGGGCCTGCTATATTATGGACCGATGGGTGAGCGCCTGCATGGGCAAGCCTGTTGCAATTGACGATATTGACTGCGATGTCGACTATCCGTCCGCTGTGGAACAGGATTGGGCCGACCCCGAAGGCAACAATGGAGGTTCACCGAGCGAGGACTGCGAGAAGCTAAAGGAAGAGTCGTCATGTGCGCTACAGTATTTCGTGGAGACGATCAAGCTTGCCCAAATTCTTGGTCAAATCCTTCAGCGTGTCTATTCCGCCGGCACAAGGAGCTATGGTCCTGGACAAATCAGCTCTACGGTTGCGGATCTTGACACGATGCTTACAAAATGGCTCTTGGCTCTCCCGCCTGTCCTCAAGTACGATCACAAACAGAGTCTGGCGCCTGTTAACGTCTGGGTTGCAACAATTCATATCTCGTATTGTAAGTTCTTTTAATGATAAGTATCACGGGGGTCGTTTTGAAGGGTATGTTGACTGACCGACTTTTTTTTTTTCTTTTTTTTTTTTTTGGCAAAATAGATGCGGTTCTGATCCTGTTGCACCGACCCTACATGGTTCCTTCCACAATGACAAAGGCAAAGCTATCAGAGTCGATGCCCTCGTTGAACATCTGCGTGTCGGCCGCCAACTCGATTACGCACATGGCGGAGAGATTGGCCCACAATGACGACCTTAAGAACTCTTGGAGCTTTACTACCTACGAGATCTTCACTGCATCCTTGATTCATCTCACCAACTCGGCGTCAATTGATATAAGATTACAGACCCAGGCACGGAAGAATCTCGTCAAGACGATCGGCTATATGAAGGGTCTTGGCATGCGATGGTTTAACGCTGCGAGATTCTCCGTCATTCTTGAAGATTTGATGTGTGCTCATCTGAACTTTGAGGAGTATAAGGCTGAGGGACGATCGCTAGAACCTCTGGCGATAGCTAAAATCGGAGAAGCTGATAGCACATATCCCATCGTCCTTCGGGACCAATACCATCCTTCTGGAGGCACGCTATTGTTCTCGCCCAAGGGTCCCCAAACCCCACCATCCGACAGTAGCACTCCCTCGTCTTCGCCTTCGACCACGTCGATTAACAACCCGGATTTGCACGAGATCAAACAGGAACCGACTGGCTCTGAGGACTCTCTGCTTCATCATGATATCGCCGTCCCCTCCTCTTCCGCCACTCTTCAGTCGAACGGCACTGCATCTACCCCAGCCAAGCCTAAGAAGTCAAGAAAGGGAACCATACAACGAAACTCGCTGCTATCCCAGACTGCTGTTCCATCGAGCAATGGACATGCTTCGGCCCCTGGAGATTCGCCAGCATTCACCTACTCGTCGTTGTCGACACCTGGCATGTTTACTCAGGGCCAGGCCTTTGTGGACTACAGACAGGTGGATGGTGAGCATCTGCCAAAGCAGCAACAGCCGTGTTCAACCCAATCTCCAACAGTGTCGCAACCACAGTCTCAGTTGCATGCTCAGCCGTTCTCAGTGACACCCTTGTTCTCATCGCCCTTGGCACTGCAGGAACGATGTGTTCAGCAGCAACAATCACTTTCTCAAGGAATCACGAACCAGGGACAGCCATTGAATGCGTTCCAGCTACAGCAAATTGAGCAGCAACAACAACAGTTTTTGCAGCAACAGCAGTTTTTGCAACAACATCAGCTGAACATGAGATTGCAGGAGCAACAGAGGCAGCAGCGACAAGGAGAGCAACAGGTGCAACAGCAACAGCAACAGCAACAGCAGCAGCAACAGCAACAGCAACAGCAACAGCAGAAACAACAGCAGCAACAGCAGCAACAGCCACAATATCAGCAACAATACGATGTGAGATGCAAAGACGAGCCTGGTTTGGGCCAGGGTGGCCTTTTCTCTTCCAGGATCTCCATGGACATGGAAGGCTTCCAGCGCCAGCTGCGAGCCAATAATGACCACGAGCCCAATGGCGACTCCAATAATTCTAGCCCCATCGGCAACGCTCAGATCAACAATGGCCAACAAAATCAACACAATTTGGGCATCACGAATCCTGCAACAGGAACTCCTACAAGTTCAGGACAAGAAGACTACGCGAGTCTGGCCTTGTTTCCTCATCAAGAGATTGTACAAGATCCCAACTTGATGGCGGTCCCTAATCCATTCTATGGAATCCCCAGCACCATCGATTGGGATGAGTGGAACCAATACATTGCCACTGCCGGTCTCCAGAAGTTTTAGACGTGTTCCCGCAGGACCTTTAGCTACAGTCTTCTTCGAATATTTAGAAAATACCCTCCTCTTTGATCTGAGTTACTGTATCGATTTTTTTTATTCATTGCACTTTTTTGCATTTCTTTTTTTTTTTTTTTTTTTTGTCGACTTTGCTATCAGCTCCGTTAGAGAACACCCTTTTCTCCCCCCTCTGCCCCACTTTCTTTTGCTAAATTATGTAAATGTATACTTTCAAAAAAAATCGTTCGTTTGTTTATGAGTGGAGAGGAGGGCTTGACGACTATGAATGATTGCGATTATAAGAACTCCTGTGATTGACCGTTATATCATCGTTTCTCGCAATGGACACCGGACAACCTCCTTCATCTCGGTCAGACGTTCTGCTTTCAATGGGGGTGCCGACCATTGAGCTTCTTAGTGAATGTGCCAGCGGTCGCGGCCGTTTTCTTGGGTCCAAGGTGCTCTTTCGACTTTCCGTTGTAGCACTTGTCTCCAACCTGGTGTACAATCATGGCCAAAAGGCCGGTCCAGCCTGTCTGATGAGAAGCCCCCAATCCCTTGCCAGTCTCTGCATCGAAATACTCGTAAAACAAGACCAAGTCCTTAAAGAACGGATCCTTGTCCGATTTCTCATCCCCTCCATTGGCCGGTCGCTGACCGTTTTCGTTCTTTCCCACCAACTTTACCAACCTCACTTCAATCTCCCAAGCAATCTCGAGCAAGTTCTTAAGCTGACCCGACCCCGTTGGGCACTCGACCTTGAACTCGTCGCCATAAAAGTAATGGAATCGCTTCAAAGATGTCACCAACAAATAATTGGTCGGCAACCAGATCGGGCCACGCCAGTTGGAGTTTCCACCAAACATGCCAGAGTTGGACTCCGCCTGTTGATAATCGACCCTGAATTCCTGGCCGTTCATCAACATGGTGAGTGGGTGATCCTTGTGGAACTTTGACAAGGAACGGATTCCAAAGGGGGACAAGAACTCGTTCTCGTCCAAAAGGCGGGACAAGACGGCCCGGAGCATGGTTTGATCCACAAGTGCTAACATGTGGGACCCGTTTGCTTGGATATCCTCCTTTTTAAAGACGCGGGCTGGTCTATACTTCTCACGATACTCCAGCAACCATCTGAGTCTTTTGGTGAATCCGGGGAAGAGTATCAGATAGTCAGGGTCCAAAGACAGAGTGGAAAAAAGGGGAATCAAACCGACTAGAATAGACAAAGGGGATGAGTGAAATGTCCACATGTCCTTGTTCGTTCAAGACGCGTCTTTGAAGATAATGAAAATTACCCAGACTGCGCGTCTTGAGACGTTGCGTTCCGCCACCGGGCCAGGAGATCGAGTCGTAAAAGAAGCTGTCAGTCTTGTCCCAAAGCGATTTTTCCGTTCCACCGGAATGGTAAGTCATTGCGTCTGAAATATGGAAAAAGTGTTCCAAGAACTTGGACGCGATGTCTATGTTGCAACAGGCGTTCGAGAGAATATAGGCACTATCAATATCCCTTGTTACCGTTCTCATACCAGGATGTCCTCTGAGATAGCTACACTTACCTTCGTAAGCCACATTGTTCTTGGCCAGTTCCAAGGCGATATGTAACCTACAAACGGGTTTGCAATCTCGCCCTTTAGTTCATCGATGCCACGATTCCCGTCAAACGTCATAACGAGTTGCTCGATAGTGATGACAAACAACAAGTATCTTACATGCAAAGAGAGAAAAAGGCCATCCAAGATGTCCCGTCGGCCTGTCGGAGTGTGGCTCCATTGGGTAAAGGCTCGGATCGGTTGAAGAGTCCAATGTTATCCAGTCCCAAGAAGCCACCCTCGAACACATTGTTGCCCTCGGTGTCCTTGCGATTCACCCACCTATGTGAAGATCATTAACATGAGATCTTTTAGTAACGAGCGACTATGAGAGTTCCTGCTGCTCAATTCAATTCAATTAGTGTGAATACCATGTAAAGTTGAGCAAAAGCTTCTGAAAGACACGTTCTAAAAACAAGTTGTCCTGTCGACCATGGATGCGTATTTCAGTTTTGTACACTTGGAGCGTTGCCCAGGCGTGCACAGCTATAAGATTCAAGAACAAAACAAGGAGACGCGGAAGTTTCAACACCCAGCAACTATGATAAAACAACCAAGCGGGTATCATCATCTTGACTTGCTATTTCACTTACGAGGATTCACGTCTGAAAAGTTCCACTCATACGCAGGGATTTGTCCAGACGGATGCATGTACCACTCACGCGTCAACAAGTCCAATTGCTTTTTCGCAAACGTCGGGTCCACAATCGATAGTGGAATCGTGTGAAAGGCCATGTCCCAAGCCGCAAAGAACGGGTACTCCCATTTATCCGGCATGGACAAGATATCCTCAATGTACAGATGTTTCCATCCCTTGTTCCGCAAGTTGTATCTCTCGGGTGGTGGCGGCATCCCCTCCGGGTCGCCTTTGCGCCACGCTCGTTGATCGAAATGATACCACTGCTTGGACCACAACATCCCCGCAAGCGCCTGACGTTGGACACAGCGCAGATCATCGGGCAGATTATGGATCATGATCTTGCTATAGAACTCCTCGTTGTCTTGACTACGCTTCTGGAAGATATCCTCAAATTCAGAGGTCAGGGCTCCTTCCTTCGTCGATGATTCTTGACTCTTGTTGAATCGAATGCGGACTTCCACCGAACCTCCAGCAGGAACCTTGTCAAACTTGTACAGACCTGCAGCCTTTGTTCCCTGGAAATCTTTTTGGTTGATCGCCTCACGGTTGCCTCGAATCACATATTCATGGAATCCATCCTTGACATAAGGAGAATGGTTCTTATCCTTGTACAACTTTTCAAGATTAGATTCGTTGTTGGTGAACATCAGTTCGGGCACTCCGCCATTGGTTCCGCTGTTCTTTCCAAATTGGATCCATCGAGGTCCCAAAGACTCGTGTCGAGCCTCCATAACCAAATCCCCAGTCTTTTTAATGGAGGGAATCTGGACCTCTCCCTTGGGAAACCAAATCCAATCGTTTCTGAACCAAAACTGGGGAACGATCTGCAAAGGGGCGTCCTGCGGTCCTCGATTAAAAGCCGTGATCTTGATCAGGACATCATCCACGTCTTCTCCATGTTTGGCATATTCGACAAAGACATCAAAGTATTTGTCTTCGTTAAAGATCCCGGTCTCCAAGATCTCGTACTCAGGCTCTGTACGGCTTCGTTTCGAACCCTCTGTCACGAGTTGTTCGTAAGGATAGGCAGTCTGGGGATATTTGTACAGATACTAGTTACACCGAGATCGAAGAAAGGAGAGTTGTTGTTGTTGTTGTTAGTCATACTCAAAAGGAAAAAAGAAAAAAACTGGGTCAACATCATGAGATTCATTTTTCAATTCCTTTGGGGGGTTATACCTTCATGTAAGAGTGGGTGGGCGTGTTCTCGAGGTAATAATACAGTTCCTTGACGTCCTCGCCATGGTTTCCTTCATGATTTGTCAAGCCAAAGAGTCGCTCTTTCAGGATCTTGTCTTTCCCGTTCCAGAGTGCGACAGAGAAGCAAAGTCGCTGGTGGTTGTCTGAGATGCCTGCAAGTCCATCCTCACCCCAGCGATAAGTCCTGGATCGAGCCTGTTCGTGTGGGAAGGATGTCCAAGCATCTCCATCCGCGCTGTAATCTTCACGCACTGTCGCCTATGAAAGGCATGAAAAAATGAGACAAAACAAAAGATGAGTTACGCGTTCGTCAGGCAAGCGCGTCGATCTTGAGCGTGTCAAGACAGTCGAGAGCTCTGACTTTTCATCCGTTTACGTGCTTACCCACTGTCGCTCAGAAAGATAAGGACCCCATCTGTGAAATCAAAAAGAGGCGGAGGGTTTGAGTGTCAGTCAAGGGGGCAAGTTAAAAAAATCTCTCGGTGTAGGGTCCTTCTTTTATTCTTTCCTCATCCAATGCTTTGTGCGAGCATTCGAGTCATTCAACCGTCGAGTCTCGGCCGATGAATCAGGAGGGATCATAGGCTTGGTCATTCCATTGGTTGTCATAACGTTTTGTTTTTTCTTTCGTTCAAGGTTGACAGAGAGCGCTGAAAAGGGTTGTGTAGGTAGGCAAGGGAGAGGGGGATAAAATAAAGGGAGAGAGGGGGCGTGAGAACAAAGGGATGATCCTGACAACGGAAGAAGAAACAGAAGGAAAGACACCAAGACAACGACTTTGTTCTCCAACACCCCAACAATACCTTGCGCAATCGTGTCGTCTTTTCTTCGCCGTCTGCTCTTCTGTGCAGGTGTGCGGGATAGTGAGGATGCCCTAAGCCTTGCGGGTAATATGAGCCGGAACCCGCAATCGCGTTTCACTCAACGGCGCAAATGCACACCCAATTGCCGGGACTTCGACTATCCGTTCGAAGATTAGCACAAAACACAGAGGTATCAAATGGCGCGTCCTTGTCTGTTCGTAGATGATTAACACCCTCCAGATCGAGGATATCGCTGATATCTACGCCTTGTAGCTCTCAAGTACCTGAGTATATCATTTTATTTTACAAGCCACGTAAGGGTTGGGTAGATGTTCCAAGGGGATATGATCCCAGTAAAAGGGGGGTAGGTGGGGGTGGGAAAGAGAAGAGGGACACGGACCCCAACAGCTCGAGATATGAGAAGTAAGGGTAAAATAAGATGTTGACGACCCGAAGAGATACGTTCATCTTTTTGCTTCAAGTTGTTTTTTTCTCAAGTTGCAGTTGAGAGTGCTGTTTGTCCTTGATCCACATCTTTGTTTCCTTCTTTAACCCAAGAAGTTGGCGACGGCAAAGTGGACAACAATGTTGCAGGCCAAGAAGTCAGCAAAGGCCCTAAGGAAACAGCACAAAATATCAACGAAGTTAGATCAATCTCTTTTCTTTTCCAGCTGTGCGAGCAATTGTAGTCCTATTTGGCAACCAATTCGTCCATTCTTACCTCTCGGGGCTGGTAGTAGGGAACTGAGAGGCATTCTTGGGGTTGGTCTGGATACGGAGGTTGGCTACAATGGCAAAGCAGGTAGACACAAAGAATCAGTCATCGCAGTCAAAGGTTCTATTTTGGCTTTTGACCTTCCTATAATATGGAGTCTGGCTCGCCGATAAAAGATACATACCAGCGAGGACAAAACCAGCGACGGTCGAGATGAATCCAGCCAAGAAGGCGTTGTTGGGGAAGGTTCCGGCAATGACCACGTAGACAAACTGGATGATGCCCGTCAAGAGAATGTAGACCATGTAGGCATCAATCAACTTCAGGGACTTTGGTGTGTCTGTTTGGGGGTGTCCAATGTGAAGATGGTGAAGTCCACGGAATGGCGTTATCGGAAGCAGCCGAGATGTAAGTAGAGAGGCGGCATTTGGTTAGCAAAGAGTTGTAGGCATGCATCGCTTGAATGTCGCGTGTGGGTGGCAGTAGGAGGTGGAGGGGGAGGTCTCCATTACCCTTGATGTAGGATGACAACAGGCTGTTAGAGGCACTCTTGATTTCATCCATGGCGAATAGAGGAATGAGACGAAGAGTGAGGGAGTGGGGGATGAAGGGTGGGATGAAGAGAGTCAAGGGCGTCTTCTTTGTTCCGCGCCAAAGATGATGATGGACTAGGGGATGAAGAGATGTAGAAAATGACCGCGATAGTGGCTTGGCCGAGTCGCAAAGGCAAACAAGTCCGCGCCTCCCTCTGTGCGTCGCAAACAGATCCATGTGATTGCATTCCATCCAGCAAGGCACAGGTCATCCTCTCTCTACACAACACACACACATCTTTACATATATCCATCATGAGGTACGGATCATGGTCCAAGAATGCTACGTTTCATGGACTCGCTTCCCGTCCGCTATCTTGCTGATAGCTTACAAGGATGCATGCATTCAATGGCTCCAGAAGAATCGCAGGATGTTGTCGATTAAAAAACTTACGCGTATGCCGGACGTTCCATTACATCCCAATAGCAGCTCAAAGCCAAAGAGTGAAATGACTGAGGAGGAGCTCCGTATCCTTGAAGAAGAAGAGTTCAACACTGGTCCATTGTCAGTCCTCCAGCAGTCTGTCAAGAACCACACTCAGATCCTTATCAGCTGCAGAAACAACAGGAAGCTCCTTGCCAGAGTCAAGGCATTCGATCGTCACTGCAACATGGTTTTGGAGAACGTCAAGGAGGTAACCAACCACACCCACGACAACTTTGTCACGGAAAGAAAGAAGAAAACAGGAAGGCGCTATAGATTTGCGATAAAGAAAGAAATGGATCGACCCGTATCTTTTTGGTTGACGGCGTGACCCAGTTCATATCCATGACCGCTGCTGACGGGTGTTTATTTCTCTCCAAAACTCTCTTGATCTTAGATGTGGACAGAGGTACCAAAGAACAGCAAGGGAAAGAAGGCAAAGCCCGTCAACAAGGAGCGTTTCATCAGCAAATTGTTCTTGCGTGGAGACTCTGTCATCCTTGGTATGTCATTCCTTTTTGCATCCTCCGTTAGACGAGTATTGATCTCATGGGTTAATGTCCCTTGGCAGCTGCTTTATGTCTGCAACATCAAGTGTTGCAGGTGTTAAGATGTCAAGAGTCCATCCGACAGATCTGCTTTTCCATATAACTGAACGGGTTTCCTTCATTTCTCTCAATAGTTCTCCGCAACATTGTTTAAGAGCAGGATGCAACATACTCCATTACAATACAAGTTGAATTCGCAGGGTTCCGAACGTTCAGATCCACCACAATGATGGCGGCGATATCTCTGAGAAACCAAATTGATATTTTTGCCAGAATAAAACACAAGAGCTTTTCAGCCTCCAATAATTTCTGAATATTCAAGTGGTAGACGCCAAAATGCCAAATGAACAGCCTGTGAATGTTCAGTCCGACATCTGGTCGCACAGGCTCTTTCTTGCACAGGACACTCATCGCCGCCACCAACAGAGATGCTTTAAGCAGAGTAATAAAACAGTGTGTAGCCCTTGCTTCAAAACATTCAGGGTTGTCCCTCCGACATGTTCTCAAGCATACTTCAATAATGAGATGAGAGTGGATAGAAACCAATGTTTTATTTTCTTTGCATCTTCTTGAGCTGATAGATTCCGTTGTTTGTAATTGGGGAAATTTAAACGACGGTACCGGCGCAGGAGGCGATACGGGGCCACAAATCAGCGCACTCCTTACCGACGGGGCCGGTAATGGCAGAGCCCTTCATCTCACCCTTGGGGTTGACGATGACACCGGCGTTGTCTGTGAGAACCAAAGAGAAAAAAAAAAAAAAGGCAATTGTTGAGTATCAAGCTTCCAACATATTTTGTGCAGAATTCATCTATGAAGAGTGAACCACATACCCTCAAAGTAGATGAAGACACCATCGCGACGGCGCCAGGCCTTGCGCTGACGGATGATGACAGCGGGCATAACTAGAATTCAAAGGCAAAAGAGTGTCCAGTGTGAGTTGAGAGTCGATTTTTTGGGGGGTTCAAGTGCAATTGCTGCCTGTCAGATTCGAGTCACTTGCATGAACAAGATCCATTCATGCAAAAAACTTGACCCGAATCGAACAGCAGATCAAAGACGAAAAAAAGCAACCGGCTTCCTGCTGTATCACTCACCCTTCTTTCTCAACTCGGGCTTTCCCTTCTTGACAGTGGCCATAACCATGTCACCGACACCACCGGCGGGCAACTTGTTAAGACGACCGTGAATTCCCTTGACGGAGATAACGTACAAGTTCTTGGCGCCAGAGTTATCGGCGCAGTTCATGACGGCACCAACGGGAAGACCCAAGGTCATGCGGAACTTGTTTCCGGAAGCGGCTCCACCTAAAAAAGGTCATATTCCCAAGAAAAGAGAAAGAGAGGTTGGTTTCTAGATCTCTAGGTGGGGGGTTGTCTCTCCATTGTTGTTTTGAATCCTTTTGTTTGTCCAAATGATTGTCAGGGGAGTGAGCGAGTGCGAGTTCATCTGTTGAATGCTCTGAACGACTGCAAGGCAAGTTGTCAAGTAACAAGGTGGTCGCTTGTTTCTTGCAAGGGCCGGTGTCTGAGCGGTGCCCGCCGTCTGTTTCGAAATGATCACAGGACGCAAACAGTGTTGATTCTAGTTCGTCGCCCAGTGATCACAATTGCGAATCCAGATGCCACAACCGACTTCAGTGCAGTGAAAAGCAGACAGCAACAGGAAGGAGGGCTCTTCTTGTCAACTGGGTTGTGTCTCGCTCAATGAATCTGAATGGTGATCCCGATCCTGCCACTCCATGAAGTCGAGCATATTGGTGGTGTTGAAGACAAGTCTCCATGGCGGATGCAGGGTTGGGAGATTGGCAGATGACCGTAGCGATAGATCGATTGATTGAATCAGGCGAGGATGTCGATGGATGGATGCGCCCTCAGTCCCGAGAATGCGTTGATGTGACTACCTTTAGCACTCATGATGAATCTTTAGTAGGGATGGGAAAAAGGAAGTTCAAACGTTGTCAAGAGCTGCGAGATATAAATTTCTTTTCGGCAGGTCAAACCCGTCACGTGATGAAGTGCCTCGATTGGCCAGCTGCCCACTCCAGCTTCCGTGCCTGCGGCCCAGCAGACGTACGGACTCCTACTGTATTTCGCCTCAGACCTCCTCAGGCACCATACCATGCAAGAGTTCATGACCAGTTCATGTAGAAATATGAATAATCGATACTGTTTATTATGGGGGTGGTGGGTCACTCATCAAAAATGATATTGTGGAAGTTCCATCACTTGGATCGCCTTCCGATATGGGGGTGTATGCTTTGAATGAGCCGGAATGAATATGAAATAGAATGCGTTTACTTCTTGGGAGTCTCAACGAAGCCGGGGAAGCAGTCCTGAACGGTTTTGCTGTGCTTGTTAGTGGCATGCTCCTCGAGGCTACAGGCCGAGATTTAAACAAATGCATCGTTAGCGCCATTTTTCTTTCAATGCTTTTGCTGATCAGGAGTAGTCAATGTCGCACGAGTGGTCATTTGACCAACACTTACGCCTTGATGCGGATAGTGCACAAGAAGGTCTGGCGGCAAGTCTGGCAAACAATGTTCTTGGCAGCCTCGTTCTGTAAACGAAATAGGGTCAGTTGCTGTGCCTCCAGTGGTGTGCACACACATGCAGTTCGTGCGATGAGCATGATCAACTTACGACTTTAAGCTGACTCTTAGCATCACCACCAGCATTCTTGGCGTTGCGCTCACGCTTCATCTGTGCCTTCTGTCCGTTACCCATGGTTAATGCTGTTGTGTGAGGTGTTGGTTGGATGGAGATGATTTCAGCTCCTTCAGCGAGCGCCGTGATACACAAAAGGGCAGCAACCCAAGCCACTTTTTTTTTTTTTTTTTTTTTTTTTTCCGATAACTTATCATTTATTTTACATTTGCCCAGAAGAGGGCGCAAGAAACGATACTTATTGTGCAGACTCCACCTTTGACTTGAATCGGTATCGCTCCAAAGCAGCTCTGGATTCCTCCTAAGGTTGGTCAAAATTATAAATGAATGTCAGGGGAGGCATATTCAATTGGCTTCCTCGTTCTCAATAAAATGACATATCTACTAGATCTCAGGGACTTACCACAGAAACATCATTGTTTGAGTAAATGAGGACGCTCTCCTTCTTGGCCGCTGCATTACTCACAGGGGTTTTGATCGCAGAGGTATCACTGGGAGCAGTTGCTCCAGATGGAGGCGCAGAGGGAGATGAGGACGATGCGGAAGTGGCAGCGACCGATGTCGTCAACGCTGACGTTGTGGAATTGGATACCGCCGCAGTTGCTGCCGTCGTCAAAGTCGTAGCATCGGGGGACGAAGTGATGTGTGAAGTCTGCTTCAAACCATGATTCATCTGAGAACTGGGAATACCTGTTGGTGGCAATGGCCCTGGACCAGGAGGCAAGTGGGATGCTCCCGACATAGGCGATCTTTGTGCCAATGGGCCAGGAGCGCCGTGCATTTGATGGGGGGGACCGCCCGGTGGCCCTTGAGCGCCAAATGGAATGTGGGGTGGCATTCCTTGAGGATGAGGATATCCCGGCGGTGGGGGTCCGTTCATGAACCTAGGAGGGGCAAACCCAGGGTGATGTTGTGGAGGCATGTTATGTGGGGCACCTGGAGGTGGTCCATGAGGAGGCCACGGTACCTGGCCATATGGAGGGTACTGCGGGGGAGGGCCTCCTTGTGGCATTCTATGTGTTGATAATGGCATAAGACTGATCAATAATAATTCTTGATGAAACTCAATTGTTAGATCGACGACCTGAGAGGACTTACCCTGGATGTGGCGGCACACCATATGGTTGTGGCGGTCGTGGCTGGTAGAATTGACTATACGCAGCAGGCATCACTGAAGCAGCAGCTGGGGGCATACCTGGATATTGGAACTGACCTGGGTACGGCCCACTGTTCGGAGGATGAGCGCCCACAGCTCCTGGAACAGGAGGGGCCACAGGAAATCCTGGGGGCATCTGCCCAGCATTCGTGGGAATCATTGGTGGTGGTGGTGTAGCTGCTGCTGGAGTCGGTGCTGCCGCGGCAGCCATCAAGGCCTTATGTTGAGCAAGTTGGTTCTGGAGATCTTCAGCCGAGAACTCCATAGAGGCAGAACCTCCTTCGAACTTTGGCCGCTTGCTGACTGGATTGCTCTCTCCATCCTCCTGTTTTGCCAAGTACGCGATTTGATCTGCTTCGGGGATGCCCTCCATGCCATAAATTTCCAGATCCACAGACTGTCGACCAGCCATTGCATTCGGAACTCTACATCAATGAAAAAAATAAGAGGCAATCAGTAGGTGATCAGGCTCAAGAACATAGGGTAAACATGACTCCTTACGTATTTATCGTCTCTTTGTGAACCTGCATGACATGGACTGCCATGCCTCCTGCGGTATTCAGTTTCTTGTTGCAATGATTGCACTTGAAATGCTTCGCTCTTTGATGGGAAATCAAGACTTTTTCATCTTCGAAATCTCTTTCACAGTACCTATTTCGAGGACGAAAACAATTGTAGGTAAGTCTCGTTGTCTTCCTGATTTTCATTGATGTCTTTTCGCATGAGCACGGAAACAGATTTCAAAATTTCCTTACCAGCACCATGGTCTCACCACTTTCTTCTTGTTCTTCTTGGCCATGATCAGAGTATAATAGTATAAAGCAATATGAAGGCAGAGAGAAGTGAAGAATGGAGGCAAAGCAGAACAAGCGAATTTTCAAGGTCCTGTTCACAAAGGAATTAAGGGTATAATCCACCAGACCTGTGCACCCTGGCGAGCCATTGTCCACGACCTCCGACCGCCCCTATTGACTTGTGGTTGATGATACATGAATATTCAAGACGAGGACGACGATTGGGCGGTCTACACCGGGGGCCGTTGTCCTCGGAGGGCGGTCAAGACCTTGTTCTTTTTCTGGCATCACAACTGGAGGTCGAGAAGGAAAAGATAAGTGAAAAGATTGAGAGCCCCTTTCTGCAGCAGCGCCTGCCTGCTGGAGTGGAAAGTCGCCAGACCACAACCCCGTCCGACTACATACCCAAGTATCGCAATTGAACTGAAAGAAGGGGACCGCAATGCAAATGAATAAAATTGAGCCCTTGGCCACTTTTATTGTTTGTGGTGAAAACATAATTGATGACTGGAGCACAAGATCGTGCCCCGTTCGCTGGCTTGGTCCGTCTTGACTGAACAAGTGAACAAGGGAGACACTGTGCCCGTTTGTTCCAAGGACAGACACCGTGTGCTTCTCTCTGCCGCCCCTGCTTTTGGAGTGTCGACTATTGGAACCATTGGGGACGGACATCGAACAGCTCGCTTTGAAGTTCAATGTTCGTTCCCAGGCAAGCAAACGACCTTGCTCTCGTACACATACTGCACATTTTTACCGTTTCTTTTGCTTTGCGTACTTCCATCCGTCTCTCTGGCCGGCTGTGGTCTCCCTTCTTTGGTCCCTTTTTTTTGGTTTCTGTCCATCCAATTCATTTCTCTCGTATCGCCTTCAATCAACTTTGTCCCTCCTTGGGTGGGTGCTTTCCAACTTTTCTTCTCTTTCCTCTTCCTTTCCCTTTCCCTTTCTCTCCTCTTCTTCCCCTCCCCCACCCTTTGCTCCCCTTCCTCTCCTTTGCGCACACTCTATTCAGAGTCGTCTTCTTATCCCTGTCGCCCTCATCCGGCTCATCCATCTTCTCTGCTCCATTCCTAGGTTTAACTCTTTCATTCCGCTCCTTCGCCACCCGCCCACGCTCACGCTCACAACATCTCATTCAATCCTCCCGCTAAACACGGCGTGGATTGCACTGTTCCATCTCCAATCACCGGCATTGTCCACGCATCCCAGACTCCAATGAAGGGCTTGAAGGGCGTCTTGAGCAGGAACAAGTCGAAAAATAGCAGTAACACGAGCGCACCCAGCACCACCGCCGCAACCACCGCCCCGTCCGTCAACACCTCCACAACCACGGCCAGAACCGACGGCACTGTCTTCACCGCGTCTTTGCCCACAACGGCTATTGCTGCAACCGAAGGGAACGAGGCTATGACCCAGCAGAACGTCCTTCCTATTGCTATCCATCCAACTTCCACATCTCCTCCCTCCGACACCGTCACGAACGGTATCAGCAACGGCAGCACCGACAGTCCTGTGCAAGTCCACACTAGTGCGACCCTAACAGCCAGCTCTGACAGTAACAAGAACCTGACCAACGGCTCAAGCTACCACCCCAACATGACCTTTGATCAGCGCAACAGCAACAGTCCGCCCACCATCGTAATCATGAATGCAGACCCAGTAAGTGCCGCGGACGGTGATGCTCCGCCTGGTCTTTTTTGCGCTGTGGCATAGCATTTTACCTTTGCAACAAACGAATTCCATCGCCGAGACCAAGGGGCAGACCAGCGCTGTCTGCCCATTCGAAAAAAACAAGCGTGCTCGCCCTTCGTGTTCTCTTTTTGCCCCCTTTTTTTTCTCTTTTTGTTGTCATCAACCACTAACTGGCCCCTCTCTCTCGTGTCTCTTTTTGCCTTTTGCTTCTGCTTCTGCCTTGCGTTCTCTGACTAGACGGAACACAACCAGCTCGGGACCTCTCATCCATTGGTCGGACAGCCTTCCTCGCCCAACCCAGCCTCACCTTCCAGCAAACTCACAGGAGAGAAGGAGGTTCCCAAAAGCGGACCTCTCAACAGGATGAAGAATGCGCCAAAGGATGCCATCCCTATCAGCAAGACACCCCGCCGCCAACGCTCGTCTCGGTTCCATGTCACGGAGCGCGTGTCGCTAGAGAGACTACAGGCACTAGATGGCAAGTCTTATATGACCTTCACACTGCCGGAATTCGGATAGTTGTTTGGATATGGCATGGCATGGTAGCTGATCTGGTACTAACCGATATTCTCCCGTATTGCAGAGGTGGCGCACATCGACCGACAGGATCTTTTCTTGAGAAAGATCGGACAATGCGCCGTTGTCTTTGACTTTAATGACGCATCATCGGAGCTGAAGGGCAAAGAGATCAAGCGACAAGCTCTGACAGAGATCTTGGACTACATCACCAACAACAGGGGTGTCATCACCGAGCCTGTGTATCCTGAGGTGGTTAACATGGTACGATCCTGCATGGACAATCTGTATTCCTGAATGCAGACGTTCGGTGGCCAAAGGAATTTGTTTACTTGTGCTGACTCTCATTTTTTTTATTTTTACATTTTCACATCGACTGCGGTTCAAACAGTTTGCCACGAATTTGTTTAGAACAATCCCACCTCAGGTCAACCCAACAGGCGAGGCTTTTGATCCAGAGGAAGATGAGCCTGTATTGGAACTTGCATGGCCCCATCTGCAGATTGTCTACGAGTTCTTTTTGCGGTTTATTGAGTCACAGGACTTCAACACCAACATGGCCAAGAAGTTTATTGATCATCATTTTATCCTCCAGGTATATATTTATATATTCGACTCTCAGCGTCATCAGGACACTTTTTTTTTCTTGGTTATTGCCAGTGACTTCATGTTGCTTACATTTCTCCTCCTGATGTTGACCCTGCATGTATTTGCTGCATGATTAGCTCCTGGAATTGTTTGACAGCGAGGATCCAAGAGAGCGCGATTTCTTGAAGACGACTCTTCATCGTATCTACGGAAAGTTCTTGAACCTGAGAGCTTTCATCCGGCGATCGATCAACAACGTCTTTTTCCAGTTCATCTATGAAAAGGAAAGGCACAATGGCATTGCCGAGCTTCTGGAGATTCTTGGAAGGTATGTTGTTGGTGGCGTAGCATTCCTGATATAATCTGGGCTACAGTTTTTTTGTATTAACGTTTTATTTCTTCTGCTAGTATCATCAACGGGTTTGCACTTCCATTGAAAGAGGAGCACAAGACCTTTTTGACTAAAGTGCTCTTACCTCTGCACAAAGCTCGATCATTGACCCTGTATCATCCTCAGCTTGCCTACTGCGTCGTTCAATTCCTGGAAAAAGACCCTACGTTGACTGAAGAGGTAGCTCATCTTGTTTTGTTGGTCATAGACGTTATATAGAATATACTGAATAGTACTGACCCTGGACACTCTTGCCCTCGCTTTTAGGTTGTCCACGGTCTCCTTCGTTTCTGGCCCAAGGTGAACAGTCCAAAAGAGGTTATGTTCCTGAACGAAATTGAAGAGATTTTGGACGTCATTGAGCCCTCAGAGTTTGTCAAGATCGAAGGCCCACTGTTCACACAGATTGCTCGATGTGTTTCAAGTCCACACTTCCAAGTATGTCATATATACTATCGACTGATAACAGGGCAACCCAGTCGCCCTCTTTGGATTTGGCACTTACACTACTTTTTGCTTTTGCTTTCTTCTAGGTGGCCGAACGAGCTCTTTACTACTGGAACAACGAATATATTGTCAGCTTGATACATGATAACGCAAATGAGATCTTGCCCATCGTCTTTCAGTCACTTTACAAAAACTCAAAGACGCACTGGAATAGGTAAGCAGAATCCTCTCAACTAGACAGTCTGCGAAAAAGTGAATGGACTGTATCTAATAGGGCTGTCTTCGTAATAGGACAATTCATGGATTGGTGTTCAATGCACTCAAGCTGTTCATGGATGCCACCCCAAAACTGTTTGATGAATGCACTAACCATTACCGTCAGGCTCGTCAAAAGTAGGTCTAACTTCCCATGTCTATGTATCACTTGAGACCACCATTATTTGTTTGTTAATATATCTCTCAACAACCATTAGCGATCGGAAGCGCCATCAAGACAGAGAAGAAGTCTGGCAACGTTTGGAACAACAGGCCGCCGAGAACTACGCAAGCCTTTCCGCCCAAGGAGGAGTCTCGGCCCCTCTACCGCACCCTGTGGAGTCAGTCTCCGTTCCTCTTGGTAAATATCTACCCAAATATGTCTATTGCAACAAGGGTCTTGACATGGTGCTTCAAGGAAGAAACTTTAGGAGCGCCCAACATATTTATGCTTCTTCGTCTTGTGCTTTTTCGTCAATTAGAATCATACGATCAAGACGAGATCATTGGAGAACCCGAGGAGGATCTTGAGAATGGAAACGGAACGGATCAGGATTTGTATAGCGGCGACTTGCAAACGTTTGACAATGGACCCGCATTCCATCAGCAGTTCCGCAGAAAGTCAATTATACCAGTGGACGAGACCGTGCTGGACGAACTCTCTCGTCACCGCAGTTTGGAGGAGGTCTTGGACATGAAGCGGTCCTCTGGCAACAACGACCAGGAGTAATGTTTCTTTTTTCCCCCTTCCGTTTTTTTTTATTATACGCTTCTTTAGAGATTGGAGAATGAGATTGAGATACCGAGAAAAGAAAGAAAGAAAGGCCAACCTCTCCTTATTCCTTCCCCCCACAAACAGAATGCTCGATACCCCTTCAAAACCCCTTGCCCTCTGGCTGTTGAAGTGGAGATTTTATTATATAGCTGTGCAAGAAATGAGAGAAAAAAGGGGGACGAAGAGAAGGAACATGACCAAAAGACAGAAAAAGAAACAAAAAAAAAGAAAGGCAAGAGCTGTTGCCGTTGCCGTTGCCCATAGACACACGATCGAAATGAAAAACCCCCACAACATGCGTTCTTTATTTCCTCACCAAATTAATCGAACAGATCTACGTCACATGAGTGGCTTGTATCTTTGACGGGTGATAACGAATCGCTGTCCCGTTCGCGGCCCCGAATTGTCCCCCAAACAGAAGGGATTGATGGATGAATCGCTTCTCTCCATCCGCTCAATCTCATCACCAACCATCCACCATGTCTCAATTCTGGAAGCCCACCTTCACGTAAGAGATCAGCAGGAGAACCCACCCTCAGACCCGTTCCTCTTAACTCCACAACACACCTCTACATACGTACCCGACAACCACTTCCGACTCTATCCATCCCAAATCCATTTGATTAACGGCCTGGATAATCGACCATCATGACCCCTGATCAACTCTTTGTTCAATGTTCAGCCCGACCTAATCATCCATTTCCTTTCCCTTCATCTACTTTGCTTCAACAGTTACCTTCAGTACGCTCAGGTCTGCGCCCGTGCCGTCCGCAACTCCCTCAAGGAGGAGGCTCGCGTTGTCGCCGTCCGCCGCGATGAGCAGGGTCTCAAGTACGCCAAGTGGGAGGCTGGCAAGCAGGGTGAGGTCGTAAGTGAACAAACTTCTCTCTCTCTCTCTCTCCCATCGAGAAGGAAAAGACGGAAAGAAAGAGCGGATGAGGGACTCGACAACATCTCTCCCTCTTCATCTTTCCTCTGTATTTTTTTCATTGCTTCATGTCCACAAATGTCGCCTAAATTCATTTGTTTTTGCAGGACCTCGCTTTACTCACATATATCTATATCTCTCTTTTTTTCAATTGAATGACGAGTAGAAGAACACCTTGAACACCCGCGTTGCTTCCGCTTAAAGCACGTTCAGTTTCAACCCACATACACACCCCTCTCCTCCGCTAAAAAATCGACAGTCTTCATAAATGAAAATTCTTTTTTGTTTTCGACATCAATCTTTTGATTTTTTGTGTTGACCTTGGTTTCGTTTTGTTGAACCGGGAAAGAGAAGGACCTAATTGCTGCTGACCAAGGACACACTGGCAAGGATCGGTATCGACATCTGGATTGACAGACCGATAGAGAAACATTAAGGCTTTTTTTTTATTTATTTATTTATTTTTATACTCGTTCGAAGGACAGATGAAAGGTGGCAGGGTGATATGAAGGAGAGTGGGACACAACGATTACGGGTCAATTGCTAAAAGGAGGAGTCCTCTAGCTTATTGGCAGCAGGCTCCGCTTCCATTGGCGGCACCGGTAGGCAGTGATGACCCTCCGGTATGCATTGGACCAATCTTGATTCCGTGAGCCTAGAAAGGTCATCGGTACCACCCAGTTAACAACATAAAAAGCTATTGTACTAAATCGCAAGAGTCAAATGTTCTGTTCACAAAATGTTACCTCGTTGTGGATATCAAAGATTCCACTCTGAATCTTTTCGTAAATGTTGGTCGCAGTCTCAACAAAAGCCTAGTGGTAATAAGATGTGAAAAAAGTGTGTCAGCATGCAGGCTATACATACAACTCCCACCTTGATTTATATAGGCTTTCATACTTCCTCAACATTAGCAGAGGTCTTGGCCGAAGTCTCCATGAAGAACAATCCGTTGGCCTTGGCAAAGGCCTCGCCTTCCTCATAAGAAACGGCGCGCTTGGATTCCAGATCGCTCTTGTTACCGATGAGCATGATTGTTGTGTTGGCATTGGCGTGTTGTCTAGCATCCTCCAACCATGTTGTCAAGTGCTTGAATGTGTCTCTCCTACAATAGGCAATGAATTTGAACAGCTTACGCGTCAGTTTTACCTCCACTATTTGGTTATTTGAAAAAGAAACATCCTGGTGCAGCGTCGCGTCTTACCTCGTGATATCGTACACTGAAGCACAAAAAAAAAGACAGGGCAGAGAAGAGAGAGCCAAACATGTTGATTGTCAGCAGTGCTACAAAAAGGGCGTCTTTGGTTCGCTGAAAAGAAGAGTCAGGCACAGTCCTTTCTTACCCAAAAGTGCTCCAGCGGCGCCTCGGTAGTAGCTTCGCGTGATGCTCCTGAACGATTCCTGTCCAGCCTGTTCGCGTGAATAAAAAGAAGGTAGAAAGAAGCAATACCAATGTTGTCAGCCACTTGGAGCCCACCACACCACACCACACCATGGGACTCAATTGTTTCTTGATAATCTCCCGAGTCATTCGCCCTTACGGTATCCCAGATTTGAAGCTTGATTTGCTTTCCAGCGACAGAGACAAAACGTGCTCCAAATTCCACACTGAAGACAGGAGGTGATAAAAAAACACAGAAAAGTCAGGGTCAGTTGTCAAAACAGAGTCTTGTCCCCGAGTTTCTTGCTTGCATGAAGGAATAGGTTGGTTACCCAATGGTGAGATCATGAGCAGGCTGGAAACGCTTGTCAGTGAACTGCAGCAACAGGCACGACTGAAGGAGAGGCACGGATTCAGAGATGCAATAAAAGAAAAGGAAGTATAAACACAAGACGTGGCGTTAAAATACAGCGGGAAGACCGGAGCATGGGCCTGAAGACCGCGTGGTCGCCAGTAGAGTTTAGGGTCATGCACCCTCCCCCCCATCAAAAGCTGATCAGTCAGTCGGTTCGTCTTCTAACCTTGCCAACGCCTATTGGACACAGGAAACGAAAAGGAAAATGAAGAGAATTAGCGGGGGCGTCTGTGGCGAGAGGCGAGAGAATGATGAGGTTGCACGAGCATTACCAGTGTCGCCGATAATGATGTACTAGTGAGTGGTGAGCGCGAGCAGAAGCAAAGAAGGAAGCAGCAGAGAGGGAGAAGAAAAAAAAGAGCAAGAGTCAGTGGGGTGCGCGGAGCAGGAACTGGAGACACTCGAGCGGGAGCGGGAGGAGAGCGAGCAGAGGATTTACTTTGATAATGTAATCGTAGTTGAAGCTGCTGCTCATGGTGAATGATGTCGGGTGGGTGGGAAGAGGTGTGAAAATGGAGGTGGAAGGATGTGTGGATGGACAGAGAAGAAGAGGAGAAAAGAAGAGCAAGGAAGAAGAAAGAGAGGAAGAAAGACAGGCAGGACAAGCAAGTAGGCCACAAGCTCAGCCCAGGCAATTTTTTTTTCCACACTTCACACCTCAGGCGGACCAAGCACGTCACTTTCACCGACCCATTACATTTCCTATACCTTCCTTCCATCCTCCCTTCCGTCCGCCAGCCCGCCCATTTAACCGTCAGAAGATTAGGAAATCTAGTCAAGGGATCGAGTCGCAGGAGGAGCTCACCCATCATCGCCACCAGGATAGAATCCATTTCTGAACGCCTCAATCGGACTCGCACCAGAGAAAGAGAGTGAACCGTGTTTTGGTCTTTCCGCACAGTCAACGTCGATCTTTCTCTTTCTGCACCGAGATTAAGCCATACAACTGGCAAGAATGTACAACTCCGTGGCAAGCACAGGATCCAATCTTGGACCAGGGTCTGCACAGCGCAGCACCATCACGTCCCAACAGCCTAAACAAGCCGGAACCGGGGCAAATGATGCCTCCCAGTCAAACGCAACCGCAGCGCCAGCCTTCAGCCTGACAAAGATCCATGTCCACAACGAACATTTCTCAAAGCAAGACTTTGTTCTTGACCCTAAACTGCTCCCTAATGTCAAACCGGGTGATCTATTCGAGATTTATGACCCAACCTTGCCGAAGGACTCGACCAAAAAGCTGATTATTCAATGGGCCGGGCCAGACAAAAACACGCCAAATAATACGCCTGTTCAGGTAATTATTCAGTTTACTAGGTCCGCCACAGTGAAATGACTAAAATGCAACCCATGCTAACATCTATGATGTCCATATCTTGTGTTAGGTGTCTCTTGCAACCAACATAGCCAAGACCTTCGGAATTTCATCAAGACAGGATGTCATAATCCAAAAGGTATGGATTGCCGGCGAGTCGAAGGCAGTCGTTGATGGGTCTTAACCATATCGCCAACGTTTTGGCTTTTTTTTTTTTTTTTTTTTTTTTTTTTGGTTCTTTAGGCGGACCCGATTCGATATGCTGCTAAATATGTGGAGGTGACATTCCGCGATCAGTACGTGGGTCGGAGCGACATGTGGCGCCTAAGGACGAGTCTGGTGGGCACTTGCGTCTACGAGGCTAAAAAAATCCTATATTTGGGCTGTATTCGCGTCCAAGTGAAGGAAATTTATGTTGGGAACCAGTCTGTAAGAAAACATTTCTTCAATGCGACTGCACAAGACTTTGGCCGGATATTGGAAACTTACTGGTATTATGTTCACAAATAGGTCCCTAGTGGATACATTACAGCGGATACCAGGATCATCTTCCGGTCGGAATCCGCAAAGTATTTCATCTTCATCCAAATGTCCCGAGAGATGTGGGAATTTGACGAGGATGGAGAAATATTCTTTGAGAGAGTCATCTTTGGATTTCTACCAAATCTTTTTGCTCGCTGGCGAGGAAAGAGGGATGGGAAGTCGGAGCATGAGACGCCTACCAACCATGTAGTGTCCATTGTCCTGTTCTCGAGGATATTTTACCAGGAGGATGAAGAAGCACGCTTTAAAATTGACGGATATCCAGGAGGACAGTCGGAGCTTCAGAGGGACGAAGAAGGGAGGTTCTATCAAGATTTTTACAAGGTGGTTGTCGACTGGGAAGCGCGAATGGATTGGACATCAGCCATTGTCCCACTCAAGGAAGAAGTCATGCGATACCAGCGAGACATTTTGTTACGACCATCCGGAAAATATGAGATTCTCTCTGGAGAGAACTCGTTCGCTTTTGAAGGAAACGTCCTAGAGTCAGTCAATCTGGCGCTCAATTCTCTCGACAAACACTACGTCGATCGGGATCTGGAGAGAACAGGACTCTCGATCGTGATGATTACTCCCGGTTCGGGAATGTTTGATGTTGACAAGAAACTTTTGCGACTGACGACAGAACGTATGATTAGCGGAGGAATCGGATTGGACATGATTTGTCTGTCCAAAATACCGGCCCATATTGTCCCTCTTTTCCGATGGAAAGGTCCCCTCGCAGACTCGAGTGGCCTGACATCGATGAACAATGGATCTGGTCCATCGCCTTCGGCCATGAGTTTTGGAAACAACAACGGGTCGAACTCCATGATTCGCTCTTCAAGTACCTTTTCTCGTCCCACATCCAGGCCCCCTTCCATCAAAGACTCCTCCGCTGATACTAGGCCAACCACGCCTTGGACCAGGGCCTTCAAATCAACAACATCTAATCCACTACCAGAAGTGCAGCTCGACATGTCGGACCCATTGTACTACGATGCGCCTGCAATGTTTCCGTCATCCGCCAGCAAAACGTACTATATGATGCCGCACTGGGTCGACTGCATGTTCTACGTTGGTTCTCAAAAGCCAAACCCTCAAAAATTCTATACCCGCTGCAAGATGTACGAACTCCAAATGATGGGCATCATGGAACACGAGATATCCAGTATTTCTATTCCGTACCTTAACGAAAGTTACAACTCGCAGTACCCTACCAACTTTGGCAAGAGACTCCATTCTTCTGATGCTCTGGGATCTAGAGGACAGTCGATTACGGCAGCTGATTTTGAGAAACACGACGATGAAGTCTTTGCGGACAAGAGCTCGCTTTTGGCAGCGGAGATTCGACAGCTCAACATATCATCTACACCTCGAGGTCTGAACAGAGATGCCATCTCTCTAGATAACCTGGAATCGGGATCAAAGAACGCAAATACAGGCCGCCGAATGGATGGATACTTGGACAAGCCAAACTACCACACTGTCTCCGGCCACAAAATGACAAGTGAACTTTCTCGAAGTTTACCACGCGCCTGGAATACATCTATGGTGATGTCAAATAATAACGTCATCCCTGAGAATCCGACGCTAAGGGATCTTGCCGCCGCACCAAACAGGGTCTCGTTCTCACTGAAAAGCGCCAATGGCTTCTTGGAAGAGAGTCGGGCTATGAAGCATGCTGAGAAACCGACCTCGGATGATTACGATGGACCGAAGGGGGCCGACGATGGTGCTGGGGATGATGGCAGTTATGGAAGAACTTCTCATGCCAATATCGACATCAAAACAAAATCGGGGCATGTTCGAGCAAGTACCGAGGACGACCCCGGAGTTTTGAGTTCAAGCACTGTCAAACCCATCTACATCAGGAACCATCGAACCTTTCAGGACGAAACCACCTCCGAGGTCTCTGGGGCCGACTCTCTCAATACAGGATCTTTTTCGAGCGAAAAAGGCCATCGCACATTCGTGTCTAATCCCACAGGCCCTGGAGGCCGGATCGTTCAGACACGTCAACGATCCAAGCAGACAGACATCAACCCTTGTAACCCTCCCAAGACAGTCATTCGCATGACATCTCACCTCAGACGGTGGCAGCATGCCTTCCCAAGGGCTCGGGAACGCTGTGCCTCCGTTAATTTGATCCGAAGTGAGGTTTACACGGATGGTCTTTCAAACACTGAAGCTTGGCGTGGTCTGATGTCACCGGCATCTTTACCTTTGACGACAGACTACTTTCCGTCAAAAGAGGAATTGCAGGATCTGTATTCAGAATACATTCACACCATTTCGCCGAGCGAGGACAGCTATGCGGAGAATGATAGAGCCCGACGGATGAAGGCCTCGAATTTAATGAGTGAACTCATATATCATCGACTGGCTCAAGGATTCCAGCTCATTGTCGACTCTAGCTCAAAGACCCAAAAGCTCGATCAACTCACGGCTAGCATAGAAACATCGGGCGGCACAATTGGAAAACGGACCATTGACGCCGAGGATGAGGCATACACACACGAGTTCCCGTGCAAGGATACCGGGGAGAGCAGTGCCAACAGCTCTGGAGGCTCTTCCAAGGACAGGGCATGCTTCCTCAGTATGGGGCAGCAGGTACATCGACTCTCTATCGATGCGGCCCATGGCAACGTGGAAGTCAAGCGATATGAACGACGCCTTGGATACAAACCAGAGTCCATCAAATATCAGTGCGTTATCTGGGCCAGGAAACTACCCGGATACTTGCCGAGGGATCTGACCTTTACCTATCCACTCCTCTCTCACTATCAGTGGAACTATTTGGATCATCTGGTATCTGGCTATCAAGAAGAGTTGACCGAGGATCTGCTATACTGGCGTGCTCGGTTCATTCTGATCCCGTTAGAGACCATTACTCTCACAAGCATGACAGCAGTTGCAGGAGAGCATTTGGACGAAGAAGAGATGCGTCTCGCTGGATTCCAGAGATTTCTCGAGCTCTTCCAGAAGGCGAGATTCGTGGACCCTCATGATCCTGGAGCAGCGTCCAAAAAACAAGACACATCCGTGAAAGTGCTGCCGATTACCTGCAGTTTCGCAGCGTGGGCTCAGACAGAGCTCAGCAAAAAGGAATTCGAGACTACCCCTTCTTTCGGATCTCAAAGTCTCTCCATTGCCGAGCCAGAAAAACTCAACAAGAACTCCAAGATCCAGTCAATTGCCACTGCTATTCAGAATCCACTTACTGGTGTGAAGTTGCAAGATCGACGATGGCACCTGCGAGTTTACAACAGTGTATTCCTGGGCAATGAAGTTGTGGACTGGCTAATCCATAATTTTGTTGACTTGGATACGCGTGAGGAGGCGACAGAATTTGGAAAGAAGCTCTTTGACAAAGGGCTGTTTATTCATTGTCTTGGCAAGCATCATTTCTTGGACGGACACTATTTTTACCAATTCTCTGGTGAATATGCTCCATCCGGAAAACAGACCAGAGGCTGGTTCAGGAACACGACTCAGTCTTTGACTCGTCGTGATGTTGATCTGGAAAAACTTCGAGAAAAGGACTCTGCTGACCAGTCATCAGAAAAGTTGACAAGACCCCCTCTCAAAGGCGCTTCCAACTCTATCAGTGGCTCGACTACAACCCTGGGCTCTGTTATTGGAGGCAGTAGTGTGGCCCAATCGAATAACTCTACCACTACTGGAGGTGCAGCACAACCATCGACGAACGGTGCACCGCCGCCCTTCCGAGAGAGGATGGAGATGTTGCGCAAGATGGCGCCTAAAAAAGTCGATATGTCCAAGCGGCTAACGATTGATGTGGATCCGAGCAAGAAGAGCACACGACGAGAGACTGCGATTCTGCATTATGATTTGGCACACAACATCAAGCACTGTTACCATTTCCACCTTCACTGGTTAGGATGCACGGCCAGACTTATCGAAGATCTTCTTCAAAGCTGGGGCCGTACTGCCGAGCGTTGTGGTCTTCGACTGGTCGAAGCTCCTATTGAACAGGACTCCCAGGGCAGAGCCTTCAACCCTTTTGAGAGCCCTGTCCCCATCAAGCTAGCCCTTCGACCCCCGCCGACTAGAGGATTCTACAAACCAGCATCGCCTCTGGATCCCCAGACCGAGCCTGTTCAAGTCCCACAATTGCACTTCTTTACAGAGTTGGTCAAACAACATGGATTCATTTTGGACACGGAGTCAGATGAACTTTATCCTCCGGCAGAACAACTCAGCTACTCGTACCGAAAAGCGGCATTCAAGAACATTCAGTACGTTCATCGAACGGGGGTCGCCTTTATCCAGATAGCGTACAACGGTCCAAGCGAGTTTCTGTGGGTCAACAATCGACTCTTGACTTCGCATTCTGCGCCGAATGACCACCCTCGAAGTGAATGGGACAGAACAAAAACTGGTGGTGGAGGACAAGATTCATTGAGCGGAGGCGGATCTTCGAACAACAAGAATTCCAACAGTGGTCTGCCAGCTCCGGATAGTCTTTTGGCCAAGTTTGAGGCAGTCTGTTTCGATAAGGAGGCGCTGGCCAAGATCTGGAGCGAGATTTCGAGTCATCTGGAGACAGTTTCGGGCATTCAAGATATTCTCGAGGATGTCCCAGATGAGAGTGTTGTAGGCGTCATGCCCTCTTTAGCTGCACCGAGAAGGAATTCGGAGGCTCATATCGACTCCTCAGATCCTTCAAATTCGAGCAGCCAGAATGATTCCGACGAATCTAAGTCACCTGAGGCAGACGATGACGCGACAACAATCTCGGAGAAGACTGACATTGACGGATCGGCGGGTAGGACTACAACGACTACACCAGTGCCTACCATTCGCATCGAATTGGATCCGGCTTCCCGGGAGGAAGACTTGCAGCAGGCAAAGGCTCAAGCTCTGGCACAAGCTCAAGCATATGGTACGGAGACCCAGGCACCAGCACAGGTACAGACAGAGCGGACCCAATCGCAAGTCCCGACAGAGACGCAATCTTCCTCGCACCGACAGGAAGACCAGACTCAGCCTGATCAAGTCCCAGTAGCATCAGGAGAAGAACAACAAAACCAAAATCCAGACAAAGAGACATCGTCGACCCGGATCTCTACTACTGCTGAGCCGGAACCAGTTTCAACAGTAACCAACATTTCCACCACTGCCCCTCAGCGCTCTGTTGATCATTTCTCAGACGGTCCAGCAGACCGATTCATTGCAGATCAAAAGCTTCCATAGAGTTTCCAATAACGTTCTGAAAGATGAAGATTAAACAAAACTGTTGTATTCTATTTTTTTCATTCTTTCTTTCTTTTGTAATTTACACGCGGACCAAATCGACGCGACAACGGTCGTAGACACGATGATAAGTCGACAAACTTTGCTCGTCTTCCTCGTCCATCATCATCATAGAATCCTCCAGATCGCCTTTTGAGATTGGATGAATGGTCAGCACAGCAAAAGTACCTCCAGTCTGGCCCTTGCAGAGTTGGTTTGGATTGATCATAATAACATTGTCGACAGTCTGAGAGCGGGAAAAATTGTGGGAGTTAATACTGGGAGTTTAGTAAAAAGTACTGTTTTCTCTCCATCCATAAGGGTGGAAAACAGCGAAAAAAGGGCACCCCTCTTCTTACCTTTGCAAAGTGTCTCAACCTGCTTGGAATGATTACGATGTCAGGGCAAACCCTAAGGTCCATCAAATCATACTGGTCGTAATCAATTCCGCTTTCCAATTCAGATGCGAGTCCTGGGAACACTGGATGCATGCTAAGGTTCATAATATAAAGCTTTGTTAAGGAACCGGCAAAGAAAACAAGGAGATTCTAACCTTCCATGAGATGTCTGGTTCGCAGAAGACTTGATACTTACTTGCGCTGTTCAATAATATTCTTCGAAAGTCGACCCATCCTGTCCGATCTAAGAGGATTCCTCGAAATGTCACCGCCACTCAGATGTGTCAAGATGTCGCTAGAATTGACTGCAAAGACCATCTCGTTGATGGTGAACTGAGCTGGGTTTGGCAAGCAGTATGTGCCCTAATGAAAGAAAAATTGAACAAGTCATGTCAACAAACAAATGCTCTGGTAACGAGACACTCACATTATAACAAAATAGAGAGTCACTCTAACGTACTGCAGGCAAACGCAATGACCGCTTCTGCTCAAACTCGGGTTGAGGCATGACAATGGTCTCATGGATAATATCCTGCAAGCTCGGCACCAGAAGAATTTGCATCTCTTTGGGGTACCGCTCCTGATGCTGAGTAAGCCTGGACGAGATATATGTGGCAAAGTATTCCTCTGGTGTCATGTCAACGTTTCCTGACAGGATAGCCGGGTGTTGAGAGGATACAAAAGGACCAATCTATGATGACATTTATATAGAAAAGATTTTAGCACCTAGTTTCTTTTGATGAAATATCGTCGATTATCAAAGTTTTACATACCAAGAGTAATACATCGGGTCGCTCCTTGTTGACACGATCCATCAATGCGGCAAAAGGCTCAAAGAGAAGGTTGTCGTTGAGCGTATAAGGCCCGGCTGCAGTCATCATCTTGAGAGGCTGTCCACCTAACTTTTTATAGTGAAACTCATCGAGCTCCACGGGGCTTGCTGCAGCCATGGGCAAGGCCGGCATCTATACTCCAAGAGAGCGAGAGAGATTAATAGTCAGATCAATACAATATCACGGCATCTCCATTTTCCTGATCTCTCCATTGGATACGCACCTCATGCAGTGTCGTAACAGCGAATGTATATCCGTTGGCATTGATACCGCTCAGGACCACAATCTGTCCTGGAAAGAAACTAAATCCTGAAAGTTCGGTGACATCCAATCTCACTCGAGAGCCATGGCCGAGTGAGCGACTTGTCTCCAGGACCAAAGATTGCTCATTCGCCTTTCCCTCATCCGTGTCAGCGCAAATTCGTCCAATGACCGTGACAATAGCTTGACTTGGGTAAGCCGGATTCCTGAACTCCGTATCTGGGTATGCTTTCG
Organism: Entomortierella parvispora; assembly: GCA_963573315.1. Taxonomy (NCBI): domain Eukaryota; kingdom Fungi; phylum Mortierellomycota; class Mortierellomycetes; order Mortierellales; family Mortierellaceae; genus Entomortierella; species Entomortierella parvispora. The sequence continues at coordinate 623,309 of OY752145.1, forward strand.
TGTAAATTTCGGCAAAGGTATCAATCATGCTGTCCAAAGCTATATGTCATCGAGGGGAAGGGGGTTAGCTAACTGCTTCCAAAGATCGGATGACACTTTGATTGGGAAGAAAGTATAATAAAAGTGGATATGGGTATTCTTACCCTTGCCCTTCTCTGTGATTCTCTCTGACATGTATCGGTATGGCTTGACTCCAACAACAAGACTGACAGCGCTACGGTATTCTGTGCCTACTCTAGGTGCCTCCGTTCGCAGAGCCAGCTGACCATTCAATGTTTCCTCGACTTCCGATGTTTTCTGTCGCTGAGCAAAATGCATCGAGGATTGTATTGGTCTAAAAATGGTAACAGCAGAGGCGGGTTAATACTGAAGTAGGCATAGGATCAAATATGCTTGCTTGCAGTCCTTACTGTGATGGGGAGAATCCTCCGATTGGACCGCTGGTTGTCCTGTTTCTGACGGGAGATACAGGTACACCGGAGCCGACATTTCTTTCTGGAGACGAACTGTGAATGAAGCGAGGAGATTGCGATCGTTAGTTGACAGACAAGACTTGCAAATTGCAAAAAGACCAAGAGTATAACCGCGTCGTAGGTCTTTACATATCCGGGAGATCCATGTCAATGTCGTAGTTCATTCTAGGAGCAGGTACGCTTGGTCCCTGGTTATATCTGGATTTGATAGTAGCCTTCTTTGTTGTGGCGAAGGTTGAGGAAGAGGACTGGGCGTTATAGCCCTGCTGCAGGTGCAGATTCGCTTGTTGTTCTAATGTCCTGCGAAGATGATTCTTGAATCCCTCCAGATTTGCGGTCGACAAGGACTCGTCCTCGTCGGCCCCAGCGTTGGTTTTGTTCATGATATAGGCCTCCCATTTTGAGTGAAGTGTTTCTGGCTCGAGATGAAAGATGTGAAGCAAGTTTAAGCCTAGATACAAGAGAGCGATAAGACAAAGAGTTGAGTATAGAGAGCGACGCTGCCTTGAGAAATGAATGTGTTGAGTAGTCATTTACATTCTCTTGTTGCCTTTGGGTCATTGGCGAGGGAAGGTCCAAAGACCTGGTGCAGAGCGATTTCCTGGCTCATGATGCCTGCTGTTGGATGGGTGGTGGAGGGAAGATGAGCAAGATGAATGAGATTCCCTTGAGGTGCAACCAAAGACGCGATGACCGAGAAGATAAACAAAAACGCGCGCTTTGCTCCAGTTAAATTAATATTAAGGGGTTGTGTGCTTTCACAGTCATGGTCATGTGATTTTTTTTTTTTTTTTTCTTTGTAACACTTTGAGCAACAATGCAAACACAGGAGGATGGCTTGCATCTCTCTTCACTCTTCCTCACTTCACACGCCCAGCATTCATCCCCTTCCCGCCATGGAGAACCGCGAACAAGTCAAGTCGGAACAGGAAGACCAGCCTGTGGAGGACGTTCTCGCCCCTGTCTCTGCCGACGCTGTTGAGTCTTCCATTCCCACTCCGATTACCACCGAAGAAAATTCACCCACGACTCCTGTTGAGGATACGATCACGACCGCCGCCTCGTCTGTCAAGGAAGAGGATCAATCGGAGGAGCTTCAAGGAACCCAGCCATCAGAGCAAGAAAGGTCCTCATCATACCCACCTAGACCTGCTGCACCCGCCCCTCAGTTGAGGCGACGACCCCGCCGGACAGGACAGCCTCTTCATTTGCTCCTTCAGGACTGCAGCAAACAGGTAAGCGCACGATACAATTTGCTACATTGGCATGCACATCATTTCTTACATTTTCTAATTCTTTTCCCTTGATTGTCACCGACTAGCACATTTACGGGAGCCTTAGCAAAAAGACATCTGAGGAGATCCTTGCAGTATTAAGCGACAAGAAGGTTCTTGCTGCAGATCTTCGTACATTTTCAAATGAATTCGTATTGACTTCTGCTCGCGATCGTGTGGTCGATGAATTGGATGATGAAGGCAAAGAACTCCTCAAGGATGTTGACCCAGAAAGAGATGTAGGGACTATGAGCAATCGAAACAATGGCATACCTACCAAAGTGAGCTTATCTAACTTTCCGGCAACTCCCTGTAGATCATCAAACAACGATTTGAGGACGAGTCTTCTGTATTCAAGAGCTATGATGATGCCGTGCATGACATCAGGGTTGATCTATATCTGGACAGCATCAAGCCCCGCGCTCAGGAGGCTGAAGAAGAAACCCCAGAGACAACAGCCAGGAACGAGGAGCTGAATTCCGTACTTCGGGTCTGGGATACACTATACAAACGTGTTGAAGTCGAGCCAAGGAGGGCTGGAAGGGCAACACAGGCACCATTCCCAGGGCGCGGCGCACGTCCTACTGGACCTCCTGGTGCTCGTCCTCATCCATATGCCCCAAGCCGCCCCTCATCAGGCAGCCCGGTATATGGACCACCCGGCGCTGGAGCACCCGCATTCCGTGATCATAGAGCCTACCGTGACTATGAGAGAGGACCCTATCGAGACGATTATTATGGAGAAAGACGCGGCGATTACCACCGAGGCGATTACGATCGTCGGGACCCTCGTGATATGAGAGGCCCTCCTGGACCCCCACCTCCAGGCCGCCCAGACATGAGGGATGTTCGCGACATGCGAGACCCTAGAGAATATAGAGAGCGTGGACTTCCTCCCCCACCAGCAGGAAGCGCCCGTTACGATGACAGGAGACGAGATCCCGCTCGCGATGCAAGGCATGCTGGACCTGGCGTTTCTCCTCTTGCTTCCCATCCCTCACTTCCTCCTAAACCAGCTTACGACGCATCTTCACAACATGCTGCTCAAATCGCCAACCCTGCCTACGCTCAGCACTACCCTGGCCAACAGCCACAAGCGGATATGCAAGCTGCTCATGCAGCATATGGAGCGTATGGTCAGGCCCAGGGATATCCAGTCGCTGGGCAGGCTGATTATTCTGCCTATCCATATGCAGCGTACGTCCAAGACCCGGCGGCAGCTGCGGCTGCAGCTGCTTACGCCTATGGAGGACCTGCCGCTGGCGCCTGGGACATTTCAGCAGCGGTTACTCATCAAGTCGGTGCCGCTCTTCAACTTCAGCCTTTCAGCTCTGGACAGCATGGGCGTCATAAGGCTGTTCCACTGCCTACTGACTTTATGGCGGGTCCCAGCGAAGCACCAAGGCTATCCATGCCGGAACCACACGAAATCCTTGGCACTATTCGTGGTGTCATCATCCGAGATGCGCAGGGTAACATTGGTCTCAGTCAGTATCATTTCTCCCACGCTTCTTAATCCAACCCACACGGGCGATTGGAAATCATGGATGGGCGACCAAGGGCAGGATCGTCGACCAATTCCAATTTCTTTTTTATTTTTTTATTTTTTTTTTTATTTCTTTTTTTTTTATCAACGTTGCTGGATTAACGGGATATCATCTCAGGAGGAAACCAAGGTTAGGAGGAGCAAAGCATCGGGACGAAGCAGTCGCTTTGTATATTACTTGGACCCAGAGATCAGGACGTTACTTGGGAAAGGACAGCGTGGGCATGGAACAAGGACAGATCCAAAGGACGCTTGGGAGCCATGGTCTATCAGGAGTTCTATGAATCAGGACATTTTGTGCACAAGATGACACCACGGACCATTACGATCTGTTGTTACCTTCAGGAGTCATCAATGGATCCAAAGCTGCGAGGGAACCTTCACTCGGCAAATAAACCAAACTAGTCACATGACCTAATAAAAAATCTCGTGATCAGCTCTTGAAACTTAACCAAAACCGCTTTTGAATTGCGCCTGTTTCCAACGCTATACCCAACGCCGATGATGCCACTTGTGCCTCCATTACAATGAACAGGGACAGGACAGGGAACATCAACAGCAGAAGTGACAAAGGAGAGGACCCAGAGCCGGAGGAGGAAGAGGATCTGCACAATCGCCTCTCTCCTGCAGCAGAAGTCGAACAGTCTGATGACAAAACGCGGAGCAGCAATGGCGTCGAAAGTAAGCACAGCGGACGATCGTCAGGCTCACGTTATGGAAGCGCCAATCCACTCCCACCTCTTTCAACCTCTCTTGGGTCTCCATTTACCATCAACAGCAATCCAGGAGGCTCAGTTTTGCCCAAGGCGCCCTTATTCAACAATGGCTCGTTCGTGGATACAATGACGCAGCAACTCTCCATTCATGTCGAACAACCCGTGGGGAGCATGAGTATATCGCCTAGCAGTCGCGATGTTGTCCTGGCAGCGTAGGTGTTTGATCTTGTCTCCAAGGGAATGGCCTTGGAGAGTCTCGGCTCTTTGGTTGATGGACATTAACACACCTTTCGATCACCAACATATCACAGGAGGAAAGGACTTTTCATTATCGACCTCGAGAATCCGTACGAGCCGCCTCGTGTTCTTCACCATCTCACAAAATGGGAGGTAGCTGATGTTCAATGGAACCCCCATTTTAGTCGTGAGAACTGGATTGCTTCAACTGTAAGTGCAGTGGATGCCTCAAAAGAGATTGTTACAATACGATGGACTGACAGTATTGACAATCTCTGCTCGTCATAATCATGTAGTCGAACCAAAAAGCTCTGATCTGGAACCTCGGCCACAATGCTCCTCGCGCTGTCGAACTTATTCTCCACGCTCACAGTCGAGCTATTAGTGATATTAACTGGTCGCCGTTCCATCCGGATCTCCTGGCGACTTGCTCCGTTGATACGTTTGTTCATCTTTGGGATTTAAGAACCCCTAAAAAACCTGTCAATTCTTTCTGTGCATGGACTGGTGAGAAATAATGCGAGATCAGGATATTACTTCTTAGAGTTCTAAACGTGCAAGACTAATGGCATTCTCTCTTTGTTTCAATCTCTAGCTGCTGCCACGGTGGTGAAGTTCAATAGGAAAGACGAATACACTCTCGCGTCGGCGCATGATACCAAAGTTGAAATCTGGGATATGCGGAAAGGGTCCTCGCCCTTCATTAGTATTCAGGCGCACAAGCAAAAGATTAATGGAATCGATTGGAGTCGGAAGCACAAGAACCATATCGTTACTTGCAGTTTGGACAAGATGGTCAAATTCTGGGACATTGATGACCCCAGTCGACCCAATAACGAGATTACAACAAAATCTCCAGTCTGGCGGGCTCGACATACACCATTCGGCCATGGAATATTGACTATGCCACAACGAACAGAAACCGCACTTTCACTGTGGAATCGGGACCGATCCTCTGAACCTGTCTGTAAATTTGAAGGCCATACCGACACTGTCAAGGAATTCGTCTGGAGGGTTCGTGATGTTGGAGATGACCCCGACCAACGCCTATTCCAACTCGTCACCTGGTCCAAAGATCAACATCTACGACTTTGGCCCATCAGTACACAGATGTTGGATGCAATGGGCCACAAGGCGATGGCGGATGCAGAAGTGACTCCTTATCCGCCATCTCACGAAAATCAATCTTTCCGGGACCCTGCGTCTCTCAACATGGCTGCTACACCTTCACGGGCAGTGTCAACCTTGCGTGTATTGGCGGGCAACAGACTGTCGACGATGAGTCCTCTCCGTACATCAATGTCGACAAAGGCCATAGGACCACTGGGCAATCAAGCCGGATTCTACAGAGACAGAAAGGCCCCTTCGCCGCTGGTATGGATGCAGGGCGTCCGTATGGTCAAACCCAGTGGCGATCTTGGCCTCCCCAACCAATCCTCTCCACACACCGTCGCTACAGAGATTGCAGCCGTGGGACAAAAGTTTCAGAACGTCAAGTTCGAAAAGGTCAATGTTACAGGACGGACTTGCACGATTAGTCTTAACAGCTTGCGTCAAAACGAGGGCGTTTCGTTTTTGCGCGTCAACATATCTTTTCCCCAATTTTATCCCAAGCACGCGCCCCCGACCTTTGAGATTCAAAAATCAGGAATGCTTTCGATGGCGACACGAGCACAGATCGCAGCAAACTTGGACCATATCGCCGCTACCCATGCTTCACGTGATCTTCCATGTCTGGAGGCGATTATCCGCTGTCTTCTTGGAGAGGATAAGCGAGATGAGGTCCTGGACAAGGGCTTGGATGATTCAGACGAGGACGATACCATCGTTAACCCTCTCCGCAAGGCGCGTGGCCGGGAGAGCGGTGCAGCTGACAAGAAGGACCAACAGGTCCCTTTCCCTTGTCTTTGCGGAGCGGTATTTGCCACCAATGGTAAGTCTAAAATCTTAGTTTGAATCTGCATCTGATCGAATTGTGGTAAGACTGACACTTTTCTTGGCCAATTCTAGGAAAATTGGTCGCCTTCTTCTCAAAGCTGCGGACTCCTCACGCATCGTCCTCCTCTGCGCCCATCACTGGACGGAGCAACACGTTGATCAAATCCCCTTACACATATACCCACCCTCGAACATACGCCTCCATGGGAGAATACAAGGCGTTCTCGCGTCTACCCAGCGGAGCCGAGGGACTGGCAGGGGCAGTATCCGGCTTTGTGGAAGACGCTGACGATCAGGATGACCTGTGGCCGATGCCCAATGCTTTTTCCAAGGCCAAGCCTAAGCAGGAGTTGGTGCGTGTCACCAGGAAGCCCAAGGACCAGCCAGTTTATTTCAAACCCCAACCTCAGTCGCGAAGCAGTCTCCACCTCAAGGATATCACCCACCTGCTTCCTGTTTCGCCACGCCTTGCGGCTGTTTACACGTGAGTTGGAATACCGCACAGCATTTGAACCACCCAGAATCTGCAAAGACCTAACCCTTGAATTTATTTCGCTTTAGGTTGAATGGTGACAACGTATCAGAAATTTGTGAACAAAACGCAATGCAGGCGCGGCATGTAGGAAGGATGGATCTGTACAAGATTTGGAAACTAGCAGCTTTGATCCTTACTCTGTCTGTACCAATGGATCCTGTAACATTTGAGATTGCAAGGACAGAAATTTCCAAGATGAATTCGCAAACCCACCCTGATAAGTTGTTGGATTTGATGAATCGATCCAATAATGCAAAGCAGCGTCGGGACAGTGGACTGGCTTTTGTGCCTGTTCTGGAGGATACTTTTTATCAGAAGGTTCGATGGGGAACCCATCCTTTGGGACGAAAGCTAGTTAACGTGCTGTAAGTGTCACTCGTTGGCGAGCTTTCATATCGGATATCGCTGCTCAAAATCATTAGCTGACACTTGAAACCAATTCTTCTAGTTTCGCTTATTTAGAGAACCATGGAGATATTCAGATGTTGGCTCTTCTCACTTGCGTTTTTAAGGATCCGTTCAGAAACACCATTGGCGTCACCGGGATCACACCTGTAAGCGAACTTTTCTTTGAACAGGTTTGGCCGGGGCATCATGTCCATCATGCTTACTTCATCTCTGAAAACACATAGCCTCAAGCGCACTTCCACACCTTGGAGTCGCCGATGGTAGATACAGCTGATTACTTCAACAGTCGACAAGCCACCCGATCACTGAGTGGTCTTCCTCTTAATACAACGCCGATCTCCTTGGAACCAAACTCGGGTCGACCCCGTACTCCAGCTACCCGGATATCGCCTTATCTTAACCGTGTCTCGCCAACAACAGCGACATTCGGTAGCTCGTACACTTCTTCATTACGTCGTTCACAGAGTCGCTTCGGATTTTATCCTGGTGGTATGACATCTCCATTGACGACACCTTCTTCTCTGAGAGAGATATATTCAGATATGAACCCGAACCCTGGCGGAGTTTACAACACCTTCAATGGTCATGCCCCACCGATCATTTCCAACAGTACAACATATGCAACTATTCAAGGAAACGTTTCCCAAGAAGGGCTCCCCTACACTCACAACAAGCGCGATTCTTACGCGTCAACGACAACAATGGCTCAAGGTCATAGTCCTACTATATTGTCGAAGCTTCACCGCCGTGAATCAAGCTCGTCTCCTAACTATGGGTTTGACAAAAACGAGAGGTCTACTGTTCGCGGAGGCGGCTTTAAGATGACGCGCTTGAATATAGGCCTCTTTGATTCAGACGAGACGTAAGTTGCGTGCGATGCGTGCCGAGAACTACGACTATAATTGAAGAATTTGGATTTTCTAATCTGTTAACATGTTTTTTTTTAAACCCCCCTCCCCCTCTACAGACCTATGAATATACCACTTTTGGACCCGTCAAAGGAATCTCAACACGACACTTGGCGCTTGCTCTATGCCGAGATGATGTTCAGTTGGGGACTGTTTGAGGCTCGAGCAGAGCTCCTCAAGTTCTTGACGCTAAAGAAGACCAACAGCACCCGGCCTACGACAGCTGCTAGTGTGCGAGAGTTGCGAGCACAACAAAACCAAGAGAAATCATCCCATTCTTCTATTTCTTCGACCTCCATGCTGGCCAAGGAGGATCAGCCTTCTGCATTGGAACAGGTGCTGGGAATCGATCGATTGGGGCCCCAAATTCTGAACAAGTGTTTTGAGTGTGAGACGCCGATCAAACCAGGGACGATATGTGATTTTTGTCGAAAGGTTCGGATTGGTATCAAGTGCTCTATTTGCCATTTGCAAGGACGGGGACGGACGACGGTTTGTCTTAAATGTGCCCATGGAGGGCATGCGGATCATTTGTACGAATGGTTTGTTCAAGAAAAGAACTCTGTCTGTCCGACAGGTTGTGGATGCCATTGTCTGGATCACTATGGTGGGTGGGTTGATGGACTGGGCGTTCAACAATTATCACAGCACAAGATGGCAATACAAGAGTCGCTCTAGCAACTGAATTAGACATGAACATAATAAACAGAAGAAAAAAAAACACTGATCCTGTACAAGTTTTTGTATTGATAACCAACCCCCTCGATTGGTGTGGTGAGTGTACGCTACATCTCCCTGTCGTGCATCCAAGGTATTGAGGCAAGTTGAGTAAGTCGTCTTCATGTCACTGGTTCTTTTTTGGCAGGCCAGATTTTTCCAACTGTGTGCTTGCGCGTGTAACAAAGAAAAAGTATTTGGCCAAAGTGAATAATTGAACAAGGCCAAGTGAGAGAAACCGACTCTCTGCTTCCTTAGCGTCTTTCTCCTTGAACTCTTCGGCTATCCACCATGCAGGCTGAGGTTGCAACGTGCCTTTCCTCTTGCCTGAGGCCCTCATTCCAAGCAGTCCACCAACCATCACCGCCCTGTACTACACGTCGTCTTTATCTTTCAATCCCGCAGCAACTTCAGCATAGATCGAGGGGATTTTGTTGGGGTTCAATCGATGATACTGCACGTCCTCTAACAACTGCCGACAGTCGCGGAAGGCGTCGATCTGACAAATAAGAGGTTCTCCATTCGCGCCAAAGAAACAAAATGCTATGATCCATCCAGTAAGGTAACTAGGGCGACATCCGATCCGTATCACGCTTGCGATTCTCTGCCAAAACAATTTGGTCTTAAAGTCTTCGGGCTGATTGAAGGTAGTGACGAATCCTGTGAGGACTGGCTTGAGCAGACTGTGCCACCGAGTTGCTTCCTCGCCGTACTCTTTGATTTTTTCAATCTTTTCCAATAGCTTTTCCCAGTCCTCCTTCTCCCCTAGTAGAGTAACTGCAGGGAGGCCACGATTCTTTGAACGACGATAGGAGAAAACCCTCTGTTTGGTCGACAACGTGATGATACTTGAGATGATCAAGTCGTTTGGAGTAGTGGTGGTGAACTTGGATATGATCCACTCTCGAAGACCGGGATCTATCACATTCTCCTGGATCAGCCCTTCCATTTGTCTAGTCATGTCCCCAAAGTCGTCTTTTGCGCCTATTGAGGTGACTGTAAGCTCAAATTTGTCTTCAAGAGCAACAATGAGATGTCCAAGTTGCTCTGCATTGGCCTTTACATATAGGCTGAACTGGGCAAGGATGGCAATCCAGACATCGTCCGGACGGATCACAAGGTGATGATGGTCGTCGAACGCGAAAATAGCCGTGTCTACAAAACCGTTGTAGTTCTCTGCTTGCAGGATAAGGTCACGTTTGGATGAGTCCTGCGGGGGCATTGGGAAGGAGGCTTGCAAGACTTTGCCGTTGAACTTCTTTCGGATAATCTCAAAGGGCTTCTTCTCGTAAAAGGCAGCCCTCTTTACGATTTCTTTTCGAGAGTAGGAGGGGCGTACTGGTCTATCACAGGGGTAAACGGTGATGGGCATGGTGATGGAAATTGGGAGCAACCAACAACGAGAAGTCGAGAAGGGTGGGGAAGAGAAATGAAAGGGAGGAAAGAGGATGGGATGGGCCGTCACTTCTTCCGTGCCTGTGGCTCAAATTTACAAACCAAGCAGCGGCGCTTGTCCTTTTGATCGAGGCAGTGCAAGTCTTGTTGACAGCGCCCTGATTGTCTGTTTTATTTCTCAGTGTGGACGTTCTCGCGCTATCTGCTTACCGAACGATACAGACTTGGAGAATCAGAGCTCCTTGCCATTCTCCGTCCTAATATCGTCGGCGATCCACCATGCGGATTGCGGTTGTACAGTGTTCTTTTTTGTTCCCGATACCCTCATCCCCAGCAGCCCGGCAATCATCACCGTGTGGAAAATCTCACCATTGTCATCCAGCAACACCGGTACCTCGGCAAAGGCTGAAGGTATGTCGTTGGTGTCTACTCTATGGAAGGTAGCGCCGCTCAAGGTAAGTGCGTTGACTCCAGGAGATGAGGGAGGGTTGTAAAGGGACTTTCCGTCATTGTCGAAAAAGCAGAAAGCTGTGATCCATCCAGAAAGATAGCTGGGACCACTACCACCACTTTTGACGTGTGCAATCTTTTGCCAAAAGTCCTTTGTGCTGCTTGCCTCGGGGTGATTGAAGGTGTTGACGAATCCTGTGAGGACCGGTTTGAGAAGACTATACCACTGAGTAGTCTCTTCGCCATACTCTTTCAGCTTCTCGATCTTCTCCAGCATCTTTTCCCAGTCATTCCTCTCTCCGAGCAGTGTGACTGAAGGGATACCACACCGAAGGACGATTCGATATTTGAAATACTTCTTGAGAGTGGACATCATAATGACACTCGAGATGATCAAATCATTCTCGGTCGTGGTCGTGAACTCGGGCATGATCCACTCTCGAAGACTGGGATCAACGACATTCTCCTGGATGAGCTCTCCCATTTGCTTGGCCAAGTTTCCAAGGTCGACTGTATAACGAGTACCAGCCGCTATGATTGTCAGTTCTTTTTTGCCCTCGTGGGCAACAAAGAGATGCCGAAGCTTCTCCGCGTTGGCGTTGACAAAAAAGTTGAACTGCGATAGGATCGCCATCCAGACATCATCCGGACGGATCACGAGGTGATGGTGGTCACTGTACGCTCTCACAGCAGTGTCCACGAATCCATTGTAATTCCTTGTCCCCACAATGATATCTTTGACGGAGCAATTCTTGGCTGGCATGGAGAACGAAGCCTGGAAGACCTCGCCGTTCTCCTTGAACCTGTCTCGGACAATTGCAAACGGATCTTTTGCCAAGGAATCAGCTGTCCTGGCTAATTCATATTGGGTGTCGACGGTTGCTGCTGTCTTGCTGCTGGGGTGAACGGTGATAGGCATGGTGGTTGTGGTGATGGTTGTAATGGCAGTAGTGGGTGATGAGGGAGTCGAGAGCAAAAGAGGGAGAAAGAAGAAAGGGGGATCAAATGTGAGAAGATTTGGTTTTTATTGGTAAAACCTCACTGCCACACAAAAGTCTGGACTGTAAATTCAGGCTCAGCCTCCAAGCAACTACGTTAATTGCATCCATCGCTGCTTGCCCCAGCGTTGCAGTGCACCACCGACGCGTCGGCGGCGCGTGATTCTCTCATGGCACGCCAGAGCCTGGCAGTTACGTGGGCAGACCACCAAACTTGCTTTATTGGGTCATCAAGAAAGATATCTACCCTTCTCTATCGTCATCCTTTTCAGTCCTGATCTCTTCAGCAATCCACCATGCCGGCTGAGCCTGCACTGTGCCATTATCAGCTCCGGAAACCCTCGTGCCAAGAAGTCCAGCAATCATCACCGTCTTTACTTTTACGCCATTGTCATCCAGTAACACTGGTACCTCCGCGAAGGCGGAGGGAATATCATGAGTGTCCACTTGATGGAAAGTAACATCGTCGAGCGTGAGTCCAACGTTGTCATCATCCGAAGGAAGGTAATAAAGAGGCTGCCCATCGTTGTCAAAAAAACAGAATGCCGTGATCCAACCAGAAATGTAACTGGGGCCGCTGCCACCTCCTCGGTAGTGAGCAATCTTTTGCCAAAAGTCCTTGGTAGAATCTGCCTCGGGATGATCAAAGGTGTTGACGAACCCTGTGAGAACTGGCTTCAGAAGACCTCTCCACCGCGTGGTTTGCTCTCCATACTCACTGAGCTTCTCAACCTTGTCCAACATCTTCTCCCAGTCCTCCTTCTCTCCGAGCAATGTGACCGCTGGAAGGCCGCACAAAAATGAGACACGGTAGCTGAAATACTTTTTGAGAGTGGACATCATGATGACGCTTGAGATAATCACATCGTTCTCTGTCGTGGTCGTGAACTCGGGCAAGATCCACTCCCGAAGACTAGGGTTAACGACATTCTGTTGGATGAGCTCTCCCATCTGTATGGTCAAGTTTCCAAAGTCGGCTGTGTATCGAGTGCCAGGCGCCATGATCTCCAGTTCCTTTTGACCCTTGTGGGAAACAAAGAGATGTCGGAACTGCTCCGCATTCGCGTTTACCACCAGGTTGAACTGAGAAAGGATTGTCATCCAAATGTCATCTGGACGAATCACGAGATGATGGTGCTTGTTGTACGCAGAGATAGCAGTGTCCACGAAACCATTGTAGTTTTGTGCTTGGATAATGAGGTCGTCGTCAGAGTTGTCCTTGGATGGCAATAGAAACGAGGACTGAAATACCTCGCCGTTCGTCTTGAATCGTTCCCGGGCAATCTCGAATGGGTTTTTTGTTAAAAACGCGGCCGACCATGATGGATTATAGTCAGGGTTGAGGTTGACGGCGGTAACAGCGTTGCTGCTGGGGTAAATGGTGATAGGCATCTCGTTGACCTGTGTGCACGAAAGAGGCAAGGAGGAAAACGGTCTTTTTAAGAGTTTGCGAAAGAATGTCGAAAGTGTGCTCACTCACACCTCTTTCTCCGCAGCTTGCGGCGCCTTCCGAGAAGGTAGTGTGATAATTCAACACGTGGCAGTCGAAAACACCACAGTCTGTGCCCTCAACAGAACAATCCGAAGACATTAGCTTTGAGACCATTCTCTAAAACATCGTGGCGCCATTGAGAGAACCTGTTCTCTCTGTCAGAGACAACATACATTGTTTACTTTATGAAGCTCCGTTATCAGAACCAAACAGAACGCGACTGTGAGGGCCGTACCTTTATTCTGAAAATTGATCTACAATGAGAACAAAGATTACTTTTCTTTATCATCTGTTTCTGTCCTGATCTCCTCGGCGATCCACCATGCCGGTTGAGCCTGCACTGTGCCTTTGTTAACTCCAGAAACTCTCATGCCAAGCAGCCCGGCAATCATGACCGTCTTGACCTGCACGCCATTGTCATCCAGTGTCACCGCTACTTCTGCAAAGGCTGGAGGGATATCATTGGTATCCACATGATGGAATGCGGCACCATGTAATGTCAGGACCTCACCATTACGGTCCGAGGGCGGATAGTAAAGAGATTCGCCTTCCTTGTTGAAGAAGCAAAAGGCTGTGATCCAACCAGAAAGGTACCATGGACCACTGCCGTTATTTCGATAGTCTGCAATCTTTTGCCAAAAGTCCTTGGTACTGTCCGCCTCAGGATGGTCAAAAGTGTTGACGAGTTCAGAGAGAACAGCCTTGAGGAGACTGCACCATTGAGAAGACTCCTCGCCATATTCCTTGAGCTTTTCGATCTTTCCCAGTATCTTTTCCCAGTCTTCCTTTTCGCCGAGCAATGTGACCGCAGGGAGACCACACATTTTCATGAAACGGTAGCTGTAGTACTTTTTCAGGGTCGACATCATGATAACACTTGAGATAATGACATCGCTCTGGGTTGTAGTTGTGAACTCTGGAATGATCCACTCTCGTAGACTTGGGTCGACCACGTCCTTCTGGATGAGCTCCACCATCTGCGTGGCCATGTTTCCAAAGTTTGGTGTGTAACGGGTACCAGCCGCCAGGATCGTCAACTCCTTTTTACCCTCATGAGCAACAAAGAGATGTCGAAGCTCTTCCGCGTTGGCATTCACAAAGAGGTTGAACTGGGCAATGATTGCAATCCAGACATCGTCTGGACGGATCATAAGGTGATGGTGCTCATCGTACGCACTCAGAGCCGTATCCACGAACCCGTTTTGGTTGTCTACTGACACGATAAAGTCGTCGTCAGAACTGTCCTTGGATGGCATGGAGAAAGAGGACTGGAAAACCTCTCCATTCTCTTTGAATATTCGTCCAACAATCTCGAACGGGTTTTTTGTCAAGAAATCGGCCGACAAGGGAGGGTTCCATTTAGGGTCAGTCTTGACAGTCTCAACGGCATTTTCGCTGGGGTAGATGGTGATAGGAATGGTGATGAGTGAGCGAATAATCGAAGAAGAGAACGATGCCTCTTTTAAGTGTTCGTGTATTCGAGGAAAAGATAACACTGCAAGGTCCTACCGCAGTACGGTTATAGCAAAAAGGCGACCTATGATTCTCAACGAATGGAAAGTTTTTCTTGATGTGCCGCAGTTTGCGCGCGCCCTCTTGCACCTACGCGCCGCCTCAGTACGCGCACGCGTGTGTAAATAAACGTACACAGAATCACAGCATCCTGCTTCCGAGCGCCCACAGTAGGACAGTCTAGAAACAACGCCTGCGATGACATGACCTTTGCTCAAACGTCATTGTTAAAAAGTTGGCACCGCTTCGCCAAAGCACTACAGCCAGTAAACAGGAAAGTGAGGCGGTAATAAAAATAGGCGTCGGGCTTGAACCCCTTCTTCCTGAGTGAAACTCATATTTATTGTGGAGTAGACAGAGAAGACCGAGTAGTTGACCCCATGTGCCAGTCGAAAAAGAAATGATACGGTATTCAGAGTCAGGCTATGTCTCCTTATCCTCCCCCTCTTTGCTGACCTCTTCGGCGATCCACCATGCAGGCTGAGGTTGCACCGTTCCTTTGTTTGCTCCAGACACTCTCATTCCAAGCAAGCCAGCAATCATGACCGTCTTGAACTCTACACCGTTGTCATTCAATGACACTGGTACTTGGGCGTAAGACGATGGAACGTCCTGGGTATCTACCTGATGGAATGTGACGCCGTTCAACGTCAGCAAATGGCCTTTGCTGCCGGAACCGAAAGGCTTGCCGTCCGTATCGAAGAAGCAGAATGCCGTAATCCATCCAGAAAGGTAACTGGGACCACTGCCGCCATGTCGATGGTCTGCAATCTTTTGCCAAAAGTCTTTAGTACTGTCCGCCTCTGGATGTTTGAACGTGTTGACAAACTCGGTGAGGACCGATTTGAGAAGAGAATACCAGCGAGAGGTCTGTGGTCCATATTCTTTGAGCTTCTCAATCCTCTCCAGCATCTTTTCCCAATCTTCCTGCTCTCCGAGTAACGTGACGGCGGGAAGACCACACATACACATGAAGCGGTAACTAAAATACTTTTGGAGGGTCGACATCATGATGACGCTTGAGATAATCACATCGTTCGGAGTTGTCGTGGTGAATTCGGGCATGATCCACTCTCTAAGACTGGGATCAACGACATTCTCCTGGATGAGCTCTCCCATTTGCTTGGCCATGTTTCCAAAATCGACCGTGTATCGTGTGCCGGATGCTTTGATCGTCAGTTCCTTTTGACCCTTGTGGGCAACAAACAAGTGTCGAAGCTCCTCCGCGTTGGCATTGACAAAAAAGTTGAACTGAGTCAGGATTGTCATCCAGATATCGTCCGGACGGATCACGAGGTGATGGTGCTGGTTATACGCACGCACGGCCGTGTCCACGAACCCATTGAAGTTTCCTGTCGCCATAATGCTGTCAGTCTCAGAGCAGTCCTTGGATGGCAGTGGGAACGACGATTGAAAGACTTCGCCGTTCTTTGGAAAGTTTTGACGGACAATCTCGAATGGGTTCTTGGCATAGAACTCGGCCGGCTGCAACGGGTCATACTGGCTATTGACAGCTGCGACAGTGTTTTTGCAAGGGTAGGTGGTGACGGGCATGACGGTGAAGAGTGATTGAAAGAACTAGAAAAGAGAGAGAGAGAGAGAAAAAAAACAAGGAGACCGTGGGTATTTATTATTTTTTGGATTATCTACTGCGCCGGTTACTGCCTCTCCTTGACGGTCGAAGTTTGTTGTAAACACGCTCTGCAAAAATCACGCAAACCCAGTAAACAAAAGGTTACGTGGCGAAGCATGGCCTCATGGCACAATATCGTATCTGTCATGGGTGAGCGTTGCATCAACTCCACAGTTCAGCCCAGTGTCCCGCTGTCTCCTCTGCCGCCGCTTTCTGGTGCAAACAATGGCTCTTCCAAACACTATTCCTTCCTGCAGATAGCACTGGCAAGACGCGTCCAAGCGAGAAGATCTTATCTCAAAGAATTCCCTCCTGATTCGAGACGCAGTTCCCCCCTTCTCTCATTCAATTCATCGCGTACCAGTGTTCAAAATGGGTGTTGAAGATCATCATGACCTTGAACTATCATTTCTTGAAGGAGAGGAAAGAGTGAGAGAGAAGCAAGCCAAAGAGGAACGAGAGCACAGTCCACATTGAAATGACACCGTCACCAAAGAAAGCAATTACAACAATCGATGGGGCATTCGTCCGTCATCCCACAAGACAGACCTTTGTATATTTTAGGCACTTTTATTATGATAATTTTACAATGTTCCCGATCTTGGACAAGAAAAAGGTTGTTCCCTTATTTCCCCTTCAACCTGTCTTCCGAGAAGGTCCATATTTGGTGGTAGTGGTAGTGGTGTTGGTGTGTGTGTTTGTGCAGTTGATGTTGGTAACAAAAAGATTGAGAATAGAAAAGGAAAAAAAGAAGACTGGCAAAAACAAAAACGAAAACTGACAATTTTACACAGACATGGTGGCAAACTTGGCCAAGATGTCCTGCTTCTCCTGGTCCGAAAGGCTCTGCAAGATACGGTCAAAGCCCTCGACGACACCGGCGCGGTTAGAGGTATACATTCTCAAGATCTCGTTGGCAGTTCCGACCGTGCTCAACTCCTGGATCAATCCATCGAGCTTGCGGTCTTGTCCCTCGAACCACTCCAACACAACACGGTCCTCAGACTCCCAGATCTGGCTCAAATCGCTCTCGGAGCCGTGAACAGTGTCGCAACCGAACCAGCCCACAAGAGTCTTGGTCTGCTCCTCGCGGGTCAAGCTCTTGTTGGCGATCGTCATGCGACGACGGGCGTACTCTTCGGCCAATCTTCTGCGCACACGCCAGTAGAAGTAACGACGGGCGTTGGTCCAGTCCAAGGATTCGCGAATGGTACCCTTGGCCTTCATACGACCAGCAGTATCGTGGAGATCAGCAAACTGGATAGCAAGCTGCTGGTAGACGGGGAGCAATTCCTGCTCACGCTCGGTCAACTTGGTCTTGATAAGCTCGCGGTCAGCTCCGCTCAAGGCGGGATCCTCGTACTGAGCCTTCAAGGCCTTGTACTTCTCATCCAAACGCTCCATCGTGGCCAAGAGCTGGGCCTTGCGGAACTTGATCTCGACAATACCCTCGGGCTCAAGAACACCGGCTCTTGAGCGCTTGTCAGCGTACATCTCCATCATGTCCTCGTTAATAGTGGGGTCCACAACGACCCATGCACCTCCACGGAGCTCTCCGTTGGGCACAACATACACAAAGACGGGCTGCTTGTAGGAGCTGAGGGCATCAACAATAAAGGATCCGTACTTGAGAATCTCGTTGTACATATCACGCTGACCACCAGAGAATCCACGCCAGTTGGCAAAGATCATCAAGGGCAATTGCTCTCCCTTGTTAAAGTCGTTGATAGCCTGAGCAGTCTTGTAAGCCGAGTTGGGGTACCAGACGTTACCGGCTTCCATCAAAACCTGCTCGACAGAGTCACCGTTGGCAGGATCAGCGGGGATGATGTGCTCGACGGAGCGGGTCTCGACGGCAATTACACCCATGGGGACACCTCCCAAACGAGCGCGACCGACAACAACAGTGCGAGCCCAGCCTGTCAAGGTTTCGGTGAAGGATCCCTTATCGAAGAATCCAGACTGGAAACCACCCTCCTCTTCGTCGGCATCCTTACCAGCAATCAACCAGCGAGGATCGTACACGGCACCCTTGGGGGGCATGAAGTCGATGTTACGGTCCCAAGGATCGCTGCTGATAGTGATGGGGACAGGTGCGTTCTTGCGCTCGGGAATGTACGAGAGCCAGTTGACAATCTTGCCGATACCCTCATAGTCGTTCTGGGCAGTCAAGTGAGAGACACCGTTCTTGTACATGATCTGAGTTCCTCCGAGCTGCAAGTTGGAAGTGTAGACATCACGACCCAACAACTTGTTCAAGGCAGGGGCACCAGTCAGAATGATGGGCTGGCCCTCGTTCTGAATGGTACGCTGACCCAAGCGAACCAAGTAAGCACCAATACCTATTGAAAAGAATTTGATATTAATATACTCATTCCACCATTTGCATTTACAAACTGAACAAAGAAACAAAAGTGAAAACATACCAACAGAGCGGCAAGTAACCAAGGTGATGGTGAAGATGTCATCGTAGGCACGGGAGGTTTCTCCGGCAATCAAACCGGATCCGCGCAAGTTCTCAACTCCAAGACCATCGACGGCACCAATGACATCCGTGATCTTGTGGCGAGTCTCGCCATCCTCGACAACGGTCTCGGTGATGACGCTCTTCTTGCCAGAGCGCTCCTCCTGGGCCTGCAATTGCTTGAGGCCAGCATCGGTCAAGTAGATGTACTTGAAACCCTTGGCGGGGTTCGAGGCATCGTTCCAGCAAGAGTTGAACAAGCCAATAACCTCGCTGGCAAGACCGATACGAGCACCAGAGTTGGCAGAGAGGTAGACACGAGGAACACCCAGCTGACGAGCCATCTCGGAAGCCTTGTAGAAGAGCAAATCCTCCTCGGGTCCGAAAGAACCAATGTTGAAGGTGATATCGTTGGCAATCACGATGATCTGGCGGCCCTCGGGGTATTCGGGAGTGCGCAGAGTGAAGATCCAAGCGACCATACCGCAGGTGTTAGAGCCAGCATCACGGGTGACCTGCTGAAGCTGCTGCTTGTCATCCAAGACCAACTCGCGCATCTCCAGAACCTGAGAAGGCGCCTTAAGAGACGAGTTTTCCTTGATGGCATGGTTCCACTGAGAACGAACAGCCTGACGGAAGAGCTCACCAAAGTCATAGACATAGGTGGTACCCATCAAGTGAGCCTTGTAACGTCTGGGCTGGAGCCACTCCTTGGTGGGGTAAGGCTGGTTCACAGGCAAGAGGTGGAAGGGGCCGGTGGGTCCAACAGACTTGAAGATAGCACCCTTCTCAGTCTGGATCTCGCGGTAAGTGTCGACGTTCAAAACATAGCCAGAAACGTTCGAGATGATGAAGCGCAAGGGAATGGGGTCCGAGGCTTCGAGACCGTTAGCAGACTTGGACTGGACGTTGAAGCGGATCTCAGCTCCAGTGACGCGAAGGCGCCAGAGACGCTTGCCATGGCGGTCGATGAAACCCTTGAGGGCGGTCTCGACCTCAGTGGCGTCCAACTGGAAGGTAGGGATGAAGTTGATGAACAAGTGGTTGCAGTCACTTTGCTTGTAGGTAGCACCAACAATCTCGAGGGCATCCAAAATGTCGTTCAAAAGACGATCGGTCTCGGAGATCAAGTAGTCGGCAGTACGGACACTGGAGCGAAGGCGACCAGGGCGAACAAGCGCGCAAACAAAGAAGCGGCAATCCGAGATGTTCTCCTTGCCGACAGCGTAGTAGACATGGACCTGACGGTTGTCAATGAAGCAGGGCTTGATGTCAAAGTTGGAGAGACGGGACAACTCCAAACGGTAAGCCATAGCGGGCTCGATGTGACGGATGGTCTGGTCCTCGGCATAGTTGTTACGCTCGCGGAAGGTGAAATACGAGGGGTAGTTACCCTGACGGAAGATCAAGAAGGTCATGCGACGGATACCGTGAGAGCGAAGACGCTCAGATTGAGCCTTAACAATGGGTCCGAGGAGGTTGAGCCAGTAATCATCGTCGTTGGGATGGACGGACTCGGACTTGACAACAACGTTCAAGACATTGTTGTGAACGCTGGGAGTAGCAACGTTGCTCAAGTGCTTGTTGGAGCGGTGAGAGGGAAAGAAGTTAAGGACGCTCTCGAAGCGGCCCTCCAACTCTTGGACATCGCGAACAGCAAGGATACCTCCGGTACGGACAGGCTCGGGGTCGGCCTTGTTAATCAAGTAGCTCATGTCACTGACACTGGCAACGCGGTTAGGACCGGACTCTGAAGATCTGTTGGGGGTGTTGAGGAGGAACTTCCAGGTGACCAACAAGGGGTTGTGCTCCATGTGGTAGTTGATGTCCAAGATTTCATACGCGTGGTAAGCACGACGGCAGTAGACCTCGAAAGCAGCAAGACGGAGATGAAGCGACTCGTGGTAAAAAAAGTTGGGCAAGACATCGAAGACGGTGTAGGTGGTGTCGACCAATTCCTTGAGGTTCTCATAGTTGGGCAAGCGGGCCTCGTGCTCACCACCATAAACCTCCTCGGTAACACTGGAGCGGAGGATCTTCTCCATCTGAAGCTGACGCTCCTCAAAGCTAGGAAGCTGAACGTGAATCAACAACTCTCTGGCCTTCAAGGAAACCTTGGAAGTCAAGCGACCGGTCAATTCAGCCAACTTCTTGAGGACAGGCGAGAAGAACTTGTCAAGGGCACCACCAGCAGAGGTGGGCTTGATCTGGTCCAAGAGCGACAAGACCAAGTTGTTCTTGGCGGTGACACGAGAGTGGGAGAGGGCAATGCGGATGACCTTCTCGACGTCGTCCTTGTTCTGGTCGCGAAGTGACAAGAAGATTTCCTCTTCACGAGCAGAGTCATCGAACAGAGACTCGACCTCGTGGTACTTGTTCAAGTAGTGAGCAATGAAGCTCCAAGAGTGGGTCTTCAAACCAGCCTGGTATTCCTGAACAATGCTGACAATGGGGCCAACCGAGGCGAGGAAAGCAGTGATATCGGCAGGCTTGGTGAAGTTGGCGCGGACATACGAGTCAATCAAAGCTTGGAGGGTGCGAGATGGGAAGTGCTCCTGGTTCTTGCTCGACTGCTCAACCTCCTGGTGGAGAGCAACCTCCAGTTTGGGGGGAATTCTAATGTGGGTAGGAAAAGGAAAAGAATTGTTAGTAATCTAGTCTCGCTGGGTGATTTGCCACACAGAGTGGCCTGGTTTTTTTTTACATACCTTCCGCTCAAGGCAGCAAAGACCTCATGGAACTCGAGGTAAGGAAGCTCAGGGGTCTGGAGGACCTCAAAGATCTCCTTCAAAGTGGGCTGAACCAAAGCCTGGTTGTCATATCCGTCCATGGCGTTGTCAAGGATCAGGCGCAACTCGCGGTAGCGCTGGTGAGGCTTGGCACCGTGGATAGTAGGCTGACCCATAGGAGGGAGTTGACCCTCAAAGGGCTTGGCGTGCTTGACACGGGAAGGATCGTCCAAGCTAAGGATACCAATGATGTCACCGGCCTCCAAAGCGGTGCCGGGCTGCTTGATGAACTGGACAATACCATCCTCGGCGGCGATCAATGGCATGTACATCTTCATGACCTCAATCTCGGCATAGGCCTGTCCTGAGGTAACATGATCTCCAGATTCGACAAGGAAGCGAACGAGCTTTCCAGGGGAAGGCGAACGAAGCTGAGTGGGGTCGTTCTCCTTCTCGAGCAAGCAGGTCTTGCCGTCAACCATAAGACGGGTGGCCTGGACTTCCTCGAGCGAATAGGTGGTGTGGGCCTTACCGTCCAACAAGACCAAGAGTCCACCGTCAGTCAAGGGACGAACAGAGATCGAGATCATCGAGCCGTTAAGGTACAAGGTATAAGAGTTGGGTCCGGAGCGGGTAGCGGTAAAGTTGTAACGAACACCGTCATAGATGAAGTCGAGCTGGTTGACTGAGCGAAGGACATCCTTGCTGGGAACCTGGCCCTTCTCCAAGGACTTCTTGTATTCCTTGAGGCAGCTCTCCGAGATGGAGTGAGCACGGTTGACAGCACCGCACATGACAGCGAGCATGGTCTCTGGACGCTCAGCAGTCAAGTTGTTGGAGATGAGAGTGTCGAGCCAGCCGGTGTTGATGGTGTTCTCCTCGAACTCTTGAGTCTCCAGAAGACGAATGAGATACTCGACAGTGGTACGGAAATCACCACGAATAGAGAGCTCCTTGAGGGCAACAACCATGTTCTTTCTGGACTGTCCACGATCCTGACCGTAGGCAAAAATATGTCCAAACTGCGAATCAGCGAACTCGTGAAGACCACCAGCGGAACTGACAGAGAAGTAACCCCAGACGTTGGTGGAGGATCGGAAGTTGAGCTCCTGCATCATTCCACTGGAGGGCTTGAATCCCGCATCGGGGTTCTCGGCGGTAATACGGACGGCAATAACGTGGCCCTTGGGGGCAGGCTTGCGCTGAGTCTGGAAAGAGGCCTGCTGAGCAAACTCAAAGTCGATTTCGGAGGTGCCAGTGGGCTGGAGTCCGTAGAGGACACGGATATCCTTGATACGGTTCAAAGGCACACCCATGGCGATCTGGAGCTGGGCAGCGGGCAAGTTAACGCCCGAGACAATCTCGGTGGTAGGATGCTCGACCTGCAATCTGGGGTTGAGCTCGAGGAAGAAGAAGGTGTCGGTGGAGTGGGAGTAAAGGTACTCGACAGTACCAGCAGACACGTAACCAACGAGCTTGGCCAAACGGACAGCGGCCTTCTCCATCTGCTCAAAGGTATCCTGCTTGGCGATAGTAACGGGAGCCTCCTCGATAATCTTTTGGTGGCGACGCTGGACGGAACAATCACGACCAAAGAGGGAAATGGCATGGCCATATTGATCAGCAAGCAATTGGACCTCCAAATGGCGAGCGTTACCAGCGAGCTTCATGATGAAAACAGGGGAGCCAGGGACTTCACCCAGGACCTGGTGGAAAGCCTGAGAAAACATCTCGGGATCCTCAACCTTACGAATACCCTTTCCTCCACCTCCCTCCGAAGCCTTGATCATGACGGGGAAACCAATGATGTGAGCCTTCTTCAAGCCATCTTCGGCGTCGGTCACACAGGCGTTCATGTAAGCATCCTCGGGGACGGTGACAAAGCCGTTGGGATCCATGACAGTATCCTTGATACCGGTACCGGACCATCCCATGGTGGGAACATCGGCGGACTGGGCGACAATGGTCGAGGAGATCTTGTCTCCGAGCGAACGCATCGCCGAGCCAGGGGGTCCGATGAAGATGATCTTCTGAGGGCTGTCGCGGAGGGCCTCAGGCAGCTTTGGGTTCTCGGAGGCGTGTCCCCTGCAAGGATGATACAACGATGACGGATGGTGATTAGTGATGAGAAACGCACACGGACCACAATAGCAATAAGCATTAGCAAGACGATTTCCGGAGAAGGGCCGCATTGGGTCCTTATCTTGTACCCCTTCACTCTTTTCCTCGACCGATGGTGATCTCGATCACAAGTAGGGCCCGGAGTGCTATCTCTTTTTTTCTTTTCATGATCGCCATTCCTAGGAGTGTCTCCTTCTTTGCACCCTCTCTAATTGCACCCCCATCAAGTCTCTTCCCACAACTTCCCACAATTGCATTTAATAAAAAGAAAAGGGGAGACAAAGTTGCAAGGCCGACGTGACTGTCCCCGAAATAACATTTTTTTTTTTTTTTTTTGGTGGGGATGTTGGGATGCTGGGATGCAGCAATTTTTTTTATCTCCTCTGGGGCTTGCCACCATCTGTGCTTGCACCCTGAGATACCACATCCGATTCCGTAGATCGGCTTTGGATGGCTGGTGCAATCGCATGCTCACGCTCGTCTTCAATGCGACGATTTCAACGGCTGGGCACGGATCCCCCCACCTCCTCCCCTCCCTCTTTACAGTGTTGAAGATAGTGCAAAATCCCTCTTTTTCTTGCGCCTTGAACCCCCCCCCCCGCCGCCTCTCTCTTTCACCTGCACATTCGGACCCGCACCGTTATCCTTCTCCGGTCCTCCTTCTCTATCCGAGCTCCAATCCCCCGTCATTGCCGCGCCTCATACTTGAGAGCGCATGGAATTCAGGGAAAAGAACCCCACCTCTTCAGTCCATGATGAAAAAAAAAATTGAAAAGATAGGGAAAAAACTCAAGTGAATAGAACAAACAGAAAAAGAAAAAACAAGGACTTACCATCCAGCCCAGACAGCGTGAACGCCGGTACGCTCGGCAATGTCGACAATCAGGTCAACGTTGGCATAGTTGTTGTTGTTGGATCCTCCTGGTACTTCAACATACTGATCGGCCATGCGGATATATTCGGCGTTGACCTTCAAATCTTCAGGTGTTGCCATGACCGTGAACTGGATCGCATGCTCATCTCCAAAGGTTTCGTATGCCCATTTGCGAATAGAACGGATCTCCTTGACTGCAGCAATACCGTTGTTGGCGATCAGGATCTTTGTGATGACACTGTGACCTCCATGTTGGCTGACAAAGTCGCGGACGGCGCCGGCGGGGGCCTTTTCTAATGCGTTGCCTCCTACGATCGATATCCGGAGCAAGATCATAAAAGTGCAATCAGTCGATCTGTTAGTGGCAAAGAACGATAGAAGAGCGAGATCAAGAAAGAAAGAAAGAAGACTGCTCGTGGTTTTCTCTTACCGATGAATCCTTCTAAGGTAGAGGCCATGATGGTTTGAACAAGAGTTGGTAGGGGAGGGGAGGTGTAGAATATGCAACAGTAATAAAATTAACGAGGACGTGCAGAGGAAGACAAAAAAGTTAGAAAGAGCAGGGAGGAATGCGATTGCGAATGGGGAATGCGAAGAGGGATCTGGAATAGATGCGGGGTGTTGTGGGTAGGGGGTGGGGGAGTGCGAGCTTGAAGGGAACAGGCAGCGCAAAGAGTGAAGAGAAGAGGGTAAGTGAGGGTGGGGGAACAAGAAGGGAGGAGGAGGAGGAAGAAGAAAGGAAAAAGAGAAAGAAAGAAAGAGAGAGAGAAGGAAAAAAGTAGTCGAAAGGACCGAAAGGGCCGAAAGGACGACCTTGGAAAGAGAAAGTAAGTATGTAAAAAAAAGTGTGGGAGAGTACGGGCGATGGGGGAGGAGACGCGAACACAAACCCAACTCTACTCTACGTCTTGACGGCATTGGCCAACAGGCGGGGGCCAGTGGCGAGAACTCAGTGACTTTGTGTGTGTTGAAGGCCTGGTGTACGTGGGGGTTCGACCCTGTCTGTTGTCTGTCTGTCTGTCCGTTCTTCCCCCAGCAAACAACAAGCTGGGCAGATAGACGGACGGAAGTCCCAGAAGAAGAGTGTTGTTGGTTCCCAGCAAGCAGTGCACCGAAAGAAAGCGTCTCGAATTACGTACGCTGGGTCTCCGATTCAAACGACGATCTTCCCTTTGCCGCTTGGTCTTTTGTTGGGACTTGGCAGCTGCCTTGTTCGAGGTGGGGTAGGAGGCTGATTATTGGCCCGCGATAACACCCCTCCACCCCTCGGCTTCTGCTGCTGGGTTCCTGTCCTCCTGTCTCTTTCCTTCTACCTGTTCCTGGCTGGTGTCGTGTCGGATCAAACCTTCCCAACGTCCCAACCCAACGTCCCATTCTTTTTGGTAATTTTCTTTCATTCTTGTGCTGATAAAATACAAAAAAACGATTGAATACGAGACGAGACAGACAAACAATAATCTCTGGTATGGTGTCTCCCATGTCCGAGGTGAGCAAAAATAAACGATAGAGGGTTCACCAAATGGTGCAAAATGAAGCGAATAATGATAAAAGAACCGGATCAAAACGAAAACAAAGTCGACGAACGACATATGAAAACAAACTACGTATCTACTCTTCCTCTGCCGAGCGAAGCCAGTCTACAAAGACCACGCACTTCTTCTTGAGCTCTACATCCGTCGTAGGCAAGTCATACCAGGACAACATGACATCCTCCTCCACCAACTCGGTGTCGTATAGGCCCTTCATCACAATCGGCGCTCTGGCCATCATGTTGGGCCGGTGCTTGACAAACAATTGCTCCCAGGCACGCATCAGCGTCAATTGATCCTCGCTCGAACGCACAAAGTTGGCCAGCAACTTCTCCTTGTCGGCCAAAACCCTCTTCCATGTCTCAATTGATGTCTCCGTGAACAAACTGGCAACCAAAATATAATACAGTTGTGCCTTGGTCAATCCGTTGCGCATTTCGACTCGTGTCACTTCCTTGATCTCCTCTTGAAGCTGCTGCTGCTGCTGCTTCTTGTCCTGGCCTGCTGCTGACTGTTGTCCATTCTGGAAAAACTTTTGGAGGTCTTGGATCAATTGATCTCGCTGAGCCTGCTTCGAATCCGGCTTGGCAGCCACAGGGGTTTCGGGTCTGCGAAGCTGAAACTTCTCCATGTCCTCGCTCGACATTTCTACTACTTTGGCTCGAGGCTTGTCCTGATAAAAATGATGTCACAATAAAACATTTTAGCCCTGCAACTCAATCAAGTAAAGACTTTCGCAAACACAGAGTCTCCTTACATTTAGATCTTGGGCACGACGACGTCCATTCATGGTCTTTTCGCTTCCTAGGACTGGTGTAGTGGCAGGCGAGATGCTTGTCGCAGGAGAGGCGGCAGCTGGCGCTGCAGTCAAAGTTGAGGTCGAAGGAATAGTGGCCCTGGGTGCGAGAACAGAGCGGCTCACGGAAGAGTCTTCCTGAGATTGGTTGGGTGCAAGTCGAGCCTGGGGAACACGGTAGGTTCCTGTAGTGTTTGTAGTATCTGGCTGAGAACGGAAACGCTCCTGCTCGAGAGCTTGGGGTGGTCTATAAGGGCCTTCGCGGTTTTCGCGAGCGTTCTCAGAGAAGGTTGATCTGAAAGGTGCCTCTGGGCGACGGAAAGATCTGTCTTCTGCCCCCGAGTGAGTGGACTGATAGGGCTGCTGTGAGCGGTAGGGTCGGTCCTGCAGACTACCTGAGGCATCCGATCTGTTGTATCGATCTTCGGCATGACCATCTCGGTTGTAGGACCGTCCCTGGCCGCCGATGCCTCCATTGTTCATGTTATTTCCGTTTCCACCATTGTTGCCTTGATATCCTGCACGTTGACGGAGCTCTTCACGTCCATGAGCGTAAGTGCACTTGGATCCAAAGGGGCATTCCCCATCGTTCATGAAACGCTCACAGAGACGAGTCTTGAGAAACTCATTCTCTGTTGCTTCATTACGCTTAACTCGGTTCTGGTAGGATGCCTGCACGGCAGACATGGGCTTATCCTGCTGGTCTGCGGTGGTCGGGCGCTGGCGCAACTCTGCAGCACCATGAGCAAATGTACACTTTGCGTAATAGGGGCAGAACTGCTCCGTCTCGAACCGCTCACAGAGTCGCGTCTTGTAGTTGGGGTTATCCGCATGAGAAGGCGCTGAGCCACCGCCTAGAATGAATGCACGTTAGGTCATCAGGCTGACAGTAACAGACAAGATCGTTTAAAAACTCTAGACCCATCTTGCAAGTGAATATCATACCGTTGCCGCCTTGGCGTCCACTGTGTTCACGGTCGCCTCCATATCGCTGGTCGCGCTCGCGTCCTTGACCAATTCCGGCATTGTTGGATCCATTATAACCGCGGTTGAGAGCTTGACGCTGAGAGTCCAGTGGAAGAGCAATGTTCAGGTTTTTCATGTTGGACTCGAGGTTATCGCCACTGTTGTTGTTAGAGCCACGGTGGACCTTTGGAGGGGCTGCAGCCAATGCCTTGACCCGACTGGCCTCTGCCGCAGTAAAAGCCATACGGAGAACATCCTGCATAGTCCTGTAGAGGGCCTTGTCAGTCGCCTGCTGCAAGTTGCACCAAGAGAACTGGACACCCTCGCCAGAAGGAAGCACCTTGGAACTGTCCGTCAACTCTGCCAGATAATAGACCACGCGCTTTGGCCTAGAGTAAGAATTGCGAGTAAAGGAATCAGTCAACATTCATCGACGACCTAGCTGGGAAGAGATGACCATCCAGTCTTCTTGAGTAAGCATGCAATGTTCCAGTTCATACTTAGTGCCAGAGAGGTACTTGATCTCGGCGCGGAATCCATCCTCGACTTTCAGGTCCTTAACTGAGAGTCCGGTGATTTCCAAAGTCTCACGGAGAGCGCATCTATTTGAAATGGAAAAACGGTCAGTCTCCAGCAACAGCCAAATCCTTTCCCACAAGAGCTGATCAGGTGAGATGTTGAGATGTTCCCTCTCCGGCATGCTCCATGGAGCGCGTGCAAAGCGGAGTAAGACGGCATCATTCAAGACGAGAGAAGGAATAAAAAGGCATTGGCACATACTTGAGCTCGTCTTCATCGCCAATAACCCTGCCCTTGGGCGCGGTCCAGTGTCGTTTATGGTTGAAAGAGTCGTTGACGAGTAAAACCTCGGTGGAGTTCCTTTGGTGGCGGTAGATGAGGATGCCAGTAACGTGCAACGACTTGTCCATTGAGAGCGATCTGGGAATCTTTAAGAGAGTAAGGAGTAAAGCAGAAGGGGGAGGGCTGGAATAAATACGAGGAGGGGGCCGAGAGGAGCAGGACACGGGGAGCGAAGGGGGTTCAGGAGAGTAAAAGAAAAATAAAGAGAGATCGCCTGATGAAGAGATGGATCCTTTCCTCCTGGGACAGTCGGGGGCACACGACGACGGCAGCTCCTTCGGTCCAATCCAATGGTCCATACTTTGTTAAGGGGCGAAGCCCCGCAGCAAGCCATCACGTGGTGAGGAGCGTTTCGCTAGAAGTTTTATGGTGCAGGCCACCAAACAAATTTACTTTTACATTTTTCTTGATGACAGACACCGTATTTCAGCCTGCTCTAATCGTCCCACTCGTCGTCATCAATGATGCCAGTATCGGGCACAAGGGTGTCGCGATCTGCCTTTGACTCCTTGGCACTCTCAAACATACGCTCCATAGCCAGACGCTTACGTTCGTCCTCAGCAACCTGCTGCTTTCCCAAAAGGAACTTGTCCAGGGAGCTACCGCCCTGTTGTGGCGTCGCTGGAATCAAACTGCTGTGCTGCGTCACTAAAAGGAATACAAGGAATATAAAGGCAATCGTTAATGAACAATTATCAACCCTCGCCATTGTCCTTGGGCTGTCTTTTCAGTTAACATACGTGACTCCATATCCGAAGGACGGAGGCTGATCTTTCGCGGTAACGCAATTGAGCCAGTGCCAGAAAAGAACTCTTCTGCTTGCATTGATGGCGTCTC
This sequence comes from Entomortierella parvispora, assembly GCA_963573315.1. NCBI lineage: Eukaryota > Fungi > Mortierellomycota > Mortierellomycetes > Mortierellales > Mortierellaceae > Entomortierella > Entomortierella parvispora. Next base: position 652,718 of record OY752145.1, read on the forward strand.
CACATCAGTAGTATCTGGGAAAAGATCGTCCTGGAACAGCTCTTTCTTTTGGCGAGGCACAGAGACACGGACGACCTCGACACTGTTATATGTCAAACGGTACATCTTGGCTAGCTCAATCTCTCGGACATCACAGTATTTCTTGGGCAAATAAGCAACATCTTGCTGCAACGATCCTTGTTCCAGACTAGCAACGTCCACAAACATAGTTTTGCCTGGCCCGAGGCTGTCCTTGTTTTCCAAAACAATCTCAAAATGGCGCATCACGCGATCTCCCCGAGCAGATATCCCAAGCACAGATGTATCGGGATCGTAGTGAGGGACAAGAATTCCAGGAGAAGTATCCATCTTTTTGGAGTCAATCGATCCACGCTTCAAATCATTTGCATCGAAGAGTAGAATCTCACGTTGGCTTCCCCTGCAGATCATAGAATGCAAGATTAAATTTGTGGACATGTCGCAGCAACCGAAGGAAAATAAAGTGTCCCTTCATTCTTACCTTCCAAAACCGACACTCGCAATCACATCCGACTCTCCCAACCAGAGCACTCGGCAGGAACGGAGACTATCGTGATTTGGCCCCTCTTGCAAAAGTTCTCCCGTGATTGCACTCCAGATTCGAATCTTTTTGTCTTTACAAACTGATGCAATCTTTGTGCCGTCATAATTGAAAACACAGCTAAAAATCTTTGGTATGAAATAACAATAAAACAAAAGAAAGGTTAGAGATATAATATCTCCAGGGGCTAGTCCAGTCCTCACATTGACCGTGACATACCGTGTCTTTATGGCCTTTGATAGTCAACTTCTCTTTTTGAGCCTTGAGATCCCAAAGACGGATAGTAGGATCATCCCGATCCATGGAAGCAGAAAGTAACACATCCTTGGCGCGAGGATGGAAAAGTACTAGAGAGATCTTCTCCATGGTAGGAGCTCCAAGAGTCCAGTCAGGCTTGGTCACAGGATTTTCCTTATCGAGACCATCTTCGGGCAGAATCCATCCTTTGATCTTTGTATCATCTGAAGCGGTCACCAGTAGATTAGGGTTGAAGGGATCAAACTTGAAGCCGCAAAGGTCGGATGAACAGACAAGGTAGGGTACTGCGGCGCCTACGCGGCCTGGCTCCGAAATTTTCAGAATGCCAACACGGCCACCACTTCCTTGAAGAGGCAAGGCTAAAAATTTGGAATTGACCTAAATGTTTTAAATCAAAGAATTAAGATATTAGACATGAAGGTGGAAGAACAACTGGTATGTGGTGTTATCAGCTGACCTCAATTAGATTGCACTCTGGAGTCGTGCTGATGCTCAATCCTTGGATATTCTCGAAGTGTAGGCCGGCGTGATAAGGCTTGAAAGAGAGAAATCGAAACTTTGAGCTCCTCTGAGTGGCGAGTCGTAAAGCCATGGGCGAAGCGGATGCAGAGCTTGGTCTAGATGTAGAAGGTGCTACCGGTGTAGTAGATGTCACCGTGGCGATAGGCTCCTTTGATGGCGTAGGAGTTGATACGATAGGGCTTGGGGCACTTGGCATCGTCTTTTCATGCTCGACCAAGACTGCTGCCTTCGGTCCCTCTGAGGTTGCATCTAAGACGACTGGTGAAGGCGCGGGTTTTGACTCTGCCGCCGATCCTGAAGCTGATGCCAGTTTCGGCAGTGGAACTGGCGATTGCACAGTTGAAGGCTGGGCTTTAGGGGCAGGGGCCACAGGAGCTACAGTGGAGGTTGGCTTAGAAGGAACAGCTCTGTCGCTGATTCCATTTTGCATCCAAACTGGCTTGCCAGCCATTCCTGGATCAAGGGACTCCTTTGGAACAACCCCATTTTCTCCCCCGAGCCATGCGGACGCTGTAGAGCCTGGTGTGGTCGACTTGGTTTCCGGGAAAATATCAGCATGGAAATCCAAGTAGCTCTATAGACATCATTGTACGTCTGTTAGCGTCTTCCTGAACCAATATCAGATTAGTGGCGCCATCTAGACATACCTTTCGAGGAATATTGACGCTGACAGGCCAAAGACTCGTGGGTGTTACAGTCAAGATTCGAACGATCTCTGTCTGCATGACATTCATAAGCTGTTTTGGCACTAGTGCTGCACCATTAACAGGTCCTTGAGCTGAGAATGCTGTTCCTTCCGTCATATGAGGTGCAGAGTCAGAAATTTCGATCCAGCGAATGATAGACTCTCCCCTCGAGGGAATAAACAGAATAGATGTATCCTCATCGTAAAGTGGTAGTGTGAGTCCAGAGGATGAATCCATGCGCTTCATTTCCAATGCTTTGCTGAGGTCTCCTGCATTCCAGACAGCAACTTCTCTTTCGCGCATCCTGTTGAACCCTACTGTCGCTAACATGTCCTTCTCGCCTAGCCATACTACCCGAGAGGAGCGATTTCCAGCATGACCAATCCCATCCTACGTTCAGTATGGGAGTTGTTAGGTCGACTCCAATAAAATCGTATAACCAAGGGTATTGTATAGGTACCTGAACAGAGGACTCCTGCATGCGGGGATCAAATACTCTAATTCGGGTATCTTTGCAGGTGGTGGCAAGCAACGTTCCATCCGCTTTCCAGGAGATACTGCTGACAGCATTCGGGTGGGTCAACGTGTAAGAGGGCGAGGTAAGAGTTGCTCCCTGATCCTTGCCAGATATATCCCAGATCTGAACGAGATTGTTTGACGCTGTAGCAATGATCTAGTCGAGCCAAGAGATGATGTTATTTTCCTGCAGGTCCATCTCGTCAGGAATCCGTCAGGTATAACAGGTGTTATTGTGAATACCTCGTTGGATGACGGATGGTGAACAATAGACTCTACGCTCTTTCCGGTCCCAGTGTTGATTGTGAGAACCAGCTCCGTGGAGACAGAATCGGCCAAGGAAGAAATCCGCCATACTTTGATCTAATCGAGTAGAAGTCACATATTAGAGGACACATCATCAGCCAATAAATTCTGGCTATAACTCTGTCTACCTCGCCATTCTCGGCACCAGTGATCAAGCAATTGGCATCGAAAGGACTGAACTCCCACTCAGAAACGCCGGAACCATGCGCGCTCAGTTGGTGAAAATCCTGTGAGATTCGACCGACAGTTCCCACTGGCAGAATACCGATGGATCCTGTGTACGACAAAAGAATGAAAAGGTTCAGTCGCGCGAACTTTTGAAGAGCAGCAAGCTGCCAGGCTGGCAGCGCGATCTCTTCCCATTACCGTTAATCTGCTTGAATGCGATCCAGGATCGACTGACTTTGACGAGTTGGCACGAGTCGGTAGAAACACTGGTAGACGGCTTGAGGTCCGTGTATGCATCCTAGAACCAGACAATCAGGCGGTTATTGACTGCGTTTTGAATGCATTTTGAGAATGACAGTGGGGCCCTACCTCGTGCTTGGCTGGCTTGCCAACGGCGTTCCTGTACTTTGAAAAGGAAGCAAAGAGTCTTCGAGACATTGCTTGATGGTGAGAATAGGAGCAGTCGGGAAATGAGGATGAGGGAGATGTAGACGAAGGAATGACAATGGCAGCGAGAAGGGAGCGGGTAGGAGGCGTGTGTGTATGAGGGTGAGAGAGAGATAGAGAAAGAGAGGTAGGAGCGAAAGCAACGTTGTTCTTTTGTAGCAGGAAGACAGAGACAGTGACGCTTTTTTTTTTCTCGACGATACTTTGGTGGCACACAGACAGACGGACGAAGAGCATCATGTCGTTTTCTGGGCGCATTTTCGCGCCCTCTGATTCGCTGTCGCCCTGGACCTGTCTGCTGGATGGATGGCTGTCTGTCTGCCTGTCTGTCAGCTTGCTGCTTGGTCCCCTGCTCGAGTGAGCAAGAGTAGCTTAGCTCCATCTCACTATCCACTATCTCACTATCTCACTATCTCGCTACCTCACCATCGTTCCTCTCGCTCAGATCTGCTCGCTTCGCTTGACACCATGGCTTCCTACGGCACCGCGAAACATGGTCTGGTCCCCTGCTCCACAGGGAAATTGACTTTGTGCAAAAACAGAGTGACCGTTCTTTTCTCTTTTTTTCTGCTTTCCCTGCTTGCCCCCCATCCTTCCCATCACCTAACCCCATCTCCCACACCCTCTCCTGCCTCAAAACCGCGACCTTGGATTTATCCTCTTCCTCCCCGCTCTCTAGTCAAGACAAATCCCCTCGAGGCTCCCTTTTCACCGCCAAGGATTCGACGCCCAGTCTACTGACATTTGGACAAGATATATCGACCCAACCTCAAACATAATCGACAATTCCGGCTTCTCCTCGACATTTAATCATACCCGCGGTACATCAACCCACGATGCCCAACTATGTCTCTCTGACCGAATCTCAGAGGAGAAAGATCGCTGTCTTCATCACAGAGTCGCAGCAGCAGGCCCAGCAGCAGGCTCAGCAGCAGCAGGTCGGCGGGGATGACTCTGGGTCCAGCTCTAATAATGCTGGTGGAGCAGGTGGCACCAACATCACAACCAATAACTCCATCTCGTGTAAAGAAATTGTCCAGTTCTGCAAGACTCGTTTTGGACTCACCATCTCCCTCTCCACTGCATCTCGACTTCGCTCCACTGCCACTGAAAGACTTTCGACAGAGCTTTTAAATCCTTCTGCAAAGCGCCACCGGTCTGTCAAGTTTCCAGAGTTTGAGAAGGCGCTGGTCCAGGAACTGAAGGCCCTTGAGCTCGAGCAACTTCAGATCCAGCAGGAGCAACAGCTCATGGCTAGCGCAGAGGCTGCGGGCGTCTTGCCAGGATTTGATTCTTCCCAGTTACCGCCCGTCATGACCTTGACTAGTGAGGCTGCGATCACACAGGTGGCGAAGGGCATTGCAGAGCGCATGGGAATCAGCGACGCAGATCTCGGATTGACCTCTGGATGGTATCACGGCTTCAAGAGGAGACATGGAATCAAACATCGCCAGTTCAAAGCTCGGTCAGGAAATGGTGGTAACAACAACGGCCCAACAGCGGGTGTTCTGGGCGCATCTAACGCAAACAACAGCCAGATCGCCTCAGGAGGATCGAACAATATGATGGATATTGGTGATGGAAGCGAGGAGGCCGACGGTGACGAAGAGATGGAAGATGCTGCACAAGAAGGAGCGGAGGATAACAATGTCAGGCGACCTGCTGGTGGCAGCGTGGCTATTTCCACCTCGTTCAATGCAGACCCTGGATCCAGTATGGATCCAAGCTCTAGCTCGTTCATGGACATGCGGTCGTTGGTTTCAACCGAAGGGTCTGCTGGGGACGCCAACGCGAGCTCAATGAACTCTCTTGCTTACCTTAAGGACCAGCTGCAGATGGCCAACATGGTGCTCCCACCCCGGGAAGCCTCCACTGGCAGCCCAAACCTACGCCGCCCCGAAGTGAAGAAGGTTCTGGCTGCCACAGCGAACGATGCTTTGGACGTTATCTCGGAGTATTTGCTTCAAAACGGTCAGATTGGAGCGACCAAGCTGCCGTTGGTGAAAGAGCTAAGAAAGTTCTTGCTTGCGCAAACAGAGATTGAGAATGGAACATCGAATGACAACAATGGACTTCTTCTCAGCGTTGGCGTATCCTCACTCGCCCCTGTCTCGGGTAATACTGGTAAGATGCCTTTCCTTTAAACATTTTCTTTTTCCTGCTTTCGAGAGATGAAAAGGTTGAGAAAAAATTGATGGCTTGACTGACCCATTTATGCGATTTGTAGATGCAGGATCTGTTTTTGTAAATAACTCGACCACAATTTCGACACACCCCAATACAGAATTGCCGGTGGTCGCACCACTTCCATTGTCGCAAGCAAGCTCGACCATCAATGGAGCAGATATGGTTCCTTTGTTGGAACAGGCACAGCGCGCACTCAATCTTCCCTCCACTGACCCTGCAGCCATGGCGGAGCTTATCAATAGCCACCAGAGACAACAGGCGCTGGTTCAGCTGCGTCAGCAGGAAGAATTGCACCACCGGCAGCATATGCAGCAACAGATTCAATTGCAGCAGCTGCAGCAGCAACAGCAACAGTTTCAACAGGAGCAGCAGCAACAGCAGCAACAACAACAGCAACAGCAACAACAGCAACAGCAACAACAGCAACAGCAACAACAGCAACAGCAATCTCAACAACAACAGGTCCAACAAACAGGGGAGGAGTCATTTCAATCTCTTCCATAATAAAATACTTGCTGACTACAAAGAAACCCAAAGAAAGAGAGTGCCCCAGTCCCTTCTACGTGTTCTACCTGCATGATGCAGATGCACATTTGAAGATATGCAACATCCGATTTTGGGCCACCCATATCTGAACGCCCGACCTCACTGCCCATTTCCATAATTGAACAGTTCCGAAAAGTGGTCACGAAACCTTGGGCGAGGAACAGAGTGGATCACAGGCGGGCGGGTGATGAAATCAAAAATAAAAAAAATTATTGGGCTGGCCAGGCTGGGAGAGAGAACAACAGGCTGACACACCCGAGACTCAGGCCGAGAAAGTGGGCAAAGCCGCAAAGGCCCAAGAAAGAGGGGCAGGTCACGGATTTTGCGAATGAGGCAAGCGACCTCCGAGAACCGCAGGACCTTGAGCCTAAAGTGGACAGTGCCACCAAAACGCCTGAAACCTCGCCTCTCTCGCCTCTCTTCTCTCCAATCGCTTTGGCCTCTATCCGCGTCCGTACTATCTACAAACCCATTGACACTCATGTCGTATGATGATTTGAACCTCGCTTTTTGCATATATAAATCCCATGGTGGTCTACACCCTTCCCTCTTTTTTATATCATCATCATCACTACTCAACTCTCAACCACTCTTCCAAAAGTCACTTCAAGCTTTCCAAGTAACCCAATCCCTTCTCCCTTTTCTACCACCACCACACACACATATCCATCATGTTGGGCGAATTCCTCCGTAACGCTATGCGCGGTATGAAGGCCCCTACCGAGGTCTACCCTTTGCTCACAGTCGTCGCCGGTGCCTCCATTGGCGGTACCTACATGGGCTTCCGCAAGCTCGTCACCGACCCTCACCTTCGTCTCAGCGCCCAGCGTAACGCGAAGTAAAGATGAGTTCCTGGCCTGTGCACTTCATTCGTCCTCGGACAAGCAAGAAATCCAAAGCGAAACCGACACAACTCTCCTCTTCCTTCCGTTCCGCCTTCCCACTACTATCATGAGGGACTACACCTTTTAGAACAGGCCATTACAGCCTCAATAATAGTGCCGCTACTCAATAATCAACCACCTCCCCTTTCATCTTCCTCTAAAGACATGGCGCGTCGTTTTGTCCGCTGTTGTCTGTTGTAAAATAAAACCAAATTTTTATCAGTTATTTTTTATTTTTTATTTTTTATCCTGTCGACTTTCATTGATTACCTTTACGGGGATAAATCATAAAAATTAAAATGCGGTAACCGCACGCGTCCAATCAATCGTTCGTTCCTCTCTCTCCTTCCATTTCATTCAATCACATCATGAAGCTCTTGACTGTCCATGCGGCGGTAATGCTGCTTGCCATCGGCACAGCTTCGGTCTCGGCCGATGCCCCATCCACACCCTCGGCCACCCTTCTCCGTCATCGCCATTCCTTCTTTTCAACATTACCTGAAGAGCCCTCAGACGAAAATCTCAAAGTGTCGCGGCATCAGGTCCAAATCTTGGGACTCAACGGCTTTCGGGAATGGGAGGTCAGAGGCTCATTAGACAGCATCTGGAAGGCATCTGGAAAGGCAAGTGAAAACATAAAGCATCATACAGCCTTGAGACTGTTGCATTGTCCTGGGATTGCTGAAGAACTAAATCTAATGTTGCTGCTTTGACAACAGATCGCTCAACTCGGTGGCGTGGACGCGTTACTAGAGGGAAAAGTCCATGTGCAATGGTATGACAACCAGGCGCCTTTGCTTCGACCCCCATTCACACCAACTTTTGTCCCTGGATTTCACCTTGCCGTTAGCAGGTACAGTAGCCAGCTTGCTTGAGGACGGATGCAGATCTATTGCGCCGCTTGGATACTGACCCCCCGGGATGTATATTTCTCCGCCCAAAACAGCGACGACTACACGTCCACTTGGAGTACAATCTGCCCGGTCTTGAAGGAGCTGGTTGGCGGTGTTGATTGCCGCGACGCAACAGAGCTCAATGATAGCAGCGGAAACACAGAGGTCCGCGGAAAGGATCTGATCGCCATCAACAAACACCAATACATCCACAGGACTACAGCACCCGAGACCTTCCGTGCCAACTCTTCAGCGCTGGAGACCCTTCTCTCACAGCAACGACAATCCGGATCATCAGATACCCCTGCATTGATTGACCTTGTGTTGGACGGGCAGTCGGGAGTGGTCTTGAAGGTGGTTTGGCCCGTCGGGAACAGCAATCGCAACAAGGAGACGGATACTCAGAACACCGTCAGCATTTCCTTTGACGAGAGATTTGATCAGGTGGTGGAAGTCGGCTGGTTCTACCGCGAGATGACTGAACAGGCACACATTGTCCACGATCATTATTTGGGCGCTACAGTGACTATGGATGCTGAGGGCGAAGAGGTTCGGGAGGCAATGATCCAGACTCGAGCATCCGTGTTCCCTCCTCACAAGCGTGACCTTTCTTCAGGAGCAATTCGACTTCAAGGACATGGATATACCTCAACCATGAGCCCCGCTCAAACATTCCATCCACACTCGGTCACGACTATTCACTCGAATCCATACATCGAAGACACCACAGTAGGATGCGATCTCCATATCCTCCAGGTCTTGCCCCCTGGCATCTTTGTGGACCCATTCCAGCTGGAGGGACTAGCTCCTGAGATTGGAAAGGCGATCGTGTTTGGAGAGACCGATCTGGAGAAGCCTGTGGGCGTCGTAGAAGGATGGGGAAGCTTGGTGATGGTCAAGGTCCAGCCAGAAGATTCGTCCGCAACTTCACGCTGGCAAGCAGGAAACAACAGCAAGTCGGAAACAGGATCAAAGAATACCCAAGCCGTAGGCGCAGGAACTTTTACAGCAACGGTAGACATTCCCATGCACATGCGATACCAACCACCCGTGGCAAAGGACAGCAATGCAACGCACGTCGATGTGTCCGTACCATGGCCTATCGTGGCCTGGGCTTGTCCTGTTGATTCATCCGAGGATGTGGCAAACTTGGAGGCGAAAAAGTTGTTCCAGATTCCTTCGCTTCCCTTGAGTCTGTTTTCATCGTCCTTATCCAAGGACGGATCGCCTGTGGATTGGAGATTCGTGTTGCCTGACCCAATTCCTAGACATTACCCCAAGGCACATGTTTCCGTTCCTGTGGGTCGATTGGAGGATTTGGGCATTGTTCGCGCGGCGACCTTTGTTTTGGCGGCCGCGGGCACTTTGATGGTGTCCTTGGCCTTGGTCAAGGCGGTGTCGAGACGCCGGTCTGCTGGCTCGAAAAAGCAAGATTAAGGCAATTAATTTTGATAGAAAAAAAAATAACAATGATATATATACGAGTTTACCCATTCTCACGCTGTGCTAAAACCTCTCCCCCTTCACACGGACACGAAACAGCGGCGCGAGCAGACCGCTCGCGCGTTCGTGTGTTCGTGCGTTTGCCTGCTCCTGCTCGTGTGTTTTATTGTTTCGTGCATTCGATTGTTCGCGCGTGTTTCTTGTGTGCTTTTTTTTGTGTGTTTTGGAGGAATCAAGGGAAAAAAAGGCGACATTCCGGATTAACCATTTTGCACAGGGAAATGTCAAGGGGGAAAGGGGGGATGGTAATGACGATTGTACCTCATCCATTGCAACGAAAATTGATCTGGAGGACAAATATCTCCTGAATCGATATGGCGGGAGAACAACTGTTGACCAAAATCAATTGCTCCGCTCGATCAAACGGCGTCCCCTACGTCGACAATTGGAATGACAATGACTGGGCTGATGAAAAGGCAAAAAGATGACAGATTGTAAAGAATGGGATCGGCTCAACATGATGGTGGTGGGCGGATGGGGTATGTCGTCCTATCTGAGGGATCACAAGAATTGTCACGGCTGCAAGGGACGTACGAGAGATCGATCTAGGCGGAGATGAAGATCAAAACCGCCAGGTGGGAAAGGTTCGACTCTTTCAAAAAAAAAACAAAAACGAGGGTCAGAGGTCAAAGATTGCCCACGACAAGGTTTGTATTGCATATGAGTGGAGACAGACAATGTATCCATGATCAATCGGTCATCCTTGTCGTGCATGCAAGGGAGCAAAGGGATAACGGGTTGATAATGCATCGTTATGTATCTGAGCAGCGTAAAAGGGACTCTTTGCCTTGACATGGGTATCGTGTGAGTAACTAGACTCGTATGGCTGCCTTTCTTTATTCATCACGGGCATGGGGCTCTCAAGGCACTCACCATTGCACATCATATTTGAGGCCCATTTCCCCCCCAGGAGAAAAAAATTTGAGATCGTGCCTTTGATAAGAAATCATTTGTGTTACCAAGGGATACGTTTTGTTTTTGAACGCGACTTTTTTGGATCCGTTTTCTCGTCTTTCCCGTTAGTCTACGCTCAATAGGTCGTTTGTTGATTTGTGCCCCACCCCTGGATCACAAAACCACCATTGCATGTTTTGTCCACGGGACAACCGATTTTGATTCTCAAAAGTTGTTTTGACAAGAGCAGAAAGTGAGAAGAACAAACAAAACAACATTCATTGATAATCCAATCAAAAGCGTGCGATCGTAGAGAGAGGGATGAGAAAGTGCTTGGGTCAAGCAAGGGGTTGAGCGCGCGAACAAGACCCGGAAAGTTCAAGTCAACAGAGTGTCCTGAGCCCTCCTTTTGAAAGTTCAAGGACTCTTTACCCTCGGGTAAAGAAAAACATTGACCCATTTGTTGCAATTGTAGGCTTTTTGACCTGAATTTTGTTCAATTTTCTTGTTTTCTATTGTCTTTTTCTTCTTATTTTGCTTTGGCCGTGGATGTTCCGTTCTCTGTTCTTACAATCAAAGACTTGATCTCAATTGCTTTTGTGTGGCCTCAATGTCAGCACTTTAAACTGTACGACTCAATTGAATTTTGAAAGTGAACATGTATATGGTTCAGCTGACTGCAACAACAACTGGATGGCCACTGAAGAGATACGGGGCTTGTCGGCGTCGCGCTCTAGACTTGCTTCAAGTCATGGGGCGAAAAGAGAGCCTGATTGTCGACCCTTGCATCCTCCATCCCTCACCTTCCCTCCGTCTTAACTTCATAACTTCATTCATTCAATTGAGGTGGTACCGTAGCACGGTACTATCTCATTGTTGATGTTACATTCGAGTCTGCTGCCACTGCGGTCAGGCACATGTACATTTTTCCCTGTAAGGTATAGTCCGTGTTCTAAGAGATTATCGGAAGGCCCAGCTCCGTTGACACTTTGTTGACGCCAACGCACGCAGGAACAAAAAAGCGAGAAACAAACCTCATCCAAACGCCAAAGAAAGAGCTTGCTCATTGTATTATCTGGAACCTTGACAGTTTTTGCAAGGTCTTTTGCCAAGATTGAACCCAGATAGCTTTGAACCATTTCATCCGGAGCGAACGTATAAATACCTCGAGTGCCCTCCACCTTTCTGGCTCCTACGAACCCTTCAGTCTCATCTCGATCTTCACATCCCTCCAGCGGCTCATTCCATTCTCTATCCTTTGGATACACCACACCTACGATGAAGTCTTTTATTACCACCGCTGCAGTTGCTCTTTTCGCAGGTCTCTTCACGGTCGCCACCGAGGCCCACATCTCGTTCCGTTACCCTTGCCCCCGCCGTGGCGCCTACGCCGAGTGTCCCCAGCCCGACGCCAATGATTGGGATCTGATCGACTATAACATTCGATCGCCCGTCGGCAACCATGTAAGTCAGAGACTGAACGTCGAAAGAACGCAGAAAAAAAAGGAGTCGGCACGATGGTCAGGTCATGTGACAAACGCGTCTCTAATGATGAGGCATTTCTTTTTTTTTTTTTTGGCTCTCTTTCCGTTTCTTCCATTGTTCTTCTTTCGAAAAATCCCTCATCACGACACAAACGCGTCTACTACGGATCTCTGCGCCACTTGTGCTGTGCTTCTGCCATGTTTTTTCCTAGGATGCCATCGCGAGCCCTATCCCCAAGTGGCCGTCGTCTTTCAACGGTACCCGCCCTACATTGGTGGCGGGTCAGACCGTGCAGGCCTTGATGGACATTGGTGCCCACCACAACGGCGGAAGGTATGATTATCTTGACCTGCTCGCTCTACTATCGACAATCTCCCCTCTTTGTGCCATATCTTTGATATCATTCTGACCCCTTACTCATCTCTTTCCTTTCGCTCTCTCCACCCTCCAGCTGCCAGTGGGCCCTCTCCTACGACAACGCCACAACCTGGGTTGTCTTCCAAGATTTCTTGCTCAACTGCATGTTGAACGCGACTAACGGTGAAACTTTCACCTTGCCCTTCACCCTCCCAGCCTCGACTCCCTCTGGACCTGCAATCCTGAACCTGTTCTGGAACAACAACGAGGGTAACCGAGAGTTGTACTCGTCTGTTGCTGACGTGATTATCCAAGGCACCAACGGTGGTACATTCTCGGGTCTTTCCCCCTTGATTGCCAACTATGGACCCAACTCTCCCTTCATTCAGGAACAGCCATTGGCTAACGGTGATTATGGTCAAGCCTTGTTCGCGGCCAGAACACCCATCTCGGTTACTGTTCCCCCGGTCCAGGTTCAGAAGCGTCATTGGTTGAGCCGTCGCTTGGTTCACGAGGACGAGTACTAAAGGACTCGTGTCTGTATGAACAGAGAAAACACTCGAATGGACGAACCCTCTCTCTCTCCCCCTCTCTCTTTCTCTCTTTCTCCCAGGCGAAACAGTGTGGTTTGGGGGTGAAGAGTGACACTGCGAGGCTCCAGAACAACTCCGTTATTTATCCTACTATTTATTCTTCATCTTCTTTACCATTAACAACAACAATAACAAAAAACATGCGCCAATCATGGTAGGGCTTTGATAGCCCGAAAAAAGCTATCTGGAATACTCCTTTCTTTCTTTCAAAAATAAAAAAACCTTTCAATTATATATTTCAAGATTAGGTATAGATGTATAGATAGGCCGCTTTTTTCTTTTCTGTTCTATCAAAACATGTTCTTCTTTTTTAGATTTTCTCCTGCTCCACGACTTCTTGCATATCAGTGCCGTCAATAGTAGGGATCTCTGTCTTGTCTCCTGCGGAAGAAGGGAAATCCTCACCGGCTTCCTCCACATCAATGTTGCTGACGGGGCCCTTGAACCAATGACGGGCGTTGAAGTACCAGTTGCCAAAGATGTAAATTGCAGCTGTGGCCACAATCACTACCGTGTAGTTCATGTTCTGGGCCGTTACTGGTGCAGCTCCAGGGAGGACAAACAAAACTGTAATGAAGCAGATCCAGATACAGGCAGTCCATCCAATGAGGGGGCTCCACTTGCCCAATGAGATAGGACCAGGCTCGAAAGAGTTGCGTGCAAAGGTTAATCGGCAGAAAGTGGGGAGACCTACAAAGGAAATAGGAGATACGTGTTAAAATCCAATGGTGGTGAATAGAAAAACAAACCCTCCTCCCGCTGTTGTTCATCTTACCATAGGAAATGTAAAGACCGATAGTGGCGATACTGGTAATAGCCGAGAACGCAGCGGCGTTGATCAAGTACAAGAGTCCCAAGAGAGCAGAGACGAAGCAAGACAACCAAATGGCCCAGACAGGACTGCTCAATTGAGGATGAACCTTGTGCAAGTATTTGGATCCAGGCATGGCACCATCACGCGAGAAAGCATAGATCATACGAGAGTTGGCTGTGACCGAGGCATTGCCGCAAAAGAATTGGGCCAACAACAAGATGCAGAGCAACAGCACAGCACCCGTCTCCCCCACAGCGTCCAAAAAGATTTGAGCGATTGGGTTTCCGGTTGGGGAGTTCAAGACATTGTTAATGTTTTGAATACCAAAAGTCAAAGCCAACAGATAGGCGAGACCGGCGACAAAGGAGACCGCGACGGCCATCAAGATTCCAACAGGTCCAGCAACATCGGCATTCTTGGTCTCCTCTGTCATGTGAGCGGAAGCATCATAACCGGTCATGGTGAACTGAGATTGCAAGAGACCCAATAGGACAACCTACACATTGAGAAAACAACAATGGTGTACAGTCAGGTATTCTGTCAAAATGGCAGATGCAATGTGACAGAAAGAATTTTGGTTCCTGCAGATTGGCTTACATAGACAGAGCTGCTCCAGCCAGTGTTGTTGATGAACCCTGTGAACACAAACGAGGCCGTGGCCTTGTCCTTGGCCTTGACCAAGAGAGTGACCAAGATGATGACGATGCCTCCGATATGGACCCAGACACTGATCGTGTTCATGATGGCAATGAGCTTCACCAGGAAGGTGTTGATCAATCCGTGGAGGATGAGGATCACGAAGTAGATCAAGACGACCTGCCAACGCTCGTAAACCCAGTCCGTCGTCAGCGAGATGACCGAGCACAACAGCAACGCCAATCCGAAATCAATACCGGCTGTACATCCAAACTGACCAAGCAAGTTCCACCATCCAGTGACCCATGCAAAGAATGGCCCGTGTTTTCCTGCCAATCGACTGCTGTAAAAGTAAAGTCCACCACCTGCAAGAATAAAAAAAAAGGAAGACTTGTCAGTGCTCACGCTTTTCTGGCCTGGGTAACCAACCAATCCTTCGTCCTCTCAAGCTGCGCCAGAGTCCAGCCCCTCACACGACCGGATCGGCACTCTTTGAAAATGCAAACTCGAATAGAGTTGAGAACCCTCAAGAAACTTGAAGAAAGTAAGATGATGTGGCCTTCCCTCTCCTCCCCCCACCTTTTTTCTCTTATCTTGGTTGCTTCTGAACATCGCCCTCTTCAAGGATCTCTTTCGATTTCATTTTCAGCTCTTGCTTGCCCGAGTCATCCAAACTGTCCACACTACTGTCCACACTGAGCACCATCAACAGTGTCGTCTCTGTAATCTTTCTCTCCTGGTATTTCTCCCACGGGGTGTCTTTTAAAAGTGAAAAGAAACTCACTGGTAGGGTATGAAGAGCAGATCTCAGCCATTGAGGCAGCAACACACATGGACATTAGGGACACAAAGACCTAGAAACAAGACAAGGACGATCAGATCTGGTTAAACAATGATATGACATGCTTTTAACAAGACGACGAAGGGGATAGCAGTAGCGGGTCAATATAGATAGGAGAGATTACCCAACCCCAGATGATGACGGCAGGTCCGCCAGAGTTGAGGGCTGTGCCGTAGAGGGAGGTCAACCCGGTAAGGATGGAGACGATGGAGAACGAGACCGAGAAGTTTGTAAATGAGGTCAACTCGCGCTTCAGCTCTTGCTTGTAGCCGAGTTCGCGGAGACGCTCCTCGGACCGATCGATCTTGGCGACCTTGGCTTCCTTCATGGTGGAGAGTTATGAAGACGGGAGATGAAGGAGAAGGAGAAGAGAGCTCAGGGAAGGAAACAGAATGGAGGCGGAGGGAAGGGAGGAGGAGAGGAGAGGAAAGAGGAAAGAGAGTGACCTAAAGAAAGAAAGAAAGAAAGAGGAAAGAGAGCGAGCCTGAACAAAAAGAAAGAAAAGGAGGAGGGTGGCACCCGCGGCGGCGAATTGGGCGCTCACGAAGGAAGAGGAGCAAAGGGACCAAGGAAACCTTAAGCGCACATACACACGCACGCACACGACGACCCGCATGTTTGCTGCCTGCGTCGTTGCTTCGTTGCTCCTTGGCCTCGGTCTGTTTGCTGCCAAAGTGCCAACGGACGGACGGACACATGCACCACCTGTCTGCCGACTCACTCTCGTCCTCCTCCTAGTCCAATCCAAAGCTCGAGATAGATACTTTGTCCTTTGTATCCCAGGCCCCCACTCGCCACCCAGAAACAACAAACACACTATACTCCACTTGCGCAGGCCTGGGCTGCACTGCATCCACACCTTGCTCGGCACCTGTTTGCAGTATGGAACCGTGTGCTTTCTAGCCAGGCCATGTGTATGTCTGTGTTCGTTCTTCTTTGTGTCCGCAAGAAGGATTGCCATCCCGCGTCATTTGTTCCTTCTTTCCTTCTCTTCTGTCGCGATCAATTGCTGTTGGTCATCTTTCTGGTAGCCGTCCTTCATTCATCTGGTAGATACTATAGCTCCTCTGTCGGACAATTTAACTTGGCTTTGCCCGACTTCTCCACACAAACCTGTTGGCTATTTGTTATGAAATCAGAACTTTTTTTTCTTTCAGTCTTGTCACTCTTGTGTTCCTGCAATCCCTTTGCTCTCTCTCTCTCCTCTTCTCTTCTCTGGACCATGTGTCATATCTCGCTTTGGCTTGCCCTACAGTGCAGCTGTCCCACACTCTGCAGGCACTGGCTTCCCAACTGGTGTCAGGGGCACGTTGCCAGAAAACAAGAGAGAGAACGGCACCACAAAAGGGCTTTGTCGCACAACAAACAGACCGCTCACGGTGTCTCTCTCCAAACCCTCTCTTTCTTTTCTGCTGTTTGTTTGCATCAGCTGGTCCCCATGTACTCTTTTTTTTTTCTGCGCTTCTTTTCAAAGTGAAAAGAGTCCATCCTCGCCGTCCCGCTTGATCGCCCCCCCCCCCTTCATTCTTTTCCGCGGGCTGCCCGGCTTGACCTTTGGTCCAGTGTGCCACTCTGCTTACTATCTATCATCTTTCTCGACATTTCCTTCCCTCCTACTCCTCTCGGTCCTTGACACTCCTGGATCCCTGTGCAACATCCAACCACAGCCGCCGGTTCTGTAAACCAGAATCAGCTCACAAGAAACAATACCAGACCAGCAAAATAGAAACAAACACGCTGTAAAGACCAACTAACAAACACCTGCTCCCTCCCTTCCGTTCTCCCTTCTTTTCCGTACCGGTGCCTTCATCTCTCTTCCCGTCCCTTGTGACTACAACATGTTTAGCCCAGTTAATAATGACCAACAGTTTCTCCGCCTATTCTCCTTTCTTCAAACCGACGCGTTCTCTAGATCAACAAAAGCACAAGACAAAAACAAATAGACTCTAGAAACCACCAAATTCATCACCTTCTCCCCCCTCCCTCCTTCCTCCTGTACAATATTTTGCAACATGTATTTTATTTATTCGATCCTCACTGACATGAAAAATACTCATATCTTTAGCTTCCATTGCAAAATTGAAAAATTACTGCATGTCCTCTTCCATGTCATCGTGTCCATGGTCAAAGAGATAGTTGGCTGCCATCTCCTCATCACGGTCGCATGCCAAGAACGCTTCAACGGCTGTCTGACGGTTGAATCCGAGGCTCTCCAACTAGAAATGTAAAGAGATGAACAAGTAAGTACACCTCCACATAATTTAAAAAAAAATCCCATTCCTTCTTCGTTTCGAGTGGATGCACATACGCGCTGAATCGCCTCCTGCTCCTCCTGAGTGACATAAATGTGGTTTCCGCCTCCTTGTGGGTTGCCATCCTCAGCTTCACCTCCTTCGTTGAGAAGTTGCAGGAACGCCTGCTGGTTTTGGCTAATAAGCTAAAACAACAATAACAAAAATCCAGTGGAAAATATGAATATACATCAAACTGGGAATATTGTTGACCAAAATCGGGAATGGATTGACATACCTGGAGCATCTGAGGGTTGGACTGACCGAGTTGGACCAGCAGGGGCTGCAGCAACTCTGGGTTGTTCTGTACCAACTCGCGGATCTGCTGAAATTGGGGCTGGTCTCTCAAGAATGCCAAACTCTCGACGTCTCCTGCTCCTCCCTCGGTATGTGCTCCTTGACGAGCGCTAGCTGCTGCTTGAGCAGCTGCAGTGAACAGGTTCTGAGGTTGATTAGAGGCAGGGGCGGTGGCAGCGGCGGTGGCAGCGGCAGCACCAGTGGCGGGCGCAGCGGCACTTGAAGAAGGGGCAGCAGCAGCGCGAGCTGGTGGAGGCGCAGTCTCCTGTCTGAGGTGGTCGGGAATACCCTATAGATTGAAAAGAGTAAAAGACAACTTTAGTCTAAAGAACTTGCTTCCTCCTCAAAATTTTGGCACATTCTATCGGGCCCAAAACCACATACAGTCATCAAGTATTCAACGGCTCTGTCGGGATTGTTGAAACTGGCTCTCATAGCCAACATGCACTCTTCTCTTGGGAAGCCCATCTCCATCATGCCCTGGATAGCGGTCTCAAAGTTGGATCCAGTCACTATGATAACAAGTAGATGGAAAACAATTAGTATACGACTGAGAGAGATCATTCGGCCATATCTTTTTTTCAGAAAAACGAAGGCGTACAAAGGGCGTTGTCTGCAGAAGTGGGGGGTGCTGGCTCGGTCGAAGCGGCAGGGATAGGGATTTCGCTCAGGACAGGTGCAGCAGTCGGAGCAGCGGCAACAGGTTCAGGTTCCACATGAGTTTGAGTAACAGGTGCAGTTGGAGCAGGGGCTGTAGCTGGGGTCGATGCAGCGGCGGCAGGCTTGGAAGACGAGGCGGGAGAAGCCTTGGCCTGGATAGAAACAAGATTAAAGGACAATAAAAGCACGGTTGAGTGGCTGCTCGGAAAGCAAAGTGTAGATTTCTCTCCTGTGCCAATGTCTATGTCCCAAGATGTCCGCGATGTATCCGTACCTTGGTGACCATGATGACCAGGAAGTCCTTCTCCGTGATGTTGTATTGAGAGACGGGGTTCTCATCCGCAAGAATTTTACCTGTGGTGCGAACACATTTGAAGAAGAAAAAAAAATTAGACCACCTGCCACGCGTCCAGTCTGTTCCCCCCAAGCGAAGCGCTTCTTGGTGCCCTCAAATGTTTATCTCCAGAGAATTGCGTTCTTGCCTGAGAAAATCAATTTTTGGCTGCTGACGGGATGTCCCTGCTGCTCTGCAATCTTTTCCTTGACAGTAAGGACCTACGACGAAGAGAGAGAGGGCATGGTAAGTCTACATATTCCAAACCGCAGCCCATGCTTGGCTTGCTCGAGGATATTCAGGTCGAGGTCAAAGCAGGAATCCATGGCAGCAGGGAGACCAGTGGCCTTTTTCAAGGCCAAGTCGACATGGGCAGGTGCATGCTGCTGCGGCGGCGGTCAAGAGGTTGGGTGCATGTGGACAATGTTACCTTGTCGGATTCGTCGACCTCGACCTTGAAGGTCTCCTGCTTTAGAGTCTTGACGGTGATGAGCATTGCTGTTGGTTCCTGGAGTACGGGTGACAGTGATGGTGGTAGTTGTGGTTGTGGTTGTGGTTGTGGCGCAGAGCGGAAAGTCGAACTGGGCGGGAAGGAGGGGACAACAGGACGAATGGATGTAGAAAGAAAGTAAAAAAAAAGAGAGCAGCGAGCGAGCGCGTCCTGCTGCTGCGACTCTGTGCATTGGCACCAGACGTGTCTACGTCACCCGGTCGATTTTTTTTTTTTTTTGACACTCTCTGCACACTGACACACTGCACACCTGCACCCACCTGTCAACTGCACACATCACACTCTCTCTCACACACGGTCGCCACCCGTGCAGTCACAAAGGTCCTTCCTTCTTGCCCTCTCTTTCTGAGAAAGACCATCCCTTGACCCGACCGACCATACAGACACACCTTACTCCAGCAACCCAAACCACCCGACCCAGGTACGCGCCATATGCTGCCTGCATGCATCCATGCTATTACTACTGCCACTGCTGCTACTACCCCCGAACGAAATACCACTGTCCTGCATTCCTCTGCACCCTATTCAGTCATGCTCCTCTCCTCTCCGCTCTGCAATGCAGCCCCTCACCATAACTACTCAATCCCCTCTAGGAACCTCAAGAAACGCCACCAGCACACATTGAAACAAATGGCTGACCTTGACGCAATCTACAACGCCTACAACGAGATCACGGATGCTAAAGAGAATGCATCCCAGGTACATGCACAATCTCCATGCTCGGAACCAGTCTCGCGACATGCTCGTTTACCTCTTTGTCTTTCTAACGTGTTGTCAACCCTTCGAAAAATAACCTAGCATGAAAACGCCTATCTCACCATTGTCACGGCAGCGCAGGGATCGGATGGGGCAAAAAGACTTGCGGCACAGTACGAAATATTCAAACTGCTATCTAACAATCAACAACAGCTGTTTCAAGAGACTAATCTTCGAACGACCGCGCCACCCTCTAGATTCATGCCTGCGTTCTTCAGGCACTTTCCTTCTCTGCACAGCAAAGCAATCGACGGCGTATTTGACCTTTGCGAGGATGAATCACAACTGGTATGGCACAACACAATCTACTCTGCCCATGCCCAGCACCTGGATCTAACCGTCCGCGTACCTATCTTGCTTGACTTCAAACAGATTCGACAGTCCGCCATCAAGAGCCTCCCCTCATTATGCAAGGACGAGCAAAGCCATACAATCAAAATCGCCGACGTCCTTTGTCAGCTCCTTCAACTTGGTATGACCTTGAGCGACCCTCGGGAAACATTTCATCTACTCGTAGACTTTGAGGTTGCTAACCTCTTTTCTTTTGAATATGGACACAGATGATCAGGACCTCGTTGTTGTTCAGGGAGCGCTTCAAACGTTACTGATCCAAAGCCCACGTGGTAAACACCGTGCCAATAGACCAGTAGATTGTTGCCAACCCAGCGCCGTGTTGCATTCTAACACCCCTGTTTGATTTCTATAGAGGTGCTGGCCGTCCTGTTCCGTCAGGGCGTAAAGGGAACGGATTTGCGGGAGCGAACTCTGGAATTCATCACCACCAACGTTTTGGCTTCAGCAGACACTCTTTTTAAAGACCCAGAAATCGAACTCTTTTTCCTGGAAGAAATGCAAAAGGTACCAAAAGGGATTGTGTCGGACGCAAATTCCTGCCATCGGCACATGCGATACCTTCACTGACTTGTCTTTGCATGTAGGCCATGGCGTCAGTGTCAAATACGGAACTGGAAACATTTGCAAAGATCATCATGCGAACAAAAGCTTATAAATCCGGAAAGCTGGACTTGGCCGGACTGCTGAATATTTACATCCACCACATTACCTCTGAAACCCCATTCAACGTATGTTCGATTCGTTCTCTCTCTATATCCAATGGATGCAAGTTCTCGACATTAATCTCGGATATATTTTATGTTTTTAGCCAAGCGACCCAGAGTCTGTCAAGCGCGTACTTGTCGCTGGAATGCTGTCAGGGCCATTGTTGAAGGTAGTTGACTTGGTCCTCAACCATGTACAAGTACCTGACTTGTGTAGACGCGTGCGTGCGTGTATTAACCCTTTTTTTTTCATCACAACAGCGGACTATCTCACCAGAGCCGATCTTGAACTTTTTCGCCTCCAATATTCTCCCTCCCGCCTCTTTCAGCCGCCTGACGGACAAACAAAAAGCACCTGTCCTTCGAATTTACGCCGATGCTTTGATCACAGGAATTCCTCCTGCATCTGCGTACAAGCCTGCGGGGGAGCTTGTGGCGAATCTTTTGGTGGTAGGTCCAACATTGAGCCGATTGCACAGTCCATCAGCCACGTTTCCTAACTCGACCGTTTCTTTTTTCTTTTTGATGTGCGCTTCTTTAATAATAGAACATTGTACCCCTGGAGCAAGATGACG
Source organism: Entomortierella parvispora (assembly GCA_963573315.1). Classification (NCBI taxonomy): domain Eukaryota; kingdom Fungi; phylum Mortierellomycota; class Mortierellomycetes; order Mortierellales; family Mortierellaceae; genus Entomortierella; species Entomortierella parvispora. The sequence continues at coordinate 674,295 of OY752145.1, forward strand.
CACTCTCCACAAAGTTTCCGCAAATTGAATGCCTTACCAATGCCCTCTACTTTGTGGCCACCAAGGTTTGAATCCAATTGTGTAACTGGACACATGGAGTAAGTCTCGGTCTAAACTAACATACCGTGCCTGAATTTTTCAATTCTCAAATTTGCAAACAGGAACACGACTCTCTTGACAGGGAGGACCTCATTCCAAGGTAAATATTTTAAAGGCAACGGATGGCGACGGATGGTGTACAGGAATTGATCTGACGAACCCTTGCTAAAATGTACTCTTTGACATGTACAGATTCCGCACACTTTACGTGGCATCGCAAAACCAACTCTCGGCCTTGAGGCAATCTGTTGCGGTTGAAAAGACAAAGAAACCTGAGCAGGAGGCGGTGATCAAGAACCTTTCCAGGACCATTCAGATGCACACCAACATCCACTCGGCAGTAAAGGTATGGAGAAATGAAGGATGAGGTTTGACATTGATATTCTTTGGCATGTCGGCCAAAACCACTGACCAATTATATTTTTTTTTTCTTGTTCGTTTTACCTCAGGAATTCATGAGACCCAGGAATCTCAGGAGTACAAAGATCACCCTGCACCCATCCTGGAACCCGATTCCTGAACCGGTGAAAGCGGAAAAGGTGGTAGATGTGGCCCAGCCTACGTCTTTGGCCGCCAAAGTGGCCACAGCTACGCCATCGAAGGCAGGACCTTCATCATCAAAACCAACAGGGCCGAAAGCTGGAGCCAAGGCTGGACCAAACAAATCCACAACAGGGCAGAAACAGGGGTCACAGCAACAATCACAGCAGCAGTCAAGCACCAACAAGCGCAAGGCAGACCAAGAGCAGGCCGCAAAACCAAAGAGACCAAAGATTTTGCGACGCGGTACCAATGCAGGGGGTTCATCACCTGGACACAGCAGCCCAAGTGGAAACAATAGCAACAAGATGTCCAAGCAATTGACGAGTCAACAGCACCAAGGATCTCAACACCAACACCAACACCAACAACAACAACAACAACAACAACAACAACAGCAGCATCAACAGCAGCAGCAGCAGCAGCAGTCCAAACATCAACAGTCCAAACAGCAACAGGCATCATTCAAGCAACAGGCACCGCATGCTCCGTTGGTGTCGCAGTCATCTCAGCGCAAGGGGAATGGCATCTCCAGTGGTTCACGTGTACGGTCAAGTCCGTTTGAAAACCGACGTGGAAACGGCAACAGTGGAGGAGGTCGAATCAGCTTTTTGCAGCGGTGATATCGTGACACGGCAAAGGAGAAGAGTACCGTACTTGGAGCATAATTTTTTTCGCGAATGGCAATAAAGACAGGCACCAGAGCCGGCCAAAAGACGAATAGAATAGAATAGAGCAAGGGAGGTGAGTGTCGGTGTCGAGTATGGCTGACTGATGGTGATGGCGAGCCACAGAAGACAAACAAAAGGAGACAGTTCTCCTTCCCCACTTGCCCTTGCCCCTTCCCACCCGTGGTCGCTGTTGCAGTCGTGGGAGGGACAACGAAGGGGCTGACTGGCTGACGAACAGACTGACCACCTGCGTCCTGGGCTGCATGGTAGGGCAAGCCTGGTACGGCAGTGCAGTTTCAGGGCAGCAAGACCAGACGAGACGAGACGACGCGCGGCAAGGTGCGGCGTGGTGTGGGAGTGTGTTTGTAATAAACAGTCGTAGTGGAAGTGGTCGTGGTATGTAGTTGATAGTGGGTGGCATTTATTATAGCAGTGGTAGGTGCATGCTGTGAATGTGCACAGTGCTCGACTCGACTGCGACAGGGCGGGAATCCAAAAAGAAATCAAGCAACCCGATGTGCCGTTCTTTTCTCTCTTCGCTCTTTTCTCACTCTCGGTCCTCTTTCCTGTCCTCTTGTCCTCTCTCTTTCTTGTCCTCTCTCTTTCTTCACTCTCTCATTCTCTCATTTCCTCATTCTCTTCTTTATTCATTCTCTCTTTCCTCTCTTCCCTCCCCTCCCTTCCTTGCATTCCCACCCCGCCCCCTTCACCGCCACCGCCACGCGATAGAACCCCGCCTTCCCCTTGGCCTCCACCGTCCTCTTCCTCCCCCTCCTCCTCTGATTCCCCTGTCTCAAGTGTCGTATCATTCCCCCAACCCCTCCCTAGGACAGACCCTGCCCGCCATGAACAACATTCCTCGCGGCAATGCCCCCACCCCCATGCGTCGCGCCATGCCCCGCATGACCCTCTCCCAGATGGGTGGTGGCTCTCCTATCCCAAAGCCCGAGACACCCTTCTCCAACTTTTCGCGATTCGTGTATGTTTGCATGTTTGCTCTTTTTTTTTTTTTTTTTTTTTTATTGTCGTTTCTACTACCTGTTTGGACCATGGCGTCATGGAAATGGACTTGTAAATGCCTTCTTACTAACATTATAAACTTGCCTCCCCTGTTTCCTCTTTCCTCTTTTCTCTTTCCTCCTGGCTTTTTGGACTCTTAGTGATCCCTCAGGAAAACTCAACTTCAACGGCAAGGCGATCCTGCATGCAGACGGCGTAGACTTTAGCAATGGAAACAGCTTCAAGATCAACATGGAGGAACTAAAGCTGCTCGAGGAACTTGGCAAGGGACAGTACGGAACCGTCCAAAAAGTCTATCACAAGCCCACCAACGTTACCATGGCAATGAAGGTATGTTCTCTTGGACTGTGCTCTCCTGTCTGGCCCGGTCGACGGCCAGGCAAGACCCTCCCCTCTGACGGATCATGTTACCGACTTTCAGGACTCGCCGTTTTGCCACCGATTGGCCATTGCTCGGCGCAAGCAGGGAAGGGTTGAGGTGTGTGGGATCTGGTAAAGACAGGATCTACAAGTGGATATTGGTTGTCTTTTTGACAGCAGCCTTGCCTTGTGCTGGTGTGTGTAGTGTTGGGAAAGCGATCAGGGTGCTGGACACGCTGCATTTTTTTTTCTTGTTGTCGTTGTGTATGTGCGCAAGCACTTCGTCATTGCCATCATTCTCTGTCACCCAAGATGCCCTTTTGTGTTCCCAGTCCCTCCAGAACCTGCCTTTTTCTTTCCTCCTGATCGCGCTTGACTCTCTCCTTCTTTCCCCGCCCATCGCTCCTTTTGTTGTGTGTCCATCACTTCCCGCAAACATGCTGCAGGAGAGGTGACGGACAAAGAGCCGAGGGGCGTGCAAGAGTCGACAAGCGGTGGTCAATTGGAGAAAGAAAAAAAAAAAAAAAAAAAAAAAAAAGAAGAGTCAACGACCTGGTTCAAGCCCCTCGACACGGTTTGAACCAATCGCGCTCGACCCAACATCCAATTTTATCTTTTTTCACCCTTCCGAAGGTTCTTGTGCTTTGCTCTGCTGCTGTTGGGGGCTGCGGCGGCGGACCATGTGTCGGTCGGCTTTGCTGTCGTGGAAAATTGGCCACCATTTTTGTTCTCTTTGCATGGCTGAGAGTCGGCTGTCCATATCCGATAACCCTTCTTGGAATACAGGATTCAATCTTTGCTGGTCAACCAGACTTCTCTGAGAAACTCTTGATGAGGGGTGCTCTTAATTGGACGTACAAAATTACAATTTACGTGAAGCGACTAGACCTCAAATGGAGGACTGACTCCCTTCTCACCAACTGTGGACTATTTCACGGATCACGTCCTGAACTTTTTGTCCTGGAAAAAAAAACATTGAGCTAACTCGTTTTGTCCTTTTCCCTTCTTAGGAAATTCGTTTGGAGCTGGATCAGAGCAAGTTGAATTCCATTCTCATGGAACTGGATGTTCTCCACAAGTCTGCAAGTCCATATATTGTCGAGTTTTATGGCGCTTTCTTCATCGAGACTTGCGTATACTACTGCATGGAGTTCATGGATGCTGGATCATTGGACAAATTGTACCAGATCGGCGTGCCTGAGGATATTCTTTCCCATATCACGCGCTCGGTAAGTTGAGGAGACGAGCAAAACAGGCTCTGGGATAACCTGCAGGGCCCTCATGAACGTCGCCCACTCTCATGTTTTCTTTTTTATTCTTAAAAAGTCAGTTGCAACAAGGCTCACAAAAATCGCTTTTTGGACATGTTAGATGGTCAGGGGCCTGAAGTTCTTGAAGGACGACCTCTCTATCATTCATCGTGGTATGGAAAAAAAACTGTTTGGCTCTAGATGTCTGAGACATGACCTCATTTGCCTATTACCAAATCTTGGACGTGGGCTCTGCTCATCATCCCCATCAAAGCAGGTGCTAACATGAATTTACTCTATTCGTTTGGTGCTCTATAGATGTAAAGCCCACAAACGTGCTGGTCAACTCAAAGGGAGAAGTTAAGCTCTGTGACTTTGGAGTGTCAGGACAGTTGGTTCAGTCCATGGCAAAGACCCACATTGGATGCCAAAGTTATATGGCGGTAAGATAAAACCGCCTCATTCTTCCCATTGTCAAACTGGACAACCTTATTCCTTTTTACTCAACCCCTCGCGTCCCATCCCTCCCTATTCTTTTAGCCTGAGCGTATTTCGCAGGGACACACATACACGGTTCAGTCGGACGTTTGGTCTCTTGGATTGTCGATTTTGGAGACTGCCGAAGGATCCTACCCATACCCACCCGAGAAATACAACAGTGTCTTTGCGCAATTGGCAGCCATTGTGGAAAGTCCCCCTCCTAGTCTCCCTGAGAGTTACTCTCAAGACGCTCGTGACTTTGTTGCTTTGTGCTTACTCAAGGACGCCAAAGAGCGACCTGCATACAAAGCATTGCTGGTAAGCATTTTTTTTTCTTTTTTTGTTTCAGTCAATGGCAAGGTCCGGAGAAAAACACGGTTTTACAGGAACGTGGACGCCGTTGGAAATGACCAGCTTTGGCAACAACAACAACAACAACAGCAGCAGCAGCAGCAGCAGCGCCCTCCTCGTCTATATTAAGCTTTGTGTTTGACCTTTCGTCGTTTCTCGACTGAATACCATTCCTCTCGTTTTGTGTGCTTTTTATAGGAACATCCATTCTTGTCAAAGTACGGCGAGGATGAGGTCGATATGAAGAGCTGGGCCGTGAAGGCAATGGAGGCACGTATTGCGCGTGAAGAGGCCGCCAAGAATGGCACTGTTGCTCCTCCCCCATCATAGTTGGGTTCTTATCCCTGGTGCCCATGCTTTGTCTCTCCAGTTTATCATTCATCCCATCTCTCCCTCCTCTTTACCCCCCTCTCAGTCTCTCTTTTTCTCATCGATGTTCATGGACGCCGACAACACTCAACTCTCTTACTCATAGACAAGTGATATAATCCTACTTGAAAACGATAAAGACCAAAAAAAAAAAAAAATCTATTCTATGATACAGTTTTAGTTCACTTGGAGCCCTTGGTGTCCTTGGCGTCCTTGGGCAAAGGACTAAGCAGACTCTTTCGAGCCAAATAGTGCTGAAACTCCCATTCGATCTGCTTCCGGGCATCCTCCAATCCATATTTTTCACAGGTCTCGAGCACAATCTCATAAGACTGCTCGCTCTTTCGGATATCCATTCGACCCATCTCATTCCATAGCACGAGGACCTGCTGTCCCTGGCCGGATCCATGCAAGGCCGCCATGAGATTGTTGATCAAGAACGTGGCCGGAACAAATCCCTTTTCCATCATCTTGTAATACCACTCCATGGAATATCTCAGATCACCGTTCTGGAGGTAGCCCGAGATCAAGATTGAATACGACAGCGCATCAGGTCGAACTCCCGAGCTTGCCATATCATCAAACGTCAGGATCATCTCGTCCAGATCCCCTTGAAGAGCATAGGCGGCCAAGAGGGCGTTGAAGGATCTCTGGTCGGGTCTAATCCGGAGAGCGTCCATCGTCCCGAGGATCACTTTGAAGGAACTCACATCAACTTCGCCGACACTGGCCGACAACAAGGAATTGAACGTGTGTCGGTTCGGCAAGAGTCCATCGTTCACGACCATGGTCTTGAGGATCTCCATGGATTCGGGCACGCCGACGTGAGAGAGTGCGCCGGCGATCAAGGCCGAGTACGCGATCACGTCCGGTTGGATATTGGCATTCTTCATCGCATTGAAAATGGCCTTGGCTTCCGGGTACTTGTCCATCTTGATGTTGGCGTCAATCATGGCTGTGAACGTGAACATGTCCGGTCGATGACCTTGCTTCGCCATCTCTTTCATGATCAACGGCGTTTGCGAAAACCGATTCGTACGGATGGATCGGATGATGAGCATATTAAAGTCGCGTCGGTTCATCCCAAACGTCTCTTCCTCCTCTTCCTCCTCTGTCTTTTCTTTTCCTCCCCGTCCCGTTTTGTCCTGATTCGCGGCGCCCCTCTTCTTCAGTCTTTTGTCTTGTTGTCTCTTGTGGTCCTGAATAAACCTTCCCAGGATCTCTTTTGGGTCCATGCCTAAAGCGGACAATACTTGGACGTTGGCCTTCAATCCCTTGTCCTCTGCCTCCTGAACAAGCTTCTGGGCCTCATGGTGATGTTTGTTGGCCTTCATGACCTTGACCAAGGAAGAATAGGTATACTGATCTGGCTGGATCCCGTCCTCCTGCATCTCCTCAAACACCCGTTGAGCTCCCGTCAGATTTTTGGCCAACGCGTACGCGTTCAAGAGCGCATTGTAATGGGTGATATCCCGTTCCACTTCAAAAAGCGGCATCTCTTCAAAGTATTCCCTAGCAAGACTCGGCTTCTTTGTCCGACCACAGATCGAAATCATGAGCAGGTACGTGCTAGAGGTCAACTTCATCTTTTTTTCTCGCATCTCCCTCAATAATGACTGGGCCCTGGACAGTTGATTCTCATGCTTGCAGATATCCAACATGATGTGATATGTCGCCTCCACATAAGGGATCCCTTCCTTTTTCATCGACTCCAACAGGTTGAGACAGCTCCTGAAATCCGACAGCTTGAAATAGGCCTTGAGGAGCACATGGTGGATCTCGGGTACTTTGGCATGTCGCGTCTTGGCCACATCGGCCAGGATCCTTCGCATCTTGGGGATGACTCGGTATTGATCCCGGAGAGCGTTGAGTGCAATCATAAAGTCGACTGGTTGTAATAGTGCTAGAGTCACAGGGTCATCCGCCAACGTCCGGTAGTTGGCCAAGAGTCGTTCCTGTTCCTGTGGATTGAAAGGTTGAGAGGAGGATCGGAGGGCTTCGTATTGATCACGCCACTTTTGAATAGGTTCTGGCGCATTGTTGGGATAGTCATGTCCATACAAACGAGGATCGTACTCTGGTTCGTCAGAGGAGGAAGAAGTTGAAAGAGGTGATGTTGAAGGAGGTTCGCTCGTGATGGAAGGAGCAGAGGAAGATTTTCGTATTGAAGAAGAAGAAGAGGGCTTTGTGGTAGTAGTGGTCGAGGAGACATCTTCATCCAGGTCGTCAAAGGTCACGGTGCGCGCAGCTTGGGACATGGATGAGGTTGAGAAGCGAGAGAGACGACCTATTGAGCGCGCAGGGTTGGTTTGTGCCGGCAAAGAGGAGGAGGACAACGACGACAGAGACGAGCCAAGGGTCCAGTGGGTATTGTTGTTGGGACATGGACATTGATGGGACGATCTCGAGGCACGGAGTCCAGTCCTGAGAAGGGCCTGACAGTGGCGATGCATGGTGAATGAGTCCTTTGAGGAATGTTAGAAGGAACAGGAGAAAGAAGGAGGAAGGAGCCCAAAGGGGACACACTCAGTGTTGACATGCAAAGAACAGTCACTGCGACGGTTGGTCACGGGACCTTGCATGGGCGCATGCATGATGCATGCATGCATGCATTGCATTGCACACAAATGCACATCTCTTTCGTCTGTGCCCATCTTCTTCAGGTTCTCCTTGTCGCTCCCCCGCCTCCTTCCTCTCCCTCTCACCTCTGTTATTCCTCTCCCCTCTCTTCCCTTTCGCCTCCTTTGTATATATTTCTCATCTCGTCTTTGTATTTAGTCCTCATCATACCCTTCCATCGTCGGCAATGTCCGTTCTAACTGACCCATCCTACATCGTCCATAACCTGCGTCTGAGCAATCTGCGGTTGGACGACCGCACCTCGGACAAGGTCATCACTTTCCCACCACAGCTCCTCTCAAATGAATACATCAAGGCCGCAGGCCCCGTCTTTGTCGAGATGCAGTACTGCTACTCGCCCAACATCAGTCACGATTACATGATGCTCAGCAACAACTCGCTGCTTTCAGACTCGCGCATCACCATGCCCGATGCTAGCACCCCTTCCTCCTCCTCAACTACAGTCCAAGGAAAGGCCCCCTATACTGGGCGAGGCAAGTATGACCGACGTCGGATTGTAGCTGCCCAGGCTGCTGCCGCCGCGGCTGCTGCTGGACTTGGAAGAGGAGGCATCGAAGGCGGATCCTCGAACGCCTTCCCAATGCAGCCGGCGCCTGTACCGGCTGTACGTGTGCCTATCCCAATGGCCGTCGCCAGCATGGAGAGTGACGATGATATCGACCTAGACGACGAAGAGCCAGTGTAGGTGGACCTGTCGGTAGATTCTCCTGTCGTCGCTACCTGAACATTTTCTCTAACGTCTTTTTTTTTCATCTTTGCGCTGGTGTGTAGGAAATCGCCACCAAGAATGTTTCCCAAGGTGGCAATACCCACACCTATTGGTGGCAACTTTGCGCCTGGCATCTTTGTCACCACGCCATCCAGACCAGGATCTGTCACGATTGCAGAAGATACCCAAACACAGCAAAAACAGATTGAGGCCACCCTTGCCCTGGCGCAATCACAACTGGACCCGACAGAACCAGCAGCTGCAGAGGGTGAAACACCCGAGGTGGAGGTTGACATTGGCGATGTCACCATCGATTCCATGAACTCGCCCATTGACCTCTCCCCAGCAGACTCGACGACCATGGCACGGATAATGAGAGAGTCTGCACCGTCTATGAATACCCTCATGTCGCCAGCCCGGATACGACCCAACACACCACCCCCCAGCAAAACGATGGCGCCTATTACAGGAATGTTGGCAGAACCGGTGCATCTGGGCCAACTCCCGCCCGTGTCATTGCTGACCAGGCTCATCACTCAACAAAAGACAAGAGAGGACAACCCGTTTGCGGAAGAATTCCTTCGGGTCGCAGGCATGGGCGAAACAACACCTGTACAGCTAAAGATTTATTTGCCCAACAGCGACAAACCAAAGGACCCCATGCAAGTAGTCGTGAAGCGCGAGGCATCTGTAGAGGATGTCATTGGCTATATCTTATACCAGTACTATCATGAAGGACGAACCCCAGCCTTGAGTGATGACCATTCCACAGTCGTCCAATGGAATCTACGCATTGTGGAAGACGATGGCGAGATTGATGATGATTTACCAGGTAATTTATAGTGTGTACAAAAATGGTCCCTGGCACTTTATGGATTGGCACCTCCCTGACTTTTTTTTTCTTTCTTTCGATTGATCTATAGCTGTGGACAGGACTTTGAAGATTGGAAGGTTTTCTATGAACCAGCGTTTTGCCATGAACCAGTTTGCTCTTTGTGAGGCAACAGCAGCCCAAGTACAAATCAACGAGAATCTTTATGCAAAATCAGGACGGACTCTTACACGACCGAAACGACAGCAGAGGATGCCGTCGGCAGCTTCGGCTGTCGATTCATCGGATCATGCAAATGGTGCTACAGGCATTGCAAGAGATCAAAGTTTGGGTACAGACGGAGGGACGCCACTCGACAGCGTAGCACATGGAGCCACAAATGTCGGAGCTTTGACAGGACAACTTTCTGGGAGTGGGAGTAATAGTAGCGGGACTATTGGCGTGGGAGCGAGTGCACATGTCATTGTGCCTCCTCCTCGCGTGGACCCTCTTTTGGCTAGTACGCAGCACTATGTCCGAGTGCGGCTCCATACCAACCATGAGGTCAAACATACCACCACGGTCGAGATCCTCCCCAAGATGCTGGTCTCGGAAATCATCAGCTACATTTGTGGAAAGCGCAAGATGAACCCCGATGAATGGTCCTTGGTTGTTGCAGACTCTCAGCATGTCCTGCCTCTGGACGGTGCAGCCGAAGATATCTCTAATACGACAGAACTGGCATTGGTCCCTAAATCCAGCAGTAAGCAGAGAAATTATTACCGTCACGAAAGTGAGATCTGCCTCAGAGTTACTGACTTGCGGGCCCTAACATGTTTGGTAATTTTTTTCTTTCTCTAGTTCTAGCAGAGTCTAGCTTTACTGCGAAACAGGCTCGGTTTGGCCGCGGCGCTATCACAGATATCCCAGGCTCAAGTATCTCTTATCTGACCTCGACAGAAGTCTATCGCGAGTATACTCTGAACCGCAAGAGAAGGGGTGGTTATGTAGGGCGTCATGAACAGGTACTGGCGATTGACGGCGACTATATCCGGATCATGCCGTCGTCTACCAGAACGCTACTTTTTGATTCTGGCAAGACAGCCTCTTATCTGAAGAATACCATCTATGACTGCCGGCAAGGACAAAAAGCGCCGAGTCACTTCAAGCTGTCGGTCATCCGCGGTGGGATTGAAAAGAAGACGTACGAGTTTGAGGCAAAGAGTCCACAGCAAGCACGTAAGTGACACTTTTTTTTTTTACTTGTGGAGTGATGCGTGACGAAGCCGTGTGAGGATGTGGAGATACCTTCGCCTCTATGTAAAGAAACTATCCTAATTGCAAATGGTCTTTTTTATCTATTTCACAGATGAGATCTGCCAGAGGATCATGCAACTCAAAGGCAGTGGACAAGTGAAAAACAGTGGATGAGTTGGTAAGGTGGAGCAAAGTGTCTCGGTCCTCTTTTTTTTTTTTTTTTTTTCCTTTCTTTCTTTTTTTTTTTTTCCAACGGCGGTGGGGTTGTTTAGCTCTCTCTGAATAAAACAAAGTCGACTTTGTGTCCTTGGCGAGGAGAATGCAATTGGACCATGGTCCATGCACAGAACCTAAACAAACACACAAGAAAAAAACGGTATTACTGTACGAAAGTGCACAAAAAAACTGAATGGAACGAAAACACAGCCTGATCAAAGAGTGCGCTTCAACCTCATTTTTGCATGTGAGTGTGAGAATGACTTTGCCCCCCCGCGCCACTCATCCTTTTTTTTCTCTTCTTCCCAGCTGAACCTCAAAAAGAAAAAGAGGATTAACCTTTTTCGCCAAGGGTCCAGACCTGGAACCCACCCTCTGCATTCAATTGCTTGTAATTTTCAGAACAGAAAGAGCCTCTGTTCAAACAAAAATGTTTACAGAATCAAAGACGCGTGTTCACGTCCTCGTGTTTGCGGCGATTGACATCTCTGCAGGGAGTCGTGTTTCTCCACCTCATCCCTTGTCTTGTGGAGAAAGTTGGGAGAGGAGTGCCTGTTTCGGACAGAGGTGTGGAGAAGAATGAACACGTAAACACACCCGCATCCCGCGAGAAAAGCACGACATACAGTATTGTGATTTCTCTTGACGCCCAGGAGCAACCTTCTCAATTTCATCATCCTTTTTTTCCTGCTCCAGAGATAAGAAGGGCATCATGTCAGTTAATCAGGAACCACTGGATTCACCCATTCGGAAGAGAGAGCACCTGGATCTCTTTTTTTAGCTCCGTGTCTTTTGTGCGACTCGGGCAGGGTGAACAAGAACCCCGAGCAGTAGGCAACCGTCGTAAGTGACCAAGATTGGATCTCTGGACCTGTCGGGAAAGAAAGCACAGACAAACTAGGTGTGCATTGGATTCATTTCCTTCTTCCTTGCCCCTATCTGTTCTGCTTAGGCAACAGTGAAATCGATCATGCCGTGGAACAAGGAACTCGATGCAATAACAAAAAAAGACATGATAGAAAATGAGAAAATATAGCGCGCGCGGTCCTTGCGAGATGGAGAGAGCCACAGAGAGAGAAGAAACCAGTAGAGAGGACCAGTGGCCCCTGCGACCTTTGAGGAGAAAAAGATTGCGGGATGGCGCAACAGAGGTCCAGGACCGAGTGGATGGCTCCGTGCGAAAAGATTGTCCGGAGTCAGACAGTCTAGTCCAGAGCGCCCCGTCTCCCTGTTCTTCCTCCTTCGCCTCTTGGAAACGCCTACAAAAAGAGCGACCTCTTCTTGATCATTTCTTCTCTTTTTGTTTCTGTGTCCTTTCTGCTCAAACCCTTCGATCTCCTCCCTGCAATTCTTCCAATTGACCTTTTCCACAACCTCCTCTTCCCTTCCTCCCACAAAAAGAATCAATGGCTGGCATCAGAGGTCAGGCCCTGGCCCACTTGGACAAGTCGTTTGAGAACGACAAACTTTCCAGCAGCTCAAAATCCACCAAACAAAAACCCGCCTCGTCTTCGCCTTCGTCCCCTTCCTCCTCTACTACTGCAACTCCTGCGAGTTCAGCTGCACCAACCTCGGTGCATGATCGCGACATCAAGGAAAAGTCCTCTCTCTTCTCGGTCAAGAGGGCGAGCTCCAGCAGCACGACTGCCAGCAGTTCTAGCCTACACAGCAATTCTAGTCACAAAAGCCCAATCCTTCAGCACAACAACAAGGAATACAAGGACATCAGCAGAATGATCAGCACCAGTCTGTTGACGACGGGCGTTCTCCTTGGCAGCACTACCAACACCACGACCACTGCCACGTCAACGACGGGTCGAGGTCGCAGCGGCAGCTCTGCCAGTGTCAACAGCAACATGAGCAAGAACAGCTTCGACAGCACAACCCCCTCGAACCACAGCCTGCAGCAGCAGCAACAACATCATCATCATCACATCCGTCTGCCCTCTATCTTCAAGAGACAAAAGCACCATGGCACGACTGCGTCATTGGACATGCTCTCTTCCCCCCTTCCCCCCCATCTTCGCACCAACTCCTCTTCTTCTTCCTTGCCATCCCCTGCCCCCAAACCTGCCCCCCACCCCCACCACGCTATCCTTATGGTCCCTCAGCACGATATCCACATCGCCTTCCCTCATCCAGTCCCGAGTCACAATGTCTTTATCGCGGGTACCTGGACCGTTCCTGGGCATCACCCCTGGGAGAAGCTGGCCATGACCCATGTCCCCGAGACAAACACCTTTGAGATCACCCTCAACGTCCAAGAGTTGGAGGACATCTCGGATTATCTGGATGAGGACGGTTACCTTCATCATGAACTCTTGGACCACCCTACCGAGGAACACCTGGAGGAAGAAACCCACTCCACCACAACCACAACCTCAACCACAACCACAACCACAGGTACAACTCGGATTTCAAAGCGACAAAGGATCCGTCGGTTCTTTGGTCGAGCTCGCTCCTCTTCTTCTGCTTCTACTTCGACATTGAGCCACCATGAGAACAATAACACACAGGGCAGCAGCAGCAGCACTGAGCAAATCAATCATTTGCACAAACACGAGGACACTGCATACCATCATCAAGGCAAAGACGGGGGTATGCCTTTGCCCTTGAGTAAGGAGTATCGATATCAGTACAAATTCGTGGTCGATGACGAATGGATGTGTGACCCTCAACGACCTCAAGTCGAGGATGGTCATGGTCATTGGAACCACGAGTTGGTCGTTGTGTTGATGGAGCAGAACCCAGCCTTGGATACCAATCACGAATTGCTGAACCGGAGTCGAAGCTCGAGTGCGGCCGGGTCCTCGGTGTACTCAAAGGCCTTGCCCATTCCTGTGGTCGAGGTTTCCGAACACCAGGAGGAGGAGATAAAGGAGAAGGAAAAGACGGCTGAAGTTGTTGCGGACAAGGAAATGAAAGAAACCCCAGATCAGAGTTTGGATGGAGAGGTGTCCACAACAACCTCCACTGCTACTACTTCTGTTGCTCAAAGCCCAGGCAAGGTCAAGGAGACGTACGAAGCTGTTTTGGTCTTTGAGGAACAGGATGATTTGAGCGATGGTGAGGGACGATCCAAGAATCAATATCATTCGGAAGACGAAGAGGATGATGACCAAGACGAAATTGTATCCGAAGCACCAGGTAAGCAAAATTGAAGAGACCCTTCTTTTTTTCTTTTCTTTTTTTTTTTTTTTTTTTTTTTTGGGTGGATGGTGTCAACAACCACACGCACATAGACACGCACACATGCACACATTCACACACACGCACACACTTGTGGACTATCCACACAAGAATTCATTGTTGCTCTTGTGTTGCCCAAGGAGGGATAAAAGAGAAGAGGGGTGATGATGATGATAAGCGCCTCCAAAATGTTGTTGGGGAATGATTTATTTATTTATTTGTCTCTTTTTTTTTTTGGGCATGCATGCCCACGATCTAGCTGTCGATCACGATCAAAACCACAGCATTGGTCACACAGTCGAGGTCGAGAAGGTCGAGGAAGAAGTCAAGACAGAGAACAAGGAGGCGGAAAAGGAGGTTGAACTCGATGAGCTCAAAGCAGCAGTCCTGGCTTCTTCTTCAGCCTTTGTGTTACTGGCCGCCGCCGACCCCGAGGAACACACTCGCACAGTGACGACGACGGCTGTATTGGAGGAGGAGGAAAAGGATGAGGAGGAATGGGAGGAGAAACAAGAAGAGACAAGAACTCCTCCCTCGTCAATGCAGATCTTGACGGATGCCGCGATTTTGGCCGCCGGTCCAGAATCACACCACCCATCATCAACAAGATTACCGTCGCCACCCTTGACGCCCAGAAATTCCTCCATGGCTGAAGCAGATAAACAGATGGAAACCCCTGCCGGTATGATGTCACCCGAGAGTGACAACGAAGAGTCCAAAGAGTTGCCCACGACGTTCATGGGTACCTTTTCTCTGTTGACACCTCGCGCCGAGACTTCGCCTTTTACTCGAGTCTCCTATGAGGTAGAGACCAAACGTAGCTTGGAGGCTGCGATCGCAATCGCTCAGGAACACAAGCCAGAAGAAGAAGAAGAAGAAGAAGAAGAAGAAGAAGAAGAAGAAAACGAGAACGAGACGTTTGATGTACTGGATGACCACTCTTCATTGAAATCATCACTATATTCATCATCGTCGTCCCTGTCGTCCTTGGGATCCTCCACGGTCGAGACGACGAGGCAAAGCCGATCAAAGGACGAAGAGGAACGAAAGGGCGCCCAACCATCTGAAAAGTATCCGAACCTGTTGTGGAGTTTCTGCAAGACCACAGTTGTTGTCTCGGCTGCGGTCGTTGTCCTCAGTTTGGGCTTGGGTCGCAAGAGGGATTGAAAAGAAATGGATTCTAAAAAAAAAAAAAAAAAGGGTGTAAAGAGAGACGCGTCCTACCAAAGTGCAGGGAAATCAAAACTGTACACGACCCAAAAACTTACATACAAGCAGCTGCAACCCTTTTTTTTTTCTTTGGTGCACTGCTGCCCCTTTCATATCATACCACCCGTACGTACTCTATATCGTCTCGGTAATAAAAAGAATATGTCATGTTGTGTACTTCACGCTGTTACTCTACTGCCCACTCCATCTTCAGTCATAGTTGACTGAGAGAGCAATTGAAACGCGTCCTGACGCGCATGGAAATACAATAGGCAAACTCACTCAGTCAAGAGCTCTTCAAGCTCATGCTCTGTCATTGCCCACCAACTCTTTCTTGGCAGAGACTCAATGAGCTAATGACAGCTCGCAAGTCCTGCCAAAAATATACAGGCGATAGCCTTTTGCACAAGAGGCTCGAGACTTCCAAAGTAAAGGATCGCGGCATCATGGCGAAGCAAAACGATTGGGCAAACCAGAGCAAGCTGCAAAAAGCAAAAGTGTTTGTACTCGGACTTGAACCGAGGACCGTCTGTGTGTTAGACAGACGTGATAACCAACTACACCATACAAACTGATCTGAAGATATCGGTTGACGTTGCAAGTCCGCTACGATCCAGCTGGGTCACGTGATTAATTTCGTTGCGCAGACGACCTGTTTTCAACGTGTTGATTTGAAAAAAGTCCAAAAATAACCGCTATTCCTTCGTTAGAGCAACCACCATCGACCACAAGAAGCCAAAAAAGGAGTCGAAGGTTCTTCTTAGTCAACTATTAGTCAAGGAGATGGCTGTGCTTTCTGTCTCATAATGATTTGTTTTCGCCTTTTTTCTCTTGCCCTGGGTCTTCCTTTGCTCTAGTTTTGTCCGCAATCAAAAGTTGGGCTGTTTCAGCAATGAGAGGACAGTGCTCCTTGTATGAGGGGACTAACTGCTCAATCCAGTGTTTTTGTACGATTTTCACTATTTTTCACGTAGTTTTCGTCTAATCTTTGCAATTGACGGTCTTTTTTGGTTCTCACATATCAAAAAAAATACCCGGAACCCGTAAAGTATGATCTTCGGGCCTGGCAACGGCTTTAAAACCCTGAAATTCAAGGATCGGAAAATTGACTCTTGAAATTGGGAACCTAACATACGGATATTTCTTCCAAAACATCTGAAAAGCGACCTTAGCTCAGTTGGGAGAGCGTCAGACTGAAGATCTGAAGGTCGTGTGTTCAATCCACACAGGTCGCATCTTCTTTTTGTTCTTTTGCATCGTGTCACGTGATATTCGCCAACACTGAAGTTTATGACGTCACATCTGAACCCTTAAGTTCTGTGGTGTTCTTTCGTCGGGTTCTGTTTTGCTGGTGAAGGAGAGGTAAAGAACGGGAGTGGATGTAGGAGCAGGAAGGCAATGATGGATGGATGGATGGCCAGTCTGTCTTTTGCAGAAAAGAAGAGAAAAGAAGGAAAGAGAGAAAGAGAGAAAGAGAGGCGTACTGTACACATCCTTCTCCCACAAGGAGACACAGGAGCAAGGAAGGGCGGTCTTGTGGTGTGGTGTGGTGTGTTGCTCCTTGGCTGCCGTGGGTGCGGTGCTTGTATCGTATTTGTCCGCCTCGCCTCGAATATTTTTTTCGCTTCCTTTCTTTTGTTTCCATCCCTCATCCCATTTCGACTCTCTCCCTTCACCCCTCTCCCCAAATCACCCCCCGACCCCCGAATCCACGATGGCTCTTAAACGCATTAACAAGGTAACCCTCCTCTCCTCTCCTTGGCCGCATGTTGCTGTGCTCTGCTCTGCTCTCCGCATACCACCCCTTCCCTCCCGACACCTGTCTTCCATTCACTGCCCTCATCATCAGCCGCCGCTTTTGTTCACTGCGCCTCGCTGCTGTTGCTATTGTTGCCATTGTTCATGTTCATGTTGTTATTGAACTCGTTTTGCTGCCTCGGCCTTGGGGATCGTCCAGCCTTTGCCACCATCACCACCCTGCCTGCCTCCTCATATCTTAATATGTGGACTTGCAAGAGGAGTTGGCTGATGGTCCATTGACACCATCTCTGCTACTCGCTGTTGCTGTTGCGACAGGTGGCCTACAGCCCTGCAGCTTCGGCAAACTCTGCTGATTACCCGCTGACGTCCCTGCTCTCGCTTGACTTTGTTCATCACCCTTGGCCACGCTTTGCCTTTGAGCGCTTTTTTTTTTTTTTTTTTTTTGTTTCTTTTTCGGCACCCCCTTGCATGGAAGACCAAAGATTAATCCGCACTGCAGCGCATTTCCTGGTTGGGCCACTCTCAGATGACTAACATTGCTCTTGATCTGTCCTTTTTGCTGTGTCCAATAGGAACTAGCTGATCTCGGAAGAGATCCCCCCTCGTCCTGCTCTGCTGGCCCCATCGGCGATGAGCTGTTCCACTGGCAAGCAACCATTATGGGACCCGTAAGTGATTCTTATTATACTCTTAGCCAGACTCAAAACCTCACCCCCTTGTCCCGCCCCTTTTTGACCTTGGTCACGTTGGCGCTGTTCGACGGGGCATGGATCCTGCTTTTCGACTGGATACTCTCTACGATCTACATCTTCAGGAACTAACCCTCGTTCGTCTTTGTTTGTTTCGTCTCTATAGTCAGACTCACCATATTCCGGAGGAGTTTTCTTCTTGGCGATTCACTTTCCCACCGACTATCCCTTCAAACCACCAAAGGTACGGCCTGGATTCGTGTCCGCAGAGGGAGCTGTGAAACTGGATTAGCTTTTGGAAGAGGCCAGCCCCAGTTGACAAATTTTCTTTTGCATTCTCTTTTCTCTTTGTCTGCGTTTAGGTGAACTTCACAACCCGCATCTACCACCCCAACATTAACAGCAACGGAAGCATTTGCTTGGATATCTTGAGGGATCAATGGTCGCCTGCTCTTACAATCTCCAAGGTCTTGTTGTCGATCTGCTCCATGTTGACCGACCCCAACCCCGACGATCCCCTTGTTCCCGAGATCGCACACTTGTACAAGACTGACCGTACCCGCTACGAGACCAACGCTCGGGAGTGGACCCGCAAGTATGCCAGTAAGTAATTCATACCTTCAGTCGGTCGGTCGAACTTTGATTTGTTCTTTTGTTGGTGATCTTGTTCAATTTTTGCTGACTGATCTCTCTTTGCCCATTCCTCTAGTGTAAATGGTAGCACTGCTGTACAGAATTCAGGAGTTAAAGAGATAATAAATGAGATTGTTCTCAAAAAAAAAAAAAAAAAAAACTTGACACCTTTTATTGTATTATTGAATGCAGACAGTTTGGAAGGATCTGGTTGACAAAGATCGACAGAGGGGTAATCGGTGTACTACGTTGACTGTATCATGGTCCACTTGTTTTGAAGTGGAGGAGGGGGGTTTTTTTTTTCTATTCAGTTAACATTTACTGGTCTCGAGGCGAAAGAACTGACGGAGCTTTGTCAGGGCCTTTCTCTTCTTTTTCGAGGACGAGTCAAAGCCGTCCATGAGGGCATCGGTGGAAGGGCACATGTTGATCATGACAGTCTCGGTGCCTTGTTGACGGTGGTAATGGTGATGGGTAGAGTTGGCGCGGGTATGGTTCTTGTAAGGATGGTGTTTCTCATCATAGGAGCTGGAACGCTTCTGATAAGTTCCTGTGGCCAAGAGGAGGGCATCATCCCTGGGTCCATGACCAACAGGAGTACTAGGCGAGATGGTAGCCATGGTCTCTGTGGGTGAGCTGGTCATGGAGGCCGAGACGTCGCTCATTTGATCGTCCTGCAAGGTAGGATCGGGCGAGAGAGGGGATTGGAGCATCAGAACGGGCTGCTGGAACGGAGGGATGGCCAGCGGATGGACATCATGTGCTCCAGGAGGATGGTATGAATGGCGGTGGTTCTGAGCAGGCACTTGCTGCTGCTGGTGATGATACGAAGGCGTGGTCACGACCGTTGGGGCCACCAGTGGCGCTGTCCCAGGAGCCATGGTGGTACTGATATCATTGTTGGGATGAAAAGTGTTCAACCCTGCAGAAAGAGTCTGTCGCTGATGTTGGGGCTGTTGTGGAGTGACAGCCGCTTGGGGCTGCTGAGGACGACTTGGGGCAGGGCGGAAGGTTGGAGGGGCCGTGGAGAGGACGGGCAAGGCCGTGACCATCGACTCCATGGCACTGCCTTCTGCACGCATCCAACGGGAGCGAAGAACGTCTGTCAAGGTCGCACGACGCTTGGGGTCCACGGTGAGCATGCGATGGATCAACGAACAGACATCTGTACACAAGCGCGTTTTTTGGGTTAGCTTCGATGATCGCAAAGCTGTGCGACGTGATCTTTACCTTTTCTCTAGACTAGATGAAAAGACGGGGAGGAAGAGGACAAAAGCTTCTTACCGATGGATCCTTCGCGTGGCTTTTGGTAGTTGCCACGCTTGATCTGAGCAAAAAGCTGAGGCAGATCACCGGCATCAAAGGGGAGACGGCCACAGACAAGAACATAGAGAATAACGCCCAAACTCCAGACATCTGTCTCTGGTCCAATGTATGGAGTTCCGCTGACCATCTCTGGGCTATTTTCAAAAGTAGTTCAACGCGTGTTAGCAAACAAAGTCACCTTGCTTCTCAGCAGGAAGAAGAAGGGTTGCAGTTACTTACGCTGCATAGAAGGGCGAGCCACAGTACGTGGTCAAATGTCGGTCCTTGTGCCAGTTATTTCCGAATCCAAAGTCGGCCACCCGCACATTCTTGTCGCCGTCCAACAGGATGTTTTCCGGCTTCAAGTCCCGATGGACAACATTGTTCTCGTGGCAGTAGTGAATAGCCTGCACAATCTGATGAAAGATCCGACGGGCCTCCTTCTCTTCCAATGAACCTTTGTTAGAGATGTAATCAAAGAGTTCACCTCCTGTCAAGTTTTCCATGATAATCAGGATACGATGTTCATCCTCCAAGACATCCTTCACGTCTACGATATAGGGGTGGCGCAACGTCTTCATCAATCGAGCCTCCCGGGTCGCGTGCAAACGTTGCTGTTCACTCTTGAACTGCGCCTTCTCCAAGATTTTGACAGCAACCTGTTCTCCCGTCATGTCGTTCTCTGCCAACAACACTTTTCCAAAATTACCCTGACCAATGGTGCCAATGTAGGAGTAGCCGGGGATATCACCATACTTGCGACGGTACGACTCCTAAAAAAAATTATTGCAATGAGATGGAAAAGAACGGGGTCAACACAGATAAAAGGGAGCAGGGCGCAACATCGAGAAGATATCAGTTCTGATAAAGACAGAAGGACGGGATGTTTGTGTATCTATGTATGGGTTTGCGTGAAGATCTAAAAAGAGTAAAAGAGGAAGGATGACTTACTCTGCTGCTACCAGCATTGCTCATTCTTGACTGACGACCAGAGGAGGGCTGGTGAACACTAGCAGTCGACGGTGCTGGGGAAGCTGGTGCAGAGTGGTGTTGCTGTGGTTGAGCATGTTGCTGCTGCTGAATGTCATCTTCTGGTGTAGCAGGGGAATAGTTGTGTGGTTGGCGGTATTGCTGATGCTGGGTTGCAGTGGCAGCGGCAGCAGAAGCTGTGGAAGTCTGAGTACCAGACATGTTGTTACTATGACTTTTGACATCTGCTGATGCTCCAGAATGGGTGGCTGCCCAGTCCCGTTCAAGAGTGCTGTTGTTGCATTCATCCCTGGAGGCTCGTCTTCGGCGATCTGCATTGACTGCAGCCGTGTTGGATTGAATGTTAGGCTGATATTGATGCTGTTGATGATGGGCATGATGATGATGATGATGGTGGTGGTGGTGGTGGTGAGATTGCTTGGATGATTCTCGTACGCTATGCGCACGGCTGGCCAAGTGTCGTTCCACGCGCGAAGCTACATAACTCTCGTCAACATCGGTGGACATTCTTCTGCGAACAGTCTGTCAGAGAGCAGGAGTGAAGGAAGGAGAATTTTGGATGGTTGGGAGCAGAGTCAGATCAATCACTGAAGGAATACACGCGTGAAAAAGGCATAAAGATGAGGCAGAACAGGACGGTTGAGAAATATAATCTTTTGTACCTGAGGCTCGCTGATTCTCATACCCTTCATCGCTTCCTGGGCAGAGATCCTCTCTGCCACGAACGGGTCCTGAACATCAGCCTGAGTCTGAGCAGTGTTCGAAAGAGGTGCAGCAGTGTTCATGGTGGAAGAGGGATGGGGTATGATGGCGGGAAGATGAGGATTTGATTTGGTAGATTGACCAGGAGTTGGTGGTACGAACGAGCTGACAAGAGACGCGTCGTGGATATTGTAGGCTGTTGATGAGATTATGGAAGAACGTTACTGAGGGTACTGAGGGCAATGATTGCACTGCAGGAGGGTAATTGGCGAACAGCAGTAAGGGAAGAGAAGGCGAGAGAGAGAGGAAAAGAGAAGCGAGCGAGAGAGAGAGAAAGAGGCGAGAGGGAGAGAAGAGCAGAGAGAGGATCGAGTGTGTCTGCAGCAACGCACTAGTCCAACAACACATATAAAAGTGGAGGAGGGAGGGGAGCGAATGAAGTTTATGCATCCCCATTTCGCTCATTTCGTGCCATTGGCGACTCGCAGCCTGCATAGCACTCTGCATCCATATGCAATTGCCCATTCGCTTCATAGTTGGAATCGTAACATCCTACTGCATGGAGCACCTCCATGCGCCAGACCGGGGCATCTCTCCGGAAGCGGATTCGTCCCAACATTGGAATCTGGCAGTTGGGACTTTTTTTTTTTTTTTTTTTTCCTCGTCTTCTGTTCTTTCATGTTATTCCCAAGTGCGTTAGGGAGGCGATAGGAGAGCGTCAATGGGTCGTCAGAGTTGGTCCCAACTGTTGACGACCCGCAACAAATAAAATGATATTTGAAGAAAGAGAAGAGGACCACGGCCTGCATGACGGCGCAGTGTGCGCGTTTCGACTTTTGGGGCTAACCTGAAGTCCCTGCCCGAGAGCCGTTGCTGTTCGGCCGCGGACAATAGGAATATCGATCATGACCAACGTTGATCTCACAGCAAGATAGTTAGCTGACGGTACAAACTTACCCTGTCTATATTTTGACTCTCATTTCCAATCGTCAAGCGGATGATAGGACAGGAAGAAATAGGCTAGAGTGAAAATGATAGCAGAGAGGATTCTCTCGTACAGGAGCACGACCAAGTCCTCTGGGAGGGGTTCTTTGCAAGGACGCGTCGAAATATATTATTCCTGCGATTTTTAACGTTAAATCCAGGCAAAGAAATCTACACTGACGTCACCCGCGCCGTCTAAGGCGTTGCGCGTCCTGAAAGGAGTTCCGCTGGCATGCATGACACATTGACTGTTCATTCATTCTGTCTTCTTCTTCTTGTTCATTCCATTCATTCATCAAGCAGGCGCACGCAGACACATCTCCAGGACACAGCACACGCATTCTTTGGCCTCACTCGACGCTCACCTATACCTACACCTACACCAACAACAAACGTAGACTCGAAACCAGCAGCCATGGCCGTCCCAGAAGTCAAGAAGCTTGCACAGGCTCTTAACCAGGAGTACAACAAGGCCAACCCAGACCTCGCAAAGTGCGGACAATACCTTACGCAGCTCAAGGTATGGATTGCTCGCCATTGGTCTCCACTGGTCTTTAGGCAGCATGACAGTTTCACTCCGAGAAAACTTCCATGTGACATTCCTCTTAACCTTCACCTGCATCGCATATAGATCGCGCTGATCGAGCTCCAGTACTTGACACACGACGACAAGCACAACAACATCGAGGAGCTCACATTGGCGCGTAAGTTTTCGAACAAAACGCAGTTTTTTTACCATCTTCTTGTGTTTCAAAAGGATTACCGGACTAGGATTCTTTTACCAACTATTGAGCATGCCTTTTGACCTTATAGGCGATGTCCTCGAGATTGGAGCACAATGGAGCGTTCGCACAAAGGATATTCCTTCATTCGAGCGTTACATGGCTCAGCTCCAGACCTACTATAACGACCACCCGTAAGTATTCTGGATCAAGATACCCAGTTTCAGGCAAAAAATGGACCATTTGTGAAAAAAGGAAACAGGAGCTGATCGTGAATGGTTGATCTCTTTGTGTTCTAGCAACCTGCCCGCGTCGCCCTTGAAATACAACCTGATCGGACTCAACTTGCTCTGCCTCTTGTCCCAGAACAGGATCTCAGACTTTCATACAGCATTGGAGACCATTGACCCAGAACAATTGCACAGTAACCCTGCGATCCAACATCCCATCAAGTTGGAGCAGTCATTGATGGAAGGAAGTTACAACAGGGTGTGGAGCTCACGGTCAGAGGTTCCTTCCAAGGAGTACCTCTTTTTCATTGACATCCTGATGGACACGATCAGGTAACGATCTGGGCTCCTACATCTTGATTTCTTACTCAAAATCGAGCCAGTCAAGGGGTTTAACCCAACCAATGGTTTTATTGTGTTTTTTACTTGTAGAAACGAGATCGCCAGCTGCAGTGAAAAGGCATACACAAGCTTGCCTCTTGCTGATGCAGGAACCTTGCTTTTCTTTACAAACATGGCCGACATTCTCAACTTCGCTCAGGAGGTAAGGGTGGCACTCTACTGATTTTTAACAGACTGCGGGACAGCTCAGACTCTACGACATGTACTAATGGGTAACGATTCTCCAACTGGATGTTTTGTAGAGAAACTGGAAGATCAACCCTGCCGAGCAAAAGGCGTACTTCCATTCGGATGCGGATGAAAAGATCAACATTCCTTCAGAGCAGATCATCAAGCAGACTATGTTCTATGCTAGAGACATGGATCGTATCGTTTAAAGAAACGGCGCGCAAGACTCAATTTCTTCATAGAAGGGTCCTGCAATTAAAGCAAACAGCTTTTTTCAAACTGAAAACTTTTGCAATTGATGAATTCCACTAGGGTGCTATATATCAATGTGTCATGACATTGGTCCTATTCACCTATTTCCTCAAACTTTTCAAAGTTCACCCTGCAGCCATTTATTCTATACAATTGTAAAAACTTAGTCCTTCTGAACCTTGAGTGAAAAGTCCACGAAGGAAACGCCCTGAGTCATGGATCCCAAGCTGATGATATCAATGGCTAAACGAAAGTAAAGAATGGGAGGAGTTAGAGCCAGCTATACATTCCGAGAGAACTGAACAAAAGGGAGTTATTTGATTTACCATCGCAGAAGTAGCTCTCGATAGTCTGCTCAGTGACTCCACCGCTGCACTCAATCAAGACCTGACGACCCTTGGCAGCCCAGCGCTGTTTGATGCTGGCACCGGCAGCCTTGAGGGCGTCACCCTTGAAGTTGTCGAGCATCACAATGTCGGCACCGGCAGCAATGGCCTCATCAGCCTCCTCTTCTGAGCGGCACTCGACCTCAATCTTCAATGCAAATCCTCCAACGGCCTTGGCCTTTTGAACAGCAGCCGTGATGGAGCCTGAGGTATAAAATGGGTAAACCAAAACAGAACATGGATTAATAACTCTTCTTTTTTCTATCGAGATTTAAGCGGAATGGTACAAAAAAGTCTGAGTCTGATCGTTCATTCTTTTTCTTTGTTCATTACCTGTGCTCCAGACATGGTTATCCTTGAGCATGATCATGGAAGAAAGATCCATGCGATGGGTATCGGCGCCTCCGACCAACATGCCGTATTTCTCGACCAGGCGGAATCCGGGGGTGGTCTTGCGGGTGCCTGCAATCGCACCCTTGAAGCCATTCTTTTCCTTCAAGAGGCGGAGGCGGTGAGCCTGAGAAGCAATGCCACTGCAGCGGGCCATCATGTTGAGTGCAGTCCGCTCACCGATCAAGATCTGACGGACGGGTCCATAAACATGGGCACAGGTCTGAATAGGCTTTAAGACCTCGCCTTCCTTAACATGCCATTCGACGCTAAGAGAGAGAGGGGCGGAGGGTCAAGAACAAGAGACGGATGGATCAGTTATACAAGTGCCGGAAGTACTATGAAATAGAAGACGGAAAGGAATAACTCACCGACATCCGAGCTGAGTAAAGATCTCGGTGAAGAACGGAACGCCGGCAACAACACCCTACGATTTTCAAAGGACGACTTGTTAAACAACCCTATCCAACAGTTACAATTGTAACAGAGTACGCAGCAGAAACAAAGATAGACCCTTGAGAAGAGAGTCCAAGGACAGGCTGTTCATACCTCGCTTTTGCCGTAAAGAATAGCGGTTGTTGGTTTTTCTCCCACGACATATCCGCCATAGTCGAACGAGGGAATGTCCTCCTGGAGCCATTCCGTGATCTTTGTCTTCCAGTTGGGAGGGAGGAGATGCTCATGGGTGTTGCTCTGGACGGCCGACATGGTTGTGGTTGTGGGTAGCTAATTTGGTTGAATGAAGGAGGTTGATGAACGAAAGAAGACATGATGCGACACCGTAAAAATGTTCACCTCCGCGCGTGCGAAAATGTGACTGGGCAGGATGATTCACATTCTACAAGCGGCTGCAACCCCACATTTGCGTTCACTCCGCAACCTCCTTTGTTTCCCTCCTCTTCCCGTCACCTTGGCCCCTGAGCACCGATCGATCAGCTGCGCTCGGAGATGAGAAATGAGAAGATCCAAACCACACATGGTCATCCGCATAGACTAGCTACGGTTTGTAATGCGACGTGTTGGGTATGCAAGAAAAGAAAAGAAAAAAAAATATACAATTTGTTCCGAGTCATTTTTCTTCATTGTCGACTATCTGTCTTCCGGAGGTTGTCCATCTATATTTTGATGACAATGATGAGGATGACCACTAGGCCCATAATGATCATCCATGATCCTACGAGACGCGAGAGTATGCATTTACAATTGTTAGCACGTGTTGTACCCGCCCGTAGAAAAAGAGATTGACCCTTTCCTCTCTGCCTACAGCATTTGAAAGTCCTTTGCCAGTGATCCTTACCACAGCCCTTGGTTCCTTTGGCGACTTTGGACAGTTGCTTGCTTGCAATCTGCAGCCGATTTCCGGTACGTTCCACCAAATGATCCGTGTCCTCCAGCATATCTACATGAGTGTCGAGTTCATCTCCAATCATCAAGCCAATCTCTTGTTGTCGTCCCAAAGCATCACTGAGGCGATCCAAATTCTGGTCCTGGTCTGATGACAATTAAAAATGGAGCAATTTCAAATTAGCACCCTGGTTTCTTTTCTTTTCTTTGTGCACTGTTTGTCCAACAAGATAGCATGATGTGTCGCGTATCATCTTTTCTTTACCTTCCACGATTCTTTGTTGAAGCTGTAGCATCTGACTATTGTCCAAATTATCAACTTCGACCTCATGTTCTGAAAACCGTACCACTTTGGATCTCGAGTGTCTTGTCGATCCTTGGTTCAAGCCCAACAGTACAGCCCTAAAGGAGATGTAATAAACGTGGCACCACCAACGGTTAAGGATCAATTCTTGCATACAAAAAGTAGCGTTCACTTTCCCATGGGATCTCCAGACGTTTTTTCTATTTGAGCCCACTAATCCATGTAACGAGTTTGACAGTAGAAAGGGAGGAACAAAAAAAAAAAAGATGAAACGGGGTGTTGGGGTGTTGGGGGGTTTACCTTGCATCTGCATCATCCTTGTCCTGTAAGAGTGCCTCCAATTTCTCAAGCTGTTGCTGCAACTTGATCAGGGTATCTTCTCGACTTGCGAGTTCTTTGGAAGGCCTAACAACATTGAATAAAGAGAAGGTGAGTGACAAGTCTGAATAGGACTGATACTCAAACACACACTCTCACAAAAAAAAAAAAAAAGAAAGGCTTCTTACACTGAGCCGTCTTGTTCTGCTTGCGAGAGTTCTTCCTCCAGTTGTTGAAGACCTTCCCGCAGACGCGGCATGTTCTTTTCGATGGTCTTGTCCTGAGATGCAGAGCTGAGGCCATTGGTCCGACATCTGTTTCGCTCAAAGACTGTGACGAGGGTGCTGTCGGCAATGAGGCCCAGCTTTGAGCCCCATGTGGCGTCCATTGTGGGTATAGGAGAAAGAGAGGAGAGAGGAGGAGAAGGAGGGGAGGAAGAAGAAAGAATGCACAGAAAGGAGTAGAGGGGGAGAGGGGTTGGGGCAAAGTGTGGAGAAGAGGAGGAGGAGGAGAGGAGACGAGGAGAGAAAGGTGCCAAGAACGAGAAGGGGGCCGTGTGACTTGAGGGAATGAACAAAGAGGCGAAAGAGTTCGACTCCCGATTCAGCCACCACTAAAAAGAACAGCGCTTTTCGCTTTCTTTCTTTCTTCTTCAATCGAATCAGCCCAGCGGATCATGCCATGACCCTCGACCGGTTCCATTCCAGCGATGTGCGCATCAGCGAGGACCTCGACTTCTCCTCCCTTGTCTCCAACCCCGCGCTCCTCAAAGGACTTGTCGAGTCAGGATACCAGCGGCCGTCACCCATTCAGCTGAAAACCATTCCTCTCGGCAGACTGGGCCTGGATCTCATTGCCCAGGCAAAATCAGGCACTGGCAAAACAATTGTCTTTAGCGTCATTGCTATTGAAGCCGTACTCTCCTGTAAACATGGTTCCAGCAGCCAAACATCTGGCGGAGCTACGCAGGACAAGGACAAGGTGATAGAGTCACCAAGAGCCATCATTGTCGCGCCAACTCGAGAAATTGCTGTCCAGATTCAAGAGGTGATCTTCAACCTGGTCCGATCCGAGCTATCAGACAGGGTCACTTGCCACGTCATGATAGGTGGTATGCCCATTGCACAGGACAAGGAAAACCTCAAAAACTGTTCTATTGTTGTGGGAACTCCTGGAAGAATCAAGTCTCTGTTGGATACGGACCATTTGAAGACGGATAACATTCGATTGCTGGTTCTGGACGAAGCTGACAAGCTGATGGAGAGTGCGTTCAAGGGAGATATATTCGCCATTACCAAAGGACTTGGACCCGTTAAGCAAGTGATGGCATTCTCGGCTACGTACGATGACGCCCTATTAGCAGAGCTGGATCATCTAGTCAAGAATCCTGTCTATGTCATGCTCACCGATGGAACTCCAGAATTGGAAGGTAACTTTTAGCTCCCCCCTCCCTGGTTCTGCATTCACTAAAAGAAAGTAATGAACACTAGGCAGCCAAGTATTGACAAGCGCCATTCTTCATTTACTAGGTGTCATGCAGTACTTCAAAGTGGCTCAGCTGGACGAGAGGCAGAAAAAGGGCTCGGTGTTTTTAAAGCAGGACTTTATGGCAGAGGCCAAGTTTTCGGAACTGGAGGGTCTCTTCACACATGTGCCCTTCTACCAGGCCATGGTGTTTCTGAACCACCGAGGACGCGCCTCCAACCTGGTCACTTTTCTAAACAAGAGAGGTTGGCCATCCATGCATATCACCTCTGGTATTTCGCAGTCAGAGAGACTGGAAATTATGAGCAAAACTAGAAAATTTGAACTTCGAGTTCTTGTCTGCAGCGATCTGGTAAGATACACTATTGGTCTTCCCGCTTACATCTCAGTAGGAAATGAGAACGTAAAACACTCACTATCTGATAACCTTTGTATAGATCGCTCGAGGCATTGATGTAGACCGAGTCAATTTAGTGGTGAATCTCGATCTCCCAAAGGATCCAGAAACGTACCTGCACCGGATTGGAAGAACGGGGCGCTATGGAACGACAGGACTGGCAGTTAGCATTGTGGACAAGGCAGAGCTAAAGACGATCGAGATTCTCCAAAAAGAGTACCACTTGACAATACAGGAGCTTTCTGGGAAGGATAAAGTGTTCAGTGAACTTACTGATCACAGCAAGAACCGCCATCATGAACGACCATTACAAGCAGCAGAGGACAAGGATCGGTTTGAAAAGTTGGAGGCTGAGAGAGTTGAGCGGGAGGGGTATGTCCCAAGCGAAGATGAAGCTGAGAATGATTCGGCAATGACAGTAGGAATGATGGTTGATGACGAAGAAGATGGAGCTCAGGGTTCTCTCGAGTATTCTGCCCTGGAGGAGCCAAAGCTGAACAACTCAAAGAAACAGCATACTTCTAGAAAATCCAGGAAGAGGCGACACCCATCTCAATCCTTAAAGCCTGCAGCTATGTCCAGTTTTGATAAGAGTATCAAGCGGCCGCGACTGACAGAAGAAAGCCCTGTTGATATCACTGAGGGGACTGACGAGCCAGAATATCTAGAAAAGCAATACGATGAGCATGGAAGAGAACGTGCAGAGGAAGACGAAGAAGCCTACTACCATGGAGCCGAACAATATCATCCTTTTATACCCTACGAGACAGGCTACGGGGCCCCACCACAATCGTCTCCATTCTATCCATTTCCAGGAATTGGTGAGTATGCAGGTAGGTACAACCTGCCATGGTACCCAAGTGATCCCTATGCCCACTACTACCATTCAGCCTATTACCACCAGCCTGCTATTCCACCCTATCCCACACGAGTATTCTTTCCTCCAGATCTGGTACTCTTCCCTGCATCTCCGTTTGACAATCATGACGGGTAGCCACACTCTTTTATGTACAGCAAAAAATAAAGAAAACAATAACTAGAGTTTGAAGCAACTATGGATACTGGGGATCCTTTAGATGTCGTCAATGTTCTTCGTCTCGAGCTGGAATCCAATCTTCTTGAATCCCTCCGAGATATCCTTGACCTTGGTGGTCGCGCTGGTGACGACGACGATCGAGTTGTCTGGGCTAAAGACGTTGCGCAAGTACTTGTCCATGGCATGCTGCATCTGCTCGGGCGTCACGGCCTGGACGCGCTCCAAGAACTCCTTGTTGTAGTTGGCAGAGACCTTCTTCAAGACTTGGTTCATAAAAGCCTCAGTGGCCGCGCCAGAGATTGTCTCCTCCTTGCGAACAATTCTGTAGACGATACTGGCCTTGGCACCCTCGAGTTCCTGCTTGGCGAACTTGGTCTATATATTTGTGAGCAAGGAAATATTGCTTAGGAATTGAAAGAAAAAGAGAATTCCAGATTTTTTTTTGCAATTACCTTTCCAGTGGCGTAGTCCTCCACAATCTTGGCAGCAAGGTTGTAGGCTCTGAGAGCATCCGGAGAGCGGTAAATCGTGAAAGACAAGAAACCGGCTTCAACATCAACACGGAGGTTGGCACCATAAACGGCACCGGAGCCGCGAAGCTGCTTCCAGAATGGGCCCTCAAGCGTATCCAAGCACTCTGTCAGAACCAACAAAGCAGCGTAGTCAGGGTCAAGGAAATCCGTGGGGCCACGAGCGACATGAGAAGCAAAGGAGCTCTCGATCGAGGGCATGTTGACAACATATCCCTTCTTGCCAGGAGCCTTTCCAGCCTCGCTCCAAACCTGGCTCGAGAAGGGGATAGGGGCCAAAGTCGCAGCGGCATCTTTGGAGCCAAAGTTCTTGACCCAGGCAGTCTTGGGCTTATCCTGCTTCAGAATGTTGCCCTGGACCTGAATGTGAATATTGGCTGGTCGAGTCACTGTATCGCAATAAAATAAATAGATTAAAAAAAAAAAAACTATTAGAAGTCATTACAGCCGACAACCATACAGCCACAGAAGTAATGAACGTACAGATCTCGCGAAGCTCAGTCAAGGCCTTTACAACGGCCTGAGGATCTTTCTCCAATTGCTTCAAGACATCGGACAAGAACTTGGCTTGCTTGAGGACATTCAAAGACGCAATGTTGGATTTCTCGTAGTCATAGGTGATAACGTCCATGCAGGACTTGGACATCTAATCACAGTCAACAAGTAGGTTAGTAAAACTGCGAGCCTTGGCGCAGGACCAGTATCCTTAAAAGTAAAAGTGGAGCCTTACTCTTGAACCATCACGCTTTTGTTGAGGAATATCGTTCAACAGCTTGGTGGTGATGACTTTGAGACGCTCAACATCAAAGCGAGTGTGCCAAGTCATCTTTTGCAACCAGGCAATACCCTCGCTGTACTTGGCCTTTTCAGTCTTCAAAATGACCAAAGCCAACTGACGGAACATGCCGCCAACACCAACACCGCAGGCACGGCTGACAGTGTCTTGGTCAAGCAGCTTAACCACCTCCTCGAACGGTGTCTCCTTGCCTGTGGCGGCGTCAACCAAGGGAAGAGAGTAGAAGGAGTCAAAGTAGATATCCAAATAAGGTCTGAGATGGGAAGGCAGGTCGGTTGAGGTGAAGAACAGAGTCAGTTCGACAAACTCAGACTTGATATCTGGGGAGATTCGGGCATGGGAAGAATAAAGTGAGTATGCTATGTCCATCACAGCTCGGTCTGCAAAATAAAATGGTCCATTCAATGCTTACGGTCATATTCGATAAAGTAGGGAACTTTGGCAGTGTCACTATCGAGGTGTTTCTGAACCTCGTTATCACTAATAATGTTCGAAAAAGTATTAATATCACCATAGGCGAGTAAAATGTCCACTTCATCCAACGTCTTGATCTTACAAATGCTTGTCAGGCTGGCTGCGGCCGCTGACGACCTTGATCATCTCAATTCCCTTGACATCAGGGATAGGGAAGTTGTCTATAGATTTAGAGAGAAAAAAAAAAGAAGCAAACAGGGAAGAGTTTAACGACGGTAGACATACGGCAGGATTGAATGAACGGACGTTGCGTAGATCATTACCAAAGATGTAAGCAGGAACGGGAATGTCGTTCTGGGCCTGGTGTTTCTGGAGTGACTCCTCAAGCTCGTTAAGCTTCTTCTCGCCGAGGCGCTTTCTCTGCTCCTCAACACGGTTGGCCTCGTCCTCGGCCTGCTTGGCGGCATGGGCAGCAGAGGGCTTGGCGACAATGGTTGCTCTCTTGGCATCAATATAATATCTGAGGGGTTGACAGAATCGAAAAAGGTCAGATCAGGCTCGCAGTGACACATTTTCAACGGTTGCTAAAAAGGTACAGGAGCTTCTTACTCGCGAAGGTACTTGACCCAGGTTGCGTTATCGAAAGTAGCAACCTTGTCCAAGTTGTCAAGATCGTTTGTGAAGCCAGCCAAATCGCTGTCGTCCTTCTTTCCATACAAGGAATGGACCAAGCATGGCCAGGCAAGAGTCATATGATCGGTTTCAAGGCGATCCAGCAATTTCAACTTCTCGCGCTTGATTACAGCAGCCATACGGTCCATGTCGAAACCCTCCTTGACAATCCTGTCCAAAATGGCAAAGAACTTTGGCTCGACCTCTTCCAACTTTTCCGTGGGGACGCTGTCAAATGACAGCTTAATTTCGGCGCGGATACGCTGAGAGGTGTAAAACTCCACAGCTACATAGAAGGTCCATTTGTCATTGACGTTAGCTTGTAAAAGCACATCTCAGAATGTATGCATCGCACTACGATATGAAGAGTAACTTACAGGTACAGTAAGGATCCTCAATTTCAACCATCTCCTTCTGCAAAACCGACACGGCAGAGTCTGTCAAGTAGGTTTCAACAATGTCCAAAGCTTGGAACGTCAAGAAATCCTGGATCGTCAGACAAGGATTTGTTTGTAAGTCAGAGCTCTCACAACTGTTCGAATATCAGAATACTGCTCGGTATTTACCGTAATTGGGGCGCCGAACCAGTTGATCGCAACCTCTCCCATATCTTCATCTTCGGAGGGGAAAGTGACGGTTGTGTTGGTGGTTTCCTTCATCAAGGGTGCTTGAGGGGAATCGACCCAGGGTCTATTTTCAGTCGCAGGCAAAGCTTCAAGGTCAATAAACCGTGACAATTTCGATATTATAAGCTTGCAAGTTCAAGTGCAACTATACCTCTTCATTGGTGGAAGAGGTCCCTTGGAGATGATACGCTCTTCCACTGGCCCCAAAGCTGCCAAAAGCTTCCCGTGATCAACAACTCCTGAAATAATCAAGCACAGGTTGTCAGGGCGGTAGTAATCGCGGTGGTACTATCGAATTAACGGAAGTCGTTCTTTAGCAAAGCAAGTACAGAGTGTGATATACGCCGTCATAGCAAACATACTTGACGAACTAATAAAATATAAAAAAAGAAAGAAAAGGTTAGAGAACAACCTTTTAAGGTCCTGCACAAAGTCCACTCAACGGTACATACTCTTTTCAGCCTCAAGAGATCTGAGGTTTGACATGAGTCCACCCGTCTCGTAGCGGTAGCCAGAGTTCTCGGGGTACATGATACGCTGGCGGCTAAAAAGGTGTATCTCAATGTTAGGCGTCTTTCTAAACTCTCATTCCACCTGGTCAAGGTATCTCCTTTTCTCACTTACCAAAGGTCCATAATTGACCCAGCAGAGTTCTCGCGACCCTATTGCATTGTATTTGTGAAGGTTGAGTGAAAGGTCCACTCTCAGATCCTCAAATTACAATCCGTTATGAACGCACCTGCATCTCGCAGTACACGACACCGGCATCCTCGCCATCACCGTTAATGTTGTGAACCTCAGTATAATAAGCGGCCTCGGTCATAGTCGGGTACAAGATGTGATCAATGTAGACTATGGCAGAGAAAAGTTAGACATCGAGTTCTTGAGGACGGTTGCTTGCGCTTTATAATAAGCAAGGATATGATGGTGGCATACGTACTGGGCATAATGTTCAAAAATCCCTCGCTTCCAGCTGTGGCGATGGCTATTTAGCGTGTGTGGTGAATTCCAGGTAGTGATGTCGTTAGTTTGAAAGCTACTTCAGTCTCGGTACATGCGACATCCTTTCTGATACGTACTATAAGCGGTATGGTCCACATCGGTCCCTATGAGTAAGACGAGAGTGGTGGTAAGTCCAATGGAACGACCCTGTAATGCCATCATTTGGTGCTCTTTTAGCTGATATTGAACCTACAGGCATTGGTTCCGTTAGCCAAGGCGCGGTTGGCAAGACCATCGAGGACACCCTGAAGATTGAGTTTCAAAAGAAGGAAGAGTCAGCGGAGTTGGGGATTGGAGCATCGAACTTTGGCATGGTGAGCGCGACACGATCATCCCAGGTCAATCAAGCGCGTTATTCCGCAAAAAGAAGGGTCGCATGCGATACATTACTTTGTATGGATAGAGCTCACTTCCAAGGAACACAAGACTTTTTCGACATCCGCAGAAAAGTTGTTAGTTTTGACTCGATCGTTCTTCAGATGGCAGCAGCGTTTAGTTTGAAAACGCAAACAGCCCACAGTCTGTAGTATCATATGCTTACTGTTCCAACGTGTGAGGGCAGCCATCATCATCGAAGGCTACGGTGGTGAGGAAGGATGGTGCGATTGATTAGACAGAGATATTGGTAATAAGAACAAGAGTCCTCACAAAAGCCGAGTTCCGTTCACTTACATTCCGTGGCCAGGGTGAAGTACCCATTAACGATGGGTCCTATTCCAAACGAGATATAGAGGCAAGAGAGGAGTAAGAGGCTTGCGTGTCGCGCATAACGGTCAGAGTCGTGGTGATGGCGGAGGAGATGAATCTCACCTTCGTTGTCGACATGGACAACGCTGAGTCCGGTCTGACTGGATCTAAACTTTGTGATCTTGTGTCCATTGACATCAATCTGCTGGACCTGCTTGAAGTTGGCGGCCATGGTGAAGGGAGGAGGAGGGGGTAAGGAGAAGCTGGAATGGTAGAGAAAAAAAAAGAGAGAGAGAGAGAGACGGGGGGGAGAAAAAAAAAGAGTTAGCGTGCCCACGGTGGCGTGTGGCACCCACCCACCCGCGGTGTGAGAAAGTGAAAAAAGTCGAGCTGGCGTCCAATTGGGCGCGCGTTTGCCTCCCTCTGCTGCAGCCGCCTTCCCTCCTTCCCTTTGTGCCTTTCCCTTCTCTCTTCATTCATTTGCTCCCGCGCACGCGTACGTGCGCACAGTCACTATTTTTTTCATTTTTTTTTTTTTGCGCTCTTCTTGTCTCTCTTTCCTCTCTCTCTTTCCTCTCTCTCCTCCACTCCATCACACTTTCACACGCAATCAACAATGGCTGATCAGATCGAAAAGAACCTTGAGGCTCACCAGCCTGCCATTCAGGCCCTCACCGAGGCCACCGAAAAGGTCGAGCTCGAGCTCGGTACGTGTTCCCCATCGCGACTCTTTTAGACGCCCGTACTTTCTTTGCTCCTGCAGCTTTCGAAATGGACCGCGGTGATCCGTCTCCATCTCCAGCTGCAATCAACTTGCATTCCGTGTCATACGTATGTGGTTATTTTCCTCACACACTCCTTCTCTGTCTCTATTTCGTTTCGCCTTTTTAGCTAACAAGCGCAACGAGCTTATGCTTCCTATCTTCGAGAAGCGTCGCGCTGTCATCGAGAAAATCGACAACTTCTGGACCTCGGTCTTCATGAACAACATGACTCTCACCCAGATCATCGAACCCACTGACATCCCCGTACGTCCCAATGGCTTGATAGCGCCATGGACCGTGACAACCGCTTTAAAAACTACAGAGCAATGTACTCACTCTATACTCTTTTGCTGCCTCCCTAGGCTCTTGAGCACTTGACTGACCTCTGGGTCAAGTGGGACCCCAAGGAAGCTCGCTCCTATGACATTACCTTTGTAAGTATTCTGTGTTCCTTTCCTGGTTTGTTTGACAATAGCTGGCACTAATCAGTCATTTGGCATTCCCACAGACCTTCAGCGAGAACCCCTACTTCTCAAACAAGGAGCTGGTCAAGAAGGTTACCTTCAATGGAGAGGAGCAGGCCACCACAGTCACCGCGATCGACTGGAAGGAGGGCAAGGATCTGACTCACAAGGATGCCAAGCGCAAGAAGGGCGATGAAGACAACGTGTCGGACTCCTTCTTCTCCATCTTCCAGGATGACGATGTCACTCTCCTTGACTACATTGCTAACGAGCTCTTTTCCGAAGCCCTCCAGTAAGATAAACCAACAAATTGATTTGAGACATGGCCTTCATTTTGTTATCACCGTTTATCCTGACAGTGTCTAATTTTTTTTTTGTAGTATCTACGCCAACGGCGGCGATGATGATGACGAATTCAGCGACGAGGGTTCCGTCGATCTGGACGGTAAGTGACGCACTATTTTTTGATTTGGGCAGGGTCCTTCGGCAGGTACCCCTTCGTAAGCACAACTGTGCGGAATGAACATTTGAGCTGACTTGCAAAAAAAAAAATATGCTTAAATAGATGAGGAAGAAGAGGATGAGGACGAGGAGCTGCCCGCCAAGAAGAAGAACAAGAAGTAGAGAGACCCTCATTATAATGGCGGCGTGCGAAGAAGCGCCATGTTTTTATCATCCACTCCACTCGTAGAATCCTTATTTTGTCCATAATTCAACACCACCTGCAATAAAAAAGATACGCTAAAAAGAATGAACGCGCGTTCCTTTCTGGGTGTTGTCACTTGTCAGCACATCACGACACGAACACGTCGGAGAATGGTAATGGGATGAGAGCGGGGAGGAACAGGAGGACAGGCAAGAGTGGTGGTGTGGGTGAAAAAGGGAAAGATCGGTCATGCTAGAGCAGAGGATGTGTGTGCACGGGAGAGAGAAGGGGCAGAGAGGATCAATGAGACCACGGTGCGGTCATCGGAGGCTCACTTCCCCATTGGAAGATGAATACCCTTTGCGACCCCTCTTTCGTCTTCTCTTTCTTCTTTTCCTTTCTCTTTCTTGCGCTCCCCTCATCCACTCTTCATTTCATTCATTTGTCCGAAGACACAACGCATTGACTGCAGAGAGCTCTCTTGTTCATCCACACGCATTAACAGGCACAACCCATCCGTGTTCTTATCGTGTCCCTTTTTTTTATTTCGCGCGTGCTCGCAAATCTCTTCACACGCCTCACGCCCATTGCCCCCCCCTCGTTCCTGCAAGACAAAAAAAAAGAAGCCCCTGGTCCCACGAGAGCAAGAGCAAGAGCAAGAGCAAAGACAAAACGACTCGAGACAATAACGAAGTGCGAGTCGGCCGAGGACACGCAGTCAAACAGAAAACGAACAGCAATTCAATAGGAATCCAGCACTCGCTCCCACAATGCTGGAAGGTTTGGTTGCCGGTCTGCTGAACCGATTCATCGGACCCTATGTGACCAATCTTAACGTCAACCAGCTCAACATTGCCATCTGGTCAGGTACGTCGGCTTTTGTTGTTGTTATGCCTGTTACCACTGTTGTTTCTGACCTGACCTCACTGCCTGACCTCATTCTTGCCCTGGCTTGCCCTTGAGCAAAGAACACGGCGAGGCAAGGATGATCAACATCAGTTTCTTTGCACGTTGCTGATCCACGGCTTTTACTTCCTACCTTGGACCATAATCTCTTTAGGCGACGTGAAGTTGACCAACCTCAGACTGAAGAAGGACGCACTCGACAAGTTCAGTTTGCCAGTCGATGTAGTAGAAGGTCAGTCAGCTAGTCCGGCTCGCTGCGGGGCTCTGCTTTTTTCCCGCTGCCTGGAGTTACTCAACATTTTTCATTATTTGCTTACGATCCTTTCCTTTTTCAATTCATTGGCGACTTCTTGCACAGGTTATCTCGGTGAGCTGACTCTCAGTATCCCTTGGTCCAACTTGAAGAACAAGCCAGTCAAGGTCTATATCAACAATGTGTATCTGCTCTGTGTGCCCAAGGGCGAGTCTGAGGTAGGTTCATTTTTTTCTCCAGGAAAACTGCATATTCTTACAGGTGGAGGATTGTTGACTAATGGAATGCAAATGGGCTGGTAGTATGATGCCGATGAAGAAGCTACTCGAGCCCAAGCGCTGAAAGAGGACCGACTGGCGAATGCAGAGCTTTTGAGTACCAAGCCTACAACTGGCATGGATGGTAAGAACTAAGAAAGAGGGAGAGACAGGGAATGATCTTGCTAGTCTTTATGCTCTGTTTGGTATGATGGCATAGTCTGTCAATACTGACGTCAAATTATCCCATGCGGCAATAGACGAAGAGAAAAAGAATGCCACCTTCTTGAACCAACTCATCACTAAGGTCGTGGATAACCTGCAGGTTTCGATCAACAACATTCATGTCCGCTACGAGGACAAACTTTCGGACCCTCAGGTAAGGGCAGACCCTCTTGAGGGCCAAATGAATGGTCATGCTCACTCATTTGGAGTTGTAGCTGTAGCACAAAACTCAATATCAATGAACTTTCCTTCCACGTTCTCTCCATTTAGCACCCTTTCTCTGCAGGTCTGACCCTCTCACAGCTTTCAGCAGTTTCAACTGATGGCGAGTGGGTGCCCACGTTTATTCATGACGAAGCCAATACGATTCACAAGGTACGTTAGCCCAAATTTTCAGGACAGTACGCCTCCTGTCCCCCATCCCAAGAGTATGGTTTGCTAGACTGATTAGTGCTGCCTTGTTTGAATCAGCTTGCCACATTAGATTCGCTTGCCATGTACTGGAACACAGATTCAAGATCGCTTGCAGGAAAGGGTATGGATGAGGCTCTGAAGACATTCGTGGATCTCATTGCCAAAGCGGAGCACGTCCCCGAAGAGCATCAGTATATCTTGAAGCCTGTATCTGGAACAGGAAAGATCAAGCTCAACAAGAGATATGGCGGCGAAGTGCCAAAGGCTGGAGTCACCCTCAATTTTGATGAATTGGGCTTTGTTGTGGATGATGAGCAGTACAAGAACGTACTTTTGATGATGGGTCTATTCCATGCCTTCATGAGACAGCACGAGGTGAGTATAGTTTCTGAATGCTCATCTTTATTTTATTGGCGGATGAAGGCGCTTCGAAGGCACTGCATTTACACACAATTTCATGACGACTGTTTGTTCTAGTTCCGAAAATTCCGTCCAGCCAAGTCTATCACTCCATCAAAAGACCCATTGGCATGGTTTCGATATGCAGGAAATGCTGTCCTGTCACAAATCCACGAGAGGAACCGTAAATGGACATGGGCATATTTTGAGGAGCGCCGAGATGATCGCAAGGCGTACGTGGAACTTTACAAGAACCACAAATTGGGGCGCAATGACGTCGAGGATGAAGAGCGACTCAAGGCTCTAGAATGGAAGCTATCCTATGAAGACATTCGCCTCTACCGAAGTATCGCCAAGGGTGTCCTACGAAGGGAGAAGATTCTTATCGAAAAGAAACAAGTAGCAGAGCAACCCAAGGGGTGGATAAGCTCCTGGTGGTACGGATCTGGAACGTCTACAGCCCAAACTACAGAGGTACTTGATTGTTTAGTGTTCATGCCCCGATTCACTGTGTGAGAGGTTCCTTTCCTCTAACAGTCATCCTCATTCTATAGGAAGAGGACTCGACCAGTCTCACAGACGCACAAAAGCAACAGCTGTACGATGTGATTGACTATGATGAAAAGGCGGCACTCCAGTCAAATTTGGAAGAGGCAAAGGATACCATCCTGTTTGCGATCAATGCCAAGCTGCGAACAGGTTCTTTCGCGCTAAAGAAGGATCCCCATGGGTCCAACACAACCATTTTCAGTTTGGTGTTTGATACGTTCCTTGCTAATATTTTACAACGGACGGACAACTTCAAGGCAGGAATCGCCCTTGGAGGCCTGACATGCATCGATGGAACCACTGAAAACACTCTTTATCCCAAGATTATTCGAGTCAAGGAGGGGGAGAAGAAAAAGTTGTTGTCCCATGTGTCCGAAGGTGACACCGTGTATGGTGGAGAAGACAGCCAGAATGACAGCGGAGCAGAGCCAGAGTAAGCGATCACCATCATAAGTTGTCTTGAAAATAATGCTCGCATCGTCATCCTATTCTAACACCCTCATTTGGCCCGTCGTAGTTTCAATCCCTTCTTTTCGGTAGATTTCGAACACAATCCATTAGATGCGCATGCCGACAACGTATTGGAAGTCAAGATGAGGCATTTGGAGATCTTGTATAACCCCAAAACTGTGGACACTGTCATCGAATTTTTCAAACCTCCGCCAAGCGAGGCTGACAGTATCAATGCCCTTTTGGAGGCTGCCGGAGATACTCTTGAGGGCCTTGCTGCCCAAACAAGAGCTGGACTCGAGTATGCTCTGGAAGAACACAAGAGATTGGATCTTCGTGTCGACATGGACGCGCCTGTTATGATCTTCCCTGAGAGGTATGTATGCTGTGAGAGGTCATCGTCCCACTCAATTTCGACCCAGACTAACGATTGATGTTTTGAAAAACTTAGTTGCACGGATGCCAACGCACTTGTTGCTGTGCTGGATGTTGGTCATATCTTTGTTGAGAGTAATTTGGTCTCGAAGGAAGACATGGCTGTGGTGGAAAACAACCACAAGAAGACACTGGATGCCATCGATTTTGAGAAGCTGGAAGATCTCATGTACGACCGATTTGTTGTGCAACTCTCTAGCACTCAGGTAATTGAAAAAAATACCCCCCTTGAGAATGAGGCTATTCTCATGGTTAACAGTTCTTCGTCACTAATACGTTCATTGTGCGGTTATAGTTATTGGTGGGCCAGTCTGTGGAGCGCTGTCTGGAGCAAATTCAAAACCCAAAGAAGGAAAACGATCTTCATGTCATCGACAAAATCAACATGACTTTCCATGTTCACCTGTCTATCCTGCCGCAAGCACCAAACCTGACCAAAATCAGAGTGTTTGGTGAACTGCCATTACTGCAAATCAATTTTTCAGATCGGAAATACAAGACGCTCATGCGTATCGTGGACCTGGTAGTGCCAAAGGATCCAGAGGCAGCTGCAGCTGCAGCGGCTCCCCCAGCCCCCACAAAGCCAAAGAACTCCATGAGCATTGGTTTACTTGGAAAGAGCGCGTATACGGATGACTTGATTCTTGGCGATACAACAGAGGGTGATTCGGACGACGAGAACAGCTCTGGAAAACAGGCCAAGAAGTCAACTGAAAAAGACAAGGTGAGCTATGTACACATTTCAATGGACTTCCCAAACTTCTATTTTCTGCCGGATGCTAATACCAGCTAACTCTTTAGGAGCTGAGCAATGCACAACTTTTCCAGAGGACGTTCGAGTTCAGCTTTAAAGTCTCAAAGTTTTCTGTAACTCTGAGAAAGGCACCTCAGGATGTCAACTTGGCGGAGCGTATCCTTGCAGAGTTAATCATCGAAAAATTCGACCTGAGTTTTGTTCTCAGACCTGTAGATATGACAGTCAACATCATTCTGGGATCACTCTATGTCGAGGATAAGGTCGAGAAGGAACCGCTTTACCCATATCTTATCTCTTCTGATGCAGACGGAAAATCACCAGCATCTGGAGGGTCGGAGGACTTGGTCAGAGTCAGCTACACCAAAGTGAACACCATTTCACCAGAGTACCTTACAAAGTACAAGGGCATCGATGCTACAGTGGACATCTCTTTCTCGACTGTCACCATGATCCTCACGCGAAAGAGTGTTTTGACTCTGTTCGACTTTATTTTGACGACGTTCACTAATCCAGCGCCTCAGAGCCAGCCCCAGTCACCAGTATCAGCAGATGTGAATACGAACATAGCCGCACAGCCGCAGTTGGACAGCAAACCTGCAACCCCTGGCCAGGATACGATGAAAGTCAAGGTCAAGATGACCAGTATCAACTTTATCCTCAACAATGACGGCCAGCGACTGGCGACGATGGCATTGTCTCAGTGTGATGTCGCTGTGTTAATGAAGCCCCCCACGATGCGCGTCAATGTCAAGTTGGGCAACTTTACTCTCACGGACGACATTAACCCAGGCAAGCAGCAAATCCTGGCTATTCAAGGCGAAGAGTTTGCTGATTTCGCATACGAGACATTTGATCCAAGCGGCTCTAGCTACCCCGGGTATGATGCTTCGGTCTTCTTGAGGGCAGGATCTTTGCAGCTCACGTTCTTGGAGGAACCTATCAAGCAGCTTCTGGACTTTTCGACAAAATTTGCTAGGATGCATGTACTCTACGACTCTGCAAGAAACGCTGCCGTGAATCAAGCTCAGGCACTTCAAACGACTACCAGCAAATTTCACTTTGACGTGGAGATTAGTACTCCGATTGTGATTTTGCCCAAGGATGCCAAATCTCGCAACACCATCGTTGCCAATCTGGGTCAGATCTCGATTCGAAACGAATTCGCGGATGACGAGCACATTGCTGGTGGCACTCTTGACCAGATGACTCTTGGTATCCACTCCATCAACCTCCTCAGTCAGTTTTACTTTAACGATACTGTCCAGGAGTTGCAAATCATCGAGGATGTCGATATTGATCTTGGTATGGTTCGGGCTGCCCACAAGGAAGGATTACCTCGCCCCGAGATGGAGCTGGTTGGTCGCATGTCCGAGGTCAATATGAACCTGACGGAACTCCAGTACAGGACGCTCTATGGAATCTCCATGTCCGTTGCTCGCGCTTTCGGGGGCGGCAGCGAAGAGGATGCTGATGCACTTGCCGCCTCTGCTGGGATCGCCCCTGCTCCGTCGACACCTCCTCCAGCCATCAAGTCCTCGGATGAAAAGTGGACTTCGATCGATATGGTCTTTGAGTTGCCCAAGGTCACCCTTGAGATCTATCAGGGTGATGCGACCCAAAAAGAGGAGCTTCGTGACTGCAGCTTCTCAAAGTTTTCACTGTCCAAGACTGATTTCAAGTACAAGTCGTCGACAGATTCCACGATGCAAGCCGAGTTGACAATCCAGGACCTTAACATCAACGATACGAGGCGCAATGTCAAGACCAAATTCCGCGAGATCATCCCAGCCAATCTTCATGACAGCCCTCAGATCTCGATCTCTGTCAACACGTTCGAAGACAAGAGCATGTTCTTGTTGCTGAACATCGATAGCCCAAAGGTCATCTTCCATTTGGAATACGTATTCGCCCTCCAGAACTATTTTATGAGCGCTCTCTCGGACTCGACTCCAACAGAGCCACCAAAGTCACAGAGACGTCCATCTTCCACAAACGTGACCTCAAACCGTCCTCAAAACTCGAAGTCGGTCAGCGGAAGACGGCTCTCGAATGCCGTTGTCACCAAGCCGGCAGAGGCGACCAAGCCTGCGGAGCCTGTTCCCAGTCTCCACTACCGTGTTAGCGTGGTAGCTCCTGAGATCATCTTGTTGGCCAATGCTGCTAGCTCAGCCACTGACGCCATCATTCTCTCAGCTCACCAAGTCGTGATGTCGCAACAGGAGACGATGACACTCATTGTCGACCGCGTTGGAATGTTCCTCTGCAAGATGGATAGGAGAGAGGATACTTGTCTTCGCTTTATTGACAACTTTGATATTGCTCTCTCTATGGGAACTCGCTCCCCTACTCCTGGACACCAGTTGACCAACATCACACTGGACATTCGTCCTCTTGTGTTGAGGTTGTCGTACCGAGATGCCATGCTGGTTATGGATATTGTCAATAAGGTCACAGAGATGCAGTCGAAGGCTCAGCCTGCAGCGGATCAATCGCCACAGCCCAATAACCAAATAGCGGTTGGAACCACGCCCAAACCTCTGGATCCTGCCGAGCGACGTGTTACTACTACATCTGTTGCCGCTACCGCTTCCCCAAAGCCAACAGCCAAGAGTTTGGTGCAATCTGCATCGTTCGTCTCTACCCGTGAAACAGTACGCTACAAAGGATCCCGCATTGACAGTGCAAGAGCAGAAGTGAAGAGGTCCCTGCTAACCATGTATGTTTATTTTCTGATTCTAGCTCAAGGGGGTCATCCAAGGCCTGCAGCTCATCTTGATTGACGACATGCACAGTTTACCAATGCTGGACTTGAAACTGGACCGATTTGATTTGGAGG
Source organism: Entomortierella parvispora (assembly GCA_963573315.1). Taxonomy (NCBI): domain Eukaryota; kingdom Fungi; phylum Mortierellomycota; class Mortierellomycetes; order Mortierellales; family Mortierellaceae; genus Entomortierella; species Entomortierella parvispora. Next base: position 718,046 of record OY752145.1, read on the forward strand.
TCAAGGAGTGGTCATCTGAGATGAAGGTAGACACTTCGCTGAAGCCCAGTATTAACTACTTTAACGTCCGAAATTCGCACTGGGAACCATTGCTTGAGCCCTGGCAGTTGGTCATTCATGTCTCCAAGGCCATCCAGCCCGCCAACATGACGATTGACGTGTTCTCGAAGCAGGATCTCAACATGAACATTTCTCACACATTTATCGAGACGGCACTTCAGATCATGACGACGATTCAAAAGGAGCCAGAGCATGTCACTGCCGTGAACAGGGAGACACTCGTTCCTTATATTCTCAAGAACAGGACAGGCTATCCCCTCCACGTCTGGGCGGAATCGGAGAACAATATTGATATTGTTGTTCACAAGATGAAGGATGGTGCTAATCTTCCCTGGCGCTTTGACGACTGGAGAAAGATGAGAGAGGTAAGAATATTGGAATGAGCTGAAAGAGGTGTCTCTTCAGCGGTAATACATTGCTAACCTTCCTCTTCCGGTTTAAACTTTGTCCATAGACTGTTGCAAGCAAGAAGAACACCCTGGGTATTCAGTTCGATGGAGTGCCATGGGAGAGTCTCAAGGATGTTCCTGTCGAGCGTGAAGGACGTTACCTGTATGTTTTGCGTCCCAAACTGAACAAGGTCTCTCACCGCGTGGCAGTCGACATTCAGATCAAGAACAATGTCAAGGTTGTCACCTTCAGCTCTGCTTTGCTCGTCGAGAACGCTACGTCACTTCCAATCGAAGTTGTAGTGGTTGATGAAAAGAGGAAGCATCTGTCTAGCGCTCAAAAGATTGCCCCAGGAGAGGATTATTCTGTACCTATCGAGGCCGCTTTTAAGAACCGACTTCTTGTTCGCCCCGATCCAGGATTTAACTACAACTGGAGCACTGAGCCCATTTTCTGGCGTGATCTCGCCGCCCAGCAGAATCATCAGCTTCGGTATAATTCGGACGGCCAAGCCGTCAACTCTGTCACCTGTCGAGCACTCGAAGAACAGGGCCAGCAGCCATTCCGTTTCCAGGTTCGAGGAGGCACCGATAACTTTGATCCTGTGGCCAAGGATTATCCTTACATGACTATTCGACTCAGCGCACCTGTTGAGATTGAAAATCTTCTCCCTTACAACATGAAGTATACGGTCATGGAGAAGACTTCCCCCAAGCACCATGGTCCTGTTCTCACGTCCTATTTGAGAAAGGGAGGCATCTCGCCACTTCATACAGTCGATGTCCGTAACCTGATGTTGCTGAGTGTTGCCCTTGAAGGTACATCGTTCTCGCCAAGCGAGTACTCTATTGTAAGCTCGCACGATCCCGATGAGTTGCCGGTCGAGAATACATTGACTCTTGTTGACCCTGATGGTTTGAAACTGATGCTGGGCATCCATCGACAGTAAGTAGAGGTTATATTGCTCCATTTCGACTTTGATAGGTTTGTAAAAGGCGACATTCTAAGTGTTGACGCTGTTTTCGTCCGTCAATAGTGTCATCCCTGACTCTGGTGGAGCCATCAAGTTTAGTATTTTCTGTCCTTATGTGATCTTGAACAAGACTGGACTAGACTTGATCTTCAAGGCAAAATCCTTTATGCAGAACGCCAAGATTGCTGCGGGGCAGGGTTCAAACAGGATGGTCCAGAACAAGGCGCTCCCACTCATGTTCTCGTATGGAAAGACTGAGAACGGCAACCGTATGCTGGTTCAAGTCGGAGGAAACTCTCAGTGGAGTCGACCTGTTAGTTTTGAAGCCGTTGGAAGCATCATGGAAATTGCGGTCGCTGCAATGGATCGTCCGGAAGAGATCCATCTAGGAATGAATGTCGAGCTTGGAAAAGGCAAATACGCCCTCACCAAGGTCGTCACCATCACGCCCCGATTCATCATGAAGAACAACCTGAATGAAGATCTCAACTTTAGAGAGTATGGTTCCAACAATGTGACACTGTTACCCGCAGGACAGAGGGTGCCCCTTCGCTACTTGCGTCAAGGACAACAGAAGCTTCTTTCGTTGCGTCTTCCCGGAGTCACGTCGCGTTGGTATGGCACTGACGAATAATTATAATCATGGCGACATGACTTGGAATCGATCTCTTTCGGTTTATTAACTCTGTATTGAACTCTTTTTAGGACTGCACCTTTCAACATCGACGAGATGGGCAAGATGCACGTTACGATCCTTCGTAACGATGGCGACGTGGAGCTGATTCGTGTTCATGTCATGATGGAAGTGGCTACAGTGTTTATTGTTCTCAACAAGGAGGAGGGTCGCTGGCCATACCGAATTGACAACAAGTCGTCGTGGGACATTTCATTCTGCCAGCACGTAAGTCCTTTTTTTGTACTATCTGGCGGTAAAGTCTCGATTATAAGAGCGTTCTAACTCATATCATTGTTGGATTTAATAGAGCTCTACGCGTAGTGAAGTTTCTACGACTTCGTCGACCTCCTCTTTCTCAACCTCTGCACCAAAAATGTACAAGCTCAAGGCTGGCGAAACCATGGCATATTCTTGGGATCTGCCTTTCATGAAGGAGAAGGCCCTCGTTTTGACAGCGAACGGAAGAGAACGTGAAGTCAGTCTTCAGGAAATCGGATCATTAGTTCCGTTCAAGTTTCCTGCTGGAGAGGCCAATAGTATCATCTCCATTGATGTGATTGCAGAAGGACCGACTCATGTCCTTGTCCTAGCGGATTATGACTCGAAGCAGAGTTTGTTCAAGCAACGATCCTCCAGCCAATTGACGTTGACGGAGCGTGGCGAGGAGCTGCGCGAGAATGGCAAGGATTTGACCAAAGATGGATTCGAGGTCATTGATGTGGACGCCGTCGTCACGTTCAGCTTCCAAGTGCGCCTGGAGTGCATTGGTATCTCGATCTTGAACCAGCGTATGCAAGAGTTGATCTACCTTTCCATGACGGGGTTGGAGATGCGGTACACGGACTCGAACATGTACCAGTCTGTCAACATGTTGGTCAAATGGCTCCAGATTGACAACCAGCTCTATGGAGGCTCAAACCCGATTATCCTTTGCCCCACCCAGACCCCTAAGGATAGCAAGGACGCCTCTGTTCACCCGACTCTTCATAGTGCTCTCGTCCGAGCCAAGGATGACACACATGGAGTCGTATATTTCAAGTACTTCTCTGCCTTGGTCCAGGAGTTGACGCTGGCGATGGACGAGGATTTCTTGTATACCCTTCTGGAGTTCTCAAAGTTCAACGTCCCAGGATGGACTGAAGACCCCAACAAGGTCCAGTTGTGTGACGATAGCCTGGATCTCCCCGAGCCCAACGCGAACGAAAGCGAAAGTCAGCTATTTTTTGAGGTTTTATACCTTCATCCTATGAAGGTTAACCTCTCGTTCATGCGATCGGATCATGTCAATATCGAGGAGGCCCAACAAAAGACCTCAAGCCACAACCCGATCATGTACGTTTTCAACGTGCTCACTATGGCCATTGGAAACATTGATGTAAGGAGTCGATTTCTGTATTTCATCTTTTTTCTCTGTAAAAGCCTTCTATATGATCCACATTACTAACGATTGTTTTGTGATACAGGCTGCTCCTATTACTCTGAACGCGTTGCTTTTGGAGAACGTCCACGCAAGTGGGCCGGTGCTGGTGGATCTCCTGCAGAGACATTACAGCCAAGACTTTTTCTACCAGCTTCATATGATTGTTGGTTCGATCGAGTTCTTGGGTAACCCCGTGGGATTATTCAATAACTTGAGTTCCGGCGTCGCAGATTTCTTCTATGAGCCATACCAAGGATTTATCATGGGTGATCGTCCTCAGGACTTTGGACTGGGTCTGGCACGCGGTACCTCTTCGCTGCTGAAAAAGACTGTCTTTGGATTCTCAGACTCCTTGGCCAAGATCTCTGGCTCAGTGGGCAAGGGTCTTTCTGCGGCGACCATGGACAAGACCTTCCAGGAGCGTAGACGTATGGGCAACCAGCGTAATGCTCCCAAACACGCACTCTCGGGCTTATCCCAGGGTGCATCCTCTTTAGCCCAAGGTCTGGTCAGTGGAGTCACAGGTATCGTGGAGCAGCCTCTGGCCGGAGCCCAGAGCGGAGGCGTCGAAGGTTTCTTCAAGGGCGTGGGCAAGGGTCTCGTCGGAGCTGTGACCAAACCTCTGGTGGGAGTCTTTGATTTCACTGCCAATGTCACGTCCGGAATTCGCAACACGACCACGGTCTTTGACAAGGACCAGCGACGCAAACGCATCCCGCGTCATGTTCCCAAGAATGGTATCTTGACGCTTTACGACAAGTCGGAGGCGGTGGGTCAGTTCTGGTTGAAGCAAGTTGACAGTGGACGATTCTTTTACGACGACTATATTGCACACTTGGTCCTAAAGGGAGACAATATGATCGCAATGTTGACGTCCAAGCGGATCATGGTCTTCAGAGCTGAGAGTCTGAAGGTCGAATGGGAACTCGAATTCTCTGAGATCCAGGCCATTGCGCCCTTCCCGCGCGGAATCTCGATCACGAGTCGTCGCGATCGTCAAGAGAACTTTATCCCGATCTTTGAGCAGAGTTCTCTGCAGTGGTTTAGTGGCAAGATTGAGGAACGTGTTAGTCAGTTCAATGCGGAGCTGAAGCCACTGGAGTAGAGACAAAAAAACCTTTGTGATGAAGAAAAGGGATCGGGGTAGACAGGTAGACAATGAATACAACGAATAAAAAAGTTTTAAAAACAAAGAACAAATGAGCATGTATAATATCACCCCGAGTTTTCTCGCGTTTTATTGGCTTCGTAAAGAGACCCAGGAAGACTTCAAGGCAGTTGGGGCTTTGATAAAGAAGGACACTCTTCAAAGTTTGGAATCCCCCCCTGCACGCGTTTCGGCATAGAGCTCGTCCAATTGCTTTCTGTACGCTTTTACGACAGGATGACGCTTGATCTTGAATGTTGGGGTCAGGAAATCTCTTTCGATCGTGAAAGGCTCTGGTTCGATCAAGATGGCCTTGGGGATCTCAAAACTATTGGTACCCAATAAAGAAAAGAAAAAAAAAGAAAGATCGTGTCAAAAAGCAATAAAACACAATTGCGTTCCAATTCTTCAATAATGTCACATTGGGCAAAAGAGGAAAGAATGAGGTCTGGTTCGTTCTTTTACCTTTTCATTTCTGCCGCAACTCCGGCTTGAGTGAGTTCTTTCAATACGGCACGCCGAATCTTTGGATCCCGGCACGCTCTACGAAGACCATCGGCATCGCCCAACACGAGTTTTGCCGCCGAGGCGTTACCCAGGACAGTGTTCACGAAAGGAACAAACGCTTCTGGATCTGGGACTACGATACCAACCAGGCAGTTCTCGTACGAGTTACCATGGACCATGAATTGCATCACAATTGGGATTCGGGACGCGATCATGTACTCGATCTTTTCCACGGCCACATATTCGCCAATGGAAAGCTACTCATAAGAACGGAAAGGTGGGTGTGAGTGAGGTGTGAGAGAAATATTAGTTTGAGTTGACAAGTCGAAAAAAGTTCATTTTGTCATTACCTTGAAGACGTTCTTGATCCTGTCAATTACTGTCAAAGTGCCGTTCTCCTTGATAAAGCCAATATCCCCAGAATGCAACCAGCCTTCTTCATCAATGGCCTCCCTGGTCTTCTTTTCATCCTTCAAATAGCCCTGGATCACATTCGGTCCACGGACACAAATCTCACCACGAGGATAAGGTTTATCGGTCGCAAAGTAATTGAGCTCAGGGACGTCCACCAACTTCAGTTCCGTCACCGCGCTGGGAGGTCCCACATGTCCAGCCTCCATCTCGCCCTTTTGCGTGGAAGTACCTACAGCAGACCCTTCCGTCTGCCCATAAGCTTCCTGGACTTCACAGATCAACACCACCCTAATAAAAGACAAGACCTCGGCAGAAATAGGAGCAGAGCCTGTCAAGATCCGCCTGACCTTACCTCCCAAAGTCATCTTGGCCTTGGAGAACAACAACCGATCCCAAAGCTTGTGTTCATTGCCCAGACCATTCTTCAGGTTCTCCAGTTTGGTCGCCAGACCCTTGCGGGCCAAAACACCAGCAAGACCAGGGGCACCGGCCGTGGCCGCGTGAACCTTGGCGTAGATCCGGTTCAAGAGTCGAGGCACGGCCGGGAAGATGGTGGGCTGTAACGCCTGCATATCATCTAGGAGGAAGAGAGGGTCCCCAGTACTGTAGCCAATTTTGCCTCCGACAGAGAATAAAATGATCTCCATGATTCGGCCAAAGAGATGAGCTAGAGGCAGGAAGCTAATGATGCAGTCTTCGCAGCCGAAAGCATCCCCGTTCTCGCCAGAGGCCATAGCAGCAATGTAGTTGCCATGAGTCATAATGGCACCTTTCTAATAGTATTAAGCAAGTAGATATTTTTAAGTCCATGTCTCTTCGCATGTACAAGAAGAAAGAGACGCGCAAAGAAAAGTACAGTATCGGAAATGATGATGAAGTATCTTACGGGCATGCCAGTGGTTCCACTGGTATAGCAGATAGTGTAAACGTCTGATGGTTCTGGAGGGGTGTGTTCCCGACGAAACTGACTGCCTAAGGCCTCAACCTCATCCCAATCGTACAGAAGGATGCCCTTGTCCTTTGCATACGTCCGAAGAACGGATCCTGCCATGGCACTCTGAGAGGCGTTCTTTTGTCCATTCGTAATTGGATCTTGCAATGAATCCATACTAATGATAACCTTGAGTCCCGGCATCTTGGCAGAATCTCTGAGTAGGTCCGCGATATGATCCACTAAAAGGCAAACAGTGGGCTCAGTTGCATCAATTATTGTTCGTGCTCTAGTAGTCTAACACATATCAGGATGAGAAAGAAACTAACCACTGGTAACCACTATGGAGCACTCCGAGTGGTTCACACAATAGATCACCGACTCGGGACCAAGGGTATCGTACAATCCAACCGAGACCAGGTTATAGGCCGATCCAGCTTCAGATGCAATGGTCCATTCAGGTCGGTTAATGCTCCAAATTCCAAACCTCCATTGTTGGGGCAGAGGTTCGTCCACTGCGAGACCCATGGCCACCTGGTAGAGTTTTGTCATGCCGCATCCAAATCGATTGATACGGCCACACACTTTCTCATATGACTGCCATTCATACGGACCATACTTTCCAGTCGTCGAATCCAGCTTTCGTTGACCCAAAAGTTGACCTTGAGGAGAAACGTGAAGTCCTAAAAACAGAAAAATATCGATAGCGGCAATGAGTTGCCAGGGATTAAAGAAAGTGCCAGAAGATGGATAAGAGAAAGAGAGAAAGAGAATCTATTCGCATTTCAAACTTTGTACACTTTGTACCATTCATAAATGCCTTGTACACAGTTGTGACATGAGGGCGCGACTCTGGAACACTCTTCAGGACATTCTCGTACCCGCATCGCCGATACACACCTAATGGAGTACAAAGAAAGCAAGTTGGTCAGGTCAATATATTCTGTTGAAGGGCGAGGGGGTTTTCCCACGTCTCCGTCGAGGCATTGTGAAGTCACCAGTCTGTCCTGGTCGTCGAGAACCAGGCAACTCTACGGCTTGATGATCTTTGTTGTAGGGTTGGGCGGGCATTGGATTGGGTAAGTCGGTACGTTGACAAAAAAAAACAAGAAAAAAAAAGGAAGAGAGAGAGAGGGCGCGAGAGGGGGAGACTTGACTGAGGAGCTTGTGAATTTTCTGAGGGTGCGGAGAATGTGTGAAGTGGCAGAAGAAAGAGAAAGAAAAGAGAAAGAAAAGAAAAAGAAAAGAAAAGAGAAAGAGAAGAGAAAGAAAGAAAAGAGAAAGAAACAACAACGAGTTCTCCAACGCCAAAATGTGGAGAAACGAAAGATGTACGATGTTGCCTCTAAACAAACAAACAAAGATGCAGGGCTCTGAAAAAAAAACTGCCCTAGGCCACCTCCAACGGCTGGCTTTTTCAAACAACCCGGTCCGAACGCTTGAACGCTTGAACCTCTCGCGAGAATAATTTTAGCGCTTTTAGCCAGCCTCATTGAGAACAGGCTGAAGACGCGCCCTGATTGTTTGATTTGTGGCCACATATAATATGTAATTGACTATGGTGTTACTATTAAAGTCCACGCGGCGTTTCTACTATCTAAAGCTTCGAGCCCTTCTGATGAATCTCCTGGTACATAGCCGTGAGTTTCTCCCGGTACTTTTGAACAATAGGATGTCTCTTGATCTTGAAGGTGGGGGTCATAAGGTCGTTCTCTACTGTGAACGGTTCAGGTTCGAGGAGGATAGCCCTGGGGATCTCGAATCTATCGTTGGCGTGAAAACAAAAAGTTGTTCCTCGTCAGCATTGGTCTATTGTCGGCTACCTAAAAAAAAGTATTATACTTACCCCCTCAATCCAACGTCTTTGCCGGCACTGATAAGTTCCTGAAGAACAGCGTGTCTCATCTTGGGGTCAGCACAGATGGATTTGAGGCCAGCTTTGTCATTCATGTCAAACTTGGATCCTTCAAAAGTTCTGTTGACAAACGCCGCAAACCTAGCAAGTCGTCAAAAGGTTAGACTCCAAATGCAGATCACCAGAATATAGAAATATTTTCGAAGGAGTCATCGCTCATACATATCTGGCTCAGGGACGAGGATTGCGACCAAGCAGCTTTCAGTCGAATCTCCGTGAACGAACAGTTGTTGAATAAAATTGATTCGAGAGAGGTAACGGCCCTCAATGTTCTCTGCTGCAATGTACTCTCCTTGACTCAACTATCGAGTGTAATTTGAAGTCGGCGAGGTTAGGCTCTGCGTTCTGCTCAGTGCATGTAGCTAAACATGAGTGGGTGGGTATACCTTGAATACGTTCTTCTTGCGGTCTACAATATTCACAGTAGAGACAGTTCCAGATTAGTGCCACTTCATGAGCAGGGTTGCAAACAATAATAAAGAAGAAAGTTAGCATTTCGTTACCAATAACTGTGATCGTGCCGTTGCCTGCAATGATTCCAATATCGCCAGAGTGAAGCCATCCCTCTTCGTCAATCGTTTCTCTTGTCTTGGCCTCATCCTTCAAGTATCCAAGGATAATGCCGGGACCACGGACGCAGATTTCTCCACGAGGATAAGGTTTGTCTGTTGCAAAGTAACTGAGTTCTGGCACATCTACCAACTTGATCTCTGTGCACGCATTTGGAGGACCGACATGTCCTGCTTCTTTCTCGCCAGCATTGGTATTGGTTGCAGCTCCAGATCCCTCTGTCTGACCATATGCCTCAATGACTTCACAGCAGAATGCCACACGAATAAATCCCAAAATCTCTGCCGAAATAGGAGCCGAAGCTAGTAACGCAATGAGAACAATGAGAAATGATTAGTCGAGCGAAAGAAGACCCCAAGAGCACCCCTCAGAAAAGGGGGGGAGGGGCGAGATCGCGTACCCGTCAGAATCAATCGAACGTTGCCGCCAAGAGCCTGCTTGATCTTGGAAAAGAGGATGCGATCCCAAAGAGGATGATGAAATCCCTTGCCCGCTTTCAAATTGGCCAGTTTGGTGGCTACACCACGTCTGGCGAGTGCTCCAGTCAAACCAGGCGCATCTACAGTTGCGGCGCAGATCTTGGCGTAGACTCGATTGAGCAGTCTGGGAACAGCAGGAAAGATGCTTGGCTTGAGTTGTGCGATGTCCTCCAAAAGCAAGAGCTGATCTCCTGTGCTATATCCAATCTTGCCTCCAGTTGAAAACAAAATTATCTCCATGAGACGGCCAAAGACATGAGGCAAAGGCAAGAAGCTGATCAAACTGTTTTAACAAAACAGAGGGAGATGGGTTAGAATTTAAGCATTTCAAGAGAAGAGAAAGACAGAAAGACAGGGTATTGTACCTATCATCACTGCTCATGGGCATGGTCACATCGGCAGAAGCAAGGACCGCGATCATATTTCCATGGGTCAGGATGGCTCCTTTCTACAACAGTGAAAAAGAAAAGTAGAGTCAACATGAAAGTTCCAAAAAAAAGGTCGTTTCATAAGCGAGGTGCAGTTTTTACCGGCATGCCCGTGGTGCCACTGGTATAGCAAATTGTGTAGACATCCGAGGGGCTGGGAGGGGTATGCTTCCTTCCACATTGGCGACCAATGCCTTCAACTTCTTCCCAGTCATAGAGAAGGACTCCCTTGTCCTGAGCATAGGTTCTAAGGATCGTTCCCGTGGCAGCGGTGCCAGGAGCAGACTTGGTCGTATCCAGGGTATCCATGCAAATAATGACTTTCAATCCAGGCATCTTGGGGGCATCGTTCAGGAGGGATGCAATATGGTCAACTAGTCATCGGGGATATTTGTTAATTTTCTGCTCAAAAATGCATGCAGTCTGGAAGCGCAGGGGCTCTTTCTTCTGTTGACGCATCCAATGTCCTTACCACTTGTGACAATGATAGTGCACTCGGAATGGTTCACACCGTAAACGACTGCCTCGGGTCCAAGAGTGTCGTAGAGACCGACCGAGACAAGGTTGTATGCCGAGCAGGCTTCCGAGGTAATGGTCCACTCAGGCCTGTTGATGGCCCAGATTCCCACGGACCAGCATTGGGTCACCGAAGGGAGAGACTGGGCATCCTGGTAGATTTTGACAAGACCTGATCCAAAACGGGTGATACGGGCATTCACCTCGACATACGTCTGCCATTCATATCCACCAAATGTCCCGGTTGTTGGATTGTAGACTCGGCGTCCCAGAGCAGGGCCATTGGGCATAACTCGGAGGCCTGTCGATGATGATGAGCGCTTGTTAATAAGAGGGAGTTTGGGTGATTTCTTCTTTTTTTGCCTCAGAGCCATACCGTGTTGAAAGCCGTCGTAAATGGTGCGGATATGCGGTCTGCTTGGAGGCACAGATAGTAGCCTATTCTCGAATCCCATGCGTCTGTAGATTCCTAGAAGGGCAAAGGTGCGTTAGCAGGGCCGTCGACCGTGAGGACATCCGAACCCGGTAACAAAGAGAATAAAGTACCAGTCTGGCCAGGGCGTCTTGTCCCGGGCAGTTCATAGGATTGGTTGGCGTGGTCGATGACCATGATGATGGCAATGGGTCGATTGAGAGGGGAGAGGAATGAGGAACAGGAATGGGGAAAGAAGAGGAGAGAAACGAAAGAAGGGTCGAGGGCCTGAAAAGAGAAAAAGAGACTTGCTCGGCCCAGACCCGGCCGCTGCTCGCGTCGCCCACCTCCTTTCCCTTCCTCTCTTCCTTCCTCTCTCCCTTTCTGTTCATTCTCTCTAAGCCCACCCTTTTCCCGCTTTGTCAACCTCTTTCCTCCTGCGTCTCTGCAGTCTTTCCAGCTATCGAAACACAACAAGCAAGCCAGACATCGGCCGCAATCCATCCATCGCAGCTGCAAAAAAAGACAAAGTGCACACCAACAGCGATCGGCTCGGCCTAGCAGCTCTCTCTCTCCACAACCCAAAGGCCAAAAGCGCGTCTCCCGCCCCTGTTCGCCGCCGAGAAATTGCTCTCGACAGGAGAAATCATCTTTCTCCACTAGACTCTCCCTCCCGCCCCACTCCCCTGCTGAACCTTCCTGGCTCGCCCGTCTGTGCCCATGATTCTGCTCGTATGGGGCTCACCAATGATAACTTGAGCGCTCCACACCATGGTTCGTGGAGCTTTTGACAGACTTCACTCAGGTATACTGTAATAAGTCGTTTTCTTTACTAGGCTATATCTTTCTATTGTTGCTGTTGCATAGCGCCCGCTCCCTTCCAATGAATGGCCAAAGCAGGCCGAGCCTCTTCGACCTTGGAGGCCACATTTTCCCAAGCTGTTTGCTCCTCACTCTGACCGGGATCCTGATCGGGTTCTTCAGGATCCGTGGGGGTCTCTTCATCTCCACCATCATCATTCTCCGGTGCTTCAGATCGGTCGCCATTGCCTGCAATCTCCAGTCGTATCAGAGATGGGAGCATACCCTTGATCAGACACTCTCCCAACTGTGTGAAACTATCGCGCGAAATTGCATTGCAACCGACATCGAGATGAACAAGACTCTGGAGAGCCTGTTCAGAACTGGATCCGTTGGGCATGGCCGTGCTTGATGCTGGTGTCGAAGATGAATCCTCTGAGTGGATGCTGTACACCTCCAATGCCTCATGAAGCACAGAAACTTGGTTATCATAGAGACCCAGACTCTCGAGCGAGCTGGCGCCAACAAGTCCGTGCCAACCCAAAGCGCCAATCTTGTTGGAGCCCAGCTCTAGATTCAACAAGGTTGTGTTGTGTCGAGTAACAGATCCTGATGCGCTTTCATCGTGTCCTGCAGGCCCCGAAGCCGGTGTCAATCCAGCGCCCAAAGTGCGCGCGCCGCGGTTACCAACTCGGTTGTTTCGCATCCGCAAAGTGGTCAAACCTCGGTTCTGTCTCAGAGCATGGGCCAAGATCGTGGCACCGATCGAGGAGATGTTGCAATAGTCCATCCAAAGTTCCTGCAGGGTTGAGTTGACCTTGAGTGACTCTGCAATCGCTCCCACAACAGCATCTCCATCCGAAACGATCTCTGCCTCCTCTTCCTTGGTCAGGGCCTTGTTCAAAGCTTGGATATCATCATCCAGAGGAATCTTGTCTTCGTCCTCATCCTCTACTGGCAATGGAGGATCCATGCACGAGCTCATCCTCAACCTCTGAAGAACCTTGTTTGTTGCCAGAGAACGTCCAATGGCCACTCCTCCTTCCTCAGTGATATCGTTGTCACTCAGATCCACTTCCCTCAATCCCAAGTGCACCTCCTCCACGAGTTGATTTTGTCCCGCCAATAGGTCTGCAACGGCTTGCGTGCCCTTCACCGTGAAATGATTGAGGCATAGATCAAGTTTTTGAAGCGATTTGTTCTTGGAGAGAGCATCACAGAGGACTGAAATATCCTTGTCCGACAGGTTGTTCCGAGCTAGGTTCAATTCCTTGAGAGTTCCGTTCTTTTCCAAAGCACGGGCCAGACTTTGAACGCTTCCAATGCCGGCATCCGTCGAGGCCCCTTCCTCTTGAAGTCCTCCCAAGCCTTTGTTTTCCAGATCCAGCTTAACCAGTCCCTTGTTCAGGGCAAGACCATCCATCAGGACACGTATGACATTGAACCGTGCACCGACTGTATCGTTTCCGATATTGAGTCTTTCTAACTTCGTGTTCTTTTGCAAAGCCGTGGCCAATTTTTGAGCGGCCTCTTCGTCCAAGGAGTGACCTGAGGCATAGAGTTCTTTCAGAGTCGTATTGTCTTCGAGTGCCTCAAAGACCCGTCCAAGTTCTGCACTGGTGACTCTGCGGAAGGAGAGGATGTGGAGACTGGTGAAAGAGCTGTCGTTCTCCCTCAGACGTTTCACCCATGCGTCCACACTGTTTGCGTTTCCACCGCCCCAGGCCATGTTGTTGTGATAATGAAGGTTCTTTGGTATATTCGTGGATATAAACAGAGTGCCACGAGTTTCGTCCCAAAGTTTCTTGTTTGAGATCCTGATTCAAGTTTTGGATGCCGAATGTGCTGTCAATGGATTGAATGTAATAAATGAATGCAGGGGAGAAAGAAAAAGAAAAAAAAAAAAAAATGAACGCGAAAGGAACACCAAAAATTGCCAGTGGCTTTGATATGTGCCAAAATCCGTCTTTATTTTGATTTGCTGTCGCCTAATAGCAATGCTGACAAGGCTGCTCGAAACGCCTTCAGGTTGACGTCCTCCATCGCCTTGTCTTCATCCTTGACCTCTTCAGAGATGATTATCAGTTGATGAATAACTGCCTTCATTAAAAAAAACGAAGATTAGAACATGGTATCTGCAGGGAAGAACCAGAATCGTCAAAATGTCAGAGATTGGATTACCATGGCTTCTGATCGTGATTGGAGCAAATACTCGTCCAAGCGTTGAATGACAGCCTCCTGATCGGCCGTCCTCCTGCTCATAATAGCTTGTGCTATCGCCCGATGATGCACCTCCTCTATGAGAGGGAAGGAAGAGGATTTGTTAGTTCTTGAATCTCAAAGACAAAAGAGGGATCGGGAACGGTTCATACGTACCATCGTTTACAACGGCAGCGTTTCGAAGCGGCAGAGGAGCTAGCTTCATATGAGATTGTATACTAGACAAGAGCTCTGCCGTGGCTCTTGCATGGACAGGTGTCTGACCGCCCCTGGACTCATTCGCCACCATAAAGTCGATAACCTCTTTTCTCACGCGGTCTGAAATGATTGGATTGTTGAGCAGCCGAGTGCACAGAGCGCTTGTAGGATTCATCATTTCTTCCAAGACGACTGGGACCAGTTCCTTGTCCTTGCCTTTGACCTTGACCGTGGACGGGCCTTCTGCTTTCGATCTCTCCAAGAATCGAGCGATTGTAGACCTAGGGTCGACGTCTTCATCACCGTCGATAGCCAAGTCGCCTCTCAAAACAGCACGTTGTGGTCTATTCTCGACAACTGACTGGAGATGCTCCGTCCATTGAAAAGCTCGCGCGAGATAGGCAGGAGTCCACAGCTGGTCAAAGAGCGTGCTGTTCTCGAGCATGAATGAAGCCTGGCCGAGAATGTGACGGACAATGGAAAGCTCCTCCTCCGCAGCTTCATCCTGATGGGTCTTGGAGTGATTCATGCATCCAGACTGGGCAGAGAGTAAGATGAGAGGACCAATGCGAGGGAAAAGGAAACAAATCGGTGCACGATGAACTCTGTGCGAATGCGACTCATGAATGTCCCCCTCTTTTTTTTTTTTTTTTTTTTTTTTGGTGGCGCACTGCACGTGCCAACTACAGGTCATATGCCCCAGAAAAGGGTCAGGGACCTCCTTCCTCTTCTATGTCCTCCTCCTCATTGGCCTCCCTTTGTCCTCCCCCTCCATTCCTTCATTTCCCTCAATAAAAAACTGCCAAAATGAGTGCGCGTGATGCTTCTCATGCCGGGTCTTGGTACTCCTCCAACAGTAAGACCCTCTTGCCTTCGCTGCAACCAATTTTTTTTTCTTTTGTTAACACTTTCGCTCTCCCCTGTTCTTCTCCAGAAAAAGAGCTGGACCGTCAGTTGTCTGGATGGTTGGCCAGTGTCGGGTCAGAGACTGCTCAAGGGGACCTGCTCCCCATTGCTGGACTACGCGCTATCATTGCTCCGTGAGTTCCCACGCTGCTCTATTCCTACATCATTTATTTTTGGCGTGAATTGGCTCTGAACTTCTTCCTCTGCTGGGAACAATAGACATGCCGGGTATTCGTACAGTGGTCCAGCCGCAGGATTCGCTTACAAATGCATCAATCCCGACCTCTTGTAACGTGCAATGGCGTGTACGTGGAAACCGATCCAGCGTTATAGTGCAATGTGACTGATAAGACTTTGTTTCCTCTTGGGGATGATGATGATGATGCTATTTTATCCAGCAAACGCGTGTTCATCCTTGGACCTTCCCATCATATCTATTTGCCAGGGTGTGCCCTCTCAAAGTGCGAACGATACGAAACTCCTCTGGGGGATTTGATTGTGGATCGAATTAGTAAGTTGTCTTCTAAGAAGAGGTGAATGCGCCGCAGATTTTCTTTGGTGATGGTCTAACTTGTGTGATCTCTTATTAGCATCCGAGGAATTGGCACAGACGGGCAAGTTTGACCAAATGTCCAAGGAAACAGACGAGGATGAACACAGTCTAGAGATGCATCTGCCTTATGTTTACAAGGTCTTTGAGAAGAAGCCCATCCAGATCGTCCCTATCTTGGTCGGGGCCTTGAACGAGACCACAGAGCGATCCTATGGCAAACTCTTGGCGCCGTATTTGAATGATCCAGAGAACCTCTTTGTAGTCTCGAGTGATTTCTGTCATTGGTAAAGAGGCGATGGAGGAAGAAGAAGAAGAGGAGGAGGAGGAGGAGGAGGAGGTTGAAGGAAATACTTTTTTTTGCTTTTGCTGACCTGTAGTTCATTTGTTTAAATAACAGGGGCACCCGATTCGATTACACCTATTACAAAGATGAACTTGGAGTCGTGACACAAAGTCTTGCGCGTTCTGGAGGCAAGAAAAACTATCAACCTCCTTCTGCTCAAGGCCGCAAGATCTTTGAATCCATTCGGGATGTGGACCACGAGGGCATGGAGAAGATTGAACAAAGGGACCATGGGGCGTATTGCAAATACTTATCCCAGACCAAGAATACTATATGTGGCCGCCATCCCATTGGTGTTCTCATGGCGGCCCTTCAGGAACTGGACGCGTCCAAAGGTCGGCAAGGCGGTCTTACTGAGAAAGGTCATCGGATCCAATTTGTGCATTACTCTCAATCTAGTGAGGTCTTGACCACTTCCGACTCTAGCGTCTCATATGCGTCGGCGTTTGTTCAACGTGGAGCCTAATCGGAACACTAGAAGGAATACGTTGATGACATAGAGACAAGATGATGGCTCTGAATAAAAAACAAAAAGACATGTCTGCGAGATCTGACATTTGTTTTATTGTCATCATTTGAAAGCACTGGCTGAAGGACGAAAAATAAGGGTCATGGGATTAGGGAATGAAAGTCATAAAAAAGAGAAAAAGAAATGGTACAGAAATGGATAAAGCAAGCAGAAAGGAAGTAAAAGCAAGAGTGTGAAATGGTACAGAAGTTAACGAAAAGGGGGAGGAAGTATACAGAAAAAAAGAAAAAGAAAGAATAAAATAAAGCAAAAGGTACGAAAGAAAGGATGTTAGGGATGGCGAGCATGTTCTGCGTGGCCATTGGGGGGTGCAGGATACGGGTCGCTCCTGACATTAGAGGCGGGAACCGGGAGAGGTTCGTATGGCGTACTGGCAGCCTGATGCTCGACGCCAAAGTTAGCAGGTCGAGTAGCCAATGGACTCGAGGTTGTAGTTTTAGCACGAGCTCCTGTGGTGGCAGAGACAGAAATAGCAGGACTTCTGCGCTTGTGGACCATGGATTGATGGCGTCGAAGCAACATGATGGCCGAGAATCGCTTACGGCATCCGTCAATTCCACACTCCAGTTCCTTGGGTCCGTGGCGCTCCAAATGGCGTTCCAGTTGAATAGCGTCGATAAACACCTTTTTACAGTCGTCGTAGGTGCAATGGAACGGTCTGGGTTTGACGCCTGGGGCAGGCGGAGTGTTTTCAACACCCTCCGCCCTTCCAGGAACTCCAGAACTGGTGGTAATGAGAGGGCCTTGCATGACATGATCGCTCTCAATGCCAGATGAGCCGCTAGGCCCGGCTTCTCCCTCCATTGCGTTGTCCAAGGACATTTCATCCTCAGCCCGTGGAGCCAATCTCTTGGCAATGTAGGCTTTGGGTCCCTTGAGCTCTCTTGGAGCCTTCATCTTGGGTTCCTTTGGCGGCTTGGGCTCTTTTGGTGGTTTCGGCTCCTTAGTAGGCCTAGATTCCTTGGGAAACTTGGATTCCCTTGAGGTCTTCAAGGCTCTGGATTCACTTGAGGGTATCGAATGTCGATCATCAAGCTGGTCTTCATTGCCATCGTCATCAACAGTGTGGTCTCGTTGTTCGAGCTCGTCCGCTAGTTCATCGACTTCCATAGAGGCGCGTTTTTGGTCTTGCTCAGAGTCAAAGTTATACATGACATCACCGGAAGCGACAATCCTGGGTTCTTTTCTCCTTGACCGTCCAGATCTTTGGCGAGTAGTACCAGGTGGACTCTCCCATTTCTCGGAGCGCCTCTTGTGAACCATCGACTGGTGACGACGCAGCAACATGATAGAAGAAAACAGCTTGCGGCACATGTCCAAGTCACACTCCAGCTCTTTTGGTCCATGGCGTTCCTTATGTCTCTCTAATTGAATCGCATCAACAAATCTCTTTCCGCAGTCCTCAATGTCGCAGATAAAGGGTCGAGGACGATTTGCTCCGGAGGGTGACGACATGTTGCTTTCCGTGAAGCGATGGTCTGTCCGTGAGGGTGACCCTTCTTCAATTCCTCCTTCTACTGGCGTTGTTGGGGTGGAATCGCGGGTCGACATGTTTGACTCGGATCGCTCTCTTGAAGCCTTTTCAAGTTTCATTTCTTTCTTGATGCGCAAACGCTCCTCCCTGTTGGCTTTGAGTCTCATGTCGAGAGGGTTTCGCTCCTTGAGGGTACTCTTACTCTTGACATCCTTTGGACGGTCGCTAATTTGACGACGCTTGGGCTCGGCCTCCTCATACAGCTCCAGATCCTGAGGATCTCTTGATTCTCTCAGGGCCAAGTCCTTGAGCTTCATTTTTCGCTTTTGGCGTGAGGTGTGAGTGAGTTCAGGGTCGGTTGACATGAGGTGCTGCTGGTGGTGATGATGATGGTGATGGTGGTGATGATGATGGTGCGCAGGTGCAACAAGATCGGCGTCAATTCCTTCTGCCTCCAGTTCCAGAGGTGCCACTGGCTCGTTCAGTAACATATCTCCCTCTGGGGAAAGGACGTTGGGGGCGAGTGCAAAGAGAAATATGGAAAAGGCGGGAGGAAAAAAAAATAAAAAAGGGGAGATTAATGTTTTGATCTGGTTTGTGTTGTTTTTGTAGTGTTCTTGTCCCCAGCCAGCCATCGTTTTGATACAATAGAATCTCATTCAATCGCACCGCTTCCCGCACACGTTGTGCTCTCCGATTTCCGTTTCCCCTTCTTCCACCCCTGCACCCACCAACAAAAAACATTATTTTCCCGCCAAAAAAATAAATAAAAATAAATTCGCCTCCACCGCCAAGCGAGGCGCCTATCGCCGTTGATGCAGGACCATGCCCTAAGCCATGGGAGCACAAGGTCATCGGCCCCTTTCCTTTGTTCTTCTTCCAGGGGGGTAAAGAGAACAATAAGAGCACAACAATGCCGTTGCTACCCATCCAATGAAGTCATAAAATTCATTTCCCCGTTTCCTGTCCCCCAAAGGCCCATTGCGTTCATGAATCTCTTCCATTTGTCTATCACACCCATGACTGGTTGATGACACCTTGCTCGGGAAAAAAGCAGCGCCTGATCCTCTGAGCAAGGTTTGTTGAGGACAGCAACCCTTCACTCGATCTTGGCGGGAGGACATTTCATGATAATCTGACCCTCCTCTCTTAAGCTTACGAAGACGTAAAACGAAGATACTCCCCATCTTGCAGAAAAAATAGTATCAACACAATAACTTACTTGGAATCCACAGAGGCAGCATCATTTCTCCTCCAAGTGTCGCGAAAGGCACAGCCTGACATATCCACTTCCGGGGTGCCGATTCCTTGGTGATAGAGTCCTTCACACGACTGGACCGCGTTGTTGGTGTAGAATAATATAGTATCGGGGCTTGTCCTGAAGAATGAGGGCGCTCTACTGACCCAGTGATAACCGCTGTCTTTGATGTCACCGCCTTCTGTGAGAGTCCCAATCCAGACTTCTTTGACTTTTCCGGAGTGTCGGACATGGAAGGCCATTGGCGAGCGCTGTCAATGCCTTCAAGAGCAAGACTTCTAAATCAACGAGGAGAAATGGTAAGGTTAGACATCGTGTGTTTCGAGACTGGTGGAAGAAAGACCCCTTGGGTTAGGCAAAGGGCCTTGGTGACTCTTATTGCCCGATGCTGCAATGGCCGACAAAGTTTCGCGCTCTTGCTTGACCTTTGAACAATGCTGCGTCAGAGTGCAGAGCGTGTGTTTTGTTTGACTCGACAAAAATTTCTTGCGACGTGGTCAGGCAGCCCAAGACAAAAAGACAAAAAGACAAAAATCACAAAAATGCCCCGAAGTACAAGTGGCAGGTCAAGTAGGCGCACAAGAACACAAGTGCACGAAGCTCGACCGCTCCCAGGAAAAGCCAGCAATGGGTTGGTAAGAGGATCCAATGCATGGGACGGAAAGGGTGTTCCAAAAAAAAGGACCCAGCATGGGAAGAAGCAAGGGAAAGAAGAGAGCCAAACGCTGATAAAAAAAGGGAGCCATCGTTTTCCTGTCCTTCCCACCCTCTCACACACGCGCAAGCCCCTGCTTCTGTAGGCACTCTGACCCCCCACCCCCACAATGTTCCTTCAGCAAGATCTCCTTACCCTTCGCTCTCGCTGGCTGTGGCGTTCGAGTCTTCGAGAACCACAGTTGGGTCTCCGGAAACAGGTTCGCGATATAATGTCGATCTCTTAGTGGCAGCACTCGAGGGAATCTGCCCTTGAAGGCTACGTTGTTCCCGATCCTGATCCATGTCCATATCTTGGTCATGGTCATCATTCTGGTGGAGCTCCCGTGCACGCGCCTGTCCATGAATCTGAATGTGGTCCCGAGTTCCTTGACTTTCACGGCGTTTTCCTTGTACACTTTGTCTCCGAGAATCACTCGAGGACGAGGGAATGGTTGCGGCTGCAAAGGCGCTTTGTCTCCGCTGCAGAGAAGAGCGCTGTCCTGATTCCGTGTCCAGATCAGAGTCAGATTCAGAGTCGAGTTGCGAGTCATGAGCGGAATCTAATGCTGAATCAGATTCGGAATGAGACTCTGGCGCCGCAGACCGCTTGCGTGCACCGACCGATTCTTTGCGGCTGGAAGATTTTGGATGTTGCTTTCCGCGGGTTTTGTTGTTATTATTATGGTTGGTTTCCGTGTCGCTGTGCTCGTCCTCGTCCATGGAGAGAGACGAGGACAAGCTGGAGAGATCATCCTCGTCCTCTTCATCTTCTTGTTCGTTATCGCCTTCGTCGTCGCCGTTCATAGGCAGATCCATATCCTCATCTTGATCAAGCTCGTCCTGAACCATGGGGTGATCCTCGCTCATGGTGTGGTCCAGATGTAAGGCCTTTGCAGATCGTGAGGAGGCAATGTTGGAGGTTGCCGCCAAATTTGATCGGGGTGATGTGGATGCAGTGGAGGTGGAGACGGCTGTTCTTGGTTCTGATTGCGATTGTGGTTGTGGTTGTGATTGTGATGGTGACTGTGTGGAGGAGAAGGTAGAGTATGGGACAGCAGACGAGTATGATTGAGAAGAGGTTGCTGCCGAGGAGGAGGATGAGGAGGAGGAGGAGAAGGGGGGGGATGTAGGTTCTTTGTGGCTCTCCA
This sequence comes from Entomortierella parvispora, assembly GCA_963573315.1. Classification (NCBI taxonomy): domain Eukaryota; kingdom Fungi; phylum Mortierellomycota; class Mortierellomycetes; order Mortierellales; family Mortierellaceae; genus Entomortierella; species Entomortierella parvispora. The sequence continues at coordinate 739,010 of OY752145.1, forward strand.
TTTCTCGATCGCAGCAGATAGAGACTTCTCCCTGGATGGGGTCGTTGATGGTTCAGTTGTTGTAGAGGGTGTTGATTACGGCGTCAAAGTCGCAATGGTTTGTCTGTTCTTGACGATGGGCGAGGAGGAGAGGACGACTTTTAGAGTGAATTCAGGTGCGGAGGAAAGAAGGTAGAAAGGAAGGAAGGAAGGAAAAAAGGAAGGAAGAAGAGAGTGGGGGATGCAGGAAGGAAGGAAGGAAGGAAGAAAGGAAGGAAGGAAGGAAGGATAAAGAGGCGATGAGAAAATCAGGTTGAGTGTTTGTGCGTGTGCTTTGTGTTGCGGGTGTGTGTTTGTGTAAGTATTCGTGTACGATGAATGGCGAAGGGAGGGGAGAGAAGGAGAAAAGGGAAGACTTGGTGATCAGCGAGAAGGGCGAATAAAAGAAAAGAGAGGTGAGGACGAAGGAGGAAGAGAGAAGATGGGAAATTAAACGTCGAGGAGGGTGAGAGACACAAGAAAAAAGAGACAGAAAAGGCGGAAGGGGAGGGAGCAGACAACCGCAAGAAAACAAAGGGAAGAAGAAGGAAAAAAAAAGGCGGGAAGGGATGAAAGAAAGGATGCCGTGAGCGACGCAAAGAGTAAATAAAAAAAGAGGGTCCGGGACGAGGACCTGTTGCTGGGTGGATTGATTGACTGGCTGGCTACTGAATGACTGACTGACTGATCGACTGACTGACTGACTTGGACTGGGTTGACCGACTCGACAAGTAAAGCATGGTCATGAATGAATCGACCTTGCTCCTTGTCCGTGGTTGGCTGTGAGTGCGATAACCTTCAGATGAGGACAAATGGCCCGACATTGGTTCATTCGACGTAGAGATCAATCCCCCTCCCCCCCACCCGGGCACCGTGTCCCATCATCCATCAGATCGCGGAGCAGCGCCAGCAGAACACCTTTCTGCTCTTGTTCTTTGTGTTCCCGGGTGTCTTTGGGACCTGGCCTCTGCTCTGACCTTTGTGTTTGCTTTCCTCTCCTCTCCAGGCTTCATGCTGCCATGGTGAAACGATGAGACGGGACAAGATGGGAATGCTTTCCTTGTCACTTGTCACGGTTGCCCCATCATTGAAAAAGAACGAATCCTCAGGAGGACAGCTCTTTCCCTAAATATCCTCTACCATGTGTACCAACCAAACGTAGCTCAGGGTGGACAGGGAACCCAAAGTTACAAGGGCGATCGTCCTCAGCGGGATGTTGGGGATACAAACACCCGTTTCCAAAAGAATAAAAGATTCTCCAACGCTGACCCGCCTTTTCCGTCTGAAGCATGCAGCACCCAATATCCGACCATGCAACATCATGAAAAGTACCACATCCCTCTTGCATGCCAGATGACGCATGTTCCGTTGAACCGGCAGCAGCAAGGCATGTCTCAGCTGAATGTTCATACCCGTGAAAAAAAGGGTCGCAAGCGCAAAGATGTCGTCAAGAGAAGCCTGGCGAGTTGCGTATGCACAACAGAAAATAAACAAAGAGAACAGAAAAGAAAAAAAAAATGGCGGGAACCAAATTGGTTCAATCACACACGTCCAATCCATGCTCGACTCGAAAACTTTTTTTTTTCTTTGAGTTCTCGCCCCTGGTCGTTCTATTCAATCGCCTCGTCTCTTGTAAACCATACCACCATGATGGATTAGAAAGTCGTACCATCGAGGACCATGGCCTAGACCTTTGCTAGCTACTCTGAACAAGCAAGAAAAGTCCCACCCCACATCACGTTTCGTAAAGTTTTCGCTTACCATCATCCCATCTGCCCACTACCCACCAAGAGATCAATTCCATAGGAGCAACCATTGAAAGGAGAAAATAATAAAAAAAACAAAAGAGCAAAAGCATAGCAACGCACATCAGCATGGGCCAAGTCGAACGAGCAAAAGTAAAACAGCATTCCAATGCTCCAAAAGATTTTTTCGATCGCCGCATGCAGCAAGACAATTGCTGAGCATGGCCCATGGGTTCCAAAGGTGGAGGGAAAGCAGGTTGGTGTGCGCCCAATGCTGCTCTGGCCGATGCAAGATGCCGTCAGTCCAGTCGATCCCTACGTCTGGTCTGACTAAGCAATGGTCTGCGCCACCAAACATGTCCCCCTTCTCCTCCGCCGTCGCCACACCTCACGCACTCTCCGCACACATGCACAGTCAACCGGCGCTTGTTTGGTTGTTTGCAGTTGCAACGCAAGGGCCACCTAGACTGCATCGCAATGATTCCTTGCTTATTTGTTGACGGTGACGCAGTCTCCACCGTCTGTTCTCTCGTCGCGTGTTTTGTGAAAGAAATGTTTATTTCTCAACGGCAAACTCGGTTACTAGTTTCATGAACTCTTCGGGCTTTTCCGCGTGAACTACGGAGTGGTAAAAAAGAAATTACCATTCAGTCATCAGTCAATCAATTGCGAGTTCATTTGGACCTGAGATCAGATGAAAGCAAACCGTTCAATGACCTACCCCAGTGTCCGGTATCCATGTCCTCGATCCTTGCGTCAGGGAAAAAGGAGTGAATGAGCTCAATCTCTCTGTCTTCGATATATTTCGACTTTACACCCCTGATAAACAGGGTCTTGCCCTCAAACTTATCCACACCTGGGATAAAGTCAAACTGACCCAACTTTTCAAGCGAGTCGCCCAAAGTTCCTATTGGGACACGGAAGTTGTATTCATCCCCAGCAGGGTCCCTCTTCAAGTTTGTCAACAGGAATTGACGAACTCCGAGATCCTAATTTGAATTAACCCAAATAGAAGCGAAGAGGAGGAAAGAAAGATCATCAGTCCCTTCCTTCTTTGTCCTGCAATTGCTGGCATGCGTAGTAGAATCAGCATTCCCTTACCGAAACTGTCTTCTTCATGATGGCGTCGGCCTCGCTTTGCTTCTTGACATGGGCGGCCTGAATCTCTTTCATCGAGACAACGTATTTGGCAAACTCGGCGGACAGCTTCACTTTAACAGGTGCCATATCAACGACGATGAGACGATCCAAAGGGGTATGATTCAATGCAAGGTTCATGGCCACCTTTCCTCCCCTAAAACAGCAATACAAAGGGATCACAGTTTCAATTGGCGTCGGTTCCATACCGCTGAATATGCCATTGCTGTGATCATGACGGCTACTGAAGTTGGCTTACATTGAATGTCCAATAACAATGGGACTCTCCAGGGACTGGTCCTTCAAGAAATGAACAACGTCATTGGCCATGTTGACATAGTCGTGTTCTTCCGAGTGGCCACTCTCACCGTGGTTGCGAAGATCCTGCACGATTGAAAAATATACAACAAAAAAGAGCGGTCGGGAAAGATCGGACGACGTTTGGGTTAAGAAGTCAGTATGGCGGTGGTCAATGATCCACTCCTTTTGTATCCCGCTCCCAACACCCCTTCTGCGCATGGTGATGATCTAACTCGATATTTATTCAAAACATTGGTGACACTGCGGTTACTGGCACTGAAACTGGGTCCAGGGATCCTTACCAGGGTGACGACTCGGGTATTGAGGCGGGAGGCCATGGCCTTGGAGAGAGCCTTCCAGTTTTGCTTTGATCCGAAGAGACCGTGCATGATCACAATGGGCTGACAGCGTGCTGGCTGGGCCGATGATGGCTGCGGGATCTCATTGAAGGATAATTGGACTGGAGGAGTGAGTTTAGGGGTGGAGGCAACAGAGGTCAGTCCCCGGGCAAAGAAGGAGGAGGGAGCCGGAGCGATCCTGCTGCAGGGCCTGAGGAGACGGGGGACCAGCATGGAAGTATAGAGGTCGTGAGGAGGGAAGCAGGGGAGAGGAGAGAAGTGGAGAGGAGAGAAGAAGGTACGGTGGACAGGTTCTGTTGGGGAGAAAGAGCGATACGGCGAGTCAACGTTCGATCGGCGAGGTTTGCGCCCCGCAAGCCACACCCAAGCCCGAGAGCTTGAGTGAAAAAAACAAGCCAAAAGGGAGAGGGAGGGGGAGGAGAGGTTGCATGCAAAGAATGGCGTTGCCACCAAGTAGAGAGGGAGGGATCAGTGATCGGATCTGCTCGAGATCACACAGGATGCAGCGAATCGCATTCTGCGCAAGCGCGCATGTGCGGTTCGGGGCCGTTCGTTGTGTTTGTCAGGCATGTTCTGTGTTGCGCATTGCAGAGGGCGGCGATGACGACGAGTGCGTGCCTGTTGTGGAAGCCAAAATTTGTCATCTCATTCCCTTCACTCTCCACTGTCCACTGTCCACTGTCCACTCTCTTCCACTATAAAAGTCCGCCCTCTTCGCATTCCATCATGGGTCAATCATTCTCTTCTCCCACCCTCACTCCCGAACAAATGTCTACCATCAAGTCCAAAGTCGATGCTATCATTGGTAAGTGCTCTCTCTTCCCGCCTGTTGTTTGTCTGTCTCCTGGAATCGTCTATTCTTTCAGGTCCTGCTCTTTCTTTTCTTGCAATGCACCAATGGGCATCTTGACATTCTGACATTATTGTCGTGTCCTCTTCTTCATAGCCGACCATGCCGTCGTCGTTTTCTCAAAGTCATACTGCCCTTACTGTACCAAGGCCAAGAATGTCTTGGCCAAGCATGAAGTCAAGGCATTTATCATTGAGCTCGACAACGAGGAAACTGGCGCTGCTATCCAGGCCTACCTGCTCGAGTTAACTGGACAGAGAACGGTACCCAACATCTTTATCTTGCAGGAGCACATTGGTGGCTGCGACGATCTCCTCAAGCTTGAGAAGAGCGGACAGCTCAAGACCATTCTGGCCAAGATCTAAAAGTCGAATCATAGACGTTCCCTTATCTGTTATGAACAGCAAACCACTCTCTTTTTGCGTTATGAGGGCTATCCCTCTTGCGGAATCCATTGCATAAAGAAAGACATGTACAGACATATACTCTCTCAATGGCTTCCGAGCTGCTTTCTATGACATTGGGAGTTCTTTGCTGTGTGAGAGCAGAGCGTGCTTTGATATTGCTGTTTCAACAATGTCGAGGCAAAGTGCAGCTAGAGCATGGGCACAGAGGTGATAGACAAGAGGGCAATGGAGCACAGGAGTGCCAAAGTAGCGTGCAGAGAAAGAGAATAGAGAACAGGCTAACATGGTTTTTATGAGGGAAGGACTCTCTGCACTGGCCAATGGACAGGCGTTCCTTTTTTTCCCTCCTTTCTTTACTTCTGTTCTCCCTTCCTTTTCTTCTTTTATCCCCTTCCTCATCATTCTCCATCCCATCCCATCCCATCCAAGCATCCATCCTTCCATCCATCTCGCGACCCCATCCCCTTCGCGCAATCTCAATCGGTCTTGTGTACCCACACCGTCTCTTCCTCTATCCACACGTTATTCCCGCTCGTGCTTTCCTCGTGCCGACCCCCAGGTCCAAGTGACACTGTTGTAAAAGCGAACGCGACTTACTCGCAACAACGTCTACTGCCACATCTTTAAAATACGAAGCAGCACCCTCCCTTTCTTCGGAGGAGTTGGAGCCACAGAGTCGAACCACCAATGACCCAGTCGGATCGACATTACCTTTGTTAACCGTATCTCGAGGGTCGAATTCAGCATCCAACCAGCTTCTCCCCACCCTTCAAAACTCACGCCTATTTGACAAACCAGCCACTCGCTCAGCTTCCATTCAGGCCGCTGGATGGAGCCATGGCCCAGCAGAAAGTATCATTCAAGAAATGGTGGAAGAACATCACAGGAGCCAAGCCAGACAAAGGTACACGCTTGGTGAGATGCTGGCGTCACATTGGTAGCTGTTCTCGCCCGACCATCTCAGGGATCTCGCTGTTGTCGGTATGGAAGACTGATGGCGATTTTGCAGGAGTTGCTCGAAGACTGGCTGTTCTTGTCCATGTCGTGTTGCGCTACGCGGATGCTGTCCGGATGGTTGCGCTTTGCCAGGCTGTTGGGCGATGCCATTGTCCTACGGACTTTGTCATCGTGTCATCGTGTCTCAAGCAGGTTCTTGGCGGCAAGGTTGGGCCCTTGCAACAGCAGACAGACAGACCCGGGATTCGAGGATGACTACACCGCAGCTGGACCGTTCGACGAACCTGAAGCAAATGAAATTGACATCCCTCCTCTTCCTCCTCCTTTTTTCTTTTTTCAGCAACGGTAGGCCTTTTTAATGTCGACCTGGTCGATTCTATTGATTACGCGGGCGTACCTGTAAGCTACACGGTTGGGACACAGACGAGATGTCAAGGCTACATCCCCACTATCGTCGCAAAGTGTGGATGGCTCCTAAAAGAACAAGGTAAGTCGTCAACGCTCCTTTTTTATTATTATTTTTTATCGGGCTGTTATAATAAATACCCCCGTCTAATCATCTTGATTTGCTGTCAACAGCGATGCGAACCCGAGGAATATTTCGCGTGAGTGGATCTGCAAAGCGAGTCGCAGAACTCCAGCTCATCTTTGATACCCCACCTAATTATGGAAGTCAGCTGGACTGGACTGGATATACCATCCATGACGCTTCAAACGTCCTTCGCCGCTACCTCAACCATTTGCCAGATCCAGTAATCACTCTGGAGTTTTATGAAAAGTTTCGGGATGTCCATCGTAAGTCAGGGTATATTCTTAATCAGTCGAAACATTTTGCTGCGGGAGCCCAGAGAGCAATGGGCTAAACAAGTATTGCTTGTAGGAAATATGACGGACGAAGAAGAAATGATCGCGGCATATCAGGACCTTATCATGAAACTGCCGGATCCTCACTCGTGTTTGCTCATGTATCTATTGGATCTGCTGGCTCTATTTGCACACCACAGTGCAGAAAATCTCATGGACTCAAAGAATCTGGCATCTGTTTTCCAGCCTGGAGTTCTGTCTCACCCAAACCACGCCTTGTCGCCAGGAGAGTACATGACTTCAGCCTCCGTTTTGAAATTCTTGATTGACCATCAAAGTAGCTTTACTTTCCCAAAGTCGACTTATGACGAGGATGACGAAGAGATAGCCAACTTTGGCCCTACAGGCCCAGGAGTTCAGGACTTCCCTAATCGTCAAAGGCAGTCCATCGGCTCAGGTCTACACGGAGGATATGTGAACGCAGAAGAGCACGAGCGTTTATATGACTCCATTGTAGGAAAAGGCACTGGATTCAGCACTGACGACGGACTGCGAGGATTGGATTCTGGGGTCCGAAGACAGCTCTCCTTGCAAAAGCCTATCATACCCCATTCGACTCTTCCTGGCCACTCACCCCAGCGAAGCAAATCTACCAATTCAAGCACGAGCAGCCACCGCAGTCATCAGTCCCATATCTTTTCGTCCACCTTCCTTGCCAAGCGTCGGTCGATTAGAAACTCAAAGACGGGATCAAAAATCGGTCATGACTTTGACTTGCATCCTTCCGGAGAACATTCACCAAAGGAGCAAGGTACCGCGACTTTGGCTTGAAGTATCTCCTAGTTATCACTTGTTTTTATTCTCAACATGGTTAATGTATTCATCCATATTGCCTATTTCTTTTCTATTTCATAGATCTTGCCGATATTTTAGAAGCGTCTACTCTGGAAAGGTCATTGACGCCGAGGAGCGCGTCTATCAGGAAATCGCAGACAGTACCTTTGCCCTCAGAAGACCCTAATGCGGACTTTTCAAACTACATGAGCCGTCGCAAACAGCTGCAAAACGAAGGATTACGACGAGAACCTTCAATATTTTGTCAAACGATTGAAATTCAGTTTCCTGCCCCCTTTGTCAATGCAGAACAGACTGCAGCCTTCAAGCCTTCACCACCCGTATCATCGCGAACTATCCCAGGAATATCGAGTGACCAGCGCCTGAGTCAAGCTCAACCGAAGGATCAGAGTTTTGTACCCAACATTTCGACTACTGCTCATGTGCACATCCCAGATTTCCCTGTTCGGTCCCACGAAAGCGGAGTCATGACTCAAACGCTTAACCCCCGAGGAGGCGCCTCACTGAAACGGTCCTCTGGACTTGCCCCTGGGCCACAATCGCCCAACACAGGAGCTATTCTCCGAGCTAAAAGTAACCCTGGAGAGTTGACTCATATATCAGGCAGGAATCACTCTAGGGCAGGCACCGCTGCATCTCAAAGTGGAGGGAGTCATCATACCATGGAGAAGTTTAAAGGGCTATTCACTGGAAGGCACAGAGATCCCGACCCCAGCACTGCACAAAGAGACCATGATAGCAAGAGGGACGTGAAGCGGGAGTCTTTGACGGAGAGACAGAGAAAATACAAGAGCCAAGAGGTGGCGCGGAGCCAGGCTCCTTCCGACCAGATCGGTGGTTCTGAAATATGGCGAGGGGCGCCTGTACCGGAGAGGATATATGAAGAAGACAACCGAGGTTATACTCAGCCACCACCACCGGCCCCTCATTATCAGCTGCTTTCAAGTGTTCCCCCAAGGCCCCGACCTCCTCTTCCAGAGAATTCTCTTATGGATATACTCGAGACACCCCAGCGGATTGGTCGGCAGTCAGGTCACTCAACCCCAACAGGAGGGTCTCGTTCTGGTTCACCTTCAGCTTCAATCGTTCATGGCGCCTACCCGAGGCATCAGCTTTCAACCAATCCATCGTTCGTCTCGTCTTCCTCAGCAAGGTCGACGCCCACAGAGGAACGATTATACCATGGAAGAGGGGCCTCAAATCAAGGCAGTTCTGGCTCTCTGGAGGCAATTCTAGCCGGCGGATATGGCGAAGAGATTACGCCGCCCAATAGACACTCGTATCGGACATCCAGCGACCAGATGTATCAGGAGGATTACTCCAGGCAGCGTCAACCTCAGCACCCTGGCCATTTAACTCCACATGGCTCATTCCGTCAAAATTCGTTTGGATCTCATGGAGGTGGAAGCAGTGAAGCTCTAGTTCCTCCACCTTCATCAGCTTCTAGGAGCAGGAACGGCTCATTTGGATCCATGGACGCTTATGACGCAGGTGTTCCACCCATTGCGCCAAAGTCGAGGGAAAGAAGGGCGGCCCGTGAAGGCTCGACCTCTTCCTTGCGAGGAGATGTGACGCCGCCGAGGACAAGGAGTAATTCCTCACGGAATCCCTCTCCAGTGCCATCCCCTTCCCTTGGATCTCTTGCATCGGGCCATTTTCAGGGACAGTCTCTGCAACAATATTATCAACACCCGGGCTCCTCTCCTTTGGCTGGAAGATCTCAGATATTATCTCCAGGGTCCTCAGGGGGATTCGGATCGACTCTTGCTAGCACCCCTTCTGCTCGTGCTCGTGCTCGTGCGCAAAGCCGAGAGGATATTCTGAGACAGGAATCCAATCCCGGATCGAACAATGGCCGAAGCAACGATCGCAACGGCCGTTCAGTAGGCTCTCCGTCTGCTACCGCACGATCGCTCCGTTCTGGATCCATGACACGTTCTGCAGCACCAACAATGTCGTCCGTGTCTTCTTCATCCGTTACATCCACTTATCCCCCACCAAGTTAGCTTAATAATAAAAAATGTCACTAAAAATGTCACCATCTAACGTTTGTGAAGTGGGGGAGGGGTGCTTTAATTTGTTACTCCCATGGGTTATCAAAGACTTCTTGGGCCGAAACATCCTTGTCTAGGGCATCCTTAGGCATTTGCATCATAGCCAGAACCTTGGCAGTCCCTGGGTTCTCCAAAGGTTGGGGTCCTAAAAAATCAGGGTCCATGGCTGCTGCCTCTACTGCATCCACGACATTCCAGGTGGGCAATCCAGACGGAAGCGAGTCTGCTCCTGAAGCTGATGCCGATCGCCGTGATCCAGAGGAACGACGTGCGTGAGAAGAAGAAGGGGTCGGAGAGGACGAAATCTTTTTCGATCGCAAGGATGAGAATATATCTTCGAACCCTCCGATATCCTCGTCTAATGTGGGCATGTGAGTCGTTCGAGTAGTGGATGAGAAGCTGGACAGGGTATTGGGAGAGAGCGTACTGTTACTGCTGATACTGCTATTGCTGGAATCGCGGAAGGAGGAGGCGTTGGTGGAGAAGGGGGCAGTCGAGGTTGAGGCCGGCAATGTAAAAGCAACTTCAGGCAAGAAACTAGTGCCATCTGACGCCGCCGACTGGGTATAGTCAACCTTTTTCGCTCCAAGAGTCGTCTGGTCAAGTGAATCCACCAACGTATTCATCCATGGATTGGAGCTGTCCGCTACATCTTCACCAAGAGAGAATCCAGACCTCGTCTTTGGTTGACCCAGAACTGGCAACACGCCAGTGTTACCGGTGCCACTGTTCAGAGAGGGGATATGGGTGTTGGCTGCGGAAATCTGTGTGCGAGTCGAGGTGATGCTGGAAGAGTCTAGGACGCTATTGGATAGCAGCGTAGACGAGGCCATGAAGGGTTCTGATGGTCCTGCAGAGAAGAGGTCGTTTGCAAACGCTTCTGCTCCATCGTCTGGGATGACCATGTTAACCAGTTTGGATCGGCTGGAAGGCAATGGCGAAGCACTGTCGTTTTCACGTTCGAATCCACTTCGGCTCACCGAGACAGGCATGGGGGAGGATGTTCTTGAGATAGATTGGAAGGTATCAATAGACTGAGAGGAGGCAGAGGAAGAAGGGCGGACAGGAGGAGAAATACTCGCTTGGGGCTGCGCCCATTCTCCCGACGGCCGATGACGGCTCTCTGACTGTGACGCAGAGGGCGCTGAGAGAGGGTTCATAATAGGATCTGGGATGGTGGCACTTGCTGGCCTGCGGTCATTACTACTGCTTGCCTTGGAGGTTGGAACATTCCTTAGAGTGGATGTCGAGATGGGTGGTAATGCGGACTGATTCTCTTTGATGGGAGTGCTCGTTCCTGTTCCTGACGCTGAAGATTTCTGTGTCGTCCTGGAAGCTATTGAGCGAACATCGTCCGCCACTTCATGGCTCAATGCGCTTCTATTGCTTTTTGAACTCTCATGACTCCGTGTGCTTGCTTGGCTGTTAGTACGAGTTAGGGGTTCAGGAGTGAGAGGCGATCGAACGGATAGGGTATCCTCGTCCGACTTGCTGGGCATGCCATTGAACTGCCCAAGAGGATCCAGATCTGGGTCCAGTGCAGAGGCGGAGACTCTACTGCTACTACTGGTGCTACTACCACCTAACGGAGGAGACGATTGTTGAGAGGAAGAGGCGACAGTGCTATTGGCCTTTGTCAGCGGAGGTGTCGAGGTCCTCCTGGAAGCTGAAGAGGTTGACGTGCTATCACCAAAGAGATCTCTCTTGACAGCAGAGACTGATGAAGTGGCTCCAGAATCAAATATGGAATTCCCCGAGTCGCCAGTCAGGGATGAAAAGAGGGCATGGTGCTGAACGCGAGACGAACTCCGCGAGCTCGAGGTGGATCCAGGTGGAGAGGTTTTGGAGGCTGCAGACGAGGCAGAGGAAGCAGCGAGGGGAGGCGAGAGAGTAGCTTTGACTGAGGTTGCTGTTCCACGAGTAGTGTTCGTAGTGGCCGTGACGGGAGGGATGAGTGCGGCAAGGGGATCCTTGTACAAATCGCCTGCTCTTGTGCCTGAGAGTCGACTTTCCCTGTTCGAGATGGATGGGCTGTCTGTACAGTAGAGAGGATCGAGGGATGCCGCAGAAGCAAGTATGGCGTTAACATTATGCAAAGGAGTGCAGGACAATGATGACGCCTCAATGTAAAGAACTGTCTGATGCACACATGAAGGGATGACTGGGACCTACCATTCGTGTCACCAAAGAGATGGCCAAACTTGGAGCTCGAGGCTGGTTTGCGAGCCATGGTGGAGGTCGGGAGAACGCTTTTGAAGACCCGAAGAGTAAAAAATGAGAGTCAAGGGAAGGCAGTGTCCCAATAGAAGGCAGCTTGGTGAGAAGCGAAGGAGGACAACGGCGGGCTGATGTGAACGTGGTAAAAGAGAGAGAAGGACAAGGAGGTCCATGCATCCAGCTTGGCTGGGCTGGGCACAGCAACGCGTTGAGTGTCACGTGAGGAGAATTGACTCTTCCAAGGCAGCGGATTGGCCTGCAGTACATACGATCTCACATACACGGTGACATCACGAGAAAAAAAAGAAAGTCACTTAGCACGTGATGACTTTGAATTCTCGAGTGGGGGTGCCCACTTCGCTTTTTTCGTTTTTGTCCCTGTCTCCCTCTGTTCTTTCTGTCCGTTTCTTCCACCTCTTTGTTCGCCTTTGCCATTGTCCTTCCCGCCTTTGCCTGCTCCCGCTCCCAGGGCATCGTCCTCTTCTTGGCTTCTCCCTTCCTCCCTTCGCATCCCTCATCTCCCTTCCCAGTCCTCCTACTCCACCTTGTTCATTCACCTCCAACCGGAATCGCCAAACCAGACAAGCGATCGCAGGGACAGTAGGACGGACACCAAAAAAAAACACCAAACATCCTACTCTGCAGGAATCTTCGCCTCATATCGCTAGCTCAGAGGAGAAAACCTAGCGAAGCGATTCCAATTGATTATCAAGTGAGCCGCTTGGTGGTTGATACATCTTTTTTCACAGTACTCCTCCTTTCCTTCTTGGCCAGAAAGAGGTACACTCTATGCTCTACTCATCGGAATTGTGATCCGTCTGTCTCAGCCAATGCAGTTGTACTTACTGATCTTGACCTCTCTCCAGTAGTTCTATAACTTTTACATCATGGTCGTGACAGCGGTTGTGAACTGCGAAGTATTCGCAACGCGTTTGTCGGACCCAGCTCTCGGTAGGATGGATAATCTTCGAATTCAGCAGCATGTTTGAGCGGTCAGAGAGATGTTGATCAGAATTTCTGACTGCCGGTTATCTCACTGTCTGAATAGATGTCAAGCTAAAGGTAAAGATCGCCTCTGAGCTCAGGGACTCAGTGGAGATCTTTCAGTCTGTCGAATACGCGCGGTTCCTCTCAATCTTGATGCCAGTATTTTCAGACATTCTCATGAACGGACAGCCCGTGTTTGCAAGCAATGCTCCAGAGCAGGTTTGTCTCCCGATATGATGGCAAGGCGAATACTCTATCTGAAGTGCGCATCTAACCTTGTGATCATACCCATAGAAACTGAGAAGTACAATTCTTGAGATCTTGCACCGTTTCCCCCACAATGACTCTTTCCGTGCATACGCGCCTGAATTATTGAAGCTTTTGATGCACCTTCTTCGAGTTGAAAACGAGGACAATGCCGTTACCTGCTTAAAGACGATTATCGACTTGCACCGATCATACAAACAAATTCTGGAGAGTCAAGTTCAGCCGTTCATTGATATTGTGCAGGAGATGTATCGGAACATGGAGCAAACAGTCAAGGACCAGTTTGATAACCCGGGAACTCCTCTAGGAGCAACTGTAAGGGAAACTTGACGAAGTGGATCTTTCATTTCGACACAAGGTGCTGACAGCGCTTTTTTATTATCTTTAGCCTGGAGGGCCATTAGCTTTTACATCGCCCAGACCTGTGTCACCAGCATCCGAGTTGCCAGACCAGCCTTCCAAGATCTTAGCAAAGAGCTTGTTCAGTTTCAAAGTTCTTACAGAGTGTCCGATAATTGTCGTGTTGCTCTTTCAAACTCATCGTCAGTTTGTTAACCCCAACATTGCCACATTTGTACCTCTGATCATTCAGGTATGTAATGGACGCATTCTCGGATGGACAATCATAGAAAGTAATGGCGTCTGATATGTTCTTTATCTAGACGTTGGGACTGCAAGCAAGTCAACAAGCGGAGGCGCAGCGCGTTGCTAGTGCTCATGGTGAAGTTTTCGTGGGTGTTAGCCCCGCCATTAGGAACAGGACAGTATACACAGAATTTATTGTGGCACAAGTTAAGGTAAATACTTTGTGTACGTGTTCTGCTTGATTTATGGGCTCGTTTATGGTTCGACTGAACTCACTGGTCATCCTTCAATAGACAATGTCCTTCCTTGCGTATATCCTTCGTGGATCTGCAAACGTTTTGAGGCCGCACCAAAACGCAATCCCAGACTTTGTTATTCGTCTCTTGCGCGACTGTCCTCCGGAGGCTGCAGCAACCAGAAAGGTAAACCTATTGGGCCACAGGATCAATCGTGACAAGCGATACAGCCCAGATGGTCCCTGACTCTTTTTCCAACCCCTTACTCAATTAGGAGCTTCTGGTCGCTACTCGCCACATTCTTTCTATCGACTTCAGACAGGCTTTTGTGCCGAAAATCGATATTTTGCTCAACGAAAAGGTCTTGGTCGGAACAGGAGTGACATCTCATGAGACATTGCGACCTCTAGCTTACAGCATGTTGGCTGACCTTGTCCATCATGTCAGGGCGGAGCTGACTCCAGCACAGCTGGCCAAGACGGTTTATATCTACTCTCGGAATCTCCACGACCAAAGTCTTGCATCCAGCATTCAGACCATGTGTGCCAAATTGTTGCTGAATCTGGTGGACTGCATTGTCCGCATTCCAAATGGTGAAGGTATTATCACACCTCTGACTTCAAGAAGATGGCCACCTTATATATGAGAGTGCTGCTCAAGCGTGCTAATTCAATTTAATACCTTTAGGCAAAATCCTATTGATCAAGATTCTGGACACCTTCACCAACAAGTTCGCAGCGCTGAACCTCGCTTTCCCCAGCATTTTAAAGCAGGCCGAGAGGAAAAAACTGGGAGACGACGCTGCCGCTACAGACGATGATTTTGATTTTGAAAAGGCAAAGTCTATCCATACTGCATCAAGCTCAACAGACATTCAAGTGGATCCCGCTAAAGGTACAGCTCTCTCTCTCTCTCTCACTAGCTCGCCAGCTTGTTAGAGATCTATCTGCAAGAGCTCTGTTATTAATGTTCTCTCGTCTTCATATAGATGGTCGTTTCCTGTTCAAGAATTTGGTAGCTGGACTGAAGACAATCTTGATCAACCTGAAGAACTTGAACGAGCCAATTGTACTGGGCCAGCCAAACCCGGTGGCACACCAATATATCCAAGAGCAAGCAGAAATTTTCACTCGACTTTTCCAGGAGGGCTTAAAGTGCTTTGATTACTACACATTGGACGGAGCAGACAATCCAACACCACTGCCGAAGCCCCCGGCTGACAAATCCAATCTGGACGCAACACCTACAGGCAGACTCGGGCCAACATCAAAGGAGGAGAAAGAGACACTGGAACACTTTGCTCTAGTCTTCACCATTGCAGACCCAGCAATCTTCCAGGAAGTTTTCACCTCTCAAATGGGATTCTTATTCGATCAAACACTTCTGAACATATCGCTTCTCCAAATTCCTCAATTCTTTTTGGCCAACGAGAATGTGTCGCAGAACTTTGCAGGAATTCTCTTCAGATTTTTGGTGGATCGTCTGGACAAACTCGGTGGCGAGGATCAAAACTATTCATCTGTTATCCTCCGACTCTTCAAGCTGGCGTTCATGGCTGTAACTCTCTTCCCGGATCAGAATGAAGCAGTCCTTCAGCCTCACCTCGGCAACATCATTATGAATTCGATCAAGCTCTCATCAAAGGCAAAAGAGCCCGTCAACTACTTTGTGCTCCTGCGCTCCCTATTCAGAAGCATTGGAGGCGGTCGGTTTGAGCTCTTGTATCACGAGGTCAAGCCCTTGCTTCAAGTTCTTCTCGAAGGCTTGAATAGTCTTCTGGCTCTTGCCAACAAGCAATACATGCGGGAACTGTTCGTGGAACTTTGCCTTACAGTGCCTGTTCGATTGAGTGTTCTTCTCCCATATCTGAACTACCTCATGAACCCACTTGTCTTGGCACTTCAAGCAAGCCCAGAGCTCGTCAGTCAGGGTCTCAGGACACTTGAACTCTGCATTGACAACCTCACACAAGAGTTTTTAGATCCTATCATGGCGCCAGTGATCACGGAACTCATGAATGCTCTTTGGAAACATCTCAAGCCACTTCCTTACAGCCCTGTTCACAGTCATGCTGCTATGAGGATCCTCGGAAAGCTCGGTGGAAGGAATCGCCGGATGCTCAAATACCCTCCCAAACTCCAGCATCATACTCCTGCCGACGTCGGTGTCGATATCAAGATTTATTTTGACCCCACCTTGAAGCCCCACGCTCTCCCTTTGGATGCTACATTGGCCCTCGCAGCACAGACATTGGAGGATCCAAGTGTCAATATCTTTTATCGAGAGCATGCCTACAAGTTCTTGAAGGGCTGTGTTCCTCTTTTGATTGACACTTCCCTTGGACCAGATAACCTCGCAGAGCTGATCCAAAGTCGAATTGCAATCTTGACCTCGACAGAGCCAACATCACGTCTCAGTGTTGTCACTAACGCCATGGATGTCGACACGGACCACGGAAACCTCGGGAAGTTTGACAGCAAAAGATCCCAGGCACTGAAGTCGGCACCTGTTGGAAAGAAGATTGCTCAAGAGCGTGCGCTGAATTTGATATTGCGATCACTGTTCATGGCTGCGTCGATTGATGAGCTGAAGGATGATGCCTGGCCTTTCCTGCAGGGTCTCATCCATCATTTCGCCCTGCTTCAGGTGGGAGAGGCATTGGACTTCAAAGAGTCGAAGGCCATGACATTTGATGTTCATCATATCAAGGGCCAACTCCATCTGGATACCAATGTCTTCGTAGACGCCGTGGTTGACATCATGACCTCGGAGAACGTAGCGCTTAGGAAATTGGCTGAAACCTCTCTCCAGCTACTCCACGAAACATGTACCACTATTACATCCAGCAAAGAGGTCCTTTTCCAACTCCCAGTTTTTCATCTATTTGCAACCCGATTCTCCTCAAGCTGTTACAAGCAGGAATGGTACCGTAAGAGTGGCGGTTGCTTTGGAATTTCAATCATGTGCTCGCAGCTGGATATGGGAGCCAAGTGGATGTTGGACCATGAGCTCGAATTCGTCAAGGCATTGCTCTACATCCTCAAGGACATGTCACCTGAGATGGCGACCGGCAACGTGGAGGATGCCACTCAGACGCTTTCGCATGTTCTTAAAGTCTGCAATAGACCTGAGGACAAGGACAACACAGAGTCTACTGATCGTCAGGCCAAGTTCAACAACCTCATTGGACTCTTGATTTCTGAGCTTTCCAACTCCAACAGCTCAGTTCGCGAAACGATTCAATCTTCATTCCAACTGCTAGCGGACCTGACAGGAAGTGATGTCACAGAGCTCTTGGCGCCTGTTCGCGATCGCCTATTGTCACCCATTTTCGCCAAGCCCTTGCGTGCACTTCCATTCGCCATGCAAATAGGACATATCGACGCAATTACGTTCTGTCTGTCGTTACGCCCCCCTTTCCTGGAGTTTAACGATGAGCTCGTAAGACTGTTGCACGAGGCCCTTGCGCTCGCCGACGCTGAGGATCAGGCGCTGGTTCCAAGGACATCTCAGTACAAGAACGCTTCCTCGCTCGTAAACTTGCGCATCGTGTGTATCAAGCTTCTCTCTGCAGCAATGGCATGCAACGATTTCTGTTCACCGAAGCAAAGCACAACGCGCCAGCGAATCATCTCAGTCTTCTTCAAATCCCTCTACAGCAAGTCTTCGGAGGTGGTTGAAGTTGCAAACAAGGGCTTGAAGCAGGTCTTGGCCCAACATCACAAATTGCCTCGAGATCTTCTTCAAGCTGGTTTACGACCGATTTTGATGAATCTGTCGGATTACAAGCGTTTGACTGTTGCTGGCCTTGAGGGGTTAGCAAGACTCTTGGAGCTCCTGACCAACTACTTCAAAGTAGAGATTGGAAAAAAGCTGTTGGATCACCTTCGACAGTGGGCGGAACCAGGCATGCTTCAGGAAAGCGCTGGCAAGCCTCTGAGCGAGAATGTGGAGATTCGGATTATCGTCGGAATTCTCAACGTCTTCTGCCTGCTCCCTCAGGCTGCCAACATCTTTTTAGATGAGCTGGTGACAGTCGTTTTGGATATGGAAGGTTACCTCCGTCGGTCCATGTCGAGCCCTTTCCGTCAGTCTTTGCTTAAGTTCTTGAACAGATATAGCGATGAGTCTGTGGATTACTTCCTTGATCGACTGACCCAGGAGAAGCACAGTCGCCTGTTCGTCGACCTTTTGTCCACCGAGTTTGCAGCTCCATTGCGCGCAGAGATTACTCGCAACCCGGAGAAACTCATCACCAAAACATTCGGCGACGCGGATGCTGCCGTTCAATTCCATGGCCTCAACATTACTCGGGCTATCTGCAAGTTCAATCCTGATTTTATTTCCACAAATCGACCTGTTCTCGACGCACTCTTGGCCATGTGGCGTGCGCCTGGCCGCTTGGAGCGTTTGAAGGAGGAGGATACCTTGTCACTAGCAAGATTACGCGAATCGCAGTACCTGGTGGAAGCTTTCATTCTCTATCTTAGCCATAATCAGGACGATGTCGAAGTCATGTTTGAAATGGTCAGCATCTTCACCCAGGAGACCGTCATTGACTTTAGTTTTTTGAAGCTCTTTTACATTGAGGAGGTCGCAATCAAGGCTCCTGCAGCGCGCAAGCGTGCAATCCTGGAGCACTTCCTGGTCCTCTTCCAAGATAGAGAGGTCTCACAAGGAGTCAAGATGCAAGCACTTCGAGTTATTATCAACCCCATGCTCTTGGTGGCGTTTACCAGAGGACCCTCCGACTATCAAGCAGTCATTGACCATGCCATGATTTCAGAAATCCACTCCAAGATCTGGCAGCCCTTGCTGAATGACAATCCTGACGACAATCAATACTCGGACGATGCCCTGAAGATTGAACTGCTGCAAATGACTTCATTGATTTTGCAGTTTGCCTCGGATTTGATTGCGGATGCTCGGAAGGACATTATTATCTTCGGATGGAACTACCTCAAGATTGACGATATTACTGGAAAGCAGGCAGCTTATGTCCTGATTGCCCGTTTTATTGCCGCATACGACACCCCAAGCAAGATTATCATTCAGATCTACGTTGCCTTGCTTCGTGCCCACCAGTCTGAGGCTAGAGCACTGGTGAAGCAGGCTCTGGACATTGTTGCGCCGGTTTTGCCCAAGCGGATTGTCATGACTGCAGATTCCCCCAAGAACCCAACGTGGGCTCGCTGGACTCAGCGCGTCCTTGTTGAAGATGGTCATAGCGGCTCCCAACTAGTCAACGTATACCAGTTGCTTGTGCGTCACCCCGACCTGTTTTACGAGAGTCGTGAGCACTTCCTTCCACAAATCGTTACGACTTTGTCCAAGCTTGGATTGGTTCAAAATGCCGGTGTGGAGAGTAGAGCGCTGACCATCAACTTGGCAGAACTAATTCTCAAGTGGGAGCGTCGTAGGATCTCAGAGTCAAAGTCTGCGATGGATGTGGACACGCCTGCGAACGGAGAGGCCTCGACAACGGTCTCGGTCCCCGGCGCCAGTGAATCATACACGCCCAATCTAGGACTTCGCGAAAATGTCTTGAGCTTTCTTGTTCGGTTTGCCTGTGCGTTCCCCGAACCCCTGCAAAAGAAGGGTTTGCCTTACCGAGCTGTCGAGCTATTGAAAGAGTTTTTGGGTGCAGAGTTCTGGCCAGAGGTCAATATTAAGCTGCAGTTCTTTGAGAGAACGTTGTTGCCCCCAGAGCTCACTGATATGAACCTGGTGGTGACCTGCAATTCTCTTGAGGTTCTCTTGGTCCTTTTGGAGAACAAGCCTGGACCATGGTTTTTGACAAACATTTCTCAGCTGTACCGCTTACTGGAAAAGTGTTTGTTGTCAGAAAACCCCCGCATTGTCAACAATCTGCAGCCCATTATGGACCTGATCTACAAGCACATCTCTGGATCGACCACGACCTCAGTCCCATTGTCTGCCGACGTGACCTCGTTTATTGCTTCTGTCGATGCCATTATCCAAGACGGATTGCAGAACTTGACCAATCTGTTCTCTGTCCTCACACTGATCCAGTCGTCTTGCCAGTATCGTCAGGATGCAATCGACGCCCTTGTGCCTGGAATGATGAAAGTCATTAGTAAGCTTGCCAAGGACCATGTTTCTCCAACTCAGGCGACACAAGGACAGCCTTCTGGTCCGGACTCGCCTAGCAACTTGCTCATCATGGCGTTGCGTCTCATCAAATTGCGGATATCTCATCTCGGAGATCAACGCCGCTGGTACCTCACCTCTTTGATTCAGCTCATTGAGAAGTCGACGGATGTGGATCTATCCAGAGCCATTTTGGACATGGCTACGGAGTGGGTCACAGGCAAGACTGAGACTTTCCCTACAATCAAGGAGAAGGCCAGCTTGATGGTCAAGATGATGTGCTTGGAGACCCGAGGCGACAAGAAACTCGTCGAGGACTTTTTGGACCTGGTCGTGACTATTTATAACGACCCTAGCTTTGCTCGATCTGAACTGACCGTGCGCCTCGAGCAGGCCTTCTTGATGGGCACCAGAAGCGACAACCCTAAGATCCGGAACCAGTTTGCAGAGATCTTTGATCGCAGCATTGGTCGCTCTCTCTACACTCGACTGACCTATGTCATCGGAGGACAATCCTGGGAGTATCTTGGAGGACAATGCTGGCTGCAACAAGCGCTGGATATTCTTTTTGGGGTAGTGATCAAGCCAAGGACACTCCCTCTCTCATCGGATGGACTTCAGACCAAACCGATCCAGCGCGTTGGGACTGCCTTTGCCGAAAAGAAAGAAGAAGCATCTGCTACCCCTACGCCGGAATTTGCTGAGTTTCTTACAAAGCATCGCCAATTCTTGGCGCAAATTAACCAGCTTAGCACCAGCGACGTGATTCAACCATTGAAGCAACTGCAACACCTGGATGTGAATGTCACCCACCGCCTTTGGACCGACTTGTTCCCACTGTACTGGTCGGCGACATCAGTGAAGGAGAAACAGGAGCTCACCAGGATCCTTATTCCACTCTTGGCCAAGGAGTATCACAACAAGCAGATGGATTCTCGTCCCAACGTGATCCAGGCTCTCCTGGAGGGTATTTCTCGGTGCTCACCATCCATTAGATTGCCACCTCATCTCGTCAAGTATCTCGGCAAGCGATTCTGCGCGTGGCATATTGCCACCAACTTGCTTCAGAATTCAATTCCCGATATCAAGCCAAACGACTCTGGCGTCATCAAGGACGAGGAAAAGCTTCGCAATAGTACTCTCGATGCGCTTCAGGAATTGTATGTCGCTTTGGGCGAGGAGGATATGTTCTATGGCCATTGGAGACGCCGCTGCTTGTTCTCGGAGACGAACTCCGCCATCTCTTATGAACAAAATGGCATGTGGCAGCAGGCTCAAATCATGTACGAAGGGGCTGTGAACAAGGCACGTACAGGTGTTCTTCAGTTCACTGACTCGGAATACTCTCTCTGGGAGGACCACTGGATCACTTGCACTCAAAAGCTTCAGAGCTGGGATATCTTGAGTGAACTCGCCAAGCACGAAAACAACACCGAGCTGTTGCTCGAATCCAATTGGAGATTGTCTGACTGGACCGCGGAGCGTGAGATGATGGAGCAGCTCGTGTACTCTATCTCTGAGGCACCCACCCCTCGCCGAAAGGTGTTCGAAGCTTTCCTGGCCCTTATCAAAGCCAATCAGCCTCATACTCAGGCCACGGAGGCTACCCCATCCGAATTCACAAAGCTCTGTGATGAGGGTGTTCAGCTTTCGCTCTGGCGATGGCACACACTGCCAGAGATTGTCTCGCAGACGCATGTGCCATTGTTGCAGGTATTCCAGCAGTTTGCCGAGCTCACCGAAGCCAATTTGATCTACCAGAGTTTGGCCAACACGACGGCGCAGAATCTCGAGCACGAATCTGGAGAGTTGAAGCGCACACTGTTGACCTGGCGGGAACGTCTTCCCAACACGTGGGATGACATCAATGTTTGGAGCGACTTGGTAGCGTGGCGCCAGCACATCTTCTCTGCAATCAACAAGACGTACCTGCCGCTTATTCATCAGCTGCCTTCTGTCACACCTGGGGCTGGCAGTTCCAACTCAAATTCGTTCGCATACAGGGGATACCATGAGACGGCCTGGATCATCAACAGATTTGCTCATGTGGCACGTAAACACCAGTTGTCTGAGGTATGCATCAACCAGCTCACCAAGATCTATACTCTTCCCAACATTGAGATCCAGGAGGCTTTCTTGAAGTTGCGTGAGCAGGCCAAGTGCCACTTCCAGAACGAAGCCGAATTGACAACAGGTCTAGAGGTCATCAACAACACCAACCTGATGTACTTCAGTCCTAGTCAGAAGGCAGAGTTCTTTACGATGAAGGGCATGTTCCTTGCCAAGCTTTCTTTGCATGATGAGGCCAACATGGCCTTTGTGAATGCTGTCCAGATTGACCTTGCTCTGGCAAAAGCGTGGGCTGCTTGGGGTAACTACAATGACCAGCAATTCAAGGAAAAACCCAAGGAGATCACGCTGGCTAGTCATGCCGTCAGTTGTTACCTCCAAGCTGCAGGTATCTACAAGAATGCAAAGTCCAGAAAGTACTTAGTTAGGATTCAGTGGCTGATGACCCAGGACGACAGCCAGGGCACTGTATACAGGGCGTTCGAGGCGTTCAAGGGTGATGTTCCAGTCTGGTACTGGATCACATTCATCCCTCAGCTGCTGTCATCGCTCACTCATTTGAAGGAGGCTAAGCATGCTCGTCATATCCTGCTCAAGATTGCCAAACAGTACCCTCAGGCCTTGCACTTTTCACTCCGAACCCTGAAGGAAGAGTACACGTCTATGAGAAAGGGTCAGCAGCAGCAACAGGCGCAACAGCAACAAGCCCAACAGCAACAGCAGCAGGGCCAGCAGCCGTCCACCCCGGTCCAAACCACCACACCTACGACGGCCCAGCCTGTTACGACTCCAAGTGCCAGTGCCGCTACTCCCGCTACGCCGACGACGCCTGCCGCCGCCACCTCCGCTCCAGCATCTACCCCTGCGTCTTCAGGCGATACGCCAACAACACAGGCTGTCACAGCTGCCTCATCTACTCCGATCATCACTCCCGCCACTGTTGGGGAGTCCAGTCCGTCTGCTTCAACCACCCCTGCAGCAGCGACCGTTCCTCAGTCGCCAAAGCCCGGAACGCCAAATTCGAACTCTGGCCAACAGCAGCAAGCACAACAGCAGACTCAACAGCAGCAGCAGCAGCAGCAAGCTTTGCAACAGGCACAGGCTCAGCAACAAGCCCATATTCAGCAGCAGCAGCAGCAGCAGCAGGCCCAGCAACTGATCATCCAGGCTCAGGCACAGGTGCAGGCTACGGCGCAGCATTTGACGCAGGCGCAGCAGCAGTTTCAATTGCATACCCAAGCCCTAAGCCAGGCCCAGGCTACTCTGCAGGCCATCCAGCAACAGAGCTTGCACCAGGCTCAGACTCCAGTCCAGGCGCAACAGCAAGCGCAAGCCCACAGCCAAGTGCAGGCCCACGCTCAAAACCACTCCCAAGCGCAAAATAATCTCCAGGTTCAGGTACAAGCTCATGCACAAGCCCAGGGGCGACTTCAACAGCTCACCACCCAGTTCCCGGCTGCAGCCCTCAATACCCCAGGAGTATCTCCGATTCGCAAGCCTTGGGAGCATGTGGACGATATTATGAATATTCTTAAGACTGCCTTCCCTCTCTTAGCCCTATCGATGGAGTCCATGGTCGATCAGATTCAGCAGAGACTCAAGCCCTCGCCTGAAGAGGACATGTACCGTCTTATTGTTGCTCTCTTAACGGACAGCTTCCAGGTTGGTTTTATCACATGAAGATATTCAGAGATGACATGGTATGGATTATTTTCTAATCTATTATGTTCATTGGAAACCCTTCTCTTCTATAGCAACTCTTCCAGCGATTGATTCTCAATAATGAAAGTGAGCAACTGTCGGCGGTGACGGAGGCAAACTTGGCAAGATTCTCTGAGAACCTGTTCCAGCCCCAAGTAAAGGCCGCGTTCGTGCACGATTTCATTGCCAACAAGCCGACTTTGAGCCAATTTGTGACACGTCTGCAGCAGTGGCGAGACAAATTCGAGGATATTTTGGACAGCAAGCCTCGGCGACAGCAACTTGAGAACTGGAGTCATTATTTGGCCGAATTCCAGCACCAGAAGTTTGATGATGTGGAGGTGCCTGGTCAATACCTGCTGTTGAAAGACAACAGCAATGATTTTGTACGCATCGACAGGTTCGAGTCCGAGGTCGAACTGTTGAGGGGACCAATGAATTGTACCCGTCGGTTGACGATCCGTGGACACGATGGAAGTATCCATCCGTTCATTGTTCAACAGCCGGCCTCCAGGCAGGGTCGTCGCGAAGAGCGTGTGATGCAATTATTCAGGATCTTGAACGGGTATGGAGCTGCTGCCTCTATTGTCTCTTTTTTTATTCAGTCTGTACCATAATCTTTGTTGTCGCTGAGCAGTAGTTCTCTTTGCCCATTGTAGAATTCTGGAACGCAAGAAGGAGACTCGCAAGCGCAATTTGTTCTTCCACTTGCCTTTGATTATCCCTCTGGCACCTCAAATCCGCATCCTGCAGGACGATCCATCGTATGCCTCGTTGCACAGTATCTTTGAGGAACACTGCAACATGATTGGCATCCACAAGGACGACCCCATCATGTACTACACCGCAAAGGTCAAGGCTGGACTCGACATTAAGAAGCAGGCCGACATGTTGAACCTGAAGATGGAGATTGCGGACGAGATTGCCTCCAAGATGATTCCCGAGACGATTCTTACAGACTTCATGACCCGGAATATGAAGTCGTATACAGATCTGTGGATGATCCGTAAACAGTTCACGGCGCAGATGGCCTCGGTCACGTTCTTGACTTATATTATGAGCATTGGCCACCGGTTCCCTACAAAGTGGTTCATCTCGTTGCAGACAGGAAATGTCTGGACCTCAGACATGCTCCCAGTCTTCTCGCCCCAGACGACAACGTTCTCCAACTCTGAGCCCGTTCCATTCCGGTTCACGCCTAACATTCAGCACTTTATCACGCCAACAGGGGTCGAGGGAGTCTTTACCTCAGCGTTGATGTCGATCGCCTGCTGTCTCTCAGAGCCCGAGTTTGAGTTTGACCAGTACCTGGGTATCTTTATCCGGGACGAACTCGTGTCGTGGTTCACGGCGGGTATGAAGCCCTTGAACGAACAAAACTTGGGTGAACGTGTCACGTCCACGGTCGAACAGGTTTTGAAGCGCACGTCGATCTTGTCGTGCAAGGCCGAGCGTGAGAAGGGAAGGGGCACCAACATGCCAGCGAACCAGACCATCTTGGATCTGATTTCTCAAGCGTCCAATCCACTCAAGTACGCTCAGATGGATTGCACCTGGCTGCAGTGGTTGTAAATCAAACGGAGAAGAAAGTAAATGAAGGGAGAGTAGGGTAGTTAAGGAAAGAAAAATAAATTGTACGAGTAAATAATGAAATGCAATAGCGGGTTTGTTGCAATGGGCTGTTTGTTATTGGTCAATCGGACTGGATGTTGTTTGTCACAGATCCACCATTTTGTAGAGATGAAAACAGATCGAACGAGATGCCCAGGATCACGGAAGAAAGAGGGTGGGCGGCGCGATAAGGTGGGTTATCACAAAGGTAGGTGTCTAGTGTCAAAGAGGAAGACCTCAGTGAAGATATTGTACTACTGTGAAGGTGGAGATGGCTTTCTCATGCTTCAAATCGCGAGTGTGAAAGAGAAAAGCCTAGACCGCGATCAAACGCGTTGATTTAAGGGGTACTCTGCAAACTACGGCTGAGGATAGCTTGTCTGTGGGCGAAGTGTGCGTGCTCTCACTTGTTTGTTGCCTTTGCCCTGCTGATTCTCTCTATCTGTCTCTCTCTCTATCTCTCTGTCTCTCTCTCTCTCTCTCTCGCCCTTACCTTGGCTGACTGATGTGGGTCCCCACGCCCAATTATTTGCCGCCCTTCGCCAATTTTATTTTTGATGGGGCTTGGCGTCTCGACTGAAAAGCTTCTGTCCGAGAAGCGAGCTTTTTTGTCCGAGAAGCGAGAAGTAATGGACAACAGGGCGAGGATCAGGACCTCTTATCGCGCAGCACCCAGAATCCTGGGGGCCAGGCTCCCTTTTGTGTTCCTTGAAATCTTGGACAGAACGTGTCTTCGAAACATCCGATCGCAGAGCCTAGGACGTCAGTCGACCTTGTATATGTGGTGTGCGTGTGTTCCCAACGGTTGAATATGCCACCGGCAGCAAAAAAAAAAAATCGGGAAGTTTACCAGAGCTAGTGCAACATGAAAACGTAAACGGAGTCAGCAAGGCAAAGAAGAAAGTAAAATAAAATAGTCTAAAAAAGAAAAGAGCTCCACATTCTGCTTCTTGTCCAGTAAGACAGCAGGAAGCTGCAGCAAACAAACATATCTGAAAGAGTCGGAAGTAAGGAAAGACAGAGAGCCATTGTGCAACAGAGGAGCCTCGCCCAATTCCTTAATTGCGAGCAAAGGAAAGAAAAACACGCATGCGGGGACCATTCCGAGAGCACTCACTTTCTGCCCTGTGTGCCACGACAGTTGTGTGTCCCCCCCCCCCCCCAACTCTCCGTCCTCGTTTTCCTCTTCCTCTTGCTGCTGCTGACCGTCAGCCCGTCCGTCTGTCTGTTCATCGCTCTCGCCCCCAATTGCACGTCTTCCTGCCACATGCCTCTCTCCTTTGTTCGTTCTCTCTTGGCTCTCGCCCCCTGTCCCCTCGCTCTCGCCTGGCCTCATATCCCCCAACGGACCAAGGTGGTCTGTTCTCACTCTTTGTTCTCGCTCTGTCCTCCTTCCTCATTGACCCTCCATTCTTGGTCGTCATCACCTCCCTTTCATTCATTCTCTCATCCATCTCGAGATTCACGCGCACGTTCCCTTGGAACAACAAAAAGAAAAAGAAAACAGAACGCGTTTTATTGGTTCGCTGTAGAGAGTCTCTCCTCTACCGTCTCTTCCCCACTTCTTTCCCTTCTCTTTCCTCCCTCTGCCTCTCCACTCTATTACATCATTCAAACAAGAAAAGATGGCGCCTCCACAGTTCAAGGTTATCATCGCCGGAGGGGGTATTGCGGGCCTTTCCCTAGGGGTCATGTTGGAGCGAGCAGGGATCGACTATGTGATCCTGGAGGCTATGGATCAAATTCGACCATTGGGCGGAATCGTGTACTTGGGCCCACCCCTCATGAGAGTCATGGAGCAACTGGGCTTGCTCGAGGACCTGATTCGGAACTCCAACTACTTGACAGGCGTCACCTTGTTGGATCATGAGCTCCGCAGGATATGTCGATTCAAAACAGACCATGCAAAGGAACGGTAAGTAGGACATCAGAGTGGACTAAAAGGGGCTACACTGTCGGTCTGTTAGGATGCCGGGGGAAGACAAGAAGTGTGTGAGGGGGTTGAACCATGGAGGTGGAAAAAAAAACCACCTGCCCAAAGTTAACGCAGAGTTTCTTTTTTGCGATTTACGATTGCACCACATCCCTTCATTACAGGTACGGATACAGCGCACTGACGATCGTAAGGCCAAAACTCTATGATATCCTCCTCTCCCGGATTCCAGCCTACAAGATCCTGTTTGGAAAACTGGTTGTCAGCTCGGACCTGAGTGCAACCATCCTGAACAACGACAGTCTATTGGAACTGAGTTACAAGAACAGCGGCAAGGAAAGTGATCAAAGCAACAGAAGCATCATTGTGCGATGTGAAGACGGGTCATCGTACACAGGTGACATCTTGGTGGGAGCCGATGGTGGTTCTTCCCCCATTCGGGAAAACATGTATCGCGAGATTCGAAAGGCTGCAGCCGCTGCCAAGGCCTCGTCCGGTCGATCGTCCTCAGCTGCGAAGGAAGCGACCCTTCATCCTTCAGACTATGCCCACTCCAGGGTCGATCAACAATGTGTAACTGGAATCACAGAGCCAATGGCCACGGCCGCATATCCCGTCCTACGTTCAAAGAACTGTGAGCTAATGTTGGTCATGCCCAAAGACGCCAATTGCGCGGTAAGTGGAAGGGGTCAAAAAAAAAAGACAAAACAAAAAAAACAGAGAGCCAACAAGAAGGACACGCTGATACACTTTGTTTGTATCCCCCTTCATGTTGTGTTGGCTCACGTATTTTGTATTCATTTGTGAGTATCTTTTTGTTAACCTGTCTTTTGTATTGTCGTTTATTCTTTTTTTTTTTTTTTCATATGGACAGATTTGGTTCGTTCCCATGGCCGAGAATCGATTCGGATGGGGTGTAACAACCTCAGTCGTTCCTTCCAGCTCCCGAGCATGCCGTCATCCAGTCGAAAGCTCTGGAGAGAGTACGGGCAGAGCCAGTCTAGAATCTCGATTCGAAGGGGCGGGCGGAACGGGAGCCGGCGCTGGAGCTGTCTCAGGAGCTCGAGCTTTTAGAGAGAATTACAGTTCAGTGGCGCCCATGGAATCTACGCCGATGTCATCCACTCTAACGATGTCGTCCAGCACTGCAGGGAAAGGGAGACCTTCTAGAGAAGACATGAAGGAGCGATACAAGGAGAGTCTGACTGTCTCTTCGCCAACAGGGCCAATACCACAAAGGACAGTCGCTTCAGGAACCACATCGACGTTCAAAGGCAAAGATAGGGAGTCAATCCGACTCAGTGGTGTTGTCGCTGATCGGACAGAGGGGGTACCAAAGTACGCGAATCTTTTACAGCCTGTCGAATCAGTCCTTCAGGAGCTGGCTGCTCTGGACGTAAACGAACAAAAACACCAACTGAGGCAATTACAGGAACTGGCCCTGGATCGGACGTGGGGTAATTTGGATCAGAATTTGACGATTGAGGAGTCCATTCAAGATCAAGCCAACCCCTTTGGAGGTACACTGAGAGATTTAGTGGACGCGACCTCAAAAAAGATGATCTCAGTTGTGGTCGTGGAGGAAAAATGTTATCGGACGTGGTACCACGGACGTACCCTCTTGATTGGCGATGGTAAAAATACCGCGCTTTTGTTTTGTTTGCTAGGCCCGTGACCAGGTGAACAAACCCACTTTCAGTCAACTCACCCGCGCTTTCAATCTTTCCCTATCACCACTAGCGTGCCACAAACTCCAGACATCTTCCAACCATGGCCCCACACAGGCGATATTGGATTCGATCAACCTCGCCAATCTCTTGTCCAAACTGCAGACCAACACCTCGGGCACCATCAAGGAGCTCTTCCATACTCATTTTCAGCAACGTAGTCCAAATGTCAAAGATGCTATATGGGCATCGAGCAAACAAGACCAATTGCTCTTTAATCGAGTAAGTACATGTACCATAGATCCTATTTTTGTTTTTTTATCTAGGGTTGATCTCTTGCCAAAGAAGTACTAACGAAAACTTGGTATATATATGTGGTACACTAGAAACTGACAGGGAGAATGATTCGCAAGTTGTCTTCTAGTAACTTTGCGGAAAAGATCATGGTTCGCATGCTCGACCGTATGTTTGCCGCTAGACCCACACTAGACTATTTACAGCCCGTGCCTGAACGATTCACCTCCTTGGACGGACGTTCCTCTTCCTCTTCCTCCTCCATCAATGGTGGCGGAGTCGCTGGCGGAAAGAGATCCTTCGGTTTCTTGGGAAAGAAAAAGAAAGGAACAGAGCCTTACCACCGCCGCACAGGATCTGAGCTCTCCACATCGACGCCCGGTGGGTCGTTCCAAGGAGGGTTTTATGATAGCGACAACGAGATCGAGGATGACCGAGCTTCAGAACTAGACCTGGCCTCGGCCTATTCCATGTCGAGTTTTGCCATGCCTCCTCCCCCTCCTGTATTCCCGTCCTTTGCTACGAATGGCAGTCAATATACAATGGTGCAAAATGGTCGCTCCATGGGACCGATCGAAGAATTTGGACAGAAACGACAACCAGCCACGGTGGAGATGGCAGCAACAGCTGGGACTGCCTCTGGGTCAACAGTGAGCAATGGCCAATGGCTGAGTGATGAAAGGGGCTCGCTCGACGCCATGGCCATTGGGGGTGACGACGATGACCTGTCGTATGAATTCAACAGAAAAAAATCTCCGTGGCATCTCTTCAAAGCGAGGGCCGGTCAAACTCAAGTCACCGTTTGAAAAACCACATACATCATATATTTTTAGAAATCAGTAAAATACTACTACTTTACAAGAAGGTACGAAAGGTCTCACTCAGTCACAGAGCACTGGCAGGTCCAACAGCGGTAGCAGCAAGAGCAGCAGCTTTCAAGCCTGAGGGTGGGGCTGTGTTTGAAGATGCCATCCCCTCCTGCTGTTTCACCCGACTCATAAATCCAGCGACTCTGGAAAGATCTAGACCCGCTCCTTCGCTCTCCACCGCCAAGGTCAATGGTACAAGCATGTCGTCAACGTTCTCGAGCGGGATGCTACAGCAGATGGAAATGACTCGTTTACAGAGCAGCTCATTGGCAGAGCTTTTACTCTTGGCCTCTGCCAACTCCTGCATCAGCTCCTCCTGGATCTTTTGGTAGGCCGAGACCCTGGACCGAAGGTGGATCACTTCCAGCTCTACTATCTTCTCTCGCGACAAATCGCCAGCGCCAGCGCCAGCACCAGCACGGACATTGAAAAGTAGGTCGATGTCATCATTACTGTTGATATTCCGCAGCTTTGTCGAATAGCCATTCTGATTCCGCGTCCTTTGACTTTCCTCCTCCAGCGAGAATTCTAGGTTCTTGATTTTTTGCTGGGCCTCCTCGAGCTGTTGCGCCTGCGTCTTGAAGTCTTGGATGGTCTTTCGTGTCTCTGTTAATGCTCGGGTTGCGTTCCGAAGCTGTGTCTGCGTATCTTCCAACTGGCCATGGCGGGCGAGGATCTCGTGTGAAAACTCGACATCCAACTCATCTACCATTTTCTGGACAACTGGTAACAAGCAACAGAGGTCACGTCGTACGTTAGGGACGTCCACCATACCATATACGACTACATACGATCTTTTGCATTAAATTACCAGACATGATTTCCTTTCCGCGTTTTGTCGGCGTTTCTTTGGGAGTGTTCTCGGGTGCGGGCACGTGTTTGCGAGCTACAAATGAGAGATCGCCATTCTCGAACTACAACAAAGGTCGGGAGCAAGGCTGGTCAGCACAGTCTCCATGTCCTTGGAACAGCTCACCCAAGTTTTTTTTTTTTTTTTTTAAACATATGATCCCCGCATGCTCGATTTGAAGGAAACTTACTTGACTATCGTCGACTCCAAAATCCTCAGCCTTCAGGCCCACCTTGTTCTCCAAATCTCTGTTGGCCCCAACGTCAATTAAAAACTTGGAAATGTATCGGTCTCCTACACGCGCTGCAATTGTCAGGGCAGTGTCGCCATTCTTGTCCTGGATATCGATAATAGCCGAGAAGTCACCACCGTTTCTTGCAATCCATTCCAATAAACACTCCATGTAGTAGTGGGAAGCAGCGCTTCGTCCGCGGATCCCAGATGTAATTGCGATATGGTGGAGAAGTGTCCTGTTGTTGCGATCTACGATTGGGATGGCCTTGTGCAGGACATTTAGCAGGTGTGGAAAAGTCTGGCGGTCAAAATTGTTGGTGACCAAGACAGCGCGAACTAGACACGACTCTCCGCTGTAGTTCACCCTGCGAATATCGGCATTTTTTTGAACAAGAAGCTCGATGACCGGCACTCGGGCAAGCGCTGCAGCCCAGTGAAGAGCTGTATGACCCTGATCGTCGATCACAAGATCGATATCCAGATCTGGAGGGGTAGTTGGATTTGTCAGAAGATCGGGGATCGGGATATGTTCTGAATCGTCTGTCAGGAATATCGTCATGAGGATCGACCGGTATTTTTCAACGCCGTCCAATGGCTCTGCTAACAGGTGTTCATTGAATTGCCCGCGGCCGTGATCGTAGTCCATGATCATATCTCCCTCGGGTGCATATACTTGATCATAACCTGACGGGGAGTGAGCCCTGTTCCTCTTCCTAGGAGGAAGATCCGAGTGCCATTGGGGTGAAGGTGGCATGGAAGGCGAAGAAGTGTTGAAAGATGGATGCATAGGCGACGGCGTCATGGAGGGTGCATGAGATCCTGGGAGCTTTACAGATGTACTCCTGGCTCTCTTAGACATAGGACTCATCCTGGGTGAAGCCTTGTGTGAAGTCCTGAAGCCTTCTCTATTTTTCTGTGCCATCTGTGCCATTTCCTTCGTAGGCGTGACCGTATCGACCTCTCCTAGCTGAAACGCATACTCGAACAAGGGCTGAAGGAGATGCTCGACTCTGTACTGCCTTGCCAGATCCTTGCCTCGTTGGAACGGAACCCTATTCCATGGTCATTTTTCAGTGGTTAGAATATGATACATCAGTCTCAATGCCGATACAGGCAAGCAGATCACATTTACCATGTGCCCTGGTATTTGCCATATCCACCCTGGACTTTTTCGTGTTCTCCAGTCAGGACCTCACGCTCGAGGATCTTTGTCCTCCTGCCTTTTTCTATGCCTGCTACTTTGAGGATTTGGGTCGCGTTCAAAGACGAATCGTCGCGTCTTCGCATGACGGCGATGCCTCTGCACATCATCTCGTAGACGGGCACCCCTGAGTAGGCGGCAGTGTAGATGTTGGCTGTCATTGATGCAAGTGATCGCTGCAGAATCCTGTTTATATGTCCTGTGTTTGACTGACCCCTGTCTTGCGTACGGAGGGGATGGAGATGGACGGTGGCGACGTTCAGAGTCAAGGATGAGTTGACTGAAGAGGGGAAGAAAGGGATGATGTTCGCCACGCCACATCATCGCGTCGTTTTCTTTTCTTTCTATGTTGAGGAACAAACACGCGAAAATGGGAGTCACGCACCCAAGTGTATGTTAAGGGGAGCCAAATATTATCCCACTTTTTATTATTTACTAATTATAATTTATTCTAAAAATATGCCTGGTCTCCGTTGAGTCTTCTGCAGCTGCTCAAACGCACCGCCGACGGGACGGGGGGCAAGGGAGAAGGCGACACATCGCAAGGAGTATCCCGGTCGCCAATCAGTAACCATTCAGACCAGCGATAAGGCCTCAGGTGGATGCACGTTTCTGTTTTCCCCATCTGCTCAGGAGACGAGGAGGGAGGACAGGGCCAGGGTCAGGGACAGTGTCGTTGTTCCGGTGGGCGGTGGAGAACTTGTTGGGTGAGTAGAAAATAAAGGGTCACCTTGGGCTTGGGAAGACAAGGGCATCTGCATTTCTTGTCTGCGATTCATTTGATCCATCTCTTCTCCCTTCCACGTTGTTCATCCTCCCCATTCCTTTTCAGCGCAACATGGAGTCTTACATCGCAAGGTTCATACCACGTCCAGGGCCCACTGTTTTATCCTGGGTAGAAAGAAAAGTGCACCGGACAACTCACGCGTCCTGTGTCTTGTGTGTTTAGAATTGACAAGTTCGAGAAGCACCTCGCACCCAACAACGAGAACACTATCTCCATTGACGAATTCAAAGAGCTGTGCTTTGGTGGTAAGAACTGAGCCCAGAAAGTCATACACACAAAAAAAAAACCACTGTCGAGCACCAAATTTCGTGTTTCTTCATTTATGGTTAACGTGGTTTCTGTCTTTCTTCAGGAATACCTGACAAACCAGGTCTCCGTCAGGTCTGCTGGAAGGTGATCCCGTCTGCTCTGGGCTGCGAACAAAACTCTGAATGAACTTGATACTCAATAATGAAAATGATTTTCACCGCTAGATTTTACTCGGATACCTGCCGTTGGACAAATCGCAATGGGAATCTGTCCTCATGGACCAGAGGCGTCTTTACTATGCACGTCTGGATCATCATGACCTCGATCGAAACTGATCTTTTTGTGTGCCAGGGATGGAACAACTAATGCTTTTATTCCATTGCCTGTGCGCTAACAGAGTTTCGTCAGGGACTTGATTGTCGAGCCAGAGTTGGTCGGTAGCGAATTAACAGGAGAGGATGAGGTACGCCTTTAGGAATGGAGTTTGGACACCCCAACTTTAGTCTTTTGACAGTATATATATATAATATTTTCCTCTGCCTCGCTCAGCTATCTAGACGCAAGGATGACACAGAGTGGTCTCTCTATTTCCAGGACAACAAAACGTTGGAGCAAATTGATAAGGATGTAAGACGGACTCTGCCAGATTTTGCTTTCTTCCAACTTCCCATTCCCTACTCGCCACTTTGTCCTCTGAGTATCGAACCTCAGGGTTCGAAAACAAGAAAGAACACCGCTGCAGCCCTTCAAAAGGATGTTGACAGTATTTCGCTCACAAGCACAACCACAGAGGCCACAAAGGAGACTTTATTGACAGAGGCTGCGTCACATTCTGGATCCGCTGGAATGGCGGAAAGTTCGACAATTGCTCCCCAAAAAGGAATGCTTCAAAGCGCGACTCTGGACTTGAAAAGAAATCCGGGGTCCAGGTCCATGACACCAAATCTCAAACGTCGCCAGACTGTCACGTTAATGTCCCCGCGTGCGGCAAAAAAACAGGAGCGGCTGACAGAGTCTGATCCATGGCAAAGCGTGATTCTTTCGACCCCTTCAACAGCGAGCGGGAATGAAACACCACCCATTTCCTCATCCAATGGCTACAAAACTCCAAACAACTACTCTTCACCTGTGCCGTCGAGATTAAGAGGTATGGCGGCGTCCGTAGAAGAAGAAGAAGAAAGAGGAGTGGCTGATGAGCTTCCACTGCCAAACTACCTTTTCTCCCCGATCCCTACACGGAGGTCACTGTTCAACCGCGTCGCTCATTTGAACCAAGACTTTGGTTCACGCGAGCATCAAGCTCACACCTTGCAGGTTTCAAAATCGCAAGATAACTGGATCAAGAAACGGCGCAACAAGGACGGTCAAAGGGTTGCAGGAGCAGAAACTTCGTCACCGCAAGGACTCTCAGAAGAATCGATTGCTTCTGTTGAGACCTCAGATAGTGATCAGGACCAACTCCCACAAGATTTGCACTGGGAAGCAATTGAGCGTATTTTGTTCATTTACGCGAAGCTGAATCCCGGCGTGGGATATGTCCAAGGCATGAACGAAATTCTGGGGCCACTCTATTACCTACTTGCGAATGATCCCGATGAAGTCAGTCGAGGTAACTTGGCAAAGATGGTCCGTTGATTCTGTTAAGGATCCGTTACTGACTGGTGCACTTGCTCTCTATTATGGACACAGCGCACGCCGAAGCAGAGTCGTTCTGGCTCTTCCATCTTTTGATGGCCCACTTCAGAGACCACTTCGTGCGATCGTTGGATAGAGACCGAATGAGTGGTATCGGCTCCACCATTGCTAGAATGAACTTTAGACTGAGGCAGTTTGATGAGGATCTGTGGCAGAACTTGGAGGAGAAGGGCATTGCGCCTGAGTACTACTCTTTCCGCTGGCTGACAGTTCTGTGCACTCAGGAGTTTGAGGTTCCTGATGTGTGGCGGATATGGGACTCTGTCCTTGCCGACACTGGCGGAATCGAAAAGGACTATGACTTTCTGCTTGACTTTGGATGTGCCATGGTGAGGTAAGACCATTATTTGACCGTTTCCCCACATGCTTTTCATTTCGTTGTCTATTGTGCCCACTCCTCGCACTTCAATCGACGCTGTCCTATCGTTTCCGCATTTTTCAAACCCCATCCGTGCGGCAGCGTGTTTACGACAGAATGGGATACAAGGTTAAATGGCCGTTCGGCTCTCGTTCTCCTCGTTTTATTCCCTCTTTGTTTTTCACGCTTTCGCCCATCTGAAAATCAACAAAGCCATCTCCGTTCCGAGCTCGTGGGAGGCGATTTTGCTGATAATGTCAAGCTTTTACAGGTAATGTTGTTGACAATGTCAATGAAGCTTCTACAGAAGGAGGTGAGGAAAAGCATATAGCTGAAATATGGATGTTTTCCTTGAATAGAACTATCCACCTGTGGACATTCAGCCCATCCTGCATCTGGCGACCGTTATCCGTGATCAGCGCGTCACTGGCGTTGGAACTGGAGGTGGAGTCAACGGTATAGTTTCTCATAGAAAACAGCAAGGGTCCCTGGGCGTTAAGGAGCCAACACCTCGAAGTAGTGTGGACCTTCGTATCTGGAGTTCTCGTAGTTCAATTCACGAAAACTCTCAGCACCAGCACGCTACCTCCAGCTTTTCTGACAGGAATATGGTATACCAGGACAAGAAGTCGTTAACCATTGATGGGGTGAGGAACAGTGACCGTTTAGACCATAACCTCGAGGGAGTAGATCATCACCCTTCGCCCCTGTTAATTCCCTTGTCTGCCACAGGCAAGAAGGACAAACCTGCGAGCATCTCTGGGATGAGTATGGATGGGATCTGGAGTAAGGGTCAGAAAGCAGGGCCTGTATCTGCTGGAGCAGCCTGGGACCGCCGTCGATCCTCTCCCTCTGCTCTGAGTGTAGACAACTACATGATGTCTGGGAGGACAGGGATGGATTCCCGTCCACAAACGGCGACTTGGGCCGAGACGTTCAGTCTTCTCAAAGCACGATTGGTTGGATCCGGTTCGAGCTTGAGTGCGACATCAGAAGGGCTATCTGCAAATCATTTCAGCTCAGGAACAGGATCCGGATTTGGATCTGGAACCCTTTTGCCAGAGGTGGGCTCGCTGTCAGATTCCTTTGCAGGCACTAGTGTCGTTGGAGGCGACTTTGAGATTGTTGAAGCAGGTCGAGTTTCCAGTTTTGATTCCATCCGCAAGAACGCTGAGACGAGGGCTATCCCAGGCGAGTGTGTTGGTGTGCTGTCTCCATCCGTCGAGCTGTAAGGTTGTAAGGAACCAAAAAAAAAGAAGACAGAAGACTATATAATAATAATTCTGGGATGATTTTTAGAGCGGCAGCAGGTGCCCATGTGTCTTTGTGGCTGACTGGTCTGCTGTGTGATGGATGTGGTCGATAAAGAGAGACGAGCGGTTTTCTATCTTGCCGTGCGATTTTGACCCCAGTTGCTGGAGATGGTGCGATCGAGAGGAGGGGGCCTCTTTTTTGGGTCTACCCGTGCTCGCTCCGCCCCGAGCTCTTGTTTGTGTGGTGTGTGCTCTGCAACTCTGTTTCCCTTCCAGCCATGAGACTACTTGGATGAATAGCGTGCTACGGTGCAATGGGTTTGATTGCGTGCCTGAGTGCGTTCTATTCTTTGTCGTCTTCATTCGTGGCTGAGATTGAAAAAAAAAAAAAAAAAAACCAGTCTCCCCTCTCCCTGCGAGTCCTCCCGATGATTGCTGCATGGGAAGCACTCTCTGGCTTGCAGCCTGCAATAAAAGGGTGCATCCCCCCGTCTCCCTTCTCTTGTTCCTTCCCTCCCTCCCCTCCCCACTCTCCCCCCCGCAAAATCAACATGTCTGCTCCCGTCAAGAAGCAAAAGGATGCCAAGGCCTTCGCCGCCGATTTCCTCATGGTGAGTTATATCTCTTGCCTTTTTTCTGTTGTAGTTTGCCGACGACACTCCCCCGCTTCTTCCCAACTCTTGACTCTCCAACCTCAACGACGGTCCTTGAGATGAGAGCAATGAGACCGCAGAGGAGAACAATGACGGGCTCGAGGTTGTCATCGATGCGAGATTCAGTCCCTCGGCTTGACTCACTGAACCAGAATGAGGATCTGCAAACGATCAACGCCAGCAAACACATCACGGAACGACTGCTGATAGTTTCTCGTCTTAATCATATAGGGTGGTGTTTCCGCCGCTGTCTCCAAGACTGCTGCTGCCCCCATTGAGCGTATCAAGCTTCTCCTCCAGAACCAGGATGAGATGCTCAAGACTGGCCGTCTCTCCCACCCTTACAAGGGTATCGGCGACTGCTTCAAGCGTGTCATTGCTGATGAGGGTATTAAGCCCCTCTGGAGAGGTAACACTGCCAACGTCATCCGTTACTTCCCCACCCAGGCTTTGAACTTTGCCTTCAAGGATTACTTCAAGGCCATGTTCAACTTCAAGAAGGAGCGCGATGGCTATGCCAAGTGGTTCGCCGGAAACATTGCTTCCGGTGGTGCCGCTGGTGCCTGCTCTCTTCTCTTCGTCTACTCTTTGGACTATGCCCGTACCCGTTTGGCCAACGACGCCAAGGGCAAGAACGGCGGTACCCGTCAGTTCAACGGTCTCATTGACGTTTACAAGAAGACCATTGCCTCTGATGGTGTTGCTGGTCTCTACCGTGGTTTCCCTCTCTCTGCTTTCGGTATCATCATTTACCGTGGATTGTAAGTGCCTTCTTTCATATGATTTTACTTTCTCGAGCATTGCGGTTGGGACTTGCCCTGCCGCTTTTTTGGTCCATCTCCTTCCATCGCTTGCCACCCCCTGTTGTTTTTGTTTACTTTTTCCTTGTGGTTAAGTGTCAACTCACGCTAACGTGTTCTGCCTTTTTGGTTTGTTTCTTGACTTCCAGGTACTTTGGTCTCTATGATTCCGTCAAGCCTTTGTTGCCCCAGTCCCTCCAGGGCTCTTTCCTTGCCTCTTTCATTCTCGGATTCGGTGTCACCAACTTGGCTGGTCTTGCTTCTTACCCCGTTGATACTGTTCGCCGCAGAATGATGATGACCTCTGGAGAGGCTGTCAAGTACAAGTCCTCTGCCGATGCTTTCCGCCAGATTGTCCAGAAGGAGGGTTACAAGTCCCTCTTCAAGGGTGCTGGTGCCAACGTTCTCCGTGCCATCGCTGGTGCCGGTGTCTTGTCTGGATACGATCAGCTCCAGGTCCTCTTCTTCGGAAAGGCCTACTCCGGTGGATCTGGATAAATGTGCTGTTTTCATCAACGTCACCACATCCGACTGCTACAACAAGAACCTCATTATATCATTCAAGTTCGACAAACAAACAAGAACAACGACACTCCCCATTCATTGCAACATATCAATACCTAGCACACGCAAAAGCACCCTTGAACATAGAGGTGGAAGGATTTCTTTCAATAAAACCAAGCTGCCTAGCTGTGCCGTTACCAAAAATGTCCACGTATACACCCCTTTTGCATGCCCGAGTTGCCCCCTTGCGCTGTTTCAGCGAGACCTGTCCATATTGTTCGCCGCGTTACTGAATCGTAGCATTCTGCATCCAGCATTCAGCATCAGTGTCTGCATGTGGAACGCGATGACTTTAATTTTCTCTAGAAAAGCTTATTGTGATCACCTGTGGTGGAGTCTTCGCTCACGCCAGTCGCCGCCGAGGCTCTGACTATTTGCTCCGCTCATGGCTGCCGCCACACCATCGCTATCCAGATAGTCTTGTTCTTCATCCTCGTCCACTTCCTCGTCGGATGGATCTTTGTCCTTTTCATTCCATTTTTGCAACAGATTGGCCAGTTTCTTAGGCATAGTTTTAGAAGTAGAGATCGACGAGGAGGCGACGCCTTGTAAAGGTCCTAATACAGCTCTTCGTGAAGGGTGAATATGTGGATCGGCGAAGTCATTTGACAGGGATATCGAATCCTCTACTGGTTTCCTCTTCTTCTTTTTGCTGTTGGTAGAGTTATCGGAGGCCGCTGTGTTGCTGAGGTTATGAGAAGAAGTAGATTGTGATGTCCAAGGGTTGTGTATCGGCAAGGGTGCGGTAGTTGCTGTTGGTGAGGTTGCTGCCAATAGGTCGATATTGGACGGCGACGACGATATTGACGCTGCTGTACTCCACACTGAAGAGATATGTGAGCCTTTAGCCCTTTTGAAGTTGGATGAAGTTGATGGTGGGGGTGGTGCAGGAGGGTCCAAGTACAAAAGTTGCTCTAGGGAAGGATAAACAGGCGAGTATGTTCCCTAAGTTCCATGAACACGTCAAGTCGTCAGTGGGCTGTAACTTCTTAAAGAGATTCAAATGATTTGGTCCGCACGCAATCGACCAAGAGTTGATCCTCAAAAGAAGTTGATGATGGAGGGTTCACTTCTTACCGTCTGAATGTGCTCAAACCCGTATGCCTCCTCTTCTGGGTCCCAAATGACCCTCCATCCGTATGGCGCCGCATGAAGCTCCAGCTCCTGGACACGCTTCTCCATGGCACCAACAATACCACCAAAGGCAGGTATAACAGCCATATGTGGCTGATTTACATCCTTTGTTGTACTTTGTTGTTTCTCGGCTAAATGGATAGCCTGAGATCGATCTGTGCCCAAAAAATACCATGTCTCCAGACCGTTATTCTTCCAGTCTTCTATTCGGACCTCAAATTCCAGCATTCTGCGTTCCAAATCCTTTGAATCTATCGTTGATGTGGGCAAGATGCTGAGATTTTGTAACCGGTTGTAAATAGCGTGGACCGCCTTCTCTGGATCCAAAAGAGTGGCAAAGGTCGAGACCGTATTATCTGAAGTTGGTGGTAGAGGTGGGGGCGGAGGTGCTAGAGTTCTGTCAGTTTGAGCGGATGGTGATAGTGGCGGTGGCGGTGGCGGCTGGTCATCCGTCTCCGGCATTGGGATTGCTTCGATCTCTTTCAGGAACGACAAGAACTGTTGGTCGTCAGGATCTTCTGTCACAGGTGCTCCGCTATCTTGGGTTCGGTAACTCTCCCCTGAAGAAGCGTTTGTGAACCCTGAGGTAGATGGCGGGGTAGACGCAGGTTCGACCATGGCAGCAAAGGACTGGAGGTCCTTTAGGGCCGCCAGAATACTCTCCTCGTCTTGATCTTTGGGATCGGATCTTCCACGAATTAGACCAGTTAATTCACCGTCAGAATCCGAGTCGCTTGCATACCCAGCAAGGAAATCCATAATAATTCGCGTGTCCGTTCGTATTTTTGTCTGTAATGAATGAATGAAGACAAGAGGAGGAAAGACCCTCTGCACTGAGCTGACTTTGTCCATTCAGACCATTCAATGAATGTGCTTGCATGCAGCAAGCAGTCACGGATGCAAGGCGCGTGATGACCAGCCAGACCAACGCGATTGGCCTTGTGCTCGACATTTCCACAGCGACCATCACCAGGACCAGCGACCCCTCTAACAAAACGCCTCAAAGGACACCGCCTATACTGACATGTTTGGCGCCGGACTTGATGCTCAGGAGCTGACAGCACTCATTGAGCAAGACCTGCATCTAAAAATTGCCTTCCCATCGTTCTCCCTCGAGTCTTCCCTTGGTCACACTGCGTGTTGCGTGGTAAGGGCGAACGAACACATGTGTACTTTCATCGACCAGGTCGACATAGCGCCTATCGCGCACCGGGTGGCCGGCGGAAACTGATTCCTTGAAAGTCCAGCCAGAGTTTAACCGCATTCTCTTTCCAAATATGCAGCTTCAGAAGTCATGGCTCGACCAACTGCTGGCAGGGACGGCTACATCGCTCTTTGAGGTCAATGCGTTCAAGGATTTGAGTTCGACGACTTCTTATACCTTTCCCGTTGATGCAAAGAGCTCTTCTGGAGAGGTCAATGCCTTTATCAACGTCATTTCGAAAACAAAATCTTTGCGGCAACTGGGATGGACGAGGTGCGATAGATAAGTCTTGCGATGCTTTAACATGATTGTTTGGATTAGTATAGCCTTGTTGACATCTCATCATATTTTTTCACGCTTTATATAGGGTACGAGTATTCAAGGAGTCGCTTGGAAAAGCACTAGCCGAGACGAATGAATTGCAGACCACATTTACCACCAAAACCTCAATACCGGACAACGACAACTGGAATATCACAGTAAAAGCGTACATCAGAGAACTTTTGGATTCAGAGGAAGGCACCGCTTTCAATCC
The DNA here is from genome assembly GCA_963573315.1 of Entomortierella parvispora. Classification (NCBI taxonomy): domain Eukaryota; kingdom Fungi; phylum Mortierellomycota; class Mortierellomycetes; order Mortierellales; family Mortierellaceae; genus Entomortierella; species Entomortierella parvispora. The sequence goes on from OY752145.1 coordinate 780,561, forward strand.
CGAAAATGCTTCGTCACGACCCATTCCCAACTACAAAGCCTTCGCAGCCATCCTTGAGGGCGATGATGTGAAGGAGGATGTAGACTTGGATTCGCAAGACTGTCATATGAGGCACGGTTCATGCAGTCGGAACAAGGAACTTATCGCCCGAGTACTCGACATCATATACCCGGACACTCTCCGTTACAGAATTGTACCTTCTTCACAAGAACATAAGCCTCCACGACTTGTTCTTATGGAACGCGGGTCTGGTGGAAGGCCTACTCTTGCGCCAGCAAATATTGCCTCAGCCACTGTTATTCTTGAGTCGGACTCTGCCTATTTTTGCGTGTCACCCCACCGGCTAGGGGGCGCGACAGGATTGACGACATTACAGGATCTTCTGCGATTCAATCCAGGCAACCTAAACACGTCTCTTAAAAAAGGGTTCCTTGTGTACCAACTTTTAAAGGCTGTAAAGGGACTGCACGAAAATGGACTCATCCATGGGTGCTTGAAGCCATCGAATGTGTACATCGACGAGAATCTCTGGATTACCTTAACTGGCATAAAGTGCTCGGTTCCGTACGAAAGCACCTTGTCAGGAAAAGGATCTTCGCGTCGCCATCCACAGGAACAGAGTATACCAAAAGGTACGAACGACATCCACCACAATGGCACTTCATTCTTGGAACTTGGACTGACCATTGGCATCGTTGTCTTCACCTCCGTAGCTATTCAAGAGGAGTCAACCGTCATGAAGTGGGCGAAAGGTGAGATATCAAACTACACGTACCTAATGGTGCTGAATTACGCTGCAGGTAAGCACCCTTGTGCCATTGTGCCCTTATTATGCCCTTTATTGCTCAGTCACTGATTTCCCATCATTAACATCAATCCTTTCCACAAAAAAAAAAAAAAAAAAAAAAAGGTCGGCGACAGGGCGACCCCAATGTCCATCCAATTTTCCCATGGGTTACCGATTTTACAGGATCCAAAGTCCAGCACGGGTGGAGGGACTTCACAAAAACAAAATTTCGACTTAACAAAGGCGATGAGCAGCTCGATGTCACTTTCGATGGACCTATCCCTCATCATATCACCGACATTTTGTCCGACATCACCTACTATGTGTATAAGGCGCGTCAGATACCTATACCAGTCCTCTGCCAGTTTGTACGATCCAAATACGAGGCAAACGAATACCCCTCCTCCATACGTAGATTATACGAGTGGACACCAGATGAGTGTATACCAGAGTTTTACACGGACTCCAGTATTTTCAAATCTATTCACTCTGACATGCCCGACATGGCACTACCACAATGGGCCGAAACACCAGAGGACTTCATTCGGATTCACAGGCAGGCACTGGAAAGTGAATACGTCTCTTCTCATCTCCACGAGTGGATTGACTTGACCTTTGGATACAGACTGTCCGGCAAAAGTGCGATCGAGTCCAAAAATGTGGCGCTTTCACTCTTTCCAGGTCAAAGTGCCTTTATGAAGCATGGTATCATCCAGTTATTTACCGACCCACACCCACAAAGGACCAATAATTGGTCGCTATCGAAAACGTACGCTCTTCCATCCGCAAGTTTGTTGGTCATTATGTAATGAGTAGAGTGGAGGATTCCCACACTGATATTTTTTTTTCCATTGATAGTGAATTCCTCAAGTCCCAGTCAATTCATCAGACTGATCTTGAGAGGGCCTCCAAAATCACAAAACGCCGTAATTTTTATCGGCCCCAAAGTGACCGGCCGCAGTTTGTCGAAAAAGTCTCGGATCTTCTCTTCAGACCCGCTGGTCCTACACGATCCAAATCTGTTCGGCATCCTGCAGGATCTAGACCATCGTCTATTGTCGTTACCAATGGTCATGAACGGGAGCCATCGAGCGCAGCTCAGGCCGCAATAGTGGCGAGTACAGCCAACAATGTGATTTCGCCCATCAATGCTCTGGCCCAGGACGCCAACGTCACCCTAGCATCCACGCGGCCGGAAGCCCTCATCCAATTTCTACAATCAGAGCCAATTGATCTTCCAAAGGAGCTTCAGGACTTGACTTTTGCGGAAGAGTTGAGTCATTTTGAAAAAACGTTTCAGTTTGGATCGAAGTATCACTTTTTGGACAGCACTGCAGCTCGAACGCAAGATTCTGCGGACACTCAAAAAAAAGAGACGAACGGGTCCTTGCCTCGAAAAGAAGACTCATTCCAGTATATGCAGAGCTGGGATGTTTATTGTCTTGGCGAAATCTTTAAGCAAATTTATCTTGCAGAGGACATTCCCAACAACAGTATCGCGATGGCCTTGAGGCCTCACATATCGGTGACTGAGCTGACGATATCTCATCATGTAAGTTTAGGAGCATTAGCACGGTGTATGATGGCGGACTTTAGACCAATGATACCAATCTCTCTTATTTTTTTCTTCTCTTAGATACCCAACGCAGTCAGCAAAACAATTGTAGCGATGCTCCAGGAAAACTGGGAATCAAGACCAAAAATTGAGGACATCCTACAAAAGTCATTGCCGGCATTGGCACCCCAATCTCCCACAATCTCCATGTTTGTTCCTAGTCTGGTGGCCGAAATTTACGACTTTTTGGCCAGATTTTATAGCTGGTACGATAACTTTTGTACCAACGAAAAGAAACCAATGTTGGCGTGTGTAATCGTGTAATCTGACTCGCAACTTCTCCTGTTTACAATGTAGTTCCGAGTGTACGCAAATGGATCTCGCGAGCCGGTGGGTCGATCGGATATGTGGATTCGAGGATGAGACATTCGAGATTGCTTTGCCAGTGTTCATTCACCTTTTTACAACTGAGGGGACGCGAATCAATGCTATAAGCCTCTTTCCCAAGCTCGGACAGCGACTCGGCATCAAAAGGACAAAGACTCATCTGCTAAAACCCATCATTAATCTCTTTGAGGTAAAAGCTTCAAGTAATCTCACCTCTCGTTTTGTGTCTAAGATATTGGCTATGGAGCTTCATTAACCACTGCCTTTTGGGTTCTTCGATAGACCTCCAAGCCGACTCTCCCTGCAGAACTTTTCAACCTCACGGTTATCAATGAGTTCTTGCGGCGATTCGGAACTAGCACCTTCCTCAAGCAACTCTTCCAATATTACCTGGATGCCCTTGTTGCTGATTATAGTCACGCGGAGCAACTGACAGATGACAAGTCATCCGCGACGTTTTCTACAGTCGATGGAGCTTCAACGCCCATTACCTCTGCTGCTGTGGAAGAGGAGCCTGCCAAGAAGAGACCCTATGATGATATTCCCACGATGGCCAAAGTCGCCAGTGAAGTCTTTGTCGGTATATGGTACGTCTCTTTCGCCGTCTTTTGATGTATGGCACCACTCTGAGTTTGTTTCAAAGTCGACTCAATATTCCCATCCCTTCAGTCGATCTATAGGACCTATCTTGACCTCAAAGCATGTCATGAAACCATTCTCAAGGTTGGCGTTCAAAGACCCAGTATCCTTGGCGTTGCTGAAGGAGACTCTGGGTGGTATTGCGCAAGAGTTTGGCTCAACCTTTGCGTTGGTGCAATTTAGCCATATCATGCACCTAGTGGAATCTGCATCGTCGACTATCTCTGTGCGGTCCAGCACTACGCTTAAGAACTTGCTCGGGTTACTTGGATCGGTATGCAGTTTTGTCGTTTGTCCTCTGTTCTCTGAATCACATTCAGCTACTTCTTGAGCGGAGACGGTACTAATATCTGTTGCATCTACTAATATCTGTTGCATCTCACGTAGCTGGTCCCACACATATATGACACTCAATTGGTGACAGAGTTGAAAAATGGAGGGGCTGAGATCATGTATCGACTGATTGAATCTAGTCCACGCAAACCGTCCAATCGACCTGACACGCAAGCTGCAGTCCGGCTGGCGGTCAGTCGGACGGCATTGGATCTTATTCTCCAGCTCAGCTTTTCTTTGACTCGGCAAGATTGGGAGAAACAGGTACCCAAAGCTTGGTAATCCTGGAAGAATGTTCCACCGTACAGAAGTATGCAAGCTGATCAGTTTGTTATGGTTCTGCTGTTCATAGATTGCGCCTATCCTTCAAAAGTACTTTTCTGGATTTGGACCCGACATTGACGATATGAGCTCAAAGACAGCGACAGCGCAAGAAATTCAACGAAATGAACAGGTGAGTGCTGTTTCATGAACCATTGTACCCCTCGAGATCCTATGTACTAACAAATTGACTGATCGACTGTAATCCTTGGCCGCATCAAGATGATGTTTGCCTATGGACAATTGTGCTCATGTGTAGGGCAAGAGGCCATGCAGAGCATGATCCCCGCCAGGTACTCGCTGGGGCATGTCCTTCTTGAGATAGATGATATTACTCTTTGCTAACCTATACTGCTTGTCTTCCTCAACCTTCAGCGATGCCATCGAGAGGCTCATTGCTGCTAGATTGGACTCCAAGGAATTTGGCAACTCGCCACTGCGGTCACTAGGAAGCATCACAGCCCAGGGCAAATTTGTTCTCACCAGTTCCAACTCCACTTTCTGGCAACAGCAAAAATCTCAGCAGTATAAAGATATGGCGCAGGCAAAGAAAGGTGGGGCGTTCTCAACTAAGGATCTCTGGTCTGCCACATCTGCCAGTATGTCCAAGGCGTTATCTCTTTTTGATTCCAAAAATAAGCCGAGCTCGACCGGGGCAACCAACGGCAATCAAGGAAGCAGCATCCATGGAGGTCTTTCTTATCCATCAGCGGCATCAGCTCTGGCTTCTGTTTCAACCTCAGCCTCAGTGAGCACACTGGCGGCAGCTTCAACCAACTCCACACCATCCATCATAGGAGGGTTGAATGCATCGGCGAAGGACTCTAGCGTCTATATTCCAAGCGAGAGAACCAACGATAGTTTCTCAATTGGCCAAGAGGCCTCGAAGTCTCCCACAGAGGCTCTTTCGACTGGTTCATTGTCGCCAGTTTTAGGTGGTGGTCCTGCAAGAAAGAACAGACAGAATTTTGGGTCTCCAGGAAAGGCCAAGACTGCAGCAAGATTGGAGCAGCTAAGGTAACTAGCCTTACAACAGCTTATGACGGTAATGCCACGACTTTCTTACCAAGATACGTTTTGATATTCGTCAGCAACTGGAACCGATTTTTGTCTACGAACCAAGAGGAGATGGCCAAGTCCATGCAGTTTGCATTTAACGATTGGAAGCTTCAAGGATTTGAAGGTAAAGACTTCCCATGGAGAGCCACCGTTATTCATTCTTGAAGTGAAAATAACGACAGAGGTGTCTTTTTGTAGGCCATACATCGAGTGTCAGAGTCATTGGCGCAAATGAATACCAACGAGTGTTAGCAACTGGATCGAAGGACAGGACAGTCAAATTGTGGTCCCTGGATATCCATCGAACGATTGAAAATCCGGACTATGTCGACCCTGGCTCAGGTTGCCTAATGACGTATAATGGCCATCGGAGAGGTGCTGTGTTCGATCTTCACTTCGCGACAGGAGGTGGGTCCCATGGCACTGGGGACATTGTTGCAAGTTGCGATGGACAGATTCACGTAAGTTTCTTGACGGATAATTGATCAAGTATGTCACAGTAGACCTTGGAGTTAATCCGATTCTCATTTTCTCGTTCTTAAAAAAACAGCTATGGGAGCCTGAGACTGGAAAAATGTCGCACGTATTCAACACTGGCAAAGTGCCCATTGTGTCCATGGTGCCGATATTTAGATCGCGGTACATTGTGGCTGGCATGGCCGACGGAGCCTTGAGCTTTTTGGACAGTCATACACATCTGAACCTCTGCAACTGGAGGGCGACCACCTCCTTCGGCATGACCATCAAAGCCGTGACCACAAACGCTTCTGAAACCCTGATTGCGACTGGCTTCTCAAACGGAACAGTTTCTTTGCTGGAGTCCCGGACCGGTACCTTGGTGGGTCACTGGCGAGCTTCTGACAGCGAGATTACCCAAGTATGTGTAGAGCAGCGTTGTCCATGAGATTACCGCTGTCTTTATGGATACACTGATACAGTTGTCTCCTTTCTACTCCGTGTCGCGTCAAATCTAGATGAAGTTTTATACAGACGATATCCTGATCACGTCCGCTCCCGCGGACCACATGGTGTGCATCTGGAACGTGAAGACTTCTACGTTGATAAAGTCGATCCGAGGCACGTCCGAAATTATCTCACTTGAGATCTACAAGGAAGAGATCATTACGATGCACCATAACAACTCGATCTCGTTCACGCCGATCAATGACGATGTAAGATGCCATAGTTTATTGTCACCCGATCCAGGGGAAAAGGCCGACGAAGATTTTTTAACACTCTGGTGCATGGTTTCATCTCATTTTTTTTAGTCGCTGGCATATACGTCCAAGTTCAAGAGCTCTGCCATCCGATCGTCAATATCGTCAATTGGAATCCTACCCATGAACCAACTGCTGGTTCTAGGATGTAACGAGGGCGACATATACCTGTACTCGTAGTGTTGTGAAGATGTGGACAAGATATTAAAAAAAAAAAATCTCCCGGAGATCCGCATCGGGCGCGGGCAAATGAAAAGAGTTCCCGGCTTCTGTACTTCACATGATCTGGGACGCGCCCCACTTCTCTTTTTTTTCCCCCTTCGCTTTTACTTCAACCTGATCATCTCCACAGTTCATTCGCCATCACCCCATCATGCTGCGACAGGCTGCAATCAAACTCTCGACCCCCCTGGCAGCCTCCGCCGCACGGAATGCAGCCTCGGTACATTCATTCGCTCCTTGTGTTGTGTTTTCCGTGAATACAAAGCCAATTAACGCCCTATTTCCTGTCACCATTCTTCTCCTGTCGACGATAGCGTACCGCTAGAACAGCTGCCCACCATACCTCCAAATACTTCCACACCTCCAGGACCCAACTTCTAACTTCTACCGGTCTTCAATTGCTGAAAATCGGTCAGCCCAAGTCATCCCTCGGATCCTCTGGACCTCTCCCCACAGTTCAGTCCACCAAGAACCATGACATTGTCATCTCAACCCCCGGATCGTCCAAGAGCACAACCTTGAACCCGATCTGGCTCCGAGATAACTGCCCCTGCCCCGAATGTATTCACCCCTCGACCCGTCAAAAGCTGCACGCCTCGTCTCAAATCCCCTTGGATATTCAAGCCAGCTCTGTCAAGGCCACGCCCCAAGGTCTGGAATTGACCTGGTCCAAAGGTCTAGAGGATGTGGGCGATTGGGAAGATCCTAAAAAGGGCCAGCCCGGCCACAAATCTGTATACAGTTGGGACATGGTCTTGGGGTCTTATGGGTCTTCGCCTCAAAATCACCGTGCCGAGATCAGGATGAATCACCCGGCTGTTCTGTGGGACGAAAAGTTGATGAACGAAAAGGTCCTCTGGTTGGATTATGAGGAGTACAGCAAGACGGAGGAAGGCCTGCTAAAGGCCTTGAAGCATTTGCAAGACTATGGACTGGTCTTTGTCAGAGGCGTCCCGACAGAGGATCAGGAGGTAGTCAAGGTCGCAGAGAGGATCGGACATCTGAGGGAGACATTCTATGGACGGACCTGGGATGTCAAGAGTGTACCGGACGCCAAAAACATTGCCTACACTAACCTCAACCTCGGCCTCCATATGGATCTCTTGTAAGTCTTTTTCTTTTCCTTTACTCCCCAAGAGGTTCATTCGGAGAAAATATGAGCAGAATAATGATGAAAAAAAAACCTAATTCGTCACACTCTTCCACCCTGCCCTTTTAGGTACTTTGAGGCCCCACCAGGTCTTCAATTGCTGCACAGTCTCGAAAACAGTGTACCCGGAGGTACCTCTATTTTCATGGACTCTTTCAAAGCTGTACAACTCCTAAAGGAGGAGCATCCCGAAGATTACAATATCCTCACAAAGACGTCGACCACTTTTCATTACCGAAACGGCGACCATCACCTTCATTTCAACCGACCCACCATTGCCCTGGACCCGTACAACGATACCTTGACCGTCAACTACGCGCCTCCCTTCCAGGGTCCTCTGGAACTGGCCACTACTGAGGAGATGAGGGCCTTCTATAAGGCCCTGAAGAACTTTGCCGGTTACATAGAAAGACCCGATCTGCAATACCGTCATACAATGCGCCCAGGCGAGTGCATGATCTTTGCAAACAGACGTGTTCTCCACGCCCGAACTGCCTTTGATCCCACAAAAGGAAAGAGACATTTGAAAGGTTGCTATGTCGACCTGGATATGTTCCGGGACAAGTACAGGACCACCCTTCAAGCAAAGCTGGAAGGAAAGTTTTAGAAAACATTACTAAAGAGGGTGTTATTGAAAAACTTTCAGAATTGAAATGATCCTGAAAGAAAGAATGAATGAATGTACAATACTTTACAGGTTTACAGAAGAATAAAAAAAGAAAAAAAGATGGGGACATGTAGAATCGGTTTGCCTCTTTAAGGACGACGAGCCGACCAGCTTGTGCGTGACGATTCGCGAGAGATTGGTGGGGATGGCCGAGACGCTGTGGGCAAGGGGGGAGAGGCAGAAGAGATTCGGCTTAAAGGACCAAGGCCTTTCAAAGTCTCCTTGTAGGGGTTGGTTCCTGGAAGCAAGGCCCTCTTCTTAGCATAGGCTGCAACGGAAGAGTCTGCTGGAAAGATACAGGGTAGATGGCTGCTGTCGGTCGCAGACTGATGGGCATCCGAGATCTCCTCAAAATCTGCCTCCTTGGTTCCATCAAACAAGCTGACTACTTGCTGGGATTGAGGAACCCAGTCTTCTCTGTACGAAGCTAGGTGCGAGAGGTCAACCTCAGGGTAATTAGCAAACTCTACATCATCAAGATCATCGGACTGTTCGTCAAGCGAAGCGGTATCTGGAGACAAAGTGTCGGTAGAGGGCACTTTCATGCTTGACTTTGGGGCCTTGACAACGCCCCACGAGCCAGTCATCGCCTTCTTGCCCTTTGTGGGTGTAGCATCTCTGATTTGACGCCTGGGAGCCGATTTTAGCTTGGCTAATTTGGCCGCAGGAGAGGCCAAGACTCCACTAGATCCTCCTCCTTGACCATCTTTGCCACTTCCAGGATCCTGGCGACTAGAGGCTGCAGTGGAAGCCTCCTTCTCCGCCGCAATTTTTGCATTGAACGCCGCCAATTCGTCGACTTTTTGTTGCTTGAGGAATTTTTTGATTTCTCTCATGGTCGCCATGGATTGAACTTGCAAAAACGTTGATCGCGCTTTTTCGTCAGCTTCCTGGATGTTTGACGTTGAGACGGCACTACCCTCAAGACCGCGCTCGGCATTTTGAATGCGCAGGCGCTCTTCTGCTGCACGGAGTTCAAAAGGGAAAGAAGATTCGCCTGCTTCCTTGAATCCAGGATTAATATCTCCAAGTTTTCCGCCATTTGTCAGATCCAACACATCCTCGATGGTGAGACTCTTTCCGTGAGGGATGGGCTCCAGCTGCGTGGGTGTCAAGCAATCCATAAACACTTCCTTGCGGAACACGTGGTCCACATCGACGCAGGAAAAGAATGCCACCGACTAGACAGATAAAAAAAGAGACAACGTCAGTATTAACATATATCGTTTTTGGCATATAATATCTGTCGATAACTGCTCTTGATCATGAGGGATGATATACCTGTGGGAGATCATGGATTCCTAATTTATATGAAAAGAGGGCGCGAGTCCAAAGATTGCTGATCTGGAGAGCCAGCGTGGCTCGGGCGGAATCCTCTTCCTTCACTAGATAGCGGACCTCGTCATGAACACAGAGCATGAACCTGGCTTGGATTTCATACTTCTTGATCAGGTAGTTCATGGACACCAAAAGCAGATGCAAATAGTCCACGCCAGAGGACTGAACAACCCAGTTGACGCGAGATGTCATAAATTGATTCTCTGTGTGTTTAGGCTTTAGCGCGTCGGTGATACCACATCCCAAGGCAGGCGTGCGAGGGTCGTCGGCGGTAGCAGTCCGCTCCAGACTGTTGAACATGTAACTTTCGGTGCCACCATGCCAGAACGGCCGATCTGTGACCAAGGTGTATTCAGGCTCTTTGTGCTGTTTGGTTCCTTTCGTGGCCGTATACAGGTTGTTGGCTCGCAACTTTGCTTCCGCTCCGTCGATAGTCGAGTTGAACTGTTGTAAAAGTCGGGCGGCAAACTTCAACCCTGCTCCATAGATTCGTCCATAATTGAAAATCTTGGCTTGGTCGCGAGAAATGCCAAGAATTTGTGCAGTTTTCGAGTGTAGATCGGTGCCGGCTGCTTTGGTGCCTTGCAACGTCATCCATCCAAGAGCAGTAGCGCCATGCATCTTGAACTGGGCGTCGCCCATCAAACTCGAGATCCACAGCTCCTCAGAATCCACATCGGCGCCGACAATCTTGTATCCATCAGGAGCTTGAACCATGGACTTGAGTTCGGATCCTATCCTGTTCTTTTTAGCGTTGCTGGCAGTCATCCAAGTCTTTTCCACGGCACGGCGAGTCACGGTGCCCATAGTGATGATCTGAGGCATGATCATGCCTCCTAGCCCACCTTCGCCACGGTCTGGAAGTCCCATCGCTGGTCCAGGGCCTTTAGCGCTCTTATCCCAAACAACAAACTGCTCTTCAATACGTTCCCTGGCGCTCACCCAGTATGCACACTGGGCATTCATATCCAATGCTTGCCTAGCTAATCGGCTACTGTCATCCGTTGATTCGCCCTCTGCTGCAAAAGAACTCAGCACGTTGTCCTCGAAATAGGGGATATAGCTCTTTGCTAGAGGGTTTCCGACATTGGCGCCATCTCCGGATTTGTGCGGTAAACGGTAATATCGATAGTGGTCTGGTTGGATGATTGGTTGATATCCTGCTTCATTTTCTGCAGGGAAGGTCAATGGTGCGGCTTTGGTGACAAAATCTTGGTTGTCCACAGGGACTCGGAACGTCCAGCCATGAAGGCTCGAGTGGACGAGGGGAAAGCCGCGCCACTGAAGCTTCAAAAGAAGTGGTGCTATCCTCTGTCTTGTGGTCATCTTGATGCGCTTTGAGCTTGCGTCCCATAGACCTCGATACCATTCTGGTTTATCTGGAAGGAGCTTCGTGCCACAAATCCAACGAGGTTCCTGTCCTTTCCGCCATCCTTTGCCATTCACTAATGGAATGCCTTCTTTCCACCTACGTTTAGGTTTATCCCATTCCAATTGGCTCAACCAAGGATCGTTGGCGTAAAACTTGGGGTCTTTTTCAAAGTTTTCCAAAGCGTTGTTGGCGAGTAGAAGTAGTTTGGACTCCACGTTTTCTGTCATCTCCTGGTAAAGTTTGCCGCATCGATTCAGGTATGCTATCCATCCCTCATTTACTGTCAAAAAGGAGGATCCCATTTGCAGGATGCCAGCAAGCGAGACAGGATGCGGACAGGTGTCCAAGAACTTTGGAAATGTCTTTTGAAAGACAGCGTGTGTGGCAGCGACATCTTGACCACAGTAGGTCATCAGATCCTGGAAATTTTCTTGGATAGTCGAGATCTCTGTTGCTTCTATTAAAATGTTTCTCGGCGCTTTGTCCATTCGGATGTCGCAATGGAACTTGGCGACTTGCATCAAGCTGTTAATTGAACTGACGTCAAAGTATTTTCCAGTGGTGTCCTTGAATGCCTCCACATAAGCCTCGTTTTCGTTTTCAATCGCCTTGGAATACTTTAGCCAGCTGGGTCGTTGCTGAGTGCAGAGGCCTGATCCAGCGATATGAAGACTCATTGTGTCCAAGTAGCGAATCCCGTTCTGTTCAAGCGAGTACTCTTCCAGCACACGTGCGCGGTCGTATCCAACATTGTGTCCGACCAATATCTTTTCTTGGCCAGGTCGATTCTCGCTTTTCCCAAAGGGCAAGAGATGCTGATCATTGACCAAGCCATTCCTTTCTGGATCAATCAACCAGGGTGACACCCAACCGTACCAAGCCTCAGTAGAAACAGCGCAGGCCATGACCGGGTATTTGCTTAATCCAGGGACAGTCTCCACGTCAAACGTCAGGGCTTTCTCGGGAGGGTACGCCACCTGTGTCAAAGAGCCATCTTTTCCATATCGGGTCCATCCAGCCTGCAAAATCCATTTTTTTGGTGGCGCAATTGTCGACGACTGTGCAAATTGGACTGCGATATCCCGATATGGTTCAGCGTCGTGGAGTCCAATGTTGTAGAAATGGTCCTCAATGGTTTGACCGCGCAGCTTCGGTACGGGAAACTCTGTATTTGGCACCAGGATGGCCTCCTTGCCCCACAGGTTCTGTTTCTCGAGATGCGATATTGCGCATTGGACCATATCTGGGGTAGGCTTTGTCAGGTCATTCGTCAGAGCAGATTTACTCTCTGGGAAGACGAGGTCATGGAGCGTTGGGTGAAGCATTTGCACATCCACCTCGTTCTTGCGAAGAGCTACAAAGCAGGCGATAATAATGTCATTTGTGAAACAAGCTATGTCAGCTGCAGTCGATATTTCCCAATGGTTGCATTATCAAGCGCAAAGATAAACGCTTACGAGAGACAGGACCCGTGGTTGACGAGAGAAGGCGTTTGTCCAGGATGGACCGTTGGATCAAAAGACGGGACCCAGAGGTCAGAAGGGTCCTCTGCTTTGTGGTCATCAATGACAAGGGCATGGCGTGGGCTGTAGACAGGGATCGCGGGCAGACGTAGGCCTGGGTCGTGACTCCAGAGGAGGGTGAGCAGAGCAAAAGCAGGGTGCTCGGCCGATGGCGCCAGGGACGACTCTGCAAGATGCGCTGCACCATTGCTAATTAGAGTGCAAGTGTAGAGGCAGAAGGGGGGGAGGGTGGCGGTAGAATACAATGGAGAAGAGGGATCAATCGTGGACCATGGGAAAAGAAGAGAGAGGCGGCCTTTTGTGTTTTTGTTTGTTCGTGTGTGCACTTTTTGCAAGGGGGAAGGGAGTTGGAAGTCACGTGCAGTCACTTGTGCAAGCCAGGGCGGCATGCACAGCAGACAGACAAGCAAGAAAATCGATCGACAAACTTCGACGGCGAATCAGAAGGTGCATCTTGCAACAAACTTGGATAATCTTCAGGACTCCCTAAACATGAGGGCAAGGCAGCGAAAGATGCAGGATGCCTCGAGAGGTAAGAAGACCCAATGTTTGATTGTTTGATTATACCTCTATCCATCATAGGTTCTTCACCGACTCCTCTTCGGAATCGGTCCCCGGATCCTTCGAGTTATTCGCCGCTATATGCAGAAGGCTCAGGTCCATGATCACCTGAGCAGTTGACACTGTCGCCACCATCCACCTTGAGGTTCTCATGGAACAGGAAGCTCGCGCCTTTTTCAGCTCCGAGGGCTCGTTACAGGATGACCTTTTCAATAATCTTCGTGATGGTAACGCTTTACCTTCGTGGGTTAAGGGCTGCCCAAAACACAAGTTTGAATTGCAGCTTCAGGATGACTCGAGCCGGGGATGCCTCATTGATGTGAGCGAGCTGGGTGCAGGTTTGTTGTATCTATAGCTACATCAAGAACATAGACATCTCGATGTATATTGATCTTAGCTTTATTTATGATCTATAGGTTGGAAATCGCTCCTGCAGCAAGAAATAGCTGCCGCACGGAGAGAGGATCGGGACCCGGTTTTTCTGGTTGATACCGAGCCGGTGGTAGAGGCAATCTTTTCATCATATGCCGATTGTAAAAGCAAAAAGATCACCTCCATGGTTTTTATTGCGTTGCATGTCTTCCGCCAATAACAATTGGGCCCCTCTTGTTTCTGAATCGGATTGTTTAATGGCAGTTGTTGGACCAATCCTGAATGAGATCATGGCACTGCAGCAGCGGATCAAATTTACGTGGTAACTGAAATTATTCCAGGTAGTTTACTTATCCGTTGATTGACTGACCTTCACCTACATTTATATTAGCGCCAATGCTTGTACATTAATGTCAAGGTTGCCACCTACGTATACTGTGATTGCATTGTCTGGTAACGCAGCTTGCTCGCCCTCCTTTTCACTAGATTCAAGTTCCTTGCGAGGAAAAAGAAAGCAAAGAAACACCAATGAGAACCGGACGATAGAAAAGAGAGTGTGAGAGTACAAACGAGAGCACTGGACGACAAATCCGTCAAGAGGGAGTTTCGCCATAGAAAGGGTTTAGCAAGAGAGGAAGGATCAAAGAGTATTAAAGGTCATGTTTATTAGACTAGTTGGGTATAGTGCCTCGTTCAGGAAGTATCTATGGAACCAGGGCAAGGTGCGTGGCCATAGACTGGTGCAGAAATTCAGACGACAAGGAAGGTGCGACTAAATGACAGATATACGCCTCCTCTGTGTGTTTATCTAAGGCAATCTATCTAGCAGGATATCCAGAGGCTACTTCGAAATCGAGGAGCAAAAAAATGCCTCATTGATTGGGCGTACGGGACATTTATGCTCCTGAATCACAAAATCACGAAGCAAGTTGACTGAAAGAGCAACATTCGGTTCCAGCATCAGCAAACAGTTTAGCATTGGCGCCACTCAAAGATTCCAACTGTGTGTACTGCACAGTGTTCTACTGCAAACGGAAAAACCTCTCGGAAGTGTCTATTTGTCGTCCACCCGAAGCAAAACAAAGACTCAGTGGCCACCAGGTCAAGGACCAGTGGCCTCTCAGTGTTGTGTTTGTCTTCTCTCTCGCCCGCCGGTTCCCAATTGATCATATGTCTCCTGGCCGCGTTTTAGTTAGTCCTTTTACCTTCTCTTCCCCAACGATTTCGCTCCCAGTATTAGTATAAATAGAGGGCCTCTGTAGGACGATTGACTCCTTCAGATCCCTTCTGTCCCTCAGTCCAATTACTCACCCTCCTGCCGATCTAGCGTGTTCTGCGAGCCTTCCATCATGGAGTTCATTCTCTTCAACCTTCACGCAGGCGCAACCAGATCCGTCCAGCGTTTTCCCAAGAAATTGGACCAGAAGATCTTAAGGTTGCAATCGGAGCATATTTTCGAAACCGAGGACACCCTCTCATATTCAGCGGAACAAGTGACAATATCACAGTAATAGTTTTCTCATCCAACGAAGAGAACTGGCCACACTCCATACAAGTTATTAGAAATAGAATTAACTACAATCGGTAGTTTCATTGGAGCAATTGGGATGCTTGTAGCAAGTGCACCAAGCGGCAAGATTTCCACCGACGAGACCCCCCACTCTATCGACAAGGACGCCCCCATGGACCAACCTACAGTAAGTTTTTGCATTGCCAGAGAGACCCAGAACCTGATTTGTTCAAAACAACAGATGAAAAAAGGGTGAAAAAGTGAGAGTTTTTCTCTATTAATTTAAATATTATTCTATAAAAACTATAATTTAACCTAATCTTCCTCAGAAATAAAACCTTCTTCTGATAGAGCATCCTCTTCTTCATCATTCTCAGTATCGTCAAGTTCTGTGTTGTTCTTGAGGTTCATTTCGTGCAGCTCTTGATATTCCCGGGCAATCTGTACAGTATTTTGCCAAACAGAAATCAACTGGGCACTGCTGACATGCGCAAACCCCTCGAGCAGGCGATTCCTAAGAGAGAGAACCGTCTCATCCATGTTTGGGTTGAAAGCAATTGGGTTCTTGATCATACCCCAGAGTTTCCCGATTGGTTGGCATTCGCAATGATAGGGGGGGGGGGGGTCTTCATGATCGTGTGCCCATATTTGCTAGCGATTCGGTAAGATGCGTAGACATGTTTGATGTTCAGACCTTCCCTGGGCGCGTCGGTAGATCAAGTCCGTTTTCATCAAACCACGTCTTGATATCCGACATAGTGGCATTTGCTTTTGGGGCGGATTCTCTTGGCGTGCATGGCATTTAGCACCATCCATTCTTAATCGTCTTACAGAGTTCCGAAAAGAGACGCTCAAAAAGCTCGGCACTGAAGTTCCCATGGTAGTCGTGCAGGTCCGGGGCTATACCGCTTTTTTGAACAAACTCAGGCACTGTTCTCCAGCCCTCATTGTCCCGCGCTTTACCGCCTTCTTGCCCACGAACCTTGCCTACTACTGGCCAGATTAGAATGCTCTTCCGAACGATCTCGCCCTTGAGCTGGTGTCCATTGTGGTAGACGACGAAGGTGCCAAATATGACCACCATGGGTTTACGGCCCGACTCGTTGACAGTTCCTCCAACAGGCTTCCATGTATACTTTCTGTGGTGGTCCAAATGACAATAGCTTTCGTCAAGAAACACTTCCGGGACAATGGGGTGGCCTTTCCGATTGAGATTTTCTAAGCGCCTTTCGACGTAGATGTTGCGGTACTGAATGATCGCCGGTTTGTCATGAAAGACATTGCGTCGGTCACCCTTCCCATAGGTGAGTCCAAGGCAGAGGAGATAGCGAGTTAGGGTTTTAGGGTGAAAGACCAGACCATGTTTGTCTTGAAGTTCGGTACAAATTAGAGCCGCGGTGAGAAATCCCGGCTTTATTATTCCGGAGAATGAAAGTTCGGATTGCTGCGCCCAAGTCGTCATCAATGACAAGTTTTGGGCATCCAATGGTCATTTGCATTGGCTCCTCCTGACGAATGGCGAGTCGAATGGCGCTCTGTGCTACTTTGGTCGAGACGCCAGAAGCTACAGCTAATCGCTGGCGCGGGGTGAGGTATTCACGGGCTTTATGGAGAGGACCAGTGCCCGAAAGGTGGTAGTGGAAGTTGATCAAGATAGAGTACTCATTGCGAGTGACAATGTGAGAGATTGACATTGGGATGAGAAGCCTGATGGCTGAGGATGTTCCTGAGGATGTTCCTGAGTGGCATCCTGAAAAAGACAGAAAGCGGATAAATTTATTAAGGGCCTAAACCAGCGTTCGAAAAAAAAAAAGCATGGCGTGGATTGTCCGGGAGCCTTGTCATCAAGGGCGCCAACTCATTACCAATTTATCAAACTCAAGGTAAGACTTGCTTGACAGTCGTTGGTGCAATGATTTACACGCTGGACAGGGTGCATTGCGGCCGGATGCATCAGGTGTACTCTATTTTATTCAGCTTGGCAGGGGTGTAATGGACTTTTGTTGATGTCTTGCGACATTAATGTCCTATCCCTGTACTCACTTGGCGGCCCTTTGGCGCAGAGGGATGTTGGATAGATGCGTTGCGGCCCTTTGGCGGATGCATCAAGGTTGGTACTCACTTGGCGGCCCTTTGGCGCAGTGAGATTCTTGCTTGACAGGGTGCATTGCGGCCGGATGCATCAGGTGTTCTATTGTGTTCAGCTTGGCAGGGGTGTAATGGACTTTTGTTGATGTCTTGCGACATTAATGTCCTATCCCTGTACTCACTTGGCGGCCCTTTGGCGCAGAGGGATGTTGGATAGATGCGTTGCGGCCCTTTGGCGGATGCATCAAGGTTGGTACTCACTTGGCGGCCCTTTGGCGCAGTGAGATTCTTGCTTGACAGGGTGCATTGCGGCCGGATGCATCAGGTGTTCTATTGTATTCAGCTTGGCAGGGGTGTAATGGACTTTTGTTGATGTCTTGCGACATTAATGTCCTATCCCTGTACTCACTTGGCGGCCCTTTGGCGCAGAGGGATGCTGAATAGATGCGTTGCGGCCCTTTGGCGGATGCATCAAGGTTGGTACTCACTTGGCGGCCCTTTGGCGCAGTGAGATTCTTGCTTGACAGGGTGCATTGCGGCCGGATGCATCAGGTGTTCTATTGTATTCAGCTTGGCAGGGGTGTAATGGACTTTTGTTGATGTCTTGCGACATTAATGTCCTATCCCTATACCCACTTGGCGGCCCTTTGGCGCAGAGGGATGTTGGATAGATGCGTTGCGGCCCTTTGGCGGACGCATCAAGGTTGGTACTCACTTGGCGGCCACTTGGCGCAGTGAGATTCTGAATCCGGACTTTTGGCGAATCCATAAGTGGACTGTTTTTTTTTTTACTGCTGGTGCCTTGACAATCTGTCCCTTCTATCCTTGTCTGATGTGAACTTATAGCATACTGCACGCTGGCCTCCACGATCGCGTTGTATTCCATCTTCCATCTGATGTCAGCCGAGCCTCCCTACCATGGCGTCGAAAGTTTCGAATGCCCCGACAAGTTGATTGTGCATAGGTTTTTTATGGACAACTCCAAGAACGTCATTGCATGGAATTTGAAAAATTTTCTTGGTCAATATCCATTCGATTTCGATCTGTATCTCAGGGACATCAAAGAAATCAACTCATATAGGACCATTCCCAGATCGGTTCGGACACATTGCAGTCGACAGATCGATTTTCTGGAATCCCAAGCTGGCAAGTCTCACATCCGTATTCTCCAATCCAGACTCCGCACAAATACGAATACCAAAATCATACGAGAGAATCTCCTTGAGCTTTCTCAAATACAGGAAATTGCGCTGCAAGACTCATATCTTGCGCCTGGCCAAGAAGGTTCGTTAGGTGTATTCAATTTGCATTTTGTTTAATATGTCAATTAGTATTGATTTGAATTTGCCCTCGTATCAGTTGGCTCAAGTGCCTTTCCTAGCTCTGGCGAAATGCAGATTGTAGGCTCCTGCTCTGCGACTCCTTTTGCCTCGGCCGCATTTCTTAGTGGTAGCGAACTTCGCGATATCACCCAGAACAAGGTAAGTCATACTATTGATGCGAAGAGAGCACACATATCTCTTTTATCCTCTTTGGTGGCCTTTACTGAATTTCTTTGGTATTTTGCTGCAAACATAGGATAATTTGCCCGATCCTTCCGATTATGCTTTCGCAGAGCAAGAAGCCGGTGGTACATTCAGCGAGACTGATGACCAAAGTACAAGTGTCTCAGAACTGACAAATGCTGAAGATGAGACCGAAGTGGGGACCGACGCAGAGACTGACGCAGAGACTGACGCAGAGACTGACGCAGAGACTGACGCAGAGACCGACGCAGAGACCGTGGCGGAGACCGACGCAGAGACCGTGGCGGAGACCGACGCAGAGACCATCGCGGAGACCGACGCGGAGACCGACGCAGAGACTGACGCGCCAATGGCAACTGACAGCAACAGAGAGGAGGCAGAGGAGGAGGAAACTGCGTTGCTTGTGGGTGGGTTGTGCTCGCCCTTCGGCGATTTAATTAAGGAACTATATGTCGTGGTAAGTGCCATGACGCATGTTGGATTTTCAACAGCTCCTCTTTTGTTGATTATAATACCTGACCTTCAATTGCACTATGTACTGTCTATTTCTATGTCCTACATAGTACGGCCATGATCCGTCGAAGATGGCGATACAAACAACAGCCAACTTATCTCCATTGCTTGGCGAATTACATTCTCACGCAAAGCACTTACTGGGAACGTGGTCAAAGGATGATCGCATACATCAGAAGGATCTGCTGTAAGTACTTTGCCGCCATGCTGTATTTAAAGGCCACTCGGACCGCGCGTAATGGCCCATTACGCTTTGTAACCAATGAATGCGGCTTTTTCTTCTCAATAGTGTGGCTCTCTCTGGTGTGGTGAACACCATTGACAAAGATAATCGGCCCCACTACAAAGACTTCGATGATATGAAACAGCTGTGTGTTGTCACGGATTTCATGATGCCAACGAATCACCACCTGGAAGTCGTGGACAAGATGCTAAAAGAGTCCAGATTTCTTAGAGCAAACGATATCGATGCTTTGGATATTTGGGTTACACGACGTGCTTGCGACCTGCGGGAGTTATTGATGAAGGAGTCACCGTTTTATGAGGTACCAGACATCGACGACGTGAGTGAGGAACTTACCATATGTACCCTCGTACACATTATGTAAGTGTATTTTTCCTATCTAGACTATTACTATGGACAACATTGAACAATCATTGTGTCCGCCATACTTGACTAATGGAGCCGTGTGCATTCATCTCTTTTATCGTTAGCTGCAAAGAAATCATATTCACTGAGAATCGTACTTGCTCTGAGCATGAAGACGTTTGCCATTGGCGTGACATTACAAGAGTCCTCTATCAGGGTGGCGTCGTGCCGAGGATTGGTGAGCTGTCATCTGTTGCAGTTCGATCCGACCGCCGACGAGTTGAGGGTGCGATTTCTCGGGACCGAACCTGCACCCAAGCTCGAGGCCGTAAAATTGATCTTTTTTTTCAGCTGCTCCGCGAGAAAAAGCCAATCGATCTGTTCAGTTGGGAGGTTAAAACGTCAGATTCAGGCTCAACACAGTTGGCAGTGCAGCGTTGCAAGAATATTCGCTTAAATGCCTGTATGATTGGCACGACGCTCTCATTAGCTGGACTGGACCAGAAACAATCGTCACAACCTCTGCCATCGCCAATGCTGCTGGACATTGCTGGAAGGACAGCACTCCCATACAAGATTCAAAAATACGACAGTAATGTCTTTGTGGCTGGAACTGTCATGGATGAGCAAAGTCTGATTTGTTTACCTCGCTGCAAGGATGAAATTGTTGAATTTCTAAGGGAAGGAGGGCTTACAGCATTGCTGAATGTCAAGGTATGATATAACGCGATGCATCTATTCTTCGAGCTACCAAAACCTGTCTACACAGTTTGCATATAACTTGACCTTGTTTTCCGCGAATGCCTGAACCTTTCTAGTCTGCAAATGAGCAATATGCAAGCACGATTCTGACTGGTTTGCGTAAAATGGACAAAGAGAATGCGAGAAAGAGAATGCTTGGGTCGGAATGGACAAGGGATACTCGAAACCCAATGATCAACACTCCAACAAAAAAACAGAAGGGGTCGACCAAGAAAGCTCAACGCGTCTAGCTTAGTGCCTGAAACAACCTATGGTTGTCTTTGCTGTCTGATTATAATGCAATATATCTCACTACTCACTTTTATCAAGAATCACGAAAAGGGGATCCTCCATAGCCTTATGAATAAATCGGACTGAACAAACAGGCAGAGCAATAGGAGGTTTCGGCTCGATAGTTTTTCATGTAATTGCTCTCTGGCCGTGTATACAACAGACCCCTGCGCCACCAAAACACGCTTCCCACCGCCACCAACTCGCTTTCGCCGCCACCAACACGCTCCCCCCCGCCACCAACTCGCTTCTCCCCTCGCCCCGTATGTGATCGACCACGCCGAAGATACCCAAGAAATCTTGACCAGCTGGATATCCTTCACCAAGATCCTTGACGATCTGTACGGCAATCATCTACATATTGATGATATCAACAACCGACTCATTCGTCTCCGCCAAACCGGCACCGTTTCCGAATATATCGCCAAGATCCAGCCTCTTGCCTCTCAGTCAGGCTGGAACGAGGCCGCCCTTTTGGCCCGCTTTAAAGATGGCCTGTCCTCTGATGTCAAATCTTTGTTGACGGCACAATTGCACAACTTCAAGACCTTTCGTGATGCCCAGGCCGCTGCCTCCACTGCTTACCAGAACCATGTCCTTCGCTCCCGCAATCAGCGTTTTGTCCACCGAAACCAAAACTCAAACAACCACTGGGCCCGTAGGTCCACTGCCACGGCCATTACCACCCCTGCCGCCGTTTCTTCCTCCAACGATATGGATCTTAACGCTGTCCGTGTCAAGCACATCACCTCCGAAGAAAAACAACGTCCTTGCTGCGCCTACCCGTTTAGGCCAACCTCCTCCTCCTCGCTATTGTCTCCTCATCCCTATCACCACGACCCCCCGTCAGAACCAATGCTCTCCTCGACTCGGGCGCACAAGAATCTTTTGTTGACGCCGCGTTTGTCAAAAAATTATTTCTCCCAACCTCGGATCTCGATCGCTCCGTCCGTCTACAAATGGCGGATGGATCCCCAAGCACCTCGGGTCCCGTCACCAAGACCTGCCCACTGAGCTTCACCATCTCAGACTCCCATCACGAGACCCTCAAGTGCCACGTCACCTCTCTTCAGTCCCATGCTGTCATCCTTGGAATTGACTGGTTGCACACCCACAACCCTCATATCCATTGGAAAAAGCACCTAGTTTCTTTCCGCGATGGTGAGAGATTGGTTCGTCCAGACTTGTGGGCACCGTTTCCCCCCTTCTGGAAAGAAAAGCAGTGTGTCAACGTGCACCTTCTCTGTTGTCAAACCCCCTCACCGTCTCTCCTTGTCACTATTTACAACCGAGTCCACTGTCGCTGCCCGTTTCTACCCTCGAAGTGTTTTTGCCCCCTTCCTTTCTTAAACTTGGTAAGTCAGTACTGGCACATTCAACGAATACTCCGTTGTCAGAGAGGGTTTTCTGACGAGTTGAAAGAGTAGATTGCACGACGATGTACTGCACCTGTCCCTTCCAGCCTCAGGCACTGTGCAAAAGTTTCCCTTGCTACTGTGCGAAACGAAACAATATTATATTATTTTTATTTTCCTCCCCTTCAGTTCTCTACGGCTGCTTGCCTTTGCTTTTCATTCGCAACGCTTCCTTTCCGTAGGAAGCCTTAAGCAAAGGGATTGCAACAGCAAGAGATCTCGCAAACATGACGTCTTGCATTGTCTCATCGCTTGTCCTTGTTGATTTTGCGTTGATAATGAGTCCTGCCTTACTGAAGGTTCGCTCCGCCTCGCAAGAAGTTCCCTGAACACCAAGGTAGTCGATTGCTAAATCGCACAAATCTTCGTAACGTTTCTTTTCGATCGAACCAGAACTCCTGTGGGCACTTCCTGTACTTTAAAAATTCGTCTCCTGCCTCGCGAACGTCTTTCACGTAAAGGTGGACGCTAAACTGTGCAACGTAGTTGAGGCGATCAACGCTGGCATTCACCCCACACCTCGTCGATTGCTTCTGCCCCAGGTACTTGATGAAAGACGCAAGAGCCAACGTCAGCGCCTTGGAAAAGAGAGTCTTGTTGTCGGCGTCCACTGTTTCGTCCAAATAGCCCTTTGAGGTGCAGAGAGCAGGGTGGAAAAAGATCGCAAGAGGATAGCGTCTGGCATACCTGCAACAGACCATCGATCTTTGATACAATTGGTCAATGCTGCGTGAAAAGCCTCGCCTGCTGAGGTGTGCACTGTTCCTACAGCAGGGACTAAAGTAAACACGCGAGGGTAGATATCTGCAACAGTTGAGGACTTTGATGATCCAGCCCAGTGGGTGAATCCAGCCGACGGTCTTAGAAGCGCAAGCATCTCCCGCCACTTCTTGGAGTTAAGTTGACCGAAAAGGGTACCATCCTTGTCGAGAGTCTTACATTCGAACATCTCAACGCTATCGACTATGGCAGGACCGTAGAAGTGACCAAGGATGCTGCTTTGACGAACACTCTTGCGAATCGGGACGAAAGCCAATTCCACTTGATCGTACGGGGCGTTTTGACAAAAGTTCCTGACTAGGAAGAGATCCAATGGGACATTCCCCGTACGCGGCATACCAAGCTGCTAAAGCGTCATGGCTGTCCTCAAGGTGGAACCCTGTTACTTCCAAGCCTTCCATGTCGGCGGCTTTGTCACTGGCTTGTCGAAGGGCAGCAGTAAGAACTCGAGCCAGGGTCGGTGAGGTCCGCAGGATCGTGCGTTGAAGGCCCCCAGGAGAAGAAGCCGAGCGAGAAAGGCCAGGGGGATAAACACGGTGCTCTGATCCAAATGAGAGCTATGCTTTGGGACTTGACCTCCAAATTGAGCTCTAACATAAAGGTCTGAGGCAAGATCACGGGGAGAGGGGCGATTTCCAGGTGTTCGAGGAATGGTTCTAGTTGTAATCAAAGATCCATGGGGACGGGAGTGGGATCCAGGGGTGCGATGAGTGGCTAGAGGTCTGCTGAAACGGTCGCCAAGACGGAGACGATGGCCTGGGGTTTGAGGGCTTCGGGTTCAACGGCCAGGGGTTTGGGGGACATTTGAGTTTCCGCGTGGGACGGTGGGCCTAGGTGGCTGCGCGATGGTTCGATCAAGAGAGGGAGAAGCCCACCTTTTCTTGGAGAGAGGGCTGGCTTCAGCGTCGAGACGTCTCTTCCACGAGACACACTAAACATTTTCAAGCAGTTCGTTTGTCAATAATAATTCATGGTTATTAATACACAGAGTGAAGACGCGTTGCCGAAAGCAACTTACAGGGGATGTTGGAGGGGCCATTTCAACCAAGTCGTCTTCGTGATTCCAAAAGCGAGTGTTGGACGGTGAAACCAGAGCGTCATCTTCGTCGTCCCAACAATGAGGGCCGAAGGGTGAAGCCAGAGCATCGTGTTCATCGTCCCAAAAGTGAGAGAGGGCTGGCGAAGCCAGAGTGTCGTCTTCGTTAACCCAAACACGGGGTTCGGGCAGCATTTCTTGAGAACCTGTGGTGTCTTCTTTATCGCTAATTTGATCGCTGTAAAGATCGAGTCCAGAGTTCTTGTCGAAGTCGAGACTCTTGGATGACTCACAGTCTGAAGGACTACTTGGGCCTTCGTCAGCGGTTTGACAGTCGTCGTCGCTGGAAGACTCGTCACTCTGACTGCGGTCTGCTCCGTCAGAGGAGTGAGGATCTTCCTCAAGTCCGAGGAGGTGAGCAGGCTTGGGGGAGGGGTTGTTCATCGGTAGGGGATCAGGCAGAGCGGGGCAGGGCTTGGAAAGGAGATGAGCGGTAGAGTGGTGAAGCAAAGTGAAGCACCAGGCCCATCAGTTTTTTACCTTTGCAGCAATATTGTGGTCGATAGATGTTCAGTTTACCATTGGCCGTCAGCCTCACTGGTAGAGTCTTGGAAGCCGGGCAAGAGAGTTGAGCTACCTTTGACTACAAAGCTGAAGTATTCGGGCGCAAAGGAGATCGGCACCGGGTAACCTGGTAGCGGACTTCAGAGTAAAAGAACGGCCTCTGGATCGGATGCAAGGCGTTGGACAAGGAAAGCTTTGTAGGTGTTCCCGTTTGCACATCCCGTTTGCATATACCACATGACTGACGTCGGGCCGAGAACGCTTTCTCCTTTTTTTACGAATGATTGAGAAATGAAGGAAAGACCGAGAGCATTGATGGAGACAGAAGAGGCGAGGAGGACAGGTGAGAATGCTTTCTCCTTTTTTACGAATGATTGAGAAATGAAGGGAAGACCGAGAGCATTGATGGAAACAGAAGAGGCGAGGAGGACAGATGAACAGCCCATTGGACCATGAGCTGAATAGCCAACCCATTGGACAATGAGATGTACACGAAAACGATGTACCGGTACACGAAAACTACAGTAGAAAGGGGGACGCGTCGGGCCTACAAACTCCTCAGGGACAAACGGGACGCACCCCACATTGGTCCAGGCTCTTGTCTGCACTTTTGTTTGACGGCGGTTCCGTAACAAGTGCGACCACATTTTTCCTGCAGTCACACCACTCGGCAGTTCTGGCAAGCATGCACAGCAGACAGACAAGCAAGAATGTCTCTTTCATTTCTGTTCCTCCCCTTCTTCTCTCCTCCTTCTATTTTCGAATCCAAATCCTCACTCTAGCCATGGGAAAGAGAAAGAGTAGTTCACGCAAGCCCGCAGGCCGAGTCAAGAAAACCCTTGACACCCAATTTGACTGCGTCTCATGCTTCCACGAAAAGTCCATCAACTGCAAGCTGTAAGGAGTCAGCCAATACGTCCTTGTCTTGACTGTTACCCAGATCTCGATCTGTCAGACATGCTTGTCTTTCCTCTTCCATTGCGACAGGATACAACAGGAGCACAGCAATGAAATCAGCTGCAGGTGCCTGATTCAAACCCATCGCTCTGGACTCTGGGAATCTAACCATTAATCCCTCCTCATCCCTCCTTTTTAGTGATTTTGACCAAAAAGTAGGCCACCTGCAATGCCGTATGTGCGGTGTCACTTTTACTTGTGCGATTAATTGTAAGAGCTCATATTCGTTAATGGTCGCGGACTTTGTGTACACTCTGCGCATCTGGTTCCAAGCATTAAGTATGTCCTTTTGTTTCGTTCTGTAGATCTTAGCCACGCCGTTGACGTTTACCACGACTGGATCGACGCTTGCGAGACCGTTAACGCCTCTGCTAAAGCGGCAAAGTCAGCTGCCCAGGATAAAGACAGGGATGATCGTGGAAGTAGTCGTCGGGATCGTGATGACCGGGATGATGGCGGCTCAAGCTCAAGGAGAAGCAAACCATACGACCGTTATGACGACGACGAGGATGATTACTAAATGACATGACCCTCGGAACTTTTCTTCCTGAGCATGGAGGAATAGAGTCGTTAGCAAAGCTCTTTTACATTCAATCATCTTTGTCCCTACCCATCCTCTCTTTTCTGTCCTGCAGAGCTAATGCCAGCAAACTTTGTACAATACAACATATATATCTCGAAAAAGAATGCCTGAGTAGTTTTATTGAGCTGGACTATGGAGTAAAAACAGATATAGCCTACTGGGATCAATCAAGGGACGACTCTTTGTCATGAGGAGGCTCGTGTTGCGGTGAATGTCCTTCCTTCACCTGACTATAGACTGTCAAAGTAACCTCTCTCACGATGATAGTAACCTTCAGTATTGTCAGATGGACTCTGTTGATTGCCCACTCCTGTCTGAGGATGACGGTCTTGTTCGGGACAGAGGGGCTGGGCTAGAAATGTAAATCCTTGAAAGTGGCGGCGACGGTCGCAATTTGCATTGTGTTCTTGATCTGAGGGCGAGGCTCCTTGAGAATGGCGGCCGTAACCCTCACCTGGATAGACTGAAGGTTGATTTGAGGGCCATCTTTGCAGAAGAGGTTGTTGGTAATGATCTGCGTTAGTTGGCTGGGGAAGTCTAGGGTAATATCGGCAGTCATCGTACGGTCCCGGGTGTGAACGGTAGTCCATCCGCGCTCGAGGAGCGGTGCTGTCGGATGAGAGCCAAGGAGATGATTGGTCGCGAATGGTGGCCAACGTACTGAAACCGGCCGTGGTCAGAGATGCCTCGTCTCTTGAATACATCTCTGTCTCTTTCTCGTCTTGATAGTCGCCATCAATCAGCAACACACTCCTTCCCTGTGGGTCATTTTCGGGCTGAGTATGAGATGAATTGAAAGGGTGCTCTTGAATAGGTTGGTCCCCAGTCGCAGTGTAAATTGACTCCTTCGTTGGAGGTGAGGATGCGAATAATGAAGCTGGAGAGGGCGATGTGATCATGGCTGCTTCCGGAGAAAGAAAGAGGATAGAGCCACTATGTGTCGTGCGTTGGTGGGTAATCAGACGGGCAAGCTGAGTATAAGTCGCTCCACAGCGGTCATAGCGGCAAACATAGGGACGAAGACCTTGGTCTGTGTGTACGACACGGTGATGGGAAAGAGATGAAGACTATTCATATGGATATGAGGATAAAAGATGGGCAGTTCATAGTAAGTGAGGTGTGTTCATTATGGTACCGCATTGAGAGACATGTTTGCGCCTTCTGCACTGCGTACAGTATGAAAGGACTTCTCACAGCCCTTATAGCCTGCCGAAGAAATGACAAAGCGAACAGCATTGACAAGGGTCAGTCGCAATGTGAAGAAGCAAGCAATCCAACAAGCGCTGACGCTGCTTACCACAGAGGTACGGCGGTTTGCCCAAGTGGATCCGAAAGTGAGCTGAGAGACGCGACGCTACCGAGAAGTCTTTGCCGCATCGAGCCCAATTGCAACGGAACCTAACAGGCAATTGCGCAAAGAATAAAATGGGTGCAAACGGGATGTTGGTTGTGAGCCATCTTCAAAATGTCATCAAAGTCCAGCTGCACCTCAAGCAATGTGATCGTTTTTGGCCGTCAATGCATGCTGGACCGTAATCTTGATTCATATCGCGCGCGCACGTAAAAGTTTACTCTCTTGTTTCCTCATTGCTCTTTCCATCTATTCCCAACTTACGTTCCATCCACTGTTCGTTCCAGATCTGGCTGAAGGACAGGGTCGACCTCGGCGTCTTTCGGGTCAGGCGACTTCTTGCCACGCTTGAAGGAGTCGCCATGGCATTGATTTTCGGACAGTACAGTGCTGTTGCTTGCTCTATCGGTTCCGCCACCTTCGTCGTCGTCAATGCTGTTGCTGTTGTTGCTGCCACTGCTGTAACTGTCACTAGTGAGGTTGCCTGCGTTTAATGGATCCCAGGACTGTTTAATGGACCTATTTTGTTTTCTCTTCGCCCCAACAGACTCCATTCCATGGTTATTGTAATCCCAGGATAATGGTGTCCCTGAAATGGCGGTGGAGTCATCTCGGTTGGCGCCTAAGTTGGCAGGGAAAATAATCAGAAAAGCAGATCCTGTCTTGACCACACGGTCGATAACTAAAGAGTCCTAGAGACCTTGTCAACATCATACCTGATCGAGGCAACGGCTTTAGTTCTTGAATAAGGTCAGATGATGACTGGTCAAAAGGGTTAAAGTAATCGGGTTGACATTGCAAGTCCCTGCTCTTATTATCAGTTCTGTTTGCTGCTGAACTGATCACTGAATCGCCAGCTGAAGAGACCCTATCCTCAATGTTTCTTGGATGGATGTTGGTGCTGCTGCTGTTTTTAACTTTGTCGGTAGACGCAGGTGTGGAGGTAGACTCTGATTCCGAATGATCTTTATCGCTCTTGTCAGCATCGGATTCAAGAGGGTTCAAAAGATAACAGAGATTCATGAGTGCGTTCGCTACTGGGAGTGTAAGTAAGACACACAATGGAGATGTGAAGGAGGTGAAGAATCAAGAATGAAGGATGCATCAATTGAGATGAGTCAGACGCTGATGCCAAGCAGGTCTTCAGCTGAAAGAGACTGAGTGCTTAAAGTCAGGCGTAGGATTGGAAGACTAACTGTTGTGTTATATGATCAAAAGGAAGAGAAAAGAGAAGAGAAAGAACTAAGAGAGAGGGTCCAAATATTAAGTCGTTGTCCTCAAGGCACAAAAGAGCGATCTTAAAAAAAATTCATGAGCTCATGAACTGGTGAAAACCTGCATGAGGAGAGATGAAGCAGAGTGGAGAAAGACAGGAGAGAGTATTCTCTTCACTTCTCTCAACATCTTGATGCGGCCTTACCAAGACGCTCCAAGACCAAAATAGGAAAGGTGAAAGAATGCCAGGAGGGGTAGAAACAGACACGAACACGAGCGATTATACAAACAAGCGCGAACGAGAGACACCAACGACAGATCATGGATTCTGAATAGCACCGAAAGGTTAACCATCCACCGATATTAACGGGGAGTGGTGGTACGATGAGGTCTTGGCGAGGAAGGGAGTTCGGGAGATTGGCGAATGTCAGGAAGAGCAATCTGGAAAAACTGGGAGTGAACAGGCAACGGAGGCACGATCATTCAAGGACTGCGACCAGGATTAGTGCAATGCAATCATCGTCATCGTTGCTGTTGCCCTCGAAAACATCATCGGCGTCATATCTGCGCGACGCGTGCATCCGTGTTGTGATGTAATGTCTCTGTCCAAATCGGGCAAGCAATCCTCGGGTGATTTACAGTCACATGATTGATTCCAAAGCCACTAATAACAACAATTCTTATTAGCAGTCATTCATTTTCTTTTTTCTTTTTTTATTGAACATGGGTCAACAAGCCCAGAGGCATTCTTCATTCCTGGTCACCATTTGTTGCATCATTCATTCTCCTCTTGTCGCCCATCCCATCCATCTCTAATTTCATCTCCTTACAGCACCGCTGCGTCTCCATCCATACACAATGCAGGAGAATTCAGTGGCAAAGGAGCTGAATGAGGGTCAGGGGGCAAACCGATACAGGGTACAGTTGTTACTTTCGTTTCTTTCATCAAAAGAGTCAGACATTTGCCAAAGCGGCCAGCCGTTGCAGCATAAACTAACCCGATATTTATCAACCGTGAATTCTTCCCTATCCCCTATTTCAGTACCAAAGTTTCAATGTCCGTGTCAATCAGCTCAAGATCAAGATCACTCGCCAAGTGGGTCTGAAGGAAAGCGCGATTGTTGCATCCGGATCCCATTTTAATGACTCGCTCGAGGAGTGGAAGGAGCTGAACCTGTCAGCGCCATTTGTTCGGTTCGGCTTGGATGTTAAAAACTACTGCCAGACCCTACCACAACTCTTATATCATAAGGACCAAGTTGTGGAGCTCTTAATCAAGAATTTGAAGGACGGCAACGTGCTAGCACTGGAACCAATCCTGGATCTGACTACACAACTCGCGAAGGATCTGGACCAAGAGCTTTTCCCATATGTTGACAGACTCCTTGAGGCTATCTTGCCTCTGGTGGACTTTCGCGATGTCAAAGTCATTGAGGTAATGTGTTCGGGGTACTGTTAGTTAATGCCGCGACATGACACTTTGCTGATATTTTTTTCTTGATTGTTTAGTGGGCATTCAACTGTATAGCCTCTTTATTCAAGAAATACTCAGAGCAGCTCAGAACAGACTTGTGCCCCGTCTTCAAGTATGAATAATGAGCGCTATATAACGTTATGACTTTTTGATGGACATCAGCCTCTGACAGTTCTTACAATTGTTCTAGACTTCTTGCACCTTACCTCGGAGAAGACAACATCCAAAAGCCATATATCCGCAACTTTGCAGCAGAATCATTCTCATATCTCATTCGGAAAGCGCCAATCGACCACCTCAAAGTCATTCTGACGTATATTCTCTCACTCTTGCACGACTCACCGACAGAGGACTTCGTGGAGGGCGTTGCTAAGCTTCTTTTTGAGACCATCAAACTTGTCGGAAACCAGTTCCAGCACAGAGGAGTAGATATTGTTCTTCGCCAGGTTATCCAAGTTCTGAAGCAGGAGACTGATGTGGAAGCAACAGAGCAAGGGCTGCATCAAAACGCCACATTCAGGGCTTTGACAAAGACTCTTGTCCTCATGGTCCATTACTCGACAAAGGAGCATTTCCAGGGCGTCTGCGACATGCTCTTGTCCGAGTTGACTGTTAGTATGGATCTGGTTGCCAAGACCCCCAAGGAGATAGAACGGAAATGGCTCAATGTTGCCGAGTCATTGGCGCTCATTCATGTTTGCGTCTCTGTCAGAAAAGCGAATCGTATCGAGGGTATGTTACTCTTGGAACCTCGAGTTGAAAGTGAGTGTGAGATATAGAACCATTCTTTATACTAACTTTCCTATTTAGATTTTGTCAAGATTTACGAAAAAACGATCAAGGTCTCTACATTGGCGTTGGACGAGAGCTCCCAGGCTCCCCCAGTAGTCATCCAGGAAATGATGAAGTTGGCTAGTTCCCTGTTCGCCTATTCACCATTGGAGAGTGTTCTCTTCCCTGGAGGACTTTTGTTGGATTCCATTTACAAGCACAAGGTATGGGTAGTAGGATGAAAGTTGGAGCTTGGTGCGTCAATTAAGTCAGTCGCTTATCGAAATGTTGTATATTTTACAGGATGTATCCACAGTCTTGGCGTTCTCCATCTCTCTCATTCATTTGAAATGGAGTCACTACACGCAGATTTTGCTCCCTCATATTGTCAAGTATTGCGCCAATCACTGGAAGCCCGAACACTCTTGCCAAATCATTGTTTTCCTCGCGACGCTTCTCACCTCCGACGTCTTGGTATTGACTCCTGGAATGATTGCAGCGACTGTCGATTCGAATGGTCTTCTGAAATTCCCCAGCGGAAAGCCTGCCCAAAGTAAGAAGAAGTCGGCGAAATCAGCGCAGGACAATTCTGAATCAATTCTGGACGGAATCCTGAAAATCTTGTCAGTGCCATGCGACTGGAAGACAGAGGCCGAAACTCTTGGTAACTTCTCATTTGGCGATGATGAAGACCAATCTGCTATTCCCCGTATTGCACTCGCCACTGCAGCATTGTCCATCGTCCCCCAAATCTCTTCGTCGTTCGAAAGCACTTCAGCCGCCATCATGCTGCTTTTGGAGTCCCTTCTTGATGCATTGTCAAGAGAGGATCAGACCATCACGCTCCAGAAGCGACCGTTTGTCCAAGGTTCGTCTATGGCAACGCTCCACATTCTTCTCGGTGAAGCCATCGAGGTCTTGGCAGTCATTAGTGAGCGCAATGGTACCGCAGGAACAGACCTACTTTTGAAGCATTGGAACACCATTGTTGAGGATGCTCTTCTCAACTATGGTTCTAATGAGGTGGTACTGAGAGGTGTGGCCAAGTACTGCACAATTCTTAAGGATAGGTAAGGCTCGTCGTCTTTACTATTGTCATATGCAGAAGTGAAAAACAATATAGTGTATACTGATCTCTGGCTTTTTTAACGCTATAGCAACGCCTCCGGGAAAAAGTTCTCAGAGGACCTTTTGAGAAAGTTGTATCCAAAACTGGAAAAGAATATCAATTCGCTACAGCACAGGCGGAGACTCCATACGCTTCAAATTCTCTCCAGTTTTGATGTCATACCTTATGTTGATCAGGACGCTCAACAGAATGCACTTCCTCAGAACGACATCTTTTTCCAGTGCTTGGCGATCGAGGATATCGATGTGACAGTCGACACCTACAGAGAGAAGACGATGCAAATCCGGAAGCTCCATACCATGATCGCCTCTGGAAGAGTGAACGACTTTTACAAAACGGTTGCCATGCGTCTCTGTCTGGGAATTTTGACCATCAACTTCCAGCCACTTTGGGCCGATGCCACGACATTGTTGATCAAGACTGCAGAACTCCACCCAGACGCTTTCTGGGATCTGCTTTTTGGGGAAATCCAGCGATTTGAGGACGAGGCTCTCTTGGTTGAAAGTGGACTCTCTGCTCAGGCCGTTGCCGACTATCACGACGCCCAGGAGCGACTTGGATTGAGTGGAGAGAGCAAGGAGGCAAAGAAGAAGGGTATCAACTTCGACTGTCCAAACTTCAAGAAGATGCGTCGTGCCAACGAAGCCTCCTTCGAACTTACCGATCGCACCAAGCAAAGAATGGCTTTGGTCATGCACTTTATCAGGATTTACGCACCCGGATCGGACCGCCTCGATTATTGGAACTACTATGGTCTTATTTTGAAGGCTCTTGCAGAAGTACCGCAAATTGCAGAGGTTCATAACCGCCAAGTGGTCCAAATATTTTTGAAGTTTATCAAGACTGAGTACGAGCCCGCCTGGAACCGGAAAGACGAGCGCGATCTTGATGAAGATGAGGAGGAGGAGCCTAACGAGGAGCTGAAGATTCTGCCAAAAACCGCCAAGGATACCAAGGATCGCCTTCACTTGTTCTTGGCCTTGTTCGCAAAGTTCAAGAACCCCAAGCAAACCTTCGAGAGCTCGACAATGCATACGTTATATCTACGCTTGTTGACGATTGGAGACGCACCTCTCCAAACCTTGGCCCTCAACTGTCTCTTCACCTTCAAGTCGCCTGCTTTGCTGCCATATCAGGACAACCTCAAGAACATGTTAGACGATGTCAAGTTCCGTGATGAACTCTCGACTTTTATTATTGCAGAAGGAGAGAGTTCTAGCATTGGCTCTTTGCACCGTGATGAGGTCATGCCCATCATCATTCGCTTGCTTTACGGATGTATGATTGCCAGGAAAGGAAAGGGATCTGCTAAAGCCGGTATGTCCGCAAGACGCAAGGCCGTTTTGACAGCTCTTGGAGGCTGCGCTTCTAAGGAACTTGGGTTCTTTATTTCACTCATGCTCAGTCCTTTCGACTTTGGCACGGCTGGAATCTTCAATAACCTGTTTTCCTTTGGTGAGGACAGCACTGCTGAGCGTGGAAGTGTTGGTCCTCTTCGTAAACAAGTCGGTTTCCTCAACATTCTCGAGGACGTCATCAAAATGTTGGGAACGACTGTCGCACCCTTCATCACCCAGCTCTTGACCGCGGTTCTCTGCATGGTTAACCAAGCTCAAGAGAGGATAAACTTGGATGCCGGCGACCAATCCATGCTTGGAGCCGAGGAAGGCATGATCGAGACTTTGCAGATCAAGCAACTCAAGGACGTACGCCAGTTCGGTATCAAGCGTATCACCAAGATGTTTAGCTTGCCTATCACGACATTCGACTTTGGGCCCTATGTACCTGCCATGTTCGAGTCATTCCTCAACAGACGTATCCCCCGTTTGGATATCGAAAGCACCCAAGCACCGTCGGCCATCATGGAATTGTTCTCTACTTGGGCTGCACGCAAGGAATATGTCCTGTTTCTCGTCAAGTATAACGGGCAGGTCCTTGAGAAGTTGTACGCATGTCTCTCTGCCAAGAAAGTTCGCGACCCTGTCATTTCTATGGTGCTCGAGATCTGCGAGGACATTTTGTCCCACTGTTTCGAGGAGAAGGAAGAGGTCCAAAAGCCCATGACTACGCAGGTGTTGATTCCCTACACAGATTGTCTCCTTGACAATCTTGAGATTGTCCTGGCCAAGGGCAGTGAGGACGCCAAGTTTGGCAAGGATAGCTTCTCAAAGAGGGAGATTGCCATCCTTTCCCAGGTCGCAGCTTATGTCAAGAACGGACCCCAGGCCATCAAGCTTGTCGACCTTTTGTTGCCCAGTCTCAAGAAAAACCATAGACTGGTACCCGAGAGAACAAAGGCGGATATTCTGCGTATCATTGTCAACTTCGTGCCTATCATCCCAGATCTGACACCCGGTAGCGCCTTGTTCACAAAGTACTTTAACCACATGGTTGTTCTCTTCTCCACTTTGATGGCTCGAGACTGTCGCGTGTTGCTGGTCGACATCATGTCAGAGTTTGCAAAGATCGACACGTCGTTTGAGACCGTTTCGAAACTGGTGGCCGAGCTGAACGCGTTCTCCGCAGTCCGTATCGACACCCCCGACTTTGACCGTCGCATGGATGCTTTCAACCTTCTCACAGACTCACTCTATAAGAACCTCAACGACCGTCAGTGGCTCCCTGTCCTCCATAACATGTTGTTCTACATCCGAGACCCCGAAGAAATGTCCATCCGTAGCAACTCCACCTTTGCTCTTACCCGATTCATCGACCAGTGCGCAGACTTGCCACAGGATGATCCTTTGTTTGAAGCTTTCCGTGGTTTGCTAGCTCATGTCGTTTACCCTGGCCTCAAGAAGGGATTCAAGTCTCCTATCGAATTGGTGCGATACGAGTTTGTGGCAGTGTTGGCTCATGCCGTCAAACGTTGTCCCGATCAGGTTCAGTTCTCGGACATGACTCCACTGTTGGTTGGAGGTGATGAGGAAGCTTCATTCTTCACCAACATTTACCACATTCAGCTGCATCGTCGTATCCGTGCGCTGAACCGTTTCTCGGAGGAGTGCGCCAAGGGAACGTTCCGACCAACAACGCTCACTCAAGTCTTCGCACCCTTGATTGCGCATTTCATCTTTGAGGCAGACAAGAGCACGGATCACAACTTGGTCAACGAGACCATTGCTACATTGGGTGTGATTACTTCGCAATTACCCTGGGGATCATACTACGCGTTGCTGAAAAGTTATCTGAAACTGATCCCACGCAAAGCTGAGATGGAGAAGATTCTGGTCCGTACTGTCATCACCATTCTCGATAACTTCCACTTTGATATTAAGAATGTCGAAGTATCGGCCGAGGACGCCGTTGCCATTGTTCGCAAGAAAACCCGAGTCCACAAGTCCAAGGTTGATCGCAAGAAGGCGACCGAAGAAGATAACGAGAGGCCTGATGTGGAAGGGACGAAGTCAAGGCGCGGACAAACCGACGGTGATGTTGAGATGGAGGAAGCTCCTATGCCGGAAATCTCTAGCAGCCATGTTAATGAGGAGGAGGAAACCCTTGAAGCTGGAGAGGATGAAGAAGAGGACGCCGAGAATGACATCGAGGATGAAGACGCCATGGATGTTGAGATGTCTGCGGAAGAGTCTGCCGCCGCTCTCGCTGGTCGTATCCACGATACCGTCATCAAGAAGTTGCTGCCTGAGCTTCACCGTTACTTGACAAACCGTGACGATGCCAGTGTTATGATCCGTGTCCCTGTTGCCTTGGCCATCACAAAGCTACTCAAGGCTCTCCCCGATATCTCTCTCAGGACCAACCTCCCTGGTCTTCTGACCTCTGTTTGTCAGATTCTCAAGAGTCGTCAGCAGGAGGCCCGTGATACCACCCGCGATACCCTGGTCAAGATCACCATGTTCCTCGGAGCTGGCTACTTCAACTTTATTCTCAAGGAGATGAAGGGTGCCCTCCTTCGCGGTTATCAACTCCATGTGCTTGGTTTCACCCTGCACTCGATGTTGACTCACTTGGTGCCCACACTTCAGGTAGGGGACCTCGACTACTGCCTGAAGGAGATTGTCGACGTTCTCATCAACGATATCTTTGGTGAGACTGGTGTGGAAAAAGAGACGGAGGAGATCACTGGTAAGATGAAGGAAGCCAAGAGCAACCTCAGTTTCCACTCGTTTGAGCTCATGTCTGGTATCATCGAGTTCAAGAACATGGGTCTCATCATGATCCCAATCAAGGAGCTATTGAGCGAGTCTGAGGCCGTGAAGGTTATGCGTAAGGTCGACGAAGTGATGCGTCGCTTGGCAACAGGTCTCAACAACAACCCTCGCTTTGAGACGAAGGAAATGCTCATTTTCTGTCACGGACTCATCTCACAGAATCTCGCCCTCTCCAAGACCAAGGAAGAGGTCAAGAAGGAGAAGTCACGCCAGGAGATCAACTACACGGTCGACACCCGACGCCCTACCCAAATGACCATGGACTGTTTCCCCGCCAACGCCCACCGATTTGTCGCCTTTGGCCTGGGTATTTTCCGTGCCTCCTTGACCCGCAACAAGTTTGATGTGCGTTCAGCCGAACAGCTGTCGTTGCTCGATCCTTTTGTGGAGATTGTTGGTAATGGTGTGTTTGCCAAGCATCCCGACGTTATTCAGCAATCCCTCAGAATCATGTGTATTCTGGCAAAGCTCAAGTTGCCGTCGCTTACCAAGAACTTGCCAGTGGTTCTCAAGCAAACATTTGTGCTTCTCAAGGCCCAGAATTCGTCAAAGTCAGAACTCGCCCAGAACTGTTTCCGCATGTTGGCCATTGCCATTCGTGAGGTTAAGGAGACGGAACTCAAGGCTAACCAACTGACGTTCCTGTTGGAAATGATCAAGCCTGATCTGGAGGAACCCGAACGACAGACGACAACATTCTCTTTGATTCGTGCCATTGTCTCTCGCCAATTTGTGGTTCCTGAGATGTACGATATTATGGAGAATATCGCCAGTATCATGGTCACATCCCAGTCCCACCAAGCTCGCGAGGAGTGCCGTCGGGCTCTTCTTCAGTTCTTGTTGGATTACCCCCATGGACGCGGTCGTCTGAAGAACCAGATGAACTTCTTGGTCAAGAACTTGAGCTATGTCTTTGAGAGCGGTCGTCAGTCCGTGATGGAAATGATGCACGTCATTATCCAAAAGTTTGCGGACGAGGTTTTGATGGAGTACGCCGAGCTCTTCTTCTTGGCCCTGGTGATGCAACTTGTCAATGATGACTCCAGCAAGTGTCGCGAGATGGCCGGAGCTTTGATCAAGTCCCTGCTGCAGAGAATGAACCGACAGAAGTTGGACAACTCGTACGTGCTTTTGGGCAAGTGGTTCGATCAAACGGAGCAGCGCACCCTTCAACGTGCAGCCTCTCAAGTCTATGGTCTTGCAATCGAGGCCTTTGGTCCCGCGTTCAAGAAGCAGATCCCTTCTCTGGTGCCGCGTCTGAGATTTGCGCTCGAATCTAGTTTGCAAATCATGGAGGAAGCTCAAGAGCAGGCGGCTGAGGTAGACAAGTTTGAGGATCAGGGACAAGATGCCATGGATTTGGATGCAGAGTGGGAGGTCGGCTACTATGCCCTTAACACTTTCACTAAGTTGGTCAAGCAGTTCCCCACAGTGATCAACTCGACCGAGGTCACAACCTTGTGGCCTTTAATCCGTGAGCACATGTTGCACCCTCACGCCTGGGTTCGTCTGTCTGCTACTCGACTGTTTGGTGTGTTCTTTGCCGGCATCGACCCTGCAACTCGATCTCCCCTGGATGGTTCCTCGCCTGACTTGGTTTTGTCGCCAGAGATGTTGAAAGCTGTGGCTCAGAAACTGTGCGAGCAATTGAAGAGTGAGTTCTTGTCCAAGGATCTGGGTGGCCAGATTGTAAAGAACTTATTCTTTATTGCAAAGTGCTTCTATGCCCTCCCTGATGAGCTGGAGATGACTCAGGACAAGCAAGAAGACGAAGAGGACGAAGAAGAAGATGAGGAGGAGGAGGAGGAAGAGGAAGGGGAGGGAGAGGACAAGAAAAACAAGAAGTTGCCAGTCAAGAGATCTTTGTACTGGCTGATCAAGCGTCTGTCCTTCCTTTCGCGTGGAGCAGCCATGAGAAACAACAACAACAAGTCTGTGATTCAACAGACCTGTATCTTCCAAGCCATGGCCGCCATCACCACCCATATCCACACCCAAGAACTCAAGCCCTACTTGATCCCCATCATTGCTCCCATCTACCGTATTGTGAATGATGAGACGGCCAAGGGCGACGAAATTGGTAAGAAACATTTGACATTGAAGGTCCGGAACGAAAACAACTAGGAAGTATTTGAATGATGTATAACTGACATATTTCACTTTTGTATTATTATAGAGGAACTCAAGAAATTGGGGTCCGAGGTGTTGGATTTGGTTCAGAAGCGTGCTGGAACGACGGATTACTTTGCGGCCTACAACAACGTCCGTCAGCATGTTCTGGAGGTTCGTCGAGAGCGTAAGCAGAAGCGGGTCATGCAGGCCATCAACGACCCTGAGGCCCGCGCTCGCAGACGTATCCAGAAGAATGAGATGAAGTCTCGTAAGCGTCAGCTCAAGACCAAGGAGTTTGCCAAGGACAAGGTCCGCCTGACCACCATCAAGAAGCGCAGGGTTGAGTAAGGATCCCTTCCGCCCCTGTTCTTTTTCCTTTTCATTTCTCATTTCTTATCACTTTGTACAACACCATTTCTGCATCCAAAAATAAATAAAACTTTTCGTTTTAATCATCGATCGTTCTGTTGAGCCCTTTTTTTTTGACTAAAAAACACAATTGTTTCTTCGAGTTTTGACCCAAGTCGTTTGACCAAGGCGCCGCTGTTTTATTAAAGGCACATGAGCTAGTATACAAAATATGTTCCAAAGAAACGGTTGGAAGGGAGGAAACGGACATCTTTTTACTCCTTTCTCTTCTTTTTCTTGATCTGGCCTGGCAATGCGTCATCTACGGTTCCTTCACGTTTCACGCTATGACTTCCTTCCAAGCCTGAAAGAGAAGTGGCCGATCCTGCCGCAGAAGAGAGTGCCGAACTCGAATTTGAACCAGGGGCACCCCCTACGGATGCACCGGTTGAAGCTGGGAAGAGGTTTAGGCCGGAAGCGCTGCCTCGCCTGATTTTGACCACCTTCAAGTCGGACTCTAGCTTGTCGACCTGCTTCTTGAGATCCAAGAGAGTCACAATGTTGTTTTGGAGTTGATCCCACTTGGCCATCACATTCACGGTCGGCATGGCTGGCTTGAGTGGTAATCCGAGCTGGACCAAGGTTGCTTGAAGCCGCTGCTGTTTTGTCGAGACGATGGGCGTCATTTTTTGAGAACGCAGATAAGCACCTGGAGTCAACTTTTCCTTCTTGACCTGCACCCCCTGTGGCAAACTCGAAGAGGACCCATCGTTGACAGAGGAATTCGAGAGTCGGCGGTTGTTAGAAGATCCCTTGGCAGCAGAGGTAGCAGCAGCAGCAGCGGCAGCAGCAGCAGCAGCCTCCTCAGCCTGAGTCGAGCCCTTTGGCGGTCTCTTCTTTTTCTTTGTGGATGCTCCAGAAGCCGACGACCCTGAGTGGGCAGGTTTGCTGGAGGAGGGTGAAATGGGGCCGTTGGCACCATTGCTGGCTGGGCTCGAGGACGGGATTGTAATCGAGTTGCTGGGTATAATGATGCCGCTCCCTGGTCCGCCTGCCGCCAACGAACCACCAGGGGTCAATCCTGCAGACGCTGGTCCTCCTGGTCCGTAAATGTCTCTGGTGTTGAGCAATCGAAGCAAATTCTCCCGTTCTCTTGATATCTTTTTCTCGTTCTGATCGATTCGCCTGGCCTCCAGATATAAAGCCTCTTCTTCCTACAATGCCCAAGAACATTAAACAGTGTTTAGGATTTTGTGAGCTCCTCGACAGTGCGAGTTCTTTCCCGTGGAAGACAACATAACCACGTACCTCAATTTGCTCTGGTGTCCTGGTGTTCAAAATCTCAAGGTTCTTCTTTCGTTCAACTTCTCTGGACATATCATAATTCATAGACGATAAAAGGTGTGCCTTCTCCATAGCCTGTGCTCCGTCTGTCATCCTGGTCTTGATCAGTATCCGATTGACGGTATAGTAGCGATTTTTGAGATCCTCCATGGTCCTAGTCTTTGCTGGAGTGAAAGGCACAATATCCGTGGAGGAAGTGGCAGGGGCAGCACTCTCAGAGGTTTCCTGGGGTTTACTGGTAGAGGTATCAGAAGGTGTTGAACCTGCTGGTGTATTTGTCGTTGGCGTGCTCTCAGTTGCAGATTCGGAGGAGATAGCAGATGGTTGCAATAAACTGGGCGATATGGTGTCAGACCCTGTTGGAACACTGGTCACAGTTGAAGTGCTGGTGATGGAAAGAGATGGCCCGTTCTTTCCCACAAACTTGTTTCCATTGTAGTACTGCAGCGCCATTTGATCTACTTCCTGAGGTGGCCACTCATATCGATCTTGAATGACTACCCAACGAAGATCGAATCGTCGACAAAGATCCCACAGATAGTTGGTCTCT
Organism: Entomortierella parvispora; assembly: GCA_963573315.1. NCBI lineage: Eukaryota > Fungi > Mortierellomycota > Mortierellomycetes > Mortierellales > Mortierellaceae > Entomortierella > Entomortierella parvispora. The sequence goes on from OY752145.1 coordinate 821,123, forward strand.
TCCAATGTCCAGTCTGGGTCCTGCAAGTGCGACTTGTATTCCTCTGCAGTGAACTCGTTCAAGTTGATGGCTTTGTTGAATTTGTAAAAGCGATATTCCTCGTTTGGGTCTGAGCGAGTTTTTTCCCAGTGGTGCAAAATCAAATCATCGTCTCTCGACGGGTTGACAAAAGGGCGCCATGTCCTATAGGGATATTCTAGAATCAGTAAAGTGTCATGCCGGGCAAACGTGGGGCATAAACAGGTGAGAAGCTAAGTACCAATTGACAGCCTTTGTGCTGAGATTCAGCTTTGGTTTGTAGGTTGGATTGTTGAATGCGACTGTCGAGACATTGTTTCCGATGAGACCGTATAGCTCGCGACTGATGCCATCTATATTAAGGAAATGCAATTAAGGCAGTTGGTTTGTTTAGAAACAGGTCGGGAAAAGAACAAGGTGCAGATTCCATCCGCTATCATTTACCAGGCTTCTTTTCGGTCTTGTGGACACGCTTGATCTGGTCTGAGGACTTTGAGAGCTGGAAGATCTCGCGGACGTCGTTGCCTGTGGCCATGCCGAGGGGAGAATGTTGCGGTGCGAGGCGGATTCGTAGAGAGAATGAATACGAATGGGCATGGATGGAGGCCTTCTAGTACAGCTGGCATAAAAAAAAACGGTGACGTAACCGACGTTTTTTTTGGCGGCAAAATGTGCCATATGGCGACGGACACTCTCTTTCCACGGACACTACACGTCTGGACTCAAAGAAAAGAAATGGCAAAACGAAAGCCGGAATCCGCAACAGGGATGCATCCCTCCAACCCCTACTTCAACAATCCGCCTGACTTTGCAAGCCTGGCAGACCATTACCCTTCACTCCGACCCTAGTATGTTCAGTCGCGTTTGCTATCTTCATAAATATTGTGTGGCCATCTACCCACCCTGAACTAACTATTCGTCTGCTTGATCTGATAGCGTGTTAGTCAAGACCCCTGAAGAAGACAGTTATGGCAGCTCTGAAGGACAGCTGCGCGGTTCCATCAACTTTCGGGATCCAGAGGCCCTCAGGTAAGCCGATTTACGATGTCAAAAGAAATGGCACTCTCGAACGCGCGACTAACCGACGCGTCGCTTTCAATTCAGGGAGCTCACATATTGTCTTCTGAAACGAGACTTCTCAATCGATCTTGAAATCCCTTTGGATTCCCTTTGTCCAACTGTAGATACCACCGTAATAAAGGCCTGCAATCTGTTGTCATTGACGATGATATTAATACATGTATGTTACTGTTGTTTTAGATCCCAAATCGAATGAACTATATCTGCTGGATCGAGGATCTTTTACAAAACGACTCGAATCGTGTGATTACGGGAATTGATATGTAGGCTTTGGTTTACTTACTCTTGAAACAAGATGGCCCCTCATGATCGTTTCACTCATATCCATCACGCGTAATTAATAGCGGCACTGGTGCCTCTTGTATATACCCCTTGCTCGGCTGCGTCAGGAACAAGAACTGGATGATGATAGGCACAGGTTTGTCCTCATTTTTCTTTTTACTTCGCTTTCGTTCCATCCTAGTCAGATATAATTAAAGGGTTCATCTACGTATGTCGAATACTGAAAGAGTTTTACTTATTGACATCTTTTCGGTGTGTATACAGATATTGACGATAGGTCCATATCATATGCTATCAAGAATGTTAGTAGAAACAATTTGCAGTCTGCCATCACCATCCTAAGGAACCCATCCGATAAAATATTCCCCAATGCACTCTTTGATGACTCATTGAAGCGGTAATAGAAAAAACACTGAGGTGTAATTTGATCCGCTAGCAGGGGATCCACTAACCTCATTCCACCATTTACCTTTCCATATGAAATTAGATACACATTTTGTATGTGTAACCCTCCATTTTACGAGGATGAGCAAGATATACAGGAGTGTGCAGATGCAAAGGACGATCGGCCTTCGGCATTGTGCCTCGGCACTTCCAATGAGATGATCACTGCCGGTGGTGACGCTCAGTTTGTGATGAAAATGGTGGACGAAAGCCTTTTGCTGAAAGCCGGGATACAGTAAGATAATAGGGTTAATGTGAAGGAATGTAGATGGAAGGTTCAAAATCTGATCATTTCTTTTTCAACAGGTGGTATACAAGCATGCTGGGAAAACGTAGCTCGGTCGATAAAGTTGTCGAACATTTGAAAAATAACAAGGTACATGCTCATTTAGTTGGAAGAAATATAAAGTATCCGTAGGTGGAACTGACCCTAGATTTTTTGATAGATTCTCAACTATACCCTCACCACATTTCATCAAGGCAGGACGAATAGGTGGGCTGTCGCCTGGTCATTCGGAGATGAACGAGCTCCTTGGGTATGTTTTGTTCAAGAAACCACGGGCTTTGCCACTTTCTTCATGATCGACTCATCCCAGGTCCAATTATTCTCATAGGCATCCATGCAGCACACCTCAGCCAAGCTGGCAAAGCTATCGGCTCCTAAAACAAAATTATCCTTCGATATCCCTGGAACATCGGTGGAGGTGGCCGTGGATCGGATATGTTCTTTGCTAGATCGACTCACTGTGAAACACTCCTCACCCAAGGTTGGATCTATCATCCTGGCAGAGGTCACCAGAAACACTTGGTCTCGTGCAGCCCGAAGAGCAATTGCTCGATCTGCGAAGGAGTTGCAGGGAAGCGATAACTCCTCTCCAACTAAGATCGAGGCGCCCGTGATATTGGCTGTGGAGGTCAGGATATCACAAAGCGCCAGCTCCAAGGGCTCTCCAACCTCTTCTTTGTTGTCTTCATCGTCATCTGCCCTCAGTGCTGCTTCCGTTGTCGAAATAACCTGGACTTTGGGTCAGGATCGTGATCTCTTCGAATCTTTTTTTCTGCACCTTCGCGCAAAGTTAACAGGCGATAAAAAGTAATCGTGATATATTATACAGGTGTGTGCCTTTACGGTGGCTTCTGTTTCTCTAGTGTTTGACGTTCTCCTTTGCAGCCACCTCCCGGCCAACCCTATGGACAGTCTTCAAAAACAATTCCATGGCGTCCACTGGAACACCAGGCAGGATACCGTGGCCCAAGTTGGCAATATAACGATGGCTACCTCCAAAAGCCCGGACCATCTTTTCCGTCTCGGCCACAATGGCCCTGTCGCCACCCAAAAGCACATTTGGATCCAGATTGCCTTGGAGGGTGACACGTCCTTGAGTAATGGTTTTGGCCAGACTTGGGTCAACGGTCCAATCGACGGACACAACATCGTATCCGCTGTTGGAGAGACTGTCCAGCGCATACCAGGAGCCTTTAGCAAAAATAACCATGGGAACGGCAACCTTCGGACCCAGCTGAGCGTTAACTCGGGTCGCGATCTGCTGAAGGTATGGACGCGAGAACTTCTCAAAGTCGGAAGGACCTAGCTCTCCGCCCCAAGAATCAAAGACCTGAAGCATTTGAGCGCCTGCATGCACTTGGCCTACCAGGAAATCAACACAGACATCCGTGATGCGTTGAAGCAACTGTTGACTTTCGGTTGGGTACAGGAAGAGCCAGGATTTTGCCTTCGAGAGTGTTTTCGAGCCGCCACCTTCAATCATGTACGCCTGTGAAAAAGAATATTTTTTGGATGAACGATTGTTAATGACCGTCAACGAATAGCTACAATATATCGGCGAGAGCCACGTTTGCAAAAACTCACTCACCATCAATGTCCAGGGAGACCCGACAAAGCCAATGAGAGGAACACGTCCGTTGAGGGCATGGCGGGTCATGGTGATGGCATCAAAGACGTACTGAAGCTCTTTGTGAACATCGACCTTGTCCCTGAGCTTGCTCATATCAGAAGGCTGAACCAAAGGTTCTGGGAAGTGAGGACCCTTTCCTGGAATCATCTGAACGTCCATGCCCAGGGACTGGGGGATGACCAGGATATCGGAGAAGATAATGGAGGCGTCCAGCAGTCCATCGTACCGATCGATCGGCTGCAGGGTAACTTTTGTCGCCAGCTCTGGGGTTCTGCATATAGAGAAAAAGTCATGTTCTGCACTCACTTCACGGAATTCTAAAATAAAAACAGCGACGTTTGTCAGTTAGGATAAGGACAGAACGGACCAGAAGATTCAGGCACAAAAGCTCTTTTCCTGCGACCCTGATCAGCCATTCCGAATGAGTGGAAGAGAACAGGGCACAAAAGACATTCATACCAGGAAGGTACCGCCCGGCCTGACGCATTACCCAGACAGGTGCACGCTCAGTCTTCTCTCCCCGGGCAGCTCGGAGGATGAGGTCATTCTGCAATGGAGGGAATGAAGAGTTTGTTGTAGGCGAAGGAGTGGTGCCGAATGAGTGCTGAGATCCAGAGGGCAGAGCCGAAGTGTGGCAGGCAAAGAGGGCGGCTACTAGCGCCAGGCTTGCGCGCACCATTGAAGCTGCTTTGGTTTGGAAGGGGGGCGGATGAAAGGATGAAAGGGAAGGGAAGAAGAAAAAATGCCTTTTTTGATTTTCCCATGGCTTCCTTGAAGGGAAGGTCGCCCTCGGGGCTTTGAAGATGCGCATTTTTTTTTGTCTGGCCTTCAACCTTTATCACAGCCCCTGCATGTGCCCGCTTCCTTAAGATATTCGTTTGCTCGTTGTGCGTGTGAGTGTGAGCACCCATGGAAGATCCTTCCCCCACCCTTCAGAAGTAAATTCGGCTAATCTCCTCGCACGCAATCCAGTTGACAGTTGTCTTCTTCGCTCTTTTATACGCGAGACAAACAACTACTTCTTCATTAGTGCAAATACCAGGGCAATACCAATACCCAGTCCAAGCCCAATGCCTCCAACCACCAAGGCTGGGTCAAGTCCTGCCAGATTAAGCCCACCGTTGTGATTGTCGGTGTCGCTCTTGCCCGGTGTAGCCGCGACCGATTCGTCCTTGACTGGTGCTCTATTTGCAGGAATGTGATCTCCCCTGACACTCGCGACAGTGCTACTTGTGGGGGTAGTGTTTTGAACCAAAACTTGTCCTTTGCTAGAGACAGTGACAGTCAACCGAATCAAGGGCCATTGGTGTCGCATTGCCATCTGCACGGCGTCCACCACGTCAGAGTCCTGCAAGATGAGAACTTGATCGTTTTCCTCATCGCAATAACTGAGCACTAGGTTGCCGGCGTCGTTTGTGTCAACATTTCCGAGCTTCTCCAAGATCCGATCCCGTAGTTCAGTAAATGATGTCGAGCTCGAGGCGAATCGATGGACTTGACCACTCTGTTCCTTAAACTTGAATGTGAATGCAGCAGCAGCCTGATCTAACAATCCCACTCCAAGAGCTGAGCTGAGGCGAACTCCAGAGCCAATTAAACTTGCCCCGAACTGCATCTCTGACGCCGATCCCGGTACTCCACCACCACCCCCTCCAGAACGATATTCAGAAGCGGAAACCTCTGATCCAGTCTCCTCGCGAGTAAAGCTCGATTCCCAAAATTTGTTCCAGACAGGTCCCTCAGATGCAGAAACGCTCTCACCTTGGATGCTATTCATCTGGTTCAGCATAGCAAACGAAACCTGAAGGACATCCACAAGTCCTGCCATTTGATCCTGTTCATCTACCACTGGAAGGTGGAGATAGTGATTTACATGCATCTTTTTAAGGGCCTCCAAAATTGTCATTGTCGAGCGAACTGTATCCGGATGAGGTGTCATCACCCTAATGACTGAGGTACGATCCGGTTCCAGTCCCGCTGCCAAAACTCGGACCACGATATCCTAGGGTGGAAAGAAAAGATCCCATTGCGTGAGATTCGAAATACGTCGATCAATTGTATCATGCTCCCTAGGTTGTACCTTGGTGGTGAAAATTCCTGCAACTCTGCCTTCCTCAGTGATCAAACATGCGGTGGAATGCTGTTGCTTCATGATCCTGGACGCTTCACGGACAGAGGTCTTGGATTGAATCTCTGCCACGCCATGTTGCTGATCCAGGATGGTGTTGAGGTCAGGAGACGCCATCCTTTCTCGCATCTGTGATCATTAGCCCGGAGAGGAAGACTGGTTTAGTTGAACAGCGTGCAAATAAGCTCCAAGTAATTTCAGGAGACTGAGATCAACTTACCGCGTCGACAATATTCTGCAGGTCTGGGTTGGTAGACTGGGACCATTCAGATTGCAGTCCTTGGAATGCATCTGCAATGATCTGTGATGACTGGTGGGCCTTTTCAAGCTTCTCGAGCGCTTCATAGAGGCACTTTGTGATGTCCAGTAGTCCAACAACATCGCCTACAATCATTTATTGGTAAGTTTAGATATTATTAAAAAAGCGCAATTCGACAATGCCCAGAGAGGGGTCGTACTTACCATCGGCATTCAGACAAGGCAGATGTCGAAATCCTCCGTTGACCATTTTGTTTAATGCCTCTGTGGCATTGGTGTCTGTGGTCACACAAAACGGATTCTAAAGAAAACGGGAAAGGACGACCTTCTGTCAGGTGAAAAGATACATTTTCTTCTCTTCTAGTGTTCTTGATTCCGATCGGATTATACCTTTGTCATGACTTGAGAGATGAGGGTGTTGCGGATATCCAATCCCTCTGATACGACTCTGAATGCCAGGTCCTTGTCCGTCATGATACCTAGTGACACAACCACAATACCACAATCGTTGGTTTTTCACGTTTTCTCACGGACACAGAGATTCTAGACCGACCCAGACACTTACCCACAAGATTCGAGTCGCGATCGATCACCAGGACAGCATCAGCCCTACAAAGAGAGATGAGATTAGTTCACTGTTATCGATCGAGGTCTGCGCGGATCCCACTACAACATGCCTCAGCTGCAGCCCCAAAAATGTTTCCTTTCTTGGGTATATGATTTGCTGCGTACCTTTTTGCCGCCATTATTCTGTGAGCGATACCAAAGTGAAGAATTAAACCAGAGAATACGGTCAAAACATGGTCATAGTGCAAAGAACAAAAGACGGCTTTCTTACCTTGCCGCATCGACAATCATTGCGGAATCGAGTAGAGTCAACGCAGTAGAAGGGCTATCATGAAAGACACTCTCATCACTGTCAGACAGGGCTCTCTGGGATCAAAGTTGCGACTCCTTTTTTTTGGGTTGCTCTGTTGCTTTCGCCTTACCGAAGAGATCCCACGGTTCCTTGAACGGGTCGTGTAGACCCATGGGCACGCGTCGAAGGCTTTTTGCGTCCCAGTTCTTGGTCAAGTTTCTTGCGGATAGCATCATCCTTGCGGACCTGTCGCTTCCTCGCCAGTTCAGAGGTAGAAAGACCAGTATCTGCCTGCGACTGTTGCTGGGCAGAGGGCGAAGGAGCACCAGAGTTGCGCTTCATGTTTGGGACTCCAGCGGCAGAGCCGCCACCAACTGTTGACCTTTGGTAGGATGGGGTACCTCTGAGCATAGTGGACTATAGAACAGAAGAGGAAAACTGTGTTGTCCTTTAAAAGAGAGTGTGTGTATGAAGAGAGAGAGGGAAGAGAAAGGGAGAGACAGAGAAAGAGGGCAAAACACTGTTCAGGCGTACGAACAAAGGACCGGGAATAAGTCAGAAGAATGGAGAGGAGTAAAAAAGTGAGTGGGGAAAACTGGCAAAAGAAGAGAGAAAGGAGCGTACAAGCAAACGGGGGAGAGAAGGAGGAAGGTGCAAAGCGACCGTGCGACAGACGGGCTGTCCTCCGTCATGTCAGGCTGTCTTTCCTCTCCTTGCGCAACCACCAGTCAGCCAACAAAAAAGAGTCCTGCCCATGGGTCCGGGCTATTTCGCCGACGTTTTCGAAAGAGACATGGCTTGGTGATAGAGTGAAGATGGGAAGGAGGAAGCAGGAGGAAGCAACCCCTGCACACCCCTGCACACATGGAGGAAACATTGGTGGCGCAAACTGCACGTGATTGTTGTATTAAGGGTGTACCTCCTTTCTGCTCATGTCCCCGTGACGCGCACATCCGGCCGGGTGGCAAGCAGAGTCAAAAAAAAAAAAAAAAAGGGACGCCCTCGTCACCATCATCTCCTGTTGCATGGTGATTGTGATTGATTGATTGATTGATTGATTCCGATCTTGCTTCTTCTTCTTCCTCACCACACCTCTACTCATCCACATCCCTGTATTTTGAATCCACATTCTACTATCCACCCCTCTCTGCCGTCTCCCTTGTCCAACAAGCCAAAGGAAGACATTCACCATGGGGCGCGAGCGCAACTCTTCCCCGTCTCTCCCTCCTTCTTCACCGGCACCTTCTCGCATCCTCCGCACCCTTCGCACACCCCGCTCACCACGACCCAACTATTCCTCCTTCCAGCAGACCACCCCTTCTACGGAAAGAACCATGTCAATTGAAGAGTTCACACCTTCAACACTCCTCTCCAAGGACATGGACATGCTTGGTCTCTCTAGTGGCACACGCCGAACTACCCCAGGCACACCGTCCATCAGAATGGTTGACTCGCGCAAACAGGTCGCCCCCAACTCGAGTCTGCCCTTTGAACGGCTAGGTCTTCTTGCTCGTAACAACAGCCCTCGAGGTAGTAGCCCTTCCTCAGTTCCATATCCGCCGAGGGTCAAAGTTGAAAAGAAACGACACACATCCCGTGCTGCCACGACAACAGCAACGACTGCCGCAACGACCCGCCCAAGGGCACCCCTCTCTTCAAGAGGTCGCCCGGCTTTGATGGCTCGTCCCACTATGGTGTTGGATGAGGAAGAGAATCCTTTCATGACGACGGCGCCAGCTCCAAAGAACCCAACGACAACAGACGTGATGATGGACCCTTTCCAGGAACAAGAAGCACAGCTCGATATAACCATGCTGGACGAAGAGGATCCCTTGAGTGCGTCTCTGATGTGTTCGCCTGGTTCTGAAAAGGAGAACCTCACACCAAGGGTCCTCAACGAGCTCAGCTCCAGTCAAAGAGCAGAAGGAGGCCCCCTTGCTCTGGCCCCTCCTGTGTGCAAGGCAGGTCCCATCACGCGGTCCAGAAGAGCGGCCCTGGGCGCCATTTCCCCTCGTCTTTGGAACACTTATGGACCTGACCCCAGTCTACTTCTCTCCAAGGAAAGCCTCAAGAAGGCGGCCCTGGGGGCCTTTTCAACAAAGACAAAGTCCGACTCTGGCTCCTCTTCCTCAGCCGTTTCGACGTCTGCAAGTTGTAGCAATGACAATACTCAGATTTCGGATGAAGACGCAGCGGCGATTAGGAGGGTTATTGAATGTGAGATTGAACCCCAACGGGTTGCTTTCAACCGACAAGCCCAGAAGCTTGCTGGACAAATCTTTCATTGGCACCAAGGCGAGTACCGACTCGTCGACGAGAAAGAACGCCAGAATTGGCCCAATGAATGGAAGTTTGAGGTCTTCAAGGACCCGGATACCTCGGCCAGCGGTCAACAAGATCCCACAGCAACGATCGCCACGACGACAATAACCTCCTCCTGCACCAAGGACAGCACGGGGTCTGTGCCGAAACGTGCGCGCCATGGCCGGGTGCCTCTCGGAAGCGCGAAAGAGCTATAGGGACTTTTCCCCCACTATTACCCCTTCTTCTACCCCTGACACATTCCCCAGCGTTAGGATTGACCCTCAACGCTTTGTAACAACATATGTACTATCTCAACCTTCATATCCAGAATCGTCAAACTTGCTCAATAACAAACATGTCTGTGTATTCACTTTGAAAAACAAAATGTATTGTCTTTACGGTGCTCTTATCCAAATGCTTTCTAAGGCTGTGGAGCAGCAATCCCTTTCAATTGAGCTACCCATTCAAAAATCCTGAGTTCCTGCTCCACTTGCTTCTCTTCACTCTCCTCGTCTCCAATGGCCAGCATGGAGGGCAAAACTGGTCCTCCAGGAATGAGGATAGAAATCGGTATTGATGGCAAGATGGGAGTCAGTGTTGATTCTTCCTCTTCCTTTTGTTGTGGCCGCTTGTTTTCAAGGAACTCCCGCTGTTGTTGCATCGCCATCAAAAGACCAGCCTCACTCATTCCCAGAGCCTTGATTAATGATCGAATACTTGGTGTGGGCTCAATGGCCAGTGAGCTCAAACAGGTGTTGACGAAATGTCCAAGATCCAGCTCCAGCTGCTTGGCTCCTGAATCTGATAAGCGAGTCAAATAATGGCGTTCCTTTGTGGAAGTTGACCGGCTGTTGCCCCCAAAAGTCGAACCAGAGAGGCCGCTAGGGGAGGAAGGTGCAAGAGTGGGAGAGCCAAAGCGGCTGCGCTGACTTGTGGGTGGCGTCGACGTCGAGGGGGAGGATTTGGCCTGACCCAAATTGGGATCGTATAAACGTTCGATAAGAGTGTGCATCGCTGCGCGCAATAGCGACGTGATCCATCGGTGCATGACTGCAACGTCGTCTTCCTCCTCATAAGTCTGGCCCTCGGGACTCTGTGCTCCTTGAGTCGAAGATCCTGAATCCCGCTCAGATTCTCCAACGCCTCGGCCTTCCCTGTCCTCGTTGGAATTCAATACTGTTTCCTCAACCGCTGTTGCGTCTTCAGACTGTTCGCGATGGTCGAATGGTTTATCTGCATAAGGTAGAGCGTGAATACCGAACCTCAATCCAGCATCTCCTTCATAAGTCTCCAATGTGAGTGGCAATCCAACTACTTGCTTCAGCAGCTCCTCCATGTATTCGCTTGGACCTGATCTGAATCGGAACACATCTGTTCTCGTTCCGCCCAGGGTACTTTGATGAATACGACGAGGTCCCATCAAGTCATCGCTGGGATGCCCTTGTTGCTGGTTGAGCCCCTCAGTCCAGCATGGGAGGAGGGCAACATCAGCCAGGGGTCGCACAAGAGGAATATAGATGGAGTCGAAAATGAATCGTTGGCATAGCTTTGTGAGCTGTACAGCACGCTGGTGACTCTGACGGAAGAGATGATGGGCCTTGGGCTCTAATCCCAAATCTGTCTCCACGGAAAGTCGATCCAGCGTTGAGACGTCCTTACTGATCACGCTGAGATTTGCAGTCATTGCCCCCGACTGTCCTTCAAGGGCCTCAGATATTTTGACCATTTCCAAAATCTCGGACAATCGGTAGCTGTTCAAGTTGGATTGTTGCAGCAATGCAATTGATGCATCGGGCGGCTGCACGGTCAGTTTCAATCCACCTCCGGAGGACGCTTGGTCCGAGTTTGTACCAGAGCTGGTCGCGTCCGACTTGATGAGATGCTCCACTGCACGAAGACTCTTCTTTGTCTTGACATCCAACTGCTCCAGTCGCATGCAAAGCTGGCGACAGAGAACAATGAGTCGAAGTCCCATATGCAACAACCGCTGGTCTTGCTCATTCACATCGTCGTCCCATCCCTCTGAATCTTCAGAATCCTCAGGTGTGGATTGTTTGTTGCCTAAGCTAGAGCTAGGTCGTGAAGTCTGACCATAGTCCTCCTGCCTCTTGACCTCTCCAGAGACACCATCGACTTGTAGTCCAGAGCGCTGTCGACATTCTATCAGAATATCAGTGTATCGGTCCATGATGTCGTTAAAGAATCCATTCAGACAGTCAACTAATCCTGGAGCGCCGAATCCATGGGTCAGTCGTATGCATCGGCCAATTGCACCTTCTGCAAGGTTAAAGGCTATGTTGTTGGTGTTGGTGATAATCTTGACAAGATGGGAGCTGGCTTTGCTGATCTCGCGACTGCTTGCTGCTTTGGATGGGTATGTAGCCATGGCTGGGATGGACGCTGTCAACAGTGCTCGCAAATGTGCGCCTTCCAGCTTGCCATAGTCGCGCTGGTATACCATGAAGGGCTCATATAGAACATAGGCCCATTCGTGTGGATCGTGGATCGAGCCAATATCGAGGCCTCCTTCGTGGCTAAATGAAGATCGCCCAATATGTATGCCTTTGCCATCCTTTTGGCCTGGATCCTGGATAAGAGTTCCGGATCTTGATCGGCCAGGGAAGCTGCCGCTGACTGGACTGTGCTCGCGCAAGTTACCGACCAAAGGCTGAGATACAATCCGCTCCATCCTGACGCCAAACGATTCTGTTGCCACAAAGGCTGCAATCAAGAGTGGCAAACTACCTTCGTCACCTTGGGATCTGGCAACATCTCGCAATGCGGTCTGCATGGTCGGATCAAGATGCGTATAAACATCGTGCACCAAGTTGTGAATGGTCGTGGAAGGGTTGGAAAAGATACTTGTGATCCAAGCAAACTCGTCCTGGAGCATGTTGGAGGCATCCATGTAGAACTTTGGCAGGGCGTTGATGAAATCCTTTGGATCCCCTGTGCTGTGAGAAGTAGGAGCTGGAGCGCCTGTCCGTGGTCCCTGATGGATGTTTTTGAAGAGCTCTTTCCATTGTGAAATCAACGGAGCTCGTCTTTGGGAGATGTAGTATTCCTGGAACTTTTCTTGTCGCCCAATGAGTCCAAAAACGGCAATTAATGATTGACAAGCAACTGTATCCTTTTGCTCCAGGGCCTCTTTCACCTTGCCCATGACTTGTTGTTCCAGTTGATCCTTGAGTACGCGCAAGAGGGCCATACGATCTCCCTCGACATTGGTGTTTTTGTATACAACCAAGGATCTCTCGGCCTCAGATAAACGGGCTGCCGCGCGAGAGAAATCGCCTTTAGCCAAAATTTCTTGAGCCTCTGTCTCGAGGTTCCGCCAGTTTTCGGCCTCTCGAAGGGCAGAGTGAGTAGCCTCCATTCGAGTTTTGACAAGATCCAAGTATTTCAGTCGATCCAGAGCCTGAACCGTATCGGATGATTCCACAGTACCAACATCTGAGCGAACCAGACGAATACCTTCCTGAAGGACCTTTGTTTCCTGGCGAAGTTGATCAAGCTCGTGTGTCAACCGCGGGAGAAGTTTTACGATGTCCTGCGTCGTGGAGGCAAGGGCAGTCGACGTCTGACTGGCCAGTAAATGTAGTTTTGTGAGATGCGATGTGGCATGCTGTGTCAAAAGGCTGGTCTGGCTCTTTGCAGTGGCTGCAGATGTTGCCTGCTGTTGCAGTTGGTTGATTCCTGAGGAACTCAAAGTCGGTGGAGCCCCTACAAGCGAGTCTGCGTCGTCTTGACCCTTTCCATCTACAACAAAAGCTAGTCAGCGTGTGGACGAAATCATTGCTAAATTGACTGCCGTGGTATTTACCGAGAACAGGGTCGAGTGCGGGTGTTTGTAGCAGGTCCAACGAAGCATCCAGTGAAGCATCGATGGATGCAGAGGTTTTGATATCTCCATTCGAAGTCGACGAAGGCGAAGGTCCATTCTTGCTGCTGCTATCTGTATTGCCTCCTTGCTGCTGCTGCAGAGGAACGGCCTCGAGGGCGGCATTGATCCAGGCCTTGACGTCGAATTCAGCAGCTGTGAATGCAGGGTCAATGACAGGGCCTGAGCTCTGGATGGACGCACCAGAAAGCAGCAGAGGCCGGGCCGGAGCAGGCATGGTGAGTCTGTGTAGCGAGGTGGGGAAGGAGAAGGAGGAGGAGAAGGAGGAGGAGGAGGAGATGAAGGGAAAGAACAGAGGGCGCAGGTTGGAGATGATGATGACAACGCGAAGATGCAGATGATGGATGCAAACGCAAAATTATTCGCCCACTCATCGCGTCCAACGTCCCATGTGAAAGCCACCATTCCGCCGTCAACGAGTTCATTCTTGTCTTTCACCTTGCCTTGTCCTTGTCGCCCACGCCTCACAAATGTCTCTCAGCACGCTCGCCATCGGCACTGGCACCGCTGCCGCTTTTCTGATCGCCAGGGCTCTCCTCGCTCAGACCGGATCGACATCAGCACGGAAGAAGCTCATTCCACCCTCGCAGGAGCACGTCGTCATCATCGGCGCGAGCTCTGGCATCGGGTCCGAACTCGCTCGTATCTACGCCCACCGCGGTGCTCATATTGTCATTGTGGCCCGTAGAGAAGCGCTTCTTCAGAAACTGTTGGACGAGCTTGGTCCTGTCGCAGGTGCGATCCATGCCGTCCAGGGCGACGTGACCCTCCCAAACGATGTGCGAAGGATAACTCACGACTCATTGGAGGCGCTTCAGGGAAGAGTCGACACCTTGATACTCTGTGCCGGCATCATCTCTGTGCTTCCCTTTGACGAACTGGCAGGAATATATTCTACTGGATTGGACTCGGTCGCAGTTCCTTCAAAGGCTCAGGAGGCACTCGAAGCCTCGATCAGGATCATGAACGTCAACTACCACGCGCCGCTGAATCTTACGACTCACTTCTTACCCACATTGACAAAGTCTAGCCCCGCAGGAAACATCATTGTCGTTTCGTCCATGGCTGGCAAAGTTGGCGCTCCAACCAGAGCTATCTACTGTGCTAGTAAGCACGCCGCTCAAGGGTTTTTTGAGGCTCTGGGAATGGAAGTGGAGAGGACAGGAGTCCATGTCGGTATCGTTTCTCCAGGAACGGTTGCAACAGACCTTCGCCAGTCTGCAGTGGACCTCCCAAAGGAAAACACCGCGTCGTCACCATCGTCCTCAGAAACCTCACCAGTGTCTAAACCCATTGCAGGAACAAAAAAAGGAGCAATGACAGCTCGAGCATGCGCAGAAGGCATTGTCAGAGGGTCAGACTTACGTCAACATGAGGTGATCATGCCATGGTTCTACCACGTCAGTCTTGTTCTTCAGATTGTGAGTCCAGGCCTTGTGAGATGGCTAGCCAAGAAGAAGTACGGATATTTGTAATTTAGTTGCAATTCACTGTAAATATTTTTGCATTCTTCACGCCATGACCAACATAAATATACCATTGTACAATGTGCCGCATTTTTCTGGATACTCCATGGAATACACTCAAATGACGCCGCCCAGAATCGCCGGTGGACCAAACCCATGAGACTGGGTTGATCTTTACTATCCACATTACCATAAATAATAAAATCAATGTATTATATTTGTAAACAATCGACACGGACGAGCGAGGGCCAGGCTTTCATGCTTTTTTTTTTCTACGTCTTAGCATTCCGCAGCGGATGAACCCTGCATGCTGTTTAGACTACAATCTGCCCGTGGTGGCAAGAATGATCATTGACCGGAGGGAGTCATTATCAGAGAAATAATACTGTAGACTTGGTATTCTCCACCTCCATCAATTGTGTACGACCAAACAGTCCAACGGCTATGCACTCTTTGGTCTGCAGAAAGTACGCCATCGATTTCTTATCGTGCAGGATCTTTACTTCAACCACTGTGAGCAGCTAGTTCACCATTGTCGCGCCGTCTCTCTGTTTTTCTTTTCAGTACGGCGACTAGAACTAGTAGACTATTTGGTCCATTCTCTCGTTGTCCGTGGGGCCATCTGCATGAGCTCTTCTGTGCATACACTACAAAAGAGCTTTGGAAATAAGAAAAGAGAAAGAACCCCCCTCCCCTAGTAAAAATGAGCTCTCTGGATGTGCCCGATGCTTCATCCGTCCTTAACCGTAACGGTCGCCGCATTCTTCATGGTTCATTTGTCTATTATAAATACTCGCCATTTTCCCCGATGCGCACATTCTTCTGTTCCTCTCGACTTCAGCACTTCATACCCAAATCTCCCCTAACTACCTCCAACCTTAATCTCCATGGTGGCCAGAAAAACGTTTATCGGTCTGGTCGTGGTGTTGGTCCAAACCTTGGCTGCCATTAGCGCGGCCCCGTCCAAAACTGCGTCACTACAGGGGCTCGTGGAGCGTCTCCTACCTAAATCATACCACAATGCCTTTGACTTTCAATTGGTGTCAAACATCCCTCCGCCTAGCGCAGACAACAAGTACGATGTGTACCGCGTCTCGAACAAGGACGTCAAGATCGGACCTAGCATCTTGATTGAGGGGACCACCTTGTCAGCCTTGGGTGCAGGTCTCAAGTACTATCTGGACCAAGCTGGCCAAGTCGAGTTGACCTGGTCTGGAAGCCGATTCGACGAGCTACCGCGCGTACCTCCAAAGGTGCCTGATCTGGAATTGGATACCGGCAATGTGGTCACCACTGGACATATTCGTGGAAGTTTTGTTCCTCACAGGTACTACACCAACGTAGTATCGTTCGGCTACCAATTCGTCTTCTGGGACTGGAAACGATGGGAGCGTGAGATCGGTAAGAACAATTGAAACCTATCCGCGCCTTCAAGTCTTGAGCCCATTTTTGACGGCGTCTCTGATAAAAAAACCTTGTGTTGGTGACTTAGATTGGATGGTGCTCAATGCCATCAACATGCTGCCTGCTATGGTTGGTCAGGAGTACGTGTTCCGCCAATTCTTCTACAACCTGAACCTTACGGATGCCGATCTTGACCCCTTCCTGACCGGCCCTGCCTTCATGCCCTGGCAACGTATGGGCAACCTCCAAGGATCTTGGAACCACGAACTCACGCACACTTCTGCCTCCAACGAGCTGGTCTACAAGAACAAATGGATTGACGCTCAGTGGGACTTGCAAAAGTTGATCTTGGCCAGACTGCAGGCCTTTGATATCACAGCTGTCCTTCCTGCCTTCCAAGCTTTCGTCCCCTACAAGCTCGCGTCCAAATATCCCAACAGTGTCTTTGGAAACTCGAGCGATTGGTCGTTTTTCCCCGAGAAATATACCAATGTCACCTACGTCAGTCCCACAGACCCGCTGTTCTCTGACCTGTCGGCACAGTTTTTGGATTTGCAGCAAAAGCTCAATGGAGGCTACACCTCTCACTACTATCTCTTGGACCTTTACAACGAGCTCACACCCGAGTGTGCTACTCCTG
The DNA here is from genome assembly GCA_963573315.1 of Entomortierella parvispora. Taxonomy (NCBI): domain Eukaryota; kingdom Fungi; phylum Mortierellomycota; class Mortierellomycetes; order Mortierellales; family Mortierellaceae; genus Entomortierella; species Entomortierella parvispora. Next base: position 837,823 of record OY752145.1, read on the forward strand.
CATGTTTGAAGGATATTACCACCAGTGTGACCAAGGCTCTGCAGAAGGTGGACAAAGATGCGGTCTGGACGATGCAAGGCTGGTTCTTGCAGAACACAGATATCTGGACCCCCGAGGCCACTCAGGCGTACTTCCAGGGTATCCGCGATGCCAACGGCACTCCGTTTATCTTTGATTTGGCTTCAGACTCTCTTCCCGTCTGGAACACGAACGATGGATTCTATGGATTTGATTTCGGATGGAGTTTGTAAGAGCCGAAGAGAGCCTTTCAGGATAAATATCGAAAACTATAGAAAAACTAACGCTTCTTCTTTGTTAACAGGATCAACAACTACGGAGCCGCCCAGGGTCTGTTCGGAAAGCTTCCCGATCTGTTCACCCTTCCTTTTTCGGCTTACAACCAGTACCCAGGAAACCTCAAGGGCCTGGGAGTCACTGCTGAGGGAATCAACAACAATGAATACCTTTACCAAACCCTTCTGGATTTGCCCTGGCACGATCCCAAGGTCGTCATTGACCAGAACAAACACCTTGAGCTGTTTGTCCGCCGTCGTTATGGCGCCTCAGCAGCCACGCCTTCTGTACAAGACGCGTTCCATAAGTTGAGTAAGACTGTTTGGGACTGCCAGACCGGCCAACCCTCCCAGAGCAAGTCTTATATTGAGAAGTTGCCGAATCTCAACATGACTGACAACGGATGGCTGGGAACCATCTTTTGGTACGACCGATCCACGGTTGTCCACGCTTGGAGCCAGCTTGTCCAAGAGTCTACCCTCCTCTCCAAGAAACATGTAAAAGTCCCCGCAACGTTCAAGTTTGATCTTGTCGACACAACTCGAGAGGTTTTGCTTGCCACGGTCTTCCCTGCTATCCATGAAGCCCTTGTCGAAGGCTACCAGGCGAACGATGTCAAGAAGGTTCAATCTTTTGGTCGTCAACTTGTGTCTTTAATCCATGATGCAGATCGTCTGTTGAACACGCACGAGCTCTTCTCTTTTGGTTCCTGGGTTCAAGCGGCCAGGGACTCTCGTAATCCTCTCCAATCGCGTCAGTCCTCCGATTTCTCGTTGTCGTCATCCGGTCGCAGCAATGCAGGGTACGAACAGTTTTTGGAATCGAATGCCCGTAACATCGTGACATGGTGGGGTCCGGTAGGAACCGGCCCCCCGGGTTCCTTGCCCGATTACGCGTCGAAGCAGTGGGGTGGCTTGATCAACTCTTTCTATTTGCCTCGATGGCAATTGTTCATTCAGCAGCTCGAAAATGCAGCTGCGGCCAAGAAACCATGGGACCGAGATGACTATATTACCAAGAACTTGGCTCGTGAGGCTATATGGCAGGCCCAAATTTGGGGTCGTCAAAAGGGCGAGACCAAGGCCACGAGTGGAGACCCCGTAGAGGTCGTTCGGGAGTTGAGCGCTCGCTGGGGTGGTCTCGCTGTCAAGATTGCTGCCGGAGGAAAGCCTTGAGGGTGGTTCACACGTTTTTTGCTAGATAGAGTCCCGCCTTTTGGACAATAAAAAAGGTGGCTAACAAGTATCCGGTACAGGTTGTGTTGACTAGCGCTGGTCTGGACAAAGTGGCAAAGCAAGGGACGTTAACAATCCACGACGGATGTGCTCCAATTGGTCCCATCTCCAAGGGTCGATTGTCTGTCAGCCGCAGCTTGTTTTGTTGGTTTTTTTACAAAGAGGGGAAGGAACGTTGACAATCTATGAAGGATGTGCTCCAATTGGCCCCATCTCCAAGGGTCAATTGTCTGTGAGCCGCAGCTTTGTTGGTTGTTTATTTTTTTTTAGATAAAAAGAGTCTGGCCTTCTCTTCTCTTCTGTAACTCATCCTCCCTTCGAATCCTACTCTCCCTCACCAACGATAAAGACTTGCTATGAAATCTTACCTTCAAATCCTGAGTACAGGGACCGCAGACTGTCCTCCTTCAGTCGTTCTTCACTTCGACTCGCAACGGTATATGATCAATTGTGGCGAAGGAATCCAGCGACTATGTCTCGAATCAAAGTTCCGGTGCGGGAAACTCAAGACTATTCTGTTGACTCGCAACCATTGGGATTGCATCGGTGGACTGCCAGGTTAGTTAAACTTGAAGAGAGACAAGAGACCAACATCAGAGACTGTCCTTCTCCAATCTAACATCCATGCATCCATTTGCAACCGTGCCTTGAAGGTTTGATCTTGACCGTTTCGGACGTGGGCATCCGAAACTTAAAGCTCATTGGACCCAAGAACATGATTCATTCGATCCTCTCCACAAGGCACTTCATGCATCGACACAGGATGGCAGTCGACGCCCTCGAGTTTGATGACTCTCACGACTCTACCACCTGCCAACAATACGACGATGAAAATCTCCGGATCACCGCAGTCTTGATCCATCCTCTTGATAAATCACAAACGGATGCGCTGCCACTGGATCAACAAGAGGAGATGAGCAACGACTCATACAGGAAGGATGCCCTTTCGACCATGTTCAATATGAACCACTACGCGTTTGTCCTAGAGCGACTCCGAGCTCTTAAGGTCCAAGCCACAGCGGTCAAGGAGTCTGTTTCACAGTCAAAAGAAAACGCTGTAAACAAAATTGACTTGGGAAAAGACGGCAGTGATATCGACAGTGATGCTGGACTCGACGAGATAGAGGTTGCTGCTCGTGCTATTTCTTTGGAAGCGATCCAAAAGATGAATACAATTCGTAACGCGAACCTTCCGGAGACGAACCCCAATCCTGTGGCGATTAGTTACATCTGCCAGACCCCGGACTATGCTGGCAAGTTCGATAAGAAGGCGGCCATGGATCTCGGCGTAAAACCAGGTGCGGTCTTTCGAGACCTAGTCAACGGAAAATCAGTTCTTGCTGCCGATGGCGTGACCTGGGTTCATCCACACCAGGTCATTCAAGGGTCTCGTCCTGGACGTGTCTTTGCTGTGGTCGACTGCCCTTCAGTCGATTACATCCCGAACCTGGCCCTGGCTCCAGCTTTTCAAAAGTACTCTGGAGACTCTGGTTCTGGTTCCGTGGCATGCATTGTTCATCTTGCGGATCAAACCGTGATCACGAATCCGCTGTACCAGGACTGGATGAGGAAATTCGGGCAGGACACACAGCACATTGTGGTTCACGCAAACTATTGTGGACAAGGGATCGTGTGGAGAGGACAAGCGCAAAGCAGCTATAGGTTATCAAAGTTGAGCAATCAGATCTTTCCACTGCCGTACTACGAGAATGAACCGACCTACAAGCTGGAAGACTGCGGAAACAATATCACTGCTGCAGAACCATCTTTAATATTCACATTAGACCCGGAGACGAAATTTGATCGTTCAGAGATTCTGCCTCCACTCGAGGTCATCCAGGATGGACATGCATCGTTAGCCACCAGCAAGTTGCCTTTCTTGCGCGACTATTATCAGCTGGCAGATCAAGCAAAAGAGTCCATTTTGAATGAGATACTTCTGGAGGAAGACATGGCTGGCTCTATTCCAGGGAAGGATGTGGTCATGACTTCTCTCGGCACTGGCTCTTCTCATCCTTCCAAATATCGCAATGGTAATTGCTCAGTTGGCCTTGTCATGCCCTCTTTGTCTTTTCCCCCTGACTAACGAAGTGTGTATGAATAGTGAGCGCCACTTTGGTGTCTGTGCCTGGTCATGGAGCAATTCTACTCGACGCGGGCGAAGGAACATATGGCCAGATGTTTAGACATTTCGGAAAAGATGAAGTACGCAATCAGATTAGGGACTTGAAGATGATTTTCATATCTCACCTCCATGCCGACCATCACCTGGGCATTGTAACAATTATTGATCAGTGGTACAAGGTACAAGTAGTTTGACACGCGATTGCCCTAACCTATTCAAACGAAACATGTTACCCGGACGCGTCTAATATCATCGCTTCTTCTCGTTCCCCTTCATCAGATGCAGGATCTCCACTCAACCCAACCTCTCTATCTCATTGCTCCAAATTGGTTCCACAACTTTCTCCACGAGCTGTCTGTGGTACAACCCTTTGGATACGATCGCGTCACGTTTATCAGTTCACATGAACTTCTCCTCCCTGGACCAACAGTTCCAAATGAGCACAGCAACCATAATTTTTCTGTTGACGCGGACACTTTGTTGCCTCAACACTGCACTTCGACGCACTCAGGTCTTGAGGGGCTCTTCAAAGTCTCTGGAATAAGTGACATCTGTACGGCAGAAGTGATTCACTGCCCGGACTCGTATGGGATTAGCATTACTCACCAGGATGGATGGAAAGTGGTCTATTCTGGAGATACACGCCCAGCTGAGTCTCTGACTCGAGCTAGTCAGAAGACGCCTGTCCCTGTTTCGGTTCTGTTACATGAAGCAACGTTCGAAAACGACCTGCAAGAGGATGCGATCAAGAAATGTCACTCAACCACCAAGGAAGCCATAGAGATGGGCCGACAAATGGGTGCTAGGTCTACGCTCTTGACCCACTTCAGTCAACGGTACCCGAAAATCCCCCAGTTGGGAGAAGAAGGGGAGGTGGACGAGGTGGGAATTTGCTTTGATTTGATGAGTGTGAGACTCGATCAGATATGGATGCTTCCCAGGTTCATTCCTGCGCTTGGGGTCCTCTATTCAGCTCAGAGCGAGATCGCCGAGGAGGGAATAGACAACAACCCGCATAGTTTGTTGTCTTGATTAATAAACTGTTGATACAAAAAGTGGCCATCCTCATCTTTTCCAGTATCTATAGGTGAGAGAGAGCAGGTTGAATGGAAGCATACAATGAACACTGAAGCACACCTCAACAACACGACCCTCTTCTATCGAATTTCAGGCGCGAGTGGCATATCGTGCGAAAACGAAGAAACAAAGAGTGAAGGGCGACGCCTGGGCAGAGCGGCCAGAGAAAAAACTTAGCAAAAGGTGCCTTGAGCTCTGTGGCCACCCCTGCCACTTGGACGGATGGGTCTAGACGAAGCTGAAGGGATGATGCACCCTCTGAGGAAGGAAGACAGTCCATCCGGCGGTCGGTTCGGTCTGTCTGTGCGTGTGTCGATCGCGGTGGGCGATGGCGCGAGGACGCGTGAAAGGGGCAGGCGGCGCCCTCTTTCTGGTGGCTGAGCAGTCTCTCTGCACTAAAATGTTTTCTTTTTTTTCCCTTCATTTTTGGTGGCAACGGCCTGTCCTTGTCTCCTCTGGGTTCTTTTCCCTTTTCCCTTTGCACGCAAGAACCCCTGTTTGTTGGTCCTTTCACTTCTACTTCTTTCTTTATTTCATTTCTTGCGCCTCCTCGCATCTCGTCATTTGGCAACTCATCTCAGCCGCAGGCAGCAGCACATAGACACATCAATCTCCTCCTCTTCTTCCTCTTCCTCTTCCCATCCATCCTTCCATCCTTTGCTGCTTTAGCGCAAATCAATTCACACCCTCGCTCATTCTTTAACTTGTACTAAAGCATACACAATGTCTCGTGGAGGTCGCGGCGGTGGACGCGGAGGAGGACGTGGTGGAGCTCCCGGCATCCCCATGTTTGGACCTGACGCTATTCAAGCTACCTTCACTAACCCCGGTGATACCTATCCCGTAATGATGCCATTTAATTATTGCTTCTCTCTCGTCATGTTTTGCTTGTGCCGACCAGACTCATGAGCGTCAAAGCAAAAGGAGACTGACATCTGACATTTCTATGACGATCGATACGTGTTTATGGTATGATGAATAGGATATCATCGTACCCTCAGCAGCAAAGCTGACGACAGAGGAAAAGACTATGCATCTGGCTATGCTCGACTTGAAGAGCACGTTATATTCAAGTCCCTATTACTTGACGGAACCCAGGAAGCCAAGTGGTAATATGATAGAATATCATACAGATATCTGCGATGCACTCGTTTAGTTATCAGGAGCCTCAGACATCGAACAAAGGACTACAGGAACATAACAGGAAGATGTGGATCCGTTCATCAATCGTATTGTATCGTCAGGAAGTAATCGACACTGTTTCGGACTTCAATGAACAATGGGAGACCATGATGACAAGTCAGGAGAGATCCATGTCGGTTTTGCAAAGGAAATACGATGAGGGAATTTGGGACAAGAAAACGAATCACGCCTGTCCCGTGTGATTCGTTAAGGAAACCACAAGGCGGCCTAGCCTAACCCTTTTGCCCTATTGCAAATTTTGAATTATTAGCCATTGTGAGATATACGGATAGATACCATCAGGACCATGCTGCGACCAGAGCAAAACTCGATACCATCAAAGCTAGTATGTTATTATTCTTTGCAATTGCACACGTCTTTAATCGGAATTACAATGTTCTCTCACTCTGAGGTCTGACGATATCTCTCTGGTTGGCGTGGATTATAGACAAAGCATTCTTCCCTGAAGAGCTGCATTCCATTCTGGATCCCAAGGCTGTCAAGAGTACGCGATCTTTTTTCATCTTTTTCTGGATCTTTACCGTGCACACTAGCTGGATGTACGCGGTACTGACCTTTGACCGTCCATACACTTTTTGATGTGATAGACCGCAAGGTTATCAAGCGGACTGTGGATCTGGACAAGATTAACGACAACGAGGACGAAGAGGAAATCGAAATTGATCCAGAGACCGGACTTCCTGTCAAGAAAGTCGTAAGTGCCGATATCTTGATTATACTCACATGTTTTTGTATTTTTTTTCATTGTTGTTTGAAGAACGTGGGTACATGTAGAGGGGATTCTGAAATTAAGGTCGTCTCACACCTCTCTGCTTTTCATTCCACGACTTTTAGGGAGATGGCGACGAGGTTATGGATGAAGAAGAGCTTGAGGACGATGATGATGACGATGATAACGATTATGGTCACGACCATTTCGATAACGGAGAAGGCGATGATGATGACGGTGATGATGACGGCAATGGAGATTACAACTAAAGAGAGATATTCACATCTGCCTGGCTGCTATTATTATCCCATTTGTTTTTCTTTGCATCACACTTTACCACAATCCAAACCCTTCCGCATCATATCATATTCATAAAGTCAAGACTCCTTTTTTTTAATTTGGTTTTATTACTTTGCTGTCCATCACGTTGATGACGATGACTGAATGGAGAGCTGAACTAGCTTGCCGAGTCCCTGTTCTCCGTCAGAGAGTTTTCCTCGAGCAAGTTGAGCCTGTCCTCCACCTTTGCCTCCTCCTGCCTTTTCCATGATCGCCTTAAGCACCTTCCCGGCATGCAAGGTCGGGAACTGTTTTTGGTCCAAGGCTACGATCATATTCTCCTTCCAGACCAAGATATGAACCGCGTTTGGCTCCTGCTCCTTCAAAAAGTTGGCCTTTTTGGAAAAGTAATCCTGGTCCTGAATGTCCTCATCGAGCTCGTGGATTTGAACCGGCACTGGATCTGTTGCCAGTCCCCCCAAGGCTCCCTTCTGAACCGGTGAAGCGGCTGGAGACTTGACCATCTTTTCAAGGAGGCGACTGTACTGTCGAGAGAGATCCGTAACTTGATCTTTTATCTTGTTCACTTTCAAATCCAGGCCATTGCCTGCACTGGTGGTGTAGGCTTTCAAATCCTGGTTCAAACGAGTCACCATCCTGTCCTGCTCGATCAAGAATTGGGATGCTGATTTTCCAACAGCTGCCTCTATTCTGCGCGTGCCTATGGTGTCAATGGCTTAGCTGTAAGTAATTTGCAGTTTCAAAACGAAAGCATCTTTCTCTCATATATCTGCCTGATAAAGTACCTGCAGCAACAGATCCCTCGGACAAAATCTTGAAGGGATAGATCTTTGACAAATCCTCCACGTGTGTACCTCCACACAGCTCCATCGACACTTTTGGAAACTAAAGCGATAATAATCGATTGAAGGCAGTTTTCCAGTCATGAATAATCTGAGGAAACAATACGCGGTGTACGTCAAGTATGGCATGCACCCAATTTTCGTTCTGCACTAATTCAATCTTACATCAACTACGCGGACAACATCGCCGTATTTCTCAGAGAAAACCGCTATTGATCCCATATCGATGGCCTTCTGCAACGTGTGTTCCTAAAACAGACAAGTAGCTCCACATTAGCCTTTTTTTTCTTTAATGAGGCCGCTGTTATTATTAGAATAACACAGGTAACCGTTACCTGGATGACGGGCTGTACACTTTGCAAAGCGATGGTATTAATCCAGTCCTCGATCTCGTGGATTTGGCTCTGGCTGATTGGCTTGCCATGCGTAAAGTCAAAACGAAGACGCTCAGGCTCGACCAAGGAACCTACAAATGACAAATATATGAGCGCGAGTGAGTACAATTGATTTGAGAGAGGGAAAGCACGATCAAATCGAGCATGGCGGTTTCCTCTTCTTACCAGCCTGCATGATGGGCTTGCCAAGAGTCTTTCTCAAAGCGGCATTTAGCATATGAGTGGCACTGTGATGAGCTGCCACGCCTTCTCTTCTCTTTGTGTCGACGAAAGTGGTAAGTTGGAACCCCTTGTGCAGACACAATAGGTCCTCCTCTGCAATTGACGCCTGCTCAGTAGATGCTGGCTGGATCCTGATGGCCAATCCACGCTCATAGGGCGAGAAAACATCGACAACTTTCCATTCGCTTCCATTCGCCAATCTTACGAATCCAGTGTCCGGACTCTGTCCACCTCCGAGACCATAAAAGGGGCAGGGCTCGATAGACAAGATCATATCTCCCGTACCGTCGTCCGTACTTTGAGCTGCTAAGACTGTGGATGATTGTCCAGTCAAATTCTCACGATTATATCCAGAGAAGGTTGGAAACACTCCTTGCTCCTTCCACTCCGCTGCCTTGGCATGAACAAGACTTGAGGTTGACTTCCATGATGCTCGGCCTTGCTCTTGTTGTTTTTGCTTCAATTGCTCGACCTTGACAAGATCTACCGTCCACCCTCGCTCCTCTGCAATCAAAACTGTCAGATCCAGAGGGAATCCAAAGGTGTCGTAGAGTTTGAATGCAATTTCTGCAGGTACTTGTTTTGAGTCTGCGAGGTCTTTTTGCTTGAAGACAGGCTCGAGAAGAGCCAACCCTTTTGACAGGGTGCTCATAAAGATCTCTTCTTCCTGATGGATAACGCCTTTGATAGAATCCTGGCGTTCAGTCAGCTCAGGGTAAGAGCCATCCTTGAACGACTCCAACAGGTATCCATAAAGATCACTCATGAAAGGCTCTATTTCAAGCAATGAAAGGACGTTCAGTAAAAAAAAGATTGACGGCCAGAGAGACGACTACTTTTTTGACCCCGCCGTAACTTACTGGTAAAGCCCAACTGATTTCCAGATCGCAGCGCTCGTCGGATAATTCTCCTGAGCACATAACCGCGACCCACGTTACTAGAGTAGAGCAAAGGAAAAAATGATGAATATCTCGCTTCTCGTTACATATTCCCATACTTGGGCAGACAGCGTACCTTGGGATAACCCCATCTGCAATCAAGAAACTCATTGCACGCAAATGATCGACAATAATCTTTTTGTGTGGCGTGGCATTGATGTCTCGCGATGACTATTATGATTGGAATGATGTTGTCAGGAGTGATCAAAATGGACACTGGGTAATTATTTGAGGTTATGTCTGTCGACAGCCAATAAGGGCTTACCTCGATGCCAGCATCGGTCATGTTCTTGTGCAGCCCTTCAAAAAGTGGCCCAAAAACGTCCGTCTCATAATTGTTTTCCTTGCTCTGGAGCACGGAGGCCAATCTTTCCAGTCCCATACCAGTATCTACGCAGACAATGGGCAGGTTCTCGAGTTGCCCCTGGTCATTTCGGTAGTGTTGCATAAAGACCAAATTCCAGATCTCGAGCCATCGATCCTCGCCCAGGTCATCATTTCGAGTGTCCCAAAAGATTTCTGTGCATGGACCACAAGGCCCCGCACCTTCTCCCATTGTCCAAAAATTATCCTTTTCATCGCATCGGATGATCTTTTCCTCTGGAATTCCTTCCTGATTCTTCCATAGATCGTACGACTCTTGGTCAGAAGCCAAAACGCTATGTAAGAAACAGGCAACAGTCAGACAAAAAGAACAAATCTAGGTATCCCAGGTCGTACACCAATTGAACAAAACGCGCTATCGGAAGAGAATCTTACGTAACACGAAGTCGATCCTTGGGAAGTTGGATGACTTCTGTCAAAAACCGCCAGGCCATCTGGATCGCCGCTGCTTTGGAATACTGCCCAAAGGAGAAATTTCCGAGCATTTCAAAGAAGGTGTGGTGTCGAGGCGTGTATCCAACGTTGTCCAGATCATTGTGCTTTCCTAAGGACCAGATAGCAATCGATTATCGTTGGCGGATGAAGACTCCTGATGTATACTTGCTGATCCTTCTAGGAAGTGGTTTGTTGTTCAGTCCCTCGTTGCCCTTACCTCCTGCACGCATGCACTTTTGGATCGAGGTGGCCTGCTTGAATGGCGCCACTGCAGGATTGCGGAAGTATTCCTTGAACTGAACCATTCCTGTGCGCACCCAGAATCAGCAATAGAGAAGGCAAACAGTCAGCTCCGTCCTTCTGGCCCTATTTCATGTGATTTCGCGACGCGCCCTGGAACGACTCTGTCGCTTCAGCTAGTAGTCCATCTTTACCAGCATTCGTAAACATCAATGACTTGTCATTGTGAGGGATCAGGCTCGAGCTTTTGACGGCGACATGTCCATGCTCCTTGACAAAGAACTCTGTAAATTCTTTCCTCAGCTCTGGTGTTGTCATTTGACGCATGTGTCTTCGCTGAATCCACGATGCTTCGCGGAACATGGCCAAAGATCGTGGCAAGCGGACGTTGGACATGAGGCTAATCGTTCTGCTGGTTGAGACTGTCCTCAGCTGTGCTCCCGGTCCCTTTGTCTGCGCTGCAGTTCGCAGACATGTATCCAGGCTCCACCGACAAGCGAGCATCCTTGAAGTGATGAGTGAATGGAGAGGAGGAGAATGACGGGCTGATCAGTCGGGAATTTTTCCCTTTTCTTTCCTCGGTGCATGCAAGTCACGGGATCGTAGATGACGCGCCGTAATCCTTTTTTTTTTTTTGTTTTTCAAAACCAACCCATCCCCACGGGTAGCTTTTGTAATCTCGCAAGGTTCCGTTGCATGACTGGTACTCTTTCTATCACCAGTTGGATCCTTGAGGCCATCTTGGTCATTCGTATTCAATTAAAAATTATTAATATACAGTGTATATTTATTGTGCGGAAATGAGTTAAAAGTACAATGGAAAGGTCGGAAAGGTGTTCAGCCTTCTTTTTGGGAGGGAGGCAGGAGAACAGGCTAACGTTTAAGCCTTGAGTTCCTCCTTGCCATCGAACTTGCGCATGTCGTGCTCAGCAGCCTCCTCGTCAGAGTGATCCTTGATACGCAAGGAGAGGAAGAGAGCACCGGGCAAGGAAGCGACCAGGAGGGCAAAGCAAATGATCAACTCGGTCATGAAAGGGGTACCGACGGCGTTGATTCTCCAGGCAATGGCGGCACCACAGGACTGGATGCACTTGTAGAAACCGGCGTAGCGGGACAAGACGGTGACATCGTTGGAGAGGGCACCCATCAACCAGTAGCAGTAAGTCTGCCAAGCGGCATCGTTCAAACCGTAGAACATGTACAAGAACAAAGGTCCGACATAAGAAGCACCCTCGCTGAAATCGTGCTTGGTAAAGACATCATGAATCGTGTACTGCTTTTGGAAGAAGATGCCTCCGATCCAGGTGGCAACAAAGCAGGCGGTAATGATCATCAAGCCCCAGAGGGAGCGGGTCTTGCGGTTAACACCCTGGTAGTCGAGAACGCGGGCAAAGGACCAGGAGCCTCCGATCTGGGCGAACCAGTAGAAAATGTTGTTCAAGGACTGGGTACGGATGGAGAAGTAGGCACCGTTGACAGTCGAGAACTGGTAAGAGTAGAACCAGTTGGAGGACAAGAACATGGGGATGAGGACGAGCATGCGCCAGTCCAAGAACAGCTTCATGATGGCAATGAGCTCACCAGTCCAAGTGGGGAACTGCTGGATCTGGATCTTGTCGCCGTTGGAGTGGGAGACGGCCTGAGGAGGGCAAAGGGACAAGGCGATCAAGGTACCGATGGCCATGAGGACGATGAAGACAATGTAGGTAGGGTCACCCAAGTTCTGGACCTCCTTGACGTTGAAGTTGATGGCAAAGGCGATGACGGATCCGAGGACTGCACCAGCGTTGAAGATGGCCCAGAAATAACCGATGTACTTGCCCTTGTCCTTCTCACGAGGGTAGGCCATCATGATGGCACCCTGGGCAGTCCAGAGCATACCAGCACCTACACCGAGGAGACCACCAGCGGCAATGGTGAAGGCACCGTTCTTGGTGTGGTTGTAACAGAGGAGAGAACCGGCATAGAGAACATAGGTAGCGCAACCGAGGAAGATGGTCCACTTGGGTCCGAGCTTGTTGTGGATGGCTCCGGCGAGAAGACCGAAGACGGCGAAACAGGTATAAAGGGCAACGTTGGCGTTCTGGCCGACCTTGGAGTCAATCTGACCACCACCGCCGAGGGAGTTCAAGGCGTTGAACATACCGGGGCAGCAGAAGCAGATAAAGCCGACAGCGATGACCTGGGCCAGAGGAGAGTTCCAGCGGAAACGACCCATGGTGAAAAGATGGATAGAGTGGAGGGGTGAAGGAGTAGAGAGAGGGGGAGGGGGAGGGGTGAAGGAGTAGAGAGAGGGGGAGGGGGAGGGATGGAAAGGATCAAAAGAGATGGAGATCCAAACAGTGGGAGATGATCGTCTTTTATAGCACCCATCCCCCTACCTGACTGACTGATGGTACCTGAACCCTAGTGGTGACCAAAGACTGAACCTGTTTTGGAAGCAAGTAAACAAGTACATGTAAACGGAGGAGAACAAGTGGTGTCTCTCAGCGGATTGAATAGGTATCGAGTACTGATTTTCTTGTAGGTCAACTCGGTCAAACAGGCCAGTGCCAGTCGGTAGAAACGTCTAATGGAAACAAGGGTTGCAAGGCTAAAAAAGGACTTGTTTGCCACGGAGGTCGAGACTCGAGCGAGTGGAGAAGGCCAACAGTCGAAAGTGGGGCAGAAACGAACAGGCGTAATGAACAGGGGACTGACTACTCTGAATGAATGGGCGCCGAAGAGGAATGGCCGAGGTGAAACAAACAGCAATTGGCCGCCTTTCAACTTGCCTCTTTCCGCTTGCCTACTTCCTCTGCTGCCGAGGATCAATGAATCAAAGAATATGTAAACAAAGTGGGCCATGTTCGTAACGGAAGTTTATCTTGTGCAACCGTTTTGCACCTTAGATCTTAAACTCCATGTATCATACTGTCATACCATATCTTCATACATGAATACGGAATACCTGCATGAGGGTTGCAGTGCTGCATCAGCATCACGCCGAACAAGTGAATTGGCCACAGAGGCTCGCTACTTTCCTTTCCTGTTTCCTCGGACCACATCAGCGAGGGTGGGTCACGCATGCTTGTCTCTGAGGAACGACTGGAAGGGGCAATCGCACTCTCACGGGACCGGGCCAGCACTTCTCCTCTTTGTTCTGATTCAGAGATGAACACCCTGCGCCAACATCAGCGCTCATGTTTCGGCCAGAGATTTCAATGACCGCCTGATGCTCGCTTTTCTGTGGAGGTCTCACACCTTGTCTCTCTTTATCTTGTCCAATCTTGAATCTTGATCTATGGAAGGCCTCTCAGAATCAATGTCCGCCTCAAGGGCCCACGGATTCCCAAGGCGGGGTTGGCTACGTGTATGTACCCCTCGTTGCAGTAAATGGCTCGGAGTGGCCAAGAATCTCAGGAAGAATCGAAAAATCCAACAGCACGAACAAAATCCATGCAGAAATGCAGACAAGGCCCTCTTCCTTTCGTTCCAGGCCGTGAACACTCTCTCTGCGGAAGGGCAACTTGTAGACGCTCTTCGTTGAAGTGAAAACCTGAGCAAGTTGATAATCGAGGTCCGCCCTCTTTCAATTTGCCTTTGTTTCCCAGATGCATGCCGCCGCTTCCGTGTTCTGACAGCATCCACGATCAGGGTACATACTGTGGACTACTCGATGCACCAAAAATGCACGTTGTTCCCCCACAAAAAGGGAACTTCCGAAGGTCCAAGGAGTTCGAATATTTTCGTTTAGTTTTGTGGACCTGGGTCTCATGGGTTTGACTTGTATGTTTGACTTGAAGCCACTGGACTTTGAACTCCAGTTACAGACCCGCTTTTTTCTTTCTTCCTCTTCATCCTCTGCATCTCCGACAACAATGATCTGTGGGCACTTTCCCTTTCGTCTCCATTTCTTTAATTTTTTCTGTTTCCGACGTTCGGCAACGAGGACAAAGACCATTAAACAACAAATCGAATTAAAAAAGATGAGAGAAACCAGCAGGACTAACCAGTAGGATAGACGAATGTCTAGATAGACATGTGCAGCCCTGCAGGAGAGAGCGATATCAACGCGTGAGCACAATGGCATTTTAATCTGGTGCAACAGTCGTACCTCACTTCATCTTATCAATTCTTTTTTTGGGAGGCGGAAGAGTGAGCCTGCCTGCCACATGAAAGATTGTACGTCGTACAGACAGGAACTTGAAAATACTGACCAACAGAACGAATTCGTTTCCTTTGACTTGCCCTACCCTTCCTTCCTCCTTCTTTCCTTCGGCATTTTCATTTTATCGTTGGTAACCAGCACTATTTTACTCGTTGGAAAGCGGCTTCGAACACAAAAACGATGAGATTGCGAAGAGAACAGTCAAGGGTAGGATTTTGGAGGGACAGAAGCCACAATTGAGGTCGTCGCAAGCGTAAGTCGCCTAAGGTTTCATTCGAACTCGACGACAAAGGCTGGATGATGAAAAGCAAGAGGCACAAACGCAAAGGAGGATCCTGGAGAACACTGCATCACAAAACACTGAGAATGGGACAGACAGAGATTGGTGGCAAAATTGGTGATAAATAAATGACATTGGCGAATGCTAAAATGAATTTATTGGTGGGCTATGATGGCAGAAGTAGAAGACTGCAGCAGTTTCTACTCGGTTTTGGGCTTGGTGGCCTCGTCAACTTTGATGGCAAGGCCGCCTGGGACGGGCATAACAAAAGGAGCAGGACGGAGAGGGGTATCGGGCATAGGAGGCAACAAAGCAGCAGCGCCCTGTCTTGCCAACTGAATCATAACGGCACTGAGAGAAATAGAAAATAGACGATCAGTTTGTATCCAAGCGCAAGTATTATGAGAATTCAAAAAGGTAAAACATATGACATACTCCATAATGACAAGAGCTGCCATGGCTTCAACAATGGGCGTAGCTCTTGGGACAACACATGGATCATGGCGACCACGAGTTGCCAAGACTCCATCCACGCCATTGTAGCTCGTAGTCTTTTGCTCCTGACTGATTGTTGCTGGAGACTTGAATCCAATGCGAAAGTAGATGTTCTCACCGTTAGAGATGCCTCCCTGTACAGATCGTATAATAATAAAAAGTATGGTTTTTTTTGTCAGTGTGTGTAATCCCGAGCAGAAGCACAAGTCCGGACCTGAGATGCACCTTACCTGAATACCGCCAGAAAAGTTGGTCTTGGTACCCAAGACCTTTTGTCCTTTACGACCAACCTTCTGAACCCAAGCGTCATTGTGCAGGTGTCCAGGAACCTGCGTACCTCCGAATCCTGATCCGACTTCAAAAGCTTTGGTGGCGGGGATCGACAACATGGCGTGAGCCAACTTGGCCTCCAACTTGTCGAAGCAAGGTTCACCCAAACCTGTGGGCACGTTACGAATGACACAGGTGACAGTTCCTCCGATAGAGTCGTTGGCCTCCTTGGCTTCAATGATACGCTGGAACGGCAAAGAAAGCAATTCATCGTACAATCAGTACTCCGGTTGATCAGATATCTAAATCAAGGCCAGTGCAGCTCTCGTTTTCACGATTAATTTTCTATGACTCTTAGTTCCATTTAGGTTTCTTACCTGGGTCATCTTCTTCGACATTTCCTTGTCGGGGCAGCGGGTAGCCTCTATGTCCACCATCTCTCTGGTCACGGTGCTCAATAGTTCGACAAACTCCTCAGATGGAACACCAGTCTCACTTTGCTCTTCAATGAAGGGCATGGCAACTTTTCCGACAGAGGACACAAAAGCAACAATCTCGGTGCCATAAGCCTCTTTGAGGAACTTTTCAGCAACAGCTCCAGCAGCGACGCGACCTTCAAAAGGCAAATAGTAAAAGCGTTAGATGTGTGTCTTGGTAAAACACTCTGTGAATACAGATATCATCTCCCATTCAAGATAATCCTGCATTTCGCAACTAACCAATGGTCTCGCGGGCACTGGCACGTCCGCCTCCAGACGAGGCCTTCAATCCGTACTTGAGCAAGTAGGTCCAGTCAGCGTGGGAGGGACGTGGGTAGAGGTCAGTCTCAGTGTAATCATGGGGACGTTGATCCTGGTTGGGTACAGTCAATCCGATGGGTGTTCCGAGCGTATGTCCAAATTCTGTGCCAGAAAGAATGGTAACTCGGTCCTTTTCATCGCGCTATCAGGGGTGATTAAAGAGAAGGAAGTGAGGTCAGCTTCCTGTACGTGCGGTCAAAAGATATCTCGGCTCTGCAGCTGTCCTGATGTATTACAGGAGTGGTGAGATTGCTTTGGCCGGGACGTCTGCGCGTGAGCTGAGGTTGGATATCGTCCTCGGTCAAGGCTAGACCTGGGGGGCATCCGTCAATGATGCATCCAACGCCTTTGCAGTGCGACTCTCCAAAGGTCGTGACGCGAAAGTGGGTGCCGAAGGTAGACATGGTTCGGTGTGTTCTTGGGCAGAGGTTTTTTTGGAAGGAGGAAGAAAGAAGGAAAGGGGCAGATCGGGAATTAGGGATGAAGAAAAGGAAAAAGGAATGCAATGAGTCAGTGCAAGAGTCTGTGAGACAAAAGCAAGAGGACTCACACAGAACCGACACTCAGCGATACGTCCAGGACAGTCACTCTATCTGGCAAGGCGGTGAATCATAGCGCCACCAAATCAGATTTTTACGAGATAAAAAATAAAATAAAACGGGCTTTCGTCGGTCAGCTGGTGCCCCACCCATTCATTCACCAGCAGTTTGGTGTGCTGGTGGACCGCTTCGCGCTTGGCCCCTTGCAGCTTGGCTGTTGTCTGTTTGGTTGCGCTGCAACGCCGTTCTCCCATTCTTTTCTTCTCTCCTTGTCCATTCATCACCGACACACCTTTTCCTGACGCACATTCTATTGTTCATTTCTCGTCTCTGCTCCTCTTGTCGACATCAACCAAACAAGCAAAGACCTCCTTATCGCCATGAGGGTCTCTTTTTCGCCAGCTCCGACTGAACCCGTCACGACAAGGCGGGAAGTCTGGGCATGGTACAGCTACGGTTTCGCCAGCGAAGCATATGTGGTGGTAAAGGAGCCATCCTTACTACAAAAGAAGAGAGGCGCCACTGCAATGTTGAAAAACTAACCGTGATATTTCTCTACAGGTAGCGCTGACTAGCTTTATTCCTATAACGCTGGAGGCTATGGCAGCGGAGCATGGCCATCTATTTGGGACGACCGAGCCTTGCGTTGCTCGGCCAAATGTAACAAGCATACCGTCCTCAATGTCTCAAGCTCCTGCCGAGCGGCCTCGATGCATGATTTCTTTTGGCAATATCGAACTAGACACGGCTTCTTTTGTCATGTACCTTACATCACTGGCTGTCTTTCTTCAGGTACCAAGAGCAGCAGAGTTACAATGGAGGCAGAAAGGTTATCACATTAACAATATTGCATCATTAACGTTGCTATGTAGGCTTTGACAGTAGTTTCGATCAGCTCCATGGCCGATTATGGCTCTTATCGTAAAAAGCAACTTGTTGTGTTCTCGGCAATTGGATCCATAGCGACCATGCTCATTGGCGCCATGCCATTTGTATGGATGGCGGGAGCTCTCAGTGTTGTCGCCAATGTGGCCTTTGGTGCAGGAATCGTATGCTTTAATGCTTACCTGCCTTTGTTAGTGAGGAACATGGACTACATTCGAAAGCAGCGGGAACAGCTTCAGACAGTTGAGTATGAGCTTCAGACGCTACAAGGGCAGAATACCGCGACAGAAACTCTTGACATTCTGAACGAGGCTAGTTCTGGTAGCCAGTATGTCACGCTTGAGGAAGAAATTGAACAGAAACAACAGCAATACAAGGACCTTGCGGAAAAACAGACTGTGGAACAGGGCCAACTCATGGGCCAAATCAGTGCTCGAGGATTCGCTAGCGGTTACTTTGGAGGAATACTCCTACTCCTGCTCTGCCTATACATCTCGTACAGGGACAAGTCTTCGACGAGCTCTCTCAAAATCGGAATTTTCCTATCGGGACTCTGGTGGAATGTTTTCGCAGCATTAGCAGGGCTTTGGCTGAAACCTCGACCGGGACGTGAATTGAGGATCGAGGATCACGACCAGAAGCATGGCTCTGTATGGGTCGCCTTCCAATACGTGAGGTACTCTTGGAGTCGAGTTGGTGCCACAATCGTCCAGGCTCGAGAGTTGCCCAATGCTTTTGCATTTTTGGTCGCCTGGTTCTTCCTCTCGGACGGCTACACAAGCATAGCGAACGTGGCGCTGTTGTTCGCAAAAACGTCGCTACAGCTCTCTCAGACGCTGCTTATCTTACTGTCGCTCGTGGTTCCGATCTGCGCCTTAGTAGGAACGTTGGTTTTTCCCAAGATTCAGCAGCTTCTAGGATTCGACCAAAAGCGAATGGTTCTGCTGTTATTGGTGATGCTGGTCATGGTGCCAGTATATGGAACTCTGGGCATTCTGCTCCCGTTCTGGCCACACTTGTCTTCTGCAAAGGAACTCTTTGCACTTGCGGCCTACTATGGGTTCCTAATTGGGGCAGTTCAGAGGTATGCTGGTTTGACAAGCAAGACTGCTCTGCGTTGTGATACTGATTGTGTTCTCGCTCGATATTTTCTGAATAGCTTTTGTCGATCCATGTTCGCGGACCTGGTGCCCCGAGGAAGGGAGTCGGAATTCTTTGGGTTGTATGCAATTACGGACAAGGGTAGCAGCTGGTTGGGACCCCTGGCTGTAGCCGCGATCACGGATGCGACACATGAGATCCGACACGCCTTTGTATTCTTGCTGGTATTGTTGAGTGTCCCGATCCCGATCATTTATTTTGGTGTCAACATGGAGCAGGGACGCAGGGACGCAGATAAGGCATCTGAAGAGCTGCTAAAGATATCAGAGAGCGGCGGCTCGAATGTTGTTGGACTTGGGGAGGGACGTGGTGAACGTGAGGGGGCGGAGGAGGAGCAAGAGCGACTGCTGGCAAGTGTTTGAGAAGGATGACAAATTGTGGAGAGATAGGGAAAAAGGAAAAAAGAATAAAAATGTTTGCATGAAATCTCTCGGAATGGCCAGTTCGAGTCGAACAGCAAGAAGCCGTCACGTTTTGTTACGTCCCAGGCGCACAAGAAGCAGGTTCGGCTGTGGAGTGTTTTTGCCAGCCTTGCCGGGACCAGGGGCAGAAGGGCAGAGACGAGAGCAACCACAGGACAGAAGACAGCGAGGACAGAGAAGTGGAATCTCAGGAAGCAGCGGGCCGAAGACGACGACAAGGACGACGACGACAACAAGACAACAACCGACGAAACGAGCAGAGGTCACACCCTCCCCTCCGGGCTAAAATGCCCTTGGGCAACAAGGCCCGCCAGCCAAAGCCAGCCAAAGCCAGCCCAGGTCCCCCGACGAGAAACAAACGCACAAGGAAAGGGAGCGGGGGCACACATCCTTTTTTTTTCTTCCCTCTTTTTCTTTTCTTTTCTTCTTTCTCTCTGCCCCAAGTCAGTCTGTCCATTCTCTCT
The DNA here is from genome assembly GCA_963573315.1 of Entomortierella parvispora. Classification (NCBI taxonomy): domain Eukaryota; kingdom Fungi; phylum Mortierellomycota; class Mortierellomycetes; order Mortierellales; family Mortierellaceae; genus Entomortierella; species Entomortierella parvispora. Next base: position 857,688 of record OY752145.1, read on the forward strand.
TCCTGCCCATCCGCTTCTTCTCTCTGTCCGCCCTCGCTCCATTTGCGCCGGGATCCATCCGCTTCGCTCGTACAACAAGACCAGCCACTCCACTCCTCCTCCTCCTCTTCCCCCCCTCCTTTGGACAGGAACCCACTTGCCATTCCCCCTCATCCTTCCATCCATCCCCTTTTGGCGCGACTGCATCCCAAGCCAAACAACAACAACATCCAAATAACCCACAAAAAAACACCCAAAAACAATATCTGTCGACATGGAGGTAACAGCTCCCACCCCTCCCTGTTCCCATGACCCATTTTGGTCCGGGTCCCCATCTGGACCAGCTGACTAAACAACTAAACCGCTGCGCCAACCCAAATCTCACCATCCATTTCACCATTGATCCATAGGCAATTCTCGATTTTAATCGCGATCTGGACATTGACCTGCTCGATCGAGTCGTCCAGGCATTTTTCAGTGGCACAGGACAAGACGTAAGTCCTTGCTGGCACAGTCGACGTCGATTCCTTTGTTTTCTCCTGATCAGCGCTGTTCCTGGACGCTGTCCTTTTTGTCGCGAGATTGCTTGTAACGCGAGAATCCAGCAGGATTCCAAAGGCGTGTTATCTTTTGCCTCTTCCAAGCATAATCGCCAATATGGCGACCATGGGACAAAAAGAAGCATGGAGAGGACTGCGATCGTAGGATCTCAGGATTCAGGGTCCCAAACATGCCGAATGACAGGATAACCATGAATGTGGCGGGCGATTCCAAGCTTGAAAAGTGGACTGGAGATAGACTTGCTCAACAATACAAGGATGACGTTCAAGCGTCGGGCAGCATGATGGATCGGAGAACGTGGTTACAACAGTGGTCATGGTCACTGGTGGCCCCAGCGTGCGGGATTTCCTCTATTTACTTTGCTGTGATGCTTTCCTGACTGTCGACCCTTCTCTTCTTTTGCTTTATCTTCATCTCCTTTCGACTCCCAACTCTTGTCTGTTCTTTACTTGGCGTACGGACTTATGAATAGCACCGACATGCTCAGCAAGTCTTGACTCAGTTCCAAGAGCACCCTGATGCATGGAGACGAGTGGATGCCATTTTGGACAACTCCAAGGTCTCGCAGACCAAGGTTAGGATCAGTGCACTTTCGAGAACATCATTCAACTTCTCCCTCTCTGCCATTATCGGGCATGAGGGTCATCCTCTGACTTGCGCTTCTCTAACTCGCCCTCTCTTTTGTTTGCAACTGTAAAGTTCTTGGCTCTGGCCATTCTCGAAAAGCTCGTTCAAACCAAATGGAAGCTGTTGCCCCCAGAGCAATGCCAGGGTTAGTGCAAGAATGCTCACCTGTTCCTGACTACTCTTTTGATAACTGCGTCTTTAAATGGCAACTAAACTTATCCAATATCCCCCTAAAAGGTATTCGCAACTACACCGTTGGATTGATCGTCAAGCTGTCATCGGATGAGGCGACTCTCTTGCGCGAAAAGACTCTGCTCAACAAATTGAACATGGTTCTTGTTCAGGTACGCTATTCGACCAACCTTTCAGGCATTTAGCGCGGTTTCACTGTAGCCTCGAAGCTGTTGTCTGATAACTGTGCCTGCTTTCTGTCATCAACCCCCATAGATTTTGAAGCAGGAGTGGCCCCATGCCTGGCCCAACTTTATCCCTGAGATTGTCGTATCGAGCAAGTCCAATCTTTCCCTCTGCGAGAATAACATGGTTATTCTTAAACTGTTGAGGTACGAATCAGTCAGTATCAATGTGTTACTAGCCCTGGGTTTCTTTTTTCTCACGCAACATCCCGTCCTCATGACTGCGGCCTTTAGTGAGGAGATTTTCGACTACTCTGCAGAGCAAATGACCCAGGTCAAGACGAAAAACTTGAAGAACTCGATGTGTGGAGAGTTTTCAGAGATCTTCCAGTTGTGTAGCGAGGTTTTGGAAAAGGCCAACAAACCCAGCTTAATCAAGGCAACGCTAAACACTCTCCTCCGTTTCTTGAACTGGATTCCACTTGGCTATATTTTTGAGACCAACTTGGTGGAGAATCTTCGTTCCAGAGTAAGCATTCTCTATCGTAGTATAACTGTCGCGATAAGTTGTATGCACAGATCCTAAGTATTTTTCTTTATTGTCCTCTCTAGTTTTTGGAAGTTCCTCAATTCCGCAACGTTACCTTGCGCTGCTTGACTGAAATTGGAAGTCTCACTGTTGCAGCTGATTACAACGACAAGTTTGTCATTCTGTTCAACATTGTAATGACCTCGGTTGCTAAGACTATTCCTATCGGAGGCAGTAAGTTTCAAGCGCACGAGATTCAACTTTGTCCTCTATGAAGGTCAAACATACTAATGCTATATCTAAATAGACATTGCCCAGATGTTCGAGAATGCCGGAGATGATGAGCAGCAATACATTCAAAATCTTGCGCTCTTTCTTACTGGTTTCCTTGGTGTCCACCTTAAGGTATAGATCGCAATATTTTTCAACTTGATGTACATAAGAGACTGTAGTTGCATTTTTTAATTCTTCTCCTTTCGCTGTTGGTTAGCTTGTTGAGAATGCACAGAACCGCGAAGTCTTGCTGGTTGCTCACCAGTACCTGTTGAAGATTTCCCAAGTGGACGATCGCGAGATTTTCAAGATTTGCCTAGAGTACTGGGCAAAGTTGGTGGCGGAGCTGTACGAAGAAATTCAGCAGCTTCCCGTCATGGAATTGCCCTTGCTGAACCTTGGTGCCGGTCATATGATGCAGTCAGTTGCTGCTGGCAGCGTGGCTCTTCGCAAGAACTTTTACACTGAAGTCCTCGCTCGCCTCCGCGTTGTGATGATTGAGCGTATGGTCAAGCCAGAAGAGGTAAACATTCTCTCGAATACGAATGATTCAATTGGAAAGACTACTACCAGGTCCTAACGTTTGCTTGCTTACTTAGGTCTTGATTGTTGAAAACGACGAAGGAGAGATTGTCCGTGAAGTGATGAAGGAGAGTGACACCATCACCTTGTACAAGAGCATGCGTGAGGTTCTCGTGTACCTGACTCATTTGGACTGCCAAAACACAGAGCAGATCATGTCGGACAAGTTGACAAAGCAAGTGGATGGGTCCGAGTGGTCCTGGGGCAATCTGAACCAGCTCTGCTGGGCTATTGGTTCTATCTCTGGTGCAATGAGTATGTTAAATGTCAACAGTTGCCTCAGAGTAAGGTAGCTTCCCTGTGTTTATTGCTCGTTCGTCTCTCTAACCCTGCTGTTCTGTGAATAGACGAAGATGCCGAGAAACGTTTCTTGGTCACTGTCATTAAGGAGCTCTTGGGTCTCTGCGAGATGAAGCGAGGCAAGGACAACAAGGCTGTTGTGGCCTCCAACATTATGTACATTGTTGGACAATACCCCCGCTTTTTGAAAGCGCACTGGAAGTTCTTGAAGACCGTTGTCAACAAGCTGTTTGAGTTCATGCACGAGACACACGACGGTGTCCAGGACATGGCTTGTGATACGTTTATTAAGATCTCCCAGAAGTGCAGACGCCACTTTGTGCTGCAGCAGTCGCAGGAAGTCACTCCATTCATCGATGAGATTCTCAACACCCTTGAGAAGATCACAAGCGATTTGTCCTCGAATCAGGTACAACAGAATTTTGGATGGAGCTCTTTCTGATGGACAATATGGCATGGATGACTCATAGTCTACTCAATAATTCTTCTAGATCCACACGTTCTACGAGGCTATTGGATATATGATCTCGGCGCAACCCAACCGCGATGCTCAAGAACGCCTTATCACTAAGGCCATGCAAACCCCTAACCAACATGTAAGGAAGGACTGAGGCCATTTTCAGACCACTGATCGACTTGAACTACTAGACGTTTCTAAACTACTTCTACTCTTTGAATTAGTGGGACTCCATTATGCAGCAGGCCAACTTGAGCCTAGCGAACCTCGACAATCCAGAAAACTTGAAGATTTTGGCAAGTGTCCTGAAGACAAACGTTGCGGCCTGCGGGTCCATTGGCGCCGGCTTTTTCTCCCAGCTTGGTCGCATTTACTTGGATCTACTTGGTGTGTACAAAGCAGTCAGTCAGCTTATCTCGGAGAGTGTTGTTAAGCAAGGGCCTGTTGCTCTCCGTACGCCCCGTGTCCGCCAGATGCGCACTGTGAAGAAGGAAGTTCTTCGTCTGATTGAGACCTACGTCAACAAGGCTGATGATCTGACCGAGGTGACTCAAAAGATTATTCCTGGTGTCCTTGAGGCAGTGTTGGGCGACTATCAGCGTAATGTCGAACCTGCCCGCGATGCCGAAGTTCTCAGTGTCATGAGCACCATTGTGAGCAAGCTCGGGGTAAGCAGCACGCCTTTTCTTCGCCATCGTGTACATTCTGTTTTTATTTGTTAGAACCAACGTGTTCCCATGATAACTGGAAATGAGCAAACCTCTAACATAATCTCTATATTTTTCTCGGCACAGTCCCTTTTGAATGACAAGATTCCAATTATCCTTGAGTCTGTATTTGATGTCACTCTGAACATGATCAACAAGGATTTTGCAGAGTATCCCGACCATCGTGTTGGCTTCTTCAAATTGGTCCGCGCTATCAACGTTAGCTGCTTCCCTGGTATGATTCTTCAACTACATGATCGCTCTGCACAATGTGCGATTTCACTTTATTGTGAACTAACTGTCCTCCCTGCTCCTCACGAAATAGCCCTCATGAAACTCCCCCCCGCGCAGCTTCGTCTTATTATGGACAGTGTTGTTTGGGCCTTCAAGCACACGATGCGTGATATTGCAGACACAGGTCTTTACATTTGCCTTGAGGTCATCAACAACTTCACTGCTAGCGACCCTGTGATTGCGAACCAGTTCTACCAGGCCTACTTCCTCAACTTGTTGAACGACGTCTTCTTTGTTTTGACCGACAACAATCACAAGAGTGGTACGTTGATTAAGGAAGGAATGACCAATGTTAAGACAAACAACCCATTGAGAGGCCATCTTTGTATTCTAATCAATGAATTCCACTTTTCATGTCACTAGGCTTCAAGCTTCAGAGTCAGGTCCTTGCACGCATGTTCTTTTTGGTTGAGACAGGCGCTGTCCAGGCTCCTCTCTTCAACCCTGCGACTGTGTCCGATGCCAGCATGACTAATGCCAAGTATCTCCGAGAATACATGATGAACTTGCTTCAAAATGCGTTCCCTCACTTGCAACCGTAAGCCGTCATGAATACTTTTGCTGGTTATGAAGGGTTTGTCCCTGCACAAAACTGGAATTTTTATGCTAACTTGCGTCTTCATTTATTGGTACTTTTAGTTCTCAAATCCAGACCTTCACATTGGCGCTTTTCGAGACAAACCGGGACCCCAACAAATTCAAGTTGCATTTGCGTGACTTCTTGATTCAGTTGACAGAGTTTGGTGCTTCTGAGAACGAGCAGAATGAGTTGTTCTTGGATGAGCGTGAGGCAGAGTTGGAGTCGAAGCGCAAGATGGAGCGGGAGGCCGCTCTCCGGATTCCTGGACTTGTCAAGCCCTCCGAGTTGCCCACGATGGACGAAGACGACTAATAGTGCCTTACTACAAAACTACAAATCATCGCCAATACTCTAAAGACTTTACTCTAACACGATCTGAGGAAGATTGGCGCAAACGAAACGAACATAAAATATTTCCAAGAAAATGAACAAGTATCTTCTATCGACGCGCCTGGTCGCTGGACCAAGTCCACGTCACCCGTCGTCGTGTCTCGTGACATGCTGAGAGAACATGGACAGTGCGAACTGAGCATTCACAGTCGAATGTCTTCTCTGTCAACAACAAATGTTCCACTTCTACACCGACACCAGCACTAGCACCAACACCAGCACACCCTTCGCCTGAACATTCGTCTTTTTCTTTCCTCCTTCCTTCTTCTTCACGTAAATAGCACAGCACAGCTTTATCAGACACATTGTTGCTCTCACTCTTGCCTTTGCTTCATCCCTTTGTCTCCACGCCACTCCTCGTCGCCGTCCTTTCTGTCGCAGCCCTCTCGGTCTCTGTCGTTGCAGCAAAGAAAACGCAGCGTCGTCGCCAGCAGCACCATCCACCTCCTCAGGTTCCACAACAAACACTTCTCCAGCGACAACAACAGCAACAACAGTCCAACAGCATGGTATGCCATTTCTCTTTCCCTCTTTTCCTCTTCCCTTGTCTTTTTTTTTTTTTTTTTGTTCTGACTTTTTGAAGGGAGGAGGAGGAATGAAGAATGCGGACAAAGGACAAGGGATTACCTTTTAGAAACTAGATGCATTGAGGTCATGGTCTTCCCAAAAGACGGACCAAAGACGTGGTGAAGATTAGCTCCTCTGCTTATTTTGCACACCTGTCCACCTGTCCAGTCCAACTCTGTTGCGTCCCATGTAGTCGATGACGAGCCGCATGCATGGATGCAGGCAGGCAGAGCCAGCCTGTTTGTCCCCTCCTCCATTCTCCGTCCTCCCTCTCCCTCCCTTGCTGTCCCTTGCTGTCCCTGCCCCGCCATCTGACTTCCCAGCTAAGCCAACCACCACCACACGAGGGGCAGACGAGGGCGGCAGGGAGGTGCGGGAAGCACAAGCAAAGGGCTTTTCTTCGCTCTTTTCTCCCTTTCTCTCTCTTCTCTGCTTCATTCCGGGGAATCCCATTTCTTGTCCTCGTCATTATTCATTCATTCTTTATCACTGTCCATTTCTGCTTCTGCCTCCTCGTGCTCACCCTGGCTTCTGCCTTTTCCTCACACCTTTTTCCTGTCGTGTTACTATATACCTACCTTGTAACATCACTATCTCTATTGTCTGCCGTCCCTCAAACATGCCCACTTCTCCTCCTGGCCCCTCTCCCCCGCCCTCTCGTTTAACACCTCCTCCATCACTACCACCACCACTGCCTCCCACCACAAGCACCCCGAGTGCATCTCCCCCTCTGATGTCCAGGGGTCTCCCGCGGCTCATGGTCGCCGGTGCCCTGTGGATCACCCTCGTGATGACGGCTGCCCAACTGTTCGTTCTTTCTCATGTGGGCTTTATCGTTCTCAATTGCTTCTCGCGCTTGACGGCGCCTCCCACGGGTCGAGGCAATTCTGCGCGGGAGCGCCAACAGAACCCGCGAATTGATGATGATGAAGCGCTAACCTATGATCTGTCTTTCCGTGGTGCAACATTGCCCTTCGCCAACTTCCCTACCCGCTCGGCCGCTGCTTTTCGACGCCATATCCAGTCCAACAACCAGGCCACGAACCAGGCCGCCAACGCAAGTGCAGTCAAAAAGACCATCCCACGAGAGGAATGGAACGCGCGTCTGTCAGAAGTACAGGTGGATCGGGAGTAAGTTCCTTGTCCGACCCAGGTGCTCAGCGCACAAACCACCTAGAGACCCGTGTGACCTCTTTGTTAGTCTTTCTCCTTTTTCTAATTCGATACGGTGCCTCGCCGCTACTCTACACTAGGGATCTGAACAAACTGATCATGAACTACCTCATTATTGAGGGATACAAGGATGCGGCGGAAAAATTCAGCCAAGAGAGCGGCGCAACCCCACCTGTGAATCTTGAATCTATTCAGGACCGGATGATCGTCCGCACTGCCATCCAACGAGGAAACATTGAGGAAGCCATCGAACGTGTGAATGATTTGAACCCAGAGGTAAAGGAGTTAACGACATTGAAAAGATCGGACTGAACGCCGGAAGTGGCGCTTGTGCTTGTGGAGATTTGATTTGTTTCTGACATCTGCTTTTGTCATACGATGGATGCTGAGTAGATTTTGGACACAAACCCCAAGCTCTTTTTCCATCTGCAGCAACAACGACTGATCGAATACATCCGTGAGGGTAGAATCATGGACGCCCTGGAATTTGCACAGGAGGAGTTGGCACCGCGCGGTGAGGAGAATGTATGAAGACTTTTCTTCCTAGATGGCCCGGCCTTTTGTATTTTGCTGTGCGGATGTTTTTCTAGATATTGACCTCTCTCTCCCTCTCTCTTTTCTTTTACAGCCCGAGTTTCTTTCAGAGTTGGAAAGGACCATGTCTCTTTTGGCCTTTGAGCTCAATGGCCCATCCCCCGTGAGTGACCTTCTGACACCGGCACAGAGACAAAAACTGGCCTCTGAACTCAATTCGGCCCTACTTATCTCACAGTCGCAAGAAAAGGATCCAAAGGTAAGACTGCTGTCCCTGCACGCTCTTTCCTGGAAGGATAAGGAGCACGATCCCTGACTGATCAGCTATATCACCCATTGTTTCTTTAGTTGCCATCACTTCTCAAGATGTGCTGGTGGGCTCAGCAGCAATTGGATGAGCGATGCATCTACCCAAAGATCAAAGATTTTACGAGGGCCGAGTTGGTGATGGAGCCCATGGGCACAGGACCGATTGGAGGTGGAACGGGCGCGGGCTCAACTTCTTCTACGGGAGCGGTTGCAGGTGGAGCTTGAGCAGTATCTCTGTTTTTTTTTTGGCACATGCAAAACATTTGCTCCAATATGACCGACTTTTATCTCTCCTCCCCGCACTTTTTGCTGCAGAACACTCGCTCGTGGAACGAAGTGTTTCTTTGATCCAATTGTACAAATACTAATAAAATCGGATAAGGATGTTTGAGTGATATTTATTGTACAATTGGATTCTTTTTTTTTTTTTTTTTTTTTTTTTGAAAATGCAAGGAAGGAAAGGTTTTCTATGTGAATGCAGTTGGCCGATTCTAGAGGCATGTGCCTCGGAGAGGATGACAGTGACAGAGAAAGGCAAAAGAAAAACAAAGGGAAAACGGGTATGGACAGTGTGCGGTACAGAAAAAGAAGAAGAAAAAAAGGCAACTCGGGAAAACGGTCTCCCGTCTACTAGCGTGGATAAGGACTTTGGCGGATGTTGCGATCGCACAGGGAGTCGGAGAGCACACTCCCTTCCCCCGGAACAATCCGCTCTCCCGATTTCCCTTTTTGGTTGTCACAGATTTTTTTTTTCTGCTCTCCCAATCCCAATCTCCGACGCGCGGTCACTCGACAAAGGAATTGTGAGAAAGAAAAAAAAAGGTCCGGAACACAGAAAAAAAAAGACCTCCACCCGGTGGTTTCCCAGGGGCGGATGAAGAGCTGGCAAAAGGCGGGGTCGGCCTCCGGTTGTTGCAGCGACTGTCGCCGATGGTTGCTTAGAGGTCGATGGAAGAAAGGTCGTACGGCAGTTTGGGTATGAATGTTGATCGATAGAGAAAATGTGGATGTCGTGTGAGAGATGCTGGTCGGGTCAAAGAAGGGGATGAAAAATACTTTTGGGCTGAGTCAGTCAGAAGGCGCTCTTCATTTAGAGAGTGGCCGCGGCCGCTGAGGCAGCTGCGGTTGTGGCTGCCGTAGCAGCATGTTCCAGCTGGGTAGTGGCTGCCGTTGCTGCATTCTCCAATTGTGTCGTTGCCTCGATCCTGGCCTCCTTCAACTTCTCGAGCACGAGCTCAAATCCAGCCCGTCCGACCGCAGCATTGTCCCTGAATCGGGTGAGGCAAAAATCCTCAATGTAGGATGAAAACCGGGACAAGGCCGAACCAGCTGTGATCTTGGCCTCCTGTCTGAACACTGTTGATTGCTCATTCTGGGGGTTGGGGCTGTAGGTCACCGTCTCGTTGATCTTCAAGACGTTGCACATGGTCAGGTTTTGGGTCTTCATGGTCAACTTTTGCGTCTTGGGATCCAACTCGCTCGTTTCCCGAACATAGGAAAGAGTAGAGCCTCCAAGGAACTAAAAGTACCAACAAGGTGGGGAAATAACACAAGAGAATGTTAATAATGATGACACTCGGAAGAGATCAAACAGAGATAGCCGCAGGAGAGATAACAAGAATCTCGAAAGTGGCTCTGTCCGTCCCTCTCCCTTTGTTTTCATTTCCCTGTGTTTTTTTTTCTTCTTTTTCCTATTATAGAATTCGTACCTTCAGCACCAGAGCAGGGGCATTCTGATTGCAAGTCAAAAGACGCTCAGTGTGAAGAATGCCAGTTTCGGGATCGACATGACGATCGAGGACATCGACAGCGATGACATGAGGACATTGCTCATTCGGGTATTTCATCCAGTTGGCGGCCGTAACCTGGGCCCAGGAGTGATTGAAGTGGTGTGTGGCCTCGAAGAACTTCATGACGTGTATGTGTGAGTGAGAAGGGAGATAGAGAGAGAGTGTGTGTGTGCGTGTATGTGTGTGTGTGTGCGAAGGTATGAAGGTGTGGTTCGTTAAGAATGAGAGTGACAAATGCAGAGAATGAATAAAGAGAAGAAGAACAAAAAATGCAAAGAATGAATGAAAGAGACGAGGGTAAGGAAGAAAGGAAAAGACGACAAGGGCCAGCCATTTTATTTTGTTTTCCTTCCGATGATTCAATCCACGCCAACGAAGGCCCTTCTGCTTGTCTCCGCCCATTCCCTCTGACTGGCCGGAAATGACCATCTCCGCCGCCTTCCGCCCCTCCGCCCAGCCAGGCACCCGAGATCACGTGAAATAAGCAGTCCGGAAATCAAATCACAGCCCTTAAGGGATCCTCCGGCCAGCCCTCTCCCCTCCCCCCCATTTTAGACGCACCGCCTGGCTCCCTGTGAAGCTCCCTCTCACACTCATCAAGAAAATGTAATACATTGGATTTGCTCAACAGAGGATCTGCTCCTTGGATCCATCGATCGCCATGCTATGCGATCCATCGATCCATCCTTCACCATCGTTGGTCACACCTCGACTCCGAGACCTAAAGAGACCAGCCCTTACCGACATACCGACATACCGACATACCGACACTGTTGTACCACCAGGACCCCTCATGGACCGATCACCATCATCAATGGTCAATCCCGTCTTTTCGATGACCTGCTACCTCCCAGAGACTCCAATTCATGTTCATACTCACGGTTTGACATACACATCAAAGCTGCATCTCGCATGGAGGGTTGGCGATCACTGTTGCCTGGAAGTAGAGACTAGGCCATGGAATGAATCATCCTGTTGAACCTATGATCAGACCTCCTGCGGACATCTCAAGGACAACAATAACCAATCGCCATCAGGGATGTCGTCGTAATGCGACAGAGCAGGGCATCAGGAACATTGGATGAACCATTCAGGAGCTCTGTCAACTTCAGATGGAAAAGAGATTGGTCATTAACATCTGTCTCTTTTCTTGTCCACCTTATTGCAGTCAAAATGGGTCGCCGTCCAGCTCGTTGCTACAGATACCAGAAGAACAAGGCTTACCCCAAGTCTCGTTTCTGCCGTGGTGTCCCTGGTTAGTTCCCACTTTCAACTCTTCAACTTCAGTGGTTTTTTGACAGGATCATTGGACAAGATCTGGACAGGGAACCCCAAATCAATTGGGCTCGCCTATAGTTTTCTCTGTGCGCAAGGAAATAGATCATGGACTGCACTTACTCTCTTGGTCAAATCTCGTTACTCTGGATCGACAGTGAACCATCCCAGCAGATAGGAAGGTGCTTGAGATTGACTTTTTGGGTCGAAATTCAGGGTCTTCACTTATCTGGACACAACGTAGCGCACAGACAATTCTCGGGAGTGCAACAAAAAAAGAATACCCATGATTTCCGAATCAACCGCTGACAAATATCCTGTTCTTGAATTATCTGTTACTTAGACCCCAAGATCCGTATCTACGATTTGGGTCGTAAGAAGGCCGGTGTTGACGAGTTCCCTCTTTGCGTCCACTTGTTGTGCGACGAGAAGCAGCAGATCTCGTCCGAGGCTCTTGAGGCTGGTCGCATTTGCGCCAACAAGTACATCTCCAAGACCTCCGGAAAGGACTCCTTCCACATGCGTGTCCGTCTCCACCCCTTCCACGTCTTGCGTATCAACAAGATGTTGTCCTGCGCCGGTGCTGATCGTCTTCAGACCGGTATGCGTGGTGCCTGGGGTAAGCCCAACGGTACCGCTGCCCGTGTCAACATTGGTCAGGTCATCTTCTCGATCCGTACCAAGGACACCAACAAGGCCGTTGTCATCGAGTCTCTCCGTCGTGCCAAGTTCAAGTTCGCTGGTCGCCAGAAGATCATCATCTCCAAGAAGTGGGGTTTCACCAAGCTCTCCCGCGAGGACTACGTCACCGAGCGCGCTGCCGGCCGTCTCCAGCCCGATGGATGCTACGTCAAGTACCTCAACGAGAAGGGTCCCCTCTCTGCCTTCTTCCAGAAGACTCTCCGTGCCCAGGCTTAAATGTCTAGTGGAACGTCGAGTACAAAAAATCAGCTGCATTTTTTTTTAGATGAATACATTGATATCTATCCACTCTATTCATTGATTTCTGAGCGGCATTGTTGCTTATTGTGGAGTTGTGTGGACCGCATCAAATCTTATGTGACGTGCAAGAGAATTGTGCGGGCAGAAAGATATTCTCTCAAACGTGGGCTTCAATCAATTCATCAATTCCCTCTCCACTCCAACATAGCGCAGCAATTGACAAAATGCTCATGGCGACTAGACACATTCTCATCAGGAGCAGGACGGCACATGCCATGACCTCCACGCGCCTGATCTCTACCTCGCGCCATGTCATGCCTGTCATGGGACGCACAGTGCTCTCAAGCAGCAGGACAAGAGTGCTTGGACAGGTCCAGGCACAGCGGCTGCAGCGCAGCTTTGTCTCAGTCTCCAGAGTTGCCTTTGCAAGCAACGGTGTAGACGTGGACAAGAGTGTTCAGACCATCACCGATCTGTTCATGGTGGCTCGCGACGAGGTACGGTGTCTGTGTCCATTAATGTATCGAGCAATTGAGCGCCGTGTCTGACCTCCATGAGCGTCTGTCGTTTTGACTTGGTATCGGCATGTACATAGCTCGAGTATGCTGAAGAGGCCCGTGGATCCGTGTATTACAACGATGACAAGGAGACGGCTCGTCAGGCAGTGCAGGAGTGCCTGGATTTTTATGACAATCTTCTCAAAGATCTCAACAACGACGAGAAGGTGGATGTGCAGCGCAAGATTGGACTAAAGATCATGGAACTTAAGTCTCAGTTGGATGCCCTGAACGCTGAAGAGCTCGAGTAGGAAAGAGGCGCACTGAAGTAATAAAAAGAATGCATGCATGGTCATCTACTTCGCCCCTTAATTTGTCCAACGGGTCACTCACACAGCCATGCATGGTCTCCACGCAACTGGCATCACGATGGGAAAACTCGACACTCCTTCCTCTTCTCCTCTCCATTCCTGAAAAGTCAGGCGCGACCTTTTCATTGCTTCTGCTCTCCGACTTGTGCCTCTCCTGTTAGCGTTCTCAGCCTTGCCCCTCATCTCTCCCCTACGTTCAGTGAACCATCCACTTTACCTTGAGGCGACACACATCTATTCAAAGGCATGGCTCAAGTTCTGCATGCTAAAGCCCTCTTTGAGTGCCAGGGAGATGAAGAGTCAGAGCTGTCCTTTCTTGAAGGCGATGTCTTGGTCAATGGTAATGTCCTCCCTCTTCCTTTTCCTTTCCCTTTTCCTCTTGTAGAAAAGTATTCATCGACTTGGCCTTATCACCCACAATGGCGCTGATCAACCTGCCCTCGTCCCTCCACCTGTAGTGAAAGAAACCTCCGAAGAAGGATGGCTCCATGGACGTCTGAAACGTACAGGCGAAGAGGGCCTTTTCCCTGACAACTACGTAGAGCTAGTCTACATCGAGGTAAGAGCAAACACACGCACACCCTCTCCTCCTTCTCTCTCTCTCTCCTCTCTCGCCGGTGTTTGAGATCCACGGCACTTACATGTTGCCAATCCTTTAGGCTACAACCCCTCCTGCAACTGCAGCGCCGCCGACATTACCAGCCAGATCACCCTCCACCCCAGTCAAGAGCGATTCCCCAGTAGCCAAACAAACTTCAAAGGTGGATACTCCAAAGACTCTCGCCCCAAAAACTGTCCAGGCTACAACCCCAACTCTTCCAACGAGACCCAGTCAGGCATCAACACCTACTGCTACATCACCATCAGTATCCATCGGGAGTGCAAAGGCTGGACTGAGAAGTGTTGAGAAAACTAATGGTGGAGGAGCTTTAGAGGCCCCGGCGGCGGTGGCGCTTCCTGGACTTGGCCCTCGGCCCATGGTTGGTGCTGCCTCGAGAGATGACACCGCTACACAATCGACACGAGGGCCGCCCAGCCTACCAAGGAGGAGCAACACTATTCATGAGGGCGACAACACTGCGTCAGAAAAGGCCAGTGGCCCTGCACTATCGGTGCGTGAAAGGATGGCGAACCTTTCCATGGCCAATCAAAGGTTAACCACCCCAGGAAGCTCTTCAAGCACCCTTCAGTCACCTCTCCAGCTTCCAGCTCGCCAACCGATCGGCGCACCCATCACTCCCAAACCGAACCCAGCTGCTCGATCACCCCTTTCATCCGCATCGCGACCAGCCCTGCCTCCTAGGACACTTACGGAAAGTCCTGTTGATAACGGCATGACTCGTTCCGGATTCTCAGCCTCCTCCAAAAAGGCCTCTCCTTCCTCCTTCCAGGTTCAGGATGCCGCAGTTCCGGTACCCAAGCTAACTACATTTTCTCGACCACGTTCAGCAAGGACATCTAAATCTGGAGGCAACAGTGGTGGATCAAGCCCTTCGTTGACAGAGGTTGGAGCAGCCTCCAAGAGCCCTTTGACTACTCCCTTGGCCACCACACCCGGCAACAGATCTGATCCCATGGAGAGCTCCACACCACCCAAACTGCCGACACGTACTACGCCAGCCTCCAACAGCTCAGCACCTTCGACAGGACCTGGAGCCCATCCTGTAGATTCTGGACCTGTTCGATTCAGCCCAGTCGCCATTCGATCCAATAATGCAGTTGTTGCTAATAGCGCTCTGCCGACGATATCCCGAAACGCCCAGCCCCTCCAATTGCCCTCAAGACCTAGCGCTGGATCACCCAATACCGCCGGTACTGCCAGTCCTAGCTCCGGCTTAGCGAGATCGGCTACGATGGGTCATCATAATACCTTGCAGAACGACAATGATTCGAACAGTATCAAAGGATCGACATCTCCCTTTGGTGTGAAGTTGAACTCTGTCAACGGCGGCGGTCGTGGTCGACCCATGACATCTTACTCTGCACCGGCAACGACGGTCATTGCCTCCTCAGCCTTGAATGATGCTATAGAGAAGGCGCCGCCATTGCCCGCTCGAGCCAACACTATCGCCTCCTCTGCCACCACCACCACTTCTACTACCAATGAGCAACTCTATCTTCCGACGATACCAAGATCACTCAGGGACGATCGTGAACGGAGCATGAACACTGTGGGCGCCAATCACCCCTCTTCTCCCTCTTGGGCCAACGGCCATGGTAGTCCCTTGAAGGGCAGCGCAGTGGGAACTCGAGTCGCGATGATGCCCCCAGCCCAAATCCCAGATATGACCCCATCCGAAGATGTGGGCATCAAGAAGAATGTGCGGATGCGATACGAGACTTTATTCAAAGCCTCCACCACAGGAGAGTTCATGGATGGTAAGCAAAAGGACGATCACGAGTTGAACGAGGAGGCAAACCAGATTCTTTTTGCTGTTGAACGTGTTTTAATGGTTTCGGTGTGAATTTGTTTCCTTTCTTTTTTCTTTTTTTTTTTCTTTTTTGCAAACGAAACAGGTGCCAAGGTCCATGCGATTTATGTCAAAAGTCGCCTAGATTCGAAAACTCTGGCGCAGATCTGGGATCTTGTCGATGTAGACAATGCTGGTCGATTGAGTCGAGCCCAGTTTTGTATGGGTTTATACCTCATTGACGAGCGTCTCGCCAGTGGTCTGATTCCTTTGGAAGTGTCGGACGAACTTTGGGTCTCTGTGATGCTTTAGTAGTAAGGACGAGAACATAAATAAACAAACAGACACAAAAATGGGATTGCGAGAGGGTTGTTTAAAAAGCAAGGTGTTGTATATTTAGTCTAATGGTACAATGGAGAATTGAAGAATGCGTGTGTGTGTGTATGTGTGGGTGGGTAGGTAGGTAAGCGGAGAGAGACTGCGGAGCGATTCTTTGCAAAGACTTTTCGTCTTTCTTAGGCAGTCTTTGAGGTAGAAGCAGACTCTGCTCTGAACTTTGCAAATGTCTCGCGGACACCAAACTTGAGGCGATCAAAAGCACTTTCGAACGAGTCCAAGGCAGGGCGGACATCCAGATGGAAAACGGGCACATCATTGGCAACATCGTCCTCGCCTCCATAGTAGTCAATCACGTAACGAACCTCCTTGCCGCATCGGTCAATGACCCAGTCATGGCGATCGAATGGCTTTGGAGCACTATTTACCACACAGATCACACATGAAAACAGGTGTTAGTAAAATCCAAAATCCAAATGGCACCTCCTGTAACGAAAGAAAGAGCAGCAATCACGCAATAGCATGAAGAAAGGGATGCAAGGCTAACGAGATCGTACCCGAACCAGCTCATGATTCTAGCTTTAGGACTCAACTCCTGAGGGCGTCCCTGGAATCGGAGAAGCTTGGGATCGCAGCAAGTTCTAAAAGAATAAAAAAATGAAAAGTCAAAAAAGATTCGGAGAAAATGAGCCTTTGGGAAAAAAAAAGATCAAAACAGAAAGCCGATAGCGGAACGATGCCCGGGAACGAAGAGAGAGAGAGCTTCCACTTACCCTTCATATTCCTTCTCCCACTTCATGACCTCGGCCCAGGCCTCCTCGTTCATCCAATTGTGAATATCGACCATAGTTTCGATCGCAGTCTCCGGGGTCTCCCAGCCCTTGCGACGAAGAGCGTTGTAGAACTGCTGGGGCGAAGGGTACTCCCAGTTGGACTCGTCCTCCGCCTTGGCACGGGGGATGGATGAAATGACTCTCTCGGTGGGGAGAGGGATCTCCTGGTCAGGGAAGGGCGACTGTGCGAGGTTGGGGATGTTGTTGTCGGGATTGAGTGCGTCGTCCTTGCGATGCATGGGACAGCCTGGTGGGGGCTTTGGCTTTGGGGGCTCAGGGGCGGCAGCCTGGTGCATTGGGCAGCCAGGGGGAGGACTGGCAGCGGAGGTATCCTTTCCTGGCGACATTGTTCTTGAGTCTGTTGTTTTCCTGAGGTGAGGTGGGGATGGGTATGTTCGGAGCGGAGAGAAAGGGAATGATCAGGGGAAAGAGAGAAAGAAAGAGAGAGCAAAAAAGAAGGACACTAAAAAAAAAAAAAAAAAAAGTGAATGACGACTCCGGAAGTCAGTTTGAGGCCGAACTCTGTCTGCCTGTCAATTCGGGCAATGTGCCTGGCTGAATGCGAAAACATCCAAGCCACCCTCCTCTCTCTCCCTACCCTGTCTCTGTCTATCATGGCTTTATTTTTTGACTATGGTACAAGTGGTGGAAGGGAGATGGTAAGGCCTGTCTGTGGCAATGGATGTCGCTGTTGCTGCCGCTGCTCGTGTTGCTTTTGCTTTGCCACTGCTGCTGCGATGATTGCTGCTCCTGCTATCGTTCTTTCTAGTCCTTTTTATCCTGTTAATGAGTGAAAATGCCGTCTCCGATCTTAGGCGACAACCTCAATACCCATCGACCGTGCGCTTCCAATGACGCTCGAGCAGACACTCTTGAGGGTCAAGTGTCCCATGCCGTCATCCGCGTGCTTGACCTTGGCAATCTCATAGATCTGCTTCAGGTTGACTTTGCCAACCACGGGGTGTTCCTTGCCAATGTTGGTGGCGCCCTTCTCGATACCGGCAGCACGCTTAAGGAAGAACGATGTAGGGGGGGATTTGGTCACAAAAGTAAAAGTACGGTCGCCCTTGACGGTGATGACCACGGGAAGAGGGGTTCCGACCTCGACATTCTTGGTCCTGTCGTTGAACTGTTTGCAGAAATCCATCGACTTCACACCACGCTGACCCAGGGCTGGACCAATGGGGGGCGAGGGCGTGGCCTTTCCTGCGGGGACGACCAAACGGAGGAGAGAGGCGGCGGCGGCAGGTGCTTTCTTAGACATGGCGATGATGTGTGGGTGAGATTAAAGTGAATCAACTAATGAATGAAATGAATGCGAGATCTGCTCGATGCGGGTCCGATTTTGAAAACACACTCTTCTGCGAAAATCAGTCACGTGCGCGCGCACTCACTTGAGCGGGGAGCGCATGTCTGTAGACGGCCCATCCTTCTTCACCTTCACTCCTCCCATCTCTCCTCCCACCCTTCATCTATCCCTCTTGCCGTCAAAACTACAAACGGCCTCCATGTCCCCATCAATACCACAATTTACGGCCAGAGTAACCAGGGCGTTGTTCATGCTTACAATTGGCCTTACATGGTACATGCTTGTTTTGGAACAACCGCCTGCGCCTACGATACGGAAGCATAGGCCTTTCTCTGACCTTTTTCGCCCTTGAACTTCTTATCAATCGCTCTACAGTCTGACAGCTGTTCTCGCCTCATTATCCTCTGCACAACCCACAACCGCCAACACTTTCCAGAGCCTCATCAAAAGACAACAAGGAACACAGGAGCAACCGCTCTTCACGTGTGTTGTTGTGGGCGAATGCGTTCCCTGTAACCGCCTGCAACAGGTATGATATTACACCCTGCAGTACCAGTTATCCAGTGCATGGGCACTCTGCGGAATTTTCTACCGAACGCATGACTGATTCTTACATTTACAATCAGGAAACCGAGGATATCTGCAAAGAAACACACAACTGGCAAACGATCGAGTGCAAGTACGACGATCCAAAGAACGACGAAAATGAAGAGCTCAAGGTCCTCCTCCCCACACATCGCTCCTGTCTCCACGTGAAGGCAATCGAAGCAAGAAGATTTGCCCACTTTTTGGTACGTGTTCCACTACAGTTGGGGTGAGCTTTTGAAGTTCCCTGCTAATATCACGTCTTCATCTTTTCTTTCTTTTCCTTTAGTCAACAAACATCTTTTTGGCGCTCTTTTCAAGGATCTTGATGGTCTGGCGAAAGCGCAAGCTCGCAGCGGCTCAATATAGGCGTATGGCACGGAGGATAGGAATTGCCTAAAGAAAATTGGGATAATAAATTTTGCCCTAATACCTCTTCCGACTCTCAACAAACCCAATGGACAGATGATGAAGACACTCCAATGTTGCGTTTATTGTTGAACAGAAAAGGTACAGAGGGGTGGTTTCGATGCGATATGCGACGGGTGATATGCGGCGGGCGGGGAATTGATGATTTCTACTTTTTTGCGGCAATCTTTTTCTGCATCTTGGTTGCCTGTTGAACGCGCTTCTTGGCCTTGAGTGCCAGTGATGCGTCCCATGCGTCCTTGTGTTTCCGGTAGAGCAAGATGGTTATCCGAGCATCTTCCACACTGGAATGGGCGCCATCCTGAATCCTGATGCCCAAGATTTCATGGGCCAACCTCTTGAGTGATGGGGTGTTTCCTTTGGCCAGAGCTCTGAAGGGTTTGTATCTGGAGGTATCGCGGATCAATCTTTGTGGGTGGTCAAGCAAGAGGGCCTTGAAATCGTTGTGAACAGCATGACCGACCACGATCTTGTCCTCGATCACATCAGCCACCTGCTTTTGAGCATCCTTGAACTCGACAGCGGTCAACAAGTGCTTTGGTGTGATTCCACTGACGGCCGTACGGAAATCCGTGACTCTCTCCATGGGACGAACAAAAAGATCGAGAATCGTGACTCCATAGTAGTTGACAATCGAAACTCGAGCCAGCGCTGACTGTACACCTTCTGGTCCAACACCCACCATCTCACAATCGATTCCTACATACTTTCCAATCCTAAAATAAAGAAAATAAATGTTGGTCAGAATACCAAGACCAATTGAGGCACCTCTCAATAACAAAAAAGATAAAAAAAATATGCCTACTTGTGCTTTCCAGTGGCAGTAGGGTCGTATTCAGTCTTCTTTCCAGACTTTCCATATGCTTTTTCGAGATCCTCTTTTGAAATATCGTCGAACCAGAGGTCTGTGGTATCATGCTTTGTTCCTGAGGAAATATCCGACTTTGGTACCTTTGATGAAGGTGCTGAATCGTCTTGATCCTCCTCGTGCTCCTCATTATCTGACAGCTCTTCGTGTGTTCTCTTCTTTGGTGCCTTGGTAACGGGTATCGACTTGCGTGGTGCAGGTTTGATTTTCTATCCACCCGAAAAGTAAAATGAGATGTGTGAATCACCAGATGAAAAACTGATCACTGTAGCAGATGAAATAACAGCTCATGAAATCAAGGGTCCTTACAGCTTGAAGTTGCTTCCAGTTGGATGAAGGAGCGGCTTTGGCAGTGACTGAAGAGGAGACCTTGCTCTCTTTGGCAGCCAGCTCGGCCTTTGCGTTTGCGATTTTGGCCTTCTTGGAGACCTGGGGTTGAACAGCGGCGGGTTTCTTTGAGTAGTTGAGGCGAATGACGCTATGAGCTTTCTTGCCCTTGGCGGTCTTTGGTTTTGGGGTTTGCTTTGGTGGCATAGCGAGTATATATTCCTGGGTCGACGAATGGACAATGAGGAGAACAATGAGAAGTGAACAAGCAGAACAAAAAAAAAAGAAAAAAAGACACTGCAGTGTTTACTTGGAACCTTTGCGGGAAAATTTGGTGACTGCCTCTTGAAGATAGATTTGGTGGCAATGCTTCCTGGGTAGGGGAGGATGGAACGAAGCTGGACACTCCTCAGTGCAGCAGCACTACTTGGACACCATGCACATGGAGGTGGAGTATCCGTGTCAGGGGTGGGTTCTCTTGAGCACTCCCAATCATCCAGGCCCCAGGTGGATGGACAGCAAAGAACGAGGACATACACACACACTCAAAACGTTCTGATCACGTGATCTATCTATGGTGGTCGGTTGCTGTCTTTCAACGCGTGTGAGGATGCTGATCCCCTCTGTCTTTCTTTCCGCTTACCTCTTCTTCTTCCATCGCCTTCATTTCCCTCCTCACTCTTCCACATCATCGTCATGACCCTACAAACAGGGCCCTCTGCCGCCGACATTGCCATGCTCTCGGCGTCACCCTCGCCCAGCGCTAGTCATTTACAAAGAGAAACACAGGCCCAATCACAATCACAGCCGCCATCCCATGCTCAATCGCTCTCAAGGACCGCCTCTGGTCATCATGAAGCAACGCGTCAAAAGATTGTCGACATTATCGATCAGCAATTCGACCTTGAAATCCTCTTGCGCCATTCAGAGGAAGCCCTCATTGCTCAAGAACTTGCCAAAGCCGAGCGCATGCTCGAGGACTTGCGTCATGCCATCATCAGTGGTATGATGACAGAACTGAAGCCGCTTATTTTTTGTTCTTATTATTGTTCCAACTCAAACTTACTCAGTTGCTAACGATATTAACAAATTGCATCATTCTAGAACGACAAGGGGCACCTTATGGAAGCTCGACAATATCAAGGACTCTAGGACCACCTGCAACTCAGCAACCTCAGTTTTCAAGTAGCCGGACACATTCTCGGAGAGCGACAGTCTACTATGGGCGAGATGCCCGTCCTCCAGAAGCCTTGTACGCGGTCAGAGCAGATGGACAGTTTGTCAGGTACTTGCGGCAAGGAGTTGGATGTTTCGATATGTGGCTATTGGCAACACGAGGTGTTTACTTTACTCACATTTACCGTCATTCGTAGACTTGGCTGTCCTCGTTGTGAACGATACGAATTTGGAAGCAGTCAAGGACTCCTCAATCATATGCGCATAGCACACAAGCAAGTCTTCAAGAACACGGAAGAAGGAGTCCGGTTTTGTGGCGTCGTTGTTGTAAGAATCGATGTCTTTTGTACGGATATTATGATGTGTTATTTTTTTTCCGACGAGATGTTAATTCTTTCTATAAACTATTGTAGCCAGAGAGTGAGGTGCCTGCAGATCACCCATGCCGGACACGGATAGTCTTCAGCTCTTTAACTGCAAGGTATAGATCGTTTTGTCCGTCGGAATCTCTTTATCATACCTATTATGAACACTTTTTGACAATCATTATTTGTCCTTGAGTAGTGATGCCAGTGCACAATCAGAATTTGCAAAGGTAACCCTTCAGGATTTGTGGCTTGCACAAGTTTGCACCTTTTTTGTTGACATCAACTAACCCCCTTCTGCTTGCCCATTCATAGCCTACAATCAAGACTTATGATGAGGAAGTGGATCTAGAGTCTGACGATGGCCGACGCCGGAATACCAGCAGGGATATTGCTCGCCAACAACCTCGAAGAAACAGTGGCGCATCACTCAACTCATCCTCTAATCCCGGAACGGAAGACGAGTCAGATACATCTGGAGCTGCCTCTGCTGGCGAAGGACTTGGAGCAGGAAAGAGGAGGCGATCCTCATTAGCTCTCAGTGTAACTCGACCTCAGAAAGGCAAGCCACCATCGAAACTTGGGCAAGCCTCTGATAGTGATGGCTCGGATGACAATAATGAAAGCGGAAGCGAAGTTCCTCAACGACCCTCAGCAGGCAAAGGACCCATGCGGAAATATGGCAGCATGTCCCAAGGAGGCAGCGCCCCTGTGGTCAACGGAGGTGGACAGACATCGCGGTTCCCTACTGTGGACACCTCAAAGAGCGGACTCTCTCGACCTGGACTTACAACTCTCTACAGTGCAACAGAGAGCAGAATTTCGAGTGCAGCGAGCTCGAGAGCAGGTAGTCCCTCCATTCACCCATTCATGAGCGACATGTCAGAGCCCTCAACACCTGTTTCGGCTTTTCCAGGACCAGCAACAATACCCCCAGCCCAACCTGCAAAAATTGGACAGGCTGCCCTCTCAGCTGTTCCAGTTCAGGGACTACCACCTGTTGCAGCTCCCCCTGTAAGCAACCTGGGTACACAACCTCTACAACCCACAATCATTTCATTTGGGGCATCTGCGATCCAAGCAGGACTTCCCGAGCCCCTGGATACTGTCGGATCTCGGTTCTATGTCAAGAGGCGGATCGTTGTTGGCAATGTCTCAAAGTTTTTATCGGAAGAGAAGAGAGATCCTCGATTAAGAGAGTTCCCCTACAAGTGGATGATCTACGTGGATGGAACACCCAAACCTGAAGAAATTACGGCATATATATCAAAGGTCGAGTTCCACCTTCATGAGAGTTACAAGCCAAACCATATTGTAACTGTGACGGAACCGCCATTTCATTTGAGTCGATATGCTTGGGGCGAGACGCAGATCAAGGTCAGGCTCTACTTTCAGGATGCACGGAACAAACCTGTAGAAGTCTACCATCGATTGGCGGTAAGCGATCTTGGTGTAACAACAGTGTGCAAAAGCGATGCAGTTTCTAGTGACTAATATGTTTAATCGTCGATAGCTGGATCCAACCCACTGCGGGAAACAAGTGCATGGAAGCGAGAGATTTGTCGATCTGGAATTGGACAGAAATACTGACTTTTTGCCCATCACACCTTTTCAACAACGATCAAAGGGCAGCAATAATGCAAAGGCTGGTATACCTGCAAATTCCTTGGTGCTGAACTCTGCGCGCGAGGTTGCTATGGCAGATGGAGCAGAGGCAGATGAACAGGAGCTCCAAAACACACTCTCAAAACCCAGCGATGCGACTATAAACAAGACGGGACTTTTGGGTGCACCAACAACGGTTGATACAGTTCGCGCAGCGTCCATGGAAACTGGGTTACCAACGCGACATCGAGCCAAGGAGACCACCCTTTCGTATTGCAAAGCCTGTGGGTCGCTCTGGAAGCAACATCGGGATAGTAATCGAGGCGTCGCTGAGACAGGATCAGAATTAATTCTGCTGAACGAAGAGAATGGACAACGGATCCCTAATTGCCCCCACCATCCCACCTTCCATGCGGTCAAGGATATGGGCGAGGAAGAGCGATTGCTACTGACAACGATGATTGGGCGATCCAAGAACAAGTTTGCCCTGGATATGCTTAAACGCTGTGGGATCGTGGACCATACAGGACGGCCACTGTCGAGTCACGAACGACAGCTTTTGGAGCAGCAAAATCAGCAACAGGTCGACTCGACTATGGATCTCGATATCGGCGACAGTGAAGTCCCCACACCCCCTTCCCCTCCACGGAATGAACCACAAGAGGCGGAACAAAGCATCAAGATCCAAAAGCTTTCCGACGCATTCCAAAAGCTGGAAGTGTACAAATCGCGGCGATCAGAGATTGATTGGGTGTTGTCTGTGATGGATGAACTCAAACTCAAGACGCTGTCGCTGGAGAGTGGATCGAGTGCGGCAACGAACGGAGGATGGTCAAGAGGACGAGGGGGGGCCGCTGTGGGACTGCGGGGGCGAGATCAGGAGCAAGAGAGACTTTTGAACACTCCTGGATTAGAAAAGGTACCAGAATCGTTGGCTCAGCGGGCTGTTGTCGGTGGGCTGCTGGTTCAGGCAACCAAGGCGTTCTTGGGCAGGATCTTGGAAAAGTCGATTCAGATCCATCGTGCAGAGACAGAAGAAGAACGAGGTCCGGAATCGATTCTCATGGAACTGGATGAGCTGGACGCTTCTGCGGATGAGAGCTCTGGTCCTGACAAGAAGAATGTGCCAGCAGTCACCAAAGTAGCGGACAAACTCTTGGCGCCCCATCATGTCTACCAAGCGCTCCAATCTAACCCCGAAGAGCTCGACTTTCTGACAAAGCAATATGAAGACATGGAAGGAATCGGCGAGATCATGGTGGGATTGTAGGAATAGAAATAAAAAAAATTAATAATATGAGTTGAATGCTCTAGAATGATACGCAACAGGCAGGGGTCATTCATTCAGGTCCAAGAATTGAAAAGGTGGTTGGGGTATCAAAAGGACAAAATTTATTAGGCGGTTTTTTCTTTTTTTTTTCTTTTTTGTAAAAAAAACGCTCCTGACGAAATGAACCTGTTCTTGTCTTCTTTTTTTCATCTTCTTTATCGTCTTAGTCGCTCATCTCGGCCACCGGGTTGCGGGGACCGTCCTCCTCGTTTCAAAAGCAGGCAAATTTGCTCTTCTTGCCCATCAGGTCCTGCATCCTAGCCTCCATGATAGCCTTTGTCTCCAAGGCCCTTTCCTTCTCACGTCGCTCCCGTTCCACCACGCCCTCCAGACCTTGGCGATCCTTGTCGGCCCTGATCTTGGTCGACTCGAGATCTTGGCGGGCCTGGTTCAATTCTTGGTTCAGATGATCACGTTCACTCAATATCGTCTCCCGATCCGCCCTGGACATCTTTAGTTTCTCTTCAGTCTCCGCCAGGGCTGCCTCCAGGCGATGAATCTTGCCCTGGTGCATGGTCTGCTCAACCTTGAGGGCTTGGACCTGATGAGCCAACGTGTCCACCACGCCTCGGAGTTCGTTCACCTCAACACCTTGCAAGGCCTGGGCAGTCGCAGCCGAGATACTGGCAACACTGCCAGTGGGACTGGTCCAGCCATTGTTGCTGCCACTGCCGTGAGCATTGGCATACTCGGAAAGATTGGAAGAACTTGATTGACGAATGGCCGTCTTTCCGCCATAAGATCCTGTCCTGGAAGGTCTCATACTAGGCGAGGCACTGGGCGAAGGTGCCGACGTATCGATATGGATGGGAAGACCACTGAGACGCGGGGACGAGGGTGTGGCATTTCCTCCGCTCAGGTGAGAATGAGCGGTCTTGACGGTGGGCGTTGGGGGCAGTGGAGGCAACGGCATGGTAGGAGGTGGTGTGGCCGGCGTCGCGACTGCTGTCGACAGCGTCGCAAGGCGCAGAATAGGCGACATGCGATCCGTGCTCTGGCGGTTCATTACGGGACTGGATGCTGACCTCGACAGATCCGAGTCTGAGGCCTTGTGTTGGATACCCAGGCCAAGACCCGATCCTGCAGAGGCCGAAGTTGTGAGCACAGGCGAACCACCATTGGCATCGTGGGCCTTTTGCAACTCTGCAATCTTTTCTTCCAAAAACTTGATGTGTTTGGCTTGCTGAATCAAGGTCGACTCGTGGCGGCCAGGACGGACTTGATTACTGCCAATGATGGGGGTGGTGACAGAAGATGACTGTTGTACACTCGAGACGGTGCTCCAGCTCTGTCGTGGGGTCGCCAAAGTGTCCTCGGGCCTAAAACCGCCACCTAGATTCTCGGACGAGCTTGTAGATGACTTGTGGCGAAGAGTCCGCTCGGCGTCTTCGTGGATCAGGCTCACGGGGCTAGGGCTACCGTTGCGGTCCAGCCGCTCGGTTCGATCCCTGAAAGAGCGTACATGTGCCTCTTGTTGCTGTTGTTGTTGTTGTTGACGCTCCAAGACATGCTGGAGTTTGATTGATTCTTGCTCTCGTTCGAGATTAAGCACTCGTTCCTGGAGGCTGTGGTTCTTTTCGTTCAGCTCTGCTACGATTTGCGACAGCTCCTCTGAGGATTGCAAGGCTAGATCCCTCTCAGTCTTCAAACTGGCCAATTGGGCCTTGGTGGCTGCACTCGATGCTGAAGATGGATGAAGCCCACCCTCGCGATGACGCGCCGAATAAGAGGAGGCCAGAGAGGAGGCCAGAGAGGTCGTGGATCTGTTGCTGGGTTTGAGAAGGTTTCTTTCTTCAAGAATCGACTCGAGCTCATCGATCTTGAGCTTCATCTCTTCCTCGGCATCCTCGAACGCCGTGGCTGCATCCGAGAACTCGGACGCAAGCGATTCCAAATCCTGGCTCAAACGCTCAATCTCCTTCTCGTTCTCTCGCACCAGAGCCCGGTACCGAGATTTTTCTTTCTCCAACTTTTGGATAGTGGCCGTAGGATCTTCTCCATTGGCAAGGGTGACAGCAGAGTTCATGGATCCAGGGCGGGACGAGGGAGGGGACCTCTCTGCCAGTCGGGTCTGTAACAGCTCGATGGTCGCCAGATGAACAGCCAGGTTGTTCTGAACAGACTTGATCTCCTCGTCCACAGACTGGTGTCTCCGCTCAGCCTCCTCCAGTCGAGTCTCTGCCTCATCACGGTCAGCCTCCGCCAGCTTGACCCTGCGTTCCAATGCCTGAAGAGCCTGAGCATGCTCCTCATTTCTAGTAGAATGATCATCCTCGGCCACAAGTGATTCAGCTTCAAGCAGTGCAATCTTTTCCTTTAGGTCAAACAGAACAGCCTCCTGCTCCTGCGCCTTGGCTTGGCTTGCTGTCAACTGTTCGAGTGCCTCTGTCAACTCTTCTTGAACTTTGGCCGCCATATCGCTCGCGGATCCGCTTGAACCTTCCAGAGCCGACTCGAGGTCCAGCACCTTTTGCTCTAGTTCTTGGATCACGGCCACTTTGGATTCGAGTGCCAGTCCATGGTCCTTGACACGTCCCTCGAGCTCATGCTCCAGCTCCAATTTCATAGCCAAGGTACCCTCATGAACTGCTACTCGACCCTCCAGCGCTGTAATCAGCTCTGCCTTCTCCAGGACCAGAGCCGAATGCTCCTCAACCAGCTTTTCCAACGCAAGGATCTTTTCTTTGTCTGCAGTCCATTGTTCTTGGATCGCATCTCGATCCGTCTCCAGCTCTTTTGCCCTAGACTGGGCAACAGCGAGCTCTGCCAGATGATTTTCGACCTGGGTTTGGAGAGCCTCGACTTTGGAACGCTCTTGCTCCATCTTTTCGAGAAGTTCCAAAAGTTCGTCCGCGAGTCTTTCCTCGGCTGAAGCCTTGGCCTCGGCGAGCTTTCCTTTGAGTTCCTCGACCATCTGCAAGGCCTCTTGCTCTGCCTTGGTGGAACGCTCCTCCAGATCATGCATCCTTGCCAGGTTTTGCTCGAGCTCCTCCAGATGATGATGTTCCGACTCTTGGGACCCCTTCAAACACGTCTCCAGATCGGAGACAGCCAGGTGGAGCATCTCCTCCAATTCCAAAGATGCCTGGTGTGCCTTTTGCAAAGTTTCCAGCTTTTCGTTCAACTGAGCCGTCTCGGCCTTGAGAGTCACCTCGGTAGCGCGGGCAGCGGCCAATTCAGATTCGAGTTCCTTGATCCGAGGGTCCGATACGAGTGCCATTTCCTCCTTGGGGAAGGCGGAGGTAATCTCGAGTTGACGGATCAAGTCGTCCTTGTTGTGTTCTTCGAGTACACTGTCTGTTCGGACATGATGGGCAGCTTTTTGGAGTGAACCAAGTTCGGCCACCATGGCCTCGTGGCGAGACCTTTCTGCCACGAGTTCCTTTTCCAGTGTGACTTTGGCCTGCTCCAGTTCCTGAATCAGGGAATCATTGGGCTCCGGGGAATCTGTGGATCGTTCCTCCTGAATGTGACGCAGGGCTTCTGCTTTGACATCAACCTCTTTTTGGTGTCGCTGGCACTGTTCTTCCAGATCTTGGATTCTTCCCAAAAGCACAAGAACCTCTTGATCCTTGGCATCGGTCGAGGTGTCAGAGAGAGCCGGTGTATGAATCTGCTGATGTTGATGCAGAGACTCTTCCCGTTCTTTTAGTGCTTTCTGGATCTGGTCTTGAACAGCAGCCTGTTCCTGAGCCAGCCTATCTTCTAATTCTGAGATGTATTTCTCGCTCTTGACTTTGCGGTTCTCGGCCTCCTTGAGCTGCTCCTGGACTTTTTGGAGGGCAGATTCTAGTTCTTTTTGATGTTGCAGTTGTTCGGGTGAAGGGGAGGAAGAGGTGGATCGAAGGGATTGGTCTCTTTTCTGGCGTTGCAAGATCCTGTTTTCGTCCTCGACTACATCCAGTCTTCCCTGTTGCTCTTCCAGGATCAATTCTGAATGATTGAGGGCTGCCTGAGTCATGGCCAGATGGGTCTCGAGGCCAGAGATGACCTTCTCGTATTCCTCAATCACGGGCTCTACAAATTCTTGGAAAGACTTTGAATCCTGGACCGAAGAAGGGATCAAGGCCGAGGTATTGGGTCGAGCGGTTGTCACGGGTGCGGCTGCAGATTTTTTGTTGTTGTTGACCTCATTGGCATTGAGGGTTTGGTTGGACAAGCTGTTTTTAAGTACAATGGTTGGGGTCGAAGAGGATTCATCAGAGTATCGAGAATCACCGTCATCCTCTTCCTCCTGGACAGAATCTAAGTACCCGTGGCTAATGTCGGTCGAAATAGACTCCCGGCTATGAAAATGATTCAGCTTTCGTGAGGGAGAAGGGGAAGGGGTCAAGCCCCGGTCCGATTCCAGCAACCCTAACTTGCCAGGGATGGGTGATTCCCCAGCAGCATCCGCTCCTGCTGCTGCTGCTGCTGCTGCTGCTGCTGCTGCTGCTATTGCCGCTGCGGATTTCTCCTTGAGGACCTTGATTTCGAGTTTGAGCTTTTGAATAATAGACCGCAAGTACTCTGGATTGTCCATGTTGGTCTCTTGGTTGAGTGACGACGAGTTTTTGATATTCCTGGCTCGGTTTGCATATTTAAGAGTGTTCTGGTGATCGGCACGATAGTAAAAAATCAATTTGTGGTTAGAGAACTTTAAAAAAAAATCAAAAAAACAAGAAATAAAACCACAATTACCAGAGTCTCGCCTAAATTGAGTTCGCTGGGACTGACACAGGCTATCATCAACGCCAATGCATTGCCTCCCAGAGAATCCTGCAACAGCCGTGTAAGCTTTGAATCGCGATAGGGAACATGGCTCGCCTTCTTGCTAGGGTCTCCCAAGGCCGAGATGACATTGCCGAGGGCATGCAAACCCGCGTTGATGCTGATACCCTCCTTGGCTCGGTCTCCGATTGCCGAGGTTCGCTTGAGTCGTTCGGAACCAGCCAAATCCACGAAATGAAACTTGCTGTTCAGTGTCACCCATTCTCCCTCTGGTTCTGGCAAGAATGTGTCCTCGTGCTGCAGCGCTGCCAAAGAGGAGGACGAGGAGGAGGCTGTTAGGCTGTCGGTAGCCATGGCACTCTGTCGCTTCAATTTGGACCCAGGAGCAACGATACCACTGACAAAGGGCGCCGGTATACTTGACTGTGAGGATCCCACAGATGATGTAGGTGTTCCGGGTCGAGCAGAGGAGGGTGAAGGCAAGGAAGAAGGGGACCCTGGGGATAACGAGTTGCCAGTAGTTCCTGGAAGAGGTAGATGACCTATACTGGGTGTCTTTGCATGCGCCCTTCTGAACGCTGGTGAATTATTCTGGCCTACTTCTGCGGATAGTGGCGGGGTTGGTTGTGGTGGTGGCGGATGTGTTGGCACGAACTTTTCCTGTTTTAGGGTGATACTGAAGATGGCATGGGATCGTGATGACTTTTCGTTCATCTCTGTCGAATGCGTTTGTCGATTCTGGGATCCGAACCAGAGAAGGCTAAAAGAGCAGGTTGGAAACAAAGGAATGTTGAGTATATG
Source organism: Entomortierella parvispora (assembly GCA_963573315.1). Classification (NCBI taxonomy): domain Eukaryota; kingdom Fungi; phylum Mortierellomycota; class Mortierellomycetes; order Mortierellales; family Mortierellaceae; genus Entomortierella; species Entomortierella parvispora. The sequence goes on from OY752145.1 coordinate 887,866, forward strand.
AATAATGGTACCTCAGGGCGCAAGAAGTACACCCGTACACGCCAGAAAGGGAAAGGGGAAGGGAAACAGACGACAAATTGAAACCAAACAAAAACAAAAGCCGACAAAACATACTGGATCACCTCTTCGACAGAGGATACAACAATTTCTTGGACCCCGGTCCAAAAGATGTTTCCTCTTGCATCCTCTCTGATTGTCACTGGTGGTCGAAAGTCGCCCTTGACCAACAGGTCAATCAGATCCTCGTTATAGATCTCCACGAACGAGACGCGGAACGTTGTTTTTGGGGGTGAAATCCTGTATCCAGGGTAAACCGGCGGCGGTCTCTTGGCCTCCATAAATAGCTGGCTCATGGCCCTTGGAATAATGCCTTTTTTTTTGAAGTAAATTACCGTTTGCGTTAGGATGATTGGCACTTTTTGCACCAACTCCATTTTCACTCCGAAATACTTTGTCTTTTCCGACTCTTGTCATTCCTCACCTTCGGAAGAGCTTCCACGATCATCAGAAGAAGGAGCTCCAGTACCCATAGTATAAGTCTTTCCAGAAGAGGTTTGTCCATAGGCCATGATCGTAACATTGTAGCCTATTTCGAAACGCGGTGTTTCCGAGAGGGAAAGAGGTGTTCAGTAAAGTGGGATGTAAACACCAGGATAAAAGACGAAAATAAAGGTAGCAACCCTTGAGGCCTCAATGTGGTTTCGGCAGATCCTTCTCAATTGATTTGTGTAGTTATTTGTTTTTTTGTTTTTGTTTGTTGTTGTGGACGATGACATACCTTCCAAAAACTTGTCCACCATTCTTTTGACACTCCCTTGATAGACATCCTCCTGAGAAGAACCCGTGCCAAAGATATGGTCGAATGTAAAATGTCTTTGGAGTGGGACAACAACCACTTGCTGTGGTTGTTGTTGTTGCTGTTGTGAGTCGTGGTGAGATCCTATGCCTGGATATCCATTGAGAGGTGGAGTCGCAGCCCTGTCAATCAAGGATAGAACTTCAGTCTCGGAACGTCGCGTTCGGTTCACTCCCAGCTTTGACTCGTTGACGAGGGGTCTGATGCGGAGGGCTAAAGCATACACAACAAAAAGACAAGAGAGCAAAGACATCGATTAGCGCGTTGTTCAATTGCGTTTTTGCTGAGCAAATTTATCTCCTCTCCCTCCCTCTCTCTGTATCTTGCTCGCTTGCTTGCAAACACATTTTTGTTGGTGGACGGACAAGCACGCAGGCATTTTTCAATTTAGTCCAGTCGGGCCTGTTGTTGTGTTTTTGGAGGGAAGGGAATGCAGAGGACGCTTGGCCCATTGAGAGCACTTTTGAGAGCTGGAAAAGGGCGGGTTGTCCAAAAGAGAAGAAACATTTTTTGGGCAAGTGTGTGTTGACTGTCTGACTGTGTCTGACTATCAGTCTGTCCGACTGTGTCAACGATATCATCCGCACATGAGATCATGAGCCAGAGAAAAGATGTGTCGCTCTGCGTGCCGTCCCCTCGTTTGTCCTTGTGTGCGGGTTCCTGTTGTTGATGTTGTTGTTTTTTATTGCTTTGCATGCATCTGCCTGCCCCCACCCCCACCCCCCTCTTCCGTCGTTCTACTCGTGACAAGAGTCGGGTTAAAAGGAACAGCTCCCATTCATTGCCGGGAAAAGAATATAAAACAATGAAAGCAACACAACGGGAGGAAGTCGAAGACAGAAAGGAAATGACAGTAGCAAAAGGGGGAGCAAACAAGAGAATGTATGAAAAATACTTTACCGACTTGCACAGAGGTCTCCAGTGCTTGGACAGAGGGCGAGCCCTGGACCTGAGGTTGCCCTGCCATGGAAGAAGGTCCTAGTTTATGCGTGGTTGAGAGAGAAAAGAGGATAGAGAGCTACGTAGGGTAAAGAAAGAAGGACCTAGTCCTGTTGTGCAGTGTATGTGTGGCCGGCTATGAGCAGCGGGGTTGTGTCAAGTCAAGGAGCGGAGGATGGTCGTAGGTGTCAGTGTGTTGGAGGAAGCGGAGAGAGCGAGCGGGCGAGTGAGTCAATGCAGGATGGATGCAATGGAGAAGATGAATGGACAGATGAATGAATAAATGGAAGAGCGGAAGGACGAATAGACGGAAGGAGATGAATGGATGAATGAATGGATGGATGGAATGGATGGGATGGATTTGATGAAATAGAATAATAATGAAATATTTAAAATAAGGATGGAAGGAAAGAAGGAAGGAAGGAAAAAGATGGGTGGCAAAGAAGCAGGATCGTGTGAGAGCGTGAAGGAAAAAAGAGAAAGAGAAAGAGAAGGAAGGAGGGAGAAGGAGGGAGGGAGGGAGGGGTTACAGTCGGAACGAAGAAGGCAGCTCGAACAAGCCAGCAAAAGAAAGGACTTGCAGGGAAGAAGAGAAAAGAGAGGAAAAGAGAAAAGAAAGGGGGGATGTGTTGTCTGGAGGGATGGACATGGCTGGACGGACAGGCAGGGGAAGACGAGTGTCCAAAGAGAAGGAGTCAGCCACGAACGGACATTGGAGGATGAAAAGGAGAGGAGAAGGAGTTGTAGTGACAAAGGCAAGGGAAGACGTGGTGGTGGTGGTGGTGGTGGGTGACGATGGCAATGAAGAGGAGGAGGAGGATGGTGGGAAAGGAGGAGGGCACGGATGCCAAGATGACACAGAGACCAGGATCTCCCCCCTGATACCGACTCGCAAGTCCTTGGATGCTGTATGTAAGCATAGCATCCCGTCCCATCCCGTCCCATCCCAAGGCGATGAGACACACACAGGCACACAGGCTCCATCCACATCCCAGCCAGCCAACCGCGTGCAGGACGCGTCGTGGTCGCGCGTGGGACTAGCTTGTCTTTGTCTGGCGGCACTCGTGCATCCGAACATCGCCCTCTGTTGCAGTAAAGCAAGGCCTGGCTGATGTAGTCTCAAATACAGCCACCACAGCAGACTACAAACATGATCCCCCTGAGGGTTGTCATGAGCGCATGGTGGCCGTGTGGACTGAAATAGCAGCTCCTCGGGCCATTTTTGTTGTTGTTGTTGTTATTATTGTTGTTGTTGTTGTCATCTTGTGTGGCTGGCTGGCTGGCTGGCTGGCTGTGTTTGCCCATCCTTGCTTCCTTGCTTCCTTCCTTCCCTCCTTTGTTCCTTCTCCCTGCCTGCGCCCACAGTCCAACAGGTCCAACAACTCAAAGATCTTTCCTTCCTCTGCACTTTACTCCATTTGCTCTGCTCTGCTCTGCTCTGCTCTTGCAAGTTGCAACCCAACCGGGGCGGAAATCTGCCCCTCTGACAAATGGTCCGCTCGGCGTGTGCGCGCTGCTTTTTGCTGGTTGGAAGAATGACAAAGGGGTGGGGGGTGTGTGTGCGTCCTTGGGTTGAGTTCTTCTTGTTCCTTCCTTCATTCGTTCATTCATTCATTCATTTATTCCTTCTTTCCATCTTTCCCTTCCCTTCCTTCACTCATTCATTCCTCCCTTCCGTCCTTCACTCACCTCCTATTCTTCTTTATTTTATATTATACCCTCTGTTTATCCGGGCTGTGCTGCTTGCCGATCGAACCAGCCTGACAAGCACCATCCATCCATCCTCCTCCTCCTCCCCTTCATCTCTCCCTCTCTCCCTCTTTCCATCTCTCCCTGCATGTACCCTCGCCCATCGTAATGACATCCACATTCACATCCCACAGACCACCCGCCTTTGCCTTTGCAACCCTGGCTGTTCTTCTTGCCCTGGGCTTGCTCTTGCCATCCAGCGTCCACTCGCAGGCGTCAACGGCCCCCTTGCCTGTCTCTGGGCCTGCCTTTGCCCGCACAAACACCCGACTCTATATCCTCGGCGGAATCGCCAACAACATCAACTATGGTCAGTTCTTCTCCCTTGACCTCGCCGTCAACTGGACCGTCAATACCCCTGCGTGGACCCAGCTCAGCGATGGGCCCCAGCAAAACATCTTCCCCGCTGTGTTCTCTCAAGACCAAAGCACAATGGTCACCTTCCACTCGGGCGGCACGATCCCATCCTATCGTTACTCTGTCAAGTCAGGGCAATGGACCCCTTCCAATGCCCAGGCTGCTTTTGCTGGCTTGCAGGGCGTAGGCGCCGTGACAGACCCGACCACCGGCCTAGTCTACCTAGCGGGAGGATACACTGACGGCACCCGAAACTCAATGGACATTTACAGTTTCTCGTCGGATTCGCTTTCACAGCAGCCCATGCCTGCAGCCTCGACTGTCTTTGCTAGTCGCTCCTACTATGCGAATGTGTGGAGTGAGAAGCGCAGCAGTATCTTGTACTTTGGTGGCTACAACTCTTCGTTGCAAGTGGCCCCAAATGACAATGTCGTGACTGAATTTGTTCCCTCCACCAGCACCTACAGCAACCTGGTAAGAGTTCTGATTATGGATCATGGCCAAAGAAGGCCGTTGAAAACAGTTTCTCCGTTGTTTCCCTTTTTTATTTTTTTATTTTTTTATTTTTTTATTTTTTTTTGTTTTGTCTCCCCTAACAAGCTGCTCCAATATTTTTCTTTTGCTCAACTCTTCATTTCTCTTTTGCCTTTGCTCACAACAAAAAACAAACAAAAAAGACTACGACAGGGACGGCGCCTTCAATGCGAGCGGATCTCTGCATGACGTCCAGTAAGTAGGCGCATGCTAGTCGATGAAATTCATGGCCACAAGTGCTCTTTGACCCTTGGATCTAATACAGCTCTCTAATCGGTATAGACGACGATGGATCTTTGGTTGTCCTCTATGGTGGGCGGCCAGCAAACGGCTCTGCTTTCGTAGGAGATGTCTTTATCTTGAATGCCGAAACAGGCGCGTGGAGTCAAGGAGTTTCTGGTGCACCTCGTATCTATGCGGCCTGTACAATTGCAGGCGATCAACTTTTGGTCTGGGGTGGCATTGACGCCAACAGTCTCTTGGCCCCTTCGAGCGTCATGATTTACAATCTCACCAACAGCACCTGGCTCACACAATACACCCCACCTGCTTCCTACATTGCTGCAAGGGCTAAAGAGTCGCCATCAACACCTAGTCCAGGATCCAGCCCCAACACTGGAGCAGACGACTCTGCCTCCTCCTCGAACCATGCTGGGGCCATTGCTGGCGGCGTCGTAGGCGGTATTGCATTAATCAGTGCCGGTGTTTTACTTTTTATATTCCGAAAGCGCCTTCACAGGCCATCACTCGTCAACACGACTGGAGATAGTGATGATCAGGATGAGCGCAAGCTGCCCCCACAGTCGGCTCAGCAGCCAGAGGATGAAGAGTTAAAACGGTTGAGACTCCAATTGCAAAACCAGCAGGAACAACTCGAGCTTCAACGGAGACTTTTGCAGCTCCAACAGGAGCAACAATTGCAACAGCAACAGCAACAACAGCTGGCTTTTCACCAGCCGCACCAGTTCCAGGATGTGGCCTATTATCAGCCGCAAACGTACTACAGCACGGGACCAGACTCTAATTCAATGTCAGCTTTCAACACATATGACGCTACAGCAGGCCTCAATGCTTTCTCAACCTCTGTGTCCCCTCCTCCTCCAGTTCGACCATCAGCGACCCCATTGTATGGTGGATATGTTGAGGGCAACTCCAGCTATGCAGAGTCGACTCCAGTTATCTACCAACAGTCCCCTGGGGGTGCATCTATGACGGTGATGCCTGTCACCGTCCCTGCAGTGACCCTGCCAGCCAGGAAAAAAGATTTTGACAATTACATGGAAGAGCGACCTCCGGGCAACCCACACGCCATTGTCACTCTCTAGTCATCTATTTTTTTGACCCCTCTCGATCTAATATACACCCTTTCTGGTCATCACGAAAAACGATTTTTTATTCTGGATAATTTTATTTTTATTCCTACAAAAGCGCCAGACTCCACGTGATGCCTACCTACTCCAACGTCCATTCTTTCGCGCACATGGGTGCACATTCCACCTTGACCCTCTTGTTTCCTCCATCTCTGTTTGCTCTTGCTCTTCTTTCCTCCCCTCCTCCATTCTGCCTCTCATCACCTCTCCTCCTTTGTGCACAAGTCTCCTCACGCAAGCAGGGCCACAGACAGAGAACACGAAAACAATAGACGCCATGGATAACAACGACGTCGGCTACAGCTCCGTGGCATGGGACACTTATTCTTCCGCTGACCACAACGGGGACGACGCCCACCACGGCACCAGCAACAACAACAACAACAACAATAGCAACATGCACTCGTCCCTCTTTGCCTCTTCGGACGAAGACGATGGCGACGACCACGCTGGCTTGGACGACGATGACCTTGCCGACATCACCGCCGCTGCCTCGTCCACCATCCTGCCTGCAGAGACCTCGGCCTGGGCGGATGAACCCCTGGACAATGAGGTCATTGACATTCACGGCCCTTCCTCGTCCTCCACCGTCGCTTCCTCTGCTCTTCACCACAACGGACACAACACCAACCTCTTTTCAAACGACGACGACGAGGACGACAGTCCAGCGCACCAGCAGGTCTACAGGGTAAAAAATTGAGAACCAAAACTCGTCGCATCTTTCTCTTCTCTCCAAAGACGTCTCCGTGCCCCTCCCTCTTCTCTGCAGCATACTAACATGGGCCATGGCCCCATTTTTTATCTTTGACCTGATACCTTAGTCGCATGCTCCAGGAAAGGCAGTGAAGCGTGACTCAGTTCGTGCCTTGAGCGAGATGTCCCTGTCGACCACTGCGGCTACGCAGTTGGCCAACCTGATCCCCATGGAGATCACCGTTACGGATGCTCATAGGGAAAAGGAGGGATCCTCAGATAGCTTTATTTCGTACCAGGTCAACACCAAGGTAATGACTAGATCTCGTACGCTTCTCAAACGTCTGTTTATTTCGTTTTACGCCAAGCCTTTTTTTTTTTAAACGATTTTTTTTTTCCCCAATTGCACACGACACGCGTCTATTTTGATCTTTTTTTTTTCTTTATAGACGACAATGAAGGACTTTTTGGGACCCACATCTTCGGTTCGTCGACGATTCCAGGACTTTACGTGGCTTCACAATGTGCTCAGTCGAGACTACCCCGCTGCTGTCTTGCCTCCTCTGCCAGATAAGCACCGCATGAGTATGTTTGAGGGATAGGAGGGAGGATGTGTTCTTCATTTAAAAAGGGAGAAAGGTGTGTCCTGTGTGTGTACTGAAACTACTACTTTTTTTTTCCCTTTCATCATTGTAGGATATGTCCGGGGAGACCGTTTCAGTGCAGAGTTTGTAGAAAAGAGACGGGCGAGTCTGGAGCGATTCCTTCAAAAGATTGCGGTGCATCCAGTTCTGCAGCGGGCCGAGTGTCTCCGTGTGTTTTTGGACTCGAGAGACTGGAATTCGGATCTGGCGCAACAGAACAAGAGGCGACAGGATGAGGGACGATTGGATACCATTGGCGACGTGCTGTTGAATGCGTTTGCAAAGATCAAGAAGCCAGAAGAGAAATTTGTGGCGATGCGGGACGAAGTGGACAAGTTGGAGGAGAATCTTCAGGGCCTGGAGAAGCTTGAACAGCGCATTTTGAAGCGACAGGAAGAATTGGAGATTGATTACCGTGAATTCGGCGGTAGTGTTGCGGGGTTGGGCAATCTGGAGACTGGAATCACAGAGCCTTTGCATCGATTTGCGCATACTGTCGCCAGCTATGCCAAGGTGATGAATGACCTGGTAAGTCCTGTGTTTCTTGTTGGAAAAAAAAAAAAAAAAAAAAAAAAAAACTTGAAGAAATCTTGGATTGAGATGGGCTTTCAGTACTGATGATGTTTATTTTCTTTTTGTTCTATAGTCTTCAAGAGAGGATGCCGAGTTCTTGTCGCAGATCCACGAATGTCTGGCCTACTGCAATAGTGTCAAGGTACTGAAAAACAACGCCTGTCAGCAATCTGTAGAGAGAGGTTAGGAAATGACATGGACTGATGTCGACCTTTTACCTTTTTTTTCTTATGCCTTTGCTTTGTCACAGAGCGTCCTTAAGCTGCGTGATCAAAAGCAATTAGATTTCGAGGAATTGTCGGATTTCTTACAACAGCAGGTGGCGGAGCGGGATAGATTGAAGAGCAATGGACGACTTGGTGGCACGGGTTCCATTGGAGGATTCTTCCAACAAAAGATGGATGAGATCAAGGGCGTTGATCAGGAGCGTGCCAAGCAAGACAAATTGAAGCGAGTTGCCGAGCGTATTCAAGAGGTAACAAAAAACAGACTATTCTTCTATTCCAGACGCAAGAGCACAACACTTGGGGTTCGGACAAGCCCGCAATGAAGACGAGTGTGGAGGGAACCCGTCATAAAGATGGAAGAGACTCTGTGTGTGTGTGTGTGCGCGTCTTGACTCAACTGACCTCTGACCTTTGTTGTTTTGGTTTAAAAAAAATAGCTTCAGGATGCAGTGGAGAAGAGCAATGACATCTCTGTGGCATTCTCGAACGAGACTTCGAAGGAATTTGAAATCTTTCAGCTGCAAAAGACAAAGGACCTGCGACAGTGCCTCTTGGATTATAGTGCGGGACGGGTCGAGTTCTTTGAGAAGGGAGCAGCGCTCTGGGATCAAATCATCCCAATCCTGGAAAGCATCCAAGTGGACGACGATTAAACGAACGAGCCTCTAAATATATCACTTTTTTGAAATGAAGCTAGCAAAACATGAAAGAAGAAAAAAAAAACTTGCCCAAAAAGCAGAGGATCGCGCCATCTGAGAACATCCAGATTCCATGGTAGCCAAAAACAACCGTGCATGAACAAAAAAAATCAATTGGATAAGGCTGGGTGGTTGGCGATGCCCCTTTCATTTTTCAATTGCTCTCGCCAAAGAGAGAAGGGTCTTCTTGCTGATCCCAGGTGGGCATAAATGATTGCCAAGATACGGGATGTAGCAAGATGCTGTTGTTGCATGAAAAACAGCGACGGCGTCTCGGAGTAAGCTGGGGTCGCCTGGCCATGAATTTGTCATCTTTGCTATCTTTCTGGCCTGGGAACCCCACCCTAGTTCGGATCGGACGGATTTAGTCTGGATTTTCCTCCTTTTTTTACCGGAGAAAAAAAAAAAAAAAAAAAAAAAAAGGTCAAGACCAGATCGTCAAGTCGCGTTTCAAAGTTTCCCCGCGTTCAATTCCGCGGCAGATAACATTGTACACGCGCGCGCGCCTATAAAAAGGGTGAAGACTCGGCTGTTCCTGCACATCTTCATTCTTTTTCAGCTAATTTTTTTTCTTTGCCCTCTCACTCCCTTCTTCACTTTTACTTTTTTTCAAAATGGTTTATACCTACCCTTCTACCAACGGTGTCAACACTGCTGCTCAAGCCGCTGTCCTGGATGACCTTCAGGCAACATACTCGCTTTTGTACTTTGACACCGATGGTATTTGTTCCTCGATCCGCAACCTCTTTGCGCTCGGGGACGCCACCTGGAAGCAGTTGTATCCCCAGGTAAGGCGATCGCCCATCCTTTCGTCCCCCTATTTCTCTCCCTCTTTCTCTTTGTCTTTCTCTTTTTCGGCTACTCTATCACTCGCGCACATATTCATGCGAACGTCGCAAACAATTTAGTTTACCCGGAGCACAACCTAAACCAGTCTATTTTTTTTCTGGTGAATGTATTAGGACTGGGAGAACACGGATAGATTGGACAAGGACTCGACGCCTTTTGCCGTCCTGCCCGTTCTCTATGTCCATTCTCGCGATGGATCCGAGGTAAACCTTTCAAAGGGGAATTCACTCGACGTACTGTACGTGTCAAAAAAAACTCTTGTCGGTATTATTTAGATTCTCAGTATTCTTTATTTCCTCTTCTGCACTCCAACAGACGGTCCAGATCGGAGAGGCCAAGAATATTGAACTCTACCTGGCCGAGAAATTCGGCTACTTGGGCAAGAACTCGTACGAACGGTACCTGATCGGATCTTTTGTCTCGTCCACTTCTGCCCTCTGGGACGAGTTCGTTTACGTCTCTCAGGCCCTCAGGACTTCCCACCCCGAGGTCTTGGCCGAATGTATCGGCATCTCGGTCACTGAAAAGATCCCAAAGTGGATCCAGATCCATGAGGAACACTTGGCCGCCAATGGTCGGAACGGACATTATGTTGGTGATCAGGCAAGTAATTCAAACATCCCCTTTTTCTCCTCCTCTTCCTCCTTTGAAGAAAAAAACACTAGAGATGAATGAAAAGGAGTAAGCATCAGAAAAAAAAACTGACCTCTTCTCTCATCTTTTCCTCTTGATAGATCTCTTTGGCAGATCTTCGCTCTGGCGCCTTACTCGGCCTGATCCAAAGACTCCCTCAGGCGGAAGGTCTGGTCACGCCCGAGACCGCCCCCGGTCTCCTCAAGGTCAAGGAAGCCATTGATCACCATCCAAAGATTCAAGCCTGGCGCGAATCCGAACTCGCCAAGAGCATCCGTCCCAGCCGCCACCATCCCTCGAACCCCATCTCTCCCCTCGCAGGTTTTAATGACCGCAAGGGTAACAAGGTCGCTGCTTAAGCACCCACAAACAAACAAAAAAAAACCTTGGAATATTCTCACAATAAAGAAAAGCCCCAGGCCTGTTTTTTTTTAATTTCTGTTTCTAAAGAAGTCGAAGAAAAAACAGGTATTTCCATGTTACTGCCTCAAACCATGGCATCCAAATCCTCATCACCATCATCATCCTCGTCATCCGACTCGTCCCGGTAACGCTCTTGTGCATCCTCGAGTCCATCCCGAAGACCGACATCGCCCAGGACCGTGGCCGAGGCATGATCTTCATCATCATCGTCCAGATAGTGATCAAAGTAATCGTCCATGATCACCTCCCCGGGCTCTTGACTCAAATTCTGGTACCGGTATCCACTTCCCCGTGAGAAGAAGCCTCGGACCCGTTGAGGTACTATCGCGCCCGCGGTAGAAGAGACCTTGTCCCAGGCTTGGTAGACCATATCCGGCACACGGAAGCGTCCCCAGGACCGGGAGAAGGATCGAGGCATGTTCATGGTCGGCAGAGACGACGATCTTGGCAAATGTATCTGATCATAGACATCGTTGCCCAGACGGATAAATGAGCCCCGACCGAACCGTCCCTTGTAATTGTTCAGGCCCCAGACGACACCATAAGCCAATACGCCTGATCCCATCAGGATGCCGACCCAGGAGAAGAATCCCAATCCTCCACGGCCTGGGCAGTACTTTTTGGTTCCGAAACGCTCATGGTCGCCCTCGCAGCTCGAGAAGGCCATCTTGCGATAGCCGATCGACTCGTAATAAAAGTTCTGGCCGGGGGGTAAATTGGCGCAGACGTCCTTCTCGTTCACCGTGACGGGGGTCGCACCCTCGATCAGGACACATTGACCCGTCTTTTCGTCCGGCTCATAGTTGAAGTCGCACTCGAAATCCCTCTCGGCACACTGACATGCCTTTGTGATCTCTCGAGGGTTCACCTCCAGTTCGCCGACAAAGCACTGGGTCTTTGCAATGCGTCGGAAGTATTCGACCTTGCGGCCAAACATACACTTGTCGGTCGTGCCCCTCAAATCGCCCAAGCTCCATCGCTCAAAGTCGTCGTGAGTCTCGTCCTGCAGGTTCAAGACACACTTTGGATAATCCAGTCCTTCAAAATCAATCTGGAAGAGCAACTGCTTATTGCCCCGAGAGGAACCTGAGGGAGGTTGGGCAAAAAGAATAAAGGACTTGCCAATCCCGTTGGGCTTGGTCATAATGTCCTTGACAATAACCTTTTCGGTCGTAAAGGTGAACTCTTTGAACGTTTCACCGTGGTCCAATGAGTACATGATCCAATCCGTAGGTGCATCATTGTCCTTGGCCAGCAAGATGATGCTTCCTTGGTCACCAAAGTCGTATTGATAAGGGCCCTTTTGGATCTCAGTCCAGGAATAACCACCGTCACGAGTCAGGAATGTGTTGCCATCCTCGTAGGCGCCAAGAGTTTTTCCCACATTGCCGACACCGATCACCATGCCTGGAATCGACGACGAACTGAAAAGATCCTCCACGTGCTTTCGATCCAGGTAGTTATGAAGGTTCAGGCTGCACTCCTCATTCTGGAGAACAATTGCAAAAGGGGATAGAAAAAAATCAGTATTCATGCTCAATGTGTTGACTGGATGAAAATGGATCCCACAGATGAACACTAATAAAGAAATGTTACCTTGCAGGACTCGTACGCTTTACCATCAGAGTCCGCCTGGGGTGCTTTAAGAGGATTCCAAGATTGACCTAATATATGAAATAAAGAAAAAGTGAAGGAGAAAGAAAAGAAAAAAAAAAGTTGGTCAATCACATCAAAGAACGTTAAATCAAGTCATACGCTCGGCTCAAACTATACCATTATCAAACGTGATTGCTGAACGGAGCTGCTTCTTCTTTCCTTGGTTGGCGTCGTTGGGATTGATAACCTCGTTCAAAATGGCAACACCATCGATACCCTGCATCTTCTCGAAATCCACATTACCGCTATTTCCCTCGCTAACGTATTTGTTGGAAAGCGAGAAATAGGTTCCATTCGAGTCTGAGGTGAACAATCTTCCGACCTTGGATCCAGGGCGATCAATGGAGGTAATGGCCATGAACACGGACCTGGTGGTCGAATCAAGAACAGTGTAAGCCTAGAACAACAACAGAAAAACAGTCTGTTAATGAAACCCGAGTGCAAAAACAGAAAAAACTGCACTCTGGTCAGATGACTCACTGGGTTCACAATGTCATATCCATGGGGATAGCGAGCCGGTCTAAAGTTGAGGCCATCCGTAGTGACGGACACTTGAAGCTGGCGCCGACTGGGGATGTACTACAAAGATGAATGGCATCACTTTAGATTGTTTTTTCTTTTTTTTTTTTTTTTTTTTTTCTTTCGTAGAGAAGCAATAAATACCTCTGCTGCGATCAGATAGTTGGAATAAGTTGCAAATCCAACAATTTGGTCAAACAGAATCCTGGGGGATCTCATGTAGTCATCCGTGTAAATGAAGCGAACAGGTCGGTCGACAGCATTCCTTTGTGAGCCTGTCTTGTCTGCGTATTGCTCACAGTAGATACCCTCCTCATTCACCTGCGTGAACTTGGGGTCCCGGGCCCAAGAACAGGACCGAACCCACTCTGCCAGCTGACGCCAGTTTTTGCCAGAATCTTGACTGTAGTAGGCAACCGAGTGGCAGCTAGAGTCACGCTCATAACTACATCCGGACTCTCCTATGTAGATCATCCACTCTGGCTGCGTAGGATGGAAGAACCAAGGGTTTAACTGAAGGTTCGTCGCCGCCGATTGCAATGGGAGCTCAAGAGCGTCCCAGTTGACACCACGGTCCTGTGTGAGGTACTGCATTTGACCCGAAGTTCCAATGACAGCTCGCTCTTTCGAGTATGGATGGCGTTGAAGTCCAGTAATGGCGCCATCGATCTTTGAGGTGATCTCGTTCCAATCCCTTCCGTCATTGTCGCTCAAGAACACCTGATCTTCAATCTTGAGCATCGCTACCTATGAAACCCAAAACAAATATGGGCGTTGGTCGTTGGGTAGTTTTTTCGGTACGGCTTGGACAATAACAACTTACATCAGAATCGGGAAAGTAAAAGAAGGTGTCACTCTCGTGATCATATCGGTTCTCAAAGGCCGACATCTTGCTGTCCACGTCTTTCATAAAGTTGCACTGGCGCTCGACTTGTTTCTTCTCCAGATCTTCGCCACCCTCGCAAGCACTTGCTTGGATTTTCCCAAGTCCAGAACGTCCCATGTAAGTGCCCGTGCACTTTGCAGGCTTGTCTGGGTCTCGACCTTCGGGTTGACATTGCCCTGCCTCATCACGGAAGTATCCAATTGCACATTCGTAATCTCTAGCAGTACACTTGCAGTTTGCTTGCTCCATATCGGGAACGCCGTCATCGTCATTCACACGACATGTCCTATCAGGCTTGCGCCTCCAATATGTAATCTGAATAGATAATAATGGCGTTAAACTCTCGTCGGTGCTGTGATGCTTCTTGTCTAAGCAAGCAAAGGGCTCCATCAAGTATGACCGGCATATTTTGTGAAGGGATAACTTACATCTCTGCCAAGAATACAACGATCATCCTCTCCTGCAAAAGGTGACCATTTTTCAAAGTCGTTCTTTTCCGGATCGTTCTTTTTCATGACACAGGCACGACGAGCACTAAAGTCCAAAGTAGAGATAATCGGCTGCTGGTCTCCGCTGGCGTATCTGCCAGTAATGGTAATCTTTGATGTGCGGGATGTCGACTCGGTCGTGACCGTAGAAACTTCGACAGGTGCAGTTGCAAACTCGGCCTTGTTCCAAGTGGCCCCAAAGTCATACGAGAAGAGGGCCTCCCGGGTCGGGGCACTAGGATCAACACGGACAATGACACCTCCTTCATCACCAAACTCGTACAAGTTCCAAGTATCACTCACTTTTGTCCAGGTTTTGCCTGCATCACGACTGAGGTAGGTCTGACAATCCTTCAGGGGCAACAACCTCTTGCCGACATTGCCCACCCCCATGACTAGACCCAGAGCAGAGGAAGAGCTGAACACAGCGCCGGGGCCCGTTGAATCAGTCACACTGTGGAGATGCAGGTGGCATTCATCGTCATTGCAGTCGCTTCCCGCTGGAGCTCGGATCGGGTTCCATGAGCCGCCATCGTTGAATGAGATCAAACTTCTGATGTACTTTTGTCCATCCTTGGCCAACGTCAGACGATTGGTGACCTGGTTCACAAGAATAACGCCATCGATTCCACCAATCTTTTCCCAGTCCACAAGCTGTTTGTCGTTGCGGTTGGTATCGTCGAGCTGGCGTGAAAAGTAGGTACCGTCGCTGTTGGATTTGAACAATCGTCCGTGCTCACGGTCGGCTACATTTGATCTAGCCACGTCCACCACAAGGCTCCCTGTCGTCGACTGCAGAACTGTGAATCCTTTCTTGTCCACTCTCATCTTTGGGGGGAACTGGGCTGGGGTAAAGGAGTGACCATCTGTTGAAACATGCAAGATAAAGTCTCCATTGGACTCCTAAAAGTGTTTTGATTAAAAAGGTTTGTCCGTCAGAGAAACGCCACTTTTTAAAACCTTGAATACAAACATGAGCAAAAGTGGGATATTACCACTGCGACGGCCAAGAATTTGTCGACGACATAAAACTGTACAACGTGGTTGAAATTGACAAGTCTCTGCGTATCAGTGTCCAACATGTACACCATCTGTAGAGGGTTTGCCTCGGAGGAGTAGAGTTCATCCTGACAGACATTAGCGGGCTGGTTCTTGAGTTTCCAGGACATGGAATAAATACCGTGGCGAGGCATATCCAACAAATTGTGGCGTGCATACACAGCCTTGTCTACCCAAGTATCAACCTGTGCCCAGTTTCGACCAGCATCTGTTGACTTGTAGAGGCGGGTGAAGCACTCTTCTTCCTTCTGTCCAAGGTAAAGAAGCCAATCTCTCTTGTCGCTGTCGGGGTGGAAATCAATTAGATTGAAAGCAAACTGGTTGGGTGGTGCTGGCAAGACGTGCTTATCGAAACTTTCACCGCGGTTATGTGAAACGTAAATGTCCTTGGTCGTAAACAAGTAAACCGTGTCTTTATCCTCATCATGGAGATAAAGGCCGACGAATCCACCAGCATCCGGCAAAATCTTTGTCCAGCTTAACCCATCGTCAGTACTGCGCCACACCTCTCTAGCTTCGGACATGAACATGACCACAGACGACTGGATGAAGTACTGGAACCCAGTGAGCATCGGCGAGTTGAACTTTGAGAGCTGGTACTTGATATCCGTAGGGGCGTCCTCGAGGACGCATTGCTTTGTCTTTGGTTCATCCTTCTTCAATCCTTTTTCGCACTTGTTTCCTGGAACTTTGCGATATCCGGATGAGCCAACATAGGTGTCGCCTTCCTTGGTGCATGTGCCGTCCTTCATGGTCTCTTTACCCTCGAGCACACACACACCATCCTTGAGAACATAATTGTAGTCGCACTCGAAATCCTCGTCTGTACATTCACAGATATCTTCCGTCTTGGATGGCTCCTTGAACGACTCTTGCACCATGCACTCGGCATTCGCCTTTCTTCGCCAGTACCAAGTTTTGGCTCCCATCAAACAGTCGGGGTTGTTGCGGATGTTGCGTGCGTACCATTTCTCAAAATCAGAGCTGTCAACGTGGTCATCACGCCGTTCGCATTTGCGACCAAAGACTTTGGTGAGGTCCAAGTGGTATTGCGTGACCTTGATCCCGTCTGCGTTCCGAGCAAAGAGCAAAAACTTTTGAGAGGTAGACTTTGGATCGGAAACCAATGCCGCAGGGCGGATATTTTCAGGGAGTTCTACTTGGTGCCTAATGAAAAGAAAAGGGGGGGAAGTCAGCAGGAAATATTGCGGAGAATTGATATCCATCGTGCTGTCCATCGTGCTATACATCTTACCAAGATTGACCACGATCGGCGCTATACTGAAAGTATCCGACAGGGACATTGTCATCCCTAACAGCAACAATAAGACCGCCCATATCACCAAATTCATACTTGTGCGGGCGCTCAAGTGCAAACTTCCAAGAAAGCCCTCCATCTTCTGACAAGTAAGTGTCGCAGGAGTCCCAGGGTAAAACATAAGGTCCCACGCTACCCACACCCATAATGACTCCAGGGGCAGCTTTGGAACTGAAAACAGGCGCCGAGACCCTGGCACTCGTCACAGAGTGGAGGTGGAGACTACAAGTTCCATCCTGTAGAAATAAAACGTTGTCTTTGATCAGTTCTTGATAATCTACTTTCGTGGCTCTGGTACTATTCAATTACAATTTTGTGGCCGTTACCGTGTTGGGAGTGCAAGAATGGCTTCTTCCGTCACCCTTTGTTGGCGGCGGCATGACATACTGCCAGTTAGCTCCAGCATCGAACGTGATTTGAGTTTTAAGATGCTTCTCGGCAGGATCACGAGGGGCAGATTCATGGTTGTCAAGCAAGTTGACAATGTAGACACCATCAATGTTTTGAACTTTTTCAAAGTCAACCGTGTCCTTTTCGTTCCGGTTAGTATACTGTCTTGAGCGAACAAAGTAGGTTCCGTTCGAGTTACTAGTCATCAGTGTTCCGTAGGGGTCGTTAAGCGATGCTTGAACATCCACGATCAAGCTGTAGGGAGTAGATTCCAGAATAGTGTAGGACTGGAGAAAAAAAAAACGGCTTTTTTTTTTAGTTCTTTGTCACAATCCAAGCTACAGTTAGTATTGCGGGAACTTGAGATGACCTACCTTCTCGCTTCCCAGTGGGAAATGGGCTTTTGCCCAGGTCTTTGCATCCTCGGATACGTACAAGGACATGTCGCCTGTTGTGATGTGTTTCTTTAAACGAGTGGTAGCAACAATATAAAAAGATAAAAAGATTAATTTTTGCCATGATGCTTCGTTCAAGAGTTCAAATGATGCAACAAATGATCAAAGCTTTGCTACCTCTGCCGCGAGCATGAATGTCTCCTTGGTGACAAAGTTGACGATAGCTGAACGATCCAAGTTTCCAAACTCAACGACCTCCTTGGTCTCGAAAAAGTCTATGCTCTTCACCATTTGGATTTCCTCCAGTGATATCGATCCCTCTGCTCCGGGTTTGCTCTGCAGACAATGAATCAACTGTACTGGGGCCTCGTCAAAATTAGAGCTGGATACAGCCCATTCGCACTTGCTGGTGTTTGAGAGAAGTTTCTTTGGCGGCGAGTCGAATCCATCACGCGTGTAGTATGTCTGTGCAAGGTAAAGACAAAAAGGAGGGGGAAAAGAAAAGCAAATGTCAAATGTCAACTTCACTCTCTGTAAGACGATCACGGTTCTATGTGCGTTGCTCCTTGAATAGGTCGTAATTTCGACCCTAACGAACCTCCTCGTGGCAATCTCCTCTGTCATTGCAAGACTTGAGGGCAATCAAGACCCAGCCCGCTCTGGTCGCATGAAAGGACATGACATAGCTCTCCTCACTAGGGGGCAATTCGGTTTCAAACTTCTTCCAAGTGGAGCCTTGATCTGATGTCCGCCAGTGGGATCTACTCGTGGTCAGGATGAACGCCTAGGATGCGCGAGCGAGTGGGAAGCAAACATGAAGGAGAATGTCAGCACCAGGGTTGCATCAACTGGCATTGGATCAAAACAAAAGAGCAGAGGCATACAACGTTGTTGTTAAAAGGATGAAGGACCATGTCGGTCACAGTGTCCTCGGGCACTTCTCTGACTCTATCCCAATTCTTGCCCTCGTCCGCGGATCGGAACACATTTCTGCCCGAGTCTCGATAGAGAACAACCTAGAGGATGGGACAGACCAAGCAAGAGATTGTTAGTCGCGGTCCAAAGTCATGGGAGAACAGACATATGGACAGACAGAGAGGCTGTCGGGGACGGGGCGATTATCAAAGTCGACGTTACGGAAGAATCGGCAAAGTAGCTGAATTCGGCGGGGCCATGGTCAAACTCTCTCTCTGTCACGACAATGTCGGCGATGCCAGCATGGACGAGGTTTTTAGCGGGGGCAAGGATGCAGGAGACGAGCAGGAGGGCGGATGATATTCTCGTCATCAGACTAGGCCGCGACCGTTTCTGCCTGGACGCGTCCATGGTCGGTGGCGATGGAGGGTCAGAGGGAAATGAGAGCTGAGAGGATGAGCACGGAGGATGCCAAGTATTTACGAGAGAGGAGTGTGTGTGTATGTATGTGTATGTGTATGGGTGGGTGGGTGCGATGCGTAAGAGTGCGCGCTCGTGAGTGTTGGAGTGGAGAAGGAAGAAGAAGACAGGAGGAAGAAGAAGAGAGGAGAGGAGGAAGAAGAAGAGGAAGAAGAAGAAGAAAGAGTCGACGAAATGAACGCGTCCTCTTCTACAAGATGCACACACACACACACACACACACCACAACAGAGAACGAACACTCTGCCCCCTTCTTTGCGCCTTGGCACCGCACAACCACACACACACATCATGACGTGGGTGGGTCCCGTCCAGTCGGTCCATGTCCACAGTCCACCGTCCCCCGTCGAGGGGCGTCACGTGCCTCCTTCCCTTCTTTTCCGGAATGGTGGCGGAGGACAATGAGATCCGCATGCGTCCCCTTCCTTCCTTCTCCTGCTTTGTTCACAATCTGTAATCTCTTGTCTGTCCTTTGTCTGCCACCTCTTCCTCTTCTTCTTGTTCTTGTTCTCTCGGTCCCTGCCTCTTGCTCGCTGACAAAGATCTCTCTTTCCTGCTCTTTCTCCTTCTCCCTCTCTCACTCTACAAGCCACCCACACAAAGTCTATTCATTCACATTCAGCCAATGGTTGCCCCACAACGGACTCTCATTCCCCCGCTTTCCCTCTACCGCCAGATCCTCAGGGCTCACAGGGTCCATCTGCCTCCTCAGTTCCGCATCCTCGGCGATGGCTATGTCAAGGCAGAGTTCCACCGTCACAAGACCGTCGACAACCCTTTGTATATTGTTGGCTTTCTGGAGCAGTGGCAGGACTACCTGAACCATGTTCTCTCCGCAGCCCCCCAGGCAAAGACCGCCGCCACCTCAACAACCACCACCACCACGTCAACAACAACGACGACGAAGACGGCTGCTGCCACTAGTACTACAGCTCCCATTTCAGCATCCACTACTGACTCAAGTCGGGAATCTACACTGGAGCGCCTTGTGGCTTCTGGCAAGGCCTTTGGAAAGAAGCTAGACCCTACCCTCCTCGACAAGATGACGGATCAGCAGTTGGGACAGCTCTACGAGCTTCGGAAAGAGACCAAGGGCCTTCAAAGCGCTGAGGAACTGGAAGAGATTGCCAAGGAGGAAGCGCAACTGTTTGAGAAGGTTGCTGCCAATCTTCCTATTACTCCAACATCGACAGCCTCGGTTTGAAATGACGCTTCCATTTCTGCATAGAAACAGCAATATAAAATCCATGTAATACCGAGAACAAGTCATTGGAAGGATGGATGTTCTGAGCGGGTGTACAGCATCGGTGTGTGGCTGGTGGCAATGCTCTCTCTGGGGTTTTGGGCTTTGTTGCGTGCAGGAGGGCGAGCCAGAAATGGCGACGCTGCAGCCACCTCGCGAGACAAAAGAACGCAAAGACGCACAAACATACAAAAAAAAAGGAGATTGAGAGCACACACAGAGAGAGAGAGACATGCAAAGGGATTGTAGACTACGGTAGTTTCGCAAGACAGCAATCCGTCGCGAGATTAGAGAAGGGCGAACCAAGTCTCAAGACGGGCTGTGGGCGAGAGAGGGGGGACTATACATATCATGATCCAGCGACTGGACTGGACTGGACCAGGCAGCAAACAAGCGTGCTTCAATAATATCGGTCTATTTTTACATCAAATTTATTGAGGTTGTGAACCCAATGTTGATGACAGACAGACGGAGAACACGCCCAGACGCCCAGGGCACACACAACAGAACACACAACCCAGCACAACACAGACACATATTGGGGCGGGAAGGGAGTGAAGGCGATAAAAAGGTCCCTTCTCCATCCTGGACCACGCCCACCTCTTTCTTCCTTCCTTGCTGCTTCGTTCCTTGTCTCGTCTTTTTATTCTTTCCCTTCTTCCTCTTCTTTTCCTTCGTCCCTTCCTTTTCATTGCTTCCTTCCTTCCCTTTCGTTCCTTCCTTCCCTCCCTCCCTCCCTCCTTCCTTCCCTTCCTTCCTTCCTTCCTTCCCTGCTCCTGCTGCACCCTGACCGTTAGCACCCTTCCTTCTCCTTCGTTCCACTCTCCACCGCCACACACGCACTCTCTCTCCCCTCCCTTCTCCCTCACCACAATGGCTTACCACAACTCGACCCAAAGCTCTACAAACTACATCAGTTCGCCCTTTGACGACGATCCCGCCCCTGCCCACAACAACTACGAGAAGGATCCCTACAACAACAACCCCTACAACCCCGAATACTTGCCAAAGTCCTCCTACAAGAATGCCTCCAACGGCGACTACAACCAGTCTTCCCTTCACTCCACCCAGGAGCACTCTCTCTCCCCTGCATTCTCAGAAAAGACCCTCCCCGCAGCCGGAGCAGCTGCCGGTGGCACCTTTGCCATGCAACACCTTCCCAACACCCAGGCCAACCCTCGTGATACCTACAACAGCGACTACTACAACCAAAACTACCAGGGCCAACACAACCCAAGCTCCTACTACCAGCAAGAGCCCAACTACTACAACGGATACGATGAGGACCGTCCTTCGCTCTCCAACGACACCGCGCCGATGCGCCCACACACTGACCTGGAGACGAGCGATGGTCTGACGAGAAGCAAGAGTGGCGTCACTCGCGTCAAGTACCAAAAGGAAAAGTCAAAGTACCTGCCATGCTTCCCGTGTATCCGCTCGACCTGTGGTCGCTTTACCTGCTGCATCTGTCTGGTTCTCCTCCTTATCATCATTGTCCTGGCCATTGTGGTCGTGACAGTGTTCAAGTTGCCCACAGTCAGCTACCTCGGTATGCAGGGCGATCCCCAGTTCGTGATTAATAACGGCAATACTACGCTCTCGGTCAACATGACTGCACAGATCCTGGTCAAGAACCCCAATCCCCTTGGCTTCAACTTCGAGTCGATTGTTGCAACAGTAAGTCAGAAAAGCTTTTTTTTTTTATCTTCCTCCTTTTCTTGATCATCACACTTGATGGGACAAAAAAAGAGAGGGGCTGGCTGGGGGTGAAAAAAAAAAAAAAAAAAAAAAAAGGGCGGTGCCGCACTGCCGCGCATGCTTACCCTGTCAACATTGCACCGTCATTGGATCTGGGACACAAGACGGATGAGAAGGGGCTGTTGCTGAAAGGCTGGCTCAAATCAAACAAACAGAGACAGCCCTGCTGCACATTTCTGTCGCCATTCAGTGTCACAGTGCGCGTCTACATATTTAGCTTTGCGCAACCACGCCGTCATTTCTGGAACTCGGTGCTTTTGTTTTACTTTATAGAGTTGTCTACTCACTCCTTCCTACTTTTCCTCATTCCTCTAGGCTTACTATCCCAACTTTGCACCCTCACTCGGCGGTGGCACCTTGAACAACGTTGAATTTCCCGCCCACTCAAACCGGACCATCAACTTTCCCATCGCAGCCTCGTACGACAGTCAATCGGATCCCCATCTGACCGTAGTGAACGATATCCTCAACAAGTGCGGTATCCTTGGCGGAACCAATGTCGGAATCACGCTCAACTATGACCTCAAGTTGACTATCAGGATCATCTTCCCCATTGGCATCCCCATCAATAACCAACACGTTAACCTTCCTTGCCCTTCCAACGTAAGTCAATTTTTATTATTATTATTATTATCATTCATCGTTCAACAGGTTTCTAACCAGTTTCGTTCTCTCTTTTCTTAGATTGGTGAGATTGGAAGCAGTATTCCTGGCGGCCTTCAGTCAATCGTCGGTGCGCCTCCAGGGAGCTAAATTAGACCAGATCGACCGCGGTTGAGTTTATTTTTTTGTCCTTTTTATCGTGTCCTCTGTCATCTC
The DNA here is from genome assembly GCA_963573315.1 of Entomortierella parvispora. Lineage (NCBI taxonomy): Eukaryota > Fungi > Mortierellomycota > Mortierellomycetes > Mortierellales > Mortierellaceae > Entomortierella > Entomortierella parvispora. Next base: position 910,337 of record OY752145.1, read on the forward strand.
ACATCGTACATATCATCCACATCTTTTCTTCTTCATCTTGTCAAATATTCGTTCTGAAAAAAAAAAAAAAAAAAAAAATCCTCCAACTTTGTACTTTAAAATAAAGAAAAATGAAAAAAGTGAACGACGCCAGAGCCCTTTTTTATGATTTATCGTTGGGTCGAGCGCAAATGGATGAGCTTCTCCAGGAGGCGGAAGGGAAGAAGGGAGGAGGAGGAGGAGGAGAGAGAGAGAGAGAGAGAGAGAGAGAGAGAGAGAGAGAGAGAGAGAGAGAAACACGCGAACAATTCTCCGATCTCTATGTTTTTGCGCGTCCAAAGAACGAACAACCCTTCCTCCCTTCCTTCCTTCCTTCCTTCCTTTCCTATCCTCCTCTTTTGCTCCCTTCGTTTTCCATGTGAAAGCAGGCCTAACTACAAACCCGCTCAACTCCTGCACATAAAAAAAATACAAAAAAGTCGCGTTTCAGTTTCGAAAAAAGTTCAACAAAGTAGGAAAAGAGCGAATACAACGATCTGTGCAGAAGGAGGGAGATCACCCACCCACCCCCCGCCTTTCAGTTTTGTTGTCTCTTTCCTTGGATCTTCCGGATTCTCGTTGCTCCAATCCCAAAAGAATTGAAAAAATAATGTATCGCGTGATGGTTAAAAAAAAAAAAAATGACGTTCGAGCCGGCAAAGAGAGTTGATAAACTGAAAGAGAGGGGAGGGGAGACACGGATGAGGAACATATGCATCCCTCGCGGGAAACAGGAGAGTCTACACCCCAATTTTCTGTCGCTAGCTAATCTAACTTGGCGCAAAGTGCCCCGTGTGTCTCTAGTCTAGGATGAACTCACTCTATGGTACGTCAATTGGGATGAGTGGAATTCCCTCCGAGAGAAGGTGCCCAAGAAGAGAAGAGTCGAACATGAAGCGCGATCTGAGCGACTATACGACTATACGTAGTCCTTTGTCTTCTCTGAGGTAAAAAAGGTGGCCCCCAGATAAGCCCGCTGAGCCATGAAGCGAGCGCGCAAGTCAACAGATAAAAGTTGACTGCTGAAGCCTGCAAAAAGATTGCGTGGTCCGGGAATCGAACCCGGGTCTACCGCGTGGCAGGCGGTAATTATACCACTAAACCAACCACGCTTTTTAGATATTGATGTCGTCAACGAGCCAGCCTTTGAGGCTCAGTCACGGATCCTTCACGTGACATCAAATACACGTGACCAGCTCTCTTTTTCCCGCGTCGCGCAAATGTTGCAAAAAAAAAAAATTCTCCCGCGTCGCACGGTGGTCAAAGCTCCTCAGTTCTCCAATTCAGTCCTTCACGAAACCATTCAATGCACTTTCTCTCCAATCAGTGCTTCACGAAACCATTCAACACACTTTCTCTCCAATCAGTCCTTCTCCAACACTCGAACCCAAGGTAATGTAACATTTAATTAGCAATCTCTCATCCATTTCACCTGCCCTCTCTCCCCACTGGCTTTCGTGTTTTGATTATTCCGCGAACTGATTTCAGTGTCGTAGAGGTATGGGTTAGCTCGCGGCTATTGCCCGATATTGGCCCGCCTTTGTTGCCATCCAATGCTCCATCAATGATCCCGCCAACATACGACCACCATTTGGAGGTTAATTTGTTGGCAGCGACTGGCGTAGATAAAGAGACTTGTGCTTACCATGAGATTAATTGTGTGCCTCCAGCCTGCTTCATCTAATATATTTCTTTATCCAAACTTTCTCCCAAGCGTGGTACATTGAACACACAAGATGAGTGACCAGTCGAATGAAACCAGGAGCGAATGGAAAGCGGATATAAAGTTTGGACATGTCGGCTAGGTCCCCTTTAGATGCCTCCACACCAAGCCGAACACATACACCGGCTTCGTCAGCCACCAACAACACCGGAGCGCCGCGTCCTCTACTCTGATGGCTCCATGGTCCGAGCTGGGTACGAGGACTGTGCTACGGCTTTTGGAGTCGCGGATTTCTCCACGGACACTACCTACTCTATTCCAGGCCACGTTGATGGACAAGCTTCCTCCATCAAGGCCGAGCTAATGGGCCTCCTTGCCGCAATCGTGGCCATGCCCCCAGCAAGATATTTTGGTCCGCCTTGATAACAAGGACGTTCTCACTCAACTCCAAGCTCTGGTCAAGGACAGGGCACAGACACTTCCCCGGCGGCGGCAACGAGCAACATTTGCGGGCACATGGGCTGTTCTGGCTGTGGTGGTGGCAGAGCACGAAGGTCAGACTGAGGTGGAATGGGTCCATGGTCATAATGGGGAGCTGGGCAACGAATTGGCGGATGAAGTCGCTACAGACGCCGTCGAGCAGGATACACTACCTTGGCAAGCCGACCTCAGCACACAACAGGACATCACTTTCACAGCATCGTGCCATGGACAACACCTAGAGTCCAACCTGCGACAATTTCTCAAACAGCAGACGACCATTCGTCATCACCAGACATGGATAGCACAGAAGAGAGTCAAGCGTTCCATTAGTGACCTGGAAGATGTGGAGTGGCCTCAGCACTATCCATCATTTACGACAAAAGGCTAGTCCACACCTTCTTCAGCAGCCGCAGTGACACTACTCGTCGCTCGCAACATATCAAAAAGCTGCATGGAACGCTTCCAACACTCACGGTCATGCATGCGAGATATCCTGACCTGTATCCTGACAATCTCTGCTGTATGTGTCAAGGGCACCGGAGGACAGCAATCACGTTTGGGTTTCTCCAGAGTCATTACTAGAACAGAGGCTAATATGGGAGGACGCTGTGGCTTCGATTCCAAAGTGGGGCCGGGCTGCCATTAAGAAGGCCAACGAAGGAAAACTCTCTCGACACAGCAAACAGCAAGCCCGAGAGCTGGCAACGGAGGTCCCAAAAACTATGTACTGGCACCAACCCGCGGATATGCAACTCTGGGCGTCATGCTGTCCACGTTGCGCCCTCCGAAGTTTGGTGAAGACACTCCACCTTTGGACACGGCACGCTCGGTAGTCACTGCATACCAAGGACTCTCATACTCCGCCTTGGTCGACGCGTGGACGCCAGTATTCAAGGCTCCTCACTAGGTTGTAGTCGCGGTCGCACACCAGTTTATCCGTCGCCTGGATAGAGACGCCTTGGCTAAAGTGTGGAAGTACCGTTGCGAAGTCACAATTGCATGGGAGAAGGAGCGCGGTATCCGCCCCAAGATGAAACGCCAAGTTCAGCCTGGTCTGCTGGAACAACGCCTCTGGGGCAATATTGCCCCCTGACACCTGCCCATGTGGCGCGCTCCTCGCTGACCACATCCAAGACCTCTTCCCTGAAGCCCAGGACGACCCTTTTTCGGCGGACCGTCGACTTTTGGCCTGTATACGCTGCCAAGCTCATTTAACGACACTTGAAAAAATGGGGAAGATCCATTTTCTGTAACATTTACTCTCCAATATTACAGGGCGACGAGTCGTGGCATTTGTTGCACGGGGATCGCTAGACCACGCAGCTGCGTCAAGTCGTAGATAGTTCAGTTTATATACTCCACTCCCTTGGCTCGGCATGGCAAATATAAAGTTGCAAAAAAAAAAAAGGCAATTATGGGATCGCCACCAACAAACTACAAAAAACGGGCCTTTCCACGAACTCAACGCGACCATTCATATTCGCTATCACAAACAGAGGCAATCAGGCTGTCATATTAAAGCTGGTGGTGTAGAGCCATCATCACACTATAACTATTTTGTCATGACCACTAGATGCAGACCAGGATACGAGGCAATGCAGCACAAAACTCCTGTAGACCGGCGGCGCCCTGCAAGAGCCATACCAATGCCACCCCATCGACGGGGCCAGCTTTTATACGCCATCTATGGACAACATGTAGGGAAGCTGCAAACTTGGTGGTCGAGTTCTTTTTTTTAACATCCACAGGATAGGCCTAGGAACTGAGAAAAGAAGGACTAAAAAGATAACATGGAGCGTAATAGAAGGTGAATCAGGGGTAACACGAGTCAAAGGAGTAGATCATGGGAAAGATGAAAGATACCCGGGACGGGAACTTTTCCGATTGCTGGAGGGCGGAGTTGAGATCCGAGAGTGGTAGCAAGGCAATGAAGGTAAGATGGAACTTTTGCCCTGGACGCCTCGCACTCTATGGGTGGGCGTATCCAAAACCACTTCTCTCGCCATCCAGGTTCACTGCTCAACTAAAGTCGACCGTTCCTTTGGCACCGAACACGAACCCACCTTCCCCAAACTGTTTCTTCTAACGTAAGTCGTACCATCGTAGACACGCAGACAGGCGGTCCTTTGATCGCGTAAAATCTAAAAATGTTATATTGTTGCCTCACTGTGCTTTCTTTTTTTGAACTCCATATATCGCGATGTACGGCCATGGTTCAGCGCAAGTGGGCCCTTCAATGGTACGCCAAAAGCACTCTCTTCCACAGGGTGCGGTATGGCTGCATGGTTTTTACCACTCAGTGGCAACGTGGACTCTGAGGAATATCTCTACGGCTCTCCTTCATGATCAGAACGGACATTGATCTCACGTAACGCGTCATGTACGCCCGCTAGTTATCTCTCTAGCATCGCAGTCCAAATCAACCAATATCAACGCCCTCAGGACCCTTTTGTTGTCGGATGGTTGTAGGAATATTCGCCTCATAATTTGATAATGTATTCCAACTTTCTCGAAACGTTTGCTCCAAATACGCGAGAGAGCATCGGTAATACAAAAAACAAGCCTCGTGAAAGAAAACAGCCGTTGAGGAAGATGAGTCGACTTTTGTGGCCCATGTTAATCGTGTTCGTGGAATTTTTATGTTTTGTACCCCCCTTCTCCAACGTTTTAGCACGGTTAACACACGATCTGAGAGAATCTAGAAGAGTGCTCAGAGTCCATCTAGTCGGGGCTCCATTCGTCGTTTTTTTATTGAACACAATAACAGCCGGTATTCCAGAAAGGTATCTATCATCCGCCGCGGAACTCATCCCAGTTCAAGTATTCGTGCACTTTCTGATACCAGGAATCACCTTCCAGGCCCATTTATTGATTTGGACTGTGTTTACGTCTAGTCATTCTAATGCAAAGGGTCCGCGGACCGGAGATCCGGACGAACTTCAGAGTCTCGGATAGCAGTTACACACGTTACTCAATAAGAAATCTTGACGCGCTTTTCACCAATGCTTTCCTGCACGAAAGTACAATAAGATGTAAACTTGCAAGGAGTATTTTCTATTGTCTGTCGATTGATTCGCCCTCAATTGAACATGGTCCAGACTTCTGACTCTCTGGTAAGAGCCCAGTCTTTGTTGAAAAAAAAAATGTCCCAACTGAACTGGAGACCCGCCACAACAAGCTGCATCCTCATGTTACCCGAACAGGCTAATAAAGGAGAGCGAGCAAGACCACAACTTATCAGATGAAGATTGGAGAGAAGGAAGGAAGGTTCTGTGAGAAAAAGTTGAGGGTATAAAAGCGCGTCAAGATCGTGCTTTCAGCTCTTCTTTCGACCACATAACTCCCATCCTATTCCTTCCAACTTCCCCCACCAATTCTTCTAATTGAAAAAAAAATAAAGCTCTCTATCCTTGCCGCTGTCTCTGCCATCGCGTTGGTTGCCACCTCCGAAGCCGCGCTACTTCAGCTGTATAACCTCCAGAATGCCAAGGGCAACTGCCGAACCCTTCCCATTTCCACTTATGGCGCGTGCTACACTGTTTCCGATTTTTACTTGCCCAGGTGGGCCAATTTCCTCAACCAAGATCCCCACGCCAGCCAGATGACTATTACGTTCTTTGAGACTGGAAACTGTGGTGGAAAATACACCAGGGCTTCTGCCTCTCCGGCATTGTTCGATCCGTCATGCTTGAGAAGACAAAAGTCAGCAATGGTGATGGTTCCGTCAACCAGTACAAGCCTGCTTCGTTTGCTCACTGGCAGGACTGCTAGAAAAGTGTGCTTTATCTCAATCTCCAACATTCCTTCCGAGAATCCATCCTTGTAGACAGACCCTCTCCGTCTCGAGACTAAAAGAAAAGAAAATAAAAGAAACACCCTTTGTTGTTACTTCCTTCGTTGCACGTTTGGTTTCCTCCAGAAACAAGCCTACAATTGCTTTGGTTTTTCAAGGGCCAGTTCTAAAGAACGTCCCGCTTTCATCGGGACTGTCCCATATTTTCAAGATAACCCTGCCTCCCATCCACCCAAAGAGCTTCCTCTTCAAGGCAAATAGTTCACAGCTATCTAGGTTCGATCCATCGTCCCTGGGATTTCAAAATGTAGACTCAAAGGAAACTTCTGGCCCAAAGTCATACGTTCTTGCCATTGGTTGGCTCAAGAGTTGCATGCAGACTGTCATGATTGATGTGGTGGGCTCTTTTGAGTTGAATGACACGAAAAGCGCGACATCATAATTAAACGTAGCGTTGGACAACGCGTTTCGCTCCATTAAGTGAGCTTACTCCAAGAACTCTGAATCACTCACTCCATACCTTTCCTCCTCTCCCCCCTAGTTCGATACATCAACTTTTGTACAGATGACAAGAACAGAGACGCGTCAAGGACGCGTTTTCTGATATCTGTCAGTTAGAAAGATAAAAGTGAAAAACTCAATTGCATTACGTTGCCTGACGAGGATAGTTGGTATGTTACTTCCTCTTGTGGATGCGAGCCTTGTGGGCTAAGGAACAAAGACGACGAGTTTATCATTTACACCTCCACACTTGAGATAATGAAAACAATGTGTATGAGGTAGGGGGGTTCATTTGTTTGACCATGAAAGCAAGCGTCGCAACTACAGTACCAACAACACAACGCAATGCAACGCAACACAACACAACACAACAACTAAAAAAAGTGGACAAGAATCATTCTTATTTTCTTTCTTATCAAGATGCAGGAGCGACAGTGCGGCCATCGTCTCCAATCGGGCGTCTATCTCGTGCCTCTTTAACAATCTTGCATCCCGTCACTGAGGCGTCCTGAGAAATCACTTTAGACCCTACGCGCTGACTCGGCACCGCCACTGAAGCTGTTTCAAAGTCACTTTCATCCAAAACTTGGTCCGGTTGGCGTTCCGCAGGGTGACAATTCTCTATATGCTTGAACCATTCGCTATCCAAGACCTTGTTTGCTTGCCAACGTTTCCTCGTGTCGGGTTCCAACAAGTGTTCAATCACATCTTCAATATAACTTGGCCAACAAAGACTCGTGTGTGAAGCCTGTTCTAACGAAGTGAGATTGATGTGATCGGGGACTGGAGGGTCTTCTTGGTGTGCTTCCTTCATTTCCAAGTATCGAGTCCTCCTGTACAAGTATCCATCCCAGATCGGATCGCCGTCTGAAGCTTCATGCCAAGTGTACCGTCCAAGTCTCATGCACATGTAGATGATACCGCAAGACCACATATCGACCTTGCTAGATTCGGTGGAATTGGGGGAGGAGAACCCAAAAAAAAAAAAAAAAAAAAAAAAGAAATGCCTCAGTTTGTGTGACCAACAAAAAAGCATTTTTTTTAGGATCATCCTCTTTTGGGTCAAGCTCATCGTCACTTACCGAGCATCAAAGGTTTTTTCCGTAAACTCTTCAGGAGCAATAAACGGACCGCTCCCCCGGATCGAGGCCGACGGCCGGACTTTTTTCTCCCAAGGCATCCGAAAGACCTCACTGTTTCCAAAATCAGCTATCTTGACACATCCGTCTGCAGTCAAGAGGAGGTTTTCGGGTTTCAGATCCCGATGCACCACCCCCATGGCATGCAGGAACGCCACGCCGTTCATCAATTGAGCGAAAAAACAATTGGATTCGGATTCGCCCAAGTAGTTGGCACTAGCAATCAGACTGTGCATATCGCCTCCAGAACAATACTCCATGACCTCACTGTAGGTTTCGCCCTGGAGTTGTAATAGATCCATCGTAAGAATGATATTCATGTGTCGCAGGGACGATGCAATACAAAACTCGCTGGTCAATCGACGCATGTACTGCTTTTGCGTTTCGCCAGACGCGTATTTGAATTCCTATTTCAAGCAATCCACAAAAAAAAAAAAAAAAAAAAAAAAAAAAAAAAAAGGGGAAATGAAAAAAAAGGTCCAAATCCGGGTTAGATGCAAGGTGAGAAGGAATCGCGGCGCACGACTGGATACCAAAAAGGTAGCAGGATTCCGACATTGTACCTTGATTGCGAAAACGTGTTCCTCACCCGTCTCTGGGTTTCTTTTGACAGAGAGACGTACTGTCCCAAAGGCGCCTAAAAAAAAAAAAAAAAAAAAAAAAGAAGAAAAGGAAGAAAAAGAAGGAAGAAAAGAAAGAACAGGACAAAGAGGACCGTTAGAGCGGTTATCAAGGAGGGATACAATCGATGATTTCTTCCTATTCATATTTTTTTTTTCCTGATCATCCCTGTTTGTGCTCTATGTCAGATCCGTTGAATGGGAATGCGGAATTCGGGCGCAACTAACTGCTCATCTCCACCAGCTTACCTTTACCGACGACTTGCTGCAATTCGCCATATTTTTGCTCAAAGTCTGCCCGGAGAGAGCTTCTCCTTCGGCCAGTTCCCGAGGGACTATGTTGCTCATTGCTGTTGCTATGGTTGCTGCTGTTGCTGTTGTTGATATCGAGGTCTTGGCATTTTTCATTCAAGAGCGAGAGCGGATGTGGGTAGACCTGGGGGAGATGTCCTTGAGAAGAACCATTCAAGAGTTGCTGCGGGTCCTCTCTTTCTTTCTTCCCGTCCAGCAATTCGCGTAAGCGCCGCACCTGATTCGACAGGAATTGCTGTCTCTTTGGAGCACACAGGTTATGGCGATGTTGTCCATTTGGGAGCCGTTCGAACCGGACTTTGCTTTCGACTACAGAGGAGGCAGAGGAGGGGCCAGTATCTGAGGAAGAGATGGACCAGGTGGAGGGAGAGGCAGAGGCAGGACCAGTATTGCGGCTGCGGGACGAAAAAAGTGCAGGTCGCAAGGGATGGAGAGGCGGCCCCCGTTGGCGAGGTTCTAGATGCGACTGCGGGCGTGAAGAAGGGGACGACGAGGAGGACGAATGAGTAACAGTGTCCTGATATGGCAATTGGATCGGATGGGTCTCGGTGGTGGCAGATGCCGCGACGTGGTCTGGAGTAGATGGTTGCGCGGAGGAAGGGGCAGGAAGAGATGGGAAGGAGGCAGAGGACGCGAGCGGAGGCGGTACTGGCAGTGAAGGGTCGGCTTGTTGTTGAGCAAGGAGGGGCGACGATTGAGAAAGGGAGAGCTGCGAGAACTGGGCGAGAGGTTGCAGTTGTTGAGGTGAGGGGCGCTCAGAGGCCGATCCCTGGTTGGAGGGATATGCGATACTGTCCTGAGGGTTGGGATCCATGATGGTGTTGTGGCGGACAGGAGAAGATGGAAGATAGATAAATAGGTCGGTCGGTTGGTGGATGGGAGGTATGAATAATATGTACTCTAGAAAAAGGAGGGAGTGAAGACGCGATCAGGTGAATGCAAAGGTGGAATGGAGGGAGAGGAGGAGGAAGGGACTATGGGAGGAATGAGGGTTGAAGAGAGAGCGGGCGGAGGAGCAAGAAGGATGAGAAAGAGGAAGAGAGAGTGAAGGGCAAAGGGGCCATTCCGGAGAAGAAGAAGAAGAAGAAGAGGAGGAGGAGGAGCAAGAAGAACGAAAGAAGAAAGAAGAGAAGGAGAGAACAACAGCGGCCATGGGCGAAAGGTGCATTTGTGTGCAATTGCATCTGTGCGGTGTGCAGTGCACAAGAAAGAGAGCAGTCACATCTGTGTGCTGTGTGTGTGCAGTCGTTTTTGGTGGCAACGCACACCAACTGCCCTTTTGTGCATGCATGCATGCATTCACTCTTTCTTTGTTCCTCTCATTCTCCTCTTCTCCTCTCTTCTCTCCCCACTTTATTGCCACTACTACCACAGCTGCCAATGGCTGACAGTCACCACTCCAGCAGCCCTTCTGCTCAGGCCCATTCACTCACCTCCAACAACACCCCTACTCACACCATGGACCAGGATGCAGTCGTCGCCGACAGTCTCGACTCCCTACTTGGCGTCGGCATGGTCGACCAGGACACACTGGAGCGGGATATTATCGCCAAGGTGAGATAAAGCGAGGAAGGTGGTTAGCATGTATACCGATGCCGCTCTCTCTCTCTCTCTCTAGTCTTTGTGGTCCTTTTATGGCTGCTTTCTCCCCCCTTGTCCCTTCTTATACCTGCCACTCACTCGCTCACCACCTTGTTACCTTGTCATTTGAAACCTTAAACCCACAACCTCACAGGCGAGCAAAGCCTTGGATGCCAAAGAAAACGAAATGGACAAGAAGCGGCTAGAAAAAGCCCTTAAACAATCAAAGTAAGGAAGATTGCATGCTTGCCCTTTTTTTTAATATTTATAATCAGGAGGTCGATCAGCAATCTGACCGTGGCCGTCCTTTTTTTCATTCTCCACTTAAGCAAACTACAATTAGAGATTAGAAAACTAGAAGGCAATCGCAGAAAACTCGATCGTGGATCCTTTGCCCTGGCGAGTCTGGAAGAGAGGATAAACGAACTGGTAAGCATTGCAGAGGCTACTTTTGTGTTCTCAAAAGGAAATAGGAAATCTAATCCTTCCCTCCTTTTTTTGGTTCCACAGACAGGAGAGCTCGTAGAGGTGCAAAAAGACGAACAGGACATTACAGAGAGGATCCGGATGCGAAAGTCTGGAAAGCCTTTACCTGGTAAAAGCATCAACGACTTTGCAAAGTAGTTTTCATACTTTTCTTTTTTCAGGGGGGGTTGTCCATTCATATACTTACCAAATACCTGGTATCTGTTTCCAATAGTACCGTCCTCATCCTCAAGTGCAAGTCAAAGGGAAGCAGACGAGACTCAGAGAGAATATCTTATCAGAACAGGAAAGATTACACCTTTCGCCTCCATGTCAGGTTTTGAAAGGACGCGACAAACAGATGATGGAGGCAGCACCGGATCCAACGCCTTCATGCAAGAGCCTTCATCCATGTCTCACGTCAACCTGAAAAGGCCCTCTTGGAGTCTCATCGGCAAATCTGTCAAGACTGAAGAACCCAGCACCCTACCTCGCCCATCGACCGCTTTGGCGCCTTTGGAGCGGACAAGTATGAAGAAGGCCAAGAGTCGGATCGCATCAGGGGTGGATCATGATGGAGAGGACGAGTCCAGTGCCGACACCGATGGGATGGACTCGGATTTTGTAGATCCAGAAGCTACCGCTGACAGCGAAATGGACTCTAAAGATGAACAGGACGACCAAGACTACACAGATCTGCAAGTTTTGTCGGAGGACGACGAGTTTAAGCCAGATGACGATCTCACTGTCGAAAAGTCATCCAAGAGGCGATCCAAAGGAGGCGCAGCATACAAATTTCTTTGCGAGGACGATGGCGACGAGATGCATTATCAAAAGAGAATCTCGGACTGGGCCCAAAAGCGGAGGCATTTACGTTGGCGTGTTCACCATGTAAGACAAAGGAGAGAGATGTCAAATTGCAGCAAAAAAAGGGAGGGCTTCTTTGTTTCTGACGATGACACTTCTTTCGTAACCATTAGCCGGATGCTTCTATGGAAACTGACATGGCCGAGGGCTGGGATAACCCCGAGCAAAAACTGGACCCCAGTCTGGAGATGAACAATTCACACCCAAGCATACCCGATGCCGAGCTCGAAGGCGGTTTCCGCATCCCTGGAGATATCTATTCGAATTTGTTTGACTATCAAAAGACTTGTGCGCAATGGCTCTGGGAGCTACATTGTCAAGGTGCGGGCGGTATCATTGGTGACGAAATGGTAAGAGCCTGCTGTGTCCAAATATCGGCAAAGTGATTAGGCGGAGGAAAAAAAAAACGCGAGTCCTAATATCATTTGCAACATTACATGACATTTTAGGGCCTTGGAAAGACTATTCAGATCATCTCGTTCTTGGCAGGACTTTTATACAGTGGAAAGATGGATGCCCCAGTGATTGTTGTATGCCCGGCTACGCTCTTGAAGCAGTGGGTCAAAGAGTTTCATCGATGGTGGCCACCGATGCGTGTGGCCATTTTGCATTCCAGTGGATCAGGCATGACGGGCAAGTTGGACGAAGATGACGAAGAAGATGGGTTCTCGGACGAGTATGGGGCAGGACCAAAGAAGAAAAAGGCCAAAAGACGGTTTGGAGGAGCCAAGCCTCGTCGAGGTCGGGGTCAACAGGATGAGATTGAGGAGCGGACCGTGGCGGATACTATCGTGGACAGGATCAGTGCCAAGGGACATGTGCTCGTGACGACCTATGCCGGTCTCCGGATCCACTCTTCACGACTGCTTCGCAAGGAATGGTCTTATATTGTGTTGGACGAGGGCCACAAGATCCGTAACCCGGATGCAGACATCACTTTGACCTGCAAACAATTCCGAACGCCACACAGGATCATTCTTTCAGGAACGCCGATTCAGAATAATCTCAACGAGCTGTGGTCCTTGTTTGATTTTGTGTTTCCAGGACGCCTGGGGACCTTGCCCGTTTTCCAGTCTCAATTCGCGATCCCGATCAACCTAGGCGGCTATGCAAACGCGAGCAATGTCCAGGTCCAGACGGCGTACAAGTGCGCGGTCGTGCTTCGGGATTTGATCAACCCATACCTGCTTCGGAGGATGAAGATTGATGTGGCGTCGGATATGCCAAAGAAATCCGAGCAGGTCTTGTTCTGCAAGCTCTCGCCGCCTCAACGAGCCGCCTATGAAGACTTTTTGAGATCGAACGAGCTTTCGTCCATCATGGATGGGAAGAGACATGCCCTCTATGGAATCGATGTGGTACGCAAGATTTGTAACCACGCTGATATCCTGGGTCGAGAGTTGCACAAGGACGATGCAGACTATGGCGATTATACCAAGAGCGGGAAAATGGTGGTAGTGAAAGCTCTACTGGAGATGTGGCGAAAGGAAAAGCATCGGGTTTTGCTATTCTCTCAAACAAGAACCATGCTCGATATCCTGGAAAAATTTATAAAGTCGGAGGGGTACAGCTATCGTCGTATGGACGGAACGACTCCGATTCAGAATCGAATGGGACTCGTGGACGAGTTCAATGCCCGGGATGACATTTATGTCTTCCTCTTGACGACCAAGGTGGGCGGATTGGGTGTGAACCTGACTGGAGCCGATCGCGTTATCATCTTTGATCCAGACTGGAACCCGTCGACGGATGTGCAGGCCCGAGAGCGTGCCTGGCGGTTGGGGCAGACGAGGGCGGTGACGATCTATCGACTGATGACCTCGGGCACGATCGAGGAAAAGATTTACCACCGACAAATCTTTAAGCAGTTTTTGACCAACAAGATCTTGAAGGATCCAAAGCAAAGGCGGTTCTTCAAGAGCCATGATATGGCCGACCTGTTTACGCTCGAAAGCGAGGACGCGGTCGGGACAGAGACTGGGGGGATCTTTGAAGGTTCGGAAGTGGCAGTCCCGAAATCATCCTCGTCAGGTCGTAGCAAAGGAAAGGGTCGGTCCTCCAAACGCACTGGAGATGATCCTGATCAACTGATGCAGATTGACGGTCTGCGAAAGGTCGAGAAATTGTAAGCATTGTTTTGTATTTTGTTTTTCTTTTGTATTGTATTAGAGATTTTGCAAAGAGAGAAAGGCGACTTTTTCGCTATCTGACACTTGGGTCTGTTTCTAGCAAAATGCCACGAGAGTCGGGTTCTCTTCCAGGAGGGGTGATGGAAGGAGAAGAGGATGAGGAGCTCAAGTTTAACGAAAAGTCTTCCAAAGCAACGTCGTCAACGGAAACGTCTGTGGTATCCTCTTCAGCAGCGCACGATGAGGCAGAAACCAATATCCTAAGCAGTCTCTTTGCATCATCGGGTGTGCACAGCGCCCTGAAGCACGATGAGATTATGGATTCGGCCAAACAAGAACATCTTATTGTTGAACGCGAAGGTAATGTTTTATTTAAAAAAAAGTGGATCCACCCTTTTGGTGTTTTATTACTTTTTTTAATTAATATATTTCATGGATACCATCGTTGACGGTCAATAGCAACTCGCGTGGCTGAACGAGCTATGGCTGCTTTAAAAGAATCCAGAAAGAGGCGCAGGCGCCAAGATCTGGATGTGCCCACTTGGACTGGTAAATCAGGCACTGCTGGGGCACCCAAGACGTTTTTGATGCAGCAACAGCAGCAGGAAAGCGATCGGCGCAGGCAAGAATCCTCTACAGTCCCAAAGCAAAGATTCGGTACTGCCAATGTCTTTAATCCAAGTGTGGCCTCTGCCTTGGATCCGTTGAAACCTGATGGTGGTGGTGGTGTGGGAACTTCAACGGGTGTTCGAACAGGTATCGCAGGTGTGAATCGGTTCGGTGCTGCTGCTGGATCAGGAGCCTCGGCGACCAATTCGTCTTCTTTGCTGGCAGGGATGTTGGAGCGCAAACGGCTCGAGCAAGAGGATCGACCTCGTCGTGGATCACCCATGTCCATGTCCATGTCTGCGAGCGAGTCTTCCCCTTCTTCCTCTAGAGGGTCGTCCCCATTTTTGCAAAGAGAAGATCCTGCCATCTTGCATGATGGTTCCCAAGAAAGTCTCATCACAAGGATCCGTGACTACATGCTGGACCACGGAGGACGTGTTCAGAGCGCAGAGTTGGTGGCCTTCTTTCAAGGTCAACTCGCGGATGTGGAGCAGCTCGTGTTCAAAAAGATGCTCAAGGGTATTGCTGTACTCGAAAAGTCACCGCATGATGGCAAAGGATGGTGGAAGCTCAAACCGGAGTATTATTAACATTGTTCACATCATAATACTAAAAAAACACCACGCAGAAAAAGCAGGAGATCAAATAAAGTAGTCTACAGCCATTTCACTTGTAGAGACATGCAAATGTGTATCCAATTCAAGAGAATTTTAAGGCTTCAAAAAGTTGGTCGTCGCTGACATCGGGACCGACGGTTAGATATCCCCCAGTTTCATGAGTGATCCTAGCCCTTGATTCCCCACGAAGTGGTCCCAAAGTTGTAGATGCCACCTGAGGCAAGTCGCGTTGAAGGGGCATGGGGTATTCGACAATATCAAAAGTGAGGGGTCGAGCGAACGGCGACAAGACGGAACGAGTCAGTTGCGTCAGAAGGCCACCAGGAGCCGCACCCTGCTCCGTCTCCAAGGCCACTCTGGCATGTTCCTGCACCGTGGCCAGCTCTATCATGTCGGAAGGGGTCACTCCAGACACAGGATTCGCAGTATTCTCCACCCCCAAAGAGTCGATCCTGCTATCGCCCTGATTTCCGCCACTGACCTCTGGTGATGATACGGCAGCATCGCCAAGTGAAGCTGCGGGGAGGACCGCACGTTTCTCTTGGACGGGAGAGGTTCTGACACTGGCGGCTAATTCGCAAAGATAGTCATAGGCAATCCAGGCAAAAGCGTAAGGTTGGCCGTGATGCAAGTTTTGGTAACAGACTGCATACCATGCCGCGGCCTTCCTCTTGACATCATCTCGTTTGCTCTCCATCACCGTCTTTCCTTCAGGGCCAAAAAACTGTTGCTCAAGTTCAAGTCGGAAGCGTTTCTTGATGTGTTTGTAAGCGGCGACGATTGATTTTCGGATCTCGTGTTCGCGTCGGTTGGTGATCATGTCTGTATCCATAATGAACCCACTCACGACCTCCAAGTCGCTACAATACAATAGAAAGCGCGGGAAAAAAGTTGTAACATTTAGAGCAAAAGGCGCGGCAAAAGAAAATGAATCGTGCCTAGAAGAATATAAATTACAACCAACCTTTTCACGCCATACTGATTCATCAAAGACAGCACCTCTTCGTCATATTCGGCCTTGCACCGAAAGGCATCCTCCAAGTACTGTTCATAGCCATCGACGAGCAACTGTCGGTTAAAGGACTGGCTATAGTCCATGGGGCTGAACACCAGCGGCTCGCCACAGTCGCGAAAGATCTTGCCCAAAACCTTTTCCGATTTGTAGCTTTGGTCGGCTCTCTTTTCCATAAAGTCGGGGTATTTTTTGGCTCGGAGCTCAGGGCTCATTTCTGCAGGTATGCCACTCTTTGGAAAGTCGACTGCGTCCGAGTGAAGCTGTGCTAGACGGATACACTTTCCATTGTGTGGGCCTCCCTCGAGCTGATCTGACAAGGCCAAATGGGCGTTGGCAATCACGCCAAGGTTGTTGGACACGGCATACTGAACAAAGAATTTCTGAATGTCCGCGATGGTCACATCACTGTTGGCCACAATCTCATTACCGTGGTATTCCATTGGAGGTTTCTGCTTGACTCTGTTGACAATAGCAGGATCCCATATCAACCTAGTGTACGAGTGATGACTCCAAGAGTTAGTCTGACGCCGTCTTGTTATGGAGTGGCTGGTTTCTAAGTGAGGAGTTGACTTTTTACTCACGTAAAGTCTATTGTCATCGATAGAATTGTCGTCCAATTAGTGTAGGTAGAGGGAAAAAAAAATATGGACATGACAGCAAAGACCTTTGGTGTATTCAAGGAAACATACCATCGCCATCAAGGTCGCCGCCACTGCACATGCTTGGGATACCACGCAATCCCCTGGTGCTGAACACGACCACGTCATAGAGATGCATCAGCTCTTTACGTTTGACAGCGCGAACAACACGAACGTCGCCAGGGTGGAAACAAGGGCTCCTGACGACGACACAGGAGCCTTCGATAACTGTTCGTTTGTTCACATTATCCGCGCTGGACACTTGCACAAAAATTTCCCCTTCCTTTAGACTTTTAGTCTCGTCGCAGATGCCAAGAAGGTAGGCACCGTTGGGGACAAAAATACGAGCCTTCTTTCGAAGTTCCTCCAGCATCTGAAGCTTGAACAGGGTCAGCAAGTTCTTGATCATGGGGTCATTTCGCGCCAGGAAACCAGCCCTGATCATCGTGAGCATCATCTTGCTTGTCCCGTTTTCGTCCCAGTTTTGGAGTAGCATCTGCATCGCTTCCTGATCATCGGATTCGATTTTGGCCAACTTTTGGACCATCTTGTCTCGCAGATCCAAAATCACCTTTTGGTCCGTAAGAGAGAGAGAGAGGCAAGCAGACAAGCAGATGGGTTAGTGGAGATTTGCTCTGCAGAACTGGTAGCAAACAACAGTGGCACCAAAAGCAGCCGTTTACCGTTTCCGGGACCCCAAGATTGGTGAGCAAAAGGATGATTTGTCGGTTAAGATAACTTGCAAGGAACCCAGATGTTTTAATGACCTCTAGGACGTAGTGGGCCACATCAAACTTTTTCATACTAGGTCGAATCTCAACCTGGCGGCCGCGGAGATGAGTAGAGTAGGCCAAGACGCCTTTTGAACCTCCTAATCGGATCTGGAACGCAGAGGGTGTGGTCTCCTTTTCAAGCTCGATACCAATGTGGCGCGCCAACTCTGGAGAGATTTTACCGCATCCATCCGAAAAGTTGTGTCCGTCGTGTTCAATGTCGTCAATCATTGTTACCTGAGACGAATTCAAGGTGGCGATAGCTGTTGTGGATGAAAAGCATTGGCCCATTCGGGCACCATACTTTGCGATGGATCGGATATGGGAAAAGTCGCCCATCCAGGCTCGGATAGTGTCTGGAGTCTCCTCGCCCTTTTCTGAGCAAAAGAACCAGGCTGCATTTTCGCGCAACTGGCTGGCGGAGAAGGCTAGGAACTCGTATTTGCGGTTCCCAATAAGGACTCCGTTACTCAGAGTGTTAAAGATGCGATTGTAGATGGCATTGTTCTGAGTTTTGGAGTCTGTTGACCACAGTCTCTGATGTCCCTCGTCCGAAAACTCGACACGGAGGAAATAGTCGCTGAGACTAGAAAAGTTGCGGATGATTCTGTTGGACGTCTCGACAGACGGTGGGAGGAGATAGACGGTCGTGGGTGTAACAGTGATCTTTCGAAGGTAGACGCACTGATGGGGCACCATGCGGGGTTGAATGATTGTTCTCTCCAGTTTCTTGGTTTCTGTCGCCAGGTACTCTTCGGGGTTCCAGACGCGCTTGCGATCGGCCACAATGCTTTCCAAAATATAAGACGCCTTTGTGGGTTCGAGCGCAAGAAGCATATTACAGAACGTCTCTGAGAGATCGTATTCCAAGAGATAGTTGTAGGAGAGTGCGGATTCCAGTAGGTAGCGCACATCAAAAGACAAATCGCGAAGCAAGTCGACCCTTGGGACGGGCACATCGAACTGGTCCTGGATGGACATGGGCACGCGGGGGGTTGGTCCCAGGAGGTTGTATTTTTTGCACTTGTTGATGAATATGTCCATTTTGTCGAATTCGCGTTCAGATACTGTGACCCTGATGACGAGCCATTTGCCCAACTTTGCCCACACGTTGAGGGGATCTGGCTCTGTCGGCCGCCTTTGGTCCCGATCCTCCTTTGAAGCACTATGCTTCTCTGCTCCCTCGACAGGAATGTCCAGGATGCGACGCATGCACAGGCCACGAGACCACTTGTTGTCGTCGAGGGCCTTGATCATTGGATCAAATCTGGAGACGATGGGCGGATATCGCAACTGGATGGTGATGGTGGCCGGCCCGTGTTTGGACCGCTCGATCTGGATACAGCCTTGGTCCATGGACTCGAATTTGGATTCGATCTCGTACTCGACCTCGCCGTCCCGCTCGAAGCGCCTCGAGAAGTCCATTTTGAGGACACGGACTGCTTCCTTCATGTAGATTTGTATGTTGGATCGAGCGCGGAACCTAGAGTAGAAGGTGTTGTTGTTGAGCTTGACGCCGAGTTCGATGCTGGATCCTTCAGTGTTTGTTCGATCATTGGAGGCAGCGATAGACCAGTCGAGGGGCTGGTGATCGATGCGGAGGCGAAGGAGCTCGGGAATTCTTTGCGGGCGGCCAGCAAAGAGGACCGAAATGTTCCAGCCGGGCATACCGTCGATTCTCTCTTCGATAGTGAGATCGAAAATGGTGCCAAAGGGGTCCAGAAGGGACTTTAGATCATTGACTTTGGGCTTGATGCCTTGTTTTTTGAAGCGAAGGCGAACGCGGTCTTTGGCGGAACGACCATAGAGCTGCTTGGAGAGGTCGTCTATGGCCATGTCAGCAGGCGATCTGAGGGGGACCTTGCGAGGAGGAGGAAGAGGAAGAGGCAGTGGAAGAGGACGAAGGGGTAAGAGAGAGGGCTTGAGCCCACGACTGTTGACAGGAACGGGCCGAAAGGGTCGTATAGCGTCGTGAGCCATCACGGACTTGATGGCATTTGAATGGGAAGGGGTGATGAAAGAGGGAGAGGAAGGAAGGATGAAAGGAAGGAAGAATGGAAGCGGAGGAGGGAGGGAGGGAGGGAGGGAGGGAGGGATGAAATGAAATGAATGAATGGAGGGAAGGGAAAAAAGGGCAGGAAAACGAGAGGAAAGAAGAAGAAAAAAAAAAAAAAAAAAAAAAAAGGACGGGAACAAAGAGCACCAAGACAAGAAAGAAGAAAGAAGAGACGCGTCGATGCGTGGTTGTTTCCCTTTTTCCCGTGGTGGGTTGGGGCAAAGTAAAGAGAGAAAGAGAAAGAGAAACAAAAGAGAAAGAGAACAAGAGCAAAAGAGGGGGACCGACCAGCAACCTGCTCGTCCAGTAGTCCAGTGGTGGTGTGTTCTGTCCATGGATGGCCATCGACTGGCATGGACGTGTGTACCACCGTCTCTTTCACACCCCGTGCATTCTCCCGTTGACGTTCTCTCTCTCTCTCTTTGCTCGCTCTCTGTGGACGCCACCATTTCTCACCTTCTTCTTTTTGTCTTCTTTCCCTTCACGCCTTCTCTCTCTTTGATCTCTCTTCTCCTTCTCTCCTCCTCATTGCCCGCTCTTTCCTCTCCCTCTCCTTTTCTCTTCCCTTCGTCCTTTACTCTGCTGTCTCTTGATCAGCCACTACTCCTCCCATCCATCCATCCATCCATCCAACCAACCTTCCTTCTTTCCATCCAACCTTCCTCCCTTCCTCCCATCCAACCCCTGCACCATGGGCGCCACTTGTCTCGTCCACTGGAAGGACGCCAATGGCCAGCAATCCCTCACCCTCCTCACCGACAGACTCCACAAACAATTCCACGCCACCCCCATCGGCCGATGGACCATCAACTGGAAAGTCTTTCGCGACATCTCCCCCGTCTCTAAATCAGGCACCGGCAAAATGATGCATGTCGTCCACGTCCAAGGCGGTGCCACCACAAAGGGCCTCCCCGCCGGTGCCCTCTCTGCAAACTCGACCGCCGCCGCCGCCGCCTCTGCCTCTGCCAATGCCGCCACCAGCTCAGGAATAGGTGCTCTGGGCGCTAATCTTGGACCTGGCGCCACTGGTCCTGGTGCCGGTGGTGCTCTCGGAGGAAGCGCTGGACCCGGACCTGGATCGGCTGCAAATGTCGGAGGTGTCTCTGGTCAGCAAACCGCTGGACAAGGCGTCGGCGTTTCTGGAGTCTCTGGGCAAGGCAATGTCGTCGGTGGTGGAACCGCTGGTGGTGGCGGTGCAGGAAACCCAGGAGCGGCGACAGGACCAGGAGGACCTGGAAAGACTGGACTGGGGATCTTGCCCTCGGTGGCCGGTAGCCCTGGCACCTCTGGATCAGGCGGACCCGGAAGCGCAGGAGCAGGATCTGGAAACGCAGGCGTAGGACAAGCGGATGCTTACAACACGACTGCCTGGTGTCTTATTGACGACGGTGCCGTAGGAGTACAATCTTCGGCCTTACCTTCATCTGCTACCTCGAGTGTCGTCAACACCCCCATGAGCAGTGGACCTACAGCAGGACTCGACGCCCCACCAAAACGGAAGGCTGTTCTCGTCGAGGTCGAGAAGGATATCGAGGCCTTGATTGCAAAGCTAAAGAACCTCTGGGTCCACCGTCAGCATGCTCAAGTCGATGTAACCATTTCCTTGTCTTTTACTCGTTGACCGTCCGACATGTTACAAAAAGATCTTTGTGACTAACACTCATTCTGCCTTTTTGTTTTCAGGGACATGTTTTTGATCTGGGCGACTTTATTGTACGAGTCGGCAACATCATGGTCGGATCTACAAGCTACAAGGGCATGCTCATCGAGGTACACTCTTCTGCTTTTTTATGAATTGCTCGAATACTCCTCACCATGAATATCCGAGTATTTAAACGCCATGTATGACCTAATTTGTCTCCCTTAGGTCGAATATCTCCCCCAAACATCAAGTGCAACTGCTTCGAACGCGATCCTGGAAGAATTTGTCCGCTTGATCTCTCCACCCGGCGTGAACCTCTATACTCCCAACATGCTAGAATATCCATACGATCAAGTCGGTCTGGAGCCCGGAAGCTGGTCCATGCTTCATTCTGGATTCCAGTACATGACGCTCTTCAGGCGACAACACATCTTGTAAATAAAAAAAAAATAAATAAAAAAAGCATTCATCTTCTTGGGGTGGTTTATGTTTGAAAACAGCTATTTACAGCACTATACGGGAAAAAAAATGTTGAGGAGGAGCAAAATGTCAGATGAAAGAACAATACCAATGGCTGATGTAAAGATAAATCATCATAGCCACTTACTCGACTCGTCATCCTGAGGGGGCTGGGGTGCGCCTCCCATGTTGCCCATCAAGCCACGGGCACTATAATGTGTAAAAAAAAGAGATAGAGAATGTTGGTTAGACTCTGTCCCATCCATTATCTATCAAAATAATAATAATAAAAATGAAAAGAATATTCAGATATATTCACTTACGCCTCAGCAAGCTCGGGATTCCTCATCATCTCCTCCATGTTGGGGGGTCCACCGCCGGCCATCATGCGCTGAGCCATTTGCTGCATGGCAGGGTTGCTCATCAACGAGTTCAAGGCACCGGACTGCATCATCTGCTGAGCCATGTTCATCAAAGCAGGGTTGCTCATCAAGCTAGCCAGATCGGGCATACCACCGGCACCACCGCCCAACGCACTCAAATCGGGGAATCCAGCTGGCAACCCTCCTGCACCGGCACCAGCGCCAGCTCCTCCACGGGCCGATGGCGCCACTTCGTTATCGCGGGCCTTGGAACGGGCGGTGGCAAGAGAGCTCTTCATGGTGGCATTGTTGGGCTCAAGAGCCAAACCCTTCTCGTACGCAGTGACAGCCTCCTTGTACTTTCCAACAGAGAAGTAGGCGTGGCCGAGACGGGAGTAGGCCTTGCTGTAAGAGGGATCCACCTCTGCAGCCTTGAGAGAGTCAGAAATGGCGTTCTGGTGATCACCCATCTGACTGTAAGCAGCAGCACTAGTATTTACGATGGATCATCATTTGTTTAGCAAAAAAGGACGAATAAAACGTTCGAAAGCCCATGATAGGTGTCGACCATCTCCAAAAGAAATTACCGGTTGGCATAGTAGACAGCGTTCGAAGGGTTCAAGACAATGGCCTCTCCGTACAAGCGGATGGCCTCGGCGTACTCCTTCTCGTTCACCTTGCGGTTTCCTAGTAAAGCGAGATGACAGTAAAATTAATTAGCAAACTGGGCGTACTGACAGCACCGCAAAAACAAGAGGGGGGTTTTTTTACCTGCAACCTTCAATTCCTCGGCGTCCTTCTTTTGTTCAGCAGTGGGCTCGGAGGACCTGGCGGGAGCAGCAGAGGCAGCAGAGGCAGCAGAGGCAACAGAGGCAGTGGCAGTGGAGGAAGCAGCAGCGCTGGCAGCGGCAGTCTGTCAAGACAACAGAGAGTCATCATATTAGTTTTGCTGCCAAGATATGCCCAAAGCATCGAATCGGCTTGTGTCCTGTGCATTGTCGGCTGGTCGTTTACTCAGAGCTGTTCTCTCCCTTGTCCTCTTTTTGCACTCCAGCGCTAACCGATCGCGCGCTTGGGCAGGGTCCCTATCCAGAATTCACGCTTCGTTCCATTGTTTCCATGGTCCATGTTTATACAGTCTGCAATACCAAGCAGCAGTTCAGATTCATTTGGCGCTCTACCTTGTTTCCAAGCTTCTTTTGGGCATTGACAAAGACATCAAAGATGGACACAAGAGTAGCGGGCTTGGTGCTGTAGGTCTGTGCCTGCACGGCATCGGTCAGATCAACACCAAAGGCCTCTCCAATGCACTGGATGGCAACTATGTGAGAAAGAAATCAGAGCAGTTAATTTCAGGCCCACCTCCATCAATGAAGGGCTGATCCTCTTTTGAGCGTCGCGTCCATGCCAAGAAGCAACCCTGGCCCACAGCGGTTAAAAACTGGCCAGTACCTTCGACTCCCTCAGCATCATCCTGCTTGATGGTGCCATTGTTGATGGAGGTTTGGAGGAACTCGAGGATAGAGAACACGAGATGCTTTTGCTTGTCGTCAGCCATGGTATGTGTGGGAATATGGAGTAATGGGAACGGATGAAGATGTCAAAATGCACGACAGACGCATGCCATAAAAAGAAGCGGATGGAAAGAAACGAGGTAGGTGGCACGTGACACCCTTTTTTTTTGGTGGAACTGGATGATAGATTGATACGCGACTATGGACTGTCTCCTAGTAGACTGGAGGAGATAAATCCCAGAGGCGCGTCCTAGAAAAAGTTCTGGCGCGAAGACATGAAAAGGGTTTGGCGTGCGGACTCGAGGCAATGGTCTACCTGGTATCTTGCCCCGAGGAATCGCAGATCTAAAGCTAGATCTTGCCCGACCAGCTTCTTGAACGCGGCAAGACAAGGCTCTAATTCAGCACTCGTGTACCGTGTGAGTTCAGCGAGTTCCACAGTCCACGATTCTTCTCTTGCTTTGACGGCTATGTGTAATGCCTTGATGTGTGAAAAAAAAAAGTGAGCTGCAGGTTCCCACGCCCCCCCAGTTTTTATCTACAAAGGAAGAGCCACCATATCATCGTTTCTTACAGCAGCAGCGATTCGGGACGCGGTGAAGGGTAGAAGCTGGTCTGATACCAGACTTAAATCACAGAGGAACTAGTAGGGACAATTGGAGTGGGAGTTAGTCATTGAAAAGAGGAGCCTTGGTGAGGCAATTGCATGAAAGACTCCATCTCCATCTTACATCGACCAAGGGCGTAGTCAGTTGATCCTCGGTTATAGCCCTTTTGAAGTACTCTGCGAAACTGTTTGACGTTGCCGCCACCATATCGAAATTCAGACGGACAAGAATGTCCAGTTCAGTCAACGCGATCTCTTTCTTTGAGTACGCATCCAGACAGAGAGCTGTGAGATCGCTCGTACTAAATGTTTTGACGTTCTCATCGAGTTTTCTGTACGGTTCGCAAGAAAAAAAACAGGGCAGAGTAAGGATACTGCTACATGACAGGCAAGCACCTCTATCAAGAACTGTCATAACAAAGCAGCGAGGTGCTGGATATTAAACTCACCCAGCAATCATTAGAGAGCACAAGCCTGCGCATTGAAGCTTGTCTACAGGAACCGGGTTGTGAACTCTTTCACTTAGGTATCGGTCCATTATATGAACTAGTTTGGTATTCGAACAGACAACAAAAAGCAGAGGAGCGTTGTTAATGAATGAGGTACTGTGGTGTCAAAAAAAAAGAGGTCATAAAGTGTGTAACGATGGTTCTTACCTGCGCAATGCAATGTGGACGTCTGAAAGTCAAAGACACCGTAGCTCATCTCGATTAGCCACTCTACAAGTGTGAGACGCATCCTAGGGAGGAGTTGCTGTTGATGTAAAAGATAGTTATGGCGACAGTGCCGACTCTACAAGTTCCCATCAAGATTTCAAAACGAAAGGTTAGGCAAGCAGGCAAACGGAGAAACGATACAACAGCATGACTTGTTGACGCGGAGGGAACCGGGTGTTTACCTCAATCTCCTGCAGGTACTCCAGCGAGTCGTTGGCATACTCTTGCCAGTAAAACTCGTTTTCAGGAAAAGGGTTCTTGACGTTCAGACTAGGTTTTTTTGTCACTACAAAGAGATGGAGCATGAAGGAAAACGTGCCGTGTGTGAGCGTCCTGCGCACGGGAGAAATAAATCATCGTGTGGACGATTTGCATTCATTTGCTCCTTTTGGGACGGTCGACGGGCGATCGAAACAAAAACATGTTGTGTAACATTGAGCACGCGTCGTGGATGGATGGACAATCACCTTTGGCGGGGTATGTTGGGGTCGGAGGTCCGTCGATGCCAAAGGACGCCACCATCTGCTCCACAGAAAGAAACACAGGCAGGCAGGCAGGCAAGCAGATACCCATAAGCAAAGACAGGCACGTAGAGAAAAGAGAGGAGCAAGCAAGTCAGTGTATCAATCAGGACCACGTCAACTGAAAACGACCAAACCAAAGAGAAAAAAGGAGTCGCTGATCTGCATCAAAACAGTGCAGAAAGGGGCCATCAATGGCATCAACTAAACAACAAGGTCATCGGCAACAACACCGTCAATTGACGCGTCGCAGGTTTAGCTAGATCTTGCTCTTCCCAACGGATGTCTTTGGCCACCACACGGAAAAGGAAATTCGACCAATCCATATCGGTGTTTTGACCCTTGCTTTGTTCTCTGCTGACAACCAAGGGCCTAGAGGAGAGGGGCAAACGCAGAGTTGGGGTTTCTAATCATCCCCCAGAGATGAGCCACCAGTGAGGGAAATGGGGACAGGGAGCCATGAAAAGAAGAGAGTCCATATAGCACAAACCATGGTGGGAGCAGCTCCCTCTATCTTGCATGGACACAGGCACACACACACTCACGTACACACTTTGCCACAGATATTCCCAAAGGCCCCTCCACCCTCTGTCTCTCACCCACACGTGCTCCCATGCAGAGAGGCATGTTCCATGAGAACATCAAACTTACCGAAACATCTGCATCCGGTACAGTAGTGGATATGTCCTGGAGCGGCCGTCTGCTACGCGTCTCTGATTTGATGCCAAGCGCAAACGGGTCGTTCAAATACAAGTTGGAGAGTTCTTCTTTCTCGTCATTGAATGATATAGTCAGGCCGCTGGCTAGACAACTGATCTCGCTGCCCGTCGACTGCCGGTTAAGCTTCGGGGGCCTCTTGGCAATCTCTTTGGATGTTCTAGCCTTCCTGTCAGGGACATCATTCTTGGGCCGCTTGTTGCTCATCATGTCGGGAGTATCCCCAGATGAGTCCCAGAAATCGCTTGCTGATTTTCCCTTCCTGCCCGCAAAGCGAGGGTCGTTGAGGGCCCCTTGTCTTCCCAGGAGAGGTCGTGGTGGGAGGTTTGCTCCATCCTTTTGTCCAGTCCGAGCAAGAAAGTCATGGGTCAAGCCATCCGTCAACTTGTTGCCTAGTCCCTTGTGCGGCCCTCTCGGGCGCATCGTCGGCGATTCCACTGCTCTTTTCTTGGGCGCACTCGCCAATGTGGAGAATGATACGCTAGACTCTGAGTGCGACTGCCGAGTATCAAATTCATGAAAGGTCGAGCTTGACTGGATTTTCGGGGTCAAGTACGTACAGCTGCTGCTGGACCTTGGTGTTTTATCCCCAAACGAGGCCTCCTCCTGGTCTTGATACAGTGTGGCGGTGGACGAGGCCGAAGGGGCAGGCGAGGTTTTAGAGGAATTGAGCGGGGACTCCATCATGGCTGTAGTGTTCTCCTCATACACAGACACACACACAGTCAAAGAGACGATCGCTCGTTCTCAAAAGGGAGCAACGGGACAAGAGGGAAAGTAAGGAGGAGGTTTGGAAGGAAGGGGTGGGATGGATGTTGTAAGTGGGTGAAGGGGAGGAGAAGGGGTGCTTTGGGGGGAGTCAAGGTGTTGTGTTTACTTGTGACGACGGGACAGGACAGACAAGAAAGAGCAGGATAGGACAGAGAGGCAGAGAAAGAGCCAGCGACAAGAGAAGAGGAAAGGGGACTGGAGCGAAAAAAAAAAAAAAAAAAAAAAAAAAAGAGAGAGAGCGAAAGTGGGGCGGAATACAGGGGTGACGATGAACAGTCGCACCGAGGAAGATGGCGGCGATTGTCGATGGATGGAAGGCCAGTGACCAGGGACCGAATGCAAAAGAGATGGATGCGATGAAGATGGTGGAGAGCAGCGGCAGCAGCCCAGGGCAGAGGTGGTGGGGGGAGAGGACAGGAAAAGAAAGAAGAAAAGAAAGAAGAGAAGGAGAGAAGAGACGAGAGGAAAAAGAAAGAACTGCTGCAGCCGAAGGGGAAAGGAGTGAAGGGCCGAGCAAAAGGAGAACCCAAGAAAGAAGAAAGCTGACAAGAGGAGAGGAGAGGAGAAGAACCAACGCCGTCTTGGTCGCTCGTCGTTGTCGTCGTCGTTTTCGTCCTTCACGCGCAGTCAAAGAATGCAGATGCCATGGCGTCGGTCTCTTGAAATCGAGAACAGTCGAATCCCATGGTTCCCATGGCGGCGGCATTCATTGTTTCGCTACTGTTGTTTGTTTGCCACCTCATTGGCATCACAGCGTCGGATGTCGACTCGAGTTAGGAAACGCCGCCTCCTCCTTGTCTCCTCCTTTCTTCCTACTCAGCTCTATCCGTTTTTCTCAGCTCAATCCACATCCAATCCAATACACTGTCCCGTTCCCCCTTTCACTCCCGCGCAGACTGACTGCTTTCAGACGTGCGATCCAGGCACCAACACAGAAAAAGACCGTCGTTTGTTGGCTCCCAATCATGTTTGATTATAATCTCTCCTTTGTGGTGCTGGTGGGTTTATAGATGGATGGACACATGGAAACAATGGGCCGCTATTCCTCCCGGGAGGTTGATTGCCTAATAGTTGTTTGCACCTTCTAAGCTCCTCTCCTTGTCCCCCACACTATCTGTCGCAGAAACTTCTCCGATCCACGGCCCTGGTTCTAAAAAGTCCAGGTCAATAACTTTTATTCAATGAATAAGAAAAGGTCCAAAAGCAAAGCTTCGTTTCCTGGAGCAATTGCTCCGCAGAAAGTTGTAGATTTCATCCAGAAGCCCGCTTTTGTCTCTCCATAATCCTCATATTCTTTGACTTGCACATCGCCACTTTTGCTCACCATATCATTCTCCTTGTGCTTCACGATCAGATATCGCCGAACATTGGCTCAAGAAAAAAAAAGAACGGAAATTTAAAGTAATGTCCACGTGACAATTGCCACCAATTTGAGTGTGCATTGCGCCCAAAAGATCAGATCTTTTTGCCTTGTCCCTTGGGGCAAGAAGCGACGAGCCGCGATCATGTCGCTTTCTTCAAGAGTGCATCCCCAAACCCTTCTGATGCAAGTCCATTAACTGGTTAACGACGTGTTGGTCTTGCCTTCCGCCACCATTATGGAAAGTTCAGGTTTCTCCCTGGCTAAGGCTAAAAAATTCAAATGGGCTGAAGCTGAGCAAGATTGTTCTTTTCTTTTTCTCCTTTCTCTTTCCCATCCATCCTCACCCTTCCCATATTCGCTCTTACACCCCTCCTTTCCATCTCGCATCTTTAAGCCATGAGTGTTGTCCTCAGTCTCGGTTCATCAGCGACAGCTTCTAATACAAAGCCATCAACGTCAATAACAGCGTCTTCATCAATCCCACACATCTCCATTGCACCACCCACATACACAGCCGAATTCCCTGCTGATCCAAATGCACATCCTGTTGATAATCAAGATCACTCCATGGCAACCATCATGATCATTGTCTGTGCAATCGGGTTCCTAGGCTTTGGGATCGGATGTTTTCGTCTAAGGCGGATGCAACGTTTTCGCACTTCCAAAAAACAAAGTACTTTCGCAATCGTCAGTGAACCAACGTCTGAATCGACGAATACAGACTCGAAGGAGGATCTATTCCCTGCCTCTGTCAACCAAGAGCGTAATGATTATCATGGTCCACCTCCACAATATACCCAAAGGATCGAACCAGCCCAGTCCCATGTAGTCATTACCTTCCCATCTGTTACCTCAACCTTCGACTCGACACTACCGCCATCATCGCCACCCCCCCTCCTTTGATTCTCATTCTTAGTCAACGTTGTTACTCATGTCGGGGTGTCTACCTGAACGGCACGACAACAATAAAAAGGCGGAGCGCGGAAAAAAAATCTTTGGGCTGTAGAGAAAAAAAAAACGCCTGCTGGCATTTACGCCACAGAGAGCCACCGGAGCGGCAGGACAGCCTTTTCTTCCTCGTCATCCACCCCCTAGGAAGTCATGAGAATGCGGGGACTTCCCTATGTCTTGACAGTCTTTCAGTGCACAGTTTAAAGGAGCCATAGATTCATGGGTAGCGCCTTCCCTACTTTCGATTTCCTTTGTTGAATTCTTCTATGTAAAGTTGCATTCTTCATCGGAAATAAATCACTTTTTCTTTCTTTTATTGAGGCACACTGGTCTAGCGTCGAAAATTCCTTGGGTTTAGTTTGCTTTCCTTCATCTGCTGTGCTTATTTTTCCTTGGGGGTCGCCTCCTGAATCTCGCTCACATGGTCGACAGCGGCATTAACCGGCAACTAATAAAAAGAGTAGGGTATCGTTGGTGTTAGTCCACTATGGTGCTTGGTCGTAAAGCAAAGGATGATTTCGCAAACGAGCAAAAAAACTTACCAGATCCGACAATCTCATCAGCCCTCTGAAGAGCTTCAATCATCTTCTTGCACTCCTTGCGGCGGTTCTGCGTGAACTCGCTCTCCTTCAAGAGCTCGTCCAAAACTTCAGTCTTGTAAAGCTCCTGGAGCAGCTCGCGCTGAAGCTCTTCCTTGGCATTGTTGACCAGGTTGAGCATGATGGCTTTGGGCACTGTGTCAATGACGGTACGCTTGACAATGTTGAAGTAAGAGGAGATCAACAGCTCTGTGGTTTCCATTAAAGGATAGAGATATCAGTAAAGACACTCAAGGAAATCCAAAAAATAACACACGCGGCGACTCGACCACTTACTGATAACCTCGGTTTCAATTTGCTCGCGCTCCGACAAGTTTCCTGAAGCCTTCAACACCGATGGTGGCTAAAAGTAGCAAACAAAAATCGAACTTATTAGCAATCGTCATGTTGAGTTGTAGCTGGACATTATCGACCGAGGAACTTACGGGCTCCATGACACCAGGGCGCTTTTTCTTGCCAGAGAAGAAGCTTCCAAAGAAGCCATTGTTTGTTGGCTCAGGCTCAAGGCTAGGAGGCAAGTTGGCAAGGGCAGAGTTTCTGTTCTTGGGGTCTACGGGCTGGGGGTTCTTGGCCTGGTTCACACGCTCATTGATAACAGCCATAGCTTTATGACCGTTCAAAAAGTCGGGGTGTCCAGTGTTGATATAACATGACTCCATCGAGATCAAGTCTTGCACAAGTTTGTTTGTGGGGTTCAATTGCTTGCGGAAGAAGTTGATGACGACTTGGTAAAAGCGATCCTTCAGCTGAGGGAATCGCTTGAACAACTGCAAATTCCACAGAAAATCAAGATGGTATAGGGTTAGTTAGCAGGGTAGGGATAGATGGTGTCTATGTACAGGCAAGTTTGAAAATGACTCTACCTGCTTGGACAGGAGCTGGGTCAGGATGCGAACGAGTTCATCAAAAACCATGTTGACGCAGCGCAAACTGGGGTCTTCCAAGCGTTTGATTTGCTGCTTGATGATGACCTCAAACGCCGTCGTTCCAACGAAAAGGGCTGGCGAGGAACCCTGTCATAAAGTTGAATCAAAATACAGCAGATCTCTATTATTAGGAGGGTCATTTACAATGAAGCATTGTTGCCTTTTCCCGGGCACTTACCGAAGAGTTGTAGAGGATTGTGCGGATGTCAACATCCTTGACCTGATCAAAGGGGTCCAATGACTTGACACCGTTCGAGTAGAGTTCATGGAACACGAAGCTGATACGAGCACCTCCTGAGAGCTCAAAGGACGAGAGATCGGTGGAGTTACCGTCGATGATGGTGCGGAACTCTGTACAGAATTCTGTGATGATGTTTAAAACGATGCTGGCCTGACCAGCACCCTCGGCCATTCCGTCTCCAAGAGTAGCAAGCTCTGCAATGTACTTTGCAAGGGCGGCTTGAATTTTGGCCTTGATTTCGGGCAACGTATTGCGAATATGGTGCATCAAGATCTATTGGATTGCAGCGAGTATTCGTGATATTAGCACCCTGTGAAGGCATCCTGCAGCTACAGAATGACGGAATTCTTACCATGTTCAGCTTCCTAGCCAGGTAAGGAGTACCGCAGTACTGCGCTTTGCTCTTATAGGCAGTATGGTTCTCAAAGAACTGACGTTCACCCTCCAGAGAGCGCGAAATAGTCTTTTTGGTATCAATATCTCTTTGACCACGGTTCACCACAGGAACATAGCCTAGGCGAAGAGGAATGACGCGACCAGCCAGAATGTCTACAACATCGGTGCCAGTATCCCTAGATCGCAAGCAAAAAAATATTGAGAATCCATCGCAAAGTTGAAGGGTTGTTGACGTGGTATCAACATAATAGACCTACATCAGGTCGACCTTAGTCAAGACACCAATAGTCCTGGCTCCCTCTGGATCGACATCACGGGCAAGACGAAGACCATCAGAGTTGGCGAGATCGACATTAGCGGCGGTGACAGCCAAGATGATGGCGTTGGGCTTGGTGATGTACTTGATAATCATGTCCCTGATCTGCTTTTCAATATCCTTGGGCTGGTCTCCAACGGGCAACTACAGAGCATTCCATAGATCAAAGCTATGAGTTTGCGATAGTCATTTTTGATCCAAAGTTAAATAAGTGGCATTGCAGTACCTTTGTCAATCCAGGCAAATCGACCAACGTAAGGGTCAAAACATGAGGAGAGTAAATACGGAGGTTGATGGGCAAAGGTGAGATTCCTAGTATGAAGTGGTCGAAAGGGACGGAGCAAGTTAGTCAGGTGCCTGTTTTGATTCCTCACATCCGTCTAAAGAGATTAATGTTTACCGGCATTCTTTCCGGTCTTGGCCTCGGTGTCGCGAACAATCTCCTCACGGATCAGGTTAAAGTCGGTATACTTGACGCCGGGCTGATGAAGGAACTCGCCCCATTCCTCGGGCTCTTTCTTGTCGCCTTCAGTGTCAACCTTGGTCTCGACTACTTTGAAGGAAGATGGTGGTGGTATGGTTAGAGCAGGATCATTGGAATGGTTGCTAGCATAGGGCAGTTGGGGAAAGAGTCCGTTTTTGAGCTGGTGGTTGGCTGAGGCAATACATCACATGTGTATATCCAGACCAGCCTTCTCGTTGTGCTCGATGCCCAGGCTCCTTCTTCCCGTGCTGATTATCCAAGAAGTCCTGTCCAGTTGCTCAACTCGGCAGTGCCGAGAACAATTGTTCCATCACTTGCCTTTGTCCTTGTCCTTGTCCTTGTCGGCCTCATCGCCATTCAGGTTTGCGCTGGGGCGGTTAATGAGTTGAAGAACCTATCGGCATCAGAGGGAAAGAAATCAGGGAAAAAAGGGGAGGCATTGTCCATCCATCCATCAGTCAAGTCGTCTCGTGAACAATTGTTTGCATGCACCCTGTGAGCAGACAGAATGAGAAACAAAAAAAAAAAAGAAAAAGAGAGAACTGGTTTTCGCTTCATAAAGTCGAAAGGGATGGATGGTATTGCACTTACGAGAGGTCGACGGGTCACGATGCCAGAGCCACGGGGCAAAAAGTCGCGTCCGACAATGTTTTCGAGCACGGAACTTTTGCCACTGGACTGGGAGCCGATGACGACGATCTGAGGAAGGTCGACGGGGTTGTGAACACCAACGGTGGAGAATGCATCCTGCAGCTTGTTGATGGTGCGGATGAGGGTGGCGTCCATGGTGGAGAGTGTATCCTGTCCCTGTGGAGCAGCGGTCTTTTGGGGGAAAGGAAGGGAGGGGAGTGGGAGTAAGAAATGGAAATAAAAAGAAGAAAGAGAAAGAGAAAGAGGGATGGGATGGGATGGAGTGAGAAGAAAGAAGAAAGAGGGCTTTCTGCAGGGAGGAGGACAAGGGAGATGACGCGTGGAGGAAGAGGAGAGGAGGAAGATGGAGAAGGCCAAGGAAGATAAGGACAGAAAAGGGCTGGGCTGGGCTGGACTGGACTGGAGGAGACTGCACAGGACAGGAAAGGCAAAAAAGATCATTTCCCTCTTCCCAGAAGAGGAGAGAAGAGAAGGGAGGAGCAATCAGTAACCCTCCTCGCCTTCATTTATTCATTCATCCATCCATCCATCCATCCATCCTCTGTTCATCCATCCCAGGATGATTGACACGCCTTCCTTCCACTCCCAAAGAGTCGACCGCTGTGGCCCGTCTCGACTCGAACCTGTCCCTGCACAAGTCTTGGCTCTTTTCCCCTTCCTTCCCTTCCCTTCCTCCCTCAATCGCACGGGCTGTCTCGCACGTGACTTTTTTTTGGCTCTTGTTCTCTCTTTCCTTGACACCTTGTGCAACCACAGCTTCCTTGGTCCCGTCGTTTCGTTCGTTCGTTCCTTCCTTCGTTCGTTACGCTCCTTCTTCCTCTGCTGGCCATTCCCCCCTTTCTCTTATCCTTCCTTCTCCCCCCCTTCCACTCTCTGCTTGCACCGTTCCTCTTCTTTTTTCTTCTCCTCTAATCTCTGCATCTCTCACGACTTCTTGCCTGGGGCATGCATTCGATGGACACGCTCCGCTACAGGCGATTCCTCATCTCATTCAGGCGCAACCTTAGACTCATCCGAGGCAGCTTCCGTCGCCATGGCAGACGCAACTTTCTCTCTCTCCTAATCGGCTCCTTCTTTTGTCTCTGGATTCTGTCCCGCATCGGCCAATACTACAACTCGGTCGAAGCTCGTTGGCTCCGGCTACAGGCCTTTGTCCAGCCTGGAATCCTTGGGGGGGCTCCAGATTTTGCCACCAAGGAGGATCGACTGGCGAAGATCAAGGTCAAGCTCTGCTCTGCCGATGGCAAGCTTTGCTCCAATTGGGGCCCCAACCAGATTTGGGATGCAAAGGATCTGAACAGAGACGAATCCTGGCTCGTGCCAGGGCGGATAGAGGTGCCGATCGGCGTCAAGGCCGTCCTTCAGATGAAGAATGGTGGTCAGTTGGTCTTGCCTTATGGTCGACACGACTGCAACAGCCAACGACTTTACTGCCAGGATATCCACACCATGGTTATAGAAGGTAATGGCGAATACTAGTCGCTTGATTAATCGCACAGATCGACGATACACCTACAACTGTTCTTTTTAACAATTCCTTCCGATCCGTGATCTAGAGAGCATCTTGTCTGCAGTGGATGCGATTGAACAGGCTTGTACGTCAACAGATTGGGAAACTCGACCAGAGATTGTGCACACAATAGGACTCAAACAGCATGCAAAGGAACGAGATGTTAGCCTGATTGCTCAATTTTCAATCAGTCGCCTCGATCGGTTCGAAAAGGCAATCCAAGCTTGGTCAGGGCCCATTGCCGCCGTGATGTGAGTACAGGCGATAGACCTTTGACCACACATCGGCATGACTTTGACATGTCTCGCGTATCTCGTATTGACGCGTTTGATTGTTCAAATCCCTATTACTCTAGATACCTACCAGATCCCAAGGATGTTGTTGCACTCAAAAAATACTTCTCAACCGCTGGAAAGGCAGACATTTACGCCTCGGTCACTCTTACTCTCATCAAACCAAATTACTCTCTTGGCGCCCACTCCCGCTACCCTATCAACCAACTCCGAAATATTGGCATTGTCACCGCGGAGACGGATTATATCTTCATCATGGATGCCGACTTTGTGCCCACGACAAAGCTCTATGCCTTTGCGCACTCGACCGTTATCCCCTTGCTCGAAAAAGCGACATATCCAACCGCCTATGTTGTACCCTGTGTCGCAATCAAGGAAACATATAGTGGTCGCTACCCAGACACCATCAAAGAGCTGCAGCCTCTCATGGAGTCTGGAGAGGCCCACATCACAGATCCCCGTGCAGGGCACGGACCAACCTCGACCCGTCTCTTCATGAACCCACCGTTGTTTGGCAAGTCACCGGCATTTGAAGTCTGCTTCGAATCACAGTGGGAACCTTACTATATTGTGCACCGTGACAAGCTTCATCCTTTTTACGACGAGCGATTCAAGAACCAGGGTGGAGACAAACAGAGCCATGCTTTACTGATGAACGCCATCGGATTCAAGTTTTTGGTCCTTCGAGATCACTTTATATACCACATGGATCATCCCAAGCTCGACTGGGTTGGAGATGGACTGGATCAAGCCAAGCAAAAAGATTTTACTCTGTTCGAAGACTATACGCCAGCACTAGAGAAAATATTTGGCAAGACTTATCGCTGGCCGCGAGGCTGCTCCAACCCTTTTGTCCATAGTTCAAAACGTGATATTCAGGGCATCGGCACCATGTAGAGCCGGTTCATTGTAGTATATTGTACAAAATTCCATGCAGCACCAACAAAGCGCCTTGAGTAGAAAATAGCATCCGGATATCGGATCGCATTATCTAACCTGTTCGCAACTATTTTACATCATTCTCTTTTCCTGCTCAGTCCTTGAACAAGTCATTACATCATTACACCTTTGTTCAAAGAAATATAATCGATGGTCCTCCTGAGTCACTCCACCACCATTTTATTTGGTGCACTCCACTTAATGACTGTGTTGTCAATGCCCTTGAATATTGCAGACACCGACAGCAATCTGACAGATGCCTCTTCAAGAACAACGGCTGAAACCCCGCCAAGCAGCTTAGTCAGAGTTCTGAGCAACAATGTGTACTTCTTACCAGAGACACTTTTTAACTGGGGCCAGAGTATGTGCCCCGTTTCCCGACGCGATGATTTTGTGGCCCGTGCATCATGCAAGGATCTAAAGGCACGTCCTCTCCGCCCCCGGCCCCTCTTTTCTTATTTTTTTTTTTCCAGGAACACGCGCGAGTCTGATTGTCAAATCAGACTATGTCAAGAACCACGACATTGTGGTGATCCAGGAATGCTTTTCTGCTGGACCCTGTAACATCCTACGAGAAGGTCTCAAGACTCAATGTAACGTCCTTGTGTGCTCATGTAGATGGTTTTTTCTCACTCTCTCAGTGGCTGAAGCATGAAGCTAACCTGTCTGAAATCAGACCCATATCAAACTCCAACACTTGGTCAAACACTCCGGGACTGGAACTCTACCTCGGGCAGCTATTCTTCTTTCAGCCCTGCGAATGGAGGCGTAGTCATCATGAGCAAATGGCCCATCAAAGAAAAGCACCAGTTTGTCTACAAAACCGGCTGTGGCAACGACTGGTGAGGATTTCTCCATGAAACTTGAATAGAAGAAGAGATTTCTACGTTGTGCTCTCATTTCTACTCACCATATAGGCGCCATGATCCATTCTGCCTTCCTAGGTACTCCAACAAAGGATTTGTGTATGTGATTCTGGACTATAATGGCACCAACATCCATGTTTTTGGCACGCACATGCAAAGCAGCGACTCTCGATGTTTACTTGGTGAAGCAGAGCTCTGCCGAGCCCAAGCCATGGACTCATGGAGGAATTTTTATAGCGACCGCAAGATCCCTTCAGAAGAACTTGTACTCTTTGCAGGTGACTTCAACATTGACCGAAATACGGTCGAATTCAATTCGACCCTGCTTTCTCCGCATCTCGTATCGTCCCATTCTCCGACCACTCAAGAGCAAGCAACAGGAAGAAATGGCCCCAGTGCAGATGTCGACAGTGGCTCTAAACCTGGCGACAATACTGTCGAGAAAGTTATTCTGCATGCACCGGATGACTATCAGGGCGATAACTCGACCTGGGACGGAATCGGAAACTCAATTGCACATTATTCCAGCCCTAATGAGGTCAATTACATTGACTATGTCTTTGTGGTGGAAAACAAGGATCCGTCTCCAATAGTTCAATCACTGGTGCAAACCGCGCTGAAGGTCCATTCACCAGCTTTCATAATTACAGGCAAAGTCTACAACGACTATTCAGATCACTGGCCCATTTCAGCGACTATTATTCTGAAGAAGGACCCTGTCCACCAGAGCAATGTCACCACGATTTAAGGGATCTCATTAAAGTGGATAAATTTCAAGATCGCGCTCGTTTTCTAAACAATTTCTCTTAGCAGTCAGGTATCCCACCCAAACCTAACACCCACCAAAAACTCCCAGCTACTCCAGCCCAGGCCATCTATCTGATTCATCGATCCACTTGTCCTCTCTCACGAATACCTTTCTCATTTGCAATTGATCCATCCACTCTGGCCCACTTCGGTTAAGAAATTGTACCTATTCTTCAATGTACAAAACCTTGATCATCTCTTTGACAGAATTCCACACCACCCGAAGCACACTGCTATCCTGCTGCTCATCCCAAAAGGCGCTAAGGACAAAAACCATAACAGATTCTTTAATCAAATCTACCACCCGCGTCCTGTTTCCTTGTCCTACTTCATTCATGAGTAACTATGAGCGATCTATAAAGCCTGTTGCCGGGTATGGGATGTACTTTTACTTGATAGATTTTCTACAATGGATTATAGCAAATAAATTGCTTGGAAGCAGGAGAGCTCAAAGGATTGCCAAGATGACCACGCCCGCTACAATGGCGGCAATCATCAAAAGATAACAGGACTTGTTCGTGGCGTTCTTTTGATGTTTGGCAGCTACTGTCAGTTCCTCAGCCGCCGCATGTGTGGTCATACTGATGGACGTAACATTGTTTTCGATTGAATCTATCAAACATCAAACATGGTTCATGAGAACAAAAACAAAAAAAAAAGGTTAGAGAAAAAAAGGCTCTCATCGAATTGTTCTTGAATGGACCCTCTTGCCTTGCTTATGTTAGCAACAGTCCCAGAACTCTTTGTTTTCTCTCCCATTGCTCCACTTACCCAACATGCTGCCCTGTTCGTGGACCATGGTTCCCAGATCACGGAAAATTTCGTTCAGTTCTGTGATACCAGACTCGATCTGTCGGATTTCGTCCTCCCGCTGTGCAATCATGGATTCGTTGTACTCCAGTTCATTGTCGACTACAAGAAGCTGCATGCGTCGTTGGTCATCATGGATCAAAGGTTGGTCTCCCGATTCATCGCCCTCATCATCTCTAAGGAAAGGAAGCGATGATTAGAAAGGAGGGAAGGTTGAAGAAAAAAAGAAGCCATTGGCAACAAGGAGTCCTGTTTGGCACACTGGAAATCACCCACGGTTGGACTTACGAGTATTGCTGTCCTCCACTGGAACCAACTTGCCGTGCCTTGAAGACAAACTCGCGTTGTTTCTCGGCCGAGACTCGCTGCACCTTTTGGAATTCGACCAGGACCTTTTGAAAGTCCTTTGAAACTTTTTGTTGCTCGAGTTTTTTCTATCGTGATGGATGAAGTTAAATCACACAGACCCACAATTAGTAAGGGGGAGGATATCTTTTTTCCCCCCTTCCTGCTCCTTGTCATTGTTTTCTTACTCCAGGGGTGTCAAGGCCGGCGAGGTCCTTGATATCCTGGCTGGTGTCCCGAACCAAGTTCCGTGTCTGTTCTGTCAAGTCCTGACTAAGAGCAACAAGAGAGAGAGAGGGGGGGATTGAAGATGCCAGCCGTTAGAAAGGAAAAAAAATGATCAGATACGTGTCACCAACATTCCTCTTGCCATGGGAGAAATCAGTTAGGGATCACCATCCAGACAGGGACGCCGGCAAAATAAAAAAAAAATAAAAAAAAAAAAACAAAGAAAGAAAGAAATAAAAAAAAAGCTCATTACAGCTTTGTCCTGACTTCCTGACTGTCCTTGGAGGTGCCGAGGTCGGCGACCAGTCGCTGTATTGAGGATACGTTGGAAGAGATGCGGAAGACCTGCTGGGAGATGTGCTGGTTCTTTGCCCGGAAGGCATGTTGATTGCCTATTTAGAGTGTGATTGAAGAAAGAGGGTCAACGAGGGTGCAGGTGAAAGGAGAGAGAGAAAGAGAGAGACAGAGAGAGACAGGCGAGCAGACAGGCAGGCAGGAGATAAGGGAGGAGGGGTAGGAGGGGAGGGGGAGAGGAAAGAATAGAGCAAGGAACGGTACCCTCGCCAACGGTCGCGGCGCCGAGTCGACTCAGGCCAGGGGGGCCAGTACGCTGAATCTGGGTTGAGTTTCTCTCCAGGTCGGCAAAAGACATGAGAGAATGATGGAGATGGAAGAAGGAGGGGAGAGAGGAGAGGGGAGAGAAGAGAGAGGAGAGAGAGAGAGGGTGAGGGATTGTAGTCGGTTGAAAAGAAGAGAAGAGAAAAAGAAAAGAGAAAAAGAAAGAGAAGGAGCATTGTCAGGCACACAACACTCTCACACTCTCTTGCACACACTCACACACTCACTCCACGCTCACATGTGCACACAATTCACACGTCACCTTTGAGCAATGAAATGATGGAGAGTCATGGCCCATACGATGGTCATGACGGCGGATGGTTCGCTCTCTTCCTCCTTTCTTCCCTCACTCATTCATTCATTCATTCAACTGGATGCAATCTGTGTCCTCTTCTCTTTCCATCTACAATCTTCACATCTCGCTTTCATCCTCCCATTCTCTCTTCTCTCCCCTCATCTCTCCCCTCATCCATCCATCCATCCATCCATCCATCCATCCATCCACAAAAAAAAGACATCATCAACTGATCGCGTGTCCAGCGCCATAGAATGCTCGGCGGCCATCCGCATGTAATTCCTTCGTCCTCCTCTCTGTCTCCTTCTCCTTCTTCTTCCTCCTCCTCCTTCTCCACCACCAGAATGCAGCAGGACTCTGCATCCGGCACCACGCGACCCTACAGTCGCAATGGACACCAGCACTCGGACCCAGGCCTCGAGCCACCATTCTCGCGTCGACTCCACGGCTCCACCGGCTCCTCCGCTTCCTCATCTTCAACATCCACGCCACATTCATCCATGAACAGCTCACGACCTTCGGTCCGTCCTAGCCATACCATGCGACGGGACAGCACTGCCTCGAACTACAGTACTCTGTCGGATGCGTAGGTGGCACCAGCTTGCTTCTATTGCTGTTGTCGTTGTTCCAAGCAGGCACTAACTCAGAGAGGCATTTTGACAATAGTTCGCAACCATGGACAAGGGCAGACATTGGCTTCAACGGTAACACCTCCAGTTTTTTTTCCCTTGAGAATGGCCGTGAACGCGAACAATGTCCGCCGAGCCCCTATACTGACTGCCCAGATCAAATTCCCTATCTATAGCCATCTCTGGGGTACTCAACAATCCAACAAAGAGGCCCTCTTCCTCTGCAAAGCCAACCAAAGTCGACATCCCTCCAGTGGCGCCAGTCCCGATCCGCAAAGTAAAGACATCGGAATTCGACACGTACATCAAACACATCACGCCAGTCTTTGAGAGATATCAGAGCAATAGAGCAAGGTCAAAGCCAGCGGAAGGCGCTGACATCCACTCGCCTCGGTCACCCTTTGGATCCACTTTCGACTCTGTGGCGAACCATATCCAGCCCGAGATCATGGCTCCATCCTTGGCGCAAGCATCCCTGAGTCTCATGGACAGGACTGAGAGTGCAAGGAATCCATATTCTGTCCCTGATATGCCCGAGCTGAACGAGCCAGTACCCATGAAGCCAGCAATGCCAGAGACGCCGGCTCTCAGCACTGTTCCTTCCATCTTTTTCAGTCCCGACTTCAACTTTGAAAACCCAAGGACATTTGATCTGGTGTGCGAACAAACAGGACCCTCTCAGACAAAAGGAGGCACGACCGCAGCCATTGTTACCAACAGCATTCTACAGGAAAAGCTATCACACTACTTGGATACTGTGGAAATCCATCTCATGACAGAGATCTCTCGTCGATCCACATCCTTTTTTGAAGCTCTGTCGAATCTGCAAGCACTTCATTCACAGACCTTGGAGTGTGTATCTCAAATCCATGTCCTCCGTGCACAGTTAGCCAGAATTGATCACACG
This sequence comes from Entomortierella parvispora, assembly GCA_963573315.1. Taxonomy (NCBI): domain Eukaryota; kingdom Fungi; phylum Mortierellomycota; class Mortierellomycetes; order Mortierellales; family Mortierellaceae; genus Entomortierella; species Entomortierella parvispora. Next base: position 951,099 of record OY752145.1, read on the forward strand.
CAGTCCAAGCAAGGATTAGAGGTGGTCCGACTTAAGCGGAGAAGGAGGAATCTGGGGCTGCTTCACAATGGCATCCGCATGGTCAAGGAGATCCGTTCGACACAACCCATGATCCAGGTCCTTCTCGGCGGCGGCAACTATTTTGGAGCATTGGACCTGATCGATGGGGCTCAGCGAGTGCTCATCGAGGGCGATATGAAGTTCTTGGAGGCAACACCAGGATTTGACCCCAGTCTCGCGCTTATCCCTACTTCGTCTGCCATCCTCCCATCGCCACGTTCCCTGGATATTCGCGGGGTTCTAGCCTTGGTTCATTTCAGTGGACAGTTGACAGAGATGAGAAAGATGATTGGCAAAATGATGGAAAACGACCTTGTGAGCCTCTTGCTGAATGATTTCAGGATCAGGATCGGAAAACTAGATGTCGCGACGCTTTTGACGGACCTGAGCAAAGTAGACACATCCAACACAAAGTTCACCAAACCATCGTTCCATCGAGGAATCAACCCGCTTTTGTCAAAACAAGTCGAACGGGAGAGTACACTCCAAAACAAGATGTTGCCGCTGATCCAAGGATTACTCAGGGCCAACAGGACAGGGATCGCACTTCAAACGTACAGGGAGCAAATTCTGCAGGAAATCAAGAACATTATCAAATCTGTAAGTTCACCGACGGGTTTACCCATCCTTCAGACGAAACATCTTTGAGCACTAAGTTAACCTATCCTTGCATTTATTTTCTGATTGCTGATAGCAATACCCACCTCCAGACCCTTCCGATGCGGCATCACCCGCTATTTCCTCTTTGAAAAAGAAAGATCAGATGTACGTACATTTGTCTATATTTAACACGTAGCAGATTGTTTGAGTGTCATCGGTATTGCGATACTAACTTTTGATGATCTCCACTTGCGTACTTAGGGCTGCCCTCACAAGTCAGTTGCGAGCCATGGATTCCTTAACATTCTACAAAATGCTGTCATATATCTATGCATTCCTTCTTGGCGCCTTTCAGCGTGTATCTCTCTATCACCAGCTGATGCTCCATTGTATCAGGAAAGCAGAGTCGGAGGGCACAGGGCAGCTCATCATGGCAGACTCAGCATCCGACTCGGATAGTGTGCAGGAATCGATCTCGATCCGTGAAATGAAAGACGGTGAAGCAGACGGCGCAGACGATGAAGAGTTGGATGACGGGGACGATGAAGAAGGCTCTGAAGAGGAAGAGAGTGAAGGATTCAGTCTCGGCACCAACACCCCAGGCTCTACCCCACTCCAAACAGTCGCTAGCAGGAAACGGTCAGCAGCTGTCAACGGAAGTAGGAATGGATCCCCTAGGACGCCATTCTCGGAAGGATTCAGATCCCCTCCTATTCACCAGGGATTCGCAGCGCTGCAGCTGGACGACGGCGCAGGGGGACATTTGAGTGCGTCGGCAGTAACACAACTGTTCCGTCAACTGGAGTCCGAGTCGGAGGAGATCCTCTTTGCGGTCGCGGATTTGGCCCACTCTAGATGTGCCAAGCTCATGGGAATGAGAAGCGAACAGACAGCGAAGCTTATTCCAACAGAGGTCTTCAAGTTGTTGACACTTACTTGGTCATTCCTGTTGCAGAGCGAGCTTTTGTCGGGATACATGTGCCATGGGCTCCGCGCCGCTACGACGCAACAGGTACTTGACAGGAAACAATACGTGCATGTAACACTTGAGTCGACCAATCAACTAACTAGTGTTTGTTTTTAAACAGTCCAAGGCGTTTCTTACTCAGTTCCATGTTGCAAAGACCAGCCAACTCGCGCTGTCAGTCGGCGAGGATCAGTGGGTTCAAGTAGAAGTGCCCTGGTCATCGCAGGCGACTGCAAACGAAGTCACAGTTATTTCTACCCTTTCTCTTCAGGAAGCAAGGAACAAGGATTTCAAGATGGTTTTCAACCTTCTCAGCTTGACAGCACCACCTTCTACTCAAGGAATCGACGATCATGATAGCTTCCTGGCCACTCGTCTTGGATCTCGGGGCTCAAATGGATCACTGGCCAACGGCAAAGACGTTGCTGCAACAAAAGCTGCCATCCCTCCACCGACCAGGGTGTTGTCGATCAAGGATGAAGTGTTCTTCGTTGTCGGCTGTTCTCTTGTGCTACTTGATATTCTAGCAGAGTACTTGGATATCCTCAACAACATCTCGTCCCTTACCACGGATGTCATGCAACGGATGATTGAGCTACTGAAGGTTTGTTCTCACTCTTGATTGCTATGCATCGTGAATGCAGATCTTGATCGCCGACATTTATCATGGCCTCTTTTTTCGCCCTAGTTGTTTAATTCTCGCACATGTCAGGTTATTCTTGGTGCCGGAGCGATGAGATCAGCGGGACTGAAAAATATTACGGCCAAGCATCTGGCCTTGGCTTCTCAATCGCTCAGTGTGTTTGCAACATTGATTCCGTTTATCAAGGATTGGATCCGGTCCAAGATGACTGATAAACAGATGGTGATGTTGACAGAGTTTGACCGAATTTTGCGCGATTTCCAGGAACATCAGAACGAGATTCACTCAAAGTTGGTAGCCATCATGACTGAACGACTGGGACTTCACATCCGATCCATGACAAACCCGGCGGTGGTTGACTATGATGCACTGAACCGGCCGGCTCAACAACTGGCCAATGGAGGGGGCAACGTGAACGCTTTCATGGATGGTATGGTCAAGGATGTGATTACCTTACACAAAGTCCTTGGCCGATTCCTGCCCGCAGCCTCCATGAGGGTAAGAAAAGAGAACAGGCCCTTTTGGGTGATTTTTTTACATCGTTGGTTTGTTTAATCGCATGGAAATGATTACTGACCATTGCCAATCCATTTTATTTGTATATGTAGAGAGTGATTAATGAAGTTCTTCAAATCTTCACTACCAGACTCGAAGAAGAAATCCAAAAGCTTCCCATCGCCACCGCTCTTGGAAAGACAAGGTATAGACGTGTTCAATTTCCCTAGACTTTTCTCTTGGAATGGAATGTGCTTTGTAACTAACAGCTACTCGTCTACTCTATTAGACTTCATGCTGACATGGCCTACTATGGCAACAAGCTTGCTGATGTCGACCCCAATGGTATTATCGGCACGAGACTCATGAAACTGGTGAAAGAGCTAGTACTTTTGGACAAGAAGAACGGACCGGCAAACCCGACCACGACGGCCAACAATAATACCAAAGAGAATGCCAATCTAGGCACCGCGTCTGCTAACGTAAACGCTACTACCCCTGCCGCTGCCGCTGCCACTACCACCACCACTGCGAACGATACTACAACTAATTCCTCTGCAGCCTCGAGCGTCCCAGCCACTGGAGCCCCAACGGCGCCCCCCAATTAGAGCGTTTTCCCCGAAAATAAAAAATCGTGTAGTTGACAGGTTTACTTTGTTTACGAGTGCACCTTGTTCACAAAGACTTCAGGAATGTTTTCAGTCCTGACTGGTGTCTTGGCTTTGCATTGAGCTAGCAAATCAGCCACCACAAACCGGTCCAGATGCTTGACAAATTGGTCCAAAGGGCACCATGCCAAATCACACCAACTCGACTTTGTCTGAAGAACGCGAGAGTTGTAAAAGATTCGTACAAAGTGCTGGTCCTGGTTGTTGTTGTTACTGGACGGCGTCTTCCAGAGCTCAATGAGGAGGTTCGATGCCTATCATTTCCACGAAACAGAAAATCGGGGAGCTCATAAGTGAGGGGAAGGATGCAAAAGGGACGACTGGCGAAAAACAAGCCCTCCTGGAATACTTACATAAGGGGGCCACTTCATATCCAATGAGTCAAAGACGGCCAACATGGGCAAGATGGTCGTGTCATGGCCCGAGTAGAGTCGGAAGGCAGGAGAGGTAGAGTTGTGAATTCCACCTCTAACAGCCGTTCGGATGTTTTCTCGAATGTCTTTGACCAATGAACCCATTCCCAATTGCAAAATCTTGAAGGCCCCAGGATCATCCCTGAGCTTCTCGGCCGAAATCTGACTATCGATATCGATCAAGCGATCGGTCATGGCTTTTGTGACACAATCTTTTTTGTTCTGTTCATTAGTATCCTCCTCCTCCTCCTCTTGCTCCTCTGCTTTTCCTCGCGAAGCACCTTTTCTCATCTTCTTTGGAGTCGACGGTAGTCGACACTGCAAAGGAAATCCATAACAGCTCCTGGGCATTGTCGCCTCTACGAATTCCGCGGATCCACCCTTGAATCCAATCCAATCTCCTATCGTCTCGATGAATGACTTGTTTTCCTGTTCAATTCTTTGAAGGACCTTGTTCTCGGGCGCCTTTTGCTCATTTTGCAACTCACTGATACGGGGACACGGGACTGTGGGCATGGTCAAGTAATCAACGCTGGGAGGGTACGTAAGAATGGGAAACGTGGAGAGTAGACCCTCTGTGGTTTTGGTTCGCGAACTCTTGCCGTAGAGACCCTCGATAAAGTTTTCGGCACTCTGTCTAACTCGCCAAACCACTGTAGAAGAGAAAGGGAGAGAGAGAAAAAAGGGGAGGAACGCGTCAGAAGGGGAAACCATGGAGCTGTCCCAAACTCACTAAAAATAGTTTTTTATCGTTACTTACTCGTGCTTCGAACCCATAGCTGGTCTGGGTCCAAGTGATCCGACAATAGCTTGAATCGATCAATGTAAATCCCTCTTAGAGCTCTGCCCAAGGCTCGCTGTTGAAGTGCTCCCTTCAATGTCAACTGTCCAAGGTCGCAACTTCCTTTCCATTGGGAGGCCGCAAAGGGCGAATCTGGAGGCGAGGTCACGATTTGCCGAACAGAACGCTCTGGAATGTCATTTGTCCCTGTTTCTGAAAACGACATTGAGCCCAGGTCGCTGCTGCATTCCCAGTCCAGGTCTTTGTCGCGAGGATAAAAGGTAATACTTGATCTATGAACGGAGAATTAGATAGATGAGTGAGAGAGAGAGCGAGGAGGAAGGAAGGGATTCATCTTCTTTTTATCACCTAGTTCTTGGTGATCAAGATAGAACGAGTAAAAATAATTCGCGTACCTGTCACCGTGACGGATCAGTGCTTGCACGTTCACTAGCTTGGAATTGGCAACCTGGTTTTCAAGTTCAAAAAACACTTGTTATTGTGGCTCCTTAATTGACCCGATGAAGTTGGTTTATTCCTCCTTCCGAGATAGGGTCCATAGTGCCGCTTTACCCTTGGCGAAGGATGCTTCTCTGCGGAGGGATAATCTGCTTGGCAGTAGCTGTACCGAACTCCATCGCCCAGGTCCAAAGGATCTGGTTTCTTGCCATTTCTTTCTAGTGTGTTGATGTTGTCATCGACAGAGTCGTTGTGCTTTTCGATCGAGCGAAAGGCAATGACAAGATGTGCGTACAGCAAAAAACAGCTGAGGAAAAGACACGGGCGCTGTCGAAGTATTTGACAAAAGTGCATTGTGGTGAAGTGAAAAGGATGAAGAGAAAATGAAAACAAGAAAATAGAAAGAAGGGGAGAAGGAGAAAGAGAAAGAGGAGTCCTGCAAAGACCATCCAAAAAAGAACTCCAGGAGGAGCACACCGCCACCAATTTTTCCAGCCACGTTCAAAACAGGAAACAACGCGTTTCTACACTCTCCTTTTGAGGTTCACGCCTTTGGATTGTTGTGATCTGTATCATGGTACAACGTTCGGGAGGGCCTTGAACAATGGATGAAGGCTGTATCCATAGTCAGGAGTCTGGGACTGGAAAGTCACGAAAACTTCCCATTCTCTCTCATGGAGTAAAAAATATGAGGAGGGAGAACGACATCATAGCGGCGGTAATCAGAAGTCGACAACAGGTGCAAGAAAGAAAGAGAGGCCACTGTGATTGATAAACCCGCTCGACAATACTGCCCGATTACTCAGCATGTCTTTCACTCTCTTTTTGTCCACATTTGTCAGGGACGATTTTGAAGCAAGGTCAGATCTGACATAGCCAAACAAACAAAAAAAAAAAAAAAAAAAGCGGCGTGCGCAGTGTGCGTGCGAGGTCCTTCTCTCCACTCGCGGATAATCTTCCCGTTTGGGCAAGGAGAACGTCGATATGCTTCTTGGCACAGGGACCTGAAGATGCTTATGAGGAATACGCTTTGTCGGACGGAACGGGCACATTTTTTTTCTTGTTTTCAGCACGGTTGGTCAGTTCTCAGTTTGCAATCGCGAGTTCCCCCGCTTCTTGGCAGCCTGCAAAGTGAAGGCTGAGATGTTGCTTTTTGAAGATCCAGCAGTTTTTCTATTTAACCGTCGTCTCCCCGTCTCTCCTTGCCATCCAATTTTCTACAGACATCAGCAGCTCTTCTCAGAAACAAAAAAACAACAGCAAAAAAAAAAAATTCTCCCTCATCAAAAACACTCGTGAACAATGGCATCCATTGACACTTCCTCTTCCACTCTTTTGCCCTGGTACCGTCGACTGGACGAGAAAAAAGGGCTTCTTCTCTTTGCCGTGTGCACGGCTCAGGTAAGAAATTGGGCTCAAGGTCACACAGTGTGAAGGAGAGCAGTTTTGTTTAACATTCATTCATTTCAACATGTCTAGCTGCTGGATATGATCAGCATGTCTGCAGTGACAATCACTCTGCCAGCGGTGATGGAGGACGTCGGATTCAAAGTCGACCAGCTCCAATGGGTCACCTCGGCTTACGCTCTTACCTATGGCGCCTTCTTGCTCCTTGGAGGCCGTCTCGGAGATCTTTCAAGTCATCGCCGCATCTATCTCCTGGGTGTGACATGGTTCTCGATCTGGGCCCTTGTCAATGGGTTCGCCAAGAACCCTATTGTCATGTCCATCGGTCGCGCTCTGCAAGGTGTCGGTGCCGCCTTCACGATCCCAAGCGCCCTGGCCCTACTAACCACGACTTATCCTGCTGGCCCTGAGCGCACAAAGGCCTTGGCCATCTTTGGAGGCACGGGCGCCATGGGATCTGTAGTGGGTGTCCTTCTCGGCGGTATCCTGGGTGCTACTATTGGTACGTGTTTTCTGTTTTGGAGAGGGGTTCATAATCTATGCCTAACATGTGCAATTGATCATTGACCCTGCTCTCTCCATCCCTCTTCTACTTTGTTGATCGAACAGGCTGGAGATGGATTTTCTACATCTTGGCTATCTTGGGGTTCTTGATGGCAGTCATGGGAGTCCTGGTCATCCCCGTGCGTCAGAACAGTGTGGCCATAAAGGATCGTCGGGTCGATTTCGTGGGCACGATCAGTTTCACTCTTGGGATCGTTGCCTTCATTTACTATCTAAGCCAAGGACCTGTCGCCGGTTGGGCCGCGGCCTCGACCTTGGCGCCTCTCCTCGTCGGTATGGCTCTATTGTTATTTTTCGTTGTTTGGGAATCCAAGATCGAGTACCCTATCATGCCCCTTCGGATTTGGAAGTCGCAACGATTCATTGCCTCTTGCTTTGGCATCCTCATGGTCTCGGCTTGTTTGAACGCCATGGCCTACTTCTCTTCTCTGGCTCTCCAGAATGTCCTCGGTTATTCGGCTCTGAGGGCGTCCTATGCCTATGTGATCCATGGCGTCGGTGCCATGATCATGATGGTCGTCACCACCAAAGCTTTGACCATGATGAGGTCCAAATTCGTGACCTTGGTTGGTTGGGTGTTCCTGATCGCGGCCGGTTGTTGCTGGGCTCAGATCAAGGCCACATCCTCCTATGGTTCTATCCCCGTACCTGCTTTGATCTTGAATTGCATGGGACTCGCGCCTTGTTTCCTTTGCCTTCAAATCAACTCGGTTGCAGAGGCAAAGAACGAAGATCAAGGTGTTGTCGGTGCTTGCTATACAACGTTCCTTCAACTTGGAACCCCAGTCGGCATTGCCATCTCCAACATCATTGCCAACAGCATCAACTCTGCCACGGCGACTGGGGCTGACCTCTTGCCAGGTTACCATGCCGCCTTTTACTCTTACGCCGGTATGGCTGGTGTTGGGTTCTTGATCACGCTCTTTTTGGCCCCGAATCGCGACCCTGCATCGATGCGCCCAGCGAAAGAGACTGGCGCGCTCGACAAGACAGAACTTGATCTAGAGACTTCTGGGGTCCCCTCAAACAATGAGACACCACCACAAACACCCGAGTTGGAGGTCAAGGAGGACCAAAAGTAGCTATCGTATAATCTCAAATAGAATTTAATAAACCCCTGCCCCTTTCCATTCCTAAAAGCCTGGCACGATCGATGATGGGTAAGATGAAGAGGATAGTAGATGATACAGTCCTGGCCTTTTGTTGTGTTTATTTTTCAAAAAAAAAAATCGCCGTGTTCTTGAGGTCGCTCGAAAGCAGGCGGTCTTCCGGTCCCACGGGAATGGTCTAGATCTATCTATTTGCGCGTTCCGATTGGAACGCAGGTAGGTGACAATGAGGGCGGTTAGTCTACGAAGGACCACAACGATGGTCCCTCCAGTACAAACACTTCTTTTTTTTTTTTTGAATTCCCTTCAGTGTCTATCAAAAGTTGTTCTCTTTCGAGGCCCAGCAAGCTCTCAACCTCTCGTCGTCAAGGATTTGAATGGCCCATTCCTCCAACTCTCAACTATATCTTTCTCCTGCATCAAAGACCACAAACACCACCTTGTATCACACCCTTCTTGTGATCGCCCTCCATTTGTCCCGCTCTCCACGATATCAAAATACAATCCAAACAAAGCTCCTGCCTCTACCACGCACAAAAGAAACGGATGAAAGAAAATTCTGTAGCAATCGGCCTTTGATCAACGCGCAATGTTAGACACGCCAACTCTTTGAATAGACTGCTTAAAGTTGATTGTTTGCCACAATCCATCTTCTGTGTTCAATAGTAGACACAGCGCTGAAAATTGGAGGCAGCACGTGCTTTAAGAAGCAAGTTCTTTGAAGGACACATCCCAATAAAATGAAAAAGCCAGACAGACAAAAACAATGGCAAGAAATACTGGGGAGATCACCAGCAGCAATGGCCACAGAGCAGGAGAAAAACGCGCTGAGCATTCAAGTGCAGAGCCTCCCCAATGATGAAGGTACGATGAGCTGCCATAGGACCCTTTCAAACCTTTTACACAATGACTCATCATAAGGGAGTGAATATCCTAAATGCAAGGAGGCTGCAGTGGCTGTTTGTACATACCTAAGCATTAGTCACGGAGACCATAGAGAGTGCTTGCTGTAAAGTCGCACCCGTCGCTATAAAAGCAACGAGAGAAAGAAAGAGAGCGCGGATCAAACTGATAAGTATGTCATATCACGTATCCAAAGACCGTGTCCCCACAACAACCATGGGGTGAAGTCCTTACAGTCAATAGAGTTCAGGAAACGGACGAGCTCCTTGCACAACTATATGGGAGGGAGACATTCAATGAATATCGAGGCGACGGGTGTGACAACAGCAGCAAGAGACGAACAAGTATCGTACCTCAAAATCCTGTGCCTGAAGAGTCTTTTCCAGGAGGCGGACAGTATCCTGACTTGTCGTGTGCAATGGCTCGAGGGTATGAAGAATAAGGAGATAGGATGTTGCGGTCTTTAACTGATCTGCAGCCAGACATTGCTATAGCGTCCAAAAGAAGTAAGTCAGAGACGGGTTCTACCTTCACACTGGCCAAATAAAGCAAAAGACAAAAGACTGTCAATGACTTTTGCTCACCTCGAACAAATCTTTGGGGGCGCCAACAATCGAGAACAGATATTCCCAAAGTGCCACCTCGGTCTTGCGAGCACAAGATACAATGACATCCAAGTAGTGGGGAAATTGTTGCAAAAAGCTAACAACTCTGGGCAGGACCGCACCTTCCTCAAAGCCAATCCCAGACTCAGCCTCGTCCTCCAAGACGTTGTGTAGCAAGATTTCGAGAGCGTGGCCAAAGTATCCAAGGTCTTGGTAATATTTTGCAAACTCGTACGCCTCCCATTCACCGTCAGCGTTGTGTGTCAACACATGGCGAAGGATCGTCTGAAGGAAGAGATGTGTCTTTGTCGCCATCTTAAACATGGCGAGGGATTTGGGTTTATGGACTGCAATCTCGGGGTCCAGGCCAAGAACAATTCCACGCTCAGGTAGGATAGCTAGGAATTGAAACAGTTATAGTGAGATGAATAACTTGTGCAAACCCTAGTTCATCATCCCTGTAGTCCAAGATGGATGCCCTACCAAGAGGATAAAAGTCGATATCCATTTCAAGAAAGTTGTGCTTTGCAAAGGTTGCCAAGCTGCGCTCAGTACCAGCTGATCCGAAAACATTCCACCACATCTGTAATTTGATTGAAAATGTCAGGCATGGCTTTGAAAAGTGAATCAATAAATATAGAAAAAAAATGGGCCTTACCTTCAGAGTCTTGCCGTTAAATGCCCATAGCGAAAAGTCGTTGGCATCGTGGGCTGACCGAGTAATCCAGTAATATTCGACCCTGTCTGTGATTTGTCTGAAGGACAGTCTTACGTTTCCATCCGACTAAAAGTAAAGCAATGTAGAGATGATATTAGACACCTTTTCCAAATGCCTCTCCATCAAAAGTTCCGCTTGCGGTCTCTTACTAAAAACTCGGGTCTCAAAAAGTAGATTTTGCCGTCCACGAGGAGAGTAATATGTGTCGCGCTAGTCCCGTCAGTGCCATCTGTGGTCAAGATCGATACAGACTTGAGCAGTGCGGGCGATTCGACAATGTCTTGAAGAGAGGTCTTCCATACAAGCTGCAGATCGATGTGTTTAGCTGTGGAAGAGAAAAAAAACACTGGTTAATGACGGCCCTATCACTAAATATCAACAACAGACCTCATAAGGCTGTGGTGTCTTACCAGTTCCAAGAGAGTAGCAGTAGAGGGTATTGTTTGCAGTGTAGACCAAAAGTGAAGACCGCCAGACTGAAATGTGGGCGATGCGAGATTCGAACTGTTCTGTAAAGATGACGTCGTTGTTGTCCAAATTGTTTTCGCGTTGATAAAGACGTAACTGTTCCAAGGAAAAATACTTGATTAGAACTGTGAGCACAAACAACCGCCTTTGAAGGAGACCTTGTAGGCAAATGCTCACCTCAAACTTCTTTTCCTCCATCGTCTCACAACCAACGATCAGAATGTTCTTGAACCACGCAAGTCCGCCTTGGCATCGGAACGACTGCTCCTGTTGCCAGTTCCCGAAGAGTCTCCAGCGACATGAGTGCAGGTTATAGTGAGCAAGCCCGCGTCGTCCTGCAATTGCGAGGAAATGACCATCTGGGCTGAGGCAGGAGTACTGAGGTAAACACAAAATGTCAGTAACTCCTTAGTAACAATGCGTATCATGAAAGCGAAGCTCCAGTCAATGATGGTGCTTACCCTTATAGGCCAATTGTCGCTCAAATATACCGGTGGCACCTAAATACAGTTGACGTACATTTGTACATATGAGTCTTGGTCATTACGTCTGATTAACACGCGACTAACTCTACTTTACCATGACGTTGTTCCAGACAAATGTATCTGGATTAATGGTAGACGACACATCCTGGCGGTGTCCTTCAGTATACACCAGTAAACGGTCGTTCAGATGCAGGAGGCACTGAGGGGCAGAGCTCTATTGAGACACAAAAGGGGGTTTCCATGGTTAGGACACGATTCAGTAGAACAGATCAAATTGTATACTTTTCTTTGGCTTGTCTTACGAGGTGGTTCTGTACTGATGGCAGAGACTTGGCACACGGGATGGCGTAAAAATTGGCTAGATGCGACAAGTCGCGAACACGTTAGATTCTTTAGCTTTGGTAATCGGCATCAGTGTACAGTCCTATACGTTTTACTCACAGCTAGAATCATCCGAACTCAGAACAATCAAGTCCATGTTTCCAGCGCTCCAGAACTAATTGCGTGGTCAAGTTTCCAGTTTGTCAAGATAAAGTTGAAACATCAGATCAAAGTCGCTTGGCAACTCTGACGTTAATGCTTACCAGTGCTCGCGATCCTTGCAGGTATGGATCTTCCGTGGCATTTTTTCTACAGAGATGGATGGTGTTTGGCAAGCTCTTGTGAGAAAGTAGCACGTCATGAATCCCATTTCTGATAGCGGTTGCAGCCAAGAGCCAACTTACAATGCTGGAATGTCGTGTGAAGCTGACGGGAAAAGGCGACGGCCATAGACACTCCAGACCGATGGACAACGGGATTCCTGTCCAACCGCAATTGCACTTCCATCAGAGTTCCATGCCAGTGATACAATTCTGTCTGATGGACTTCCGGCTGCGTAGCCCTGTGACTCTTTCAAGGCCAGCTTGTGAGAGAACACCCATTGACCTGCATGTTCGCCAGATTTGAAGATGCGAACATCTCCTCTGAAGTGGACAAAATAAAGGCAATATCAGAATTCGGAATTCCTTGCTGTTGATCGGATGCACAAGGGGACCATGGGCCAATATACTTACCCTCGAGTTCCAATGGCTAGGAGGCTGTATTCCGGATTACTGGCAGCAACAACGCCTGCGTCTTGCCTGTCAAATCCTTCTGGGTTCCCGTGAAAGCAGAATCCATACCAGCTGTCTCCATTAGAAGAAACCTAAGAGTCGGTGCCAATATATAACGTTAATTCCCAGAACGAACAAACGATATGCGCCATCGTATCAAATATGCTTGGGCATCCAGGATCCATACCGAGCTTGGAGACCCCGTGTCCGTCACGTTAGGGGTATAATAGACGATGTAAGCCTTTCCGTCAGACATACACCAGGTTTGGGTTGTGGACTTTGGGAATCTGCTCATCGAAACAATCATAACTGTCTTGTCCAGTAGAAAGTTCATGTGGCGAATCAAGCAGGTCTTTACATCGACCTTTCCAACCCAAGGGATCAACTGCACTGCTGGCGGGTTGACAGTTGCTACCACGATGTCAGAGTCCAGGCCAATAAGACTATCATGGATGGAAGACAGTGTCAGCTATCCAAGAAGACACGCAGCCTGCATTCTTGAGTCTAGCGCTACATACCTTGCCACGCCGGCATCCATCTTGATAGTCATCTTGAACTTGATAGTGAGATCAGGAAATCCAACACCCTCTCCTGGTCCCAGGGCGTAGCTTTTGCTGTTTGTGAGCTGATAACTGGCGCCATCGTTTCCCTGGGGGGCAATCTTGTAGATGTGCAGAAATCCCTGTTCTGTCTATCGGTTGTCAAAAGGTAGTTGAAAACATCAGTCGCCGTACTGAAGAGACAGCCAGCATTTTGGTTCTTTAGTATTGAGGCTCGTCTTACCACCACCACCAGCATTGTCGAGTCTGGCTTCCAGACCACGCGTTGGTTTGCACCATGATCCAGTAATGATTTTGGAGTCCTGGTCACTTTAGAGATGACTCCCACGGGCTATTGTAGATGGTCTGGTTAGTTTGGTACAACAAAAAGATACAGAGTGGGAGACCACGTCGACCGACTTTGGGGCGGCGGCTCCAATGTAGACATGACATACCCTGTGGACCCACAGTTGAATGGACTCGCGCGTGATGGTCGCCCAGAGAGAGCCTTGTTCGTTCCGTGCCATGTCGACGATTCCACTACCGGTGCCTTTGACAACGCGCGAGAGGATGGCATTCTGCGAGTTTGCATCGATCTCGCTGCTCATGTCCTGACCCGAGGAGATGACAGGCAGGACCAGCTCCAGCTCCTCGTCCTCGCCCTCGGAGGGCAGTTTGAGGAGCGAGGGCTCGACGGCGAGGACGCGTGCACTTCCAGTGGCCCAGTACATTGGATGTCCCGGAGTACGTTACAGTGAGAAGAGATGAGAAAGATGAGCAGTTTTTTTGTTTATAGGCAGGCTTTTCTACGGTGTGAGGATGGGGAAGATGAGCGCGAACAGAGAAGGATGCATCCAGGATGAAGACACACAGTCCATCTCCCTTTCTCTCTTTCTCTCTTCTCTCTCTTGAAAACGGAACAGGGCACAGAAAATGGGCGCCCCGGTGGCTTGTGCTCCAATATCATAGCCATATTCAGCGATTCCAGGTGCGGTGAGCGGACGCTGCCGACAGTGTGGCCTCGATCGATCCTGCCATGGGCCGTGGTTCGCCGCCAGAACGGATCCGCTCCACCTCGTCCACCAGCCTGTTCAGGCGCGGTACCCGCGACTGGAACCGCTGCTCCCTCATGGCCGCAACCACCCTGGACGCCTGTTCCCAAAGCCGGTGCTGCACACACGGCTGCAAGATGATGTAGTAAATCTTCCAGTCTACCGCGTCCTGCCGCCAGTTACGCATCTCATTCAACCAGTGCTCTGCCTTGTCCATCATCAAAAGGTTGGCATATCCTCCAATCAAGATTGCGTACGATTCCACCGACAAGCCGTCTTTGATCTTGGTCTTTGCCAACTGGGCCATTTCCTCCGCAAGGATCGGTTCTCCGACCTTGAGCGCGCCTTGGATCAGAGCACCGTAAGTGTGAATCGTCGGCTCAAATCCTTTCGATTTCATCCGCTCAAATGCTTCCAGGGCTCGCCGAATTTCTCCCACTCTGGCCAGACCGGCAATCATAGAAGAATAGGTAACATCATTCGGCTCGATGCCTAGCTCAGACATAAGGTCCATGACTTTGAGTGCCGACCTTGAGTCTCGATGAGAGAAGAGACGATCTGTGATAATGGTGTATGTCGTCACGTCCAAGTCTACACCCTTTTGTCTCATTCGTTCGATGACCTTGGAGACGCCTTCGATATCTCGAACTGAAAGCAAACCCTCAAGCATGATGTGATATGTGTCTCGTGAAAGCTCCAAATCCTTCATCGCAAGCATGCTAGAATAGATTTCTTGCGCCTTTTCCGTCCTCTGGTTGTTGAAGAGTCCCGTAAGGACAGTATTGTAGACTATCAGATCAGGCTTGATTTTGAACGGCTCTTCTAGCATTGCGTTCAAGAGTCCCACTGCCAATTCTGGTTTCCTTGCTCCAAAGTAGCCCTTCATCATGGCCGAGAAACTGTACGCATCGGGAGCTATTGTCGAATCCTGAAGAATGCGACTCCAAAGATCGATGGCGGCCTCAAAGTGTCGTGGATTGTTGCAGAGACCAGCTAGGAGTGGATTCAGGATGGCGAGGTTGGACTTGAGTTCTGGTTGGCCGGCAATGCGCATCCAAACTTGCACAGCTTGGTCGAATAGCTTTTCCCTCAAAAGCCCAGATATCATGACAGAGCTGGCAAACTCGGTAGCTGGGAATCCTATGTCGAGCGTGTGGTTGAAGAGATCCACGGCGTCCAGAGGGTTATCCACACTGAAGCGATGCTGGAGAAGGGACGTAAAGCGTTTGGTGCCAGGGGTGCACAGCTTTAGTTGGAGCTGATACATTGCCGACTTTACGCGGTCAATATCAGCGCCCTTGAGTTGAAGTCCCTTTGTCCACTTGAGAAACTGTGCCATGTAGATCTTCAGACCTTGCAGATCGTGATCAAATGCCGCGTTGAATCTTGCGTCATCGTTTGACTTGAGGTGTAGCGCAAGCATTAACGCCTGCGTCCGGCTTTGCTGATCTCTATGTCCCTGCGCTATTGACATGTAGTCGACACATTTCAACGCTTCCTGGAATCGTTGGCTCTTGATGTACAAAAACATCAGATCGTTGTAGCTGTCGAAGCAGATGGGAAGCTGGCGCTTGCGGCACTCTGTCAGGACCGACGCGAGCTTCTTGGTTTCTTCCTTGGTCATCAGTCTCCCTTTGATCCGGAGCCATTGGCGGAGACGAAAGAGCTCTGCATCCTCTACTGGCTCGTGGCGGTTGAGTTTTCCTTGGTATATCCGCCAATAATCCACGTCTGTCTCTGTTGCATGACTTCCCCTCACGGCGGGTGCCGAGGACGAAGATGACAATACCGTGTTCGAGACTGCTGCCTTTATACGGTTACCACCCACCGAGGTTGACGTTGGCTGGGATGTCCGAGCAGGTTTCCCACTTCGCCACTCACTTTGTAGTCTTTGGGTTGATGGACTGTGGACTTCGAGGTGGGCGTGGGTGTTTTTTGCGCCGGTTAAGGGAGCTTTCCGAAGACTACCGCTTGAGTGAAATGAACGTCTCCCGAGAGCCTGGGCTGCAGACCTAGATTGATGCAATGATGGCTTCCGAAGCGATTCCATGATGAGGTGCCATTGATCCATTGCAGTTCCTGAATTCTGACTGCAGCAACGGGTAGATCGGGCCACGACGGCGGAGGGTCGCGCGGATGCGGCGGTACGCACATGGATCCTTGCGGCATTCATGGCGACGTTGTTGGGGTAAAGAGGAGTAAGGGAGGAAATGATACAGGGAAAGAACAAACGAAAAGAATAAAAGAATGAATGGGTGTGATCTCTCCAGATCCGATTTTCGGTGGCGTTTTCCTTCAAGTATTTGACATTAGTCCGCAGCGTAAAAAAAGGATTTCCTCCATTATTGCTCCGTTCCCTTTGTTCATTACTTTGACAGCAAAAGCACAGCACTTTAGCCATGACCGAGACTGTTGCAACCACCTCAGCTACAGCAACCACCGCCACCTCAGCAGCCCCAACAGCCTCGACCGCCACCAATGTTGCCAATGGCACCATCGTCAATGGTGCAACAGACGCGAATGAGGGAGTCGATGCAGCCAAGGAGGTGCCAACCATGAAGCAGCTCTTTGAACAGTCCACACAATATCAACATTGGCGCTACACGCAAGCCGCGCTGGATGACATGAGGAATAAAGTGAACCGGGAGGCCTCCTCGAACATCAAAGCAAATATCGACGAGGAGCGGGGTCTGGTATGGAGATCAGAGCATCGGTCCCAAGCTCTTTTGATAAATGCACGTCATGCCATAGCCACTCACCTATCCACCAATCTTTCATTTGTAGCAAGAGGCACAGGGCGCTTCCGAGGGAAAACCGCCACTAGATCTCGAGTTTCTACGAGTGGATGAAGAGCTGGCGTTGCTTGGATTTTATGAGCGCAAGATTGCACCGATTTTTAAGCACTGGAAGCTCCCGCCTTATGTGGTCGTACGTTTTCCGTGCATTGTTTTTTTGTCCTGAGCAAGGAGATGCTTGAAATCTCCATGATCCCAAACCTAATCATTGCTTTATTTCCAATGACCGATTAGGCGACAGCTGTTGCCTACATGAAGCGCTTCTATCTTGAAAATACCGTCGTTGACTACCATCCCAAAGACGTCATGTAGGTTCTTTCATATCATCGCTGAATAACCGCGATGGATTCATCTGGATTTGCACAACGTAGATGTCTAATACTAACGGACCTTTTCTTCCCCTTTCTCCACAGGTTAACGTGCATGTTCTTGGCGAGAAAGACTGAAAATTTCCTCATGACCATCGAGGACTTTTGTGCGGTCCCGAAATGCGACCCCAGAGCAATCCTCGATCTCGAATTTTTAATCTGCAAGAACTTGAGATTTCACTTCACCGTTCATCACCCCTACCGACCCTGTCTAGGCTTCTTCTTTGACATGCAGGTATGTACTTCGCATGCAATTCGAACCAGCGAGCATTCAAAATGGCTGCTAAGTCAGATTTTTTTCCGCTGGTTATTATCGCACTGATTAGGCTGTAACTGACAGCATGGAGAAACTTCAAAGGGTTTACGACGCAGCTTTGAAGATTATCGACACATCATTACACACCGACCTTTGCTTCTTGTACCAGCCATCACAGATCGCACTTGCCGCCATGCGGATAGCCTGCAAAGAAGAGTCGTACGACTTTGAAAAGTAAGTGGACTTTACTTTTTGTTCTTTTACTATCGACCGTTTTAAGAGAGGGTACTGAACCCAACCATCTCTTTCAAATTCAGATACGCCGAGTACAAGTTCAAAGCTAACGAGACGGCGGCCCAAAAATACAATGAGGTTCTGCTTCCTATTCTGTTGGCCATTGAGAAGGTACTGCAAACAGATCCTCGCTGTGTAGTTGTCACCAAAACTGCCGCAACAGAAATTAACAGGCGACTCAAGACTTGCCAAGATCCTGCCAAGAACCCTCAGAGTACCTTGTAAGTGTTTCTTGCCCACTCTTTTGCTGTGAGTGTGAGTTCTCCTTTTGCGTCAATCTCACCTTTTACATTCTCGCTCGTTTCCTACATGGCATAGATACCATAAGCGAAGGCGACAAGAGGCCAATGGAGACGATAATGATGATGATGACGATGGCGATGAGGACAAACCTGAAAAGCGGCCAAAACTCGAGGAAGACAGCTCTCCGGAGTAAAGCAGTGCAAGATGTACTCGACTTCATACTCGACTTCATGTTGATTGTCTTGTGATTAGCGGAATAAACCACTGGGAGATCCAAGGATCCTATTGTTTTCCTGTGTACTTTCTGACTTGCAGGTGGCAGTGACCCCTAGCGGAGGACAAAGACAAAGCGGGAAAAGCAACGCGTCAAATTTGTTGCAGACAGAGTGTAGGATGATAGTTTATCCTGCTGCTGCAGTTATCAAAGCATCCCGAAATCGGTGGCACAGTTCATTGTGAACGTGACAGAAGGGGGACAACGCAGGCAACCATGGGAACATTGTTGTTTGAAATGATTTGTTGTTTGCTTTGTTCGTTTTTTGTTTTCTAGGAAGTTCTCTCAGCTCCACTTCAATCTCTCCTCGTGTCATCAAGCTTCCGGATTTCACTTCCGAATCCCACTTCCGAGGAGGCAAACACGAAAGCTGATTGATCTGGAAAAATTCAAAGACGTCTTTCGTGCAGCTAAAAAAAAAAAAAAAAAAAAAATGGATGGCTGGTGACACACGCCGCTTTTTGACCTGAGCTTTTTTGCTATCAGATATCCAGATTCCAGATTCCGTCTGCAGGGGCGGCGGCGGTGTAGAGCAGAGCACAGTAGATACATTAGAGGCACAATTGGTACATGTGGACACAAAAGTAGCGCCTGTGGTCGAGACCCTCATTAAAAAAACACCAACCAAAACTTGGTCGATGCATTTGGCACCCACCATTGACCAAACTTTCGACCCATGTCGACTACTGACACGTGACAGTTTTTGTATGTCACGTGCTCGATTCCTCCATGCATCCTGCAAAACAAGATGCATGCAGTTCCCACCCCTCGTCATGGTCATACAACCCGAGGGCCAAACATTATGGCCAACTTATGGACCATTGTCATCTCTCTCGACTCCTCCCACGCCACAATCAGCTCAATTCCTCCTGAAAAAACCAACTTCACCACTGCGCCTGCCATGCAGCAACCACCCTTGCAACCACACCCAACGTACAACTATGTCCTTGGCAGCAATAACACCACTTTCACTCATGCTCGGGACGTCTCAACCTCGCAGCAGCCCTCACGCAAAAGAAGGATGCTTTCAGAAGAAGAGGATAGAGCTTCAGGTATGTTCTAATATCTGACCTTCCCCAGCGAAGAGTAGCTTGAATTTGACCCGAGAATCCCTTTTGTGCTATGTAGAACGTGAAAACGAAGAGCCTGAAGAAACGTCCACGGATGCATCAATGCTTTGTGCTGAAAATACCCCGCAAGAAGGTGTCAAGACTTCAGTGTCAGCCGAAGCTGAAGAAGCAGCTGAGCACTTGAAAGAAACAAGTGACAAATTATGGCTCAGACTTATCAAGCTTCCGCGGACTGCACTCCCTACTGTAGAAGAGTGTGTACAGTTGATGAAGCCTCTGGATGCCCTTGCGTCAGTCCCCATCCGCAAGGTGGAGAAGGACACCAGTGCCCGAGCGTGCAGCTTCTTTATGGGACAGCGATGCCAATATGAGGACGACAAAGGTCAGCAATGTCCGCATGTGGCAAGCGACAAGACGAGTACCACCTCAATGTGGTCCCACGCACTCTCCCAACACAACAAAGCAGCATCGGCTTTGTTCGCGTTTCGTGAAGCTCAGAGAGAATACCGCCTGCAACAGTTGGAGGACGAGCAGCGCGTCGTTATATCAACGCGCCAGCTGACGTTGGAGGAAATGAAAGATCGAGCGTCCAAGAAGTCACAACCACACACAAAGGACTGGACAGATGGGTGGTACACTACCCTTATACGATGGATCGTCATGGCCAACCTTCCACTTTCAACTTTTCGCCATCCGGCATTCATCGATGTAGCTCATTACCTTGATCACAAGGCAGCTGTGCCTGCAATGTCGACAATCAAGAACACGCTTCTGGCCCAGAAACTAATGTTGAAGACCTGGATGTGCGAAGTCCTCAAAGACGTTAAGGGAGGATCGTTCACTACTGATTCCTGGTCTAGCAATGGCCAGGGACATAAGTTCCTGGGACTGACTTTCCACTGGATCGATGATAGCTTCATGCCTCAAGAACTGATGCTCGACATGAAGTACCTCCCAGTTCGGCATACGGCAGAAGCATTACAAACTGCGGTTGGTATGTACATATGTATATTTGTTGCGCTCGGTCGAATTCGCATGTATATTTCTTCTTTTTTGGCTAACTAGCCACTCTCCCCGCACCCGCAGATGATATCTTTGAAGAGTTTCCTTTGAAGGATAAATTGGTCGTGGGCACAACAGATTCAGGTGCCAATATTAAATGCGCTATGGGGCTGCTGAAGCCAAAGGCAGAGTGGATGCCATGTTCTGCTCATAGGATCCAGATAGCCGTCAACAAGACCCTGAACAAGAGCCGCAAAGACAATGGATTCAAAGATCTTGTAACGAAATGCCACCAGCTTGCTACCAAAATCCGGAACTCCGGCACCTTGCGAGGACTCCTGATGTCAAGACGGCGTTCCAGGAAAATTGCAGCACCAGGCGGGACTGAAATTATCAACTTGATTGATGAGAATGTCTCGGCAGCTTCTAGTGAAGACTCCTCCGAGGACGTGACCGACGACGAGGCACTGATGCCAATCCTGGATGTCCCCACACGTTGGAATTCCACGTTCTCGATGATCGAACGATTAGTTCGAATCCAAGGGTCACTCGAATGGTTGAAGAGCACTCTGCAGGACATGGACACTGGCGATAGCAGGGCTCTACGAGAAGATTGTACGACTTTGTGGTTATCCAACGAGGATATCGAATTAGCTGAAGACTTCCTTGTTGTTTTCCGTCCGGCGTTTGAGTTCACTAGACTTGTCAGTACGCAAACGCGGTCCACGATCTCCCAGGTGTACCCGTGGATATATGATCAAGTCTGGAAATTGAACGAACCAATTGCTCCAAAGCTAGCTGCTGGCGAAGAGGCTCAAACGTTTCTCTTGGAGAAGATGAAGTCCGGTTTCAGCCTGCAAGCCATGCCCGGGGCAGCTCTTATCGCCACATACCTGAACCCGGTTGCAAAGAGTCACCAAATCTTTGACGAACAAATCACCATTGACAGAGAGAAGATTCTCATGTGGAAACACGCGAACAGCCTCATATTGAGTGCTGCCAAGGACGCTTACAAACACGGCAAAATCAAATTAGAGGCACCCGTAAAGGATGATTCCGATGACGAGGATGAACCGGAGGAGAGAAACATGGAGAGTCTCTTGACATCAGCGGTAATCCAAGAGCTCGCTGATTACAGGCGGTACCGCCCAAAGGACACGAAAAGAGACGGGTATTTTAATGACCCTTTGCTGTGGTGGAAGAGGAGGATCGAGTACAAGAAGTTCCCTCTCTTACGACAGCTGGCACAAATTTACTTCAGCGTGCAATCGTCCTCTGTCCCCTCAGAGAGATTATTCAGCTCTGCAAAAAATATAGTGACTGATCTTCGAAACAGTCTTAGTCCTGGCACAATCGAGGACTTTTCCTTCTGCCAGCAAGCATACAAAGCCAAGGCCAAGGCGACTGGAAAGCAATAAAACACTGAGAGCAGGGAGAGCAGCAATATACCATGTGACCAATGGTCGATAGTTATTAGTCGAGTCTTTTTTTTTTGGATCTTCGACCAACTAATAGTTGGTCGTGGTTGGTGGGTTATTAGTCGAAAAATCGACTCGACCACAGGCGCTACACAAAAGCCAAAAAATGCTTAAACAGGGGCTCGCCGCCGTTTCCCAACACAGCCCAGTCTGTTCTCCAATGGCGGAGCTTGCCTCCAAAGATACTTGTCTTTGGGTATCCTGCTGGGGTTGATATACTCTTTCTACCCATTGTAGCCTCGAAAGGAAAAAAAACAAAAGATTGAAGCCTCATGAAAGAGAAAAGAGAACTCATGTCGAGAGAGAAAAAAAAAAAAGTTTTTTTTATTTTTATTTTTTATTGTTTGACTTTATGAGAAGGTCATTATTATGAGGATGAGGTTGAAGGGTTGGATACGGGCCCTATGGTATATATGTTTCGTAAAGAAAAACGAAAGGTCGATTCAAGAAATGTTGACACTTTTTTTTTTTTTTTTTACTTGAAGTCGATTTCCTTGGGCAACTTGTCGTTCTTCTGACCCAAGAAGTAAGTCTGAAGATCACCGCACAACGCGGCCAAAGCAATCAACTCGAGCAAGGTCGAGCACAAGTAGTAGGCAGGGAGCGATGCCAGAGCGTTCGCGTTGAAGGTCGACACGATTTTGTAAATCATCGACAACACAAAGAAACCAGTGGTGATCACACAGATCGTGAAGGCGCGGCTGTGTTCCGTGTACCGACGACGGAAGGAGATGGCGGCCCAGAAGAAGATCAAGCCGGCGGCGAACAATCCAAACATGGAGACCTTGCGGAGGATCAAACTGATCCTTGTGTTGTTGGCATTATCCGTGTACGAGGACAAGACGGCACCTCCAATGATACAGGCAATCACGGGCAAGAGGAACAAGCGAGTGTGATCGACCAAGGTCTTTTCAAAGACAGTGCGGGACTCTTGGTTGTCTCTGTAGCGAAGCTTGGGCAAGATGCAGTGGTACAGGCGAGCGAGGATCAAGAGGACGAAGATCGCACCAACCGACATCAGGGTAGTCTCAGCAATGTAGTAGTCGATCCAAGTAATGCCGGGGAAGGTGGCGGTGGGTGGGGGAGGTGCCGCGTCCGAGGCCATGAAGGCTCGGAGACCATATCCAGCTACACGGATTGCGCAAAAGAAGGCGCAGAAGAAGTAGATCCACCAGCGAGAACGAGAGAAACGGAAGGCGAACTGGAGGAAGAGGATTCCGAAAAGAGCTGCAGAGACGCTCGAGAGAATCAGGTCGGCGGAGATGGACATGATTGTATTTGGATCTTCAGGGGAACAGAGGGAGGAAGAGGAGGAGGATTGTCGTGAGGGAAAAGAGAAGAAGAGATGGGGGAAGAAAGGGGTTTATATACAACTTTCTAATGTGAATTAAAGTTGTGAGCTGCGGTGCTGTTCCTGCTGTGTGCTGAGTGAGGACGTGACAACGGGGGCAAGTTGGGTCGTTTTATATATGGACGAGGAAACGTTTCCGCATAAACCCCTCATGTCGCCTCTGAATTTGACCGGTCAATTGAGCGGGCCAAGAAAAAAAAAGAGACAAGGCGGCGTGGAGACCTCAAATCTTGTTTGTCAACTCAGTGCTCTCGTACCACACCGCACTGCGGTCGTCGAATCTGGTCTGTCCAACAGCCCAGATGGGGTGTTGTGGACAAAGCAAGTCGTCTGAAAAGAGAAAACTCTTGGCCACCCGATCATTCCAAGCTGCCGAAAGAAAACCGTCATGACGGATAGTCAGGGCAGCAAAGCTTCCATGATTCTATTCCGGAGCACTTGCCCTCAGGGCCTTCATTATAACGGTTTGTTCAAGTTGTCACTCGGGCTCGTTTGCACCAATTGCTATAGGATGCTGCTGCGTGGTGTCTACCGACCATGTCCCAGGACGCGCTCTAGTGAAAGATACCCACAGAGAGAGGATCAGATAAGCGATGACGAAGATCACTGTCGTCCGACATTTCGCCGCGGAATACCGACATGTTCAACAGCCCTCCTTACCAGGTGCTGAGCAGATGCAGTTACTGGGGAAAGATGATCGACTCTTGGCTAGAGTCCAGGCTGTGGTAAATACACTGAATAGAAAAGCGCTATTTCAGCATTGGCCACCCTAGCGAACACAGAGCAGGTCGTTTTGCCTGCAAGCCATCCTCCCTCGATCTTCACACCTTCCTTGTCCTTTCTAATGTTTCACTCCTTCCATTTGTATTGGTGGACGACTCAGAAGCAAAAACTCGGTGACTGCCTTGGAACTTGAACGCACAAGGGTTGGAGTCTAGACGGAGGGAATCAGAAGGAATACCCGCAAATGCCAAGAAAACAAGCTTTTCCGTTGGACGCCCGGGACGAGAACGAAAGAACCGTGGCTGGTGCCCGTGGATCAAGAGCCTTTGTTGCCTCTCTGCCTCTCTGCCCCCTCGACTTGGCTCGCGGGAAATTTTTGCTCAGTGCCAAGAAAATGATCGTGCCAAGAAAATGGTGCTGCTAACAAATCAACGAAGGGGGTCGTTCTGGGTCTGACAGACTCAGGCCGTTTTTCCAAATTGCTGCTCTCCTGAGAAATGATTCACTTATATCCCCCACAGATCACAAAACACAAAGCCGGTTGTTTCTCTTGATATTCCTCACCATTGGTGAAGCGAGATGCCTGAGAAATTCTCTGGCAACAAAACAGCAGTCAGGCTCAGGTCGCCGGCTGCCTACAAGGGCTGGCACAAGAGTCAGGTTTTTTAAAAAACAGTGTGCGATTCCTCCCCAACGGGGTGGCCATTGGAAGCCAGGGAGGCAGAGTCTTTCTGAGAAAGTAATTTTATTTCGGGAGGCGAGGGAGGACTATTATGTAGAGAGAGGACCAGTTTTAGAGACACAACCCAGGAGTGCTTTTAAAAAACAGGCTGTGTCCTACTTTCTAGAAAGATCCAGGCTGTGCCAGCGAGTTTGGACTGCCATCCAGAACTAGGACAACCCCCTTGGAGAGCTAATCCAGAACTAAGTCGACTTTAGGGACTTCAGGTAATCGACGATGGCCATCTTGTCAATGACGGCGTTGACTGGTACCCATGTGGCCACGCTCAAGCCAACGCTCTTCTGGACGATCTGGTACTTTCTCGCGTCGCCTTCTCCTCGGTGAGCAACGACCTTGATTTCGTTTTCATGTACATGTCCACATCGGTGGCCCCTGTAGGAGCGGAGTTTGTAATGCCAAAAAGGGCCTGCCGCATGACAAGCAAGTCCCGGCTCCGGGACAGCTTGGCCTGGATGTTCGGGAGTGTGTACAGGGTCTCCTGCTCCGCCTTGCTGGGTAGTCAAAGCTGTCCTGGAGCCACAGAGTGTGGTGCCGCTCAGGTGGGATGCTCTTGAGCACCACAAATCTTTTGATGTTCAGCAGGACACACACCAGCTTGTACTGGATGTCGAACGTATCCTTCTCTGCCACCCTGTTCACGGCTGTGTGGCTGAACTTGGTGAACGTCGACTGCATCTCCCCGAAGTAGCCCTCGATACGGGAACGGAAGCTCCTAAAGATCTTGTTGTAGGCCTCCTCCTCCCCAGTCAGCGCTATTCCACGAGTCTTGCGGACTGGGTAGCAGAAATTCTCGTACTGGAGCTCGTCTGCGCTGTCCACCAGCTTGCCAATGAACAGATTGTAGTCTACCCGCCATCCAACGCCACGCAGTGCAGCTTGTGGATCCTGTTCTGGATGCCCAGGCGAAGCAACATAGGCCCATCGGTGTTGTCACGGCACGGCTCAGGCTCTGAAACAAATAAGACCATGTTGTTCATGTCAGTGCACACCTGCAAACGGAAGCCTGATTTCTTCAGCTTGTACGAGTACATACTAGGCTTGTGGGCGCCCACGTAGGTACTCCTGGAGTCGTGACCGTCCAAGTTGAATGTTACGTTCTTGAAGGGGTGAGGGTTCCTCTCGGCTGCAAGATGGCGTGATCTCAGCGTTGAGAACATCTCAGACAGCATCGTGGTCAGAAGACTGTTCAGAGCAGCTGGGTAATACGCGTAGAACTCCTTGTGGATGGTGTGGAAGGAAGTCTCAGGGATGTGTCGTGCCCTGTCGCTCAGGGTTACAAATAGCCCGTCAAAATTGTTGGCCTTCCCGTTGTCGCAGAACTTGAAGACATCCACGGTACCTGGGTTCCCGGCCAAGAGCGCCTGAATCAGGGCGGACTCTGTTCGGTCGACCTCCCGGTCCTGGTCCTTGCCATAGTTGTTGATAACGTCGCCGCCGTTGTTGTAGATCGTGACGTTGTATCTTTCCTTCCACAGAGAGTGGCACTCGCTTTGGAGAGCACTGATGACGATCTAGCGTTTTCTTGGCGCTGACAGGTTTGCCAACCTGCTTGCCATTCAAGTACTTGGTCAGGTATTTCTTGGGATTCCAGGGGTTCTTCACGCGTATGCGATGCTCGCCGCTCTGCTCGGTCCTGTACACAAATTCGATCGTGTCCTTGTCCTTGAGCAAGCAGCTAGTGGGCACATCGTCGCCAAACTGTGAGTGCACAGCAGGTAGGTCCTCTTTGGTCAAAACATTGTCACGGATGTACAGAAGCCGATGAACTCGTTGTTCTCGAAAACAACCAGGTTGCTTTTGTACACGAGAATCTTCTTGTCGCTGCCATTGTCCAGTGCAAGCGAGGTGACCTTGACGTCCTTGTTCTCGACGCTCCCCGTCACGCTCGTGGCATTCTCGAGTTGCTGGAATTCACTGAGATCAGACACAAGCACCTCGGTTTTTACGCCTTCCAGGTCCTCCTCGACCTCTCCTGGCCTATGCTCTGAAAAGTGCCGCAGAGTGCCAAATCCCACAGACCCGCTGCTCTGACTGGGCACCTCCTTGACATCAGCGAAGTTCTTGTATTTTGTGGATCTCCTAGAAAAGTCATCTGCAACGTCGAGCGCGTCGTATCCATTCCTTCTTGCTGTTTCGGTAACTGCCCAGACGACTTTGAGCCAGTCAGCTCGATCATCTGCATGGCGATCAGGAATGGCAGCAACGATGCTCTTGAGCAGCTGGAGGGAGACGGGTTTTCTATAGGTATCCATGTCTCCTGGCTTGGTTACGGCAAGCTGCTTGACTGTTTTCTCCTTCTTTACAGCCACAGGCGTGAGGATCTTGACGATCTCACCGGAAGCTCTGGTGGGTCTTCAAAGGTATCCTCCCCTGAAATCAGCTCATATCCAGGCGATTCCGGCCCAATCACGTATTTCTTGTCAGAAAGCACATCGATTTTCCGAAAAACGTACCATCGACACGCTGGATTCCCGACTTAAGCTCTTCGCAATAGCGAAAATACAGGTGCAAACCACCGTTCTTGGTCCGTACTGTCGGTATCTTTGTCTCATCGATCAAGTGCTCCTTCAGCATCATCCATGCCTCGACACCGCGCATGAACTTCCCGGGGCTTTCCTTGTCCTTTGTCCTTGATGAGATCACAATCCATAACAGTGAAGTTGTTGACCTTCCCGCACAAGATCCCATAATGCTGGCCTTTCTCGTGCCGTTCAGGCCCCGTGAGGTTCTGCTACGCCAAAATTCTTGGGCTTTTGTCCTCCTTGCATGGAAAAGTTACAATCGCTGTCATATAGTGCCTGTTACGTTGCAAGCGATAGAAGGGTATTGGGGACAGTTGGTAAGTGTTTGGTGGTCTTAAAAGCGTCTCGGCAGCTTTTCAGTTTGGAGGCGAGCGTGCGGTGCAACAAGCGAAGCAGGAAAAAGCAGCGGCGGAGGTCAAAGCGCTGCGCTTTTTGGCACGTGCATGGAAGTCGTTCAGTCACATGACTCTCAACTATGACTGTTCTGGTGCGCGTCACCACCAACAAACGAAATGGGCTTTCACACCACCTTCCCTTCCTCCATTCACACCACCTTCCCTTCCTCCATTCACACACCCCGCCTTTTCTCTAGAACCACACCCTCCATGGCGTCAGACACAATCACACTCTTCTGTCTCATCAGTGGCGAGCCACTGTTAACAACATTCCCCGTTGAAGTGTCGTCGAGTAAAACGGTCGGCGACCTCAAGAAAGCCATAATCGGTGAGAGTCCAGGCGCCTTTGAGAATATCGACGCCAAGGACTTGGTGCTCTGGCAAGCCACAGTCCCCCCCGACAAAAATGCAGGGCCTGAGAGAATCATTACGGTCGATGGTCTGGACGACAAGACGCGGCTTGGCTACCCAAGGACAAGCCTTTCCAAGCTGTTCCCGGAGAGTCTTGATGACAACACATACATCATGGTCGAGCGACCCATAGGTATGCCCAAGTTCAAAAAAACTCTCTTACTGACCAACCCCTCTGTATTGGCTATCGCCACCAGCACCACTTTTTTCTAAAGTAATTTTCTTGGACTTCAAGAACTGCGAATGCTTACTAATCACTATGGCATTTGTGTTACTCACCCACATTTCTTTTGCTTCGAATAGCCCGGAAAAGAGACTGGGAAGAAGATACGGGTGAGTAATTTGTTTTTTTCGCTTTTGTGCAGTGTCGTTCTGACCTCCACCTCTTCGCGGTTCATTCAATCATTCATAGACGTTGTGGTAGCTGCTAATTCTTGGTTGCCATATTTCTTGTACGCCTCATTATACTACTAGGATCCTCTTCCAAAAGAGCACGTTTTGGAACTGGAGGTCTTATGTACGCAATTGAGGCGGCCGGACTTACAGAGAAGGCTGTGGTGAATGGCAAATGTGACCTCTCTCGTCTCGACAACAAAGAAAGAGTCTCGCTGGTTGGTTTTATTGGGCAGGAGGTTAACAGGACGGACAGATACCAAACGCTATCTGAAGTTGCCTTCGGGCTACGGGATGCCAACGTCAAAGACATGGACAAATTTTCGGCTCTGGAAAGCGACACTGCTCTTCCGGTTGTAAATACACCGGATCTCTATATCAGACAGACCTTCAAAGATCTCTACAAGACAGTCCTCGAGAGGTTTGAGAAACCTGGTCCATACGACCCCAGCTCTCAGAATCAAATTGTCGTCACAGGAACATCTGGGATCGGTAAATCTGCATTTTTGGTATACCTCGCCATCCGGCTACTTGCTGAGCGCGACAAGGACCCCCCTCTCATCATTTTCCAGACTAAACGCGATGAAAAGTGTTATATCTTTGGAGGGTGCTCTATTATCCGATCTGGAAAAATCGACGACTTTGAGCCCTTTCTCACTCTACACGACACGTGGTATCTCGTGGACAGCGCTCCCGGCCCAGTACTCGGTCCTGCGAAGACCATTATTTCGGCCTCTCCAAAGACCCTATCTGAAGATATCAACAAATACAAGGACGTTGAGAAAACAGTGACATGGATTTACTACATGGCCCCATGGGATCTGGAGGAACTAAAGACCTGTTGGAACGAGGTCACAGACTTTCAAGTGGTTCCTATGGAGCTAGTAAAAGAACTCTACATGGAGATAGGCGGTGTGCCGAGATATGTCCTAGAAAGACCGATGAGGGTACGTTATGGGTAGAACCCACCGCGTTTTCTTTGAGAACGATGTTCCCTTTGAAGGTAATTAATCCGTTTGTTCCCGTTTACTCATGACTTTTCTACTGCTGCTTAACTTTCTTCATCGGTAGGTAATAAAATCCCGCCCTAACCACCCCAACCTTAAGCCTGCCAAAGCTGCCGGACGTGCACTAGTTGATAAAGCCCTCCGTTCTGTCGATAATCCGGTGGCGTTGATGGATTGCTTCCAGCGAGGGCAAGACTCGTCGGAATTCAGTAGCCGCCTGGTTCACCGTTGGCCTGTAGATGAGGACCATAGCGAGTATCGATTGGAATGGGCTTCAGCAATCGTCAGAGACAGTATTTCCGCTCAACTGAGTGATATTGCATGCGCCCAAATACTGCAGAAACTCATCGAGGATCCGAAAGGAAGTGCTAGCGGGATTATGTTCGAAGCATACGTCATCCGTACTTTTCGGAATGGTGGATACACGTTTGAGCTCAGGGATCTCCAGACTGGAAAATCTGATTGTCGTCTTGTCGTCCCTCAAAATCCAAAGGTTGAGCGCTTCCACACAATTGCTTTGACTGAGGCGGATAAACTGTGGATACCGAAGATTCGCAACTTTGCTTGCGTCGATCGATTACTTTCACACAAGGACATGCTCCAGATCACGGTATCCGAAACCCACCCCATCAAAGGACCCCCGCTCTTGAAGCTTATCCAAAGTCTTGTGCAACATGGCTGGATTGCCAAGCCGGAAGAAGCCCGGCTTATTTTTGTCGTCCCAAGCTATGCCTATGATAATTTCCGGAAGCAGAAGTACCTGTCGTCAGCTCAGAAAGTATACGCAAAGGACAGTGTTCCTGAAGATATCAAATCAGTGAAGCAGTATGTGCTGAAGATAGATGTGGAGGCAGCAGCTAATGGCAAATCACTTGGGTTGGAGACCCCTGTCTCCTCTGTGCGACGCAATACCCCCAGATCAAAAAAGTACAAGAAATAAATTTTGGAATGGCTTACCGTGCAGTTGCACGGTGTGTTTTAAAAGTACTGTGAGCATAAACATATTCTCCGAATGCACGGTAGTAGTGGTGGTGACAAATAAAGGAGGTGGACTAGGTGGACCAGGTGGACCAAAAAAAACTCCAGAGGCGCGTAAAAAAAACCCGATATCAATCTACTGAGGTTTTTTTTTACGCAACTTCTGACTTTTTTGTGGTCCACTTGGTCCACTTGGTCCAACTTGTCCAGTCAAATAAAGTGGCACGTCCTCAAAGGCGCTTACGTGATGGAGCTTGCCAAAGATGACGCTGCTGTCTTGGAACATGACTTCTCTGAGAACGGCTCCTGGCGAGGCTAGAAGGGGGTCGTTCTGGGTCTGGCAGACTCAGGCCGTTTTTCCAAATTGCTGCTCTCCTGAGAAATTCTCTGGCAACAAAACAGCAGTCAGGCTCAGGTCGTCGGCCGCTGGTGCGGGTCTGAGTATTTCCTACAAGGGCTGGCACAGGAGTCAGGTTTTTTAAAAAACAGTGTGCGATTCCTCCCCAACGGGGTGGCCATTGGAAGCCAAGGAGGCAGAGTCTTTCTGAGAGAGTAATTTTATTTCGGGAGGCGAGGGAGGACTACTATGTAGAGAGAGGACCAGTTTTAGAGACACAACCCAGGAGTGCTTTTAAAAAACAGGCTGTGTCCTTTGTGACTGGGCCGACCAGTCAATCGCAGCCACCCCTTTTTTTTTCTTGTGTTGTTTTATTAGAATATTTCTTGGCAATGAGGAAATGAAATGAAAGACTATGTGAAGGGGAAATGAAAAGAGGGTTGGAGATACCTGTAACGCGCGCTTATCTTCCAAAAAAAAAAAAAAACATAGTAACAAAAAGCAGAGCAAAATCACCTAGGGCGCATTTGGTCCTCGGTAGCCATGATGTCTCTCTCGTTCTCGTTCTCGATCGCGATCCATCCTCTCTCGATCCCACCCTCCGGTACTGCCCGGTCCTCCTGGTCCTCCTGGTCCGCCTCCATAAGGTGCAGGCCCGCCAGGGGGCTCGCCCATCATGGCTCCTCGAAGATCGCCTTGGCTACCACCGTGGCTTCCACCACGACGGTGACTATAGTGGGGAGGGGGTGGTGCGGGTCCACCTGGCATCATACGACCATAGTCCATTGATCCTCCATGAGAGGGATGGGCGTGGTGACCCATTGGCGCCATGGGTCCTCCGTGGGAGGGATGTGGAGGACGTGTGTCCATCATACGAGGGTCATCAATGTCCATGCTAGACCCTTCTTTGTAGTGATCCTTGCGGTCCTTGTGACCCATGGGAGGGGCATCCTCATGCCTTTCCTGCATGTATCCACCATAGCCACCAGGACCTCCATATCCGGAGGGATGCATCCCAGGAAGCGGGCCGCTGCCGGATCCAGGACGCGTAGAACCCATGCTAGAGCTGCCGCCTCGACTGCCACTGCCGGCTGAACCACCACCGCTGCCAGCATAGTGGTGTGAAGGAGGCGGTGGCGCTTGACCGTGATGATGACCATGCTGAGGGTGAGAGGGATGAGGAGGCTGCATGTGATGGTGAGGAGGTGGTGGGGGACCTCCGTGCTGCAGGTGCTGTGGATGTGATCCATGTTGAGGATGGTGATGTATAGACTGAGGGTGAGGATGTGAATGAGAATGCGGTCCACCATGTGGCATGCCTCCGCTGTGGAGATGTCCATGGGGCAAGTTCTGGGAAGGCGGTGGAGGCAACTGTGATGACTGTGGTGGAGGTGGTCCCTGACCATAATGCATACTGCCCGGGTGCTGCGAGTACCCTGGGTGCCCACCACTCCCTGGAGGTCCGTACCTCATCATTTCATCGGCAGGGTAGGACGGGTGATAATCCGAACCTCCACGACTAGAACCTGTGCCTCCCGTGGCTCTACGCTGTTGATGAAGCTGAAGTTGATGCTGATGATGGTGTTCACGTTGCTCAAGCTCTCGTTGTTCTTGTTCACGGAGCATTTGCATATCGCGGTGTTGCTGATGATCACGATGCATGCCATGTTCCCTGGGCGGCATTGCCTGTGGGGGCAGTTGCATTGGCGCCTGGTCACGTCCTAAACCATGGTGCGAACTTGAAGATTGCTGTGCATGGGGTGGAGGCGCCTGTACAGACTGCATGTGTGGGGGCTGAGAAGGATGACCTGGCTGCTGAGAATGCGACAATGGCTGCCCATGATGGGATAGCTCGCGAGAATGAGATTCCCTTGGTTGATACTCTTTGGAGTGAATCTCACGCCCTTTACCAGTCGAGGCAGCATATGAAGCCTGCTGTGGGTGCGGTGGCTGAGATTGTCGCGATTCCTTGCTAGACTTTTGGCTTGATGACACAGCGCCACCACGGCCTCCACGCCTGGAGATAGAGGTGCTGCCAGTGCCATGACCTGCCTTATGTGACTTTGTTGCAGCTGGTTGACTCCATTCTGCTTGAGCAGTGCTCGATTTTGGGGCCATCGCATCGGAGGATGTTGTCATGGTCGCCTTACGGCCAAGATTTGATTGTCCAGAAGAGCCTGTACCATTGACCCCAGGGTTTGCAAAGTTGTGAGCAGCCGACGTTGTGGTGACACGACCGCTTAATCGTCCTGAGCTAGTGGCATTTGCCAGATTAGGTGAGCCAGCGGTAACTGCAGAGTATGCACTTGCATCGTGGGTATTGCGTCTGCCATCTTCATCTTCAGAGTCCGACAGCTCAGAGTCCGGTACAATCCTCGAGTCCGCCATGCGACCTAACAACATTGGATTGTAATATCGTTGTCAGTGTCAAATGCTCACATTTTGTGCCGTGGATCGCGTAGTTTGTCTTACGTGTAATTCTGGTATCATAGTCGGCCTCATCCTCCTCGTCATCTGACGAGGTATAATCGCGTGGCACTTCCTGCATCTGAACAGACGGTGCAAACGGGATATGTCTAAGATTTTCAATGATTTGTGCCCTGTACAAATTGAGAAAAAATAATGTTAGTAACAGTTGTAATGGCTTGAGCAGCACGGAAGTCTGGTCGGGTACGAAGTCATTGGCAATTCTTACTTGAGATTTTGAAGATCCTCTGGGGTGTTGTCGTTTTTCATATTGTTTGAGGGCACATCCAAACGGTATTCGGGCCCGTAATATTCGAAATAAGAGTTGAACGGAAGTTCTAGATGAAAAACATTGGAAGTTAGCCTAATGTTATCATCAGAGACGTTTTTTAAGAACGTTATTTCGTCTTACCTTCAGGAAGTTGCTCATTGAGAAGCACCGCTGTCTCAAAAGTCCATGCTCTGGCGACATTTCGGATAGTGTATCCACCTCCTCCGACCACAATCATTGGGATACCAAATGACTTTACATAAGCCACACAATTGGCGTGGCCCTTCATGGATAGGTTGAAGCATCCCAGCTTATCTCCGGCCAAAGAATCTGCACCACACTGCAAAACAATTGCGCCTGGGCGGTACCACTCCATGATATGTTTGATAATCTAGAGATTTAGATATATAGACGGTTAGCAAGCAATTGTAGGTCAAAGTCATTGGTGCGTGAAGAAAGAAAAAGAGGGAGGGGCAGGGGCAATGCTTACAGGTTCAAAGAGGTTCTGATACGACCAATCGTCCATGCCCTTCTGCAAAGGGACGTTAACGGCATAGTTCTTGCCCTTGCCAATACCTGTCTCCTCCAGTTTTCCTGTTCCTGGGAAGAATTCGGTCATGTGGAACGAGGCTGTCATGACACGGTCCGTGGTGTAAAAGGCTTCCTCCACTCCATCGCCATGATGGATATCGATATCGATGTAGAGGACACGTTGATGGAATCGCAAGAGCTCCAGGATGGCCAATACAATGTCGTTGATATAACAGAACCCTGAAGCTTCAGTTTTCTTGGCGTGGTGCAGCCCTCCTGCCCAGTTGATTGAAATGTCGGATTCTCCCTTTGTCAACTTGTTAGCAGCAGCAATTGATCCTCCTGCAGAGATTGAGCAAAACTCGAAGAGTCCGTCAAAGACGGGACAATCATCCCCGAGGTTGACTAATACCCATAACGCAATAGTCCATATGAAAGTAGAGTAGCAGAGCAAAAGGCGGTTAGAAGGTGATAAATAACTGCAGTAGGTCTGGATGATCAGAACGTGCAATCGCAACAGCTTTCTTACACAGGTGCTTCGTGGACTCGGACATTCCTTCACCGCCGACCATTTCTGGCGTAAGTCTGTAAAGAAAGTCAATATATTCATCGTTGTGGAAACGAGTCATTTGACGAGCAGACGCTCGCTTGGGACGCTAAATGGTGGCAAATAGAAAGTGATCCAGGATCAGAACCAAGGGCATAACGTAATGTCCTCGGACGTGAATAATTGGCTGTCGCACTTACAATGACATCCATCTTCTTGTAGAGGCCATAGTTGGTCACCAAGCTATGGCACATGCGCACACGATGAGGCTTCATGGGATGTCCTGTAGTGTCGAAAGGGGGATAGCAGAGTCGTCAGCTAGATACGAGAGATGCATATTTTTCTTGATTTGATTCGCATAGGACAACACTTACCTAGCCCATAGTTGTAGTTTCCAACATCGTCTGTTTGACAGTGAAAGAAGAAAAGAGTCAATAGACAGTTTTAGCAGGGGGTAGACTTAATTTGTGAGATGTAGGAGATCCGGCTTGTTTTCATGGCAGTGACAAAGGTTGGAAATGACTGCCTGTGATGGCTGTGAGACAGATGAGCATTGCAGTATTACCATCATAGAAGTAAGAGACACGCTGCTTTTGAGTGGCACCACCGCCGAGGGCAAAGGAGGAGAGACCGGAGGTCATGGCTCGAGTTTGGAAAAGTTCCAGAGACCAAAGGATGTCTTTGAGGGAGTGAGTTGCGATGGAGACGAGTGCGCGTGCAAAAGAGATGCACTCAAGGCCGATGGCAACAGGAAGATTGAGGACTGGGGTTGAAGTATGGGGAAGAAGGGTAAGGAGGACGGAAGGTGCAAAAGAAGAGAAAGAGTGGGTCAAGGACTGCGACTGCAGGCAGGGGCGGGCCCAAGGACAAGGAGAGGTGAGTGAATGAAGAGGAGGGAGCAAAGAAAAGACGCAAGGACATGCAAACGAGACAAGAATACCGCAGAGGGAAAAGAAGGGAGGCAGGGAGGGAAGCGCGACAGCACAGGGACGATGGTGGCTTGGCCTGGATGGGCGCGACTGCTTTTTCCCTTTGTTCTTTGTTCTTTTCCCAATGTCTCTCTCTTGTTCAGGACAGAGAAGGAGGCAATTCGTGAATTTATTACTTTTGATAGATATGTACATGTTGTGGCAACAGTTGACACGGCAAAGGGGGAAAGGTGACCACGGCTGCAGCAAAAAAAGTGCCCGACGTGAAGGAAGGTCATTTAGTTGTTGGCGGGAGACTGATCCATCTCCGTGTCCGAGTAGTCCTACAGCAAAGGTGTTGACATGAAGGTTAATGCCAATGAAAGAGCTTCTGTCAATTCCTTCCGCAAAGCCAAGTCATATCTGAATGAAGAATAAAAAAATGGTG
Source organism: Entomortierella parvispora (assembly GCA_963573315.1). Lineage (NCBI taxonomy): Eukaryota > Fungi > Mortierellomycota > Mortierellomycetes > Mortierellales > Mortierellaceae > Entomortierella > Entomortierella parvispora. Next base: position 986,939 of record OY752145.1, read on the forward strand.
CCATTCCTTTGGCCCTTGGTGCCGCGGTTCAGGTGTGACAGAAAACAAAAGAAAAAAAAACGGGAACACAGGGAACAGAAAACGAGATGGGCGCACAAAGAAAATAACTTACAGACTGGTCAAGGAGCTGCAACTCCTCGTTTGGTTCACCCAGATTTGCCTGCAAATATCGCACCTTGCTCTCGAGTTCGTTCTTTTGACTGAGGAGTCGATGGATATAGTCCACCGCTACATAAAACACAAATAGATGGCGTGCGTGCGAAGATTTGGTGGTTAGAGGCGAATCTTTCCCTTCATGCATACTTTGGCGCCCTCACTTTTTTTTTTGTCTGTTGTCCACCCCAAAACAACTCTCATTAAACAGACACACAACCAACATACACTTTTGCAGGATCAGAGCCTCGCTTCGGTGACATTCACTCAACGTGGGAACAATCTCGACCAGACAGTCGAATCCAACTCTGATATTCTGGCGTCGCTTCTGTTCGGAGGCAATGTGGTTGGCCTTCTTCTCTGCATCTGTCAAGAGTTCATGGGGTGCTTTTTTCCCTGAAGACTTTGATGAGCCTCCTTGAGCTTTGGTTTGGGGCGAGGAGCTCCGTTCCTGTTCTCTGCCTTCGTCATCCGAGTTTTGTCCAGCAGAATTGTGGCGTGTGTGCTGATGACTCGGGAATCCAGTCTCGTCCAAGCTTTCGTGCTTGTAGCCGTTCATTCCTCCAGCCTGACCAGGAAACGAAGATGCGCTGCTAGACTTTCGACTGCCTGCTGCTCGATTTGGGTCATGGCCATCACGACTGGAACGATGAACACTTTTGGCCTTGGGAGAATCATAAGGAGACGAAGCAGCAGTCGATCCTTTCCGCCTTGCTGCTTTCTTTGAGGGAGGGGGGGAGGGCTCGCTGTCATTGTCATAGTCGTTATCAAAAGTCCCATTGAACTGATGCGGCACTGCTTCGTCCAACTGACCATGTCCGTTGCCGTTGTGACCTGTCAGTGAGGATGCTGATGTGGGGTCATTGGCGTAACCACTATGGGGATTGCTCTTTTCTTTGAGGCCAGATCTCGTGAGATTTAGGTTTGAGGACGAGAGCGACGGTGCCTGCAGGCGGTGCGGATGTGGGAGTTGATACTCTTGTGGAGGCGAGGGATGTTGATCTTGGCCTGGGAACTGACTCGGGACCTCGGGAGAGGTGGCACTTGCGTGGTACGAATTCTGCTGGTGATGGTTTTGTTGATGTTGGTGATGTTGTGGTTGCTGTTGTTGGAGGCGATCGTGAGGACCATCAGAGATCCGATAGTGCTGTTGATGTCGTTGCTCTTGGTCTCTTTGTTGCTGCTGCTGCTGTTGTTGCTGTTGTTGCTGCTGATGCTGGTGCTGTAGCATCTGTTGTTGGTGCTGTGCAATCATCATGGCCTGAGAAATCGCATTGGCTTGAGCCATCAATTGTGGGTTTTGAAGGAACGCCCGGCTCATTGCGTGAGGATCAATCACTCCCCCAGGCGCCAATAGAGGATTTGAGCTGAGGTGCTGAATCCACTCTTGCTGTTGCTGCTCCAGGGAAGGCGCTGGGGCCAATGACGAGTCTGTCGGAAAAGGACCACCGAAAACTCCGCCCAGTCCATTGTCTGGTGAAGCAGTGGAATGTTGCTGCTGCTGCTGCTGCTGTTGCTGGTGAAGGTGGCGCAAATAGAGATGATGCTGTATCTGCGCCTGGGAGAGGGAGGGGTCAATCAGTGGCTGCGATCCACCAGGCGGGACGGCACCGCCACTGTTCATCCTTGATGCATGGTTTTGCTCGTCGTGGTTGAGTTGAGTCAGAAAGTCAGAGAACGCTCGCTGCTCATGATCAGAAAGTAAGGAGGGCAGGGCCATGGTGGAGAAAGACTGGAAACGCTCTGTTTAAGGACGTGGAGAAAAGACAGACGGTTAGAGCACACATATATGCAGCGGATGTGGAGAAATGAGTGGAGGAGAGTGGGGGAGTGAATTTCGACCGCGGGCGTGTTTCAGGCACAGAGTCGGCGTCTGCTCTCAGTGGAATGTACTTACTGGTGATGGCAGGGAACGAGCAAACGAAGATGAGGAGAGAGATGCAAGGGAGGAAGTGTGAGTGGGCGATGAGGGTGGTTGAAAGGTTTAAAAAGGATGAGGGGATGAGGGGGTGAATGGCCAGAGACAGAGAGAAAAGGAGATGAACAAGAGTGGGTTCCTCTTCGGTTTGCACCTTGCTTCCTGTTCGGCGGTTTGTCCGTGGGCAAAAAAAAAGGGCGGAAATCTCATCTCCACAGTGACACAGACTTGAGATCTTCTCTTTTCTTCTTTCCTTCGTCAGCTTGCTCTCTGTTGCAGAATGGCACTGTGCTCGACTCACATCTCTTTCCTTCTTCTCCACTTTCCCTCCGTGAATAATGCTCTCGGTGTTTCCATCAGGCTGATTGGCCCATGGCCCAGCCCTCATCTCGATCTTCTCCACACTCTTGGCCACGCCCACCAGCCTGACCAGTGACCAGACCGTCTTTCAGCCAACCAACGAGCAAGGGCTCTCATCCCATTCTTTCTTGACTTCCGACAAAGGACGCGTTGTCTTCCTCCTGCAATTTTATTTTTCTCCCGCAATAATTTACAGTATATTGTTGCCGTCCTCCTTACTCCACAAGGCGTGGACGCATCCTCTGCTGCTGTCTATGGCCCCTGGATCGATCATGTCTCAAACTCTCTAGTCCGCAATCGCTGCCAATTCTCCTCACTGCTGCTGCAGCTCGGCTCGATCCACTACCAGTACCATTCAATGCTGACCACGAAGATCCACTAGCCGCCCGATGATGGCGAGGACGTTGTCCACCACTATGACTACTTTCTGTCGTCCCATTGGATCCAAGGGAGGGGCTCGGCGTGCTTTGATGATTGAGTATCACTGAAGGCAGAGATCCATAACCCGTAGCCCATTCTATTCCGAGATCGCCAGAGAAATAACTGCCACTGCCATGACTGATCTCGTCACCAAATTCTGGATACGTCAAGTTCGACTTGACATGGTCCCGGAATCGTCGCAGGGTTGACAAAACCGCCACCAGCACGTTTGAATCCCTTGCACTAAGTAAGGGGAAGGGGTTGACACAATTGCGAGGTGGAGGCAGATTAGAAACTAGAGTCGACTAGTTCGATGGATCACTTTTACTAAAGCAATCGTTTCGTATCATATACCTGTCTTGACCATGACCAGTCATGGTGGCTTTTGAGCTGCTTGAAAGTGACTGGCCACTCTTTTGGCTGCTGGTTGCACTATTTGCCATCCATGAGGCGGCGGCAACAGTTGGTGAAAAGTTCACCTGCATTGGATCACGGGGAGCCGAGGACTCCATAAATCTGTTGGGTTCATGGAAACTGGACTTGTGACGTTTTTGAAGTTGCTGGAGGGCATCGAGCGACGAAGCAGACATCTGCTGCTTCAAAGACTTGATCCGTGGCGTTGACTTGGCCATGGAAGCGATTGAGGAGGATGAAGAGGATGTCGAGACGGATGTCCGCCGAGAGGCCCGCGCATCTCCGCTTCTCGCAACTTCAAGAGATTCTGGCGCAAGTGTTTTGGAGTGTCCAACCAAGTCAACATCTTCACTTGCGTTCGTCTGAGCTAGAGCCTTGATTGGGCTCATCTATAGCGAGACCAGACAGGGATATATATGAAAAGTAAGAATCCACAGTGAAAAATAATCAACCGAGGCTAGGGTCGAAACCTGGTCACGGGTTTTGAATACACAAACACGATGGTGGCGTCATTCTTCCGTGGCGTGTTATCAACTTACCGCCGTTGAGTCGTCTATTTCTAACGCCATGTCATTCGAGTTGAACGCCCGCAGTGCCTGCTCAAACACCTGCATCCACCCAAGCTTGGATGGAATATCGATCACCATCGCTTCAATGTCTTCCATCTCAGACTCGTAAATGCTACAGTTCTGGAGCTTGGACTGCACAACCGGCTTTCTCGTCAGCATGGACAGCGTCGCCGAAGGTAGAGGTGGACGATGAGCTGAAGACTTCCCTTGCCCGCCAAAGGCGCTCACGCTTCCTCCAGATTTAGAGGCGTGGTGGCCTTGAAAGAGCGCAATATTGTGGATCACAGTATCAAACTCACTGGGCGAAATGGTGCCTCTGGCAGTTGAGGACCAACGTTTTGGTTTCCGTGAGGTTGAATCCCTGGATAAGTGTGTGCGGAATGTAGACGAGACCACGGACGAGGTACTCTCCCATCCCAGATCAGAGTCTTGGTCTGAACCACCTTGCAATGATCCTGGAGATAAGGAAATAAAATTACCAGATCCATCGTGCAAAGGCATCTGGTTCTGGATCTTGGTCTCCACTACTCCTGCTTCGGCCCCTGATCCTGTTCCAGCAAAAGTTTGAGCAAAGGATGGATGTACCAGGTTGCTGAGTGAAGTTGAAGATGAATACGACACTGCGGAGGGCGAGTACACGTTGCGGGAAGAGCGCCAAGAGCGTGGGTGAGAAAGTGGCGTGGTCGAGGTAGAGAGAGCATCGTCATCGTCCTGAGACCAGATCGAGAGATCTTCAGACTCATCCAGACCTTCAAGTCCATCGCTTGTCAAGTCCGAGAAGCCAATGCTTCCAGAGTGGTCAGCGCTAGGAACACCGTCTAATAGTCTGAGTCTAGGAACAGCGCCATTGTCATCAAGGTCAAAGGCGGGAGCACTCATGAGCGCTGAGGTCATGTTCCCGCTTGACTGCACTTCATCGAAAGATTGGATCGTGTCTGTTGCGGCAGTAGAGTCTGGGTGGTTGGCATCAGCGTTCTCTGAGAAGGCTGCCGTGGTTGCCGTGAGTGAGACTGGGGCAGTAGGTAGTTGTTGACGGTGTTGACCTAGCACGAAGCTCCATTCCTGGGCCCTCTGCTGCTCCTGACTAAGAAAGAGTCTCTGCCTTGCTTTGGCACGAGCGCTGGCAGCAGGACGAATTGAGGTCCATTCTTGGTCAGAGGTGTTATCGAGTACAGTGTTCTCGGCTTGGACAGTGACACTGTGGACATGGCTATTTTGAGAGTTCAGATAGGTATTGGACTGTTGGTAATGGTGGGCCGTGGCGCTGCTAGAGCTATGAGGGAGGTCGAGGTCTGGGGAGTCCCGTCCAGAGTGCAACTGGCGCTGATAAGGTGTTCGTTGTTTGTAGGTGGCCATGCTGATCCCGTCGAGTTTGTCGAGAGAACGAGATGCAGGGAGTGTTTTTTGGGGGGGAAAGGGGCGGAAGACAAGAAGGACAAGAGAGGGCGAACTGATGAAAGACGATTCAAGGGCGATTATTAAAAGCGAGAAGGAAGGGGCGAAGAAAGAAAGAAGAGAAAGAGAAAGAGAAAGAGAGGTTGGGGCAAACAGATGGACAGATACGACGGAGGACAGGCGCCATCCAAGGGATCAATGGTGACACACACACACACTCTCAAACATACACTCCAATCTTGGTGCTATCGCGACAATCTCGCGGTCATCCAATTTAAGAGAAAGGGAAAAACGATGCGATGGGGCAAGTGCTGGGATGAGGATGAGGATGGGGCAGTGGATGAAATCCAAGGACGATGGGAGCGAGGAGAGTGGGTGGGGTGTCTGAAAGAAGAACAAAAAAAAAGAAAAAAAGTCGCGTTACTTTTTGTGGGGTGACTTGTCTCCTCGGTGAAAAGAACATGGCCAACGGGACCTCGACCTGTGTGGCAAGCTGGGGGTGGCAGTTTTGGAGATCGAGGACACAATGCTTGTGCACCATCCTTCCCATGAAAGTCTGCATTCTCATGGAAATGACGATGCAGCCTCTGTTTGACCCCCCAAATAACCTTTTGAGCTTGGGCGCATGACCCCCACGTCTTTCATGGTGACACAAGCAATGTACCCTGTCATTTGTGTTTTGATGGCCTGGGGTCTTGCATCCATTCAAAAGCACCCGTCCTTCCAGTCGTCGCACAAACCATTGACATCTTGAAGCCAACGATGCTCACCTTTTCCCCGGTGATCCTTCTGAAGAACCCCGCTTCGTGATTTCAATAAAGGCCGTATGACAGGCCCGGATATCAAAAAAACCCCTCAAGATAACTTTGAACTTATTCACTGGAATGGAGGTTCGCGAGAAATGCGGAGGATCCAGCTCTTCGGAACCCCGGGGAAATCCGTCGTTCCTGCGAAACGCATGACAGATAATTGGCAATACTAAGCACATGTTCCATGCTACCCCTTCTGGACCACGCATGTCAGCGACGCGTCAAGTTCAGACTTGTATGATCCTGTCGATTTATATATATCAAAGTCTTTCTTCCAGTTACCGATTCTGTCGAAATGCAGCCAGCCCAACGCAATAGAATATGATAAAGACCATATCCTCAAGAGCGTCGCCTCGATGGTTCAAGGATGCAGGGCGGAGATGAACAATGCAATAATTATATTAACTTAGGGGGCTACTTTTATGATTTGTTTTACAAGTCGATCATCCGCGGATGATCATGCTCTTCTACTCCTACGACCAATCCTCGCGGCGAAGAGTCCTCAGGGTCTTGTTGGCGTTCAAGGGTGATGCAGGGGTGGCCACATCGTTGGGCAAAGTCGAACGACCCACATCCACCGAAGGACGCTCACGAACGTACTCAGCTGCGTAGCTCTGCACATGCTCCCCAGAAGGTCTTGAGGGTGCCTGTCTCGAAATCTCAACACTCTTTAGCTCACGAGTGTTTCCTAGGCGTGGACTGCTGCTGCTCGTTACTGCCGCCTCCTGGGCTGGGACCCGAGGCGAGGTGGGGCGTGCGGCGCTCTCTTGCGCAAAGACTTCTCCACCTCCTCGCAACGTGCTCGATTTCAAGATGGGCGAGTCCTCAGGCAAGGTCTGGGGATTGCCACTGCTTCTGAACTGGTTGCGCGTGGGCGACGCCTCTCCTCCGTTGCTCACCAACGTCGACTCCAAAGAATGGGCGGGTGCAAACTGACCAGGGTGGACCGGCTCCGAGGTCAACAAGCCACCATCGCTGCGAGCTTCGTCTCCATAGACTGTATTGATATGGTTATAGTATTCTTCCTCTTCCTGGCGACGCATAGCCTCAGGGTTGGCGACCCAGAGTCCCTGAGGTCCCACATAGCCGTCCGCTTGCTGCCCGTTCCAGCCCTGTTGCTGGTTATAAACATCGGCGTCGTTATAATACCCCGTGGCGGCCGCATGATCATCCATGCCATTATTATACATGACTTCAGGCAAATTTTGATCAAACCCAGTTCGGCTCATTCCAGCAGCCGCAAAGGACGCGGCCACGGGCAAACTGGAGGCTGCTGCCGTAGCCTGGTGCTGAAGTAGATCTTCCTGGAAGATGGTTGGACTAGGGTGATAACCAGGGTGGGTGGAACCTCCTGTATAGCCATCGTAGCTGTTGACGTTGTAGTTGTGATGCTGAACAGGATATCCCGAGTTGGACTGCATTTCATACTCATATCCGTCGTCGTATCCTCCCGAGGTCACGCTGTTCAAGCCCACGGCTGCACGACCACTAACCGTTGGACTTTCGCCGTGGGTCAAAAAGTTGAAACTTTGGCGCTTGCCCGAGGCCAATCCGGGCCCGCTCATGCCCTGCAGGGCATCAAAGGTCAACTCCCGGTTGTTGCGATGGCGGCGACGATAACAAATCACAGAGGTGGCCACAATAATAATCAAGGCGGCAACACCAGCAATGGATCCCACGATGGCTGGAACATTGGAGGAAGTGGAGGAGCTCGTTCCACTCGAACCTCCGGTCGAGGGTCCAACGGTAGCAGAGGTTGTTGGGAGGAAGCCGGTGACGATGCCAGACGAACGAATTGGATCAGTTGGCGGTGGCAAATGCGACGATAGTGGAGGCACATATACACTCGTGCTAGTTGACTGTGCGGAGACAGTGGTTGGAGGGACAGAGACCGTTGTTGTTGTGGTGCTGGTTATCGGGGCCGCTGTCGTGAGAGTAGGAGTAGGAGTAGGAGTAGGAGTAGTGACAGTGGTGGTGGTGGTGGTGGTTGTTGTGGTTAAGGTGGAAGACGGCTCCACGGGGTTTGTTGGGGGCGCGCTTGAGGGCGTACCGACAGCAGGGTCTGAGACAGACCCCGATCCATTCTATATTCAAAGAGAGGATGATGGAGATGTCAGACCGAGGGAGGGGTTTGCGCAATAGGTAAGGGCGGGGGAAAGGACGAGGAGAGACGAAGTACATTGGAGATCCGCAGGGCAGCAGTGCCTCTCCTTCGTGGCCGATCAAAAAGGACCGCAGGGGCATCAGGAACAGGCTGCAGATAATATAAAATTCCATCGGCGCAACTGTAATGAAGAGGCGTCGTATTTATAACACCCCTGAATTTTGATGACGGAGCGATTACATTACCTGTGCCTTGACACTGCCAATATTGGCCAGAGCTACAGCTGCAACGACCGAGAGAGTAATGTCGAGCATCGTTGGAGATCACCAGAGTGGAGAGTGCAGATTGGAGTGCAATTGATGGTGCGTCGATTAAAGGAAGAGGTGGTGGATGGAGGCGCAGGGTCCAAGAGGGGGAGCTGTGCAACCAGGACTAAGAGTTGACTTTGGACTAAAGGATGAGGAGATTGAGAGACACAGCCGGGAAGAGCAGACAAGCGGTTGGCGAAGGAAGTGTGGGCGGATGAGTGAAGAAGCCGAGAGAGGAGGGCGAAAGGGAGCGGAATCGATGAATGGGGAATGAGGGGTGAGCTGGGGACAGAGTCTTCGGGGGCAGAAGAGGAGAGAAGAGAGAGAAGAGACAAAAAAGAGGTCCAGAAAAAGAAAAGAACAAGAACGTTTTCTCTGGACCTGGGATCATATCAATCGGCTGTTGCCCACTTGCCACCCAGTCAGGTCCTTCTCCTGTGCGACCACAGAGAAAGGAGGGAAACGGGCGGGCCCACAACTCTAATTGCCACTCTCATCATCGCCGTCCATCTTCATCGTCACGTCTTTGTTCGCGGCACTGTATTATTTTTAGCCCCCGCCACAAGAAAGTCGGACCTGCACAGGCACGCTTCGATGGCCGACCCATGGCGCGTCGACGTCTGCGGAAAGGACAGCAGAAGAGAGGTCTTGGACCATCAACAACAGAAAAAAAAAAAAAAAACACAAAAAATCCAAAGGTTGGTAGTGTCCAAGCGCGCGTTCGCCCTTTCTCCTCTCCCTATCCTTTTGTCCTTTGATGTGGCAGAGAAACGGTGGTAGACTACACCCTGTCCTGTTCTACCCCTGTTCCGAAATGGGCGCAAAACTGGGGACTCTCGCGAGAGAACTCCCCCTGGAAATTACTCTCACACTTTCTCAGTCGTCAGCTCAACATGCTCAGCTCTGTCTCTCATGTCTCTCAAGTTGATTCACATCCCCCTTTCTGCTCAATTGCGGCCTCTCAAGTTGAATACATGCAGAAGAGGTTGGACAGGGGGTGATCCCCCCCAGAGCGGGAAAAGGTCCAGATCAGGAGAAGCTCGTTTCCAAATGAAATCCTTTTTGGAGGGGTGTTGAAGAATAATACCCGAGTCCCCACATGGCAATCTTGGGGCACACACTCGCTGCATAGGCAACTTTTGCTGAAAGTAGAAAAATGAAAACTCAATCCAAAGCAAGGGTAATGGCTCATCTTGGAAATTCTCTCCCCGCGGGAATGGCCCCCAAACAGGATCGGGAAAACACGATGGGCGGCGGAGACCCCCAGCAGATCAAAATTGGAGGCGCCTGTCCTCTCATACTTATTTTTGGGACTGAGCTTCCAGTCGACTTTTGCGTGGCACAAAACGTCGTTTGTTTGCAAACGCGTCTGGAGGCTGTTGCCACCAAACACACGAATAAAGTGCGATAGAAAACATACGTTGGGCCTAGGCACAAATGGATTGAAGAGCCTGTATTGTACAGCCAGCATTATTGCTCCAGTCTTTATTATCTTGGGAAAGACCCTCTACACGGCTTTCAAAAGTGGTATAAGGAGCTGATAGTCTTCAAAGGAGCTTCTCGACCGCCTTGGAGATCTCCACATGGATCTTCTCGGTAGCATGGAAGGCATCCCAATAAAAGTGCTCTCCAGCATCCTTGCACACCGTCTTGTAATCGTTGCTCACGCAACCGTGGACGACGTCAGTGATCCCCAAGCGCTTCAACGACGCAGGTTTGTATAGCTCCTTGAACAGAGGTGCCATTTGCCAGTATCCAATATGAACCCTACCCTTCTCACGGTCTGCATGACACATATCGAAAGGATGCTGAGGGTTTTGGGCTGAGCCATACTTCTTGTTCAAAGAGACCTCAAAGTCTTCCTTGTACTCTTTCCATTGCTCTTTAGCAATCGAAGAAAAGTAGGCGGACAAGGTCGCATTCGTGCCGAAATAAGGGATAAGACCATAGTCCATGTTCTCAATTACCAGGATCTGGCGCGCTCCTGCCGATTGGATCAGTTGTTCGAGACCAGCCTTCAGCCTTCCGAGGACGGACTGAGGCGAAAGCTCCGGATTAAAGACAAAGTCGTTGCCTTGAAAATCAATCACAAACAGCTCGTTGTAATTGGGACTAGGAGTGCCATGAGGATGGTGATCCTTCAGGTAGCTTTGAACCTGCTGGATGAACCCAGGGACCTTGATATTGGCATCAGCACCAGAGTAGCCTTGAACCAATTCAGAATCACTCGTGGCGCCGCCAAAGGCGTAATTACGGAATTGGTAATGTTTGTCGTTTGCCACCTACAATGGGGAGAAGGAGCCAAAGGAGAGCAAAAAAGAAAAAAAAAGAGTGTGAATTCCCTTTCAGGCTCTTGGATTCCAGGACATCGGGCAGTTCTCTATCAGTATTCTTACTCGTTCAGACCAAACTTTCCCATTAGAGAAACGCCCTTTATAGTACGCAGGCAAAGGCCAAGTTTTATTAGAGAGGGCGTACTCATTGCCAGTGTCAGAGTATGAGTCGCCAAACACGGTCATGATCTTCAATGGTGCGCTGGTGCAACCAGAGGTGGGATGAGACTGAACCGAAGGCGTGGAAACGATGACCAGGGAAAGGGCCATTACTGCGAGAAACTTGAGCTGCATTTTCAAGGAGGGGGGAAGGGCAGTTCGGCAACAGAAGATGGAGTCAAGGGGTGAAAGAAGGGAGTCGGAAGAGCGGGAGGGCGGTGTGATAACTGTGGAGAGAAAAAGAAGGTAAAAAGGGTTCACCAGAATGCTCGACTATTTATGAGGATTTGAACCCTGCGCAAACGTGTTTACGTTCGTTTTTGTCATCCTCTCTCCCCTTACTCTATCCTGCGATCGAGCCAAGAAGGGAGGAAGGCGGCCTGAGAGGAAGGGCGTCCTGGAAAGAAGTAGGTTTCTCAGGCTGCCCCGAACCGCTTTGTTGCTTCGAACAGAAACCTGTTCAAGGTGGGCCGCCTCTTAGTCATCGACCTGCATGGAAAGGCGCAGGTAGGTGGACTTGAACCGACAAGAATAGAAGCAGAGAGCAAAGCGCAGGGACAGATGTGCCATCAAGTGTTTTGTGAGCGTTGTTTCCAAAAGAAAATCAATCCCACAGGATTTCTCCCTGACTGTGCACATGAATACATTCGTAGAAACGAAAAAGAATTGTGTAATAGTTTGGGTGCCGTCATCTACATAGTTAAATCACTTTGTTTCCTTTTTCTTGACATCGCCCTGGGCTTCCTTTCGAGTCGTTTTCTCGTCTGTGCTGCCAGCAGCTTCAGTCGAGTCCTCGGGTCCGAAAATGAGGTTGATCAGATCTTTCCATTCCGCGAGTTCATCTAACTGAGCATCTTCGGGTTTCTTGTCCATCTTTGCCTTTTTCTTGATATCCACTAACAGCTTTATCGCCCACTCTTTTAGATCGATGGTATCGCCATCCTCTTTCTCTTCTTCTGAACCCTGTTTTGCTTTTCCATCGTCGCTGGTAACCTCGGTCTCGTCGTCAGTAGCAATGGTCGGCATGATGAGAGTTTCCAAGTCGATTATCTGGCCAAAGAGCTCTTGTCCTTGAGGCTTGAATACCCTGTCTTTTCCTTGCAAGAAATCCTCCAGCTTCTTAATGCGCTCTTTCTGCTCCTCTATCATGAAGGGCTTGAGCGCCTCCAAATAAGATTCCATTTCTGCAAGGATGCTGTCTTGAGATCTGTGGTCCTCTGAAGCCAACTCTTCGATACGCCTGGAAACATCTTCAACTGTCAACATAGCCTGTGCCCCGACGTTAGTCTCTGCAGTCTTGGACACTCCCAATCCGCCGTCGACAACCTCTGGGATCGCCGCAGGCAGAAGTGGATACTCGTCGTCGGAGATAACTGGTCTGCAATCAATGTTGTTGGCTTCGGGGGCCGGAATTCCTTCAAATGCCACATCCGCGCAAAGAGAAATCGAGTTAATCACCATAATATAGGTGCACGATTTCTCCTCCGTCACCACTTGGATTCGATCGCCTACAACATGGGCGCATTGAAACTATGAGAAGAGTAGTGTGATTAAAACGCGTCGGAAAGAAGCGATCATGCCTTTGAAATAGACTGCGGGTGCGCAAATAGGCAAGTTGGTTATCTTACCTGAACTTCGACAGTCCTTTTTCTGCCAGTGATATCACACACATCTCCATTAGTCCAATGCTGAACCAGATATTTTCGATCGTTGACCTCTTTCAACTCTGTCACTGTTCCAAAACTCGAGGCCGCGTTGCGTTGTTGCAATGATCCTTCATTGCCTGGGTGTCCATGAATCTCTGTCGGTGGCTGCTCATATCTGCCACAGAAGAAAGTCATGTCTTTGTTCTCTGGCACTATCTGCTGGTTGACAATGACGGCGTGGTATTGTCGAATACTCTTTTTGTGGCAATACTCGTACGTCCAGTAGCCAGGAATCTGAAGAGGGAGGTGGCCAGTTAGCAACCAGGGACGACAAGCACTGCCCGATGGAATAAAGGGGAGGCCGATCCAGCCTCGAAGCTTACATGATAGGTGTACAGACAATGATCCGACAGATGGTCCAGTAATTCTAGACCACGTCGAATGGTGCGCCTTTCCTCTTCGGCCAGCTCCTGGGCAGACTTTGGTGGCGCTTCTGGAACCTCGACAACTTTGAGCTGGGGGATGGAGCATACCCACTGCTGTCCATCTGGGCGCCTCATTATCATGGTAGTTGCTGGGGCCTTTGCATCATTGTCACTATCTTCATTTGCAGATTCGATGTGATTCTTAACCTGACCCTCAACAGCTTGGTTGATCGTATCAAAGTGTGGTGTTGACTGCATGTTCTATTTCATTAGCAGACCACGTTAGTTCTCTCATACAGGACGAGCATCAACTTGTAGCGAAGGTGGGCGCAGGAGGTGGATATTACCTGATGGTGGTCATTCCCCTTCTGAAGCCTTTCTAAGCCTATCTCGGACGCGGCGACAGGAGGGAGGCGTTTTACTTTGTACTGCGGGTAGGCAAGGAGGTCATTGAAGACAAAGCCGTAGGAGGTGACTGCGACGACCGAGGGCAGGATGAGCGAGATTGCAGTGCAGGCAAGGATGACGGCCTGGGTGGGCGAGAAGACTTTTGGGCGCATGGCTGGGTGCTGAGAGATGGATGGATGGATGGATGGATGGACGGTCGTGCGAGGCACACATGCATTGTGCATGCATGGAAGCAAAAAGACAAGAAAGTGGGAGAGAGACCAGGGGTGCAGCTGTTAAGGGGCAAATACTCTTTCTTCACACACTGCACACTCGCACTGCACACAGACGCACACGCACTGCACACAGGCACCACACACACTTCTGCACTCTGCTCACTGCACAACTCTCTTCCCCGTCTTCGTTCCCATCTTCCCATCCTCTCCTCCTCCTCCCATCGTTCCCTTGTTTCCTTTCCCTCTTCCTCGACGCTCGCTGCCACACTCGACCGACAACAGCGACAAACAACGACCCTCCACAAACCACTCTTTTCGTCTCCTCTTACTTCCACACACCCGCACTCTCTCTTGCTCTCCACTCCAAGCGACGTCTCTTTCTTTGATCAGGACTTTTTCTTCTTTGCCTCCTCCACAAACAAAGCATCTCCATCCCTTGTCCTCTCACTCTCCTCCCTCTCCTCTCCCTATCTCAGATCAGGAAAACCTCTTTCTAAAACCACTTTCCCTGCCCCATCCTCTTCTTCTCATGGCGGCTAATCAACTGCATCAACAGCAACAACAATCACACATGGCGTAGGTGCAGCTCCCTATTTCACTCACCCACACACGCGCTCTTTTGTTATTTTTCTCATTCAATGTGTGCGTGTGCATGTCTGCCCACTGGACTGGTCTGGGCAAGGTCTGTGAGCTCTGACATCAATAGTGCGGTCCATCGCTTCTCATTGATCCATCGCACACACAGCCCAGGTGTCAGCCACGCGCAACGGGGCACACAAATGCAATAGAAAAGGATGTTACTGTAGCCAGTCTGGACAAGATTGATCAGGGCACTAATATCAGGTTTCCCGTCTTGTTCATCGCATAGGCACGAGAATGACAGCTGGAAGAAGCAGCTCAGCCTGCCAACAAAAGACACCCGCCCACAGACTGAGGTACGGACCATGCAGCTCGTGTGGTTTCTCTTTTGAGCAAAAGAAAGTGGGAGTGTAGTGTGTGTTTTGGGTTGCCCTTGTTGGTTGTTTCTCACTTACTGACAGGATGAAACTTTTTTTTGCTCTTCGTTCCCCCCTTCGATCCACAGGACGTCACTGCGACCAAGGGCAACGAGTTCGAGGACTACTTCTTGAAGCGCGAGCTCTTGATGGGCATCTTTGAGGCTGGCTTTGAGAGACCATCACCCATCCAGGAAGAGTCTATACCTATTGCCCTCGCTGGCAGGGACATCTTGGCCCGAGCCAAAAACGGCACTGGAAAGACGGCTGCCTTCGTTATCCCCTCCCTGGAAAAGATCAATTTGAAAAAGACAAAAGTTCAGGCCCTGCTCCTTGTCCCGACCCGAGAGCTGGCTCTCCAGACCGCTCAAGTCTGCAAGACCCTGGGCAAGCACATGGGCGTGCAGGTCATGGTCACGACAGGAGGCACCACCCTCAAGGATGATATTATGAGACTGGCCGAGACTGTTCACATCATTGTTGGCACGCCTGGACGTATCCTCGACCTGGCTGGAAAGGGCGTCGCCAACTTTAGCGAATGTACGACCTTTGTCATGGATGAGGCCGATAAGCTCCTGAGTCCCGAATTCACGCCTATTGTCGAGCAATTGCTCACATACTTCCCCAAGGAGCGTCAGATCATGCTTTACTCTGCAACTTTCCCCCTCATCGTCAAGACCTTCAAGGATAAGCACATGGTCAAGCCTTACGAGATCAACCTGATGGACGAGCTCACCCTCCGTGGCGTTACCCAGTACTATGCTTTTGTGGAGGAACGCCAAAAAGTCCACTGCCTTAACACCCTGTTCTCCAAGGTAACTTGTCTATAGTTTGGTCCGCTGCCCCTGTGAATCTTCTTGCCGAGATACTTACCTTCCATATTTACTCTTCTCCTGGCTTTTCTTACATATCAGCTCCAAATCAACCAGTCCATCATTTTTTGCAACTCGACCAACCGTGTGGAGCTCCTGGCGAAAAAGATCACCGAACTCGGATACTCTTGCTTTTATTCGCACGCAAAGATGTTGCAGTCGCACCGAAACCGCGTCTTCCACGACTTCAGAAATGGCGTTTGCCGAAACTTGGTCTGCTCTGATCTGCTGACGCGTGGTATCGATATTCAAGCTGTCAACGTTGTCATCAATTTCGATTTTCCAAAGAATGCGGAGACCTATCTCCATCGTATCGGTCGAAGTGGTCGTTTCGGCCACTTGGGTCTGGCTATTAACTTGATCACATACGAGGATCGATTCAACTTGTACAAGATTGAGCAGGAGCTGGGAACAGAGATCCAGGCCATTCCCCCTGTGATCGACAAGCGTCTCTATGTCGCTCCCTCAGCCTTGGATTCACAACAGCACCAAGACATGCAGAACCAGCACGAAGAGCAGCAAAAGCTCCTTTACCAGAAGCAGCAACTGCAGCAGCAGCAGTTGCAACAGCAACAGCAACAACAAATGGCTCAACACCACCCTCATCAGCACCAGCAACATCAATTCCAGAACCAGAACCAGAACCAACAACAGTTCCACCATCAGCAACAGCATCAGCAACAGCAGCACCACCCACGACCACAGCAACCTCGTCGTTGAAACTGTTCCTAAGGAATAGGTTTTTTTTTCTTTGGATTTTTTGGATTTTTTTTTTTTTTTTTTTTTTTGTAAAAAACAAAAAACGAACAGTTTTCCCTTCCCTTGCTTTCAATATCATCTCTAGAGATCATGTTTCTTGAGATTGTCCTCTGTCCATATCATCGTTGGAGGTCAAAAAGTTGATCTTTCTAGAAATAAAACAGCAATAGAAGAGAAAAAAAACCCCTCTCTTTGTGACGGTCTAATTGATGCAACATCTCAGAAAAGAAAAGTGCAGGTTCACGTCTCTTCCTTATCCTCATTCTCAAGTGTAGATTTCCAATGTACAAGATCCTGGTTGGCCATGCCGTGCAAGGATCCCGTAATCACTCGATCCAAAAGACTTCATTCTACTCTTGCGCAACGTCATTAGGACGTTCATTCCATGCGGGATCATGGGTCGTACGAGCACAGGATAGCGACGATAATGCCCACAAGGTGGTCGATGGTTGGGAACGAACCGTCGACGGTCTACCCGATTATACAGCCGAACCTAGAGGAAGAGCCAAAGGTGTAGAATGGAAACTACGGGCCAAGGTAGACAAGACACCACCACCATGACCCGCAGCGGATCCATGTTTCCTGGACACATTTCTTTGTTTTTTATTTGTTCGATCCAATGTTCTGATCAATCTTTTTATTTTATTGTCAAATATGTTTTTCGTGAACAGGGAAGAAACTTTGTGGACTTTTGCAGGATCAAAGTGTCAGGAGGACAAGGAGGCGATGGATGCGTTTCCTTTCATCGCGAGAAATTCATTGCCTTTGGACAACCCAACGGCGGTAACGGAGGACGAGGTGGGAACGTGATCTTTGAGGCGTCCTCGAACGAAACGTCTTTGCAACATATCCCCCACACCGCCTCTGCACCACGCGGCGTTCACGGTAAAGGATCATTGATGCACGGACATGCCGGCAAGGATCTCATCATCAAGATCCCCATGGGCACCATCATTCGAGAGGTTCCATCACCCGAAAAGGAAAAGGCAGATCTAGATGAAGAAACAGGCGAAGGCGAAGGAGGACAAGAAGCTGGGGTGTTCCATAAATCTCTAGAATTGGGAGAGACTGAAGCCAAAGATCGGGAAATGTCTAAACGTTGGGTCCTGTATCCTCGTCTTGCCAACTCGCTCTCGGCCTTGCCCGAGGGCAAAGTCAATTATTTTGAAGAGGCCCAGGCTTGGGTTGCGGAGGAGGATCGGATCGTGGAGGCTCGACGGGCCGCCATGAGTTTAAAGCCCTTGCTGTTGGACGTGAACGAGTTTACAGAGGACAAGACACAATTCCTGGTGGGCCGTGGTGGTGGAGGCGGTTATGGTAACCCACATTTCCTGACGACCCAGAACCGAGCTCCCAAATACGCGACCCGAGGTCGAGAAGGTCAGACGCGTTGGTTGACCTTGGAACTCAAGACCATTGCGGATGCAGGTTTAGTGGGCCTGCCAAATGCGGGAAAATCTACTTTTTTGCAGGCCGTCTCGAACGCCCATCCAGCCATCGCGCCTTATCCGTTCACGACCTTGAACCCTTACATTGGCACTGTCGACTTTTCGGATTCCTACCAGGTCAAGGTGGCAGATATTCCAGGATTGATCCGAGGCGCTCATAGAAACGTCGGCTTGGGTCATTCGTTCTTGAGACATGTGGAGCGATCCAAGGTGTTGGTCTATGTGATTGATATCGCGGCAGAATTCGGTGTCAAGCGACAAGTCAAAGGAGTGGATGATTGGACACCCGATGAGGACTTTGAGGAGGAAGATAAAACACAGAAACAGCAACAGGTGGATCCCACTGCTATCAACGCCGAGTACAGTCAGCCGTTTGAGGATTGGAAGACACTTTTGGATGAATTGGAAGCCTATCAACCCGGTCTGACTCGAAGACCGTCCATGATCATTGCCAACAAGGCTGATGTGACCGAGGTTGCGCCCAAGAACTTGGCTCTATTTTCGAAACTGGTCCATGAGGAATGGGCTCGTCGACGAGTAGCCGCTTCAGAGGCAGATCAACAGGCCGGCGTCTCCAAGGCGGACTCGGCCACTCTGGCCTCTGCAGCCTCGATCCAGATCGTGCCTGTCTCGGCAAAATACAAAAAGAACATCGTCAAAGTGACGACACTCCTCCGCCAGATTGTGGAACAGGAAAAGGCAAAAGAGAACGACGCCCTCGCTCGTAAACAGCAGCGAGAACAGGATGAGCTGGAAGAGGAACTGGCCTTCAAGAAGACTCGCCGAAACATTTTGTCCAAGGCACCATCAAATCAAAACGTCAATAGCAATACCGAAGCATAAAGTCAATGTAGTATTGAACCAAAAAGCAACTAATATTACAAGTTCAAAAACATGACATCTAAGGGGTAGGGGTAGCGGCAGCGGTTGGCAACACGTATTGGTATCAAACTATGAAAGTCCTCAAAGTGATCGCGGGAGAAACTCTTGCGGATCGTATTGTAGCTGCTGTTCTTGTGGTTGATGTAGCAGCAGTTGCTCTTGCGCTCGCGCCTCCTCCGACATTTGCGAGTCCACAGCGATCGCAGGGTTGAGTGGGATCTGCGACGAGGGATGCTCTGTATAAATATTAGAAGGCGTGGGTGAAGTTGAGGACGATTGTGAAGAAGATGAGGTCGGTGTCACCACAATTGGTCCTTTTTCTTTCTTCTTGTGCTTCAAGGACGACAGGATATTACGGAAAGTGCTCGAATGGTGGTTCCCATTCGTCGGCGTGGTCGCCGTAGAGGAAGACTCTCGACCGCTACCACTTGCATTACCCGAGTTAGACATGGACGAGGACGCTGTCGAAGCCAATGAGAATGAATCGCTGTTGTCTCGGGTTCTGCCTCCTGCACTGCTACTTTGACTGCTCGACTCTGCAATTCCAAACGAGGGAGGTATCGAGTTTGTAATCAAAGACAACGGTGGCTGAGTCAATGGGGGAGGGCTAGACGGCGACCGTGACCGAGAAGGGGATGGCAGTGGAGATGGGGCCAGGGGTGCTTGAGGGAACTGAGCGATCCGAGGGGAGTGAGCAGGAGACCCGGCACTGATGTAAGGGTCGACCTCATGTCTCGAAAACTCTCTCCGCAAAGGGGACGCAGGAGACACCCCAAGGCCATGGACATGAAAACTGGGGAAGTGAAACCCGCTTCCACCGCCATTGCCATTACCGTTGCTAAGGGTTTGAGAGCTGGATAATACGGGAGGATGGTTGATTGAGTGCCTCCTGGGTCGACTAGGCACCCTGATGAGACCAGACGTGGATCCATAAGGAGCTACACCATTTTCTACGAGGTAACGGTCAACTCTCACGTTAGAGGTGGGATATGGTTGTTGACGCAGAGGCAGTCTTTCGGGAATATATTGTTGTAGCTGTGGTAGCGGCTGATGATAGTCCTCTGTTGACATAAGGATGAAATCGCAATAAAATATTTCAGATCCACGGGTCTTCTTCGATCTCACTCAGACTTGTACTCATCCCTTTTTGACGTATTTTCCGAGAAGTAGAGCTCATGATCGGGGTTCTTACCTTGAGGCGTATCATCTCTTCTTGACAATCCCTCCGTAGTCAGGGGAGGAAAGCCTATACTGCTTTGGTTCAAATGTGGAGACGGTTTTTGCAACACAATCTGAGGCGCAACATGGACAGTACGCACAATCCCTGGCTGACTAGGGTCTACTGGATCACGGGTGTCTCCAGAAGTATTATGAGAGCCTACAGGAACAAAAGGTCCTGGCAACATTCCATTCGGAAATTGCTCATCTTCTCGACGTTCGATCCTGATCGTTTGAGAAGTAATTGACAAGACGGCCAATGGTTGTCCACCACCGTTGCTCTGAGGAGGCTCATGACCATTGATTCTCTGAGTCCCGTCTGTGTACACACCGTGCTGACTCGAGCTCTCCGATGTCACCGGTTTTCCTGGCTCCATCTGTTGCTGTTGACGCAATCGAAGAACCTCGTGCAAATCCCCCGATGGTATTTGAAGATCTTCTCTGGAGGATGCACTGCCGCCATGAGATCTGTTGCGAAGTTTCCGAAGAGCCGTGCCAAACTTTGGACTGATGTTTAATATATGGTGATGATGGCTTTGGGGGGTAGTTGGCGATTTGTTGATGTTGTTGCTGTTACTGTTGTTGTTGTTGTTGTTGTTGTTGTTGTTGTTGTTGTTGTTGTTGTTGTTGTTGTTCCCGCTGCTGACCTGGTCTGGAGAATCATCTCCAAATAAACTGGACGCGTAGACCGAGGGAACAGGCGAACCCTCACGCCTTTCAGGCATGAGCTCGTACTCCTCATAGCCCAATAGTCCTGATCCATCCTGGGAGGTTGCTCCCATCTCATGCTCACTTGTAAAGGCCGAAGTCGTCAAATTGGGAGTTGATTCGAATTTTTGCCGGAAATGAGGAAGATATGCATTCGAAAGTTCACCAGATGGTTGGCCGTTGCTCAAGGGATGAAGATGGCCGTTATACAACATTCCGTCCACCATCTGCTGGTGTTCATCCTCTTCCATGAGGATCGACCCATTGTCGTCTCCACCTTGTCCATACTGGCCAAGGACATCTGTTGAATTGTTGTTAGGCAACTGAAACGACGATCCAGAGTGAGATCCCTTTGTGTGTTTTTTGCGGAAACCCTGAAACATTCTACTCAGTGAAAACTTGTCCGATTTTGCGGATGGCGAATAGATGGAGTTTCCAGATGCGTCCAAGGTCGGCTGGTTACTGTTGCCCAACAATGTCTGTCCCGAGTTGTCTGTCCATCGAGTGGTGCCAGTGTGGGTAGAGCCAGTGTCGCCAGAGTCCTTGGAATGCACAGAAACCTTGTCCCCGTCCGTGCCATTTTTGTCCCCATTCTTGTTGTGTTTTAGCTTTCGCTTCTCCTTGTTGCTCAGACTCTTTCCTCCCTCTGGTGGTGAAGGCTCGTATTCGTGGATACCATAATGGGACCAATGCTCCTCCATTGTACGGACATTATCCATGCCCTGGGGCTGAAACGGCATGGAGGTCGAGGTCTGAAGGGATGAACCAGTTGTAAAAGACAAAGGCACCCCACGGTCAAGAGACCCTCGCCGATTGTGAATCGTCGAAGACTTTTGGTTGGCGGCAGCTTTCCGGTGCAAGAGTCTACTAGCGGCACTATTTCCTGTATGGCTACTGCCTCCCGATTCGTACCCAGGACTAGGTGAACCTACATCGTGGTCCAAAACAATGCCGCAACCTCCTGGAACGCGTAATGTTCTTGTGGATGGGAGAGCCTCGGGCGAATCAGAGACCGGGTCCAACCGAGGGACTCCAGGCGATCCTCCTTCGCGCATTGGATCCTCGTCTGGCGGGCTCATTCTTCTGTTTTGACTGTCGTACGTATAGTTCGTCTGCATTAATTCGTCCCCGAGAGAAGCGTGTGATCGAGAGCCATTCGGGTTCTGGTACAAAGGCGCAGACATATACAGAGAGTCGGCTCGTTGTCGAAGTTCATGAGGAATCTCAATGGCTGTTCGAGGGCTATTGTATACCGGATCTGTGACATCGATCGTTGCCGAGCGAGGTCCTGGGCTGTGGGATCGTTTCGGTTGCGCTTTTGCTCCTACGCGTTGCGCGGTAGCAGCTTCTCCTCCAGGTGGAATCTCTTCTCCAAAAATGCCACCAACGCCATTGGTGTCTGAAAATGGAATATCATCCATGTTGGGCAGCACCATGGTCTCAGCAATGGCCTCGAGCATCTTGTTCTCGATAGCTTTGATGATCAGATTGGAAGTAATATGCTTGTCCGAGACGACAGGCTCGATCTTCATTTCCACATGAGGCTTATGGTAAAAACCGTACCAGATCCTGTTGCAAGGTGGGGGCTTGATCCAGACCTGCACACGACCCTCCAGTCTTATCAACGTCATCACTAACACCAGGGACACCTTGATGGGCTGGATCTTTTTCGTTACTGTCACCACGGCCTCCGCTTCAACCTCGGCCCTGAATCCCCCTTGATAAAGCAAGCTCAAGTCCATGATCATGTCGCCGTTGGGCTTGAGGGTTAGCAGCTTGGGTCGCGTGATCAGCGGAACGCCGTCTCCAAGATGCACAGACTTCATCCGCATGTCGTTCAGAAAATTAGGCAGGCGTACTCGCGATAGCTTGTCCACCATCTTTTGAAAGACCATATCCTTAATCTGAGGGGTTTTGTACACGCCCAGAAAGATGCGCCCGAGAATTGCATTTAACCAGGCTGCCTGGAACTGATGCTCGTTGGAATGGATTGTCCGAATCAGCGTATTCATCGCAGATTTGTCAAACAGCGTCGAGTCCTATTTTGAAGAAGGCCATGCCAGACTGTTAGAACCTCATCATTATTAACGCATATATTTTCATTCCACACGCCACCACTTGTTTGGCACTAACCCTCTTTGGAATCTCGCGTAGGAATGACCGAGAGTGGGTCTTTAGTTTCGCACATCGGAGGAGTGTAAAGTAAAGATCCTCTTTATCCACACAACTGACCATCGACAGATAATAGTCTTTGTTCGATAGACTTGTATCCGATCCTGCAGTGGGCCGCCTGCTATGGGTTGAGCTGGGGCTATATTTGAGCCAGATAGGATGTCTCTTTGAAAACACATGGCTGTCCTTTTGTTGACCTGGAACTGAGATCTGGTAGTTGGGCAAGGTGATCACTCCAAGGCATTCCTGCATCAATTCGTTTTCGTAAATAAACATGGTCGCTCCCTTGACTACGCCGTACTTCGAGTCCTTGAAGCGTGCCTGGAGAACTGGGGGCAGACTTAAGTGAGGGTTCTGCGTGTCCAGATAAGTGAATCTAGGGTCCTGTGCCGCCGCTCCTGCGCCCATGGATCCGGCCACACCAGTCCCGAGTCCTGCTTCATCCAATGGTCCTCCTATCGTATGAGACCCTTTTCGGTTTCCAGAATGGCCATTCTTGTTCGAGTGCTTCTTGTTCTCCTTCTTGACCGAGGGCTCAATAATTCGATGGTCGACTTCGGGAATTCGTTTGACAGAGATCCAACCTGCAAATTGATATTGTGGATCCAGGTGCTCTGGGTACAGTCCCGATCCGGGTAATCCATTGCCGCCATTGGGACTGCCTCCATGGCGCTGTCCGAGATATGATGCATATAGACTGGATGGCATATCATCTAGATCAAGCTCTTCTTCCCGTTCTAGGAGAGCCTGCTCCTCGAGCTTTTCCTGGCGCCGCTCTGCATAGGATTCAGAGTAATTGAAGAAGTAATAAAGACCAGCTAGAATGCTGAAGGGTATAAACAACAGGCCGCATAAAAAGCCATAGAAAAAGCCCATGGCGATTGGAGGAGGACTATCGCCACTGTTGAGATTGAACGAGTGGGGCTTGGAAGGACGTCAAAAGCTGGATGACAATGATAGGGCTGTGCGTGGCGTAATGGACAAGAATCCACAGTGATGCTGTTGTTGTTGGGCGACAAGTGGATAGGAAGGACAAGAAATAGGGAGAGGTTAGCACACAGCGATCTGAGAGGTATCGAGTGGCAAAAGGATCGAGCACACACACACACAGGGGTCAGAAAGGGAAAAAAAATAACGAGAGAGGTGATCAGAGCATGTGAACAGGATGGTGATATCGTTATTGTTGACAAGAGTTGGCTGACGGAGAGATACATCGAAAAAGGTTCTCTTTTGTTTTCGAGCAGCCTGAAGAAAGGAAAAGGAGGAAGAGGGGTGCGCGGTGGTGGTCACGGAACGAAGAAGATGAGCAGAGCAACAAGGGGGGTCTGGTCCATTCTGGCAGTCAGCCAACCAGCCAGCCGTTCGCATATCTCATGCATCGACATTACAGTGCAGTGCTTCGCAGCAAAGGAAGGAGAAAGGAAGATTGGGGGTGGTATCCGTGCTCTCTTAAATGGCACTGCAGAACGGCACGGTATCATTCAAGTCCGTTCTTTTGGTGCTGGCTCTCGTTTGCAGCAACGTCGCATGAAACTTGGGGAATGCCGACGTTGGGTGCGCGTTTCTTTGAGGCAGAAGTGCTTGGTTCAACAGACGCAAGCGAGTGGGGCCGAGTGGATCCCTGGTCTTCATGAATATCTGATCCCGGCTCTCCTGATCAGATCATTGCCTTGCCTGGACGATAGATCCTCTTACACTGAAGCCCGAAACCTGTCTTTGACTGTGGTGGTGGCGTGCACGAAGTTTTTTTCTGGTCGTGTGTGTCTCGCGGAATGGGGACTTACACTGAGAGAGAGTCGCTTGAGATGAATTGTGGCGTTCTTGTTAGAATGAGGTAGACCAGTGGAGGGAGAATAAATAAGCAAGATGGCAGAGAAGTAAGGGAAATCAGCGGGTGATCGGGTCAATTGAATGAAACGGGCACGACGTGAAAAGTGTGAAAACGAGACAGCGAAAGAGGTAGAAAAGAAGGTTACGTTCAAAAGACGTCAGCGGAGGAGAGACATGAACGAAGAGAGAAGAAGAAGAGAAGGGGAGAGAAAGAGAAACAGAGAGTAAAGAATGAAACGGCAGGCAAAGGCAGGGGAAAGATGGGATGAGGAGAGAGGGAAGGAAAGAACGAAGAGGAGCAACTGAATGGAGGAATGCAGCAATGCAAAAGCGATGCAAAGCCCTTGACACCCCCGGCCATCCTACGCTCTCGTGTGGGAGAGCCAGCGCAGTCCGACTAGTTGGAATCCAGAGTAAATAATTTAGAGCAATATCATGACTGGTTTTAAAAAACAAGTCGCACTTCGCGGTGGCTTCGTATCATTGGATACTAGTTGCAATCGGCCAAATCACAGAAAGGCACCTCGGTCCTTTCTTTTCTTTTCCTTCTTTTTCTTCCCCCTCTCTCATCATCATCTTTTCTCCTCATCCTTACACCTGATCGCACCATGCCCCGCGCCACCTTTGTCAACCAGGAGTTCTTCCTAGGCGTCCTCGCCGTCTATGGTGCCACCGTCGCTTTCAACCGCCACTTTCCCGATGCCGCGCTGATCGCGACCGAGGCGCACCCTGTCTCATATATGGACACCTTCAAGGCCTCATCCGAGTCGGCCCTGACCCTCTACGCCGCCCACTTGGCTGTTGACATTGTTCGCGTCATGGCCCTTGCCATCCTCGAGTCGACCGCATTCTCGTTTGCCTTCATTGATGATGTCTTTGAGCCCTTCTCGTACATGTTCATGGTCTTCTCCTTGGTCATGGTCACCAAGGATGTCCTGATGCTCGGTGTCCTCTACTCATTCCCCGTCTACAACGAGATCGCCTCGGCCAAGGTTGCGGAATTGATGCCCCTTTCCGTCATGATGGAGCAAGGATTGATGCTTGCCGGCGCCCTCTCTCTGGCCCGTGGTCTTTACACCTGGACCTACAAAATTGGTCGGGATAAGCGTCAAGTCATCACAAAGGAGGGAAACACCAAGAAGGAGCAGTAAAAAGCTAGACATTCCAGGGTCAGGAGGCATTAGGAATCGAAGCATGGGATCCAAGAAGTAAAAAGGATTGATCAAGAGTAGGAAGGACAACTCTCTTACCCCTATCTCAGATTCGCTTACTTTTCGTTTTCTGTACAAACAACCCCTTGATTCCGGCACCCTTTTATCGATACAGCCCTATGCGTTCCGTAAACCCTGGATATTTTATCAGTCACTGCTTTTTCACCTGTACATATCATAATAAGACTTTCATATCATTGCAGAACACGTTTGGAAACGACATGGAATTGGAAAACTGTGACCTGATATCGGTCGTTTCGAAGGTGATTTGACTGGGCATTTTATTATTGAATAGTGTGTAGGAGATGAAGATCAACACTCTCCTCCTACGCTGTACCTGCAGCAAGGAGTTGATGAATGAATGATATCAGAGCGACTGGAGCAACCTCAAGGCAGAGCCCCGATCTGACCTGTAGCCTTTTCTGGAAGCATAGACTTGGCTCTTGTCGATAAAAGTCAGCGCCACAGCAGCTGTTGCTGTTGCAACAGAAGAGCAAAACCATCTGGCGACCGGCGCGATTGTTGCTGCTGCAGTTGTACCGACGTTTGGCATTGGCAAGGGGGAGATATAGCCACTGCGGACCCCAAAAGGCGGTAGATTGTCATCCACGATCGCTTCTGGACTCTGCGCCAACTGATGGTGAGGTTGGTCTTGTGCTTGACTCGACTGTTCCAGCTGCCTGATTCGTTGCTGGTACTCAAAGACCTCGTCCCATAGTCGGTCGATGCTCTTTCTGGGACCTGGTCATAGCAAACAGTCATTATTAGACTTTCAAAGGAGCACATGCCGCCACTTCAGCAACAACAGCAGCAGTAGCAGCAGCAATAAACACTTGTTGTGTTTGTAATTATCTTCTTGAAAGTCTTACCAGGGTCAACAATCTCCCATTCATCGCCTCGAGGAGAAGAGACGCTTGTACCATAGGGTGAGAATGTGTATTCGTCACTGAGAGACCCATCGCTGCCATAGTTTTTGGGGTGGAGCCAATTGAACTGCCTCAGTCGAGCTTCGCTAATGCCTGTATCGTGAAACGACTGAAGATGTTCAGGTAGTGGCGAGACATCATCAGGGTCTCCGTCGAGAAAGATCCCAGAGGTTGATGGCTCGATCGGTGTTGCTACTGCCGCACTGGGTATCGATATGGGTTTAACAAGATCAAAGTAAGATGTGATGCCACTGGAACCAGAGACAGGAAACGTGTGTGAAAACGTCATGTGTTTGCGTTGGATGTATAAGAGTGAGAGACGTGAGCGTTGGTGTTGGGAGTAGACGTGGAACTGAGGGGGATCAAAAGGCCAGTGTTTGTCACGAAGATATAGAGCCTGGACAATGGACAGACAGGAAAGGGTGATGCTGACGATGAGTAAAAACGTATGTACAGTACAGTGTGGGAGGTGGCGAGGGTCTAAACAAAGTCGCTGGAATATCTTGCTGAGCGAGGCGCTTAAATAGAGATTGGGACCCAGGAAGGTCAGGAGAGGGCGAAGGCAGATAACAAACGACAAGACACAGGAGGGAATGTCGACCGCAAGAAGATCGATTGCTTGAGGGCGAATAGGACCAAGAGGAGGGCAGCAAACGTCGTCGTTCGGCATCGAAAACGCAGTTACCCGCCATCTGGGTCGCTCAAGACACCCCAACTGCCGTTGCAACAGTAACTGCATTTGGCACAGCAGGACGAGAGACCTCTTTTGGTTGCTACCGTGTCTCTTTTTTCGTGAGTCTGCATGCTTTTCTGCTGTTACTCTCTCTCTCCGCAGGCGAGCGAAGCGTTCTGGTTCGGCACCCGACCGAGGGTACATGCTTTTTTGCACTGTCCGGCCGGGGCATGGTATATTGCTGACATGTACGTAACACCATGTTTCTTTCTCAGCGGGGTTACTTCACGTGGCTGACCAACAAGCTTTCCCTCTTCTTCTCCCCGACGATCTGCCTTGCCCTTCCCCTCGAACTTGATTCTCCTCTCATGACAGCTTTACCTTTGTGACGAAATTACAAGAAAAAAAGTGTCTGATTCCTATGGTGACGATTGAGACGCAGCGCGACAAATTCTTCTGCCCTAATGAATCCTCTTGCAGGCCATTGGAGGAGGGGCATCAGAGCAGAAAACGGGAGAAAGTAACAACGACAACCTCAAAACGCCTGTCCGTCATGATGATGAATCATGGAAAGGGACAAAAAGGAGTTACTCACAGCCCGTGTCCTTCGATCGTCTCTCTGCCTGCGCTCGACGCCAAAGTTCAGCGATAAGAAACACCGCCTGGGATCTCGCTCACATGGCGTGCCTGGGTACATGGACAGTGCTTGATCCAAAATAGAAACATTCTCTTTTAGTAGACCACTGACTTCATGGGAGAGTGAGAGAGGAGGTCGACTCTGAGTCAACGCAAGTGGCGAGTCGGGTCCCTTGCTATTTATTTATTCTCTCATCCTCCATCGTGCGGCGGGAGTGCACCCTCTCCCAAACCTATCCCTGTCTCTTTCATTCAAGACAATGATCAAGGATGACTCCTCATTTGTGATCCAATGTGACTCTGGAAGACGTCCAAGAGGATAGACTAAAGGGTCATGGCAAGAGAGCGCGAGAGCGAGAGCGAGATAACTCCCAAATCGAACTGATGGTATGAGACAATGGCTACGCTCTCTTTGTCATCCATGTTGATTACCTCGATTCGGTAGACCTTTTTCACCACACCTGCTCACTCAAACAAAAACAACGCGTTCAAACACGAAGAGCACGGTGTTCACCCGAGACATGGTCTTACCTGAAGGGACGCCAATCCTTTTCGAGCACCATGCCCCGGGCAGAGCGAATCGACACAACCGAGACCGCTCCAGACAAACGCGCACAGCCACGATCGATCCCTTTGCCTTGAACAACAAATCAAAGCGTTCCAACCCGTAGATACCGCAAAGTCCAAGACTCAAAGGCGACGCGGACTTGTTTTCCATAGTCTTGGCCTTGTGCAACCATGAGTAATTAGAAGCAAAAGCAAAAGTAAAAAGCCCTCATCGTGCATGCTCAGTTAGCTCATGACAACATGCCCGGGTCACTTTCAGGGGTGCCTTGAAGGCTCGGAAAAATGGCCAGTGGGAGAGAGAACAAAGCGAAAGAAAGCTAACGGCGCTTCACCAGAGTCGGGTTCGATTCCCTTTCTCCTTTCCTCCAGGTTCCCAAGTGCTCTTTAAAAAAGCCTCCCGGGAGTAGATCAAAAATCGATGGGTTCCGAAGCGGTTGCGACCATAAAACTGGGCAAAGTGGGGTAAACCAAAATGGATATGGGCAGTGTGGGGTGACAAAGTGAATAGGCACAAAATAAATATAAAAAAAAACAAGAGCCGAAGCCAGAAAAGGGTTCCGTCATGCAATGCTTGATGGGCAGGAGAAACAGGTTGCACACGAAGTTTCCTGCGGGCAACACACTTTGTCCAGGTGGATCAAATGAATAACAGGACTGAATGAGGGAAGCGGGCGGGTCCAAGGCTCTTTTCTTCCAAGTGCCGAGTCTGCATGGAAAAAAGTAAGTGCTTCCCGCTTCCCGAATCTGCACTCAATTCCGTCTTGTTCTTCTCGACGGATTTGAAGACAAAAGAAGTTTGTTGGATGGGGCGGAAAGACATTTAGCGCAAGGGCCTCTTTGTTTCCTCAACACCCCTTATTCTTCCTCTCAGCGTTCTTGTTTCCGCTTTCGTTGTTGTGGTCCCCGCTTTTTTTTCACAGCCCTCCCGAGTCGAAGACAAGCACAAAAAAAAAGGTTGGGCAACCAAAAGAAAATTCAGCATTGGAGAGCCCTGCGTCTGCCCTAGGCCTGGGCTCGGTCGGTGACTTCCATTCTGAGCCTTGAGCATGGTGTTGCCGCGCATTCCCTTGACGCGGTCCTCCCCTGCTTACTCAATTTACTCAATTGAGCTTACTGCGATGGTCAAAGTCCTGCAGCTTGTTGGATACCTTCGGGCTACATTGTACCGTACTCGAAGGAAGAGGAAAATGTAAAAAAGGTCGTGCCTTTGAACCACATTCAAGAGGGAAGACGTTAATTGGAATTAGTCATGGAATGAAAACAGGAAAAAGAACATTCGTGGTAGAAAAGATCATTTGGCCAGTACCATTGATCAAGCATTGCGGGCACAGACATAAAAAACATCAAGTGACGGGCCTTGGATGAAAAGCTGCAGGTACTGACTGCCACGAGACAACAACAAAAACAACAATCTTCGTCATCACAACCACAACCACAGCAATCAAAGTAAGGCACTGTCTTAAGTGCGTGTCCCTGCATTCAAGAATGCACGCAACGAAAACAACTGTTGTACGGCTGACTCCAGGCAGTTTCTCAGGCCCACGCACAGAAGACAGCAATCTGAAAGAGGCGTCGGGGAGAGGTGTAAGAAGAGAACGAAAAGGCAAGGAAAGTGCCGCCAATTCTTTTCCTGTTACCTTTGTTGTGTTGTCGCTGTTGTTGTTGTTGTTGTTGTTGTTGTTGTTGTTGTTGTTGTTGTTGTGGCTGTATCCGGACTTGGGGTTGAAGCTGTGCTATGTTGTTTGTTCTGTCTGTCCCCACGCGATCTGAGTGCGGCTGGTGTCGTTATACGAGCCAGGCAGTCCGGACGCAGTCGCCGTCTTTATTCTATCAATGTTAGCGAGTTCACAGACGTGCTTGCTATTTACAACCAAATGTCTCTTTGCGGATGGGGCAGTTGGGCTGTTTGTGTACTGCGTGCAACGCTTTGTTTTGTTGGACGTAAATTTTCAGTTAATGCATTTAGGAAACCATCGAGTCTTGATGAAGAGCTTTCATGAGGGAGACCTCTCTGGAAAACAGGGAGGGGACTGGGCCTTGTCGCGTCTCACACGCGAGCACACTTTGGGTGAGAAGGTAAGAATGCTATGTCTTCCTGCATGGCGCTGGTCGCCGCATGAGATAAAACGTTGGCACAGATACTCACTCCCCCGCGACCGACGCGTGTGATCGGGGATGCAAATCACTCAAAAAAACCCCGATGGTCCCTGTGGTCGAATGGCGCGTTCTCTCCCACGCGAGGATCGTGGCAGGGCCGACTGCTGCTGCAGCCGCTCTCTCTTGGGGCCCATCCTTGTCAACACGTCCAATCGGGGGGTAAGAGCCTTCTTTCCTGCACTCGGGGCTGCACTAAGAGTCCTCTGTCCAAGGACACAGATTCGGTGCTCTCATCCCGCAATAAGCTTTGCTCTCATTGCTTCTTCTTTCCTCCTTCCTCGCTCTATCCCTCACAGTCTTGGCTCTCAGTTCACTCTCATCCGCTGGCTATCCCGAGATGCTCACGGACGTCGCTCACTCTCTGGACCATTTGCCACATCTGCATGATACGCTTTTCTCCACTCTTTAGCGAAAAATAATGGTCAACCCCCCATTTGTCTTTCCCCCCCCCCTACCCCGGTCCATTCTCCAAAAAGTTGTCACACGGCCCGTGTTTTTTATCTTTGCTTTGCCAACAAAGCACGACACGCCGCGTCTTCATTTCAGATCCACAAAATGAATCGAAAGCCATAGAATAAAGAAAAAGATCCGAACAGATCTGGCCATGCCATTTGTGTTGTTGTGGAGGATTTTAACACATCCCACGCTCAATAGGGGGCTATCTCATAATAAGAAAGACGCAGGGAAAGGGAGGATGACACTCTTGATCCATACGTGACTTTTGAAGGGCAATCCGCAAGTGACTACAGCCAAGAGATATTAATGCCACGCGGCGCAGAATCCAGGGTCTTTGCACAAATGCATCCCCGTTCTGTCCTCCTTGACTGTTGTTATTGTTGTCGTGTTGTTGTTATTGTTGGTGTTGTTGTTGCTTTTTGTTGATGTTTACTTTCCTCTCCATTGTTGTTCTTTCAGGGCCATGCAGGACTGGAGTATAAGAGGGCGAAAAGGGGAGAGGCAGAGAGAAGATGATAGGAGGACCGATGTTCTGCTCTCCACGCAATTGTAACAAAGCAGTTCAAGAGAGGAGTCTGGGAGACAAAGGAGAGGGGAGAGATGAGGCACGTCTATTTTTCCACGGTTGATCGATCGATAGAGAGCAGCAGAGATTCAGAAGCGGGGGTGTGCAAGGTGGCAATGATGAGATGTGCAGACAATCGGACAGACAGCCAGATAAACCGACCGACCGACCGACAAATGGACTGTCGGCCGGACAGAGTCTGTCTGTCCGTCCACTGTTGGAGGGAGGGGGCAAGAGGGGAAGAGCCAGCCAGCCAAGGCGGAGCAAAAAGAAAGAAAGAAAAAAAGATTTCTTGTGTTCCCATTGTGCCCTCGCTCTACCCTCAATACCCCAACTCTCTTTACTCTCTCGCCTGGCGAGGTGTATTCATTCAGCGATTCGATTCAATTGCACCCGCAGGCGAATGAATAGCGGCCTCCATCTTTGCTCCATCCATCAGGGCAGGACGAGAGGAGAGAGGACAGGGCACGGCAAGGCCAGCCAGCCCAATCGAGGCCGTGGTTGGTTGTGCACCCACTCAAATCACGCGCGCACAACTCTCTTTTTTTTTTTTTTTCTTTCTTTCTCTTTAGTCCTTTTCCTTGCTTGCTTGCAGTCCTCCCATTCATTCATTCACTTCTGCGTTTGCCTTCAGTCTTTCTTTTTGCTTTCCCTGTCCTTTGCTCTCTCTCTTTGTCCTCTCCTCTCTTCATACAACTTCCTCCTACTCCCTCTTCTTTTCTTTTCGTCTCTTTCTTTCCTCCTTCTTCCCCCTCTTCCCCCCTCTTTTCCCCCCTTCTCGCTTCCTCTTGCCGTCATCCTACTCCTTCATCTTCACTCCTCCACTTTTATTCCTCTGTCTATCTACTTCTCTCGTCACCTCCATCTCTTTTTCTTTCTTTCTTTCCTCTCTCCCTCCCTCTCTCTCTCTCTTCCTCTCTTCCTCTCTCTTCCTCTCTCTATCTCTCTATCTCTCTCTCTCTCTCTCTCCATCTATATCTCTCTCTTTATCTTTATCTTTCCTCTCCTCTCTCTCTCTCTCCCTCTCTCCCTCTCTCCACACACACCCCTTCCGCATCCCCACACTTGCTTCCGTCGATCCCTGTCCTCGTACAGTATTTCATCTCCTGCTCTCTTCCTCTCCGCTTTCCTCAGCCAATCTCTTCCCCCCACCAAAAACTCTGTGACAGAAACGACAACAACAACAGCAGACAGAACAGCGACACCACCACAACAACACGACAACGCGCTGACACCTTGATTCCTCCAGGTACCGTTTGTTTTTTATTCTATTTTCCCGCCCTTCTCTCGACCGACTTGCATTTCCCTCTTTATTTTCCCTCCTGCTCCCTCCTTCCCTCCCCTTGTCCCTCCAGTCTACCTCGAGAACTCTGGTCCCTTCCCTCCTCTCCCATCGCTCATCCCTCTCTTCTTCCCTTTCCCTTTGTTGCTGGACTCTTTTCTCCCTTCTTCATTTTCTGTCCTGCCACTCTCTCCCTTAATCGATAACACTCATTGCAAGACGTGGAAGCAGAAGCAGTTCTGGTAGTGTTCAACAGCGTATCTTCCATCTGAACCCTCGGCACACCTCTTTTATTGCGCGGATTCTGTGCACCCCAGTTCGCTTCAATAGAAGACAGCGACTTTACACGGCGCTGCTGTATTTTGGATCGACGCCAATCCAACGACATTCTCAGCAACATCCTCCACGACAACAACAGTAGCAACGACGGCAGCTAAACAACAACAACAACAACAATAACAACATCATCAACAGCTGTAACAATAACAATAAGCATTGACAAGAAACGCGTCCGCCTGCTTACAGTGCATCAGTACATCAATATTCCACGCCCACCTTTCTCTCGTGCTTTTTCCTTGGTGCTTTTCTTTTGTTTTCTTGGTTCGTTCTTGCTCCCCCGCCCCTTGCTCCCATTCCCCCCTTGCCAAAACGAATCCAACTCAAAGCAGACAAGCACAACGCTCCCAACCTTATCCATCTTCTTCCCTCCCGTCCCTCGCTCTGCTCGACCGGTCTTTTTTTTTTTTTTTACACTGTCTTGTTCGTTGTGCACCCTATTTCCAACCCCCTTTTTCTCCCTTTTTCCTGCACTGTATTCAATCTCTTCCCTCGTCTTCAGGTCCCATACCTTCCCTTTTCTCATTCTTGTCAAGTCAACCCCTGCTAACAATTGATCTTTCTCTCTTGTTCTTCCTTCCAGCCCTACCAGGACAGCCTCGGTTGCTATCAAAAAACACAAACAAAATCTTTCCGTATACCCATCCTTTGCAAGTTCAAGGGAGCAGACAACAGTATCAATCCATATCCATGACAAAGCTCGAGCAGAACCCAATGTCTTCCTCGAAAGGCATGCAGTGGGCCCCGCCCATCAACGACCTCTCTCTTGGCCCTCTCAGCTATCCTACATATTCTCAAAACTACCCCGGTGCACCACCAGCGCAAGCTCGACACAACCCCTCGAACTCGCATCCACCCCCGTCTTCTGCAGGAACAAACGCGTCAGGTTCCAGCTCAGGTAAGGCAGTGTTCTGTGCAACCCCTTTCCCTCCTTGGCTGAGGTGCCTCCGTTTCATCCATTGTGGTTGAACAGTGCTGTAGTGAGCCAGATGCAGTGGCCTCGACCAAATGGGCTTCTTTTGGAACAAGTTGCTGACACGTTTTTATTCGTCTTACAATTTCACCGCATTGCCTTGCAGGACCCTCAATCATGAAATCACCAGTAGAACGAGGCCCTGAAGGCGAGCCCAAAGCCCCAAAGAAGAAGCCTGGTGCCAGCAGCAAAAAGCCCGAAGTCCCTCCTGGTTTGGAGCACTTCCATTCAAAGTATCCAAAGCCAACACACTCGTACTCGCTTTTGATTACGACAGCGATTCTAGAGAGTGCACAGAACCAGATGACACTGAATGAGATTTACGAGTGGGTAATGGATCGCTATCCATGGTATCGCACTGCCATCAATGGCTGGAAGGTAAGATTGCAGCTGGAGCACAATGCATGGGCGGGCTAAAGGCAGGAAGAACAGGCTCTGCCACTTTGAACATGGTCCAGAAGAGGCGCCAAGTATTCTTTCCCTCCAGCCGGAACCTAATTCCGAATCTGTTGTCTGTGATGCTCTAGAACTCGATTCGTCACAACCTTTCTTTGAATAAGGCTTTCATGCGCGTGCCGCGCCCACCGAGCGAGCCCGGAAAAGGTTCTTATTGGAAACTGGACCCCAATCACCAGACACCGCTCGACCAACACAATGGTGCCGGTGCATCCAGTGGAGGCTCCCGAAGCAACAGGAATTCACGACGCAGCAGCGCAGGTCAGAGAAGCTCCTCTGGAAAGGGCGGGAGCAGACGTGCCACCAGCGATCCTACTCCTCATCAACTCCCACCCGGATCAGCCCCTGAGATACCTCTGACACCCGTACCCATGCTCCCAAAGAGACCTGGCCAGGAAAGCGACCCATATGTGTTCAAGGTGGATACGCCACCAGTACCGTCCATTGTGCCTGCAATGCCCCCGTCTTCGGCTAGCAGGCGACACTCCCACCTTCTCAGCCACGACCATAGTTACTCTTCACCCCAAGAACAATTGCAACATATTGCACAGCAACAGCAGCAAGAACAACAGCAACAACAGCCAGGAGGTCCGTACGGCTCACATATGGCCCCTTCGTTTGGTCTCTCTGGATTGAATCCCCAGCATCATCATCAGGGTGCACTTTTCTCGCCTACCTCCCCAACAGGATCCGGAGTCAATGGCGAGTATGGATCACCGAATTCATTCTATACCACAAACAATGGCGCCTCCTCGCACGGCCTCTCGAACGCATCTGTCATGGACCCCAGCTCGGATTCAAACTCTTTCCCGAGATTCTCGAGTGCCGGACTGTATTTCGCAAACGGAAACTCTTCTTCTGGCCCCCTTCCATCTGCTAGCCGCCCCCTGTCAATGCCTGCGAGCTCACCGTACGGAGGTGGCAACAACAATCATTATGATTACAGTCACACAGGTCAACATGGCAACAGTAACACCCATCCATATGGTCACATGAACCAAGGC
Organism: Entomortierella parvispora; assembly: GCA_963573315.1. NCBI lineage: Eukaryota > Fungi > Mortierellomycota > Mortierellomycetes > Mortierellales > Mortierellaceae > Entomortierella > Entomortierella parvispora. The sequence continues at coordinate 1,022,701 of OY752145.1, forward strand.
GGCAACTCTGGTGCACAATTCTACACTGGTTCAGTCAACTACGGATTCCCAACCTCAAATCGAGGAGGTGCCAATGGCGGACCTAATCCTCAAGGGTATGGCTCACAGTCGTATCGCAGCGCGCACGACTATAGCAATACCGGATCTTCTGACTATAGCAATGGAGGTCATTCTCGACCCTCCTCAATGATGAACTTATCCTCCCCTACGGGCTCTTCCTTTGTGAGTCCAACCTCTTCCTCGTCCTCCAACTCGTACCCTATGTCGCAGTCGTTTGGTCAGGGACCTTCTGGAATGCTGTCCCCAATCTCTCCTGGAAGCCACGGTGGACCAAACTCTGCGCTCTCACTGCCAACGTCTTCGCCGTCCTCATCTTCAAACATGAGACAGCAGCCAAACTCGATTGTCATCCCTCAGGACTCGAAGAACGCACCCAACTCTGCCGGCGGAGGAAACTCTGGAGGCAACAGAAACCACTCTGGATGGTGAAAAATAATGACAGCAATTGTTCTCCAATGGTTACGTTGTCCAGTTCAGTCCAGGGAAGGAATTTGTTTTTTTCTTTCCTTGTTTCCTCCCTCTTTTCATTGTATCTGCCCTAGCTCCTATCCTCGCATTCTTGCATCGTCTTTTTTATATCCAGTCCTTTTGCTGTCAGGAACACGGTCTCCCGGAATCCTCAACATACCAAAAAGAAGACAAAAAGTTGCTTCCGGAACTCTACCCAACGTCTGTCGTGCTTTATCATCATGCCAACAAAAAAAAAAAAAAAAAAAACCAAAAACGAAGAAAGCCTCAAAAAATACTTCATTTCTCTTCCCTTGTACCCCAACTTTCTCCCTTCCCCTCCTTGTAGTTTATGTTTTTCATTCCTTTTTTCAAACCCTCACTTCCCTACCTCCTCTTTTTTTCTTTCTCTTCCCTCTGACGTCTCTCTCTCTCTTTCTCTAATAACATGTTTTGCGTTTTTTCGACTATCGAAAAAAATGTTGTGTGAAGCGCGTAGTACACGTGACATGGTAAAAGCAGTCCTGTGTGTGTGTTTTTTTTTTTTTTTTTTTTTTTTTTTTGGAGATGCCAGTGGACCTGCATTTGTAACAACTAGCCCATTGCTTCAGCCTCATCCATCCTCCGGAGAACTACAGAGCACCAAGCGGAAACACATAGACTCGGCCACATTACTCTTCTCCTTCATACATTTGTCCATAATGCCAAAGGTCGTTTCCAAAAAGTTCAACCAGAGGACCGAGCGTCCTAACAAAGACAAGAAGGATGGCGACAACAACAAGACCGCAGCCTCCGCTTCCGCAGCGTCAGCAGCCAGCCGTGCCTTTGGCCCTTTGTTTAACAAGGATCTTGGCCAGCATATCTTGAAGAACCCCCTTGTCGCCCAGGGTATCGTCGACAAGGTAAACAGGAGTGCGGCTCTTTCTCAATTGTCATGGAATATCCTGGAATATCTTGAGAAACCAAGGAAACTAACCATTGCGGACCAATCACCCATTGTTCTTTTTTTTGATATTATTGTCTTGTTTCTTCTTCTTTGACTAGGCCTACTTGCGCCCTACTGACACTGTTCTGGAAATTGGACCTGGTACAGGAAACTTGACTGTCAAGATTTTGGAAAAGTGCAAAAAGGTTGTTGCTGTGGAGATGGATCCTCGTCTCGCCGCCGAACTGACCAAGCGTGTGCACGGAACGTAAGGAGAATTCGAAAAAAAAAGATACAGAAAGGGTTGACAGCGTTGGCAGGAAAACTTACCATGTTTGTCCCATTGACTTTTTTTTTTAAAATCTATAGTCCTGATCAGAGACGTTTGGAGATCATGATTGGAGACTTTATGAAGACCACCCTCCCATACTTTGATGTCTGCATCAGTAACACCCCATACCAGGTAAAGCAGGAAGACAGGAAGACAGGACGTGGTTGAATATTTCTAGTTCAAAGACAAGGATCTCCAGGATTCAATTGCACCTTTGACGCTGACTCGGTGTGTTGCCATTTCTTTTTCTTTTCTCACTGGTTTTCAGATTTCTTCGGTTCTCGTGTTCAAGTTGTTGGAGCATCGTCCCCTTTTCCGCACATCTGTTCTCATGTTCCAGCGTGAGTTCGCTCTGCGTTTGGTGGCCAAGCCCGGTGATAGCTTGTACTGTCGCTTGAGTGTGAATGTGCAGTTGTATGCCAAGGTGGAACATATCATGAAGGTTGGCAAGAACAACTTCCGTCCCCCACCCCAGGTCGAGTCCAGTGTCGTTCGCATGGAACCCCGTAACCCCCCTCCTCCAGTGGATTTCAAGGAGTGGGATGGACTGATGCGCGTCTTGTTTGTTCGCAAGAACAAGACCTTGTCAGCCAGTTTCAAGACCGACAGCGTGATGGAGATGTTGGAGAACAACTACAAGACCTACTGCGCAACACACGACAGGATGATTGAGGATCCTTTGGATATGAAGGCCAAGGTCCAAGGTGTGCTGCAAAAGACTGAGTTTGCGGAGCATCGTGCAGCCAAGATGGACCAGGATGACTACCTCAAGCTGCTGGCGGCTTTCAACGAGGAGGGCATTCATTTCTGCTAAGAAAAAGAAAAGAAAAGGAAAGGGAAAGAGATCAATCTCTCTATCCCTATCGAATGCATCTTATATATCCAAACGCCAGTTACTACTCCTCCCTTTTGCTTTCTTCACCCATATCATGTTACCCCACCCTCCTCATCATTCAATGCTTATTTTGTTCAATTTTCATAATAAATTCTCCTTCCTGGACCTGAAAAGAAGAGACAGTCACATTTGTAAACACTTTTTTTTTCTTTTTTTTTTGAATGCTCATGAACACATTCATCTCTAGTTTTCAAAGCCCCACCTCGACATCTCCATCACCCCATTGTTTGAATCCATTCACCCCAATAACAACAAGCAACATCGAGCGCTACTAGAAACTCTCCTACCTCCGCTTCTTACTTCATATTTCTCTCTCCAGGCTCATTCATTTGAGAACAAAGACAATAATGAGCCCTTCCAAAACAGCAGCAGATGCTGCCTCCGAGGCTTTGCATCAGGATCAGGTCGCCTTCACAAAGCACCTCAGGGAACTCTCGACTATGGTCAAGGAAATTGAAACCAAGTTGAAGCCCACCATCTCAAAGTAATATATTGTCACTAAACAATAGAAGAATGACACAAAGGTGGTCGCGTACTGGAGGGGGAAAAAAAAAAGAAAGACCCAAGAATACTTTTACCAACAACCTCCCTCCTCCTCCTCTTTCTCTGCCCACTTGCTTCTTCTTCCAATCGTTCTCCCTTCTAGGATTGGGACCAAAGAGATTGATACATCCAAGGGACTCTCATTCCTGGAAGTGAAATACCATATCCTGTTGGAATACATCACCAACTTGTCCTTGCTCATGTACAGGAAATTGAACGGCGAGTCGATCCAGGATCACGGAGCAGTCTTGGCCTTGATTGAGCAGCGAACCATTCTGGAAAAGATGAAGCCAGTCGAACAAAAGTTGAAGTACCAGATCGACAAGCTGGTCCGTGCTGCCGTCGTTGGTCAGCAAGAAGGAGAGGCACAGATGAACGCTGAAGGTACGCTGAATGCCGTAACCAGGATTTGGAAAGCCCATCCCAAGACCAAAAAAAAAAGAGGAAGGAAAAACTACAAGAAGGAAGCCGTCCCTGCCTCTAACATATGCATGCACCACTTTTTTTTTTTTTTTTTTTTCAATCGATATTAGGCGCTGACCCATTGGCATTCAAGCCCAACCCCAAGAACTTGGTCACGGACAACTCTGCCAACAATGAGGAGGATGAGGGACAAGATGAGGATAGAGATGGAGGAGATACCAAGACTGGATTGTACAGGGCTCCCAAGATGGCACCTGTTCATTTCGAGGAGGACTCTAGTGCAGCAGCCAAGAGACTGAAGTACCAGGCCCGTTTGCAGGCCCGTGCTGCAAAGTCTCGCGTCATGAAGGATTTGGTGTCTGAATTCGATGACCGTCCCGAGGAGATGTCATTGACGAACGATGGAGTGCATTTCGGCATGGGCATGGATGATAAGCAGCGTGAGCGTGAAGAATATGAAGAGACCAACTTTACGAGAACCATGTTGTCCAAGAAGGAGATCAACCGGTTGCGGAAGGGAACTCTTCCTCACTTTGAGAATGAGTTTGAGGTAAGATTCTTTATTTCTTTTATTATGTTTTTCTGCAAAAAAGAAGACCAGGAACGGTTGCTGTTGTTTGATTTTTAGAATCTAATCACTCTCTTCAAAACCTTTTTTTTTTTTTTTTTTAGAACTTGAACGACTTTTCTCAAATTGCTCCTTTGCAAGACGATCTCGAGTCGAGCGAACAACGTCGCAGGAATGTGTTGGCGCGCCGTAACGAGCGCAGGCAGGCAGCCCAGGCGCGCGACAGTGATGATGACGAGGATGAGGGCTCACACAGGAACCGTAACAAGAGATCTCATGATGGCGGCGAACTCTTTGATGGACTCATGTCGGATCCTTCAAAGAGAAGCAAGAAGGGACGGACAGAATTTGACCGGAGTAAACGTAACATTGGTCGTAAGGGCAAGGGACGCAAATAGAGTGATCGAAAACAGAGAACAAAATATCTCTCGATCCTTTACTTCTTGCTTCTGGTTGTCATTTCATTACCCCACTTACTCTCATTTCATTTTACACCCTGCATCATTAAAAAAACACGAACAACAAAAAGAAAGCTACTATATCTCTGGTTTATTTATTGAGATCCATGCACGGGAGAACGAAAAAAGCAAATGATATGTATATGTATTGGACCGTGGTGGCCTGAATGCTTTGTGCGAGTCGTTGGTTGCAATCGATGTAAAACTTCACAACAAAAAAAAAAAAAAAAAAAAAAGAGAGGACAAGAGAAAAAATCATACAAACTACGACTACTGTCGTTTATATTTGTCCTCCATTTGCAGTCTTTGCGCCGGATCGATGCTGTTCCGGATACCAATCAAGACCTTGGAGAAGGCCTCAGTGGCGCCAATCATTGGTTTCAGGACTGCCACGGGGACAGCTCGAATCACAGCTCGAACGGATCCCTGGGTTCCTGTCTGCTCATACACCTCCATGGGAACCGCAAAGATGGTGTGGGCTGCCGTACCAATATTCTTGCTCAGACTCTTGTACGCCAATTCCATGCCCTCATTCAGATCTGCAGGTTGGTTCGCGTACTTGCTCACCCTATTTTGTTGTGATGCACCACCAGCTGCGGATGGTCCCGCTGATGATGAAGAAGAGGAGCCATGTTGTTGCTGTTGAAGTCGCTGTTGCAGTTGTTGCTGATGGAGATGTTGAAGGAGCGTGTCTTCATCATCAATTGATTCCTGCATATAGGCCTCGGAATCCGAGACCATTGTCGCCACCATTCTCTTGCCGTTGCCATGGTCGCCGCCGACATCGAGCAAGTATCCACCGTTTCCATCCTGTCTCGTCTTGGAGCCAGAGCCAGAGCCACCAACATTGCCACTACCACCAGCCTTGTTTCCGGATCCAAAAATTTCGTCCGCATGTTCCAACAGGACCTGGGTGCCTACTGCAAGTTTGGTGCCAATTTTGAGAGCCTCCAAGGTAGTAGCTCGCGTGAAAGCTTGGCCACCCTTTTGGAGTCCACGGATGATATGTCCGTCTCGCTTGTACTGCTCAATAGGCAAGAGTACCAAATCGGCAATTCCAGATCCCAAGTTGACCAAGGATCGGATCGGTGTCAGACCCGAAACCATATGGGGTACTTGCGTCGATCGGATGTGAGGTAGCCATGCCCCAATAAGGTCCTGACCCAACTTTGTACATCCATTGATGCCATGGAGTCGAACCTCTTGCAGCGTCATCTCGGCTGCATCCAAGTGGAAGAAATTCATCAGCTCCACAAAATTGCCTCCAGAAAGTCCAGTATAGTCCACATGCTTTGGCTTGTAGTCCATCTTGATGGCAATTTCTCCAAGTTTGACGGATTCTAAAAAGAAAAACACTGTAAATACTCTTGACTTCCCAAGATAAATCAAAACGGCTCGTCTGTATCCCTCTCAGTCCCCAATAGTCACTTACGGAAGTACAGCTCGTTAGGCTTCTTCTTTTCAGGGTTGTCCACAGTAGTGGCCATGCCTTCTGGAGGATATTCGTCTGTGAGAGAACCACTCGCACTATCACCGCTCGCAGTTCCCTGCACAAAGAACCTGATCAAGAAAATGAGCGCGTCCTGATCAATGTAGAGCCGGAGCGGCAGAATCCGGACCTTGAGTCGGTACTCAACCGTAGAGGCACTTACAACAGGACGAACACCATCCAGATCAATACGAATCATATTCGATTGGGTCAACCTCGGGGTTGCAGTGTTAGAGTCTGTTCTTTGATGGGACAAGAACTTGTGCCATAGCGAACTCTTGACGTTATCGATGATCTCGAACTGTTTGACTCGCACAGACAGATGGGAGGCTGTCTCAACCCCAGAGACATGATCCTCAAAGTCGACTCGGATCTTGTCTGCATTGAACTCGAGCATAGCCGTCTTTGATCGCTCAAACTTCTTTTTCCGCTTCTGGCTCGCCGGATTAGTGTCTTGGTGCCTGTTGCCTCCTTGATGATGCGGAGGCTGATGGCGTTTACTTCCGGAGACAGAAGATGTCGAGGAAGGACGACCCCCACCCATGCCGCTGACTTGGCTCATGGCGTCATTTTGATAGTCACTGGTTGAGTCCGCTTCAGAAGACGAAGGCGAGATATCTCTTCGGTTCTGGCGATCCATGCTGGGCTGCATTCCAGACAGACGTTCAAAAATACTGGCCTCCAGATTCGATTGAGCGCAGTCCATGGTCTGATGGATGATGTCATTAGGATCGTAGAGTCGGTTGGCCAGCTGTCGAGCCTGTCGCTTACGCTCCGCCTCATCCAGTCTTGAGATCTCCCAATCCAATCCATCATAGAGTCGCCATGATACTGTGAAGTCTCGTACACGAAGTCGCATTTTGGCAAGGGAACTACAAAGGTTATGAAATAAAGTTAGTATAGTCTCTCTAGAGCAACCCATGTCGGCACCCCTGTGGACCGAATGATCCATTTCTTACCCTTCATCTTTGGCGCGTTCTTCCTCTGTGAGCACCGGGATTGCAAAGTGATTTTCGATGATTGCAAATTCGGCCGCTGGGTCCAGGGTTCTGACGATATCTTCCATATAACCCGTAGTGTATCTCCTGACGTGCGTCCGCTCCTCCCGTCTTCCTCCCTCTAGGGATTTGCGACGACTCTGTCCTTGGTCCATCGATTGCGAAATCCCTTGATTTTTCATAGGGTGAGAATCCAGGCCCGTATCGGCTACTGGGACAGAAGGGGCTTTGCCTTTGCCTTTGACACTTTGACCATATTTCGACGAGCTACCTTTGGAGTCTGTCCCTTTTCTCTCGGCGCGACGAGATCCAACAAGGAGATCAGCATAAACTTCGTGGAATCCATCAATGTCAGGGGTATCTTTGACTTGGGCTTTGAAAAGATCCTGATCTGAATCTTCTTGCTCGACAGAGTAGAATCCTTCGACAATGTCCAAGGCGCCAGCAGCTGAAGCATCTTTATCGACTTTGGGTTTTCGGAATGCATCCTCATCCAGACTCGCCACTATCATCAAAGTAAAGACAAGGCTGTCAGTCTAAAATTGTCCTTTCACAACCCCCCCTCCCTTTCAGGAAAAAAAAACAGCTTCGTTGCTGCAAGAAATCTTACCCAGAACATCTTGGTATATAACATTGGACTTCGCTCTGTTGGCAGCCCTCTCAGCTTCCGCCATTCTTTCCAAAATCTTTTTCTTTTCCAGAGGCATGTCCCCATTGTCGCCCAGATACGCTGCAAACTTGGACAGGGTCTCAAACGAGTCAGAGCAAGTCTCCAGGTAAAAGATTTGATTGGTAATGGTCAAATCGTAAAGAGGAAGCTGTCCGTTCCTACTCTTGATCGACTTGAGTTCAAAGAAGGGACATTGACCTATCATGGCAAATCCCAACGACTTCCAGAACTGTTTCGAATCTATCCCTGGCCCTGGGGTTCCAAGACTTGGATGCTGTGGGTTCAACATGCTCTGTGTGTGGTCAATCAGGAAAAGGTTCATATTGTAGATCTGAACTTTGGACTTCAGAGTCGGAGACTCGGGTATCAGAGTCGCATAGACCTAGGATGGTTACAGAGAAACCCTGATTTGTTCAGTACAAATGAAAGGTGAACACGGCGATGACAAGGATTGGATCCGTAACATTGGGGAAAACAGTACCTTCATCTTCTCAAACGACAGGACAAATCGGGATGGGATGTGAAGCGGTTTGTAGTCCATGCCACATTCCGAGAGACTCACACTAACACGAGTGCATTGGTGAGGTGGGTTCAGGTACACGATGCCTACAGGCTCTGCAAAGAAATCCTGGACATCGTCAACAGCCGTTTGCTCGATTGAAAATTTCCACGAGATGCCGGTAAAAGCAAGATTTGTGTCGTTCTCTTTGAACTTCAGAACTGGATCAAAGGAGAGGAGACTTGTCATATGGAACATTGGTCTGGGAGACTTGACCTGCCAGAAACAGAAGGATACTTGTTAGCATTTTTTTTCCCACTTACACCTCATCCAATTACGTTTGTCAAACCATTCACTTACTTTAACAGACTTGGGTATAGTTCTGGTCAGAAGCAGGGCCTTGGGTTTCTGAGCAGTGATCTCCCAAAACTCGAGATCCTCGGTATCGACGCTCAAATAGGTATCCAGCTAAATGGGACATGAGGGTCGTGAGTAATGATTGTATGTATCGATATAAGCCTGCACGCCTCTAGTTACAAAATCAAGCTTACCCCGCCTTTGTACTTGACAGCCGTGAAGATCCTTGCTTCTCCTGCAGTGATCTGATATGACTTTACAATTGGGATTGGGTCCAGGACTGTAGGTCCAGTGGGGTAGTCCAATATGACGTCCACTATGGGTCACAGGAATCAGAAAAAGGAGCGGATGTGTTTAGTCGAAGATTTTGTATAATACATATGTCTCCGTCAAGTTGAACGTTACCTGTCTGGGCATAAACCAAAACGGATGCCATTGTTGGTTTGACAATTTTTGAATACGGTTGATAGTCGCGCGATGATTGGTTTCGAGGAATACCAGAGACTCCCTCCGCTTGGTACCTAAGCTCTTCCCCATAGGCAGTGGATTGATCGGTACCATGTTCACTTTGATCATCTCTAAATCCGCCATCAAGACTGCTCGGTCGTGCAGCGTCTTTGCTCTCTGATGGACTAAACTTGGAGTTTAAGAAAGTGTCATTGGAGCCTGTATCGACAAAGATAGGCGATGGAGGCGGAGAGGGCATCTGTGAAGCCAACTGCTCGGAGAACAGAGTCAACCAAGTACTCAAATCGTTCACTCTCAGCTGAAATATGTCCAAGACTCGTTTCTCCAAATGCACAGCAACCTGAGGAAAGTGAGTATTAATTACAAGAAGCTGTCCGACGGAGAAAAGAACGAAAGGTTAGTAAAGAACTACGCGTTGCTCTTTCACCCTGAAAGGCACAGATTGGGTTGGGTTCAAAATCATTACCGAGGTCTCTAGCGTCTGCTGTTTGAACAGCAGAAGCTCTTCTTCCTCATCTACAGAATCATGGACGTTTTCCTCTCCTTCCAGAATTGCGAACGCTTGTACGACTGGGACCCGAGGAAATCCTGAAGCTCTAGGTCGCTCGTAATGTAGTGGCAAAGAACTTGGAAGGCGAGCTGTGATCTCTATATTCGGCGTGATGGAGCTGTATCCAGAAAGAGAGGAGGTTTGGTGACTGGGCAGGGCGGCAATGCTCAGTATGGCTTTGGACGTGGTTTCTAAGAGACGTTGGATAACAATAAATGAGAATGAGTTGTCACTACCCCAATTATATGACTGGTTTCCACAGTCTTCTAATGCTGTACTTACCATGAGCAGGGATCACAAATGCTGACACGCTCGAAAAGTCGATTTTGATCTTCCAGGCGTGGTCCTCGGTTCCTTTCCCTGCCTTCGTCTCCAGCGTTTCAGGGCTATCGGAGACACCCCTGGCAGAGTCTGTGGCCTGTGTTATGATAAGCTTTGAAATATTGACGGCTAGGACATCATAGATAGACCTGTACTCTGGACCAGCGTCTGGCTTTCCTGCCAAAACTGAGGCCATATCCGGAACAGAAACCCAAATCTGCACAGAGTTCAGACGAAGTCGTAGTCTTGTCTTTGACTAAATGAAGAATACAGAATGAAACGTCTAGAAAGTTTAGAGTCGAAACTAAGAGATGATGAGATGCTGGACGGCGGCGGTGAGATTGTTACCTTATTTGAGCCGCTGGAAGTATCAAGGTCGTCTATCATCTGTTGGTCCACTGGTCGCTGCTGTCGATATGGAGGATCTGACTGTGAACTACTCGTCGCAGGAGGGGCGTCGGTGCCGGTGGGTCTCATAACAGCCAAGAAGCACTTCTCCATTCTCTGGAACGTAAACAAGTCTATATGGACCTGAAGCGGCTTTACTTCGATGGTCACATCTCGTGTATATCCACTAGGCATCGCGGGAGCTGCGTCGTGCGAAGGCGTACTCGGCCGTGAGCTGTCCTTTTTGCCACCTAAAAGCACTCGCATGCGGACCACCTCTTTTGTCACAGGAGCAGCTGGTAGATCGCCTCCTCGATTCGCCTCTGTGGTCATGAAAGATGATTTGATTGGGTCTTGCTCCTTCTTGTTGCTTTTTGACCGAGAGGCGACACTACGCTCCGTCATGTAGCGTTTTGGGACTTGCAAGGTCGAGAACTTTGACGTGGGACTGGTCTGAACACCAGGATATTGATCGCTCTCAAACTCCACAAGGGGTATATATTGTCGTCGAATTGGAAGCCGATAACTTGCAGAGCTCTGACCCAAGTTCTCAGATTCAAAAGGTCGCGGCAAAGTCTCAATCCACTCCAGAAATGAAAAGTTGCTTAGTGTGAAGTCGATTTGACCCTTTGTGATCTTGGGTGTTTTGGGACTACTGGTACTAGAAGCAGACCATTGTTGATACAGAAGAATCATACTGTCCAGTTCGATCTTCAAATGATCTGCCTTGAGCGCTTCAGGTGTTGGATTCTTGTAAAAGCCCGCCTCCGTCGGGACAGATTCCTTGTTCTTTGAGTCCTGATAGAGTACAAATATTTGGAACGTAGATATACGGGCTTTTAGTTTTACGGTCAGAGCCGGTGGCGGGACTGGAGCAGGAGTTGGAACTGACGCAGAGCTGGCAGTAAGTGAAGGTCCTGCATGGCTTTCACTGTATGTGGACCCACTCAAGAATCGAGAGGCATCCATATACATGGTCGGCGTAGGCAAAGGAGGCCTGGGTTTCTTGGACTCCATATGTCTGTCGCGATCCAGTGGACGACCCCCAGGACTCTTATTTTGAAGAGCTCGCAGTTGCTCCATGTGTGGCGTTCGCTTGGGCGACATTGGTCTCATACCATGTGCGCGATCTGTAGATAATTCGATATGTGGCACAGAATCGACGCGTGGCGGACTTTGAATGCCAAATTCCTGAGCATTGCTATCGCGGTTGATATTTGAATGCAGGTACTGATCAGAACTAGAGGCAGGCGCCTTCGGACTGACACCCTCTTGCGATGGAGCATGGTCCATGAGCGACAGGACTTCCATAATGAACGAGATATGACTCGGGGATAAAGCGACGAAAACAGAGCGAATGTGGAGATCCATGTCCAAAAGAGATTTAGCCGAGGATTGGACCACCGATCCAGCAGACACTATATTGGCATTTTTCCTGATGTTGATCTTGATGCGATTCCTGTGCTGCAGTGTTGAAAAAATTTCGGCTTGGTACAGGTCTATACACCTATCCTTTGAAATGGACGGTTTCGAAGTCGAGCTCTTGGGGCGCACAGTCTGTCTACTTGCAGTCATCTGGGAGGCCATCATCGATTGGGAAAAGTTTTCCTGTGCATCGGAAAAAACGTCAGCATCTGAGTCGGATAGGTCTTGATCGGAAACCTGGTTCTCTTCAGGAGCCGGTGAGGGTTGTGCTGGTATAGACTCGAGTACTTCTACTTGCTGAAATGCTCCACGCTGTCTGATCCACACCGAAAATCCTTTGAAGACCACAGTTTTGATCGACTCTGGGGTGTCCTGCCAAATTACACTCGGCATAGCCGACTCCCCCAACATGGCCGAACTCGAGACTGAGTCAAGACCCGAGGAAGTGGATCGAATGCTTGATGCATCTATTCCAGGTACGGACTGATCCCAGCCTGGTGTTTCGTCGCGGTAATGGATGAGAGGTAATCTAATCTCAAGCTCATAATCCAGCTTTTCCTGTTTTGTTTTATCCTTGGATTCGTTTTGGACAAATGTTATACTCGAGCTATGGCGCAGTCTGATGATCGTCCCTCTGCAGATAACTTGAATCCTAGCCATGAGCTTTTCAATCAATTTTGCAACAAACTGTATGCCCTCTCCTTCTGTCGGTTCCTGCCCATCGTTTTCTGGTGAGAATCCGGGCATTTGCTGCGACGGAGAAAGAGGCACATTAGCAGAGGGTCGCGAGTTGAAATCTCCTGGGAATCCTGATGGTGCTGCCTGAGCGTGAAGGGTTTGCAGCAACGTCGCCTGCAGTGTTTCTTCTTCTTTGGACGAGGTTGGCTGGTGCAGGAATTCGTTCGCCAAATTGACGGTCGAAGAGCGAAGCTGTTCTTCCAAATCCTGCACATGATGAGCCTGCGCTTTGACTGGAGCCAGGGTGATGTCGATGCCGTCAATTTCGAGCACACACTGCCCGTTCCAGAGGTTGCGCCAAGGGATTGTTAGGTTAATGGATCCGATATGGCCCTCCGTGACCGCCAAGGGAGTTGAGGCTACAAGATCATTAAGTGCCTATTTGTGCGAGAAGGGCACAGAGGACCATAGCAAAGAGAACGGTGGCAAAAGCCAGGAGTGTTAATTTGATTTGGTCCGCATGAAGACATGGCTGTGACATGGTCAGTCAGGTCTCGCCCCTCGTTAATCGATCCATTTTGTCCACCGAGAAAATCCACATCCGGAATATTGCATGATCCTGTGTCCTTGTTGAGTTTCCATGTTCTTCTCCTTCGCGACCTTCTTGGACGAGAGCAACTCTCTCGTCACCTTGGTCCACGGAGTAGGTTGCCGACTCTCTCGAAAGAGACTCCATTTTCTGTCCTGCCCACCATGACTCTTACGCCATTGTTCGTGCCACCGAATATTAACTGCGCCTAGTCCCAACGTAGGAGGGTGGCACACGTATTGCTTTTCTTGCGTGATCCACTCTTTTGCTTGTCGAAAACAATAGGAATGACAACATAACGCCTTTTTTTTTGGAAGGAAGGTAGGTAGCAACTTACCGCAGTGCTCAACTTGAGGTCTGTCAGGTGTACAATTCCGTTGGACAACTCGATATCGAGCTTCTCCAGGTCGAGGTCATCCTCTAGAAAATGGCCGATGGCACGCTGTAGCAGGAAGCTCACGAGTCGTTTCTGAAGTCCTGCAGGCACGGCCAACGACGAGAAGAAGTTGCCGAGGCTCCAGGCCTTCATTGGTCAAGAAGGCTCTGCACGCAGTGGAGTTGAGATGAACTTGTTCGTAAAGAGACTCAGACACAAAAGACTCGAGCGAGTGAGGCGAAGAAGGAAAAAGTAAGAGGAAGAGGAGTAAATGGGAGGCGGGATGTGAGATGGATGGGAATGGAAGGTCGAGAAGGAGGGAGGTAGTAAAAGGGATGGCCAATGAGGCGAAGCAATGGAATCAATGGCAGGCGCGCACCACGGTTGTGAAGGCGTGGTTGGTAGTGTGACAGACAGACAAAAGAGCAAAAGAGGGGATCGCAATCGGATGACAGGGGTGCAACTCTGAACGTGTCCGTGTGTTTGCGAAGGAGAGAGAGGGAGGGGACGGGACAAGAGCAAAGGACAAGGGTGAGGTGTGTGCGGGTGTGGTTGAAAGGAACAGGTTCAGCAGGAACAGGAAAAAGGAAGCATGCACCAATACCACCGCCAAATGGGCAGGACACATGACACACTCTTTTCGCATCTCGACTCCCTCTCGCTCTCTTCCTATTCGGCCGTCCCAAGGTCACATCCGAGAGCGAAAGAAAGAGAGCAATGCATCATTCCATTCAAGGTTCATCTATTATTATTTTTTTTTTTTTTTTTATTCTTTCAGCAGAGAACCGAAGCTCACCTCAACCGGACCCGTTCTCGTTGAAATGCTGCGCTACGTCGACGCTGTGCGAGGCGGATCTGCCGTCGACGCTCAGACTCTTCCAAGTTACTCAGTCCGCCCGTCTCGATGTACTGGCGCAGATTTGGGCCTACCACATATCCAAACGACTCCATCTCTTCCACCGCAAACTTGATACGGGGATCGTTCTCGCGGGCCAACTTGCGGACCAAACTGGTATAGATGGGCTCGGATGGGATCACATTGTGGCTCTTCATCTCCTCCAGGTACATGAACGCATCCTCGTAGTTGATCTGGGTCAGGCACAACGTGATCAAGGACTGGTATGTATCCACGTTGGGATCTACGCCCGCACGTTGCATCATCGTAATGACGTTGCGACCCTCTACCATGTTCTTATCCATGATACACCCTGATAGCAGCGCGTTGTAAGTGTCCGTGTCTGGCTTCACACCCAACGAGGCCGAAGATTCGAAAATAGCCATGGCTCTGATCAAGTTCCTGTTTCGACCACACGCCTCTACTAGCACATTGAATGCGACCACATCCACCACCTTTCCTTCCTTGTGCATCGATTGCATGCACGAGAACGCTTCCTCGATGTTGGCGGGGTCATCCAAAACCTTGAGCAGACTCGTCGCTGTCAAGATGGAGGGCTGCATTCCCGATTTTCTCATGATTGATAGCACGTTGAACGCAGACTTGAACTTTTTGCCGAGTGAAAAAGCCTGGAGCAAGGGCGCGAAATGGTATTCTTGGAAGGTCATCCCACTCTCGCCCATATACTGAATAACCTCGGCCGAGAGCTTTGGTGCGACACCCTGTCCTGCACAGTTGAGAATAAGCATGCAGGTGCCTTCGTCTGGCTGAGCCTTCATTTCTTTCACAGCCTTTCTCCAGCAGTATTCTACCGCTGGAAGCTAGATAGTTCAAAATGAAAGACAAGATTAGTCAAAGAGTTTTCCCTGAGTAATTTCGTCCGCAGGTCCATCTTCAATAGTATATCGATAATAACGTACTACATAGTCTTCTGCTGCCCTTGCTAAGAGATCCAAATAAACTGTTGCAGGAATTTGAGAGAGTCCACTCTGAACCTCAGCCATCTTTAGTACCAAGTATGCAGTCTCGGACTCGCGCAGATTCTGGGCAAGCTGGATGACTGGTATGAAGCACTGCTGGCTTGGGCGAATATCAATGGTAGGTCGGCCATTTTCATCAGGCAATCCTTCCTCGTTAACGGACACGGTCATGTCTCCCAGGAGATCAAGTGCATGTTCCAATTCGAAATTATGACAAAGCCCTTGGATTATAATCTCGTAAGAGTTGATGTTCAATAGCAATCCTGATTCCTGAATCATCTCTTTGATCTGCTCCATCATAATGGTGTCCCCGACGACGGCCGCTGCCTAATGATTAGGAGGACATTCGTGAGTTAGGGACAAGAGCTTCAAATGTGGCCTCCACTGTTAGTGGGTGCCGGCTACTTTCGCCTTCAAAACTTACTCGCAAGCCAATGTTGAAAGCAGAGATATCTGGTTTAACCCCAACCAGTATCATCTCCTCCAAAGTACGCATTAGGCCCGGAAAGTCATGATTACGCACATGTCCTTCAAGCAGGATGGTATAGGTTGTGAGATCCGGCTTCAGCTTTGAATCACGAAGTTCTCTGCACTTTTCGAAGAGGACCAAGCAAGTGCGTGGGTCTTTGGCAATACCTCTGAGCTTCCGGTTGAACAAGTCGAGACGTGAAGAGGGGTAAGTTCCTGTAATGATGGTTCGAGTCGAGCCTATGCTACGGCCAGCGTGCAACGGACCACTGAAAAATTGAGGTTGTTGCTGAGAGTGAGGTTGATAGTGGGACCGAGAGCGATGCAACCGTGCCTGTTGGCTAGTAAGCGAGGACACGTTCCTGTGCAGGAGGGCAGGTTGAGCGACGTTGTTGGTGGCGGTAGCAACGGTCGTCGCTGTGTGACCGTAGATGCATCGTTGTGCAGCCTGGAGCTGTATTGACCGAGGCAGCATGGAAAGTTGGTAGTGTGCACTGAACGAGAGTCAGAATGGAAATGCCGAGAAAGGACTGTGGTGATCAAATCTGATCAGGAAGTGGTGGAATGGATACTCATGGAAAGAAGCTGTGACTGCTGGCCTTGTTTATTCGTTTATGGCCAAAAAGGAACTCACTTTTTACCTTGACTCCATCTCATCCCGACGTGCGCCTCTCACCCCCCACCCAATCTCAATCTCATGAGTAGCGGTCGAATCATGCGCCAGGTCATGCAGAGGCCGGCGTCCGCTCCTGTTGCCTCGAACTGTCGCTGCTTGCTCACGGTCCTGTCTAGAGGCAGCGCGGTCCCTGCCCCACAGCCCGCCTCACGAACATTCCTCACCACCTCACCGACACGCTCCTCAACGGCCTTCTTAACAACCAAGCCGGTTCCCAACAGTAGCCGTCCTCCTGCAAAAAAACCCATCACTTCGCCGCATTTCACTGATCCCTCGGACCCCCAAACCCTGGTTGTCAAACCAAGAAAGTACAGGACACGCATGAAGAGCAAACTGAAGAGAAACGACTACTTACCAGAAGTTGCCGCCAACTCTGGGATCAATACCTTGCTCAAGAACCTTACCCACCTCTCGCCCACTGAGTTCTCCCGCGTTTTCGATGGGCCCCTAGGCCACCAAAGGCTAGCCAACTTTATGAAGCTTCATGTCACACTGCAGAACGATCAGGACCCGGAATCGATGTGGAAGGCCTACGAGGAGACGCGCAAAGTTAGAGACGACCTCCTGTTGCTTTCACCGGATATCCTGCAAATGTTGGTCATCCACTTCAAAGGAGCATTGTCTTCATGGATCTCATCTTCACAGGACCGGACCTTTCGACGCAATAACCAGTCCAAGGACGCACTCTGGGCGACCAGGATCATCACGGTTTTGCAGGATAAGCAACTCTTTACGGAGGGCAGTCCATCGCGATGGGACTGCAGCGACATGATGGCAGCCCTTAACCGACTAAATCGACACAAGGATGCGATTAGTGTGTTTGAAGGCTTTCTGGCGAGTGCAAGCAATGCAAAACCAGATCCCATTCTCCTGAATCACGCGGTTAGGGCCTGGAGTGGCCTTGGGCAGCTCGATCTTGCACTGGAAAAGACAAGAGAGTACGCCAAATCTGGAGTAACCCCGAGTGAATACACGTTGGCGTATCTGATTCAAGAGACCATGCTCAAGGACAGGAAAACGGACACTCTAGAACTTTGGAAGGAAATGATGGCTGGTCGATCTGTGGAAGAGGTTGGATCTCTGAATGGAATTTTGCGGACCTGTGTCAAGGTAGGCGCTAGTGATTTCGCCCAGACGGTGTACGACTCCATGAAGCACTTTGGGATCGAGCCCGATGGAGAGTCGTTGAATCTGATGCTGAGTCTGGCCGTGGCAGAAATCACCTATACGGATGAGCGCGATCAATTCTTGAGGACAATCAGCAATCGTATCTCCGAGTCCACAAACAAGGCCGTGTTTGATAAACGGGTCCTTGATTCGATCTTGCTCGACTTCTCGAAGAAAGGGGATGCCGAAGGAGCAGTATTGGTCCATCAGTTGATGCGTCAGCATGGATTCCCACCTACCACACAGGAGTATAACGAAATCCTACATTGCTTCTTAAAACGGAACGAGATGGACAAGGCCATGAACTGGATCTTCAACATGCGAAAGAGCGGTGTTCCACCAGATCGGAATTCTTACATCCTCTTGATGCAGTCTTGCACCCAACTGAGAATGCCACGAGAGACCGAGACGGTCTTCCGACAAATGGTCGCCGATGGAATTCACCCAGATATCGCCAGCTGCAACTATTTGCTCTTGGCCTACGAACAAGCCAGGATAAACCGACGATGTCTTCAGCTCTACAGTACTATGTTTAATGATCGGTCTATTGGCGTCGACGCTTTCTCTTTCTCCTGCATGTTTAATGCCGTCTTTCATAACGAGAAGGCGAACCTTGAGGGTGGAGAAGGACTCAGAGGCGAGGGCTCTGTTCTGGAATTCAACGCCTTTCGAAAAAAGCTAAGTTACCCCATCGGACCCTCGACTACAACACCGAACCCCAATGCTCAATCGCCATTATACCCAGCTGCAGCATCAACAGCGACAGCCAAAACAGAGACGGCGACGGTCAACTATCTTTTTGACGAAGCCACCTCCTCGACTACAAGTCTAAATCCTCGTAGTCTCTTCCGCGATATGGTGATTGTGGGCGTTCAGCCGAGTCGGTCGCTTTATGGCAACATCCTAAGGGCCTTTCTCTCGACTCAGGACTATGCTGGCGCCACGGTAGCCATGAAAGCAGTTTTGGAATACTACGGCTTTCGGCCAACACCGAAGATGACTGCTATCGTTTTGACCTGGGTAGTTCAGGAGATGGAACGTCGCGGTCCCAGTGCAAAGGAGAACGCCTTGTCATCGAAGGAGCTTGCGAAAGTAGTGCATACGATGGGTCGACCCCGAGGTCTAATCGAGATCCTCGAAAAGATTGTTCTAGTCGAGAAATGGGGAGCCAAGGAGGACACCGACTTTGACGACAAATTCATAAGCCGAAAAGAACGTCGTATTCGTGAACAAGCAGAAGCCGAGGCAGCGGTGGCAGCATCCTCTTTGTCAACTGAAAGGGGGGAACGGCTTTTGGATGCAGAGACATTAAAGGCCGAACTCAGAGATCCCATCGCTCAGGCCAAACGAGAAATGGGCGGTGATCTTGTTGATTTGTACTCTCACAGCCCGCTAACAGCACGATCTTGGAGCACTGCTGAGGATGCCCCTGTCCGTCTCGACTTGACCGATTTTGAACGATGGTATCGTGCCTATTCCCGACGAACGACTTTTGCCCAAGCACATGCAGCCAAGATCGAGGCTAAAAAAATGCCATGGGAGACTGACTGAATAAAATGACCATTGAAGAGATTCCGACATATTTGGTGTACGAATGTGTATTTATATAATAGTTTTCTTTTTGGTATGGTAGCAGCCAGATATATGGAGAAGAGGATATTCTTGCCGTTGTCCAGCAAAGGCAGTTCGAGAAAAAATAGAGTTTAAACATTGGACTGAGTCTTGCTCATCCAGGAGGGTCAACAAAAGCGCAAGGATGGAGAGGAAGAATAAGTTGGGAGGGGTCTATTGCACAAGAACTATTGCAATGAAGAGTAAACAGAAGGCAAATGTGAGAAACATATTGGAGGTAGAAAATGTTGGTATAGGCCTTTGGGAGGTCATATGGAGGTCAAAGGTATCCTGTCCTGTTGCCCTTTATTTACCTCCGGTTTCGGTATGGTAATCTGCGCGAGAGGAAGCAGGACTCGAGTCGACTTCCATCTCAGCAGCGGTGGTCGACGAAGAAGGTCCTTGAGATTTACTCGTCTGCCGGCGCGTATGTGGCTTTGAGGACAGTGGGGGAGGCGAGGAGGATCGAGAGCAGGACGAGGGATGGCTGTTGTTTTCCTCATGTCGGCTCTTTGACTCGGGGGAGATGGGTGGAGAAACGCTCGTAGTGGTGGTGAGTGGCAAGGAGGCCATTAATGAACCCTCGATCTTGACCTTTCGAAGATCATCCGACCTGGTGGCTTCGGATTCTGGGACTGTCGCCAAACTTTCAGTGTATTTCTTTGTCCTTTCTGGAGAGTGTCCTGAAGAGCCATGGTGAGTCTTGCGTCTTCCATTGGTGTGCTCGCGTTCTGCGGCTTGTTGCTCTGCCACCTTTTTTTGCTGTTGATTTTGTCCAGCATTCCTGAGTACCTTGGCTCGGACTGCATCCATGATTGCATCATGATTGATTGACTTTCGCTTTAGATTCTGACCCTGGGTGGGTGACAGAGCTGAAGTAGGTGAGCTTTGTTGATCCTCCTTGGGCGTGAAGGGAGGTGGTATATGGGATTGATAGTCAACAACTGCCACTGGTGAGGACTGTGCTGACGATGACAACGTTGGAAGACCGTAATGGCGATTAGAGCTCTTGGGTCCAGGATTTGTTACCGGAAGGGGTGGGAGTGTCGTGTGAGCTGGTGATGGAGGAAGTCTTTGAGAGGAGTGTGGCTGAGGCTGGTATTGTCTAACTGAGGTATTGATCTTCAAGAAAGGCCTTCCCTGGGGACTTTGTTGCATTGTGTGGTCCTGGTGCTGCTGTTTTGCATGACTGGATGAAACATGGTCCTGTGGATCGTGCGGATGATGCTCAACATGAGTGTGTTTGCTGCTTCTAGGGATCTCCGAGGTGGGCGTATAGCTCTGACTGTAAGATCCTCTGTAATACGGTGATGCTGATGAAGGACCATGGGATTCTGAGAACTGTACAGAATAGGGTCGATTGGCTGAAAAGAAGGCAAGAAATGGCCATAAGTGATCCAGCCCAACTTTGAACAAGAGAGAATGTCGTGTGAACATTAATGACTTGCCTGCTGGAGGAGACCCCCTTCGTTTCTCTACAAGCTCCAACTCCAATTGCTTCGATTGTAATTTGACCTGCTCCGTCCTGTACCGCTCCTCCTCTGCCTTGCGCTAGAAGAATGAAGTAAAGACATACTTACTGTCAGTGATACGATCAACATACAGAACGGCTCCATATTCACTAGAAGATTGTTGAAACGACAACATTCCGCATTTGATCCCGTTTACAGAAATTGGTGGTAAATCTGGTCCTTTTAGAATCCCCTTTTGTTTTCTCCTTTGATCCTCGCCTCTTCTTTTTAGTCAGCGGCGGCTTTTGTCCATTTAGTCTGGGCACCAATCCTTATCGAGCCGTGTGCTTGCACACATGTCCCCACAAAAAAGGGCTATTTTTGGACGGCGTGGACAGATCGCGGACACAATGAGGCGGCATAGCGAGGCAAGTCGAAGAAACAGAAGGATAAAAAAGGTAACAAACATAAACGTGTAAACGCACCTCGTCTTCCTTTGCCTTGGCGTTCAACACTGTAACCAAGAAATCCTTGCTGGCATCTTGATATCTCTCGAGGATATCTGCGACCGAGAGCGTCTTTGCGCTGGAGCCCGAGGTAGAAGCTGAGGATGTAATTGGTGCAGTGGAGCCTGAGGCAGAATTCGAGTTGTTTGAGGACGACGAAGCAAACGTCTGAGAGTGGGAGTGATGAAGTGAGTAAGGATAAGGGTCCCGAAGACTTCCGTGGAAGCTAGGGAAGGCGCGGTGGCCACCCTCGACTACACCGGCAGAGAGAGGTCCATGATAGTCTTGGTGGTGATGGTGGTGATGAGAAAGAGGGTGGCGGTGCTGAACTTGAAAGTGCGCGTGGTGCTGATGTTGGTGGTGCGTCCGCTGAGCACTGGCCGAAGGGCCCGAGGAAGAAGCAGACGTGGAGTAGGGCGCAGAATGGTCTGCCATGGTGAGGTGAATGTCGCTTTTGCTTGTTGCAGGGCTTTTCCCGGGGGATCCAATCTGAATGCGGAGAGAGAGGGGGAAGAAGAATGAAGAGAGAAAGAAGAATCAGAGGCGCGGTCAAGGCGGCAAAGACAATGGAGGGGCTGAGGGTCAAGAGACCAAAGAGGCAGAGAAGGGGAGCGAGACAGAGACAGCGACGGCGCGCGCCCTTTGGTGCTCGTCGCCACGGAAAACAAATACCCGCCCGTCGTGGTCGTGCGGGCAGAGGTGTCTCACTGCTGGGCGTGGTCG
This sequence comes from Entomortierella parvispora, assembly GCA_963573315.1. Lineage (NCBI taxonomy): Eukaryota > Fungi > Mortierellomycota > Mortierellomycetes > Mortierellales > Mortierellaceae > Entomortierella > Entomortierella parvispora. Next base: position 1,044,635 of record OY752145.1, read on the forward strand.
CCGTTGCATGCATGCATCCCTCTTGGCCTGCGTGCTTCAATGCGTGCTTCCATCATCCCTCTTTCCTGTTTTTCAACAGCACACACCCTTCCTTCTCCCTCGGGTGCGCGTCCTGTCTTGGCGCCTTCCGATGGGACTCGATTGTTTCAGCCCTCATCCATGATCATTGGCTGGCATGGGTGGAATTTCTTTGTATCTCTTTGTCCTTCTGTGGGAATAGCGCCTATCGCGTTACCTGTTTGTTCTTGAAGATGTTCCTTATTTCTTTTCTTTTTTTTCTGTGCGGAAGGGAAGGTGAGGAATGAAGAATGGACAAAGGGATCCAACAAACAAAAGATGTGGAAAAAGAAAACAAAGAACACAATATAGATATCGCCTGTCTGTGCGACACACATTTTATTGGCAGTAAGCTGGCCTCCCTAACCCTGCCTGACCCTGCTCTCTGCTCCATCATTCAATCCGACATTTGCAAAGGAAAATGACTCTTCAAGGGTAAATTACGGTTTATTGGAGGGAGAGTGAGTGGCATGAGAGCTCTTTCACCCACCAGGCTTCCTCTTCCTCCATAACCAGATCCCCCGCAATTGCATCTGCCAGCCAGCCCGAGGCTGTTCTCTGCGCCTTGCATGTACTGTGCTCCATACTGTATCATCTTTTTCCTTGAAGGCGATATCACTCATGTCAGCGAAGTTCATGGACCGAAGGAGATCGGCGCTCACATTGCATTGTGTGTGACTGCCCACTCGAGGATGGTGGCAAAAAACAGAACAGAAATTTAGCCCAAGGGTGTCTCTTCTTCAATCCTCAACCTAATCACCTAATCATAATGTCTGTCCGTCTGATTAACACCTCCCGTGAAGTCATCGAGTTTCCTTCTGTCCAGGAGGCCTATGACTTTGTGCTCTCACTCGATCCTCCCATGGCATTCCGCACAGATGCTCCTGAACCAGTGTGCATTCCCATTGATCCTGAATCGAGCCCCAGTCAACTGACTGCCCGAACCTATGCCATCCTGCGTATGTGTTATCAATGATGCCGGCCTAAGCTATTGTACCACGGTCCAATTGATCCAAAATTTGTCACTAACGTTCACCGATCAACCTTCAACAGCCTTGACGGACAAGGAAAAGACGGCGATGCGTAACAAGCTGCATAGCATGGTCAACGAGATCAAGCAGGGAGCTGGCATCCCTGGGCTCTCGGACACGGATGCTGACCTGATTGCGGCGCTGGCAGAGTCTGCGTCGTCGGCAGGAGAAGTAGAAGAGAAGGCAGGATCTTCATAGCAAGGAAGCAAGAAGCAAGGAAGCAATTGTAGCACGATAATAAACATCAGTCGCGCAAAGCACCAAAAAAAAAAAAAAAAAAAAAAAAATGCCACGACAGAAAAGAAGCCAACCCAAGCCTACAGCGAGTGGCAAACCGCCCAACCCTCGCGGCTCTCATCCACAGCTCAACTCGCCCTTCCTTTCCTTGCCTTTCCTTTCTTTCCCTTTGCTTCTCTCCTCGCCTTGCCTCTCCTCTCTTTTGCCTTCATTCTCCTCCTCTTCCTCCTCTCTTCTCTCTCTCTCTCTCTCTCTCTGTTTCTCCGCCTCTTTCTCTCACTCTCTCCGCTCCTCCATTATTCTCGCTATCCTCTCTACGGCGGGGTCCATCTTGCCCTGACCTGTTTTTCTCTCTCTATCTCTCTCTCTTGCTCTCTTTCTCTGTCATCTTTTAGTGCCACGCTCACGTCCTCTCCTTCACTCTCTTGCTTTTCGTTCTTCCATTGAATCTCGGGAATCCTTTTTTTGATAGAGAGAAGGGAGGAATGACCATGTTGAACTACAGTCGCTCTTCAACAGACAAGTCCAGGCGCAGCGAAACCACGACAATCAGATCAGCGCTCCCATTGTCATCTTCAACCTCTGTTTCGAATCCCCATTCAACTTTAGCCAGATCCGTCGCTGCCACCAGAAATGGGGTCGCGTTCTCTGTCTTCAAAGGCCTGACTCCGAACTCAGCACTTCAACCTGGCCTGAGCATCAAGCAGACGCGAGATATGATTGAGGAAGGATACGAGGATCTGGGTCATCGAGGGGAGGAGAGTCGACGAACCCCTTTGGGCAGTAACAGGAACTTGAACGGCATGGGAATCAATGGCCACGGTAATGGGAATGGTACGAGCAATGGCAGCTCCAACTTATCGCTCCCCAGGTCCGGAACGGGCACGACCCACGCTCGACCGACTCGAAGTCAGAGCCATAGTCAGAGTCAGAGCCACAGCCACAACACGACCAATGCAGCTGTTGGTGGAAGCAGCAGGACGTCCTCCTCTTCCTCCTCTTCGTCCTTGGATCCCGATGCTAGCGTAAGTACCACGCCTCATTCTGCGCTGGGACCCTTTCTCTACTGAACCTTGAATTGAAAAGATGGGCGCATTATTACGTGGTCACTTTTCATCCACCAAGAAAAAGAACGAAAAACGCTGCCTCTTTTCTTGACCAGGGACCTCAAAGCTGGAGATAATTCATGTCGCAGTGTGGTCAATTGATGGCCGGACCTTGCTCGACTTTGTCAACAAACCTCTGCTGGCCTGGGACTCAGGCACGCGCGATCACAACACAACAAACACCCGCCGAGACAACCAATCATCCTGGAGGGGGGGAAAGAGGAGCTGGGACTTTTTGACTAGGGCTCAAATGTTTTTGTGTTGTCGCTTTTCTGCTGGGCCTGGAATGAGACAAGTTGTTGTTGTGGTTGCTGGGGCTTGTTTGTGCTTCTTTCCTGCCAACAAAATAGTCTTCAACGGCTGTGATAAAGGGGCGGAGGAACATCTCTGACTCTCAAGTGAGGACGGGAGTGGAGGGACGGAAGTTGCCTGCATGATTGGACGCAGCGGACAGGGTCCAAACATTTCGACTAACAGCCGTATGTGCCTCTTCTTGCCCTTGCCTGCTGCTTGTTTAGTTCAAGACCGGTCTAAAACTCATACAGCAAGCTTACGAAGATAGGCACCAGGCGCTGGTTGAGGAAGTTAACCGATGGAAGTGGATCTCTGAGGAGCAGAACGTTCAAGTATGGCCATTGTTAAAAGATCCCTTTGTTGAACCAAAGTCGAGTCGACGAAAGAGTACTAACACAAATTCATATCCCTACTTTTTTTTGGAACCTCCAGTTGACAGCAATGGCAACCCAACTGGCCAGAGTTGAAGACAGCTACGCCGCACTCCAAAGAGAGGTATACAATACTTGAAAATATCGCGTTTCTGGATCGATAGGGGGTGCATATTTCGTCTGTGCACATATTTCAATGCTGACATATTCGCGCTTTTGTCCGCACCTTGCTCTTGACTAGATGTCCCAATTGGAAACTTTTCGGAAGGTAGATTGCGTGCGTGGGTAAATGTTCTGATCGGAGATGATACAAAATTCCTGACTCTTTAACCTTTGCTTAGGCGATCGTGTCCATGGTAGACCAGCACTCGGGCGTATCGTTGGCAGAACTGGAACAATCCATCCTAGAGACCATTGAAGCCGATGGAGAGAATGCAGAGGCGGAGTCAGCGCCAGTGGCAGATGCCGACACAAGTTCTTTCATGTTGGACGATGACGCGCACGAGACGAATGATGCAGATACACTTTCTCCACTTGGGGTACATCAGACACGCTATCCAGGGGCCGACCATCACTCCAATCTTGCACCAAGGAAAATTTCAACATCGTCGTTCACAAACAGTAGAGATTCGACCTCCAATCGACCGAGAGCATCGACTGAAACATCGGTAAGATTGAGTCTTGAAGAGGAATATCTATTTCATTTGATATATATGGATACCTCTCGTTAACCAGACTTATCACGTTGTTCCACCAGACCAAGGAGACCAGGGATTCAAATAACGACGATAGACATCAGAGCATAACGGTAAATTTTCACTAGAAATGCGATGATCTTGGCTATGCAGACCCTGACACCTGTTGCCTTGCCTCTAGGCTCGAGGAAACGCATCTTTGTCCTCATCAGGACATCGTCGAGACAGCAGCAATTCGACCATAGTGGACAGCTCTCCAAACGGAGTCAAGAAATTGCAGAAATATGGCTCAACCGACAGCCTACGAATGAAGCGTAACACTCTCTCGTCATCAAACAGATCCATATACCCCCATACCCCCGCTACAGCTGACAGCAAGAGGAACTCGAACATTTCGCCTCAGTCGCCTCAGTCGCCTCGATTCGGGGCAACAACCTCCACGAGAGCAGTTGGCGCGTCGACCTCCTTTTCGTCAAACTCGACGCCCTCAACCTCACCTCCCCATCCAGGCAGTGGTTCGACTGCTGCTCATTCTGGAAATTCTCTACTTACTCGGTCAACAAGGCAGAGTCAACAGCAGAAGGAATATAGCCATGGAATTCGAACCTCCATGTCCCATCTTGCGAGTGTCTCTGGAAACGCAACGATGACAGGGCCACCGGATAGAAGGCAGTCCAATGTCAGTGGCAGTCATGGTCTTCAAACACCACCGGGTCAACAGCAGCCTGGCTTATTTCACTCAAGACAGCGGGCGCAACGGTCCAACTCTGGATCAACCGCAGCCAGCAACCTGTCGCCTGCAGCCCAGGAACTGATCAGACAGCAAGAAAGACAGCAACTGGATGAGCAGAACCATATCCATAAAGGACTTACTCAGAGAGACACCTGGCACAGCGGCTATAGCAACCGCGGGTCTACCATCTCCACATTTTCAAGATGTGCAGGACACTCGGCCGCACGATCATCACAGCCAGCAGCAGAAGAGCGGGACTATGACAGTAGCCTTGCATCATCCCGGCATCCTGTGTCTGGCTACGAATCCAGCTCCAAGCAGTCGAAGGATCTTTTAATGTCAAGGACGATCGCGACGAAACGCCCCACTGAGACTGAACGTCGCTCTGACAGGAGGCAAAGCCAAAGCCAGAGTCAGGGTCAAGGAGGAGTGGACGCGAGTGCATTCACGACCCTGTACAAAGAAATCCGAGACTCGATGGATGTCACCTCTTTTGGCATGTTTGCTCGAGGTAAGTCTTTCGATTATCCTCCATTCACATCCCAATGGTTTGAGACTTGGATATGGCTGGCATTAATACTTGATACTTTTTGTTCCGACATTTCTGCGTTAGTCGTCACTGCATTCAATGAAGGAGAAAAGACTACAGACGAAACCCTGCAAGAAGTGGGAAAGATTGTCAAGGACCGTACCCTGAACCAGCGCTTCCAGGATTTGATCCACCAGGCCATTGCAGAGAAAGAGAATCAGCTCGAAGACGAGATTGGGAATGTCACCTTTGAAGGCGATGTGACATTGGAGATTGACCAAAGTCTGCTATTGGATGATATTGATGACAATAGCGATAATGAAAATAATGGCGATGACCAGGGTTTCGACAGCCAGCAGAATTCGATCCTTGTGCAGGAGGAGGAGGACGACTTACAAGCGGAACAGTATCCCTATGACGCAGATGACTCTTTGTTGAGGGACCATTCCTACGTGGAGGATCTTCCAGAGGCTGACGAGCAACACAATGACCAATCCTTGACGAGACATGAGGATATATCACAGGCGGTACCGTTGGGAGTCGAAGACGAGGATGAGTCCAAGCCCGCAACTTCCCATATGCTTCGCAAGCAGACAATTTGAACAAAAGAAAATAATAATGACATCCATGACCTTAATACATCCTTAATAATAAATCAACCAGATCTCTCAACATTTATTCTCGGGAATGCGTGATAGGAATCAGTGTGGCTATTCCTCCCAGTCATCGTCGAGAGGAGTCTCGTCCACGTCAGCTTCCAGGTAGTAAGACGGATAAATGACAGTTTGCTCAAAATACGTCAGACCGTTCGACAGTGTATGTACTTGAGCCACAACCTTCATTCCAGGCACCATCTTTCTTGCCAAAGTGGGGTGAAAGCACCAACGCAGCAGCTGTCGATTATCCGAGGTGTGTGTTTGATCCCGAACTCCGTCGCGATCCCATTCCGCCAAGACCACCTTGGCAAACACGGGAACCTCCTTAATTCGACGCAGTTCCTTGGCGGCTTCTTCCAGGGGATTTGGACTTTCTTGGGCTGAGTGCTTGAGCTGGGCTTTATCATCAGACACAACTGCATTTTCCTCTGTGGATCCGACAATCTCAATCTTTTTCTCAGCATCAGGCGAGGGTTCATTCTGCTCCCGTTGTTCTTTCCCTGTCTCGGGTTGTTTGGGTTGTTCGGGTTGCTCTGGCCGAGTTCGATTGTCGGGTTGTACGGGTTGTTCAGGTTGTTGAGGTTGCTCAGGAAATTCAACGCGGACAATCTCGAGATCCATAAAGGTCTTGTTTTCGAGTTTTAAAGAGTGGATATCGACTCCAGGACCAGCCACGGACTGCACGATCGCCTCTGCGGTAGCCATGTCCATACCCAGTTCCTTGATGTAGTACTCGGGACTTTGCCATTGGCCTTCTTCCAAAAATCTGTAATATTGGCCCCCAAAAAGGAGCGAGCAAGCTTTGTCGAAACGACTTGTGATCCCATTGCTGATTTCCTTGCAACTGGGCAGTTCGATCTTTGCCCGTTCTGTGATGGCCAATGCAGCCTTGATATCATCTGTGTACTCAGGAAGCACATTCCGAACCAAGAAGTAGTTCAACAGAGCAGCGATCACAAGCGGGGTATCTGTATAGTAGACTTTGTCCACCCATCCGGTATATTCCAGAAAATATTGAGAGAGGAAGGTGGAAACGACGTTTGTAAAGTCGACCACGAGATTGGGGTCATCGTCCACGCGATCCACGCCTGCATTCATCGCTTCATAATCAGGCTCCCCTCCTTCGTCATTGGGCCCCCCGGTTTGAACGCCGCCACCTTGAAAACTCTTGGGACCAGTGCGGATGCCACCATAGTCGAGATAGACGGCAAAGATCTTGCCCCGGATGGGATTCAGGTTCCTGTTCTTTCGGAACCGGGTCACAGCAAGCTCGACTCGCTCTGCGACAGATTTTGATCTAATTTTTGTCAAGCGGAACAAAAGGGGGGTGACCACATGAAGACCACGAATGAGATGGCTTTAGTTATAGTGGACGAAAACAAAAAGGGCATGACATCCGTTACACACATCAGCAAACATATAAGGCGAACAGAGACATGTGTTCCTTTGCCTTACGGGTCAAACATCTCGAGCTCCTCTGGAGGAATATCAGCACTGTCCTCCAAAAAGTCGTCAACTTCGGGCTTTGCAGCTTTTTTCTTCTTCTTTTTCTTCTTCTTTTTGGGTTCGGTAGTTCCTGTAGACTCTGTGGGCTCGGATGCTAGAATATTCAAGAATGGCAAACCCCGGGCGACAAGATATCTTGTGATTAAGACAAATAACGTATGTGATTTTTATATACATTGAGAACAAAGGACGTATCTTCATGAAGATAATATCGAAACTTACTGGTTACTACAGGAGCCTTAACCTTCTCCGTCTGTTCAGAGCCATCATCCACTACATCATCGTCATCGCTATTGGACTCATGGGCGTGCATACTTTTGAACGTGTTGCCTATTTCAGCAAACATCTTTTCGAGGACTTCCCTTGCCTCTCTACAGAAAAGTGTTTTTGGAGTTTAGAGACGCGGCACAAAAACGAAACAATAAGAATCAGCGAATGGTGGTCATGGCATGGCATTCAAAGACTAGAATGCAGCTCCGGAAGACAACTCATACTCTTCATTCATTTTTGAAGTGTCCATGGTGTGGACAAAACTCGAGGTGTGAAAGAACCAATGGCAAAGCAAAAGGGAAGACAGAGTGAAGTTGTGGTTTTTTTTGGTTGGGGGCTCGTTTTTGAAGGCGTGTTCCTCACGTGATTAAAAGGCCGCCGCCGAGCATTGGTGTCGAGCCAAGGAATGCGCGTAACTATGCGAGCAAACTATATTTTATGATCAATAAGAGTAAGTGGATGACTAGGATGGGAGGGTAGGCGTATCGGTGGAGAACGGATGTCCTGAGGTATTAAACGACGCGCTTGACCTCAAAGAAGCGCTTCAAATACGTGATTTGGAAGACACACACGAGGAAAAGGATGCCGGACTGGAACAGCGACCACCAAACAACACGCGAGTTTGTGCTCTCGGCAGCTATTTGTTTTAAAAGGGAGATAGAGATTAGTTAGTACTGACTTCAAAAGAACCGAGATACTAGAGGTGCGTGAAAATAAACATCAAGATCAAAAAAGACGTACTGTTGCGATGGGTTCTCTCGCGGGCCATGGTGTACTCTTGTTCGTTCTTGATCTCCTCAATTCCAGCAGCCAATTCACGGATCTCATTATCCAGAGGATCAGCCTTGTGCGCTACAATAAAGTGATACAGCTAACGTGTAAGTGTCCACTCCCATTTCATGAAACAGGGATGAAGGCAATCCCTGCCCGATCAACTTGAAATAAAAGAAAAAAACAAGGCCGGTTGAGGCGGTTCATACTTGGGTCTTCCTTGTTGGGCTTCATGACAAGAACGTTGAATCCGACAGTCTTTTCCGTGAGGGTCGAGAACTCGTTGCTGAAGCAGTACTCGTACTTGCCCTTCTGGGTGGCGACGTGGTTGTAGGTAGCAGAAGCGGTTTTTCTGGCGTCCTCTACAAGGGACTCGGTGGGATCGGTGATCTGTATCATGAACGTTCAATGAGAACAGAGTCAGTCATAGAGTCCAATTCATCATTCGACAAGCCGGCATTCCATGTGAGTCGTTTCAATCGGTCCAGCATGCACATCAGGCCCTCATCTTGCTGAAACAAGGTACGCGTCCTTTGGTCTGGTTGGCGGCGGACACGAGCCAGGGATCAGGCAAAGTTGTTCATATTAGAAAGAACTCTTACCCAGAAGTCAACATCGAGATGGCCGCCCTCTCCGACCTGGAAGGAGACGTGGAGGTTGTCAGCCTTGTCGAGCGTCTCAAAGAAGCATCGGCGCTCTTGAGCAGGGACGATGACGTTGAATGCGGCCGCAGACTGGATCGAGGCCACGAGGGCGATGGTGAGGATGGCGAGCTTTCGGAGCATGGCAGAAGTGAGGATGAAAGGGGAGGCAGAGATAAAGATAGAAATGAGGGTGTGCCAAGTAGGGTTCAGAGAAGGAAAGAAACAGCGAGGCTGATGATCATCATCATCATGCATCAACCCATTCGTGGGCTGTCCCAGCCAGGACAGACTCCCAGTCCCACACTCCCAGCCCCTTTCCCATCTTCACTCGTCACGTGATGGTTATCGCACGTGATCACTCGCTCGCGCTTGATCTGTTCAGCGAACCTCTTTCCTCCGCTTGGTTCAAGAGATAGTCAACATAGACAGTGGCAAGTAGACGTTGAAAGCAGCCAAGCTATCCATAATTGCCCTCTTGGTGCGTTCCTGATCGATGCGTGAATGACAGAGCAAGAGAACTGCGGTGAGATTGACCCGGGAATCGGTATTGCCTACTTTGGCGGGTTCGGGGAGGAGAGACCCGATCTTGCCAAGGCGTCCCTTTGAATGGACAATTGCTTCGGAAGGGGGATACAACGGCGATGACTGCCCTCTTGATCAAGACTGCAGATCCAGTGCAGCATGTCTTCCTGGGAATACGCCGCCATATCTTTAGTGTGCGGTGAAGTGCTCACTTGAAACTGCACCACAAGCTGATTCAGTGCCACCAAATTTGACCGTCCGCCGTCCCCGCTGCGCACAGCAGCTGGCTTCTTTTTGCTTCCACCTTCTCCTTCTTTCCTGTCTTTCACTTCTTTCAATCATCTCTACCCAACACCACTCACTCTTTCTTTCTCCAGAATGTTTACCGGCATCGTCGAAATCCTCGGTCGCATCACCGACATTGCCCCTCTTGACTTTTCAGAGTCTGGCGGACAGGGATTCAGCATTACCGTTGGCGATGCATCAGAGATTCTCAACGACTGCCATCTCGGTGACAGCATCGCAGTCAATGGTACTGTCCTATCCTTCATAAAATGCCCAGATCCGCCCTTGCCAGATAAACTTCCAATGACCCTGGTACTTGCTTTTAACCCTGGTACCTGCTTTTGACCCTGCTAACTCCTCTTTTGTTCTATCGTTCCTTTCGATCTACGCTTCCAGGAACATGCTTGACCGTCACCGAATTCGATACCTCATCCTTCAAGGTCGGCGTTGCCCCCGAGACACTGCGCAAGACCAACCTCGGTAACTACATTTTCTTTGCCCTTTTCATTTTCTTCCTTCATTCTTCTCCTCTGTTCCAAGATTTGGTCAATTCTCCTGCCCCTTTCACACACCATACCATGAGCACTCTTCAAATTCGATCTCCTGACGATTGACATGTACAAAATATAGGTTCACTCAAGGTTGGTGATGCCGTCAATTTGGAACGTGCCATGAACGCTCACACGCGTTTCGGAGGCCACATGGTCCAGGGTCACGTCGATACCACAGTCTCAATCGTCTCCAGAACCGAGGATGGCAATGCCATCACCTTTGTCTTCAAGGTCTCGGAAGAGTACAAGGAGCTCATGAACTATATCGTCCCCAAGGGCTTTATCTGCCTCGACGGCACCTCCCTCACTGTAATTGACGTCGATGATGTTGAGAGAACGTTCTCCATCATGATGATTGCTTATACCCAGACCAGGGTTGTCATGCCCAGAAAGGCCATTGGTGACCAGGTCAATGTCGAGGTCGACATGATGGGCAAATACGCCAGCAAAGGCGTCGAGGCCATGATCAAGCGCTTCCTGGATGGAGAGGAAGGTGAAACCATGGTCGCCAAGGCTCTTGACCGAGTTTTGGCCAAGCGTGGCTCCTCAAACTAAAATAGAAAAGCACGGCGTTGCCAGTCATTTTAATCTAGAACACCATCGCTCGTCATGTAAATAAAATCAGTTGAGTTTCTCGGTGAACCAGGCAGTGGATGTATTGCAATAAGTTTTTTATTGAGCAAGAAAAGTAACAGGAAAAAATAAACAAAATGAACGATAATAATGAAACAAAAACGAAGGATGCGACTACTCGAAAGCGTCCTCGCGCTCGACTTCCACAACACTGTCTTCCATCCTGGCAAAGTTCAAGAAATGTGTGGGACGATGAGACTCGTGGTAGAACTCTTTGGGGGTGTCCAGCACGAGACGGTACTTCATGTCGGGCGTATGTTGCGCGCCCATGAACGAGTAGTTCCACACTCCAGAGGAAGGAACCATGAAGAAACCCAAGAAGCGATCCGAAAGAAGCATCTGGACCTTCTCGTAGTGCGAGGGCAAGTATCCTTGTGGGTTGTTGCCAGTGTCTTTGTTGTTACGACCCCACTCGAAACCAGCAGGCGTGAGCTTGTAGGCAGTCAACGAGCACGATCCAGGCGTGAACGAGCACGTAATTACAATTGTCTTCTCGCCATCCCATGACTTGTTATCAGCCATGATCTTCGCATGCGTAGTCACATCCTGGGGCGACAACTGCGCAAGCTCGTTTGGCTGGGTATGGAGCCAGCCAAGGGGCTCGAGATCCGCCAGGTACTCGTGGTTGGGCAACATGTGTGGCAGGTGAACAGTCTGGTGTGTTCCCCACTGAGGAACCATGACAATAGCGCGGATCTCCTTGACTTGCGCGTTGTCAGGAGGCGAGACACCGTACATGTAACCGGAAATCTGGGTACGGAGATCCGAAATGGTGATGAATCGCTTGAGAATGTTCTTGGGCAAGACATAGGTGTATCCAGCCTCCTTGATGTCGTCCGTGGACACATAGATGTGGTTCGTACGCAAGTGCAAGTTGGTGGAGGAAATAGCACGAATACGCCACTCGGTCTTGGACGAGAATGTTTGGGTTTCGTAAGGCGCAGTGGTCGTGACAATCATCTCGTCTCCGTGCACGTTCTGGGTCTTTGTTGTGACAGCGGTCAGCTGAGAAGGATCCTTGGCCTGCTTCTCGATCTCGGCAATTTGCTGACGCTGAAGCGATGGTGCCGAAATCTCCATACCCAAGATAATATCGCGAATCTCGGACTGAGTCAACGAGGCAACATTGACGTTGTTCTTCTTTCCGTAGTCGGCAAGAATCAAGTCCTTCAGTGAAGTTTCTACAGTCAGCCACTCCTCGTCAGACAATGAGGGCCAGACGTGGTGAGGCTCTGTAATCGTAGTCTTGTCAGGTCGCAGAATCATCTTGGTCTTGTCGTTGTTAACATGCAGAGCACGCAAGATAAGAATGAGACGAGAGAATGCAGTGTATGATGAAATGGACTTGAGCCAGTCGTCGTAAAGACCGAACAAGCACATCTGGGGTTCGGTAGCTCTCAAGATCAAGTCTCCAAACTTCTCGACCTTCAAGCAAGCCTGGAAAGGCAATTGCAACTCGGATCCCTTGATGACAATGTTAGGGAAATCTATAAGTAAGAATAATGATATATAAAGTCAGTAAAATATTCGACGCATCGATTAAAAATACTTTCAACAAAAACTGATCTTACCCAAACAGTGGACTTCAAGTGGATCCAACATTCCTTTACGAGTAACAATCAATTGCTTGGGCTGTTCTTCAACGGGCAGCGAACGAATCAAAGCGGCCACTTCTTCGGCTGTCTTCCACTTGGCCAATTGTCCGAGACGCTTCTGGCCAGCCCAGACAGAGGTATGAATAATCTTAAGGAATAGCTGTCCAGTTCTAGGGTTAAAGATAAAGATGGCACCGTTGATGGGTTTGGTGGTCTAAAAGCGCAAAATGTAAATCAAACAAAAATTAGATACACTGGTCAACATTCAGCAATGCAGCAAGAACATGGCTGTGAGTCATTCTTACCAAATTGCCCTCGAAGGTCTTGTGGATGGTGACACGGTAGACGTTGGTATCATCCACGAACCAAATAATCTGGTTACTGAACAACTCTCCATAGTTCTGCGACGACAGATATGGCTCAGTAGGCTCCGAAGAGTACAACTGAAGACCCTTTCTGATACGCTCACGAAGGACATAGAGGGCAGGGTTGGCCTAAGGGAAGTTATTAAACATTTTGAATGGTCAGCTTCCTGCAAATGAGATCCATGACCCGCCAACTGAATATTAGGGAAGAATCAGGTACCTTAATGATCTTGGCCATGGCCTGCTGCATCAAAATCTTAAGACCAGGGAACCAGTTGCCGTAGGCACTGTACAGGGAGTACGCGAGATCGACGCCGACCATCACACCAGTGGGCGAGGGGTAGATGGACATGTTATCCGTGGTATAATCCAAGAATTTAGCACGAGTATAACGTTCGATATCGTGGGAATCAAAGTCTCCCCAGCGAAGTTGGATATCAATCCAGAACTTTTGAGTCGTGGCTCCGTCCGTGTTGTCTCGGGAATCAGTCAACAGGGAGGGGCGTGAGACCTTCCACTTGTACGAGCCAAACAGGAGAATATCAGCGCAGGAACTGTTCATCTTGTAGGACTTGCGGGGGTGGATGGTCTCCTTTTGCACAGTCTCAATTTGCAATGCCTCCAATTCCTGATCCAAGACTTGACACATATCCATAGTCAAACTCTCGTGAATCTTCTGCCACAAATGGGCACGGAAGATCTGAATAAGAGAAATCTTGAGCGTAGGGATTTTACCGTGCATGAAAATACCAGTCAAATCCAATTGCACCTGGAAACCAACATAAACGTTCGCACGGCTAAAATAGAAAGGGTAAATAGAGACGAGAATGTTAGAGATCAATGTCTACATACAATTTCATGGGATCAAGCAAGCCAAACGTAACGTACTTAATAGTGGGACTCCACCACAATGTGAAACGACGGTTAGGAATCTGGTTCAAACCAGATCTCTGAGCGTTGGTCAACTTCTTATACCTAGTTGTTGTAATAGAATTAAAGTCAAAGAAAGATTAGAATTAGACGATAAAAGGACATAGGACGATCAAAACATGTCAGTGTCAATGTTAACGACACTTACTTCATAGATTCTTCAAATCCAGAGTTATGGACGACAAGGAAATCATCACGGAGGAATCGCTGGTTTCCATCAACAAGGAAACCAAAGTATGGCTCTAGAACGGACTTGCGTTCAACAGAGGTGATAGACGAGAGACGCCATTCGCCGCCAAAGTCAACCTTGGTCTCCTGAGCATCTGATGCAGAAGCGCGGTACAAAAGAAGGAGCTGTCGAGTTGATTCGGGAAGAAGAAGGTAGTCGTCGACCGTCATTTCAAACAGCTTATCCTTAGAACCGCTGTCGGCAGCCTTTGCATACTCCGATGCAGCAGCCTCGGCTTTTTCCTTTGAGGAATATTCCTGGACACTGAACTCCTTAGACTGGAGCTTGAAAGACGAATTGATAGAAGACACGCTGTACGCAGTCTTCTCATCGACCCAAACCATGCTCTGGTGGGATGAGGCCTTGAAGCACATGATATGGTTGTGCGTCACAACAAGGGGCTTGATACCACCATCAACCTTGATCTCGTAAAGGTAGTCGTCGCCATTGACAACATCCAGCACCGTACGAGGAGTTCCATCGTCTCCAAGAAGTTTGTCACCACGAGCAACATCGGGCGCAGCAACAGAGGTACCGTCTGCACGAAGCAGATGAGTATCAGCAGAGAAACAAGCCTTCTCCCAGAACAGACCTTCCCAGGTTGGGAAGTAAGTTCCCTTGAACAAGGTGTGCTCGAGAATACCCTCTACTCCACCAAGGGCCTGGATCATATCTGTACGGTAGTTGTTGAGCTGCCACAATTTACCGTCGTGACGCGCGTTCGTCCAAGCAAAAGCATTGACCTTCAAGATCTGGTACTGCTTGAACTCGGAACGGACACGCCAACCCTTATCGTAGGCGAGAGTGTGGCGATCCTTCTGGAACAAACTGTTGATACGAGGAATACCACGATCCCAAGAGTCCTCGAGATCCTCAAGAGTCAGGCGGCGGTTCTGAGCGTTGGCCTCTTGACGCTTGAGAGCATACTCAGACCAGACACGCTGTGAATCAATAAACTCAGACTCCCAGGGCTGCAAGTAACGGAACAAGTTGGGAATGAGCTGATCCTGTTCGTGCGACATACCACTGCGGAAGTGGGTGATTCCGGCATCAGTCTGCTTCGACCATCTGAGATCGGACTGAGGGATGAGAACGTGTCCCATGGACAACATGCCAAGACCACCCAATTCTTTGGGAGTGAAGAATACGGTGGGAGGGAATCTGGAAGGCATCTTGGAGTTCAGTCCAATCTTGACACGGGTTTGAATTTTGTTTTCGCACTTGACCAAAAGATCCAACAGCTCGCGAGTGTGGACGACAGCCTCACGGTAGTAGGTCATCAAACCGATCAAGCAAGAGTTCCACTTGTTGATAATCTTGGAGAAGGTCGTAGAACCAGAGGCCATCAAGATTTGACGGACACGGTTATGGAACTTCTGAATGGACTCGTCATCCACGCGGAGATAGGCTTGTGCGGTACGCTCCTTGGTCTGTTCGTTGATAAGATTCCAGACTCCATCGCGCATGGAGAACTGCTCGTCCTGGTTGCGGACCTTGGGCAAAATACGGACTTCGAAACCGCACATGGCAAAGAGCAAGTTCGGGTTATCCCTGCTGTAGACAGACACATAGGTATCGTCCCATTCGATCGTCGTCAAACTGCGAGGAAGACGGTTCTTCATGTCCCAGAAGACGGCGCGACCCAAGTTGACATCGTGCTTGATCAATCGCATTCTGCTGTCGCGTGGCTATTTGATTATAAGAGAAAACGAAAAGGTCAGTACTACTCCATTTTTGTAAAAAAAAAAAATCCAAAAAAGAACGCCAACTTACCCAGCACTTTCTGTTTCTGTATCCAACCACATTCTCGTTATTAGGGTCAGGATGCTCGGTCAGGTATCGCTGGATCAAATCTCTGGCCTCGTCCGCAGTGAACCGAAGGACCATATGGAACCGGTCAATGTAGCGAGAGTACAGACGAATAGGATGACGGACCTCGGTAACAACATCGCGGAACTGCAAAAAGTCGTTTGGCATCTGAGGAGGACCTGCCATCTCACTGGCGCGCTGAAGACCGAGGACCAAGAGATCAAGAATCAAACCATAGTACTGGTAGATGAAACTGGCAAACTGAAGACCTCGAATAAGACCGTAGGCGTTAACGTGGTTCATATCCTTGTAGTTCAGAGCAACGTTGTTCTTGGCGGTCATGTAGTCAGCAATGTTGTGGTCCAGAATAAGTCGAAGCAATCTGTTCAAAAGCGTAAGATCGACCTTCTCCGCCAATTTGCTGAACTTTGTCTCCATCATGACTACGCACTCTCCCTCGTTGGTGTCCCAAATGTCGGTCAAGTTGTTGATACCCTGGCACCACTTGTAAACAAGCAATGGTGGTGGTTCAGTGTCGCCGGGTTTGATCCAGCTGGGGAAGAGGTGGCGCTTGTCGGCCTCGTACCAAAGGTATTGATCCAGGTACGCATCCGAAATTTTCTCCAGAGGTTCAATATCATAAACAGGGATCAAATGACTGTACAGATCCATGAACTCGATACCGACCTCCTTGAAAGCACGCTGAGTAAGCAAGAGACGCTTGATGCGACTCAAGGCCTCGTGAGGGTTATCGTAAGCTTGTTCGACCAGACCGAGTTCTTCACGTTGAGATTGGTTAAGGCGACCCTTGACGCTGTAGGCCTCCTTCAATTTCTCCAGCGCCAAGATAAGCAGCTTGGTATCGTGCTTGTAACTCAGAGGTGGGAATGGGATAGGCGAGAATTTTCTGCTCTCCAGCCAATGGACTGTAGAGGTGTAGATGGCCACAGCCTCCTCAGCCGTGACGTAGGGACCGTCCTTCAAGTAGTTGTGCTGACGCTCCTGTTCTGCCTTGAGCCAGAGACGAGTCAAACGTCCCAAGTTCTTCTTGGTGACGGTTTTATCGACAGTCGCTCCACGACGAATACGCTCACGGTTGTAATGAGCAACATTTGTCCACCAGTCAGCCTTGTTCTTGACATAGCGCAAGATCATGTTTTCGATAGGAGCAGGCATCATGGGCACCTTCCATGGAATGTTGGCTTTCCAGCATCTACAAAACGCAACAACAATAATGTCAGAAATCTTTCACTGAGACTTGGCTTGAAATGACAGTCAAAACTAAGGGTTAGGCAATTACCTCCAGGATTCACTGAGATGCTGCAACACCGTCTTAGACTTGTTACTCTTGATACCCTCGGGCATCATATCCAGAATGTCGTGCATAACAGCAGCACGGAGCTCAAGATCATAATGTGACTCGACACGCTGCTTGGTTACAGTCTTGGCGATGCCCTTCGAGTGACGACCTTCGAAATGTCTGGCAAGCAAATTTCCAAGCCAACGCTCCAGAAGAGGGACAATACCGCGCAAGAAGAACAGCCAGACTCTCCATCCTGGTGCCCAGAAACCACATCCAGGACCCTTCCCGACTGGACCCGTATTGAAGCGGTAGTAGATGACGTGCTTAAGATCTTTGCAGGCGCGGATCTGTCTCATCAATCTGTACTTGTATCTGTACATTCCTGTCAACTGACCGACGTGAGCAAAGATGTACTGGAGACCATCAGCCAGCTGGAAAGCATCCACGTTTCCGAGACGATACTGCACGTGAGAGTCGACAATGAGCTTTGTCAAACGAAGAATCTCACGACACAAATGCATTGCGTTACCGAAACGAGACTTTTTGCGCTCCTTGGTGGTGAGTGTCTTGACAGGCTTCAAATTGAAGTTGTAATCCAAATGCAGGTAGTTCAAGTTCTTGCGATGAATCAGAAGGTTCAGCATGTTGTATCCCTGCCTGCAGACCTGCAGTCCGACTTCGACCCAGTCCAACTCCGTAGATTGGAAGAACTTTGTCGACTTGAGTTGACGGAACAGGTACTTCTTGCTCAATGGCTTAGGTCTGCGATGTCGCAAGACATTTAGGACGTAATTCTTGAGCAACTTTTGGTACGAGACTCGAACTTTGGTGGGGTTTTCACTAGGACAATGCTCCAAGTACCAGCTCTGGACCAAGGGGATATCCTGGGCACGACGAGTACGACCACTGCGCTTGTTGAAGGGGTGAGGGGCCCAGTAGAGACTGATTCCGTTTGCTGTGTTATCGGTGTACAGTGGCTCCTCCTCCATGAACGCCTCGACTTCCTCTGGCATCTGGAAATCGTCGTCCGCATCCTCATCATTGTCACCAAACAGGGCATCCTCGATTGAAACTTCCAGATTGGGTGCCTGTGTGTCGCGACTAGTAATGGGGTTGATAATAGGGTCGAAGTAGAAGGCTGGAAGATCGGGATCCTCTGCCTGGATGTGGACGACTGTTGGGTAGTGGTACCATCCAACGTGCACTGAGCGAGGCAGGGAGTTGTAGACATATGGAAAAGCGACCTTGTACTCTGTGCGGATAGGCTGACGAATAATGATCTTGTTGATATCGTTGAATTCATTCCAGTCCTCGTCTGCAGGATCGATATCACGATAGAGAGGCTCGAACTTTGGTCCACCGGGAATGGCGACATTAAGTGCCTTGGCGGTGAAGAAACTGGGTTTGTCGAACAGGTAGAAGTAATTCTTGTCCGTAAGATCAGACATCAGCTGCTTAGCGATACGGTACAAGTTTGACATCTGATCGTGCTCCAACTGCCATGCCTTATATGCTGGTCCTGAAACGTGCTTACTGTCGATCAGTGGCTTATGGTCATAGAACCAGTCGTAAATGGCCTTGTCCTCGTCCATGTCGAGTTCCATCTGAATAGCCTCCAATGGCTCGACATCGAGAATATTGTCACCGTAATCCAACGGCATTTCTTCATCATCCATAGGAGGGAAACGCATACGCTTGAAGTGACGACGGTCACGCTTTTCGCGCCTCATCATGATCCACATGCTTCCCCACTGAGCCATGTACACTGGCTCGATAACCCGGGGAATCTCGTTGACGAAAGAAATAGCACCAGTGATATGATAGAGGACAGGCACTTCGCGGACCTGCTCCCAAGGCATGGGCATGTTTTCCAACAGCTTTAGGACCGAGTGCGGTACATATTTGAGTGCTCCGAGGTAGATGCGTTTATCGTGTCTGAATTTTTTGGAGGACATGTCACCATGGTCCTTGATGATCTTTCGGATATGCTCAGGTGGCATGTCAGCCTTCTCATGGGAGACAAATCCAAACTTGCGCTTTTCTCCGTAACGCTGGAAGAGAAGGAAAACGAGCATGTTAGAGAGACATCCACTGCGCTGCAGGACATTCACATCAAGCGTTAACTATACATTCATCAATTTACCTTCGCCTGGAGCTGCTGCCACTTTCTGGCTTTCTCTTCCAGCTTGTCTTGACTCATTTCCATAGGAGTAGGTACACTGCCATGGGCATCCATCTGGCCGTACTGGCCATTATATTGACGCGAGTCCGCCATTGCTGGTGGTCTATTGAACGGTTTCCGAGGAATGTGTGGCGGAAGAGTGATTTGGGGTTTTCCTGGTCCTTACGAGTGGGTGGAAAGGGGAAGGGAGAGGGTAGAAAGAGGGGGGGGGTCGCCAATGGAGGAAAGGGATGCAAGGGCGTGCGCGGACAAAGGACAGACGAAACAAGCGATGAAGTAATGGGGGCACAGTGGTTGATCTGTTGTGATGTAGGATTAGCGACTATAGAGGTTTCTGTGACGCACACTAAGATTTATTTGATATTAAAAAGGTTACAATTAGAGAGGCCGAGTATTTGCCACCAGAAGTAGACTATGAGCAAGAACCGCGTTAAACTCTATTCAGGGTTTTATCCCACACTCACAACCAGCACCGCTTCCCGCATCTCTCCCCATTCATTCCATCAGTCACCAATGGTTGCCGACGACTTCATTCGCACTGGACGCAAAATTATCGCCATCGGTCGCAACTATGCCGAGCACGCAAAAGAGCTGAACAACGCCATCCCAACCTCGCCCTTCTTCTTTCTCAAACCAACCTCTTCCTATATCACTGACGGCCAATCGATCGAGATTCCCGAGGGATCTGAGGTTCACCATGAACTTGAGCTGGCTGTAGTCATTGGCAAAGAAGGAAGGGACATCAAAGCCAAAGATGCAGATGAATATATAGCGGGATACGCTCTTTCTCTCGATATGACGGCCAGAGATATCCAAGAAAAGGCAAAGAAGATGGGCAGACCCTGGAGCGCCTCCAAGGGCTATGATACATTCACGCCCATTGGGAGCTTTATCCCCAAAGCTGACATTGCCGATCACCACAACGTTGACCTCCTTCTTCAGATCGACGGGGTCACGAAGCAACAAGGGAACACACGCGACATGATCTTTGGGTGAGGATTTTTGTTTCTTTTGTTTTCCTGATCGGTTGCTGCGCTGAGAAAACTAACTGGTTCGTACTACGCCACATTAGGATTCCCGAATTGATTGAAAACGTCTCGTCCATCATGCGACTTGAGGAAGGCGATGTCATTCTCACTGGCACGCCCGAGGGTGTAGGTAGAGTTGTGGCTGGAGAAACCATCACTTGTGAACTGGCATACGAAGGAAAGACTCTATCAAAACTGAGCTTCCCTGCAGTTGATCGCGTCAGGGCTTAGGACCCTCTTTCTTGAAGGCGATAGAGAACCCATTCAATGATGATTCAAGTTGAACTTAGACAATAAAAAAAGTGCGATGTTATTATAAAAAATGCAAATGCTTTCGAGGGGACTATGTTGGTATCTAGTCCATATCCATGCTCTCGACGGCGCTCGAGGTAATAGCTCCGGCGGCTGGGTTGACCCACAAGGTCGTGCCCCACTTTGGATAAATTCTCTTGTCTATTTGGTGGCGTCAACAATACAAGTCAATAACAGAGAATCGAATGTCATTCACCCGCAGTTCATAATACATTGGCAGTGAGCTACAACTTACATAAACACATCATGACGGTATCTTGCATAGAAATTTGTTGATCCCTGTAAACAAAAGCAAATCAGATATAGGAGTGAGTAACAAGAAACAGTTAAAACATAAGAAAAGAAGACGAGCAACAGAGAAACTAACCATTGCGCTTTGAAGTATCCGTGTGTTCCCAGACTCTCCTTGATGTGACCAGTGCGGCCATGCTTTGTACGAAGTTCCACGGACTTGTAGTACCAGACATCGTCGGGGTTAAAGAACATGAAACGAATGGTGGCAGTACGCTTGTGGACCTTGAAGGGATGTCCTGTCAAAATGATTCTCTTTGCGACAATACGTCTAGGGTCTGCGTCCATGAGGGTTCCAGTGGCCACCAAGGCAGGGGCGTTGACATCGCCAGTATCTCTTGTGAGAACGACAGGCAAGTTACCAAACTGAATAGGGGCGTAGACCGTGACGACAGTGCTGCGACCGTGCTGAAGGAAACGCTCGCTCTTGTGAACATTGTTTGTTCCCTTTCCATTACGGGAGTTCTGTGAGAAGATGGGACGAACAACAAAGCGTCTAAATCCGCAGTGGAGGACCAAAGGATCCTTAGCCTTGACGATGCCGTCATACTCAGAGTTGCGGTTAACCAAAAAGTTGATCACTCCCATCTTGTGCTCATACTGCAACAAGCCAAAGACGATGAAAGGGCGGGCAGCCGAGTAGGTGTCCATAATGGAGGCGGGGACATTGGCGATGTGAAGGGTAATGTGCAAGCCGGGAAGGACACCGCCCTCCTTGGCCTGGTTCATGACACGATGCTTCGTCCTGCGGAAGTTCTCAAACTGGAAAATGCGACCATAATCCAGAGGCAAGTTCTCATAAGGATCCCAAGGCGAAGTTCTGAAGGATTCAAGAGCGCGGTAACGGGCAAAACGAACCTGAGCCGCCACGTCTGTTGGTGCCTCAACTTCATCTGGGAACTCCATGTCGTCTCTGTTCTCCTTCTCGCGCTCAAGGTAGGCAGCGTATTGTCTTGCCTCCTCCTCATCCTCCAGCTCATCTTCATAAACCTCCTCATCCTTTGCCTCCTCTTCGGCGTCCTCTTCAAGGTCTTCGTACTCCTCGCCAGAGTCCTCGTTATCTCTAGCGCTGGGAAGATCATCGTCATCCATACGGTCGTCCTCCTCCATATCATCCTCATCATGCTCGTCATCGCTCTCGTGATCAGAATCGATAATCCAGGCAGCCTGGTAGTTGGAGGTTCCCTTGGGGACACGTCTGATAGCTTTCTTGGGCGCGACAGAGTTGAAGGACTGTTCGGGTCTTTCACTGGGGTCCATGTTCTTAACACGCTCTGTAATCATAAAACGGTTGATGTTAGATGTCAGCTCGATCTCTTATAACATTTAGACTTTACTCGCTCAAAATTACCTTCGGCCTCCATCAATTCCTCCTCAGTTGGCCAGGTTTGCTCATTTCCAAGCAAATCCGGCTCGTTTTCAGCAGCCAAATCATCCTGCAACTCTGCAACAGGAGCATCCAATAAAGTCTCCGTGCCTTCGGCATCCATGCTGTTGACATGAACGGCTCTGTGGGTGATAGGTGCAGATGTGATCTTCTCCAACTGAAAGTCTCCAAAGTTCTGCAAGTGCACAAGACGATTGGCGTTGAAGTGAGTACCGCGAGCGTAGCCAGTGACCTTGAGAGTACCGACGGAGGGGTCAGAGGGGTTGCTCTCGAATTCAACAGACTCTGCCAACATGTAGGAGTGGGTGTCACGCCAAGCAATAGTCTTTGGGAGCTGGTTAGCAACCATGCGGAGAACATTGAGGCCCTCGGAAGGGTTATCCAGGGCGTGCACTTTATCCTCCTCGGGGAAAAAGTGGGTAGTGAAACTCAAAAGCGATTTTTTGATATCGGACCGCTTCTTCATGGGTATTTGTTCCAAGTTGTTGACTGAAGGGACGACCGAGGGAACGCCCTGAGACTGAATGCCAGCCAAAACCATCAATCCAAATTCGTCGACCTCCTCCACAGCGGACATGACGAAGACGATGAAATCAGCAACCTTGGCAGCATCCATAATGTCGATGTAATTGCGCTGAAGTGGAATGAATTGAAGCTTCTGCTTGAATCGGTCCGATCTAATGATGTGGTAAAAGTGGTTGGTCAGCACCCCGCCTCTCCATTGTCAGGTTCAACCCTGCTCTACATCGCTCCTCACTTACGTCATGAGAACTGCACCCTTGTTAGCAGGGACCTGTTCCACACTGGCAAAGAGGTTGGCTACAGCATCATCTGCGTTCACGTCCGAGCAAAGTGGGACAACAGCGATGACTTTGGGAGTGCCGTTCTTGCCATCAAAAATCTTTGTCTTTCTGAACAACTCCTCGCGCTTCTTTTGCTGGAGGAGACGGGCGGCATTACGACGGTCAAATCTGTTGGAAATGCCTCGAGTGGACTGGGTCTTGAGGGAAACACGTTCAACCTTGCCTATAAAGAAAGGACCAAAATCAGTAAGACTGTAACCAACGAGGGTGAAGACTGGAACCATTTGTAAATAAATAAAGTACCCTTCTCCTTGTCGCGCAAGGAGCTCTTTGTCAAGTGCTTCGACTTGAAAGGCTTGTTCTGCTGCTTGAGCTTAGTGTTAGGCCGATGCTGATGTTCGGACATGATGTGATGGACAAGAAGATCAGATGGCAATGCAACACAACCCTCAAGGACTAGCAGCCATTCAGTCTTTTTTTTTTTTTTTTTTGAGCCTCGATTCGAGTATTTTGATTTTTGGAGGGCAGTCACAGTAAGATGTTAACATTTGCGATCGGTTTTCTTCCTTTAATGAGTGGCGAAGCGCATGATGCATCTGCTCAGGCCCAGATGTGGTATTGCGTTTCTTTGACATCTCCACACCTCCTCCCTCCAAAAAAACCTCTCTCTCCATCTTCCATCATCTCAATGGCACACAGGAGTTCAAGTCGCAACAGAGAATCAGACCGTTCTTATCGTCGTGACAGCAGGTCGCCTTCGCCGGGACCCCGCTCAGACCGTCTCAGCTCAAGGGACCGCAACGACAAGGACTCCAGAAGACAAGGCGACCGCACCAGGGAAAACTCTGGTAAAGAACGCAGTCGAGCAGACTCTAGGGACCTCGGAAGGGACTTGAATAGATCTAGGAACCTTAAGGAGGATCGCAAAGACAGAGATCGTGACAGGGCTTCCGAAGACAGAGATCGCAGGGACAGAGATCGCAATAGGGAGCGCGAGAGAGAACGCGATAGAGATAACGACAAGGATTACGAAAGGAGGGATCGCTCTTCAAGAGATAATGACCGATCAAGACGCAGGTCGGACTCTGGTAGCGATGGAGAAAGAGGACGTGGCAGATCAGACCACCCCTCCACCAAGAAAAGGTCGCGGAGTGACAAGGAGAGCTCAGACAAGAAGCCTCGCGAAACTTCGGCAGAGAGAGCTATCCGTAAAGCCGAGAGAAAGAAGGAGAAAGAAGAACAGAAGAAATCCCTCGAGATTGCAATGACAAACTACTCCAACTCTGACAACCCTTTCAACGACGTCAACCTGGCTCAAAAATTCACCTGGGCCAAGAAACGCGAGGTGGAAAAGAAAAAAGGAATCTCTTCCTCTGAGGCGTCAAGGCGTGATGCCATTCGGCGAGAGGAAGCCAAGCTGGAGTTGGAAAAGCTCAACAAGAAACGTGCCGAACGTGAGAGAGAGCGTGAGGAGCGCGAGGAAGAACTTGTTAGAATCCAGCGTGCATCCGAGCAGGCTCAGCTTGGAGACTGGCAGGCAAAGGAAGAAGAATTTCACCTGAAGCAGGCAAAAAAACGTGCAGAGATCAGGATTAAGAGCAACAGAGCAAAGCCAATCGACATTCTTGCCACAAACATCAAACTCGTCTCACAAGACGACGATGACAAGGATGAAGAGGACGAGGATGACATTGGACTGGAAATTGATGTGGAGGAGCCTTATACAATCTTTGATGTAAGTGGCATCAAGACATCTAATTTTTTTGAGTCCCTGGTTTATCTAGAGTTTCGATCGCTGACCTCTATGTTTCTTTTATAGAACTTGACCCTCGACGATGTGCAAGAGCTCTTTCACGACATCAAATTTTATCTCAGTCTAGACAAGGACGAATCCAGCATAGAGTTCTGGAGAGCAATGCTGATTGTATGCGAGGATAAATTAAGCGAACTGGACTCGTCGCGCAACGAGCAGAGTGTGGTTGCTCCACATATTGCGGAAGACATCGCGTCAAAATTGGCTGGAAAGACACACGAGCAGCTCACCCTTTTGCAAGGACAGATCCAGAGAAAATTAGGTGGCGGTGGGGCTATTGATGTAGACTACTGGGAGGCCTTGCTAAAGACCCTCATTGTATGGAAGGCCAAGGTACGTGTGCTTGTTCACGAATGAATATTGAGCATGTAGATGGCTATACAAGGGACTAAACTTCAACTTCTCACTAGGCCAAGCTCAACATGATCCATCAGGTTATTCTTCAGAAGCGTCTTGAGCAGCTCAAGGATCGACAGGCTCGGGAGGCTGAGAAGGAGAGAGCCGAGCTCGCCGCTGTCTTGGCTATGCAGAGCCAGGAGATCGAAGGCGATGTGAGTGCGCTTCGGGAGGCTGAAGACGAGGATATGGACTCTTCTGCTGAAGATATGGACGAAGACATGACCGCTGCTACAACTATGGTGCCTTACGAGCGTGCTATGAGCCCCGAGCCATTTGATACCCTGACCAAAGACGAGACCAAACTCACTATTGTTGATCAATGGGACGATTGGGCAGAAATTGTAAGTAGAGCGGAGCACCGACTCACTGCTTTTTTTTTTAAAAAAAAAAGCACTTATTAACCTATTCCATTCTGTAAAAAAAATCTAGTTGGAGAAACGTCGTCAAGTTCTCAGCAAACAGTTCAACCCCAAGAAGAAAGCAGAACAGGCAGCAGGCGAGGAGCACCCTGACGATGAATTTGTATCCAAGATTCTCTTTGATAAGGAGGCTGCTAAGCAACTTGCTGGAGATGAGGAAATATTCAACATTGAGGCAACAATACAGCGACAGCAGGTAAGTGCCAGAGACGGACTCGATATTTATATCGACTATGGCAAACAAATTTACGAGATCGAAACTAAACAGACTCTCATTGGACCCATTATAGACTTATATGTGGCAGGACAAGTACAGACCTCGCAAGCCTCGATTTTTCAACCGTGTACACACAGGATACGAATGGAACAAATACAATCAAACCCATTACGACCACGACAATCCGCCTCCCAAGGTTGTTCAGGGCTACAAGTTCAATCTGTTCTACCCAGATCTCATCGACAAGTCTCAAGCGCCAACTTACGAAATTATCAAGGAGCCTGGCACCGAGGACACTGTGCTTATCAAATTCAAGTCTGGGCCCCCTTACGAGGACATTGCTTTCAGGATCGTCAACAGAGAATGGGAGCATTCCCACAAGAAAGGATACAAATCTATGTTTGATCGTGGAGTGTTGCAATTGCATTTCAACTTTAAGCGTCAGTTCTACCGTCGTTAGACCTTTTTTTTTTCTATTTTTGTTTTTTATTCATCCTGGATCGTGCAGTTACAATAAACGACCAGCAGGGGACCAAATAGATCATGAACAATTATCGCCAGATTTGTTTATTTACACCGAATTGTTGTCTACTCTGATTTCTACGAGAATGCCAGCATTCTGTTGAGGTTCTTTGCGAAATTGACTTGAAATCGATATCTTGGCTTCTGATATTTGATCTGGGAATATTAAACAAGGACCTTGGAGGCGGAGCAAGAAGCATGGTCGGACATGTGTTCGATCTCATATTCATTGGTAATGGGATCCTGCTCACCCATGGCTAGCTCAGCGGAGCATGCCTCCTTGTCTTCCTCGAAAGCTGCGCGAACCTTCTCCTTGCGGATCAGCAGAGGATCTTCCTCGGCAGCAGTGGGTGCAGGCAAAGTGACCTGTGCAGGGGTCGTGTCCTGTGCGGGGGTCGTGTCCTGTGCGGGGGTGGTGTCCTGCGCGGGGGTGGTGTCCTGCGCGGGGGTAGTGTCCTGCGCGGGGGTGGTGTCCTGCGCGGGGGTAGTGTCCTGCGCGGGGGTGGTGTCCTGCGCGGGGGTAGTGTCCTGCGCGGGGGTGGTGTCCTGCGCGGGGGTAGTGTCCTGCGCGGGGGTGGTGTCCTGCGCGGGGGTAGTGTCCTGCGCGGGGGTCGCGTCAATCTCCACTACTTCAGCCACCTGGGTATCACCAGTGGTGGTGGAAACAGGATCCGAAGGACTCTCTGCCTTGGTCTTGGTCGCCACCACCTGTTCGACCTCGACCTCGGCCTCGGCGACATTGTGACCAGGGGTATCATAAGTAGCCTCGGGATCGACCGTTGTCTCTGGCTCAGTCTTGGTGGGGACAACCACCTCAGCCTCAGCAACATCGGCGACAATATGTTCGGGAGTATCGTATGTTATCTCGGACTCCGCTGCGGTCTCTGGCTCAGTCTTGGCAGGGGAAACCACCTCGACCTCGGCTTCTTCGACAACGTTGCCTGGTTTGCTGTGCGTTGCCTCTGGATTGCAAGCAATCTCTGGCTCAGTCTTAGTGGGCTCAACCACCTCGACTTCAGCGTCGGCAGCAATATGTCCAGGTTTGTCATACGTAGCCTCAGGATCAGTCTCTGTCTCTGGCTCAGTCTTGGTAGGAGCCAAGACCTCAACCTCGGCTTCAGCGACAATGTTACCCCCCGGAGCAGAGTAAGTAGCCTCGGGGTCGAATGCCGAATCTTCATTGGTCTTGGTGGGGACATCGTCAGCCTTGGAGGCGACGACCTCCACTGCTGCGATCTCGCCTTCGCTCGTGGAGGTCGAGGCAGGGTCAGCAGGTGTATTCTCCTCCGTCTTGGATGGAAGGGAGGGCTCCACCTCCACAGCAGCCACCTCAGCGTCGCCCGTGGTGGTAGCGGCAGGATCGGAAGGCGGCACATCATCAGTCTTGGAAAGGGCGAAGGGAGCAGCCAGGCTCGTAAGGGTTGCTGAAGTCTCGGTTCTCACAGTGCCATCAGCTTGCACGGAGGTACTCTGGCACAAAGGCCAACTCTCGACAGCGCAGGTAGAATCGACGCCAACAATTGGAGCTATTGTGTAGATGACAGGTTCACATTGTTACTTTCATAAGTTCAAGAAGAGAATAGACCTGAAATGAAGAAAAAAACATTCGCCTATTATCCTTACCTCCTCCACCGTTAGGCTGGATAGTCAAGCAGCTGCTAGAGTAGTCATCACCATTCCAGGACTTGATCCAAGAGGTCTGCTCCAGGTTTTCAGCCAAAAACTGCATGTCGGTGGTACTCACATCAGCCAGTACACCATTATAACAAGAGGCACAGGCCTGCTGTGCAACCTTGTTGCTCAAGGTGGAACTAAAGGCTATCCACGTCAAGATATGATATCCCCCAAAGACACATTAGAAAACCAAGTTGTACCTTTAAGAACCATGTTTACGGGCTACCCCCTTTTGGTATGAGCTTCTTGAGGGTGCTATCCAACATACCATAGTAAGAGTTTCCGGAAGGGCCACGGAGAGTGCCAGGGCAGCCTGCAGGAACTTCGTCGCGCTTGGAGACGCGACGTTTGGCAGAGATGGGAACCGCGACGGAAGACGAGACCAAAAGTCCGACGACAAAGGTCAAGGTGAACAAGGTGTTGGTCTTCATTATGATTTAAAGGCGGAAATGGTCTTGTCGTGGAAAGGGTATAGAGAGGTGAAAGAGAGAAAGCAGCTTGATGATGAAAGGAAACCTGCAAGAATGAGGGGTCATTTATAGTAAAATCGTGGCACTTGCCTTTGCAGCGGGAACGATTTCTCTGCAGCCTAGCTGTTGCGCCAGTACAATGACCAGTTGCAGCTGCTGTTTCTTTTTTTTTTTTCTGTTTGCAACCAACTTGGCTTGCATGTCCATCCATTTCCTTGTTTATCCGCATGCAGTGCAGAGGTGTGGTAGGATCGAAGGGAATAAGAATTCGTCTTTAGAGATTTAGTGATTCCATTGAAGTACGAGAACCTCAGTCTTCCCAAGTCACGACCACTGGCAACCACACCTGGTGTCCTTCTTCCGGAGTGTTCCCTGTTCCTTTTTTCCAGCGCGTGGTGAACCCACATTCCTTTGCTCAAGGTACCTCTTTTACCTCTTCTTTCGCCCACCATCATCCACTTTTACCCTGTGGTGCTGTGCGGCGCGGCTCAACGTGGTCCTCCTGGAATTAGGAACACGCGTCTGCTAAACCCTTTTTTGTTTCCAATGAAGCGACAGCAAGAAACCCTACAGAAGAATAAGGTGGGTGATTAACCTAGGCAAAAGAAGGAACGCGTATGGGTTTTCCACGTGATAGACTGGAGAGAAGAGGCGTAGGCAAAAAGACGCCATTGCAGCCCTCGGGGCGCAACACTGCATACAGACCATGGCTACCACAAGACACACACAACCTTCCTTGCAAGGGGTGGGAGAGGAGGAGGAATGGGTGGGTGGGAGGGAGGGAGGCACAAGCGTCTCCCAGGCTTTTTGAGTCACCCTTCGACTCCCGCTGCGGCCGCAACAACAGGGTCGTTATTCAGAGCATGTCGTGACTGAGTCAAAAATGAAGCAAAAAATTATTATTTTTTGATCAACATCAACATTCCCCCCTCGGCGAGACGAGACAGACAATTGCCCCCTTCACATAAAAGGAATCGACTTCATGTCCTTTTCCTTCTCCAGCCTCGCCTTCCACTCTCGATCTCTCCTCAGCCGCTCTCGCCCCGGATCAGGACCACGCCATCCTCCACCACTTTCCGGATTCTTCTTTGCCCGTCCGAGACCGACCTATAACCAGATCAGGATCCACTCCATCACACGCCACCACTCCCAGTGCTTTACTCATCCAACAATGTCTGCCCCAGGATCAACCAGTACCTCGCGTAAGCAGCCCCCATGGCGCGTACCCGAGGGAAAGCCTGTTCCCAAGCTCAAGCTGTACAACTCCATGACCCGCACCAAGGTAAAATGAGAAAACCCACCCATCAACAGGAACTTTCAAAAAAAAAAAAGAAGCCCTCCCTCTTTTCGACCGAGGGAGTGATGCAGTGCAGGGACGCCCAGCGGCGAAATGAACAAGACTCTGAAAAGGATCCTGTGCTGATACAGACAAAGGATATAACCCTGAACACTGCTACCATGGATACCAGAGTTCAAATGTTCAACTGCTTGCAGAATTGACTCGATAATTAAACTCGTCCCTTACTTTGTCCGTTGTAGACCGAGTTTGTTCCCATGGACGGTAACCAGGTTACTTGGTATGCCTGCGGACCCACCGTCTATGATTCAACCCACATCGGACACGCAAGGTAAAGAAAACAGGATATGGCTTCTGTCCCCAGAACATGGAACACAATCGATGAAATGTCGTGATCACGCAATGGAAGAATTATATGAAGGATATCGGACCTTGGAATGTGAGAATAACAAAAGGCTCTGCTGCTTCCCCTCTTCCTCTATAGAAACTATGTCTCACTAGACATTCTTCACCGTGTTATCGAGGATTACTTTGGATACAATGTCCTCTTTGTCGAGAACATCACCGATATTGACGACAAGGTACATATAAAATCACCGACTGTGCCACGGGAGAGGATTAAAACATGGATGTTACTACGGAGGGACTCAACTGGCATTATGTTCCTTCATTCAACAAAATAGATTATCAAACGCGCTCGCCAAAACCATCTTTTCAACAACTTCAAGTCCGCCACGACAACGGTGACCCCAGAGGCCATTGCTAAAGCAGAGGCCGCTTGGAAGTTGTACGCCGATGCAGAGCTCAAGGCCATCGATGCCACTGCTGTCGATCAGTGGGCTTCCTTCGTGGAAAAGATTAACAAGGATTCTGCACTCAAGACCTCCTTGACCACTGCCCACCCAAAGTTCCCCATGCACTTTTCAGCTCTTCAGGAGGCTCATGATGCCATTGAACAGGCAAAGAAGTCATCTTCGACCACGGATGCCGCCACCTTTTGCGACGCGAACAAGACCACGCTCTCCAACTTGCTGGACAAGGAATTGTCGCACACTGTTAGCGACCCCAAGGTCTTCAGAGACTTGGCTGCGTTCTGGGAAGGAGAGTTTTTCAAGGACATGGATCGTCTTGGCGTTCGCCGTCCTGACGTGTTGACCCGCGTCAGTGAATATGTTCCCGAGATTGTGGACTTTGTGCAGAAGATTATCAGCAATGGATACGCTTACGAGGCTGAAGGATCCGTCTATTTCGATACAGCTGCCTTTGATGGCAAGGATGGTCACCACTACGCCAAGTTGGCGCCTTGGTCCAAGGGTGATGCTACGTTGATGGAGGAGTCCGAGGGCTCATTGGGTATCAAACTTTCTGGAAAGAAGTCCAGCATGGACTTTGCGCTCTGGAAGGCCTCAAAGTCTGGTGAACCCGCTTGGGATTCGCCATGGGGACCTGGCCGCCCTGGATGGCACATTGAGTGCTCTGTCATGGCCTCCGAGGTCCTTGGCAGTGGTATGGACATCCACTCCGGTGGAATTGATTTGGCCTTCCCTCACCACGACAATGAACTGGCTCAGTCTGAGGCCTACCATCAGTGCGACCAGTGGGTGAACTACTTTACTCACTGCGGACACTTGCATGTTGAGGGACAAAAGATGTCCAAGTCCTTGAAGAACTTTATCTCTGTCCAGCAAGCATTGGAGAAGTACACCGCGCGTCAGCTCCGTTATTTCTTTTTGTTGCACCAGTGGGACACTGGTGTCGATTTCAGAGATACCAGCATGAGCGAGGCTATGGGCGTTGAGTCTACTTTTAACGTAAGGGTGAACCATTCTTTAATTTCAACTGCTTTTATGTCTTCATCAGGTTTACTGACTTGTTCAACTTGCCCCAATAGAACTTCTTTGCCAACACCAAGGCCATGATTGCCGAGGCCAAGCACACTGCCTTGGACTCTACTGGCACTCACAACTTCCGTCGTCTGGAATTGGAGATGGTTTCGGCCTTGAAGGAGAAGCAGAGCGCCGTCCATGCCGCCCTCTGCGACTCGATCAACACCCCTAACGCCATGGCTGAGCTCCAGGCTTTGGTCTCTCGCACCAACGTCTACATCAAGGATGCTGGCAAGACTCCCAATGTCGAGGTGATCAACAAGGTCGCTCAATATGTTAGCAAGATGCTCAAGACCTTTGGTCTCGATGGTGTTGTTTCTGACTCTATTGGATTCTCAAGCGCCGATGCCGCTGGCGGTCAATCCGCTGAGGACGTGGCTATGCCCTACCTTCAGGTCCTTTCGACTTTCCGTGACACCATCCGTGCCTATGCCCGTGAGGGACGCCCCGTTCAGGAGATGTTGGCTCTTTCAGATAAGCTTCGTGATGAGGATTTGGAACGTTTGGGCGTTTCTCTGGATGATCGTGAGGATGGCAAGGCCCTGATCAAGTTTATCCCTGCTGAGGAACTGGCTGCTCAACGTCAGGCCAAGGCTGCCGCCATTGCCGAGAAGGCTGCCCGCAAGGAGGAGGCTGCTCGCGCCAAAGAAGCAGCACGCCTTTTGAAGCTTGAAAAGGGCAAGGTTGCACCTGCGGATCTGTTCCGCTTGGCTGCCAATGCCGCCGAATATGGCACATTTGAAGAAGGCACTGGCATCCCTTTGACTGATAAGGAGGGCCAAGAGTTGCCTAAGAGCAGGAAAAAGAAGTTGCAGAAGGAGTGGGATACTCAAAAGAAGCTTCATGACGAGTACTTGGCCGAGATGGCTAAGGGCAGTCAGGCTTAAAAGTAGAAGAAGGGTCAAAAGGTGTCTTTGTCAAGCATTGATTAATAAAACAAGATCTCACAAACGACTTTATTTATGGTACAGGACGCAAGAGATGAAAGAGGAGAAAGGCGGCAAGAAGAAGTGCATCCGCTCTCCAGGAATTGTCAACCGCAAAGAAGACAAGAGGCTTCTCTACAGGCGATAGGGTTATATGATACAATGGTTGTTGGGTCGACAAGGACGACGACCGTCGATAAAGTGGTGAAGATGGTGGGAACAGTTGGAGACCCAAGAAAAGATGTCGTTGCTGTGACAGAGACTCGCCCATGGTCAGAGCAATTGGTCAATTTCCTGTCTTAGGTCGCGTGTCCAAGAGATGAATGGCTCGGTCCTAGAATAAGGCACTAGGCATACCCTCCCCTCACGCGATCAAGTCTTGGGTTCCCCTTTTTTTCTTTCACCGGCTTCCTTGAGTGCCTCCGTTGATTTTCAACAATCAGCTCCAACGGCACCAGTACCCACTACTGGGGCACCCGAAGCCGCAAGGGCGGCGTTCTGACGGAGACGTTCGAGGATGTGGGCCATACCCTTCCGTGCTTTGGCCGAGTTGTCCATAAACTTGTTGATACCAAAGGCCTCGACTCTCCCCGTCAATCCCCAGCGCAACTCGCTGATGATCCGTGCTTCAGTCTTGACTTGAGTCCTATAGAAGGTGGGAGGTGGGAAAGGAGAGAACGGTTAGAAAAAGGCAACCGTCTATTTTGACCGTATTTGGTAAATCCTCCTCCCATGGAAGTGAAGTGCAGCTCCACGTTTCTTCCCAGTCGGCGGTCCTTCGATTATCCTCACAAGTGAGTGCGCATGCATGCAAACACACCCACTGTGTGTCTCTCTCTCTCTTTTTTTTCCCTCTCTCCCCGCAGAGCAAAATGTCCAAAAGAGGTCAAAGCGAACAACAACAACAAAAAACAAGGTCAGACAAAAAAGAATCCCTTACCACTTTGGATTCTCGGGATGGACAGTAAAGGTCTGGGTCTCTTCCACCTGCATTACTCGGACATGGTTCAGGTTCTTTGTCCTCGTCACCATCGTCATGGTCTTTGGGTCCACTTCTGATTCCTCGACAATATAAGCATCCGGATTCTTGATCAACTAGAGGAAAAAGGTACATGCAAAAAGATATGTAAGGAAGAGAGATCTTGGGTATGAGAGAAGGAGTGCTCCATCCCAGGGGGGGAGGGAAGGCAGGGGAAACTTACTCCTCGTCCCCATCGAGGAAGGACACCCTGCTTGAGGATCAATCGGGTGGTGCGCAAGACGCCCGTTTCGGGATCGACCTGGCGATCAATCACATCGCACCCGACCACGTGCGAAGCGAACGGGTTAGGGTAGCGGAGCCAGAAGGCATAGGTGACATTGTCCCAGGCATGCTCGAATGAGGATGTGTGTTGATAGAACTTGACCATGGTGAAAGGAGGATGGATGGATGGATGGATGGATGGATGGATGGATGGATGGATGGATGGATGGATGGATGGATGGATGGATGGATGGATGGATGGATGGAATGCGGCCAGTCTTTGGGGGGATGGAAGGAAGGCGCGGAAGATCAGGCAAAGGAAAAGGAAAGGCAGAGAGATGCAATGAGCAAAAGAATCGAGAGACGGAAGAAGAAAAGAGAAAGGGATCAACCGGGGGGAGTGTGAGAGAGTGTGAGAGCGAGAGAGTGCTCGTGTGCCGTGGAGGTGTGCCGCTGCCCTTCCAGGTGCGCCGGGCCGTCCGGTCTGTTTCCCCTTTCAGGAAAATCGGTGACTGTCCTTTCAGCTCGCTTACTTTTTTTTTTTGATTCGTTCTTCATCATTCCACACCTCTTGACAAGGCGATATCTTCTTCCCTTCCTCTTTCTCTCTCTTCTCCTCCCACTCTTTCCCCATCCTCGACTTGCTCTCCACATCGACCTTGATCAAGCATGCGCCATACACTTGCCAGGGCACCCACTCAACTGTCCTCGCTCATCCGAGCCTCCGCCGCAGGATCAAAGTCTATCAAAGGATCATCCTGGACAGCCCCCTCCGCGCGTCGTCTCGTTCTCGCTTCTCAGGATCGGAATCTCATCATCCCTGCCAGACCTTTGAACCTCTTGGGGCGATCAGAACCCAACCTCTTCTCCACTCATCCCACCCAGCCCATTCTCCTGCGACCTTATCATGTCTCGATCCGATCCTTTGACCAACAACGACGACATGATGATACCATAGCCTCCGCAGCGACACACCCTGCATCTGCCGATCCTACTAAAACTCAGCCCGCGACCAACATTGACGACCATATCCAACCACAGCACAAGAATCCCATCCCCCCGAATCTGGACCCCAAAGCACGGATGTTGATCGGCTTTACTTGTACTGTCTGCAACCATCGATCGCACAAAACAATGTCCAAACACGCTTACCAGCATGGCGTCGTCATCATGCGATGTGATGGTTGCAAGAACAAGCACTTGATTGCAGATCATCTCGGCTGGTTCAAGAACGGAGGCGTCACGGTCGAGGATCTGGTCAAGGAAAAGGGCGAGACGGTTCAGAAATTGACACGGGATTATCAATTGCTCCAGAATGGCGCCGCAGCCAATTCCATCGCTTCAAATCCCGGGGACGATGCCTCTGATGTTGCTGCTGCTACTGGAACGGCAGGCAATGTCGCAGGAGTGAATGACAGGATTCCAGAGGGACAAGAAGGAGCAAGAGCGGCGACATTAACGCCAAAGACTGAACTGGAATTGGCCCTTGAAAAGGCCGCCGAGGGTATGTTGGAGTGGATCCCCAAGGACATTTTACAGCAGGAGGAAGAAAAGATGGAAAAGAGCCGTCGTCTCGTCAAGGAGACTTCAACAGAAAAGAAAGACTCATAGCTACCGTCTAGTCTCTATTTCTTTCAGTTTCTAAAGTGCCTTTTCAGAGGAAGTGTAGATAGATACTCTTCCTCTGCGGCTGTTTATTAGGGATTTAATTCGAGGCTTTCCTCGGTGATGGTTGACCGAAGGCTGCTATTATTATTAATAATGGAGGGTGTGCGGATACGCTGAAACAAACAAACAAAAAACAAAAAAACAAATACGAGGAATTGGGTAAAAAGGGTTGTAGGTTTACAAGTACAGGGTAAAGGAAATACAAAAAGTACGAATACGTAGAGGGACATACAAAAGCAAACAAAAGGCAGAGACACATGATACAACGGCGACAATACAACAAGGAAGAAAGAAAAGTAAAAAAGAGGGAAACAAACATAAAAAACATCCTGAACAACAACAAAAGCTCTGAGGTGCACAAAAAGTGAATGAAAAGAACAGAGAGGCGCATGGAAGAAGATCACCAAGCAATTTGT
Organism: Entomortierella parvispora; assembly: GCA_963573315.1. NCBI lineage: Eukaryota > Fungi > Mortierellomycota > Mortierellomycetes > Mortierellales > Mortierellaceae > Entomortierella > Entomortierella parvispora. The sequence goes on from OY752145.1 coordinate 1,080,710, forward strand.
TCCGCGACGGACGGGTCATACGGATGGCGGACCAAAAGGTCATAAAGTTCGTCAGGAAGGAGTTTGACCATCCGGATGGTCTCGCCAATGATTCGATCAGCATCCAAGTCAGGAAAGATCCGTAGCAACTTCATGGGACTAGGAAGAGAACAAAGACCGTGACAGGATTAGAAAGTTGCTCCTGAACGAATGACAGTCATCAATGAAGCGCAGATAAAGAGGCAGTACATACCTAGCATGGCTCATGAGCTCGCTTCTGATCGAGTGCAACTGAGCAATGATGCAGATAATATTCAAGTGGATTCCCCACGAGAGCAAAAAGTCCCAAAGCTGCATGACCTGGTCCAGCGGCGGCGTGCAAGCACAAATCGTCAGAACAGCTACGGTAAAGATCAAACAGCAGTAATGGTGAGCTCATGTGTGTACACTGCAGATGCCACCCAACATCATTTTTTTGGCTGAATACTTACAAGGAAAAGCGTAAAGCTCGGCAGACATCCTCTTGGATTTTAGATAATCATATAACTCTGGATCGATCTTGCATAGGCACTCCTCAAGAAGCTGCAGGAAGGGATGAGACCAAAAACGAATGATTAGACCATGGAAAGCAGCTTTTCAGGGAATATTTCACAGCTCAGAGTATGTACCTTGATACCGCAATGCACACCCTGGAGAGTCGGCTGAACATAGAGTGGACAACAATGTTTGATGAAATTCGAGTAGGAATAGAACGCGTCCATCTCAGCCATGGTGTACAAGAATGGGGCGGCCAGCACATTCATTCCTTGCACGTACGTGAACGAGACTCCTGTCTCGTCATAAGAGGTAGCTATGCATCCATCAACAGTAACAAAATCACAACGAACCAATGCATTAATTTCTGGAAACCCATGTGAACCAAGTCATTGCAACTTTAAAAAGCCAGAAAAATATAGTTACAATACCTTGTGTGCTCCAAGAAAAGGCACAGAGAACGCGGATCAGGCTGTCCTCCTCCACAACATCTAAAAACTTTTTGTCCGTCGCCATTGTTCGAAAGGTGTCGTTGCGGATCTTGCCGTACTCCTCAGGCTTGCCTTGCTTCACAAGAGAGACATACTCTTGAGCAGACACATGATGGACCTCAAGCAGCAGCTTCCAGCACTTGGCTCTGATGGACGGTTTGGATCGAGCACCCGGTGTCTTGTCAGTTGCAGGCTATTGCAGAGTACAAAAAATTGGGCCGTGTGAGCACAAAGATCCGTCGACATCAAAGAGGGAGGGTTGGCTGGACCAATTGCGCACGCACTCCTTCTTCCCCCCACAACACCGTCTCCCACTTTCTTCCCGTTTCTCTGCGATGGAGTGTGTACCACCGAAGCATTGACCTCACACAAACACAACGGGACACAAGAAAAGAAAAGAAAAAAAAACTCGAAACAAGTCTTTACTCTTGTCCCCCCCCCCCTCCTTTACTTTCCTCACTTGATCTCAACTGCTGTTCACCCCCCGTTTCGCTCTGATTGATAATGCTCAATAATAGCAATAATAAATTCAAAACGAACAAAGAAGCAATTCAGACATGGACCCAAAGACGGGGTTCTGCAGGGCCGCACCTTGTGCAACAATGGGAAACTGGATGCTCACCCCTCTGGGACACAGTGGACCGTTGGGACGAGTGCACGGTTGCAGAAAGTAAGAAAAGAAAAAAAAGAGGAAAAAAAAAATCATTTTTTTTTCGCACACTATCAGTGACCATAATGATGGATAGAACCACCTAGAGGTGAGGAAATGATGAGCTAGCAAGATGCACTTGCTGATGCACTCGCCAAAAGAAAAAGAAAAGAAAAAATAACGCAACCCCCGTCATCCACCACCATTCGGGGAGAAACCAAAAATAATGCCGTGAGGGTAGGGACGAAAGTTCAAGACAGGACAGGGGAGGCGAGGTGAGGATAAGAATGCTCAACCGATGATGATGATGCCAAAACGTATTAACCAACCAACGGACGGGCATACTACAACAAAGACAATGACAACGACAACTGCAACGAACCTCGGATGGGATGCCATAAGCGAGGATCAGCCTGCGCAGGTCATGAAGAGAATCTGCGATCTGGTCTTCTGTTTGGTGTCGACGGGTCAGAACTTCCTGGAAAAGCTGAAGAGGATCCTGTGCTTCCTCTTCAACTACGGCAAGGGGCAAATCCACTGCAGAAGGGGTTGTTTGTGTCGCTGCGTCTGTGCCTTCTGATGTTGGTGCGACCTGCAGAGTCGAGCTGTCTTCAGGGATGGTCATCGATCCATTGGCGTCGAGAACAGCAATTGTTTCCGCACCATCGTCAAAAACGTACTTTCGAAGACGTAATCTTGATGCACTCTCATCAAGATCTGTAACAGTGCTCTCGCTGTCGTTGGTGATGTCCTGTCCGTCCATGGGGTCGTGGCAACTGGTGCTGTCAGTGTGGATACTGCTTTGATCGTTGGCCTTGAGGATATCGCTGTGACCGCTGTTCGCCTGGCCACTGTCGTTGTGGAGCAGTGGTGGAGGTGTGGGTTTGACAGAAGAAAGAGGGACGTTTGCGACGGTAGTGCCTTGGGGGAGCAAGTTGGCGTTGCTGCTGTTGCCCGTAGCAATCCCGGGTAGCGCCTCCGCTGCGGATGATTCCTGGTCCCTTGAGCTTTTACTGGCGCCCATGGCTCCTCGCCCATCCTGTCGCTGGTCCCCTTCATGGGTTCCGGAATCGGCACCACTACTGCTGCTGCTGTTGTTGCTGTTTGTGCTGATCTTGGATGAAACGGGATGAAGGGTGCTGCTCAGCACCCGGGCCTTGACCTTGGCAAACAAGGAGAGCGCGACAGTAAAGCCCTCTCGGTTAGCCGAGCTGTTGTCGTCGTCGTCGTATTCTATCTCCTGCTGCATCGAGTCTGCTGGCAATGCTGCAGAAGAGAGCCTCCTGCTGTTGTCAGCAGGGTGAGGAGCTGCATCTTCTGTCGCTTCTGTTCCCACTGCTCCTGTCGCCTCTGTCCGTGGCGAAACTTTGCCAGAGTCAGGAGTAAGAGAAGACGGGGAGGTGACCGCGGCCAGTCGCCTCTTTTCAGAGCGGCCGCCGAGGCCAAGCCGTATGCTACCCATTCGCGGATGGGTCTGCGAGACACTGAGGGGGATTCGAATGAGCTTTTGAATCCGATTGCTGAACCGCCGATGGTCGATCGCGACCTGGGGCTCTGTTGTAGTGGGAAAGTCGGACGGGTGGGGGACGAATGCGCCGTCGGTGGCTGTGGTAGAGTCGAGGAGGAGTATGGAGTTGTCTAGAGGAGAAAGGTGCGAATGAGGAGACATGCTGGCGGAGGAAATGAGGTCGAAGGTTTTGAGCAGAGCCTGATCGTCAGCAATCGCCATAGACTGACGAGGACGAGACGAGAACGAGAACGACGAGGAGGTCAGGATAAGAAAGAAAAGGGGTGTTGTTTCGAGAGTGGATCGCTCGTTCTCTCGTGCTGTAGTGGAGTTCGTGTATCGTTGTGCCTGGGATGGTAGGGCGAAGGCGGGGGGGACAGAGCGTAGGATGAAAAAGATCTGTCGGTTGTGGATCTGGAGGGCAGCAGACAGAGACAATAGGCAAGACAGAGAACTCTGAAGTGGAGGAGAGCAGAGCAGGAGGAAGGAGGAAGGAGGAAGAGGAGAGAAAAGAAGAAGAGAGATGGAGATGAGGAAAGAGGAGATGAAAAAGAGTGGAGACAAAGAGACAAAGAGAGGGAGCGAAAGAGAGGAGCAATGGTGCAATGGTGCAGATGCTGTCTAATTGTTTGCCAGCCATAGTCCATGGACACGGACAAGACTCAGTCGCTCAAGGAGAGAGCCTAGTCTACCAAACAATGCCCGGAGGAAGGAGAACGGAAGGGTCCACCCCAAAGGACACGGAATAACAGAATGGAGCGGACAAAAAAAACGGTCGTCGCTGCCTGGGCTAGGTGGAGTGGGAAGACGACAGAGGGGGGGGGGGCAATGGGTTGACAGAAGGAAGGAGGCAACAAAACTTGTTCTGGGCACAGGGGGTCGAGTGAAGGAGATGGGATGGGATGGGATGGGATGGCAACGCGACAAAGAACAGACAGATCGAAAAGGGGGGGGGAAGCGATGGCAGAAAGGACAGGTCCAGAGAAGGAGGCATTCAGGCAGGAGGAGACGACGAGACGTGGGGACACACACACAGGAGGGGGACGCGCAGGCGAGCAATTGAGCAACCGAAATGCAGACCAGGGCCACTGTGGGCATTGCCATGGGCAATGGTGCCGATCTTGCGTCGTCCTTTGGATTCTTTTCCTTCCTTCTGTCTCTTCTTCATGTCTGTGTGTCTGTCCTCCAAAGCGGACCATGGCGCGACCAAAAAAAAAAAAAAAAATTGCGCACGGAGCAGCAAGACGCGGATCGGGAAAAAAAAAAAAAAAAGCTATTGCGAAAGGAAGGAAGGATGGGAATGAATCCTCCCCGTTGCCCCGTAGTTTGTTCGTTTGTTCGTTTGTTCGTTTGTTCGTTCGTTTGTTCGTTTATTCGTTCGTTTGCCTGCCCCTGCGTTCACAATTCCCTTCTGATTGCCTTTGCGTGCCCGCGTAAAGGGGCTGTTGCCGCCGCTGGCCTGGGGAACGCGTCTGGGACCCTGGCCCAAGAGGACCTGTTGTTGCCACCACTCAGTCACCATTCCTTCACTCCTTGCAGTGTGAAGGAGCAAAGGAGCAACGCCCGAGATGCAGCAGCACTTTCGAGTTTATTTTTGGCGGCATGGACGAACAGAACAATCCACCGAGGATCGCACAGACGGTCGGTCGGTCTTTATTACAATCTCCGGTGCACCCAGATCATCGATTCTTGTGCACCCTTGCCTCGGACAATCGTCTCGGGCCTTGATTCGACCGAATGCAGTCAGGCGTGAATCGGCACCAGGAAGCATCCACCGAAGGAAGGACAGACTGGAAATACTCCTCCTCCCGCCCGCCTAATGCAGATGCAGAGTGGCGAAGGACATGCACAGACCACAGGTCACAAAACGCAAGTACAGGGAGGACAGCCCTTTGTGCAAGGCATGTGGTTTGATGCATGTCTATCCACCCTTGACGTCCTTAACTCTCCCCTTCCTTTTTGTTTCCAGGGAACCAATAGACTCTCGTTGCTCCGTGGTGGATCGGCAACAGGTCCACATTTGGATGTAGGAGTTGTGATGCATGGACTCTATCTCATCCGCACCCTCCATCTCCACTCTGGCATCGGCAACAAGTGTAACCACAACGACAGCCTCAATAACATTGATGAGTATTTGACTACAGGCCGCTTTGACCCTCATGTTCAAGATTATATATCCTTTTGTGTAGACCCGGAAATGGATGCGGACATTCCATCGCAGGGAATATAGATTTCCAGAGACCAGAATGGCATTGTGGAGAATCTCTAATCATATCTGCAATCTCGCACAGTACTTCCCGGATAGCATGCGACTCTTGAAGCAGCACCGCAGAAGGAACTTGGTATGATAGGATATCAAAGAGGGTTGCAGCTGCAAGAAGCGTCCTTATTGACTCCGTGCCATCCGTCGCATGCCTCAATATAGGTAGAATCCCAGTCATTAACTCTCGGAGAAACGGGGCAAAGAGTGCCACAGAGGATAGATCTAAGCTCTTCGGATCAGGCACTCCCGTCCACGTCATAAGCTCTTGAGCTGGAAAAAGGAGACTGAACAGCTGGAAACCTCGTACAAGGTCTACAGTCGATCCATTGGACACACGTGCTGCGTGGAGAAGCAGTCCCAACCAAGCATCGAGGCATCTTGCGGCTATTTCGCCAGCCTAGATCAGATGGTGAACCAACGGGAAGAATATAAGTCCCTTTGCCGTCTTCACCTCAACTCCTTCATCTACAATATTACTTACAGGCAAGGTGTTTCCGGCGTGCAGAAATGAGTCTCGATCAATGCGCTGGCACAAAGCCAACCACCACGCTAACCTTGAGACATACTGAGCTGGGGCCACCACGCTGTATCGTGTCAACATTTCTGTGAATTCTGACAGCTGATTGTCTGGTCGAGAACTCTGGATTGCCATGCAAAGTTCCCTACTTGATTCTGACAACAGCTTTTCAATGGAGCTGGACTTTTCTCTGGTCTTCAACACAGTGCAAAGCCTAGCGTGATTCCTGTTGTCGACTGGTATACTTTGTAGTTCATGCTGAACGAGCATTAAAGCGGCCAGCGCCTCGTCCTCTTTATCACGCAGTTTGAGAGCCAAATGAGCGAGTGAAGTGGCATCGATCAATGTGAATTGGATTCCCTGGATATTACACGACTCCAGGAACAAAATGACCGCGGGCTTGTGGTCAACCTCATAGAAGGAAATGATCAAGTCTTGTTGGAGCAGCCTGCTCCACCTTCCAGCCGCCATGTACTAATGGCACAAAAGCTAAACACGTCAATACGCCAGACCTTAACCAATGCAACATGTCCTCAGGGTACCTACTTTAACCATGCTCTCAGGATCCGTATATCGAATAGGATCTAATACCACCAAGTCTAGATATTGATAGAGTCTTTGTGTGACATCGATGAGTACTAAGCCTCGCTATATGTAGGTCGAGGTATGGTGAAAAGACTTACTCAAGCTTTTGTTCTTCTGCGTGGGAAAGGGTCCTTGGGAGGCAACCTTTCTTGTTTGCAATTCGCTTCACCATGTTTCGAAATTCAATATCATCGAATGTGTCTTGAAGGAGCTAATATGAACAATCCTCTCTTATTTAGATGATAAACCTTGACCTGAGATGAGAACATTTCTCTTTCAATCAAGTGTCGACTAACCAGTGACTCGATGGCGCTTGAAAGCACGGAAGAAAACTCTGCTTCCTGCATGATAAATTGTGCCGGCTCCAAGATCAGCTTCATAGCTGACATCCTTGCGAGGGTGGGGAACGCGCTCTCGCTCATGATTTCCAAACAGAAACTGCTGGCGCAATGACGCAGCGGATCTAAGGAAAATCATACTACAGTTTAAGCAGACGGCAAGTAATCGAAATCAGAATCATCTATTCAAGCATACTAATACTCACAGCTCTCATCCATCATTTTCAAAAACATGCACAGCACCAAGAGATCCTGGCAGTCTTGAGATTGTGCACCATCCATGAGAGACGCCATTACAACATTAAACACCGATTTTGCGTTATTCTGGAGTATACACTGTGTTAGTATAAAAGTAGATCAATTTCGTCCGCTAACAGCTTGCTTTCGCTGCCGGTCATTTGTACCTCGAGCGACTGCTTGAAGGTGAAGACATCACTCTTTTGCAGGTTCACGATGGCAAAGAACAAACACGCGACTAGAGGCGACGTAGGCGGTCCACGAAAAGATTTGCTGGGAAGCGATCGAGCCCACTTGCTAGACACTGCCTCCAGTGTGCCCGGAACACCCAACGGAATGTTTCTCTGGACTAGACTTCCTGACTCCAGAGCATGATCCTGTACTTCTGTAAACACTTCCGGGAGGTACGTGAGGCTGAGCCGATTCTCCATGGCGTCCTTGTAAAAGATCAGTACTGATGCCAAAAGTCGTCCTGGATCAGAATCGTGTGTGTCGGCATGAAGCCAAGGCGAGCGATGTGTTGCATTCCGACGGCCTGGGGGCGCTGCGTCTGATCGGTGGTCCATGTTGCTGAATGGAGGAATGAAAGAAGCAGGAGAAGCACGAATAAAGGGTCCGCGCTCGAACCAAATTTTACTTGGAATAAAAAATGGTGGCAAAAATGTTCTGTGTTCAGCCCCTCTCTGCACCTCTTGTCAACATCTCTTCTCTCGCCCACACGCGACATGATCTCATGACAAGGGCACTGGATCCACAAGACCGAGGAGCCATCTCTCAGGATGCAGCCGATGTTCCTAGAGAACAGGAGATTCTTCCCGACACCTTCGAAGGCATTCTGCTTCGAATGGCTGAGGAACTCAAATGTCCCATTTGGTAAGATTCTTTGGCTTGGCCATTCCTTCAAACAATACCACTCTGTAACAAGCCCTAATCGGCTTTTCTCCGTTATCGCTATCCTTAGCCTTGGGACCATGGAGGAGCCACGCTCGACTGGCTGCAACCATATATTCTGCAAGGAGTGCATCTATCAGGCGCTGGATCGCAAAGGTGGATGCCCACTTTGCAAGGACAATGTGACAAAGCGTAGTCTGAATCGGCTAGAACATCTGGAGAACATCATCAAAGCATACCAGCGTCTCAGGGAATCTTATGAACAGGAGACTGGCACTGGTATGCTGTTTTTTTCGTGGATTCTTGGTCAGAAACGAACTCCACCATTAACAAGCTGTGTCCATTTGGCCTCTTTAGCCTTGTCGCAAATCCCCAGAAACTATAGATCAGACGCACAGGAAAACCTCACTCAGCTTTATCCGTACGCCGAAAAGTCGGGTGAATCATCACATTGTGCCACTCCACCGACGACAACATTTGTGAAACAACAACCTCCAAAGGAACCTGTGCTCCCACTTCTTGCAGATATTCATCCGCCTAGTAACCCACCTGAAGACATGGAACTTGATGTATTTAATGTGAACTTGGACTCTGTTTCGGAGTCAGAAGCTGCTGCCTTGGCAGAAAAGATGCTGGCCATCATCACACTCAGTTCCTCTCGACTCAATCTTGGCCCACCCACTATCACAGGACCATCGCCTATTGAGCCTCCTCCACTTTCACAACCAACAGCACCACAACCTCTGATGTCTGAGATACATCCCGCAGATATGGCAATTGTAAAACAGGAAAAATCCGACCTATCCGATGTGCCTACATTCCCGCCTCAAGTGAACGAGCCTCCTCTTCTTTTTCCCAAAGAAGAACAGTCTGCTCCGATGCTTACTCACGCTTCAGATCGAGTAAAGGAGTCGGAGGAAAAGGAATTTATTTTGTGTGGAACCAGCCTAACTTCTTCCAAGAAGGTATCGATATGGATCATGCTTTTTTTATGACAGTGGGATGGGACAGCAACTGATGCCCAAATATTGTATTCCTCTAGATGCGATTGGAAACTGTATCAAAAGCACTCAAGGCAAAGACAGTTGACGATCTCTCTACGAGATGCACTCATGTTGTTCTGAATATTAGTAAGTCGTCTTGCACTCTCACGTGGTTTTATCTTTGATTATCAGAGCTGACGCGCCTATTTTTGATCATAGCCGAGAAACAATGTTTAGAAGGAGGTGGACGAACCGTCAAGTTTTTCCTTGGTCTCTTACGAGGATCCTGGGTCCTGCGGTTCGAATGTAAGATATTTAAAGGATGTGGATGTTGGTGGAAATTGTATAGATCGAAACTGCATCCGACTAAACCTTGAGATCAATTGATCCGTAGGGTTGGAGGCGTCCATGGAAGCAGGTTACTGGGTCGATGAAAACCCCTTTTTGCTTTATAACAATGAATTTGGAAACAATGGCGCCGAAAGATCGCGTACAAGCTACGAGCATGGGGTAAGTTGGAGTTGGCGACCTGAACACTGCCTTGGTGGCAGCTCTCACCTCTAACAATCACACTGTTGTCTCCTCTTCTCTTCTTTTAATCAAAGAACCCCAAACTTTTCAGTGGCTATGAGATTCAACTCACTGGTGCCTTTGTTCGACCCTCGCGGGATGACATTGCACTAATGATTCGAGCAGGAGGTGGTAAAGTAGTATCGCAACTCTTCCGACAGGATACGCACTCTCAGGACAACCCCAACTCGACAAAGTCTCTAGTGAAGAAACATGTGCTGGTTTATGACCAAGTCAACGAAGGGGTTCTGAAAACGAAGAAGCTGCGCACAGAGGTGAAGGCATGTATGGAGCTTGCCCGACCTCTTGGCAAGAAAGTTGAAGTTGTGACAAGTGGAGAGTTGCTCAACTGCATAGCCCAATACGATCTGGATCTGATCAAAAGTTCAAGCGCGTTTTTTATTGATTAAAGTGATATCGCTCCATATACCTTGCTCAATCCATCTATTCATTTATCCATCTCTCTTGCTCAAATTTTAATAATCCTCGTGGTATTCGGGTTCATAATCGATGACCAGACTCCTGTCATCTTTATAGAGCCGTTGCCAATGTCCAAATCCACCGCGCAAGATGTGGACCTGTTGAGTCGAGTGTATCTGAGTCTCCTCTTCCTTCACCGCCAAGGCCTCAGACCACCGGCGCGCGGCCTTGGGACCTCGAACCTGAGACAGAGCACAGTGGAAAAAGAGTTGAGGGACATCCTTGTGCCTCTCGATCAAGACCGGAAGACGGTCCACAAGTTCGGAGGCAGGAATGTTCACACCTCCGGGGATATGGCCACCCTAAGAAAACAATTGGCTCTGTTAGGGATAGAACGGATCGTGCAAGGCAAAAAAAAACCGATGTTTCCCTTAACTGGTGGTACGGAAGGATAGGAGAAAAGATGGAGGAGAGCTGAACTAAAAAAGAGGGGAGGGGAGAGGACAAAGGGCCTTTGAAAAGAAATATCCACGTACAACATAGTCGGCATCGCGGACATCAATCACCAGGTAGTCTTTGCCAGGAATCTTTGACTTGTCTTCAAGAAGAGCCTTCAGGACCTTAGAGTCCACATAGGTTGGTTGCTGGTGGCTGGACATTGTCGCGTTCAGTCGTTGGATGAGGTGTCGGGCAAAAGAGCTCATCAAAAGCCTGGGGTGCGTGCATCTTTTTTTTTTTTTTTTTTTGAAGTTCAACAGGTCACGTGTTAGTGCACATTTTTTTTGGTTTACTTTTCTTTGAGAATCCTTTTTTTTTTACTGGTTTTTTTTTTATGAATGACTAGGCCGGCCATATTGAGCACCGTAGGAAACAGCCTCTGCAGTTTCGACAGCTTGGAACTGGTGGGATGCCAGATGGTAGTCCGTCTGGTAGTTGCCAGAGTAGAAACAGGAGCCACAAAGATCCGTTCCTCCAAACTCTTCACAGTTCATACAGGAATAACGTGTCCCCAAAATCGGCTCCACTCCACATGAATCGCACTAGATTTGAGAGAGAGAGAAAAAAAAAGATAAGCGGTCAGCCCACAGAAAAGAACAGTCGTACCATTGTACAGGTAAGAAACTTACAGCAAACCCCAGATGACTGACAACCCCGTCTGTCGCTGCGGGAGTCCCATAACTATGGCTAGCGCCCATCATGTCCTGAACATTTTCCTCGTCATCTTCCTCGCTCATATATACAGTCGGTGCCGAGGAATAGTTCAAGTACTGTGTTCCTGATGTTCTTCCGAAACCTGAGCCCAGTAATGACTTTGCCTTTTGCTTCCTGGTCGACGGTGCAGAAGATCCAGAACGAGATCCTTCTTCTTTCTTCTTGGGTCGACTCGCCTTGGGTTTGGCGGCACCTTCGCCTCCTGGAGGGCCATCCTTTCGCTTCTTTCCCTTGGAAGGGGAAGTTCCTTTGGCCACAGGCTTCTTTGGCTCCAATGCATAGTTCATCCGACCAGGAGCCTCCAATCCTGCTTTGACCAACTTGATAAAATACTTTTGAACTCGACTTGCCACTTGCTTTGGGGTTCGGGTGCCCATTGCCGCCGAGATCTTTTGAAATCGCTGCGCCGCCACTGGCTCATCTGGGTATTCGTCCAAAAGCTTCTCCAACAATCGTTGTTCGTCATCGCTCCAGGGGATGTTGAATAGTGGAGGCTTGGGTGGTTCTTCCCGAGCTCCGCTTCCTTCCCTAGAAGCGGTTTTGGTCTTGGAGGGTTGATTATCCACGACACTCCCGCTCATATGGTTGATGGTGATATTTCGGTTCTGGCCATTGCTCTGGTGAATAGACGCGATCGGGTCCGATGAAGAATGGGGAATGACTCCAGGAGAAGACAACGACGGCGCTCCTGTTAAATGGGCATCTGGATGACTTGGGTAGGCGTGGGTCTTCGCGTGATGATGATCCGTGACCGTTGCAGACCTGGCTCGAGATCCTGAAGCAGCCGGTTGGGCGCTAGAGTAAACAACGCCCTCCATCTCACTGGCAGAGGCTCCAACAGAGACACTGGGTGTTTGACTGTACTCCCGATCCCGTGGTACAAACTCTTGAGAGGTCTGTCTGGATAAGGGTCGGCTCTCAACCAAGTGGCCAGGATCGACCTTGGGCTGCTGCAATTGATTCTCGTCTCCGTAATTTCCTTCTATCCGACTGCCATTCAATCCATTCGTGTCTTGACTGGAATATTGTGGCTGATGGTGACGATGACCGACGTGAATACCAAGGCTTCGCGCTGTGTCTTTGACGGCCCGTGATCGCTCATAGGAGGGTGATCCTGCTCTGGAACGACTTTTTGAATTCAGAGATACAACATTACGACGGTCATTGCTGGAAGCAAACACCTTCGGGCCCTGTTGCGAAAGAAAAGAAAAGAAAAGTTCTCGATGAGGTCAGTTCACCTGCCTCTACTGGACCTTTGATTCTCCTTTGTTGCGACACTCAAACATACCAGGAAGCTGACGGTTTGAGGTTTTGTTGGTATGATTGGATTGGCTGGAGGATACTGGTACTTTGTCCATTCTATCGTAGGCGCAGGTAGGGTCTTTTGGCTGTCTGGATATCGAAATTCCTGGTGGTGGCAAGATACCGTGTTAGAAACCCATAACTTTTCCTGTTCTTATACAAAGAGCCTTTATCCATCCAGCGATACGGGGAACTCGTTCGTTCATACCTTGGTCTTGAGCTGCCTTAGAAATTCAAAAGGATTCTCCATGTGCTTTTCTTTAAGACTCTGAAGTCTTCCCACGTCCTTTGGTACTTGACTCAGCTGCCACTTGTACCGCTTAATAGCAAGTGCCAGTACTTCAAAGCTATGAGAAACAAAAAACGGGCCTTGGTTAAGATGAGTGATAAAAAAAACCAACGACTCAATGCCCTGATGCTGAGCATCTCTCAACCTTACTCATGCATGGCGTATTCCATCCTGCTCCTGACCCATTCCTCCTCATCCGCTGTCAATCCTAAAGGGCCTCGTGCTAACTCTTCCGTTGACCTAGGCGTGCTGGGGACTTGACTAGAGCCAGCATTGCTGCCATTGCTGTTGATACTGCTGTTGATGCCGCTGTTGCCATTGACCAGGGACTGCGCTATCCGCGGAGAATCCACTGATGCGCTGGGAAGAGCATCCGCCTGCGGAGCTGAAGGAGGGGTTAGTGCAGCTGTTGAAATGGCGGGCAGTAATGGAGGTGCTGGAGGGGTGAGGGACGAGATCTCCATGGTCTCTGGCTCCAACTTCAATGACATGAGAACGGCTCTTCTACTGTTTGAGGGTGTAATGTGTCTGCTATGATGGGTCCTATCCTTGCTGCTGCTGCCACCGGTCGCCCTTTCTTTTTTCTCAACTTTTGTTCAATAGTGATGCCGAGCGGTGAAGTTGCTGCCCTGTGATTGTGTCAGTGCTTCGTGTTTAATGGAGAAAGATGTGCACGTCTTCATTTTTTTTTTTTTTTTTGGTGAACCTCAAGCCACAATTTATTTTTTTTTTTTTTTCGGCGCGTCAAACAAACATCCCCCCTAGAACTGCAGCTCAAAATCGTCATGGTTGCTGTTGAGAGGTGATTCTTGGTGAAGATACTGATCTGAAGAATCCACCCTGAAAGGACTGAACCCCCAGTCGTTCTCACCATCGTCCGAGTAGAGTAGATTCATGGCCGGTGAACTGCCAATTATTGGAGAAGAGTCCGGAGCCAGAGTCGTTGAAGCGCCATTGTCGCGTTCAGAGCCAGCGATCATGGAGAAACTGGTCGATGTTGACTCTGTGGCTCCGTTGCTCTTTGGAATAAACGCTGCCAGAGGATCGACTCCCAATGTTAGATTATCACCAGCAGTGACACCGAATGGATTCGGCAAGCCAGAAGCATCCAAAGGGACCTGACCTTGAGGCTCATCATCGACAAGGTTCTCGAAATTGAGAGGTTTCATCTTTGGCTGGCGCGAAATCTCCTGGGCAAGCCGTTGCTGTTCTTGGTACCACCGGAAGGCGTTTGAAGTCGGTGTCACGTTCATATCCTTGCGTTCCGTTGGCTGCTTGGCGCGATTGAGCAAGCCTTCGACCTCGGAATCATCTACCTCCACATCTGGAGGATCGCTTAGAACAAAGTCGAAAAAGTTTTCAGTCCTCGTATCCGGGTTCCACCTCTCAAAATGGCTCAAAAGTGTTTTGTTGAATCCAATGGCTGACTTGGATTCCGGATCTTGTTCTGAGTGACCTTTCCCAGATGTCAAGGTTGAGGACGAATGCGGCATCTCTTGCTTTTGCTTCTTTGTACGCTGTTTTGATGAGGACAAACGTGAATCTGTGGCTGAATGAGGCTCTGGGTGTTCATAACGGGCTGATAAAGAGGGCTCTCTGGGAGTGTGTTTCGGCTGGGACGTTAAGCTAGGACTGGAGTGCTGAGATTGGTCGTGTAAGGTTCGTGAATGGGAATTGAAGGATGACCTAACCGAAGGTGTGGCAGATACTGAGCGTCGTTTGATATCTGTGAAGTCGTCCAGTGCGCTCCGTTTCTGACTCCAGCTTGGCGACTGGAGAAGTTTTGAGGATTTTGCATCCAGATGCTGCTCATAATCAGAATTATCTAGAGACTCGTCGGAAAGGTCGTGCTCATCGATGTCCTCCTGCCCATGTTGTTTCTTCTGAGTTCGCTTCAGCTGTTTCTTTTTCTCATTCATCGCGGTCAAGGCCATTGTCATCGTCGACATCGGGAACGAATGCACTCCATTATGACCATGACCATGACCGTGACTATTGCCGTGGCGAAGTTTGGGGCCTGGTGTTCCTCTATTCAACAGCGTCGTTTCTCTAGGACGAGTTGTCGGTTGAGGGGATGGTGATCGAGAGGGCGACCGAGAGGAGGCAGAGTCATGTACTTCGTGAACCGAATCATGATCGAACCCATTGTCGAATTCGTAATGTTGTGAACGCGACTGCGACTGCGAGGATCTCCGCACCTTGCTGGATCGGGAAGAGCCGCGGTGCAAACTAGGCTGAATAAATGTGGTGCGTTTGTCTACAAGTCCTTCCATACGCTCCCGATATCGCTTGGCTTTCTCTGCTTCAAAAACCCGGAATTCCTCATTCTGGCGCATTTGTAGGTCCCGTAACTGCTCCAACTGTTTTCTTTGGAACTCTTCTTGATCCTTCCGTTGCTGAGATTGGAGCTGCTCCAATTCGAGGCGATGTTGAATCTGGAGATCTTCCCGAGTATGAAAAGCTACCTTTCCTTCAGATGCACCATTGGTCCTGACCGGCCTATCTATTTTGACTATGTCGTCATCGCCTAGAGCATCGTCCATATCAGCATGCCTTGATTTGCCGCGGTTTCCTTTGTTACGGTTTGCTCTGGCGTCTCCGTCAGCTACATCCCAGGTCTGTCCGATAAAGCGATCGCTGCCCTTGCCTCTTTTATAACGCTTCACAGTCATCTCCTCATGGTCAGAGTCTTGATCGACATCCAATGATCGTGCTTGGTGATGGTGTTTGGAAACGCTAGAGACAAGATCGCGCTTTCTTGGCCTGTCTGACGACCGAGTTGGCATGTGTCCGAGCTGCTCCGCAGTTGGTTCGAGTTTAATTGCTTCGTCGGCTGGGTCTTTGTGTTCCAGTTGAGAATTTTTAATAAGTTCCAGCATTTCCGAGTTGTCTTTACCAATATCCTCGAGGACTTCGTCAAAGATATCGGAGAAGAGGTCCATGCTCTGATAATGCAAATCCTGTCCGATCTGGATTTGTGCGCTGGCCAGTTTGGATTTTAATGAACGCAAGTGCTATAAACAGACGTGATGACGATTGGCGTTAATAACAGCAGCCCCCTTGACAAAGACGGGACATGGAAACAAAAGACTACGCCACTTACATTAACCACCTGAGCACGCTTTAGTATTCGATCAGCTGCCTCTTCATCGCGGCGCTTTCGATCTTCTTCTGCTTCTTCTGCCAACATGGCCAGCTCTTGTTCCATCTCCAGAGCAGTGGGACTGCGATCGAGGCCAGATTTTGGCGGGCGGACATTGAGACTCTCGATCGTCGATGACTGGGTCTGTGACGTTGAGCCTGCTGTGGTCGATGTTGTTGCTTGTGAAGGTTCTATACTGGACTTTGTCTTTGGTGCTCGACGTTTCACAGGAAAAGGACACTCGGGTGGTGGCAGACCAGCGGCGACAGCGGCGGCGGCAGCAGCTTCGTGCTGCTGACGGAGGATCGTCTTTTTGTACTGGCCTCTCTTCTTGCGAGGAACGGGAACCTTGTCAGTCCTCTCGCCTTCCGTCTTGATCCCATCCGAAGTGCTCTGGGCCGCAGGCGCAGCGCCAGAGGAGCCTGGGGTATTTGGGCTTTGGGCTTTCTGTGCGGTAGCTGACCGCTGCGCTGTTGCTGCCTCAAGCTGGGACGAGGCTGAGGAATGGAATGTTGGTGGCAAATGTAATGATTGAAAAGAGTCCATGCTGTGGTGGTGGTGCTGATGCTGGGAACCCATCATTGGCAGTGGATGGGGGAATGGAACGCTTGGGTGGACCTGCGCTCTGAAAGAAGAAAGTGAGGGCAGAAGGAAGGAAGAGGGTGTGGGTGTGAAGGAGGATGGGTGTGAGAGTGTGTGTGTTTATGTTTTTTTTTCTTTTTTTGCACTCAGCAATGAGACGCGTCAATAAAAAGGAAAGAGGGACAAGGGGAAAGAAGAGATGGGCAGTTCGCGTGGAATGAGGAATAAGAAAAGCAAGAGATGAGAGATAAAAAAGGGGACACGAGAAGGCAGGGATGAGGATGGCGAAATAAAGAGGAAGGAAGGGTGGAAAGGAAGAAGAGAAAGAAGAGCAGGTGAAGAAGGGTGGACTCTGTCGCTCCTCCGCATCCACGAGAATTGCACAAATGCCACGCCACGGGACTGCGAAACGCGTCTCGCCCAGACGAGATAAATGAAACACAGCATGAGCGATCCCGCCGTCTTCCTGTGCGTGGCCCGTTCCGCCTCGAAGAGTGTGCTGTTCGCTCTGTCTGTGTCTGTCTGTCTGTCTGTCACCCCGTCTGTCTTTCTGTGTGCTGTCACTCCGCTCTGTCGCTGTCCTCCCATCCATCTCGCTCATCATCTCGGTCATCTCGTCACGTCTCGCTCCTTCCCCGTCATCGCCCTCATCGCCCCGTTCCCCCCTCCTCCGCCTCCTCCTCTTTTCGCTACCTTCATCCTTCTTCATCATCATCATCTGACCCACCAATGGTGTTTTACCGCCTGAAAGGTATACCGTCGTTGCTCTCCGTCTTCAAAGTGGCGTCCTCTTTTATTCTGACCATCAAGCGCGACCCAAAAACATGCAACATCTCGCCTTATCTCGCACGCTTCCTCCCTGCACAAACCACTCACTGGACTGCAAAGTACCCCTTACATGAACGGTCCCTGACGTGTCTCCATACATCCGCTTAGACCTCATCAAGGCCATCCGTGCCTGCAAGACCCACGCGGATGAACGGGCTGTCATCCAGAAAGAATCCGCATTCATTCGAACCTCGTTCAAGGAAGAGAATACTGAGCTCCGCCATGCCAACATTTCCAAGCTGCTGTACATTCACATGCTCGGATACCCTGCCCATTTCGGTCAAATCGAATGTCTGAAGCTGGCTGCTAGTCCATTGTTCTCGGACAAACGATTGGGCTATCTTGGAACTATGCTCCTGTTGGACGAAAATCAGGAAGTGCTGACCCTCCTCACCAACTCGCTTAAAAAGTAAGCGACAAAAGGATCAAACGATGCAGGACCATGGCGCCATGATCCCCCACAAAGACAACTCACTGTTCTCTCCTCCTTGCCCTCTAGCGATTTGAACCACGCCAACATGTACATTGTTGGACTAGCGCTGTGCACTTTGGGAAACATTGCGTCTGCGGAAATGTCGCGTGATCTGACTTCAGAGGTCGAAAAGCTTCTTGGAAGCTCCAACATGTATATCCGAAAGAAGGTATTCAGGACTAAAAGACGTATCACCACACGCAGACTCAAATCTACAGGAATTGCAGCACTCATACTAAAAGTCTGGATTTCAATTTGTTCTCTAGGCTGCACTTTGTGCTATCAGGATCATCCGCAAAGTGCCTGAACTGCAAGTGGACTATGTTGAGCGTGCATCATCGCTTTTGAATGACCGCAACCATGGCGTTCTTCTCTCTGGCATTACTCTTATCACAGAAATGTGCCTTGCTTCAGACAAGACTCTTTTGCGGTTCCGCAAGAGCGTTCCTATTCTAGTCCGCCATCTGAAGAACCTCGTCAGCGCAGGTTTCTCCGCTGAACACGATGTCACTGGAGTGAACGACCCTTTCTTGCAGATCAGAATCTTGCGCCTCCTTCGCATTCTTGGAAAGGATGATGTGGAGAGCAGTGAAGCTATGAACGATATTTTGGCCCAGGTATGTTGTTCAAGACTATCGAGTCCGGTCTACGATCAATGCGAATGAAAATAGGAATTCAGACTGTTATCTGCTCTCATAGGTGGCCACCAACACTGAGTCTTCCAAAAACGTTGGCAATTCCATCTTGTACGAAACTGTCCTCACCATCATGGAGACGCCTTCCGATAATGCTCTTCGTGTTCTCGCCATCAACATTCTTGGAAAATTCCTTAGCAACAGAGATAACAACATTAGGTGCGACTTCACGACTTTACTTGTTGGCAACGAACACGGCGATATGAAAAAAATTGACGGCTGACCAATAATGTACCATATTTTGCCATCACAGATACGTTGCCTTGACCACCCTCAACAAATCCATCTCTTTGGATGTCAATGCAGTGCAGCGTCACCGAAATATTATCCTGGACTGCCTCCGCGATGCTGACATCTCTATCCGCCGCCGTGCTCTGGAGTTATCCTTCTCGTTGATCAACGAGTCTAATGTCCGCGTCTTGACACGCGAGCTTTTGGCTTTCTTGGAGATTGCCGACAATGAGTTCAAGCCTAGTATGACGACAAAGATCTGTCTTGCGGCGGAAAGGTAACTATCAAGCCTTGTTGAAAGGAACAGTAAAGTCATATTGTTAGATTTCATGCACTGACCTTTTTGACCGCTTTGTTTTCTCTAGATTTGCTCCCAACAAACGCTGGCACATTGACACAGTTTTGCGTGTTCTGAAGCTTGCAGGAAACTATGTCCGCGAAGAAATGTTGGCGTCCTTCATTCGCCTCATTACTCAGACCCAAGAAATGCAGGGATATACTGTTCAAAAACTGTACTCGGCTCTTAAGGACGATATTTCGCAAGAGTCTCTCACATTGGCCGGAGTCTGGGTTATTGGAGAATATGGTGACATTCTCGTTCAAGGTGGAAACTATGAGGAAGAGGAACTCGCCAAAGAGGTATGCTGTCAAAGGATTTTTATTCTCGGTCTTAAATTCCTTTTGCGAACTATGGACCTAACTGGCTATTTTTCATTATCCTTATTCTTCTCAGGTGTCAGAATCTGATGTCATTGACCTTCTGGAATCCATTCTCGCTGGGCCTTTTACCAACCAAGTTCTTCGGGAGTACATTATCACAGCCCTGATGAAGTTGACGTCCAGATTTTCGTCAGCATCGTCCTCAGAGAGAGTGAAACAGTTAATGACCGGATTCTCCACGTCTATTGAGGTCGAGATTCAACAGCGTGCTGTCGAGTTCACTAACCTGTTCCAATACGACGAGATCCGTCCTGCTGTTTTGGAAAGAATGCCTGTCATGCAAATCAAAGAGACGGTCATTGCCGGCGAGCATCTTAACAGCGCCTGTATGTCATATTGACCCAGAACCATTATGGTGGTATAATTATCTACGAAATCAAACTAATGCTTTCCAAATTCCTATGCTTATATAGCTTCTGGCAGTGCCGCCGCTCAAGCAATCGATGCTGCCGGTCCAAGCGACCAAGATGTAGGTTTCACACCAGGCTATGATGCAAGAAAGAAGAAAATTCCCGTGGAGATGATATCTAACCCTCCCATAACGGCATCTCTGTAGCTTTTACTGGATCTCATGGGTATTGGCACCAGTGGAGGCACTACCAATGCCCAAATCAACACAGGGACCACTTCGTTGGCTGGAAATGGCCCTGCAAGCAACATTGATTTGCTGGCTGATCTGTTCGGAGGCTCAAGTGTGTCCCCGTCAACGGCGGCCAAGCCTTCAGCAGTTGCAGTTGGTGATCTATTTGCAGGACTTGGTTCACCTGCCAGTGCTGGATCACCTCCAGCTCATGCTAATAGCAACATTCTGGACCTTCTTGGAGGTGGGATGGCAGCAGCTCAGGCGCCTACCCCTGCACCCGGTTTTACTCGGACAGCTTCCAGTGCCAGCAATGGTTCGGCCAACAGCCAGGGCTCATCTCAAAAGACCTTCCCAGTTTATAGCAAGAACGGTTTCTCGATCGTTTTCACACCACAGCGTGACAGCACCAACCCCAATGTTGTCAACATCCTTATCACGTTCCAAAACGACCAAAATGTCTCTGGAGGAACGATTAGCGGGGTACAGTTTCATGCTGCCGTTACAAAGACTCAACAACTCCAGATGCGAGCTGCCTCATCGAACGAGATCCCCGCTGGAGGCAACGCTACGCAATTGCTCAAGATTGCTAACCCACAAAAGGTGAAGGAAGACACACGTATTATATCTGTAGTAGTAAGAATCACGCTAACCTTCGTACTTGCCTCTCCTGTAGACCCCCGTTCGCCTGCGTCTCAAGGTCGTATATACCACTGCCAACCATGGCGCTGTCTCTGATCTGTCCGAGTTCGCAGGATTCCCCGAAGGCGCTTACTAGTACCAGTCCAGCACATAGAATCCTAAAAAAAATAAACCTGATTGAACAAACAGCACGGTAGGCTATCCAATGGGCTACCTTCTGTCAACATTGAGAACGTGAGAGCACCGTGTCAGGATGTGGAAAAGTGAAGGCTCGGCTCGTGTTAACAATGACTTTTGTTCTCTCTTCTTGCTTCCTTGATTTTCTTTACTATACTCTTCACATCTCCTCTGCCATGACCTCTCCATCAAGCATCGTCTGCTACTACGACATCGTGTCGCCTTACAGCTACTTTGGTGTCTTGCTCCTTAACCGCTACAAAGAACAGTGGGGCAACAACGTCCAGGTCGAGCTGCGACCCATGTTCCTCCACGGAATCATGACCGTAAAGTGACTCATGAGCATTCTCCATCTGTCCAATCCATTCATGAATGAACCGAACAGTTACCCCTAATACTGGTATCGGTCGGTCTGTTTCGCGGTAATAGGGCTCGAAAAACCAACCCCCAGCCAACGTTCCAGCCAAAGGAACATACATGGTACGACTCAGGGACAACAAAGCTACAGCCTGCTTCGTCATATGGCGCCATCACAGCCAGCATGTTGATTTGTTTTTTTTTCTATAGTTCTCGGATTTGGAGAGGATCAGTAACATTACAGGGATCCCATATTCCTTCCCCACGCAGTTCCCTGTGATGACTGTCCATGTCTTGCGGTTGCTAATCGTGATCGAAAATCAAGAACCCGCCTTGTACGAGGCCTGCATTGAAGCGGTACGTTTAATGGCTCCCTTCCAAGCCCCAAGAGGTGAATGCCGTATCGTATCTTAACTTTTTTATTTCTCATTTGCTTTCACTCCACTCCCTATCGCTTGTTTGCTGTCCTCAATTAGCTCTATGACGTATATTGGGGGCAAGGCAAGGACGTCACCCAAAAGGAGGCCATTGTCGCTGCATTGGCACCCATCTTTGGTGGCTCTGAGGCCAGAGTAGAAGAACTCATTCAGATGGCAGCCGAAAAGGACATTAAACAAAAGCTGGTCGAAAACACAAACGAGGCCTTGGACAAGGGTGCCTTTGGTGCTCCTTCGTTTGTGGTCAAGAAGGCTGGGTCGGATGAGGAACATTTCTTTTTTGGATCGGATCGCTTTGAGCTCATGACCAATCTCTTGGATCTGCCTTATCACGGCCTTGCAATCAATAAGTCTGCCAAGTTGTAAACTTGCCTTCTAATAAAGTGTGTATCTATAACGCTTACTCGTAATTTTCCAGTTCCTTCTTCACTCATGTCGACCACTACCCGTCTATCGCTTCATTTCATCGTGGTCACGTTTTTTGAACTGCTTGCCTAACGCGTCCTCGTCTTTGAATAACACACTTTCGCAATTCGTAGATAACGGAGTGAAGGGGGTGTTTGCCCTAGAAACTGCCAACATTTTTTGTTCTAATATGGAGCGTTGTTATAATAGCACCACCATCTCCTTCAGCTTCCCCTTAAACAAAGGCTCCTTTTGCCTCGGGGGTCAATCCTCGCCTTTGAGGAGAAGCACTATTCTGCAGTTCATCAGGTGTCCTTTGGAACGCGTTGAACCACAGAACACCCCTCGCACCCATTGGAGGTCAGCGTCACCTCCTTGCAAAATGGTTCCCCTTCATGCTGATCAAGGTATTGTCGTGAACTGGATAGGCCCGGCCCCTTATTTGCACAAGTGAGATCAAGCATGAACCTTTTTTCATCACCCACTAACTGTTGGATGACAATGGTAGATCCGTTCCAACAGGAAAAAAAGGGACTTATAAAGATATCGCACTCGCTTGTTCGGATTCTCAAGTCATACTCGCTCTAATATCTTCCCCATCCCATACACATTATGAAAGTCTCGTCTATGATCATGACAGCCAGCGCTGTCATCCTCACCTCGTCCATCTACGCTCGTCCAGCCCTTCTTCCCGGAATTCTTGACGTCAAAATCGGGCTTTCTTGTTTGTTCGAGTAAGATAATGACCAACGCCTGTTTCTCCACCAGGGATGACAACACCCGAGTCTTTTTTTTTTTATCGACTTTTGTTACAACGTTCAATCTAGGATTGTGAATTCTCGGAATATCCCAGACAACTGCAATGTGGCCTTGGTAAGCGGTCTGCAAACGTGTCGAATTCGTCCGTGACGTTGTTCGAGAGTTAACACTATACAACCCCTCTCTTATTTTTTGTAGACGGAATTCAACTTTGTGCAGTCTGCAAAAGTGTCTGATATGACCTTCAACCTGCGAGGTGCCACCCCTCAGATATCTTTACGGAAAGCAGGTATCAAGCTCTTGGGCATCCCTGGGATCTCAACTCTTCCTATTGTCCGCACCAAGTTCGATGTACAGTACATGTTTCTTTTTTGTCTTGAGGTTTGCATCTTGCTCAGCCTTTTGTATCATATTGTACCTAACGCACCCTTATCAATTTCAAACGCTCTCTTAATCAAGTTGTCGATATGGGTAAGCGGGATTTCAGTAGAACGTACTGCCCAAAGAAAATATTTGCTGTTTTCCGTTCCTGACTTTACATTTCTGTCCATTTGACAAAACTAGGATGGCAACGCAATGACCTCTTCGTTTGTCTCTGACTGGACCGGCGTGACGACCAAGGGCTTTGACGTCGAGATGGACGTTACGCCCACCACCTTGACCATTAACCCTGAGCATTCGCAAGCCTTCACCGCGCTCCTCGTGACCTTAATCAAGGCGGTCAGCCATACCATCGCGCTCCGGGGTCATGCCAGTGTGGAGATTGCTCTTTCCGTCCCTGGATTACCGATCCTAGGCGCCCTGGGTGTTCCATCTCGCCTGGATATCAAGACCATTCCCATTTTGGGGGCTGCTGTCTCTACAGATATTACGTTACAGGGCCTTGACAGCTTTGGGGGTGTTGGTCAAGGTCTATTGGACTCTGTTTCTGCAGTCGAGAAGGTTGGGGCGGACGCAGGCTTGGTCCGGTTCAAAATGATACTTCATAATCCTGCTTCGATTTCGATCGAAATGGGCGACATCAAGTTTCAAGTGTGGGTTCCAGGCTCGAGAACTGAGCTTTTGGGAGTGGCGACCTTTCATGAGCTTAGCGTGGTGCCTGGTGAGAACACTGTGGATATTCTCCTCGAGGCCGACTCTGTAGCTAAACTAGGCGCGTACTTTCCGGCCAAGAAGGGATTGTCCCTGACATTCAGTGGGTACGCAGGTTCGTCCGACAACCCCATTGCACTTGGGGCGATGTCTGCCCTAGAATTTATCGTGAAATTCTGAGTGAGAGTTCTGTGGAATACATTAAATGTATTGAAGGGAAATATGAGCTCTCGTTATAATCACCTTTGGCCCCTTTTCCAGAGGAATAGTGTCTTCAGCACGGGACTTCATTTGCTTGTCTACTAGGAATCCTAGGCTGAAGGTGAATTGGGCGAATGCAGCGACAAAAGGAGTTCTTCGCTGTGAAGTCTGGAAGGAGTTGTGGTTGAGATTGCAAATTGTGAGGGTGGGTTTATGAGTTACAGCCGGACCGAGTACTCGTATATATTTATACTGAATTGAAGGATACGAATCGTATTGGAGGGTGTGAGGATGAAGCTCGTACTAGAGAAAGTCGACAAGCTTCTAATTCGCAAGGAAAGCAAAGTCAAAGTCGGTATAGAGGAACAAGGCCAAAGAGCCACTCTAACAGTAGTAGGACGATGTTTGACACGACAAAAGAAGTCGGCTGAAGGATAGTCGCGTTCTATCGCGTCATTTCCGATTGGTCTGCCAGGTGGAATGGAATATAGTGATTTGCCATCCTAGGTCGTTTTTCGTAGCATTCCTGGACGGCAGCCAACTTAAAAAAAAACCAACAATAACGGGTCGACGATAGACCTTCGGGCCAGATGCCCAACGACTCAATGAGCGAGAGGCTGCACAGCCTCACAGGCAAATGAAAATAAAACAAAATTGCGTGGTCCGGGAATCGAACCCGGGTCTACCGCGTGGCAGGCGGTAATTATACCACTAAACCAACCACGCTTTTCAGATATTTTCAGAGTTTTTCTTGTCCTACTCATACACATCCACTAAATATCACGTGACATTATTCACGTGACCTGATTCCATGGTAGGCCCTTAATGAAACACTGCATGGAAAGCGTAGAGGCTAGAAAGAGAGCGAGGTTGGAAGAAAGGAGTGCGTGTGAGCGTGCGGGAGAGAAAGGAGAGTGGTATCATTCCTGTCAGGGCCGCTGTAGTTGCACTGGTAAGAATTACACATACAACACTCAAAAGGTCTCAAAAAATAATTATGGTTTTGGTTGACCATTAGAAACTCTTGAGAGCTGACACGTTTTCTACCGATCTCCCAATTCGACGCGACGGCGGGCGCATGTGGGACGCAAAGGGATCTGTCGAATCTCAGTGCACCTTGATTGTTATTCTCCCCTTATGTCTCCCATGACGCTTTGTTGTTGTCGCCGTCTTTGTTTGCTCTCCTATAAGATACGTCCATTGTGTGTGTATCTGTGTGTGAATATTTTCCGTCCTTAGCCCTCCCCCCAAAGCTGAAGCTAAAAGGCAAAACTGTCCAACATTCGACGCGTCTCGGAAAGTGGAAAGGTGATCTAGATACCAAAAGTTATTTTATCTTTGGGGACACACTCGAACCAATGAGCGTCTGCAATACGAGCATTCCTTTCGCCTGTGGGTGGCAAATGTGTCCGTGCCATGTTTCTGGCCACCACAACACGAACGTGGCTCTGATCCAGGGGGGGTTGGGACGATCATTACTACGCCCAGACACAAGCACTTGTGGTCGTACGTTGCTGCTGTAGCTCGTTCTATTCACCCAAAAAAAAAAGCTTTTGAATCCAAGTGAACACAAACTGGTTGGACACCACCATCTCCCAATGTCTGCTTCGCTACAACACCACGCTCCTGTGCGGGAAAGGGTCTGAGTGGTCAGTCCACGTTCTTAATTAGGGACCATATGAAGTTAGAAACCATGAGTCCAAGGCATGTCGTCGTTTAATCTTTTGTGCTAAAGAAGACCGAGTGGCCATTTTGTGCCATATGACTATCATATGCCATGTTGCAGAGTCAAGTCCTGATCTTGATCCTACTGTTCCGAAACAAAGGAACGAGAAAAATGGAGGGAAAGAAGGGGACACTTCTCAAGAACAAAAAAAAAAGGGCAAAAAGAAGTGCGTCTCGTCCCTGACCGAGGATTACCAAGTATATGAGGAAGGTGAGGTAGCGTCAACAACAACTTCGATTCAATCCAAAGAGTGGCAGGTATTTGAGAAAGAGAGGGACAAAGGGCGAACGAGAGCCCACAGCGCACAGAGCGGACGCGATTCTTTCGTAAAAAGGGGATGAAAAATAAAAGAAAGCGCGCTTTTTTTCTCTTTCTTTTCCCCCTCTCCCTTCTCTTGTCCTGCTAACTTTCTGTGTCTTTTTTTTCTTCATCGCCTTCCCCTCCCCCCCCCCCCCCCCCCTCTCCTTGCGCCCTCCGAGCCCCTTCTTCGCAACTTCTCCTTTAACTTTGTAAAACCCCCTGCCGCCTGTTATCGGTCGTTGTTGATATCGGTCTCTTGACTCTCGATTCATTTCTTTCTTTTTTCTTTCCCATCCATCCTCCTCCACCACTATCCTTCGCCGTTCCTTTGTCACTTGAAACCACTCAGTATTTGCGAGCATCACCTTCGCATCTAAAGGCCGATCACCGTAGAAGATTACGAAACAGATGTATGATACTTGCAACTTTCTACACTGTAGCCTCACCCTGTAGTAGTTTCTATGATGGATGTTGACCTCAACATTCTCCTCCCTGTGATTAGAACCATTGTGTTTTGTAGTTTCTCTCGATAAGAGCTACAACAGCGGCACTAGCAGCAACAGTCCAAAGGAACCTCTATTGCGTGGAAATCGTCCAAACCTACCATTTTCTTTATTTTCCAAACCATGCACAAACCTGCAGCATCCGGCTCGATGGTGGCATTGATGGTGGCCTCTACGTCTGTTGCCTTGTATCTCTTAAATACGACGGAAAACTTCAAGAAAGCCCAAGAGATGATGGTGACCTCCCAATTGGCGTTCTTGGGAGCAGCGGCGGCCTTTGTCCTGCTCCTTATCGCGTCTTTTGATCAAGTCAAGACACCTCTCAAGTTCATTTACTCCTGTTTCCTCAAACCCCTCGGAAAGGATGGCGATGTTTCGACTCAGCAGGGCCGCTTGGAGGCTTTTTACAAGGACCAGGCGGAAAGTAAGTTACTACACGCATCTTTTTTTTTTTTTTTTTTGTTTGTTGTGAACAGTGACCGATAACATTTTTGTAAACGAGAGGGGGGGGGAAGAACAATTTTGAAGGAAAAGATATGATGTAGATTCAACTACGAAAGGGTGGCTGTATCGAGAGACCAATGGCGCTACTTGAGATGACACCCAAAAAGAGATCGCGACCCACAACAGGGAGATGAGTGAGATCAGAAATAAGGACGAACAATCAAGGACATCAAGGGTTTTGAAATCCCTGGGTTGCTTGTGATCTTTTGGTGATGACGGATGCTCCTTCTTGTCATGCTGTAAGCAGAAGTTTGGTTGGGGATAAAGGAGTGCTGGACCGGGGGTCTCGATCAGGAGAGAGATCAAGGACAACTTGGGCAATTGAGTCACTGCCACCGCAGAGTGCGACAAGGTGCAATTGCGTCTGGGATGTATAACAGTGTCACCGTCGTCAGGGACTGGGTTGCTTAGAATAGGAGTCAGGGAGACAGGGCGACTGATTGGAGAAGCCGACTGTGCGCCTCGGGTGTGTTTATGGTCCAAGATGTTACGAGAATGATGATGTTGTTTGCAGCTGGTGTTTTTGTGCCTACTCCCCCTCAGTTCTTCTCACCCCTTCGAGTGGTCCCCCTTCCACCCCTGCAAACCAACACGGTGGATCTACTCTTCCCTACGCATACCCTCCCCTCTCTCTCAGACCATCCTCCGGGAGTTTCTGAAATTTTGATCAGTTTAATCTGGGAATATGCCTTACGTTTTCACTGTTACTCTTCGTCATTGTCAGTGGTTATCTTACTAACAGCTTTCTCTCTCCTTCACTATAGTCTTCGATGAGACCCGTGGCGGTCTTTTGCGTGGTCGAAGCACCATGCTTGCTCTTGTTGCTGCTCAACTCAAGGACCGTCTCAAGAAGTCTGGATCTTCCAAGGCCCCGATCTGGGTCGACCTTGGTGGTGGTACCGGTAAGGACAAGCAACTGTGTACCTGCGAGCCATTCTTTGCCTCCACATCCCCGTTTGCTCTCAGAATGCCTCTCCACATCGACTCACACCCGTGGGATTTTTGTTTTCTCTGTGCTCAATTTTCAATCAACCTTAGGCTGGAACATTGAGCAAATGAACAAGCACTTCCCTATCAGCAAGTTTGAACGAGTCTACCTGGTCGATCTCTGTCCCTCCCTCTGCAAGGTTGCCCGGGAACGTTTCCAAAAGTTTGGCTGGACAAATGTTGTTGTCCTCTGCGAGGATGCTCTTGGATTGGACTATCCTGGTCTTATCGACCCTCTGGGCAAGATGGATGTGGTCACCATGTCCTACTCCTTGTCGATGATGGACAACTATTACGCAGTGGTAGACCACGTCCAAAAGCTGTTGAAGCCCAAGACCGGTATCCTCGGAGTTTCAGACTTTTACACGTCGACAAATGTCCACAAGGCTAGCGCGTACGGTGTGGAGGGCTACCACTGCAACTGGTTCACTCGCAACTTCTGGCAAATCTGGTTTTCGTTTGATCACGTCCACCTCCATGCGTCGCGCCGCGAGTATCTTGAGTACCGGTTCGATGTCAAGAAAGCGATCAATGGCCGGAACCAGTTTATTGTTCCGTTTATTGTGCAGATCCCCTACTATATCTGGATTGGTGAAATGAAAAAGGGCGCCGGTGCTCCAGAGACCGACACCCTCTCCAGATTGCGTTCCAAGGCCGGCTCGATTACCTCGTTGAACTCCATCACACCCATGGACGAGACAGTAAGCCTTCAATTGCAGACGAGTGACTTGCGACCCCGTTCCATGTCCACGGATTCGAGTGCCAGCCAGGACAGTGTTGGTTCCTCCAGCACTCTGGTGGCCGCCGCGATTCCTTCCCAAAAGATTCCTGACCAGACGGCCGACAGTCGATTTGGCGTTAAGCAAAGTCAGTGGCGACTCTCTTATGATCCAACCCTGGAATGTCATACCCAGTTCCGATCCTATATCTATGCATTCACTTGGGAAGATCCTCGTATCGACCTCGAGGTTCTTGATCTCAAGAAGGACGACGTCATGTTTGTGATCACCTCTGCAGGCGACAATGCCCTCGAGTACGCCCTCAAGGGACAACCGGCCAGGATCCACTGCGTGGACATGAACCCTTGCCAGAATCATTTGCTCGAACTTAAGCTCGCCAGTATCAACAACTTGTCTCATTCCCAGTTTTGGCAAATGTTTGGCGAAGGTCGCCACTCGGATTTCCGTCGTCTCTTGGTTGATCAACTCTCTCCCTCTCTCTCCTCAGCCGCCATGCAGTTCTGGTACAAGAACAGGGACACTTTTGACCAAAGCTTTTATGAAACTGGCTACTCTGGCCTCGCCCTGCGATTGTTCAAGTGGTTGGTCCGTATCAAGGGTCTCAAGAAGGTGGTGCAGGAAATTACCACGACCGACCAGATCTCTACACAGGAACATCTGTGGGAAAACGTGGTCAAGCCCTCGACACTGCCTGTGTGGTTGGTTAAATGGGTTCTCAGTCACCCTGCTTTCCTCTGGAACGCCCTTGGTGTGCCCATTAACCAAATGAAGTTGATTTTGGACGAGGGCAACGCGGTTCAGTACATCTACGACACATTGGACCCTATCATGAACCGTTCGCTATTCAAGGATGACCAGTATTTTTACAACTTGGTTGTGAACCGCAAGTACACCCCCGAGTCCTGCCCTTCGTACCTGACCGAGGCCGGTTTTGCGTCTTTGAAGGAAAACAAGTCGACTGACTCTATGTTGTTGCACACAAAGTCGATCATCCAGGTATTGCGGTCGCTGAAAGATGGAGAGTTGACCAAGGCGGTGCTGATGGATCATATGGACTGGTTCGACCCCAAGGATGCAGACGAGGAGATCCGAGAAGTTGCTCGGGCAGTGCGTCCCGGTGGTATGGTTTTGTGGAGGAGTGCAGGTCGCAAGCCTTGGTACAACGCAATCTTTGAGAAGTATGGATTCGAGGTCGAGGCTGTGGATGTGCGCGTACCCGGCAGTGGTGTGTCAATTGACCGCGTGAACATGTACGCGTCCTGCTACAAGGCTATCAAGAAGTAACGGTTGCCTTGTAGTGTCATGAAGAAATGTGTTCAAAAACAAAAAGTAGCTGTTCATTTTCTTTCTTCCTTCTTCATCCTGAAGGACTCTCAGTCTCTCACTCTCGCTGTAGCTCCCACCTTTATATCTTTTTTGCAGTCCATTTCATTCTTCTGTCCTCTTCTTTCATTCTGCTGTACGAAAATGTAATACCCCCCCCCCCCCCCCACAACCAACCAACCCTTCAAATAAAATCCACAAGGGTTCTGATGTAACGCTGTGGTCGAGATTAGGGTGTCAGATACACCTGCCTTGCTTCAGGGAATAATGGCACTGCTCTCACAAGCAGGGCTCCACGTAGGAACATCCTCAAACCGAGGACAAATGAAAGCGGAAAGCAGGGGTGGGTTGGACAAGGTTGGAGAGTGCAGTCAGTACCTTTTGCTGTTGTTTGCGATGGGGGGTGATTTGCTCATTGTTGTTGCAACAGTTGCACAGTTGCATCACACTGCCGTGCCTTGTTGGTCGGTCGACCAGCCTCGCCTTTGGTGAAGCGTTTATTTATTCTTTTCTCCTTCTTTCTTCCTCTCTTTCCTTTCCTTCCTTCCTTCCCTCCTTCCTTGTCACTCCCTCCTCTCTTCACTTTCCAGCGTCTCCTACCCCTGCTGCTGACAAAGACGGAAAGAAGCAAACCTAGCAGACTGATAGACAGGAAGCAAGGGTCCGACTGACACTGCAGCAGAATTTTCATTCGGCCTGCGCACTGCTCCAACACCACATCCAACCATGTATTCTCCTCCCTCACCAACGACGGCTTTGACGACTTCAACGCGCCAACGGTCTCTCGTCGCTCCCTCTTCTCCACCTTCCTCTTCTTCCCCCTCACCTCCACCTTCCCTTGACACTTCTCCTCCTTCTGGCCCCGCTTTTGGCCCTCCTCCCCGGCTGCGATCCTTACCTTCGTCACACGCCCCCTGGGCCCGTCTTTCTTATCCCCCATACCATCCCTCTTCGAATTCACCTTACCCCATTGTCTCGACATACATGCCCTCGGCTGAATTGTCCCACTCCTCATTCCACACGACCCATTCTCCAGCTGCGGAGGGCACATTCACCAACGGACCTCTGGACCATTCCGGGTCGCATTCTGTGCTAGCTGCGGACACCCTCTTGTTAACAGACGAAACACTGGCCTCGTATCCACCACTGGATCTTCCTCCTTCGCCCACCGCAGCAGCAGCAGCAGCGACCGCCGACATGTCTTCTACACGATCACTTTTTTCAGGATCCAATGCTACCACAACACATGATATCGAAGGTGGCTCCATTCCTAACCACCTCGGAGAACAACACCAGAACCAGGAAAGGGGTGAAGACGGGATTGACACTACTGCTGCTGGTGGTGTTGATTCCCGCCCTCGATCAGTCGTGGACTTTGCACTCGACTCTGCTTCGATGCATGCCGGAGGAAGACAGGTCCGACGCAACATGATGGCTCGCTTGTCTGAACGCTGGACGGCGGTGTCTAGACGATCGCGCGTCATCCTCGTCTGGAGTTCAATCATGACGCTCCTCAAGGTACATGTAACAAAGGGCAACTACAGTACGCAGACAGAGTGGGAGAGATAGAGTGGGAGAGAGTGTCTATTTTAGCACCCAGACCCTTTTGAGCCCAGCCAACAACAGGGGCAAAGCGTCAATTGTAATCTGGGTGCCCTGTTCTCTGGCGAGTTCCGACGGGCAGAAAGGCAGGGATGGTGCACCAACACGTAACCGCAACTTTGCTCCGACAACAGCACGTAACCACAGTTGCGATAACAAGAGCTTGCGGGTTGCTGACACCGTACAGTGGAAACAGAGCTCTGAAGTCTGGACAAAGCAGAGGCGACGGACGTGGAAACGAGCATGGGGAGAGCACCGCCAGATCTTTATCTGTTTGTTACCCAGTCGGTCATTCAGCCAGCCAGCCAGCCAGCCAGCCAGTCAGCCAGTCAGTCAGCCAGCCAGTCAGTCAGTCAGTCAGTTATGCCAGTTAGTCAGTCAGTCAGTCAGTCAGTCAGTCAGTCAACAAACAGCAAGACACTTTGTACCGGGTGGTGCTCGACTTGTTGCAGTGGATGATTGTCCCGGAGCAGATGACCCTCCCACCCCCCCCTCTCTCTCTCCTTCTCGGGAGACGGACATTTATTTTTTTCCAAATACCCTTTTGGTGGCAAAATCCGAGTCTCTTTTCTAACCTCCGTCTTCTCATTCTCGACTCCGCATCCTTTTAGCTCATAGCGACGGTCATCGTCCTCATTGTCGACAGGGACTCGCCCTCCAGCTGTCTCTACCTAAAAGTCCTGATCATCCTCTATGCTGCCCGCGCCATCATCAAAACACCTTTCACCATCTACGCGCATCTGCACCCACGTGTCCAGGGTGCACCTCTTACCTCACGCGATTTATTCCTTGATCGACAGAACACGCTCATGGAGATTGCAGGAACCTGTCTTTTCTTCTTGTGCAACTACTTCCTGTTTACACTGCATGACTGTCGGACTCAAGCGCCCGGGATCTTCTACTTGACTCTCGTCTATGTAGTCTTGGGCTACATTCAGATCATGATCCCTATCCTTCTCTGTTTGGCCGTGATCCTTTGCCTGCCTCTGGTCTTGTGGGCTATGCGATTTATGGGCGTTGGACCAGTCTCGGGATTGAAGGCGGCAACCGAAGAAATGATTGCAGCCATTCCTATCGTGAAATACCGAAAGCCTGTAGTGGCGACACAGGGCAACCCAGACGACGAGGGAACTGGCGATGCGGGATCTGTAATTCATATGTCCGATCGCTCTGACGGCTCTACTGCGCCAATGACCAGCGCGAGTCCCCCATTTGAGGCTACATCTATCACAATGCCCAGTACACAGCCTGTCAGCCAGTCCCTCTCTTCGCCGAGGCGGTCAAAATTCAACCTGATGAACCGGTTTAGAAGAGGCAAAAAGGGCTCGCTTACAGGACAAACGGCCGCCTCTGGAGGAACCGTCAATAATGCACCTGTCGAATACCTTACCCTGGAAGACGAGCAGGATGCAGTGTGTGCAATCTGTTTGTGCGATTACGAGGATGAAGAAGAGCTGCGAAAGATGCATTGTAACCACTACTTCCACAAGGACTGCGTCGATGAATGGTTGCGGATACATCGCAACTGTCCTCTTTGCAAGCGAGATATTGATGATCCAACTGGCACCACTATTGCTGCCACTTCCGAGTCGGTTGCTCTCCCAGCAGCGCCTCCTATCGCTGCAAGAGCATCTCAAAATCAACCTGCCACCATCTCTCCCCCCTCTTCATCTTCGCGACGAGCCGCACGGCCATAATTCGCAATTGTAGATAGCCGATTAAATAATACCCTGCAGAACCTTACAAAATACATAATTTGACACATTTATGAAGAAAGCTTGATGCCCTGCTCTGACATGGCTTTGAGGGCCTCCATGGCACAGTGTCGGACAGCATCACTCTCACTAGTCTTGATCAGGTTGGCTAATTGCATGATACCACCTTGAGCCGCAATCTTTTCGCTCATCTCTTTGCCTCCGATCGTGACCAGGTTTTTGACACACTCTGCTCCTCGGTGGCGAAGCTCGTCCATGCGACCGACCGCCGTAGCATGGTCAACAACGGCAGCGGAGGCAGACTCTTGATCCGACATGACGTCCTCAATCGCCCTGGCCTCGACTTCTGCCGGATCGTCCTTCTTGTCGTTATGGACACCCAAGGTAATGAAGGATGTCAAAATCTCCAATCCACGTCCCTCGGCCAGGATCATCTTGCAGACATCTGGGCTAGTCGACAAAACCGCCAAAGCACCCGAGGCTGCCCTTCGCGTCATGAAATCATCCGTGTCGCAGAGGGCAAGCATCAGATGAATCTTGTTCTTGCTCTTCTTGGGATCACTGTACAGCTCAAAGACAGGTTCGAAAAAAATCATGTTGCAAAGTGCCTCCGTGGCCGCACGTCGGACCAAATTGTGTTCTGAAAACTGCAAGTTTTCCATCTTTTCGATTCCTCCGTCTTGAACAATCAGGCCCAAGACTTGAACATCTCCCATGGATCCCAAGTTGGTCAAGGCCATCAAACTCTCGAATTGACAGAGTTGATCTGTGCTTTCCAATAACCAGATCAGAGGCTTGACGAGCTCTGGTATCCGTTGGTTCTTGAACGTCAGTCGAGGGTCGAGCGTGATGGATAACTTGGCCAACGCTTGAGTCGCCGCCGTCTTTGTGCCTTCTGACGATGAGGATTGCTGTGTCGGTTGTTGCAACGCCATGGGCATCAGGATTCGAACGACACCCTGTTGGACCAAAAGGCCTCTCGTCTCTGCTGGTGTGATAATATTCCTGAGGACTTGAGCCAGACTCTGTCGAATGTTCTCAGAGGCCTGAGCGCCTATCGCATGTAACGCAGGCATGACCCCCAACTTGACCAATGTGATGCATCGTTGAATAACCACCGCTTCGTCATCCAGAGGGTCGTCCTGGTCTTGATTTGAAAGTCTTCCAGATTCGCTTTTGGGCATCGCACCCGCCATCTTTTTCAGCTTCAACATTTGTTCTTGCTCGGGACTGAGTCGTTTCCTGAAAGCCGTAAGGTTGTTGAAGATGATGATCAAACCGTACTTCAGCGGGTTGCTCTTTGTCTCTTCAGCAAGATGGAATAGAGAGAGGAGCAGGGCCCGATCCGAGATGATGAGGTGTTTCACTGGAGGTTGAATACTGGCATAGGCCAACCCTTCCACCGCGTTCAATTGAATGGCGCTGTTGCTATCATTCTTATCGTCCTTCAAGAGCCCCGAAAAGAGTTTGGCCAGTTGCGCCTCCTCTGCTGCCGCGGTCGCGGTTGTTCCCTTTGTGGACGAAGCCTTGTTGGATCCAGCGCCTCCAGCTGCCGCGCCATCCAGTCCATTCATGCCCACAGAAGGATCCTTGCGAGATTCCGCCAACGAGATCTTTGTCAAGGCCACGGCTGCTGCGCCCTTCAAATGTTGGTTCTTGGTCGCACCCTTCAGCACGATTGATTTCAAGAATTCGGAGCAATGCAATCCAATAGCGGTCCGCGTCTTTGCATCTGCGCAGGCCATCGATAAGGTCTCTGTCAGGGAAATTTGCATGTCCTCGGGTTCCAATTCAATACAATCCATCAATTCGACCAACAGTCCCTCCTTGTTCAGGATCCCAGCTCCAATCGTCATGTCTGCCTGCACAATCAGTCCCAAGGCTCCGAATCCGGCCGATCGAGTCTTGATCTTGTCAGATCCAATGTCGGTCAGAACAATCTCGATACTTTTGTCCCGAACAGCATCTTTGTTGGGGGCCATCTCAAAGGTTTTTGAGAGCAAGATCGCGACCATTGGCTTTATATCCGTGACAGCGCGTGTTGTCGTTGCTGCTGATGTCGCATTCATCTCTGAGATGGTGTTGCTGGGTAATCGGAGGATGATGGGGTAGATTCGGTGAGAAAGCAAGGCCTCTGCAAACGGGCTGTCGTTCATGACCATCCGCAAGAGTCCCTTCAAGATCGCGCCCTTGACCAGGAGAAGATCGGCAGCCTTCTTGCCGTCTTCATCTTCTGATGAGCTATTGCTTTCAAGTCGTGTGGCGCTGTGATCCAAAAAGAGATGCTGCCGGGTCCGAGCCAGGTCCTTATCCGTGTCTGTGGTGGCTTTCGCAAGGGATGTGATGAGGGCCGACGAGAGTTCGTTAATCTGCGCCGGTAGGATATCTGACGAGACCTCCAGGACCTTAAGGAGGTCTGCGATTGGCGTCGGTTCGTCTTTCGCAGATGTTGACATGGATGGTTCTTTGTTCTCGCGTTGTATGTGATCTGACAAGATGCCAGTTCTGCATGCACGATGCATCATTGGGGGAGGCGCACAGGGCACCGAGGGGAAGCATCTGCGATATTTAACATACAAGCACGTGATTTAGGGTACGCGATGGCAGAAACTATGCGAGTTTATTGGCAGAGCCACCTCGGTAGTTCTTGAGAATAGCAACGACAAAGGACTAATGCTGGGAATATGTGAGAGGCGCAAAATAACACGAGTGCCATGTGTGTAAAAAGCTCGGATATTTTAGTTCGCAGAGATGGCCTGAAGGTATGCCTTGCGGTAAGCATTCTCGTCGCAAGGACCTGTTGAGTAGAATGAGATAATATAAAGAACGAAAGAAAAGTTGTTAGAGAGGTACAAGAGTCCTGTCGTCAATTGGCCTTGCGAAAAGAATGAAAGTGATATATTGAATGATTTCCATTCAAAGGTCTTACGGTTAAGAGGGGTCCAGACGGGGTCCTCCTTGAACAGGCGCATGGCCTTGAGGTAGTTGTTGGTGTCGAGAGTGAAGCGGTGGTAAATTCCAGCAGGCTAGATTAACGTACAGAGCGCGTGAGTTTGACACATATTCAAAATCTCTATTGTTAGTTCTAGTGATGATGCC
Organism: Entomortierella parvispora; assembly: GCA_963573315.1. Classification (NCBI taxonomy): domain Eukaryota; kingdom Fungi; phylum Mortierellomycota; class Mortierellomycetes; order Mortierellales; family Mortierellaceae; genus Entomortierella; species Entomortierella parvispora. The sequence continues at coordinate 1,117,296 of OY752145.1, forward strand.
TTAGGAAGAGATAGGTTACATACCAAGACAATCAAGTCGCCAGACTCAACCTTGATGCGTACCCAACGATCTTGTTTGTCTATTTGCGTTCATATTCAATTGAGAGTCAACGGCAAGGTCCGGAGTATTCGAGATGAAGACGAACAGAGACAAAGAGCCGATACACACCTCTGATGTCGAAATAGCCAGTTCCCTCAAGAATTGCGCGGATTTCCTCATCCTCGTGCAGGTGCCTTCAAAAGAGCAAGGAAAAACAAAGATTAGGCACGCGGAAATCGATGTCAGGAAAGGAGGGGGCTTAGTCGACTTTGAAGTGGGTCAAGAGGATTATCCATCCGGTTGTAAATGTGGCTGTTCTGTCCGTTGCGCCCCCTATGTCGTCCTGTCCACCAGTGCGGCCACCACGACACTGCTGTTGTCATGCATACACATTGTTTAAAAATCTTGGTGGGAAAATTTAAAAAGTCCTGCTCATGGAGCAGAGTCCTTTCTAGGTCCAGTGGTGGGCGCCAATTTGTTCTTCCAGGCTATCAAACGTACTCTGCGAAGAAGGTCTTGATCTTCTCCTCAAAGACGGCGCCGAGACCCTCCTTCGAGACGGTGATCTAAAACAATTGACGATTTTTAGTGGACTGTACTGTACAGTGAAGCTAAAGGACGCTGAGGACGGAGCGCTGCTATAACTACGCACCTGGTCGCGGTTCTTGTAGTTGCGATCCTCGCAAATTCTATCAATTTGCTCCTCAAAGTTCTCGCCTTTGAGCTTCCAGTAGAGAACTCCCGAGGCCGCAAGTTCCTCTGCGGAGACAGGGACCGAGGGCGAGAGCTCATGGGGCTCTCTGCAATCGGTGTCGAGGTTGTCGTAAAGGTAGGCGCGCATTGTGGTAAAATGTGGTAAGTGGATGTCAGAACGAGAGGGGGAGAAGAAGGAGGGGGAAAGAAGGTTGACGTGGGTCAGCAATGAGAGGAGCGTGAAAGAATAGTAAAGGAAGAAGGAGAAAAAAGAATGAATCCCGTTGCAGGGTCTTTTGTGCGAATGGACAGAAACGTCGGACACAGATTCCGCTGGGCACGCCAGTGTCCAAAGAAATGACAAATTTTTGTGGCTCTGCTTTTTTTTTTTTTTTTTTGACATCTTTATTGAACCGACGCCCTGTGGCCATGGGTGTTTTTGTTCACTTGGTTATGTTCTGCTCCTCGGAGGTTGGTACTCCCACTGTAGGCACTGCTATGAACGGAAACCTTTAGGTCCCTGCAAGGTAAAGAAAAACTGATTAGAGGCCAATTACGAGTTTGGTGCTAGTCCAGACCACATACCATCTTTAATGACTCGAGTACGGCTTGGAGGGGCTTGAGGGCAGTGGATGACAGCTCTCGCTCGGCTTCGGTCACTCTGCTGTTCATCCGATCAACAGATCCCGCGACGCTGTCAACCAAGATCTAGTTGGTTGAAAGGTATTCCAACATGAGTGATTGATGTTATCCTACCAACTGGGAGGTATACCGTAGCCATTCTTTACCGCAAGGTCATCAATCTGCTGATACATTTGCTCCAGTGCCTTGGCGCCGGATATCAAAGCGGCCGTTTGTTCTCCTAATCCAGGAATCTCTGACTGGATCTATATTACATAGAACCACGCGTTAGCCATGTCGCGCACTGGATTCGTGCAGCCTGGAGGGAGATGCTTTTAGCATGGGTATCCATCCTACCTGTCCAAGTTGAGTTCTGATGCCATCCATTTGGAGAGCTACAGTTTGTATTTGTCCCTGCGCGTCTTTGATCTATGAGATGGGTGGTCGACTTGCGTCAGTTGCAAACTCTGCGATCTTACGCACATTCTATGAACGAGCTCATTGTCTAGCCTGAGCAGTTGGCCTAAATTCCTTACTGCTGGAGAAGAGAGCGACTCTATGCTGAACTCCCGAGCCAGTTCTGTTGACACGGCGTGAGCTGACTCCTGGCTTGTCATGATGGTGTTTGTTATGTTGTCATTGTTTCCCGTCTGTCCTTGAGCGATGATTGCGTTGGGTTCCATGTCCTGGGCTGTCAAGAGCAAGAGCGAGGTTGCATTGCCTGTCCTTTGGGAGTGGGGTATCAATGGATGGCTGAGCGAGCAAGCACGGAGGATGAGCCAGCGTTCAGAACTGTGCGAAGCGGAGCGTGACTTTGGTCCGCACGTCAATGCCTTCTGCAATTTTTTTTCTCCTTTTGTACTCGCACGTTTTATTCTTTGCGTTTCCATACCCAAACCACGATCCTGCAAATCGACCGGCCATGCATGAGATCATCACCCTCCAGTTTGGCCACTACGCCAACTTTGTTGGCACTCATTTCTGGAACACCCAGGTAAAGGAATTAACCCGCTGCATCCTTTCCTCTCATTCCTGGAAGGCTCTGGTTACTTTTGGTGGCGCTCACTCTTTTTTATTTTTATTTTTTTTTATCTTGCAGGAAGCGCACTTCAACTATCAGCAAGTAGGCGACGAAGAGGAACCGGCTCAGGAACTCGTCAACCACGATTGTCTTTACCGCGTTGGCGTCACGCCAAAGGTGAGTAGCCCTTTGAACTTGAAAAACGGAACCCTGTCATTTCAGAAGACGTCAATTGGCTAAGTTTTTTTTTCTTTCTCGCAAAACAAGGGTGTTGATACTTACACACCGAGAGCGCTGATATACGATCTGAAAGGTAATTACCACTAGCAGAGTCCTTGTACTCGAACATGTGCATCTATTTCCTGTACCTTCAAGCTTAATTTAACACTATCAATTTCCTAGGTGGGTTTGGATCGATCAAGAAATACAAGCTGTACGAGTCTCAACAAGCACAGCAGGACTATCAACAAAACTATGATCTGTCATGGTGAGTGTAGATTAGATCTAATGACTTCGCTTGTTTTACGGAGCCGACAATGTAGCGAGAGAAAGCTTTTTCAATTGATCCGCGCGCTAACTCTGGTATTAATAGGGACCCTTCCAAGATGGAGACGTTTAAAGAGCAGGAGTACTCGAGGTCCGCCTATCAGCAGCATCTGGAGAACGAGGAACTCGGAGTATGTAAATTATACATACATACTGCAAATGATCCTGTTTTGTTTGCCACATCTCCCTAATCGTGTTCCGTCCTGATAGCTTGCAGCGGAAGAAGATGAGGATGATGTAGAGCTAAACGAGATCAGGACTTGGTCGGACTACAATCGTGTTTATTTTCATCCAAAGTCTATGGTCACACTCTCTGGATACCAGATCGAGAGTGAATTCATGCCGTTTGACGTGTTTTCCTATGGAAGGGGCGCGTTCTTGGACACAGAGAAGGTATTTTATTTTTATTTCAGAAATAGCCCCGTTGTGTATGTCCCGCGTGATGGAGGTCTAACTGTTCTGTTTTGTACATAGGAAAAGGAGACATACGATGAAAACTTTAGATTATTTACGGAGGAGTGTGATCAACTCCAGGTAAACTCCATGGCCCTAGTGCGACATCGGCGACTTACCGAGCTAGCCAAGACTAACGTCATTTTCACTCTCAAAAAATAGGGCTTTCAAATCATGGCGGATGTCTTGGATGGTTGGGGCGGGTACGCGTCAAGTTACTTGGAAATGCTTCGTGAAGATTTCCCGAAGGCGTGTGTCGTTACATATGGACTGAGTGACGACTACATGGGACGACATGCAACGATGGTAACACGCCGGAGAAGAACTTTTACTTTGAATCTGTGGATGACCATATCTCTACAGCCATTTCTCACTCCCTGGTTCCAATTTCATAGAGAGAAAAACAAACTACGGCGGCAAATGAAGCGCTTGCATTTGCGAATCTTTCCAGCCTGTCGTCACTCTATATCCCAGTTCGAGCACCAACAAAGTCCAGCCTCGAACCTCAAGGCTGGTCGAAGAACATGAGGATAGACGTGAGTGTTATTGTCGGGAAGGCATTCTTCGGATCAAATTCAATTGCGTCTCATACTTTGTACCGTCCCCCATTTTAGCCCTCTAACAGATACCACACCAGTGCACTGATTTCCGCTGGCATTGATTCGGCATTGTTACCATGCAGGTAAAGGACATGTTCTGAAATGGAACGAAGTGAATGAAAGAATGAAAGAGTGAACCTCACCATGAACTTCTTTTCCATTAGGCTGAAACGAGGAGCTGTCTTCATGTCAGATATGATTGGGTCTCTCAACTGGAGAAACATTACGACCATTGGGACGCTATCAGTCGGATTACCGTTCCCTTTTGGCGCAAACGCGTTGCCTAAACTCACAGGAAAGCAATCACCTCTGCTGGATCTGTCTTCGAGAAAGTTGGACGAGGTTAGTTTTAGTTGGACAGTGGATGAACATACCTGTAATAATCTACAAGTTCTCCTGCTTATTCTCTCTCTTCTATATTTCGTAGGACGACCAAGTTTTTTCACAGTCTGTAGTTCTGCGTGGTCTCGAGATTAACCAGTTTGAGCGCTATGCCAGGGGGTAAGAAAATGTCGCGCACGAAAAAAATAACGAGGACGGTTTGCTTGCCTTGTCATACTAACATGATCCTTTGAATACTCACCGAATCCAGAACCCAATATACACCTTTGGAGGTAGTGGATGAAATGTTGGACTCGTTGCCTATTGGAAAGTCTCTTGGCGATTTGAAGTAAGTTGGTGCACTCAATAGCAGGGATATTTGCTTTCTCTATATGATCATTGCCCACGTTAATTTCTCTCACAATTTCCCTCCTTCAGGATCAAGACGGCATTCAAATACCCGATCCCAACTTCCTTCCCTCGATTCTTCCAGGGACTGACCCAGAACGGCTATCAAAACCAAGAGTATGACGTTGAGTTTGCATCTATAGATCACAGGGGATGGGAAGGATTTAACCAAACGCTCTCGACTTTTTTTTTCCTTCTTTCTTGACTTGTAGAAGCTCTGCACCCAACCTTCGCAAGGATGGAACCAGTAAAGGTAACATTTAATCATCAACCAGAGCCTCAATGTTCTTGTTCTTCCAGGTTTGATTCTTGCCGTGTCGAATTTGATTCTTGCCGTGTCTAACTTCAATGTCTCTTACTTTCCAAAACAGTTGATTCCGTTCCAATGATCTCGAGACTGGCAGTGTCGACGTCGACGCGTTGGCACCTGCAGTCCCTCTCTGAATCAATCAAACGCATTGATCTTAGACGGCTTCCACAGTTTGAGGGTGATGGAAGTGGAGGAGTGAATCAGGAGGAATTTGATGAAGTCAAAGAAAAGCTCTTGGACATGTATGATATTTACAACGAATAAATCATTAATGTAATCAATTCGAATGTGCTATTGCTCTTGTCCCATCATAGCTTCATCTCGTTTTCAAAACCAAGGGTACTACTAAACGGATTTGAATTGAATGGGTCTGAAACAAAAGGATCTTCCCCAAGGCCCGTTGGTTCCAGTCCTGTAGAGCCATATGTCTCCAGCTCCTTTACAAGCTCCATCCGGACTTGAAGCGGATTGATATCGTATTTCAACAGGAGTTCTGTTAGCTGTGGTTGCTGCTCTGCCTTGCGCTGGTAGACTTGTGGATCGTTGGGAACGGAGGGTAAGCGATCAAAAACGCGGCGAGCGTGGTCATATAAAAAGTCGTCCTGCGCCTTGTACTCCGTATTCGCCATGATAGATTCTATGCTGCCAAAGTTTTGGATCAGCTTTACAGCTCTGAACGGTCCAACGCCTTCCAATTTCTAGATGCAATTGGGACAGTTGATAGAAGTGGGTCGAAACAGGTCAATAGCAGTGTCAATTAAAGCCTCTTCTCATCCTAAGCGTGTCGTTAAATGTTACCCCTGAAAAATCTGTGCCACACAGGATACAGAAATCCCTGAAAGCATCCCGACTTAGACCCAAGCTCGCGTGCGCTAGTGCCGGGTTGATCTCCAGAATATCTTTGTTGTTTCCACTGCCTACTTGACGCAACAAGATCCCATTTCCAAAAACTGCCGTGTCGGTATCCTCACTGATTGTCCCATCAGCTAACCCCAGCGTTACCAGTCGCGCACAAACCGATTCAGCCTCTGCATCTTGAGCCTCGATAACAGATTGTCCCATGGCTCGCAACAAATCCTTGCACGATACAACCAAAGGCCGCGTAACCCGCATTGTCCGTCTCTCCAGAGTCATGAGAATGGATTGATGAGCCGACAGGATGTTCTTTAGAGTAGATCGAAGATTGCGGTTTTCTTCCAGTTCACTACTTGTTGCAGAATCTCCCAGAACCTGCCTGATGTTTTCCGAAGAGGCTTTGGTGTCATCCATAGAGGCCGACTTCTTGGTTTCAGCGCGCTCATCAAGCTCTCCCATTGTGATCGCGTCAGAGCCCCCGTTCATATCTTTACCGTCTTTATCTAACCATCCATCCTGCTGAGTCGTCGTGCTATCAATTGCCTCGGTCCCTGGTTGAGTGTTTGAAGCGTTCTCGAACACAGACACTTTCTCTTCCCATACATCCTCTTCCGTCTTTGTGTAGCCACTTGATCCTATGTCTGCGTCCTCTCCCAAGCTAATTTCCGATGAAACAGCTTTCAAAGGCTGTTCTTTTGTCTTCAGACGATATACCTCTTTGATATCCCTGACAAGTTTCTGCTCCAGCGCGCTCAACGCCTTTTGTCGCTGATTCAAATTCTCTTGGAGCAAGAAGTTTTGACCTGAGGGGCTTTCCATAGATCTCACAAACTGCACAAGAGCAGCATGGACCTTTTCCTGGACGCGACGATCGAAACCAGGGCTTGTGGGATCACCAAAGTCCAAGCGAGCGAGTTCAGCGGCCGGGATTAGATATTGAATACTAGTGCCTGTCCTGATATCCTTCAAGAGTGTAGGATCTAATTCGTTATCCGTATCCCCCTGCTCCCTCCATGACAGATATGGGACCAAGTCTAGATCCATCACACTGTCAAGGTCGAGGTGCGGACTCTCAGGAATATCCAGGTCATGTTCCAAAGGCTCGTCCACTAAGCTCATGACCAACTGACTTTTTGCGTCACCTTCACTTCCCCGATCTATCACAAGACCTGAAATACCTTCGAATTCCGGAAGGTCCTGGTCTGAGAGATCTCGTAGTTCCCAGAGCCAGCCTGCTTCAACATTCTCGTCCTCATCTTCGTGCAAAAAGCTCATATCATCCAGAGGCTCCAAAGCCGAGATCGTGCGCAAGGTAGCCTGTCCCGAAGAAGGCTCCTCTCTAGGGCCATTACTTGATGATGTTGTGTCAGCAGTTGTCGCGGAGGGGTTTGAAAGAGTGGCGGGTACATTCTCCAAAAATTCGGACAACTGCTTGTCGGTCCAGGTTTTTAAGACCATAGCAGGGCCTTTGAGCCCGCCAATTCGTTTCTTGCGCTTCATTTCGAGAAGAAAAGATTTTTGAACCTTTTCCTTGGCTATTTCCCGCCGTTCAGTTTCGCGTTGTTTCTCAAGGATACGACCCTCCATGTCAAACACAAAAATGGGTTTGATCCCATTCAGCTCAAGGTAGAGACTGAGTCGGTGAACGCCCCTTTGGACGCGTGCAGGATGTGGGTCTAGTCCATAGACTGTGTGACATTTCAATAAAGAAAGAGTTAGATCTGTGCTTTTTTCCAACGGCTGTCCGTGACAGGCAAACAGGGACATCTGTATAACGTACTGAAGCGATTGAGGAAGCAACTGACATCGACGGCGAGGGTTCGACCGCTGTAGTGGGTTATTTGTCGCGCACGCACAGAGTCTGGTGCGAGTCGCTGCAAGAGCGCAGTTAAGCCTCGGACACCCATGGGTGACGGAACTGATTCAAAAAAGACGGAATGAGAAGGCGGGTTTCTGGCAACGTCGCTGACGCAGCTCGAATCGAAGAGAGAATGGGGGGGCAGAGGAGGGTCTTCGTGACTGGGAATGAACAAAACGGTGGTGATGAATGAAGGGACAGATGTAATGAGGAGAAGGAATGAAGAACGGACGGAACACCCCTTTTGAGCTGAAAGGAGAGGGTCCCGTTTATTGGTGGCGTTTTCTGCTCCATCCTCCTCTTCCTTTTCTTCTCGGTCCCACCTTTCTTCCTTCGTCCTTCGTGCCAGATCCAGAGATGCGCGGCAGACTCCCAGCGGCTCCTCCAGAGCCAACTCCACCTCCGGTGCCGCCACCACTGCCGTTGGCGTACCCCGCTCTGGCCACCACGGCAGTGTTATCCACTTGTCCTGAGCAAGTCTGTCTGCAAGAGTTCGAGCTGGAAGCAGAGGAGCATCTCGCAAAAGTCCTCGCCTTCACTCCAGTTCCTTTGCCAACCTACACTCTCACTTTACGTGAGCAAAAGGATCTTCTTGATGTCGCCATGATCATCAGTCAGGACATGCAAAAGCTACAGCATGGACTCGGTAAAAAAAACCCCCCATGCGCCCTTCGATCCAGTTACTGCTTTCGCCTCAAATCAACAGACTGAGCTCGAGAATACACTCTTTTCTCATCCGACATAACATAGCCCGAGCCGGTCGACCACCAGATGAACGCGATGGAGACTACACTCCAGCGCCCGACTGGGATAGAGAATTCCTTGAGGCTTTGGTTCAGCAATGGCACGAGCCTGTATCAGTAACATCTGATTATTATTTGCTTCGTTCGATGTGTATATACGCACTCGGAAGTTCCATTCAGGTTTCTGTCCTTGGTAAAGACCATGTCAGTAGATACATGAGTATGGCCTTGACTCTTGCCCAAAAGGCGCTTGTTGAACTACAGATAGTGATCGGGGGCAATGATCAAGCGCTGGATCGATATTGGCGGTATCACACGATCATCGCCTACATTGAGCAGAAGCAGGTTTGATATTCAGCTGATCAAGCCATGCCATGAAATCTTGTGCTTTGGGTTCTTTCGCTTTCTCTTACATCGTTTATTTTCCATGTACGTCAGGCCATGGCCGTTATAAACGAGATAAAGGAATACGAGCAATGCACAGGTCTCGACGCCTCTGAGGAACTCTACAAGAGCGCAGAGTTGACAGTCTTTCAGGCCAAGAGATCCTTTCGTCGAGGCATGAGGTACTATCCATTCGTACCAGGAACAGAGAGCGCCTTTTGCAAGGCCCAAGAGTGGAGTAATCTTGCAGCTGTGATCGAGTCTTACACCGGCGTATTGAGAGATCTTCAGGATCGCAAAACTGCAACGCTGCAGGTTATCCAAGTGCTCGAGAATGCTCTTTCGGAAGATCAGGGCCCAATGTTGGACTATATCACTCGGATCTCGAAAGCGCATCTGGGTCTAGCAGAATGGATTTATGATAATCCGGAAGATAGACCGCTGCTTGTTCCTAAAAGAACATCCCTCTTTTTGGACATGCAGCGATCTGCTGTTACCGGTAATGTTTTCGAGTATCGTCCTAGCGATGTTTATTGTGGCTAATATATCAAGGAGTCTAGTGAACTATGAATTAACGCGATCCTCTTAGCTCTTCACTATGCAAGACGTGCCCTGAGATTAGCAATGGATAAAGATGTGCACCCCACGCACTTTTATCAGGTAAGCCCTCAAAGCATCTCATGACTGTGCTCAGACTGAAGAGATGTTGACCGTTTGGTATGTCGATAGTTGATCGATTCTCTGTACCTGATGACCTTGGTCTGTGTGGCTCCAGAGTTGGTCCACGCCTACAGCCGAGAGGCTGCAAAGTGGGTGGAGCAGTTAGGAATCGCATTCCCTGAGCACACGATCGAGCCCTCGTACCTCCACGCGTCTCGGTTGATGGCATCCAAAGACCAAGCCATGCAGGCACTTGCCGCGACGAGTGCGCCACCAATTTCTTGAAAGGGAAGAATTAAAAAAAAACAAGCAGTCCTGTCCTATCCGACTTGTGTGCCCCGAGCGTGGGTTGCGCGGGAATATCTCTTTCTTCCTTGCGGACGCTGACTCTACAACGACACCCAAGGGCGAACGATAACGACGAGACGATAGCCAAATCAATTTTCAGGACAACCAGCCAGCACTTTACACTCTCATTCTCTCATTCGTCAGCCGAGGCAAAAAAGAGGGGATGCATGTGTTTTCTTCCCGCGCTGGATTCAGCTCCTTGGCTGCATTCTCCAGGCGAACGACAGGTTGCCATGCCATTGCTGCAACCTCAGCATCGTCCATGACTTTGAAACCAAGACCGGTTCTGGCCTCAGAATTGAAAAAGGGCTTTATGCCAATTCAATCCAGCCGCTGGTACAGTTCCCATGGTAAGGGACCTTTTCCTCTCCTGTGCCTGGAATCCTGTATCCAGTCAGTGATTGTTGAATGCTAAAAAAGAAGACCTGTTTCTAACATCATATAGCGCACAAGACGGAGGTGGCAATCAAGAATTCTAGGAACATTGGTATCATTGCCCATATTGATGCAGGAAAGACGACTACGACCGAGCGCATGCTTCACTACGCGGGATTTACTCGCAAGATCGGAGGTAATTTGCGGTTCAATTATGAGCGATTTCTCTTTGTTTTATTGTTTGAGAAGGTGAATGGAGAAAAAAAAAGGAATTAAGCTGTTTTGCTGTCTTCTTTTACAGACGTGGACAGTGGTGATACTATTATGGATTACATGAAGCAGGAGCGAGAGCGCGGGATCACAATCACATCCGCCGCCATTACATTCGGTTGGAACGATCATCGCATCAACCTCATTGATACCCCAGGGCACGTGGATTTCACCATCGAAGTCGAGCGCTCGATCCGAGTCCTTGACGGAGCTGTCACGATCTTGGATGCCGTTGCTGGAGTCGAGGCTCAGACAGAGACAGTCTGGCAGCAGGCTGCCCGACAGGGGATCCCCCGCATTGCCTTTGTCAACAAGATGGATCGTGCCGGCGCTGGTTTCGGTCGCACAGTTCGAGAGATGAGAACTCGTCTCGGCTGCCGACCTGTGGTTGTACAGATTCCCTTGATGGAGCAGGGCCTCGGCAGCAAGTCATCCAACGACGCCGAATTCAATGGTGTCGTTGATGTCTTGTCGATGGAAATTTTGAGATGGGATTCAGACTCCAAGGGCGCCACAATGACACGGACACCTTTGATGGAATCCTATGCAGATCAGGACCTTTACATGGAGGCTGTTCGAGCTAGGGTGGCCCTCGTGGAGCAGCTTTCGGCTTTGGATGAGCATATCATTGAGCTCTTTTTGACCCTGGAGGATCATTTGGCAATCGAGGCCAAGGATTTGCAGGCAGCCATTCGTCGCTTGACTTTGTCTTCCACCATTGTGCCCGTGCTCTGTGGAGCTAGTTTCAGGAACATTGGCGTGCAACCTCTGATGGACTCGATCGTCGACTATCTGCCCTCCCCCGAAGAACGGCCCGCTGCCATCGGACGCATGGCGGACGGCAAGACTGTGGAGATTGGAAACGGAGGAGCTAAAGAGAGATTGTGTGCCTTGGCCTTCAAGGTGGTGCACGACGCAAGGCGGGGTCCCATGGTCTTTGTCCGAGTCTATGCGGGTCAATTGAACGAGCGTGCTCAGCTCTGGAACAGTTCTACTCACACAAAGGAAAGAGCCAACAAGCTCCTGCAAATGTACGCTATGGATGTCGAAGAGATTCCTCATATTACCAAAGGCAACATTGGCGTGGTCTTGGGACTCAAGGATACACGAACTGGAGACACTTTGTTGGATGCTCACGACCCTCGCAAGGGACTTGCCCTGAGCGGCATCAAAGTCCCCTCCCCAGTGTTCTTTGCCAGTGTCGAGCCCATGTCAACCTCTGACGAGAAACCTGTAGAAGAGGCTCTCAAGGCCCTGATTCGTGAGGACCCCTCTCTTGGCATGCGTGTGGACGAGGAAACCGGACAGACCTTGCTCGGAGGCATGGGAGAGTTGCATCTGGAAGTGGCCAAGGAAAGACTGGTGAGCGACTTCAAGGTGAAGGCAGAAATGGGACGCATGCGAATTTCGTACAAAGAGACCATGAAGGGTGCTGGAACCGTCTCTGAAATTCCACAGTGGGAATACGACCGTGAAATTCTTGGAAAGAGAGGCCGGGCTCGTGTAGGCATCACAGTTGAGCGACTAGACCCTTCTGAAGATTCGGCGACTGCAACCTCCTCCAGTAAAGAGGCCGACCATCTCGAAGAATATGATGGAAATGAGATTGTGATCTCGCTGGAAGGGCAGACAGCCGATACGGATGAGGCTGGATCCCAAGCAGCGGCCGAAAGGGCTTCTCTCACGGGTGTGGTGATCCCTTCGGGGTCGACAGACCTTCCTATCCCCGTTATCCGGACCTCGATCAAGAACGGAATTCTCTCGGCCTTGTCGCGTGGGCCTTTGCTCGGCTACGCTCAGACCTACTTGCGTGTCCGACTGACCGACCTGCATTTGTATGGTGGTGAATCCATCCCTGCTGCAATCTCGTCCTGTGTCTCTGCTGCAGTAACGGAGGCTATTGCCCAGGGAGGTGGCAGTGGCAGCGGGGGTAACGGCAATAGTTCTGTCCTCTTGGAGCCCATCATGGATGTGCGAGTTGAGGTGGCAGAGAAGGACGTTGGAACGGTCATGGGCGATATTAGTGGGACAAGACGCGGCCGTGTATTGAGTCTTGATGGCGAGGGTCAAGGCGAGGATGGCGAGCAGGGCGATGAAGACGAGAGCGAATTCCAAGTATATGCACCGCCCGATTCGACCTATACCGCTTCGTCATCCTCTTCATCAATTGCAACCATGGCCGATCGCAAGTCCATCCGCGCTCGTGTACCATTATCATCGATGCTGGGATACGATGCCGCTTTGAGGGCATTGACAGGAGGAACGGGTAATTTCGCAATGGAAGTTGTAGGGTATGGTGAGATGGACTATGACCGTCAAAGAGACCTGATCAAAGAGATGCGCGGCGGATAGACCCAGAGCCATTGCTAGATTTTAGATAGGGGTCGAATAAACCTCTTCCGCCTGTATCATAAAAAGAAAAAAATTGGTGGCGTTCAACAAGGTTCAGGGCGACGCCGAGCGGCGGTGGCCACGAGAGCAATCGGGGTTGTGGTCAAACCAACAGGACGGACTGTGGGAAGAAGAAAGCTGGTCGATTCACCCTGACTCAATTGCGTGGTCCTTGGTATAGAAGATCGAGGCAAACCAGACTTCCTCTCAGATAGAAAGAACAGAAAGAAAGAAGGAAAAGACTCCTCCTTTTTCGCCGCATCCTCTCTCCTTTCCTTTCCTTTTTCCATATCTCAATTCTTTCCGGAAAAGCACCGAGCTGCTCTACCTTACAACATGGTCATCCCTGTTCCTGAAACCAATGTACCTGTCAACCACAACAAGGGCGTCAATGCTCATCCGTGCTTCGTTTACGGATCCTTGATGGATGCTCGAGTGCGAGACACAGTGACCAGATCAAGCCCAGATGCCAAGACCTTCATCGTGAAGGCGTCCATTAAGGTACTGAACGAGATCAATGGGTCGATGTCTCAATTGACCTTTTAGACGCTATGCTTGCGCGTCCTACTTTCCGAGCAGATAAAAGAGACGAATGGTGGCGCAATCTCATCGATATCTCGGGATCCACCACACTTCAACTCATTCACTCTTTCTCCTCCAATGTTCAGGGATACGTCCGGTACCCTTACTACAATCAACCGTTCCCTGGCATGATTGCTTCTGAGGACCCAGAGGCGACAGTCGATGGCCTCCTGATCTTTGGACTTTCAGATCAGGATCGTTATCGGTTGGATCAATTCGAAGGCCCAGAATACCCACGCTCAACCTTGACCGTCTCGACGCTCGAGTTCGTTCCTGCCGATTGGACTCTTTTAAAAGATCATCCGGAGAAGGGACCTCAAGAAGATTATACCCCGGGGACCACCTTGCAAGCCTACGTTTACACATTTACAGGTCCGTTGGTCCATTTGGATCGAACCCGGCCTTGGGACTTTGCCGAGTTCAAAAAGAACCACCTCGATAACTGGGTCTCGAAGAGTGCTGACTTTGCCACGATGGTCGGTCGGACAACCGACTAGATCCGAGATTTGCTTTCTTCACCCCATGTGTTTGTTTCCCTTCCTTCTCGTCCTCTCCTCCCACATGGTTGACTGACTATCCACAGCATAGAATTATTATCGCGAATTCTTCAAAATTTTATTTATAAATGTTCTTTGGAATGCAAAGGGAAGAAATATACAAGTTGATGGTGGTGAAGAAGGACTATGTGCAAAAAATGATATGGTACAAAATGGGGGAAGAGAATGCCTTGGGTTTTTGGGTGGGATTGGATGAAACGAGTTTTGGAGAAGGGTTCGGTGCCTTTCAAAAGGGTTATTCCCCCAAGACTAATATAGTTCTCGTGTGCGCGCGTCAATCATTCGACTATTGATTCTTCTCTCTTCTTTTGGGGAGGGAGGGGGTTCACTCCTCGCTCAAAGATGGATTCACTGTGACTTCAGGCTCAGCTGGAGGTGGTTCCGTCACGACAGCGGCAGCCCTACATACTGGACACTTGTTCGCACCAGTTGTGAGCCACTAAGGGTAGGAAAGGAAAGGAAAGGAAAAAGAAGAAAAGAAAAGGAGTCAATATTCATGCTACATTACACCTTTGGCAGAAAATAAAAAAAGAATCTCTACAAAATGTGATGAATCCATACCTTATCAATGCACTCTTGATGAAATCCATGTTTGCACTTTAGCGCGCGCATGTCCTCGCCTTCTTCATATTCGCTCATGCAAACCAGACATTTCGTTCCATCACCCAGAGTGACCACGTCGCGAATGCCCTGATAGTCCTGTTCAAATCGCCCGACTGCAAAGCCTGCACGATCGATGGCTTCCTGAGTCGTGGTGATGGGTCGAGCGGGTCCAATGAGATTTGAGAGCATCCAGAGATCATCATAACTCACACCACCTTCGTTGTTGTCCGCGCCCGCAGACATCAAGTTGCTGAGATCTATGGGTAACACAAACAAACGACAAGCATTAATTTACATTTTTCTCTTTCTCTCTCTCTCTTTTTTTTTTGTTTGGTCACATTGTATCTCACAAAAATGACGACAGTTTTCTTTTCACTTACATGGTCCAGACAATGTCAAAATGATCCAAGGTGATCGAGTACGTGGCCGAGGTCGGTCAGATTCAGTCTCTTCTGATCCTGCAGTGGCAGAATCCCCAGTCTCCGAAGAGGGCGTGTTGGGGCTATCCGTGCTGGGTCCACTCAAGTACATGATAATGGCCTCACCCACGTCCTCACCTTCGGTTCTGCCATTTGTGCCAGACTGGCGGTGTCGATGACCAATCCCCCCATTAATCTGAATAAAGCGAATGGTAGCATTGTGGCGTCGTGGTCTAGGGTTTGTGTTGTTGGGCTCAATTGAAGGTGAATCGGTTTCATTGGCAGGACTGGCCGTTGGAGCAGCAGCACCGCCGTCTGCTGAGGCATTGGTCTCTGGAGGTCCTTCCGCCGCCGTCTCTGCTGAGGGTGTATTGGGGCTTTCTTGACGCAAGCGACTGCTGGCGAGTAGACGGGTCAAGAACGGGAAACCTAGCATGAACTCGAATTGCTCCTCGGACATGGTTTGGCGTCCCTCCGTAGAGTTTCCTTCGGTGCGTGTGTCAGTAGAGCTCTCCGAAGGCGTGGCTTCTTCTCCTTCTGATCTCTCTTCGGCCGTCAATGTGTCTGTGGGCTGGAATCCAAGCAGTCCCCTCATGCTCGAGGAGCGCAGTCGGCGTCGGTGGGCAGAAGTCGGAATGTGATCCTCTAAGGAAGAAGACTGCATATCGTCGGCAACAGAGGAAGCGGTTGTGGGGTGAGGTGTATAGTCCTGATGCTCATTGTCGGGCTGCTGCGCTGGATGGCGACCGCTTTCAGTCAGGGATTGCACCATTTGCCGACGGATCAAATCTGCAACTAGTTCGGCCCCGATTCCCCTTGTTCTTGGCGACTGTCCTTGAGAGGGCCCATCTTGCTCCATATCGAGATCATCCATGTCGTCGTCAGAGTCGGGGCGAATAGGGAGAAGACTGGAAGAGATGGAGGTACCACCTCTGGGGTTGGAGAGGCCAGCATACAAAGACATGTTATCCGATCCAGAGGCGATACTTGCAGGGGCCACCCTTGATCTCGATCGGGTTCGACCGGCGACATAGTAAGGTGCGGCCGTGTTGGGTTCCTGTTGGGGGATTTGTGAGTGGTCTTCAGCAGCAGAGACAGCAGATTGTAGGTCGTGTGGACGCGGGAGAAGAGGGCTATTTTGAGGCAGAGGCAGACGAGCAGGCTGGCCAACCGACTCGAGATCAACATCCATGGGCTCTGATGCAGAAGCGGCAGCAGAGGCCTGGACCGTGGTAGGGGCGCCGCTGCTGGCTGGCGGAGTCACTGCAATCAAGCTGGAGGCCCGACTGGAGCTGCGCGTGCTTCGTATCGACTGTTCATCATACATGCGTTGCACTCTTGACAGGCCGCGGGGCGTACGACCGGTGGGCGTAGCAGATGGGCTCGACGACGGACTCTGCGCTTGCAGACCACCTGGTGACCGAGTCGAGACTCGAGACATGGGATTGCTTGTCCGCGAAGGAGGTCGGTCTGGACGCTGGCTGGTGGTGGCATGTCCATTGACATCGCCATGGGCTCGTGGGCTGTTGCAGCGGGAAACACTTGTCGGGGTGCCTGTACTGGAGCTCTGGGCAGGGCTAGGTGATTCCTGAACTGGCTGACTGGTTGCATTCGAAGACGACCCTCGAGAAAGTAGCGGATAAAAGGACGAGAAAAGGTTTACACGTCGCCGACGCTCAGTCGTCGCTCGCAATACTCTTGAGGATGACGAGGGTTGTTGTTGTTGTTGTTGTTGTTGTTGTTGTTGTTGCTGTTGCTGCTGTTGTTGCTGCAGTGAGCGACCGGGGTTGGAGGAGGAAGAGGAGTTCATGAAGGGTCGAGTGGAGGTTGAAGAGGAAGAAGAATGGGGCAAAGCAGAAGGCAAAACTGCAGAAGAGGAGGAAGAAGAGGAGTTGTTGTTGGCTGCGCGCCTGGAGGAGCGGCCTGCAGCCGAGGCAGAGGAGTTGCTGTTGGGATGTGAAGAGGAGGAGGAGGGCGTTGAATTGCTCTGACCCATTGGTGAAGGCGCTGAATGGAGGAAGAAGAGTGGATGGCAGAGGGGGAGAGAGAGAGGAAGAGAGGAAGAAGAGGAGAGGAAGGAGGGAGGAGGTGCGTTGCGGAGTCACTTCCTTTTTTTTTTTTTTTCTCTTTTCTTTTTGTTCGTTCAGAGAGGGTCAAGGGAAAGGTGAAAGAGCAAGAAGTGGAGAGGGAAAGAGAGGGACAGGCTGGAGGTGAAGGGTGGAAAGAGTGTGAAGGGTGCGAAGAGTGTGAAGAGTGTGAAGAGTGAGTAGGAAGGGAAAGGAAAAAAAAAATTGCACACTTGCACGCTCTTTGCACGCACACTACACCAGGGGGACAGGAGCAGGAGCAGGGGACCACTTCACACTCTCATTCACACTCCATCACTCACGACTGGCTCTTTTGAACCCGGTGATTCGATTTCCATTCGACGTGTCACCGCACTGGCTGGGTGGGATCGACCGCCTCTTGCTTGCTTCTGGTCACGGGGACAGGAACCAGTCTCCCTTTGCTCTTCGCGTTCCCTTCTTTGTCCTCTTCTTCTGGATGGATCCCTTCATTCATTCACTCATTCATTCACTCCACCCAACGAACAGGAGGACCTCATGCGATTAGTAAGCACACTCCCAGCCCTTCCATCCTCTGCCTGCTGCCCGCTGCCAACTGATCCCTCCCCCAAATCTGGAAACCGCACAAAGACTGACCTGAACTCAATTGACCTCATTCATTTCACGCGTTGGCTTCTAGACCTCATTACTTCCCGATGGCGAGCCCAACTGCATGGCCCTCAAGCTCAGACAGATGCTAATCCTGCTCGACTGCGGCCTAGGGCAGGAACAGCTCTATGCAATGCCAGTGCGGGAGGGCGGACTGACCGAGATGCACAAGAATGTTGCCGAGCATGCCGCTGTTACCGCCACAACCTCGAAACAGACAAACGCCACCAACAATAAACGACCCAGCCCCACAGTCTCCAACGCAGAACAAACAGATCTTCGACAAGATTGGGCTTCGTTCCTAAAATCTACTAGTGCCCCGTTTCAACCAAACAAGAAAAAGGCGCGCACAGGGACAGGTGCCGGAATTTCGGAAACCTCAGTGGAAGTAGAGTCAGGATCAGGATCAGGATCAGGATCGACAAGTTCACCTGCTACGAAAGGAGCCCTTCCAATCGCTTCTCGTGATTACATGTTCAAACTCCCAGATTTCTCTGGCATTGATCTCAAATCTATCGACGTCGTCCTCGTCTCCAACTACAACCATATCCTCGCCTTGCCATATCTCACAGAGTATACAGATTTTCAAGGGCGAATCTTTGCCACTGAGCCTACGATCGAGTTTGGAAGGTATACGACCTACAGCAGTATATATTCATGCCGTATTATATCTGCGTATACTTCTGCTTTGTGTTGCTAGACTAACGCGATCTCCTGGACCAACTAGACAGCTCATGACAGAGTTTGTGTCTTTTTTTGGTTCTGCTGTTGCCTCCAGCCCACACGAGGCAGTTGACAGGAAAAAGCTAGTAGCGCGATCAGGAGCAGGTCTCTACCCTGCCTATACGCTAGCCGATATCAAGGCGTGTATAGACAAAATCCAAGCAGTGCGTTTCAGGGAGCACATTGTAAGTGGCGTACTCCTTTGTGATTATTGAATGCCGTGTTGATTCGTCTACCCAAACGTAACGTATGTTTGGCTTTCTCATCTAGACCCTCTATGGATCGCTCAAGCTGACCGCACACAGTGCGGGATATTGCCTTGGCAGCTCTAATTGGCTTGTACAGATTGGGACTGAAAACGTAACGTAGATATGATCCACACACCATGGTGATGACCTTGATATTGTATTATTGTATGCAGGCAACTAACTTTCTCTACTGAATATTGAATAATGCAAACAGTTTGCATTTGTGTCATCCAGCTCAACTCAAAGCAACCTACATCCGGATTTATTTGATGGAACACTTTTGGAGCACGCCAGTACAGTAGTGGCAGCAGATCTGTGTCCAAAAGGAAGCATCACTTATGACAATGGCATGAGCGACATCTGTGCCAACGTCGCACGGACCATTGCCCGGAAAGGCCATGTTCTCATTCCCTGCACTATTTCTGGATTCCTGTTTGATCTCTTGGAGGATATTCACTTGCATTTGAACAGGATGGGGTTGATATCGCAAGTCCAGTATAGTTTTGTTTCGCCTGTCGCCGATACAGCACTGCAGTACTCCAATATTTTAGCCGAATGGTACGTGAGAAAATGGTCCCGAATACAAGTAACTGTATCCAGAGCTCTCGGTACGAGGTTCAGCGTGTTTTCTAAAGGATTCTGCTATTTTAGGATGGCCCCACGAAAACAAGAGATGGTCTACTTGCCCGAGGCCCCATTGCTTCACGGACTATTACTTGAGAAAGGAGCCGCAAAAAACTACAAGAGTGTCCATGGCGCGTTTTCATCCGATCTGAAGCATCCTTGTATAGTATTCGGCGGTCATCCCAGTCTACGATCAGGACCAATGGTGAATCTTTTGCACATGTGGGGCAGGAATTCCAACAATTCAATCATCTTTATTGGTAAGACTTTTTTGCATCAAGGAGCCTGTTCCATGTTTAGAGTGCTTCTTTCTCATTGATTCTTTTAAAAATGTTAACCAATAGAACCAAGAATCGATGTGCCGGCAAGCCTAGAGCCATATGAGGGCCTCGAGATCAGTCAAAGCAAATGTCCACTAGATATCCGGTTATCAATTGATCAGCTCGTGGAAGTCATGAGAAAGTACAGACACGCTAAACACGTCCTTGTCCCGCACAGTGCCACCATCTCCACTCTTGCGGATGGAACAGCTGAGCTTTCGGATGCAAAAGGCACAACATCGACCTCGGCAATCCGTTGGTCGTCCTACAAGGTCGGTGAATCGATCCAGCTGGGTATGGGGTCGCTCTATGAGACTGTCCTATTGTCAGAAGAGGTAGTGTGCATTTTTACAATTTGATCCGCATGGCCTCAATCTTTCAATGTGCTAACTGTAATTACTTTCTATCATTTATATCGGGTAGCTCGCCAAGGGCATTTATCCTCAGGCGTTTGGTAGCACTTCGTATGCAACTGTGGCAGGTTCTCTTTCAATCTACAACAACCAGATGCAATTGGAGCCAGCATCGGTCACTGGTCGCCAGGTCTTAGCCCTCTATACCCAAAAGCAGCTCCGCGGTGTGATGAATCTCCAAAACCTTCTTGCAGGTCTTGTTGCTGTAAGTCTCTTTAATGCACTCTGCGGTCAAAGTGTCAACAAAGCCATACTGACCTAGCTGTGGTTTCTTCTCGATTATCACTTTTTCCAGATTGGTATTGTAAATCCGGTAGTAACAGAGTCCGGACCAGATAAAGAAGAGGGGGGCTCTGCGGTACCAGAAATCAAGGTCGAATTTGAGCTCGCAGGACGGCGGTCGTGTATCATTGTTCGGGAAGGTGAAACGATTGTAAAATGCGACGAAAGTGTACGGCCGTTGTTAAGAGAGCCAATATTAAAGTGTTTCCAAACCCTGTGAATCGGGGGGCAAGGAAAAGTCAAGACCATTCTTCCTGTAGACAGTTTTATACACGTAAAAGATGTTTTATGTTTGTTTGCCTTATGCATCATCTCCTTCGACAAGGTGCGAGTCGTTCTGGATCCACTTTGCAACTTGGTCACGGCGAAAAGTCTCGTAATCCCAAGACTGTGTAATGTCCAAATGCTTGATTGGTCCCGTGAAAACATATACGTAGGCCATGACAAAGTCGCCTTCCTTCAAGGATCCAGATGGGCTGTATTCCACCGAGACAGGGTCGAGGACCTGAACAGAGAGAAGTTCGCGCGTGTACTCCTACAACCCCCGATTAACAAATACGTGGTTTGTTTAGGCAGCAATCTTGTTTTTCAAGAATGACAGGTCCCACAGGAACCCTTTTTTTTTTTTTTTTTTTTTTTTTAAAAAAAGGCCCATTTCCTTCTTTTCATTCTTCTTTTCTTCAGTTGGATTCATTTTCTTACCGATCCTTCAAACTGGTCAAGGCGAAAACGGTCCATCATGGTGAGACCAAAGACCAAGAGACCATCAACCGCCTGGTTCTTGTCCTCGGATGCAATCATCCCTGGATAGGGCTCGTTATGGTAAGGATGGCGACT
Source organism: Entomortierella parvispora (assembly GCA_963573315.1). Classification (NCBI taxonomy): domain Eukaryota; kingdom Fungi; phylum Mortierellomycota; class Mortierellomycetes; order Mortierellales; family Mortierellaceae; genus Entomortierella; species Entomortierella parvispora. The sequence goes on from OY752145.1 coordinate 1,138,513, forward strand.
ATATCCCTATTTCCTCAAAGAAATCCATCGCGTCAGAAATTGGGACCTGAAAAAAAAATTGGCGGCGTTGAAAAAAAAAAATCATGCTACAGTCATGGGAGGATGGGAGGGGTGGTTTACATGAATCAATCCTCTCACGCTCAAAACATTGGCCTCGGGTCCTGGACGGGTCACGCTGTTGAGCACCCTGGGGTCTCTCAAAGAACCATAGACAAAGCACGGAGGGTTGTCGATTGCGATGGAATGTGACATTATTATTTTTTTTTGGAAATGAAAAGAAGCAAAAAGGAAAGTACTTTTTCAAATTCTCTAGAGTGCTCTCTTTTCTTTTCTTTTGGCTTTGTCAGCTCAGGTAGATACATTCATTGAAGGAACAGGCAGGGGCGATTTTTTTTTTTTTTTTTCATTGTTATTGGTTTTTTAATCTCTCTATCGTTGCACTCTTTTTTTTTCCATTATTCTCTCCCGCGTTTCGACTCGTTCTTCATTGTCTTTGCAGCATCTCAGTTTAGAACGATCCGCTGTTGACCTGTTTTGATGAAAAATGCAAAGAGAGTTAGGAACACTATCTCATTCTCGAAATGTGCCCACTCATATCCATTTCCAGCTCTTAACCTACCCTATCCTTGAGGTGACCCAGGTACTGGTAGTAGCTCATGATGGGTTCCGCGCGGTCCTCAATCAAATGACTCAAGAACCAGAGACGAAGAGCGGCATCGCCATCCTCCTTGATCACATAGAGTTGAGGGTAGTACGAAGAGCGGCGCATCTCGCGTGTCTTGCCCACAATGAGGTTGACGCGTTGGTTAAAGTCGCTGTCAAGTGTTGGCAAGGTGGTCTGATTTTTTTTAAAAAAAGAGAATGTCGATCACAGGTTAGCTTTAGTGGATCAAGAGCCGTGTTTTTCATGATATCCTCATCAACATGATCAAAAGAAACGTCAACGTTACCTTTCCGCCCCTGATACTTTCATAGTTGGGCACGCCAAAGAGATCCACGCACAGTTGTGGAACTGCATCACGTCCCACCCACAAAAAGATGTTTTGTCCATCCTCCAACATAAAGAGTCCTCCGCGCTCAAGTCGCTCACTGCTCAGGTTCATTGTCTGAGGCATTTGGATTCCATCCGTGCCAATGGTGCCACAGTTCTCTGGCATGTTATGGAGGGAGTAGAACCTTGGGTGGAGGAAGGGGATCAAGCACTGAGAAGGCAGAGTCGACAGCAGATGCATGGCATACGATCGGAGATCTGAGGGAATCTGAGAGCCGCCACGGAGCGCAACCTAACACCAGATTCAAAGATTTCGTCAGTGTAAGAAGTCCTGTTTTTCAAAAGAGAGTCAAATAAGCGAATTGTGTGTAGAAAGTCGACTTACATGTTTCAGCATGCCCAATGTCAAAAGTGGCAGCAGCTTTAGGTTATCGCAGATCTGAAGGTTGGGCGTGGCACCAGAAGATGAAGCGGTCATGTGGGTTTTGTACACACCGAGAATGTCCACGCACTTGTTGGTCAATGCATCACGAGCATCGTCCAGCTTGGAATTCATGCCACGTTCTACAGCCTTGCAAGACAGTAACGTAGCAATGGCCACCTGATCTGCAGACATGTAGAGTTCTGAAAGACTTGTCGTTACGGGGACAGCCAACGTCAAAACACGAATACGACGTTCACCTGTTGATAAACGTGGCTAGTTAGTCTTTGTTTTTTGCAATGTGTTCTAACGAGAACCTTACACGTGTAAGTAGAGTCGACATATTACCAGAGGAGGACGTGTGCAAAAGCGCAGTCTGGAAGCAGACAATCGGAATGTTCAAGTTCTCGTCAAAGCTGATTTCAATCGAATAGGACTGGTCGCGGGGCACATTGGGTAACGAAAGAAGATCTGTAGACCGAACAAAGAAGTTGCCATAGAACGCCGACATGCGCAAGCCCTTTGAAGCACGGACTCTCATGACAGCCTCGAGAGCGATTCTCTGTGCCAAGAACTCTGCCAGTTCGTGGGCAAATTTGAGAGCATCCTCTGACTTTGCTGCTGTAAATGCTGGGTAAAAGAAAGTACTTCCACCAGTGAATCGAGGGAGACAGCCTATCAGACAAGTGGGGAAGGAAGGTACATAGTCAGTACTGACCTTGAGGTATAATAACACAATAAAAAATGAAAAAAAGGAGCTTACTCAGAGTCGCCACATCAGAGTATTGTGATCCAAAGAGGAACATGTCGACGCACACTTGAGATTTTGAGCAGTCGACAGCAAAGTTCTTGTAAAATGATGAGCCTGATTGCAAAAGAGTGGATTCCTTGGAAGTGCCAAGGAGCTTTGGGTCCTCGCGCACCTTGAGCGCACCAGCCTCCATGTTGGGCAAGCTCGACTGCAAGCAAATAATCTTGCCACCAATGGGTGAAATAAGCTTGTATGCCGACTGCAGAGCTGGGCCAAGGGAGTTGCCGACATTCTGTGTGTCCTTGAACATGTCGTGGAGTCTGTTCAAAAGGGATTCGAGTGTAGAGCGGCATTCGCTGAGATTGCACAACAAATCCTCTGGCTGAGGCAGATAAGGCTCTTCCAGATCTGACACTACTAGCATCTGGGGATCCCCTGAGGCGGTCTATATCATAGATCCAAGAGCAGAAAAAGAGTAAATAAGACTTTCTGAGTGTCCGAGGGTTGCTGACCTGGAAAGCGCGGAAGAATGTGCATTTACATTGAGGTTGTAAAAGTGAATAGAGCTGTCCACGGTGATAATTCCAATTTTGGTTCTGCCCTCGTCATTCGGTATCCTGTCCAGAGACTCCAAAATTGTAGTGGCAGCCGTGGCAACCATGCCACACTGGATGGCTGGGTAAGAAACGTCAATCAAAATCATGTACACCAAAGGTTGAGGAGGGCGGACCATGTACTCTGTTGGGGCAATGTACTCGACCACCGCGTGGTTAAGCTCCTTTCGTTGCCAGCGATCCACGGGTTGTTGCGTCTGAGAGTCATAATCGAACGAGGATGGAACTGAACGGGAAGAGACAAAGAGCGGTTAGTCTAGCATTGACAAAAATACAAATACAACAGACAGTTCATTTTACCTTCGTTAAGAGTATAGCACATGTTGCACTTCCAACGCTGGCCTCCTTCCACAAACTTCACAAAGGGGTTGATATAAGTTCGGCATCTTCTGCACCGGGCGATGATCGAGTCTGATACGACTGGGACCGGTTCCTAAAGAAGATTGGGTAGCGCAGGAATGAGCGTCAGTTCCTGTATACATCATTTTGTAAGGCAGAGATGGACAATCCTTGGTCGAATCTCGGGTGATTTACATCTCCTTCCTTGACGCTGCGATAGGGAGTGATGACGAGTCCAAAAGGCAGACGCGACTTTGACAGGAGCTGGGAGGTAGCGGGGATGGCGTTCAGAGTCGATCTCTTGTACGATGGATCGCAGTTGGCGTATGGTGACTGTGTGATTGAGGCCTACGAGACAAGATCATGGAAGGGATGAACAATAAATCGTGTGAGTAATCTTTGGATGCTGCTCCCGAACAACTCTTTTGTTTTTTGCATGCCAGCGGGTACTTACGTTTGCAGGCAGGTGGATAGGTGGAGGAGGGAGATCCAGATCCAGGATCCTTGGGGCGGAGCCCATTAATGCCACAGTCGACAGTTGCTACAGAAAAAGTTTGAGAGAAAAGCATCATGCATGTTAGCTACTCAACCATCGATGATCAACCGGCCGGACGCTCAACAAGCATGTCACATACTGGCACTCCTGGACCACCAAACGATCCGTTACTGACATTCATGCCTCCCATCTGGTGCGCAAGCTGGTTCACATTAGGCTGGCCCGGTTGTCCAGGAAGAGGCTGGTGGCCTTGTTGATAGCCGGGAGCAGGGACGCCTTGCTTTTCTCCTGGGACAAAGAACTGAGGTTGGGCCATTGGCTGCATTCCAGGTGCTGGGGGAACAGGTCCAGGACCAGCAGCGGGAACAAATCCAGGATTGGGGACTGCATCGTATGCCGGAGGTGCGGGTTCCGTGTACGAGTTGATCCCTGTGGGATACATCCTCTTGGGCTTGTGCGTTCCCGCTCCTCCTGCCGATGGCGCTGGTGTTGGTGGACCAGGAATCATGCCACCCTGAGCATTGGGTGGAGCCATCTGTTGTTGCTGTTGCTGTTGCTGCTGATGTTGTTGATGTTGAAGATGTGGTGGTGCTGGTGCCTGCTGGGTTTGTTGGAACTGCTGATGTTGCTGTTGCTGTTGCTGCTGTTGCTGTGGTGGCTGGTTCTGCATCTTTGGCGTTGGAGGGTGTGACTGATTGGCACCATATCCGTTCGGAGCAGCATTGAATCCCATGGGATTCATGGCAGGCGACGCGGGCGCACCGTGCTGGTGACCGTGGCCCATGAACGGGCTAGGAGGGGGTCTGTTCTGGATCTGGGGAGACTGATACGGGCGCTGATGCGCTGGAGATCCTGGCTGCGCGACCATGGTGGGTCGCATCATGGGCGATGGAGCGCGTTGGATACCTCCGATAGCAGGAGGTCTTTGCAAAGGCTGGCTGCCTGGAGGATACTGCTGTCCTGGGTGGGATCCAAACGGAGGTGTGGCCATGGGAGGACGTTGGCTCGAAGGCGATGGAGGCGTAGGTCCGGCTGCAGATGGGCGACGGCCCGATGGATCAAGACCAAGGGGTGGTCGAGGCATTCCTGCAGGCGACGTGGCAACAGGCCGAGGACGGAATTGTTGCTGTCCTTGCTGTCCTGGTGCCATCTGCTGTTGCTGTCCTTGCTGCTGGATAGCTGGAGTGCCGGGGCGGTTCAAGGGAGAGGCCATGGGATTATGCGGCCGCTGCTGTTGCTGGGGATATGGTCCAGGGTGTTGTCCAGGTTGTCCAGGGTGCTGCATCTGCTGTTGCATGGGAGGCCTGGCCTGGGCAGGGCGAAAGCCCGGCTGTGGCGTCGGATAGGATGCCATCTACAAAGACGCGATGGATGGAGGTAAGGAGGGAAGGGGAGGAAGGATAGATGGATGGGGAGGATGGGGAGAGGGAAGGAGGGAGGGAAGGAGAGAGAAGAGAAGAGAAAAGAAAGAAAGAAAGGAGATGACGATCGCCCGTGCTCACCCAAATGAATAATGATCCCCTGATGACATGACACGACATCATCTTTGACACAATAGCAGTGTGAAAGTGTGTGTGTGTGGAGTGCTGGTTGGCTGGGTGGCTCTGTGACCGGGTCACACTGCAGCCTCTGCCTGCTGTGATCCTGTCACAGAGTCACGGGCACGGCGACAAGAACAAAGCTACAGTGCACGACAACAAGTCACAACAAATTTTTGAGGTGCGGCCAAATTTTGGTCGGGGGATTTTTTTTTTCTGGAATAAAAAAATGTGCTCCACATTGAAATGGCAAATGGCTGGTCATCATCATCATCATCATCAAACATCAATCCGAACAAATGCCGCGACCCAATAAGCGAACTGCGCATCTGAAGAAAGCCCGTGCAATTCAGGCTGATATTCATGCTGCCGTCGCTCTTTCCTCTGCGGATACAGTTAAAACCCATTTAAACGCTCTCAACGAAGAAGAACCCATATACGTCGAGACGCGCGCACACTGCAACTACACCTTCAAAGGGCTGGAGAAAACGATACCGTTAGCTTTGAATTCTGTTGCCGTCAAAACGATTCAACATTTCGCAAGGAAGTCCTTCCGATATATGGATGCCTATCGCAAGGGTATGGATGGTGCACTCGCAGATATCCAGGTACGCAAGTACAAGTCTCATCGTCGAATTCCTTCAAACTGGAGCGACATTTGAAAACTTCAGAATAAAATATAATATTACCTTTAATAATTTTGTTCCATATTTATAAAGTGAGGATAACGAAGGCGGCCAAATTCTCGATGGGCAAACATAATAACTCTTGATCCAGGCCATGTAAACGGAAACCCCGGGTATTGCCTGGAAGCTGGCACTCCGAAACGTTCAAATATACATCGTTTTTTCACTTCCGACAAAAATTGAGGGACAAGTAGCAATTGTCCTCAGGTCAGTTGATTCTTGTTGTGACTTGTTGTCGTGCACTGTAGTGGAGTGTCTCTTCACGTACACGGACTAAAAGTCCACCCCCCGCCGGGCACACACACACCGCACACACAACACACTCTTCACACCTCTCTGCTCTTTCTTTCTTTTCTTTGCCCGCCTGTTTCTTTTTATTAATCAGCCCTTTGCCTCCGCATTCATATTTCGCATTCATATCTCGCATTCTCTCATTCATTTGTTCATTTTTATTCATACCATTCATACCATTCATTCATTCATATCATTCATATCATTCACTCTCGCTATTCATTCGCTTCGCATTCATATCCCTCTCTACCACCTCCTCCCTCCCGCCTCTTTGCCGTCGCTCTAATTCAATCACCCTCTCGCCTCGCTTGCCTCTCCGCTCCACGCTCAGGAACTGGATATCATGATGCCATCCACAACCACCCCTCCAACATCAGCAACCTCCTCCAGTATAAACTACAATCATCATCATCCACCCTCGCTCCACTCTTGGATCTACTCGCTCTTTGCCTCCTCTATCGACCCCATCATAGCCTGCGACATCCACGGCCATGTCTGTGCCTGGAACCAAGGCGCTGCTGTCACATTCGGCATCTCCTCGAAGCAAGCCCTCGGCAAGGATCTGAACCAGCTTCTTTTTTCTTCATCACCGTCATCTCCGGCTCAATTATACCCATCCACCCCAGCCCAGATCCGTGCCCTCGAGGCCTCTGCCCCACTGAAGCGGGTCATGAGTAGAAAAGTCCAAAGCAGTGCCGCACAGAGAACATTTCTCGAGTCCATCTCGCCAGTCTATGCAGCAACAACAACAACAGCGGCAGCAGACACCCCTCTTTCCCCTGCGCACTCTCCACAGGGCGATGATACCAACAACTACGGCGACAGAAGCACCAACTCCCACAACAACAACAACAACAACAAAAAAAACAACACAAGCAGCGGCAGCAGCATCATTCAATTTACCCCTGGCGGTGCTGCGCCCGAGGACAACGAAGACATCCCTTCCTTCTCGACTTCTACCTCCACAGCATCCTGCCATCCTTCCTATCCAACTCCACCGTCGGAAGCTCTTGTCGGCTTTGCTGTCTATTTCACAGATCTCACCTCGTTGACCACCTCATCCGTCGCCGCGCCCTCGCCAAGTGCGTCATCGGGCACCACAGCCACACCGAGGATATATCCTGGCGAAATAGCGATAGGCAGCCTCGAGCCAAAAGTAGATTTCTACACTGACCATGCTGTCCAACTGGAAAAGGAGACCTCAATAGCTGATGCTCGGCCAAGACCCTCAAGTGTCGGCCGCTCGTCTTCATGGTCAACCTCTTCTGCGCCCGCATCAATATCGCCCTTTGACCCCGACGATAGTCCAGGTAACCAGTCATCCTCTGCTGGAAATTTCCCAAAATCGACAAGCGCTTGATGTGATGGGAAAAATGCTTGGCGCCGCGGGCAATCCTCCTTCCTTCTCTTTGCCCTTTTGGACAGGCAGGCGGCTGTGATGGTTATTGTTGAGTGCATCGACGTTTGTATCTTTTTCTCTTTGTACATGCGTGCGTGCCTCTCTGTGTGTGTGTGTAATATGCATCTGTGTGTGCGTTTGTGTGTGCCCCCTTGAGAATATCGTCATCAGGATTTAGTCGACTTGGAAGTTCATCCCTTTCAGGAACCCAAAGGACAGACTAGTCCAACTAGTTGAGAGAGCTCATCCGGATAGCCATCGCCCAGGAACAGGACAGGACATATTGCGGGAGACAAGAGCGGCAGGCAAACGCACCGTAACCATGGGCTCAGTCTGCTGTGCCTTGCATCGGAATTGCTTCGCTCTGTTGCGTTGTCATCTCCGTCGATTCATCCCTCCAGCGCGTCATCGTGCGTCTCACTTCTTCTTTACTACCATGGACACGTTATGGCCATGGCCGATAGGAGGGGCAGAGAGAAAAAGTGAAAGGCAGACAGAGAGAGAGAAAGAGAGAGAGAAGGGGGGTGACACATACTGTTGACCTTGTACAATACAGTGCAAACATAAACACCGTCGGCGGTGTTTTCTCCCCCCGCTTCAAAGAGACCCACTTTTAATAAGGGAAAGCGTGCTAATTAATCTCTCTCATCAATGTTCCATCCTCCGTCTTGCGCATCCTTAGACCGCCTGCACAGTTATGGTAATACCGTATCAGCAACCCCTTCCCTGTCACAAAGTCGCAGTAACAGAATCTCTCTGCCTGTGTCCGACCCACCATCCACAGCTCGCTCTTCAACCCGCTCCACATCCTTGGGGCAGTTATTGGCACTCCCAACGCCTGATCATTCAGCTGGGTCATTGGATTCGCCAAGTATGAGGCCAAGGGCCTTGTCGATCGCGACCACCGCGGTCTCCTCGACATCCTCGGGTGCTCAGTTGTCCTTGTCCGTCTCATCCTCTGCAGACAAGAGTCAGCTCGTTATCCATCACAACTCACTCGCGCCCTCATCAGATCCATCGTTCTCAACATCGCTGGTCCCAACAGGGCCGCGGCTAGAGATCGAGTGGGAGGACGCCTACTTCCCATACCTTGCGCCGATTGCCACCAGTCTGATGACTTGTCATGGGGACCATTTCTTTGATCTTGTCGCGGAGGAGATTGCTGTACATCTTGGCGTCAAGTATGCATTTATTTCACAACTCGTGAGCCTGGAGGAACTCAAAGAACTTGACCCGACAGAGTACATGAACCTGATCGAGCAATTTGGGGGACTATTACCGCCTATTGACGGCGTGATGCACAACATTTCTAATTTTCCAGGAGAGTAAGTTTTTTTCTTTTTATTAATTTGAGCTTATGTCCCTGTTGCATCATTCTTTCCCGCCGTGCTTACTATATTTTTTTTTGAAATGAAATTGTAGTCCGAATGTCAACCCACACGCTTTTCAAGGATACCTCGCTGACTGCACCATTCAGGAAAAGTTGACTTGTATTCACAGCGGTTTGGCAGGAAGCAATTCAGATATCGCTGATTGTCTCAATGACCCGACCATCGAGTCTTATGTTGGACTGCGACTAGAGACTGCTCAGGGTGAAATCGTAGGCGTCATTGGTGTGATCCATGACAAGAGGTTGACGGAACAGGATGGATCGATTGTGCAGGTTGTTTTGGAGCAGGTCGGGATCCGCGTTGCGAACGAACTGGACCGTCTGAAGATCGAAGCCAACCTTGTCTATGCTCGGGATGTTGCTGAGAGTATGGCCAAGAACAAGACAAAGTTCTTGGCAAATATGTCTCATGAGATCAGGTATGACGATGGCATTTATTGCCGGAGAATGAGGAAAAGGTTGTGAGTTCTATTTGCTCAAGTTTTATTTGTCTACATCTTTAGAAACCCGATGAATGCTGTGGTCGGCGTGACCGACATTCTTTTGGACACAGTTGGACTTTCAGATGAGCAAACAAACTATGTCGAGGTTATCAGGACTAGCGGACAGCACCTCTTGACGGTTAGTTGTGTTCTCGTATGGTTGTCAAGAAGCCACTGATCACGGGGGGGTCATAACTGATGCTCCTTCTCGTTGTACGTTTAGGTGATCAATGACGTTTTGGATATTTCCCGGATCGATCAAGACGTAAAGTTTTTGCTCGAGAGGCGGCCACTGAGTCTTCGGAAGTGCCTAAAAGGTATGTTCAGTTTTGGATACTGGAGGTGGCAATTTGATCCGAGCCTAGATCGAAAACTCTCTAACATGCTTCTATCCATTTTAAGACGCTGTGAGCTTGGCAGGATTGACACCGCTGCATGACGTATCTAGGTCGATCAGTGTAATTGAATGGCCCCCAGAGATGGATGATCTCGGGCCGTTCAGTGAACTGGAAGAGACAAATATCTTGCCTCTGCTCTGGAGTATTGACCATAACGTGCCAGAACATCTTCTGGGTGACATCACCCGGCTGCGGCAGGTTCTTATCAACCTTTGCACCAACTCACTCAAGTTCACTCAGCGGGGACGTGTGTCTGTTCGTGTGTCTGTTCATAGACCAACGCCTCAATACCCCGCCATTCAACCCAACTGTACACCAACAATCACACGGAACTCACCACAAGGGAGCCACGTTTACTCTTCTTACACGGAAGGCTCTGAGTCATCATTGCCATCGTCACCCATGCTGTCGGGAAGTGATTATAGACCTCCCATGGTGTTCCAACAGCGATATGATGTTCGCGCGGAAGCAGGCAGCCCTGTCCACCACAAACCATCACCAGCACCCTCTCGGCGAAGACAAGCAGACAAGCGGTTCACACCTTTGCTCGCACCGGCCTCCCAGGTCTCACAGGAGAGTTCACGGCAGACGGTGGCAGTTACAGCGCCTTCTCTTACTGTAGTAGCGCCGACGGCGAATTCCTTGGAGCGTGATGCAATGGACGAAAATTCTGTGATTCTAGAGTTTTCTGTATCAGACACTGGTGTTGGCATTCCAGCCAACAAGATCACGGAACTCTTCACGTCCTTCTCTCAGGTCGACATCTCTGTCAGCACAAGATTCGGCGGCACTGGACTGGGACTCGCCATTAGTGCAAGCTTGGTCGAGAAGATGGGAGGCAACATCTGGGTTGAGAGTACAGAAGGAGTAGGTTCTCGTTTTACGTTTACAATTCCATTCACTATCTGTCCTTCGTCCGAGACCGATTCCCACCCCTCTGCGACTGCACCGCCTTCGCCAGTGTCGGCGCCCATGCGACGGGAAACCAACAGGATTGAGGTGCCAGAACCAATCCAGTTGCCCGCAGCCGCGATTGAGCCATTACCATCGGCCTTGTCTTTAGCAGAGCCCACAGAAACCGCAGTTTCGGTGCCTAAAACTCGAGATACTGCGACGAAGCCAGTTGAAACCCTTGTCACTCCCCCATCCAGCTCATCAAGCTCGGGAAAGCCAGCCATGCCTTCCTACGCCAAGGTGGTCGAGTCGACATTGAAACCTCTGATGATCAATGATGTCCCTCTTCGGATATTGTTGGCAGAGGACAACCAAGGTAAACCAAGGGGATATTTGGATACATATCCTCATGCTGATGTCCTGAATGTGTCTTTTAACTTTATTCATTCATTCTTTTTCTCCATTGATAAATAGTGAACCAAAAGATTGCTGTTGGCGTACTTAAGAAACTAGGTTACGACAAAGTGGATGTGGCAGAAAATGGTCTTGAGGTGATTGACAAATTGGACCGCGGGTCGGTTTACGATGTCATTCTAGTAAGATTTCATACGAGTTTTACGTTGCAGCAGCCGTCAGAGATGGAGACCCAGGGCGCTCATGTCTAATATTAACTTTTTGTTTCTAATAGATGGATGTGAACATGCCTGTGATGGATGGTATTGACGCCACCAAGACCATTGTGGACCGTCGAAGGCGTGCACTTCTTTCTGATTATAATAATCATCAGGATTCATCGTCAGAAAAGCCTGTTGATGCTCTATTCGTCATCCCATTGGGCGAGGAGACAGTCTGCACCGTTCTTGAGCCAAACGGAGTAGTCGAACCCAGTGCTTCATTCAAGGATTACGAGAATATTTATGTTATTGCGCTTACGGCGTCAGCTATGGGATCAGACAAGGAGCGATGCATGGAGGCAGGCATGGACGATTTCATGACCAAGCCCTTTGCGCTGTTAGAGATGAAACGGGTCCTTAATGAGTACATGGGCCGGTGGCTGAATGGCTCTATCGTGGATCGTAATAAGGCATGTCTCGCCTCGGCATTGGCTATTGCTAAAAGCCGCTGCAATTCACCTAATTGTCAAGGAGGTAGTCCATCCCTCAAAGACCATTCGCTTCAGTCTGCCGTCTTTCCAGGAAGATCCCCCTCCGGCAGTGTTTCGGACTTGACTCTGACAGAGAATGGACCTGTAGGCTGTCAAGGTTGTGGGGGCAACGTTGGTGGAGATGCTTCAGGATTGGATGCAGCTGGGATGGAAGCTATGACCACTTTGTCATCTGTTACATCGACTGGCCGGCCCTGTCGACAAGAGGCACCTAGAGCTTTCAGGCGGCCTGTGGATGGACTTGGTTCCAATGGGTATGCGGTGGCCAGACGATCTCAGAGTGAGATGACTACGAACGGTCAGTCGCCTCCCACTTATCCGCTGGGTTCAATAGCCCCAGAAAGCGCACTGCTATCGCGTCGAGCTTCGGATGCATTCACCATCTCCAAGAGGGAATGGCGTCGTGGTTTGGGTCTAAGTACGGAGGGATCTCCGGACCTTCATCCTCTGGACAGCTATCATGAAGGAATCAAGCGGGCTACGTCTCCTAGTCACCTGTCCAGAGAGCACCTCCCGATGATGTTCCAGCCGATGGTCTCACCGCTTTCACCCTTGAGTCTTTTAACAACGGATACAGAAGGAACTTCGTCCGTGTCCCCACCCTTGTCGACCGAGGCATCTCCGACTGATTCCAATTCTCAACCGTCCGGGTTTTCAGACGACTCTGAGGAATCAGACAAGGAAAAGCAGCAGCAGCAGCAGCAGGAGGCGCAATTGGAGCGACCTGAGGAGTTGAAAGAGATCAACAAGGCTCAAGGGGAGGAATATGATTGCCCGAATCCTCGCCCTGCAGAGTCCAAGGGAACTCCCCATGGATCAAGTTCACTGTCAAGGGCCTTATGACTGCATGAAAGGACAGGAGTGATGCTCTGCCTCTCTTGTGCGGCGGTTTGTCTCTTTTACATGTGCGATATGTAGCTTTCTAGATTATTTTATTTTATTTTTCTATTTGTCTTCATTGTTCGTTCTGCACTGTTTTTTTCATCTTTATTGTTCCCTCCCTCCTCCCCCATTGTTGCCCTTTTTGTTTCCACCCACCCACAAAAAAAGAAAAAAAAAATTTGTCTGCATTTCCCGTCTTTCGTTTGACTGTTTGGTTCTCTTCCATCGTTCTTTTCCTCATATACCTTTTCTTTTGCTTTATGTACACAATTTACAATGAAAATACATCTCTGCTCTCTCTTTCATTCTTCCTTTTTAAAAAATAAGAGTCAAGTTTTTTTATTTTGGTTATTTTGCAGGATGAGATGAAAGTGAGGATGAGATGAGATATGTGATGGTCAAAAAATAATAGTGATGAACATGATGAAGGGTAGCGTGGATGGACGATGAACGAGTAGCCATCGTTTATGATGTAAAGACGTGACCGACAGGGGGGTAAGAGCCCGCAGGGACGGTGGAGAGCTTTGGGGCGGCTGTGGAGCTCTGACGATGTTCCACATAGCCTCCTCCAGCGACGGCGCCGATACGCATCCTCTCCAACAAGTGTCTGGCTGCGTTGGAATGATCATAGACACCGCCGTTAAAAGAAGTCGTGGCGTCTTTCCCGATAGCACTCTTGATCAACGAGCGACCTCCAGGGTGATCGTCCACAAAAGATCCAATGTCGTAAATGATGCCCTCGATCAAAGTCACGGCCATGCCCTTCTCGGTTGCCATCTCTTGGAATTCCTCAAAGGTGTACACGGGCAACTTTGACAAAGGAGTGCCCCAAATCAAAAGGGATTTCTGGCGATCCAATTCTTGCTGCTTCATCCGGAGTTGACCCTTTTTGATCTCGTTGGTGGGGAAACGCTTCAGGTCTGAAGCCAGACCCAGGAAGGCGCAGGCGGCGATGAGCCATTTTGTGGGATCGTATTGATAAAAGCGGATCGCGTTCCTGTAATCTGAGGGGAACTCGTGATGGAAGTTGTGGTAACTGAAGCAGTGAGAAGAGAGAGAGAGAGAGAGAGAGAGAGAGAGAGAGAGAGAAAGGTCAGCAAAGACAATGGAGATTCAATTCACACTATCAGATTCTATCACTCCATCAATTGAATATACATACCCTTCTCCCAGAGTGACCAAAGCAGTGAGAATATGATCTCTAGGGGTATGACGATCATCAAAGGGCATGTCACCGAGCCAATGGGCCAAAGAGTTGACACAAAAGGTTGCATGGTGGACCACAAACTGACGAATGATTCCTCCATAGATCAATCCACCCCAGTAATCGCCCCAGCCCAATCCAGCGACCAAGGTGGGCACGCCCAAGGACATCAAAGGAGCAAACCAGAGGAACTGATTGTGTTGGAATCGAACCAGTTTGTTGGCCTTCAAATCAGAGACGTCAGCCCACCCCACCGTAGTCGGGTCTTGGCGGACCAACATCCAAAGAATGTGGGACCAGATTAAGCCCTTTTGAGCTCCATAGGGGTCCTAAAAAAGAAATAAACAAGTTAGATGAAATGAAAGTAGATTCCCACAGTCGTCGTACAAAAAAATAATAAAAAAGCCTCTCTCTCCAACGTCTGACGCCTTCAAGACAAAAGTGGGCTGATGGAAGAGGTGGGATGTTATATTTTACGCTACCTTTTCAGTGTCGGTATAACGGTGGTGGGCGCGATGGTTTCTGCACCACCAGCGGATCGAGCCCTGCATGGCTCCTGTCGAGGCCAACATGAGAATGAACTGAAGCAACGGTCCAGCTGAATAAGCCCGGTGGGACCAAAGACGATGGTATCCTAAATGATCATAAAAAGATTTTCTGTCAGCAACAATGTTTTTTGGCCGATTTGTTGGATAGTCCAGTGAGAAATAAAGTGCCTCCTCCCTTCCAGTCCAGACACACGCAAACACACAAACACACACACGGGACAATCAAGAGCAAGATCTGGCCCAGAAAACAGAAGCATCGGAAACGTGGTTTGGTCCTTTTCCTGTTTGTCCCTGTGGCCCAAAAAGAAGAAGCCGGGATTGATTGCACGAAAACAATGAAAAAAAGTTGAACTCAGAGAGAGCAAAAAGGAGATAGAGTTGGGATTGGGTTCTCGGCGGTTAGCTGCCACTGCCACTTTTCAAGTGTTTTGGTTGCACGAAGGGAAGAAAAAGGGCAAACGAAACATGCTGCACGAGAGCGGGGTGGGTTTGGGCTGGTAGTTCAATTGGATCGCGGAGTAGGGCGGGGGGAGGTGCCAAATGCAGAGAAAGTATGTCCCAGTGACACAGGGTTCGGTCGGTTCGGCACCGGGGGTATGGATCGGTCAATGAAAAGCCCGGCGCCTTCGGCAAGATTCCCGGCGAGTGAAGGGTGAAGGGTGGTGATGAACTGAGCACGTCCAGTGGCAGCAGGTGGCTGTGAGCAGAGCAGACCAAACCAAAAAAAAGCCATTCTGACACCTCTTCCCCCAACCCGTTTTCTTCATCGCAATCTTATCGACCCTGAAAGCGTTTTTTTTTTCTGTTTTCGTCTCGTCTTCATTTCGTCTTGTCTGTCTCTTTCAATTGCTCTCAAGGTCGAAGAAAAGAAAGAAAATCAACGAAGTGTCATTCGTTCGCCGTTGATTTTTCGCCCGTTGCTCAGTTTTTTTGTACTCTTGGGAAGAGCACATTGGGGCAGACCCTTTTCGCAAAGAAAGGGCAACGTGTGCGCGATCGAAAAAAAAAGGAAGAAAAGGGCAACCACCCGCAAGGGGAAGGGGACGGTTGACCCAAAGGGCAAAGGAACAAAAGAGCGAGGCGAGCGTTGTTCATCCCTGGCAAGTTGGTCTTCCCCTTCGTCCTTCCCCTCCCCCCCTGCTTTTTTGTTCGACCCATCTTTTTTGGGGTCACCAGCCTTCCAAAAAAGTCAAGCAAAATTCAAAGCACCACTAAGCTCAACCATCCACAAGGAACAAAAAAAAAAAAAAAAAAAAAAAAGGTGGAGAACGGAAAGGCCGTTTGTGTTTTGCAACTTTTTTTTTTTTTTTTTTTTTTTGCCACCATGAAAGAGGGCAATTGAGATCCACACACACACACACAGACACACACTTACCAGCGGTGATGCCGAGTCCTGTAAAGAAATAATAAGCTACTGCAAAGATGGCCGTCGTTTGTTGAAGAGGCACAGACGTGAACGCCATGTAGAATCCATAGATGGGCATGAAAACCAGACCCAACACATGGACCCAATCCAGTTTTTTGTAAAAGTTGGTCAACTTCCAGGGTTCGTTCAAGACTGAAAAGTCGTTCTTGGTTGTGATCTCTGGAATCTTTTCCTCATGCTTGACCACCTTGACAGTAGAAGAAGTGGTGGCAGTGGTCGACATAAGATCGTCGTCCAGGGAGGAGACGGAGGAAGCCCTGGAAAGGACTGAGAGACGTTCAACGGTCTCACTGTCGCTGTTGCTACAGCTGCTACTACTGCTACTGCTACTGAGGGTCTTGGTTGTGGAGGTTTTCTTTTTGAGGGAGGAGCGGGTTGTCCGTTGGACAGGGACGGTCAACGAGCCCATGATGTAACTGTGGTTTCGTTGAGCTGGGGCCCGAGTCGGAAGAAGGGAGAGAGGGTGAGTGGGCGAGACGGAGAAAGAGAGAGAGAGAGAGAGAGAGAGAGAGAGAAAGGTACGTTCTTTGGAGGGTATGTGAGCTGTATGAGAAGAAGAGAGAAGGAGGAAGTGTCAGAGAGAGAGAGAGGTGGAGTGAAGAAGGAAGGAAGAAAGAAAGAAAGAAAGAGAAGAGAAGAAACAAAAAAGTAAGAGGCAGCAAGAGTGTATATCGAACAAACTTGCAGGTGCCAAAAAATAAAAGAAAAGAAAAAAAGGCGGACCTGGAATGAATGGACCGTGCCATGATTGGACAGACCCTTGGAACGACTGGTGCAACCGTCGTGTCTGTCCTCTCGGGTCTCTCCTTTCATATTGCAGTACCTACTTTGTTTATTCCTCCTAAGCGGCTGTTCTCGCCAAGAAAGACGATCGACAGACCTGATCGCTCTGTTCAGTAGAAAAAAACCACTGGCCGTCTTGTTGGCTGTTGGCTGCTTGGCTGCTTGATAGAAAGATGTCATGTCATGTCATGTCATGTCAAGTCTAAAGATCATGGTTACAACGCAATTTGAAAAAAAAGGACGTAACAAGCGCAAGATGCAAATAGATTGAGGAGGCGTGTAACTGACCGTGGGTACCACGATGGCGATAGTGGGACAAGAGGGGGAAGCTAGAGGAGAGGGGTTCCGGCAGCGTGTCTGCAATGCTTGGCATTCTCGCTTGTCAATGCCCGTCCTGTCTTTCACTAGCTTGACCCTCTCTCATACGATCTCGCCTCGAAGATCCCCCGAAGTCCGATCTTGGGCTTTCCGAGAGTACGTTGAAAAATGTAGGCCCGTGGAGGATATTTGAATCCCCTCTCTCTACTCTCTCCGGGTCAGATATGATTCCTGACCCCTTTCTCTTGTCGTCCTCGCTGTCCCACCAGCCCACATACGCAAACTGCTTTGGGCCTTTTTTTGGAGGTTGGTCATCCTATTTCGTAGAGTGACGAAGCTTTTCTGGGAACTTTTTTTGTTCCAGTATATAGTCTACTTTTCTTATCTTCCCGCCTGCATCACAGTCCTTGGTCTATCTCTGTCCTGTCATTTGATCTCAAACATTAGCAAGTTGGCTCAGTCCGACAGGTAGGCAAAAGGAGGAAGGAAAGAAAATGAAGAAAAGGAATAAGACGAGAGGAGCAGTTGGCCCGTTATTTTTCTGTTGCTTCTCACCATAGTAACGACATGGTAGTGCCTGGAAGTGATGCACTTGGCCTGAATTCTCTCCTGTTCCTGCAGGCGGAAGGCGCCGTCTTCCTCGAAGGGAGGGGAAGAAGGAAAGAGAATGTAGGAGAGAGAAGGGCAAGGGAAGGAATGGAGCTCTTTGCAACCTTATTTGCCACTGGAAACGAGATTCAATTGACCGTTGACAAACACAAGAACAAACAGGGCACAGCTCCTGCGCCAACGTTTATTATCTGTGTCCTTGTCTTTTCCGTTGGCTCTTGTGCCCTGGAGGAATTTGCGCATGTTACCCGTGCGTTTGTCTAAATAAAGTTATCGCGCCCTCGCCCTTTTGCGTTGACCGTTGCTTCCTTGCCATGTTGTTTATGAGTTTATCAAGATCTGTGTTCTCTGAAGACATGCCTTTAAATAGTATTATCTGTTTTTTTTATGTGTCTCTCGAGCTTGCACAATGGCCAGGGCCCGTCCTTCTTTGGTCAATTGCATCGTCAGTGCATTCTGCGGGAAGACGCAGGAGATGAAGATGACATGATTGTCCGTGATGGCTCTACTTCATAGAATGCGTACCAGTTCACACCACGCAGAGGACCCTGACGACCCTGGGTCCAAAAGCCCATGCAGTTTTGCAAGAGACCAAAATCGAATGGATTTGTTGCCTCGGGTTCATCTCCATGCTGCTGTCGTCCACGGGCAGTGCCCACCAAGAGATTCCACATGCCACCTCCACCTCCTCGGCGATGGCCATGGCTATGTCCATGACTGTGGCCCTGATGATCCGGGCTGTCGGGTTTGAATTCATCCTCTCTATCAATAAGAGTCGAGTCATCGTCGCCTCCACCAGATTCCAACAGGTTAATGCTCTCCTCCTGCAATGGATGTCCTGCACCTGCCATCTCCGAGTCAATCTCACTCAGCGAGCGCAAGATACGCTGGCGAATGCTGAGTCCACGACCCACAGCGTTGTATCGCTGGTGGCTCATGGCTTCGTTTGTAGTCTTGGCCTGTCCAACCTGATAAAGTTGCACGACAAACAACAAACCAGGCCAGGTCATCTGGAGCATTGACCAAATAGCCAACATGGTGGCAAATGCATCATATTGGAAGTAACCGCAGAGGGTGTCCCCAAGCAGGCATGGATTGGATGGGACTGGCTCATACAGAGGCGCGGTCACGGAGAGATCTAAAGTCGAATATTTTATGTTTTAGTCATCGTTTCGAGTTTTCACATTGAGAGAGCATTGGTTCAGGAAGAGATGATACTCACATTCAAATGAAAGGTAGGCGTACATAGGTACGCACAAGATGAATAGTACAAGGAAAATCATGAACGCGCGATGATTTTTGGCTCCAATGCAATTGTAAATCCATGGGCAATGGTGGTCAAACTTTGCCACACAACGGTTGCAAAACTTGCAGTGCTTGGAACGCAATGGCCTTTGGGTCACACAGCTTGTACAGAAATGGCGAACATCCAGTAGTCCTCGGTCGGCCATCTGGACGACTGACGCCTTTTGTACTTCCATCGACGTATTGTTCTTGATCCATCCAGGGTCAGCCATCACAGCGCCATAGAAAAAGTACAACGCGCTCACATATGTGACAATGAACCCCAAGTTTAACCACATGAGATGAGAGGTATCTATAAAAATTGAACAGCACAAAGTAAGAAACCACTGCATTCAACTCTTATTGGGTGAGCGAATTCTAGGCCTCAAAGATGAAGACTTACTCAAAACAATACGGTGGAGCCAAATAACCCCAAGCCAAAATGCACTGGCCTGGAAAACGGCCGTGTAGTATGGTGTTTGCAACATGTCATTGGGAGTTTTCGTACGGAGTAAAAACTTGACAGATCCAATGTGGCCCATAAGAAACTGGCCCACAGCCAAAGGGAGAGCGATAAACCATGGAAATAGGACCATGAGTTCCAAGGTCACGAATAATGTCACATAGGGTATAAAATAGATGATGGTGTTGGTTGTTTTCTAGAGTTTTTCAATTAAAACAGATTGCTGGTTGTTAGTTCAGATATTCCATACTCAATAGCCAAGAAACAACTGCGTCCCAGTCATGCAAGCATACCTTGTCAAAGCGACTTCTCCGAGACTGACCATCGTCCGAGAGTTTTGCGTCACTCAATGCCCTTTGCCAGACTGCTGTTCCCTTGAGTTCTTTGATCATATCCACCGGGGTCTTTCCGGCCTTGTCTCCAGCCCTGACATCGCCGCCTGCTTTCAAGATCTTTGAGAGACAGTCCCTATTTCCTTTGACAACGGCCCAGTGTAATGGTGTGAACCCTTCTCGATCCTTCGTGTCCACGCGTGCGCCATATTTGAGAAGCAGATCTACACTAAGACTGTCTCCTTGGTAGGCCGCCCACATGAGACTGGTGTGTCCCAGTGTATCTACTGTGTCGACAGCCATGTCCCCTGCTATGATCATATACAGAACCAGCATGGCATTGGAGGAGTGAGTCGCCAGGTGCAACGCATTGAATCCCTGAGAGTCCTGCAACATAGGATCGGCCCCGTGTTTCATCAGCAGTTTTGTCATGTTCAAGTGTCCGTTTCTAAATAGAGGGAGCAATCCAGGACAGGGTGAGTCGGACGAGGACGATCATCTAGCATAGAGTGCGCGTGTGCATGTGTAAGAGATGGTACCAAGGAAGCATCTTACCTCGTGCACCAGTGCAGAGGAGTCGCGATGAGCTCTCCTCCGATTGCGTCGACCTCTGCCCCATGGTCCAAAAGACATTTTGCAACCGGGATTTGGTTATTGATTGCGGCCCAGTGCAAGGCGGTTACGTCCTGAAAGTCCCTGCTCTTGACCAGCTTTGGGTCTGCATCAACGAGGCGAGCAATGATGTCCAATTTTCCCATTTGTGCAGCCTGAAAGATACTAATGTCTATTGGGGGTTGGATTCTGCTGGTTAGTAAAAGCGGTAAAGTAGAAAATGGCGGCATCGAGGCTGAGGCTATCGATGTGGCTAGCATGATCCGAGCAAGTAGTCGGGTTCTAACCTGCAAAGTCCTCCTCGGCAGTAGGCGAGGGTCGGAAGGAAGGATTGACCTCATCTGGAGAGGAGGCAGTTGCAGCAAAAGATGCTTTGGCTGAGGAGTCTACTGCGGGCGATGCAGAGGTGGAATGTGAGTCGCCCTTGGCGGGGATGGAGGATGGGTCGGTGGCCATGGTTTGGAGATGTTCCTGTGACGCTGTTCCTGTTCCTGTGCCGAGTCGAGTTGTTGGGGTCAAATGAATGGAGTGCAGTCAGACAGACGAACAGACAGATGGTCGGACAAGTAGACAGACAGTCAGACGGGCAGACGGGCACAACGAGGTAGAAGGACAAATGAGAGAAGAGGAAGAGGAAGAGGGAGAGAGAAGAGGAGAGTAGAGACAAGAGAGAGAGATGGATGGATGCAAATGAGGAACGAACACAAGCACACAAGCACCAACGACAGACACACGCTCTTCGTCCCACAGCCCAAAGCCGCTCTTTCGATGAGGAACCTGGGACTGGGAGAGAGCGGGAGAAAGGAGTGTGCAGTGCACGTGATCCGTTGTCCCTGGATTCTATTGTCCCTTGCATACATGTGTGCGATGGGTTCAAGGATGTGCCTCTTCCTTCTCTCGTACTCTTCCCAGCTCACACACCAACACATACACACCCTCTCTCCCACCCTCTCTTCTTCCTCTCCTCGCAGCATAGTGTCATGTTCTTCACCGGGAGCAGATACATCGTTGCAGGAGTCACCCTGTTGATCGCCTACATCGCCATCACCAGCCAGGTCTTTGTCTTTGTGCCATGGCTCTACGCAATCTCCACCACCCGCATGCTCCAGGTCCTGGTGCCCTTCAACCTCGGCGTCGCATTCATCTTTTGGCACTACTACCTCGCATGCACCACCGAGCCCGGTTCGCCTCCTCCAGGCTGGGGGGTACGGTCATTGTCATTGTCGTCGTTGCTTCATTGTTGTTCCTGCAGCTGCCTGTCTGTGCTCGGTGTTCCCTGTCCGCCAGGGCTATTTTTATACCCGCCCCTGTGTACGTGTGTCTAATGGATATGAATCTAAATTACCCATTATAGGACCCCAAAGTCAATCCCGAGAATGCACCAGCCCAAGAGTCTTTGTTATCGTCGTCCCAAGCAGCAACTACAGCACTGGATGCCAATGACTCGCGATTAGCTGGACTCAAAGATCGGTCCAATGCAGCTATCGCCTCCCCTACCACTTCAGCAGGACAAAAGGAAAAGAAGAAGCCTTTGCCGCGATACTGCAAAAACTGTGAAGGGTTCAAGCCGCCCCGTTCTCATCATTGCCGCATTTGCAAAAAATGCGTTCTCAGGATGGATCATCACTGTCCCTGGATCAACAACTGTGTGGGCCACTTTAACTATGGTCATTTCGTTCGCTTCATCTGCTGGGTCACCATTACCACCTTGTTCTGTCTGGCTCTGCTGGTCTGGAGGGTCTTGGATGGAATCAAAAATGAGACTTACTACATGGTAAATATTCAAAATCGCCTTTTGATCCGCTATTATGAACCGCCAATGCTGCATCTAACCGCCTCTGAACCGTATTCTTTTTAGTATCGAAGAGATGGTCCATCCAAAGTCCAGGTCATTTTCATGGTAGTCAACATTCTAGTGGATGGAGGTGTTCTTTTGGCCGTGGGAACTCTTTGCATCTACCATCTCTGGAGCATGATGAGCAACACATCCACCATCGAGGCCTGGGAACAAGAAAAAGTGGAGGCAATGATCAAGAAGGGCAAGATGCGCAAGGTAAGGAAACGAGTTCTTGAGTTCTTGAGCTCAATTTGGGCTCTTTTGTGATCAAGTTGTGGAGGGAGTGACTAAATCAGGACGATTTCTATTTCCTGTATTTATTTAGACGTTGTACCCTTACGACGTTGGTTGCTGGAAAAATTACCGACAAGTGCTTGGACCCAACTTTTGGCTGTGGCTTTGGCCTCAACGTATGTTAGGATCAGGAACCGATTTTGAAGTTTTGGATGACAAGGATGCGGCATCGATTTGGCCTCCTCGTGAGTACCAATCATCCAAGCGGCAAGAGCGCACCTTTGTTTCCGATTATTCCACGTCGTCGATGCGAGGACCTTTTGGGGGCAGGAGTAGAAACCTCAGTTCTTTGGGAACTCCAGTTTCGTCTCACTCCTCTGTCCGTTCCAATGGCAGAGGCGGACCTGCTCAGTTCCCGACCCATGTCCGACGTGGAAGTGAAGGCTGGATCGTGCAGGATCTGACGGTCCAACAGAGAGCAGAGCTCTACGATAGACAGCAGGAATATCAGCGTCGCACTCAATCCGCTCAGCAGGAGAATGGAGCAGTTGAGGACGAGGAAGACTATCAGGAGGGTCTCTCTGATATTGAGAACGATGCCTTTGCACGTCTCCCTGGAGGCATGCAAGGCAACCACTACAACTATAACCAGGACGACGATAATCGCAGTGATCAGCAGAGTTCTGACTTTGACGACGAGATACCATACGATATTGGTACAGACGAATATGACGACGATGGCTATGAGGATAGAGAGGGTTATTATGGACAAGATGACTACTTTGATGAGCAGAACCCGTATCTCGCCTATGCAGATGAAGAGGAAGAGGTCAGCGAGGATGACGCGGAGGAAGAGGGCGAATCCATAGACATTGAGGACGAGGTGACGCTGCTTGGGCGGGATCGACACAAGATTGGGCGGTTCTTTGAGAATATTGGAACGCGAGCCAATGGGGACAACGAAGGGCAGGAGGAGGATGAGGATGAGGAGGAAGCGGATGAGTTTGAAGAGGGCGAGGGAGTAGAGGTGGGATGTCGGCCACCTGGCATAGGCCGAGGACTGTCTAGTGCATCGACCTCATCTGCGACCAAGTTGGTGTACGATCCGAGCAAGAAGACGTTCTACACCATGATGGTGGAGCGCGAAGAGGCGCTCAAGCAGGAACAGCGGCGGAGGCAAGGATAGAAAGATAGAACGTTGACATTGTACAATACCTGCATTAAAATACCCGGATAAAAATAACACTGGAAAAGGGATGACCTGGACCGCGACGCTCTGCTCTCTCCTCATCTCTGTTCTTTTTTTCCTTCTTTCTTCTCTCCTCTCCTTCTCTCATCCGCCCATCGTCGCCCCATCTCTCCTTCGCCTTCTTCCTCTTCCCGAGTGCCAGGCCCCTTTGCTGCCGTACCCACGCCCTCCTTACTTCCCTCCTTCCCGCACAAGTGATTCCCGCTTCCACACTCTCCCATCTGACTCGGTCATCGTTTGCCATCGTTTCTCTCCCTGAATCTCCTTTTCCTCTCTCCAATATACCTGAACAACAATGTCTTGCGACCTTACTGATCCCGCCATCCTCGAGGCTTACCAGGACATCCTGGCAGGCACGCCTACTAACTGGTAAAGAAAACCAACTTTGCTCCAACACATCCTTTTTTCTTCTCATTCCTTCGCCCCTGGGACCTCACCCTCGGGCTCGGGTGGACAGTGGGCAGATTCCTTATTGCTCCAACCCCTCTGGTTATTTTTACCAGAAAGTTTATGGCAACTAAACGTTCATATAAACCCTTCCACATAGGCTCATCCTTGGATACCATGATACCCGCGACAAGATCTCGCTCTACTCCAAGGGTAATGGCGGTCTCGACGAGTTGACGTCGCACCTCAAGGAGGAGGTCATCTATGGCTTTGTCAGGATCGAAGATCGCTATGCTCTCTTGGCCTATGTCTCGGAGCAGGTCAGGTAATGTCCTCGTTTGCCTGGTCTATATGCTTGTCTGTTTGCTGAAACAGAGTGGCGTCGGGAGCTGTTGCCCACAGATGCAGCTCGCGGCTCTGGGAGGCCAAGGCCTGCTGCTGCTGCAAATGTGTGTTACCGTCTTTCAGACCACAATTGTCACTAACGGCGGCTCTCGACATTCTTTCCTTTCTCTGTCTCCACTTTTATACCCATCTCGATCACCATCTATCCTCTCCTTGTCCTCTTTGCTCTGAATACTTGTTCCATTAGTGGTCTCCGCCGTGCTCGCGCTCTTGTGCATGGAAAGGCCATCGCGGCCTTGTTCAAAGCTAGCAACGTCCAGATCAACACCTCGAGCGTTGCAGAATTGACCGAGGACAGAGTCCGCGCTCGCTTGGGACTCATCGAGGGTCCCCCAACACCCGATCCCAGCTCGCCCGTCACCCCCTCGACCCCCGTCCAGGCAGTGTCGCCTGTGCCAGCTGCTAGACCCGCCACCCCCGTCTCCCCCCCTGCGCCTGTCGCGGCACCAGCACCCGCTCCCGTTAGCATCGACACAGTGATGCAACCACAAGTCCATCAACCTCAACCCCCCTCAGAGGTGTCGAGCCCTCTTCGCACGGGATCACCCCGCTCTGGCATGTCCACGCCCAGGACCGAGCGTCAGCTCGAGATCGAGGCGGCTGAGCGAAAGGTCCGGGAGGAGATGGAGCGTCAGAAGCAGGCTGAGGTGGCCAAGAGACAAAAGGAGACCCAGGAGCGTGAGGCGCGTGAGCGTGAGTTACTTGCACAGAAGCAAGCGCTCGCATTGGAGCGCCAGCGCAAGGAGGAGTCGGATCGTTTGGCGCGTGAGGCGATGAAGAGACAGTTGATTGAGATGGAAAAGCTGCGCGGATCGGGACTTTCAGGCTATATTACTATTCAGGTGGCAGGTTCACCATTCTGGAAGCGTCGATTCTATGTGATGAGGGGTCAGGTTTTGTCTCTGTTCAGGGACGAGAACGACCGCCAACCAGTGTCGGACATGAAGTTGGGTGGACAGGTTGCGCACTTGGCGGATGCGTCTTTGGAGGTGTTGATCCCCAACAGCTTCTTGGTTCAGCTGAGAAATGGACAGACTCACTACTTTTTTAGCGATACCGCCAAGGACAAAGAGATGGCTATCGCTGGATTCATGAAGTGCAACGAGTCGGCCTAAGGGAAGCGTTGAAGACGATAAAGTTCAGCGCCAACCGCCCATAAGAATGATTAATTAATACAAGATTTTTTTATTCAAACAATTCCCGAGGAGGCACGCGGCCGTGACTCGCTTTTCTTCCAAACAGTTCTTCCCTTCTTGATCAAGTTCGGATGCAACCGCATTCACTTTTCTTCATTCATACCCACACACACACATTTCATAATGCCAGCGCCTATGCTTCACCCTGTACTCAAGAACGGCGTCGGAGCCTTCATCCCCCAGTGCCGTCGTCTCGTCTTCCACTACTGCGAGCGCAGCGGAAGCTCCCGTGGCATGATGTAATGGCCATTCCCTTGATCTCTTTTATTCTTTCAAAAAAACTCAGGGACCCGAGGACCTTGCACCAGGACGTTCCATCAGCAAAAAACACAATGTAGCAGGTTTCACCTCAGGGAGCAGGCTCTTCACAGTATCTTGAAAGTAGCAGATTATACGAGGACAAACAAGGACAATGACGAAATGGCCGAAAAAAAAGAGTTAGCTCGGACTTGGACATGGACTCTTCACAGCAAAAGATGCCGGACTTGTTCTGATCACGGCAAATCATCTCCATGGCAGAGGAATCTTGAAGAGAGAAAAAAAGAGTCTGGTCGTTCAAGAGACTTTACTGAGGAGGCAGCAGGAGTTGATCAAGCACGAACCTCTAACTGGCCTTTGAACAAATACACCTATTCCGATTTGTCTTTCATTTACCATGTACTCACACAACATGTCCCCACAACCTCCCCCTTCTTTTTGTGTAATAGTGAATACCTCAAGAAGGACTTGATCCAATTCGCAAAGGAGCACCCCCATGTCGAGGTCATTGTCACGCCACGCCCTTCCAAGCACCCCGTTATTCGCGGCTTATACCGTACGTTTTCTATCCCTTTCGTTTGCCATACCTTCGAGATATATGTTCCCTTAAAAAGAATGTTGATTGGATACTAACCATGAACATGCTGGACATTTTAATTAGTCAACGGAAAGGACAAGGTCGTTTGTGTACGCAACATGGAGCCCACAGATATTGCTGGAAAAGTCAACCTCTTGAAGGAGTCTGCAGGAAACAGGATGAAGGTCTTCAAGAAGCCCGTCATCTCCACAACAGAATCCGTTCGTGGTATCTGGTCCCCCTTCCACACTGCTCCTCACAAGATCTAAAAGAAAAAAAAAAAAAAAAGAAGTGACCCTTTCCGGATCGTTCTTGTCTTTTTCTTTTTTCTGTCCTTTCTCATTTTCAAATCTGTTTCCGTTCTCCCACCCCCAATCATTTTAAACCCATACATCATCATGTAGTTTTACAAAAACAAAAAAAAAAAAAAAGAAATACAATTCTTTTTCTTCACAACTTTGAGCCATTGGCCATGAACATTTGGACGCGGATTTGTAGAGATTAGGAAAGAGAGTCACCACCTCTTGGACTCTTTGTCTTTTTGTTTCTCTTTTTTTCTCTTCTTAATCTTGCTACTTAACCAAGAATCCTTACAGGCATGGAAGGCGGTGCTTTCCGGCTTGCACCATTCAAGTAATATCCAGCGTTGGGGTTTGGTTGGTACAACGGCACCTGTTGGAAATGCTGGGCTTGCAGTTGAGGCATGGTATTGGGCAAGATCAAAGACTGGTTATGGCGAGGCGCTGGCATGTATTGCGGATGGCCGTTGCGGCCATAGCTGTGGGTGAGCAAGTGTGGGTGTGAATGTGAGTGGTGAGGGCGAGTGTTGTTTGGAACCGGTGGTGCCGGGATTGTCTTGGGGTCGGGTGCATAGAGATCCAGGGCGCCTATTTTGTATGTCATGATGAAGTTTGCAGATTAGTAACCCAGCTTTGTTGAAATGTTGAAGTGTTGTTGACCAAGAGTTTGGAGTTCGATCCAGCGTCCGTGTTTGCTATCATTACCTCTGACATATTCAGGGCCGCCGCCATAGATAGAATGGAGGTAGTGCCATACATTCTTGTTGATGCCGCGGTAGTCCAATCCTATTCAAGCAAAAAAATTTCAAAAAGCAAAAAGTCAATACATTATACATTGTCCAGCCATTTCGGTGCAGCCCCCTTCCCCCCCGTGAACAGTGACAGGCAGCACGCACCTCGCTTCATTCCTGCTCTAGGTTGGCCGTTATCCTTCAGGAATTGAGAGTTGCGGATCGGGCCTGGCGGACGATCGCCCGTTTTGAAGGCATGCCACTCTTTGAGCCAGTCGGCGCCAATAAGGTACCAGAGTTCACCATTGGCGATCGCACTCGAATCCAGCCGGGTCACATCACGATCCTCGCGCTTGCGTCTCTCATCCAGTTCCGCTTCTTCAAACTACAAGAAACCACAGAATGCGAGAGAGGAGAGAAATGGAACAGAAGACACAGGTCAAGATTAGAAAAACGACAACGACAAACGTGCATGGCAGCGACAAAACATTCATTTCCTCCACTTACGGCACAAATATCGCACACCATCTCCCTTTCGGACTCTAAAGCGCTGATGTTCACAACCGGACTTCCGTCTGTTCCATAAAGTTCTACCAGGGCATCCCAAGCGATTCTAGGGATCGGCATCACCATGTCCATTACGTTCCGAGTGATTGCCACATTGATTCCTATTGACAGTTAGCATCAAGGGTTAGTCGTCCCAGGCTTAATTACTTTTATCAGACATGTTATAGAAGTCACTGTGACATACCTCCATGTGGGCAGAGGAAATCATGATTGCTGATAGGTCCAGGCTACAGGGAAAAAAGGGACAGGTTTGGTTCAGTCCACTAGTCCTTGCCACATATTCCGCTTGAATTATAAAATCCCTTATTATATCTTACGTTGGTGAGATAGGTCCATCGACAGAACCAGAGTCGAGAGATGTAAACCATTAACGCCTTGTCATAGATCTGCATCAAGGGCTTGGTCATGTACTTTGATATCCTCGTCCGATCCTCATCTCGATGACTTGATCTGCGTTTGTAAAACAAAATGTAGGCCTCCATCTTGGCAATGTCGGCTGCTGTCTTCCTGGTCACATACTAGTTGTAGTTCCCCACCAATTACGACAAGAAAATAAAAAAAGAGCGCGAGATGATAAGTCCACCAAAGAACATTTTGCTCCGCATGCCTGTTTGTTAATGCAAGATCGGTGAGCAAAAGAAACACTTACCGTGTCGTCAAATTCATACCAGCAACCGTCCACAGCATGCTTGGAATAACCAATGTAGTGACCACCTATATCGAGGTCAAGTTTTTGAGGTCAGCACAGAGTCCTTGTTGCATTCTCAGTTGCCTTTCATCTCACTCGCTCCACCGCCTGGAGTCTCTTTGCTCACCTCCAACAGCGCCACGATGACGGACCATCGCGTACAGATCGTATTTGGTGTTTTTCAGCTCTTTCGCGTCCGTCGACTTGAAAAAGGGTGTGATGTCCAAGTCCTCCAATGGGAATTGCACATAGGTGTTGATCTTTGAAGAATAACTGTCATATCGGAATCGCTTCAAGTGTATACAAAGGGTCTCTGGGAGTTGCGTGATTCGAAAAGTCTTTCGGCAATCATTGAGTGCATCACACTGAGTGCACTTGTACCGATCTTCGCCCGTGAGCTCTTCCGTTGCACAAAAGGAGGCGAGACAATCCTGTAGCTTGATTGTACGATTTCCCATGCTTTTTTTTTAACAGGATAAGGGAAAAAAAAGTTTAGTTGCCGTGTTATTCCAAAGTCCTGCTGACCCTCCAAAATGCGACAGAAAACATACCCAAGCCAGCTAAAGGAGTCGGCCAGCGATCCAAAAACACCTCCTTCCTTATTGTCTTTGCTACCCTTGTCATTGGGAATGTCGTCAATGATCTTGCTCTTCTTGTCGATCGGTATGGACAAATCGAAAAATTTGTCCTCCTTGATATATTCCTTGCGGCAACTCAGACACCGCACTCGACTCTCGAGCGTGCCCTCAAAGATATCACTGATGATACTCGGTGCCGTTGCCCTCGCCGGCGTCACCTCTGTATTCTCGGTCAAGGACGAGTTTTCGGACGATTGGGCCGATCGAGACGAGGTCGAGGATCGTGAGGATGCATACGAAACACTGCTCGTGGTCCCTTTGGTGGTACTGCTGGATTTGCCACTGTCCTTGAATGTCCCTGCACTGGACATCGAGATGGACATGGGTAATTGCGTGGGTAATTGCGCAGACTTGATCTTGTTCAACTTTTCGTCCTGCATGGGTATAATTTGAGGAGTCGCTTCCACTCTTCTTGGGTACGTCAGCTCATCGTGCAGCTTGTCTAGGATGCACCGTAAAAACTCTTGTGAGTCCTGTTGTGATGATCCCTGAAACATGTCGTTGCACTTTTTCACGTCCGACACAAGATTGACAGGAGAGAGGATGGCGCTATCATCGAGTCATGGGGGTCGTATGTTAGCATCCACCCTATCTCATACATGGAAAAAAAAAGTTCCTTCGAGCCTCTTTCGGTTACCTCTTTCCACTCCACATGGTATGTACAAAGTTGAAAAAACTGTCCACTAATGTGTGGTTCTTTTGTCGTGCATATTCCAGCATCCTGGCTTCGGGTATAAACGCCTCACAATTCTGAAAGTAGTATGTCAATGCTGGACTATTGTTGGAGACCAGAAATAAGACAAAGATAAAGAGACGTCATCAGATTATCTACTCTTTTTATCTTGCACAGACATCCATTATCCTTTCCACTCCTTACGTGTTTGAGAGTGCCTGGAGAGCTGCATTCATGTAGCAGGTGTTGCCGAGGTTCTTCAGCCCAACCAATCCCGGCATATCCAGATCCAGAATTCCGCCTTCTCCGTCCTGTTTGCTCTTTTTCCCTTGCTATTTAGGGAGAAACAACCCAGTCAGGAAAGTTCAGTTTTGAGTGTCGGTGGATACATTCTGAGGATCTCGCAGACAGAGAGAGGCACTTTGGACATTTACCATGCATCGGACCACAGTTTTTAGGAACTGCTTTCCACTTGGGGAAATAAGGACACCGTCCATAAAGGGGTTTAGCTCGCAATCACATCGGTAACACCAAATAGTCAACGTTCTACCATTGCGATTGAAGTATGCAGCGTACCAGGTTAGAACAATGGAACGTAATTCAGATTCCAGTGCCCAGCTTCCATGTCGTGGGAAATCAAAAAAAGGCTGTCGGCTTACCTTGGATTCATGAACACACAGTGGCACGCGTCCTTCACAGCCTCCTATGACGATGATATAGTCGATCCAGTGTAAATCAATCATTAGCAAATCGCTCCATCGCCGCTTTGTCTGATCTATTCGACTCTGACATTACCTTGTGTAGTAATTTGTAATGGCTATTCATGTGGGAAGTATGCGATGTTGTGCAAACAACAGTACGGCAGCCTGGCTGCAATACAGAGATGACAATGCAGGGGACTGTTAGTGCTCTAGATCATCCGCTGTCTGCTTTTTAGCACAGCCGTTTGCCAAGACGAAGCGTGCAGCAAGGGACGTTATGCATCCATCAAAAAAAAAGACAGGGGCTTGACTGGTGGAGAAACAACAACAATAACGTCTTTTACTTCCTGCGCCAATGTCCTGCTGATGAAGGGGCATGTCAGACTCCGTTGAGATTGCCAAACATCCCTGGTCTGAGTTGCACTGCTTTGTTCGACTGATACTGAAAAAAAGTGGCGTCCAGTGCAGTCGTCAAACAAGTTCAACAATGTCTACTGCATGCTCCCACTCGGGCCGCCCTAAATCCAACCTGTCCAGTGTCTGTGTGTTGTCCATCCCGCCCACTTTCGAGGCGAAACGATGTCGTGCTATCCAATGCTCTGTTTTCCCGACCGGTTCATGATGTGATATCATTTGTCCATTGAAGGGGAGGAGGAGCGAGCAGGGGGTGGTGGCGGGGGTTTGCCTTTACCTCAAGACATATCCAAAGCTTTGGAACCCTGACTTCACATCCATCACACTTGAGATTCGCAGAAGCCAGGTTCTTCTATAGGTTCGAAAGGCGTTTTCGCGTTAGCTCTAGTCCGTCTGCTTTGAAAACAGGCGACCTCTACGATCCATTGATATCCTCTAGCCGGCAAGCAATGAAGTAGTGAAGGTAGAAAAGGCACCAGCCGATGTTCAAGGGTAGCAGACACACAGCCACGGCATCCATTCCCTTTTTTTTGATTGATTCCTAGAGCGTTTTCGGAGACGCGCCTCCTTTTCAACTGACAGACAGCCAGGCAGGCAGCCAGGCAGGCATAGCGATGCAAAGACAGTGTGGGGAAACATAACTCCGACACGAACAGAGCAGCTTCCGACATGAGCAGAGCAGCAGGAGCCTGGCAGCATTGAGGCCACAAAAGTACAGAACGGAAAAAAAAAAAGGATGTAGGACCCTTTTTTTTATCTGCCTGCCGTTCTTGCTCTCTCCTCTCTTCTCCTCTCCCGGCCGGCTCGCAGAGTGCTTGTCAGCCTGCCCCATGAACTAAAATAAACAATACAATGACAGGAAGAGGAGAGAAGAAGGGCCGCGATGACGAGGACAAGGCATAGCAGATAAAGACGGAAGGAAGGGAATCGAGAAAAGAGAAGGAGATCGAAGGGCATCGAAAGGAAAGGAAGTAAAAGGGAGGACCGACAATAGCTCGAGTGCATGAGTGGATGGGGGGTGGGGTGGAGAGTATATGTGCGTGTATATGTGTGTGTGTGTATGTGTGTGTATGTGTATGTATGTGTGTTTGTCAGTCAACACACAGCAGGTTCCTGCTTCCCTGTTTCATGTCCTTGACCGATAACAGGGAAGAAATAAAGGGTGCGCTGCTTGCTCCCCCTCTCCTGACTATCTGTCTGTTCTATCTGTCTGTCTATCCATCTGCCGTCGTTCTGGTGGGTATGGTCCCGAGTGTGTGGTTGACCAAGTATGCATATGAATGTGTATCTGTGTGCAAGGTGAAAACCAAAGTGAATGTGCAATGGGAGAATGGGAGAGGGGCAGTAGTGGACTTGCCTTGAAGCTGGACGAGTCAATCTTTGCCAGGGGATTGGACCGCGCAGCAAGGATCGTTGCATGTTCGCAGTGCATCGAGCCCTGACGCATTAGGTCGTGTTTTGGAGAATGGGAAGACAGAGAGTGTTGGGGAAGAAGAAGGAGGACCAGCCGTCAACCTGGTCAAGAAGTGTGTGCGAAAGAGAGAAAGACAGAGAGAAAGAGAGAGAGAGAGAGAGGAAGGTAGTGAGAAAGAGAGAGACAGAGAGAGAAAGAATGAGAAGAGGAGAGGAGAGTGGCGAAGGGTATGAAGGGTATGAAGGAATGACGGAATGAAAATGAATGAAAATGAACAAACAGCAGGAAGGAAGGAAGGAGGGAAGGAAGGAAGGAAGGAAAGAAGGAAGGAAGCAATGGCATGCTCTCTACACAACACAAGGGTGGGTGCACGCTGAACACAACACTCATTCACTCATTCACCCACTCACCCACTCACCCACTCACTCACTCACCACTCACTTTCTTCCAGTCACGTCCCTTCCTTCCTTCGCTTGCTTTTGCCGTTTGTCCACGGTCGCGTCAATCGCGTCTCTTTCGTCTCTTTCTTTTTTTTTTTTTTTTTTGTTATTATTGCCATTCGGGCGGAGGACCCCCTTTGGACCCTTCTCGCCTCTTCTCTTCTTTCGCTCCTTTCATTCCTAGCTTCTAACTTCGGCACTGCTGCTGTGCTGCTGTGTGCTGTGTTGCCGTGTGTGTCAATGTCGATAGCAGTGTCGCAGCGTCGGCCCTTTTTTCTCTTCTCTCGACTCTTTTGCTCGCTCCCGCCGTCTGTCTTTGTCGCCTTTGTCGCCTTTAAGAAAAGAAGAAAGACAGGGGATGGGGGTGCTGATCCTCGTAATAAGGAGAATAAACCCAAACATGCAATTGCTTTCAACTTGTTTGCGGCAGTGCGCGCGCGCCTGATGTTTGTCTCTCCCATCTTCTCTCTCGCTCTTCTCTCTCTCTTCTCTCTCTCTCCTCTTTCTCTCTGACGTTGTTCTCAAACCTTGTTGATGTTGGATGTTAACGCTTTCTTCGAGTTGAACATCTCCCCCTCTGACGACAGAAGCATAGCCTCTCGCTCGTCTCCTATTTTTACCTTGGCACTTTCCTACATAGAATAGAGGAAGCGCGTTGGAGGATTATAATTGTATTTTTTTTGTTCGTCTTAGACCAGACACAGGATCTTGACGATTTTCGGGCCCATCCCTAAAACGATCCGTGCGTGATCCATCGCCAAGATCCTGCAGGCTAGCTTGTTGTTATCCGCAAGGTCACTCAAGCTGATTGTTTTCCCTCGCTTCTGGATCCAAACTTGATTCTTTCTTTGTCCATGATGATTGTGGCGGTGGTGATTGTGGCGGTGGTGGTGAGAGGGAAGAGGTCGTCTCTTGATCTCTTTCCCTCCTTGACCTCGGTCCGTTCCAAGAATCTGGCGTAATCGCCCTTCTTTTTCTTCTTCGTCAGCATCCACATTCTCATGCCTATCCTCCCTGACCACTTCTTGTTCCTCGTCGTCCATGCCCTCGTTCTCTTCTTCTTCCTCCTCTTCATCGCCACCAACGTCACTCGAGTCGGAATCTCGAGCTAGCTGTGATGACAAAGACGAGGTGGTCGAGGACGCCTTCTTGGCGACAAACTCTGTGCTCAAGACCCTGTTCTCCCTCGTGTCAATCACCCTCAAGGTACAGTAGTGACCCAAGTCCGAAGAACAGTTTCGATGACTCACAATGGCGATCC
Organism: Entomortierella parvispora; assembly: GCA_963573315.1. Taxonomy (NCBI): domain Eukaryota; kingdom Fungi; phylum Mortierellomycota; class Mortierellomycetes; order Mortierellales; family Mortierellaceae; genus Entomortierella; species Entomortierella parvispora. The sequence continues at coordinate 1,172,798 of OY752145.1, forward strand.
GGTCTCGGTACATGGCTATGGAGTCCCGAGCATCCCCACCTCGACCCAGGGCGGCCGAGATTGTATGTGGGCAAGGAATCCGAGCCTTCTCCTTTCGGAACCCTGGCTCCATTTGGACCGTCAACACAACGCGTTGTCGCGTTTGAGGCTCCTCATACAAGATCAAGAGTTCATTCCGATAAGGTGGTGTCGAGTCAACAATTGCCTGGATCTGAAGGAGTCGTGCCCCGAGTTCCAATTGTACTCGACAAAGAGACCGAGCATGCTCATCCTTGATAATCACACCTCCCTCATGTGCAAAACAAGCTGCTTCCTTCCAGAAAACGGTCGCGCTCGTCCCTCCGACATTGTGTTCATACACTCCAGATCCAAACGAGATAACCGCGACTTGAATAACCTATAAAAAAATGTATTCCCATTTGATTCTTGAGTATTTCTTTGACAAGGAGTTTTCTCCTTGATATCGAACGGATATGGATATTAAAGATCGCAAGGACAAGTTTCTTTTTGTCTATTTTTACCTTTGTATCCACTGTGGAGGATCGCACCGGCCGGTAGTCCAACCCTTTCCGGAAATAAGTGATGAGGCCATCTAGTGTCACCGACAGGACCTGATCTTGCATGAAGACGATATGCAGCGGGAACCCATGCAGGACCTCGGGCAACACGATACTTTTGCCAGCCACTGGATCGCACATTTGAATGCTCCTATATAAAAAATCGGAAGAATGCGGGCAACACAAATGTTGACATTGTCAGCGCCTTGAAAAGTTTTTGTCTGAACCTGAATCCCCACTGGAAAAAGCGATGAGAAATCCCCTTACCTGAGATATCCCCCCAAAGCCAGATTGTAGGATGTTTCTTCATCCAGGTCGTTCTCCGTAACACCCGACGTGCCATTCGAGAATGTCGCAGGAGCCCCTTGTTTCCCGCCATGTTTGGCTTGACTCTGGATCCTCGAATATCCCGTCGAGTCCCATGCAACACAGCTGACGGCTCCATAGGCTTGGGGTTGCAAGACGTGAGTGTATTTCATATCCCAGACCGGGATCACCCCATGTCGATCCTGTCTCACTTTGAACAAATCAATGGAGAAAACTCTGGAGGAGTCGTCCACGACAATCAGAATGGGCCAGTTCAACAACACGGGTTTGATATTCCGGTTCAACGTCAACGTCATCTCATGTGTGTACCGTCCTTGGTACCAATTTTGTTGCAGCGCCAGTTCTCGGATCAAGATCGCTTCCCATCCTCGAAACCCGGGTGTCTTCGCAATCTTGTCGAGCGTTTTCCCCACCGCCGTCGTTGCGCCGTTGATCGTGTGAGGCTTTCCTTGCGCATTCTTGCCCGTGTCTGTATCCGTGTCCATGCTCATGCCTTCGGCATCCACCTCCTCTTCCTCCTCCTCCATGGTCGTATCGGACTCGTCCTGAGGGACAAGAAGGTTGCGCTCATCCTTCAAAAGAGCACACTCGGCCGGATCCCAAGCCAAGACCTTGGCCCGCCACAATGCGCTATTGCCCTGGATCATCTCCCGCCAAGGCCGACAGACGGCTCGACACCGGACCAGGTCCATCCCTTCCAGATACAGAAAGATGGTGTGCGAGATCTCGGTTGGTAAAATGGACACGGGGTCGTATCCTGACAGGGTCGTTTGCCCTAAAAGTCGTTGCAGCACCTGAAGATCTGAATGATCACACACCGCCACCAGTTCTCGGAGCCTAGAGCCAGAATGAGAAGCGAGAGGAGTTTATCGTTGTGAGTTCCATGACTTGGGAGGTTTGTTTTAGTTACTGTCTGTATCATTCTCCCAAGGTGCAGGTTTTTTTTTACACTACGCGACGCTCCTGGCGCGGCAAAAAAGGAAAAGTCTTGACGTTCTCGAGGACATTGGCCAGCGAATGGCCCTCTCCTGTCAGAGATGTCCGGGTCGTCTCGTCCATTCGATCCATGCTGTTCATGCAATTGAATCAACAACAGCAAAAAAAAAGAAGAAAGGTAGTGGATGGCAGGGAAGATGTAAACGAAAAAATAAAAAAAATAAATTCTTAGAATGGTTTATTCCAGAGGCGTCCTGACGCCCCTCACATCTCGATTAAACAAATAACCCCTTTCAGCAGAGTTCACAGTCTATAAGAGGTCTGCAAAAGCCTCGTCGTCATTGACGGCTACATGGTCTTCAGAGTCTTCGTATTCGTCCTATTTTGCAAAAAAAGAAAAAAAAAAAAAAAAAAAGAGAGAGAGACGAGCATGTGAATTTCCAATATCAGATCAACGTACTGTAAAAAGATACAAAGCAATAAACAATCGGGACCAAGGACATTTGTTTCTTACCATGACTGAACCTGTTCCAGTTGTGTTCACATCCAGTGACAAATGGCTCATGTCGTCACTCACAGATTGCTCCTCCAAGTACTCAGAGTGGCCATTGGCCTGATAACCTTGCTCCTGATAATCGTTAAAAGTGGCAAGACCATGACCCGACTTGATGTCCGAGATAATATCGCGATCAGCCTGCTCCTTCCACTGATAATACGCGGTGGCCGGCACAGGTGTGGCCCTTGCGGCCTTGACAGCCTCTTCAGCCTGAAGTCCAAATTGGAGATCAGGGAACATGTCTTCGTACTCGAGAGGATCTGCCAAAGCCTGTGCAGTCCTGCTCTTGTTCGCTGCAATGAGCGACTCGCGCCAAATCTGAACAACGCGAGGAACGGCACTGCGGAATTAAAAGAAAGAAGTGGAGTTTAGTCTTCGTGAACCATAGTACAGTAAAAGCATCCATCTCTATGAATGTAAATCAGTACACAAATTGCATGATATATCGCTTTACCTTGGCAAGTATGTTCTGGCCATCATGGCGGCTTCTGGAATACGCTCTGTCTCGATCAAAATCTCGATACACTCCTCGACCTCTCCAAGGGCGAGCATACAAGCAAAAGTGATATTGCTCTTGCCGGCAGCCTTGGACATCTCTGCCAGTCGCCTCATGCCTTCGGCGTTTCCGCTCGAGGTATAAATGAGCAAGAGACCGCTCAAATCCTTGGCATGGATAAAGCACTCCTCTGCCAAGTTGACGCGCCACTTGGTCATCGCACTGTCTCCGAGCATCTTCCACTTTGATTCCGAATCCGACTCGCGAGCAATCACAACAGCCTCGTCCAGACGCTCCAATTGAATGGCCAGGTCAAACTTGTGCTCCTGGTCGGTGGATACCTCCAAAGCCAACTCCTTCAAGTCCTGGGCCTCCAAGAATCGTGCAATCTTGTTCAGTTGATCGTGGGGGATGCGGGGCAACAGGGTCTCGGCTGTCTCCATGTCGCCGCGGAGAACTGCGGTTTGGTACTCAATGACAGTCAACGAGATGCCGTAGCTGACAATGTTCACGTCCTTATCGACGAGATACAAGCGGTTGTCACGGGGAATGTAGCCAAGGAGGTACATGGCACTGTCAAAGTGAGCGATAGTCTGGGTTTGCTCTCCGACAAGGTAGTTCAGGCGGTTCGAGGTGTTGGTGTAGATGAAGCAGTCTCCAACCCAGCATCCTGTTTGAACACTATATACGAGGAATAAGGGTGTCAGTATTGAACGCAACATATGTCGTGCATGCGACCTCCATCTGCCAGAAGACTTTGACCACAACTGCTTACTTTTCTGGGATCTCAGCAACAAACTCAAGAGCCTCTTCAACACCCTCCTCTCCAACCTGGCCACCGGCCTCTACAAACTGAGAGTAGGCGAGGCGGTTGTAGCGAAGAACGTAAAAGCTCTCCTCGCAAGCGATCGTCATCAAATCTCCAGTCTCTGACCAGTAAACATTCTTGGGATTGCAGTCAATACGACGGACAGTGAGGCCACTCTCCCAGTCGTAAAGGTTAAGGAAGCTGGCGCTCTTCACTCCCAACAAGGTGCCTCCAAAGATGCCCTCAGCAGAGTAGTTGAGGCGGATCAGGTTGGGCTTCTCCTTGAAGTTCTTGAAAACCTTAACCTTTGAGGTCGATTCACGGACAGCGTATTCGTTCGAGTCCAGAGCCCAGACAAACTCCAAACCACTGCCAAAGCTCTTGTTTCTCCAGGCCAAGGCGGTGTAGATAATGTACTCTCCGTCACCGCAGACAACAACAAAGCGACCGTTAGGGCTGTGCTGCAATGTCTGAGGGTATACTTCGCAGTTTCCAAGATCCTTTGCGGGGGCAGCAATACGTTCGCCATCCTTTGTCTCGTCGCCCATGCTAGCCTTGATGTTGGCAGTTTGGATATCGTTGTGCTTAGCCCAGATGATCTTTCCTCCATTGTCCATGCTCACAGTTGGCTCTTCGCGACCCAGCTAATAAAAATCATTGTAGTTTGCAGACATGTTAGGGTTCACTCCTGTAACAGAATTAGAAAAAGCATCTTGAGGACGTTAGATTTACCTTGATGACAACGGAACCCAAGTCGTAACCGAGAGCGACATCGTTGGTGGAGCGACGGTAAGCAACAGCCCAAGCACGGTTCAAACCGTAGTTAAGAGTGTTCTCCAGACGGTAAGTGTTGGCGTGCCAGATCTTGACACTTCCATCCTCGCTTCCTGAAATGATGATGGGCAACTCGGGGTGGAAGCAGGCAAAGGTGGCGTTCTGAGTATGTCCCTCCAGAGTCTGGACACAGGTCTTGTTCTGATAATCCCAGATCTTGACCAATTGGTCGTCTCCAGCAGTGACCAAGTATGGCTTCTCACCACCATAGTAATAATCAACCCAGTTCACACCCTTCTCGTGTCCCTCCAGCGTAAAGTTGGCGACGCTAGATCCCAAAGACCACACCTTGACAGTGCGATCGACGCAGGCAGAGGCAAAAGTGTTGGTATCCTTGGGGTTGATGGTGACGGTCATAATGAAGTGAGTGTGGCCCTCAAAAGTCTATGCGTTTAAAATAAAATGCTCATTAGCTGGCAAGACCCAAGATGATACGGCTGTCTACTAGTCAACGCTGTCCTCTGATGACGGTACCTGCATGCACTTCCAGTTCTTGTCCCAGTCCCAGAGACGGATTGTCATGTCGTCCGAACCAGAGAGAACATAGGGAAGAGTGGGATGGACAGCAATGCAGCGGATGTAGTCACTATGAGCATCCCAGCTGTGGACCTTCTCGTGTGTGTTGTAGTTGAAGACGCGAAGTTGCATGTCGTCTGATCCTGTAATCACGTAGTTTTTGCGAGCAATGAACTTTGCGGCACGGACTATTGAATGAGGAGGGGTGGATGGTGGAGGCGTAAGTTGATGGTCAACAATATCTCTTCCTGGGATCACAATCGGTGCATGACGCCTATGCCTTACCGGGCTGATCAGACACTTCAAAGGTCTTGACGAGAGCCTAGTGGGTGATTCGAGGGAAATTGTGCCACGTTCGTTGGGATCAGGTTGATATTAATAACAGTTGGACGCCCATCTCTTTCCAGGTCAACCATGTCAACTGGCAATAACCCATGGACATGATGGCATCGCCCTTACCTGTGTCTCAAAATTCCAGATGTAAGCATGACCATCGTACAAACTGGCCAAGATCCAGGGCTCCGTTGGGTGAAAGTCCATGGACTTGACACGCTCAGAGCGAGCCAACAGTTTTTTCTAGAGATGAGGCCCAAGAGCAAGAGTTAGCGAAGTCATCCTGTGCACAAGGAGAATGCAGCATAGAGCTGAGATGTTCCAAGCATATTTGCAAGAATGTGGTAATGATGATAAGTCCAAAGTCGAGGAAAGCCATCATCCATCCTTTGCTTGTCTTGTCCCGGTTATGCATCGACTATCGTTTGTGAGTGTCTATGTACCTTGATCTCTAATTTCATGCCCTAAAATGCAACGGAATGACAGATGAGACGAGTGAGATGACTGGATCGCGTGCTCGCTGCCGAGAACCCGTTGGGATGAAGCATTGTTGCAGCTGACTACAGAAAGATGAGGCGTACCATGTTGAAAAGCAGTGTGAGGCGAAGGGTCGAGACGCGTGAGGATGAGGGGTTTCGTCCAGATGACACCTAGGGAATCGAGGACAGTGGGTACAGAAGGAGGGGAGAGACAGGCAGGGGTCGGAAAAAGATGCGGTACAACAGCTATCCGGCGGAAAAGGGATGAAGAGAATGAAGGGGATGAAGGGAAAGAGAGAGACAGATGGATGAACTGATGATGCTTGCATGTTTGAACCTGCCGTTCTGCGCTTTCCACGTCACCCGGTATGATTTCCTGATTAGTTTATTTATTCTCACTTTTCCAAATTTTTATTCTCCTCAAGCTCAGAACAGATACCCTGCAATGGTTTCCGAAAGAGGCAGAGTGTAAGGCAAGACCAAGAGCTCAATGGCGGCGCCCATCATCAGCCAATGGTGCACATACCACAGCTTGATCGTGCCATGGAAGAACGCGTCGTACCCTAAGCGGCCGTTGCAGAGAAGAAAGTAAATAAAAAGGGCAGATCTCGAAGGATAGCCGCTTTCTCTCTCTCTCTTTTTTTTAGCACACAGGTTCATACCTCTGTAGGTCCAGGCAGCATTGTAGCCGATAAGATAGATCAGCGTGTATCTATTCAACCAGAGAAACAGGTACATTAGACGATGTCATGTCCACTGGCCAGGACTGGTCAATTAAAGGCATTGTGAAGAGAGCCTTTACCCCTGAATGATCTCCAACATCCAGATGTTGAGTGGGAAAAGCAAAATGCGAAGGATGGTTGATTCGATCAGAGCATGGTATCCGTGGATGAGAATTGGGATGTAAAAGACATTCATGATGTACTGATGCACAGTCTAACAAAAAGAAAACTTTGACTTAGATAGCCGTTCAGTTGTTAGTCTCTCCTCGTACTAGCTTACTGTGTGTCCTGGGCGTCCAGCGAATGGCTTCACGGTAACTGTGCCGTCAGGAGACTCTACAGTCATCGTGTAGAACATGTACTCTAGAAAAGTAGACGAGAGAGAAGGACGTCCGTCAGCAGATCGAGAAAGTTGAGAACAATAGGAAGAGTTTCCCATATTTACCAGTGCAGCTGAAGAGACCAGCTCCAACGATACACTGGATCTTGACAGCAAGGGAGGTAGCATGGAACCACTGGATGGCGACGAGAGCAATGAGGATGTACCCGAGGTTGGGAATGGGATGGGCATTCTTCTTTGATGGCGCAGGGGCGCGGATGAATGCCCAGGGCGAGGTCTTTTGTTTCCTTCCTCGTGCGACAGCCATGGTTCGAATGGGAAGATTGGGCGAGAGTGGAGAGGATGAAGGGATGGAATGAAGAAAGGAACCGGTAAAGACGCAGGGCAGAAGGAACCGTGGAAGGTGGAGAAAAAAAGAGTGTGGAGAAGCACGAAAACGAAACAAGGTTCAAGTGTTCTTTGTCACGGTGCTTCCAGAACAGGAAGGCGCTCGGCGGCCCTTCCCCGGGTGGCATGTGAACAATGGTGTACAGTACTTCTTTTCTCCACAGTCCCTTTCTTTCTTCCGACCAGATCAAAGACGACATATTCGACTTTATTCTATGTTGTGCTGTCTCTTTCCTTCTTTCCTTCTTTCTAGCTACTTCTTCAATTGGCAAATCGACGTCCAGCCTTTACGTCTAGTGCCAAGTCGAGCCCAAAGCTCTATCATACGATCACCGTTGGGATTTGTTTCGGAATACACGGCCTGAGGCAACAGTGTCTCGATCAACTCGTACATGAACCTTGGCTTCTCCTCTGAAAGCTCCGTGCAAACACTAGGCTTAATAAAGTCAAATATACAATCCGGACTTCTTTGATGGCGCAATTCGACCTCTCCTTCCTAAAAAATTGGACATGGTCAACAGACACATCTGCAGTTAGTATGTGATCATCTCTTGTAGATGCTAAACCCTAAGAAAATGAAATCTTCTGTGTTACCTTGCGGAAAATCAAAAGTGACAGTTTTGAAGAATTGAAGTATGGTGAGGGCTCGCGTGCAATCTGGTTGTTGGGGAGGCGCTTGATCCAGCAAAAGTTCTCCACGTAGCGCATTTCCCAGGTCTTTTCTGCCAATTGAACAATATCTGGCAAGAATTCCTTTTCGATCCAGACAAACAGGAATCCCTTGGGCAAGATTGCTCCGATGTTTAAAGTAGAAAGTTGCTCCATCGTGATCTTGTTGGGTCCTGGCGTCTCTCCAGCACGCAGCAGTGGTGGGTCCATGTATATGGCCTGGAAATCCGTGCCATAAGTTGTAAGATCCAGGTCGAAAACATTATCCGTCTCCTCATACCTACGACAGAGCTCTTGATTAGAATCCGAGCCATTTAGAAAAGAAATGGGTACCTTGAGAATAGGCTGGTTAAAGGATACTTACCGTGATCCAGGAATCTCGGGCGTAAGCTCGACTTGCCTCTCCATAGAGCGGATAGAGTGAATCCATGACCTTGGAATGGGTACAGGTGGAATACGGACATAGGTGGGCAAGCTTGGATCAATGGTGGAGACCTTCTTCTTGACTGTAAAGAAGACGCCATTTCTGTCCTGAAGCCGAACCTGCATCACCTTGTACCGCTGCAAAATTGTTTCACGATCTGAGTTCATGCCAGGTCTCCTACGTTCGCCCTTGACCTTTGGCTCTCTTGGTGGGCGAGGTATTCTAGGCTCCTTCTCTTTGCGTCCACGCTTACGGGATCCTGCAACCTCCTCGTCCCAGAAGTGGTCGTCCATTGCCATGAGATAATCACTAATAATGAAGATGACAAAAAGCGTCAGAAGAGTATAAACAAACTGTCCGGACAATCGTAGCCTAGATCATTCAAGATATCAAACATACTCCTCTTCTTCAAAATCGTAGAGATAGTCCTCGTCTGCGATGTTTGCCTGCCACTGATCTTCCTCATAGATATCCTCGGGCGTATCTCTGAGCATTGATCGAACAGTAAACCCAGAGGTCCTTCTGAAGATCTCTTGCAGTTGTTCGTCTGTGAATCCCTGTCGTTCCTGTGGGCTTTGCGTTACTTTTTCGACTCCAAGAACGAGCTCCCCACCGCCATCCAACAACACGGATCCCGTCTCTGTGTCGGTGGTACCTTCCATTGCCATAGAGGAGGATGAGGCGCCTTCGGTAGCGGCCGGTGAAGGCGCAGAGGCTGAAGTCGATGCCGCCCCTGCGGATTTAGCAAACTCCTCTTCCATCCTGGCCAACTCTTCGAATTTTTTCATGATGGCTTCAATAGACTCGTTCTCCTCTACATATCCGACATAATGAGCGTTGCTGCAGTGGAAATATTGAAAGCGAAAACGTTAGAATGTTGCTTCATTGTTAATGAGAACTGGATGGAGGGATGCATTGACTGAGTGCCTGAATCCAATCCGAATTCTTGTGGTGAAGGCATTGCAGCCAGGATTGTGAAATGCACTTGTGCCTACTTGATGGAGACGGCTTTGCGAGGCTTGCGCCTTGAAGGTCTGGAGGACATAGCTGCGGTGTGGTCGAAATGAGGGTTTGGATGTGAGGAGGCAGGGTGAATGAATGGATGGATGCACACGAGACCGCCGAGAAAGAAAGAGGTCCCTTTTGAAAACAGAAGAGACGCGTCGGGCGCGAGCGTTGCAAAAAAAAAAGAAAACTGGTGACTGCCGGACCCCGTAAGCGGCCAGGTTGGTGGCAAACACGCACTTTCCTGAAATGCACCCCCGCGCAGTGGACAGAGTTCTGGAAGACATACGGCGCACGCTCGGTTTGGTACAAGAAAAAATACAGGAGTTTTAAGGAGTAGGATCCGCAGACACCCAATGGTTTATTTCCTATTTGTTCTGAAAGTTTGCTGTTCTCAAGTCCCTTAATAACTGCCAATGGAGGATGCCTGTCAGCGAATCCGTTCTTTTTTGTGTCGAATGAAGACTCAGGTTAAAACGGCCAAGTCAAGATAACGACAAGGTCTTCCCCTCAGCTTATCTGTTCATCATCCTTGAGAGAGACAGGAAAACGCACTCTGAAGCGAATACCGAGAGCTATATAGTGTAAGAAGCTACATAATGTAAGAATCGACGACAACGATGGTAATCTAAAAGCGAGTCCAGAATGCTTCGCTCCATAGGCTGAAGATGCTCATAGTATGCGGGGCCGTATGGACGCCATCCGGACTTCAGTACCGAGGGTGTATTCGAGATACGATAAAGAGAGTCTTCGGCATACGGCTCCGAAGCTTCGATCAACGTGCCAGCTGTCCTGATCACTGAAAGTCGAGCTTTTTGGTCCGTCCAATATGATACTCCCTTGCGATCTTTTTGCTCCATGTCCGTACAACATCTCTCGATGACCCGCCCGTATCAACGGTGAGCCGTGATCCTGTCCATGATCTTGAAGGCCAAAAAAAAATGATTCCGGGGATCTGTCACCCGCGGTCTTCGCCGACATGTACCAATCATTCTCTTGTACCGTGATATCAGACATCTCTAATTGAAGCCAGAAAAAAAGGACAAGCTGTTGGAGCAGCACTGTCTGTTGAAAATGCACCCTGAACAATAACACGTATTCAGGTAGACCCCAGATGCAAACATGCGCATGGCACCAAATAAACGTTTCAACTCTGGGTAGGTACCACATGCCACTAGCATTAGGCGCCAAAGAAGAAAACCATTCAAATGGCTCGGCGTGGCTTTGGCTGGATGCGTCAGTGATAAAACACCACTGGGCACAGAGCGTCGTACATGTCCAGCTTACTAAAGCACTGACAGGAAATCGTAATCCTAGCAACTCTACAAAATACTATGCTGAAAGTAATGAGGACCGAGATCATGGAATCATGGAATAGCCAACTGCCTGCGAATTGAGACAAACAGAGAGTAGGCATGTGCGTGAAAAAAAAAGGTAAAAGAGAGAAGGAACAAAGCACTGTTGCGTGGCTTGATTAAATTTATTAGACTTTTTTTTCACGCATTGACATTCCATTCCAAGCAAAAGACCATGGCTGATCAGGACACCCGCATCGGAGATTCGCAAAGAGAAGAGGAGACAGGCACGAATTCTAACAAAAAGTACACCTCCCCGTTTTCGCTCTTTGACATTTCACCAACCGATGTGCTAGACACGATCGAAAAGAAGCATTGTCCCACCTGCAACAGAAACTGCAAATTCTTTTGTTACAAGTGCCTCATTCCTGTCGGCTGTCCCAAGGGATCGATCCCCCACCTCAAATTGCCCATCAAAGTGGATGTGATCAAGCACGAGCAAGAACGTGACGGAAAATCGACTGCGCTTCATGCAAAGATCTTGGCTCCAGACGATGTCGAGGTGTACGGATTCAAGGACATGCCGAAGTATGAGAACGTAGACCGTCTCTTGCTCCTTTTTCCGAGCCCAGTAAGAAGCCCTTCTCTTGGAATCTTTTTAAACCTTGTGTCCCTTATCTCTGTTCCTGGAATGCCTTCTAATGAGCCATATCTATGAATCTGTGTACATGTAGGAAGCAAAACAGCTGTCAGAAATCGACCCGGCTTCCTTTGACAAATTGGTGGTCATTGACGGAACATGGGAGCAGGCCAACAAGATGTCAAAGAGCGATAGCCCTCTTCTTCGGATGAAACGAGGTAATAATGAGAGAATAATTGACCTTCTTTCCGATTCATCTAAAAATTATCATCATAACAAACGTTCTCTCTATCGAAATTTGTTTTTATAGTGACCATCGCACCTCATGAGACGTTGTTCTGGAGACATCAAAGGAAAGACCGTGATCATTTGGCAACCATCGAAGCAATCTACTACTTTTTACGGGAATACCATGAGACCTATCTGACAGCCCTCCCTGTCCCTACTCCGCCATCTACCTCGCCGTCTACTTCCACTGCATCCTCATCAGAAAACGAAGATACTCTCACGGATTCGACCTCTGCAGAGCCTGCCTCGGAATCCAAGGTCATCACTCCACATAAGGAATGGATCTTGACGCACAAACTAGGGCCTTACACCAACCAATTCGACGACATGCTTTGGTTCTACAAGTACTTTTATGAACTCATCCAAAAGACCTATCGGGAACGGACGGATGGCAAAGAGTTCACGCTCAAGCACACGAAAGGCTACATCCAATACGACTCTGAAGATAAAGGGAAGCAACAGGAGAAAGAGTCGATACCTTCAGAGACTAATACAATAGAGTTATAATACCATAGAGCATTTCATAAAATCAAACGAACAACATCACGAGTAGTCCACAGACACTGGTAGCCAGCACTACGGAAGGCCGGAGCGAACGTTAAACAACAAAACAGAAAATTGATGGTATTTTAATGAGCGAAGTGTGGTTTGCTTGCACGTTGTCGAGAGGAGGAAATGCTAATGAATCAAAAGTCTTGTGTGCCGAATCCAAAGAGTGACCAGGTAACAAAAAAAATAGAAAGGTGAGGGTTGATACGCTTCTGTTCAATCTAGCTCTGTCGCGATGAGTCGTAACCGACCGATCCACTCCGACTATCACCCCCAGTTGACCCAGAAGGTGAAGAAGTCGCTCCTGCTGCTCCAGCTGCTCCAGCATGATGCTGCTGTTGATGTTGATGTTGCTGAGCTTGGTAGGCAGCGGCCTGTTGGTATTGAATGTATTGCTGGAACTGGTCATGCGAAACAGCCTGGTAGAATTGGGGGTCGATGGCGTGTGAGTATCCGGCAAGACCTCCAGGGCCTTGTGGGTAGTATGATGCGTACTGCTGTGGTGGTTGCTGCTGCTGTTGTTGTTGCTGTTGTTCTTCATAGGCCTCGGGCTATTTTTGAAGGAAAACAGTTATTTGGGAATTAGTCCAAAGCTGATAAGCAAAAGAATCAATGCGCACAGTCGCCCGATGCTTGATTGTTATAGATTCCGAGTGTTTACCTCCGGTGCAGGGTCCTCCCGCGAAGATGTCGAGCGCTTGGCCATCTTTGGTGGCTCTTCTCTGGGAACAATATCAATCAAAAAGTCAAACTGGTCCGACCGCGAGACTGCGCTCGCAACATCGCTCCGCTGCAACGTCCTCCGTTTGTTCTCCTCGGCGTTCAACCAAGCTCTTCTGGTAATCTCACAAATAAAGATCTCGCAACTATGGATGGGAGATGAAATTTTTTTCAGTGATGCAGGGTTAGAATCATCAATTGAGAATAGATCGCAATACAGATCCTGTACACATCCCCAGTCGTCGTCGTCCTAGAGCGAATCCGAGATTGACTGTGTGTGCGCATGCGTGTGCTTTTTTTGCAATCTACTTACGCCTTGGAGAAGAGGATAGGAGCTTCGGCCGAGATCATCTTCACCTCTGGATCGGATTTCATGACCTTCTTGATCCTGGCCAAGGGCAAAGGGTGGTTCTTGAAGTCTGAATCAAATTGCTCTGCTGCCACAATTTGCTCTTCCCAGAACTCGAGCGCAAATTGCTGTTGTTGCTGCAACGTGGCGGAGCCCTGTACCTGCTGGACCTGAGCCTGTGCCTGTGCCTGTGCCTGTGCCTGTGCCTGGGCTGCCGCAGGGTTGGTGGAGGTGATGCCGACGCCTGCGGCCGAGGAAGAGGATGAGTGATGTGGGTGGTGGTGCTGTGATTCGTACATGATGGAGGAAGATGAGGAAAGAGGAAAGAAAGCTTTGTCCACGACCTCGAAGAATGGACCGGATGGGAAAGCGAGTTGTTGTAAAGAAAGAGATGGGAGTCCTTATTTTCGTTCGTTGTTGAGTTGAGTAGAGAAGCACGTCACAGAGCTGCTGCAGGTGCTCCTCTGTGCCTGAACAAACACCCTGGGAGCCCTCCCTGTTGGAGGAATGAAGCGCAGCGTCAATCACCAGTGATTATCATTGCATCATCCCCCACCACCCTTGATGGGAATGTCATTGATGTGTTCAGAATCAATTCTACATGTACACGATTCATTCTTTCTCCCACCTCACTCGTTGAACCTTTTCTTACTTCTCTATGTATCTTCCTTCCTTTAGCCACCAAACGACTGTTCAACGCTCCACGTGCTCAAAATATCTCCTGTTGGTTTGCCCACGCTCTCCCCACCACGCAACGTTCAAAGCAAAGTTACACCTGCGGTGTGGCAGTCCAGGGAGACGCGTGTTGTAAGCAGACCCTTGTGTCATGGAGGGAGATTCTGCAAGGAACTACGGGTGTATGGAATCTTGACCCATTGCAGAGACGGCGTCTGGACCGATGAGATGCTATCGTATCGCTTGCGCTCGGCGCGTGGGAAACAGCCTGAAAGAACAGAAACACAAGTGCGCACCAACACGCACTTCACTCCCCTGTGGAAAAGGCGCCGCCTGCCGCTATTGGAGGCGGTTTTGTTTGAGGATAGGGGTCGCAAAGGAGACTCTTGTTTCTTCGCCAATAGGCAAGGTTGCTTTATTCACAATGTTGAAACTGCTGAGGAGAGGATGTGGTTTGAAAGGGAGAGGTGACATTGTTGCGTGTTGCCGAAGAGTCGGGCCAAAAGAGGTCCCCCACCTGTCTTCACGCTCTCGACGGTCAAGAAAAGACTCCCCTTTCAGCGGCGGTTGGAACCTTGAGCAGCATTGTGGGCGTTGACATCGGCCTGTCGGAAGGCCTCGGCGATATGGCGCGCCTCTGAGTATCCGCCGTCGTGGCCCTTGAGGCCGTAGGAGTGCATGAAGTTCTGCTGACCCCCAGCAGACTTGTAAATCTCGCTGTTGGATGGTCCCGTGTAGGAGCCGCTGCCAGAGCCTTTGCCCTGACCGCTGCTGTTACCTTTACCTCCGCTTTGTCGTCCGCTCATGGTTTTTGGATTTGGTGGGTGAGAAAAATAGGGAAGGGAGGTTCTGTGAGGAATTGACAAAGAGTGGGCAAAAAAAAAAAAAAAGTCAGAACCCTCACCTCTCACTCACTTGAGTCAGTCCTAGAAAAATCACGTGCATTCTACCGCTCCGAGTCCGAAACGGGGACAAAGCGTAATCTTGCGAGAAAAAAAGGAAGCTCATTCCACTCCATGACAGCCATTGCATTTCGAGCCCGTGCTGCTCTGCCAGCCGGAAACCTTTGCCGATGCCTCAGCACCAAGGCTGCCAATGGTATAGGACATTTCGATTCAGCCTTTGTTCCCCATGATCAGCAGGCATGGAAGCGTTGTTCCTGACTTTTCCTCCTTTTTTTCCTATTAAAACAGAACAAGCGAATCCAGTTCGCGGCATGAAAGATCGCTTTGGAGAGGAGAATAGACGCTTCATGTGGATCGTTGACAAGGGCGCCCGTTTGTCTAACCTCTACGGATTTGAGCAGGTTCGTGCCGAAGCAGCACTTGAATCGGGATCCGATCAAAAGATTGTTGACCAAGTCTTGAATCTTGGGACTGAACTCTTCTCTTGTGAATGTTAGATCACGACTCCCATTCTGGAATATTCTCAAGTATTTGAGAGGACTCTTGGAGATGACTCGGATGTAGTTGGAAAGGAACTTTACAGCTTTGAGGACAAGGGAGGGTCAAGACTGACGATGCGACCGGAGGGTACTGCCGGCATCACCAGGGCGCTGATCAGCCAAAAACAATACACGGAATTACCACAGAAATATTACTACCACGGACCCATGTTCCGACATGAACGCCCTCAAAAAGGACGCCTCCGCCAGGTGAGAAAACTTTGGCGCGCACTGTACGATCTTTCACAAGAAAATTAGGCGTCTCTAAATTATTCTATTCAATTTCTTTTTTCTTTTTTTTTTTTTTTTTTTTTGTGGCAATCTAGTTTGAGCAGTTTGGCGTTGAAGTATATGGTCAGAGCCACGCGTCGTCTGATGTGGAGACCATTGAATTGGCATCCAAGTTTCTAAAGAGCCTCGGACTGGACTCTTTGTCGGTAGGATTGGGTTTTTTATGGAGGCATCACTTCATTCGGACATGGGGTAACTTACGGTAACTTACCCGAATGCTCTTCATAGTTAGAGATCAACTCCCTGGGCGATAATCAGTCCAGGCAGCAATATCGGGCAGCGTTGAAGGAATACCTGTCTGAATATAAAGATAAACTTTCCGCCGACAGTATTAACAGGTATCGCCCTGGATTTCAGATTTAGGGAAGCACGTCTCCATCTCTGAGAAACTACTAACTTCATTACTATTTGTTGATATGACCTTTTATCTCTTCTAGGCTGGAGACCAATCCTCTCAGGATCTTGGATTCAAAGTCGCCTCAGGATATTGATATTTTAAAAGACGCCCCCTCGCTATCGGATTATCTCAGCGAGACATCTCGGGATCGATTCTCATTTATCACCGAAACCTTGCAACAACTTGCGATCCCGTTCATCGTGAATTCGAGACTTGTCCGCGGATTGGATTATTATCAGGACACGGTCTTTGAATTCAAGGTGTCTAGTCCATTGCTGGGAACACAGCAGGGCACTGTCCTGGCAGGTGGTCGATATGATGGTCTTGTGGAGAAGATGGGTGGACCTACTGGCATTCCTTCTATTGGCTGGGCTGCAGGCCTGGAAAGACTGAGTCTGCTGGTGAAGGATCAAAACATCCCAAAGAAGAAACGCCCCATCGCTATTATACCAGTGCCCGATCGAACGGCGGCTGATTCGACTCCGTCTACCTCAGTTGCTGTCCTCCACAGTCATGCCTTTAATGTCAGTGCTGCGATCAGGGAACAAGGGTTCCCGGTCGAGTTTATGCACTTGACCACCTCTGCCAGCACTAAATCGCAATTGCCAAAGCAGCTCGCCAAGGCCAGCAAGTTGAATGCGAGCCATGCCGTTTTGATTGGAACTGAAGAAGTGAGTCGCGGAGTGGTGACTTTCCGTAACCTGGATAAGATGGAACAAAAGCACTGCAAGGTAGAAGATCTTGCGAAAGAACTGGACAAAGTGGGCGTTGATGACAATTCAAAATAAACCCCCTTGTCTTTTTGTTGTCACTGCTGCAAAAGAGGAAACGGGCATGGATCGAGATTTGAATTTTAATGACAATGATGACTACAACAAAACTGGGTACGCTGCGTAGACAGAGGAGTCTTGATCACCAGCCCAAGAGAAACGCGTAGAAGGCTGGTGGACAATTCGCTCAGTAGGGTCCCCATGTCTTTTCTCAAAGTCCTCCTCCGTAAAGTGGGAGACAAGTTCGACTCCTTCATTTGTGGCACTGATCGTATCCACAATGGCTTCCAGAATCGTGTTCTCGATTGATTTTCGGAAGTGGTCGACCAAAGCTCCCTTGACCATAGCCAAGAGAAGAGGTCTCTTTGAATCGACCACATCGACTTCCAACCTTCGAACTTCCACTAGGCAAGTGTTGAGCGTGATGCAGTCATGACCTGAGCCAAGTGTTCGCTGACGAGGACGACGGCGATGTGGACCGTTCCCAGAACTCACGCTATCAACCTCGCCGTGTTCCGCTATCGGGTTTGACTCATCGTAAAGTGCGCGGGCTACGAGTTTGTTGGCGTGGGTCAGACGGCGACCAGGGCGGCCAAGTGTAAGACTCAGAGCGTTGAGCACGTTTCCCTTGGTCTCTGTATAGGTGTTCAATGTCACGTTTGGATAGAAGATGGAATGAACGATATTCAGCGCTGAAGTATCCCTTCTATTGGTCGGGTTAGTGAGTGGGCCGAGTCTTGCACTGTTGTGCTGAACATGGACACTTTGGGAGCCTCTTTTCTGTTGACGTTCACCCCAAGCAGACAACCCAGACTTGTTACGACGATGTACAGTGGGGATAAAATTGGCTGGCCTTAGCATGAGCGGCCGGTCCAGCGTTTGGCGGTTCGTCTTGGGCAAGTCTTCTTGAAGCTTTGGAGGAAAGATGGTGAATGACAACTCGAGCTCCAAACTGTCTTCTGGGATCTTCAGCTTCATCTGTCCAGAATCTGTGACCCTGCCAAAAAGAGCCGAGGTGGCGGCAAAAAAGTATTGCACATTATCGGCCACCATCTCTACGCCGGATCTATGATGCACAATCAAATGAAACTTATCAACGGTTTGGCATATGGAGTTGGAAGAGCAGGCTAGCCTTTCATGATCACTTACATTTTGAGATTCCATTTGCGGACAAGCATGCCGGAAACTGCATCATATATCATGCTGGAAGACAACTGAATGTTGCGTTGCGAGAACTTTGGAAAATCGAGAACTACAGAGTCGAGATACATCTCATAGCCCTCACTTTTCCAAGCGATACAAGGCAATGGAACTGGGGTGATGTTGCGGGCAATCGTATGCACAAAGGATTGGAAATCTTGCATCATGTCCCAGCTGTTATTGAAGCCGATATTGTCACCTAGTCGTGTGCTTTTTGAACCTCCGGGATTGCGCTGGATAGATCGGCGGATGAAGTACGCGTAAACCCTTTCCATCGCTAGGCAGGAATAGGTTTCTTTGCCGCCGTCCCAGAGCTGATCAGTGGTATTGACCAAAGCTCGGAGGAATCTCAGAGCTGGCCCGTTATTGTTCTCGAGGTTTAGGGACTCACGAATGGCTTTGAACATCGTCACCGCGGCATCCTTGTAGTCTGGATTGCAGATAAACCTCTCCTCAGTCAAGGATAACTTGATAAACGTCCACAGAGTGGCAACGTTTGATCTCAGATTCTTGCTGTTCTTGCTGTCGCGCTCGAGTCCGAGATTGTCAAACTCACGCTGGATGGATGCAAGGACTGGAAAGATCTCCTTGACCAGAGGGTGGATCTCGAACTCCTTTCTACCGTCTTCATCTCTGTCGATCGTAAACTCTCTGTTGACGACGAGGTCACGCAAGTTGTCCAAGAAGTCCTGAAGGGCGTTCTTTGAATCGATGTCCTTGAATAGTTCAAGAAAGACGCTTTGCATCTTTTTGATGACGTAGGTCGTCTCCTCGTCGTCCAGCTCCCGTGGATGCTCGCCATGCGAGACCCCGTTGGCAAGCGCCAGCGCCGACTCGAACAAGTGGGCCAAGATGCAAAGACGGAAACGGAGGTCCGAGTTTGACAACAATGCGGCAAGAAACTCGAAGTTCAGACGGCGTGCCATTCGGAGGGCGGGTTGGAGTTCCGTCGGACGTGGGAAGTGCACGCGTGCGGTATTGACTGAAGGTTGTACAAATCGACAGCGAAATGAGTGTTCTATTGATTAGACTTTTTGAATCGTAACTGAACAGTGGATAATCAGTGGTGGGTGTAGAGAATTCGGGACGCGCTCTTACCGAATGCAATACGGGCACACTCTTGTGCGGAAAGGGCTTGCGGTGCGGTGACATTGTGGTCGCTTGCTCGGCATTGGAGGTAGAGAGCATGGACGAGTCTGTCGATGCAGTGCTTTTCACGAAGGTATGTGAACCGGACTCTGAAGGCATCTCTGAGGTCGTCTGTGCTCAAGCTCGTCGAGTCGTCGTTCAAGGTGTGCGCTTGGTCGTCTGGAGAGAACCACATTTGGGGAAGAGATGCAAAGGGGCTCTTTGATATCGGGCTGCATATGAAAGAACGTATGTCAGGAGGAGAGAGTTGTTTAGCAAGAGATCTAAAGGGTGCGTGTGCAGATACCAAACAAATGCCGAGAAGGTGGATACCTGAAGGGCCAGAGAGGTTCGTGTTCCAATGTCTTGTTGTCAGATGCGAGCCAGTCCATGGCCATCATGGCAGCAGATAGGATGAATATGGTGAATATGGCGAGAGAAATAGAACAAGCGGAAGAGGATGGAGAGAGAAAGGGGAAAACTGATGGGCCGTGGATGGATGGTCAGTCTATCAGTCAGTCAAAAGTCAATCAGTCAGGCAGTCAGTGCGAGCCAGGCACGCGCCGATGAGAGAGAAAGTGAGAGTAAACTCAAAAAAGAAGAGCCTCGTTCCTGTTAAGGGGTGCCCCTCCCGTTTCCCGCTGTCCCAGGGAAGGAAGGCAAGGAGGGGGTGTGTGCCCTTCAAGGCTCCCTTGCCTTGGCTGCATCGCCATGGACTGAGCTACATGTTCTTTCTCTCTTTCTCTCTTTTTCTCTCTCTTTCCATCTCCTGTTCACATCTTTGCCCTCTTTCCTTCCCTTTCCTTCCCTCCTCTCCTCCCTCCCTCATCCTCCCCTCCCTTCCCTTCCCTTCCCTCGAACCTTGCCTGACTCACCATGGGGGACAGCGCTGATCGGAAGCACAGACTCGAAGAGATCCTTCAGCGTGAAGATCACTTTGACAGCGACAATGAGAATGCCGAGCCTGACCAGGAGACCACCGACGAGGACCTGCAGATGGACGAGGACCTCGCAGCTGCCCAGGCTACCGCCGAGGGTTTTTGCGTCGAATGCAAGGACCAAGAGTCCTTTTACTCTTGCGAGCAGTGTGCCGAGGACTTTTGCGAGGTTTGCTATGGTAATCACCATTCCACCTTTCCACCATCTCTGTCTGATGACCATCCTTCATGCACATAAAAGCCGGGCCAAAGTCTTAACGCTCGCTCTTGTCTTTGGTCTCTTAGCCATGATCCATCGCACAGGACACAGAGTCAGGCACATCAAGAAGGAAATCTTCAGACCCAACGGCAAGTCAGCGACCCCTGCGGCTTCGATCAACGGTGTGTCAACCTCCTCGTCCAAGGGCAGCTCTCTGAGCGACGAGACGTTGACGGACCTTCCAGAGGCCAAGGTCATCGTTTCTAGCGGCTCCTCTACATTCGGAGACTGGATTCTTGGACGTTCAAAGTACATTCCGATGCGCCTTGATCTGACAGAGCGAAAGCTCTTGCGTCTGTAAGTCTTTGTTGGCCTTTCCCCCTTGTTTTCTATGGCAGTGCTTGCTCCCCCTCTCTCTCTCTTTCTCTGTTGAGCAATTGATGCTTGATTCAATTGTTGACAGCATCCTCTGCCCAAATCAAACTTAGCCTTGAAGCAGCTTTGAACGTCAGTGAATACACGGACAAAGTCGATATCCTCTCTTACACCAGCAAAGCGAAGCGTATTGTCCATCAGATCAAGGACCTCTGTGCCATTATTTCAGGACTTGTTGGTAAAAAAACAGACAGGTCAAAATTTCAGTTTGTGTCTACTTTTAGGGTCCATTCTTGATGTGGCACTGACATCAACGGCGTAATTCATCTGAAACCATTAGTTGCCAACGACTATCGTCGTGGACAAGAGCTTTTCGCCGACAAAAGCTTCGAAGACAATGAGGAATTCTTTCAAATTATTTTCGAGATCGGACGAAGACACAAGATTATGAACCCTGAAAAGATGAGGAGCGCATACGGAAAACTGATGTATTTATTGATGGACTCTTCCATGGATGAGATCGAGTCTACATTGGGCTTTAGCTGCATCATCCCGATCAAGACTGTTTACGGGTTCCTTGAAGAGAGAGGCGGGTTGGATGTTCTCAGGAACGACCTGGTCGCAGATGCCACCAAGGAAATTATCTCTGATGGGAAGACCCGCCAGCAAATCACACTTGAAATTCGAAAGAAGGAACGGGCTATCGAGATGTTGAGTCGTAAGTACGCAAACGGAGACCTCACACCTGACGAGATCAAGGTCTGTTTGTACTCCATCGGAGACAACCACTCTTTCTTGAGAACCAATCGGTAAGAAATGCCATTTGTTCTTGTTACTCTTATCAATAGATAGAGATGAAGAGTCTCTAATGTCCTGGTGGATGTCTTTTTTCCATAGTGATCCTTGTGACAAGATGCTCAAGTACTTGACAACATTCTTCCATCCGACCAATATCGAAGATGGCTTCTCTCTGGCCATTCGATCTGGAAGTCAAGGAGCTCGCTTGACCCACAACCACGAGACACAATACTGGTACATTAACCAAACGTTGAATCTCTGGCGGGAGATTGCCCACGAGATGTTCTATCTCTGGATGATGTCTGACGACGATATGTTGGACAATGATTACCGCCTCCGCGACACTGGACAAGGACTGCAGCGCCTCCAAAGCTGCCCCTCCGTCTCCAAAGCGATGCATACGATCCTGCATAAAGCTCAGCAAAAAGCAGGAACGTGGGTGGGCAGTTCTGTGATCCATCTTGGTGATAGCAATGTGCCCAACGCATTCATGTTTATCGACAAGTACAATCAGGTCGCCAGGATATTGAACCCAATCATCACCACATTGGAGAAGATTGATGATATCGCAAAGGATGAAGGGATCCACACCTACATCAGCGATAACTTTGGAGGCGTTACAAACCTTCGCAAACAGATCGTTTGCGACTTTTTCCGAATGGCCTTTGATGGATCAGGGGCAGACAACTTTTTCTCTGCTGGTAACGAACTGAATTTTGCTTGCTCATTGTTTATCGCGCTTGGCCAGTTGGTAAAATATTCCTGACGAACGTGATTCTTTTCTCTCTCTAGGCTCTTGCATTGACGGAAGACTGACCTCTGCTTGGAACTGGTGCTCGCAGATTGAGAAGAAGCCTTTCTTCCCCATCTTTTTGCTCACGGTAGGCGCACCGCTCCGTATATATCAGCAGTGAGGAGCAGTCAATGTGCTCGCAATACTAACCGTTCTGCTTTTGTTGCTTTTGTAGGGCTTTGTTGGATTCGATGGCGAAACTTGGTCATAGAGGTAGACGCACGATTTGCAAGGAAATAAAAGGAATAAAAGGAGTGACTGCTCGGCCGTTCATGCCTTGCGGGCGCATCCGAATCAACATTCTTTATTCCCTCCTTCACTTGTTCACATTCATCCATCCATCTCTCCATCCACTCGATCATTTCATTGCAAATTGCATTCCTAACCACCAGTAATGTCACGCAAGACCGACAGAGCCAAAGCGGGTATGCCAGCTCCGACCGTCTCTTTGATGGCTCCAGTTTTTTTTTGTGCTCCCAAGATAGAACCCTTTTTTGCTGCTCTGCATGCATTAACCTTATTGATTTGCATGCCCGTCGTCCTTGGGTCCCCTCTTTCTTGTTTCCTACCTTGAAATCTATTGATTAGCTCCCAAGGTCCTTGACAAACCAACAAGGGAACGACAACTGCGGCACCATCTTGAATCACTCGAACGAGACAACTTCGTAGCCTTGAATGAATATGAGGCCATCATCGCCACAGCAGCGGCTGCAGCCGCCGCTCCAGGACCTGCCACGTTGATTCCGACAAAATTGGGCGGTGTCTTTCCTGGAATGGACGCTGTAGGCACCTTGGTGGGAGGGATTGTGGGTACTGTTGGATCATCAGGTGCAGGTTCTGTTGTTGTGCCCACTTCAAGGAATGCTCTCAAGAACAAGAAGTCAGAAGGAGGGAGTGGAGCACCCGGCGCCGGCGCAGGGGCTGCTGTAGTTCATGCTAGGAAACCCATCCTACCAAAGAAACCTCTCAACCAGCTCTTGGACGAGTTGCAGTCAAACCCTCCAGGAAAAGAAATCGAGTACATGACCGCCAGTATGGGTCCCAGTCGATACCCTGATCGACAGTTTTGCAGCGTCTGTGGATGGAAGGGCAAATACCGTTGCTCAAAGTGCGGCATGCGGTACTGTGACCTTCGATGTTTGAAGACACACGAGGAGACAAGGTAAAAGCTACCAACTGGGTCGCCGGATTTAATAACGCCTGCATCTGATGTCCTTTACTGACAAACCGCACATTGTCACTTTTCAATTGATTTTCTCACAATAGATGTATGAAGTTTACTATCTGAGGACTGCTCTGTCAAGGTCGTTGCATTCAAGAGTCATGTGTAATTTTATATGTTCATAATGTACAATATTCAGTCAATAACAATCATTTTTGCTTTTTAAAGCTGCGAGTTTTACAATGGTACAACTGTGACATTGTCGTCCATTTCATCAGCAAACTCGACATGGTTGAGCACATCGAGAAGTTCGCTCCATTCTCTCAGCCTTTGAAGGGTCCCTTCAAGAGGCTGTGAGCAGGTTCTGCCAGCAGGGATGACGGGCTCCAAATCATATTCTTCTCTCCTAGCTTTGTTCACCTTGATGGCATCTCCCGGGGATTGGACTCTCTGTACTCGTACTAGCCCTTCCATGATTTCTGGCTCCCAAATGACCCTTTCTACCTTGGCAACAAACTTTCTCAGTACAGGCAAATCCTGGACAACTATTTCAATCTCGCCCAACGCTGGAAGGATATCGCTCTGTCGGTTCACTCCCACCCGATTCATGATACTCCTTAGTATAGCCTTGTGTTCTGCAATTATACCAGCGCTGTCGACAATGGCTATAAAAAAATTAGAAAAAGGCGTTAGACGTCAACTGGAGATAAAGGATACAAAGAGACAAAGGGTAAAAACCAAAGACATACCTGTGTCGTCCTTGGCCATGTCAAGAACTTGCTGAGCAAGCTTCTTGTTATTGAGTTTTAATCGTCGATTCTCTTGAACAATCTCGATCATGCGTTCCTCCATATCCTCCTGATCCTGATGTCTCGCGCCACTTGAAGACACTTGGATTGATTTCAAGGTCTCTTTGAGAGCTTGAAGCTCTACCTCTATTTTAGCCACATGATCTTGCCATTGTGGCGAGATGGATCCAACTCCGGTTTCAACTCCAGCTTTAACGGCATCCGCAGCTGCGTCTCCACTTGGGGACGTTGATGACTGGGACTCTGCCGATTCCACATTGGATCTGAGTATCGTGAGCTCCAACGTCAACTCCTGCTCTTTTTCACACATTGCTTGAGTGTCTTTCCTGGACTCTTCCAACTTGGCCTATACAAGAGTAAGGAGGAAATTAATTATCATTCTACGAGCTTTTCATAATACATTGAGCATTAATCTTGCGTGGCAGTAAGGCTATATGGCTGTAGCTCATACCTGTGTCGTCTCTAACTGTCGTGTCAAATCGGCAAGTTTCCTTTCGGATTCCTCTTTGTCATAGTTATTTCCACCAGTTTCACCGGCCAAAAGCTGGTCCGTCATCTGATGGAAAACCTCGTTTTGCTTTTCATACATGCCACCCAATTTATGTGCAAGTCCCATCAATTCGCAGAGGCCGCCCTTTTCGACTACAGCATCCGTCAAATTGTCAAGTGAGCTCTCTAATGACGATGTCAAGGACAATCCAAGTTGTGCCATGATTGCTTTGAATTCCTTGACAGACTGGTGAACTCTTTGCTCCTAAACAAGGGCAAAATGTCGATCGTGAGAAAGAATACATATTGCACACGCAATAAAAAGATGGCTGTTGCGATTCAATTACCTCATCCCGTTCATCTTGCGGTGTGGGGATAATAGTCACCGCCTTTTTTGCAGGAGATACATTCTTTTTTGAAATCCGTGTGAATCTTGATGGACCTGGAACTGTCGTCAATGGTATCGTCTGCTCTGTTTGTATATCGTTTTGAGCAGGTGTTTCCTCCGCAGCCTTTTCAACGGCATTCTCAGCTTGCTCCTGCACTGAATCTTGAGGATGAACGACAGGCTCCCATGACTCTTGTCCTTCGTCCTCGTTTTCATCCAAATACTCGCTTGGTAGTTGAATATGTCGCCCCAGTTTACTCTTTGTATTTTGCTGTTCATTAGCATTGGATTGACCGCCACTGTAGTTCTTGGGTGCCTTCATGGCGGATCGAAAAGTTGGCTTTGGGAGGTCCACAAAGTTTGTTATCCGTTGTCCATGAGACTTTTCTGGATGTTGTGGGGCCCTCATTGGCGACATGGCCACGAATGAGGAGCCCCCTATTCCTGAACGAAGAGGAATGCCTGTTGGTCTTTGCCTAGAGCTCTCTATCGACACGACAAAACACTTTTGGGATTAGAGGGCCGCTACGGCCATACCTCCATTAGGAGAGAGCGCTGTAAATTACCATCAATTGAAACACTTCTATTTCGCCTTGGAAGTCGGCTCGAGTGATCTGAGGATTGCTGTCGCATCGGTATCGTTCTCCTGTTAGTCATAGGTGATCCCTTGGGCGTATTCCTGATATCTGGCTGTCATGGAAAATGTCATTAAAAGCAGTCATGGTTAGGTCAAACAACCCACTGAGTAAAGGTCTCTGTGGTCCAATGTCTCAACTTACCAATCCCTTGAACTGTCGCTTCGCGGTGCTTCCTGACCTCTCGATATAGTTGTTTTCGTGGACGCTATCCGTCAATACAGCGGATTGTTGATCCGAGAGACGATGCGCACCGCCCTGCCATGCTCCTGCTGGATAGTATTGTCTCGCTGAGTCGAAATGAGTCGAGTCCTGAAATTCTTCGTCGTCCGGACAACCGTCAAAGAGATACTTCATGATGGAGCTCGCTGAATTCTCGTCCGGCTGATGAGCCAGGGGATGTTGTTGAAGGCGTGAAGGTGGCTGACCCCGGACAGGGGTTTTGCCATCCACGATATCCACGATCAAATCCAGATCAGCGTCGTCAATACTGCTGGCATCCTCTATGTCAACTTCTCGCGCCTCTTCTGCTTCACCACCCTCCTCTTGGTCGTCCCTGTTGAGGTTGTTGAGGACGCCTCGAAGGAATTGGTCATCGCGCGTGACACTTGGATGGTCAAGGGATCGGCCTGATGCTCCATGGAGATTATAGTCCTCGGAGAATGTCTGCGAGTCGTACTCGCGCGAAGAGTCCCAGTCCATGTCGCGTGTTGATGGAGAAATGCAGAAGTGCAAGTCCTCCACAAGCGAAGCAAGTGGTTAGCCGTGGGCCATGGTCGCCACCACTGGCGACCACTGCTCGTCACGTGAGGAAAGAGCAAAGCCTCAATGAATCACGTGAGGGCGAATGGTACTGTACAGTAAAAGCCTCCGGGAGGCAGGCAGCGCTCGTCACCCAAGCCAGCCTGAGCTGAGCCTCCAAAGGAGGCGCGCGAACAATTGAACGGACACCAGTTGCTGTCCGATATCTGAGCATGAAGCGAGAGCGCCAACCCAAACTAAAGCCTCCGCCTCCTAAGGAGGCGTGTCTATCACCGGACATGAGGTGAGGCCCGATATTGAGCAGGATCATTACACCCTCAGGGATATTGTGTCTTTGCCAGGACAGCTCAGCTCATTGAGAGACGAATCCTGACACGGTTTGTTGACTGAACCGGGCGAGGAGAAGTGGCCAAGGCCGGACAATGCGACGACCTCAAAAGGCCCCAACCCAGCACCTTCACTAACCGCATCAGTTTCCATTTGTCTTCCTTGCTTTCCAATCAAGTTTCGCAGCAAATCAGCCTACTAGATCAACGATTACGCTCAGGGAGAACCTCTCCACAGCGTAGGTCTGTATCCTCCCCAGCCTGTAATTGGGCAGAGAAGGAGACCTTTTCAACCGAATAATAGAACAAAAAGACCACCTTCCCTCTTTTTTTTTTTTTTTTTTTTTTTTTTTTGGAAAAGAAAAGCCCAGGGCATGCTGGATCTAGGGCACGTGAGCAATGGCACTACTGTACCAAAATTATGCATGGAGCGAGAGCATGGATGTTTGGTGGCAAAACGCGCTTTTTGGTGGCATTATGCGCAGGATTTGTGGAGACGGTGGCAACACCCAAAGTCCTTGTGGCAGCTGGCGCGAGATTTGGTGGCAAAACGCGCTTTTCGTTGGGATTATGCGTAGGATCCGTAGAAGCGGTGGCAACATCCAAAACCCTTGCGGTAAGAGACGCGAGATTTGGTGACAAGACACGAGGGTTGGTGGAGGGGAAAGGTTGGTGGCAGGGCATGAAGTTCGTGGCGAGGTGTGGAATTTCTTGGTGACAAGGTGTGAAATTTCTCGCGAGGATTGGGGCGTAGTTTAGGGCAAAGTTTAGGGGCAAGGTTCTGGGGAGAAAAGTCCAAGAGGTGTCCCATCCATCCAGCAGCTCTTGTTTACCCTTTGAAGTCCTGGAACTGCTGTAATGTGTAACCCAACAAGGTTTGGTTCACACGCTTGATGGGAATAAATCGCGCTGTGTTCGTGTACACATGGCAGATGAACTATGCACAGCAACAGCCGCTGAGGACGACGATGGGATTGGTGTGCCATCGCTTTGAATGACGAACGGACAACAAATAATTCAGCGACCAAACATCAACTGATCACTTCTCCTCAGCAACATGCAGGGAAGCAGTGAAGCCAAGAAAGGGAACAGGATTACTGTCTGCATCAGTCCTACCAGCGGCGAGCACCGCCTGCAATTGTGCATCATCGCCCACCTCAAAGACAAAGAAAGGCATAGTATCCTGACCCTCAATGGGTGTACTGTGATACCAAACACGAGGACATCATGGCCGCGCTTTCTCGCTTTGATGTCGTTGAACATGTCTCGTCATCTCTCAGGCTAATGAGCTGTCTCCTTTGCCCCAGTCCAACTCCCGATGGATCAGCCCTCCACTCCACTGTCAGCACTTATCCTAGCAGTTGCATACTCAAATATCAGCCCCAAGATGCAAGACGATATCGTCTTCAAGCACGACGTCGTCATTGAGAATGGGTCCCACCCTGCATCACGGCGCGAGCTCTGTGGCCGACATCATCTCAAAGGGCCCATGCGTACGTTGTATGCAGCCCTAACTGTCCACCTATGCTTCTCGGAGTATGAAAGCGGTACAGAGCTCGCCGAGCCAGTCCAGCCAGCCCAGCCCGCCGATGAAGCACACGAGCACGACTCTGATGTGTCCAGTGTGGTCGAGCTATCGGATACTGATTCTGAGCAACCGATCGATCTGCACTTCCTACACAGGGCCAATAAATAACCGCCACCAGGCCCTCAAGAAACAGAAGGCGAACTTCAGCGCGTGAGTATAAACAAAAGCGAACTACAAAAGGCAGTGTCTATAACAACTACTTCGGCAGATTCATTAGTTCAAGGGGATGAGAATGCACAACATCAACAGCCAGACAAAACGAAAGACATACTTACTCAATCGTATCCTCGTATCCATTAAAACACCGGGCGGACAACCATTTCTGCGACGGCAACGGCGCGGAGATTGTGGACGAGGCGATAAGCGAGATGGATCTGGCGTTCACGGATCAAGAGTCGCCAAGAGGAGCAGGACGATGAGATGCCAAGAAGACCACGGAGCCCAAAGGGAAAAGAGGTGGTGCGCGAGCTGGTTCAAGAGGAAAAGGACTTGCAGGACAAGAAACAAAAAGATGAAAAAGACACAAAAGAAACGTCACCTTGATGGTTTGCACACCTCCGACGCGTTCGAGAGCGGGTACGGGGTTTAGGAGCCACCCTGGTTTAGAATCACACGTCAGACAAGACTATCTTCGGATTCACCTGGCACTGGACAAATACATATCTGGTGAATCTCCTATTCCAAACAACTTCATGGACGTCTTCGCACAGAGTGATGATATTGGATACAGAATCCAGCAGAGGACGACAAGTACAGAACCTTCGCGAAGGCTACGACCCGGCAACTACGGATCTTTGTCACAGGCGCCAAACAACCAGTAGTACCAGCGGATTGGTTTGGTGGCGCCTATTTATCCCAATGCCGAATCTTCATAACCTGGATCAGGAAGATGATCCTTTATTTGCATGTCCCATTACAGTACCATCTTCCTATTTGCATGTTCGAAGTACTTGGCCGTCCGAAACTGGATTCCAATGGTGGTGACTAGTTTCCTCCTTCAGACCCCCCCAGTCTCAAACCTATGTTTGACCTCTCCGCAGTCCTCTTGTTCTTGGCCATTCTGGCTGCTTCGATCTGGAGCTCTCGTTGGAAGTGTAGAGGCTTTCGATACTACAGCAACTCTACGTGCCATTGATGCAGAAGTCGACTGTCTCCTGGCATAGGCCGAGAGAAGAAAACATTGAAAATAAAAGCAGAGGCCACCCCTCCCCACCTCCTCCGACGCCCGAAGGTGAGGGTTTTCTACACGGGAAGGTGGAGACTGGACCCTGCTATTCGCACGGATCCCGTGTGCACCCCTGCGCGTCCCGCAATTCGCACGACAGGGTCTTTTTCAGCCAATTGTAGATTCTGTTTCTCTCCGATTTTTTGAAAGGCGCCCGTTGAGACCAGTCATCTTAAAATACCTTTGACTGGGGCATCGCGTTCCACACCAGCCACCCTTTATATAATACCCCCAAGATCTGCAGGGCTGTCCCTTTTCTAACTACCAAGACCCCACAGAATCACATCTACTCAACATATC
Source organism: Entomortierella parvispora (assembly GCA_963573315.1). Taxonomy (NCBI): domain Eukaryota; kingdom Fungi; phylum Mortierellomycota; class Mortierellomycetes; order Mortierellales; family Mortierellaceae; genus Entomortierella; species Entomortierella parvispora. The sequence continues at coordinate 1,202,720 of OY752145.1, forward strand.
AACACCATGAAATTGACATCGCTTTCTCTCTCCCTCGCTTTGCTTGCGAGTCCCTTGTTGTTTGCCGTCCAGGCCAGACGTGCCTTCTTCGAGCCGCTGGACAACCACAACAACTTCATAGTCGCTAACGGATTTGGTCCCGAAAGGTAACACCTCATTTAGAATTGCCTTCAATATACCTAACTAAGCTAGCTTTCTTTTCTAACCACTCTTGACCTTTGTCTGGCTGGCAACAGGTGGGGATGCTCCTTCACTGATACTCAAGTTCACGATAGCAGCTCTGGTACTCGCATCACGATTGGCAGGGACTCCGACCTCAAACCGTACTCCTGCGGCGAGCTGACCTACAAAGAACAAGGCTTGACCTACGGTCATTACTCGATCGACATGATCGCATCCAATGTCGTCGGGCAAGTCACTGCCTTCTTCTTGATTACCAACGAGGGTTCCGAGATTGACATTGAATTGACGGGATTGAACAACCGGATTGGTTGGATGAACATTTGGCATGATCATAAACAAAACCCCATCTCGATTGATCTGCCCTTTGATACCTCCGACGGTTGGCACACATATGAATTCGAGTGGCGCAAGGACTTTGTGGCCTGGTCCGTAGATGGCAACGTGATCTTGAACCGGTCCGACATTGCTACGACGGATCCCTCCAGAACCAGCTATCGCTTGGCCATCAACTCTTGGACTCAAGTCAACAAAGAGGTCAACATCAACTGGGCTGGACAGTTCGAGTATCCCACAAACGGACAAGTGCCCCAGTCCCAATTCAGAAACATCCGCTACCGACCGTAGAGAGAGAACAACCCCCCTCTCTTTGTCTACTAGATCATTTACACTCGTCTCCAGGTTGATTCATCTGGACTATCGAACAGTTTATCTTGCCTCTTGATAATAAACGCGCGTCGTACGAAGAGGGAAATGAGGTTACTCCAGTATGTATATATTGTGAAAGATTCTCTTTCTACTCTATTGTTCTCTATTCTCACCATTATTATCTTTTTGCGTGCGATGACTTGCGCGTTGTTGAGAAGGATCTAGCTCCAGAGTCCCGCGTAGGCGCCACAGAGTCCAAGCTGGAGTGGACCACCTGCAGTGAAGAGTCGGGAGCCAGAGTCATCATATTCCAGTGCGTACACTGCGTTCCGGATGGTAATGCCAGATATCGTTCCAGCGTACGCCGTCTCTCGGTTCTAGGGTGTAGAAAGCAAAACGAAAAGTTTTTAAAAGACTGACAGAAAGCACATCTTTCCAGAGCCAAATGGATGAAGCATGGCGACTTACGAGCCATCCAGAGCCAATATCCAAGTACTGTCGTTTGGTTGTTCCATTCTCAAATCCATCCAAGTATCGCTGAGCTCTCATGTCATAAAATCCTACACGTCCAAACCCGCCTCCCGTGGTGATGATGTGGCTCTTGAAGTTGAGAGCGCGCACGCCCCAACCCTCATCACAAGAATCGGCCACGTGAACCACGCTTGAGGATCGAGGGTCAATGATAGAGATGTGCGATTGAGATCCGACCGCGTACAGGTTCGCGCTTGTGTTTGAGGTCAAGCACACTGTCTCTGCCGAATGAATAAGCTTGAGGGTCATGATCTGCTTCCACATTCGTTTTTTTGGTGGAGGAGAAGGAGGAGGAAAGATAGTAATCCAGTTAATCAAGGAACATGACACAGTGAGGGACCTACAGCTACCGTCTTGTAGAACCAACGGATGTTGTCTTACATTGTTATAATTCTCTCGGTCCCAGAGCTTCACGTATCCCTCTGCAGCCAGAGTCATGAGCTGTCCTGTGGCTCGGTTGAGAGTTAAATCACGGATACGGGACTTTTCTTGGGTCTTTTTCAAGACCGAGAATCGGACCTGCACCGGCGAGGAGATGGCGGGCAAGGTCGCCATCACTTCTGAGGCCATGGACCAAACCCTCATGGATCCGTCGCGCGCGCCCGAGACCAAGATGGTGTCAGAGACCCAAGTCAGAGAAAATACCAGGTCTGTATGACCATACATCATACCCACGGGTTCGTATTCAGGAACAGAGTAGATGGTCACTTGGTAAGGATCCCCAGATCCAACAGCCAATAAAGTTCTGGAGGGGTTGATCGACAAGGATCGAATGCCTGCAGAGGTCGAGATTGCTGCAGTGGTATGACTAGAGCTTGGAATGTCGGTGGGTGTCAAGGCTGTAGCTTGGTTGTTGGCATTGGTGTTGGTGATGGGGGCTGTATTCGTGGTGGCGAGATTATCATTATTCTGGTGACGACCAGTGTTATTGTTGCCCGTGGCTGTATGGACCACGACAGCTCCAGCAGGAGGAAAAGGCACCAAGGTGCCAGAGGAAAAGGAAGGAGTAGAGGAACGACGTCCTGCATTAAAGAAGCGAAGACCCCTTTCCAGACTGCTCGCCAATCCAATGGTGCTGCTCCCGCTCAGCATGCTAAAGTTAGAGACGCTACTGCTACTGCTGTTGGTGCCAGACCTGTTGCGGGAATTACTGTTCCTTGTAGTGAATCTCGAGGACGCCACAATGGGAGTATTGAGACTCTTCTCGTACTCGGAATGAAGCACATTCATCCTAGAAAGAATGTTCTCTGAAGTCTCTCCAAGGGATTCGTCCAATCGACCGAACGAGATACGTCTGTTCGTCCGTGTGTCCAAGACAAAGAGCTTCAAACGCAATGTATAAAAAAAATTCTCAGCACATAGATTCTCGAGTCCTAGTTCTCGGTAGCATTTCCTACATCATAAGCCATACCTTGTTGCACTTGGTTCCCATCAGCACCTCGTCGCTTGAGATCCACTTTGCGGTGAAGATCTTGTCAAATCCATTCATGGCATACTCTTGCTCAGCCACAATCAATGGCATGCGGGAGCTCACCAAGTCTGCCGTTCCATCCAAATTCTTTCCAGAGTGTTTTTTGGGCACCCCTCCACTCGGCTGATGCAACGACGAGGAAGAGGCACGCTTTCGTAGAGAAGGCTGACCTTCAGTATTAGCAGAGCCCGAAAACGAAGACACGGACGGTGTTAAGGATGAAGACGAAACCCAAGTCCGGGCTCCTGATAGCGCTGAGCTTGGACGGGGTTGCATGACATCAGCAGTCGTACGACGGCAAGACAGAGATGTGGATGATCCTGGTGGACTGTGATTGTAAGGAGAGTTGGGGGCCAAGGTGCTCGAAATCGAGGGGGAGGACATTCTCCGACCGACCCCTCCTCCAAGCTGTACCGCCGAGAGATGAGCATTCATCAAGGCCGCATGGGTTCTAGACACATTGGTATTGATATCAGTTGTCGAAGAAGCGGACGAGGACGATCCAACAGAGGTGATGGATTGTGTGGACGCGGTGGACGAACCACCCGCACCACCATCGGTTGTGGAATAGTTCACCATCACGAAACTCTTCCTCGTGGACGTCGTGGAGGAGATGCTCAAACGACGGGAAGGTGTGGAAGACGGAGTCGATACCGCCGTCCAGTCCATAGCTGTATCAGATGTGGAGACTGGCAGGTCTGGAGTAATGTCCATGGCGTTAGGGTCAAGATCGTTTTCGTTGCAGGTCAAGGATGAAGCAAGTGGATGGAGCACTGGAGTTAAAGTTGGTGGCTGGGAAGAAGAGTGGATGGACAGTGAAGACGAAGAAGAGGATGCATTGTAGGAGCTGGACAAAGAGGGGGAAGAAGACTTCCTGGAGGGGAACAGTCGAGGGTGAGGAGGAAGGGAGGCGGATGAGGGAAACAACTTTCCCGCTGCTGCTTCGCCTTGCCCCTTTCCCAAACTCAGGCGCTTGCCACCGCTGGTATTGTGCGAGGGGTGGTGGATGACGCCTCTGTTGACTGTGGTGATACTGCTTTTGTGGCTTCCGCCAGCTCCCATCTCTGGAGACCCCTGAGGACTGATCACTTGTTGAGGATGCACAAACGCAGAATCATCGTCGTAGAGTCGGGGAGGACATCCAATGCGACGGGGTGTACCGCGTCTGACCTGCTGCTGGCGAGTCTGGTACTCCCGTTTCCTGAGGGACCCCAAGATGGACTTTCTCGGCGGGTGCGACTCCAGAGCGGCGAAGCTGATCATTGATAGAGATGGAAATGGAAATGAAGGATGGGACAGAGTGGCAAGGACAATTGTTAGAGTGGAAATGATTGAAAAGGTGGAAGGGAAAGAAAGAGAGGCAAAAACGCAAGCAGGGTCAGGGTCCACATTTTGCATGTCGCATGTTCCACGCGCGATAGGTGTTTGTCGCACAAGCAAAAATGTGAGGAAAAAAATTGACGTGCTGCTGCAGTTACGAAGCGTGCCATCCATCGTGTCGGGGTGTCATGAACGTTCGAGCATAGCTCCTTCCTCTGGCTGACATTGCTGCTCGGCGGACCAACAGTTGGGTTGGGTTGGATTGAACAGTGGCAAAGGATCGCACTGGCTGATGAATTTCGCTCTGAGCGATAATTACCTCCATGGCTGCTTCTGGTCCTTTTGGCCCATAAAGTACGGTAGTTTGAGAATGGGCATGAAAGGGGCAATGAACACTCAAGTGAGCTCGCGAGTCGAAGAATTAGAGGCGAGCGATAAAAATGAACAGCGGTGTAGGAATTGATGTTTGTGGATGCTTTGATCCACGAGCGACAACAAATATGGGATTAGAAAACGAACGGAGGAAAAAAAAAAAAAAAAAAAAAAAAGAGTCGTTGAACTGAAAGGAGACAAGATTCCTTAAGTCTGAGTCATGGCGAGGGGGGTGTGAGAGGAGGGAATGATGGAAAGCGAGATGGACTGAAGGGTGGAAGTGGAAGGATGTGATGCAAGTGAGGAAGAGAAGAGAGAGGCAGAGGCGGGTGTGGTGCACGCTAATTGATCATGTTTTTACAGCAATTGTGTTGATTCTCCCTGACATGCCTAAATCAACCGACGGTATCTAAGCCTGTGTTCAAAACCATCAGACACGGGAAGCCCGAAAGCATGGCGAGAGTGAAGACAAAGATTTGCCCAAGGGAGAAAGACACGGATGCAGGGAGAGAGAAAAGGAGACGACTCCTAACCAAGCACCAAAAAAAAAAACTTTGAGGGGTGATCCCTTTCCACTTGGAGAGACAAAATGACTGACGGACATAGGAAGAGTTGGATGGATGAACGCTTTCTTTTTGTTCCCTCGCTTTTGTCTCGCGCAAAACGTCCTGCATGCACAAGGTCGTTTAGAGAGTGCGGGACGCGTTTCAAGTGGGTTCGAGAAAACCAAGTCTATGTCTTTTTGGCCAACAGGTGTAACAACGAGGTTGGCCACGCGCTCGTCTTGCTGCATAGAGAAGACAGAATGTCGCAGGGATGATGAGAGCAAACAGCATTCATAAAATAGGCCACCGAAAGCAGTCTGAGCTGCGCCACCACACACAATTCAAAAACCGCGACAAGAAAAATAAACATTCACAGAAAGGCTGAAGCTTCAGATCATGATTGATTTCAATTGAGAATATTATTATGAAAATCAAAAAAGAAAAAGAAAAAGAGTATGAGTACAAATATAAATACAGGGAGAGGGTAGATCAACAGCAGGATAGACACTTTTGAGAAGAAAAAACGTTGGAAAAGACTTGGTGCTGGATATAATGGCGGTGGCTCTCCGTCTCTTCTTTTCTTCTTCTCTCATCGACAAAACAGCAGCATTTAGAAACCGTGGAGCTTGATCTGCTTCTTGTCAATGCCACCCTCGGTGGTCAAGAGGGTCAAGACCTTGGTGCGCTGATCACCCTGCAACTGAATGACAGATCCCAACTCCTCGTCCTCAACCAAGGTGCCGTTGCAAGCGAAATCCTTCTTGAAAATCTTGAGCATGCGCTTCTGGTCAAAGTTGGATGGCAATCCTTGGATGGTTGTCAAGGTCTTGCGTCCGTTACGCTGCTGGATACGGATATCTGTTTGATATTTCATACAAGAAAACGTTAGTCAAAAGGATCAATTGACAACATTGACGCGATAAACGAAAGGAGAGGGGACAACACAATAAATCAGTGTAACTATGACAATGGCGTATATAAAAATATACTACCGACAGAACGGGAAACAAACCAAAACGGTTTGTCAAAGCCCCGCTACGGTTATAAAAAAGTTATCATCACTTTTGGTCTGTTGATGGGAGTGGAAGTGGGGGGGTGCGTGTGTATGGGGGATATTGAAGGCTACGACAGCCAGTCAAAGGGGAAAACACGTACGGATATAGCTCTGCTGATCGCCAGTGTTGCCAGCATCACCGATATCGGCAAAGGGATCTATAGATCAGAAAAAGAATCATCAGATGAGAACGCAGATCTAGATCAGTGAGTCATCACCATCGTCGATCAACAGATGAAATCATCTGCGGCACTGACGACGGATCAATGTTCCAATGTTGATCGTTCTTACCATAGGACTGGAGGTTCTGGATATCGGACATGGTACGTATGGATATATACAAAAGGGGGAAGAGTGAGAGGGAAAGGGGTGAAGGAACACAACAGAAGCTGGAAAAAAATTTATATTCGACTGAGATCATGTGACCAAGTCAGGTGACGTCACGCTGAAAACTGCAGTGTACGTGTTTTGTACGTGGGTAGCTTCACTGCTTCCCCCTTCGCCACCATTGTACAAATCCGTTCATTTCCAAACTGTCATCCACAATACCCCAATCATGAGCGGGTCAAAGGTCGTCTTTGGTATGCATGGGACTTCAGGACTGGAGCGTCAAAAAGCAGGATTGAGGACGAGCATCGATGATACCCATTCATGCAATTAACACAAGACTTTTTCGCTTAACTTTTGCGCGACAGTGGGCAATATCCCCTACGAACAAACAGAGGAACAACTGATTGAGATTTTCAGTGAAGTCGGACCTGTGGTTTCTTTCAGGTACCTTGACTAAATGGACGTGCAAAGCGAAATGGAGTTCAGTCGTACCTGAACGTCAACCCTGACTCTATTGATCTGATGGCACTGAATAGATTGGTTTTCGAGCGCGAAACAGCAAAGCCAAGAGGATACGGATTCTGTGAATTTCAGGATGAGAGGACTGCGGCTTCAGCCGTTAGAAACTTAAACGGGAGGGACATTGGAAACCGTTCATTAAAGGTCGACTTCGCAGAGTCAGATCCAGCAAGGAATGGAGGACGGGATTTGGAAGAGGGTTCATTCATGAGGAATATTGCTGGTGGACCTCCTGCAGGCGGTACAATGCCTCCAAGGAATATGGGAGGAGCCGCTCACCCACCGTTCATGACTCCTCAACAGGGACGTGTGGATCCTCGTATGGGAAGCAACATGCCTTCTGGAGGACGCCCCCCTTTGATTCCACAACCAGGAGTACCGCAACCGTCAGCACAGATCGGAGGCACCGGACCACCGGGACCTAACTCGGCGGACGCAATATCAGCAGTTTTGGCCACTATGACGCCTCAAAACGTCTTCGATCTGATCTCCTCTATGAAAGTACTTGGAGCAACAGAACCTGATAGGGCCAAGGCTGTACTGAATGCAAACCCCCAACTATCATACGCACTGTTCCAAGCTTTGTTGATGATGAATTTGGTCGAACCTAGCTCTTTACAGGTAAGGGTTTTCTTCTCTTTTGCAATGATCTATAATCTATTGCCAATCTCAGTGTAGTAATCTTTTTTTTTTATTCATTCTCATATCTAGCGAATGTTCCCCACTGGTGGACCCAAAGGACCTTCTGCACCTAATATGCCAAACCCCCCTCAACAACACATGCCACCAGGCCCACCCCCTCCACATATGGGGATGGGTGGTCCTCCCCCTCCTCCCCATCACCTTGCTCAACGCCCTCCGCCACCCCATGGATTCCCTGGAGGACCTCCACCGCCGCCATCGCAGGCCCCTATTCCACCAACGAAAGGCAATGCCCCTCTTCCTCAACCCTCATTAGGTAACGACACATTGACTGGCAACAGTTCATTTTATATCCAAGTTTTTCTCACTGACAGTTCTCGTGATTCCTTTGTATTTAGAACAACAACGCCAGCTCATGGCTCAGGTGATGGCATTGACACCGGCTGATATCGCTTCTTTGCCTGAAGACCAGAGGGCTAATATTCTTCAGCTTCGAGCACAACTCATGGGAGGCAACATGTAGTTGAAGAAATGCTTAATAAAGAGAAAATATTATAGAATATTCGTTGGTTTTTATTTATTGCCTTGACACGCCGCTGGCGCTGGCACTGACCGCAGCGGAAGTCGTAATATCCATCGAACCAATCCTCGCCTGGCCCATGCGCTGCCTTAGAATTAACGCCCTCCTGAACAATTCAAGGCTCGGTTGGTGATTCAGTAAACCTTGACGGAGATGAGCCAAGAACATGTAGAAATCACAAACAGCGACGATCCGATCCCTACAGAATCGATCCAGCGGATAAGAATGACCGGAACTGCTGCAGCTGGTGTTATTATTGCAGTGTGCGCTGGTGTTGACAGCTTTAACCGCAAGTGGACCGTTCTGCAAAGTAGAGGTTGAGATGGACGACGAAGGGGAAGTGTCTCGTGCCAGCCTGTCTTCTAAGATCTGGATTCGGAACTCACATGGACGTTCAATCCTACAGAGACAGCAGCGCTCACTGCCAGTGCTGGAAGAGGCGACGGCAAAGGAAGATGACATTTTCGCAGAACTGTTCAGCTTTCGGATTTCGCAAGCATTCTTCTCCATAGCCTCCAGTAGTTTTGGGAACAGCAGGGTCGAATTCTGGAGGTCACCATGGCCACTGTTCTGGCTGGATCCAAGAAGCGAGCTGATCCATCTTCCACTGTTCACGTTTGTTCGGCTGACGCTACGATGATGGTTGCCAGTGGAGCCTGGAAGATTGACGAGTAGACAAGGTTGAATGTCTTCGACCAGGACACGCTTCATAAACGGCGTCATTTCAAGACTGGCGGATGTATGCTCGTTGTGGCTCCGGATCACTGTCAGGTGGGCCTCAAACTCTTGCAGACTGACTCCGTCGACAAAGAGAGATTGATTTGACGGAAGTTGCCCTGCAGAGGTGCTGATGGACAGAGACGGCCTTGATTGAGGTTGAGCTGACGCAGAGTTGGAAGACGCAATGTTCTCTGAAGTCGAGTCGATAGCTGTACAAGGGCTGGTCCCAGAAGTCGTGGCAGCGTTGTCACTTTGGATGGCCAGGCATCCATGGGCCAACTCGGTGATACCCACGCAGTCTGCTGCTAGTCGTCTCATCTTTCGAATCTCGAGTTCCACAAGGCCCACACTCTCAGTCAGCTCTCGACAAGAACTCTGGATCATCTTTCCTTTTCGTTGACGATGAGAAGGTGTTTGCAAATGAAGCAATTGGTTCTTCCTGCTCTCCACACCAGAGTTCAGTGATCCAGATAGCTCTTCCTCCTCTTTTTCTACCATTCTGAGAGTCTGTAGTGACAACTCGTTGGCCCCGTCTAGTGCAGCCTGGGCAACAGTCAAGGTGTTTACGGCTTGGAGCATCTCATTTGAGAACCGAGTGAGATCCTGAACAAGCTGACCATATCCAGCCTCCACTGATCGATGCCGGTCCAGCTCCTGCAGGCGTAGTCGATCCAGACCCTGGACATGTTGCTTCAAATAAACACGTTCATCCACAAGGCAGGGGTCGCCGAGATCAGCGTTGGCCATTATGGACTGGGAGCTTCCAGAGAGGGTAGCCTGAAGGGAGATTGAAGACTGAAGGAGCGAATCGGGCGCTGGGCTGTGTTGCTGTGGAGGCACTGAGGAAGATGAGAGTGATTCGGGCAAAGCTGCTGTGGACGCTGTCAAGCGGGCAGCCTTGTTGATCGAATCTCTCCTGTCTTCCTGCTCACCTTCGTCCTTCTCGTCTTCTTCGCCATCGTCAAAGGTCAGATCAAGTTGGCTTTCATCCACTTGCATCATGGCACTGTCACTTGTCAAGCTGGTGACGCTCGCATTCTCTAGCCAAGTCATCATGGCCTTGTCGGGTACGACACTTCTCCTGCTCGCGGGTTCATTGACGTTGCGTGGTCCGTCGTTGCTGCTGCTGTTACTGTTGCTGCTAGAAGAACGTGTGTGGGAATGCTCAATTGTCCGCAAGTGACGGAGAGCAACCTGAATCCCATCCCTATACCTTGCTGCCTCTGCAGACAGGACGGGCGCTGTCGCTGCTTTCACGGTTTCCTCGTCATAGAGCGTACCCCGTCGTTTTGCCATTTTTCGCTCTAAAGCCTCCTTAGACTCGCATGGCGCTGTAATGGGTTCAGCCGCTGCCTCAGTAACGCGACTCCTCGCTGCGACAAGGTTCGGCAGCATGCCTTCTGAGCGGGAGTTCATCGTCCGTGCACATGTTGACAATGGTGCTGTGCCGTTGCTCTGTTGGAGAGGCGGAAAAGAGCCTAAAAGCGTCTCCTCAAGGACGTGAGCAGCCCACTGGACTGCACTCTCTGTGTGGCCAATCCACTGTCGGTCCTGAACAAGCATCTCATCCAGCCCCTGGATAACCTCTGACATTTGGATCCGGTCCTGCTCGTACATGGGGATCAACTACAAGAAGCCAACCAAAAAAAAAAAAAACAGAAAATCAGTGCTTTGGCCACTGTTCTTGGTTCGTGCAACCGTTGAAATCTATTTCTTTCTTACACTGCAATCCTGCTCCAACTCCTGAACTCTGGACTCGAGTAGGTTCACGGTCTGAATGGCCTCTTGAAGCCAGGACATGACCTCTGAAGTCCCCTCGCCTGTGCTGTTGAGGATCAATGTTCTTAAATCCTCTTCGTCCTGTTCGTCATAGACTTCGTCTTCTTGATAAAGACTGTAGTCGTCTTCCTCTCTGTCCTCGAACTGGCTACTGCTGTCGTAGCTAGTGACTGGATCTTCCTGATCCAGCTCATCTTCCACAGTTACTTTTGGCAGCGGTGACAACGGTAACACAGGAAGAGACCCATTGTTCTTTTTACGCTCCATTGCCAACAACGCCTGCTCTTCGGGCTTCATCAATGTGCGATCTAGCCAGGTCATGATTCGGATGCGTTGTTGTTTTTTTCTCAGTGCTGGCTGATGTTGAATCTGAGGCAGATGAGTACGAGCGAGGGAGGAGGTATGTCGTTGATGGAGTGGTCGTTTTTGCTGGCGCAACTGCACCTGAGAAAAAGTCGCTGAGGGTAGGATGGCGGCGGTTGAACAGGTAGTAGAGACGGGGAAAGGCGAAGAAGAGCACGAAATAGAAGTGCGTAAGGGTAGACGGGAGGGGTTTGTGGCAGGTTTGGAAACAATGGTACCCCGAGTCTGTGGGCAAACGGTAGCGTTGGTCTTTGTCCTGGGTCGCCTAGGCTCCTCCTTTTGATGTTGCTGTTGTGGTAGTGACGATGGAGGTGGTGTAACCACCGCTCTGCTCTGGATGGGAGCAAGGGAAGAAAAGGAGGAAGGAATAGGCGAGGTGGGAGTCCTTGCTGCTCTTGCAACAGATGCAATAGGCGATGGTGATAAAGAAGAGGAGGGTGCAGATGAAACAGCCTTGTCTGCGAAAGAGACAGAAAGAGGGGCGGTGGATATTGTCTTTGTAGTGAGGGCCTTCTTTTTAGGAGTCGGGCGCCTGGCTGGAGCAGGGGCTATGGTGGTGAGAGCCCTGTTCATGTTGAAAAATCTTTGTGGGTGCTGACGGTCGATGGAGGATGGAGGATTATCCGTCGTTGGCGAACAAGGGTGGCAAATGTGTCCTGCAAAAGAAATGGGAAAGTATGAGGTGTATGAGAGCGCAATTGCAAGAAGGGCAGAGAAACGGATGAGAAATTGTCACGGCGATGTGCGCACATCTCCAACGATTTTTATTTTATGTAAGGTCAGTCCATTGAAGAAAAGCACTAGCGAAATCTCTGTGCCATGGCCATATGACCAAAATGACATGCCGCACCAGCATCCGGCATTCGACTTGGCCAAAAGTGGGGACCGAAGGTTTTGCTGTCCTCTATGCTTAAAGACCGATTCCGATCCGACCTGGATGAGCTCAGCTCTTTAGGTCGCGTTCATTATAAAGCAAATGTTTGCACCCTCTCCAACTTTCTTTGTGGTACGAATCCTAGAAGGTGGAGCTAAAGGCTCTCACTTTTGTGCCTTGTCTTCTTTGTCCTCCATTGCGTTTCATCGTTCAATAGTACGAAAACATGGGTGCTGACCACTCTACGTTGCCATAGATGTTCTGACCAAACACGTTTTTAAAGACCATGGTTGGTTTTGCCTGCGTAAACGATAGTCCTCCATACTGTCGATATCGCTGCTGCTGCCTCTGTTCCTTCTTGCGCTCGCTTAGATCCATGGATGTCCGTGGTGTGGTCGAAGCCGAATTGGGCCACGGCTTTGGCAAGATCAAATCCACCTCCGAGAGGTCAGAGAAATTAGCCAAAAACGCAGCAATCTCCTCCACCGTCATAGAGAATCTTCCGACTTCCCTATCCGGGATACTGATATGAAGAGCGGAAAGTCGTTCTAGACACACGAGGCCAGCCAACATAATCTGCTCATTCCAAAAGAGAAAAACGGAGAATTTCGTCAGCGATCCATTTCAAAACAAAAACAAGAACAAGCCCCCCCCCCCCTGCTCAACGACTATACCTCTTTCTGCACTCCCAAAAGTTCTGTTAATCGAAGCCAGCGCAAGCTTTTGCATTGGCTTAGACCCTCAAACATTCCCCAAGCATTCATCCCTTTGCAATCCAAAAGTTCAATATCCAGTATCCTGATCTTCCTTCCAAACTCTCCGCAAGCTTGCCAAAAAGGAGGTCCAAGTCCCAAATACGCGTTCACAAGCCTCAGTCGTTTGATGGGACACATCTCCATCAAGTAAATCATTCCACTCTGTGGATCGGCCGACCGGGCAATCCCTCTTGGGCAAGGTGGCTTCCTCGAAACGCTTCCTCCCCAAAGGGTCAAATCCTCCAAATTTGGACAAGCTTCAGCGATAGTGTCCAAGAGTCTTAACGAACTATTGGCTGAAAGAGTCGTAATGGTTCGGCCGATCAATCCCAAGACCGGTCCAGGACTGCAATCTAAGGTCTGAGCTGCGCTGGGCATGGTCATATTGTTTGAGAAGAGCTGAAAAGTGTCCGGATCCACAGTTTCATCTAGTTTGGTCTCGAAAAAAGTCAATTGCGATGCCAACCCGTTCGCGAGTATGGAAAGGATCTCGTTGGAAGCATAGGGGACTCGGAGGGATCTCAGCGCTGGAAGCTGTGGTTTTGTGAGGATGGCTCGAATGAATTTTGGTCCACTGGTCTCGAGGTTCAAAGACTCGAGGCTTGGAAGGCTAGCCCGGCGGAAAGAGTAATCCTCCATGGCTGGGTACTCATAAGGCAACATGGGTGTCCGAACAGAAGTGGAGGATGAAGACGAAGACGAAGAAGAATATAGGGAGGCAGATGAGGAGGAGGAAAGGAGATATGACGCGTAGGTAGGGTCATAGATTTTCAGAGATCGTAGACTGTCTCCAAAGCCCATTTCGATGGCGTCTACCCAGCCAAAGAGACCGCAAGATGGGAAAGTGAGGTGTAAAAGATTTTCACAAACCACAAGAATGTGAATCATGGATCGATCCGAGACCTCATAACCTTCCTCAAGTTCAAGACTTTCAAGGTTAGGGCAACAGTTGATGAGGGCATTGAAATCCTCCTCGTTCAAAGATCGTTCCTTGGATGGCATCTGAAGAGGCTCGAGACGTAGGAATTTCAGGCACGTAAATACAGTCGATGACTCGCCCAGGTTCTTCATTAACTTGTGATCGAAAGCCGATCCAGCCCAGTTACAATCCACAAATCTCAGTCGATCTCCACAATGGGTGGCAATCTTGGAGAGAATAGCGCGGACCCTTGCATGACCCCACCAGAGACTTTCGTGATTCGCGTCAGGAACTGATCCTTGTCGAATGACAATATCGTGCAAGTAGTCATAGTATTTGAATCCTCGTTGTTCCAACGTGTAAGCGAACCTGTCCAGTTGTCGACTGGTTCGAATCCGAGGACTCTCCCAGAGGAAAGGGAGACCGACTTTGGCGAATGCCCGATTCACCTGACAGATCTTGGAGAAAGCATCCTGGACATGATCGTGGGAACGATTCTTGGTCATGGTCGACACAGCGATGCACGTGGCGGTCGCATATGGCCCTTTGTGAATGGTAGTTGATTCAAATGGGTTCTGAGCCATGATCCCCGTCCCTGAACAAGGGCGTGACCAAGAATTTAGCGAGATCACATCACAACGCTCCTCCTCATCTCTCTGTCCTTCCTTGAGTTTTCGAAATATAAGGTGGAGAATATCAAAACTGCGGGACATGATGTCGAGCCGTGGACGCTTGCGCTTCTTGACTTTTGATCCATTGTCAGAAAAACTGGGCTTTGTAGGAGATGATGTTTTTTGAGGAGGTCGTATGCACTGTGTTTCGGTAATGAGGGAAGTAGGTGCTGAAGATGTGGTACTGTGAGTCGTTTCTGTCTCTGCTGGAGGTGAGCATGGGTAAAGAGGAAGGGTTATACTTTGGTCGGCGTGGAGCATGGCGGCGATTTTTGAAGCGTTCATCATTGAGCGCCTGATGTGGTGCCAAGAGGAGGGTGACTAGAGTGATAGTGGCAATAGAACATGCAACGTCGCCCGGCACTTGATAGCTGATAAGAGGGAAGACAAACTATTCAGTTTTGAGACAGACGTGGAAGGCTCAGAGTGTGATGGACAAGGTTGGTTCAATTGGATCAAAGGCCAATTGTGAACAAAGAGGGTGGTTAAGAATTAACGAACAAAAAAGAAATGGGGTGGGGTTGGGATCGATTGGACACCAATCCAACTTGTTCCCATTTGTAGTCGAGATATGAATGTAAAGGGAGGGACAAATGGTTCCTTTTTTTCTTTTTACTTTGCCTTCCTTCCTTGTCAAGGGGGTTGTGCAGTGCTCTGTCATTGGAAATCAGGAGGATTGTAATGTGTGGAAAACAAAAATGACTGAGGCTAGTGTAATTGCTGCACGGAGACAAGAGACAAATGAAAGCAAAGAAGAATATCAACGTCGACCATCGTCCTAGATGCAGCTGCGCGGTGAGGGGAAACAAAAGAGAGCACAAAAGAACGAAGGAAGTTACAAGAGAGCGAGAGAAAGAGCACAGCTGATGGCTCTTAATTGACAACACCTGGAGCAAGCAGCTGCCCAAGAGCCTGACTGAGCAGGAGCCCTTGTTGGCAGCAGTTGCACAGTTGCAGTTGCCGAGGCGCAACGCGATGTGCCACGTGCGTGCCTGAAGAAGGAGCAGAGAAAACAAGGTGCAGTGAAGCAATTGGCTTTTTCTGTCGTTTTCTTTTGGTGGCAAAAGTCACATGATTTTCTCGCTTGCTCGCTCGCTGGCATGCTTGATCGATCAAAGCTTCCTTCCTTCCTTCTGTCCTTCCTTTGCTCCTTCCTTTGCTCTTCCTTCCTTCGTTCTTTCCTTCGACGCTCTCTTGTTATAGAGTGCGCGTCCTTCACTCTCATCGTATTTCATCAACCATCCCTTCTGAACCCCCGACTCGTTGTCCCCCGGCACATGTTCTACAGCAAAGAGATCTTGACACGCAAGGACACCCAACTCGGCCTGATCTGGTGCGTGCTTCTTGAAGCCGCTGTGCAACATCATTTCGCGCTTTGTTTCCTCGTGCAAAAACAGACCACCTAATCGGCCTGTGTTCAACACTCTAGGCTTGCCGCCACTCTTGGCTCCCGAGTTAGCAAAATGTCCAAGAAAGAGGTCAACAAAGTTGATATCGTGAAGACCTGGTCCGTGTTTTTTGCACCTGGGTTGCTTTCAAGTCCAGCCGCTGGCTCTGCGCGACCACACACTGACAACATTGCCCCACTGTCATCTTCATTGTGGCACGTCCTTTAATCAAACAGCAAAGATATTTCGCAACCAGTGGAGCCTTTCGCTCTTCGCCTTTCTTCCAACCTAATGGTGGGGGTCATTCGCGTCTATAACCAGCAGTACAACTTTTACTACAGTACGTGTAACAAAACGATACCCAAGCCATTGTCTGAGGCCACAAATATAGCTCTGTATCTAGCCATACTAACGGCCGATCATTTTCATCCTGTGCGGTATTCCCATTAGATGAGGTCAACGGCACCTGGATGCGACTGAAGAAAGACCTTGTTTTGGTGCAGTCCGCCAATCTTGACATGATCAACCCTGAATCACGGTAAAACCAGTGGCTTCTATCTTCGTTGATCGTTTGGTATTTTTTTTTGACTCTTATGTTTCTTTTCTCTTCTGAATTGCCATCAGGTTGGATGCAGTGACTTTTGACTATGATTTAGAAATCGAAAAGACAATCGCCTGCCCCATGCAGGCTGTCCATGATCTGCAGCTTGAAGTCGTCGTAAGTCCATCGAGTTTCAAAGTGGACTGGATACATAGCATTGCAAACCTACTTACCAACTCCCTAATCCCGCAGCACCACAACCGCAGTAGGGAACAGGCCATTGAGTTCGGATGGGCGGATCGTCTTACCCCTGAGTCGGGAGACGACGACTCTGATGCCCTATCAGCTCGCTCTGAGCGTAAGTTGTGTCAGCAAATTCGTCTTGGAGGTGGAAATATCTATCAAGAAAGCAGGACACTTGAGCCGACTTTCACCAATCTTAACCCACTACTAGTGGTCATTGCTTTACCTTCTGACGAACGACGGCGAACTATTACTTTGGACGAACGGCCCCCCGCAGAACCGAGATTGGATTCCAGTGAGAAGTTTCATTTCAATGTACCAGACGATGCGTTGGTGAGCGAGGACCACGGGTATGTTGTAGTCGATCTGAAGACCTTGCGTTAGCGAGTGATAGAAGGGTTACCGATTATTCTTGCTAAACGGATCCACTCTTAGCTTTTATTTTGATGCAGATGGAAACCTTTTGGATTACATGCCTGAGGAGGGGTTCCCTCTTGTCGATGAAGGAATGGAAACAACTTTGCCTGCCCAGGAAGTCAACCTTGGGA
Organism: Entomortierella parvispora; assembly: GCA_963573315.1. Lineage (NCBI taxonomy): Eukaryota > Fungi > Mortierellomycota > Mortierellomycetes > Mortierellales > Mortierellaceae > Entomortierella > Entomortierella parvispora. Next base: position 1,219,713 of record OY752145.1, read on the forward strand.
AAAGAAAGAACTCGGAAGACCAAGATTCCTTGGCCGAAGGGCAAGTCGTCCCGTCACGCCTGGATGAAGATGAGCTGGATGGTTTTTGGGGCAACAACCAGGAACATCTACATCTTGAGGGCGATGCAGCTGTTCCACAAAAACGAGCCCGAATCGGCTTTCGACAGGTCAAGCCGCTCGGCCTGGTCATCGACGAGAATACAATGCTTTCACGCGAGGAATTGCTCGAGGGTCAAGAACGTTTTATGGGGAACCAAGCTGTATTGATCCGTGAATTTGCTGCAAGACAAGCGATCGTCGAGGCCAAAGCTCGGATCGAAAGGATGCTATCGAAACCAATTGCTTTGACGGATTGCGCTCCAGAACTGAACGAGTTCTGGAACTCTGTAGGCGCCGCATTGAGAGCAAGGCATGCTCAGGCCGGGCCTGAGACTCGAGAGCACAAAATTGCAGGAGGAAGTAAAGAAGCTCCAGTTGAGGGTCAACCCCCTCAAATCGCTGATATGGATCTCGGAACTGGCCCCGATTTCGGTGGGAGTGACGTTCCTGAACCAGAAGTGCGTCGTCGACACCCCAGTGTTGAGAGCATAGGAACTCCAGTGGGTCTGGGTATAGGAGGTATTGGTATCGAGGTGGCCAGGAGCGGACATTTTGGTGGAGCAATGCCCTGGTCGGACTACATAGAGCTTGGTATGAGCGCCGGTCTCCAAAGCGACTCCTCGGTGAACGGCTCTGGCTCTGAGCACAATTGGCACGACCTCAAATCTGGATTTGGGCAAGCAGCAGAGACAACAAGATCGATTAGACACGGACCACAATGGGACAGTGAAGATGAGACGCAAGCAGGAGATGATATTCTTGTCAGACACCATCGACACCAGCTAGCCACGACTCGCTCTCACCCTCGATCTCGCTCCATTTCTCGTGATCGCATCAACTGGTCAAGAGGCGCCGAAGGGAGAATTGGCACTGGCTCACGAACCGGATCATTGAGTGATCACGAACAAGATCTCTTGCAGGATGGCGAAGGTCATTTTCCGGATGGCCCCAGACTGACCCAGGAACGATTGGCGTTTGAACGAGAGACGAGCCAGTTCCTGGAGTATGTGCGTTCGATTTTGCGAGATGCTGGTGGCGCCAGCTCGTTTTCGTTTTCAGACGTTTTCTCTATTCATGGGCGGCGCGATGTTTCAGCAAACGCGTTCTACCATATTCTGTGTAAACTACTTGTTCAAATCTACTGGGGCGTGTCATTTGTCCCAAGTGCAGTACTAATCAATATCATTTTCGATGTTTATCCATCATAGACCTCTCATCAATGGGGATCCTGCACCCGACACAGGAGGCTCCGTATGATGATATTATCGTGAAAGTTCAGTGAGGAAGAGACAGAGAGCTACGGATCTCTTTGCTTTGAGATTTTTATTTTTTGCTACTGACAGCCGAACCTGCAAATAAACCACAGAATTCACCTAAACTGGTCGCACCCAATGGTACCGACGAATGCCATCTATAGCAAGTCTCTGCAGATGAGGCATGGAATGTTGGAGCGTATTGATGGACCAATAACAATCGAATACATCTGGTGTCAAAAAAAGCTTCAGGTCCGACAAAAGAGGACAGTGTTGGCAAATCAGGGCCAAGGTTCTACTCATGGACATCTTGCGAACTGTAATATCTAGGACCTCGAGGTTGGGGAAGAGTGAAAGAAAGGAAGAGAGATTCTCCTCATTGAAACCATCAAGGTTGACCTCGAGGCGTCTCATGGCCGGGTATGGGGACGAGGATACGAAGTCGCCGATAAAGGTGAAATAGTACAATCTGAATGATCGGAGGTTTGGGTGTGTGTCCAACATGCGAGTGAGAAGAAACCATGGTTGCTTTTGCCCACGATCGTCGCCGCCTTCGTAGTAGGAGACGTCTTCCATCGAAAAATCGAGGAGATGTCCTGTCCGGGCACTTATGATGCCCTTGCTCGATATGGTGTCCTTTGAAGCACTGTTATTAGCCCTGTTCTCAGAATCGTTGCTGTTCGCGATCCCTGTGACGGACTCAAAGAAGTCGGTCAAGGTGTTTCCAGAGTATGAATAGTCACAATCCCGCTCCTGAACTATGATCGTGACGGACGACAGCATTGTTCTCCTTGCAGCCTCAATAAAAAACGGTCGGTAAATATCCATCCCTGCACTGAGATGGAAGACGGTCATGCTCTCAAGGTTAGGACAGAACTTGAGAATCCAAGTTCGGAATTTAACCCCCCCGTCATCCTTTGGAAGGGTTTTGATGTTCAAGAGTCTGTCTTCCATGTCGTCGTCATCTGTGTCTTCATCAAAGTTGTACGCCGGAAGATCGCCCGGTAGAACCTCTCCCGCGTTGACATGCTCCGTTGTTTCTTGAGCGCCTTGATTCGACTTGGACATTATACGGCCTCTCTTACGGCCCATCCTCCTGTCCTCGGGGACTCGCTTGTGAAAACTATGAGAGTACTCGCCCTCTCTTAGGTCACGCCATGTAATGGAGCGGACTAAAGAGCCGTACTTTCGAAGTCCCGTCTTGAACCAACAAACAACTAGTAGTTCACGGCGATGACTCGATTCGAATTCCTGTTCCGTAAGAGAGTGCTTGATCAATATTGAGAATGGAAAAGGCTTAAAAGAACAAAATGCCCTGACTTGTAACGTAAGGTCTCGCCAGAGAAGTGGGGTACAGATTTGGTGAAGGTCCTTGCAGACAAGAACCAACCGACACAATTGGTGCTGCAATTCGGAGGGGTGGTAGCGCCATAGAAACGATACAATGGCGTGGACAATCTCGGTTATTCGCAGGGCTTTATGAGTTGCTGTCGTGGTCTCCATGCTTGGAAAGTCTGATGTCGCGCAGTGGAGAACGGACGAAGGGAGGGCAGGGCGAAGGGTAGGGCAAAGAAAAAAATGGACAGCCTTACCTTTTATTCATGTTGTTGACAGATTGCACTGCCACAGGATGCATTACTGCGCCACTGCACCACCATGGGCATCGCTGGCTGCACAGAATGAAAAGCGAAATAACACCAAAACATTATTACCCGTTTGACGACAATTCTGTGAGGAAGGAGACAAGGAGATGCGGATCAATGACCCTCTCTCATTTATTGCGGTTTTTTTATCTATTTACTTTTCCTCGCCAAGTGTCAGGACTATCTACCAAAAATCATTGGGCCGTTCCCAATGGTACTTTAAAAAATTCTGAATTAGAGAGAGGCTCTTTAGATGGCGCATGGAGTGTTGGAACTCGTTGAAGAACGAAGTAAGACATTGGCTCTCATCTTCGTCAATGCTTGTCGGACGCAGCGTAAGGTCCGATAGAAAAGGACAGTGCTGGTGAAGCAAGGTCAGGATTGTCTTCAAGGACATGTGGAAAATTTCGATATTCAAGATTTCGAGGTTGGGGAAGAGTGAAAGGAAGGGAGACAGGTCCCTATCCTTGAAAAAATCAAAGCTAACCCGAACTTGTCGCATGGCGGGGTATGAGGACGTGGGTGCAAAGTTGCCAACAAACATGAGGTTGAACAGCATGAGAGAACGGAGGTTTGGGTGCGTGTCCAGTAAGCGGGTGAGAAGAAACCAGGGCAACTTGTCTGCATGTTCGTAACCACCTTTACCACCTGCGTAGCAAGTTTCGTCTCTTATGGAAAGGTCGAGAAGACCGCCTGATCGTGTTTCCATGACACCTTTGCTTAATACGTTGTCTCTGAAAAGAGCAGTGGCGATATCCGTGTCGGAGGGTAACTTGTTGACCTCGACCTTCGCAGAATTGCTGTCGTTCATAATTCCTGTGATAGACTCAAAGAAGTCGGCCAAGGTTCCTCCAGAATAAGAAAAATTCCTCCCTCGGTCGACAACCAAGATCGTGATGGACGACAGCATTGTCCTCTTTGCAGCCTCGACAAAGAAAGATCGGTAAATATCCATACCGGCGCTGAGATGGCTGATTCTGACACGCTCAAGATTAGGACAGAACTTGAGAACCCAAGTTCGGAGCCTCACTCCCCCGTCATCCTTTGGAAGCTCTTTGCTGTTCAAGAGCCTGTCTTCCATGTCATCGTCATCTGTGTCTTCATCGAAATTGTATGCAGGAAGATCTCCTGGAAGAACCTCTCCTCCCGTGCCGACATTCTCTGTAGCTCCTTTTGCACTTCGAGTGACCTCTTGAGATAACAGACGATTTCTCTTCAGGACCATCCTCACGTCCTCGGAGGCCCGCGTTGGGAAGCGATCCGAATGCTTGCCCTCTCGTAGGTCATGCCAATCAATGGAACGGACTAAATGGCCGTACTTTCGAAGTCCTTTCTTGAACCAGAGAACAACTAGTAGTTGACGGCGAGCGCTCAACCCAGACTCTTGTTCCAGAAGAGAATGCTTGCTCGGTACTGAGAATGGAAAAGCTCTCGAGGCCTGAAATGCCCCGCCTTGGAGGGAGAGGTTGTGCCAGAGAAGTGGGGTGCAGATTCGGTGAAGGTCCTTGCAGACAAGAATCAACGGACACAGTGGGCACTGCAAGTCAGAGTGGTAACGCCATAGAAACGATACAATGGCGTGGACAATCTCGGGTATTCGTAGGGCTTTGTAGGTCGCAGTCGTGGTCGCAGTCGTAGACGCAGGCGTGGTCGCAGGCGTGGTCATGATTTCCATGCCCAGAAAAGGTCAAAGTCTGAGAGTGGGGAAGTGAAGAGTAAAGAGAAAAGGAGGCAAGAGAGCGCAAATGGTCTTCGCCTTTTTATTACGCCCCCAGCCACGAAACCAATTGTCCCACCCATGGGCGTTTTTGCATGACACGAAAACAAAACAAACGGCACTAGACTCCTTTAGCTCTCCTGGCCTCTAGTCGCCTCAGAACATCCTCGGAGAATTGATTCCATTTCTGCCGTACCTGTCCTGGCGCCCTGGTTCCTACATGCTTGGAAACCTTTTGCCAATCGCCCCCGTACAGCTCCCTAGCCTCCAGTAGCTTGTTCACCTCATCCACTGTCCATTTGCCCTTTTGGCCCGAATGCATCACTGTCTTGAACTGGGAGTGGCACTGTATCGGACTCCGGGTGCCAATGGCTTTAGAGATGGCATCCCAGTCATTTAGGATCGTTGGCGACTCCTCTTGGCTGTTCGATTGAAAGGTAGATTCAGCCGAGGGCTGAGGTGCTGCCTGTACTAGTTCTCGAAAGAGCTCAAGCTCCTCAGCAGACCATGGACCCTGTCGGAACCCTGATTCAGGCTGTAAAAACTTCCACCGGATCTGACATGATCTCGGGCTCCGGCTCGTTGTCTCCTTTACAGTATCGTCATTCTCTTGGCTACTGCTGCCGCTCCCTTCCAAAAAGTAGAGATCCGAGATTTCGCTCCAATGGCCCTCGCTGCCAAACTCTTTGACGGCCTTCATGAGCCGCTTGTCTTCCTCGGGAGTCCACCTTTGGAAGGTAGGTCTCTTTTTTGCGCCGGAGACAGAAGTTGCAGATTTGGTCTCGAGCTCTTGAAGTCTAGACTCCAAGACTTTAATCGGTTGATGAGGCATGTAGATCTGGATCTCGGCCAAGGTTGTGGCCTTTTTGCGAAGGCTAGAGAGCATCCTGTCATCGCTGCGGGTCCAAGGAGGGTGGGTTGGATTTGAATCTTTGAATGAGGAAGGCGCCGTGAAGAAGAAGCGGGTGGGTAAAGAAGGGCACAGGCGTGGAGGGATTAAAGGCGCGGACGAAAATAAAGCAGACAAGGAAAAGTTGGCTTGCAAAGGTGGTGTCGAACGTTGGATTCGTGTGCAATGAGCCAGATTCCGGGCAGGGATGGCTGGAGGGCGGAAGGGTATAAGGGCATGTCTAAAAGTGCACTGCCTAAGCAAGGCCCATTGGCTTGTTGCAGGCATGATGCTGGACAATGAATGGACACGATTGGAAGCTGGGGTGCTGCGAGTGATCAGCGAGCGGGTGCAAGGGTGTGCCTGTGCCCAAAAGAGGGGAAAAAAAAGAACGCCACCAAAAAATAATTGGCCACGTGATGCGTTCCACCACACGCGGAGTACGTGGGTCGGGATTTGTAATGTTGTGTACGTGGTGGCTTGTGGAACCTAAAAAGAAAGAAAAAAAAAAGAAAAGCTAGAAAGGGCAGTCATGAAGGGTGCTCCTCAAGACTATAAAGTAGGGGCGATTTCTCGCTCGTCGTTTTTCTTGGGTTTTCTCTTTTTTGTTTTTTTGGTTTTGGTTTTCGGTCTTCTTTTGATTGCTTGGTATCTTCCTCCTCCTTCTTCCCGTCCACCATCCCCCCGTCTGCTTCCTCCGCTTCTCCCGGTGCACCAGACCCCTGCAAGAACGAACTCTCCGTCCTTTAGCAAGCAAGACCCCTTTCTGATCACCATGACCGTCCAAGCCAAGTACCCCGATCACACCCAGGCTCTCCAAGAGCTCGAGCACTGCGGTACCAAGAACCGTCGCGATGGTCTCTCTGCCGAGGAGTTGATGGACTCGATCACCCAGGGTGGTCTGACCTACAATGACTTCTTGATCCTTCCTGGATTCATCAACTTCCAGGCTCATGCCGTCCAGCTCGAGTCCAGGATCACCAAGCGCATCACCCTCAAGACCCCCTTCCTCTCGTCGCCCATGGACACTGTCACCGAGACCGAGATGGCTATTGCCATGGCCGTAAGTGAGCATTGCATCCAAGTTGGGACATTGAATGTTGTGCAACGGTGGTGGCGTGGGGACTGTTGGGCATGGCCCTGCAGCCACACTACAGGGTGGTCGTAGCGCCCATGTGTTTTCCCTGTGTTTCCCCGCAAATTTCTTTATCGGGCAAAGCATAGAAAATGTTTTTTTTTTCTCTAATCGCTCTCGTTTCTAACCCATAACAAAAACTCTATCTTGGTTGGCAATAGTTGCTTGGAGGCCTTGGTATCATCCACCACAACTGCACCCCCGAGCAGCAGGCCGAGATGGTCCGCAAGGTCAAGAAGTTCGAGAACGGCTTCATCACCGACCCCATCTGCTTGACCGAGAACCACACCGTCGCCGATGTCCTGGCCATCAAGGAAAAGTTCGGTTTCTGCGGCATCCCCATCACCGAGAACGGCAAGCTCGGCTCCAAGCTCGTCGGTATCGTCACTGCTCGCGACATTCAGTTTGTCAACGACCACAGCGCTACCCTCAAGTCTTGCATGACCACTGATCTTGTCATTGCCAACGAGGGCGTCACCCTCGAGGAGGCCAACAAGATCCTTTGCGAGTCCAAGAAGGGCAAGTTGCCCGTCGTCAACTCCAAGGGCGAGCTCTGCTCCCTCCTTGCCCGCTCGGATCTCCTCAAGAACCAGAACTTCCCCCTGGCTAGCAAGGCAACAAAGTCCAAGCAATTGCTCTGCGGTGCTGCCATCGGTACCCGTCCCGATGACCGTGATCGTCTTGCCCTCTTGGTTGCCGCTGGATTGGATGTTGTCGTCTTGGATTCGTCCCAGGGTAACTCTTCCTTCCAGATCGAAATGATCCAGTGGATCAAGGCCACCTTCCCCGACTTGGACGTCATTGCTGGTAACGTTGTTGTCTGGGAGCAGGCTGCTCGCCTCATCGCCGCCGGTGCTGATGGTCTCCGTGTCGGAATGGGCTCTGGCTCCATCTGCATCACCCAGGAGGTCATGGCCTGCGGTCGTCCCCAGGGTACTGCCGTCTACAAGGTTGCCCAGTTCGCCTCCAAGTACGGTGTTCCCGTCATTGCTGATGGCGGTATCGGCAACATTGGTCACATCACCAAGGCTTTGGCCCTTGGTGCTTCTGGCGTCATGATGGGCGGTCTCTTGGCTGGTACCACCGAGTCCCCCGGCGAGTACTTCTACTTGGATGGTCAGCGTCTCAAGAAATACCGCGGTATGGGATCTCTCGATGCCATGGAGAAGGCTGGCGATGGCGGTAACGGTTCGACCAAGCGTTACTACTCCGAGTCTGACTCTGTCAAGGTCGCCCAGGGTGTTTCCGGATCTGTGGTCGACAAGGGTTCGATCAAGAAGTTTGTGCCTTACCTCTACACTGGTCTCCAGCACTCGCTCCAGGATATTGGTGTCGACAGCATTGAGGCCATGAAGGACGGTATGCGTGCCGGTTCCGTTCGCTTTGAGCGCCGTACTGCTGCTGCCCAGGCTGAGGGTGGTGTGCACTCATTGCACAGCTACACCAAGCGTCTCTTCTCATAGATCACTTGTTCTATGACCAAGGATTCGTTTCTCTCCCCCTTGTAGCCCTGTTAATTTTTTGCATTCCCCCCACTCTCAACCCATCTACAGCATCTCCCTTCATTTTATTTGTAGTCGAGGCACCCCTATTGTACAAAAAAAATATCCATTAAAAGCTCTCCATGCTACACAACCTCCACATTGTGAATTTTTTGCTCGTCGGACGAACAACAAAAAGTTGCTCACGTTGAAAAAGACGAGAGCTCCATCTCAAGAGCAATTGAGAAATTATTGTAATGGAAACCTATGAAATCTAACCGTGAAGAATGGACCAGGACAGTAAAGACACAACATTGAAGATCAGCGTCTTCTCACCACTGCTATTCTATCACCATGATCACTTTATTTCTCAGTTCCATCACGCAATGGACAGCGCCGTAGGCCGAAGAATAATGATGGCTTTTTTTCCTGACTTTCTTTCTCACATTTCAATGTCTGTCTCTATTTCCTAGTCTTGATTTCTTTAATACTATCCGACCTAAGCAACTAACGAGAAACTGCTGTTCTATTCGGCAATTCCAAAGACACGGAGGCTGCGATCCATGCCACCGGCAACGAGGTAATCACCCAAGGGTCCAAACTTGAGGCTTGTGATCTCAGCCGTGTTATCAGTCAAGTTGGCCAACTCCTGCCATGTCTTAACCTTGAAGATGCGAATATCTGTGCCACCAACACCCAAATACGTGCCGGATTGGTCCCAGGCCAAAGACTGGATCTGACCACCCTCAGCAACCTGCAACTTTTGCACCACGTCCATGGTTCTCAAGTTCCAGATGCTGACTTCGTTGTTCTCGCCTGCAGCAGCCATCAAATAGCCGTTTTCACTGAATGTCATGGTCCTCACGGATCCGTGGTGACCCTCGAAATTAGCCACAGCCTCCTTAGTGCGAATATCCCAGATCTTGACCGCTCCCGACTCTGCCGTTCCCGTTCCGAACAAAAGACCATCAGGATGGAAAGCAGCCGAGCTATAACCCTTGACCACATCTCCTGAATGAGCCGTCATCATGGTTGAACCAGTCTCGATGTCGTGGAAAGCCCAGGTAGAGTCCATCGAGGCCGAAGCAACATACGCCTTTGTTGGGTGAACGCACAATCCTGTAACAGAGCCCTCGTGTCCCTTGAGGGTATGGGCAGCACTGTAGGCGCTCTTAGATCCAGAGGCAGTCCAGATCTTGACGGTATGATCCTCAGAAGAGGTCAAAACAACGTCATGCTCGAGACCCTCCTGCTCATTCCAGGCGACGTGAGTGATCTTCTTGCCATGGCCCTTCAAAGTCGACACAACCTTCTCCTCTGATTGACTGAAGATCATGGCGTTCTTATCCTGTCCTCCGGTCAAGATCAAGTCACCCTTGTTCTGATCCACAGAAATGTCCAAAGCAGTGATACCAGGTGTACGCGCGGCATGAAGTCCAGGGAAGACCTTGCGCTGACTATAGGTCTGAACCTGCTCCGCCGTCACCTTTGGCTTGCGCCTCCGGTTCTGGGACAAGATCGCAGTCGTAGCCTCAATCTTTTCCCTAGCCTCCTTTGAGATCACTCCTGACGAAGCCGCTGCCGAATCCTCCATGTTCACATCCTCAGCTGTCGAGGGTGCATGGGTACCGATATGAGCCTGGACATTGGCAAGAGCCCTAACATACCATGAGATTAAAAGACAAACAATTCATTAGTTATTGGGAAATCATTTGCGATCAGCTCAACGACCTCCATTGGGGGGAGAGGTAGGGAAACTTACTCTCGGGCAGCATCGCGCTCCTTCATCAAACGAGCAATGACTCTGCAGGCAGCATCATGTTGGTAAAGAGCATGGCTAAGCTCCTGTCGGACCTGCTGGTATTGCTGCTTCATCGTAAAGGTCTCGAGCATGATCGAGTCCCATTCGTTCTGGAGAACAGAAAGGATCGAGGGGATCGAGGTCATGTTAGGAGGGCGGGGCTTGACCGTGCTGGGGGCTAACTCAAATGAAAGGAGAATGGTCCCATCGGCCAGTTAGTTTCATTGTACCTGTTTTCATTCTTGTGAGAGGCAAGCGTCTAAAAGATAGGGCGCCTTACAAGACTTGATATCCAAAAGGTCCTCGACCGAGAGCTCTTCGCCAGTGACGGGGTCTTTGTTGTTGTCCTCAATGTACTTGACGATCAAGCGGCGCTCGTAGACCTGACCGCTCTTCTTGGACACCACTGGGTGCTCGGGGGCCTCGCCAGAAACTAATTGTTTATTCATACCATCAATCAAGTAAGAATGGGGTTAGAGATCGCGAGCAAAAAGACCGAATAAATAATGATCCACGATCGAGACGGTCATGGAGGCGGGGTCCTTACTAGCACAAAACATTGTTATTGTCCTGAGGAGGGAGGGGGTGAAGAGTTGAGTTTGGGGTGATGAATGTGGATGAATAGAACAAAGCGAATGAATGCTGCCCCTGGCACTGATGACAGCGCGAGACAGGGCAGGAGACATGTTTTCTCAGTCGGTGGCTTAGACTATAACCCGTAAGTGACGTGGATGGCATTGGAATTATTGGGCAGAACGAACGCGCTCTCCTCTCTCTTCGATCTCCCCTTCGCAGAAGAGGAACAGCGGAGAGAGAGAGAGAGAGACTATGAGTCCCGCCTATCTTGACGTCAACCTATAGGAAAATATGGTCTCACAGGACAGAAGACTGGATTTCAATTGCTCGAAAATTGACCAGAAAAGAAGTTTTGTTTGTTGGTGTCGGATGAGCGCTTGGTTGCCGTGAACAATCCCCACTGAGGGTAGACTTGAGTCGTCGACTAAACATCCACGTGGCGAATAGAAGAGAGTGCATGGAATCTTCCCCCCCCCCCCAAAAAAAAAATATTTCGTACATCTTATTTCCTGGCCATACTGAGACGCTTCAAGCGCGGCATGGAAACCTCCTGTCTTTTAACTTCAACCCGGCGTAGATACTTAAGCAAAGGGTTTCCTCCGTCATTACCTAATTGTGAGAATTGAAATCTTTTACAGAAGAGCAAAGGGCGTGCAAACATTGATCTTTCATGAGCGCCACCCCGTTGTTGTGGAAAGACTGAATGGAAAAGTATGAGAAGAGAGAAAGAAAGAGCAGAGTAGAGTAAGCTCTTCTCCCTATACCTTCACATGGCAGATGTCAATGAACAGTGTACGGGAAGATGGTAGTGTTTGCCACAGAGGAAGAAACATCCAAATGTTCCATTTTTTTCATTCCGCATGGTTACCTATTTTTTTTTGTTCTCTTTATTAATTTTTTTTTCTTTCGCTTTTGCAAGCGAGAACCGAATCGATAACATAAAGTCTACTTTGAGAATGACCCGGTTGCGGAAATGGGCAACACCTTGGCTGTGGATTCGTCCCTTCCAGTTGGCTTTGTAGAGTATGTGATTGAAGGGACCCTCGGTAAAAACTCTGCGGCGCTCTCGATCCGATCCAAAATACTCTTTTGGTTCTTCACGGTGCGGTCCAAATATCCGTGGACATCCTTCAAACCCAGCTTTGTTCGTTCCAATTGAAGTCTTGTCTGATCCAAAGCCAACTGAGCGCTCTGAAGAGGTGCTTGGGCCAAAACCGAAGAGAGCTCGAGATGTGCGTTTTGTATATCAGTCGCCAACCTCTTTTGGAAGGTTGGGTCGGCACTACCCCTCTTCGAAAAGGTAACAGGCTGAGAAGCTGAGGACATGGAGGAATGAGTAGAAGCGGGCGATGAATTATGTTGCAGGTTGGGCCTAGCTGCTGCTGAAAGGTATTGAGATGTTAGCATGGAGAATGAGGCATTTTGGATATGGTTTTAAGCGTGTACTGAGACGATTGACTTGACTCTGAGAGGATGGGGGGGATCGTACCTACTGCAAATGTTGCCATATTCGTTCCGCTGCAGATTTCTTTTTCTCTAGTTTTTCGCGCTTCCGGCTAATCTGTCTCTTTTTTTTTGTAATGGAAGGTCTAGACAAATCCTTTGCTTGAATAGAACACTTCGACGTTGCTGAATTCGATCGAAATATATAACGAAATTGGAAAGGGATCGAGCCCGTGCAAATGCCCGCTTGCAACTTTCAGGCTGCAGGTCTAATATTTGGCAGATAAGCAACGGAGCTGGAGGGACAGGTGAACAGATATTAGCTTCGTCTCATGCCTAACCCGACGAGCCAGCTACTTGGTAAGAGCGGCGGGACACAAGGTCCACCAAATCGAACGCCGTGTTACAGCTAAAACTATTCGGCAGCTGGGGGCACAGAGAGTGTGGAGCATGGTAGAAGAGAGCAAAAATGGCGAGATCAAGGTTGGCAGCGAAAACTTCGTGGCGCTTACCACAAACTTCTCTCCCCGAAACACTTTTTTCTCATGAGATGATTAAGCGGTAAACGAAAACAGGTGCCACGGGTGTACTGTACGCGGAGGATAGCTACCTGAGCCTTCCTAGAACGGCAATCTGAATCCACATATCGCCAGACAACTGTAGGATACCGCGTCTTTTCAGATACAAAGGAACGGACACAAAAAAAGTAAAGACCGCGCCCAAAGATGCTCCGCAAACCCGTCCACTTTTTTCGAAAGAACAGGCTGTCGACCCGTACTTCGTCAAGTAGACCCTTTCTTGACGCTCAGGTAAAGCCAACAACGCGATGAAAACGTGTGGGGAGTGAAAGGAGTGAAACCCAAACATTTGTCCCTCTTCCTGCTACCCTTGTTTCTGCTGTGTGGTTAACCATTGCCACGGTGCCAGGGTCGTTCAGAGTTGGCGCTAGTCTCAACAACAGCAGGAGGGCATTATCCACTACGAACGCACAAATTCTCTTTGCACACACACAGCATGCAGCAAAAGGTAAACAAAGGAAATGAAAAAGGGGGCGAATTGTCGGTAACTTTGTTGTTCGCAAGGCGAAACAAAAGCCTCTCGTGAGCCCACGATCGGCTGAACGTGGTTGACAGAACTTGAGTTTTGGGACTCACCAGAGGACGCCGGCGGAGGCTGGTTTTCCCCCTTGTTGTTCTTTTTTTTCTTAATCCTCTCAGGATATTTCACTACTATGTTCTCGGCCTTCTATTACGGACGCAGGTAATTGAACCAAACACCCACCCGCCATTTAATGAAGGTGATCGAGAGCAGAGAAAAGGAGAACAAAAAAAAACATGGTTAGGACTATTTTAAAATAATAAAAAAACGGCATTGCGGTGATGGCAGGGCCATCTGCAGGAAGGGTGCACTCTCTCTTCCTTTTGAGCAGACAGATGAATAGAACGAAAGAACCTTCGACCAAGAAAAAGAAAGAAATTCACCCATCCATTCATCTCAACACAACGCTAAATTGTCGCCGTTCAGCAGCTTGGTGTTGTTATTTCATATCGCTCTGTGCTCTTTTCTTATTCATGCTCGTCTGCTCGCCCAAGAGAGTGAGTGACGATGATCCGTCTGGCCCCTCGGTTGTAGATGAACGGGGTTCTTCCACACCCTCACTGCTCACCAACAATAGATCACGCACAATGGACGTTTATATTTTTCCTTCGGATCTATCCATCCGGCGAAAGACCGAATCTCCAAAAGTAGGTGCTGTAGGTACCAATTGAACAATTGCCCGATCAACAGCGTCCCTCGACCAAGCGGTTCCTCTTCCCCAAGCATGTTCCGGCCAGTTAAAGGTCGTCCAGGACAGCGCCCTTATAAATACCTGACTTTTTGCACGGCGATCTTCCTTTTTATTTCATTTTTCTCTTCTTTTGGTTCTCATTGTTCCATTTCTTCCACACTTTCCATCGACATCCTCATTCGCAACTTGTTTGTCCAAACACATCTCTTCTTCTCCCCGGTACCCAGTCTCTTACCCTACGTCCACCTGTTTTGTTCCTTTACTTTCAGCTTCCGATATACCAAACATTTTTCCAGTGCTTCCTTTCGTCTCTCGTACATAAACAACCCTGAATACCGACTTTCCGCTCGTTTTCGACCTTTGGCAACTTCACCGAGACAGACCACATTTCCAACAGCTTCCCTCTGTAGCACAGCAATCCAACAATCAATTCTCCCCATTCATCTCTCTGACATGCGCGTAATTCCTGTGCCAGTTCTTGAAGGTAAAACACTTTGCCCACGATGAAGAAAGGGGGAGGCAGAGGAATGAGAGGTGACAGACTAGGGAACAGTACCGACAATTCGTCCAGAGATGCAAGTCCAGTGTCTTTTCCGGGTGTGTGGGTGGATGAGCAGGCAGACAGGGGAGCGCGGATACCAAGGGGGTATGAGCAGTGTGGGTGGGGGGAAGGAGAGCAGTGGAGAAGAAACAAAGCGACCATGGAAGACGCCTCTGTTCAAAACTCAGTCTTGCGCCCTTTCGTGCGACGCGTTTTCTTTGCTTCCTTTTTTTTTGGAGGTCGTAGCAAACAAAATCAAAGCCCAAAGATCCATTTTCTGCTTTGCCTTGTTGTCGCTGACTTTTTTTTTTTGCAATTGCTCCGCCCGCTCTTAGACAACTATGCTTACATCATTCTCGACGAGACCACCTCCGAGGCTGCAGTTGTGGATCCGGTCGAACCCCAGAAGATGATGCATATCCTCCAGCACCTTGGGGCCAAACTCACCTCAGTTCTCTGCACACATCACCACTGGGACCATGCCGGTGGCAACGTGGAATTAATTGCCAAGAAGCCAGGCTTGGCCGTCTTTGGAGCAGACGCAAGAATCCCCGAGATCAACTACGTGGTCAAGGACAAGGAAGAGTTCAAGATTGGCAACATTACGATCCAAGCCCTGTGGACGCATTGTCACACGAAAGGTAGTGTCAGCTACTATGCAAAGGATGGAGCCGACAGAGCTATTTTCACAGGCGATACGCTCTTCTTGAGCGGTTGCGGTCGGTTCTTCGAAGGCACAGCAGCAGACATGTACAACAGCTTGCTCCATATCCTGGCCACATTGCCAGTCGAGACCAAGGTCTATTGTGGTCACGAATACACTCGCGCCAATCTTCAGTTTGCGATCCACGTCGAACCTGACAATACCCATGTGGCCCAGAAGTTGAGGTGGCTATTGGACGAGAATGTCAAGGTCACGATCCCTGGAACCATTGGCGAGGAGCTGCTATGCAATCCGTTCCTGCGCGTGAAGTAAGTGCAGCGCTTGCTCTTGACAATGGCCGTCTACTATGAGCCAATAGTTCACTCGCCTCATCATTAACCTTCTTTCATTCCCTCTCACGCTTTAGCGAGCCCTCCCTGCAAGCGTTTACGGGCAAGAGTGATCCTATCGACGTGATGCATGTGTTGCGCGAGCTGAAGAACAGCTTTTAGCGGAAAAAATAGCAGTCCCGATAATAAAAAAAAGTAAACAACAAGCAAAAAAGAAAAAGAAAGTGAGCCTTCTTTGTATCCCCATTGCTCCATCCTCTACACCCATCTCGCCCTAATGACACCCAAGTACAAGAAGTCAAAGCTCAAGTCAGCTCTCGGCAAGCTGCAGGATACCCATGCCAAGCGTCAGCGCGCGACGCAGATCCGTGATCAAAAGGAGGCTGCCTTGGCCGCTGCCCCCAAGAAGGCCGCCCTTCTTCAGCAACAACAGGCCCAGGGAGCCAAGCAGGCCTCGGCCACAAAGGCACAGCGAAAGGCCATGGCAAAGTTGCCACCACCACCCTACTACGACTACGACACCATCCTGCTTGTAGGCGAGGCCAACTTTTCTTTTGCAAAGTCCCTGGCGCTCGAGATCTTGAACAGAGGAGACATCATCACCGCTACAACTTTGGACTCTTTTTCTACCATGATGGAGAAGTACCCTGCTGATGCTCAGGAGAACGTCAAGGAACTCGAGGATGCTGGAGCAACCGTCGTTTTTGAAGTAGATGCCACCAAGTTGAGCAAGATCAAGAGCTTCAAGGGAAAGCGCTTCTCCAAGATTGTCTTCAACTTCCCACATGCTGGTACATTTTTTTTTGTTTTTGTCTTTTGCCACCAAACACGAATTGGAGAACATACCGATGTGCTGGCCAGTGGACTTAATCTCTAAACCACTCTTTTTTATTAGGTGCTGGAATCAAGGATCAAGACAGGAACGTCGTGTCAAACCAAAAACTGATGCGCTCCTTCTTTGAGTCGGCTGCGCCTTTCTTGACAGACCCTGACCTTGGAGACAAGAAGGCTGGAGAGATCCATGTGACAGTCAAGACGGGATTGCCCTATGATCTCTGGAACATCAAACGTTTGGCGACGGGAACGGGACTGCTGGGTAACAAGACATCGTTCCCTTTCAAGCCTGAACAATACCCCGGATATGAGCATCGTCGTACAATTGGTTTCAAGGAGGGTGTCTCTCAGGGAGAGAACGTCGAGATCTTGAACAAGAGCCCAAAGACGTTTGTGTTTGTCAAGAAGACGGCAAAGGAGGCCGATATGGCCAAGGAATCCGAGACTGCAAACATCAAGAAGCGCAAACGTGCTGGCGAGGATGTGTCGGACGACGACGAGTAGAAAGGATGGCCAAGCATCGGCTTTTTTGCATTCTATTCTTATTTATTCTCCCATTGTACCATAGTCACTTTTTTCCACGCCAAGTAAAGGAAATAGATCAGAAACCGAACCAGGGCTCCTTGTTTTTGAGTTTTGGACCCTTTTGTGTCGCGTCTCCTAGCCCCTCGGCCCCGCTTGACCATTGATCCCAAGAGAGCAGGGAACGAAAGTGTGGGCTAAGTGCATATTTCTTTTCTTTGTGAATGTGAATAAGACTCCACACAAGGGACAAGGGGACGCGAGTGTAACAACATGACGAATTCTGAAAATGGACATCCGCCCCTGTTGTTTGTCGTGTTCGCCCTGTGCTGAGCAGCGGCACAGTAGACTAGCGGCCCTGCCTCTTAAGCACACGAATGTGAGGATATGAACGGCGCTGCAGACAGCCAACGATGATGATCGAATGAATGAGTGACCTTCAGACGGCCCCTTTTTCACCCCCTCCGTGCTCATTTACTCCTTCGTCGGCCACGCCTGTTGCCATGCACGGTGTTCGGAGGAGGTTGTCTGTGTGCTTGGTGCTGACAGAGAACTCGAATCCCTTTCCTTCTCCCTCTTTCGCCTCATTCCCCTCGTTCGCTCTCATCTCTTTCCTCTCTTTCCTCTCTGTCTCTCTGTCTCCTTCCTCCTGTTTTCGACAAAGGCGAGGACATAAAGACATTCCTCCCAACTCTTATCTCTTCTTCCTTGTCCCTCTTCCCTCTTTACTCTTTATTCCTTTGTTCACCATGGGCCAGAACCAGAGCGTCGAAGAACCGTACCACAAACGGCACTACAACGAAACTAACCGACAGATCCAACGTCAAAACTCATTGTCGCTCTCGACAACAAACCTCTTGCTCAATCGGGACCTCAAACGGAATGGAACCATACATAACAACTCGAGTATCAACCTAACCCTTGGGGGGATCACCAATGCTGCAGCTACTGTACCCGCGGGAGGGCTGCGTTCGTCGTCCACCATTGTCTCCGCACCAATCTCGATCCAATCACCTCTGGAAGAAGAAGGTCCAAAACCCTTTATTCGCTTGCTACCAATTCACACCGAACCCGTCTACTTTGACGAAAGCGACAGTGATAATGACTACGAATACGAAGAAGGGGATGCATTGGAGGAGGAAGAGGGCAAATCCCATCCTGATACTGAGGATCTCGAGAATGCCCGTCGCCTCTCATCCTCACCATCGTTTTTGGACGGGGCCATGAACGTGAACTCGAGACTGGCCCGAAGCGATTCGTACGAATACCACACTCGCGACCGTCTTGACTTTGAACGCGCACAGAACGAGGAGCAAGAGGATTTGTCCTATCTCTCGCCTGTGTCTGGTAAAAACTGGTTGAAACAGCCCTGCCTTGGTCAGTTGACGATTACGTCCGTTGTTGATGTAACCAACACGCTGCCCATTTTTTTTTTTTTTTTTTTTTTTTTTTGGAAAATTAGGGGCACGTCGTGCCTTCAAGAACACGAATAGTACATCGACAGGAAACGTACATCGAGCACTCTCCGATCAGGCATTGGGACAGGAGAATAGCCAACCACATTACTTTGACAGCGAGAATATCGCTGCGGCCGAGGACAAAGCTGATGCTGAACCTTACGACGAAGGGATATTTGTCAAGAGATATCAACTTCACGATCCACCTGTTATGAAAAGACCAGTCAAAACTGAGCAGGAACAGAGCGCCGCTGGTGGAGGACAGGAGCCTTCACCGACAATTCAGGCTCTTCCTCAATCCTCGAGTGTCTCTTCCATTCAGGCTCCATCGCTTGGATCTATCCAGGAAGAAGAGGATGACATCTACCATGAGAGATCCGAGGGACACAAGGACAAGATCGAGCTCAGCGCAGTTACAGGCCCAGACAAGGAAATGAGTAGGACTGGCCAAATGGACTCTCAGCCCCTGCAGGAAGGCAATATCCACACTGCTGGCAGGAGCGCTGCGACACAGCCCAAGGAACAGCAGGAAAGAGTGACTTCTCCTATTTACGAAGACATGGTCAAAAATGAACTGGACAAAAGGATCCAGGATGCTGTCCAGCAGGTTGAACAGAAACTATCCGAGCGTGTTCAAAGACTGGAAATACAAACTGGAGCAGTGTCGGTGCCTCTGGGCAATGAGTCTCAGCACTCCCACCACTCACAAGGGTCACTGGCGCTTCGAAAGGAGATGCTTTCAAACGTGTCCCAGCGCGTGGGCGATTTGGACTCTCGAGTAGATCAAATGGAATCCATGGTTTCTTACAAATTGGTTGACATTGAATCAAAGGTACGCGCACGTTATTCATCTGCTGCCCATTGGGTTCTCTTTTAATTTCGAGGAGGACTGATATTGAAAATCACTCTACACATAGGTCCAGGAACTTGATGGCGAGCAACAGGCGATCGCAACGACAGTGGATCAAGTCGAGCAATTGAGTCAAGGCAAAGAGTTGCAGAGATACCACCTCACTTCAGAAAACGATCTGCTCAATCAATCTTATCCACCTGTGATCGTTGACAACGGTTCAATTGCCGAGCTTCGTCAGGAACTGCAAGCATTCGGAATGAGATATCACGAGCTGAACGATGGACTGTTGACGGACCTTATGGTTCAGCTCCGAGAGGCCAAACTGATGTTGTTTGAGACCGTGGATGAGACTGACCAGAGGCTCGGCAAGAGAGTAGACAGGATTGAGGCCGAGATGCATGCCAAGCTACTGTACGACATTGAACTGCGTATCCAGGAACGCGTCAGGGCTATGGAACAGACATCATCTAGACTCGCGACCTGCTTTGACAAGATGGAGGGGCGACTTGGTGCACTGGAGACAGTCTTGGCCTCAAGGCGGCCCCGACCTGAGAGCATCTACTATCAGCGACCACTTTCAACATCTTCATCAGAGGAAGAGGCCCAAAACTACCAGCCTCACCAACGAGATTTGGACTCGTCTCCAGAGACTCCTATGCCGTGGTCGAGCGCAACCCCGTCAAGGATCCTGAATAGCCACGACTTTGATGTATCTGCTGCAGTGTCCTCTTCTTCTTCTTCGCTGTCTGCTCTTCCGGGAACGAATCGTATTGCTCCTAGACGACCCATTCGAATCACGACCGACCGTATTGCCAGCGGAATACGGCCCCATGTGTCAACCTCTTGGTCCTCAGGCCCCCATTCTGCCGGTCCAGGAAATACCAGGAACCTCGGGCGGGCCATGACATTTGATAACATGCAGTCCTCGTCGAGCACCTCCTCATTCAGTCAGTCTCTTCCTGGCGGCCAACAGAGTAGCTTTATTCATAGTGCAGGCACACAGAAATCTTCAACATCTCAAACGACTCTGATCGGCTTCAAAGATGCGTTAAAACCAACAGGGACCCCGATTCCCTCGCCTACCTCCGCTGGACCGAAGCCAGTCAAGAACATCCGGAGGCCGTCTTCGTACAAGGAGCTGCTACACTTTTGGAAAGCGGGAGGGAGCACTCCTGATCTCCTCCAGACCTTACCCACCACCACCCAGAACCCGTAGAGGCGTGCGTTTTTGAGATCTCGAATAAACATTTTTCCAGGATAACAATTTGGGGTATAAATAATAAATAATCCCGTCTGGAATAAAAATTAGTGCCCGATGGCTTAGATTCCGGGTCAAATGGTCAAACGAACCTTGCCTCCTTCACTTCCGCTTCTTTATTCTTCGCCATCCACCAAGCACAGAAATACAGGGCGTCAGTCATCCTATGGTCCTCGATCAATCTCCGGCTAGCAACCAGCTCTGCAAAGGAACGGACTGATAAGCCACCCGTCTTTTACTCGGAAGCAAGCCTTTGCTGCAAAGAGTGTTCTTCCAGTCGCAGCGCCCGCATCCACGTCGTCAACTATGCAGGGACTGAAAGGTCGAGCAGGTCTGAAGAGAGACTTCTCAGATATCGTGCCCTCCACTTTTCCGACAACAGCGACAGCGTCTGTGTCACTCTCTAGAACATCATCGTCAGAGACAACGTCGTCCTCATGGGATTTCGATTTAAACCCTGTTCAAACCACTGCAGCCAACAGGAATCATCAGAGCATGGACACGGAGCATAGTACCTATGACGACTCGAGTCCTATTATACCCTCTCTTAGTCCGCCTCCGATGGATGACCGACGGCACTCTCCGCTATTGTCTCCCGCGTCGATTCAACCGTCAAGGAAGCCCAGCAAGACTGTAACTCCCAGCGAGAAAAACCATCAACAAAAACCACAAATCCCATTCGATACTCTGGAGAAAGACTTGGATATGGATCCGATCACGGAATTTGACAGCGATGAGGACAGCAATTGCGCCATTGTTACAGATGAGCTGGTTGACGAACCCATTCTCAACAGCCTAGCGCCTGCATCCACATCTGCGCTGACCACCTCTTTGGCTACACCAAGAGGCCGCCGTAAAGAGGAGCCGAATCCACGCTGGAGAGAATCACTCTTGCCACATGTACCACAGCAGCCCAAAAATTTGGTCTCTCCCGGTCGTCAAAAATTTCGTTTGCCACTGTCATCCCCAGCAAAGCAAGGGACCGGTCCCCCCTCCCCTGCGCAAAACCTTCGTCCTGTAAGCGAACTCTCTCGGATATTATTGGCGTCTTCTCCTGCATCGTCTTCAACTGTGGGAGCCCCTGCCACCTCAATACCCGTTCCACCAACAGGATCAAAACCAGTCGGAACATCACCTGCAGAAGTAAGGCGGACGACATACTCCAAAGAGCTTAGGGCACATATCACGACCACAGCAGCCTCAGCCTCCAAACTAAAACTGACAGATATTGCACGGTCATTAAACCTCCCTGCTCCGGCCCCTGGAATCCAAAAACAGTCTCCTTCGGGATCCAAACCACATCGGATTACGAACGATATCAAGAAGGAACAACAAAATGCCCAAACAAAGACAAGATATGACCAGAAAATGAACAGCGATGGGAAACGGAAGGCGAATGATTCCATGGACGAATATCGCGGACCCTCTAAATTCAATCACGTTAAACAAGAAAAGGAACAGGAAAAGGAACAGGAAAAGGACGAGAGCAGGCCTAACGAAGTTACAAAGCCACTTCTCAAGTCTCAGACTCCAGGCAGCGCCAGCACAGAATACGACGATACTTCGCCCATCCTCCCACTGACAAACTACAAGATACCCTCGATAAACGACAACTCCCTTCCAATAACACAATCGGAAAAACTATCCGCAAGCCAAGAAAAGCACCAATTGGAAGATCAAGAACAACAAAGACAAGAGAATGAGCGCAAAAAACAGGAACTCTTATCAGAGGTTTACGCCATGCGACGTACTTTGAAATCCTCCTCCTCATCAGCGGCCACCCTGTTAGCCCCATTTCTTCCGCCACCATCCACGCCGACATCAACCTCATTGTCATCTACTGAACAACATGACGCCACCAATCTCGTACAGATTTCCGAGGAAGATAGGATACCAATTCCTGATGATATATTGGGATATGTCCCAAAGCTGACACCGATTGACCAGATTAAATGGGCCCCTGTGAAGGAAGGTCGATACCACATCTTCGCTCTGATTATGGCTATTGAACCCATGGAGGTCATTGCCGCCAAGTCTTCTACAAGCAACAACGACGGCTCTTCGAGCGGTTTTCAAAAGGTGTTGGTTTCGGTTTGTGACCAGAGTGCGACATCCTTCAAGGTCGTACTCTGGAGAGAGAAGGCAAACTGGGTATACCTTTTTAAGCCAGGCGATGCTGTTTTATTTACAGGTATTTAAATTAATTTCGATGAATATAGATTTTTCTGGGAGAAAAATTCTCCGATTTCTAACATACCGTCTTTATCTCTATAGACTTGCAAATGAAGGAGTTCAGGAACAAAATTTCTGGCAATTCCAGCTCTTGGTCCAAGATGTCAAGAGTGGACGGCTCGGCAATGGCTCGCTACAAAGGCTCTAAGGGCAACCCAAACGACCCCGCCTCCGCAATGATAGAAACAGTGTTACGATTATTCGTGGAAAAGCGGCGGGTTTTGGCTTTGGACTTGCTGGATCCAGACAAGGGCATCGCAAGGGCACCGTCTTGCTATCTTTCGCCTTCCATGTCGTTGCTTAGCCCACAGCAGTATCCTCAGGAGCAAAGACAGCAGCAGATTTGGCCGGGCTCAACGACATCGACAGCAGCAACAACAAGGGGCTCTGTGATTGCCACCGCCATCCTAGGGCCACCTCGCCCAATTGCCCGTCCTTTGCCAACCACCCCGATCGCACGTCCCTCCTCGATCAAGAGCAATATCCTTCCGTCCGTGGTGTCTGGGGCTTCTGTTCGTGCAAGCGTGGTATATCGAATGCTGATTGAGCCGAACGAGGACAACGCTGGATGGGAAATTGGAGCAGTCATGGCCAATGGACGATTTGTCAAAGTGCAAAGGTATGATACTAATTGATTTTGCTGAATATTTATTTCAATGCTAACGATCGGAAATTGTGGGCAAACGACATAGTACTTCTAAGATGCCGACATGGATTAATAAGATCGTACCAGGGAAACTGATGAACTTTTTTGGAAGGTTCACCAAAACAAGCGACGGTGTAGTGTGTAAGGCCACCACCAACTACACGCAAATTGAAGGACAATAGAGAAAGTGTAGAAGACTAACGGCGCATCTATCCCATCTTTACTAGTTTCGTTGGATGGAGCACGCGACCCTGCCTCTCTCTCCGAGAACGCATGGGGGAACTCAATCAAGCAGATCGAATTGAAACGATTTCGGACCATCCGATCGTTGCGAGAGCATCAATTCATGGGTACAGATAAAAAAAACAGAGGGGATCGCGTGGACAATCTATGGAAAAATATATTTTAACTCTTCTGATTGTATTTTTGCGTAGGTGACGCCATTGTGGAAGAGGCTAGTATTCTTACCGTTCGCTTCCCCAACCTAACCAGCGACTATAACGTGGACGATGACAACCAGGACGCCATGTTCAGCTTCATTCGGTGCTACTGTAAAGGCTGTGAGTCGCCTACAGTGGCCTCACCTCAGAATCCGAGCATCCTTTTTTGCCCACACTGTCATCTGGACCCTCAGCGACGACAGACTAGCACTCTGGAATGGTGTTACCCGCCCTTTGAGATCACTCTTACGGACAGAACCTCGAGATTAGGCGCGAGTCTTTCTGTAGAGATGATCCAAGTTCGATGCCAGATGGAACTGGGAAATCAGATCTTTTCCGAGGTGCCAGCTGATCAATGGATGACCAGCGGGGACGAGGCTCAGTTCTGGAAGTGTCGAGGTCAATGGGTCCAGATCATGAAACATTTGAATAACGAGGACCAGGTTGAAGATAATCAGATGGCAAAGAGCGAAGCTCAGGATCCATCTGGACCTTTCGAGACGAGAAAAAAGAAAGTGAAGGTCGAGGTCCGTGTTGGGCTTAACTTTGTCGCAAAGGGGTTGTCGATCCGATATCTTTAAAAAAAATAAAAAAAAAAAAATCCCGGCGCGTTTCTCACGCGTGTCCCCAAGCTCTCATTCCAACCCCTTGCCCTAGGTGTGTGCTGTACTTTTGAAAATAACAGGCCTGTAGAGTACAACAAAATAGCTCCTAAGCCCAATTGCAGAGGATGGTATAGTTGCATAGCCCAGCCCTTTTCCTCTATTTTTGACAAAAGCACAACCTGCACAAATTTTGCCTTTTGGTGTTTGGTGAGGACAATAGTGTTGTCGCGCTATGTACTTTATGTAAAGATCATAAACATCCTCAGCCCAGGATTCTTTTATATTTTTCTTTGCTCCGTTGGACATCGAGGGACGCATGAAGAACGATATAAAAAGAACCACCCTACCCTACGCCACTATCGCGAATGAATAGTGACACCTCTTTCACCTTCTCTTTGTGCCATCAACCCTTATATCGTCGGGATTATTCATAAAGACGCATTGCGTTCCTCTTCTTCCTTTGTCTTTCAGTCAGAACACCTCTCATCCAAACACCCATCCTAGTGCTTTTCAACAATTCCTGCAATACAACAACATAACAACTGAACATTATGGGAGACATTCCCCTCAACAGATCCGAAACTCGCAAAGAAGTCGAGGACCGCGAGTATCTCGCCCAATTGCTCCGGACCCAGACCATGCTTGCAGCACAGTCAAATCTCAATCCTGGGAGTGCTCGCCGTATCAAAGAACGGTCGACAACACCTCCAGGGAAACTCTACATCCCAAAGACGCAATACGTACCATCACGACCGCCAACTCTCCCTTCTATGCCTTCACCTTACACGACTTCCTCCACTGTGTCACTTGAAATCCAAAGTTGTGAGGAAGTTGGCTCTGGAGTGCATCCTACCCCGTCGACATTACCATCGACTATAGAAGAGGAACCTTTTGAGCCTGAACCATCCTCACTGCCACTTATCATCCATCCCCCATCACCCCATTCACCCACGTCTACTAGCTCAATCCCTTTTCTTCCAATCTTTGAGCAACAGCGCCAACCATCTCCAGAACCCCGCCCGGTATCCCCTTTGGTGGCCACCTATCTTCGTCAACAAGAAGACCAGCCTCAAGGAGAGACCTCCGCAATGCCCTCGCAAGGCTCAGTCAATGATTTGAACCCGATGGCTGAGGACAAGGAACCTCAACATGAGCAATCACAACGAGATCGGCGCAGTCGGTCTCCGCCCCTTTACAGTCCAGCCACGCCTAGATCAGCACGCGCTCAATCGCCCCACTCGCCTCAATCCCCCGTGCATCACAACAGCAACACAGCATCAACATCCTTCTTCCCCCCAGCAGAGATTTGGACGGAACAAGAGGCGCGTCGGGAACGACTGGAAAGACAAACGCGTCAGGAACTGATGCTGAAACGGTCTTCTTTACTCAAGCCAGTTCATCGCACTTCAGTTCCTCCTGCCAGCAGTTCTCATGAACGACATATATCATTGCCTTCTACTTTGGCGGCATCGCCTTTGCTGGGACTTGAGGGAGAGAATCAACAGCAGCAGCGACAACAGCTGTTACAACCGTCGACCAAACCATTGGATCGAGCTTGGTCGCAGAAATGGACCTTTTCTCTTCAGCAGCAACAATGGCAGGATCAACAACGCCAACAACATCGCCAATCAATGCCCTCCACTTTGCCTTCCCGATCAAAAAGAGTTTCCTTTAAAAACCGAGTCTTTCGCCACAGCGACTCGAATGGCTCAGGTATTGCTGCCGATGCCTCCGTGGAGGGACAGCGAAAACTCTCGGCGTTGTTCATTCCGCAGAGACAGGATCAAAGCCAGGATCTGCCTCAACGACCTGCGTTGGCCTCGACAAGGAACTCGCTCCTAGCCTCAACCTCTAGAGAGAGAAGGGATGCAATGTCAAGTGACAATTGGACTCTCGATGGATCCGAGTCCACATTGACAGAACTTTGGTCCACTGGACATCTGCAGGGGGATGGCCAGAGTGACGGTATGAAGGACATCAAGAAGGGCGCCAAGAACGAAGCCAGGAAGTTGAATCCTAGGTAAGATGAGTAGTCTGCTCCCGAACGGTTTGCCCACCCAATGTGAATCCACGTCGCTCACCCAATCTTCTTGTTTCCAAAACAGCGGCCCCATTCCTCTTGGTCTTGTCGCCCTTCTGATCTGCATATTCATGCTCGCCTACAATGTCGTCCTCGGCATCTTTGTCTTCCAGGCTAGCGGATACCACTTTTTCTTTTCAGCCTCCCCTTCAGCTTCTGTGCCAGTCGCACTGTTTACTTTGTTCTTCCTGACGTCAGCTGTGGTTGCTATTTTTGGGTTCTTGGCCTGGGCCTTAACTAACCTCAAGGCCACGCGCAACTCTCGATCTACGTCCATCCTGTTCAGGATCTTTCATCTTTTCTTTTTGTTTGTCTCTCTTCTCACCACGGGGTCCATGTTTTATTGGTTGCAACTGAACAGGGACCAAACAGGACGATGGGATCACATCCGTCTTCCTCCCTTTTCAGAAGAGATTGATGCCGAGAGTTTAGAATCCCCTCTAGTCCAGAACGCGCCGCCATTGCTCTCTTTTCAATCGTTGCTGGAACCAGCAGGACCCCCATTTCCATCGGATGAGTGGCTAATCCAGCCTTGGATTTGGATCAGTGTCTTTGCAGTCGTGCTCATTGCTCAGATCTACAGTTGGGTCTGCCTAGTGGCCTATGTCCGAAAGGTGGACACGCGAGCGCGTTGTGAGAAAAAGATTCAAGATCGAGACCAGCGGTTTGACTATGAGGTCAAGAGGCGTGTTTGAAAGAATAAAATCCTGCAGTCGTATATATATTATGAATAGTATTTACAAGTGTCTGTGTGCTTTCCGCCTAAATTGCTATAAAGAATGAGAAGAGATATACACATATAAGGGACATAGGGGGGGGGGGGGGGGGGAGATTTTTCTCAGGGAAACGCAAAGGTCGTCATAGTAGCAGTTTGATTACACTCGATCGGACGCCAGCATCCTCCTTTGCGTACCGCGGTGTCCCTAGGCTCCTGTGGCACGCGGCGAGGACGCGGTCTCGGGATCGGATAATGATCGACCTCCTTCTCTCCTTGTTGCTGGTCACCAATATACCCTACTCGTCTGACTCTGTCCTCAATTCCTTCTGGCATTGAAACAGTAGAAAAGACGCTGCCAAAGCTAAGGTCGGGATCAGTGCTGGTATCGTACTCGGCGCCAAAACAATCCACGTCTTCATAACGGTCATAATCATTACTCGTTTTCATGGTCTCATTATTGGGAAAGTCACCGTTCTTGGGGATACTGTTGTTGTTGTTGATGTTGTCGTTCGAAAGTGTTGCGGTAGAAGAGGCATTCGATTGAGCAGACCCTTGTCGTTGACGGTACGCGCTCTTGGCCGTGACTGTCGGAGGCATCCTCAGGGTAGATGGAAAGTCTTGGCTCTGTTGATGTTGGACTCTATGTTCGTTCTCTTCTTCGAAAAGCCTGGTACCTTGTCTCAGCTGTTGCTGCTGTGGGTCTAGATTTGGCGAGGGAACCGTACAAGCCACGTCCAGAATACTGGACCGAGAAGGCCGCCGAGGATCTCTTGGCTGCTTGATCAACTGTGAGGCCAAGGTCAGTGAAGTTGTTGTACGGGGTGCATAGAAAGCGCCGTCATTCTGATGGGAAGGCCTCCTGTTCTGGGAATGAGAACCAAGGGACGGCAATATCCACTCCTGGACTCCAGACTTGTAGTTGCTCTCCAGTCCAGTGATATTTTCGACGTCGGTCAAGATTTCCTGGTGCTGTCGCTGGTACAGGTAATCATCTTTAGAAATGGCTCGTCTTATTCGTCCTTGTTCTTTTGGAACTAAAGGTCCATTGACGGGGCCACTTCCCATAGAGCCGGACCGTTGGTATTGTCTCGTTGAAGCCAATAAAGGTGGCGACCATAGCTCACCCTGGCCTGTCGAGGTCGCCAATGGAGTAGTTGGCGTGGACATGGATCCGTACCCATAGTGACCATGCTGGTTTTCATGCAATCCTTGTTGTACCTCTGCTGTGATGATTCTTGCCATAGGATGGATACTCTCGTCGGCAATATTTCTCCGGGATCCAAAGATTATGTCCGCCTGATCAGATTGCTTTCGGGGAGGGAGCGTAGGTGACGTAACCTCTTGGCGGTGCTGGAGAGTCTTTTGAGGTCGCTCTTGGGTGCGATAGTGCTCTGGGAAAGGATATCGCGGGCTTATCGCTCGGGGGTGATGGTTCCCTGCTTGGGCAGACGACACATTGATCGTCATGGATCGAGGTATCAAGTTCCTTGCTGGGAGATTTGTCTCCTCATCCGCAATGGAGGCAGGGAGGGTAGCAGCGGCGGCAGCAGCGGGAGAGAAAAAGATGGCAGGCGTGGAACCTTTGCGGCGAGAATTAGGAGGCAGTTCTTCCTCGGTTGAAAGGGCTTCATTGGTGTCGAGAATGTACAATGGCAGTGACAATGCGGACAATGATCCCTTCCTGGGGGGACTTTGGCTCTGAATCTCGTTCTGACTCTTGAAAGCCATCGAGGAAGGCGACCGAAGAGAGCGAGCAAAAGTAGCGGTTGGAGGTGGCGGTGACAAGACTCTACTGATGGTGGTGTCCTTATTGCCGTCGGCATTGACGCGATAGGCAGAAAAGGGTGGCGTTGGGGTATTTCTGGTGCTCTTCCTGGAATTCATTGCCATTGCTCTGCTACCGGGGCGACTTGGTGGAGCTGATGAAGGTGCAACAGGAGAAGCCGGGGAAATTGGAGATGTGGAAAAAGTCGGAGAAGTGGGGGTGGACTGCATGGCTATTTCTCGTAGCTCGGCCACAGATACAGATCGAGGAGTCAGCATTTGCATTTGGTCAAAGTTCGCTAGCTTGGTTGGCTCTGCTTCCAGGTCTGCTGTTTGAAGAGATGAGGCGTCGTTGGAAGCTGAGAGGAGGACCGAAGAGATACTGCGAGTAGTCAGGGGAGACGAGTGAAGAGAGATTGATGACGGATACATCAATGTGCTTGACAGCAATGAGGAGCTCGATGCATTCGAGGATCTGGAAAAGAATCGGTTGACTCTGGTCTTGAGCTGATGTCGCCCAGGAACGCTGCTTGCAGGCCCATAAAGCTGGCATTCGTCCGCTCTGGCGTGCCATGGGGTGAGAGTGACTCTCAAAGTCATGTACCGGCAGTGGGCAGAAGGTGAAGAGGATAGGTCCATGGACCCACCATCCTTGCTGCCTTGAATATATGTCTCGTCCGAACGCAAGTCACCAGGCGACAATGTGTTTGAGCCGGTGTCCTCCCCTCCTCGAGAACTGTTGTTATCCTGATTTTTTTCAAGTGCATCTGACGGGAATCCGTACTCGATCATCTCATCAAACAGGTCTCTCTCTGTTGCGCCATTGTCGCTGTTACTCTTGACCGACAGGTACTTTCTGAGGACATCACGCGTGTGGGATGCATCATAGAACTGAGTAGGTGAGGATGTCTCTGCGACCAGGAAAAAGTTGCTTTCGTTCCCGATCTTCTCAAGTCGATCTAGCACAGATTCGCTTTGGCGGCGAGCCGAACTCCTGCGAGGACCATGTTTGGGGGCAACCTCTACAGGCCCCTCAGAAACCGCGTCGATTTGGAATCCCATGGAGGAGATCAAGTCAGGAGACGATGCCCAAGCACTACCAGGTTGATTGCGTTGCCTGTGAGCCGGACTTTCAGTGCCGGTGGAAGTGCGAGAAGCTTTCTCTGTGGTTTTCATTTGTTTCTGTCGTGAATCCGTCCTGGGCTTGTCCATGGTGTCCAGGATCAGGCCATCCGAGCTGGTATTGTACGACGAAGAGAAATTTTGAGAGCCCAGAGAACTGTTCAGGGACCATGTAGGGTCGATAACGAAGCTGTTATCGGTATCGTCGGTGACTTTCACTTCCGGGCTCTGGATGCCTTGCATCTTGTCCAGATCACTTAAGATCTCAAAAGATCGCGTCGTTGTCACTTCTCTGCTCTTCTCTGTCGGGCGAGATTTGGGCGGCTTACGAACACGCTGCTCCTGTTGCTGCTCCAGCCGTGCGGCTGGAGCACTGTCAGCAGACAGAGATCGCCTGTTAAGCTTTCGGCGCATGGTTGCCGCGGTGGCTGCCAAAAGGCCGCTGTTATTACTACCGTAACATCCGACGACAGATCCGTGACTACTCTCACCGTTCTCTGTCCCAGGTGGGTGGCGGGAACGTCCTTTACGAGAGCTTGACCCTGGAATTCCTAGATCGCCATGACCAGTAATTGAGGACCTGTCTTTGCTAAAGCGTCCAAAAAAGTTGGACGAGCTAGAGCCGGAGCCAGAGCCTTGAGTTGTAATTGTGGTCGTGGCAGCAGTCGCAGCAGTCGCAGTTTTGGCAATACCAACCACGACATCTGTCATGTCACCGTAGTGGCTATCGTGGCCACCATCACTACCGTTACTGATGTTGTCGAGAATGATTGTCGACCCGGGCTCAGCACCGTATCCACCAACCAGGACAAAAGACTGCATCATCGATACAGAGGAAGAGGCGAATGAGTTGGTCGTGGCAGATGGTTGATAAAGAGGCAAGTCATCGTCATGGATATCGTCGTTGATGCTGTCGCTTTTCTTGCGTCTAAGGAACTTTTTCATTGCTCCGACAGCCGAGCCGCCCATGGGTGACATGGATCGCCTTGAGGGCGAAGCAAAAAGAGGTGATCGAGGGGAGTCGTGAGATGTCGTTGCTATCGCTTTGGGAATATCAATTGGGTGGGAAACTGCCATGCCCCGTCTTCCCGACGAGCTCGGGCGGGAAGGTGGCGAGGATGAAAAGGCTGAAGACATCATCATCAAGGTTAAATTGACTGGTTAACGAAATGAAGGATGGAGTAGTACGAGACGGTGGGGAGGAAGGGGAAAGAGGTGTACGGTTGCGGTTCTCAGTTATGGGGACTTTAGCTTAAGAATCGTATTCTATAACGTGTAGTGTCCAGAAAGGATGAAAGCACGTCAATCTCATGAGATTCAGCATACGTCGTTTAATCAAAAAGAGTAGCCTGTCCAAGGACATACCTTCTCAAGTTCTTGTTCGTATTGGAGATCAGATATCTACTGAAAGTGCAACGCCGACATCATTGCGGCAAACTGGACAGTGGGCGATAGAAATGGAATGAGGGAGAAACGGCGGAGGAAAGAGAGAGAGGGAGAGTAATGGCCGATTTGGTGATGGTGAGTGGGGTTAGCAAGACCGGTTTTGTTCCTGGACCGTTGAAGAAAGGAAAAAGGGGACAGAAAGTGGGAGACGGACCCACAAAGACGAAGGAGTAGAATAAAATGAGCTAAGTCGACTTACGGCATCCAATGTACGAGGGGAAAAGACAGGTGGCCGCTGAGGAAGAGTGGTCAATGAAGAGAAAAAAGACGAAGAGAGAGATGAATCGAAGCTGGGGCGCGGACTTTGTGCCCCGTCCCACCATGGATTCTTTCGTCATACCATGGAGGATAGAGACCATGGTCAAGGCATGCAACCCGATGCAAGGAACGCAACACTCTTGTGTTGCAAACAAGGTTCATTCATCCATCTGGCGGTAGACCAACACAGCAACCACACTCATGGCCGACAGAGCGGCACTTTTTAGAAAATAACAAGGAACAAGGAACAGGGGGAAGGAGAAGGGGTAGGGAGAGATATTTTCTGCCTGTCAGAAAGAGAAGAGATGAGAGATGGAGAGAGGGATCGCGGACACATCAAATCTAACATCATTTGCGATGCTTGTGCAAGCGAGCATGGTATGAAGTGCATGTTCTGCAACACTTTCACTCCCTCCTCCCTCTTTGGATGTTGATTGCATGCAGATGCACAAAACGGAGAGACGACCCTGCAAAGAGTTACAGCCCTCTTTTAAGCGTGAATTTTTTCTTTTCTCTCATTTCAGAAAAAGGGGTGGGTGATGGCGGATCACGTCTGCTCTTGACAATTGAGGGGAAGGACCATGGTCTTTCTCCCAGATACTTCGAGTCTGAGCCCTAGCCGCCGTTGATTTCTTTTTTACTGCACTCAGGTGGGACGACACGGGATCTCTTGCAGCTTGCTCTTTCAGGAGGCTGCCTTGCTCCCTCCGTCGTCATTGCGGATCGAAAGGCACATGCCGGAGCCACGCGTTGACGGGGTGGGTGAAGGACTGATCGATGGCGCCTCCTCACTGCCCCGGATTTTCTTTGCTTTCCCTTGAGGTCGAGCGGCTATTGACTTTGACACTGGAGGTTTGTGCATGGGCCTGGCGCAGGGTCCAGAATCCAGATTTCGGTCTTTGCTCCACCAATGCAACCCTCCCGCACAGGGATAGAGAGGGTGTCAGCAGAGCGGTCTGTGCGTGATTCATTTTTTTCGACGCGTTTCAAGGTGATCCCTTGCTCTTCCTGGAAGGTGTTGATGCATGGGTTGTCACTTCACCTGGAGGCTATTCGCCACCCGTTTGTTTTGCGCCATGCTTTCACACCTCTCCAGAACGGTCGTTAACAGGAGGAGGAGCGAAGCAAAACAGCATCCTGGTCCTCTGTTTGAAGAGGCTCAGGGCAAAAAGGTAAAAGAAAGCTCCTCGACCGGGAATTGAACCCGGGTCTTCCGCGTGACAGGCGGAGATACTCACCACTATACTATCGGGGATTCTCATATGAAGCGGTGGGTTTTTTCTGCATCATGAATGCAAAGAGGCCGTCATTTAATCACGTGACCTAGTGTATGCGATTATCCAAGTACAGTGACACTGCATGTAGGTGCGCGTTTCGCGCCTCTGCCACATAATCCCCTCCCACGTAACGGAGGAGTTGACAGCAGGGGAGTGGAACGCGCACCTTCTTGCATTTCATTTATTTCATTTCTTCTTAAACGGCCATTGCTTCTCTTTCCTCACTTCATCTACCCGACCATCCGACGCAAAGCAGAAACAGACCATCACCATGACCTCAAGACTGCCTTCTCAGACCAAGGGCGGGTTCAACTTTGACAACCATGTCCGGTAAAGAGAACGAGCCATTGGACGGGACGCGACTTTTTTTTTTTCCCTTCCATTCTCCTTCTCTTTTATTTGGGAGAAGAGTAGATGCGACATATTCTCGGGTGAATGAACATTCATGAGACGCGTCAGCAACCCGCAGAGACTAATAGTGCTTGGTATCGTTTTTGGTTTATAGCAACACTGTCATGGAGGGCAAAGGCCTAGGCATTCCCAAGGCAACCAAGACAGGAACGACTATCGTTGGTTTAATTTACAAAGACGGACTCGTTCTCGGAGCTGATACCCGTGCTACGGCCGGACCCATTGTCGCTGACAAGAACTGCGAAAAGATCCACTACCTGGCTCCCAACATGTACTGCTGTGGAGCTGGTACAGCAGCAGACACGGAGATGACGACCGCTTTGATCAGCAGTCAACTGGAGCTTCACCGACTGAGCACAGGACGGCAGGCACGTGTGGTCACTGCCATGACCATGTTGAAGCAAATGTTGTTCAAGTAAGGATCTATAGGATAGTCAATGTCTGCATGGCGATTTCTTTTTAACAGCTTTCCTTATATCTAGGTACCAAGGACAGATCGGAGCTGCCTTGATTCTTGGAGGAGTTGATATCAATGGACCACATCTTTACACAATCTACCCTCACGGAAGCACAGATAAGCTTCCATATGTCACCATGGGCTCGGGATCTCTTGCTGCCATGAGTGTCTTTGAAAGTCGTTTCGTTGCAGATATGGAGGTAAGTCTCAAGATAGGGATTCAACTTTGCGAATCAATTGCTGTCTGAAGGACCTCGACTGATCCATATACTCAACCATGTCAGCGTGAGGATGCTATTGCTTTGGTCCAGGACGCCATTGAGGCGGGTATCTTCAACGATCTCGGATCAGGATCAAACGTAGATATTGTTGTGATCAACAGCGAAAAGGTCGAGGTGCTTCGCAACTATGGCAAGCCCAACGAGCGTGGAGTGAAGGAAGCAAGGTATGAAACAGAGGATATCACACTGGGGTTCCTCGCTTTTGAAATGCTAGACTTCCTCGTCTGGAATACAGACACTGACACCTGCTCATAATCAACTGTCAATAATAGCTACAAGTTCCCTCCTGGCACGACTCAGGTGCTCAAGTCATCGATCCGCGACTTTGTTGATATCAAGGAAACTGTCCACGTTGTCACAACTGAGGCTATGGACATTTCGTAGACTAATTTCATCAGGCAGACATAAAGGAAAGCCATGAAGGAGCCTCGATATCAATCCACAGCTATGCCACAAAACAGCAACAATAAAAAAGCACTATTAACTTCAGATCTTGGGCGAAGAGAATTTGTGACGGCCAACGTGCCAACTATGAGCTGAATGCAAACGTGCATGCGTCGTTTCTTTCTCTCCGCAACATCCGTCGCCCCATACTCTTTGCACGCTACCTCATTGCCAACATGAATGGCCTCGTTGGCATCATCATCGTCACGAATTCAAGCAGGGGCCATCATTTCGTGTACAAGTACCCACGGGAAAGAGGCGGAATCACTCCTGACGACGCCTCAGGCCGACCCTACCAGGCCAACGGGAGCTCGTCTTCCACCTCTACTCCTGCTTCGTCGCCAGCGACCACTGAAGAGTTCCAGGTCACATCCAAAGTCCTTGGCTATGACCCTCAGTTTCTCGCCAACCTGCTCTCACCCAAACTGGCGCTTTGCGACAAGCGGTTCCAGTTGACGGTGGATGACTTGACATTTATTGGGCACCCAGTTTCGATGAGCGGACCCGAGTTTCGACAGAGACGAGATTATTGGAAGTACCGAACACCAAAGCCTCAAAAGGAGAAGGTCAAGCGTGGCTGGATCGTTGAAGGAGCAGCACCATTTTTGGGAGATTCCGACGATTCCGACTCGGATTTTTATGATGAAGATTCGAACGACGAGGGCGATTCTGCTCGAGGGTCCGTGACGAGCAAAGGCGCCAAGGACGGGCCATCAGGGACAGGAGCTGGAGCCGGCTCTACAACGGCGACGATGTCAACGTCGACGTCCGTAGTGAAAGAAATGTTGATCCGTCGAGGGTCTAAAGAGGAATCTGATAGTACCACAACAACTCGATCCTTGACAGACCCAACTGGGCGGCGTCAGCAACGATTCAGAAGTCATACTTACAACTCTAATCCAGTATCACCAGCTTCCGGAGATAGTCCTCTTTCCGGTCAAATCACTCAGCAACAGAATACGCCGCTTCTCACTCATCATACCACCTTTGCATCCAATATGCCTTCACTCCTCCAACATCCTGTCTCGATGCCGCAGACCCCTACAGGTGGAATTCAAGGAAGTATCTTTTCATCACACCTAGGAATACTGCCACCGATTCAGATCGCGCAAGGAAATGTGTCGACCATCTTTTCCCACACAGTATCGACGCCCTCAACACACTTTCAACAAATGTCGTTTTTTCATGTGGTGTTTGTGTTAAAACCTCCAGAGCTTCAACTCAATTCAGTTGCCGATCAGGTGTACAAGAACATTGCCTGTAAACTGACAGCAGCCCTCAGATACGAGGAGCTCAATAGTCAGTACGTCAGTCAGGAAGCTACCAAAATTTTGGCAATACGTGAGGAGGCAGCTCAAGCAGGTTCGTGTTTGTCATTGTCAAATTATACGTTGGGGAATGCTTACAATGAGCTTGGTTTTTTAAAATTGGTTTTATTTTGGCCGTAAATAGCTGTGACTCTAGAAAAGTTTCATGAGCAAGTACTAGCCTCATCCTCGCTCGCTCGTGCGGTTCGATCCATCTACGATTGTATTTCTGCAGACAAGGTCTGTCATGTGGTTCTGAACGACTCTATCGATATCTCTCTCCAAATACCTCATTTGGCGCCTTTGCCGAGAGCCAGTTCGTACGTTACTCGTCAAATCCAAAGTTCGCTCAATGGAGACAGTCCTACAACAAACGGGAACAATACAGGAGCAACGTCCTCCCCAGCCATCGCGGGGACCAATACCTTCACCAACAGTAGCAACAGTAATATTTCGGCGTCACAGCAGGCTCTGATAGTCTCACAGTACGGAGTTATAGGAGGCCTGGGCTACATGATGGATGATTTCGAAGTCGGAAGTGTCTATGAATACGAAAACTTTCCCGTCCTGTTCCCGTATCATACGTTACTTTTGCTGGAAGATCCGGAGGAAATTCTAAAGGATATTCCGTTGGACGCCAGTCCGACGCTGGTGAAGTTGGTTCAGATTTTAGTGCCATATCAATGGTAAGCTTTATTCATGATCTATCTTTTTTGGCGATACGATTATTAGAAAATGTGGTGTACTGAACTGATAAACTACTATTTTGATAGCTTGGATGAGTTGCAATATATCTTGGATTGTTCTATGGCCCAGATCTATCGTTTGGCGTCTCACCTCATTTATTGGCGAAAGGCCAAGCTAATTGATCAGATCCGTATCAGCAATGTTTACGTGGTAGCGCCGCAAGCTGGGATTAACGAGTACGCAGCACGCGCAAAAAAAACTGATGTCTATAGGAGAAAAGAGCTCTAACCATTGAAAGTGTGTTACAATTGCTGTCAACATAGGAGCCTAGTCAATGATTTCTCTCACCACTTCCCAACTCTTTCACTACCCTCGGTCCTCCATGAGCTATCAACACCCAAGGCCTACAAGGCACATATACCCGGCGCAGGAAAGGATAAGGAGGTGCAGACGGTTTATCTGGAAATGCTGACCTATTTGCTCCGCAAGGATCTGGTGGTTCAATTGCACACGTACATTTTGATCATTGTACCCGAATACATCAAGTTGGGTTGTTCTGTGGAGGAGTATGAGCACTTGATGAGTGAAGAGAACAGTGGTCTTTTCAGCCATAGCCACGGAGGTCACTTGAACGGGGGCATGCTGACACCTACATTGGAATCCCCGACTTTGCTGCACCATGGAACGAGTGCAAAGAGCGCAGATTTCGCATTGTTACAACATCAACAACTTCTTCAGCAGCAGCAGCAGCAACAACAGTACATGCAAAAGCAACAGCAACAACAACAGACGATGCCCTCACAAACTTATCGGTACCATAGTCGATCCTCAACAGGTCCCAAAACAAGTGACGCGACTGGAGGCGGAACCTCGTCCTCGGGCCCAGCACTTCATGGTGGTCCCTCGAGCGCAAACAGTGTCGGAACTGGGGCAATTGGACCCGTGAGCGCAAGTGTGTCTGGAGGAGGGGGTGTTGGAATGATCAGTTCTAGTTTGAAATCACACGTGAGTGCTGGTAGCCCTTTTGCACGACTCTACGGTAAAAGACAGGATGCCAGTTCAATCCTCTCTAATCCTGGACAAGCCTCCGAGATCGAGAGGGAATGGGTGATGCGAATGTGTGAAAACCAGCCCCAGAGTGTCGCGGAGCTGTTCATGAGGTAAGGGAAACGGAGAGGAAACTACTTGTCATTTTGTTTTTGATTTGTATTATTTTACTGACAAGCTTTTCTCCCTATACTGCTGTTCAGATTGATTCACTATTTCGATGGGCAACATCACGTAGAAGAGATTTTGTTTCGGGAGCAGATTGTAGCCAAGGATCTCAAGACTGTTCTTTCAGCTTTTAGAGAGTTTTTGATTCTCACTTGGGCTTAAGCAACGAGAAGGAATACGCCGCTCATTAGACTCCATCTTGGTGACCTGGGCAAACAGAGAGAAAGAGAGCAATATATTTCTTTATTCCAGCTTCTATGCTTCTAACGTCTGAAATGACATGACTACTGGATCGGGGTAGCTCTCTATTGAATTGTCTTCAAAATATCGCTTGCCGAGGACCAATAAACGATCTGGGCTGAGAGGGCATCTCTGGCCACGCTGTTCTTCTCCAGATACTTTTCCAAGGACCGACCTTTCCTGACAAAGTAGAGGTCTTCTGAGCTCTTCATCCTCAAGGCGGGACAATAATCATTCTGACCATCGCCCACATAGAGCATCCTCAGGGTATTAGTTTTAGCTGAATTAGGCCCGACTCGTTGTTGCAATAGCTTGTCGACCTCCTGTCCTTTGCAGATATTGAGACTACAAACACCGAGGGGGCATCCATGAGGGGTCTCTGCAGGTGTCAAGCGATGGATGTGAAGTCGGCCCTGAGCGTCCCAGAAGGCAGGATTGGTGATAATGGCTGAAAACAAGTGTCTGATTCCGTAGTGCTATAAGTAGGGGAAGAGTCCAATGATCAGCCGCGGCAGAAGGGATTGTAATCCACCTAGAAAAAGAAAAAAAAAATACCTCCAAGATGGACTCAATGTACACCGAGTTGGCGTCCGAGACGATAGCGAGATCCCAACCTCTCTCATGAAGAAGATGGCAAGTCTTGATCATATCCGAGTCCATAGGGACCTTAGTGAGAGATTCTCGGATCAATTGGCTAGAGCCGCCTTGCTCATGAAACTCTTTGAGGCAGTGGTTTCTATGACGAGAGGGAAAGACAAGTCAGAAAGAATGAAGGGATTGAAGGCAGCTCAGCAATCCATCTGAATCCAATAGCATACTGAAGGTCGGTCCACTGCATAGCTCTCTCATCCAGCTTCTTTCTGAGGGCTGGAGAGAGGTACTCTATGACAAAGCGATCCGAGTCGGTCTCGATCAGGGACCTGTGAACCCCAAGACAGAATAAAACCAAAAAAAAAAAAAAAAAAAGGATAGTCAGAGAGAATCGGAGAGAATGAAGTTGATGAGACACATGCACTCACCAGTCAAAGTCGAAGCATGCGAGTCCTGCGGGCGCCATTCTTTCTGTCTAGGTTATGCGTGGGAATGGAATGGATTGAAATGAGAGGAGAGGGAGGGGGGTGACTGATGGGAAAGAAGAAGAGCGAAAGTGGAAGGGGGCAAGAGAGTTTTCGCGCCCATCGGAGTCTTCTGTGGACCAAAAAGGATCCAAAAGGACAGGGCTCCTGATCCTTGTCCCAGCATGAAGGACGCGTTTTCTAGCCTTTCGTAGAACGCGAGGCTTTTTTGTCCTCATCATTTTTCCTTTGAACTTGCTTCACTCGTTGTAGTCCCCCTTGGTTCGCAGGTTAACGGTTTCTGTACTATCAGCACGCCTCATCGCCAGAGTTCCACCTTGCACCAGAACAAGCGCGTAAGAGGCCTGGGTTCTCGTAATCATGGTCAATTCATAACTCCCTATCCACCAACCCCCTTCCCTCCCTTTCTCTTTTTCGTTCTAGTTTTTCATTCCTCTCTCGCCCGCTACCCCACTCCATCACGAACCCGTTCTTGAAGGCGATAAGGAAACATGTTGCCCCTTCTCTTCCTCTTGCTGATACCCGCCCTCATCGGCGTCGCTATTTATGGCGTGTCTCTACTCTTCTCGCATCCGAGCCCCAAACTGCCGATCGTCGTCACTCAACCACCAGATCTCATCGCTACCACATATCCATTTCTTGAACCCTCCATAACTTTACCGGGAGTCTTTTCTCTCGTGCCGTATCCATCATCTCTTCCCAAACTCCCCATAAAGGAGAACCAAACTCCTTTCCTCGCTAGTCATCCTGTGGTCGATAGCAGCCAAAATGACAAAGAAAAGTCCAATGGTCCTGTAAATCCTGACAAAGTCGTCGATATCAAACACAGCGCTGATGAAAACGAAGACGATGACGACGACGACAACGATGACGAGGGGGAGGGTAATAATAAAGCCAAGACGCACAAAGATGGCAACTCTTACTTCCAAACGAACAGACCGCTCGCAAAGGAACAAAAGCAGGTCTCCGCCAATAGGTCTGTTATCGAGGCAGAGAAGAAAAAGCTGACCGATACATCCGAGACCAGTGCCCTGGTTCGAGGCATTGCCGAAGGAGGAGTCTTGACCGGCGAAGAAGAAACGATAGACGAGAGCTATGAAAACGGAGAGAGTAACTCGGTTATTTCAAAAGATGACGAGCTTGACCCGAACTACACTGAGGAAAATGGAAAAGATATCTTTGATGACGATGACGATGACGAAGAAGACTTCTCTGGCGAAAAGGGCGAAGAAGACGAGGAGGCTGATATCAACCGTGAGTAAAAAGATGTAAATTAAAAGAGAAGAATCTGTACCAAACTGCCCATTAACACCTGAATCACCTCGATTTTTTTTATCGTACTTGACACTTGACCCACGTAGGCAAAGTCAAGATGTCGAAACAGCCACATCATCACCATCAAGTCAGTCAAAGAAAGTCCTCCTCGAAACTGCAGCGTCGCAGTAGAATCGCCAACAGAGGCAACGTCCAGCATGCGTCCACTGGACCCAAACCTCTCCAACCCCATGAACACGCTGCTGTGACGCAAGAATCCATCGACGAGCTCGAGAAAAAGTCAAAGGTGCTAAAACCTGAACTTACGCTCAAGGAAATCATCGCCATTGCTCGAAGTGCCAAGGTTCGGGATTCAGTCAAGGCCATGTATCCTCTTCAGGCTAAACTGGAAAAGCGTAAATCCAAACAATCCTCACCTACAACCCCGACTGACAAGAAGCAGGCAAAGACAACAAAAGGCAAGAGCGGAAAAAAGGAGACGAATAGCAAGAGCCCAGCGCGCCCAGAGGATCTCGAGGCTGCCATCGACGCCATTGTGGATGAACAATCCGAGTCATTCGAGCGAGCTCTATCCCAAATCGCCAGCAAGATCGCCAAAAGTCCCGAGTTAGAGCAGCACAAGGACATTCTCGAATACCTGTCGAACGCTAAAATCAACGCCGAGGAAAAACTCGACTTGGAGTCATTCACCTCTTCAAAAATCATGGAGGAGGAACGGGATCTTGGCCAGAAGGATCAACGTATTCTGCTCTTTCGAAACCCCAAAGCGGTCTCCCGTGCTCGGACCTTCTTTTCGACAGAGTACGACGAGAAGTTTCCCATGTCCGCTGAGTCTGGAGTGTCCGAGACTCCCACCCCTACCCCAGCGCCGCCTTCTCCCATTGTCGCGGTCCTTCTCAAGATTCTGAATGTTCTCGCGCCCCCCTTCATTCTGCAACTCCGTGCCGATCTTCGAAACCTTTTGATCTGGCTTTGTTCCCCGAATCCTGGAGTCCACATTGACGGCAAGGATGCAAACGGGGACGATACTATTGCTCGTCAGGTCACTGCCGAGGATCGGGCTACATTAGTCCACCCTGACGGGTCGGTCGATTTTAAGGACGTTTGGGACGCTCGTTTTGGATCCATGGCCCTTTGGTGCTTGTTGATGCATTGGAACGTCTTCCTGAAAGAGATATTGGCTTTGTTCTGGAAACGGTTCGCCTACGCCAAAGAGTTCCTGATTGATCAGCTTCGTGGCCTTATCGGTTTACCTCAAAATATGGTACCATTCTTATCGGGGGCACTTGGTGATCTCAATGCAAACGATCCGGAACCTCCAGAGGCGGTGCCGTTGCATCCCGTATCTAAACAAAAGTATGAGGAAGAAGAAGAGGAAGAGGGAGGCATTGATGCAAGAACTACTAAGCTTGAGTTCATGATGAACATGTATGTGTCTCCGCCTCCAGTTTCGGACGCATTCCAGCCCATCACAAAGGCGATCGTCCATCCCTCACCCGGTCAGGAACCGTTGCATGGAGGTTTTAGTGCCCGTCCTAACCATGGAAGCCATGGTCCACAAGGCGTCCAAAGAGCTGAACAAGGAAACGACTTTGTGTCTTGGGTGGTGAACATGATTTTCTACGAGCTCGGATTCTTCTTTGACGCAGGCAAGCAGGCGGGTGCCCTGAAACCCGGACTACAAGATGATTACTTGAGCCAGTTCAAGATGGAAACAGACGGTAGCGGTGGTGACCAGGCGTGTGTTTGGATGAAAGAACGCGTGGTGAAGGCATTGAAGGAGTGAATAAAATGTGGATTGCCACCAATTTCCGCAAGTGACTGCCTTTTACATTTGGTTGTTGTCTTTTTTTCTTTTTTTTTATTAGGCGCATGCATTTCATACCCATCCTCCTCTCCCATTCCTTAAGCAGCATCTCGCAACATGGGTCACAAGCGCAAAAAGTTT
Organism: Entomortierella parvispora; assembly: GCA_963573315.1. Taxonomy (NCBI): domain Eukaryota; kingdom Fungi; phylum Mortierellomycota; class Mortierellomycetes; order Mortierellales; family Mortierellaceae; genus Entomortierella; species Entomortierella parvispora. The sequence continues at coordinate 1,261,926 of OY752145.1, forward strand.
TCAGAGCGTGTTGCAGACCGCAACTCTAGGGGGTAAAGATGTAACACTGGGTTCTTTACAATAGAAGAATGCCACGAAAAAGAGTTGAGTCGGCCAACTAACCGTCTGTCTGGGTTTCTTTACTAGTTTCGACGAGTCTCCTTTCAAGAATGCAATCAGCGATACCCCCAAGGGCTTCTCTAGAATTATGTACAAGAAGGAGTCAATGGAACAACGCCGTGGATTTTCATCCGAGGATCTGGGATTACCTAAGGGAAAGAAGGGCGACAAATCAGCGCCCGTCGAGAACAAGAACCCAAATGCCAAGAAGCCATCAGCCATGGATGAGCTTCGAATTCAACCGGGTGAAAAAATGGGAGAGTTTTCCCGTCGTGTGGACGATCATATGCGCGACAAGCTCTTGAAGTCTACCAAAGACAACACTGCCGAGGGAAGCAAAAAGAAGAAGTAAGATGCATGCTCTAGATCAAGAGGAGAGGAGAAAGGCGATTGATTGTGCAGAGGATATGAGGCCAATTGCTTGCGTAGATTCTTACTGACCTCTGTTTAATTTCCTCTCTAGGTACTTTGAGAAGCTGAAGGCAAAGGAGCAGGCCAAGAAGCTCAAGGCACAGGAGGAGAAGGCGTACGAGGAATACGAGACAATTCACGACAAGGTTCGCTTGAACGATGTAGCAGAGGCGCCACCAATCTTGACTGCGGTCCCCAAGAAGCGCAGGAACGACGAGTTTATGGCAAACAAGAAATGGAAGAATACCCCTGGTGAGGAAGACTTTGAGGACATTGTTGCGGATGCAGCAGGCGCCGACCCCAAGAAGAAGAGAAAGCTGGCTGATATCTTGGGCGACAAGAAAGACGATTCCAAAAAGTCAAAGATGAAGAACATGACACCGGCTGGAAGACGTATTCTGGAGGAAGAGCGGAAGAAGGCCATTGAGAACTATAGGATGATGAAGGCTCGCAATGCCTTCGATCGTTCTGGAGGAGCCGACGATGATGATGCAGCAGCGGATGATGCAGAGGCAGAGGCCGCTGGTTACTAGAAAACGACCTCAAGCTATTGCACTATTGTATACTACTATTTACCACTAAAAATCATTGAATCTCATACATGTACCATTTTTGGTGGCGTTGACGTACGGAGATCTAATCATGGGTTGATCGGATCAATGACGGAATGAACTTTCGCGCTTCACTTTGCATCAAATCGCTTCACATTATACAATAACCAAGTCCAGGATATGATCAGGATTCGCTCATTCACGCCATCAACGCTGGGACTCGGCAAGGTCGTTGGAATCGTGACCCCTACGGTCAATACATCTGCCGCACGGTTCCGCTTCTTTGCCACAGCTTCCGGGCGCGGCTCAACAAAAAAGGCCACGCCCTTCAAATACTCGCATCCAGACTCAAAAAACCCCAATGCAACTCTCTCGCCTTCTTCTATCGCCACTTCCTCTCCAGCAGCAACAGCAGCGGCGACTTTGGCAGCGACAACAGGATCAAGGACAGCCAAGAGAGCGGCTGCTAGTAGTGCCGGCTCGAACAGCAACTTTTCCCGCCAATTGGCCGATATGTGCTCAAAACAGTAAAGTCCCAGTCCCTCTGCCTCTGCTCATACTGGTTTACAAGACAAGGAAGATAGCTTGCTTTGTAACCAAAGAAGGTTGGCCAACTAACGAAAAGCGTTCTGCGGGGGTTGCCCCCTCTTTTGTACTCTTTTCTTTCCTCCTTTCCGTAGAGATGTAGTATTCTACACACCACCAGAGACACTTAAAAAGACATTCTGGCTCGCCTACGCAACCGCAGGATTGCAGTTGGTTTTCTGGGGCAACATTGCTCAATACGCTTTCACACACTACACCGACAACCCAATGTTTTCTGCCACCCAGCCACCACCACCGCCACTCCCTCTTCCAGGAACCGAGGGAGTAGAATCTCTTGATGTGCCACTGGCGCCTCTTCGGACCCGAATCTTGATTTCTGCTGGATTGATCGGAACAGGATTGGTGATTGCGTTCGGAATCTGTGCGATCCCTTGGCGCTATGTGACCCAATTGACGTTGTTGCGGGGCGGAACTCAGGTCCGGATCGAGACGGGAAGAAAGTTTCCCACAGGATATCACCGCGTCTACCCAATTCAGGATATGCAATGCCGACAGCAGCTTCTGACGAACGTTGGACCTCAGGGAACATCGCCTATCAAGGAGGGATCGAGCGCTCATGTCATGTTGGGATCCAAGAAGGAACGCATGTCATTTTTTGTTGACCGACGCGGATGGTTCAAGGACACGAAACTCTGGGATAAGGTCTTTTACCGCCCCTACTAGATGTTGTCGTACGCTACACACAGAGTTGCGAAAATAAAACAATCATTTCCACAGCGGGCACCGCAGTGTTACTCACCACGCGAACATGTGACTGTCCCCATGAGTAAATTGACAGTGAAACCAAATCTCGGTGATTCTTTAAAACCGCCTCCTAACCGTCTGCTCGAACTTCACTTCTCTCTTTCCTTTCGATCACTACTCTCGCCATAATAGACGCCATGACCACCTCATTACCACACGTCTCCCGCGTAGAAGAGCTTAGGGAGCAGGCATCGACCTACGTTCCTCCTTATGTCCGTACAAAGTCCTTACCAGGAACACCTACTTGCGTCTCGCCCTCCCCTCTCGATAACCAATATCCAGACTACCTTCGTCTGATCCTCACTGCTCGTTGCTACGAGATTCTGAAGCAGACACCCTTGACCCATGCTATCAATCTCTCCACCAGGACTCAAAACCAGATCTATCTCAAACGAGAGGATCTTCAGGATGTGTTCAGTTTCAAGATCCGCGGAGCCTACAACAAGATGGCACATTTGACAGAGGAGGAAAAGAGTCGAGGCGTGATTGCCTGTTCGGCTGGAAACCATGCCCAGGGTGTAGCTTCAGCCGCAAAGACGATGGGGATCAAAGCGACTATTGTAATGCCGACTCCCACACCCGAGATCAAGTCCCGGAATGTATTAAGACTGGGATCGAGGGTCATCTTGCATGGCAAGAACTTTGACGAGGCTAAAGCCGAATGTGAGCGTTTGACGGCCTTGGAGAACTATACCAACATCCCCCCATTTGATGATCCATATGTCATTGCCGGTCAGGGAACCATTGGCGCCGAGATCTTGAGACAGCACAACCTGCAAGAGATCCATGCCATCTTTTGCTGCGTAGGTGGCGGTGGACTGATTGCCGGAGTTGCCGCGTATGTGAAGCGGGTAGCGCCCCATATCAAGATTGTAGGTTGCGAGACTGTGGATGCGAACGCCATGACACAAAGTCTGGCTGCGGGCAAGAGAGTGACCTTGACGGACGTTGGTCTGTTTGCAGATGGAGCGGCGGTCAAAGTAGTAGGGGAGGAGCCTTTCCGACTTTGCCGGGATCTGGTGGATGAAATGGTGGAGGTGACCAGCGACGAGGTGAGGATATACATACCATCCATCCAATCCATCCCCAAATCACTCTTCTTATCTGTGACACATCGTTCTGTGCAGCATTCATTTGCCCGTGATTTGATGTGGATTGCCTGCCAAATTAAGCTCATACTGACTGGATTTCGGATTTCCGTCCTCCTCCGTCCGACTCTGACTGGGCGAAGTGCCCTTTTTTGAACCAAGCTGACTGATCTGTGTCTTCTTTTCTTCCTGTAGATCTGTGCTGCGATCAAGGACATCTTTGAGGATACCCGCTCGATTGTCGAGCCTGCCGGAGGACTCGCCGTCGCTGCCTGCAAAAAATACCTGCGCGAGCACAAGTTCACCAACAAGACCTGTGTCGCCGTTACCTCGGGCGCCAACATGAACTTTGAACGTCTTCGTTTTGTGGCCGAGCGTGCTCTCCTGGGAGAACAGAAGGAGGCCTTGCTATCGGTTGTTATCCCCGAGACCCCTGGTGCCTTCCTGAGACTCTACAAGCACATCCACCCCTTGATGGTCACCGAGTTCTCTTATCGCTACGCGCCCAACAGGAGGGCTCAGATTTACATGTCCTTCCTTTGCCAGGACCGCAAGAAGGAGGTTCCTCTGATCATGGAAGCATTGGCTAAGGAGGACATGCAGGCTTGGGATATCAGCGAGGACGAAATGGCCAAGAGCCACGCCCGTTACATGATTGGAGGCCGTTCCGAAGCCGAGAATGAACGTATGTTCCGGTTCGAGTTCCCTGAGCGACCTGGTGCGTTGTTGCAGTTCTTGGAGGGTCTGCGGGCAGGCTGGAATGTGTCTTTGTTCCACTACCGTAACCATGGTTCTGGTAAGTTCCCAGAGTTTTGATGTTTGCATCTATCTAAACGCTTGTTAACAGTCGGCAAACACGAGACTAATGTACAAAACCAATTGCTGCTGATCGTAGATATGGGCAAGGTCCTTGCTGGATTGCAAGTACCAGAGGCAGACAATGACGAGTTTGCCAACTATCTCGCGCAGCTCAACTATCACTGGGTTGAAGAGACAAACAATCCACTTTACAAGCAGTTCTTCTGTTAGATGATCGACATGGGGTCGCCAAAACCTGTACAAAAAATAAAAAATCAAAGAGTCAAAGAGTTACGTGTTCTGCAAGTTCAGAGGCAAGGATACGATCGCTCCGAAAGGAAGCCCAGGAAGAGTGCAGATGGACCGCATCAAAAGAAGGAAGACACCGTCAAAATGATGGCCGGCGGTCCGAGCCGAGCCAAGACAAGAGCAAAGACTGACAAATGGCGACGGGAGCAGAAATTTCGGTTCTGTGGCCAGTTCTCCATCCTGTTTCCAACCCATTCCTCTTCTTCTCCACAATTGACATTTCCATTCCGCAACCCCCTTCTTGCTCTCTTTTGCCAGCATGACCATTCTCGCCTTCACCCCTGTCGAGGACATTCCTCAGGTGCGGTTCCTTTTCGCTTTTCGACTGTTCAACAGATTTTATTTACGCTTTTCGACTGGTCGACAGATTTTATTTACCAACCTTTTTTTCTTATCTTGGTCCGCGTCATGAACGCGTATGATCTTTTTTTTTGTATATTCCAAACTCTTGTAGATTATCCAAGAGCTCCGCACCACCTTCCAGTCGGGCTTGACCAAGCCTCTTCAATACCGCAAGGAACAGCTCAAGGGCTTGCACAACCTCGTGGCTGAGAATGAGGCCGCATTTCAAGAGGCTGCCTATCTGGATCTTCACAAGCCTCCCATGGAATTGATGCTCGGTGAGGCCGGGATGGTCAAGCAAGAGTGCGTGGACGCCCTCAAGGAGCTTGATAACTGGGCCAAGCCTCAAAAGGTCAAGGGAACGTTTTTGAATCGATTGGATAAACCTCACATCCGAAAGGAGCCTTTGGGCATGGTCTTGATCATTGGTGCTTGGAACTATCCCTTGAATCTGCTACTGGCCCCTGCTGTCGGAGCAATTGCGGCCGGCAACACAGTATTGTTGAAGCCTTCAGAGGTAGCCCCTCACACTGCAGCCTTGATCACCAAGTTGTTGCCGGTTTATCTGGACCAAAGGGCCTACAGGATTATCAACGGCGCAGCAGTCGAGACGACCTTGGTGCTGGAGCACAAGTTTGATCACATCTTTTACACTGGCAGTGGATCCATTGGAAGGATCATCATGACAGCAGCAGCCAAGCAACTGACACCTGTAACATTGGAACTGGGCGGAAAGAGGTAAAGATCCCGTCCCGCTTTTCCATGACTCTGCAAAAACCAAAAGGCATCTCCAGTTCTGTGTTATTTAACCCATGAATTTTCTCAATGTAGTCCAGTGTTTGTGGCCAAGGATACGGATGTGGCGTTGACGGCCCGTCGATTGGTCTGGTCCAAGTTATACAATTCTGGCCAGACGTGCATCGCCCCTGATTACTTGCTTGTCGAACGAGGAATCGAACAGGACCTCGTGAAGCAACTGAAGGCCACAATTGACGATTTTTACCAAGGCAATCCTCAAAAGTCGGCTTCGTATGGTCGCATCGTCAACAAGCAGCACTATAATCGATTGATGAATGTGTTGAAGCGCACTCAGGGCGAGGTTGTGATCGGTGGCTATGGTGATGAATCTGATCTGTTCCTGTACCCCACTGTCGTCTTGAACGTTGGACCGGACGATGCTTTGATGGAGAACGAGCTGTTTGGGCCAATCCTGCCTTTGATGGTTGTGGATTCGATGCAGCAGGCAATCGACCATGTGAACAGGGGCGACCAGCCTTTGGCGTTGTATGTGTTTAGCAAGAACCAAAAGACGATTGATCATATCCTGGACAACACTCGATCTGGAAGCGTGGTGGTGAACGATGCATTGACCCAGTTTGTGGTCACGAGCATGCCCTTTGGAGGAACTGGACCCTCGGGCATTGGCAATTACCATGGTCAGAGATCGTTTGACATCTTCTCGCACGAGCGTGGCACATTGATCAAGAAGCAGGGCATGGAGAAGGCTAACAACATTCGTTATCCTGTGAGTCCCTGTTGTCCTTTTTTGTTTGCTGTTTGCACAGATCGACTATGGCTGGCTGGGACCATCCAGTATTCAAGGACTAACCACATATTGTTTTGCTTCTATAACAGCCGTATACCGACAAGAAGCTCTCTTGGGCGCAATGGATCCTCTATGACAAGAAGAGATACGCACCCAATGCAGCCAACCCAGGCGCGGTGGCAGCCAAAGGTAACACTGGCGCTCTTTGACGAGGGCATGCAATGGGCAGATGATGATTGAAGGACAGTCAGACTGACAGACGGCGTTCTTTTTGTTGCCCACAGCCAAGTTGTAGAAGAGTCAATGCCATTACCGTCTACCGACGATAGGGGACAGGGCCCCAATAAAGCAATCCGCCAGGCGGGGTTGTGACCATTGTTTACCCGTCGCCTTGTTTCGCAGCGAACGAGTCATCGAGGGAAAAAAAAGAATTTTTTGGTCGCGGGCAGGCAGGCGGGCAAAGAAAGGGAAAGAAAGAGAGGCGACGGACACAATAAAAGAGGTCGCTGCCTGCAAAGCATTGCTTCTTTTTCTTGTAACAATCCGCCCTTGTTCATTTCAATCGTCGTTCTTTTGCACCCCGATTGATCTTACCCCATCCCCTCATCCTCTCCTCTCCCCTCCTCCACCCACCTTCCATCTTTATAATGTCAATGTCCGCTGGCATGTCCAAGCAGGGCGTCACCGTCGTTCTCGGTGCCCAATGGGGCGACGAGGGCAAGGGAAAGCTCTCCGATATCCTCTCCCAGGAGGCCGATGTCTGTGCCCGTTGCCAGGTAACAGATCCATGTCCTGCCGCACACTCTACAACTCCTCTCGTCCTTCATTCTTGACGCAAAAGAGCCAGCGATCTGTCGTGGATCTATCGTGGATCGATGTTGGATCAATGTTGATCAGTATGAAGAGCCGTGGGATTTTTTTTACTCTCTCCTTCTCTCCTTCTTCCAAAACCTGATCTAAACTGTGCAATCATCGTTTTATTAGGGAGGCAACAACGCCGGACACACCATTGTCGTTGGCAAGACCAAGTATGACTTCCACATGCTCCCCTCCGGTAAGGAAATCAGTCTGCAGGATTACGATTACGGTGCAAGAACGATCGAATCTTGTCATCTGGTTCTAAAACGTGTGCTTCGCGTCTTCTTCCTTGTACTCTCTATTTCATCCAATAGGTTTGGTCAACCAGACCTGCACCTCCGTCGTCGGTGCCGGTGTCGTTGTCCACGTTCCCTCTTTCTTTGAGGAGCTCAAGAACTTGGAGAACAAGGGTATGTTGTGTACTTCCGATCCCTTGCAGATAAAAAGATCGACTCTTGGTCCCCGCCCATCTATTTTTTACCCCCTGCTCTCGCTTCACTTGGGACCCCATTTTTTGTGCACCTTATTTTCATGACCTCGGCTGGCTGCATGTGTATTTTCTTTTCCTTTGAACTAACATATTCATCTCTTGGTTACAGGTCTCGATTGCACTGGACGCCTCTATGTCTCTGACAGAGCTCATCTTGTTTTTGATGTCCACCAGATTATTGACGGACTCAAGGAGCTTGAATTGGGACGCGGAAGGTAAAAAAAAAAAATTGCCAACCAAAGCAGATTCTAAACTTATCGTTGCCGAAATCCACCAACACGGCGCCAATTGTCGGTCGGTAAAGAACTGGAGAGGTCAAGATGGGATGACTCACTCGATCTTTTTTTTTCTTCTTTTTTTCCTCTTCCCTTTTTTTTTTTATTCTCCCACTTGCAGCATTGGTACCACCCGTAAGGGAATTGGCCCAACCTACTCTTCCAAGGCCTCCCGCTCTGGTCTCCGTGTGCACCACTTGTACAACTTTGAAGAGTTTTCGGAGAAGTTCCGTGCCCTTGTTGCCAACAAGCACAAGCGCTATGGTGCCTTTGACTACGATGTCGAGGCCGAACTCGTCAGATACAAGGTATATGCAAAACAGGAATATCAAGGAAGAAAGAACGAGGAATGTGAAAATGTCGAGGTTGCATGATGGACAAGAGGACTGACCCTTCTTTTCTATTGAAATACTCAAAAAAAAACAGGATTTGGCCGAGAAGCTCAGACCCTATGTCATTGACAGCGTGTACTTCATGAACAGCGCCATCAAGAGCCAGAAGAAGGTCTTGGTCGAGGGAGCTAACGCTTTGATGTTGGATTTGGACTGGGGTACCTACCCCTATGTGACCTCCTCCAACACAACGATCGGAGGTGTCTGCACTGGATTGGGAATCCCACCCCAGACCATCTCCAAGGTCATTGGTGTGGTCAAGGCCTACACCACCCGTGTCGGTGGAGGACCTTTCCCCACTGAGCAATTGAACGAGACTGGCGAGTACTTGCAGACGGTTGGTTTCGAGTTTGGTGTGACGACAGGACGCAAGCGTCGCTGCGGATGGTTGGATATGGTCGTTGTCAACTACTCGACCATCATCAACGGATACACTTCGTTGAACATCACCAAGCTCGATATTTTGGATCAATTGGACGAGATCAAGATTGGTGTCGCTTACAAGGTTGACGGCAAGGTCCTCGAGGGCTTCCCCGCCAACTTGTCCGTGTTGGAGCGTGTTGAGGTCGAGTACGAGGTTTTGCCCGGCTGGAAGACTGATATCTCAAAGTGCCGTTCTTTCGAGGACTTGCCCGTCAACGCTCAAAAGTACATCCGTCGCATTGAGGAGCTTTGCGGAGTCCCTGTGGAATGGATCGGTGTCGGTGTTGACCGTGATGACATGGTTACTATCCCTCAAGCATAAAGACCGTGGAAGGATAAAAAGGATAAAAAAGAAGAAAAAGAGTTCCATGCGAGTGTTTTGGAAGGTAAGAACTAGGAACAGCAGCAGCAGACATTAAAAGCCGTATGGTACACAAAAGATAAAAACAAAGGGGACGCGCGAAGGATACCCCACTCATCATACAGCTATCGTGAGCGCGAATCTTTGATCTCCGAAGAATAATAAAAAAACCTCCAAGCATCATCATTATTATCATTGTCAGTGTTGGCCTGGGTAACATTCGAAATGAGCTGGTTTTTTTATGTTGGGCAGCATTTGTCCTGTGTCTATGTTATATGTCATCACTTTTTAGTCTTTCGTCGAGTTGAGTTGTATTGTACATGCGATCCTTCTACTTGGAGCGACCCCACCACTTGCCCAGCTTCTGTACTCCGTAGTGTCCCGTCTTGACAAGACCTGCGGTGGCGATGCCTTTGACGGACTGAGTCAAGGCCGGGATCTGAACGATCGAGTGCACCGTCTTGGCAATGTATTTGTCCAGATCTGGCGCGGACGCGACTGACTGAATCTCTTGGCCCTTTTCGGTCTCTTCCTTGACAATCTCAACCCCTGCCTTGGACAACGCTGAGCGGTAACGGTACAGCACTCCCTCCTTCAGTTTCGGTGGCAGCTTTTGGAACGTCCGAGATCGGACCAAAGGCGAATCATCTTGTTCCAAGAACCCTTCCCGCAGTGTCGTCACATTGTTCAAATTCGCCAACAGGGGATCGTACAGTCGATGAAACTGGGACAGTTGGGCCTTTACAATATTTTGGACCTTGTGGGGATTCTCGCCAATACTCATCCGGAAGTCGCCCAAGTACGACAGACCCGCAATCTTTGTGAACAGTTCCTCGGATGTGAATTGCTTTGGAAGTGAAAGCAGCGCTACTCGGGTGGCGTTGAAGAGATTGACCTGGTTTGACAGCCTCGTCCTTGGATCATCAATCAGAATCTTGACGGGTTTGTGAAGTCGTCCAGAGACGTACATGGTCTCCCAGTTCAAGAGATCATGGCAAAGTGTATCGATCGAGACCACGCCGTACTTGATCAACATCCCGTTCACCTCCACAAACGGATTAAAGTAGACTCCGGCTCCGAATCGTTCCTGAGTCATGGCAACAGCCTTACTTCCGAGCTTGCCCAAGATCGAGTAGTGATGTGGATTTGCTTGGAGGTTAAGCGAATGCCAATGCTGAGGATGAGACACACCGAAGATGAAATCCACCATGGGTTTTTTCTATCAACAGGTCAGACAGAGAACATTTTCTGCACGCGTCAATGGTAGGTTCAAGACTAATGGCCATCCTTTCTCCGTTGCGGTAAAAAAAGAAAAAAGTGAAAAATCCCTCAGGCATATGACAACGATTCTAGATCCGCGGGGTCGTCCATGCTCTTTGAGCTGCTTTCGCCTGTTCAGCCAGGACCCGGAAATCGCTCTTCCTTGTCGACGTTATCCCCACACAAAGCCGAATTTCCTTTTTTTGTCCAAAGAGTCACTCTCAATCCAAATGCCTGATCTCTTTCTTTCTTTTTTTTTGCTGGGGCGGACCCGTCGTTGCTCTGACTGCCAAAAAAAAAGAGAGAGAAATGAACGAGGCTCTCATTTGCCTTCCCGTGGGCATATTTTTCCACTTTTTTTTTCTTCTTTCGCACAAATAAGAGGGATTCCCAGAGTGTGTAAGCCAGCCAGTCCTTCCAGAACCACTGGGGTGAAGAAACGCTTTTGGATAGATCAAAGAAAGGCGATCCACAATTCCATTCTTCCATGCTCCAGTAACGTCCCCGGATCAAAAAAAACGCAAGCATGTCGTCTTTACCTTGCCATCGTACCCCTTCTGGGCAAAGACTCCGCTGCCATATGCAAACGCGTAACGGATCGGAGCCTTGTGGTGGATCGTGTCGACCACGGCCTTGAGTTGCTCCCACATTTCATTATCAATGTCAATGTGTTGATTGTCGCCAAACTTGGGTGGCAATCGAGACATGTCTGGAGGGACCTCAAAGTCCCGAATATAGTTGGGTCGACGTTGTCGTTGTGGGCGGTTCTGTTTTGACGGTGTCCCTGGGGCGTTATTGTCGTTTTTACCAGGTGGAGGAGGGGAAGGTGCAGAGGATTCCGATGCGACGGCTGCTGCATTGCCATTGTGGGTGAATCGCTTCTGATCAGCAAAGATCCCTTGTCCAGAGAGTGAAGAAGACAAAGAACAGGCACGCGTAGAGTAAGGAGCGGCGGCTGTTGTCCGGCGGTTCCTGTTGTTGCTGTGATCCTTGGGTAGGTACGCGACTACATAGCGAAGGCCTTGCTTCTGGCAGCGGGCAACGGCGCCGGGCTAGAGAAAGCAGAGAGGAGAAGCAGAGGTGAGTCCTCTGGAGGTAGGAGGCAGTCCCTGCAATTCTGCTAGCAAATGGAGGCATACCGCTGCGGAGACGATGGGGATTAGCATTGGCGGAGAGGAAGGGAGAAGGAGAGAAGGAGAGGAAGAGAGGAGTGAAGGAAGGAGTGAAGGAATGAAGGGGTGAAGGAAGGAATTGGACAAAGAAGAAGCCAAAGGAAGGAACGACTGGGCCGGGGACCCTGACTGGCCGACAGCGTGTGCGCCTGCAGTGCTAAGAAAAGATCGGCTGGCGAGGTCACGTGCCTTGCACAGTCTGCGTTCTTCCTCCATGTTCCGTCCACTCCCGGCCTCTTCTTTCGTCTGCAGGGTGCTGCTTCTAGGTCAACCGTGGCCTTTTTCATTGTCTTCTCGATCCTGCCTAAAGAAAGACCGGCTGTCATCCATACCAGTAGACTGACTTTGAGGATGCTGCTGTAGTGGGAAGAAAGGGTATAAAAAACACCAAGGAAATGAACAGAGAGACGCACCTCTTTGGTGGCAGGATCGATCCCTGGAATCGTCATTCTTTCAAAAGTCACGTTCCCACTGCTGTGGGTGTCGGCCTTTTTATGGAGCCGGTGGCGCGCCCCTGTTTACAAGCATATGGTCCCTTTTCTCCCGCCCCACATGCCTGTGCTGATAGAAAGACTATAGAGATATGAAGGCAGGGCAATCACACCATCGGGCATTTCAAGAACGAGAGGAAACTAGCGGAACAAGAGTAGGTCACCTCATGTTTTGCTCGTATATGAGTCTGTCCCTCTGCATGCACGCCAGAGCGTATCTTGGACACGAGCCTTTGTCTTGTTGTTTGGGAAAGTTTTCCTTGGTTCACCGCTGGCTCTGTTTGGTTTTTGGTCTTGTTGTCTTTCATGTCAAGCGTGAATAGAGCCGCAATAAAGTGAACAGTTCAAGTGTGGCCCTTACTCCCCTTTTGTCTGTTGACCTCCTGGACCCTCCTGCAGGTAACACTCGCTTTATCGTCGGCTCGTGTGGTGTGCCCTCCTGTTGGTCCAAAAAGCCAATCTCACGCTTTCACGCTGCCCAAGATGCAATGTTTTCTGTTGTCAAGATGGAAACCACCATCGATCTTGATCTCTCCTTTTGAGTTGCATACAACAATATCCCTCTTTGCGACGGACAGTGGACTAGATCTCTGCGCCATATCTCCACATCACCAAGTAGAGAGGTGTCGTGAGGAACCGGAAGGACCCAAATCAAGGCGACAACAGATGATCCAAATAGGCAAACGTCAAATGGTTGTCCCCGACCTGTGAAGTTCAATTCCGCACACAGCCCCAGTTGAAAGAAAAAATGACGACATTATTCTTTCTTTTTCTATGGTCGTACACAGGCACAGAAATGGTCAACCGTCTTTTCATTTCCAAGCAACTCTGCTCGTAAACAAAGGACAGAAGATGTCATTGCAAAGTGAAGAGCCATTACACATCAAACATCAGTTTGTTCTTGACACGCACGACGCTACAAGTTCCTAGAGAAGCAATTGTTCTTTATCCTTCTTTCGGGTGCTGCGCGTGTCAATTGGGGACATCAACTCGTTCCTACCGATCTCCATGAAGGTGTCCCGCTCAATGTCTCTCCTTGGTCCCTAACTTGCCCGATCGTCCCCACCGTCTCTTTTTTTGTTGCCTGCAGTTTGCCCGGCCTGTTTGTCTGTTTGTCAAATTACTCACTGGGATTTGTTTCGGGCAAGGAACATGCAGGCTACGAAACATTTTTTTTCTGTTTTGACAAACATTCAAGAGACGAGGGACTTTCTTTGATAAAAGGAGTGAGGAAGAGAGGGGAAGAAGAAGTGGAGCTGATTCACAACGCGGTGCTTTATCGGCCGCCCCTTGTCCGTCAGAATCAAAACGTGAGAACAGTTTTGGTCGGGACTTTTTTGTGGATGCCTATCTCTCTATATTTTGGTTTTTCAAGGAGTCTGTATGGGTCGTGCGCACGATCTTTGCGTAACAAGATACTGGACTGAAGATAGGCAATGTCAAAGGAGGGAAAGGAAAGAAAGGGTCCTTCTGGATCGATTCTGGACTGAATTCTGAGCTATCATGAGGCGGTCTTCCCACCCGTGGGCCCCACAATGATGTTCCCTTACCCTTTTTTTTTTGCACGGCTCATTGATTTACACACGGGTCACTTGGTTCTATTTCTGCCTTCGCAGTCAGAGCGTCCCCACCTTTTTCAGTTGCGAAGGACAAAAGGACAGCAGCAGGGATCATATTTAGAAGAGAAGGGCATGGGCCTGATTTGAAGGCAAGATTGGCTGCCGTTCACATCGGAAGAGAATAATACACAGACACACAGCAAAAATGGACTCGAGCGGACAAACGTGTTGTCGACAGCACTTGTTGTCGAGTGTATATGTAATCGATGATCAAGTGAGCGTGCTGTGTCCTATTTATGTGGGGGAAGAGAGTGAGCGAAGGGAGGTCGAGATGCAGGAATGTGGCACACGTAGACATACACCCTGAGAACGACAAGAGTGAGCGAGACGAAAGAAAGCATTGGGCAACGGCAATAGCAATAGCAAACAAGGATGGCACCACGACCCCTGTGGCAATGGGCAAAAAGATGTCAGCGACAGAGCGCGATGGTGCCACGATGGGGCGATCCTCCGCAGGCAGAGGCGGCCGCCAAGAAGGGAAAAAAAAAAAAAAAAAAAAGAAACAGGGCTTTGGATGACTCTTTTTGGGTAAGAAAAGGTGTGCGAATCAGGTGCCAGGAGGAAGGCACATTGTGCGATTGAATTGGATAGAGTACATTTGTCATTTCGACTTGCGGATGAGAAATCAAGTCAATAGTCTGGCCCTGTTCGGCCCGTGGGGAGACAGCGGGAACACGATGCGATTTGATTTGCGATAGAAAACGGTATTCAATCGCAATAACATGTCATCTTGACATGATGTGATAGTCATCGTCCCGCTGCCCCTCCGCCCGTATAAATACTCCCCCGCCCGTGCCTCCCCCTCCTCTTCCTGTCTCTTCTTGCTACTTCTCTCTCTTGCTATACTTCTCTTGCTCTTGCTCTGCAACCCTCCACTCTCTCTACTATCATCCTCTCATCCCCTTCCTTCTATATGTTTGATCTCTGCCTCGACACTCTCTACCCAATCCTTCTTCTTGACTCGATCGCCTCTATCCGAGCAACCAACCCATCCATAAGCTAGACTTTTTATTCTTTTTTTTTTGCCTTTATTTGAACTATTCAACTTTTTTGCGGTTGCAACCATCAACGCACCTTCACACAACCCACCACCTCCACATCCAACCTATTTGAACAGCAATGGATCTTAACTGGTGCCCCGTCTGCGAACAGCACATTCCCCTTGCTTGGGAGGTAAGACTCTTGCCCGTGTTTAGCTATCTTGTTCACCTCAATTGTGGAATACAGAAACAGATAATTAACAACGTGTTTGCTTTTTTGTTCTGCCTCATAGTCGAGCCTTTACTGCTCTGACCGCTGCAAGAAGGCTGATGCTATCGCCAACCCTTCGCTCGGCTACGCCTTCCCTGACGACCTTCAGACCTTCCCCCGTAACCAGCAGCGCAAGTCTATCTCCTTGTCCTCGCCCTTGTCCTCTCCCACATTGACGGGCATGGGCTCCAGCTCTACAGGATTGTCTTCGTCAGGATCTGCCTATCCTTCGCCTCCTACTTCGCCCATGAGCAACTACGTCTACAACAAGACCTCGCACCAGAACAAGATCTCTCCACCTTCGTTCTCCTTGGGTCATTCTGCGGTCACTGGCAACTTCAACTACGATTTGGAGATGCGTCGCAAGTCCCAGCCTTACTCCTTGGCTACTACGGGAACAAGCAACAACAACAGCAAGAAGGGATTCTTTTGGTGAACAATGGATCATCGACCTCTTTCACAACCACCCAAAAAAACACAAAACAACCACCACAAAAAAAACGAAAGTTGTACAGATCCACCACCCCTCGTTTCTACCTTGTAAATAATCCCCCCAAAAAAATCGTTTTTTCTTTTCTGCAGCTTTGCTTTCTTTTCTCGTCCTTTTCGCTTTGTACCATAGAAAACAAAAAATAATAATATGGTGTTGACCACCACCTTAACCCCCCAAAAAACTTACACACGAATGCTGCAGTTGTGCTTGTTCAATTGGTCGACAATGTGAGTGTTAGTCTAGACCAGCTTCTTAGTTGAAGAGAGAGAGAGAGAGTTACGCGCGCACGGTCTTCTTCAGGAACAAACATTCACAGAATGCACCCCCCAGTGGCTAGTCTACAATGGTGGTGTGGGAAGAAGGAAGGGGGGCAAAGGTGCAGGGTAGAAACCCTTCATCCCTGCATTATAATCCCCTCTCCTCTTCTTCAGGGACAAAAGCATTGACTCCAAGGGTGCGGAATGTGCTTAATTTCTTTTCTCACGGCTCTATGTGGTTGTCGCAGGGAGTGAGAAAGAAGAAAGCCCCACCGCAAACCCTCACTTCTCTCCCCACCCGTAGACTAAAGTCATTCGATCCATGGTGGGCAAGAGAGCTTTCTTCCTACGGCAAACCTTTTCTTGGTCATGGTACTCTCTCTGGTTCGTTCTCCTGCTGTTCAATTGACTTTCAATACTTTTTGCCCCTTTGTCAAAATTCACAGTGTCGTTTAGGAAACTTTTTTTATTGAAAATAGAAGAATCGAGAGAAAGGCCTGACCCCGGCAGCAGGCCCGTTTACCCACCACAGGCTGACAAGTCAAGGACGCCAGGATTACCAAAAGCGGAGGCGAAAATGTGAAATTTTTGCGGGGGAATGTGAAAACAGAGGGTTTCCCAAAACAGGGCCACCCGGGCGGGGAACCAGGCGGGGTTGGACGACTTGCACTTTGAGGACTTTGAGGCTTGTGCGGTGAACCAATGAAGGCAAAAAGTTGCGCCTGCCGCCGATTCCGCTTCCGTGGAATGATCATGGAACGGCCTGGTTTGGTCTTTGTTGTGGGCGACTGACTTTGGTAGGTCAGGTAGCCCAGTCGGGTCTAGAGACCATTTTGCTTGGACCGCTCCAGGCGGGACGCGTCGATAACAGATTACCACCCCCTCCTGATCTTTGCAGAGTCCAGAGCCGTGGAGATGACTCCCTCTTGATCAGTGACCGTCGCCTGTCCTAGCAATCCTAGGCGCACACACCTGAACACCGTTGGAAAGCATTCTCTTAATCGTGCATCATGGTAAAGCATTGTGCTATCATTTGAACCTGCACAGCGAGCTGTCTCAGTAGTCATCATCATGATGATGATGATGATGGCAGCCATGCGTTCGTGATGATGCCAAGGACAAGTTCCTATTCATTCTTTCCTCACTCTCCCTTTCACTCTTTCATTCTCTCTTTCCACCACTTTTCTTCTCTTCCATATCCAATCTCCCCGCTCTCAAACCAGAAGAAACAAAATGGCTTCCATCCTCAAACCAGTCTACGCCTTCTACAGTCGGCACTATCAAGCCCGTCCTATCCTGACCATCTGCACCACCAACGCCGTCCTCGCTGGAATCTCGGACACACTCACTCAAAAGTACCTCGCCCCAACTTCTAGCTCTCTCAAGCCTAAAGAGGCACTGGCCCAAGATATCGAACAAACCCTTTGGCATGAATCTGGCTCCTCCAAGGAAGCCACCTCACCGCAGAACACCTCGGATCTTGTCCAATCCAAGGTTGACCAATCCAAGGATCGCGTGAGTCAGATTGCCTCTGAGGGGAAGGAAACAGCTAAAGAGACACTGAATCAACAAAAGACTAAGGCCACAGAAGCAGTGGAGGGGACCAAGGAAATCGTAGAAGACAACGCTAGGAAAACGGTCCAGTCTGCAAAGGATGGTTCGGAACGTATCAAAGAATTTGGTGAACAGACTGTCAAAGAAGTCAAGGACCGAGCAATAAGTGGCGCCAAGGATGCCGTTGGAAACGGCCCTACTGTGGAATCCGCCAAGAGGCAATTGAAAGACAAGGCCAGTGAAGCCAAGGGCAGGGCACACCAAATGGTTTCGGACGGCAAAGATAAGGTCAGGGAAACGGTTGATGATAAGAAGAGTCAGGTTTCAAAAAGAGTCGAACAGGCAAAGGTCAAAGTCAAGGACGCTGTGGACGAGACGAAAGGCCAAGTCTCTCAAAAGACACACGAGATGAAAGAACACGCTCAGAACACGGCTCTGTCTGCCAAAGACATGGCCGCGAACCGCTCTGACATCCCAGCCTCGACACCACTGGACATGCCTCGACTGGGCCGGTTCATGCTTTACAACTTCTCTGTTGCTCCCTTGATTCACACTTGGTACAGTGTTCTCGACAAGAACGTTCCAGCCATCGCCGCCGGCGCTGCCACTGCGACAGAAGCCAGCTCTACAGCAGCAAAGAATCTTTCACCTCCTTCGTCGAAGCTGGTAAAGATTTTAACCCCTGGTCTCAAGCGGATGGTGGCAGACCAAGCCCTCTTTGCTCCTGTAGGTCTGGCCCTGCTCTTCAGTGGTCTCACGGTCATGGAGGGCGGTGGCACTAAGGAGATTAAAGATAAACTGAACAATGTGAGGAAGGAAACAGGTGCTTGAAAATGTCTTACCAATCGTGTCATCATCATCATCACGTTAACGTCGGTTTTTATTTTTCTCGCCGATAGGCCTACCTCGATACCCTAAAAGCCAATTACATGGTTTGGCCCCTTGTTCAGCTTGTCAACTTCAGGTTCGTGGATATGGGTGGGTACTAGTGAAATTGTGCGCAACGAGTGCTTAATCTCATCTGTACTTTGCTTGCATAGTGTCATGCCACTGCAATTGAGGCTTCCATTTGTCAGTGCAGTTGGTATTGCCTGGAATGCGTATCTGAGGTAAGGAGCAGTGGACTCCAAAGTGGATGTATGGCGAGTAATACCTCCCGTTCTAACTGTGTCTTCTCTGGTTCGATTAATACAGTTTCCAGAACACGCGTGCCCAGCAGGTTGAGAAGACAGAGCGTTCACACAGTGCGATATCTTCCGCCTGAAAATCTTATGACTGGATAACAAGTTTAGACCAAATGTTACAACAGGAGTTTCCAGAAACACGCGCGATCCACGCCTATACAACTTCACACATGGAAATACAATAAACGCCACTTCTGGTTTCCACTTTGCTCCCAGCGCTCCAGTCGCATGGTGGCAAAGCCTCCTCAATCCCCCAACATCACTCCCCTTGTTATCCATAGCCAGCCCTAGTCCCCCAGCCCTTGCCCTCCGCTGACTCCCTTGGCTGACATGCCACTGTGAGACTAAACAATGCGGCATTGCCATTTCATGAGTGCACATTGTCAAGTCAGGCTCGTAATAGAAGAAGAGACAGGACGGGGATAAGAACAAGGATAAGAAGTGTGATCGGGAAAGGTTTATTCCGATGAGGATCGTTTTGTCGAAAGTTTCCGTAGCTGGTTCCGCTTCTTATATACAGTAGTGGATCGAGGGGGCTGCTTGGAGACTTTTTTTTAAGCGGTCCAAAGATCTCTTAAATTAACAACAGCGGCAGGGTCCTCGCAGAGCGCGGAAGAGCATCTGTCGTGTTGCACCGATTGGTGCACGCGTGCCACCAAAAAATTTCGATCTCGCTCATTCTTGGGGACTCCTTTTCCACTCCCTCTCTGCTGCTCTCTCTCTCTCTCTCTCTCTGTCGTGGAGCGTTGACAGAGAGATTCCACCACCGACCGGATTAAAACTAAATCACAATCGACCTTGCATCCATCACCTCATTCCTTTTTGCATCCTTTTCTTGCCACCAACACCCACGCCTTACTTCACTTTTGTTTCTTTCGCCTCCTGGGCGGCTCGTTCACCTTTGCAACTTCTCCCACAAACCTTGCCAAAAAGGGGATGGTTTCACGGACTTGTCAAAGACTGAGCTTTGTGCTCGGTCTAGGCTCGTTCTCGATCCTCCTCCTTCTTCTTTACAATGGTCGTTACAGCGCACTCCATGATATGGTCGCTAAAGGATACTCTACTCTACGGCAGCAAATACCACAACCCTATACTCCCCCAAGATCCCAATGGGACTCTAATCAAAAGTATCTTGTCTACTTACCCTACGAGGGTATCTCGAACCAGTTCTACTCTTTCCAAAACGCTGCCACAATGGCCAAGCGACTCAACCGAACCTTGGTCGTGCCCCCCATCACTTCAAATCGCCATGATCGACTAGGAACCTATCAACCCTGGAGTCATTACATGGATCTCGAACACATGTCCACCCATACGGGCATCCAACTTGTGGAGTGGCACAACATCAAACATCTGGACTCGGAAAGTCTACGTATTAGCGAGATTGGCAACCGAACTGAAATATCAGAGATCTGGAAGACCAGTGCCGAGCCACTGCGCTGTCAAGTCGTCCGAGGGTTTGGACACGACTATTTCGTCAATACGACAGACGATTCGATTGGGGCCGATTTTGCATACAAGTATCTTTTGGATCTGCAGCCCATCCCCGTGCCAGGATATGGGCTCGAGGAGGACGTAGCGTTCGTGGACGATATCTTGGCCCCCAACCAAGGGTCGCAAGAACAGGTGCTATGTTTTACGTTTACGTTTGCATTGCAGTTTGAGAGGAACAAGAATCGTTGGAATGTGAGCTTTGAGGAGGCAGGACAGTACGCAAGGTTCTTGCCGAGGTTTGCATCCTATGTCGAGGATCTGGTCGCGTATCGATTTGGACATTCGGATGATCGGTTTGATGGGGAACTCGAACCAGCAGAGACGACAATAACCATGGCTGTTGACCTCTCTGATGTGTCTTCACCAACGTTGGAAGAGAGAGCCGAGATCAAGGGTGCGGCAGGCGAAGGAAGCAACTCTCTACAGAAGCAGGGATCAAATAGACCACATCAAGTGCATCCACATCCTCCATGGGACCTTGGAAACTCGATTTTAGATCAAGGGCCGGAAGCAGAGACATTTCTGTCCAGGAAGCCCGCTTTGGATGACTATATTGCGATTCATCTTCGGAGGGGTGACATTGAACTGAAGTGTATTCTTTTCAACAAGACGGATTGTCTCGTCCCTTTATCAGAGTACAAAGATCAGGTCGATTCACTCTTGGACCACTTGAAAGAAAGCGGAGAATATCTGGACGAAGAAGAGGATGAGGGTGACGGAAACACAGACAACGAAGATGACGACCAGGAAAACTCCCTAGAGCTATCTGAACGGCCGCGACGAAAACGACTGCCAAAGGTGGTGTTGGTGTCAGATACAAAGTCGGAGGAGGAGAAGCAAGAGATTGACAGCTATGGATGGTACCGATTAGATCACGATGTGGACTTGAACTTGAGAGATGCTTCCAAAGTCTTGGGTCCATTTAGCCCTGTCTTTGTGGATTCTGCAGTTTTGACAGGACGTGGCGCTCGATGGGTGATTGGATCGAAAAGAAGCACCATGTCATGGCTGGCGGCTATGCGGACAGCCAGTTGGTTCAACAGGTCGGTACTTTATCCTCGGGGGGCGAGACCGAATGCTGTCACGGATTGGATCCATGCCGAGATTGGATATGCAAAAGCACACAAGAAACCCAAGTCCCGGAAAAAGACTGGAGACGGACCGAAGAGCGACAGTAAGAAGGGAAGCGAGAGCAAAGCCGCCGTCTCATCATCTCAAGGACGTAAAAAACCTCAATTGGATCGACGCAGATTGTATAGTATAAGCGTTCAAGAGGAGGAGGACGAGGACCGCGTCGTTATTTGGGACAGGGACGAGCTTGAGTTCTTTGACGCATTGTTACGATGAGTGAAAACTCGCAACTCGCATCCATCCTGCACGTGATCGATTTTTATGGGCATGTTCAAAAGCGCTTTCCAATCCATCTCATTTTTTTCATACACACTTTCCCTAATACATCGTCAACCACATTGCAAGAAATCCAGGCTCGAAAATGTACTTACCGTTGACAACAGAGACCATTTTTGAATAGTGAAAGTTAGACCCATGGGCTGACATGTGTACATGAAACCTTGCATTTCTTTTCATTTTTTTGAATTAGGTCAGAGTACTGGAAGTCCAACGCAAAGTTCTATTGCAGATTTTGCAATATCTACATCACTGACAACAAGTCGGTAAAGTCTGGACCCCACAACATCAAGTGGAATATGGAATAGTTGATGCTTCAAGAGCAAATCATCCAAAAAATGACGATAGGATGGGCACTTGATCTGATCTGGTCTTTATTTCTTGTTTCTTTTAGACACGGAATATCCATGATTCAGGAAGCAAGCATAAGGAGAATGTAGAAAGATTCTTGCGTGATCAAAGTCAAAGAGGCAGACAGAAGGAGGCAGACACGGCCAGGATGAACAAGCAAATGGACGCCATCGAAAAGGTAAAATTCTTTCATCCGAGATTGACCTTTTTAAAACCAGGATACTACTTGATCTAACAGATCTAACACGCGGCTTCCTGTCATTCTCTAATTTTCGTTTAGGCTGCTTTGAAGCAATACAAATTGGATGTGGAAGCAGGATTGGTACAACCAACGGCTGAGATGACGGCAGCATTGGATGCAGCAGAGACAGCAGAGGCGGCAGAGGCAGCGGCCAGGTCCGCCCTCTCCCAGAAATCAGGAGCAGAACTGCCTTCTACAAAGCCTTCATTATCACAGCCGTCATTCAGCGGAACAGGATCGAATTCAGAACCTGTGGCTTCCAATTCTATGAAGACAGAAACGCCTTCCACGCCTGTAAAGGATGAGACTATAGGTCAGCCTGGCGCCTGGGAGACAATTGAGGCACCAGCACCCGTAGCGTCCTCATCGACATCATCGTTCAAGCGGGACCTTGATGGCAAAATCAAAAACGAGGATGGGAGCGATAGTCATATTGTCCCTGGAGCAGAGGACGACGATGAAGGCGCCGCTGATCCAGAGGATTTGAAAGGATTCAAGATTGTAGAAAAGACTTATCCTGTGGATGGAGATGACGACGAGCTAGACGGAGCAGCAGCAGAGGGGTCTGGAGGGTCGTTGTTCAAGAAGCGGAAAACAGGTGGCAAAGCAAAGAACACTCGCCGCAAACTTTAATAAAATTAGTGGCGTCATTTGCTCACAGAATTTGTTTAGTCGCGATTGCTACGTAGCCATCTATCTTTCCTTGCCCCAGAGATCGCTCTACATTTCAGACCCTATACACACTCACTCAACATAGCAATGGGAACCTACGGTGGAGGTAATGAGGCAGCTGTGCATTCACAGATTATCACCACAGGAGCAAGCATCTGGCAACTGAGTCTCAAGCAAGAGGCAAACGCGTCCTTGACTGCAGATCAACAATTACTCTGCTAACTCATCCATCAATCAAAAAATAGACGAAGTCGCGGCCTTGGTCCTTTCGGTCGGTCATACCTGGACACAGGCAGGATATGGTGGAGAAGACACACCCAAATCCATTTTCCCAACCTCTGTTGGTTGGGTTGATTTGCCCGCCGAGGCAGACCAGGGAGATGATGCTGACAACTCAGAGGACACACAGATGCAGGACGTCTCTCAGTCATCACCACAACATGGAGCCGACAGCAACAACATTCATAAGAAGGACGCCGATGGAGGCGATCTGAACCCACAACCCGTCGGAGCTGCGCCAGTCCCTAGGAAAAATAAGACAACTAAGCGTGGAAAGTACTATGTTGGCGATGGCGAGATTAGTTGCTGGAGACCCGACATGGAGATCAAGTCACCCATCAAGGATGGACTTAGTAAGGACCTTCGTTTTTCTTGTCTTTGCGGAAATGTATTGCTATTTGAATTGAAAGACCTTTGCAGTTTTTGATAGTGTCTAACAATATTTCTACCTTGTCTAAAAATTTCAATAGTCGAGGACTGGGACGCGCTTGAGCAAATCTGGGACCATGCGTTCTTGAAGAGACTTCGCTGTGACCCAACAGAGCACCCCTTGATCATCACAGAGTCATCATGGAACACACGCGAAATTCGTGAAAAGTTGACAGAACTTGCCTTTGAGAAGTACAACTTTCCTGCATTTTTTGTCGCCAAGGACGCTGTTATGACTGCGTAAGTGATTAATACCTGCAGATAGCGAAGAGCGATAATGCGAACAACAACCGACACTATTCCGCTGGTGTCTCTTTTTTTACATCTGCTAACAATTCAAATCATTTTTATTTCAAAAACTAATCCAACAGGTTTGCCGCAGGACGACCCCACGCTTTGGTTGTGGACTCTGGCGGAGATATGACAAGTGTCGTGCCAGTGTATGACGGGTATGTGCTGCGAAAAGGCATCATGCGCCAGTCACTTGGAGGCGATGTGTTGTCAGAGCAGGTGTTGAATCAGTTCCAGAGCAATGGTATCGATATTGTCCCCCAGTATTTGGTAGCTAAGAAGTCTCCCGTGGAGGTTGGACAGAAGCCAGTTGTCACCTTGAGAGATCGCCCAGCAACCCCAAGTTTCCACAAGATGATGCAGATGCGTGTGATCCACGACTACAAGGAATCTGTCTGTCAGGTGGCCGAGTCTACTTATAACGAACAGTAAGGAACCCTTTAATGTCTCGAGGATATGTCTTTGGGATAGGACTCTGCAAGAGTACAATGGACTCCATTGAGGCTAACCTGTCAATTGCATTTTACATGATATGTAGAAACATTAATTCCAGACCACAAAAGCCCTTTGAGCTGCCTGATGGATACAACTCCAACTTTGGAGCTGACCGATTCAAGGTGCCTGAGATTATGTTCAACCCCAAGGACTTCTTGAAGAACCCAACTCCAGAACAGGAGAACTTTGTGGGCTTGCCAAAGTTGATCTTCAACAGTGCACAGTCTTGTGACATTGATTTCCGTCCCACACTCTTTGGGTCCGTGGTGTTGACGGGCGGCAACACACTTTTCCCTGGCTTTGCGGATCGTTTGCATTGGGAGTTGAACAGTATACCCCATTCATACAAGGTCAAGTTGCACGCACCTGGAAACACAGTGGAGCGCAAGTGCGGAAGCTGGCTTGGAGGTTCAATTATTGCTTCCTTGGGTACCTTCCATCAGCTCTGGATCTCACGCAAGGAGTATGATGAGACGGGCTCGAGCATTGTCAACAAGAAGTGTGTGTAAATACCAGGGACAGAATTTTTATCCCCTGGATTACTGGAATAAATAAAATAAATAGCTTTTATCGTGATGACCCATTGTGACTAACAGACCTGAGAACGAAAGCCTGGATTAAGATTCGCAAGCATGCGGAGGGCGCAGTGGGAAAGATGAGCAGAAAAGAAAAGTATTGGTTTGGATATGCTTTTTTCCGCAGGGAAGCACTCCAGTGTGGGCCAAAGCGACTTGTTGCTGAAGGAACTGCCCGCAATTGCAAAAAAAAGGGCGCACAAGACCAGTGGAGTACAAGATGAGAAAAAAAAAAAGGTGTGGGACTCCAACCGCAATCTTGATTTTCGTCTCCTAAAATGGGTCCGATGGAATCAGGGCACTCCACAGGGTGGCGAAGAGGAAAATCCGAGGAAGGCGAGCAAAAAGTAAGCTTAAGGACTAAGGAGAGCAGGAGACAGCAGGGTGGGCGTCGGCGGAGGAAAGTAGGTGTGGTCAGGCACTGAGGAACTTATGGTTGTTTGACCCTGCTGGGGTTGAAATAACGGATTTTTTCTTTTTTTTTTTTGTCTTAAGGATGAGCTCTCTTCCTCTTTCTCTCTTTTCTCTCTTTCTTCTTCTTCTCGCTCTTCTCTCTTTGCATCTCACTGACATTTGTTTTTGCCCTCGTTGTTGTTGGCAATCACTGTCAGATCCCCCTCCCCCCCCTCCCCTCTCCACTCTCCACTCTCCCTTTTCCTCATCAAGGGATTCCCATCCAGTAGAAAGATTGTCAGTCACCCAGGGACCGTCATCCAGTCACTTTTCGAGCCTCAATTTTCTCTGTTTCTCAGCTCCAGTCACACACCCTCTCAGTTCCCGGTCCCCTCTCTTCCCCTGGCCCCTCTCTCTCTCGCCTTCGTATCTGCCATGGAGAAAAGCAATGGCAGCAACGACCACCAGGTGAGCCGGACCGACTCTAGCTCCACCATTGCCCCAGTTATTACAACATCAGCCGCATGGCCTTCCTCGTCCTCCCCCACCTCCTCTTCAGAGATCAAAAGCGCCGTTGACCCAGAAAGTGGCGTGCCTGCGGTCGAGGAGAAAACCGCAGAGGAGATCCTGGCCCAGGTCGTTGAGACGCTGCCCATGCGCCAACTTGCACCGGCCTTCTTAGGGTAAGATCGCCGTTATTTTTGGCCAGGTTACCCTGCCCTGCCCCCCTTTCCTGCCCCTCTGTTGGAGTCCAGAAAGCATGGCGTGCATGCAGGACTTCAAACTCCCAAGACTACGCCAACAGTGAGACAGCAGTGCTCACACGACAGATCCTCAATAATATACACTACACCGGCTGCAGTCTGATCGCCTCACCCGGTCTGTGGAGATGGGTCAGCGATCCGGGAATACATTCTCCGTTGTGTCACCATGCTTAAAATTCTTATTATTCTTCTTTCGTTCGGGTTTCAACATCCTTTTTCCTTCGATCCCATAGTGTCGCGTTGACAATGTTCATGGCCGCTCTGGACAACAGTATTGTGTCGACAGCATTACCCAGAATCGGAACCGAGTTCAATGCCTCCAACAAGGTTGAACTGGTCTTTACCTGCTATGTCATTACCTTCAACGCCTTCCAGGGTCTCTATGGCAAGATGAGTAACGTCTTTGGGCGCAAGCCCACTATGTTTGCCGCCATTACAATCTTTGTTGCTGGATCCATCCTTTCCGGAGCCAGTCAGTCTATGAACATGTTTTTGGGTTGCCGTGCTTTGACAGGTATCGGTGCCGGTGGTATCTTTTCTCTTTCCAACATTGTCATTGCCGATCTGGTCTCGATCAGAGATCGTGGCAAGTACCAAGGATTCATCTCTGCCGTTTTTGCGATTTCGGCATTGATTGGACCCGTGCTGGGAGGTGCGTTTGTGGACAAGGTCAGCTGGCGCTGGTGTTTCTGGATCCAAATTGCCTTGGCAGTGATTACCGTGCCAACATTGGCAATCATGTTGAAGTTGCCTAGACCAAAGGGTAACATGATGGAAAAGATCATGGGTATCGATTGGTTGGGAACGTTCTTCATGGCTATCACGGCCGTGTTTTTGCTGTTGCCTACCAACTTGGGAGGCAACATGTATGCCTGGGACAGCCCTCTTGTCATCGTCTTGTATGTCTTGGCCCTTCCCTCAATCATTGGTTTCTTGTATGTCGAAGCCAAGCAAGCCAAACACCCCATTGTGCCTTCTTATCTCTGGAAAAACAGGAACGTGGTGACCCTTCTCAGCATTAACGTCTTTATGGGTATGACCTTCTGGACCCTCATTTTCTATTTACCCATTTACTTCCAGGTAAGACTCTTTGCCATTGTCACAACTCTCGAGCTGCATGGCTGTTCTAAACGTTATATTAACTGCCCGATCCTACTCCTTCCTACTGCAGATCATCGAACATGAAACTGCCATGGATGCAGGTTTGACAATGATTCCCCTGGAGGCCGGAATCTTTATTGCCTCCAACGTGGCTGGAATCCTTGTCTCCAAGTTTGGCAAGTACCGCCCCTACATCTTTTTGGGCACGGGTATCGCTGTGGTCGGTATCTGTCTCTGTCTCGTCCTCGCCAACACCTCCTCCAAGGCCATTCACGTTGTCGTCCTTTTTATCTGCGGTCTCGGAATCGGTCAGCTCTTCCCTTGTTTGATCGTGGCCATTCAGGCGTCTGTGACCCGTCAGGATCTGGCGACCGTGTCGACCTTGCACAACTTTTTCCGTATGACCGGGTCCGGATTCGGCGTTGCCATTAACGGAGCTTTGTTCCAGAACCATTTGAGCTCCAGCTTGTTGAGGGCTGATATCCCATCAGAGTACGCAGAGATTGCCATGTTGTCGGCTCAGTCGATCGTGAATATTCCTGAACCTTTCAGGTCGGTTGTGGAGGGCATCTATTTGGATAGTATGAGGTTGGTGTTCAAGGCCACAATCCCCATGGCGGCCCTGATGTTCTTGTTGACGTTTAGATTGCAGCACGTGCGATTGAATGCCAAAGCTGCCACCACGGAGCCATCGACCCCTGCCAGGACCTCTGTGGAGGCCAAGGGGGAGATGACTCTTGCAGAGGCAATTGAGATGCCTTTGGAGGAGGATGAAAAAAAGAAAAAGAGCGAGGAGGTGTCCAAGTAAGAGTTCCTTCGTTTTTGTCCTGCCGTCTTGTAGATGGATAGACACACCTACCCGCCCTATAGATACCACTTTTTTTTATTGTTGCATTTCTCTGTATTTTCTGTTCAATCGTCTTTGAATAAAACGAAATCCTTCGTCCTTTTTTGCTTTGCGGAGGCGTCTAAAGCCCAGATCCTCATCCTCTTCTGAATACGAGCAGATTTTCTTCCGTAATAGTCATTGACGTTTGAAGGAATTGTTTCTATTTGGCTGGAAGGATTTCTCTCGTTTGTGTATTTAATTGTGAGTGCTGGTGTTGGCCATTTGGGGTTCGGTTGTCGAAGTCTGGACTTTGTTATTGTGGAGACCCTCCATCAACAACAGGTCGTAGTGGGCAAAGAGACAACGCAGGGTCCCCTCTACTGGGACTGAAATGGGTGGTTTAGCCTTTGACGCAGCCGGTAACCCCTGCAATACGCCCACTTTCCATGGTTTTCCATGCACCTACCATCATCACCACCACATCCCTCCGCTTGGAGACTCGCTACGATGAAGATCACCATCTCCAACGCCAGCGATCGCTTCGAGATGCACCAGAATAGCAATGACGAGGTCTCGTTCACTATTCGCGAGGACACCCAGTCGCAAGAGGTCTCCATTTCGATCAAATCGTCTATGGGGTCCTCAACTTTCCGAGGATCGAACTTGAACATCTCTGTCGAGCCTCAAGCTTCTTCCAAGCCAGGCAGCGCAAGCCCTTTTGATATTATTGTAGGAACTGGTACAGGTCGAAGCATCAAAGCAAGGATCACTTCTTCTATGACTGTGCAGGAGCTCAAGGTGAAGCTGGGTGACAAGGAGGGCATCCCTGTCGATCAAATTAGACTGATGGCTGGAGGGCAACAAATGGAGGACGAACGCTTGCTTTCTGACTACCGCTTGGAACATGGGAGTGTTATCCATATGATACTTCGACTGTCAGGCAGTTAGGCAGTTAAACAAATAAAACGTCGGAGTCAATCCTCAGTCAGCTTGCTGCCAAGTGACACATGCTTGCACTTCTACAAAGTTGACTTACCGACTACGAGGTCAAGATTGGACGTGGTTTAGGCGTTTATATTCACCTCCAGAGCAACTGAAAACCATCATTTCATTCTTGGAGAACAGTCTTGAGCCTTGGGAAGGACGAAAGCGGTTCGTTTGCGATGTGCCCTGTGCAGTTCGCCTCAAGACGGGAATGAAAAAATCAATGTCCGCAATCAGTCTTTGGTTGCTGTGAATGTCGGCGTGCACAGACTTTGTGAGGCAGTGTTTCGCTATCTCGTTGTCTTCTTTGCCATGCGTCCTTGCTTTCTCTCTCTTCTGTTCAATGGCCATCACAAACTTACCATGGAAGAGTCCGTCATCACGATCAACATCCGAACAGGGTCCAACACGAAGAAGCTCAGCCTTACCCTGCCCGGCGATTACTACCTCAATCTGGAGCCGGGACCAGGACCAACCATGACCACCCTGCTCCTTGATTTTGACGATGGAACTATTGCCGTCTCGGGGGATGCGATCGATTTTCAAATTGTCC
The DNA here is from genome assembly GCA_963573315.1 of Entomortierella parvispora. Lineage (NCBI taxonomy): Eukaryota > Fungi > Mortierellomycota > Mortierellomycetes > Mortierellales > Mortierellaceae > Entomortierella > Entomortierella parvispora. The sequence continues at coordinate 1,291,358 of OY752145.1, forward strand.
CGGTGGTCCCGGATGGGGCGGTCCCACTTTCGCCCGCAACATCGTTGACAACATCATCACAAGTGTCTTCGTCACTTTTTTCACTCAAGAACAGGCTTTCAGTTAGTCCAAGGCATCCCAGTGTGGCGAGTATCAGTGGTCAAGATAACGACTTCAATCGGTCCTTTAACGTCAGGGTCGAGATCCCAAACCTGAAAACCATTGTTGTGAGCGTATCTCCTTCGGACAGTGTGTTTGTTCTCAGGACAAAGATCAAAGCAGTCAACCAGACCTGTCCAGCTACATTGCTTTACAAGGGTGTCCCTCTTGACCAAAACGGAGCCTCGTTGGGGTTCTACAAGATTTGTCCTGGGGCCGAGATCGTTGGGTGTTGACGGGTCTGCTGTGGGAAATAAAATCAAAAGAACGACTTGTCCTTGACTTTGTATAGGCACAGCCCAGGACAGGACCACGCGTGATCAATGTTTTTGTCGAGTCTGTTGCAGAGGCAGTGCAATGCAGATTGGATGGGGCCATCCTCTGTCTTTATCTGCATGGGACTCTTTGTTTCCACTTTTTTTTTGCTGTCCTCACAAAAAAATCACCATCACCATCGACCACGATATCCACGGATTTCACCATGAACGTTGTGGTTTCCCCAAAACACAATCGATCAGAGTTTACCGCTGATTCCAACTGCTCGTTTTCAGTGGAGCGAGGATCCGAGCCAGGAACGGTTCTCCTCTGGGTTAGGTCGCCCAATAGGGTCGCCTCGTTCCTCGGACCGACGATGGAGATCTCAGTCCAGCCCTTTTCCCGAACAACAGGAGACGCAGCTGCAGTGGTGGCCAGAGGTGTAAACCCGGCGCCTGTTAGGTCCCCGTCAGTTGCGGTCACTTCTTTGACCCCAAGTGCAACTTTTAACGAGGCTCCCCCTTTGTATGCTAATGTAACCGTGAGCGAAGATACCGGTCCAGCGACTCCAACGTCATCACACAATGGTACACACTCACCAAGCAATCAAAGGGAGGCCCATCCAACGCCTTACAGCTTTGAAACTGCAGACGCCAATCAAGGTAGCACTGACGCACAACAATTTGAGGTTTTGGTCGAATCGATGGATGGGCAAAAATTCACAATGCAGGCACGCGGTTCCATGACAGTGAGTCAATTCAAGGAAAAATACTTTGATATCAGTGGGCGGCCGCCTGATCAAACCCGGTTAGTCCATGCAGGCAAGCAGTTGGAGGATCAATGGACGCTGTCGGACTGCGGGGTTAAGAAAGGATCGTTCCTCTTTGTTGTCTTTCGACTTCGAGGGAGCTAAAAAAAATACATGCGAGCAACAAGAATTACAGAGAAAAAACGTGAGGCTGGTGCATTTGTCCATGTTCGGGTTGTCGATCAAGTTGATTGTAGTTTACAAAGCTGACGACCGAGCCATGACCATGACAGTTGGAACTGGTGAAACAAAAATAAAGAAAAACCATCATGATAATTTTTGTCATTGCCTGGACGATTGTTCCCCCCCCCGAAAAGAGGACGCGTTTTTGACGCGACATGTTTGGACTTTCTTGGTTACCTCCTCTGTCCTGACGAACCTGGGATAAAAAAAGGCCAGGTTTTCTCAGTTTTTGTTCTCGCCACAAGGTTTCCCTCAGATTCCATCGCCCACAAGACATCCAGTCATCCACCCCTCTCTAGTTTGGATCGGATATGCAGATGGTACGTGATAGAGAAAACCCAATTTCACGGAAGTAGTACCGGCTGCGACTACGGAATCAACTCGGGCGCCGATCAAAGCATGGTTCCTCTATTCGAGCAAAAGCAAAGGCAAGAGCGACCCAGAAACAAATAAGGGACCATCTTTGAAATTTTGTGGATCAAGACGACGTGCATCGGAGTGGAGATCCGTGCGAAGTTTTTCATGAGCTACACTTTCCTTAAGTACTCATGACAACTCCATGAAAGTACGCGCTAATTGGGTGCGCTTCCATAGTTTTTCTACGTACCATCTTTCCTAGAGTCCACTTATCAGTCCCCTTTCTGGTCGCCGAGATCTCACGTGCGATCCAAGAGGGTTGTTGGGCCTGTTGAGAGATCAAAGGGGAGTGAGGGCTTTTTTTGCATCAATTTCAGGAGAAGAAACGGGAAGAGAAAAAAAGAAAGACGAGCAGTTGAGGGAGCCGTAAAAGAACAAGTTGGGCGGCATCTTTATCGCGTGCTATCAAAAGAGCCTTTCATCCATCCCTGACATCCAGTCGTTGCGGCACATGGTAGATCGAAAGGGGAGTCCATTAGAGGACACTATATAGCACTGTACTTCACTGCATGAGAGTGTGGTAGATGTAGGCGATCATCGGTCCATACTCTGAGTCCGCCGAGAACGACAAAAACAAACCCGCGTATCCTGCTCGGCTCTGTTCTCGGCGAGGATGATGGCACCTTGTGCTTGGAAACACACTCGAGCGCACCCAAGGCCCTCTCGGTCCGAGTTCTTGGTAGCCACAATGGTGGAGTGGATTTGTGTGTAGCATGTGTCTCCGTTTTTGGTTTGCCTCCTCCCGCGCCATTATCTTGCGGAGTGTCCTCCTTTGCGGCCAAGCACTATCGGTCTTTTTTGTTCCCTCTCAACAGTGTCGGATGTGGTCATTGCCCTTGCCTTTCCTATACTCGCAGGTGATGGCGTCGATGGGCAGGAAATGGCGATTGCCAGGACGCGCGTCCTGCCCCCTTTGGACATCCCCGGCCTTTTCGCCTCCCCCTATGGACGGGTTCGGGAGAGGGACGAGGGCTGCAGCAGGGACACAGCCCCTTTGACCTTTGACCGCTGGCCTCGAGGGAGAGCGTGATTCGGGCTTTGCATTGTGCAAACAACAACAGCGATGCACGGTCCAAAAGGGCGGATCATGGAGCTGTGCATCCTCCAGCCTCATCAGAGAAGGCCAAAGAGATAAGAAAAAAAAGATCGGCGGGCGGACCCTCCCTGTTCATTCTCTTGCTTCCTTTGCTTCATTAGTTCCTATGCTTCCTTTGCTTCCTTTGCTTCCTTTGCTTCCTTTGCTTCCTTTGCTTCCTTTGCTTCCTTTGCTTCCTTGCTTCTTTGCCTGCTTCCAGTCTGTCTGTCTTTCTCTCCATCCCCTTCTCTCTTCTCGTCTTGTTGTTTCCTCCATTCTCTCCCCGGCCTCTTTTTTTGCTCATTCTGCCTTCATTCCTCCTTGCCCATTCCTTCAGTCCATTTAGTCCATTCACTCCATTCATCCCCTCTTCACCCCTGCTCTCGTCCTTTTTCTTTTGAATTGCCTGCCATCATGCTGCAATCTCTCCCCGAACAAATCGAAAGCAAAAAAGGTACTACTTGGAATGATCTTCGCTTATCAAGAGAGATTTGAAAAAACGCGTTTACTGACACTGTTCCTGGACGTGTTCCTTGGTCGTACCAAATCCTTGGAACACGTTCTCTAGTTTCGCCACCAGCCGATCAAGGAGGCGATCATGCACTCTCTCTACACCTTGCACACCAACAACCAGCAGGTAAGAGTGCAAGAACACAAAAACTCCCCTTCGAGCTTCACCTCTTCTCGTCCGGCTGCTTTCGAGTGAAAGCCTGCCTGCTTTGCCCATGGGACCTGAAACGCACAGCTGATCCATTGCACCGCTTTTCAACTTGGGAACAGGGGCAAACTTCGAAGGCGTGGATTTGACCCATATTCTCAGATTCAGGGCTGGCCGTCAGCCTCCATCCGCAGCGTTATCAACAATAGCAGTGTCAACGTCAAGAGAGCCAGCCTACTCTGTCGTCGATGCCCGCGGCAATGAGATCGGTTCCTGGACCTGGGAGAGCTTGTATGATAATGCCGACAAGATCAACCAGGTGCTGATAACAAAGGCTGGACTTCGAAAGGGCGACCGAGTGGCGCTCGTGTACCGAAAAGTCGAGCTGTTGGATTTTTTAGCGGCCTTCTTTGGTTGTCTGCTGGCTGGCGTGGCCGCGGTGCCCATCAATGACGTCGAAGAGATCGCAGATATGACGTTTATCTTTGCCAATTCAGGAGCCAAACTCGCATTGACGACCGAGTCCACCCATCAAAACCTGACCAAGAATTTTGCGATGACTGTGCGTCGACTAAAACGGGAAGAGGCCCGCATCAAGGACAAACTATGTAGTGAAGAGAAGATCAGTCCGTCTACTCCAAGGGAAAAGTCAACCGTGGGCTGGCCCTCCGGTGTCGTGTGGTGGAAAACAGACAATTTAATTCGATGGAAGCCAAAGCAAGAGGCCAGCAGCAAGCTCAACCACGGCAAAACAAAAGACACCCCTGCCCCTTGTTCTAGGGTCGACCTTTCTGATCTGGCGTATATAGAGTACACAAAGACTGCGAATGGAGAGTTGAAGGGCATGTCCGTGAGTCAGGCAGTCATTCTTGAGCAATGTAGGTTTATTGGAAATTCGCTTACTTCGCCCGCCGGCGAAACTTTTCGCGATGGAGCGGAGGGCCCAAATCAGTCTAGGCGAACTGTCGTTATGAGTTGGCTTGAGCCCCGACAGCAAGTTGGCCTGATTGTAGGTGTATGGATGGGCGTATATCACGGCGGTCACACTGTATACCTCCACAGCGGCGCGACAACCAGACCCGGCCTTTGGGCACGATGCATCGCTCGGTATGGGGTGACTTTAGCGATCGGCGAGTATGAGGGGATCAAGGACTTGGTTAAAGGAGCGTCTTTATCCTCGACATCACCACTGGAGTCATCCTTCAGCTCTGGCGACAGTAACAAGAGATCGAAAACTGAGAATCAGCCGATGCCTACATTGCGAAGATTTCTGGTTGACACGACGGTGATTGATCCTCTACTCCACCGGTCGTTTGAACAGGAGGTTTTGTCCAATTTGTTAAAGGGCCCACCTAACTCCATTATCGGTAAGGTCATCATACCTATGGCCAGCTTGCCAGAACACGGAGGAATGGTCTTCAGTGTAAGGGGATCAAGCTTGTCAGATTCAACTACGGCGGCACCGTCTTCAGAAGAGGATCAGTCAAAATCTAGTCGGCCCTGCCACTTCTTGCTTGACCGGGAGGCACTGAAGAACAACTTGGTTAGGATTGTTGCGGTTGCAAAAGAGGCAATCGATCGTGCACAAGAGAGAGGTGTAGTTCTCGTGGAGTCTTCAGGCCTAATCCCTGTACAAGGTATCCATTCGACGTTGATCGTAGCCAATGTATGTATTTACACGTCGCTCACGTGTTTCCCATCCTTATTTTATATAGCAACAATTCTTATCATGAATCCCGACACTTCTGCAAGGTGCGAGGTCGACGAAGTGGGAGAGATCTGGATTAACGTCCCTTCTCATGAATCCGAGTTCTGGAATTTGCCTGGACTTTCAAAGTCATCCTGTCACGCCCAACCTTCACCTGCAGAAGTGGCGAATCCTGATCAGAGAGGCACTGCGAAGGCAAAAGACTTTTTGAGGACAGGACTCCTTGGCAGTTCCATTGACGGGAGTTTGATTATCTTTGGATCACTTTCAGAAAGAATCCTGCAGGAAGTCCAGTATTCTGCCAGCCAAAGGGAGAAATCATTGATCGAGTACAGCTACTTCTACAGAGCAGATATTGTCAACACAGTTTTGAGGCGTATTGTCGGTTTTACTGCTTGGTAAGAGATTTAAAAAACAGGCGCAATCAATGAATGGTATTGCATTGTGTTAATCACTTATACACCGCCCCACCTCAGCATAGCGTTGGACTTAATCATCAACGGTGAACATTTGCCAGTAATTTGCGCCGAAACCCCTGGGCATGTACCTCAAAACAAGGATGCGACTCCCAAGGATGTGGTCAGACTTTCAGAGTATGTTATCCAAGCTATGCACGATTACCATGGATTGCGCCCGTATTGCGTGGCATTGGCGACCACAGGGTCGCTTCCACGAACTCGAAAGCACGGAAAACGAGTCATTCACGCGGCTTTATGTCGGCAGCTTCTGGAGCAGGGGAATTTACCGCTGATACACCTTCACACTGCCGCTGACCAGTCTTTATTTCATCTTACAGTGGGTGATGACCCATTGGGTGGCATTTGGGGCCATAGTACGTGTACTTGAGTCTTGCATGGCTTTCTCGTATCACTCTTTTTTCTCACCCGACGACTAACCTTGTGTACAACAGACCCTTTGGTGGCTAGACAAGCGACTCTCCCTGCACACACATGTAGAGTCCAGTGGTCGAGATGTGAATCCCCAGAACAGATTCTTGATCACAGGAGACACGTCGACCTAGCTCAATTTTCAAATCTCGCCGAGGTGTTGGTCTGGCGATCTCTGGTCACCCCAGAAGACATTGCCTACCTTGTCTCCAGTTGTGCAACATCGCCGCTCATTACCTCCGAACATTCAACAGATCCAACGACCCTCGACAAAATCTCGAGCAAGACAACGAGGCTGTTACTGAAGAAGCGCACCAAAGGCGTAGACATTATTAGCTATGTCAGTCGGCGTGATAGCAGCGACTCGAACAACACCAACAACGTATTACTTGAGCAGTTACGAAGTTCCGACGAATTTGTACCAATCACTTTCAGACAACTAAGTATCCTTGTCGTCAGGATCGCCACGTTCCTGCAAAAGAAGAGTAATTTCCAGGCAGGAGACATAGTTGTGCTCTTGTTCCCGAACGGAATCGAGTTTGTGGCCACCGTTTACGCATGCTGGTTCCTTGGAATCGTTCCAGTTCCAATTCAGTTGCCTGGAGATGCAGACAAGGATGAACGTGTTCAGCGCGAGGACATTGTGCAGTTAATAGGATTGTTGAGCGAGTTGCGACTGTCGCACCAACCTTTGTTGGGATCCACTGAAACGGAAAGCTTCTTCAAGCAACAATCAACTATAGCCCACATCAAAGCGTGCGTAGGTGCTCGACAGGATACCGCCGTCCCTATTGTCCTTAACTTGAGTAAAAGTGCAAGAGTGGGTCCTAACAAGATACTTGGAAAAGAATCAGGCTTTATTGGTTTACCTAAAGCGGTCCCATCTTCAGCAACCCCGCAAGGCGTCGTACCTTTTCAGGATGCTGTGGTGTTTGCTCAGTATTCCACTGACGGGAGGAGAACACTAGTGAAGGCCACTCACGGAACACTTATGGCTCAGTGCAAAGCGCAAAAGGTTCAGCTTCGACTCGAAAGTATCGACCCCTTAGTCGCCTGTTGTAAATCCCTCTCTGGACTTGGGTTTTTGCAATCTTGTGCTTTGAGCATCTACACTGGCGCACCAACAACCTTGATCGATTATAAAGAGTTTTTAAAGGCCCCAAGAGTTTACTTCGGGACACTTGAGCGCCATGGAGGTATAGAATAGAAAAGAAAGTTCTCCAATATGGTCGGATTCACTCATATTGCTTATTACTAACGCACGGTACTTCACACATGATGTAGTCCGAGATGCCATTTTGGATTATACGATGTTGGAAAGGACACTCTCTTCGTCGACAGGTCCTTTGTCTTTCAACACAACATCAGTTGAAAATTTAACGTTGATCCCTGACAAATCGAAACGCAGCCGAGTACAGGTTCATCAGATGTTTGAGCGACACTTTTGTTCCACTGGCTCTGGTTCAAGTTGGCAAACATCGAGTACTGTCGAGCAGGCGGGGAATCAGGCGTGTCCGGTCAATAGCATGTTTTCGCACATGATGAACCCGATGGTCTCGACCCGGGCATACATGAACATCAAGCCCGTTCGTCTTTATCTCTGCCTTGAGGCTCTAAGGCAAGGAAGAGTTGTCGTTTTGGAGAAGGAAAAAGAAGGGTCAACTGAGATGGTGGGCGTATGGGTCGAGGACAGTGGCATTGTAGGTATCTCTTTCTACGTGATATTATCATCCTGACCAAATGCTAACAGCATACAACACTTCGGTTATACCTTTCTATCTTTTTAGCCTGTCTGCGGGACGACTGTCGCAATTGTGAATCCTGAGTCAAGAGAGCTGTGTCTTTCTCATGAGATTGGCGAAATTTGGGTTTCGTCAAAAGCCAATGTTCAGCCGTACATTAGCAAGTCTCCGTTTACTCATGCCATCAACACGCCCACAGCAGCTAATAACTTTCAGGCCAAGCTCGCGACTGACATAGCCAACATGGCCGGAAGCAATGACTGCAGTGAGACAACTTTTGCCCGTACGGGTGAAGTAGGGTTCCTGTGGAACTATAGTCGCCCCGACTTCAACCACGGTCAGGCCACCAGTCTACTGTTTGTCCTAGGACCCATCGGAGAGACTTTTGAGGTCAACGGATTGCTGCACTTCCCTCAAGATGTGGAAGAAACTGTTGAGAAATCGCATCCCAGCATTGCTCATAACGGATGGTAATAAGGTGTCAGCTATCAGATAATGTGAAATCTCAACAACTCGCGCTAATCTTGTCGATTACCCGTTCTATATCTTCAAATTCTAGTATTGTCTTTCAGGCAGAGCAAGCCATAGTTTGCGTAGTCCAGACTCATGAATTCACCATTGGAGACGATGGAGCGCCCTGCGCGACTGTAAACCTGAACATGGTGCTCTCTGTAATCCATCGCGTTGTCGAATCACACCAATTCGTGCCGGATGTGATTGCGGTCGTGGCCGAGGGCATCCTTGCCAAGGATCGTGATGGAGCAAAGCAGCGGGGAAAGACGCTGAGCTTGTTTATGAGTGCAAAGATGTGAGTAAAGCCTGGAACTGAGAAAACAAGGAAGAAATGATTCGGCACTAACTGTTTACCACTCTTTCTAGGCCCTTGCTCTATATTCATTATCCGAAGGGATCGCTGGTATTCACTGAGGCTGAGGCTCAGTCGCACCAACAGCGAGTGACAGACTCTTCAATTGCTCCATCGCTGTCAAGAGCCTCATCATCATCGCTCACTACATCGATCTCAGTACCAACCTCAAATGATGAGATTTCAAGTCCATTTGTCGCAGAGGACAGTACGCTGGCAGATCGACGACCTTTTCCATTGTCTGTTTCGATTAGCTCCCGGTCCCAAACATCGTTGATCAAGAAAGGTGAGAGAGCGACTTCAGGTCTATTGACGCCAACTTCACCATCGACGAGTGGCTGTGGTTCGACTGTTCAGTCGAAAGTTATGTTTTACGAGGCTACTACAGCTGCTGCAATGGCAGTGACAGCAGCACCCTTCTCCCCAGACTCCCCAGGCTATTGAACAAATACTAGAACTATAAAGTGTGTTTGCCACAGACGGGTTGTTACAGCGTAACTGATGTGATCTGCGCTCTTGTTCAATGATACTGCATACACCATGTGGTGGGAGGAATAGGTAGTGAGTGGTGTCGTTCTATCACTGAATCATCACTGCACATCCAACGGCCTCTCCTTGTTTAGACTGTGGTGCACGCTCATTGTTCTGAAAACCACGCTCATTGTTCTGAAAACCACGATCTTGGCAATTCCGTGTACAGGAGTACCTGCCTCGGCCACTTCAGGACTTTACCATTGGTTTATTAGACACCATCTCTGCACTCGAAAGGTAAACAGTGAGAACTCAATCCAGCCAGTGCAACACCATAGCACCGTGGTTAGAAGCGCCTTGGAGTTGGATGGTAACACAGTAAGTGTGGTTGTCTTGAGGCCCGAAATGCACTATTTTTGGCCATTGCCACGGCGTTAGTTAAAACGGAACTTGCAATAACGTTATGTGGTGCAGCCCTCAAGGGGGTCCTGCGCGTAGAGCTCAATGGGGGCTGATCAAGGCGAGATGAAGGTTGACAGTAAGGGTTTCGCGAGTTCCACACCGCAGCTCAGTTGCTGTTAGAATCTCATTTGTCATTACTCTTTAGTCGGACATTGCACCATCCATTAGTCAACGCGATGCATTTTGGTAGTATACCTTAGCCTGTTCGAGCTTGGTTGGATTAGTTCTTGGCAGATCCAAGAGTGAGAACGAAGAGAGTTTTAGCTTTATCCAACGCCGTCAGTTCACCCTGACTTCAATCTCTGCCTCGTCGATATCTAGTTCAATTTGGTTTTCTAAGGGGAGGAAAAAAGAGACAGAGGGTATTTGTGTAGATATCTCTGCACCCCTTTTTCATCATCTCGGGGGAAGGGGTCAAAACCCGATGGTAGGTTTCCTCGCTTTGGAAGGGTGCCCCGGAGTGGGGCTTTTTCTGGTGACTTCCAGGTCGCACAAATCAACAGATCCGTGAACCCAGTTACACAAGACGAACTCCTGGAAAGTCGGGCTGGCTCCTGGGGCCCTCCTTCAGAAGAGCTTCTAGGCCCTCCTCCCTTGATCACCCCCCCAACTTGCATCCCTCACGTACCCCAATTTCTTTTAAATTCAAGCGCACAAGTGCTTTCTTTGCTCCCCAGTTCCTTCCATCCCATTGTCGTCTCCCAACATACACACACGCACACACAATGAAAGCCTCAACCTCCATTCTGATCGCGAGCGCCGTCGTCCTCGCCTCCTCCATCTATGCCCATCCAACGCTTCTCAAGCGCGTCGGGAATGTTGCAGACGCAATTGCCTGTGTTACTCCGTAAGAGTCTTTCTTCTATTTGCTTCCAACTCGCCGACGATTAGCCTTGCCGTTGCTTACGTGTGCTCGTTGAATGTCTGTCAGAATCATTCTCAATCCGTTGCAGGCGACTTCGGCTGCTATATCCGCGTGTCAATCCAAGCTTACTGTAAGTGGCAGCTTCCACGCACAAAAAAAAAAAGAGAGAAATTGACTCACCTTTGTTCCCATTCCCCATCTTCAAAAAAACAGCAAGATGTTGGCTTGGTCACGGGTGCAACGGTGACTAACCTGCAGTTTGACCTGAGAGGCGACGTTCCGACGATCGCAGTCCCCGATATCACTGTCGCGGTCGTGTCCTTCCCTCTGCTTTCGTCAATCCCTGTTAGCCGCGCCAAGCTTAATGTAACAATGCCTAGCACTCAGAGTCAACCTTTGTCCTCACTGACTTTACATCTTAAGGCTGCCCACTAAATGGTAGCTTTCTTTCTCTATCTCTCGTTCTCTTCTATGTCCCGCCGTTGCCTGGGTTCAGTTGGCTATAATGGTAACGATGATGAAGCCAAGAAAAGGCGTGTCCTATTTAATGTACCCCTCCTAACCCTTTCAACTATATTAGGATGGTTCCGCCAACACAGGCTCATTCGCCTCTGTGTGGGTAGACACCACGCCAAACGGTTTTTCGGTCGACTGTGCGCTCCCTGTCACATCACTGACTATCACTGCAGAGCAGACATCTGCCTTTATAACCCTCCTCTCAGCTCTGGCTACGACTGAGTCCCATGCCATCGTTCTCTCCGGCTCAATCGATGTGGACCTTTCGATTTCTGTTTCTAACATGGTCCCCGACCCCCTCAGCGTTCTTCCCGCTGTTGCACCTAAGGTGGTGTCTCTTACCGGTGTGGGTATTTCTGCTCCTATTGTCTTAAAGGGGTTTAACAACTTTGGTGGAGTCGCCTACGCCCAGGTGGATGCGAACGCTACGATCCAAACGTCCGCCACGGGCGTGCGCACGATTCAGGGGAAGGTCACGGTCACTAGCCCCTCGGATGTTTCGGTGGACTTGGGCGATATTGACTTTCAGCTGTGGTCCACGGACGCGCAACCCGTGTACTTGGGAATTGCCACAGTTGCAAACCTGAGTCTGGTCAGCGGCCAAAACACGTTTGCCGCTACCCTAACAATCGATGCCGCCGTTCAGACCGGAAAGTACTTTCCTGTCAAGGCTGGATTGAAGCTGTCGGTCAATGGATTCGCGGGCTCGTCCAAGAACCCGATTGCCGCTGGTGTCGTTGCAAGCGTCAAGTTTGACCTTGTTTTTTAAGGAGTATTCTAAACAACGTAGACGGACGGTGTGCCTCTTTGTATGTGCGTGTGCTGTAGGATGTTTTTTTCATAAAGAATGTTGAAATACTCCATCGAACCATCCACTCTTGGCCAATCCTGTTGGTGCATTGTTGTGCAGGTTTGTCTCCCGTGTCCCTGTTCCCCCTTTGATATCGGCCTGCCCGATCCAAGTGAACCTTTTTTGCGAGATCCGTAGAAATATACCCCTTCCTCCCCCTTACAAATCGGTTGATAGAGATGTGTCCGAGTGTACTGGTACGGTAGATCTGCTGTTCAATCGGGTCATCGCAAAATCAGTTGTTCAATCGGGTCCCTGGGGCCGATGCCGATGCCCCCGCTTATTCCTGATTCCCTCTCCTTGTTTTCCATTACTTGGTCCCCATCTTCTTATTGCCGCCGGTAGGCCCAGCTTGATCGTCTTTCTGGGGCTTTATAAGCTATGATTTATCCTTCCTTTCTTTAATCTCTAATCTTCGCTCCACCCACCCATTACCCATTGCTCAATGAAGGTCTCCACTACAATCCTGATGGCGAGCGCCGTCGCCCTTGCTTCCACCATCTACGCCCGTCCTACGCTTCTCAAGCGCATCGCGGATGCTACCGATACCGCCGTATCCGCCGCGGGTGCAGTTGCCTGCCTCATCCAGTAATTTTTGCAGAGTCGCGTCAACTTTTTCTTTTACCATCTGTGAGGGGGGAACCACTTTTGACTTATACATGTTTTTTGTTGTTAAAGATTGACGGTCGCTCCAGTTCTTTCGCCTGCCTGTCAATCGGAATTCGCTGTAAGTTGCAACACCCGAAGCTGTAATAGCAAGAAAAAGATATTATATTGAGCCTGGAAGTAGTAACGAATCTTTTGACTGTCTTGTCCATCGTAGAAAGACGTGGGGCTGGTGAAGGGGGCAACATTGAGTGACTTGACAATCGACATGAGTGTTGCGGTCCCAACGATTGCATCGTCCGATATCAGTGTCGAGCTGTTAACCGCCGTTGGACTCCCCTCCATCCCTGTGAGCCGCGCCAGACTGAATGTGAGATTTCCTTTACACATCAGTGTTCTTTTGTGGGATGACTCTACAATGAGGCGTATATACTCACTCGATTGTATCTTATCTCCCTCCTTCTGCCTCTTGTGTCATTCTCTTTCATGTTCAGGTGGCGATCACTGTAAGTTAGAAGCAAAAAAAAAAAAAAAAAAAAAAAGGATTATCTGAGATGTGAACTGGATCTGCAAGTTGACATGGATCTTCTTTTTTTAGGATGGTGGCCAGAGTGCCAGCTCGATTTCCTCTGTGTGGCTCTCCGCAAAGACTATTGGTAACAGTCTTGACGTGGGACTAACAGCGACGGCGCTGACATTCACTCCAGAGCAACTGCCCGTGTTCGACTCCTTCCTCAAGGCCATTGGGACACGGGCTTTCCATACCTTCTCCCTTGTTGGTAGTGTGGATGTCGAACTCTCCATTTCTTTACCGTCTCCTGCCAAGGCTCTGTTTCCATTTGCAGCGGCCTTGCCCACCCTTCCGGCGAAAACGATCACAATCCCAGGCGTGGGTATATCTGTGCCCATCACCTTGGGTAGTCTCAATGACTTTGGTGGAGAGATTCAAAGTCGACTGTCCTCTGTCTCTGCTGTTGCCAACGTCGGGGGTGTGGATACACTCCAGTTCAAGATTGCCGTTACCAACCCTTCCACGATCACGATCAAATTGGGTGATGTTGACTTTCAGGTTTGGTCTTCTGACGCGACACCAGTTCTGGTGGGCATTGCGTCGGTGGCCAATATGATCCTTGTGCCAGGAGGCGTGAACAACAATTTGGACGTGGTACTCAAGGCGAACACTGGCGTCGCTCTGAGCAATTACTTTCCAGCCAAGGATGGATTGAAACTGGTGATAAATGGCTATGATCAATCCTCCAAGAACCCCATTGCCACAGCTGCGGCCTTGAACATGAAGCTGAATTTGGTTTTCAAAAACTAGGATGCTGGGTCAGGCCAAGTTGCCCGGCAGTATTTTTATATAGACCTATTCATACGGAAATAAATAATAGCTACCAAGGCTCAAAGAGCGACCGGTCGCCCGACCGCCTGCTGCTGCTGAAAGGACCGTGTGTTCATCTCGCTCAAGTCTTCCACTCCTTGGATCGAAGTCTCCGACAAGTCCAGGCGGAGGTTGACGAGGGGGTCGGAACGAATGTGATCAGTGGGGAGGGAATTGGTTGCTGCGTTGACCGCGTTAAGGGTGGGGTCTTGCCAACACCATAGATGGAGCTGGTGCCTTCTGATCCGTAGTCCTACCAGTAGAAGCAGAAGGAGCTGTTAAAGAGCCCTCTTGTCCAATACCCTGCAACCCTGCAACCGTGCCAACCAAACAATATCGGCGACTTTAGTCATACCTCAGTGCGCCAGCTTCCTATAACTGGGCTGTGCTTCATCACCAAACTACAGCTTTTCGAGAAGATTGCCATGTTCACTATAGATGGCAGCGATCTGGTAAAGATCCTGAGGATAAAATTTGCGTTAGTTATTGTTACCATTGTGACACTCTTGGAGATAACTATCCTCTCCAACGCGTCTTTGGCCTCGTCACAATGCTTCTGGGCTCGTCATCAGTCAGAAGTACTGCGCGCTTTCCGGAGATGAGTGTTTGCCCGGCCAAGGGCTTCTTTGGAAGATAGGGTTCGTTTATCCCAGGACCAGGACGGCATGAAGTATGTAGAAGTTTCCTATTAGCATTGAAGGAGGAAAAGAGGTCAGTTCAATAAACACGATGAGCTATCGCGAGAAGCGAAGATGAGTGGAATAAAGAGTAGTGCTCCAGAGGAAGAAGAAGAGTTGGAGAGAGCGAAGGTAAGTAGGGGAGAAAGAGAACCACAAAAAAGTGAAACAGAGTCCAAGGCATCCTTTTGCAGCCGTTTGTATTTTTTTTTGGAATATTACTTGTGTTCAGTCCAATGAATGACCGCGGTGCGCTCGTTCCACCCGAAAAAAACCCCTACTGTAGTCACAAAAGGCTCAGTTGCACAAAATATGTGTGGTTGCGAAAACCGGTTGCAGGAAACAAATTGGCGCCAAAACGCTCGCCAACAATCGCGCCAATTTGTTTCCCCAAAAAACCAAAGCCAGGCCAAAACTTCTGGTTGACAGTAGTCAATCCAATTGAGCAAAAAAAAAAAAAAAAAAAAAAAAAGAATAGCCAGGTCCCCTCATCTTCAACTTTTCTTTGCTCTGGCACAAAAGAGCCACAATTGGATACACTTGACCATACGGCTTTTCTTGTTCTCGCAAGGGGGGGGGAAGACTCTTGATTGTGGTTTTCTGACGCGACACCAACGCTTGCTTGAAATTGCCTCGGTGGTCAATACGAACTTCGTACCAGGCGGTGTGAATTACCGATACGTGATGAGGGGGTATTACGACACGACACGCTGTGCAACGCGTCCCAGGCCGCACTGCAGCGCGGCAGGGCAAAAGTATAAAAGTTGTCATCTTTTCTTCTACACTCTTCTTTTCTTCCTTATCTCCCCACTCATCCCTTTCACACCCCACCATACCTTTTATCATGTAAGTCTTTGAGATGTGCATCCCTCACTTCCCTCGTCAGTCCTGCCTCTGTCTGTCCTTATCCTTATTCCCTGTCGCTTTTCTATTGCGGTTACTTTTGTCTCCCTGTTCTTGTCCCTGTCCGTGTCCCTGTCCCTGTCCCTCTGTCCTTGTGACCTCCTTGACACCCCTTCGAGTTTGTTGTGATGGGATTGCTTGCCAAGAAAGAAGATGAAGAGTGCGAGATCCGTTAAAAAGTCAAACTGCAGCCGTTCTCGATCAGATCCCTTTCTTTAATACCGTTGTGCGAGAAGGAGGAGGAGCTTGAAAAGAAGAAGAAGAGGAAGAAGGACTGGAGGAGGAGGAGGAGGAGCAAGGACCGTGATGACGCTGCAGGTGTCAGAGCACCTCTCGTCCTCCAGGCTATTTGGTTTGGCGAGACCTTTGTCAGACTTTTGCAGTCACTCGCTAACCAAAGATGCAAGAGCGCCTTTTCCTGGTCCCTTTCTCATCCCACCTGGTCGGCGTGAGAGAGATGGAAGGATAGGAGAGCTCCCGGCCCGTCTGTGTTCATGTCCCCACTACTTTTTCTATTTTGTGGCCAGGAACTGGGGCCAAGATTTCATGGGATCCCATTTTTTTCTTCTTGGAGGAGTCCAAGGCATCCTTTTGCCACCGCTTATATATATTTTGTGCAACCGAATTGTTCTTGTTATTGAGTCCTGTTGTGGCCAGGGGGGGGGTTTGGATGGAACAAACGCACGGCCATTCAATGAATTGAACACAACTATCTAAAATATAAGCGGTGGCAAAAGGAGGCCTTGGACTCTACGTTTGACACCCTCTCCTCCTTGGTTGCTCTTGTCGCCATCGACCTCTCCCCTAATCTTTTTCATTGAAGATGGGTCCAGCTCAGTTGGCCCCTGTCTTTTCCTACTGTCCGGTCTGCCTCGCCCCTAACCATGACGACTCTTTCTGGGCCATTTAGGTCCAGCAAGTTGTTTATCGGAGGTCTTTCCCTCGACACTACCGACGATTCCCTTCGTAAGGGCTTTTCCCAGTACGGCCAGGTCCTCGATGCCATCGTCCTCAGGGATCGCGATACCGGTATGTGGTCGAAGGATTGAGGAACTTGTTCACTGTTCTACGGGGCCCAAAAGCCTCAATTTTTTCCCCCTTTCTTTTTTAGATCGCTCCCGCAACGTCGGCTTCGTCACCTACGCTAATGATGCTTCCGCCAGCAATGCCATCTCGGCCTTGCACGACCGAGAGTTCGAGGGTTACCAGATCAAGGTCAGCCGTACCTCCGAGTAGGCATTGGCTGATTACTCAAGTCTCTAGTCATTAGGATGAGGATCCATGTCAGTGAAAAAAAATATAATATTATATTTGACGAGGCAGTCGCCCTGTTCTGGCTACGCAGATGGATCATCAGTGGGTGAATAATCCTTTTGTGAAGGTGGTTGGGATACCGGTTTTTCTGTTGCGAGTCGAGGCAGAGGTTGAGTTGACGAGAGAATTGAAATGATTGCAATCCATTATTATCTCAGGAGATGAAGATCATTTGAACCAAAAGGAGTGTATCGTATTGTTTCTGTACTAAGGAGGATAAGGGGTAAAGAGAGGAGCATACCCCTCTCTTCCAGTCTTCTTCTGTCCGCAGAGAGAGGAACCACAAAATACAAAAGGCCCTTCTCATTTTCACCTCTGCACAAACAAAAGGCGTTGTCATAAAAATGGACTAAAAAGAGCCGCCTCCGGCTACATCAGACCGCACCACATCTTCTTGCACACAAGGGAAGAGCGACTCTTTTGAACCGAGGTCTTCTAACGCGACAGGAGTGCTCGTGGGTATGACCTTGTTCACCGATATGAACTGGGGTGGTGGTGTGAATAACAGCTTGGACGTAGTCTTCAAGGTAAATGCTGGCGTCGCGCTTGGTAATTATTTTCCAGCCAAGGATGGATTGAAACTGGTGATCAACGGCTATGATCAATCCTCCAAGAACCCCATTGCCACAGCTGCTTCCTTGAACATGAAGCTGAATTTGGTTTCAAGAACTAGGATGCTGGGTCAGGCCAAGTCGTCCGGCAGTATTTTTATGTAGACCTATTCATACGGAAATAATAACGGGATAATGGATAAATAATTCCTAATACCTAATACCTATCAAGGCTCAAAGAGCGACCGCTCGCCCGACCGCATGCTGCTGCTGGAATAGCTGTATATTCATGTCACTCAAGTCTTCTACTCCTTGGATCGAAGTCTTCAATAAGACAAGCCTGTCGGGTGTTGATCGCCAGTGCAGACACACCCGAAGGTCTTTTCCATCCTCTGAAACCTTCCACATGTGAACAGACATGTTCTTGCTACCAATCGAAAGATAGATGTCGCCGAGAGCAGCCTTCCAAGCAACACTCATGGCAACGTCTTGAAAGCCATCTAATATAAACAGACATTGACCAGAGAATATGTCCCACAGTCGCACAGTTTTGTCATAGCTGCCCGAGGCGATCTGATGGCCGTTTGGTGAATACGATATAGAAGTGACAGAGTCGTTATGGCCACTCAAGGAGGAGGAAAAAAAGCCAGTCTGTGAATCCCACAATCGCGCGGTCGTGTCATCACTGCCTGAGGCGATCTGGTGGCCACTGGGTGAATAGGCCACAGAGGTTACGTTTTCGGTGTGTCCACTCAAGGAAAAGATGGCAGCGCCAGTGTGTGCATCCCACACTCGCACGGTCTTGTCCCAACTGCCAGAGGCTATCTGATGACCACTGGGAGAGTAGGCCACCGAATTGACACTGCCGTTGTGACCATTCAAAGTAAAGACAGGAGTGCCTGTCTGTGCATCCCATAGTCGCACATCATAGTCCTCACCGCCTGAGGCGATCTGGTGGCCGTTAGGTGAATACGCTACAGAAGTGACACTGTCGTAATGGCCACTCAAGGAGGAGGAAAAAGCGCCAGTCTGTGAATCCCATAATCGTACGGTCCTGTCCTCACTGCCTGAGGCGATCTGGTGGCCGCTGGGTGAATAGGCCACAGATCTTACAATGTTGGTGTGACCAATCAGGGGGGATACAGTGGCGCCAGTCTGTACATCCCACAGCAGCACGGTATTATCCCAACTGCCCGAGGCGATCTCGCGGCCGCTGGGTGCACACGCCACAGAAGTGACGCCACCAGTATGACCTCTATAGGAAGAGACAAGAGGGCTAGCGTGTGCATCCCATAGTCGCACGGTCTTGTCCCGACTGCCTGAGGCGATCTGGTGGCCACTAGGAGAAAAGGTCACGGATGTTACATTGTCGGTGTGGCTACTCAAGGAAGTGGTAAGAACGCCAGTCTTCGCATCCCACAGTCGCACGGTCTTGTCATTGCTGCCAGAGACTATCTGTTGGCCATCGGGTGAATAGGCCACCGAAGTGACACCTTTACTATGACCAGTCAAGGAACATGTAACAGCACCAGTCCGCGAATCCCACAACTGTACAGTCGTGTCCCAACCGCCTGAAGCTATCTGGTGGCCGCTGGGAGAATATGCCACAGAAATGACATTGCTAGTATGACCACTCAGAGAAAAGATGGCAGCGCCAGTATGTGCATCCCATACTCGCACGGTCTTGTCCCAACTGGCTGAAGCGATCTGTTCGCCATTGGGAGAGTAGGCCACCGAATTGACACTGCCGTCGTGACCATTCAAAGTAAAGACAAGAGAGCCTGTCTGTGTATCCCATAGCCGTACGGTATTGTCCTGACTGCCTGAAGCGATTTGGTGGCCTCGTGGTGAATAGACCACAGAAGTAACCCAGTAGGCATGTCCACTTAAAGAAGAGACAAGAGAGCCAGTCTGTGCATCCCACAGTCGCACGGTATTATCATGACTGCCTGAGGCGATCTGATGGCCGCTTGGTGAGTAGACCACAGAAGTGACAATCTTGGTGTGACCACTCAAGGAAGAGGTAGGAGCATTCGTCTGGGCATCTAGCAGTCGCGTGACATTATCATTGCTGCCCGAGTAGATCTGTTGGCCGCTGGGCAAATCTGTGTCGCTCGCGATGCCAACAGTTTGCCCTGGAAAGAAGACTTTGTTCCACGCTACCGTGCAGTACACGACGATTGAACCATTAAGGAGGCCAACCGCCAAGTGCTTGCCATCAGGAGAGAATGCACAAGACTGCACGATGTTCTCTACATCAATATACGGGTATTCATGGAATTTCGCTCCTTCCATGTGAGAATTGCTCAAGTCGGCCTGATGCATCCAGACGCTTCGAAGTGTGGTATTTCTCAAATCTGCGCCTTGAAGCTGGGCCGAATCAAAATCGCCACAACTCAGATCCGCTCCAGGAACTCGGATATTCCTCAAATCCTCGCCATTGAATCGTACACCGGCTCGGACCAAAATTGTGATGGCGTTGGCGGCTGCCTGACTGAATCGATCGTCTGTTTTCGACCGATCGATGAACTGGTGGAGCTGAGCCTTGAACTCATTTCTCTGTTGGACGCGTTCGGATAAAAAGTTGATAATAGATGATTCGTTCACGAAGTTCCTTCGAAAGAGTGGTGAAAATGATAGTATATCGTCGGACGGCCCTTCCTGATCGATCTCTTGTTGCACATCCAACTCCTCCACGGACCCATCAGACTCCTCCCATGATAATCCTGGTTCAAAGACGGCTCGTGCAAGTCCGTACTCCAAGACAGATAGATGGATGAATTGGTGTTTGTTGACGGTACGTTTAAGAGGACAGGCTTGCCGTAGCAGATTTTTGCCGTCACCCGTTCCAAAAAATGTATTCTTCCAGCTCCCGCTCTCTTTGTCTCGAATAGGCGAGAACTCTACAACAGGCTTTCCGTCGTGATGGTCAAAGATCGCAACCGCCAAATCCTTCATAAACTCAATAGCGATCTTAACGAAGCTATACTCTGACAAGTTTCTAAACGCCTCCTTGTCGTCTTCAGTTAATTTTCGAGTCAGTCGCATCTTGCCTTTCTCGATCCAATCCTCCACGAATTGGTCATACAGAGTCACCCTTGACATCTTGCAAGATGTTAAATCTTTGGACAAGTCGATTTTTTTCGGGAGGACCTCCAGAGCCAAAGACAATAGGAGCGGGTTCCTCACAAGCTCTAGAAGGTTGGGAATATTCTTGATCGTCTTGTCATAATCTTCGACTTTCCAGACCACGTCTCCTGACTTGTAACTGTCGACATAGCTTTGGATATATTCGCTGATCTTGGTCACAGTGAAAGGAGCTATCACGGCCTCTTGGAGTAGCATAGCTCCTCTCCTATTTTTACGGTCGCCAGGTTGAAAGAAGGCACGGTAATCCAAGCCCAGAAACTCGCTTCTGCAGCTGATCACCATCTTCGCGATCCATTCTCCGGAAGTGTTCAGTCGGTTGTCGTTATAGAGGTTGTTCAAGTTTTGACACTCGTCATAGCCATCGCAGATCAGAATAAATTTGTGAGAGGATTTGAGCTCACGGATCTGGTCTTCTGTAAATCCAGAAGTTTGTAGGTGCTTGGTGACAAGATCCTTCTCCGGTTTATCAAAGGAAGGCAATGAAATAAAGAGGGGGATCCAGGTTTTGTCTGTTTCGTACACCCTCCATAGATTCCTTTCGAGCTCCAGGTTGAACGTGGATTTTCCAGCTCCCGAATCTCCCAGAATAAGGAAAACCCTGCTATCGCCGCCACTTGCTATGAACTCGTTGACCTTTGTTGCCAGGTCAAAGAGATCATCGTTCAAAGACTGGCGTGTGGCCTTAGCCTGAGGCGAGATATACACAGGAGGGCGCCTCTCTTCATGATCCTTGAGTCGATGATACCGATACTTTCGCAGGGCTGGCTCGACCTGGGTCTTGTTTTGAACCAGATCAATTAGGGAGGTCGAATCGGGAAAAGGTATGACGGCTTTCCAAGAGAGTGGGCTCGGTCCAACCTGGATACACGCTTTATACAAGTTCTGCTTGTCCTCATTTCCGTCTGCTTTCAAGTCCTCCAGAAGGCTTTCGGCGGCAATATTCATCGACCCTGTGATGGTAACACACAGTGATAAAAGTATCATATACGATATGTGAGACACGATCGCAAAGATCGGACCATGTCGAGATGTTCCGAACATCGTGGATGTTATATATACCTTTCGTGCCGTTTTCAGGAACATGAGATAGCCGCAAAAGAATGTCCAGGATGTATTGCTTGATGCGTGGTTTTTGGCCCCATTCTTTATCGTTCCAATAAATCTCTCCTAGGAACGCAATTGCATCCTTCTGAGTGCTGTCGTCTTGCGCTGGGTCTTCTGCAAGGCGTTCGAGTCGTTGACAGAGACCCCATTGAAAGGCAAGATCAAGGCGACAAGGTGCATCCAAAATCAATGTCTTGAACTTTGCCAGCTCTCCATTTTGGATCAATGAATCGGCACCACGCAAGACTGCGTACCAGGCGCGCTTGTGACTGAAGGACAGTCCGCTCTTGAGAGACTCCAGTAAACCCTGGCCGCTCTCTTTCAGCTCTGTCACGCCATTGTATGCATCGACAGCGAGTCCAATGATCTGACCTGCTCCTTGGAATCCCTCTTGAATGGAGCTCAACCCGTTGATAAAATCGGCGACATTCAAGCTCTTGATCGCACTCGCTAGCCCTCCAACACCTTTGATGACGGCTCCCGATCGACGTAAAGCTGCCTGCCATGGTTCTTCGTCGTCAGGAACACACAGTAGCGCTTGGTATGCGTACGCGGCTTGATATACCATGTATGGATCCTTGTCCGACTCCAAGCGGTGCAAGTAGGAAAATAACGGTTCGTGCAATTTGACGCGGTCCAAGCCCTTGACGTTGCAGTCGACCATGGCATCGAGGACACGCGACACTGCGATAGTCGATTCGTAGATGTATTGAGGCGATTCCTGAAATGTCTCTTGGAGGCGGGTGCTTAAGAGTCCCAGAATCTTGACCAGGTCATCAGCTTCTGTGTTTCCGGAGGTCGCATTTTGAATCAAGTACGTCAACCCCTCCAAAGCATGACTGTTTTGAAGCAAAGAATCCTTGATGACATTGACCAGCAGGAAGAGGAGAGACTGAAAGTCGCTTTTGCCAAGCACGGGAGCCAGAAACACGACCTCTGTTATGGCCATTCTGTCCTTGAGTTCATCTCGAACAAGTGCACGAACTAAGTTTGTTGCCAGAGTCCTGAGTCTGTCCTTTTCCTCCTGATTGTTTTCCGTGGCTTTCAGCCAAGCGCGTACCTTGGAATCGAAACTATCCAGAGGCAACGACGCATCTTGCAGCAGAGCAAGACAGAGAGTGAGCTGACGGGTGCTAACGAGGCGTTCGTCCTGTACTGGCATAGCACAGGTGTAAGCGGATGGTGGACAATCCTTTGCGAAAATGGTTGGGATAACAGTATTTTTGTTGCGAGTCGAGTCGGAAGTTGACGATGGAGTTGAGATGGAGATGACCAAAGTGGAGGAAGTCAAGGAAGATAGGGTTTTGTCAGCGTTTACAGGCGGAGCTGGCGTTTTATGATCGGTAACCCTGCTAATAGAAATAGAAAGAGTCGTTAAAAGATCGCTCTTGTCCCATACAACCGTCCCGGTCAAATGATACCAGCGACTATGGTCGTACCTTAATTCGTCTGCTTTCTTATAGCTGAGTTGCGCTTCATCAACATCGGCGAGCCCCAACCTTTCGAGAAGTTTGCCATGTTCGCGATAGACGGCAGCGATCTGGTCATGATCCTTGAAGCTCTTTGAGATGACTATCCTCTCCAACATCTTTTTGGCCTTGTCACAATACTTCTGGGCTTGTCGTCGGTCATCAGTACTGCGTGCACTCTGGAGATGAGTGTTTGCCTGTCCAAGGGCTTCTTTGGAAGATGGGGTTTGTTTATACCAGGGCGGCATGAAATAATAGTTTCCTATAAGGATTGATAGAGGAAAAGAGGTCAGTGCAATGAACACGATGAGCTATCGTGAGAAGCGAAGACGAGCCGAATAAAGAGTAGTGCGCTGTACTTGAGGAGGAAGAGGAAGAGGTGGAGAGAACGAAGATAGGTGGGAGAGAGAGAGAGAGAGAAAGAGAGATAGAGAACCACAAAAAAGTGAAATAACAGTTGAGCACCTCGCCCTCAACGTTTCTTCGCCACAAATTGGTTAATTGGTTACACTAGGTCCCACCGCTTTTGTTTTTTAGCAAGGGAGAGACGACTCTCGATTGTGGTTTTCTGACGCGACACCAATGCTTACTTGGAATTGCCTCGACCGTCAATATGAACTTGGTGCCAGGCGGTGTGAATAACAGCCTGGACGTGGTCCTCAGGGCAGAGAGGGCAGATGCTGGCATTGCGCTTGACACTTACTTTCCATCCAAGGACGGATCGGCGCTGGCAATCAATAGCATAGATCTATCCTCCAAGACACTGAGTTGCTACTATAAGTTCTCAATATGATAGCACGAATCTCCAGACGTGAAGAAGGGGACATCACGACACGACACGGCATGATGTGCCACGGCCCACGCGTCCCAGGCCACGCTGCAGCAAAGGCGCCTTTTTGCAATACCACGGCAGAGCGCAGCGGGGCAAAAGTATAAATGTTATCTTTTCTTCTGCAGTCTTCTTTTCTCCCTTATCCCCCACTCATCCCTTTCACACCCACCCTACCTTTTATCATGTAAGTCTTTGGGATGTGCATCTTGCACTTCCCTCTTTATACTCCTCTTTGTGTCTTCTATCTGTCCCTATCCCTATCCCCTCTCTCTTTTCTATTGTGCGGTTACTTTTGTCCCTGTCCCTGTGACCTCTTTGACACCCCTGCGAGTTTGTTGTGATGAGATTGCTTGCCAGGAAAGAAGATGAAGAGTGCGAGATCTGAAGATGAGGACAAAAAAAAAAAAAGAAAGTGCCCGATAAGAAGTGCCCGATAAGAAGTGCCCACCGTTCCTTGTTATCTAAATAAAAAGAACAAAACCAGTCTTGCACCGTCAAAAAGTCAAACTACAGCTGTTCTCGATTATTTCAGATCCTTTTCTTTAATACCCTTGTGCGAGAAGGAGGAGGAGCTTAGAAGGAAGAAGGGAAGAAGAAGGACTGGAGGAGGAGTAAGGATCGTGATGACGCTACTGTTGCCAGTGTTCCTCTTGTCCTCTAGGCTATTTGGTTGGGCGAGACCTTTGTCACCCTTTTGCCGTCCAATCGCTGGCCAAAAGGAGCACGAGCGCTTTTTCTTGGTCCTCTTTCTTGCCCCACCTTGCCGGCGTGAGAGAGTGAGAGAGAAGAAAGGATGGGAGAGCTCTCCAGCCCGTCTGTGTTCATGTCCCCACTGCTTTTTCTCTTTTGTGGTCTGGAGCTAAGATTTCATGGGATCCCATATTTTTTTCTTTTGTTTAACACCCACCCTCTCCTTGGCTCGTGTCGCCATCGACGCTTGATTTGCAGCCATTCGTCCTCACCCCTATCTTTTTCATTGGATGTGGGTCCTGCACAGTTCCGCACAGCTGCCCCCTGTTTTTTTTTGCCCTCCTTTTGTGCTGTCCCCTCTAACCGTGACGACTCTTTCTCCACGCTTTAGGTCCAGCAAGTTGTTTATCGGAGGTCTCTCCTGGAACACCACCGACGATTCCCTTCGTGAGGGCTTTTCCCAGTACGGCCAGGTCCTCGATGCCATCGTCATCAGGGATCGCGATACCGGTATGTGGTGTCTGAGAGGTTGATGAACCTCCCTTTTTCTCATCTTGTGCACTGTTCTATGGGCACGTGACCTGAGCCTTTTTTTTTTTTTCCTTTCTGCAGGTCGCTCCCGCGGCTTCGGCTTCGTCACCTACGCCGATGATGCTTCCTCCAGCAGTGCCATCTCGGCCTTGCACGACCAGGAGTTCGAGGGTCGCCAGATCAAGGTCGACCGTGCCTCCGAGCGCGCTCCCGGCTCTGCCCCCCGCGGTGGATTCCGTGGTGGTTACAACAGCGCCCCTCGTCAGGCTGGTGGTAAGAACTTTTTTTTTCCGTTCCTTGATGCACACACGAGCTTTCTCATACTGTAGTACTTATTCAATCGTATTTTCTCTCACTCATTAGGCTATGGCGGTTACGGCGGCCAGGGTCAGTCCGGTCGCTCCGATGGTGACTGGGGTCGCCAGTAAAGATGTTTCGTTTTTGTCAATTGCAACTCTGGCGTCGTGAGTCTCTCTCTCTCTTTTCCTTTCCGTCTTTTTCTCTCGGGAACAATGGAGTCTTTGTTAAGCCAAGGATAAAGCTGTTTCTTGGATTCAAGGACTGGGACGAGGAGGGTTTGTCCTGCCCCACGTATCGTCGATTCCTATTTCAAAATTCGTTCTCTTTCTTCCACAACCCAAAAAAAAAAATCACTACCAACTTTTGTTCTCAAGTTTTCTAAAAACAATTCTTTCAAGGCAGATCCAAACCACAAACCTCCCCTGTATTTGTACCTCTTTTTTTCGCTCAGCTTCTTCGCTACTGTTCCCCCCATGTATCTCTCAAGTGTGCTCCCTCTTCGTTTGGGTGAGGAAAGAGAAGGGTTGGACCACGTCAAACATGGTTCACCTTCTTTTCCTTCGTTCCCCCTTACACCTTGTATATAATCAAAATCGTGTTCCTCCTCCACTATTCTGAGAAGAATCAAGTGAAAAAAAATCCCAGAAAGAAAAAAATAAAAATCTTTTGTAAGAAATAACAACACCCTTTTGAAAAAAAGAAGGCATGTTCAATGAAGTTGTCGTAAAGAGCCAAAGCTGCTGAATCCTTGAGATCTCTCCTTGCCCGAGATGTGCCAATCCTTGAGTCACTCTTTGGTTCTACATCTCTAGTCATTTAGAAACTTGAAATAACCAGGAACCAGCCCCGGACAGACCGTTTTATTAATCAATTGCATATTTTTTTTTTCAAGGAAAGTGAAGAAGAGTTTTCGTAAATAGTAGAAAGGTATCAATCAAAGAGAAGAAGGATGACAAACGAGAGAAGAAAAAAAGGATAGCAGGCGGCAAAGTGACAACTGCTCATGCTGCCACAGCACCGAAAAGGCAGCAAAAGCACAAACAGGGGCAGAACTCGGCCACGTCTTTAAAACAGGAGCAGCATTCAGATTTTTCTTCTTCCTGCTGCATTTGACGTCTTCTTTCCTGTTGACGTCTCTGGATCTCTTGTTGTTTTCGATTTCTGTTTGTGTAGTAACCACTGTTCTCGTACAATGCTACTTCAGGATCCTCAGCTGCCGAATGTTGGTGATGGTTCGTTCGTGTGGTCGAATAGCTAGGGGGAGGAGGAGTAATTGGTGAAGCAGCAGCTCGTTCCACGTAAGGTGGAAGGGGTGAGCTTGGGGAAGGTGGGTATTGATAGTGTTGCTGTTGTTGCAGTTGCTGATGTTTTGTTTGTTGGAACGAAGGCGATGTTGGAGAATACATTTGCATTGGGGCCGTCGATTGGTATCCTCCTCCGTAGTTATTATTGCTGTACAGTTCGGGTTGACTTTGTGAGGAATACATTTGAGGATGGGGTTGAGGTTGTCGTTGCTGGTGTGTTCGTTGTTGCTGAGAATGGTTGGATCCTGTGTGGTAGGTGTTGTGTCTCCGGGCCTGTCCCGGAATAGGGCCACTTTGGCCTTGTCTGGGCTGTCCTTGTGCACGTCTAGGCGATTGAGTGTGATGTTGGGTTTGATGCCTCGGGAGGCGTCCCCCTCCCCCTCCGCCGCTGCCTTGGTTGTATTGGCTAGAAGGCAATTGAATGGGAGCTGAGCGCATGGTCCTTGAAGACGATTGCTGTTGCTGCTGAGGGGGATATCCATGACCATGAGTTGATCGAGACGTTGTTGGGGTCGCTGGAGGTGGGTAGTCGGTCATGATGGGGGTGTTGTCCTCCTCATATTGCCGGCTATCCAGCGGGTTGAGGGAGATGCGTTTGTTGCTCTTGGAGAACATTGGGCAGAAGGGAGTCGGATCAAGGTATGGGGTTTTGTGTGGGTGTTGACGTGCTGGCTACAACAAGACGTCCACGGAAACCATCGACAGCTGCACAACAGAGGTAAAGAGAGGAGGAAAGAGGAGATAAAAAAAGGGAGGGAAAATAAATACAATAAAAAGGTGAGACTGAGAACGAGAGGTGGTTCCTCTCACCCGAAACTAAATGCGGAGAGGAATGTGATGAATGAGGAGAGAGGGAGAGGGAAGGAGGGAGAGAGGATGTGAGCGGAGGACAAATGACGAGCAGCTATCGTGAAGAATTGATGGATGGCGAGATGGACAGGATGCCAGAAGAGAAGAAAAGGAAGAGGAGATGGATGCAGAAAGAGATTCAAGAGAGTGCATCCTCCTTGTCCAGGCACATCCCACCCTCAAACAGATTCCCCTCTCGCGTGTACGTTTGTATCGTGCCTGACCCTCCTCCTGCCCAGTCTCTCTCCCTCTCTCTCTCCCTCTCTCTGTCGGGCAGGGTGGTTCTGCTCCTGCTGTCTGCGTTGTTTGGTTTGGTGTCTGTGCCTGGGTGGTCCCTGAAGAACAGAGTTGCCGCCCGGGGTAAAAATAGCTGGTCTGGCCGTTGGTGCCCTCTTTATTATTGCATTCCCTTCCTTCTTTCCCTGGGCACAAAATTAATGGCCGGCAAATTGCGAACAAGACGCCGCCCTGCTGTTCACTCGTCGCAGTCCGCGTCCACCTTTGCGCTCTTCTCGCTCATCTCTGTTTCTCCTCCCCCCTCCTTCCCCCCCCCTCTCCTTCTCTTCTTCTGCTGTTCCAAGGAATGTCGCATGTCTCAATTGCCCAGAGGATCGCTCTAAAAGACCATCTGGTCTTCAGCCTAGTCTCCAAGCACGCCCGTTCCTGTGTACGTCTTGTGTACGTCCTGCGAGTGGCCAGAACTTGGGCCTCATATAGTAAGTACATGAAGTCTATCTCACAATATGCTTTGCTAAACCAAAAGGTGTTTGTACGCATTCTGTACCTTTTTACACGCTAAAAAGCACTGTCTCTTGCAATAGCTGGGCTCTCTTGGTTTCTCCTAACTCCCACAAACCCTCTCTTGTCTGTGGCCAAAGTCCTCCCCCTCCACGACAGGCAAGGACGAAATAAAATCAAAAGACGCGGGACCTCTTCACAGGGGCCTTACCAAATAATATGAGCCCGAGAAAAGGAAGAGGAGTACAGCAGACTATGTAACGGCGGATGCATGCAGATATTCAAGATCTCCATCTCGTCCATCCATTCCCTTTATCACAAGATCAAACGACACTCGTAGCTCTGTTTCGAGGATGACAGACGCCTAAAGTTTATTTTCTATGGTTTTTTTTTCTCAGAGGAATCCGTCGCCTGCAAAAGGTGCCGGGGGCGGTGGCAAAGACAGTGCAGAGGTCTCCAGATGAGAGGACATCAAAAGCGTTCCATCCTCAACGCCATTCCACTCTCCCTGGATCGATTCCTCGCCCACTTCAATCTCTCTCAAAGGTTTTGAAGGAATGGTAGACGATCGAGCGGACAATGGTGTTGTTGTGGTGACTGCAACTGTGGACGAGGATGGTTCTGGCGCGTCCTTCAAAGTCGTCGTAGAGTCTAGAATAGTAAAGTCGCCACTGGTATCATGCAAATCGACCTCTTGCTCCGGCATCTCCTGTTTTCCTGGACGATGCAGCCTATTCCTCTTCCCACTCTTGCTATTGTCGGTCTCTTCTGCTTCAATCCTCTGTAAAATAGAGTACATAGTTCCAGACCTATCCAATTCTGGATGCTCCCGAATCTTGTTCTGTCGGCGTATATCGTAGTATTTGCTGTGTTGAAGCGTCCGGTTGTAAAATCCCTGTTGGATATCCGCCAGATCCTGAGGCAGTCGATCTCCTTTCGAGAATTGGGCAAAAGACGAGGTGAATTTTTCATCTTGCTGTCCACTGTCCGAAGTATGGTTAAGATAGTGAGGGCGTTGATGTTGTGGCGGTAGAGAATAAAGAGTACTTCCGGCCACACCACTTGAGTTCGAGCCGGCACTTGCGCTAGTATTGGTGCTGATGCTGCTGTGATATCCAGAGTGAAGGGTCGAGTCATTTGTCGTCAGCGTAGCCAATGTCGATAGCGTTGCTGCAGGTGAATCGGGCGGAGCATAGGGTATAATCAAAAAGGAATCCTTGTCCCTTGACTTTGGGGGTGCGGGATACGGTGCAGCTCCGAGCAAGGCTGATATATTTGCCGGCCGCGACGCTATGACTGGCGGTGGCGGAGGAAATGATACGTCTGTGGAGGAACTTGTCCTTGTCCCGCTCCCAATGTTTTCCATGGTCAACATCCTGTCCTCTTCAGACGGTGTCGTTAATTGGTCGCTCAATTGCGAGTGCGAAGGCCACCAAGAAAGTTGATAAAACCTGTTCACGCGAGCGTTCCCCATTTTACTGCCCTTAGGTGGTGGTTTCTCTCGTTTATATCTCCTAGCCAGATACCACCGTATGGAAAAGAAGAGCGCCACGGAGAACAAGAGGAGGCTTCCCACCACAATTCCATATATTGCTCCGGAGGATAATTGTCCAGAGCTGTTGGTTGATGCCGCACTGTTTGGTGTAAAGGTTTGAGTCCATGTCCATGATGTGGTATTGATAACTGCAAGTTGGGGGTCAGAGAACTGCCTTGGTCCTGTCAGACCACCATCGAATCCTAGCCAATGCATTACAAGGGAATGAGGTCAGTTATCTTTGTAATGACTTTGTGAGGCTGAAAGACCAACCATAATACTTTTGAACCACAGTCAATACCTCCAACTAGGATCAGCTGATCTTTTGTGCCCATCTGACATGCGGCACCAGCTCGGCCTGGGATCGGCATGTTCACGACCGCAACTGTTGTCCAGATCCAGGTTTGGGGATCCAGCAGCCAGGCGTCATTTAGACTCCCGGTCATGGAGGCACCACCATACATGAAGACTTTGCCAGAAGGCAGCAGCACCACACAGGGAGCTATCCGAGACTGGGGCGTTAGGGGAGCGCCTGTCATGGTCACTGCGCTGATTGGTACCATTGCGGGTGAAGTTGTTCCCGCGGTTACCATAGAGTTGATCAGATATCCATGGTCAAATTCTTGACAGAAAGTGACATTTCCGCCTGAGGGGTTGATCCCATTACATCCGCCCATGATCAACGTTGCTTTAGCGGTCGGAAGATACACCATGACAGGCTGAACCAGACTCAAGGGCTGCGGTGCTGAAAACGTGGGCGATGGCGGGACTGCGGGGGTGCTGATAACTGCGGACCAGGTCCAGGTGCTCAAGTCCGATCGCGTGTCCAAAATGTCCAATTCTGTAGAGATCGAAAACAGACCTAGAGTAGGCGCAGCAGCGCTGGGTGTTGTTGTAGAGTTGGCCGTCAGAGAAAAAGCAAGTCCTCCGAGGAGAACCATTTGACCTGTGCTGGTGTCCAGCGCAAGTCCAACGGCCGATCTGCCCGTTCCTGGGAAAGCACTGGAAACCGCAGTCGGTGGAAGATACGACCATGTGTCCGAAGCGATCTCGTATACAACCACTAATTGACCGACCTGACTGCTCACGCCAGCCAAAACCAAGTACTTTTGGTCGGAGGTAGCGGCCACTGAATTGGCCTCTGGCACCATGTATCCGCTTGACAGTTTCTTCCAAGGGACAGTTTTCATGGTGAAAGGGACATTGAGTGGGATGGCAAGGGTGTCATCCGAAGTAGAGGTGGTGGCGGAAGAGAGAGAGGGGGAAACCGAGAGAGTTCCGGCCACCACGTAGAGCATATTCCCTGCAACGATTGATCCGGCGTTGTACCGGGGAGTGAAGAGTGGGGGCTCACTGTGGACAACTTGAGCCGTGAGGAGGAGAAAGGAAAACAAAGAGGGGGCACGTATGGGGCGAAGGAGTCTCTGACGTGATCGGCGGACAATAGACTGCAGCTGTCGTGACCTCTTGCATTGAGGGCAACAGGTACAGCGCAGACTGCTACCTGATTTTATAGGGAGGGAAGAATAGCTGAGGGAGGATGGAGAGGGAGTGGAGGAGAAAGAAGAAGCGGGAGATACGAAGGAAGAAAAGGGCTGACGAGCAGAGGTGGGTCGACGTTTCCTGTGGACGATCATCGCGGACGACGCGTGTGACAAGGTTTTGCAAGGGAGTGAATGCAACGAGAGAGGAATGAGCTGGAGCGATGAGGGATGGGGCGCTGTGGCATGAGCGAGAGAAGAAAAGATCAGAGAAGTGGGCGGGTACAGTGGGTCGGCAAGGGGAGACGAAGGATGGAGAGAGAGGGGAAGGGAAAGGAAGGGAAGGCAAGGGATGGAAAGAAAGAAAGGAAAACAATAATAACTTATAAAGAAAGACCCTTTACCCGTCCATCCTCCACAATTCTTATTTTAGACGCAGGAGCAACAGGCGTCCAAGGCAAGTTTCTTGACCAGAGTCCAGTATTTCTTCCTTGCCATTCGGCCCTTCTCCCAAGGTGCTGCAGCCCGATAGACAGGGGTCTGCTCGTTAGTGCGGGAAGTCTTCTCACACATACTGACCCTGGATATTTGAATATCCAGAGCCAAGACACAGCCCCACTCAGCCACGCTCGATTCGGCAAGAGGACGGACGGACCCTAATTGCAACGTTAGCTCAAGGCCACCGCTTCGCCACAGCCCATGCAGGCTCCGAGGAATGATCGATTTTGGTGTCTTTGCTTGTTTTTTATTGTCGTCCGTGCAGAACTGTCTCCTAACCGCTAACCTTGCCCTCCAACCGAAATGTGCTACCGAACTAACGGCCAGTACACTGAACTGTACTGATCGCCATAGATACTTGGGTCTGTCAGTGGCCCGATCAAGATCCCAAAGAGAACCATACCAAGACCCAAACACAAGTACAGCCACTTCTTCCAAGGCCCATAGTATTGAATGGACCCCACGTCCGGAAATCCCATCATATTACAAAAGCTATGGCACAAGCAAGGCCCCAACAGACTCGATGTTCTAAGGAACAAGAAGGTGACAAACCATCCAAACAAGGTGGTATACGTCAATTGGGCCAGAGCAACGACTGTCGATTGAATAAGGGCTTGGCGGGTTCGGCCGTTCTTGACAAACGACTCATGTCCATGATGGAGGTGGGCTGTGTGTTTGTTTTCAAAAAAATGCGCTTAAGATTTATCAGCGATGGAAAAAAAAGCGCTTCGACTTTTGATCGACATGCACAGAACAGGGACTGAACGTACCAATGCCAAAAACAAAAGGCAATCCAAACACTATAGCGTTTAATGACGCTCCAGAATGGGATACCAACGCTACAAGGCAGCCTCTAAAGATGAACTCTTCTGCGACTGGCCCCTGAAAATCGACACAATAAAGTTTCAGCATTCTTGATTGTACATATCATATCACGTTGTACTTTCTACAGTTACAGTGTTATAGTATCTTCATTGTAATCCATCTGCTTACCACGATGAAATTGCGCACCCCGACCAGTTCTGTCAACGAGTTCCATTGAGCTGACCAAGGAAGCCTCGTCTGAAATGGCAGTGATCGATCGATGAACATCATCAGCAGGGGCTCCATAAACAAGATCCCGACCAACAACAGTGGAACCACAAGGTGGCCAAGCAATTGAATCGCGTTCATTGGCACTGAGAGGCCTATAAGCTTCAAGAATAGTTCCAGGCGCGCAGAAAATGGCTGAAACGGTCGATACTCCCATGTCAGCTGTTATGAACTATATAGGTATTCGCAGCTCTACATTAATTTCAGCCTATATCCTTTACCAGTGTACTTGGGAGGGCACCAGACCAATTCAAAAGACACCACAGGTATATAGGAACTAGGAGAGACGTCAAAAGGATGCCTTTGAATCGCCGGTATATCACCAAGGGATGGTCCCTGTTCAGTTGCTGCTTTGAGCCCTCTAGAGATTCCTTAGGCAACGGGAAGAGGAAGAACGAGCCAATAAGCAGCATGGTGATAAGGACACATGAGACTGCAGCCAGCCATGACGAGATGACTGGGGCAAAGGTCAACATGAATAGATGAGAAAGGAGGGAGTTGCGAGGGTGGAGATGCATGCAGTTCGCATTCAAGCAATATTGAAACACGTGATGAGCCTCGAAACAAATTGTGGCTTGGGTACAGTGAACAGAAAGTAGAAAGTAAATTTTTTGGCGGAGCCATGGCTTGATCTTCCTTTTTTCTTAACTTGTCGAAATGGTAATGGCACTAAAGCCTGCTGGACCGGACATGCGGACAGGGTCGATCCAGGGAGCAAAAAGAGCAAGCAAGATCAGTTCAGCAGAGGCGATCATTCCACTCGACATCACAGAGTTTTCTCAGAAAGATTCATGGAGATCGTTTTTTTTTTTTCCAAACTGTCCAGCATGGATTCAGCATTTGGGCCACTTCATGAGGAATGAATGTCCAGAATGCGATTTGTCGACATGGCCAGGATCATGGGCACCATCATCATCACATCCTAGGGATCATTATCATCAAGGCTACCGGACCGTCTGTACTGGAACAGATTCGACATCATTTCATTCACGTCGCCAATTTCATTCCAACACTTCTTTTTTGCCCGCAATATCAAAACTATCGCAGTCAACTCATACTCCTCAACATATATCTTTTCATGATCACAGGCCCCCGCTAAGAAGTCCTCCGCCAAGAAGGTTGCTCCCGCTCCTTACCCCGTTGCCAAGAAGGGCGCCGCCAAGGCCCCCGTCAACCCCTTGATCGAGAAGACCCCCAAGAACTTCGGTGTTGGTCAGGATGTCCAGCCCATCAAGGATCTTTCCCGCTATGTCAAGTGGCCCGAATATGTTCGCCTCCAGCGTCAGCGCAAGATCTTGAACCAGCGTCTCAAGGTTCCCCCAGCTTTGAACCAGTTCACCCAGGTCTTGGACAAGAACACTGCCACCCAGTTGTTCAAGCTCGTCAACAAGTACCGCCCCGAGACCCGCGTCGAGAAGAAGGAGCGTTTGACCGCTGCTGCCGCCGCTCAGGTCGAGAAGGGTGAGAAGGCCGAGTCCAAGAAGCCTTTCGTCGTCAAGTACGGTATCAACCACATCACCGCTTTGGTTGAGGCCAAGAAGGCTTCCCTCGTCGTCATTGCTGACGATGTTGACCCCATTGAGGTTGTCGTCTGGTTGCCCGCTCTCTGCCGCAAGATGGGTATCCCATACTGCATTGTCAAGGGCAAGGCCCGTCTCGGAACTGTCGTCCACAAGAAGACCGCCACCGCTTTGGCTTTCACCGAGACCAAGGCTGAGGACAAGGCCGAGCTCGCTTCCTTGATCTCTGCCATCAAGTCCAACTACACCGAGAAGAACGAGACTGCTCGCAAGGCTTGGGGTGGTGGATTGATGGGCTTCAAGTCCAACATGAAGATGGCCAAGCGCGCCTCTGCTGTCAAGAACTCTCTTTAAATTATGAATTTCCCATCAACCAGGAGCTTTCTAATTAAAAGAAGGAAATGAAAGGAGTAACCCTTTTTCTTGAGAAAGAAGATTGTTGATATTGTTCAGGATATTGTTCATGGTTTCTTCTCGTATGCAATGATATATGGATTTATTGATAGATAACGTGGGTAAATCTCGGACATTTGTTAAGCACTGCCAGTTCCAGTTGTAGGTGAACCTGCTGGTGGGTTAAACGCATCGCACCACCCATTGATGGGCAGGCAACTAAAAGAATGATATAAAAAGGCGACGGGGTCAGAATGCATACAGATGAAAAGTCAGTCAGCTTGCAGTGAACTATTTGCCGAAATCTCACCTAAGGTATCGGCACCAGCTGCAGTTGTTGACACCTTTGTAGAAGTTGGTGAGTCCGAGGACAATCAGGACAATGACGCACGGCAAGGCAACCACTCGAAGTCCCCATTTGATATATTTGTCGCGTTTGGAAAAGTACACCACAGGCATGAAGACCAGACCAGTCAGAATGCCGGCAATGAATCCGCCAATGTGAGCAAAATTGTCGAGGAAAGGAAGGAGACCAAAGGCGAACGACACAATGATCATAAGCGAAAGCTATTTGACGCAATAGAGGTTGGTCAGACACTGTCCCTTGGGATTATCACGTCGTTTTCTAACCTGCTAATTAACAGCCTGCTATGCGACCATACCTTGCTTAGTTCCCAGCATGGGCGAACAACAATCCTCCAGTTTTGAACCAAGTCGAGTACCAAGCAACCAATCAGTCCAAAAATCGCACCAGAGGCCCCCATGGATGCTAAAGATACCAAGAGACACGAGGCGATATTAGTCCTTTGAAAAAAAAAAAGGGACACAAAAAGTTGACAGCAAAAAGGTGACTTCAAAAAGTTGACAGCATAACCTACGAGACAACAGAGGAGCAAAGTTTCCACCAAAGATAAATCCTGCAATGCCCGAAGTCATGTAGATGATACTGATGCGCCACCAGCCCAT
The DNA here is from genome assembly GCA_963573315.1 of Entomortierella parvispora. Taxonomy (NCBI): domain Eukaryota; kingdom Fungi; phylum Mortierellomycota; class Mortierellomycetes; order Mortierellales; family Mortierellaceae; genus Entomortierella; species Entomortierella parvispora. The sequence goes on from OY752145.1 coordinate 1,327,141, forward strand.
GTCTCTTTCTAAATCTGCTCCGGTGCGAAGTTGGAACATGAGATTGAATCCCAAATGGATAATGCCTCCGTGCAAGAAAATGGGTGTAATGAATCTAAACCACTGGTTGGGTGGTTTGCCAGTGGTATCAATGGGTGTGAAAGCACAAATTTCTGAAATATTGCAGATCATTGTGGTGTTGTCAGGGCACTGGATAGAGAGTGAATCGAGATACGTGCTTCGCATGCATGGAACAAATCGAGCCCCAACAGCAATAATGGTCTACGTGGATAGCAATAAACTATCATTAGCACAGTAAATATACCATGGGAAATGAGCGTGAAGGGATGCGAAGGGGAGGTTAGACTTACACCAGTACCAGGTCCAATCATTGGGTTAAAAGGACTTGTTTCAATGATCTCATGTGTCCGTTGGTAGCCCTTCACAAATTCAAAGATCAGGACCGCAATTTGAACCGCAGATACGAACCAGATGAACCAGGGTCGCCACAGCTTGCGGCCGTTGAGCTGTTTCTGCACCTTAGGATCCAAAAGCGCCTTGGGTATAGGTTCACCACCCTCCACTATCACTGCGTTTCCACTAGCCCCTTCTCCGGGAAGCTGATAAGGAGGTTGGTTCTGCTGAGAATAGAGACCGTCGTCGTATCCCTGTTTATTGTCGTACTGCTGCTGGTGTTGATTTTGATGTTGGTCGTACACGCCTTGGGCTCCGGTCCCAGAACCGACACCTGCCCCTGCACTATAAACAGAATCAGTCGCCCGAAATCCATTCTCTCGGTGATCTTCGAAATCTCCTGCAGTTGATCGTGTGTCTGATCTATTTCCATTTCGTGTCGCTTCCAGGTTTGATGAAATGATATCCATGCCGACCATAGGGATATCGTTCGAGCCATGCGACTGGTATCCTCCGTAAGCATTATTGTTACCGCTCCATTGGTCACCGCGGCTGCTCAGAGGTGATTGGGCGTGCTGTAAGGGCGACATTTGATGGTATTGACTTGTCCTGGATCCTGCTTCCTCGGCTGCAATTCCAGAATTGTAAGGGAGATGATGCTGATTTTGAAGCCGGGGATCGTCGTCGTAGTCTTGTGGCAAGGGTTGGTGGTGGGTTGGAAAATAGCTCAGGGGCCTGCCAACAGGGTACTGCTCGTCGTCGTCGTCGTCCTGAAGGTGGTTGTGTCCGCCACGATTCTGGTAAGGAGAGGACGAGTTGGCAGCAGGAGAGGCGGAAGGGAAGGCCGGGAAGTTGTCCTGTCGGCGGTCATCACGGAAGGGCGAAGAGGGGGTCCCATTGGCACCCGAATAATGACCCGCCACTGCCTCCTGGCCTGCAACTCCGTCATCATCGTCGTCACGGTAGCCTTGCCATTCTTGCTTGTGGTGCTGTTGCTGTTGCTGTTGTTGTTGTTGCTGCTGCTGATACGACATTGTGCTGCTGGTCGAGGTGCATGCAGACTGGGCACAGAAGGGGGGAGAAGAATGAATGAAGCTAACAGCAGAAATGAGCAAAAGAGCGATGAATCCTGACTGATGTGCCTGGTCCGTTCGTGGCGGTGCTTGTGCGCCCTCCTATTTTTAACTTGATTTTGAAATCAAGTTAAAAAATCTGTGCCCCTCGACGGCTGTAGGGGCCTGCATCTACCGTATCTATCTGCTGGGCTGGAGCCTTGTCTCTCTTCCCTCTCTCGTCTCTCTTATGTCTAGAATTTGTCTTGCTGCGAACAGCCACAGCCGCGCCAGGATCGTGTCCAGACCTGGGGCACGTCCGCCCTTCCCGGCAATACACTAGGAAAATGTGAAGTGGCCGACCAGGACCTCCCCGGCAGCAGCACTTTATTGAGACTTGAAATAAGTGTACATACAATAATAGAACTACAACAAAACAAATGCTACAACGTCGACAACAAGACAAAAACAAAAAGAGAAACACTACAGGCTACGTTGGACAACGGGGAAAAAAATAGGATAAACCGCAAGAAAAAGAAATAAAAAATACAGGGTAGAGAAAGAGACGCCTTCTGAGGGTCTTTTCATCCGGGAATATTGGGGAACACCGCTGCGGTGTCGATAAATAATGTGTGGTCCTTTTTTTTTTTTTTTTTTCTGCTGTTGTTGTTGCTTTTTTTTGGCGATTGGACCGTCTGCAGGATTGATTCCTTTTGCTCTTTTGTTTTGTTGATACGTCGTCGAAGCTTCAATGTCCATGAAAAGAAAAGAGAACAAAGGACACAAGCAAAAAGAAAAAGAGTGAGAAGAATAAAACGGAAGGGAGGAAGGAGGGAGGCCCACAGAGGAGAGCACCTTCTACAGCGCCATGATTGAAATCTTTGACGCAGGGGGGGACGGAGTGGCGCTGGGCGTGATGATCTGGCTCTTCGTCAAGGGACTCGTGATGGGAATCGCATGAGAAATCCTGGCAGGCTGGTTTGGAGGGGAGGGAGGGGGCGAGATCCGTGCCGCATGCGAGGGTCGTCCAAGAACCTTTTGCTGGAAGGGGCCACTGTCTGCTTTCATCGAGATCTTTCCACGGGATCCGTCATAGATGGTGTTGATCGATCCATGGTCGCCGACACGAAAGGATACAGCAAAAGGTTCGACCCAGAGCACCAGATCCTTGGGAATCAGGCCCTGCAAGGTCTCCATTGGCAGCGACGAGTTCTTGGCGGCCTGCAGAAAAGAGTCAGAGGCAAAAAAGGAGAAAGAGCTTTTGTTAGCATCAGAGTTGGCAGAGCGGAGTTCCTATTCTCGTCTTTGGAGGGTCGCTTCCAAATGGAACCATGCATCAACATCAGCATCAGGCACCATGTAAAAGAGGTCATTTACAACCTCAAACGCAACAACAACACTAGTTCCTTTGGTAGCTCAAAATATCGGATTCATTGATCACCAATATCGAGTACAAGCGGGCTTACCTGGCACAAAAGTGGGTCGACCTTGCCACCAAAAGAGGTGATGGCCCTGTAACCATTGCCGTAATGGGGTCTCTGTGGATCCCAGTGATCGGTGTACTTTTCTTGCATCAGGGTGGCAGTCTCCCTCTTGAAATCTTCAATGATCTGGGGAGTGCAGGACGACGAGGCCGAGAGAAACCGGCACAAAAAGTCGGAAGCACAGGAAATCTCGAGCAACATGTTGGGGAGAGGTATTTTTTTTTTTTTTTTTTTTAGTTATGGAGGAGGAAAGGGGGAGGGTGGGAACGGGAAAACAGTAGTTCGGACAGTTTGGAAAAGTGGAGTGGTGTCAAGGTTGATGAGGGATGGATGTGGATGAAGGAGTGCAAGAAATGCAAGAAATGCACAAAAAAAATAGCGGTCAAAGTCATGTGACTGAGTAAGGGCACGTGATGTCCCCTGGGAGGGAGGGTTTCCAGAGACCAGAGCAGTGCCCGCACCCACTGGATCCACGAGTTGCAGCTGCTTTGGAGACGCAGACAAATACGTATCATTGGAAGAAATCAGCATGGACGAAACCTCCAAAAAGAGACAATTGGCAATTTTCTGAGGACGGTGGCGCCATTGCACGCAATTTCGGACCTTGTTGCCGCTGGCCCTTGCACTGGTTTGCCAAAAATGTGCCTACCCAAGGCATTAGTAATGATTTTCAATTGAATCAACACGCTCAGTCTTTATTTAATCCTCCAGAGAAAGAGGTATGGGGTTATGTGGGATGTAGGAAGGGGTAGAGGGCTCTGGACCACTCTGAGGGAAGCTCAAGAGGGGAGGGAGCGAGGGGACAAGAAAGCGGTCTATCAACGGCAAGAGGGAAAGCGAGCCCGAAATAGTGGAAGAGTGGTGTGTGCTCGCACGATTCTCGCGTCATCCGACAGCGCACTTTGCCGCACTGCATTCTGGCGAGTAAGGGAAGAAGAACAGTGTCAGGAGATAATAATGCAACTCTTTGACAGTAGCCAGTTGGAGGCGATTGATAGAGCACGGCAATGTCCATGGGACCAAGTTGCAAGCAACAAGACGCAAACACGCGTCCTCGCAGAATTCTTGCAAACTGCGAAGAAATGAAAGGCAAGCACACAATGAACTGAAAAAACACCAATAAAAGAATCCCTGATAAATTCCAGGCAAAAATCATATAAATATTGACCCATTCCCCCACTTTCGCGACCCTTCAACTCTTTTCTCTCTTCTCTCTTCCCTTTTCTCCTCCCTTCTCTCATCTTCTGTCTTTTTCTGATTCACTCTTCCCTTCAATTCCCCTCTCCTCCCTCAGCAACTCTCCCGCGGGCCCCACTCTCCCTCGCAAGCAGCATGTCTATAGCCTTGTCCCCAGCAAACGCCTCCTTCCAGGCCCACGCTCGGATGCATCACCACCACTCGTATGGACTCGACCCCGAATCAAACTCGCCCACCTTGGCACACGAGTCCGCGTCCAACGCTGTCCAGGCTTCACCGATCGAGCCTTTGCATCCCTCCCTCTTCATCTCCACCAGCAACGGCAGCAACAACGCCAACAGCACCTCACCACATCACCACCACTACAGTGAACATGGTCAGACACAGTACCATCAAGCTCCTTACCAGGCGCCTTCTCCACCCTATTCTCAACGATCCAACTCGACCGATCTCTCCCAAAAGCATACCCTTCCCTTCCCAACAAAGACGGCGACAGCTCCAGTGAACACGGCAACTTCAAGGCATCACCCTTACGCTCCATCTCCTCCTCGAGCCTCACACAGAGGGCTGTCATACTCGCCGCCAACGACACTCCCTCCTTTGACCCTTCCCCCGCTCTCACCTCAAAGTCCAATCGACTCCTCAAATCATTATTCATCAATGCCACCTAACTACCTCCATAACCAGCACCATGATCCTCGCGTACACCCCCATCATCTTCACCAGGAACAGCGTCGTGCAAGCAGTGGCACCGACGATCGAACCCATTCCTATCGCCACGAATCGCCTCGGTCTAGCGGATCCCCCTCTCCCTCACCTTCCAACTCGATGCAGCATTATTCTCACCCACAACAGCAGCAAAACGACCATGGCCATGATTCTATGGGTGGTCCACCTTTGTCTGCAAACGATCGTCGGGAACGAAACAAGGCCGCCTCCGCAAAATACCGTGCCAAAAAACATTATCAATCCGGCGAGATGAAGGAGCAGATCGCGCACCTGCTTGACAAGAACAATGTTTTGAGCCGTCAATTGGACGAGACCCGGACCGAGAACACGCAGCTCAAGAACTTGGTCGAGAAGCTCAAGGGTCGACTGGTGGCCGAGAAGGTCCTGAAGCGCCTTCGAGAGGTCGGCCGTGAACGCCGTGGAAGTGGTTCGGCCTCGAAACGGGTCGCTGTGGACAGCGACAGTGATGACCTTGTGGGGGATGATTATGATGTAGATGTCGATGAGGATGGTGTTGATAACCTGATCGGAGAGGATGATGAAGAGGACCGCACTTTTCATGTAGCTTCCTCTTCCAATATCAAGAAGTCGAAGCAGCAGCAGCGCGGGCTGGAGCGGAAACCCAAATCCAGGCGCCGCGCAGCTCCTCGATCTGACGAAGATGAGGACAGCACTCAGTAAGGTGGACGCTTCCGCCTTTCCATGAAGGTGGTGGCCCTTGACTGCCCTTCCATTTGTAATACCATCCATTGTACATACTACTCTCCACTTCGCACTATTCAATGATAAGCGTTCATATAATAATAAAGAGCTTTTGCCTGAAGTTCCCATGAAGAACTTTTTGAACCCAAAGAAAGTCCAGTTTCTCCATGGTGGTCATCTCCAAAGCGACGTCTTGTTCTGGCGAAAATGTGGACAGCGATAAAGACTTCACCCTGGTTTTTGGTTTGTTTGTTTGTTTGTGTCCATTTTGAGTTTGACGATATTCTTGTGACCGATGGCGCCATCGATGGACCATCATTGCTCATTTTTCGGTGTTTGGCGCAAATGCACAGATGAAATTAGAAATCCTGAATAAAAAAACTCGATTACCAATTTACCATCAAGGAGGAGAACCCAGACCGACGGAATTGGACACAATTGGACGTAGCAGTGAAGGGACCTCCCCTTCTGCTGGTTACAAGGGGCATCTTTTCTGCCTATCTTTGCAGCATCTCCTGTAGACAATTTCCCTTTCATCCTCTATCTCGTTCGTTTACTGTCTAACTGAAATCAAAAAAGGAGGCCCCCTCGCCTTTGCTGGGAGACACAATGGCACAAGATGACGCGATTTTGTACTTGACCAAGGTGATTTTGTGTTTGTTCCTCCCCCAACTGCTCTTTTGCACTTGGCATGTGCAGTGCTTGTGCAACCATTACTTCCTTTCTTCACCTGTCATGCACACCACCACTACCACTCATTACAATTGGTTGTGTGATCACCAGTAGCGATGGCACCATACCTTACTATCTTCCACCACTTTCAGGGCTCGCCCACCCACACACGCGTATTCTGTAGAGGTTGGAAAGTCTCACACTGCTGAGAGCGCAAGTGACCCTTAAAATTAAAAAAAAAAAACGATCGAGACCACTCATCAGCGCAACAGAGGAAGGAGAGTGTGTGCGTATATCAAAATAGCTGTTCATCAGGTATGGAAACCAACTGAATGAAAATTCTATCTTTTGTCTATCCATAAAATCTCGGAGCTGCGGTCAAATTTCTTCGCCGACCGGATAAACGGGCAAAGAAGCGCTTTTTCAAGAGTAGCACTGTAAATGATAGGGCTGCCCTGAAGGAGACTTATCACTGTAGGTATATAATGTGGGCGGCAGATGCTTGAACTGTTGAGAGTCAAAATAAAGGTGCTTTCCGCAGTCCGTACAAGGGGCTGTGAATAAGGTCGCGTAATATGAGATCCATTCCTATCATTGAGTAAAAGCAGGGACCATTTAGAGACCGGGGGTTCGGAAACAATTCACTGAAAAGACTCTCTTTTCCAAGTACCAAAACAAGGCCCAGCAAGGATCTCGGCTCCTGCGCCATAAAGTGGTCGATTGCACCGACCGCAATCTGTGAAATCTTTTTGAACACCAGATGGCTTGAGTCCTCCCATACAGATGTCTGCAAAATAAATAAGACATAAGACGGAATCAGTCATCTCGTCTCATCTAGGGCCACAAGACACTGTTAGTCTCATAATGATTCGTCCACTTACCTCTTCTCCGGCACCAAAAACTACAAGTCGCGATATACTGATGCACCGCCCTCTCTTGTTTGTTTCCATGACAATAATCACATTCATTACACCTGCTACATTGACCTATGAGAGCCGGTGAAATGTCGGTAAGGAAGTCGCAGGCAAAGAGAAAGGACGCAGACAGCATTTGTCGAATCAAGGTATTACCTTGACTGTTGCAAAAGGTAATGAGGGTTGGACTTCTGGTTTTGTCGCGTAAACCTTTCGCCCTGCTTTCCTCATGGATCGAGTGAACCATCGAATAGTGTCATCAATGGACAGTCTACAGGTCGAAGAGGGCAGTTGTCAGTTAGACCCAAGTACACTGAGGATGATATACACCTTTGCGATGCCACACTTTGTTCACATACAGTAGATATTCCTGCTGTTTGGCATCGTTCACCTCAATTGCTGACTGCCCTGTTCCACGTATCCTCGATCTATCATTAAATTTGGGAGGGCGAAGGTCGCGGAAGTCAGACATCCATCTACAACGTGGGCCTTTTGCACACATAGACTGTACGCATGCACAATATCATACTCGTCCAAATTCCTCTCATCCTGTGCCTCCTTTTGTTTTGACTCGAGGGATCTATGAATGTCGAGAGCAGGCCTCGGCTTGTTAATTTTGTTGACCATGTCTACAAGATGTCTCTGCGGCGTAGGATTCCACTGCATAGCCTACATTGGTGAGGGCCCCTGCAATTTTGGCAACTCCAGTGCCTGAGCATCGTTCAGTTGGGCTAAATCACAGACAGTGGAAGTTAGTTCGGACGACTCCGATCTGTAGAATGTGAAGTAAAAACATGTGGGTTTGATGCCTACCATCTGAACTCAACGCCAGTTTTGTAAGGCATTCCAGTGCTGTGTAAGTGAACTTTGCATGCTCCCGAAACGAGGCTCCTGACTCTGGTTCTATGGTCAGTCGAGCGAATCGTTTGTTATTAGACTGAAGTAACAGGGCTTGAAACGACGAATGACTGACTGATCTAACCTGTTCGCCCTTGTAGGATATGAAAGATATGATGGACAGACGAACGAACGTCATGGAGCTATCATGGACGGCCAAGGGTTAGATTGCTTAAAGGACACACTAGCTAAGAGTATAAACAAGTTGTGTCATACCGAGGTGATCATGTGCTCAATGTCTAATAGAGCATCCTGGTTTTTCTTCATGGTGGCCTGCACCTCTTCAGGGTTAGCTGGCAGTGAGTTGATCATAACGCGAGAGGATGTTGTTGATGGAGTAAAAATTGAATAAAGATGGGGAGCGGAGGAAGGAGAAGTAGCAGCGGCGATGGAGCTAGAGAAGCATGCAATGCCCACAAATAACAAGAATGGGCGAACGGGTGAGTGAATAATGAATGAATGGCGCGAAGCGGTCCGCCAAAGACCCACAAAGCCACGGGGGGACGCGCCACTGAAATTTTGATATTAATCGCCGCCTGGCTGCGATTCACGGATCCCTCTCTCTCTCTAATCCAACCTTTAGGTATAGAGACCTCTGATTCGGATGCGCAGTCACGGAACTTCATGCCCATGGATCCGACCCATCCGCCCTCACCATGCACCCACCCATGCATCCATCGGCATAACAGGATACCAGAGTCATCCAGCGTCATTCATCTTGGAGGAAAACCGCTGTCAAACCACCATCGACCATGCCCGACCAGGAAAAAAACTCGCTTGGTCAGATTGGTCAGATTACAGGAAATGAACCCAACTTCCATTAATCAAAAAGACCATGCAGCTGCAGCTGTACAATCTGAGCAAGAGGATCCAGATTCATAGCAACAGCCGCCCTAACAATGTTACAACTGGATGGGAGATCTGGATCACTCGGCGTATCAACTACAACAGATTCTCTCTGTCAATCCAACATCTTCATTGAATGATCAGACATCTTTCGGCAGCGATTGGAACTCGCATCAATTGAGCTACTCATCTGATCTGAGGAGCGACTTTGTTCATCAACAAGCCTGTATTATATATTGACGGGACATAACAGGAGTCTTACATCGACCGATGTCCATCTTTTATCACAGCAGACATCTAATCGACCGACATCTTTGATTCTCGTAGGACAAAATGGTTAGATACGCTGCCACCCCAGCCAACAGCTCCAAGAGTAAGTCACCAACGCAGGGACAGCTTCACTATGATCAGGAGTATCGTCTTCAGGAAGGATTATGGCAAAAAAGTTTTTTTTTGCTAACGTTGGCGATCTGCTCATTCATTAGCTGCCTTGTCGCGCGGCTCCTACCTCCGTGTTCACTTCAAGAACACCCGTGAGGTCGCTGCTGCCATCTCCGGCATGAAGCTCACCAAGGCCCTCACCTACCTCGAGGATGTCAAGGAGCACAAGCAGGCCATTCCTTTCCGTCGCTTCAACGGCGGTATCGGTCGCACTGCCCAGGCCAAGCCTTTCGGTACCACCATGGCCCGCTGGCCCGCCAAGTCTTGCGAGTTCGTTTTGGACTTGCTCAAGAACGCCGAGTCCAACGCCGAGGTAAATTTCCGATGAAGAAAAAAGCGGACGAACATTGGGACAACACTTTTCGAGTCGATTCTATGAAGATGAATGATTCTCTATGGTCTGGATTGTGGAGACTAGGCGTTCTGAACATTCTCTTCGATTCGATTGGAAGGAAGTTTTTGGGATGATGATAACATGTAGGCGGCAGAAGACCCCATCAAAATCTCTGAGTGCAAAGTGGATACTCACGCAATGTTCCTTTTCTTTAATTGATCTACAGGTCAAGGGCTTGGAGCAGGAGGCTCTTGTCATCAAGCACATCCAGGTTAACCAGGCTCCCCGCCAGCGTCGCCGCACCTACCGTGCTCACGGTCGCATCAACCCCTACATGTCCTCCCCCTGCCACATCGAGATCATTCTCGCTGAGGAGAACGAGGGTGTCAAGCGTGAGGTTGAGGCCAAGAAGCCCAAGCTCAACGCTCGCCAGCTCGCTGCCCGTGCTCGTCGTGCTTAAGCAATAACGCAGCAATAAACCTTCGAGAAAGAAAGAAATAATACACTTTTTTTTTCTTCACCGATCTGTACTATCTAATTTGTGGGATATGGTGGTGTTCCTTGCTAGCAGTTCTTTTTTGTCTGCGAAGGGTCATTGTTTTTGGCTTGATTTCTGGCGAATGGAGGCAAACGTGAGTGCCACTGACAAAGTGGTGAGGTTCAGATAACACAAGTGGATTGTGGGGAATTCGCTAACGGTATCGTGCCTGGATGTGCGCTCGACAGTTGAACTGTGCAGTCGCTGAGTGGGTATGTGCGGATTTGCAGGGTGTGAAAGCCAGTTTTTTGATCAGTCAAAGCCACCTGTGCATTTTTACCCTGTGCGGACCTGGCACACAAATCTTCCTCTTTTGATCATTAACAATGGTACACCCAGCCAGTAGATTTGGCAGTCACATACTCTGCCGCAGAGGGTCTTCTAGGCCATGGGATCAAGAACATCCAGGATGCACCAACATGGAGGAGACCATCCATCAATCCTTCTATCGATCTGTCTACAACGCCGTTCTTTCAGTATAAGCATGATTGCCAGCTATCAACTTGAGGCCGGAAACTCGACACATGGAGACATGCATGGAGGCATCATGATCACATCTGGGTTGCATCATGATTATTGGAAACACATGTCAGGCTACATTGGCGTTTGCAATGACAAACCTCGTCGATAGACCCGATTGGTCGGTCAATGCAGGAATGTCAGTCATCATCATCACCCTGGAACAACTTGCACTTATTCTCAAGGAGGGCTCTTAATCAGGGAGCGGGACAAATGTCGGATGAATTCTCATGCTGTCGTTATGATGCATCAGAACTGACGTCTGTTCTTCAACAACTTCGACCACTAGGCTGATTCCACTGCTACCATCAGAACCCGCAAGTTCTTGACCAACCGCCTCTTGGCCAGAAAGCAAATGGTAAGACGAGACTCTCATCCAGAGCCTTTGCGCGATTCTAAAGAAAACAAGGGCCTTGCGATATTGTTTGATACCAATTGGAATTTGGGTACATGACTCTCTTGGACTGGAACGAACCGATTTTCTAAACAACATTTCATATTCACAATTACCTTAGGTCGTGGATATCATCCACCCTGCTCGTGCCAACATCTCCAAGGATGAGCTCCGCGAGAAGCTCGCCAAGATGTACAAGGTCGATAAGGAGGTTGTCTTCTGCTTCGGTTTCCGCACCGCTTTCGGTGGTGGAAAGTCGACTGGCTTCGCCTTGATCTACGACAACTTGGAGTCTGCCAAGAAGTTCGAGCCCAAGTACCGCCTCGTCCGTGTATGTATTTCTCCAAAAATGATGGCACACACGAGGATCAAGAACGATTTTGGGATCAGTCATATTGGATGCTTTGCAGGAACAAAACAGGAGGATTTGCGCACGGACAGCATGGAGACTGAAATCAGGAACAACTGAATGAGATGAATGCAATGCTTTGCATCTACTTGCCGATCAATGACTCTGGAGGACTTTGTGTGCCCAGCGTAACTTGCTCTTGTTCAACGAAAGCAAGATATGAGGAAATACATTCTCAGGACAGCGACTTTGTGTTGTCCTCTTGGATCTTTGACCGTACCTGTCTGGACTCTAGGCTTGCCTGTATTTTCAGTTGACTAACGAACTCGTCTTTTTTTGGCTATTAGCACGGTCTTATGGAGATCAAGAAGGCTTCCCGCAAGCAGCGCAAGGAGCGCAAGAACCGCGGCAAGAAGCTCCGTGGCACCAAGAAGGCCAAGGCTGCTGTTGCCAAGAAGTAAACGATGGTATGTACCTGCTGTGTAACTGTTTCTTGCAACTTCAATGATGGTCATCCGTCGCAGCAACATGTCTTGTTTACTGACTTTGTTTATTCTCTGTTCTGTCTCGTTTTGTCTTTGTCCTTCTTCAATGTCTGTTGCCTACCTTTTTCAGTATTCCTAAATCGCTTATTAAACAGTCGTTCACTTGCAAACATATCAATATTGTGTCTACTCCCTTATTGAATGACCTAATGTGAATTTGATCGTGGCTCTGCCATGCTGAGCGCCCAGAGACAGACCATTTTCTGTTTGTTTGTTACGAGGTACAACATGCGTCAGCTTGAATGGGCACTCTCTTGTCGGGAGGTACCTGAGCTTGCAGCGATCCCCTGTCACTGATACTCTGGAGACACAAACTGTGATCCCGGTGAGGATGTTTGATCGTGCCTGGCAGGACTATGAAGGGAACACTGGGCTCAGCTCCCTCGCTTTCCGCTTTCCCTCCCATCTGCAGTAGCCTCTTCGGCATTTTTCAGCGGATGCGAGTGGACAAGTCAAAAAATACCAACCCCGCTTCGCGAAGGACTCCCGAAAACTCCAATCACGCTGATGCCATCTGATTGGAGAGGGATAGACACTGGACAAACCGAGCCCGGATATTGTTGAGGGAGTCAGAAGGGAAACGATGCAACAACGACGACGACGACAACGACGACGACAAGGATGATGAGGATGCTCCCCTCATTCAGTCTGTGGGCACAACGGGTGCGACAAGCAAATGGGCGCCCAGCAGCGAACAGCGAATAAACAAACGACAATGACGAAGAGAGGAAAAAAAAAACAAAGAGTTCGTCCGTGGGAAGAATGCGCATCTTCTTCCCACTCAATACGGTGTGTCGCCCTGTTTTCATTTGCTCTCAAAACTCGCTTTTCTGCCCCAAATCCCTTTTTTCCCCCTTTTCCTTTCTTTTTTTTCCTTCTCATCTCTTCTTTCCTCTCCATCCGCTTCCCATTCCTCACACACCTCCACTCTTCCTAACCCCAAGAACCATCCCAACGCCTGTTGCTATGTCTGCCGCCACCGCCAGCCACCTCCACAAGTGCACCGACGCCACTGCGTCGCCCATCAAGACCACCGTCCATTTCTCGATCACCGACAAGGTCGGAGCTCTCGATGAGTGCCTTGCTGCCATCCGTTCTTTGAACATCTCCTTGACCCGCATCGAGTCGTAAGTTCCTGCCGCTGCTTCTCAGGGTGGCCCTGTGTGCCCTCCGTCTCTTCGCTCATGTGTGCTCCAGGTCTCTTCTAACCACCTTCTGCATGTCTCGCATGAAACAGCCGCCCCTCCAAGACTGCCGAGTGGGACTACGACTTCTTTGTCGACTTTGATGCCGAGAGCTCCGAGCAGGTCAGCCGTGTCGCCAAGTCCCTCGAGCCCATTGCCAAGCAGGTTCACATCGTCGGTAACGGCGGTGCTTCCAGCACCTCTGGTAAGTCTGTGTTCTTGTGTTTCCCCCGCACGTTGTTTCTTGTCTCGGTGCCCCCCAACAACATGGCGGGGTGATCACTGGTTGGTATGGAAATTATTTAACCAATGGCCTGCCTCTTCATAGCCGATTTGCCGGAGTCCGTCCCTTGGTTCCCTCGCAAGATGGGCGACCTTGACACCTTTGCCGACAAGGTCCTCGAGATGGGTGAGGAGCTCGACTCTGACCACCCCGGTGCCAAGGATGCCAACTACCGTGCTCGTCGCGCCGAGATCACCAAGATCGCAAAGACCTACAAGACGTATGTGACCCCTCTTCTCTGCCCTGGTTTGACCGTATCAGACTTGTTGTTGACTAGCCTTGTTGACTCAATCGATTCTTCTTTGTGTATTATAGTGGTCAGCCCATCCCCCACGTCGAGTACACCCCTGTCGAGATTGAGACCTGGGCTGCCGTCTTCAACAAGTTGACCGGCATGTTTCCTTCGCACGCATGCCGCGAGCACCAGTATGTGTTCCCTCTTTTGATCCAGAACTGCGGATATGGTCCCCACAACATCCCCCAGCTTGAAATCGTCTCCAAGTTCTTGAAGGACTGCACCGGCTTCACTTTGCGACCCGTCATGGGTCTTTTGACCAGCCGTGATTTCCTCAACGGCCTTGCCTTCCGTGTTTTCCACTCGACCCAGTATATCCGCCACCACTCCAAGCCCTTGTACACCCCTGAACCCGATGTCTGCCACGAATTGTTGGGCCATGTGCCCTTGTTTGCCAACCCTGACTTTGCTGATTTCTCGCAAGAGATTGGTCTCGCTTCCTTGGGTGCTACGGATGAGGACATTGAGAGATTGGCTACTATCTACTGGTTCACTGTTGAGTTTGGTATCTGCCGACAGGGTGATGAGGTTCGTGCTTACGGTGCCGGTCTTTTGTCGTCCTTTGGTGAGCTGGAATACTGCCTGAGTGACAAGCCCGAGATCCGTCCCTTCGAGCCTGCCAAGGTTGCTCAGCAAAAGTACCCCATTACTGAGTACCAGCCCGTTTACTTTGTTGCCGAGTCGTTCAAGGATGCGCAGATGCGTGTCCGCGAGTTTGCCAACTCTTGCAACCGCCCATTCTCTGTCCGCTACAATGCCTACACCGAGAGCATTGAGATTTTGGACTCGAAGGAGAAGGTCATCCGCTATGCTCAGAGCATCAAGACGGACATGTTGACCTTGGTCGATGCCCTCGAGAAGCTCTCTTCTTAAAGAGGCCTCCTTCTATCAGCCGCATGTTGATCTTTACCTTTCTTTGCACCAGATCCCACAAAATGACAACCAGAATGTGCAACGAATAAACTTTTCAACGAGGGTATTTATCCCCTCATGTGCCGCTCATCTTTGCTCACCACACACTTTGTCCATGCCGACAACTATGAAGCTATGAATGCGACGAAGAAACGGTCGATGCCCAGGATTGTCAACTGCAGTATGGAGTGATGAATGTTTATTTGATGTGACGCAAAAACATCTTTTAGAAATTGTGGATCAGGATATTCTTTGCGCCTCCCTTGGTGTTGATCCAGCAGTATTCACTTGCATATGGCTTGTCACCAAACATGACCGGGACCAGATTCACCTCTGTCCACCAGGGGTAGACGCCAAAGCCCTCGAGTCGCTCCCAGAATCGTTTAAAGTCGGGGAACTGGATATATTGAGGGTCGACATGGATCTCGATCAAGAGTTGAGAGAAGGGCAGTGTACCACCCTCATAATCGTCCATAAGTCTGTTCAGGGTCTGGTACTCGTTGTGCTCAATATCAATCTTGAGGATATCGATCCAGTCATGTCCATTTTCGGCCATCAAAGTCTTGATCGTCTTCCACTTATTGCCCTGTGCGTCGATTTTGTCTTCCTTGCCGACAAACACTGAAGTGAAATGGACCTTTGGACGTCCTTGGGTTTCTAGAACGAAAAAAAAAGGGTCCAACAAAATGAAATATTAGAATCCTGTAATTGCATCCTAAAGCCTGCTTTGCGCAGTTTTTTCTTTTCTTTTTTACCTGGTCCCATTTGGTTGACGGAAGCATCATATGCCCAGATCTCACAGTCAGTTCGGTCAAGCATCTCGCCCTCAAATCGAGTCTCTTTGTTGACGCCAAAGGAGTACATGACACAGCTTGCTCGAGGCTTCTCCTCGTACAAAGACAATCCGCACACCCATTTACCGCCGTCGTCCAAAGGTCCCACACGCTCAATCTCATGAGGGCATGAAAATGAGGCTGGGAAGTAGAGCCAAAAGTATCCAACTTTGTGCCATTCGGTAAAGCCACTATTCGTTTTGAACCAAGGATGAACGAGTCAGTGAAAAGAAAAAAAAAAAGGGGGGGGGGGGGGGGGGGGGAAAGAGGCAGAGGCAAGGAGGAACGTTAAAGACTCCTTGAACAAACATGCACACAGTCAAAAGAATGTTGCGACTGCTTGCATCCCTATTGTTGCTAGAGTCCTGCCACCCCCAACCACCACCCATTCCCTCCGTTTCAAGTTCTTCGCATTCCAGGTCTGTGTTTCTAGGGGTTTTTTTGGTGTTCTGCTTACATTTTGCCCCATCCGTAATAGTCCAGCATGGCCTGGCGCTTCTTCAGCATGCGCTCATAACGTTGGTGGGCCTCGTGAAGGATATACTGAACAGTTTTGGGTCTGCGACCGGGGTACACGCCCAGTCTTCCGCCGCCGTCGATACCGGTATCTGTTGTCGAGGACTGGACGTCCGCCGACTCTACTTGTTCAGGAGAGAGCTTCAACCAGGACAAGATGTTGCTGTTGCTGTTGATAATGTTTTTGTTGCTATCACTGGTGACACTGCCCGTTGTTGAGGGATCGGTCTGGATGTTGTTGAACGTGTGGTAATAGATGACCAAGAAAGCGATTGTTGTCAGGGCCATGACAATAGGGCGTGACACAAGGATGGATCGAAAGTTGCCCGTTCTTGTCGCCGTTGTTGTTGCCGTGGACTTCATTGTGTTGGAAGGGCAAGAGCCAGGTGTTGGAAGGGCAAAAGCCAGGTGAAGGAGTAGAGGGAAGGAGAATGAAAGAGAGACAGACAGGTACTTTTGGGGAGAAACAGAGAAGAAAGAGATGGAAATAGAATAGCGGAAGCAAAAAGGGTCGAGAACCACAACAACCAAGTGCTGTTGATTGGCTGCGAGAAAGGGGACCCTCCTCCTTTTTCATCGTCTCCCTTGTTTGGCACGAAAGAAGATGAACTACTGCAAATGACAGTGGGGGCACGCTCTTGAGAGCAGACAAGCTCAATAATGGCGGTCCATTGTCCAACCGAAGGGTCCTAGGCCTTTGCTTGTTCATTTCAGTCCCGCCGGTGATACAGTGCCCTGCCACTTGCCACGCATTCATTTCGCTAGGGTGGGCGGGGGGGTTTTTTGATTTTTATTCTGTGCCACAGATTTTTTATTTTTGCTGTGCCTCATCGTGTGTCGTCCTCCAAGAGATGGTCCCAAGTATCCAATGGTTTTGGTAGATCTGGATGCTCAGCTTCAAACTTTTGCTCACCTTCATCTGCACTGTCATCTTTGGCATGGTCTCTTGCGTACTGTTCCTCTTGCAAATGTTTCTCTCTGTCCTCTGGACTTGATTCCTCCACCGTGGTCCAATGTTTTCCCTCATCTTTCTCAACCCAGAGACTTACGGACCCTGCATGGCAATAGAACTTGGCCCAACCCTCGTTCGAGATCGTCACAGGGTCTTGCCAATAGCCCATCATATCCACCCAGACTTGACCCGCGCGCTGGGCCCCCACATTCATTTTTTTGTAGCCCTTGGCGTTCGAATTCGACATGACCACCGCCAGTCCCTTGGGATGATGCTCATCTCCATGACGGACCCAACCGATGCAATTGGGGTGATCCAGATAATCATCTTGATTACCGTACGCAAACTCTTTTCGAGCCAAAAGCATTCGTGAAAACATTTCCTTGCGACCGGGAATAGCCGTCTCGGGTTCCTTGGGAGACTTTGGCTCAATTCCGTAGAAATCTCCGTAAAACAGACAAGGGTATCCATCGAATCGGAGACAAATCAATGCAGCCGCCAGAGGTTTGAACCATGGCTGGACATAGCTCTCCAGGGCTTGATGCGGTTGTGTATCATGATTGTCGATAAAGGTCACGGCGCTGGCAGGCGCTGACTTGACCAAGCTCCCATCAAAGATGGTTCTTAAATCATACGAGGGACCCTCTTTGGCTGCTTTGGTAAAGTTGAAATGCAAGGGCACATCGAACAGATGGATGTTGCCAGTGGCGTACTTGCTATTGGGATCTTCATTCTCGACCCGTGCCTCCAAATCATCAACTCCCTGAACCCAGTATTCACTGTAAAAAGAAACGATCTGATCAATGTTAACGAAGGTGAACGAAAAAAAGACCACGAATGAGAAGAGGGATGATCTACGTTACCCAACGGCAAAAAAATTTGGATTGTTGGATTCCTGTCGAACGTAGGTCAAGAGATGAGTGATGAATCCAAAACTGATGTGTTTGGCAGCGTCGATTCTGAAGCCATCGATGCCAAACTCGTTGACGCACCACATGGCCCACTTTTCAGTCTCGGCTACGACATCGGGATGTTTGTAGTCGATATTGCAGCACATCAGATAGTCAAAGTTGCCTTTCTCAGTGTCGACATCATCTGCAAAACTCTTGTTCTCTCCCTTGATCTTGAATACGGCCTGAGAAGAAAAAGAAAAACATGGAAAGAATATCACAGGAATGGTGGTTAGGTGCACTCGAATCTTGCCCTCAATTGGATAACAGCACCGGTAATCCTGACTTACAGATCGTTTATCCTTGGCATCCCAATCAGTGCCAGAAAAGTGCTCAAAACTCCACTGAAAATCAGAGTACTTATTGTGGCGGCCTGGGAATGTAAACTTTGTGTAGGCCTGAATATCATGAGGGGCCTCGATCTCTTTGTTCCGATCGTCTTCAGCTACGGCAACGGCCTTGAAGGTCTGAATTTCGTCGCCAGACGCCTTATGGTTCAAGACGGCATCAAAGTAGATCTGGATTCCATGTTTCTTGCATTCTTCGATTGCCTCCTTGAGCTCGTCTTTGGTGCCGTATTTTGTGGGGATGGTTCCCTTTTGGTCAAACTCACCCATGTCCCATAGATCATAGACGGCGTAACCGACATCGTTGGGAGAGCTGTCAATGGAAAAGAAATTATAAAGTACAGCGTCAGTTCCTGTCGAGCGGCATTCAGTGATAGGAGTCCCGGTGGCAAGACCACGTTACCTGCCCTTTGTGGGGGGAGGGATCCAGATGGCTGTCAGGCCGAGGGAGGCTAGGAGAGAGGCTTGTTCACGAAGACGGATCCAGTGCTGGTGGTCTGTGGGAGTGTACCACTCAAAGAACTGGAGCATTGTGACATTTTGGTGCTCATGCTTGTTTGAAGGGGGCATGGTGAGTGGTGAATTAGAGGGAAGGAGGCAGCTTGCTTGGACAGGAATGGTTAGGTGGAAAACAAAAGAGGGAAATTGGCTAGGGACGCAAACGACTTTTATCAAAAAGAAAGAAGTCGATGCGGTCATCCCAAATTGCCAAGTGGGCCACGGACCAACAGAACCAACAGGGAGAGTCGTCTTTTTCCCTTCAATGCAACATCGCGGATTCAGTGGGATCTGGAGCGGATCTGTCGGAGGAGCAATTGGTCCAAGAACCAAATCATGACGACTTTATCTTGGCTTGCTTTTTTTCTTATTGTCGTCATTGTGAAGGTGACGATAGTGGTGAGCCCTGTTACCCCAGGCGCACAAGGCAAGGCGTTGCGACGCGAGGACCCCCATCCACCCAATTGTCCCGTTTCTGTTACGAGGCCTCCCCCCCCCTTCTTTTTTTATTCGACTGGGTATTAGTTGACGCCTCATCTAGTCTCCTCTACTTCTCTCGCTGGAGCAACAGAGTTTGGTCCTTTTGGGCCAGAAATCCTGCCACCTTGCCCCAGAATAACAGGCCATGCTCGTTGAATCGAGTGCTCGCTCCAATCTCAAGCCCATGATCTGCTGTCCAGATCAAAGCCTCGTTCGACTTTGCAACCTGCTCTTCCTCAACCTTAGTTGAGAGAGGTGCTTGGTTCGCAAATGCAACCCAGATCCTTTGCATTTCTGCGCTCAGGATTTTCTCCTTTTCAGTCAAGATTGTCTCGATCAAAGGAGTTCCAAACACAAAAGGCAGCTCACCGCCATGGAGTGCCCCCAGGTTAGGGAACAACTCCTTGAACTTCTCAATCTCAGCATCAAAATGATAGCGGGTCACTTGGAACGACTTGGGCTTTTGCTTCTGCAAAGCCACGAACGTCTGGTGGACTTGCTGGACAGGGAAACCAAACATGGAATCACCCAAATAGTTGGCCGAGAGCTTGACAACGTCTGCGTCTGTCTGAGGAATACCATAAACCGCCTCAAAGACTGGGCTCAGCTCAGGAGCTGGGCAAAACTTTTCGCGAAGACTAGGCCAATTGGTGAGGTTGCATTCTCCAAACAAGGCGGCAAAAGCCGATCCCTCATCCTTATTGGCACCGATGAGGACGGACTTAAGGTTGGGGTCATAAGCTGCAGGGTCCAGGGCCAAAAGCTGCAGCGAGATCTTGGAAGGAACGATCTTGCCATTATCGTAGTAGGGCTGATAACCCGGAATCAAAAATTCAGAGCCGGCGATCGCGATCTCGTCCTCGGGAACGGCTCTCAATCGTCTGACCTTTTCCTTTCCATCCAAATCCGAAGGGATGTTCAACTTCTTTAAAATACTATCAAAGATGAGTTGTCCGTCGGTATGCACATGGCCGGGACGCATGGTATGGATCGTTCCGGACTGCATGATGGCATGATCAAAGAGTCCGAAATGGGAGGGACACAACGTGTGATAATGGATTGTGATCGATCCGGCTGATTCACCAAAAGCAGTAACGTTTCTTGCGTTGCCTCCAAAGACTGTGATGTTCTCGCGAACCCATTCAAAAGCCAACTTCTGGTCCATTAGACCCCAGTTACCAATGGATTGGTTGTACTCGGAGACGGGTTCTGGAGATGAGGCGACCTCTTCTTGCATTTCCTCTTCCAACTCTTTGGAGGCCAGGAAACCAAAGACGTTGAGACGGTAGTTCAGGGTGACGACAACCACAGGCTGGTTCGATTGGATGGATCGCTTCACTACATTTCTGGCATCTATAGGTGGAACGCACGGAAAAACGGAACCCCGTAGAGGTGGGTCAGTGGGCTGTTGCAAACCGTGCCACCCGAGCCGACAAAAAAAAGATGGCTTCAAAACGTACCATAGATAGGAACGCCGTTGGAGCCATCGCGACAGGCACCGCCATGAACCCAGGTCATGACGGGCACAGGCTCTGCACCCTCCTTGAGAGAATCCAAAGGCACAAAGATGTTCAAATTCAAGCACTTGTGTTCATCATGGTCCAGTCCGAACTGCTGCTTGCCGTCGCCAACTCTCATAGTCTCCTCTGGAAAAATGAGAGCCAATGGGTGCTTTGATGACGCTTGGGGGCAAACAGGCCTAGGTCAGGGGAAAGAAAATTCAACAAAGATGTCAATGTCAATTCATTTCGTGGGAATAAATATGTAGGTAAGAGAATGTTCTTATCATACCCCTGCTTCGTGGCATCGCGCACTCCAGTCCATGGCTGGGGTTTGATGGCTGGGCGCCAGCGTTTGGGGACGATGGCGTAAGGAACGTTCTTAAAGATGGCTAGCTGGCGCTCCTCGTCAACAGTGCCAAGCAAGGCACCGTAATTGGGGAGGTTGACTTCAATGGTCGCCATGATATTTTTCTTTGGAGGGGGTTTGTTGTAAGAAAACGAGGTGAGAAGAAAAGGATTGTGGTCTGGTGGGAAAAAAAAGAGAGAGAAAGGATAGAGATCAGCATTTAAATACTCGACGTGGGGAAAGAGGAAGCAACACGGTGAATGCGAGGAGCAATGGCGGAACCTAAACTCCGGATGCTCGGCCTTGTGGAGGAGGAGGAGGAGGAGGAGGAGGGGGAGGAAGGCAGCTGTGTGTTTTTCGATCGCTTCTTTACTCCCTTGGTGTAACTATCCAAACTTGAAAGGATTCCCCCCGTTCCAGCAAACCAGACAGCCTTGATATGCAGCTTCAGCGACCAGAATGAGCCGACTGACCCAATGGGTTTCAAGAGCGTGAGGTCACATGAAGTCTGATTTCGCGATTCGCCCAACAAAGCGAATTTGCTACCAAGAGTTTCTAGTGGGCCATTTTTGGTAAGCAGAACTGGCGACGCGGGGATGAACCGAACGTGAATTTAAGGTGCCGGATTACACGCTCACAGACCCCACGCAAGGCGTTAGTTCACCTAGACAGCAGGATGGTGGCTATGGAAGTGGAATCCGTTAAGGAGCGTGTAATAACTCACCTGCCGAATGAACTAGCCTTGAAAATAGATGGCGCTCAAGTGCCCATAATTCACCGTCAAGGTAAAAGCGAAGCCCTGACGGGTATGCAGTCGTGAAGGTTGTGAAGAAGCTTTGGACATAAATCAGAGTGAAACGGCCTCTAGTGCAGATCTTGGTGGTAGTAGCAAATATTCAAATGAGGACTTTGAAGACTGAAGTGGAGAAATGTTCCATGTGAACAGCACTTGGACATGGGTTAATTGATCCCAAGAGATAGGGAAGTTCCGTTTTAAAGTGCGCAATTGCGCAGCCTATCGAAAGGGCAGCAGGTCAATATTCCTGCATCAGGATGTGGATTTTTTACGGCAACAATGAACTGGGAAACGCCAGTGGGAGCCCTAGGAAGAGTTTTCATTTTCTTTTTAACAGACTGTCACTGTGAAATCATCCTGGAGATACGGTTCAATGTTTGGTAGATCAGGACACTTCTGTCCTGTCTCCATATACGACCTGCTGTGAAGACTCTCCAAGAATTCCCAACTCGTGATGATCGAGAATCCGGATCTTGTAGAGGCTGTAGACATCGTGAACAGTCATGGCTGGGGCTGACAAAGCTCTTCTTCGGACATGCTCGAAAGTACTGTCCTTCATATTTTGCATCCGTCCGACCCACTCACTTGGAGGACGCTGTGCTTCAGACTACATTAGCCCACGGAATGATATGTGGTCTAAAGGGTTGAACTGGCCTTCATATCTTGCATCCATCCGACCCACTTACTTGGAAGACGCTGTGCTCCAGACCACATCAGCCCACGGAATGACATGTAATCTAAAGGGTTGAACTCAGGTCTTCCTTTAAGCGACAGACCGTTGCGTCAATCTCATCCTTCCACGCTTCATTACTTGAGCTTTTTGGGTTCTTGGATCTTATTTCCGTCGTATGATCTAGTAGCGAAATTGGCAAGTAAAGACCATCAATGCGATGTTCTGAAAGAGGCATGCTGCAGCAAGGTCGAAAACGTGGTGAAGATATTCTCACTGGGGAACAAACTGGGGGTAATATGCTTGCTGACTGTCGGTCAATCCTGAAAGAGACGCACTCATTTCCACGGAGACCATCGGAGGACATACACGGGCTGAATGTCGGGCAATGTTGACGTGGCGAAGAGCTATGGGCGTAATGGAATCGGCTTGCCTCTGTCTGTCTGCACAGTAAGGGCAACAGGTCCGTGCAACAAGAAGATTACCTTTCGAAGCCGATCGGGTGGCTTGCGGAACCTGCTCTCAGTGTGAGACCAGAGAGAAAAAAAGGTGTCAGATCAGCGTTACCATGCCCAAAATACTGGGCCAAAGTACGCGAGTCGCGAAAAGTTTATAGCTTTCTTCCCTTCAAAGCTCTTTACCTCACCTCACCTCACCCACACCAGGCATTCATACTCGTTGTCTTATCCTTATCCTTATCCCGTCGCCGCACTTCTTTACTCACTACATCGATAACAACTAGGATGGGCGCCGAAACAATCAGCACCCACACCATCAAAAACGATGCAACCACCACTATCGTGGCTCGTACAACCACCATCGTCTCTGAACACGAGGAGGTCGTTTCTGATGACAAGCACCATGGAAGCGTCGTTGAGGGAGTGAGGAAGACTCTTCGAGACTATTGGTTCCCCTCCCATGCCGGATCAGACAGTGACGACGATTCTGAGGACGCCTCTCATGTCGACCATCATACTGACCCCTCCGTCTTTGGGTCCAACTCTGTAATGCGTCGCGCCTACGACTACTGGAAATCCTTGACCAAAGACGCAGACGAGTCTGCAAAGGAACACGTCCTCCAGGCGAAGAAGGCCCGCGATGAAGCTGCACACGAGGCCAAGTGGGCCATGTTTGGATATAAGAAAGAGGAACGTGAGGCCTTCGAGGCTGCCGAACAAAAGTATAAGGAGGCCTTGTCTGCGGCAGAAAAAGTTCATGAGGAAGCCCACGAGAAAGCTCGCTCTAGGTGGTTCCAGCAAGCTGATTGCACCCAAAAGGAGGTCAGCGAGGTCAAAGACCAAGATGCCAGCGAGATCACCCACAGGAAGTGGGACAAGTTCAAGGCCGCAGTTGATTCTTTGGCCTTCAACCCCCCCAAGTACGCCTGCAGTCCCAGCTCGCAATACTGGTTTGGTCGTCAAAACCCAGCCGCTGATTCTGGTTGGGACTGTCGTGAGATCTGGGATCACCCTAGTCGCAACAATCACGCTCACGACAGCCTCAAGACCCTAGAGAAGAAGCACTTGCCGTTGGATAGGGTCCATGGCATCCTTGCAGGTCTTTTGCAGCAGGCCGGCTCCAAGGCTAAGGCCGCCCCCTCTTCGACCGGCGCTTTTGATTCTACTTTGAAGTCCGTCAAGGACTACTATCACAGCGTCCTTGATCGTGTCGCCCGCGAGGAAAAAGGGGCGTTAGAAGAGTTTGATGCTGTTGCGGAGAAACTCAAGGGAAAACTGAACGAGGCCAAGTATCATGAGGAACAGACAGACTCGTGGTTGACCTCGCAGTGGAACGCCGTTATCGACAATGCAGGTGATGCCAAGAACCAGTACGAGCGTGTCTTTAAGAACACTTTGAAGGGCATCAAGAACTCTCGTACTGAGGCCTACAATGCCTTGATTGGTAGTTTGCAAAGGTCTGTCAACCACGCTCGCACCAATGTCAAGGATGCCCTCCGATTATCCAAGCATGACTCTGATAAATCCAAGATCTTGAAGGCAATCCAAGAGGCTTCCAAATCCTTCTCAGATTCACTCAAGGAGGCTGAGAACAAGATTAAGTCTGCGCCTAAAAACGCTTACGATAACGCGGTCGAGTCTTTCAACAAGGAGACTGCCCATCTCAAGACAAAGCTCGAGCAGGCTGCAGAGGCAGCCCGCAAGTCTGGCTCTTCATTTTCTCACCAAGCCTCCAGATCGGCTTCGTCGGTTGTTCGCCAGGCAACTGACAGTGGTAAGAGTCTCCGCGATGACGCCAACCGTAAACTCAATGAGGCCAAGAAATCCGCAGACGCCATTCGACACAAGGCCTCAAGTAAATACGATAAAGCGTCAGCGTCAGTCAACGCCATGTGGGGTGCAGCAACACCTTTTGCCAAGGTCCATGACTCTTACCAGCAATTGCTGGATGATGCCAACACAAACTTGTTTGGTCAACACAACATCGGCGGACATTACGACATCAACTCCTTCTACGGCGCTTTGACTGCGTTGTACCTCTTGTTCTTGGCTCGAAAGATTTGGTTGGGTCGCAGACATGGTGGAGATGCTGGACGCACAACGACCCACGGTAACTTGCATGTCACCAAGCTAGGACGCCGTCATAGTCATGGTTCTTCTTCCTCCCATGATCACCATGAGCACCATGAGCATCACGGTGAACATCACGAGCACCAAGAACATGACAGCCATAGAAAGCACAGCCATCGTAAGTATCATCCCAGGAGGACTATCGAATTGTCCCAGACGGATCGTTTGAAGCTAACCTCCTATTTTTTTTTATTTAGACGATGGGCATTCTCATAGTCTCTTGGACCTTTCTGAACACCACAATAACTCATTCCATGCAGTGTTGTCAAAGTTCACGTCTACTGTCCCCATGACCATGATGCTGTTAGTTCTCCTCGAACTGGCTGGGTTCTCTCGTGTTGCTCTCCACACCCTCTTTGCAGGCCTGTTGACTTCCCAGTTGCTCCAGTGTGGGTACTTTAACGGACTGATGGAGCACCTTGGCATTCTAGATAGTGATCTTGGAGAAAAAATTTTAGGTCGCTCTGCTCATAGAATGGGGTCCCAATTGGCCTGGATCGTCTTTGGACTCGCTGGAGCCGCCAATGCGATCAAGGTCTTACATGATCATCGTTAAAAGCACCTGTGATGAAGTATATAAGTCGATCTTTTTTTAATAATAAATAAACAGGATAAATAATATGGTGAACTGGATCTCGTCATTGTGTGCTTGGGTCCAGCTAGAAATGATTGGCGAAAGGATTTGTGCAACGGCGAACGTAACGGTCGCATTCCATTGTCCCCACAATGCGGGTCCGTGCGAATTGTCTGATCCGTTGAATGAGGGGCGCCAGATTCAAGGCAATGATGTCAGTCTGTCGCAGGTCAAATCATTGCCTCATCTTGCAGTCACCGCTAGGCTTTCTCGAATTTGTGGCCTTCATGCTTTCCACACCATACTCTCTCTCTCTCTCTCTCTCTCTCTCTCTACTCAAACAACACAGCAACAATCTACCCTAACAACACAGCAACCACTTTCCACACATGTTTTCACTTCGGCACTTTGTCCGCCGATCCACGAACGTGGCTCTGGCCAACCCCAGTAACCTTACTCACATCAGACTGCCTATCCTCTCGCGGGCACTCTCCAAGTAAGTCTTACTTTCTTGACCCAACAGGGTCTTTGATGTTTGGAAACTAATGACTAACCGTCTTTTATTTCTGAACTCATCAATATCTTAGCAACACATCGCCCAATGAGCTTCCAACTGGCAAAGACAAGACTGTCATCAAGCATGCCCCTGGTTGGAAGCATGAAAATGCTTCTGAGAGCGAGGCCAATGTCAAGGCCGACCGGGAGCCCCAACCTCGAAATGTTGAGCACCTTCAGAATGAGACTATTGACCACCTACATGGAGATGGTGATAGCCTCCTGAAGGATTTGAAGGAGAAAGCTCAAGCTGTCGGTCATAACGT
This sequence comes from Entomortierella parvispora, assembly GCA_963573315.1. NCBI lineage: Eukaryota > Fungi > Mortierellomycota > Mortierellomycetes > Mortierellales > Mortierellaceae > Entomortierella > Entomortierella parvispora. Next base: position 1,353,694 of record OY752145.1, read on the forward strand.
CGCTAAGGCTAGCATGCAATACGCAGACAAAGCCCAAGATATGGGCGAAAGCCTTTCGAAGGATAGTCGTCAGTACTTGGATAAGGCAAAGAAAGAGGCCGAGAACTTGGGCGAGATGGCAGCGAAGCAAGCAGAGGACAGCAAGGGCCCAAAGTGGACCGAACAGATCATAGATGAGGCTGAAAACACGGAACTCTCGGATAAAGGATACGTCGATCAAGCCAAAACCCAGGCCAAGGAGATGGGCGACAGGAGCTTGTCGCCCGAGAGCAAACAGAACGCTTACAAGGTGAAGGAGGAAGCGAGGCAGGCAGGTGAAATTGTCATGGACGGCGTCAAGTCTGGTGCCCAGAAGATGGGTACTATTTTGAAAGAGTCTGTGGAAACTGCCAAGAAGGCGGTCGGTTTGAACAAGTAAGGTAGCCAATGCTCCCTGTCCTCCTGTGTACAAAGTCATCCCAATAAAGTGTCACCTTGATGCAAGAATGAGTTGCCACCAAAATCGATGCAGTCAATTAGAGAAGGGCGGTCAATTAGAGATCGGACGAGCCAGCAGCGTCCTCTCGCATTCTTCTGCCGACTTCCACAGTGCCGCAGTCACGTTATGTGTTCTGATTGTGTGCTTCCCATGTGCGGAACTCAGGGCCGCTCTGAGGAAAAAAAAACTGACTCTTTTTCTTCGCCCTTGTTCTTCCTTCTTCTTTCCTCCTCTTTCCCTCCCCCTCCCTCCGTCTGCCATCGAAGCTTCCTCCGATTCAATCGCAACATCAAGGCTGCTCTTTCTCTCTCTCTCTCTCTCTCCTCCTCCTTCTCCTCCTTCTTCCCCTCGCTCACCTTCCTTCTCAGAGCGATCATCCCTGGCTTGACTCACTGCAGCCACACTTGTGATTCAAACCACCATCTTTATTGTTTACCTCTACTCCATTCAGTTTTGCTGCAAGCCCCCCCACCCCCTCGTAATATAACCAAACATGCCCGCAGAAGCCATGGATATGGATCAAATGGAGATCCCCTTGTAGGTGTTTTTCTTTATTGTGATTCTGGGCACGCAGCCGCCCCCTGTGCTTGTGCTGCGTTGTCGGCAGGGCCGTGCTTCGCCTTGGTCTTCTGCTCGCTGACACCTACCCTTCGTTATTTTTGTGCCTCTTCATCCCTTAGGACTGCTGAGCAAATCAAGGCACAGGCAAACCAGGAATACAAAGTCGGCAACTATACAGGAGCTGTTGATCTCTATAGCCAGTCGATCAAGCTAGAACCTTCAAACGCAACATATTATGGAAACCGATCTGCGGCCCTAATGATGATCAAGAAGTACAGTGAAGCCTCAAAGGACTGCCAGACAGCTGTCCGATTGGACCCTGGATTTGTCAAGGTAACAGGGAACTCTTTACATTATTAGATCCGTTATGATCTGTGTGTCATTCCAAGGCGTACAATGGATTTCTAATGGACGGGCAATTTTTTATTACATATTTGTAGGGATACCTCCGTGGAGCAAAATGCCAGTTGCAACTGGGTAACGTGAGCGAGTCCATCAGATTGTATACCAAGACTTTGGAGCTGGAGCCCAACAATGCACAGGCAATTAAGGAGAACGCTCAAGTAGCCTATGTGCAGAGCCAGATCGACCAGGTTCAACTTTATATGAGCAACAAGCAATTCGGTCTTGGCGCCAATGCTGTCGACCGTCTGTTGGGTTTGGTCGAGATTCAGCCAAAGAAGTGGTTGATCTGGAAAGGAGAGTGTCTAATTGGCAAGAAGGACTTCAACGGAGCCAGCTCAGTGGCCATGGACCTTCTTCGCCAGGATTCTCAAAACTCTGATGCCATCTACCTTCGAGCTCAGGTCCTGTACAGTCAAGGCGAGAATATCAAGGCCATTACCCATTGTTCCGAAGCTCTGAGGTGCGACCCCGATTGCACAAAGGCTCGTGTTCTGATGAAGAAGGCCAAGAGCCTCGAGGCTCAAAAATCTGCCGGAAACGATGCCTTCAAGGCCGGCAAGTTGCAAGAAGCCTTCGATCTCTACACGGCAGCGCTGGCGCTTGACCCCGAGAACGAGAGTACCAACAGCAAATTGTTCTCCAACAGAGCCACTGTTTTGGCTAAATTGTCCCGGTACGAAGAGGCTGTCAAGGACTGCGACTCCAGTTTGGCATTGGATCCATCGTTTACCAAAGTCCTGCGAAAGCGTGCAGAGTGCCAACTCAAGTTGGAGCAATATGAAGATGCCGTCCGGGACCTTAAATCTGCTCTGGAGCAAGACAAGACCAACAGGGATATCCGCCGCGAGCTGCAAGCAGCAGAGCTCGAGCTCAAGAAGTCGTTACGTAAGGATTACTACAAGGTGTTGGGAGTAAGCAAGGACGCTGGGGAGAGTGAAATCAAGAAGGCATACAGGAGACAGGCCTTGATCTATCATCCAGACAAGAACGACGGTGATGCTGCAGCAGAGGCCAAGTTCAAGGATATTGGAGAGGCCTACGGAGTATTAAGCGACCCCACCAAGAAACATCGTTATGACTCTGGTATGGATATTGAAGGTGGCGGTATGGGAGGTGGTATGGATGATTTTGGTGGTGGTGGAGATGTCAACTCGATGTTCTATCAAATGTTTATGAACCAACAAGGAGGCATGGGTGGTGGATCGCCCTTCGGAGGTGGATCGCCCTTTGGCGGCGGAGGATTTGGAGGTGGATTTGGTGGCGGTGGCGGAAGCCCCTTTGGTGGCCATGGACACAGCCACGGTCATAGCCAGGGCGGCCGTGGCCAAAGCTTCCACTTTGATTAGAGAACATCTCCTTCCTTCACATAAAAAAACCATAACCGCGATTTTATGCCAGTCACATGACCAACGTCTTTCCTGAGCAAAACAACCGCGCCGCCATTCATGCGCCTTCCAATTTCCACCCATTCATTCATCCTCCGTCTTGCAATGTCCTCCAAACGAGCCGGACTTCCTTCACTTAACTCAGCGTCAGGTTCTAAAAAGGAGGCTCTTCAGCCTGTCAAGGTGCAACGCTACCGTGCTGGACAGGCACCTGAGGGCTATGTTGATCCCGCATTAGAATCGTCTTCGGACGAAGATGACCAGGACGGAAATGGTCGTCGTCGAGCAAACGAAGGTGGCGTATCTAGAAAGATTAATATGTCTATTGGAGATCAAGACAACCAACCCGAACGCAGGACCGCCTATCAGATCATCAATGTTGAAAAGATGACTGAGGAACGTCGACGAGAGAAGGCGGAACAACGACAAAGAGGAGGCGATCAGCCTATACCAGCAGGAGGAGATCGAAGATTGGCTCGTCTACAAGCGATTCAACTCGAGGATCGTAGGAGTCGTGGTGATACCAGATCTCGGAGGCGAGGAGGAAGTGAAAGTGAAGAAGATCAGAACGAGGAGGATGACAACGATGAAGAGGATGAGGAAGAGGCAGCATTGAGGAGGCGAAAGGCAGCAAGGGCCAGGGCCTTACGTGAAGATGCTGGCGGAGAAGAGGAGCTCTGGGGCCAAGGCGAGGAGGAAAAAGAGGAAGATGAAGATAGTAGGCCCAGCAGGTCAAGGCGCCGTGGCGAGGTAAGTTCCATCCACCATTTCGTACATGAGGATTCTTGTTACGTGCAGCAAAATTTGACGATGAGGACTCCTAACAAAAAAAAAAAAAAAAAAAAAAAAAATTCAATAGGAGAGTGAAGGATCATCAGAAGAGACATCTTCGGGTTCAGAAGAGGAGTCATCTGAGGACGATACGCCGAGGCGCAAGCTGCTGAAGCCAGTATTTGTGCCAAAGTAAGGAGCAAGAAGCGGATCCACTTCAAGCACAGACTCAGAGTCTTTCAAATGCTGTGTTGAAGAACTAACCGTGTGTCTGTTTATCTGTTCATGCATATTTTAGGTCGCAGCGTGTTACCATTGACGAAACATTGAAGGCGGAAGTTGCTGCTGAAATAGCCGAAAAGGCTAGAATCGAGGAGATCGAGGCACGCAAAAAGGAGTCTCACCAGATGCTCAAGGAGTACGTCGCTAGACAAGCGATAGTGGAAGAAGTCCCTGATATTGACAACCTCGCCGAAGTCGATGATACCGATGGACTGGACGAAGAAGCAGAATTTGAACAATGGAAATTGCGTGAACTGAAGCGAATCAAACGAGACCGTGGAGAATTAGAGGCGTAAGTGATAGCTTGCGCAAGGAACACATGTATTTTTCTGAACATTAGCTGTACAAGGGTTCTAATTATTCATCTATCTCTATATACCAATCTAGTCGTGAAGCAGAGAAAGCTGAAATTGAACGAAGACGTGAATTGACAGAGGAGGAGCGAGTCAAGGAAGATATGGCGTATCTGGCCAAGAAGGCAAAAGAGGAGCAAGCACTCAAGTCTGGTGGAGCCATTGAAAAGTACCATCACAAGGGTGCTTTCTTCATGGTAGATGTCTTTTAATTGTTGTTTTGTAGAGTTTTCGCGGTATAGGACAAAGGAGCAGAGGAATGGCATTTACTCATTGGCATTGAATCTTTGTTCTAGGATACGGACGAGGCCATTTTGAAACGCTCCACTAACGAGGCCACACCAGATGCAGTCAAGGATATCAAAGCTCTACCAAAAATTATGCAGGTCCGTAACTTTGGACGAGCCGGTCAAACAAAGTACACTACCTTGAAGGATCAGGATACCTCTAGGCCATCTGGGTGGACGGATCCCGCGATTCGGGGCATGCAGCAGCGTCACAAGATGGCAGGATTCCGAGGAGATGATTTCAAGATTGCGTCCAAACTGGGAGGAGGCATTGGTGGGCGAGGTGGCTTCGGAGGTCGTGGCGGGCGAGGTGGAGATCGAGGCGGCTTCGGATCTGGTCTCGAGAGGAGAGACAATTCAAATACCATTCAACTAGGAGAACGGCGCAGCGATCAAGGTCGGGGTAGATATCAAGATGATGATCGAGACGGTAGACGCGATAGAGGAGACTCGTCAGGCAAGAGCAGACGTGGATACGATGCTCGAGATGCTGACCGTTCAAGAAGAGATTCCATAGATCGAGGCTCGTCATCAAGTGGCAGGGGGAGAAGGGACTATGATAGAGATCGTGACCGAGACGACCGTCGCGGCAGCGGCCGTGAGTACCGAGATCGGGACCGAGATGAGGATGCAGAGTCAAACAAAAGACGTCGCCATTAAAAGAACACTTTTCGAATGGTACCCTCACCTATGATAGATACACCTTGAATTCCTGAAAAGGGGTAAATGGTGACCGCACGGGGCAGGTTGAACCAGGGATTGGCAGCCTATTGGATCTGAGACGAGCGTGTGGGCGTGGGTCACGGCACCACTTGTGGGACTGTTCTGGTCGTTTGCTGTTTTTGGACCTGACTTTTACTTGACTGTTGCCTCTCCTCAAGGGACAGACACATATGCGCTGTCTCCATTTCTTCATTCCTCTATTCGCTTCTGCTCCCTTTTACTTTCTTCTCTGACTCTCCCCCCCCCCCCCCCCCCCCCCCCCCATCATTCCAGCCACTATCCAGCCAACTAGTCATAGCCATACCCAACCGTGCCCGACCAGCCAGCTAGCTACCTCCCTTACGCCCTCACTCTATCTGGACGAAGACCCCACTTTCTGTACATAGGACCCACATTCACAACTTCAGCCAGGACCCACACTCCACAACGCAATGCCTGTTCACAGGTTAATGGAGAACTCTGGAGGCAGCGATTTCGCCTTGGAAGCACTCGCAGATCTGAGAGGCGAGGCAGCTCAGCTACAAAACACATGTATTTGTCCTCGGCTGTTTGAGGGGGATGGCAACAACCAAGAAGACATTCAGATGGATGTCGACATGACCGAGACAACAAGCTTGAATATATTTTCCCAGCAGTTTGAACCTGCGAATACCTCGACTCTATCACCGCCAAGTTCTATCGATGAGCAGGTGGAAGACCATATACCGACCATGCTCGAGCTCCTCTTAAACAAGGACAGGGAGCATCTGGTGAGCTGTCCTTGTCATCCGAATTCACTGCCTATGACCAAGTTTTCGCGGAGGGTCAAGGAATCGTTTATTCAAATGGGAGGCTTACCACTGCCTTTGAGCACAGACGAGAAACGGCCGGAGCATCGGACGCAGAAGGGGCTACGCATGGTGAAGCAATCAAGTCCCTTGGATCCGTTTGCACCCGCAAGGAGGCCATCGACGCAAACCGGCCATCTCTATGCAGGATCCCAGTTTCGAGGAAAGCAGCGATCCAACAGCCATAGTTACGATGTAATGGTTGACATCAAGCATGTTGATCTCAGCGAGTCAATCTTGTATGGTTACCTTCACATTCAGGGCTTGACCGAAGAATACCCAGAACTGACGACCTACTTCGAAGCCGAGATGATCGGACCAAAACATTCTTTCTTCACGAGGAGATGGGACGCGGACGACTCTGTTGATGAGGAGCACTGGGTAAGAGAAGGCACATACAGGACACTCTACATATGAGGTGATGTGATGATGGTCAGCTAATATTCACGTCTTCTTTATGATAGACACTATTCAAACCTTTTGAACGGATCTCTAGATCAGTGTTCGCTGGATTGTCTGGAGGGATGAACGAATGCAGCAACGACGACGGGGACGATACGGGAGATAGTCAGGAATCCGACTGCCACCATTATGATGATCACGATGTGTACGACAGCGATGACAATGAAGACGGCATCCAAGAGGAAGATTGCGATCAAGGCGCATTCGGTGCTGTTGCTTCTCATTCCGACGATGTACAGAGTTCACACTATCAGCATTCAGGCGAGTCTCGTTCGCGTGTCCATCGCCGCCGACGACGCCGTCAAAATCAACCTCAGCATCTACAGCAACGGAAACGTCGTCGCCACCTTAAATATGACCCTTCTTACTTTGATTTTCGAAACGAAGATGTGATTTTCATGCGGTGGAAAGAGCATTTTTTGGTACCAGACCATCGAGTGGAGGGTATCTCTGGAGCGAGTTTCGCAGGATTCTACTACATTTGCTACAGCAAGTCGACTGGCCAGATTAGTGGCTATTACTTCCATCAGGCTAGCGAAAAGTACGCTGGTGGTTCAAAACGAATGTGTAAATGGATACGGCACTTTCTAAACTGTCACTAATTGACGTACTCTTTTTTCTTGCTTGGCTCTAGGTTCCAAAAACTGTCTCTCAGTCATGTGGAGCAGAGGAGTTTCCCGTCCTTTGAGTTCCGCTAGGATATACGTATATACATACATAGTCTAGTCATGAATGAATGTTTCCGTCGAAACTATGCGACACCCCTTAATTATTGTCCCACGAGGAGAAGTTTGTGCCATGCAAATGATGCATTCATCTTTTTCACCTTCTTTCTTCATCCATCCATTGGCTATCGACAACGTCCACTTCTCACTGATTCTCTTTCTCAACTTCTCTATTTTTTATCACGATATGTACCACATCAATAACCATTAGAAGCATCCAGAGATCCTTTCATTCATTGTTCTTCATTACGCCGCTGTTCCTGCCCTTTAAACACATTCCATTCATTTCACCGTGCTCCTGTCCTAAGTCAAACACTCAAATTTGGCACGCATTACCAAGACACTATGGTTGGCTGGGACGCCAAGGGTGTTTACAAGGTCCAGTGCGGGTCTTCACTGACAAGTGGAGACGACACCTCTCTTCCGTCCGATGAATTTTTTCAGTTCAAATGTAACTCGCGAATAATTTTTGACCCCTGCAACCACAGACACACAATGGTCTTCATTTTTTTTTTTTTTTTTTTTGCTCGCTTCTCATTTTTGGCACTTTTCTTCTCTATTTTTGGATACTGGGTCCAATTCATAGACAATTTTCAACCAGAGTCTGTAGACAAGTCCCGGCCTGGCGGTCTAGTCGGCAATGGCGATACATTCGAACTCGAGTTCTTGGGGAACAGCGGGTCGGTCTCCAATCCGGACGGATCTTCTACAGCAAGTGGGCATCTCAACGGCCATGCTGGCTCCAATGGATCGGCTATGGCCAATGGTAGTAGTAACATGAACGCTGGCGCAGAAGCGTACTCCTGGTCATCTCCTGCAAGAAAATTACGACCTGTGGACTGCCTGTTAATCTTTGATGAGGAAACTCAAGTAAGAGATAAACGACTATTTCGAAGAAAAGTGGAGACATCAAATGGAGCTAATGAGAACCAACCTTTCAACCACTATTCCCTCCTCGTCATCGACATAGACTTTTACACTGGAACGACAACATTCCGCGTTTTCTTTTATTCAGAACAGAAAGAACAAGGATGCTGTGAAGCAAGTCCTTCTGGTGCCCAACAGCAAGTTCGACCCCAATGCTTCCGTCGCGCACTCCCCTGCTCCAAACTCAGTGACTTCGACGCCGGTCATGTCCAATCAACGGAGCGGATCAAATAGGATAGAGAGCCACGCCGGTCATCGCAACAGCATGGGTAGCCAAAGTAGGCCAGGAGCTTCAACGACATCACCACCCCCTTTGACTTTACCAGCATCCTCGTCACAACCACAGAAGAGTAGCACTGGAGCTTCTGGTACAGGAAACAAAGATAGAGGAGCAGCTCTCAGCAGCCAAGGATCCCGACTTTCTGGTCCATCCCCTACTTCATCCTCACCTAACCGGAGGGACTCTCTTGGGGGGGAGGACGATGATGATCTGCTTATGGAGATTGAGGATGCTATTAATGCCTCAGATGGGGAGCAGGATGGAGATGATGGTGACGATGAAGGCGACGATGACGAAGAAATGGAGGAGGTCGTAACGCCGATTATCTCTCTGACAACAACTTCTGGTACTGCTGCAACAAACTTCCATACGCCCAGCAGCATTGTCTCCTCGCCTTTACCTCCTTCTTTGCCTTCGACCTCATTTGGATCTAAGGGCGGAGCTTCTCCTGCTACTGCGGCAGCGTCTACAACTGGAACGCCGAAACCAAGAAGGAAAATCCCAATGCCCCCACCACCAGCAGCGCGGCCACAATCAACCAATACCTCCTCTGCTGGCATCGTGGGAGGAACACCCAATGGACTCAGTGGTACATTACCTACATCGAGCCCACTGGCACCGCCAATATCATCAACACGAGGCAATGTTAAAATCCCAAGGCCAAGGAAGAGATCCTCGTCTGGTAGTGATTCAGAATCGGGATCATCAAGCTCAGGGTCAGGATCCAGCTCGGGAAGCTCATCCGGAAGCTCTAGTTCAGGATCAGGGTCTGATTCCAGATCTGATTCTGGATCTGAGTCGGGCTCATCGGATTCTGACTCTGGATCTCAAGGTGAGGGGCGCAGACACAAACGAGTAAGGAGAACACGGAATACTGGTGATATCTCTCGGCCACCCCCTCACCAAGTGGGCGCAGTTGGCTTGGGACTTTCAACTCCTGTGGGTGGACTAGGGTTTAATGCCGGTGGTGGTATAGACACTGAAATCAGTCGTGCAGGTGGTTCTCCCTCAATGTCGGGCTCTGTTGGCTCTACTCCCAAGGGGCCAACATCATCAAGGATGTCGAAGCTGGGATCTGGAGGAAACGTTGCGGGATCTGCAGGTGGAACTCCGAAGTTACCCATGCCTATCCCACCCCATGAACGTGAACGGCAGCTGAAGCAACAGCAGATGCAGCCCCAGCAGCACAATTTCTCGCCGTCTCCACAGCTTACCATGGACACTGAAGCAGCGCTAAGCGAAGATGACGACTTGGTTGACTTTTTGGAGGACCAGATGAAGGTAAAGAATCATTTACTGCACCATAGAATGCGATATTTATCAAAGAAGGTGGACTGTTTCACTAATCCGTTTGTTTGTATTTTCAGGAATCTTCATCGATGACGCCGACAATACCGGCTGCTAGCGCGGCCAGTAAGCCTCCACCCAAGGGCCCTATCTCGTTGAATGCCTTCACAGAGACAGTCGCGGGCGGCAAGTCTATCAATGACGACGATGTTGGGGAAATCACTAGCAGTGACGAGGATTGAAAATAAAACTCGCAATGGACATGTGACCATGACATACCCTTAATGAAGTTGTCGCGCATCACTTGTGCATGCAGGCCTTTCTCCCTTCCTTGATATTCATTCACATCCGTCTTCCCCACCCACACAGGAGACAGCTGTGCTAAACCTCCCCAGACTTGCGACCCTCCCACCCCAACTTCTTTCCAAAGCTTTTGCAATGGCCCAGCATCGTAAGGACAGCGTACTGCACGAAATTAATGAACAGACACAGAGACACAGGAGACGCTGCTGATGCGCCCATTTTGCTTCGCATCATTTGCCCTGGATAGATGCCTCGCCATATCATGATGTCAAGAATGTGCAAATGATTGCATCACCCTTGTTCAAGGTCCCCGTGCCTGTAAGAATGGCCTGTTTCTCTGGAGAACCATACTAGTCTTCCCTTGTCGGGCTTTGCACTACCCCAGTGGTCGCTATATCATTGACGACGTTTCTTAATATTGTCACATAGATATCACCGCCTTATGACATGCATGCTTTGCCGAGTGATGTCTTGCAAAGGGTAAACAAAAAAAGCACCTCCTTTTGCTGTTGTCAACATCCCAAAACGAGAACAGATGTGCTGACCAAGAGGTTCTTTTAAATCATCCATCTTTTGCATTTAGAGGTATCACGAATTCACGTTAGAGCACCGAATCGTTCAAGAGTATCAGCGAATCATGACCGAAGAGGCCAGCGTATTGGAGGCCAAAGAAAACGCCTATAAGCTTTATGCAGAGGAACGACAGGCGCGTCTGAAGCAGGAGCGGCTCAACCGCGCTCGAAAAATTGCCCCTGGTTTCTTGGACAATGATGACCGAAGGATCCTAACTCCAACTTTGGTCGCTGCTGCGACAATCTCGTCATCATCTCTGCCCAAAGATTATGGGCACGAGTTCCCGGACATCAAGAGTAAGAGCCGCTTTGACTATAGCGAATTTGAGGCAGGTGACAGCCCTGTGGTGGAGAATGCCCACGTTCAGAGCAACGACGAGAAAACTAGCCTCACATTGGAGCAGGACCATGCCCATTACCATCAGCAGCAGCATAATATTGCTAGCTCGTCTCCTCATGACGATAATGCCAAGTCTGGTCAAGGTTCTGACGAGATAGAGGAGGAGGTCATCGTTCAAGCCGTTCCTCTCTCTGAGCTTACGGGAATGCTACGAGAGAGTTGCTTGGAGGAAGATTCAAGCTCGATCCCGGCCCCTCGACCCTGGACTGAAAGAGATGGGGCATCGGAAGTAAGGATTCGACGATTGATGTTTGGTCTCTATGCGTGTTATGCGTGCTGCATCTGGATGGAAACTGATGATTTTTGTTCATGTAGAAATCGAGCCAGCCTTCTTTCACAGCAACCCGACTGGATTATCGAGAGTTTGAACAGGGCCTCGGGCCTCCAGACCCATGGGATACTCCCGTCGACGATTTAGCGGCTCTCAAAGATGTGATTACCCAGCAGATGGGGCAGAGTATCAATGCTGGATCGCAGTATGATTCATTAGGAGGTCGAGGTGGATCACAGCCAGTTCCTCTGCAGGAGCAATCACTTCAGCAACAGCAACCATCGCAACAATTGCAACAACAACAGCAACAACAACAACATCTGCATCAGCAGCAGCAGCAGCCTCTGCAACAACAATACCCATACCAGCAACCACAGCAGACACAGCCACAGCAAATGCCGATATCGTCTGCGGAACCTTTGCACTCGTCATATTCGTATGGAGGCGAGAATAACAGTAACACTGCCAACCCTATCCGTACAGGTCAATACAACTCATCACCCATTCCTGTGGCAGCTTATACCCCCACTCCAAAGCTGACAGGATTGGCCCTCCAGCACCAAGTTTTGCAACAGCATCAGCAGCAACATCAATTGCAGCAGCAACAGCAGCAGCAGCGCCATTCCACAGGCGGGATTAGTGGCATGACGTCTGCTCAACAACAAGCACGGTTTGGAAGTGCGTCCCCCTCGCCCCCTCCACTCCCTCCACCACCAAGAGGCATGAACGCTTCTCCGTCTGGGGGAGCAACACAGGCAACGAGTGGACCAATTGCTCGACCACCGGTCCCAGCTAGGCCAAACAGAGCAAGTGACGGTACCTCCAGTGATTCACCGGCAAATGCATCCACCGGTGCTATTGGCGATCATGTGGTGACTTTGGACCGATCCATGACTCCCCCACGACCTCCTTTGCCACCACCTCCTTCTTCACTGTTGCAAGGTGGATCTACTCCAGGGTCTGGAGCGAATGGCGGCTCTGCTCCACGACCAGCCCTTCGGCCCCGACCCCCCAAGGATCACGAGATGTTTGCTGGATTGACAACTCCGAGCAAGACGCCTGCCTTGCCAGCAGGTTTCCCGGAGGATAACTCATCCGTTGATCAACAACAGCAGCAGGTTGTGTCGGCACCTCCCCACGCAGAAACGTTGATTAACCAGTTGTTGAACATGGGATTTACCCGGGAACAGAGTCGAGGTGCGTTGGAAAAATATGACTATGATCTAGAGAAGGCCACCAATCATCTATTGGATTGGGACGATTGAGAATATGAATCTAGAGTGTTTTCTCCCCAAGGACACAATAAAATAGCTGTTCTAAACCAACAAGGTCCGCAGAAATCCCTTGTGTTTTTCCTTTTTTTCTCTACACCTATAAAGAGCTGCTGCCCTCATTTTCAAACAACAACAAAGCACCAGTTTCCCTGGTCAGAGCTCACTCACATGGTCGCTTCCAAGGATCTCAAGCCCATGGGACGGTGCGAGTCTGTCCAGACAGGGTTCAGCAAGCCGAGAGACGGAAATCAGAGTGGAAATCATCGATCATGTGATCAAACACCGAACCCTTTCTATTTGCACGAAACATATCTCTAATTGCATACGCTTCGGACGCGAGGGCGCTGATCCTCTCCGGATCTCGCAAATGCACCATCGGTCGATTCACATCGGAAATTACACGCATCCCTCCTCCCATCTCCCCACTCTTCAGAAATAATGAACGCCCTCAAGAGCTTCAAGGCCCCCGTCAGCACCCTCATCTCCTCGCGCATCATCGCCACCCGCGCCCTCTCCTCCTCCGCCGTCATTGCCAATGCCCGCGCCGGCTTGAAGCAGTCCTCCAACAGGGATGCTACCTGGAGCGAGAACCAGATCGAGAAGAGCCAGGCTTTCAAGGGTCCCCGCTTCGAGAACACTGACATCCAGGCTCAGGTAACGACCCTGGATCTGGAATGCAATGGATAGATTGACCTCGGAATGAACATGCGTGGTTGAACATTGGGGAGTGAACCTTGCGAATAGTCCGGAATCCGACGAATGATCTATTCGGACGATTTGAATCCCTCAAATCATCATTGGCCGATGGTTACTCTGTGCCCCAACCTTCAGGACTCTCTGGAACCTACCCTTTGGAAGCAGTGTGGGGATTGTTTAATACGGCGCTGGACTCTAACCCGTCATTTTGTATTATCATTGACAAAATAGCCCCAGCCCGCAGCTGCCATCGAGTTGATTGCTGAAGAGCCAGTTCGCATGGTCGAGGGTCGTCGCGCAAGATGCAACGGCGGCGACGGATCCTTGGGACACCCCGCTGTCTACATTAACTTGGTAAATCATAATTAATAATGCCACAGTTGAACCCGGAGTGTCAGGATCACCATCTTCGGTTTCCAGGAGGATCAGATGACTCTTTTACAAATGTCAGAGGACTTGGGGATACATAGTCGGAGAGTCTCCGATGTCATGATAACAGCTTTCAAGAATGAGAAAGAAGAGGGGAGAGGATTTTTTTCTTATGTGATTGTTTGGTCTAACGATTTTGACTTATGGAACCTCGTGCTTAATAGGATCGTGCTGGACCTCATGCCTGCGGTTACTGTAAGTTGTTGAATTATTGCATGATGAATGATTTGTAGTTTGTTGTTTTTTGGTTTTTTTTTCAATTCTCATTGTTGGTTTTCATGAGTGCAATTGAAATAAGCAGTGGGCTGATTTTGTTAACAATTTCAAACTCTTTTCTCTATCAATATCTAGGCGGCATCCGTTACGAGCAGAAGCCCCATCATCATCACCATTAAACAATACCTGGAGAGCAAGAAAAAGAGCTGACACGCAAAAACAAAGAGAAAAATACGAAATACATAATGGAATAGAGTACAGTAAACCCTTTCAAATTCTCATTTGCACTGACAAGCTAAAAAAAAACACGAGAACAAGGGATTACTACATAGCGCGGTACAATTGAACTGTCGAATTATGGAGCATGATATGCGTGCCATGTGGCAATAGTGTAAGGTGTGGGAGAGGGGTATATGGCCTGTAATAATATCTTGATCGGGGTTACGGACAGCACAGTTTCGGGATTATTGTCCATGTGGTGGACACTGCGACTGTTGCAAGATAAGCTGAGCGTTGACCAGAGCAGGCGACATCATCTCTTGAACAGGACGCACGTTCCTAGTCAACGGAGGTTGCTGCATCGAAATCGAGGCCGAAGTCGTCGAGGTAGTAGTAGGAACAGCAATTGGTCTAGATCGCACCAGTGGTGACCCATCGTCGCTTCCACCATCAAATTCTTGCTTGCTTACAGATTCGGAGGTGGCACTCTGTCGCTGGAGATGACTTGGTCCAGCACCGAGATCTGGCGTGTCCTGAGATGCAAATCCTCCGTTCTCCGACATTACAGGCGATCCGAGAGGAACAACGAAAGGTCGGAAAGGGGCTATGGACAAGGAAGACGCAATAATGGGCATATGCACCGGAGCCGAGTAAGCAACTGGGCCAGGACCAGAGTAGGTGGGACCAGCTGCTGAATACGGCGCAGAGGTTGTCGGCGTCATATTGTTGTACGAGGTCTGAGCATTGTAGGCTACGGCCGCAGAAGCGACTGCTGCAGCGTTTTCAGCAGTCCAAGAACTTGTTCTGCTGGGAGTCGCAACAACCTGTTGAGGCTGGGGCTGAGGGGAACTGTACGGATTCTGTTGGTATACCAGGGGTTGCATAGGAATGGCGCCAGGCCCTTGAACATGAGAAGGTGAGGTGGCGCCTGCCCGGGAAAGAGCGTCCGACGTGGTCATTCCGCGGAATGGATCTTTGGCTTTGTTTTTTGTCCTTCTCCTGTAATAAATATAAAGGAAGGCCACTACCACTATCACGACAGCTACGATAACGCCCACCCGAAGGGCAGTGGACGAGTGTTTTGAAGGCAGAGGACCACCACTGCCTCCTCCAGGACTGCCATAATCGAGGGGTGATTGGTGCAATGACCGTGGGGACCATGTCCAAGTATTATTGCTGATATCCATCGACCAGACGTTTGGGGTCATCTTTAAGCCTGCATATTTTAAAGTACAACTCTATCAGCTCGTGCATGGCGGCAAGCTGCGTTCAAGCGAAACAAGACATACCTGCTGTAATAGCGTACACCGTCGTTCCCGAAGCTGCACAAGCAAGAGTCTGGCTAGGTGACGAACCTTGTACAGTGCTCCTGTGCTCCGTCCAAGTTTCCACAGGCCCAGTCCCATTGCCGTAGGCCAGTGTATATGTTGCATTGTCGCTTACCATAATGACGTTCCCGCCTCCTATTGCCATAGATTGATTAAGTTTATGTGCAGCACATGTATTGATTCTGGCATCAAGAAAAACATCCTACCTGCTGCAAAACAGGCGAGCTGGTTGTAAGGTGTCGAAGTAGATACCTAGAAAGCGGCAAAGTCCAGAAATTTAACGATAAGAATTGTGAGACAGCCGCAGCACAACAGAGCGATGAACTCCTAGCCTCCTGACTTTACCGGGATCTGTGTCTTGCCATTCATAAAAACCAAGCAAGTGGATGTATTGGCTGAACATCGTCCAACCAGCACGGCATCATAGAGTCCAGAGTCTAACAGTCGGATCACCTTGGGGTCCTGGTTGGCTGCCAGAGAGGTCACCATCACGCTCCAAGGTGCATTGATCAGGATATTGCCGCTAGGGTCTCCTTGAGAAACATCTTCCATTTTGAGGGTAAAGGAGGTCGGATTCTGAATCATCTCGTACATGGCGGAGCCTTCGACTACAGTTTTGCTGTTTCCGGCATTGACGCCCGAGGCCAACCAGACTCTAGTTGTGCCATTCACGCTCAGGGTCGGATTGCTGGTATAGTCTATCACTTTCCAGCGGCCCCCAGATGGATTCAAGCCCACCCCTTGATTATTGTCGACTGGGAGGAGTTGTAGCATCAGTGGGGGTGCTGGAGCAGATGTGGGTAGGTTGAAAGCAATCAAAAGTTCATAAACTGTGCCGATTCCCTGGATCCAGGTTGCGGTCGAAACCATGGAGGCACTGACGGGGCTTATATTGAGGTCTTGAGGGGGATAGGGTACATTTTGGAGTGAGTAGTACATTTGGCCTTGGTCAGAAGGTGCTTCGGGGAAGCCATTGGTGGCTGTTTGAGGTATAGCTGTAACGATCGGCTGTTGTCCATTTGGGGCTGTATTGATAGCAAAGAGGTTTCCAAAGTAGCTGTCGGCAGTGGAGTATTGGATAAAGAGAACCTGCTCCCGGAATGTCGCCGAAGCGATGGGAGTTGACATGCTTCTTTGAACTCGTCGTAGGAATGGAATGGAGGATGGACAGGAGGACGTGGAAAGCGAAAAAAAGAGAAAAAAAAAAAAAAGATTCAGCAGGGAACAAAAACAACGATAAAAACAAAAGCGCCTTCCCAGCTGGGAGATAATCATAAACAAAAGAATACCATGCCCTTTCCCTTCCTTCACACCGTTGCTCTTGTTTTGGACTCTTCGTGGACTTTGTACTCGCAACGAACACACAAAAAAAAAGATCATCCCGACGTTGCGTTGCCTATGTGTGGGATTGGGCGTAGTGTGCATGTTCACTCTGCTCCTCTCAGACTCAAGGACAAAGTGGAGACAGGGCATGATATCTGCTGTTGTTGTCTTGTTGTCTGCCTGACCTGGCCTGGCCGGAGCGACCTTGAACCCGAGAAAACACACCCCGACTGCTTGCCCTGGTGCAAACACTGCACTGCCAAATGGTTCACACAGCCCACAGAGCGGATCAACGGGCGTCCTGCTGCAGCCAAAAGCAACAGCCCAACCTTCAGTCAAACTTTGAATCCAAATCCAGGCAACCACCCCCTTCAGGCACAAAGAGCCAGCCACGCGCGGCCACGCGACGCGACAATGGGCCGATTCCCAATCGCAAATGCTGCAGAAAGTGACTTGGGGCCCGACACATAAACAAGGCAGTCCTTGCTAAGCCACTCCCAGCTATGGACAGTTTTCTTTTTTTTTTTTTGTGTGTGGGTGTGCGTGCCAACAACCAAAGCGTGCATGCAAGTCAGAGCGTTCTCCTGTCTCCGTCACTCCATTCCATCCATCCATCCACCCTAATGTCGGACTCGCCAGCACCTGCTGTGGCCGAGGCCACTGCCCCCTCCACAGAGGCAAAAACTACCACCCCTACAACAGACTCGGACAATACCAGCAAATCGACACTCTTTGTCCGCGGACTGCCCTACGAGGCCACCAGTGCACAGCTCGAGGAGTTCTTCTCCGAGGTCGGGCCCGTCCGATCATGCTTTGTTGTTTTGGATCGTAGCGCAGAGCAAATCGCTACCGAATCGCCCTCTGGAGAGGACAACAAGGCTGGAACAGCTGCTGCGGCGACAGCCAAGGCGCCGTTGAAGAACAAGGGATTTGGTTTCGTTCAGTTTGTCCTGCCCGAGGATGCTGACAAGGCCATCGAGGAACTCAGAGGAACAAAGTTCTTGAAACAACGGCCCTTGATCATGGAGAAGGCCGTCAAAAAGACACGTATGTTTACCTGATTATGTGTCGATCCGAATGTAAAGCGCACGCCTAAAGACACCACATGACGGTTTAGAGCTAACATCGTCGCCATCATATCTTCCTGAATTTGGACGATTCGAAATGAATAGAGGAAGGCGAAGAGAAGCCAAAGAGAGACATCAAGCCCAAGCCTAAAGCTGACAAGCCTAAGCAAGCCAAGAAGGAGGTGACTGAAGAGCCCAAGGAAAAGAAGTAAGAACTGATGATGGCATACAAATTCATGTGTCGAGGCTGAAGACTTTGTGGAGACTAACTGTTGGTTGCGCATTCGTTGTAGCTACTCGTTCCAGACCGTTGTATTAAAGGGTTTGGGCAAAGATATCACCAAGAAGCATATTTACAAGAAGGTTCGCAAGGCTGGAGATGTCAAGGAGGTCATTTACCCAGTTATGGTCAAGCCTGCAGAAGGAGAGGAATCGACCGAAGAGAAGGTGGAAGAAGGAACAGGTAATGAGGCATATGTCTGAATAGCATCATGAAAGCAGACATTTAAAAGAAAATGGACTTTTGAGAGTGTGATGCTGATCCCCTTGATTTCATCATAGCCCATGTTATCTATAATACCGCCGCATTGGCTGCTACCGCTGTCAAGGCATTGGATGGACATATCTTCAAGTCATGCGCTCTGCATGCTGCTCTTCTGGCCTCTCCTTCAGTTTACAAGCGTTGCCGATTGATTGTTCGCAACCTTCCCTGGAAGTACAGAGAGCAGGAGCTCCGCGAGTTATTCACAAAGTTTGGAACTGTTCATGAGATTAATTTGCCCCGCAAGTATGAAGGCGGCCCCCTTCGTGGATTCGGATTTGTTCAGATGGAGAATTTGGAGGCCACTGAGAAGGCCGTTGCAGCGTTGAACGGAACAGAGCACCATGGACGTGTCATTGCCGTCGATTGGGCATTGAGCAAGGATCGTTTTGAGGAGGCGGAGGCCAAGGTCCAGACAGAGGAAACCCCTGCCGACGAAGACGAAGACGTTGAAATGGGTGAGGCGGAAGAAAAAGAAGAAGAGGAGGACGAAGATGATCATGATGACGAGGAAGAGGAAGGCAGTGAGGGCGAAGATGATGACGAGGAGCTTGATCTGGATCATTTGAAGGACGACGATGAGGAAGCCGAAGACTCTGACGAAGAAGAGGCTGAAGACAACGATGACGACGAAGCTGCTTTGGCTGCGCTTGATGCTGAGGAGGCTAGAGAGAAAGATAGCAAGAGTAAGTCCTTTCGATACCAGATCTGAACTCCGTCAGTCAGGATTTTGTCAAACTCACACTGGATGCTCTCTTCTAGGCAAATATGTTCTCCCTGATACGAGCGAAGGAACTACTCTTTTCGTCCGCAACTTGGATTTCGAAGCAACGAAGGAGGACCTCTTTGAGTTGTATGTTTACATGCCCGAATATCCAAAACAATCTATCTTTGGAAGATTATATTTATCCTTGTGCCCTATTTCTTGTTAGGTTCCGTCATTGGGGCAAGATCCGTTACTGCAAGGTCACCATGGATCACGACACTGGACGCTCGCGTGGAACAGGATTTGTTTGCTATTTCAACAAGGGCGCTGCCGACAACTGTATGGCTGAGGCTGACAAAGTTGCCGCCATTGTTAATCCCATTCAGGCTGAGAACGACAAGAGAAAGAAGAACAGTTTTGTTAAACATGCCACTTTGCAACCTGACCTTCCTGAGGAACTCGCCGTCAAGTTCACCTTGAACGGCCGTGTCCTCAACATTGTCCGAGCTGTAGACAAGAAAGTTGCCGTGGGCTTGTTGGAAGCTGGTCAACACAAGCGTGAGCGCGAAGACAGACGTAATTTGTACCTCATGCGAGAGGGTGTTATCTTCCCCGACTCACCTGCTGCTGCATCCATCCTCCCCGGCGAGCTGTCCAAGCGCCAGGCCTCCTTTTCTGCCCGTCGTGCCCTTTTGGCTCGCAACCCCTCCCTTTACATCTCCAAGACACGTCTTTCTATCCGAAACTTGCCTTTGAAGATGGATGAGAAGGAACTTCGCAAGCTCGGAATTGCAGCGATCCAAAAGTTCAAGAACGAGGTCAAGGAAGGAAAGAGGGCTCATTTGGCGCCCGAGGAGATTGCAGATGGATGGGACAAGCGTGTTTTTGTCAAGCAAGCCAAGGTTGTCCGTTCCAAGGATCGCGTGGATGGAAATACTCAGCAGCTACGATCCAAGGGATATGGTTTCCTGGAATACTCGACCCACGCACATGCTTTGGCCGGTCTTCGTTGGTTGAACAACAATCCCACTCTGTTTGGTGAGAAGAAGTGCTTGATTGTCGAGTTCTCAGTAGAGAATGTGATGGTTAACAAGCAGCGGTCAGAGCGTGAGGGCAGGAGAGGCAAGAACGAGCGCGATGCCAGCAAGCGCAAAAGAGGAGACGACGATGACGAAAATGAGCAACAAGAAGAACAAGAACAGGAGAGAAAACGACCAAGAACTTCCATACACGAGGGAGGTGGTCGTGGTGGCCGAGGTGGCCGAGGTGGCGGCGACCGTGGTGGTTTCAGAGGCCGCGGAGGCAACAGTAGAGGCGGTGGTGACCGTGGAGGATTCCGCGGTGGTCGTGGCTCAAGCGACCGTGGCGGATCACGAGGTGGTTTCCGTGGCGGCTCAAGTGAACGAGGTGGCTTCCGTGGCGGTCGTGGCGGCTCCAGCAACCGTGGTGCCCGCGGTGGTTTCGGCGACCGCGGTGGATCTCGGGGAGGCTCTCGCGGTGGATCCAGAGGTGGATTCCGTGGTGGCCGTGGCGGCCGTGGACGTGGTCGCGATTAAGAAGGCACGCCAGAAAACATACTCTAGATTATCATCCAAATTCCCCGCATCGTTCATCATAAAAGCAAAGGCATTTTCTACAGGCCCCTTAATGAGTTTATCATTGCCAACACCAAAAGATGCATTCGCCACCAATCTCTCTCTTTCTCTCCTCCCTGACTTTCAACAATGGTCGAGGTTCTTCGCGACAACTTTTATTCTGAGCTGCCTTGGATAAAGGCAGCCATCGAAGAATGTGACTTTATTGCGATTGACGCCGAGTTCTCGGGTAGATGTTCATTTCATACACCGTGGTGGGGCTAATATGATTCAGAAGACTTGCAACTGACATCATATGTTTTGCGCGGCACTTCCTCCACTTTAGGCCTGCACACTGAGCCCAACAAGAGGAATCACAACACCACGATGGAAGAAGGATACGAGGAGCTAAGAAAGAGCGCATCGCAGTTCATGACAGTGCAAATTGGGATTTCAACCTTCCATTTCGATCCTTCCAACGGAAGTTACATTGCCCGACCATTCAACTTCTTCGTTTTTCCAACATCACTTACCGGGTACGCGCCGCAAGGGAGATGTTTCCTGACTGAAGCTTCTAGTTTTGATTTCTTGGCCCGCAACCATTTCGACTTCAACAAGTGGATTTACCAAGGTACGGCGATCTCTGACATCACTCAGAGGATTCATTTTCTATTTCGATTCTCTTAACTGATCGGACCATTACTATTGCATCGCTGCAGGTGTACCTTACATGACGCCACAGGAAGAAGAAGTTTACAGGGCCGAGAGAGAGCGATTTGCAAACAATGACCTCGACGTGATCCAAGTGGATGAAGCTAATGCTCAGTGGATCGCAGAAACAATGTAGGCTTAAACGCTGGCGCTACCGCTCAGATCTGCATTATCAGGCTGCAGGATCCAATGCTAATAGTTTCTGAAACCCTTGGCTTTTATGTCTCGGTAGTGATCGAATCACAGCGTGGAAGTCGGATCCAAATGCTTTCAACTTTGTCAATATCCTCTGCAAATCGCCCTACCAACGTCGCCTTGTGTACCAAGAAGTTCGCCGTTTGTAAGGAAAATATGATGTCAAAAACAATCGTGACCGGATGATTTGAAAAGTGACCTTACTTGACGTTGAACTTACTGATGTATGCACCGATACTATTGCCTCTTTAGGTGGCCCACTGAGCTAAATGCACAGGCGAGACTTCCAAACATTACCATCACAAAAACAACGCCACAGCAATTGGAAATGCAACGTCAACAGAGACGGTCGGATGCTGAGGTTTGCATTCACTTTTAGTATATTGAACTCGAGAAATACCGGCGTAAAGGACCAGTTTACCAAACAAAACTCTATCGTTCGTTTCTTTTAGAGAGACATTGATCAGTCGCGTGGATTTAGAACTGTAATCGACATCTTATCCCAGTGCAAAAAGCCGATCGTGGGCCACAATGTGGTGGTTGACATGGCCTATATCCTGGCCCAATTTGTTGGACCACTACCACCCACAATGGAGCTTTACAAGAAGATGATTCACCAGACATTTCCGACGTAAGTAGCTGGTTGATTTGTTCTCAAGTTCTTTCAGTGATCACTATGGGCGATAGCACTAACCAATATTTTTGGTTTGTAAAGCTTGATCGATACCAAATATGTGTCTTGTACCGCCGATGCAATTAGGGTAACGATATGTGTTCATGCTTCTATACCATTTTTATTGAATTGTAGTGCTCATTTTGATCCCTTCGGTTGCTCCTCTTTCATATTTAGGGATTGACAAGTGATTCGTCTCTTGGTGGATTGGAAAATTTGGTGGCGAATGTTGCCTTCATGGGCTGTCCCAACGTTTGTATGATTTATTGGCCTGTCTGTCAATTCTGTGTTATTAAATTAGTCGCTGACCTTTGAGATCGCTTTGAACAGGCCTTGATTATCGACACAACCGGTACTTTCGACAGATGCACGGACAAGACTTTGCTCATGAGGCGGGATACGATGCCTATATTACAGGCACTATCCTGATTCGCATGCTCTCACACATCTGTATGTTGCTAAAGGTGTTTCATATTCCTTCTTTCAGCAGGTGAATAGTTTCTCACATGATTTGTTTATCATTGAAATTATGATAGCGAGAACTTACCGACCTCCTCCACCTGCACAAGTTCCCGTTACTGGCACTAATGGCTCAGGACAACAAAAAGGAACCAACGCGTCGAGTTTGAGTGGAAAAGTACCTGTCAATAAGAATGGAGCCAAAAAATCCGGCAACGTCAACGCTAGAGCAGCCACGCCACTAGCTCCTGCTGTATCAAAACCAACACTGGCACCTTCAGTTGTGGATGTTCCAGCGACTCCTGCAGCACCTAAAAAATTCTCGTACGCCGATGTGGCCAATCGCCAAAAGATGGCAGCTGCAGCTGCAGCTACAGCTACAGCTTCTGCGCCAATGAAGACAGCCCCTGCAGCCACAGTAGTGGATGCGCCTGCACCCGCGCCTGCGCCAGTAGTGATGAAGGAAGACGTGAAACAAGATCAGGCAGATGAATCGGTCAATGATTTCAACTATGAGTACACTCAGCAGCCCATTTTCTCAGTAAGTGGCAGACCCTTTTCATTCGACAGCCCTGCGATCAAGACGCTCTTCAATATCCTCCACTGGGGCCGGTCAAACCATGGATGTATCAACTTGACAACCCCATAGTACTGTACCTGAGTAACCTGAACAGCCAACTCATGCTAATAAAAACAGTCCCTGTTTCTATATGTACATGTCAGCCGTCAGGCATGTACACCGGACGTGCTCTCAATTTTCCTGGGGTAGCAGTTCCAGGTCCCTCCCCTTTACCACCCCTCTATCGTACCCCTCTCCTTCCAAAGCCCCTCAGTCTCCTCTCTTCATTGGCAATATGGCTTGCTTCTTGTCTGGACTTCAGTCTACGGACTGGAGAAGATCGATTACTCCTTGTCACTCAGACACCTGAATTTCCGTTGGAAAACCGACTCTCCTCGTCTCCTTGACCCCACGCGACCTTCATAATACTAAGGGCCGTTATGTGAGGAACGCAGGATATTGTTTTCTTGGATGCCTGTCGTGGGGTAGACTGCGGACTAGATACAACAACACGCTCTACAAGACTTTCGAGTGAGGCCCTATACTACTAGTTGAGTGGTCTATCTATTTTGAGCCTCAAGCAAGTCCCAGCCGTCAAAAGTTGCTATGCATTCCAAGAACTGCATGGGAGGGGGGTTGGGGGTGAGGAGGGGAACCCAGGGGAGCCCGATAAATGTCTGACAGACTGTTTTATTGACTCTAAAACTCGACTCTTCTAAAATCACTTTGGATTGTTGCCTCGCCTTTCCTCCAGGCATGCACGCACAAGCTAAATATACATCACACATTTGTTGAACCACGAAAGGAGCACCATCGACTATCATGACAACCGACCATTTTTGCTCATGGTAGTACCACACAAGACTGCTCTATTTCGCTTACAGAGCAAGAGCCAGCGCTGTGGGTCTGTGCTGTTGTTGATTTTCAACTTCAAACGTGAACAGGGGAGATGCAAGGACCAGACAATGTGAGCCCAATCTGGAAATTGATCCTCCCCAGAAGGAATGCCCCCCCAAACGCGCACGGCAATTCTCCTTAACCCTACGTCTCCGTTATTTTTTTTCTCCCTCCACCAGCATCCCTGCCTTTGAACTGAGAGCCTTGGGTAGTAAAGACGCGAGTGCATGGACAGGGCTATTGTTATCGCCACTATGGCAGTCTGAGGAGCTAGGTACCAGACGTTCAAACGGGAACGGCTGCCATCTATCTTTGGCGTAAAGTGGGCACCCGAAAATACCAACCTGGAAATCTGCTATAAAAGGGAAGACCAAGTGGGGTTCTTTTCATTCTTCATTCGTACCTCAACAACTCTTCCAGCTTCAACAGCAGCACCTCTCTCCCTTCTCAAGCACCAACTCTTCACCTTACCCCTCCCTAAACCCTACTCTACCCTACCCTACCCTACCCTCCCTTTCCATCAAAATGAGAATCAACTCCTTTGTCCCCGCCATCTTGGCCCTTTCCTTCTTCTCTGCCTCTACCCAGGCCCTCCCCACTCCCCTGGATCAATCAAACGCGGTCGCCCTCCTCAAGCGCGGCGGCAGCAACGTGGTCGATGCCCTCGTCAAGCTCTTTGTCGATGCCGAGACCAAGGTTTTGCTCGATGCCTGTGTGAGTCTCGAAACCAATGTCTGCGCGGATGTGACCGTCAAGCTCGACGCCTCCGCCAATGTCCTCGGAGGATTGATTACCGCCAACGTGGACGTGAAGGACCTGGAGGTCAGCGCCAAGACGGCGGTCGATGTCGACATCAAGGCCAATGTGCAGGCGGAAGTCAAAGCCATTGTTATCGCCAACGTGGAAGCTCATGTGAAGAAAGAGGTGGTGTGTGTCTGCCCCAAATTGGACGACGCGTGCTTCAAAGCGAACGCTAAAACTATCGTAGCCAAGGTTGTAGCGCTGATCCAGGTCGATGTGGCCACGCTTGTGGCCAAGATCAAGGCTGACTTGGCTGTGAATGCAAAGGTCCGCGTCAATGCTACGATCAAGGATTTGGCTGTCCACTTGGGTCTTGCCAACATCGATGTCCACGCCATCATCCATGTTCGCTCCGATATCGATGCCCATCTCCAGGCCTTTGTGGACGTGTGCGCCAATGTAGCCGTTAACGCGCAGTTGATTGCTGAGGTCGCTGCTCTCTAGAACATGAACATCTTATTTTTTTTTGATTCGAGTACTTCATTTCCTCTTTTCCTCGGTCTTTCTCTTCCTCAATTTCTGCCAATGCCATTCTTACCTCATCATCCTATTTGCCATTACGAGTTTGCAAAAACAATCATGATTAATAAATAAAAAAAATACGTGTCTTTTAATCAAAACCATTTCTCACCTTCAAAGACAGAGTGACTTGACCATTTCTGAGTATTGAAAAATACAAGATGTTTCTACTGGCAAACTCAAGTCTCTGTGTGGGTTCCGCCATCATTATCCTCAAGCTCTCGAACCATGCGCTGAGCGAGCATAGGTTAAACTTGCACTCGCATACTGTAATAGGCATCATTTTTGGGGGGGCTTCCAGCCTGTGTAAGCGAAACGAGCCGTAGTCGACGTAAAATCGACGCCTGGTATATACTATCATCGCACATACTGCGGCACCAACATCAGAGAAGTGACGTCTAAAATCAGCGAGCCGTACGTGGATCTGGCCGCCCCGCACTACGGCCGTGCAAATCCCACGTACAAGTGTGTTTACATTCTGCGTGTGGCCAGGCACCACCGCTCCTCTTCCGAGCCAGCGATCCCCTTCCCAATCTTCGTTTTGATTTCGAATTCGCTTCTCTGTTCAGTTCCATCCTCTCCCCTCTCCCCACACATCACAGATCAACCATGCTTCGATCTCTCACCCGCGCTGCCCGCCCCGCCGCCATCGCCTTGGCCCGCTCCTCCCCCGTGGTAGGTCCAAGTTCGCTTTCTGCCCCACAGCCCGATCGACTCTGGAATCACATTCTTCACCATCCTCGCTCTCCCGCATTCTCCCCCCCCCCCCCCCCCCCCCCCCTTCTCGTTTCCAACCGCCGCCTGGGGCCCTCTCTTTGTCAAACAACTCGCGATTCTTGTGCATCAAGGATCAACTCTCCTCTCCTTCTCGATTGCGACCACCTTCCCTCCTCCCTTCCTGCAAGGGCGGTTCTTTCCTCTTTTCTCTTCTCTCATCCGTCGTGCTCCCCTCCCCTTTCCCCTGGGAAGATTGAACGTCACCTTGATCTATCAAAAGCGAGTAATCCCTGATCGGGACTTTGGGGACTGAGAACAGACGATAATATGACATCGAAACAACCGCAAAGCTATCCTATCGACAATAATAGCGAGTAGTCGCTACATCTGAACACCTGCGTTCATTCTGATCAAATGAATCGTAGCTGTGTACATGACAGACGTGCGTGCATTAGGTCAGGGGAGATGTGATCCAGACACGGATGACAATGATGTCCATTCTACTGTTAGCGTCCCCTGTGCTGGCGAATCAACATCTGATGCAGCTCTGTCGGGGTCCTCCCAGTGCGGGGCACACGGCAGATCCATCCCGGTTGTCAACGTGTTCCTGCATGGCGGGCTCGGGACTGGTCGGATCTGAAAATTATATGAGGAATACACTTGTTTATTCACCGCCGTTGCTCCTCTGAGTGTGGGCCGCGGTGCCTGGCAAGGCCGCTGTCTACTGATAATAATGCCGCCATGGCCATCTTGCTGTCACTCCTACCTCCCTCTTTACCCTTTTGCGCCTCCCCGCCTGCAACGCAGCTCTCAACTCTTTGCCCGATGTGAAATGAAGACTAATTGCTCTTCCCCTGCTGATATCTAGGTCCGCGCCAACGTCGGTGCCTTCTCTGCTATCCGCAACTACGCCACCGCCAAGCCTGGTACGGATCTCACTCTGTTCCTGGTCGACCATCGTCGTGCTCGACTTCCATTTTGCTACGAAAAACTGACAAATATTGCATTACTTGACAAATACTAGCCACCTCTGAGGTCACCTCTATCCTCGAGGACCGCATCAGCGGACTCAACTCGTCCGTCGACATCCAGGAGACCGGTCGTGTCTTGTCCATTGGAGATGGTATTGCCCGTGTCTACGGTTTGAAGAACTGCCAGGCCGAGGAGATGGTTGAGTTCTCCAGCGGTGTCAAGGTAACTATCACCAGATTCTGCAGGAACATTCAATTGCAACAGAGATGTCTGAACGCTTTGGTGCATTGGACTCATCAATTGACTGTATTTGTTCGTTATAGGGTATGGCCATGAACTTGGAGGCTGACAACGTCGGTATTGTCGTCTTCGGTAACGATCGTCTCATTCGTGAGGGTGATACCGTCAAGCGTACCGGTAACATTGTCGATCTCCCCGTCGGTGAGGCTCTTTTGGGCCGTGTCATCGATGCCCTCGGTAACCCCATTGACGGAAAGGGTCCCATCGCCGCCTCTGAGCGTCGCCGTGCCCAGGTCAAGGCCCCCGGTATTCTCCCCCGTGAGTCCGTCCGTGAGCCCATGTTGACTGGAATCAAGTGCATTGACTCCATGGTCCCCGTCGGCCGTGGTCAGCGTGAGTTGATCATTGGTGATCGTCAGACCGGAAAGACCGCCGTCGCTTTGGATACCATTCTTAACCAGAAGAAGTGGAACGATGGTTCTGATGAGGCCAAGAAGTTGTACTGTGTCTACGTTGCTGTTGGTCAGAAGCGTTCCACCGTCGCCCAGTTCGTCCAGACCCTTGAGGAGAACGATGCCATGAAGTACTCTGTCGTCGTTGCTGCCACCGCCTCTGAGGCCGCTCCCCTTCAGTACCTCGCTCCTTTCTCTGGATGCGCTGTCGGTGAGTACTTCCGTGACAACGGCAAGCACGCCTTGATCGTTTTCGACGATCTTTCCAAGCAGGCCGTCGCCTACCGTCAGATGTCCCTTTTGCTTCGTCGTCCCCCAGGTCGTGAGGCTTACCCCGGTGATGTCTTCTACCTCCACTCCCGTCTTTTGGAGCGTTCCGCCAAGATGAACCGCAAGCTCGGAGGTGGTTCCATGACTGCCCTTCCCATCATTGAGACCCAGGGAGGAGATGTGTCTGCCTACATTCCCACCAACGTCATTTCCATCACTGACGGTCAGATTTTCTTGGAGGCTGAGTTGTTCTTCAAGGGTATCCGTCCCGCCATTAACGTCGGTCTTTCCGTCTCCCGTGTCGGATCCCACGCCCAGACCAAGTCCATGAAGAAGATTGCTGGTTCCATGAAGTTGTACTTGGCCCAGTACCGTGAGGTCGCTGCCTTCGCCCAGTTCGGTTCCGATTTGGATGCCTCCACCCAGTTCTTGTTGAACCGTGGTGCCCGTTTGACCGAGTTGCTCAAGCAGCCCCAGTACAAGCCCCTCCCCGTTGAGCACCAGGTTGCCATCGTCTTTGCCGGTGTCAACGGTTTCCTCGACAAGATCCCCGTCAACCGTGTCGGTGAGTATGAGCGCAAGTTCATCCCCCACTTGGTTTCCAGCCACGGTGATCTCCTCGATGAGATCCGCAAGTCTGGTGATTTGAGCACCGAGTCCTTCGCCAAGCTCAAGGATGTCACCACCGAGTTCACCAAGAACTTCTAAAGTGCATACGTTATCTCCCTTTGAAGACGAAGGAATCAAAGTGCATCCAGGCGCACTCTTTATTTCAACAAAACACTCTCCTCACTCTCGCCAATTCTTTCATTTTCACATCTCTTCCCCACCACTAAAAAAAAGACTTGTTCGTTTTTATTACTAAAAATTCTTTATCCATAATGATATCGATGGCGGATGGTTTGTCAGTTGTGTGGTTGGCGGGTGGGATGTCGAATTTTGTGACGTATAAATTTGACAGGAGAGCCGTTCGACACCCGTCCCCATCTCGCGCTTCGTTTTCATTCTCCTCTCTTTCTTTCTTGCATTTACTTTCCTCTTCTTCATCAACCCATACCCCTCCACCCTTATAGACACCCGCTACTACATACTATGAACGCAACAAACACTATTGTCGTTGACAACGGCACAGGGGTAATTTTTTGACATCTAGCCCCGCGACGCTGTCGATGGCAGGATGGCCCGCTTTTTTCGTGGCATAGACGCTCACTGGAAGCAATGGAGACAGGAATGACTTCTTACCATGGCTGCCACTAAAAACACTGTCTCTGAAAGTAGGCGGAATCACTGCTTTTAAGATTGCGCCCCAAGAATGACACTGAGTGGCGTGGGTTGATGGGAACAAGGCAGTTACTCAGCGGCTTCATCACGCCAGGAACTGGAGCCATTGTGCGGAGGAGAGCTGTGACGCATGAACCCACGACATACTTGATGCTGATCACTTCCTTGTGATTGTTTTAAAACAAAAACATAGTTTGTCAAGGTCGGCTTTGCTGGCTCCAACTTCCCCGAGCACGTCTTCCCCTCTGTTGTCGGTCGCCCTATCCTTCGTGCGGAAGAGTCCATTGGAAATGTCCAGGTCAAGGATATCATGGTTGGTGACGAGGCTGCCGAGCTGAGATCGAGCCTGCAAATGTCCTACCCAATGAAGAACGGCATTGTTCAAAACTGGACAGATATGCGTCACCTTTGGGACTACACCTTCAACGAGAAGCTCAAGATCGACCCCAGAGATTCAAAGATCATGTTGACGGAACCCCCAATGAACCCCAAGGCCAACAGAGAGCAAATGGTCGAGTGCATGTTTGAGGAGTACGGATTCCAGGGAGTCTATGTTGCCATTCAAGCTGTCTTGACTCTGTACGCCCAGGGTACGTTCTCGCACTGTGGGCTTTTGTTGACCCGGGCTTTTGAACCTGCCAAGCTTTTGCCCTTATCCATCTCTTTGACTGACCTCTTGCTCCTCCTTGACACTCGATAGGTTTGTTGACTGGTATTGTTGTTGACTCTGGAGATGGTGTGACCCATATTGTCCCAGTTGTTGAGGGATATGCCCTCCCTCATATCACCAAGCGTCTGGATGTAGCCGGTCGCGATGTAACTCAATACTTGATGAAGCTTTTGTTGCACCGTGGTTACGCCTTCAACCGTACTGCCGACTTTGAGACTGTCCGCCAGATTAAGGAGAAGCTCTGTTATACTAGGTATGATGAAGGCTTTCAGGAACAATCTCAAAATGCCACGGATGAAAGAGCCGTTTGTCTCAATCTAACCTCACTGTATGACTCTTAGTTACGATCTGGAGCAGGACTCGAAATTGGCCCAGGAAACGACCGTTCTTGTCGAGAGCTATACTGTAAAGGCGCCACTTTTGTGTTTCCTCATTAATATTTCCAAATAACGATGGATTATCGAACCTCTGACTTAATGAAACATCTTTCCTTTTGTATGTTTAGCTTCCCGACGGAAGAGTCATCAAGGTCGGCTCAGAGAGATTCGAGGCACCCGAGTGCATGTTCCAGCCACACTTGATTGATGTTGAGACGCCAGGAGTTGCAGGTACGGTCTGCTTTCTGTTGTTGACTCTGCTGGATGATGGCTTTCTAATGAGATCTATGTACAAACTGTAACGTCGATGTGATTTTTCGTGATTGTAGAATTGCTTTTCCAAACTATTCAGTCTGCTCCATTGGACACTCGCTCGGAATTGTACAAGCATATTGTGCTCTCTGGAGGATCGACCATGTACCCTGGTCTGCCAAGTCGTCTGGAGAAAGAGGTTAAGCAGTTGTACTTGACTGATGTCCTCAGAGGCGATGTTGAGCGCTTCCGCGTAAGTCGATTGTTTGAGCGGTCTTTGAGCCAGTCGCTCATCAAGGCTGGATACACACTACTCTACTACTCTACTGACATGGAAGTGGATGGACTCGTTTACTTTTCTTTTGTGAATAGAACTTCAAGATCCGTATCGAGGATCCTCCTCGCCGCAAGCACATGGTTTTCCTGGGAGGAGCAGTGCTGGCAGAAATCATGAAGAACAAGGACAGCTTCTGGATCACAAAGCAGGAGTGGGAGGAGCAAGGAGTGCGTGCTTTGGATAAGCTCGGCATTGTCCGCGATTAAGTCTCGAAGGATGGACAACCCTTGAGAGAGGCACTTTGTGGTACCACGGGGAGCGTGAAGGAGCCCTCTGTCAAAGTGTCATCAAATCGGCACCGAGTCGTTCACAGCCGACATGCCAACTGTGTTGCAGTAAACGGCACCACAAATAAAATTTATTCATGAAAGAGTAATGCACCGAATGGGGCTGTGGTAACTTGGGTTCAGAACTAATGTCCGAATCTGGTCAGATGTTGCACTTGCCGCCAGGAGAATGATCGGCTCCAGTCATTTGCGATCGGACCGAAATGCACACAGTTGCAGTCCAGAATCTTCAAGGTCTTGCTTATATCGACGAAGATCTTTACGGTGGTCGCAGTCTAACATCTATTCCCTCCAGTTTTGAATATCAACACAGTCTTCATTCGCAACTTGCATTGTTCTGCCTTCTCTCCATAGTTGCCTCGCCAACCATATTCTCTGATTGCCATCGCTACAATTAGTCTAATTAGTATAAATTCCGAACGAGTCTTTATTCACTGAGACTGCTGGTGTATATATACTGAGCAACTGCTTCACTCTAGTCAATGACTGAACTAGCTTTCTCGCAGATCTGCGTGTTGTGGACAGTTTTAGTAACCACACTGAGGGCCGGATCCCTCGCAGATGGCATCGCAGCGGCACGAGTTATCGCAGGCAGCGATTCGGGACGAGGGATATTCCATATGACCGGTGAAGCTGCAGTAGTAACCAGGGCACGCAGAGTTGTCATAGCAATCAAGCTCGTATCTGTAGTAGACGTCAGGCTCAGCGACATTGGCGGGCAACGCAGTGGCTGTGATAGCCAAAATCAGGGCGCTTGCAACGGTGAGGAATTTCATTTTGGGATGTTCTAGATATGTGTCATCATCAAATTGTCAGAAAACTCACTATATAACCTCACTGGATCGCTTTAGATCCTTGAAGAACGAAGGATAGGCTTCAACTTACTGGGTGTTTGTCTTGGGTTGTGAGGGAGTCTGGTAGGAGGAGGAAAGGTGAGGATTTTGGTCGAAAACATGAAGCAAAGTGCTTCATATTTATACAGGATACTCTCCTCTGGTTGCCGCTCAAACGTTGCCTGAAAACAGAAGAGGAGCTGCCCTGCCAGCCATTGAGTTCCCACTTCTCATTCATTCCACACAGATCCCAAGCCAAACACGACGGGATAACACAAGGACTAGATCTCCCGGAAGGAGATCCAATGTCGAGCGTACTCTGGGGTGCGAGTGTTAGGCAGCAACCCAATGGTGAGCTGCCTTTTCGCAAAGTTGATATGCAGACTCCAGTGCCGCCAAGAGATCAATTAGCAGACGCCAAGAGATCGTTCAGCAGACTGAAGAGTAGAAGTAGGTTTTCCCGTTCCCGGAAGTGTCTCGTAAAGCTGATGTTCATAAGCCAATCTACAAACTCACGGAGGGCGAAAGCAAGGCGAATTATTGCGCCTCAGGTTCCTACACCTAGCCTATGCCCCAACACTCCAACATTCAACAGAATGTAGAACACAACGCAGACGTCTCAACGTCGCACAGAAGCGCCGCGGGGCGAGTGTGCATCGAGACTCATCTTTGCGAAAAAAGAAAAACTGAGGCATGTGCTTGAGACAGAAGTATTGGATTGGGGACCGGAGCGACTCAATTGAGAAGGAATGGGTCACACGATTTCACTGGTTGCCAAGACGCCACCTCCCGAACTATGTCCCCTACGTGTTCCCAGCCCTTGCTGTGAGCTCATCTCGCGTTGTGCTCTCCATTCAACCCCCCACCAGTGTCTCTTGCTGTGAACGGGAGTTAGTCTATACAATCACTCCATCTCTCATCATTTTCACTTCTATTTTGATTGTGTAACAGAAAGTCTTCGATTGTTTTTCTTTGAAGACAGTTCTGCCGAGAACTACATCAGGAGAACCGCCAGTAGTGAGAACAACCAATCATAGGACCAGTGTTGTGCCCATCAGCCCTCGCAATGTTGTCTAGCTTTCCCAGGAGCTGTTCGCCCAGGAAGTGTGCATTTGTTTCTTCAATTTGGTCCTATGGTTTTCAGTTGCCAAGCAAAGCTCTTGTTTGTCGTTCGTTCCGCGCATGGGCTCTTTCTTGTCGCCTATCAAAGAGTTCTCAGATAGTCTACACCATCCTGTTTCTTCACTGACCTGAAGACCATTGAAGGTGATGGTGGTGGTTACAGTGGTGGGGCTAATGGTTCGAATGTCTCTCAAGTTTTGAGTCCAGAACCCACAATTAGTGTATGAAAATGAAGATATGTCAACAGACCGTTCGGGAGGATTCTTTTTCAAATCGACACAGTTGTACAAAGGCCAATGGGCACACTCTAGAATGCCTATGGAAACGCGTCCTCCAAATAGTTTTATATTATAATACACTTTGGCTGTTCATTCCTTCTATCCAAAGTGCCGTGATTCGAATATGGTGAACACGGAATCCGCATCTTTTAGTTTCCATATCTATGCGCCACTCTGCCATCGTATGAAGTAGGTATGAGGTCCAGAGCAATTATAATGTACTACTGGCTTGGACTCAAAAGCGCCTGTAAGACTCTCTCTGCTACTTATAGAGCTGGAAGAACTATTGTCAAGAGGGGAGTATGTATGAGTATGAGAGTCAAGAACAACTCACTCAGAACATCTCCAAGAGTTGCAAGGTGGATCCAAAGTCCAAGACAGGAATGATCAGTGAGTGAAGGACTACGGTAGAAAGGATCGAGCTCGTAGCCACTAGTTCCTTTCCTAGAGTGTGAGACAGAGTTGAGAACATCGAGTGCTCGTTAGGTGGGTAGATGGGTGGTGGTCTTGTTCTCGGGAGGGGTCGTGAGAATTTGTATCACAAACCGGACGATAAACAAGAGCATCGGTCGACAACCGAAAACCGTAGGATCAAATTGGAAAACAAAAC
This sequence comes from Entomortierella parvispora, assembly GCA_963573315.1. Classification (NCBI taxonomy): domain Eukaryota; kingdom Fungi; phylum Mortierellomycota; class Mortierellomycetes; order Mortierellales; family Mortierellaceae; genus Entomortierella; species Entomortierella parvispora. The sequence continues at coordinate 1,387,878 of OY752145.1, forward strand.
GCACTCTTCCCTGGGCGAACAGCTTTTGGGGAGGTTAGACAATATTGCGAGGGCTGACGGGCACAACACTGATCCTATGATTGGCTGTTCTTACGGATGCCTCCTGTTGAATGCAGCTTGAAGGTCACAACTCCCGGGCAACATTGTGAGCGGCGGTCACTTCATCTGGACCTTTTGGCCCTGTAGGCTCCAAACCTGGGCTGTTCTGCATTGACCAGACCGCGCAGAACTTTGTTTTGAGAGGCAAAGCAGCAAGCCTAGGTAAAATCAGAAGACTGTCCGACTGTCCATAGGTGAAGATTTCGAGTTATGTCAAATAAATGATCCGACGATTGGAGAGGATGGATACGTTCCCAAATTCGTGGGATGCATCCTTGATCAACGGTTGCCATACGGTCAAAAATGGGAGTTATTGTAATTCGCGTTCACAAAAATTGAATGGAGAGCACAACGCCAGATGAACTCGCAGCCATAGCTGGGAACACGTAGGGGGACATGATCCGTCCTTGGCAACAAGTAAAATCGTGTGACCCAATCCTTCAGTCTCAAGTGCACGCTTCAAGTTTTTTCTTTTTTCGCGAAAATGAGTCTCAATGCAAACTCGCCCTGCGACTCTGCTGTGCGACGTTGGCACGTCTGCGCCGTGTTTCTGCTGGATGTTGGAGTCTTGCGTGAATTAGTTGCAGGAACATGAGGCGCAAATAATTTGCCTTGCTTTTGCCCTCTGTTAATTTGCATACCGCCGGCTTGTGAACAACAAGTCTGAGCGAGTACTCAAGAAACGAGGAAAAAAAACTATTTTCGACCTCTCACCCTGTAAACGACTCATGGCAGTGCTGGAGTATACTCTGTATCAACTTTATTATTGAATACTACCCGGGACAGACGGTTTGCTTTCCTCGGTATCTGCTTCCGAGAGATCAGACCCTCGTGTTATCCCGTCGTGTTTGACTTGGGATCTGTGTGGATTGAACAAAAAGTGGGAACACAATGGCAGGGCGGTTCCTCTTCTGTTTTCAGGCAACGTTCGGGCGACAACTAGAGGAGGGTATCTTGTATAAATATGAAGCGCTTTGCTTCATGTTTTCGACCATAATCCTCACTTTTTCTCCTCCTATCAGACTCCCTCACAACCCAAGACAAACACCCAGTAAGTTGAAGCCTATCCTTGGATCTTCAAGGATCTAAAGCGATCCAGTGAGGTTATATAGTGAGTTTTCTGACAATTTGATGATGACACATATCTAGATCATCTCAAAAATGAAATTCCTCACCGTTGCAAGCGTTCTGATTTTGGCTATCACAGCCACTGCGTTGCCCACCGACGTCTCTTCTGCTCAGCCTGACTACTCCTACAGATACTATCTCGTCTGCGACGACATCGCTACGTGCCTCAAGGCTGGTTACCACTGCAGTGGCTATAATGTTCAAGCTCCCTCATCTCGAATCGCTGGATGCGATAGTTCGTGCTATTGTGATGGAGATTGCGTTGGTACAGCCCTCCAATGTCGTCTCTAGAGACAAATTTCCTCGCGGCAAAAACTAGCTCAAACGTAGCAATTGCTCTGCGATCGATAGTGCACCGACTTTCTTGCGAATATAAATTCAATATGACGCGTGCGACACTGATATTGCATGGTGATTCGTCAAAGCGATAATGAGAAAGTATGTTTTGCGAGGCAACTGTTAAGAGGGTATAAGGGTATAACAATTCAGCTTGAAGAATATGGTGAAAGAAGAGTGCATTGCTATAGGCACTGGAGGTGGACAGGGCGGCCTTTGGAATGGCCACGATCGATGCCTTGAGGCATCTGCACATTATTTTATTTGATAATTGTCGTTGCGGGCACAGTTTAGGTCTTGAGCGTCGGCCAAAAAGAGCTGGAGTCGACACGTCAAGCTCCACAAGGTGCATGCCTCCAAGGCGCCCCTTAATCAATGCCACGTCACGGAGATCTCATTGAGATGGGATCATCATCATGGCCATCACTCCAACCCATCATCCTTGTCCGCCTCCTTCCCTCCCTCCCTCCTCCTCTCTCTCACACGCTCTCTTTCTCTCGCGCTCTCTCTCCTCCTTGTAATCTCTTCCTGCACGCTACGCAAAGAGTCCCTGAGCGAGCCAGATGTCCCGCATCCCTCCCCCCGCCGAGGATGGCCCCATCCCTTTCTTTGGTGGCCCTCCCACCTCGGCCAACCCCAACCAGCGAGCTGGCCCTCCACCACGGCCTCTTCAGCAGCAGCAGAGGGCTCCTTTCCCCCAACAGCAGCAGCACCAGAACCATCAGAGCCATCAGCAACAGCAGCAACAACAACATCACCAGCAGTCGCCATTCATGAACCAGGCGCGTCCTCCAATCCAGGCACAGCTTCCTCAGCGTCACCCTCAGCAGCATCACCACCAGATGCCTCCTCAGCAGCTACAGCAGCAGCAACATCAGCAGCAGCCGTACCAACCCCAATCCCAGCAGCAGCAGCAGGGTGTTCAGCGCCAGCCTCCTGTGCGCCAGATGAGTGCCTCGCCTTTTGCTCCTGCTGCTGATCTGTTTGCAAGTCCTCCTTCGTCCAACCTCAGCAACAGGAGTCAGTCCGTAAGCGCCCCTCCTCAAGGATTCCAGCCTCAGGGTGGCTTTCCTCTGAGCCAGGGTCCTCCCCTTGCCACCGCCACTGCCACTGCAGCTGCAGCTCCTCCCAAGGCTATCCACCAAGGGCAGCAGCAGCATCAACATCAGCATCAACAGCAGGCGCAGATCGCACCTCCAAGGTTTCCTCCCCAGCAGCATTCGCCTATTCAGCAAAAGGTTCAGCCCCCTCCTGTTGTCGCTGCTGCTCCTGTTCCAGTGGTCGCAGCCCCTTCGGTCCAGATCCCTTCCCCTGCGCCAGCAGTCAAGACGATGCCGGCAGCAGCACTCCCTCCACCTCCACAGGCCAAGCAGCAACAAGGACCGCCTTCTCGGCGGCCCTCCGTTCAACAACAACAGCAGCAACAACAGCAACAACAGCATCAGCCTGGACCCTTCCAAAGAAACCCACAACATCACAATATCCAGCAACAAACACCCTTTGTAGGAGCACAACACCAACCGGTCGCCCATCCCCCTGTTCAGGAGATCGCGACCAGTTCCGCGACATTGGCTGCATCGGCCGTCCCTGCCCCTGTGCGCGAGCGTAGCAACTCCTCCTTTGGATCTGCCTCCGATCTGTTTGGCAATGCCTCTCACCAGGCCGTTTCAGGATGGGGCATCCCTGCCTCGGTCGCCTCTGAGGACACCCTGTCCTTTGCCGCTGCTCCCGTTGCTGCCGGCCCTCCAAAGAATATCGGCCGCCCTCCTCTCCCGCCTTCGACCTCCTCGTACCAAGGCCCTCCTCAGCCATCGCCTTTGGTTAGAGCCGCAGCTGCCCCTCCAAAGACACCGATCCTGACCGAGATCCAGACTCCTCTGATGCTGCCTGCTCAGACGCAGCAGATGTACCAGTCATCTCGTACTCCGTACATGGGCCCGATCCGCAACCAATTCGGATCCAGCTCTCAATTGCTCCTAGAGCCATGCCCTTTTGCAGAGTGTGGAGGAGAAAACAAGCCCCAGGCAAAGTTTTGCTCAGAGTGTGGTCGTTCCATCTTTACTGCAAGTCGGTCGGCCACTCCCTCGCTTGGTCATTATGCAGAATTCCCAAACACCACCCCCACCGGTGCGCCCCCAATGCCCAGCTTGGATAGAATGAATTCATACTCGCAGGATGGGCATTATCAGCAACCGGAACAGATCCAAGGAACCGAGCCGTTTGCGTATGGCGAAGGCGATCAGAGCTACCAACAGGATCAGCTGCAGCAGCAGTCTGGATATAACCAGGATCAGCAAGTTTATAACGAAGGATATGGTCAGAGCTATGACGCCAACTACGACCCCAACTACCAGCAAGGCTATGATCAGGGCTATGATCAGTCTGGCTATTACGATCAAAGCCAGCAGTACTACGACCCCGCTACGGGCCAATACCTGGACTACGCCCACCAGGAGCAAGTGGTTCCTGAGCCCGAGCCTGAACCAGTTGAGCCCGAGCCTGTGGGCATCGTCGATCCTCTGAACCGTATCCAGGGCTGCCCCCTGATTGCTTTTGGATTCGGAGGTATGGATGGCAACTTTGTTTCGATAGGCGAATAGGAAAAGATGGATCTATCAATTCATTTTCTCAAACCTTTTCTTTACTGTTCTAGGCAAGATTATGACCTCTTTCCCCCGGACTGTACAGCGTTTCGCTTCGACCTCATCGGATATGATGACCAAGCGATACCCCGGTGATTTGCAGCTGCAGCATCTCAAGGATGTCTTGACTATTGAGACTTCACTTTCAACATACCCAGGACCTCTTCTGATGGACAGTGCAGTGCAAATGAAGACCAAGCGCAAAGATGTCTTGAAGCTGATCGAGGACAAGATTCATTCTCTGGACAATCACCACAACATGTCCGAAGACAGTGCCTTTGATGCTCACCCGATTCTTGTTTGGAAGCTGTTCAAGGTTATGTTTGAGCAGGAAGGTGCTCTTGTTGGAGGGTAGGCAATGCAATGCAATATCTAAATATCGACATACCGGAGGGTTTTTGTTTTGAGACTGTACTGATTTGTGTCAACTTTTCCTTAAACTTGCATTAGACCAAAAGTGGACGAGGCAGTGCGCAGTGTGTTGCTTTCGATCCCTTTGAGCGTGTACCCAGTTCAGCCTGCACAACACCCCCCCAGTCCCATCGGATCGTCTGCGTCCATGGACGTTCTTCAAGACTTGCTCCGCAACGGTGACCGTACAGGTGCTGTCCGCTACGCAATGAGCTCCAATCTTTGGGCCCATGCACTTGTTATCAGTAGCTGCGTAAACAAGGAGCTTTGGAAGGAGGCTGTTAACGGATTCGTGAACCAGGAGTTGACATCTGGCGGAGGCGATATTCAGGCCAATGGCCGCGAGGCTCTTCGCGTTCTTTACGCCCTCTTCTCTGGACAGACTCAAAACGCCATTTCCGAGCTGATCCCCTCGAGCTTGCGGACCAATGTAGACCCCAGCATGAATGATACTCAGCCCACAGATGATCAGTTCGTGACGGCGGCCTCCTTGGCTATGATGAAGCCCGTGGAAGAACCCAAGATTCCTGGATCCAGCTTGGGCCAGTGGCGCGAGACTCTGGCTATGATTCTCTCGAACAGAACCTCGGGCGATCAAACGGCTATTAGTTCTTTGGGCGACCTTTTGATGAAGGAGGGCTGGGTTGAGGCGGCTCATATTTGCTACTTGCTTTCCCCCCAAAACTCTGTTCATTCTGGACCAGATGCTCAGCTCAACCGTTTGGTATTGATTGGTGCCGATGCGAACCCTAATTCTGCCTACCCTTACCATAAGAACCTGGAGGCTTTCCGAAAGACTGAGATCTACGAGTTTGCTTCTGCCCTTCGATCGTCTGGAGCGACAGGAGGACTGCCCTTCCTTCAGGCGTACAAACTGTTCTATGTTTGGACTTTGGTTGAATGGGGCATGTTTTCCGAGGCTGGAAGGTATGAAAGGCTACTGCAACCTTTCTATTTTTTGACGACTCTTGATATAAGGTATTCAAAAGGCTAACATATTTATTCTTCGACAGGTACCTTGAGTCCGTGGAGGCTATTGTCAAGTCGCAAACAAAGGGATCTCCCTACTACAACGCAGTCTTCCTTGACCGTCTAAAGGACATTACGGACCGTCTTACTGGAAGCTCGCAGTTGATTGTCACTGAGTAAGAACAAAGTTTTCTTTGGACACAATTTTACGATTGGGTTCTGCATCTTGGTACTAATTAGCCATGTCGCGCGTGATATCTAGGGGGTCCTGGTTCAACAAGAAGGTGCCCAAGCCTACTATTGGTGGCATTTTCGATGCACTCGACAACAAAATCTCGAAATTCATTGCTGGCGATAACGAGCAAGCCAAACCCCCTGTTACGGAACCTAAGGCTAGCGTCGAGACTGGCGGACCCTTTGCCAATGCGCCTGCCCTTCCAGACCTGAGCCATCTTTCCGCAAGAGCGCCTTCAAATGTTGGACACCAGGCCGCTGCCTCGAACAGCCGTCGCACTTCCGTCAACCAACAAGTGGAAGCCCCTGTTGTGGACTATAACGCCGCTGGTCATTACAACCAAGGTTACGATCAGTCCGGTCAGTATTCTGCAGAGGCCTACACCCAAGGCGACCTTAACAACGCTGCTACCGGCTACGGCTATGATGCCCAGGCTGCTTACGGATATGATGCCGCTGGCGGCCAGCAGGCTTACGGCGAGGAGCAGACCTATGGAGCGGATCAGACCCATGGAGAGGAGCAGTACTCTGAACAGCAACCCTTGGATCAAAGTGCATTCGAGGGAGCATACGATTACAATGGTCAGTATGCCAGCGAATACGATCCTTCCCAACAGCAGCAGCAGTACGGCGAGACTGTGGACGCCCTCGCTATTCAGCCCGATGTCGTTCCTCCTGTCTCCAGCACGGATTCCGGTCTTTACTCTACCCAAGCTGTGCATGGATCTGAGAAACAGCTCTCAGTTGATGACAGTCATCATCATCACGAACATGCGGTCGAACATGCGGCCGTAGAGCCTGTGGCCGAATACAGCGAGGCTACGGCTCAGTATGGCGAGTACAGTGCGGATGCACTTGCTGCTAGTGGCGAGTATGCTTACACTGAGGGGGCTACTTACGAAGGCGGCGAGTACCAGCAAAGTGACTTCCAACAGGGCGAATATACCCAAGGCGAGTACCAGGGCGAATACCAGCAGGAGGAGTACCAGCAGGAAGAGTACCAGCAAGGTGAATACCAGCAAGGCGAGTACCAGCAAGGCGAGTACCAGCAAGGCGAGTACCAGCAAGGTGAATACCAGCAAGGCGAGTACCAGCAAGGCGAGTACCAGCAAGGCGATCACCAGCAGGGCGATTATCAGCAAGGCGAGTACCAGCAAGGCGAATATCAGCAAGGCGGTGACTATCAGTCTTACGACCAGAGCCATACTCAGACTCTTGAGCCTGCTGCTCCAGTCGAGGATGTTAAGGAGTCTGCCGAGGGTCAAGCAGTAAGCACAGAATACAATGATCAGCCGTTGTATGATGCTTCTGTTCCACATGAGCAAGCGTCGGAACATCAGACCTACGAGCACCATGCTGCTGAGCAGGTCCTTGCCGACGAGCCCACGTTTGAGCAGCAGTACAACGAGACTGCTGCAGCAACCGCCACTGCTGAAGACGACAAGCCAGTTGCTCCAGTCGAGAGTGCTGAGGCACAATATGGCGAGTATGCCGAAGGCGATTATCAGCAGGGTGGTGATATCCAGTACCAAGAGGGTACTTACGCTGAGGGCGATTACCAGCAGAGTGGATACGCTCAAGACTACCAACAACAAGGAGAGTACCAGACCGAGTACCAGCAAGGAGAGTACCAGGGTGAATACCAGCAGGACCAGTATGTGGAAGGTACTTACCAGGAGGGCGACTACCAGCAAGGCCATTATACCGAGGGTGATTATCAGCAAACTGAGTACCAGCAAGGGGATTATCAACAAGGTGAATACCAGCAGGAGCAGTACCAGCAAGGAGGTCATCAACAGGGTGAATACCAAGAGGGTGATTATCAACAGCAGCAACCACATGCTGAAGACCATGTTCAGCCTGCGGGTCAGGATGAGCCTGGCGTGTTGCCAGTTCAGGATGCCACTGAGTATGACGCCTCTACCGCTAATGGAGATTACAATGCCAACAGTGGATGGTGGGGTGGCGGAGCGGACCCAAATGCTGCCCCTTCCGCCCTTGCGGACGGTCATCAGCAAACTGATCAACCAGAAGAGGATTACGAAGAAGGACAGTTCATCTCTTTCGGAGCTGTTCCCACTATTCCCTTCGGCCAACCTGCCCTCTCGGCGGCTCCTGTAAACAACAACAGCAACAACAACAACCAAACATTCGAGGAGGAAGATGACCTTGGATGGGGCAACAGCTCGCTGAAGAAGAAGGTTACTCCTGAAGATGCCAACGCCAACGCATCGGCTTCTGCGGCTGACAATGGCAGCAGTGGAGCTGCGGCTGGATCCGACTCGGCTCAAGGAGGAGCAAACGGTGATGGATCTGATGAATGTAAGTTTTGTCATTATTTGCTTTGATGTTCTTTTAAGCGGCGCTTCTTCCTGCGACCTTTTTACTTAAAATGTTTTCGCCAATCTCTATGAACTTTAGCCAAGGCTGGATGGGGCGTGTGGGGCAAGATTGCCATCTTTGGAGGTGAAAAGCGAGAGCCTACGCCCAAGCCTTCAAAGGCCAACCTGGGAGAGGAGTCGAGCTTTTACTTTGACAAGGAGCAGCAGAGGTGGATAAATGGAAAGGAGGGCGCGGATGCTGCGGCAGCACCGGCTCCCTTGGCACCCCCACCCATGGGATCGCGTACAACCACTCCAGCTGTGCCCTCGCCTGTAGCTTCCGCTGCCACGGTTGGGCCACCTGCTGGTCGTGCCGGCGGTCCTCCTTCCTCTGGAGGGCCTGCAAGCGCCGGTTTGCCCTCTGGCCCTCCTCGCCCTGCGGGCGCCACAGGAACCGCGGCCAGACGTGGTGCTCGATCACGCTATGTCGATGTCCTGAACACCAACTAGATGATTTTTGCTATTTTATGTGGTCCTTTCTCTTTCAGCTTAAAAAAGCGAGAACTCCTCTCGCTGTAATGATCTTTTTCACCTTCATGACACTCAAATAAAAACGTCCAGTTTGTTCACAATTTAAAGGTGTAAAGATATTACGATTTTTTTTTCTTTTTCTTTTTTTTTCCAGCTTACAATTGATATGTACAAGGTGAGATGTGAAATGATGAATGAAAATGGATGCCTCTTTCTCTTGTTCTTGTTTCCTTCTTTTTCCGTTGGTTCCTGCATTCTAAAAGGTACTGCTGTTTCGGACCAAAGACGATGCCCAGCTGACGAGATCTTTGACATTGGTGACCAAATCCACAGCTCGTTTCCCAATGCCTCCTCCGCCGCCACCGCGTCCACCGCCTGCGGCTTCGCGTTCCAATGCCAGTTTGTTGATGGCCAAGAGTCCCTCTGTCGCAGTCGCAGGTGGAGGTGAAGTTGTTTTTGGATGGGTCGTAGAAGAAGGTAAGGAAGGTGTAGTAGAGCCAGTTCTGGTGATTGATGCGGGTCCAAGTGCAGCTGCTGGTGGTGGCGTTTCGACGACAACGACAGAATCGGTCAATGTTTCTTCTGCATCTTGCTGTTGCTGACCTACATCCTGGGTACCAGAGAATGAGAAAGTCGTCGAGTCGCTCCTCGCCATGGCCGTTGCCACAGGAGGCATAAAGTCGTCGTCACTCTCTGCCTCCACAAACAATCTGGACCCAATTGACGATCCAGAAGACGAGAGGGAGGAGTCCACAGACGGTGATCTGGCGAGAGGAATCGAAGGCATGTCAGCTTCGGCCTCCAAAGGAACTGCAGACTCTGATGTCGGTTCTGGTTGCATAGCGGAGGAATAAGAGTACATCAAAGGAGATTGAGCCGAATGCAGCAATGGACGAGTATAAGCGACCTCGGCCATGGCTGCTTCCTGATGTTGGAGGAGATCCTGTAAAGACGATCCGTTCAGAGCCAGTTCCTGTTGCTGTTGTTGAAGAAGTAATAATTGCTGCTGTTGTTCTGGAGGTGGAATATACCCAAGCTCGGTGCCCGTGTAAGGGTTGCCAAGGTATAGCGGTTGCTCAAACAGGCCCTCTTCTTCTTCTTCATCTTCCTCCTCTTCCTCCTCCTCAGCAGCGTGCTGTCCAGTTGCAGAGGATGTCATTGGATAGTCAAGACCTTGATGGTCATCATCTTCGTCCTGCATCTCATACGTGCTCTCAGCCTTAAGTTTGGTTGGGTTGATGCGGACAATGCTCCTGGGTATACGATGGAGCCGTTTGGAAGAGATCCTCATCAAGATTCCGTCTTCATCCTCGTACTCTGTGTAAACACGGCCGCCGCCACCTTCTGATCCTCCGCGTCTGTTCCATGGCCTCCTGGAAGGGAATCTTCGGAGCTCTAATCCTTCATCTCCTGGCTGCTTCTGCTGCTGTTCCTGTTGCTCCAGCTCCGGTGATGACAGCACTTCAGCCTCGTGCGCGTCATCCTCATCCTCCTCGTCGTCTTCTTCGTCTTCCTCATCCTCTTCCGAGATGGCGTCGGTATCAACCGAGATGCACTGTTCCACAGAGTCATTGAACCTCAGTTTCGGCTGACGATGTTCCTTAAAGACGGCACTCTCGCGCGCCTTACTATTGGGTTCAATCCGACGCGACAGTTTCAAATCTGACTGAACATGAAAGAGAGTGTCAGCCTTGAAGAGTTCAGAGGCTGTCTTGTGTTTCAGGACTGGTTTGAGAAATGGGGTGGAGGATGAGGAGGAGGAGGAGGAGGAGATGGGGGTCGTGGGTGTCACCGTGCCAGAATTGGAGCCTGTGGAGTTTGCAGCTGAGGTTGCGGTGCCGGGTATAGATGAAGTGCTGCTATTATTGCTGCTATTATTGCTGCTAAGAGTGCTTGCGACGCTGTTGGTGCTGGTATCATTGCCGTTCTGCTGTGATTCGGCTGCTGTAGTTGCCAGCACGGTGGGTAGGGCTGATATCGTCTGGGTCCCAAACCGCTCCAGATCAAACTCATCGATGCTAGCCTTATACAATGGTCCATAGAGCCAGGTCGTGTCACTATCCTTGAGCCTACGAGGAAAACAGAGCAAAAAAAAAAAAAAAAAATCGAGTTAGGGCAAGGCAGAGGACATTCTAGATCGGCAAAGAGGCAAAAATCGATCCGATCCAATCCTGACGCAGACCAGGCCACGGTGGGCCTCTTTCCATTCTTCTAGTCGTCCATCGTCCATTACAAGCAGCTTCTGTCCTTTCCTTGCTTTATCGCCTCCAGACCGCACACATCTATTGAAGTAAGGACCTTCTCCTCCACTTGCGCTTGCTTGCACGTGTCTGCAACTGATATTCGTTTTTTTTTGTTCTTTTTTTTTTTTTTTTTTTTTTTTCGCTTTCTCCTCTTCCTGCTTTCGGTCACCTTGCATTTCCCTTTTTTTATGTTTCTCTCCCGTTTCGCCAAAAGCAGGCCATTTTTTTGTCCCCTTCCTTCATTCTTTCTTTGTTCACCCCGGCTTACCAATTCAAAGATTTAGGACTGACAGTCTTGAGTTGATGTCTCTGTTTGGCCCAATTGCGCCAGGAGGCATTCTCGAGTCGAAGGCCATTGATCATATCGTTCTTTTGCTTTGTCATGAATTTCCAAGACGCCGCGATGTCGTCCTCGTTCTTCCAGCTGTTGCCCAAATAGTCGATCGCCAGCGCAGGTTGGATCACGGGGATGACCCGACCTGCGTCCGTATCATCATGCATCGGCCGAGTCTTTGCAGACGTAGAAGTAGAGCGGTGAACGAGATTACTCTCGGGAATGATCTGATGGCCCTGGGCCTTGTGATGGTGGTGGCGGTGGTGGCGGTGACTGTTACTGGAAGAAGATGAGGAAGAGGACTTGTTCATGCGTCGATGACTAGAGGATGAGGTACGGTCGCTACTGGCAGAGGAGCTTCTTTGGCGAGAGGAGGATATGGTGTGTTTCCGCCCGGGAGACGGAGACTCGGTCCCAGGAGACGACGGTGACGGGGTCTTCTCTGGCTGGGACGTCGTTTCCTCTCGCTCCGGTGATTGTTGGCCGGGGTGTATGATGCGAGGTGGGGGGATGGCCATTTCCGTTCGCTGAGGAGTGAGGAAAGTGGGGTGGAGTGTAGATGGAGTTCAGACCAGGATGGGGTGGAAGGAAGGCGGATGTCAAGGAGAGAGAGAGAGGAAAGGGCAAGGAAGAAACGAGGCGAAGTGAGAGATTTTATGGAGGTGTGAGAGAAAGAAAGAAAAAGAGAAAGAAAGCCTTTTGGCTCTACCGCCGTGACAAAGATTTTTTTTTTCTTTTTTTTCTGTCGCCATGCCTACGACTTCTCGCGACAAGCCTCCTTCCTTCCCTTCCCTCCTCCCCCTCCTTCATTCTCACCTTGCTTGTTTGTTTTGTCAAGCTTTCTGTCCGTCAGTCTGTCTTGTGTTCCGGTGTCTTTTTCTTTCTTTGCATCCTTCTGTTTGTTTTTCGTTGTTGTCTGTCTGCCCTGTCCGACTGTATGTCCCTCTCTCTCCCTCTCCCTCTCTCTCCGTGTGTGGGGCGTGTGCGTGTGTGTGTGTGTGTGTGTGCACGCAGGATCAACGTCGAAGCTGACTGATCTTGTCCCAGGTAGATACTCCCTCTGCTTTCCCTGATTGAGCTTTGCCGATACTGACCACAAAAAAAAAAAAAAAAAAAAAAAAGGAATTCCTGACTGAGAACGAAAAACGGCTGAAAAGACAACTTACTGCGTTCAGCATGTGCTTTTCTACATCCTCCTCTTCCTCCTCCACCACCGTTTGTGATTAAATCGTGTGGAGAACAACGCAACCACAAAGGACAAACAATGGCGATAGTCCCATGTCTCCCCTCTCTTTTGATGAGCCTGGGACAGGGCGCAGGACACGTCCCCTTGATCTTGAAATGCGGGAAGGCAAATTGATGCAACCTTTTCCTTTTCCCTGGCCAATGCATGTTTCGCACAGACCAAGCTGGTCACAATTCTATCTTTGCACTCCTGGACAAAAAAAAAAAAAAAAAAGATACTAGGGCTTTGCACTTTTCTTTTCCCTTTCAATTCTTGAATTGCTGGGGCATGTTTTTTCACTGCGGATCAAATTTATTTCAGTCAGTCTTCAAAGCAGACACGCGAGAAGTAGTATCTGTCCTCCGAGGAGAAAAATCAAGAAAAAAAAAAAAAGTCAAGTAAAAAAAATAGGTTTTAGGGAACAATTGTGAGGTATCCTGACACATTGGCAGGAAGATGAGGGAATGCGCTTGGCGGATTATATAATAGGAGAAAGAGGAGAAAGAGAGAAAAAAAAACGGAGGTGAAGGATAGATGGCGGTGGCAACTGGAGAAGGGACTGGAGAAGGGGCATTGCATTACAGGGGATATTTTAGATGGAGGGATATATATTCCGTGCTTTGGTCTTGGATCCCGAAACGCAAAGCAGGGTCGAGTGGGATGTCTCTCTTTCTTTTTTTTTTTTTTTTGTCGGGTGAATGTTTTGAAGGCATCAGAACGGTCGTTGTCCCAGTAATGTTTGCAAGTCCATAGTCGAACTATGCACGTCCACTCCTGATGTTCCTTTCGGCCGTTTGTAGCTTTGTATAGTGGCGGTGAAGAGAGATTTCATTCCTGACCATCCCTTTAAATCAATTGAAGATAGTTGCTGGGTGCAATTCCAACGGTGCCATCTTGCTTGCGTGCCTGCCACCACTTGCCCTTGTTGTCGACAATGTCCAAAACATCGCCCTTGGTAAACGAGAGCTCGTTACTGTCGTCAGGGTTGGCCTCGTACGAATACAGGGCACGGGCCTTGTATGCGTAGTCTGCCGAAGGTGCCACAACAACAGAGCTCAAGTTTTCCAAAGGTGATTGATGCTGATCAGCGGCCACAATCATGCCACTGGTATGTCCTGTAGCTCCAGGGGTGCGGGGAATCGTGTATCCGTCAATGGTTCGCTTAGCCAACGAATCTTCCTCTGCTCCAAAGAACACAACCCAAAAGATCTAGTTGTTGTAGCAATTGAAGAACTCGCCGTTAGAATACGAAAGGGATAAAGCAACCATTGTGCACAGTAGGCAATTCCAGGTATCAGGATAGGACTTGGTGCCTAAGCTTACAAGGACAAGAGATTGGAAGATAAGTCCAGAACCGACAGCGCTGGTCTTGGAGTAGTGGATGTTGATCATATCATCGATACAGATGAATAAGAGGGAAAGTCCACCGGCCAAGAAGGTCAAGATGACCAGACGGTAGTTGGGCACCGCTTGCGTTGCAACAGCAAGAGTGACACCAAGGCCCAAGAAGAGGTTGTAGAAGATGTCAACCCAGACTAGGCGAATACTGGAACCGATGGTACAGGCACCGATAAAGGTGATAAACCAGCCAATCTATATACAAAAAGCGTGGGTCAGTCTCGTGTGTTGACGCTGCAAGCGTGTTTTTTGGCGCATCGAAAGTTTTCAGCCGCCGACAGATGTCCAACTGCGGCAGAGACGCATTGTTTCTGTTTGCATCCACTGTGGACTCGCTCCCTGGTGGCCTGTTGCCAAGACAGGACAGACAGACCCGTTTTTGTAAACGCCGGACGACAGCCGGCATCATGTGATACCAAGCATCGGGCCACTGCCTGCGCGACAAAACGTGTCATCAGAAAGAAAAAAAACATCCTGTGCCCTCCCTGCCCTGTGTTCCTGCTGTGTCCGTCCCTTTCTTGTGTTCCTGTTTTCCAGTTTTGTGTTGTTCCGATCATGGCTGACAAACGGATGGCTGCTGAAAGTGTTTGCCACCCGTCTTGTCCTTTTCTTGTTTGGCGGAGAAGAGAGAGAAAACAGGGTCCGAATCCTTCAACTCCCCCCCCCCCCCCCTTTTTTTTTATGCCTCCTAAGTACGTCCATTCATGGCCATAGGGAGAGCGTGTCCTTTGGCTGACCATCCTGTTTCTGTTTCTCGCCCTTTGTTGAACAAACGCTGCATGTTTGGTTCGACCGCAACCCCTCTCTTTGGGTCCAGGGCTATTAATATCGAGGTGTGGCGAGGGTGGCAGCCTGATATTCCCTCTTTGGTGTATGTGGTGTGCGTCTCCGTGTTGGGCGGTTTTCGCTGTCCAAATTGCCGCTGAATGCAGGAGAGAGGATGATGCGATGAAAAGGAAAAGGAAAAGGAGAGGAGGACGAGAAAAGGAGAGAGCGCACGTCGAAATGGAAGTGGACATGTCCATTTGTACTTCGTTTCGTGACACCCTGGAGCCATGGCGCGAGAGCGATTCTGTGCTCGTTCCCGAATGAAAATGGCGTTTCTGGCTGACTGGGCAGCTGCTTGAATAGTTGCACGTCTGATTGCAGCATTGCCAGCAGTAACCGTGACAAAGAAGAATGACGAATGAATGGAGGGACTAGTTACCGAAATGAGAATGAGTGAGCACAGGAAGAAGGGCTGCGCCAGGACGAGTCCGGTATCAATGGGGGCCATGATGATGGAAGAGGAGGGAGAGAGAGAAGGAGAGCAATGCTAAGAGAGTGCTGTCGACGAGTGTGGAAAAAGGGACGAGGAATGAAGAAGAAGAAAGAGAAGGAAGGTTCGATGCAGAAGAAAAGAGGAGAGGAAAGAGAAAAGAAAGAGCAACAACAGCAGGAACAGCCAACAACAACAGCAAACAACTTTTTTGCACTGCGTAACTTTCGCTCTTTCAGTCAGTCAGTCTTCCTTCAAGGCTCAACTCAACGCCAATGACGATTTTAGGCCTGTGGAGGAACAACGAGAGCCGAACAATGAAGGACGATCGCCGCACTCCCTTGCCTTCCTTCTGCCGTCCCTTGTGCACCATTCCGCACAGAGTAACCTTTGCCTCACTCAGACCCCATCCACTCGCAGTTGGGACACATACAGTACAAACGCTGCAGCCCCACACTGCCAAGGCGAGAGTGACGCCTATTCTTAACCAACCAAGGGAACAACGAAGAGAGAAAGAAAGAGGCAACCATCCTTATCCTTGGCATGGCTCTCGGATAAAGAAGGATGTTTTCATCACCCAAAGATGCCACCTCAACCCTCCACTCAGAGAGGCTGTGTAACACAGTCCAAGGAGTTGACATTGAGATTATCATGCCAGCAGGATGTGTTTCCGACAAATTCTGTTCTGTTTCCCCAGGTACATCTTCTTGGCCCATTTTCAGTCAGGGGAAATGGAGCCAGTTCCCAAACTTCAGGTTATTGCAAGAAGCCAATTAACACTATTCTGTCCAATGGCAGAGCTGCGATGATATTGTCGAAACTTCTGAGCAGAGCCGCGATGATAATGTCGAACCTAGATACCGGCGACAATGAAATGAGTTCTACGCCGAGAGTCTACGGCTGTTTCTACTAGAGCAATTATCTAACACAACCGTCCATCTTGTAGATCTGCCACGTCGTTGTCCACCGGTGGACGGAAAACGAGGTTGAAAGCAACCGCAACGAAGCTGCGTGTCAAATATGATCAGGAAGCGCTTTTATTTGTTTGACATCCTTTCTACATGTTGTTTTGGACCTTGAACGCGTCCCAAGCGGAATTGAGAGTACTGAAAATGGTGTTGGCCATCATCCGCTGCTCTACTGTCGTTGAGGCTCCCAACTAATCATGATCAGATGACATGTTTTGTTAACAAGCTTGAATCAGAAATGCATGAACACCCTTCTTTTGTTCTATTTTCCTTACCTTGTCAGGATGCATCTTTCCGATTGCCCGTATGTACTTGATCTTGACCTGTTGAGGCGTCACCAACTCGTGCATACCCACAGCTTTCCAACCAGCGCCTTCCCAGAGGACCGAGCTCAAAGAAGCAATTAGGGCTCGGACATTATCCTCTTTGCCGCTCTTCCATAACGCCATCTTGCGATCTACTTGATCTCTCAGTCTCAGTTTCTCATCGTCCTCTTGCTCTTGCTGAGCAGCACTCTGTCTCAACTTGCTGACGCCCTCTGACCGCTCCAATTCCGCACGCGTCTTCGCATCCTGATTTGACTTCTTATTCGAGGCAAACAGGTCCTGCATGGGCGAAGACTGGGTCGTGGCCGTGGGGGTCCTGCCAGCAGGACGTGACAAAGCAGGTGACGCATTTGCCTTTGCCTCCACAGCTCCGCTCGAAACCATGGCCAAAGCCTTCTCACATCGACGATGGCCCTCCACAGCATTCTTGTGGCTAGGGTCTAGTTCTCGCAAACGCGCCCAATCCTCTTTGGCCTCCTTGAATTTCTCCAAGTTTTCATAGGCACTAGCTCGTCGCATCAAGGCTTTACCCATCTGGTCCTTCAACTGTACTCCAGTCGTGGCGCCTGTTCCTTCCGACGACAACGAGAATGTGTCGTTCACGCCTTGACCATCAGGCCCTTGAATCCAGATGATCGTCCGGTCACACTCTGTCACCGTCTCCCGGTATTCTCCTATTTTGAGCAAAGCCGCAGCTCGGTTGTTCTGGGTCACAATCAATAGTAAATGGCCCGATGGGAGAGCTTGGCCCGCCCGAGCATAAAATTCTGCCGCTTGACCAAACTGCCCCAATTTGAACGACTCGTTTCCTTTTTCTTTGAGCTGGTTCGAGGCTGACACTTGTTGGGGATTGGCCTGAACAAGGATTCTAGGCTGTCGAGAGGGCTTAGGCTTGGAGGGTGGTAATGGTGAGGACGTCCGACCTGGGGTGGATCGAGAGTTGGAGGATCCAAGCGTTGAGGAGACCTTTGAGGAGGCTTGTCCAGATGGTCTCGAAGATGGCTCATCCAACGATAGTAAGGTTTGACTCTTAGGAGTAGATCCACCACGTCTTGAGGAGGAGACATAGGCATCTTGGAACGTCTCCTTCTCGTGACGGGGTCTATATTCCTGCTGCTTGGATTGCTGCTGTCGTTGCCTCTGCTGCTGCTGCTGCTGCTGCTCCCTCCGTCCCTTAAAGACTTCATCGTCCTCTGAATCAGAATCCTTGTATTGACTGTGGCGATTTGGCTTGTGTTCATCATCAATCCACTCATGTCGGCGGATACCCGGAGGTTTAGAGTCCTCAGGTGCTGCCGTTATATCCTCCATCACTGCTTGGACCTTTTCTCGCCCCTGTTTGTAAAATTCGTTGGCCTTGGACAAGACCGACATACCAAAGATAGATGCCGTTCCCACGAGCTTGTCCTTTTGTTGTTGAAGCTGCTGCGCCCGAGACAGTTCTTGTTGCTGATCACGACTCGGTTGCTGAGGACTGCGTTTGGCACGCCATGCTCCATCTTCCAAGGGTGATTTCGCGTTATCGTCAAATGAACGGGCTGGAAGATCCGGTGGGCCGTCACTTCGTCTTGAACGAGTTCTTTCTCCAGACGATGTGGTCGAAGTCATGCGCCTTCTCGAAGATGGCAGTTGCTCTTGAGCCTCGTCGTTTTGAATTAGATACTCAATGGCTGCCTCAATATCTCGGCCATTCTCTGTCATAGACAGGGCTAACTTGGCCCTATCCGCCGAGAATCCCATCGCCACAATCTGAGCAATATCTCCTTCTTCACGCGATGACACCGATGGTGATGACTGAGATACCTAACGACAGCAGTGTAAAACCGTCAGCAAATGTAAGCAAGTGTACATAATCAGCAGCTCGATGGAGGACGATCTATACCTTTTCACTCCGAGAAACAGGAGTACTCAACTGTGATGAGGGGGACACTGAAGGCGAAGGCTGTTTTCCAATGAACGAGCTTAAGGCATCCACAGAACCATCATGAGAGCCGGTCGGTTTGGCTGGAGGGGCCTTTTCGAATGCTCCCAGATCGAAAACATCATTGTTGTTTGCGGGCTAGGGGGGGGGGGGGGGGGGGGGAGTAGAAAATACACCAAATATTCAATACTTTTGCGCATCAGTGTGTCAAAGTAGACAGACAATCTTGTTACTAAAGCCGAGTTTTTTTTTTTCTTTTTTTTTTTACCTGTGGCTCCTTTGTTCCAGTTGCATTTGCCAGAAAGTCAAGATCCCATGGATCCCCCGTCGTTTTAGGCGTCGACGCAGCCTGGCCGAGCGGAGGGGTATTATACCGACTATGGGCGCAAGTGAGATGTTAGTAAGTCATTGTACGCGGTACTGTCTACTACAAGCTCAATGCTCATGACATACATGGAGTTCAGAGATTGGTTCTTGAGGGCAGGGCTGCTTCGGGAAACTTGGTCCCCTAAAAGCATATCAAAAGGATCCTTGGAATTTGCGTTGGACCCAAGAGTCGACGCAGGCGACGCATTTCTGGATCGCTCAGGCTGCAGTGGCGTCATCGCAGGTGACATTGATCGTCCCAAACCACCCGGGGACACATTTGAGAGACTGGATAAAGGGTTCTGGCTCTGTGTCACAGGAGTGGTCATCCCAGGCAAAGGCTGTAGTTGAGACTGAAGTGGAGACTGAAGTGGCTGTGATCGTGGAGATGCAAAGCTGTGTGGCGACGGCGACGACGTTGGTTTTAGAGGTGAGAACCCGCCAAGATTCCCCGGATCATATCCTTTGAGTGGTGCTGGCGATGCAGAAGATGATGCCGGTAAAGATCCGCTCAAGACATTGTTTGTCAGGTTACCAAAGGCAGCTGGTCGATATGCAGTCGGTTGGGAGATGGTTGAAGCAGAGCTACCATTGATGCCTCCCGTTGAATAAGAGAACGATGAAGCGGAAGACAGAGCAGGACTCGAGTATCCGGATAGGGAAGTGGGGGTGGATCCGGTCATCGAGCCCATGTATTGCTGCTGCTGCTGCAGCTGATCGTGACGACGGCGTTCTTCCAAGGTCATGGAGCTGAGGGACTTTGAGAGATCTGATCCTGCGGTGCTCTGGCCAAAGGAAGACACTAACGAGCCAAAAACATCGTCCGCCGTCTTCTTTGCTGGGCTGGAGGATAAAGCTGAGGATGAGACGAGGTTGCCACGGAATGGTGGCTGTTGTGGCGACGAAGTGGATCCTGCTGAGGGCGAAGAGAAGGATGAAGATGATGCAGGAGTGGGCACAAGTCCACCTTTGCTCAGGCCCATCTGCAGATGCACCGGCTTCTTGACAGGAGGCGGAGGAGTGGCCTTCTGTCCGCTTGCTCCTGGTCCAAGCCCTGCTCCGCCTGCGCGCGGCGGCTGGGTTGCTTTGGAGTCCCAGGAGAGGCCCAATAGGTCTTCCATGGGAGAGATGGCGGTTGATGGGGGAGGATGAGGGTGGAGAAGGAGGAAGGGAGAGGGAGAAGGAGTGAGAGTGAGAGTGAGAGAGTCAGAGAGAAGAGAGATGCATGCATCTCATCTTGCATCTTGCACAGTGCACGTGATGATTTTCCATCCTCTCTTTTCCTCTCTTTTCCTCATCATCCTCTTCTTCCTCTTCATCTCCTTCCTTACCTCACTCGCCGTCCCTCGCTCCCTCCCTCCACTCTAATCCACTCTTTTCGGATTATCATCGCCCAGACCCACCGCATGTCCGATATTCAAAACCTTCAATCCTACGGTATGCACTCGCACTCTGCTGCTGCTGGTTGTTGCTTCGTCCATTGGCCGGCTGACTGGACTGCCGCACTGGCTTACTGCGGGCACTGTCTCCCTCGTCTTGAATGCCATGCGGCTGACTGACCCCTCTGTCCACCCTCCTTTCTTTCTAGATCCTTTTGCCGATCTTGGCGATTCAGGAGACACCGGCGACCAACAAGGCTATATCCGTATGTTCATTTGCCTCGTCTCTTCTATTTTCATTTCCCCATGTCGCGAAGACTGGCTACATGCACATGCCGGCTTGTCTTTGTCTGGAGGTCGCTGACGCACTGTGTTGAGACCTTGCAGCGACGTAGCAGCGACGTAGCGTCCACATGGCAGCTATGACGCTCTGTGGCAAACCGCAGCAGCGCCCGTTTTTTTGCTCCGCTGTCCCTGTCCTCGCTCGTTTCCTCGTCTTCTTCTGCTTTGCCTCCCCTCTTCTTGCAGGCAGCTGATGGTAGCATGTGCATGTCCATGGATGACTCACAGATACTTTGTTGTTTTTGTCATACAGATATTCGTATCCAGCAGCGTAACGGACGCAAGACCTTGACCACCATCCAGGGACTGCCTTCCAACTTTGACAAGAAGCGCATGCTCAAGATCTTCAAGAAGGACTTCGCTTGCAACGGCACCTTGGTAGAGGATGAAGAGTTGGGTTCCGTTATTCAGCTCCAAGGCGATCAGCGTACTAAGGTCTTGACCCTTTTGACCACCGAGGGCGGCATCGACAAGAAGCAGATCAAACTGCACGGATTCTAAGCATTGTCGGTTTCTCCCAATCTTTTTTTTTTTCTGTTTCCCCAGTGTAAATTTCAACCTTGTTCTTTCTTTCTTTCTCTCTATCTCTTTCCACCTTTTGTCTTCTTCTCCTTCTTTCTGAACCACATCTTGGTCCAACCATGCAAAGTGTTTGTGCAATAAAAGGAGATATTTATGATATTGGGCCACAGCTGACCATTGTTCAGAAAATACTTCAGATACGCACACACCAGGATGTAATGTATGGTGGGCTCACTCCTCAATGATGATGAGCTCTTGGATCTCCTTCAGGCGTGGCCAATGCTCCTCTATCCACCTGACTCGGCTCTGCTTGTTGAATGGATAGTGTTCCTCTGGGATGTTTGGCGTCATATCATAGGACCGTATCAAAAACTTTTCAACTCGAGACAACGATGAAAGATGATCCCAAAATGGCTCCATCTCTTCAGAGAAGAGCGGTGAATATTCGATCTTGAATGTCATCCAACCAATATGAATCTCTCGCAGGCGTACGAGCTGACCCAGCTGTATGAAGAACCCAGCTAGTTCCTGGTCCTTGGTGCTCTGGCGTTCACTCTCGTTGCGAGGATCATCGACGACGGTCAGTTGCAAAACCTCCAGCTGCATACATGTCCATGGTTTGCTCACCAGCAAGTGAAGGCTGGTGCTGTCCAAACCGGATCGGTAATTTCTCTCGAACGGATCTTCTGGTCTTGCCAGAGTTAGTTCTTTCAGCTGAGGGCAAAGCCAAAAGATTTGCGCAAAGTCGCGATGAGTTATCCGCAGCCCTTCACGGAGGCAGAGAGATTGGAGGGTGGGTCCATAGTGATGCAGGACCGAGGGCAAGATATTAAAGTACTGGTCGTTGAACGGATTTTCAACCATGGAGGACCATCCCCGTAAGCCAAGAGAACGCAGTTGATTCTGGACCGTTCCCTCTTGGATCAAAACCGACACGTCCTTGTGATCTAGCTCATCCCAGTAAAGATCCAACGCCACCAGCTTCGGACAATGCTCTCTCAGCAGCTTGCCCAAAGGTTCCACCATGTCCTCCTTAATTTCTCCGAGGCAGAGGCTTGTCAACTGTGGACAATTCCGGAGGATTGGAAATAAGAGCAACCCTTCATATCCTCGAATATCAAGATCGAGATCGAGTTCCTGCAATCTCGTCGGACTCCAGTCAAGACCTTCGTCCTTGAGACGATCCATGGCCTTGAAAGTCTTGACCGGGTCTCCAAAGTCTGTCACTGTTGACTCGCAGGAGGCAATGCAGAAGCTTCGAAGAGATTCGGGTATGCATCCAAACATTTGTCGAATCACGACACTCCACAGTTTAGATATGCCCAAGTGAATGGTGTACTGGAGACAAGTCAAGGTTGGATGCTGGCCAATGGCCGAGAATAGTATCGAGTTGTATTTCGTGTTGGTTGTGTCCAGCTCTCGTAAGTGCAAATGGCGTAGTCCCGGGTTTTGTTGAATAAGAGTCGGCAAGAGTTTCGGATAGTCCCTGTTAGAATAAACCCGCTCCCCTTCGGAGCGGTAAACCATATCGCAGGTCAGAGAGAGTAAACGGACAAAGTCATGCTTTCTCACCAATCTTTGAATGGTTTTATCCTGTTGTTCCGAGAGTATCATTAGAGATGTGTTGGAATTGAATAACGACTCGAAGAGTGTAGTGTTGTCTAGGACGAGATTCCAGACAAGTCTTGCGTTCCGGTAAAGAGGAATAAAGTCATCATCGTCAGGCAACTCGCAGGCATACTCTGTGGCGGTGATAATCTCGACAGACTGCCACTCGAAAGGCGAGAAGAGATGATCCCAATCCTTGCAAACCCGTCGACAGGCAAGGATATCCGCTGGATCGAGACTCTGACAGATGAACTTGACCAGTAGTGGAATCTCGAAGACGGAGATGGAGTTTGACATTTCTTGATCCAGGATCGACTGATGTGAACAAAAAGATGATGAGAGCGCCTTCGTGTTGCTGTTGTGAAAAAAAGAAAAAAAGAAAGAAAAAATACGCGTGCTGACGCTCTGGCACCCCGCAAGAGAAAGCGCAAGAAAATCCGAGTCTGTGCCCACAGTCATCTTTGCGTCATTTCCTTTTCATTCGTCTCTCACATCGCATTCACGTTCACATCACCATGGGTCAAACTCAAAGCAATGCGCAAGGAGACTCGTTTTTCAAGCTGGACTCCAAGGACAACCGGGTCCTTGTGAACAAATACATCGGTACTGAACTCTGCCTTCTCGCTGAGACGCGTTTTCTACACTTTCAGCCTCTCCCGTCAAAAAAGAACAGTTGGATTTGGAAAGGCTGAAACTCCTTCGGCGGGGTGGCAAGCATCCTGCCAGGACCAAACTTCTTCATCCAACTAGTACCATGCATGTAGAATCTTGTAAAAGTCTTCTACGCTCAAGTATTATACATGCTGCCGAATGCCTGTGGCTCGTTGCTTTTCATTAACCAATATGATCTTGTAGACCTGGCTGCCGAATCGAGAGGAGGCAAGGTGCTGGAGTCATCGGATGAGTTCCTTGGACAAAGCACTTCCTTGATCAAGAGAGAGTCGCCTGTCAAAACCACGAGCGAGCAAAAGGTATAGCATGTTTGCATTTGAATATTTGTCAACCACGTACTACTGATTTGTTCGCGTCATGTTTGGTCCCTTCTGCTTTGTAGGATGGATGGGAAACAAGGTTGGAGCGGTGATATCAACTGATACCCTTTGAAAGTGGAGGACCTATAACCATCTTTTCATATTCATTCATCACTGCAGACGACATAACAAGTCCACACACCACTTCGCCACAATTCGACTCGCGTGGTGAGATTTTCATAGGGCAGGACGCGCAACCCAGAGTTGACTTGATACAGCGAGCACCCCCCCCCTCAGACTGTGTATTTACTCTTTGTCTCAACTTTTTTCATTTTCTCGTAGCCCGGGAAGTGTCGTCGGGTTTGACTTCGACACCACGTTCTTTGATGTAAATCAACAATATGCTTGTTTGTTTCGGTCCGCAATACTAAACATGGTATTCGTCAATGCCTAACCCCAAACCCACACTATATTAGGGCGATCAACCCGAATACGCATCTGTTGAAGGCTGTTTCATTACGGAGGAGATTAAACCAACAAACTACAAGGTTCGGTCAATCAGGATCACCAACCCTTGAAAAATAAGGAAAAACAAGTATAATTGCTTGTCAGCATCTCCTGACCCTCTCCGTTAACATTAATAGTGGGAGGAGATAATTCCAAGAATCCCTTTGAAAGGCAACGCGCATCACTACTATGGATTAGAGGCTTCGGATGTAATCTACAGCCATGTCAGATTGAATGTCTTTCCGGATGGGGGGATTGCACGGTTCCGTGTCTTTGGCACTGTTTCGCCCGTTTTCCCTGAGGACAATGTTACTTTAGACCTTGCCAGTATGGTCAATGGTGCACTGATTGTTAAATCGAGCGACGGTGAACAAGGAGAAGACCCATCCAAGCTACTTTTGCCGTTTCCTGGAAAAAGCGCACGGGATGGCTGGCGAACGAAACGATCCCGAGACCCTCTTCATCGCGATTGGGTTGAGATCAAGCTCGGTGACTATGGCTTGATGGAGGCAATTGAGGTGGACACTACGCATTTTGAAGGTCAGCATCCTGAGTATATCAGTCTGGACGCCTGCAACAGTGAATATGTAAGGATTAAGACCAAGTCCATTGATGCAACGGAGATGGATAAGGTGGTGCAACTTCCTTTGGTTCTGACCGATTCGTCTTTTTCTGTTTACAACCTGGGCACTATAGCATGACGTTCGATATGACCCAAACGTAAAATGGCACAATTTACTATCACAATCTGTTGTCTTTGGAGACACAAATAACCGTTACAATCTTCGAGCCACAGGGCATCTCTACTCTCATGTGCGATTGAGCATCTTTCCAGGTAAGTATTATATCCAGTTAGTACAACAAGGTCCCAGGCGGCATTCATTAGTTTAATGTGGATTGCTAAATACGTATTTTTTGGAATCTAGACGGCGGTCTTTCGCGAGTCAGGATTTATGGCGTCCGTGTATCAGACATGTCTCGAGTGGTGCCACTAGAGTCTGTAGAGGAACTTGAAGTGATTGAGCCTAGCCCACAGAAAACATCGGCGACCAAATCAACCATTCTGTTGGAAGAACCAGGATCTTCCGCTCTCTCTTTCCCGTCCTCGACGACTCTGACGGAGGATATGTTCAAGTTACCATCAACGCGTCAAGGAAGAAAGCAGTCTTCTTCTGGCTCACGTAATGCAAAGAATTCAGGCAATGTGGCCTTAGCCGAGCCATATGAGGAGAATCCACTGGGGTTTTCCGGGTTGGCCCCGAATCCAAATGGCCTGCCCATCCAGGCAGATCTCTCACCTAGAAGACGTGGTCGCCCCTCTCTGTCATCAGCATCTTTCCCAGCTAGTGTACCCTTGGGAACTTTTGGCAAGAGGAGGGCCAACGACCGGTCAGGCTCCCTGGAACTGGAACAGGACACTGACACTCCTTTGCAAAGCACCCCATCTCAAGGCGTGACAGGTGTGCATCAACGACCTTCTAAACGCGTCCGGGATTGAGGTAGCTTTGTGTCGTCCGTGTTCCCTCTCAGTTATCAGTTGTCAGTTATCATCCATTTGTCTCTGGACAGTCATCTCCTACCTTTTGTTAGTCTGAATAAACGTTTCTTCCAATTGGACATAATTCATGAGTGACACGAAAGACTTCTGCTGCACAGTCTGCATTTGATCCTTCCGTCCATCTCTTGCCACTCTCTGCAGGTCAGTCTACAAACAACGTCCATCCTCGGTCATGCATGAGTTGCTTCTCCCGTACCAAAAAATCCCGTGATTAGTCTCTGCTGGATCTCGTACTCTTCGTTGAGCTCGATCCTCTTCGGCAGTAGATTGAGCCCATACCTCTTCCTTCTCATGTGTCTGTGGGCGCTAGGGTTGTGATGACTGGTCCGAGATCGCATTGGGTCAAACCCTGACGATTAGCAGTTAGCAAGTAAAGCAGAGTTGTTGATCTGTCTGCACTTCAAAGATGAACAAGACTTCTCTTATTTATTTTGCAGCTGGACCTTTGTTTTTTTGGGGAGGGTATTTTTTTTTTTGTGCATTGCTGTGGTTGATATCGCTTCGAAGTCCAGGCCTTCTAAGAGTACTTTTGGTCGTAGATTTGCTCGGCTTGTTTCTTGGCCTCGTGCTTGGCCTTTTGGCGGTCAATGAAGTCCAGACCTTTGGTCTCAAAGAGCTTGTCGGCTTCCGCTGCGGCCAAGGCCGCAAAGGCTTCTTTGGCAAGCTTGTGCTTTCCTCCCTTGCCGTCCTCGTGCTTCTTCATGGCAGCGAACGCGGCGGCCTATTTAGTCGATGAAATACAAATTCGAGGGTGTAAGTCTGGCAGCTCTCAAAAAAGAATGTTTAAACTTGTGAAGGGGCGGGGAGGAGAGGAAGCACGAAGCGAAATAGAGAAGGAGAGATAGGAAGGAAGCTTACTCCGGCGATGAGCTCATGAGTCCAGTCAGAGTGGTGCGTCTTGCCGTTGTAGACTGCATCATGGGCGTCTTCGTGATGGCCGAACATTGTTGCTGCGCAAAGGGTGAAGGTGATAAAGAGAGTGGGAAGGAAAGTGTCAAGGGGCGAATGGTGAGAAAAAAGAAGGCAAATGGGTCTGTTTTATACGTTGGAGAAGGAGGAGGACATGGCACTGTCAAGCAAGTCAGGGGCTAAGAGTGCGCTCTTTTTTCCCTTTGGTCTTTTACTGCTCACATGGGTTGAAGAAACGACCTAGACTACTGTTGAGTGTACTTCTTGGTCCCGCCGTCAAGGATCATGAAAATCGATCCCTGTTCGTCCTTGTCTCCCTCGAGTCAATGATCTTGGGCACTGCTGTGACTCGTCGAAGATTTCGTTAGCGGATCTTTTGCATGAGGCCTTCAGCCCCTCCCTTGCTTATTAGATGGGCTCCAGTGTGAGAGAAAGGGGATGAAGAATAAAAAAATCTGGACATTTGGATTTGCAGCAGGACGAGGAAATCCGTTGACCACATTTTGCCTGATTGAGATTGACTGGTCATTGTGAGCTTTTGGTGCCTTCCTTGCTTGAGGCAGTGTTTAGGTTCCTTTCTTGTGTCATGCTCAGCCCATGGAGGGCTCTCTGCGTCTTGCATGCGCCACAGCATGTCATGGACCAGGTGAAAAAAGAGTAGTCTACAGTACTGCACTTTACCTCCCTGTCCTTGTCATCCTGTCCCATCATTATCGACCTCTCAAGATTGAGTAGCCATACGTGCAGACGTTTACCGAATGCCCTAACGACGCGTTTTCTGCGGAGACCTCCTCGGGTTCCAGACCGGTACCAGTGTGGTCAGTCACGCCCTCCAAGACCTGTGCGTCCTGGATTTGCACGAGCACATCTTCATACACCAGCCTTCTGTTGCTCTTCAGTGGACTCTTCACCAGCTCGACCCCTCACAAGTCAACACAAACTGCTTCTCCATGCTCCAAATCAACTAGATTTGGGAGAAATTGTCCTGGTGACCTTCATATTAGCCATAACCTTACATCCGCCTCGACTCCCATCTCCCTTTTTTGTTGGGCTGGCCCCGTCAACGCGAGAGATATTTACGTCTATTATCGAGACATAATCCTTACTCTTCGGCGTCTATAATCGTTGTTCCATCCTTCTTACTTGCTCGTACTTACACCAATAACAACAAAAAAAGTCGTAATGTCACCTCCACCTATTGTCGCAAGCAAAACTAAGAAATGAAAAGAATAGCCATGTGGAAGACTTTCCATTGACACTCAATTGTTGCAGTACTCCTCCTAAAACAAACGCACCTAAGGGTATTCCACCATTAAGGCAACATGCTCGTGATTTTATTATTCCGTGTTCATCAAAACAGTGCCTTCAAGGAGAGGTATCCTGTCACGGCGGCAAGGACCAAGGAGGAAACAAAGTTGACTTGGTGGTTGTCCAAGATATCCAGTCCAGAAATAGCCTTAACTTCATCCCCCTCTTCGGTCGCCTTATAAGTAATGATCTTTTTCTTGGTCGAATAGTTGGATCTCTGAACTGTGGCTCCCAAGAGCGAATCCAACTAATTTGATGGCAAGTGAGAGAGGGGAGAGAAGAGAAAGTGAAAGTAAAGATTAGTATCAAAGCGTGTTTTTTTTTTTTTTTTTTTTTTTTTTTGGTAAAGAACCGGGAACAGATTCCGGCAATCTCCCTCTCATTATTTTTTACCAAGGATCCAAAGAAGCCAGCACCAGCACCAGCAATGACCAAACCCGACAGGAACTTGAAATCGAGCGAGTCTACATAGCGATCTAATCCCACGAGACGACCTCCCTGCAATGCAAACGAACACTCAAAGGCTTGCTGGATAAGGACACTAATCGCCGCCGTCGCACCGATCAAAAGACCGCCTGCGAGAGATGCTGCCAATCCCAAAGGGGTGACACCGCCATTGGTGCCTGGGGGAACCTTTTTGAAAGTGGTAATCAGAGTTGGCCAGGTCTTATTCAAGATACCGAGTTCACTTGACCACTAGAATAACACCAAAAAGAGGGTGAGTTAGAAATGATTAACAGGATCAAACAGCGCGTTTTTTTTAACAATAAATGGGAGGGATGGGAAGGGGAGGGGAGGAGGAGATGGAGGCGATGACGAAGAGATATGCCAAAAGGTACTCACGGTGTCACCGTTGCAGCAAGCATAGTGTCCAATGTACGCAAACAGGATCGTGCTCGCCCTCCAGTCATTCAAGAGCAAGGTGGAAAGTCGAGGCTCCTTATTCCAGAAAAGGTACTGGAAAACCAATGCCAGTGCTGTGCCAGTAGCTCCATTTGAAAAGACTTGGATCGCTGTCCGTCCTCCACCTTCTTGGTGGTCCTCCTTTTGAACATAAATGATATGAGTGAGACGTGAAACCAAGATGTTAGGAACTAGAGGACTCTTTCTTCAGAAATCGACAGTATCTTCTCGTTGATACACTCTTGAGTTTACCTCGAGAGACTTCTTGACTTTGGACTTGTACTGAACGCGGAGAGAAATGTTTAATGGGGTTAACGCACAAATCCAATGTAATTCCACTCTTATTCTCCTTTTTTCTCGACAGGATGCGATGAGTGGATATTTAGGTTTGAGGATTACCTTTGTCATTTTGCTTGAGGAAAGAAAGAAGGTAAGAAGCACAGTGCTAAAGACGTAGGGTGTGTTTGTGAACGTGCCCAGACCCACGACAGTGGCCGCGACGGCACCCGAGGTCGAGAGGGATTTCTTAGTAATACCGTGCCTGACAATAAACGTGCAGAGCGCGGCAGGGACGAGCACGTCCGAGGGCGTCATGCCGCCAGGTAAGGACACATGGCGGACGGGCATTTTTTTTTTTTTGGATAAAGAGAGGAGTGGATGCGATGATGAGCAGGAAAGGAGAACATGCGAGATGCATGCATACAACGGAAACTCCTGTCCTGAAGCGGTGCTCGAAGGTAGTCACGTGCATGCAACGCCGCGACAACGCCACTAAAGTAAAATTCTCACGGCATCTCACCTTGGACGACAATACTCCCACGTCAAAGTAGCACGCTCTTCTGAGAGAAGGGTCGCGTTCAAGAGACAGTTTTCCATAATGGATTGAATCCCTGCACGAACTGAGCTGATGAGGTTGTAGTACGCGCCAATCTATGCCCTGTATCCAGTTAGCTCTTTCACTGAAAAAGAAAAAAAAAAGTTCAAGGTCGCAGGTATGTTACCATGAGGCACGCTGGAGGCGAAAAATTGAGGGTATAGGTTTGCTTTGTACCGCCAAGGTAATGCAGTTCAAAGATGAGTTTCTTTTGCAAGAAAGGCTCGTCTCGCCAAGTCTCCATATACAGCATCGACGTGGATAGGAATATCCACCCCATCCTTTCTCCCGTATCTGACAGGCTGACACACAGACCTCAGTCACGACCACCCTCGGTGTGCTAAGATGTCCTCCAGTGCAGGAACGGACCTCGTCTTTCGCGCCACTTTGTTTCGGAACATTGTTGTTGAAAACCAACAAAAGATAAGGAAAGAAAAACGAGGACAATGACGACAGGCTAACTCCATTGCGAGATCAAGACCAGGCAAGGCCGGTGGTGCATGGGCCCCGCAACTTAGCAGGCAACGCTGGACTTTCCTTTATCTCTCGCAAAAAAGTGGCAATTTGTTGGCTTGTGGACTGACGGCCATATTGTTTCTCTCTTTCTCAGAAGAAAAAGTTGTCATGACCTCATCCCACGGTCACTCTAGGGAGTTTAAGAAACCTATAAAACCTTGTCAATTTTTTCAATTCTTTTCTTGTCCGCATCATCTCTCCCTCTCTTCACTGCCACATATCAACCACTCACTCGCTCATCACCATGGTTCTTCACAAACATATTGATGCTTCGGCCGTCGTTAACGACTCAAAAGACAACTCTGCGATCGCCAAGGCCAGAGGAGACAAGCCCCACAGATCTATTCAGTCGCTGGCCTACGGCTCTCGCTATGCCACAGGCGACATCCCAAAGTACAAACTCCCAGAGGACTCAACCGATGCCTCGGCCGTGTATCAGCTCATCCATGATGAGCTGCAGCTTGACGGTCGACCGTCTCTCAACCTTGCCAGCTTTGTCGGCACTTGGATGGAGCCTGAAGCAGAGAAGATTATCATAGAGTCTTTGCCTGTTAACCTGTCCGATGTGGAGGAATACCCAGCTACACTTCGTATTCAATCCAGATGCGTGTCCATCATCGGTGACCTCTGGAAGAGCAAGGAGGCCATCGGCACCTCTACGGTCGGATCCTCAGAGGCCATTCAGATGGCAGGCTTGGCGATGAAAAAACGCTGGCAGGCCAAAATGCGCAAGGACGGTAAAGATGCTTCGCGACCCAACGTTATTATGGGAAGCAATGCCCAAGTGGCGTTGGAGAAATTCGCACGGTATTTTGATGTGGAGGAGCGCTTGGTCCCCATCAGCGAGAAGAGTCACCACTGTCTAGACATCGAGAAGGCCGCCAAGCTCTGCGATGAAAACACAATTGGTGTCTTTGTCATCCTCGGATCTACATATACGGGTCACTTTGAGGACGTCGAAGGAATGGCCAAGCTTTTGGATAAGGTCCAAGAAGAGAAAGGTTGGGACATTCCCATCCATGTCGATGCTGCATCCGGCGGCTTTGTAGCCCCTTTTGCGTTCCCTGATCTTCGATGGAGCTTTGAGATTGATCGTGTCAAGTCCATCAACTCATCTGGCCACAAGTTTGGTCTTGTTTACGCCGGTATAGGGTGGGTCCTTTGGCGAGACGAGTCCTTCTTGCCAAAGGAACTCATCTTTGAGCTGCATTATCTTGGCGGTACAGAGCAAACCTATACCCTCAACTTTTCGCGTCCAGCGTGCTTCATGGTAAGATATCCGCGAGTTTGAACTTTTTATTTTTTTCTCTCTTTTGATGGGGGGCTAACTGGATACACTGGACCTCCAATAGATTGGCGCGTACTACAACCTCATTCGTTTGGGCCGTGCAGGATTTCAATCCATTATGGAGAACTGTCTCTTGAACGCGACTCTCCTCTCACGCTGTCTCGAAAGATCGGGCTACTTTGACGTGATTTCAGACATGCACCGACCTGTGGGTGTCTTTGGAGCAAAGAACAAGGATGGAGCCCATGGTAAGGATCAGAACCCAGCTCTTCCGGTGGTCGCCTTCAAGCTTACAGATGAATTCAAGCAAGAGAACAAGCATGTGAAGCAAGTAGCTATTTCGACGTTGCTTCGAGTCAAAGGATGGATTGTGCCCAACTATCCTCTGGCCAAGGGAGAAGAAGAGACGGAGATTCTACGAGTGGTGGTTCGGGAGTCGCTGAGCGAGGAATTGGTCGAGGGATTGGTGACGGATATTATTGAATCGGTCGAGATCTTGAAGGAAAACAGCTCATTCGACGTGGATGTGTTGTCGACCAAGGAGGGTGGCAAGCATAAGACGCCGCGTGGAAAGTTGAGTGGTAAGCCCACGCATGCAACGAAGACATATGGCCGAACATGTTAGTCGCGTTTATGCCAGGAATTGGTCTCGATCTGTGGAGGAATCAATACTAAAGCGATCCGATCAATTGAGACATTTCAAATAAAAAAGGAAAGGAAAAGAATACAAGGAGAGAGGAGACAGGGAGACCCGGGGCGGAGAAGACCAAGAGGAGAGAAGAGCAAAGAGAGAGAGAGGGATCAGCAGCCAAGAATGGGAGCACAAGAGACGATCAGGCGCAGCGCGGTGCAGTGGAGTGGAGTGGAGTGGAGCATTTGATCATGGTGCACAGGGAGGAAGCTCCCGCTTGCAGGGACAAAAGAAAGGGAAAAATG
Organism: Entomortierella parvispora; assembly: GCA_963573315.1. Lineage (NCBI taxonomy): Eukaryota > Fungi > Mortierellomycota > Mortierellomycetes > Mortierellales > Mortierellaceae > Entomortierella > Entomortierella parvispora. Next base: position 1,420,209 of record OY752145.1, read on the forward strand.
TTGTGTCGTTTTTGTGACCACCCCGTGCGAGAGCCGTGCAAAAGTTGAAAAAATTGATTCGTGTCTCTCTGATCGGTGGGCTTTGCTCTGTCGTCTTTTCCCTGGACTTGAAAAAACAGTTAAAAGGATAGCGCGCTCGGAGGGGGGTGCTGTTCTCCTCACTTCCGAGCAAACACTTTACGCCCTCTTCCCTTCGTTCCATTTTGCTTGCTTGTTCGCTCGCTCTGCATTTGCCCTGTTACCTTGCCACTTCCTCCTTTTCGCTCAACGACCACCACTCGCGGCGAAGCGCCAGAAGGCGGATCAAACATCATATCTTTAGAAACTCTATTGCAAGTCACAACCCACCGCCGCCTCAAGACAATCCTGAATTGATCCCCATTCATTCATCAATTCTTTCATTCGTTTAAACAAGCTGTCAGGTACATGTCACCAACAATGAACTTTGCCACACCTCCTTGTTCTCTTTTCTGCGCCCCCAGTCATAATACTGAACATATCTTTTTTCTTGTCTCTTCCATCAGATACGACCGTTGACCGGCGTTTTACCCTCTGCGGTCAATAGCCCAAACCACCACAGCCCTGATCCCGTCTTGATCTACAGATCTTGACCGGAGGCGTTATCTACCCCTTGACTTTGCCGTAGGATGATGGGTCACGCAAGGGCAAACCCACTCTTACTGCGCGACAGCTCAATATCATTGTTGCCGTCGACCTTTCAACAAGATTCGGCTACTTATCATAAGAACATGCATACCCCTCAAAAGGTCACAGCTACCGTTGGGGACGAGGATGTCAATTTTCACGACTTTATCCATTCCAAACACGAGGACGACAAGGACACTGACGAGGCACGATCTGCAGTGTCCTCTCCTAGACACATCCATAGTAGGATCACAAGGCACTCCAATGCAACCCAGACTTCGTCCTCAGTTAGCGGATCTAATCTCGGAGGCAGTCTGCATCAGAGCAATGGTCTTGATCAAATCGGCAACGACAATACCCCGCTGGGCCATACCTCCGTTCCCACAAGCGAACCCTTCCTGAGCCACCAAGCGATAAATCCTGTTTTTGAAGATTCCAATTCACCTCACTTTCCTTCGTACCACGACCTTGTCCCACCACCAACCCAGGACTTATTTCGATCCCTTATGGAGGAGCTGCAGACTCAGGCAGCGCTTCAGAGAGATTTATTTTTGGCCGCTACCGCAAAGTCAGGGCCGGGACCTGAGGTCATGGATCACTATAACCGAGCTCTTCCAAAGTTCATGATGGAACCTTTCGATTTTCTCTCTGAAGACTACGACTCCTGTGTCGGACAAGGCTCGGGATCACATTCACTACAGGACAACAGTATCAGTGTACACATGTCATCACCACATCAGCTGCCCGAGAGTTCACAGATGCACCATTCAGGGTCAATTGCGCCAGTGTCAGCTTCCGGACCGAGTGCCGACCAAGTCAGGTCACCTGGAGGATCCAAGAAACGGGCCTTGGTAGATGACTCGTATGGCTTTGAGCATCATCCTGATTCAACAATCACTCCGCCATCCGGAGCAAATGGTCATGATCAACTATCACCTCCTACACAAGATTTGTTTCGTATGCTCATGGAGGAACTGGAGACACAAGCCGCACTCCAACGCGATCAAGCAATACAGCGCGATCAAGCGCTTACATCCAACTCAAAGACTGAATCAGATTCAATGTCTGCTTTTAATGGAAGCCACCATAACCAACATCACGCCAGATTACCGCGCTTTGTCATGGAACCGCTCGACTTTTTGTCTACGGACTACAACTCAATGCAAATGGATGAAGCTGGATCGTCCCAGTCGGCCCAAGGAACCTATTTGGAGTCGATAACATCTGTCTCTGCGACAAGTGCACACCCATCCACTCCGCCACTTACTCATTCGGCGCAGGATCATCTTTCGCCTCCCACCCAAGATCTGTTCCGAACATTGATGGAAGAATTGGAGGTCCAGGCTGCCTTCCAGCGTGACCAGGTCCTGGCGGCGACAACAAAATCGGCCCCTCGTATCGATCCAGACGAGTATGCTTTCAATGGTCAACATCTGCGCCCCTTGCCTCGGTTCATGTTTGAACCCTTGGATTTCCTATCCGCCGACTATGAGTCATGCATGGCTTCTGGATCATCCAACTTTCACGGCGGTTCGTCCCACAGCTCTCATTTCTTTGACCCTGTCCGCGATAGTTACATGGATGTTGACTTTACGAGCTCGCATGCTTCATCAGTGGACCCCACCTCGACCGCTAAGGATAAAAATGTCTTGCCCACGAAGGTTATACGGCAATCATCCAAAGGAGGTCCGAAATCAAAGAGTAGCCGGTCCCGATCATCAAAGTCTATGAATACTGTGGCCCCTTCTTCTGACAAGGACAGCGTCTCCTCTCTATCCGCACGACCATCCACCAAAAAAAGAAAGCTTCTTAGTGAGGCCCAGCCAAACCCTAGCACGTCCACTTCCCTCGCGATTTCGAACGGAGTACATGGTTCGACTCGCAGCTCGGAAACATCACCGGTCTCGCCTTCATTATTGTCTTCGCTTTCGATATCACCCAACTCGCCTGACTCTGAAGGCTCTTCCGCTACTGATGAGTCATCCAGTGCCGCGACACCCACGAGCTCAACCAGTAAGCGACCCTGGGCTCCAGCAGATGAGGCACTGCTGCTCAAACTTTTTGCAAAAAAGACGCCTATCCATGACATTGCCCGAGCTCTGGATCGTACAGTTCACTCTGTGCGGTCCCGAAGGCAGATATTGACGGATCCTGGGTTTGTGAAGGGTAAAGGCCATGGTGTTTCCCGTCGTTGTCGACAAGATCCCGAGACGACGATCAAGCTGCCGACCTATGCTCAAATGGCGTTCCTTTCCCTGGCTTGGTTACCTGGAATGGAGGGAACTTTGAACGATGTGGCAACCATGGTGGAGAAGCTCTTCAGTCGCTATTTGAACCGTATTCCCAGGACAGGCCACAAGAACTTGCAGATTTGGCGAGCTCAGATCTCGGATGCCCTGGCTCACGAGAAGGGCCAACCTCGACCTCGGTTCGAAAGCTTTGGATTGAAGCGAGGACGTCAATGGGTCTATAGACTAACTGCGTTCGGGAGGGGTATGGTCGAAGCTATGGGAGGCGTGAATCGTATCTGTGAAGATTTGCTCAAGAACAATAGTAATGATCCTGTCTCTGGCGAGGGAGAGAATCAAGACCCTGCGGACAATGGCAGCAGCGGAAGCAGTGCTAGTGGTTCGAGCGAAAATACCCTCGGTGTCGCAGGAGCCGGCAAGGACGCGGATGGCCATGTCAAAGGAAACTCGAGCGCTGGTGGCGCTGGCATTGGGCAAGGACAAGGATACGGATACAGCTATCGATCACCAGATTTCAGACCCAAGACCGTACCAAGAAGTCGTCCCCGTTCAGATCGGAGGAGAGCGCAGGCAAAGCTCAAGAAACTTCAAAAACTGAGGCTTCAACATGGCGATGGCGAAGATGAAGGGGACACGGAAACTGTGGACCCTGTTGCAGACGGAAAGACGGGATCGGCCAATGCCATTGCAAATGCGATGGAGGCAATGGCGGTTGGTCTTGCCAAGATGATGGCCTTGGAGGAGAAAGCTACAGGGGGTCAATAACCCGCTTTCATCCTTTTTTGGGAGTTTTTCTCCGCTGCCCATGTTCTGACTGAACATTGTATATACCCTTTTACTCGATTCGAGCATATTGTACATAATAAAAGTTGTTCTATTGACTAAATCTACGTATTTACAGTGTTTAAGAGGGGATTTAAGGAGAGAGTTATCGCCCGTGGTAAGATGAAGGACCTCGCAGACAGATATACCAGTCTCCTGTCAGAACCTTCCTGTCTAGATTTGAGGGACATGGGCAGAGGATGGGCTGGTCGACACATAGTCCTGTCTCCGAACAAAAGTATCCTGCGCAGTCTGATCCCTCAACTTCTAGTATAGCGGATGGTCGAGAAAGAGAAGTTAGCGTCATATTCCAGAAAGGGCAGGGCGGAAGGGTGAGAGGGAGGTGAGCGGGAAATGATAAACCTACCATTGGGGGTTTTTTTGCTATCGCCTTGTTTCTTCGAAGATTGCTGTTTTTGGAGCCGCTCCTGCTGTTGCTCATAGAACCGATCTTGAACCTTGGATTGACCCTTCTTTTGTTTTTGATATTGTCTGTATCTTTGAAACTCAAAGTTGGCGTTTTGGCTTCCCTGGCGGCCTTCGTCTTGATCTTTGGCGATTTGATCATCGAGGTAACGGAGATAGGTATCTTGTTCCTCGACTATAGACCAAGGTGCTGGCGACCCAAATATGGTTATCAAAGGAGGGGACCGAGAAGATGGAGAAACCATGGCGGGTGATGTAGAGGATGTCGAGGAATAGACGGTGGAAAAGAAGTCTTTGGTGGATATAGGCAACTCACAGGGCATGGTATAGAGGATCAGGGCGAAAACTAGTATGAGGAACCGTACAGATGATGTGGATGAGGATGGGGGAGAAAACGAAGAGCTGCCTGGATAAATCTTTGGTGAGCAGCTGGGGACGGCGCCACCGCCGCAGCACGGTATTGTGGCTTTTGTGGAATGCCGTTGGTTGCTACTGAATGATGACGGGAATAACGAAGAGATGAACATGTTTGAAGATGAATGTGGGGTTGGCTTTGGTTACAAGATGGAGCTGAGGATGGAGGAAGAGATGGAGGAAGAGATGGAGAAAAATAGGGAGAATGTGTAATTTGAATGACAAAGACGGGGTCCCTCCCGCTCTCGTGCAACGTGGCAAAGCGCGCGCTGGCGTCCATGCGCGTTTGACCACGTGTGAAGTTAATGGTGGCAAAGCTGATTTGCGATATTATCGACAACTATGTACTGTACAGTACTCCTCATCCTCATCTTCCTCGTCTTCTTCATCACACCCATATGGCTCCAAATCCGATCCCGGCTCAGACTCTCTGAACTCACGCTCCTCTTCCACTTTCTCTTCCTCCTCCTCGTCGCCCCAACCGTAAAAAGGGTAGTCGTCCTCGCTCTCGCTTTCAGAGAGATACCATCCTTTGTTAATAGGCCATTCCTCATCCGACTCGTCCGCCTCAAAGAATCGAAGCTTGGGCCAGGCCTCCACCACCCACTGCAAATCCGGGTCTTCCTGCAATATTTGTCCCTCGAACCTTCCAGTTTTCCAGGGCCAAGATGCGGCTGGAGGCAACTCGTCTTTATCTCTGTCAGACATCTGAGTGTCACCTGTGGGAACGAAAAAGTCAAGGACAAGGGACTCCAACTCCTTCAACTCCATAAGCGGCTCGGCCAGAGTGTCCCAAAGACGACACAATCGCTCAATATTCGATCTAATCTTGAGCTTCTTGAGTCCGACGCTAAGCCAAGGTCTTGGAGTGTTCGCCAGTCTTCCATCACGGCCATAATGAAATTGGTCAGTGTCGAACTTGGCGTTAAGAGCGATTGTGAGGTTTGACAATTTGGGACATTGACTCAGGATTGCCTCCAACATGCCAAAACTACAGCGAGAAAGGTCCAGCGTTTCCAAGGATCCAAGATGGGGGCTCATCCCAGGAATTGATTCCAAATCCAGATGCGTTTCGAGAGTAAGGTTCGTCAATGGCCGACAGTGCCCCAAGATTTTGTCAAGATGTGCACTGCCAAGCGAATGTGATCTGAGAGACAGCGTGGAGAGCGAACTGCAGTGTTTGATCTTTGACAAGTCTCCAGAGACAAATGGAAACTCGGTGTCTCCTTCGGCTTGCGAAAACGTGAGCGACTCCAACTGCGGACAACGAGCGGCCAAATCGAGGCAGGACGAAAAAGTTAGGCCTTCCAAGCTTATAAACTCGAAGGCTCGGACACCTTGGGACAGTGTTGCGTCCCCTATGGATGGGTTTCCTTGACTGCGAGTGTAAACAACCTTGCTCGACTCGAGGCGGAACTTTAGGAGCAGGTGGCAAGCCGTGAGAAAGTGAAGAAGAGTCGACCATTCGACAATCGTATCGCTCAAAGAGAAATCCTGCACCTGAGGAGCGATTTTTGCAAGATCCTTTAGATAGCCAAAGTTTTCACTCGTCCCACAATTATTGAGCTGCAGTTCTTGGATTTCGGGATTATTAGCCACGAATTGTCGTAACCAGCGCCAATTCCGAGGATAGAATCTGAGGGACAGGGATTTGAGCCTAGTAATTCCAGCCAGCATATCCCCGTCGTTCAATCGGCCGGCTAAAAACTGAATGGTCATATTCCGTACCAAGCCACCATGAGTGCGGATCACGTCAGGGTGGACCTTGACGGTGCCGAATAGCTCCCGTACGCCTGTGATGAGTACCGTAAAGCTAAGGGTATGCATCAGCAGAGGAATAAAGGCAGCATACCAACTCTTGGAAACGCGACAGCAGACGAGGAGTTGATCGTCCCGGCGATAGTCGAAGTTTTGGGCGATGAGGTGCAGAATCTCTGGAGGAATGTCCATTTTCGAGAGGGCAAGATGACGTGAAGTGACCTGGTTGACTCGAGCATGGAGACAAATGCATGATGCATGCATGGAGTGCATCTTTTGAAAGCTAAGCCATCAAATCGAAAATGTGAAATTGGTGAAATTGGTGAAATTGGTGAAATTGGTGGCATTTTTTTTTTTATTCTTGAACCATGAGTTATCCGAACGGCAGCATGCCTCCAGGGAATCCCCATCCCTCTTCCTCGCCTCCTTCGCCGTCTTGATCATCCTCACCACTGAGCTGGAAAGAGATCTCAAGACCCGAGCGCAATGTCGCTGTCATCATTTCTGGCAGAGGCTCGTCATCGTCATTATCGACTTGGGTGTTGCTGTCTTCGTTGCTGTGTCCGTCTTCGTCCTGTACTAATAAGACAGGACCACAGGAGGCCTTAGTAACAGCGGGTGGTGATTGTGATCTCCTCCGCTTGGTCGACTTGGGTCTAGCAACCGCAGTGTCTTGCAAGCTTTCCACGTCATCGACATGGTCGCACTCTGTATCCAGTTCTTTACTCTCCGCCCAATTGCCGTCCTTGTTGTCGACCTCGTCTTTGCGACTTTTTCTCTTGCCTAGCTGAACACCCCGAAATTCCGAAAACAAAGGTCGGACACCCGCATGGTCTTCCATCGCCTTCAAGATTGCGTTCTGTTCCTTCTTCGAGATGGGCGGGATGACATCGCTACTCCTGAATTCAAACTTTTTCAGTTTTGGAAACAGATTCCCAATCGTCACCATGTCCTGCCAAGGTATAGGATTCTTCAGCTTTGTCAGATCCAACGTTTCCAGGTGCCTGAGTTGCCTCAGGAACGGCTCGCCGACTTCGAGCAGCTTAAGCGAAAATCCATGGGCCGTCATTTGAAGAGATTCCAGTCGTTTGAGTAATGATAATTGATGGTACATGTTTGGTAGCAGGGATGAGGCCAAGGAGGCCTCTACAGAATAAGAGGCGTGGATGCCCGAGATGTCCAGGTACCGCAATTGGTCACAAACCCAAGGCCGAGTCGTTGGATTCTCAAAGATCAAGAGAAGGACCCCGTCACAAAAGGACAAGTCCAGGTGCATGAGTCGAGGGCAGGCCTGGACCACGGCTCCAATGCTAACATGGGTGATGTTTGAACAAAACGGCAACTTGAGGGACTCGAGCTGAGGACAGAATCCGGCCACGAGCGCAATATCCGCATCATGTACATCTGTCATACCCAGATGCAAGGTCCGCAGGTGAGATGAAACCCGAAGGAGGGCCTGGAAACCACTTGATTTAAGACTCAAACAAAAATGAAAGTCGAGATGTTCCAACCTTTGACAGTGGGTCGAGATCCCGATCAGGGCTTTGGCCGTCAAGTACTGGTGCATGGTCACCGACAGTTGACGCAGGTTTGGCAAGGCCTTTGTAAACTCGACCAGCTCTTCGTCGTCAAACAGGGCATGGATACAATCAATCTTGTCGAGTTTTGGTTGAGCCTGCGCGATGGCCCGGAGAATATTTCCTGAAAAGTCATGTCCAGCTAATTGATGAAGGTCCGGGCAGGCGGTCAAGAGTGCGCTCAAGTCCTCAGGCTCCCAACTGAGGATATCGGTATCAAACTGCTTGAGCTTGTGGGAATGAGCTGCGATTGTGAGTGTGATGATTCGGCTCCTGATCTCTCGGGGTACCTGCACTTGAAGACGTTCGAGGTTTGGGCAGCGTGAAAGGATATTGGAGAGTTGGCGTTCGATTTGAACTAGATCAGGCTCTGGGATAATTCGGGTCGAGGGAGAGAGCTCAAGGGCGAGAGCCTTAAGAAGAGATCCTCGACGGTCGAGAACGGGCCAGAGTGAGGAAAGGTCGAGGATGTACCAATCTTTGGGAATGACCAACTGGCGCCAGAGAATCTGCATGCTGTGATGATGCCAGTTCCGACTGACTTGAGCAGCCGTCTTGAGTGTGTCTGGGTCGAGCATGCTGATTATAATGTACACAATCTCTGGGATGGCGAGCACTTTTTGGGATGGAAGCTCATCCATCGTGAGGAATCCCTTTGAGCTACGATTAGGTTGCCTTTCTGTCTGCTGCATGAGGGATGGGGAGAAGGAATGAACGCGCGGGAAAAAAAAATTAGGAAACGGAGAAAATAAAAAGAATGAGCAGCAGAGACGGGCGATGAGAAAGGGCAAGCAAAGATTGTGGTCCAGGGCGGGCACGAAGGTTGTGGGTTGGTTGTGGAGAAGAAAAAGGTGGAGGGAGCTCCTGCTCGTCCCTTTTTATCCTTTTATCGAACAAATCCCAGAGCCTTCAACGCGTCTCTCTTCCGGACAGCAAGACAAATTGACTGTTGCTCTGAATCACTGACCCTCCTTCTCAGTAAGAAACACCCATAAAATATTCTGGGTGCCAAGCCGGGTCACGCAAATAACAGGACGACAGCACCGAACCATTTGAGAAAGGCACATGGGGAGGGGAAGGAGAGTTAGAAGGAGGCGCCAAGTCGGCACAGTTTGACAGGCCTCTCATGTGCAGAAATAAAACACACGGGTGGCCAAAAAATGGCATTTGAATCTTCGTTTGAATCTTTGGCCCTGAGCCGAAGATCACTGAGCTCACCCAGTCGCGGCCCACAGCTAATCCTCAACCTTGAGCCCCTCCAGCTCGTCCTGAAAGCCCCAATCAATTATGCCAATACCCATAGCATTTATCGGTCTTTATTTCCGTCACCATCTAGGTCCAAACTACAACAAAAAAAACTGGGACCTCCATCTAATTGGTTTATCGGTTCAACATCCTTCTCACATCTGCCTTCAACTGATCCGACTCACTCAATGCCTGGTCTACGGATTTGGCCACAGTCGAGATACTAGAGTTTGCCCTTGTCTGAGCTTCTTGGCTAGCTATAGTTACCACCGCGTTAGGGACTCCCGCCGCCAGAGCCTGGCTTCGCGCGGTGCCAATGGCCGAGGCCGCCATATTCTTTGACCGAATTGAGGTCTTGGAAACGGCCGTACTACCCATCGCACCGACTCCGGTCAAATTGGCGGGTAATCCTGCTGCAATGGGGGTGCGCAAGGTTTGTGCTGCATGGAGTCTAGAGGAGGGTGTCGATGGTCCAGAAGATGATCCTGAACGACCAATGCCTACACTACCGATCAGCGAGCTCGCAATCGATGCTACTGATGAAGAAGTAGATGCAGTAGCCGCAGACGAGGTGTTGCTGCTGCTCGCCGATCGACTCAAGAAGGGCTTGACAGAAGAAGCGAGATCAGCGTTCGAGGAGATGGTAGGCATAGAACCTGTAGACGAGGACCGCATCTTGTTGTCAAGTATATGTTGCTTCAAGGCCGAGGGAGTTATAGGTTGATCTGCGGCTGAAACGTTTCCATGACTTGTAGCGACTGCAAGGGAGGCTCGATTGTGAACACTAGATCGAGGCGATGGACCGGCGCTGCCAGGGTTTGCAGATGCGACCTCAAAAAGAAGATCCGAGCTCACCCCTGTGGTTACGGCCTCGTGCAGGTCGTTGGCAGACTTTCGCCACTTGTCTTCCCAGTACACAGAAACGCGTCTCCACTTCTCGATCTGGTTCTGGAGCTCGAGCTTCATGAAGTCCTTCTCCATTCTTAATTTCCTGTTCCAATCCTGAGCCTTAAACTTGTCGCCGCGCTCTTTCTCTATTTGCTTGTTTTGCTCTTCTTGGATCTTCTCCAACAAGATTCGGAACTCGGAACGCAAGGTGGTGACCGTTGGGGACTTGATAGGGTCGTTGTTGTTGAATGACTTGATACCCAGGAGCATTGTCCGGTAGTGGGTCAATTGAGCCTGCAATTCGTTTGTCTGGCGCTTGAGAGCGTTAGCAAGGGCCTTGGCGCCCATTGCTTGGACCTGAATATCCATAAAGTGCTGCACAACCGTGTTGTAGTCAAAGAGGACAGACTCCAGCTCTCGACGAATTGTCTTGAGCAATCCGCCGTCCACCTTGGCGGCTGCGAGTTGCTTCTGAGTAGTGACAAGGACGCGATCCTTGGCATCGAAGCGAGCCTTAACAACCTGAAGCTCACGATCTAGTTTGTCATTCTTCTCAAGCAATTCCTTGTGCAAGGCCTGGTATTTTGTGGACTCGATCCTCGCCCTGTCCAATGATCCCTCCGCGGCCGCCAGTTTGTCTTGCAGATCATACTTCTTTGCCTCGAGACTCTCGGCCTGAGCCTCAGAGTTGGTGAGAGCCACACGGACATCATGCAAGGTGACCTCAAAGGCCTCGATACGGCGCTGGAGAAGCGAGCACTCGACCTTGGACATGTCAATCTCGTTTTTCAACTTGTTGTTCTCTTTGACGAGCTCCTCCTTGGACAAGGTCGAGACGTCGACTGTGGCCGAGTTGGAGCTATAATCGCCACCAGAGCCCATAGTATCTTTGACTATCGCCGCCAAACGAGAACGATCCGACTCCAACGAGCTGACTTGGTCCATCAATCGCTTACGCTCCTTATCCGGTCTGGCGCCGTCCAAACCTTGGGCACTTGCGAGCAATGATGAAGTCGAAGTCGAAAGGATCGAGTATTGGGCAGCCTTGAGGCGAAGTCTGTTCTTGAGGGCCTTGACCTTGTCCGCCTTCTGGGCCCAAATATCCCTCTCACGATCCAGCTGATTGAATTTCTGCTCGATCCTCTTCTTTTCGCCTTCAGTCTCCTCCAACATGAGCTTGAGAAGCTCCCTTTCTGCCTCAGATTCCTCAAGCTGATTCATCAGGGCCTTTTTTTCCTTTGCTGGGTCCCTGACCTTGAGCGTCAATTCTTTGTTGGCCTTCTCGAGGGTTCCAATCTTTTCTTGGGTCTCCTTCTCCAACTCGGCTCTAGCAGCCTCAGATTCCGTCAGCTGGGCCTTCATTCGCTTATTTTCTTGCTCGACCAGGTTCAGTTTCGCATCCTGAATTCGTTTCTCGGCCATGACACGCTCCCAGTCTTGCATGATCTGCTCCCACTCATCGCTTTCGCGCACCTGGGGGGAATAAGATGACAATCGCTGGTGCAACTTCCGGGTCACGGGCAGGTCATCGACAGCATCCTGGAGTTCGTTCTCGTCGAGGTCTTCTCCATCACGGAAGGAGAATTTGGCGTCGCCATCGACGGGTGTTACTGGCATAGATGGTGGTGTGGGCGAAGCATTGTTGCCATGCGTGAGGATATCATTGCCAATGGCAGTGATTTCGTCCGCCGTGGTTGCCTCTGGCGTCTCAACAGCCATGACTCTTGGGATGGTTTAACAAGAACTAGTATGGAAAGGAGGAAGGAAGGTCTATTAGCATGTGCTCTCTTCCTTTCTCTCTCCCAAAAGACCACATCAGAGAGAATAAGAGGGAACGACTTTTTTCCAGCGCCTTGATTGCATGCTTCCATCGTCACTTCATCATTGCGCGTGGTGCCTGAGTTGGGTGAAACCATCCTCGAACGGTGCGCGCGTCGTGAGGACGTGCCAGGAACGCTGCTGTTACATTAGGCCTATGAGGTGGGGATGGTCAAGATTGCCTCCTTGTTCCCTTGCTCATTCCTCGAGATGAAGTCTCTTTTTTACGCATGCTCACATGAACCGTGAGCTCGACCATTCTTCTCCCGGGTTCCAAATGATTTCATCCAAAGGTCATCATCTCCAAGGGATGGCTTTACCTGTGGAGGGAGTAAAGAGCTTTCTGCGGCCAAAGTGGGAAGTCCTGTCGCCTCTGAGCACAGCAGATGGGGGAGATGAGAGGATGGAGAACAGGGGATGATGATGAAAGCACAATGGGGCGATGAGGAGAGAAGGGGGGAGAAAAAAAAACAAAAAAGTGGACTGTGGTGGTTCAGAGGCGAGAGCACGACGGTGTCGCAAAATAAAGGTGGGTGGCACTAAGGTTCCTTGTGTTCGCTTCTGTTTCCTTTGATTCTCTCTTCTTTTGTTTCTTCTTGCTCCTTCTTCTTTGTTGCCCTCACTTCTTAAAGGTCTCTGTCCTTCAATTGATTGCACAAGACCTTTTAACCTCGGTTATCACCATAGTTGCACCCGTAATGCAATGAAACGGGTTCCTTGGAGGTGACCGGTCCTGAACCCCTCGTTTTGTCAAAGGCGGCACAGCAGCGCTACAGGACCAACAATGGGCGACTCCTTTGACTCAACACACTGCCATGAAACAAAGATCTCTCTTCCTTCGATATTCTGTACCACCACCAGTCTCTCCCGCGCCCCGTTCGCAGACAAGGTGCTTTCTTTCTTTCTTTCTCCCTCCACAAGCACGCGCTGTTTGTGTTTTTGTGCTCGGCTGATATCAAAAAAAAAAAAAAAAAAAAAAAAAAAAAAGACGAAGCTACGAAGTGCGTACTGTACGGACATGACAACGTTGCAGCAACTCATAGGACATCAAACTGTCCGTTATCTGACAAGTTTTCGCTTTGGAAATGGATATTTATTATGAATATCTCGTAAAATTTAAAAAAGGTATAATATCCACGTAGGAGGCCAGATCATCTAGGCCTTGGGAAGGACGGGAGCGGGGATCAGAGGCTTGCCTTCGAGAGGGCACAGGTCACCGCGGGTACCCCACCAAGGGACCATATCTTTATCACGGATCGTGAAGATGAAGAACGACAATAAGACCATGAAGGCAACACCAGAGTCAAAGGCTGCGGACATGACATAGGTGTAGCGGAGGTGCCATTGAGGATGGTAACGGCGAGCGTAGAACTGGAAGGCGAAACCGAGAGCCAACCAGTTGGTATAATGGTAAGCCTGTGCGGGTGGCATCATACCGGTGGCAGCCAGCAAAACGGGGATGTGGATGAAATCCAACCAGGTGTTGGGGAATCTCTTCTTGAGGAAGTAGAAAGGGATGGGCAACAAGAAACCGGCAACAAAGAAGTAGTTGATGGGGTTGTAAATGGATGAGGGTCCAAACATGCGGTCGGGGGCAATGACACCCCAAATGACTGAGGCTGAGTAAAAGGTACGGGCAGATGGGCAGGAGAAGTTCTTGTTATCCAGGGTGCAGATCTTCTCCTGAGAGCTGAGTAACCAGTTGGCAGTCAACAAGTTGGTCAGACCGGCAATGACAGTTCCCAGCAATTGAGCCCAGAACATGGCGCGAGGAGGAACCTTCATGTAATGACCGAGCTTAAGATCACCGACAAACATCAAAGCCTGGGCCATGGAGATGTAGCCGAGAGTCTTGAAGGTAACGTTGGCAATTGGACGACCAGGAAGGATGTAACCGATAACGTACTCAGTGATGATGTTAAGACCGGGTTGCTGGTTAGTAACAGCCTGAATGAGGCCGACTGGGAGGGAGAAGAATGCAGCGAGGGCAATCGCCAAGAGGACGCCCCACCAAGGGAGCTTGTAGTCCCAGACCTCGCAGGTGACAACAGCAAGAACAGTCATGATGATGAACAATGTGGCGTACCACCAGTCGGGGACTTCAGGATAAGCCTGCATGAGACGATGGTGGACATCCTCAGAGTGCTCGCGAGATTGTCTCCACTGGGCAACCAACTTGTGACGGTGGTACAACCAGGTGTGGGTAACCATGGATGAGAGACCGGCAAAACCAATACCGTAGGTCAAGGCGAAGAAGGTGGAGATACGGAGAGGACCATAAGCGGCGTACTTGACTTCGTCCAAGACCTTATCGGGAGTCATGATTTCCAAAGTGTTGTAGGGACTACCATCGACCTTGAACAAGGCTGCAGTGAGGATAGGGTATTTCTTGGCTTCCCACAGGTTGGTGTAGTAAGCGATAGGAACCATGACCCAGGCAATGAGGAAGAAACCAATACCAATATTGACTTGAGCCCACCAAGGGATGACCAAGGGTGAAGTCAAGAAGCCAACAATGTTGTTCCAGTCCAAAGAAATGGCACCAACACCGAGACCGGAGGCACCGCCGATCTGGGAAAGAACAACACTCTTGGGGTTGATCCAGCATACCCAGGCAATGGAACTGATGACGGGGAACAGGAAACCAGGGATCCATTGGTAGCAGAACATGGCAAAAGCCGCAACAACGAAAAACTTGTAGCGCGACCACTGACCAGGAGCCAAGTTCTCATCCTCGTGCAAGGTGTTGAACAAGGCGACTTGAACCAAGTTGGCGGGCCAGATCATGGCAGCAGGATAGACAAGGTAACGACGGAGAACACCGGCCATACCGTATCCCAACATCTGGGTAGTGAGAATGAGGAGGAAGTTGGCAAGGAAACCGAAATCCTGCAAATAGAAGACCTTCTGAATGACGGTAATGTCGACAGCGTAGGCGGTGCCACCAGCGCAGTTGGCAGTGAGGGCAATCAAGACATGCTCTTTGACATTGAAAGGACCGGGGTTGAGGCGACCAGAGGGGAGGACGCGGGCCATGAATCGGCCAACTGGGTAAGAAACCAGCTGGATGACCAACGTGGAGATAGTCATGGGATGAGAGCGGAACCAGCTGTAGCATTCAAAGGACATGGACCGGTTTTGTGAGTAAAACCAATCCGGCACACAGGAAGGAGCGAGGCGCAACGGTCATATCACTTACAAGAACTGGTTGAAGAAGGAGAGGAGGAATGCAAAGAAAATGGCCATGACCCAGAAACGGAAAGTCATGACAGGGAGGGAAGGATCATCCTTGTTGGAGACGATGGCGGCAACTTCGGGGATGGGAGAGTTTTCTTCTTCTTCGAGAATGACAGACGAGCGTTCGACATCTAACTTCTCGTCGACGAACTCCTTTTCAGCAGGATACTCCTGCTTGTGTTCAGTCGACATGGTGCGATGAGGGAGAGGAAACGGAGGCGATGAAGGGAGGGATGGGTCAGGGAGAGCTAGGGGTGGTAGAGCTGTCAAGGACAAGGATTCAAACCTGTCAGGGAAAGGTCGTCCTTTTATAACACTTTTTTATGTAGTTGTCTTTTCTTCTTGAGTATTCATACCATTTAGTTCACTTCAATGACAGCTGGTTAGTCCTATGGGACAAGTGAACGGCGTCAGTGGATAGTAAATGTTCCCTGGAAGCAACTTTGAACAGAAAAAAAAGTACAAATCTACCCAGGAAGCTCTTCACAGAGTGAGGTGAGTTTGTTTTTTACCTTTTTTTTTTTTTTTTGTGGGAACAATGGAAGACAATCGCGACGAGAAGCATAGACAAGCGCGACTTCCTCTTTGAAAGGTATAATATTTTAGATTTGAACCAAACAAAGAGCAAACAAACAGCTGTCTCTGTTAGCAAGACCGAATCGATCAATTGAAAGAGACCCGAGATGACTACAATAATCGGAGGAAGCCCGCCACCTCGTCCACCTCGTCGATATTCTCCGGGAAAGAAAGGGGAGGAGGAGGAGAAAAGGAAGACGCGTGTGCGCGTGAGCAAGGACAACCTATTAACCAATCACCAGCAGATACCGAGCAACGGCTTTTGGAATCTTCGACGAAATCTTTTCACCTGATTTTGATTTGTGTTTTGCTCCCAGAACATACCCCTCGAAAAGACCCTTTGCAAGAGCAAGCACTGGAGCAAAGTACCAAATGGCACCTTCCCGTCTTTCCATCCTCGCCAACACTCTTGTTTTGACTTTTTTTTTATGCTCTCTCTCCCATCGAGCACGGCATCTTGACCATCTTTGTCCGAATGAGCACACCAACAAGTCAGAGTCAACATTACTAAGGAAAACACCTTGTCCAGCACATAGAGTTTAGGGCCATTGGACCAGTCCGAATGACTGGCCCATTTACGTTCTGGATCGATTTGAGGATGCCCATTCACTGTTTCGTCGGACCAAAGCGCGCACCCTCGTCATATCCGTCCTCGTTAATCTGTTTTAACAGAAACTTTCATCTCGGCACTACCCTCGTTCCCTCCTTTCTGCTTGTTTTGACCCTTCTCCATTCTCCATGAGGTCGCCATGACCAATAGAAAACGCTACAAGGTCATTTGTTTTTCCCTTAACTTGGTTGTGCTGAGAAACAAGTTTTGGTCACTGTTACTCAACGGGTTTTGGTGGGGAATAAAAACGATGAGGATCTTGTCTTCCCTCTTGACTACGAGGTAAAGCCAAGATACTCTGTGTTCCTTGTCCTGTTCCTTAGCCTCGGTTGGGCCGAATACAGGACAATGGTACTCTCAACAGCACAAATACACTTTGTGGGGGTTGGGCAGAAGAGAGAGAGAGAGAGAGAGAGAGAGAGAGAGAGAGAGAGAGAGAGAGAGAGAGAGAGAGAGAGAGAGAGAGAGGAATAATGACCAAACAGTAGTTCACCTCCCCCTTCTTTCCCTCTCTCACTCACACCCCACCCGGCCAGCTTGCAGTAGATAATCCTTAATCCCAAAGAGGAACACGGTCATCCCAAAACAGATGACAACCTCGAGAGATCGTCCAGATTTGTCGCACTCAAAACACTTTGGGAATTTAAGTTGGCCGATTGCGTTCATGCTGGACGCTCTCCATTGTTTCCGGACATGGAGGCGCGCGATCATCCTTTTCGGGAACTTCATGAACACACTGCAGGTTGGAGCAAGCTACAGGCAGTGCCCTGCTGACCAAGTCAAAGGCAAACAAATGATCTGCACGCAAGGACATCTTTTTCGGAATTACGCCTGCTCTTCCCGCGCCCCTTTGCTTTTTCTTCTTTTCTTGTGTCCCCTCCATCATTTGCCCCCCTTTTCTGAGCCACCAAATACCAGGCACAGAAGCATGGATCGGCCGTCAAACGATCCCTTGCATGCTTCGATTTCAGGGCGCGGTGTGTTCTCAGGCATGAAATATATTTGAATGCAGTTTATTTCCGGTCTTAATGAGATGACCATTTGCAGCATCTCTATGCACCGGGAACCTCTGGAGGGGCGTAATACGGCTGTCCGTC
Source organism: Entomortierella parvispora (assembly GCA_963573315.1). NCBI lineage: Eukaryota > Fungi > Mortierellomycota > Mortierellomycetes > Mortierellales > Mortierellaceae > Entomortierella > Entomortierella parvispora. The sequence continues at coordinate 1,437,571 of OY752145.1, forward strand.
TAGTGGGCACAGATCATCACGAGTTCACCACCACTTCACCATGTCCTTGTTACGGATACCAAAGATGAAGAACGATCAGGACCATGAAGGCCGTACTGGAATCAAAAGCCGCCAACAACACGTATGTGAATCGCAGATGCCAATTTGGATGGTAACGGACCCAGAACTGAAAAAACGACTCCAATGGCAATCCAGTTGGGATACATGAAAGGTCGTGCTGGAGGTACGATGGCAGTGGCACTCAGCAAGACGGCAGATGAACATACTGCCAGAACTAATTGGAGAAGACCTTCTTGAGGTAATAGAAGGGAATGGGTAGGAGGAGACCAATGATGAAGAAGTAATTGACGGCTGCGAACCCGAGGCAAACATACGGTTAGGAGAGATAACACCCCAGATGACCGAAGCTGTGTAGAAAGTTGCAGCAGAGGGGCACTTGAATTCTACATTGGTCTTACTGGTACCATCTCGGACTCTAAAAGTTAGTTGCCCTTCAGCAAGTTAGTCAGACCAGCAATGATGGTACCGAGCAATTGGGCCCAGAACACGGCGCGTGGAGAACCTTCATGTAGTGGCCCAACTTGAGATCACCAACAAAGATCATAGCCTGCGCCATAGAGATATAACCAAGGGTCTTGAAAGTGACGTTGGCAGTGGGGCGGCCAGGATGGATATAGCCGATAACATGCTGTGATGATGCTCAGACCGGGTTGCTGGTTGGTAATAGCCTGAATAAGACCGACAGGGAGGGAAAAGAAGGCGGAAAGGGCGAGTGCCAAAAGGACACCCCACCAGGGAAGCTTGTGATCCCAGACCTCACAGGTAACAATGGCAACAACGGTTATGAAGACAAACAAGGAGGCGTACCACCAGTCAGAAACCTCAGGTTAAGCCTTCATGAGATTGTGGTGGATATCCTCAGAGTGATCGCGAGACTGTCTCCGCTGAGCAAGCAACTTGTGGCGGTGGTACAGCCAAGTGTGGGCGACCATGGCGGCAAGGACAATCCAGTCGAGCAATCTTGGACAGACCTCATCATATAGTTTGGCGCTAGTTCAAAGCAAAGTCTTGGGCATCCAACTACCCATCAGCAGTCCAGTCATGTAAAGTGTAGACTTGCTCTTACAACAGGCCACGATGTGCAGAAGGCAACAAGAAACAGAGACCACACATCGCCCAGCAAACAACTCGCGAGGTTTTGTAGAAAAGGGACAAAGGACATCCGCGTAGCATAGCCACAGCGAGGATCAATCCGTCGGCGCCAATGTTTTATTATGAGATATATGATAACAAGATGAGTCCACTCAAAATCTACTCGGAAGGAGGGGGAGCTGGGGGATCGAAGGTTGGAGCACCATCCAAGGGGCAGAGATTGCTTCTGGTACCCCACCAGTTGGGCATGCTCTTGTCTCGGATACCGAAGATAAAGAATCCGATCAAAACCATGAAGGCCGTACCAGAGTCAAAGGCAGCCGAGAGAATGTAGGTGTAGCGCAAGTGCCACTCGTTGTGGTAACGACGCATGAAGTACTGGAAGGTGAATCCGAGAGCCAACCAGTTAGTGTAATGGTAGGCCGAAGCGGGAGGCATCATACCAGTGGCACCCAAGATGACAGGGATGTGGATGTACTCCATCCAAGTGTTGGGGAACCTCTTCTTGAGGAAGTAGAAGGGAATGGGCAACACAAGACCGATCAAGAAAAAGTAATTGATGGCGTTGTAGATGGAAGTAGGTCCGAACATTCTGTTGGGCGAAATCACACCCCAGATGACAGAGGCCGAGTAGAAGGTATTGACATAGGGGCAGGAGAAGTTCTCGTTTTTGGGTGTGCACACGTTGTGCTGGGAGGTAAGCAACCAGTTGGCAGTCAACAAGTTGACAAGACCAGCAACGAAGGTACCAGTCAACTGGGCCCAGAACATAGCACGAGGGGGAACCTTCATGTAGTGGCCGAGCTTGAGATCCGAGGTGAAGGTCAGAGCCTGGGCCATGGAGATGTAACCGAGGGTCTTGAAGGTAACGTTGGCAATGGGGTGACCGGGGAGGATGTAGCCGATAACGTACTCAGTGATGATGTTAAGACCGGGTTGCTGGTTGGTGAGAGCCTGGATGAGACCGACGGGGAGGACGAAGATGCAAGAGAGAGCAATGGCCAAAAGGACACCCCACCAAGGGAGCTTGTAGTTCCAGACCTCGCAAGTGACAATGGCAACAACGGTCATGAGAACGAACAAGCCGATGTACCACCAGTCGGGGACCTCAGGGTAAGCCTGCATGAGACGATGGTGAATATCCTCAGAGTGCTCGCGAGACTGTCTCCACTGGGCAACCAACTTGTGACGGTGGTACAACCAGGTGTGGGTGATCATGGACGAAAGACCAGCGAAACCAACACCATAGGTCAAAGCAAAGAAGGTGGAGATACGGAGAGGACCATAGTCTTTGTACTTAGCCTCATCAAGAGCAAAGTCTGTCATGACAGCGTCGACATCGTAGGGAGAACCATCGATTTTGAACAAATGGGCAGTGATGACAGGGTACTTCTGTGCATCCCAGAGGTTGGTGTAGTAGGCGATGGGAGTCATAACCCAGGCGATGACGAAGAAACCAATGAAGATGTTGACCTGGGCCCACCATGGGACAACCAAAGGCGAGGTAAGGTAAGCGACAATGTTGTTCCAGTCCAGAGAGATGGCACCAATACCAAGACCGGATACGCCTCCAAGCTGACCCAAGAGCTTGCTTTGGGGGTTAATCCAGCAGAGCCAAGCAATGGAGCTCATCACTGGGAAGATAAAGCCGGGCAACCAATGGTAACAGAACATGGCGAAGGTTGCAACCATGAAGAACTTGTAACGAGACCACTCACCAGGAGCAAGGTCTTCCTCCTTATGGAGAGTATTGAACAAGGCGACCTGGACCAAGTTGGCAGGCCAGACCATGGCAGCGGGGTAGACAAGGTAACGACGGAGAACACCGGCCATACCGTATCCCAACATCTGGGTGGTGAGAATAAGGAGGAAGTTGGCAAGGAAACCAAAGTCCTGGTGGTAGAAGACCTTTTGAATGACGGTGATATCTACAGCGTAGGCGGTACCAGCGGCACAGTTAGCTGTAAGACCGACCAAGACGTGCTCCTTGATGTTGAAGGGACCGGGGTTGAGGCGACCAGAGGGGAGGACGCGGGCCATGAGCATTCCGACGGGGTAGGCAATCAATTGAATGACCAAGGCCGAAATGGTCATAGGGTTGGAGCGGAACCAGCTGTCGGAGAGAAAAAACGCGGAAAAAAAAAGAGTCAGAGGCCGGAGAACAAAAAATCAAAAAAATCAACGCCAGGGTCACTTGGCAGGGTATGGAACCACGGAACACTTACAAGAACTGGTTGAAGAAGGACAACAGGCAAGAGAAGAGAATAGCCATGGTCCAGTAACGGAAAGTGAGGGTGGGCATGGAGGGATCATCCTTGTTGGAGACGATGGCGGCAACCTCGGGAATAGGAGAGTTATCTTCTTCCTCGAGAATGACCGAGGAGCTCTCGACATCGTGCTTATCATCAACATACTCCTTCTCAGCAAGATACTCTTGCTTGTGCTCGGACATTGTGTTGTGGATTATGGAAGGGAGGCACGGACGGTAGGAGAGGAGGAGAGGATGGAAGCGGTAGGTCGGATGACAGAGGGGAAGCTGCCTGAGAAGAGGAGGGTCTAAGGAAGGAAGAAGGACAAGAGACAAGGGACCACACTTTTGGCCAAGGTCTTTGTCCTTTTATACCTCAGGCAAAGAAAGGGTGGAGATCAAAGATATTGTGGGCAGTGGGCGTGCGTATCAAGGTTATACCATACATGAACATCAACAAGAGCCGAGGGAATGATGGGAAAGTGTTCATCGTGCTCGGTAACGCCACCTGTTAGCTCATAATCCGATCATCAAATAGGAACACATCCGTTGCCATTCAAGGCCTCGCGCTGACAGATTGAGAAGAAGAAGGATACGACGATGGTGTTGGTAACCAATTGGAGCCACGCGGTGTGTCCACTGCGCGGTTCATTATGCTTAAATTGGACACGATTGTCAGCGCGCCCCTGTTTACCAGGTCCGCATTGAATACCGAGTTTAAGGACAGTTGCTCTCATCCTCGTCAAGAAGGTCATTGAGACAGCATTGGGCAGCCCGAAATAAAAGAAACAGCTTTGGAAAGAATGGAAAGTTCTCGCCTTGGCGTGAGTGAAATCTTTGTCCTTTGAGTTTACAATTGCACTAAGCAACGCTTGTGACAAAGTTCGCCCTTCCTCCCGCCCCCGTCACTGGTCGCTTTTCTCTATCTGGCGGAAGTGCTTCCGACGAAGAATTAGTTAACTGCATGCGCCCTTCCTCCTGTGAATTGGGGGTGTTAAAGAGGGCTGACTCAGTCTTTGTCACCAAGGATTGTTGCGCACTCGATGATAGTCTAAGACCAACTTCTCTGACTTTACTTATTATGTTTTGCAATGATTCTCCTAGGCGAGCACAGCCACAATAATGGGTTCTGAACACAAAAGAACACGCTTACCAGGATGGATCGTCGCTGTATTGAGAGCAACACTGCCATTCATATATCCTACGGTACGTTACTGTGGAGGTGCAATCGATGGTTTGCCGTTCAGAGGACACAGATTACCGCGGGTACCCCACCAATCCACCATGCCCTTGCCGCGGATACCAAAGACGAAGAATGACACCAAAACCATGAAAGCGACACCGGCATCAAAGGCGGCAGAGAGAATGTAGGTGAAGCGCAAGTGCCATTCGTTGTGGTAACGACGCAAGAAAAACTGGAAGATGAAACCGACGGCCAACCAGTTGGTGTAGTGGTAGGGTGATGCTGGAGGCATCATCCCAGTGGAAGCCAAGATGATAGGGATATGAATCATCTCCATCCAGGTGTTGGGGAACCTCTTCTTAAGGAAATAGAAGGGAATGGGCAGCACAAGTCCGATCAAGAAAAAGTAATTGATAGCGTTGTAGATGGAGGTAGGTCCGAACATTCTGTTGGGCGCAATGACACCCCAGATGACAGAGGCCGAGTAGAAGGTATTAACATAGGGGCAGGAGAAGTCCTTGCTCGCTTCTGTGCACACGTTAACCTGAGAGTGGAGTAGCCAGTTGGCAGTCAACAAGTTGACCAGACCAGCGATGAAGGTACCAGTTAGCTGGGCCCAGAACATGGCACGAGGGGGGATCTTCATGTAGTGACCGAGCTTGAGATCCGAGGTGAAGGTCAGAGCCTGGGCCATGGAGATATAACCAAGAGTCTTGAACGTAACGTTGGCAATGGGGCGACCAGGTAGGATATAACCGATAACATACTCAGTAATGATATTAAGACCAGGTTGCTGGTTGGTGAGAGCTTGGATGAGACCGACGGGGAGGACGAAGAAGCAAGAGAGAGCAATGGCCAAAAAAACGGCCCACCAAGGGAGCATGTAATTCCAGACCTCGCAAGTAACAACCGCGATAACGGTCATGAGAATGAATAAAGTGGCATACCACCAGTCGGGGACCTCAGGGTAAGCCTGCATGAGACGATGGTGGATATCCTCAGAGTGCTCGCGAGACTGTCTCCACTGGGCAACCAACTTGTGGCGATGGTACAACCAGGTGTGGGTGATCATGGACGAAAGACCAGCGAAACCGATACCGTAGGTCAAGGCAAAGAAGGGAGTGATACGGAGAGGACCATAGGCGGCGTACTTATCCTCATCGAGAACGAAGTTTGTCATGACCGCATTGGTGTCGTAAGCTTGGCCTGAAGTCGTGTAGAGTTTTGAGTTGTTGATCGGGAACTTTTTGGCATCCCAGAGGTTGGTGTAATAGGCAATGGGGTTCATGACGAAAGCAATGAGGAAAACACCGATACCGATGTTAACCTGGGCCCACCATGGAACAACCAAGGGAGACACAAGGTAGGAACAGATATTGTTCCAGTCCAAGGATATGGTACCGATACCAAGGCCCTTGCTGCCTGTAAGCTGGGCTACAAGAAGGCTGTCGGGTTTGAGCCAGCAAATCCAGGCAATGGAGCTCAAGACAGGGAATAGGAAACCTGGGAGCCATTGGTAACAGAACATGGTAAACGTGGCGACCATAAAGAACTTGTAGCGCGACCACTGTCTTGGAGCCAGATTCTCACTCTCATGCAAGGTGTTGAACAAGGCAACTTGAACCAAGTTGGCAGGCCAGACCATGGCAGCGGGGTAGACAAGGTAACGGCGGAGAACACCGGCCATACCGTATCCCAACATCTGGGTAGTGAGAATAAGGAGGAAGTTGGCAAGGAAACCGAAGTCCTGCCCGTAAAAGACCTTCTGGATGACGGTAATATCGACAGCGTAGGCAGTACCGCCAGCACAGTTAGCGGTTAGAGCGACCAAGACGTGCTCCTTGATGTTGAAGGGACCGGGGTTGAGGCGACCAGAGGGGAGGACGCGGGCCATGAACTTGCCAACAGGATATGATACCAGCTGGATAACAAGGGGTGAGATGGACAGGGGGTTCGTTCGGAACCAGCTAAATATGGAGGAATAAAACATCAGTAGCTGAAGAGAGAGAAATCAAAATCGGATGTTCGTGCAGGACGATCACTTACAAGAATTGGTTGAAGAACGACAACAGGCAAGAGAAGAAAACAGCCATGGCCCAGAAACGGAAAGTGAGAGTGGGTAAAGAGGGGTCATCTTCGTTGGATACAACAGCCGCCACTTCAGGGATAGGGGATATTTCCTCTTCTTGGATAGAGACAGAAGAGCGCTCTACATCTAGCTCTAGCTTCTCGTCAACGATATCCTCTTTCTCTGCAAGGTAAGCGTTCCGGGATTCGACCGTCATAGCAGGCGAGGTGAAAGCAGGAGAAGCGGCGGATAGTTAGGGTGAGTGCAAAGAAATGCCTGATAAAAAAAAAGAGAACTGGCGAGGCTTTCAAGAAGGTTGGTCAAGGAGGAAGGAAGGGAAGAGGACGACGGACAAGAGTGGGGTCAAGAGAATGTCCTTTTTATACCAAAAGGCGACCGCCCACTCAGCATGGTTTTGTAAGAAAGTAGAAGTTTTCGAGTGGATGACCCTCCCCATTTCATCCCACATCGGGGGCGAGCTCGCTTTTTTCAGCAACAGAAGGTCTCCTGCCCTTTGCCCTGACCCTGTTCGGAAGGCTCCCGGCGATGGGACGCGTTTCCGTGCGATGGAAGACGGGTCTGCACTCGCGCTGGCCAATGAGAGCAATTCGATTTCTAAGGGGAAATTTGTGGGACGTTCATCAAACAAAGGAGCGGAAGCATTACCGAGGGTTTTGAGCAAAAGCCCGCCCTCTTGAGGATGGAGAGTGTCCGGTTGGACGACACCTGGTAACCATTTCACTCAGCCTCAGCGGCGCTGACCAACACTGCTGTGCGTGTTCTTGCTGTAAAGAAGAGTGATCTGTGAGTGAGATATCCTGAGAAACTGCAGAAGTGCTGTTGACAGTAGTATTATAATAGCAGACATTTTATTCAACTTTGGCGTGAAAAAAACTTGTTGACCGAGTTCATTTGCCCTCTTATTATTCATCAGGGCCCTTTGGAGGAGGGATAGTAGGAGTGCCATCCAAGGGGCAAAGATCTTCGCGAGTGCCCCACCAAGGGGCCATGGACTTGCCCCGGATGCTGAAGATGAAGAACGACAGCAAAACCATAAAAGCGACACCGGAATCAAAGGCAGCCGATAGAATGTAGGTGAAACGCAAGTGCCACTCGCTATGGTAACGACGGAGGTAGAATTGGAAGACAAAACCAACGGCCAACCAGTTGGTGTAATGGTAGGCCGAAGCGGGAGGCATCATACCAGTAGCTGCCAGCAAGACGGGGATGTGAACGTTGTCCAACCAGGTGTTGGGGAATCTCCTTTTGATGAAGTAGAAAGGAATAGGCAACAGGAAACCAGCAATGAAAAAGTAATTGATGGCGTTGTAGATGGAGGTAGGTCCGAACATCTTGTTAGGTGAGATGACACCCCAGATGACGGAGGCCGAGTAGAATGTGTTGACAAAAGGGCACTTGAAATCCTTGCTCTTTGTGGTGCAAATATCCTTCTGAGAGCTGAGCAACCAGTTGGCAGTCAGTAAGTTGACAAGACCAGCAATGAAGGTACCGACCAACTGAGCCCAGAACATGGCACGAGGGGGGATCTTCATGTAGTGACCGAGCTTGAGGTCCGAGGTGAAGGTCAAAGCTTGGGCCATGGAGATGTAACCGAGAGTCTTAAAGGTAACGTTGGCAATAGGGCGACCGGGGAGGATGTAGCCGATAACGTACTCAGTGATGATGTTAAGACCGGGTTGCTGGTTGGTGAGAGCCTGGATGAGACCGACGGGGAGGACGAAAAAGGCCGAGAGGGCTACGCACATGAGGACGGCCCACCAAGGGAGCATGTAATTCCAGACCTCGCAAGTAACAACCGCGATAACGGTCATGAGAATGAATAAAGTGGCGTACCACCAGTCGGGGACCTCAGGGTAAGACTGCATGAGACGATGGTGGATATCCTCAGAGTGCTCGCGAGACTGCTTCCACTGGGCAACCAACTTGTGGCGATGGTACAACCAGGTGTGGGTGACCATGGATGAGAGACCAGCGAAACCAATACCGTAGGTCAAGGCAAAGAAGGTGGCAATACGGAGGGGACCATAAACAGCGTACTTATCCTCGTCCATAGTGTAATTTGACATGATGGCCGCGGTGTCGTAAGGAGAACCATCGACTTTGAACAAACGGGCAGTAAGGATAGGGAACTTCTTTGCGTCCCAAAGGTTGGTGTAGTAAGCGATTGGTACCATAACCCAGGCGATGACGAAGAAACCAATGAAGATGTTGACCTGGGCCCACCATGGAACAATTAGAGGCGAGGTAAGGTAAGCGACAATGTTGTTCCAGTCCAGAGAGATGGCACCAATTCCCAAACTGCCGGCACCACCGATCTGGGACATGAGAACGCTGTCGGGTTTGAGCCAGCAAACCCAAGCGATGGAGCTCAAGACAGGGAAAAGGAAACCTGGGAGCCATTGGTAACAGAACATGGCGAAGGTTGCAACAAGGAAGAACTTGTAACGAGACCACTGGCCAGGAGCAAGATCTTCGTCCTTATGGAGAGTGTTGAACAAAGCAACTTGGACTAAGGTGGCGGGCCAGATCATGGCGGAGGGGTAGACAAGGTAACGACGGAGGACACCAGCCATTCCGTATCCCAACATTTGAGTGGTGAGAATGAGGAGGAAGTTGGCGAGGAAACCAAAGTCCTGGTGGTAGAAGACCTTCTGGATGACGGTGATATCGACAGCGTAGGCAGTACCAGCGGCACAGTTGGCAGTAAGACCGACCAAGACGTGCTCCTTGATGTTGAAGGGACCGGGGTTGAGGCGACCGGTGGGGAGGACGCGGGCCATGAACTTTCCGACGGGATAGGCGACCAATTGAATGACCAAGGCTGAGATAGTCATGGGGTTCGTTCGAAACCAGCTACAAGAATAAATCAGTTGGGATTGATGAGGATGTGGAAAGATGGCCATCGGTCCAGCGTCCAGCAATCTCGGACCTCAAAACTTACAAGAACTGGTTGAAGAAGGAAAGCAACATGGAGAAGAAAATGGCCATAGCCCAGTAACGAAAAGTCATGACAGGGAGGGAGGGATCGTCCTTGTTAGAGACGATGGCAGCAACCTCAGGAATGGGGGAGTTCTCTTCCTCTTCAAGAATGATGGACGAACGCTCGATGTCGTGCTTGACGTCATCGAGGTAGTCCTTCTCAGCAAGATACTCTTGCTTTTGTTCGGAGGTCATGATGACTGGCGGGGAAGCTGGTCGATGAAAGGAGTCGAGTATGAAAGTGAGAGGGAGAGAGAGGGAGAGAGGAACGAGCAGCCAAAGACAAAGGTTTCTTCCAGGAATTTAGCAGTTGCTTTTATATCAACGAGCCGAAGGCAACAGCATGCTGAACCCCAAAACGGTGAGGCCGGTGCCACTGAGGGCATCTCAGGGGGGCAGACACACTCTCCCATGAACTCTTGGGAACATTGGACAACGATGTGACAGTCCCTGTCTCATCTTTCCAGACTGTCCGATGGCAAAGACGATCTGCCTAACCTCCTTGACCGCGTCCTCTCTAGATTTTCCAACTTTTCAAACATGGTTTGTTTTGTTGGACAAAGCGCTTCATGCATTAGTGTACTTTATCCCAAATAAACTCATTTGGGAAGGTGCAGATGTCAAACAGTTGCATGTGCCCTAAGCATGGTTGTGCAGACTGGACAAACCAGAGCTGCTTCACTGGGTGTCAGTTGAAGTTTTTGGGCACTCTTCTCTCTCGATTTTAAGATTCCTCCTTTTTTTCGCCGCGGTGATCACAGGGAAAAATGTGTGAGCACCAACCCAGCTGCATCGTCTTTTCTTTTTCTTCCTGGCATTCTCTAGAATAATCATAGTTTCCATTCGCGCATTGAGTCGTTTGGTTCATTCAGGAAATGTTTCTCGCCCAACTGCATCGTCCCAAAGCCCGAGTAAAGGGTTGAATCCGACCGGTACGTGCAGGCAACACCGTTGTTGGCGCTTGTCTGCTACAAACCATTCTCGGAATGGAAGGTGAATCCTCCTTCACCCCCCTGATTTACGTTAACTTGTCTTTTTAAGAGTTCACAAGACGACCCTGTCTTGAGTAGAGAGAGAATGAGTCCGTAAGGATCTTTGTTTTTATTACAATTGGGAGGCGATGGAAGGATCTATTGGGCGTTTACAGCTGACCGATAGGGATGGTAGGAACACCATCGAGGGGGCACAGGGACGTTGGCGTTCTGTTACCCCACCACTCAATCTCTACATTTCTGATACCAAAGATAAAGAAGCAGAGCAAGACGGCGAAGGCTGAACCAGAATCGAAGGCGGCCGACATCACATAGGTAAATCGCATGTGCCAAGAAGCGTATCTACGACGGACAAAGTACTGGAAGATGAAACCGAGGGCGAGCCACACAGGGTAGTTGAAGGGCTTGGCGGGGGGCATCATACCGGTGGCAGCCAAAAGGACAGGGATGTGGATATTCTCCACCCAAGTGTTGGGGAATCTCTTCTTGAGGTAGTAGAAGGGGATAGGTAAAAAGAAACCGAACAAGAAGAAGTAGTTGATGGGGTTGTAAATCGACGTAGGTCCAAACATCTTGTTGGGCGAGATGACACCCCAGATGACAGAGGCCGAGTAGAAGGTGCCGGCAGAGGGACAAGAGAAGTCCTTGTTATCATCCGTGCAGATTTTATCTTGAGAAGAAAGCAACCAGTTGGCAGTGAGCAAGTTGATGAGACCAGCAACGACTGTTCCAACGCACTGGGTCCAGAACATGGCACGAGGGGGAACCTTCATGTAGTGACCAAGCTTTAGATCACCGACAAACATCAAACCCTGACCCATGGAAATGTAACCAAGAGTCTTGAAGGTAACGTTGGCAATGGGGTGACCGGGAAGAGCGTAACCGATGACATACTCGGTGATAATGTTCAAACCGGGCTGCTGGTTGGTAACAGCCAGAATGAGACCAACGGGAAGAGCGAAGAAAGCGGCCATGAAGATGGCCAAAAGTACGCCCCACCAAGGGAGCTTGTAGTCCCAGACCTCACAGGTGATAATGGCGACAATGGTCATCACAATGAAGATGAGGAAATACCACCAGTCAGGCACCTCAGGGTAAGCCTGCATGAGCTTGTGGTGGATATCCTCGGAGTGATCGCGAGATTGTCTCCACTGAGCAAGCAACTTGTGGCGATGGTACAGCCACGTGTGAGTGACCATGGAGGCAAGACCAGCGAAACCGATACCGTAGCTCAAAGCAAAGAAGACGGAGAGGCGCAGAGGACCATACGCCTCATATTTGGCCTCGCTCAGCACGACATCATCCAAGATACGGGTCACATTGTACTTGTTTCCGTCTCTTGTAAACAACTTGTTGGAGTAGATAGGAAAGTGCTGGGCTTCCCAGACGTTATTGTAGTAACAAATAGGGACCAAAATCCAAACAAGCAAGACGAAACCAGCCGCAATGTTGACCTGCGCCCACCACGGAACGATAAGTGGTGAAGTCAAGAAAGAGACTACGACGTTCCAGTCAAAGGTCAAAGCGCCAACGCCGAGACCATTGATGCCAGTAATCTGGGCGAGAACGTGGTTTTGAGGCTTGATCCAGCAAATCCAGGCAAAAGCACCAAGAGCGCCAAACAAGAAGTTGGGGATCCAGTGGTAGACGAACATGCACATGGTCACAACCAAGAAAAACTTGTAGCGGGTCCACTGACCAGGAGCAAGATTTTCATCCTTGTGGAGAGTGTTGAACAAGGCGACCTGGACCAAGTTAGCAGGCCAGACCATGGCAGCGGGGTAGACAAGGTAACGACGGAGAACGCCGGCCATACCATAACCCAACATTTGGGTGGTGAGGATGAGAAGAAAGTTGGCTAGGAAACCAAAGTCCTGCTTGTAGAAGATCTTCTGGATGACAATAATATCGACGGCGTAGGCGGTACCACCAGCACAATTGGCGCAAAGGGTGATCAAAACATGTTCCTTAATGTTGAATGGGCCGGGGTTAAGACGACCAGCGGGAAGTACCTTGGCCAATAACATGCCAAGAGGGTAAGCCAGCAACTGGGCGACGAGAACACCAATGGTTAAAGGGTTGGTACGGAACCAACTAAAATATGAATAGGGATCGAGCAGTCGGCGGCTGATGAGTACTTTGTGCAAAGGTGTGTAAAAGTGATGATTCAAGGGCTAATTGGCGTTGGACTTACAAGAACTGGTTCAAGAATGACAACAAGACAGTGAAAAAGATTCCCAGTACCCATACACGAAAGGTTAAGGTGGGCAGGGAGGGATCATCTTTGTTGGAGACAATAGCTGCGACTTCAGGGATGGGAGAGTTCTCATCCTCTTCAAGGACCACGGACGAGCGCTCAATGTCGTGCTTCTCGTCAACGTATTCCTTTTCAGCAAGATACTCTTGCTGCTGCTCGGCTGCCATGGTAGGGGGAGGAGGGCGTAGAGGAAAGTAGAGGGAGGGGAGGGGGGAAGGGCAGGTCAAGTGGGACAAAGGGCAATAATGGACGGGTGGATGGGTGCCTTTTATATAAGGGCGCACTTTGTATTCTCGATTGGGCGCCAGGAAGGACAAAATAGGTCAAGTTGAGGCCATGCAGTACCCAATCCAGGAAATCTCGTCCACGCACACGAAGTTTGGCAATCTCGCCAAGAGCAAATTTGGCCGTGCCAATAGGAAAGCATCCCAGCTCCAACTCTCGATCTCAGCCCTTTGTTTCTCGGTATTGTTATCCGTCTTCCCCGGGGATTGAAAAAATGGCCAACACTAGCGAAGATACTTACTGCGTTGCCTGCACAACATCTAAATGGCGCCTATACCACGCGACCTGGAATTGCTTCCGCCCTTAGTGAGCTTGTTCGGATCAACTGTTTACCTAGATGAAAGCAGGTCACCTAGACAACATCAGCACGTCTGTTCACATCTTTAAAAGTTTGGGCCACCCGGCCTGCACGCGTCGTCGTCACCTGGAGAATAAAAAAAGCTCGTTCTTCAGACTGTTTGAAATAGCGAATGCAAGAGATATCTTGTTTCACCTTGACTATGCTGTATGGTAGCGCGCTCGATCGTCTCCTCCTCTCCTCCTTCATACTGGTCCTAAAGTTCCGCATTTATCATAATAATTCATTGATTCATTGTTCATTGCAAAATGTTTGATGATTAACGTGGACCACGCCTGGAGGGAGGCGGGTCTATACGGTTTTAATTATGAGAAAAAAATATAAAGATACACCCATTATCTGGGAGAAATCAAGGGTCTGCGCATTTACGCAGCAGGGGCCGTGGGGAGCGTGGCAGCAGGGATGTAAGGCTTGTTATCCAAAGGACAAGAAACCGTGGTACCCCACCAGTTTGGCATGGACTTTCCACGGAAATCAATGCAGAAGAAGCCAATCAAGATCATAAAGGCGGTGCCTGAATCCAACGCCGCTGACAGAACGTAGGTAAATCGCAGATGCCAATTGGGGTGGTAACGACGGATAAAGAACTGGAAGATCAAACCCAGCGCCAGCCAATTTGGGTACATGAAAGGTGAGGCGGGAGGCATCATACCAGTGGCAGCCAACAAGATCGGAATATGGATGTGGTCCAACCAGGTGTTGGGGAATCTCTTCTTGAGGAAGTAGAATGGAATAGGCAAGAAGAAACCAATCAAGAAGAAGTAGTTGATCGAGGTGTAGAGGGAAGTGGGTCCAAACATCTTTTTCGGCGAGATGACACCCCAGATGACTGAGGCCGAGTAAAAGGTGTTCACAAATGGGCAAGAAAACTCCGCGTTGTCCTTGCACACACCAGGCTGGGAAGTCAACAGCCAGTTGGCCGTGACCAAGTTGATAACACCAGCAATGACTGTTCCGAGCATTTGAGACCAGAACATGGCGCGAGGAGGGATCTTCATGTAGTGGCCAAGCTTGAGATCACCGACGAATTGGAGTGCTTGCCCCATGGAGATATATCCAAAGGTCTTGAAAGTCACGTTGGCAATGGGACGGCCAGGAAAAGCGTAGCCGGCAATGTACTCTGTAATGATGTTCAAACCGGGCTGCTGGTTGGTTACAGCCTGGATGAGACCAACAGGAAGGGAGAAGAAGGCAGAAAGGAAGACGGCCAACAAAACACCCCACCAGGGAAGCTTGTAGTTCCAGACTTCACAGGTGATAATGGCGACAACAGTCATGACAAGGAACAGGGAACCATACCACCAGTCAGGAACTTCAGGGTAGGACTTCATGAGACGGTGGTGGATATCCTCGGAGTGATCGCGAGATTGTCTCCACTGAGCAAGTAACTGGTAGCGATGGTACAACCAGGTATGGGTGACCATAGCGGCAAGACCAGCGAAACCGATACCATAGGTCAAAGCAAAGAAGACCGAGAGACGGAGTGGTCCATAGGCCTCGTACTTGGCTTCATCCAAGACATCATTGGTCATAACTTCAGTGTTGTTATAGGTGTGGCCATTCTCGCGGAACAACGCGCTGGAGAAGATAGGGAAGTGCTTTGCATCCCAGACATTGGTGTAATAGCAAAGAGGAGCTAGGAACCAAGCGAGGAAGACAAAGCCCACAGCAATGTTGACTTGGGCCCACCAAGGGGTGGTCAAGGGCGACACAAGGTAGCTTGTGATGGTGTTCCAGTCGAACGAGATGACACCGATACCAAGGCCTCTAGGGCCAGTGAGCTGGGAGAGGACTGGGTTGGTGGGATTGATCCAGCAGATCCAAGCAAAGGCAGTCAAGGCAGGGAAAACATATGCAGGGAACCAGGCGTAACAAAACATGCAAAGAGTAGCCGCCAAAAAGAACTTGTAGCGAGACCATTGGCCGGGAGCGAGATCCTCATCCTTGTGAAGAGTATTGAACAAGGCGACCTGGACCAAGTTAACGGGCCATACCATGACAGCGGGGTAGACGAGGTAACGACGGAGGACTCCGGCCATACCGTAACCCAACAGCTGAGTGGTGAGGATGAGCAGGAAGTTGGCTCCAAAGCCGAAGTCTTGGTTATAAAACACTTTTTGGATTACAATGATGTCGACTGCATAGGCAGTACCAGCAGCACAGTTGGCGGTCAAAGCGATCAGGACGTGTTCTTTGACGTTGAAGGGACCGGGGTTGAGAATACCAGAAGGGAGAACGCGGGCCATGAACTTTCCAACGGGGTACGCCACCAACTGGATGACCGTGGTGCCAATGGTCAGAGGGTGGGTGCGGAACCAGCTGTCGAGTCAAAAGAATCATAACGGATTAGACGCTGAACTAAAGTCTCGCAGTGTGGTCTTGGTTAGAGAACTGAACTTACAAGAACTGGTTCATGAATGACAGAAAGGCAGTAAAGAACACAGCCAAGACCCAGAATCGGAAGGTCATAACAGGGAGAGAAGGATCATCCCTGTTGGAAACGATAGCGGCCACTTCGACAATGGGGGAGTTCTCTTCTTCATCAAGGACGACGGAGGTGCGCTCCACATCGTGCTTCTCATCGATGTAATCTTTCTCGGCAACGAACTCTTGCGTTAGTTCGGTCATGGCGTAATGGAGGGAGGATGTATGAGACTAAAGGAGGAAAGGGTGGTAGGTCCAAGGAAAAGAGGGGAAACAGAGGCGGGTCAAGGGAAGAGGAAAGGGCCTGAGACGAGGGACAGTCTTGGAGGGTGGAGAGGGGTCCTTTATAAAGAAACGAAAAAAAAACTCTATGGATGGATGACGGGAAAGTGAGATGCTGCGGTAGTCTGGGCCGCTTTTCACAGCTTGGCATTGGAGCAGGGCCGTTAGACCATTGCCAACGGCGATGAGCAGAAGCTGCGCTGAGTCCTCAGGAGCAGACCGAAGACCTTGTTCATGACCAAACGGAGATGTAATCGAGCAGAAGAGCGAAGACTGAAGACTGGTCAGGAAGGTGGGATGTGTCCACCAGACCCGACGACCATGCAGGGAAATATGTCCGTTTGCCATCAATTGGTCAAAATAGGCTCCGCCGCGAGCCTCCTCCGTCTCCAGGGGGAGAGGGCGACAAAAGTCCCTCGAATACGCGCCTCACAGGCATATCCAATAGGAATCCATCCACCAGTCAACACAACTCCAAGCTCCATCAAATCCAAACTTGGAGGGCAGGGCGAGAGAGCGGGGCAGGAATTCTTCCTCTCTTGGTCCTGCCAAGGTTGCTGGTGTGGCGTATCCTGGCGTTAAAATCGAGACCGCACTTGCTTTCCGGTTGGCTCTTACCAGTCATCATCAACCCTCTCTTGGCAACTCATTTGCAGCCCTCAGTCAGCGCCGGAATATTCGGATAGAGATCCGCAAGGTAGATCGGTAGACCTCTCTCCGACAAGCTGCAGAATGCCAAGACCTGAGTCCCAGTTTCGGTAAGAAACTCGCGAGCTCTTCCTCGGCTTCGTGACTCCCTTAAATATCGAGACATCTCCACCAACGTCTCTTTTTCAGAGTGCACACCTCGGCTGCGCTGTCCTACTCACAAACAACACAAAGCATACCCCCCACACACACACTTGTCTCTCTCCCTGCATTTCTCTCTCTACACACACACACACACACACACACACACACACGTACACATACACGCATTCATACACACACACACACACAACGTACAATTCACTCTCACATCTCACACACCTTACATCACAACGACGCACACATACGCGCCCATCCTCTCCTTGGCTCCCCCTCATCTAAGTCATCTTCTTTCTCAATTGATCCTCCCCGTCTTCACCACCCACTAGTGTAAGTTAACAAGTCGGTACACACCCTCGTCTCTTCATTTCATTTTGGTTCATGGCCTCGCAACCCCGGGGGTGAATAAAGACGCAATTCCTTCCCAGAAACACAAAAAAGAATAGAGCCTCGAATCGAAAATAAAAAGTTGACCAGTGCTTTCAAGTTTCCTTTTATTACGTAAAAGATTGGGTGGGATATACTAAGGAAAAATGACCTCTTTCTTTCTTTTTTTTTTTGTCATCTTGCTGGCTATTGTATCAGAGGCCATTTTAGGCATCGTCAGGCATTGGAGCAGCAGGGATGTAAGGATTACCCTCAAGAGGGCACTCGACAGTGGAACCCCACCATTTAACCATAGTCTTGCCGCGGAAATCAAAGATGAAGAAACTGAGCAAGACCATGAAGGCGGTGCCGGAATCAAAGGCAGCCGACAAGATGTAGGTGAAGCGCAGATGCCAGTTGGGGTGGCAGCGGCGAACGTAGAACTGGAAGGCGAATCCAAGAACGACCCAATTGGGGTACATGAAGGGGGAAGCTGGGGGCATCATACCGGTGGCAGCCAACAAGACGGGGATGTGAATGTACTCCATCCAAGTGTTGGGGAATCTCTTCTTGAGGAAGTAGAATGGAACGGGCAACAAGAATCCGAGGATGAAGAAGTAGTTGACAGAGTTGTAAATTGACGTCGGTCCAAACATCTTGTTGGGCGAGATGACACCCCAAATAACCGAAGCCGAGTAGAAAGTACCAGCCGAGGGGCATCTGAAGTCCTTGCTCTTGGCAGTGCAAATATCGGGCTCGGAGCTGAGCAACCAGTTGGCAGTGACCAGGTTGATGACTGAGGCAATGACTGTTCCGAGCAACTGGGCCCAGAACATGGCGCGAGGAGGAACCTTCATGTAGTGTCCGAGCTTAAGATCACCGACAAACATCAAACCCTGAGCCATGGAAATGTAACCAAGAGTCTTGAAGGTAACGTTGGCAATGGGGTGACCAGGGAGGATGTAACCGATAACGTACTCAGTGATGATGTTAAGACCAGGTTGCTGGTTGGTAACAGCCTGAATGAGACCAACAGGAAGGCAGAAGAAGGCCGAGAGAGCAACGGCCAACAAGACACCCCACCAGGGGAGCTTGTAGTCCCAGACCTCACAGGTGATGATGGCGACAACGGTCATGATGACGAATAAAGCGGCGTACCACCAGTCGGGGACCTCAGGGTAAGCCTGCATGAGCTTGTGGTGGATATCCTCGGAGTGATCGCGAGATTGTCTCCACTGAGCAAGCAACTTGTGGCGATGGTACAGCCACGTGTGAGTGACCATGGAGGCAAGACCAGCGAAGCCGATACCGTAGGTCAAAGCAAAGAGGACAGAGAGACGGAGAGGCCCATAGGCCAAGTACTTGGCTTCATCCAAGACCTTGTCGGGGGTCATAATTTCGGCGGTGGCGTAGGACTGGCCATTCTCTTGAAACAAACCGGCAGAGAAGATGGGGAAGTGCTTGGCATTCCACAAGTTGGTGTAGTAAGCAATGGGGACGAGGATCCAAGCGAGAAGGGCGAAACCAGCGGCAATGTTGACCTGGGCCCACCAAGGCGTGATCAGAGGTGAGGACAAGAAAGAAGTGATGGTGTTCCAGTCGAAGGAGATGACACCGACACCGAGACCACCAGAGCCGGTCATCTGGGAGAGAACCAGGTTTGTGGGCTTGATCCAGCAGATCCAAGCGAAAGCGGTCAAAGCAGGGAAAAGGAAGCCGGGAATCCAAGCGTACAAGAACATGCCGAAGGTAGCGACCATGAAGAACTTGTAGCGAGACCACTGACCAGGAGCAAGGTCCTCATCCTTGTGAAGGGTGTTGAACAAGGCGACTTGGACCAAGTTGGAGGGCCAGATCATGGCAGCAGGGTAAACAAGGTAACGACGGAGAACACCGGCCATACCGTATCCCAACATCTGGGTGGTGAAGATGAGGAGCAAGTTGGCAAGGAAACCAAAGTCCTGCTTGTAGAAGATCTTCTGGATGACAATAATATCGACGGCGTAGGCGGTACCAGCAGCACAGTTGGCAGTCAAGGCGATCAAGACGTGCTCCTTGATGTTGAAGGGACCGGGGTTGAGGCGACCAGAGGGGAGGACGCGGGCCATGAACTTTCCAATGGGATAAGCAATCAACTGGATGACCAGCGTGCCGATAGCCATGGGATGGGTACGGAACCAGCTACAAACAAAAAAGGTAAATACACACAATGTCAGAAAATGAACAAGACTCATCAGGAGGGTGTAGGGAAGGGGTTGGACTTGGCGACAATTCAGTATTCTTACAAGAACTGGTTGATGAAGGAGAGGAAAAGGGAGAAGAAGACAGCCATGACCCAGAAACGGAAGGTCATGACTGGGAGAGAAGGATCATCCTTGTTGGAGACGATGGCAGCAACCTCGGGAATAGGAGAGTTCTCCTCTTCTTCGAGGATGACGGACGAGCGCTCGACATCGAACTTCTCGTCAACAAACTCCTTTTCAGCAACGTATTCTTGCTTGTGCTCGGACATGGTGAAAGGGGTAGGGCTCGCAGAAGGTGTGCGATGGAATGGAGGAGAGGGAGGGGTGGAGAGGGATGGCCTTAGACAAAGCTTACAAAAACTCGGGGGATTCGACTTCTTTTATACCACGTTGTTGGCCGCCTTGTTTGGTGATGGGAACATGCGAACGCACGACAGCTGGAAAGATGGGCACAATTGGTTCTTCATGAACAAACACAAAGTTTGGCCTCATCCTGGGATAGACAGATTCAGCAAATGCAAGACTACCGAGGAGCAACGAAAAAACACTGTTTTGTTGTTTTGTGTGTCCTAATGGCCTTTCAGTTGGACAAAATGGTACCTGGACGCGAGCTCAAGAACCCAAAAAGAGCAAATAGGCTCTGGACCACCAACACAAGAATACATGTTCGAGCAGCCGACCGCCAACCAATGTCGACAACAGTGCATCCCAGGATCTGGACACGGCATGTGCTTCTCTCACCACACTCCCAAACAAATCAAACATAGGTAAACAATGAGCAACGCTCGATTGCGATTGCCAAAAAGGCAAACCAAAATTTGAAGGACTCTCTCAATAAGGCCAACCATCTTTTATCTCATCACTAGAGCTACATCCGGGACAGCCACAGTACAGGACAGTGTGATCATCATTCAGGAGCGCCCGAAGGGATAGAGCACAGGACTTCTTCCAAGGATGCTAAAGCTTCGTCAGAGATCAGAAGTGTATCGATGTGATGAAGAAATCGCAAATGGTAGCAGGGATGATTGGAATAGCTACGAGTCATTATTGTCCTTCTGTCGCTTAACTTTTTGTTTTCCTTAATCTGCCTGAGGACAAGATAAGCAGCAGAAGAACAAGGTTGCAGACCTCAAAGCTCATCCTCTTTTGGAACTGTGTTCCCTGCTGATGTACTCAGATCCAACCGCACATCCCTCAGACCGTCATTTAGCCAACTGGACCTTATCAATGGATGGATTTGTTCTCTCACTGCAGCTGGACAGCTGTCCACACCTCACTCCTTCTAGCAGCAAAATACCAGAACAGCAGAAAGACCAGACCCTCAAAGGTGAGATTCATGCGACAGCAGGACTTTTTGGAAACGAGAGAACTTGGGTACGCGCCCACTTCATATTCATAGTACATAGTTCAGAGTACAGAAAGTCGCAATAGTCTGTAGCCGTCATCTTCATTCTTCATTGACCTTGGATCTTCATAAGCAGTACTGTGACTTTTGTAGAAGAGTCTATAGAGTAACAGGCAAGACATCTGCGGCGCAGATCGAGTTTTGATGGTTTTGGTGTGGGTGTATGCTCGCTGAAGCAATTGGAGTGATGTCTGCCTTCGACCTTCGCACAACGGAGGCAATGGAGTTAAGCTGTCTAAATGTGTTAAGCTAAATCGCCAGTTTCCCAAGGACCTCCTTCCTCCCGGTAACACGCCTGTTACGAGACAGTTAACGTTACCAAGAGCGAACAAATGCGGGTCTGGACTTCTTTGCTATTCAATTCTTGATCAATTGAATGGTCCAACGGTCCATCTATTGTCCGTCACGCAACATAAGAGTAGTCTTGGCCAATTCAATACACCCCAGTCTATTAGTCTGAATGAATACATGTTTGCTGGGATTCCCATTTCCCCTGCACGGATACCACTCTCCCACAAGCCTCTGTCAGAATGGCGACATGTTTATCTGCAAAAAACAGCTGAAGACGCTTGTTCATCGGAGTCGCGAAAACAATTAAACCGCGGGCTTGATGTACTGTAGCCTACCAAGAGCTAGTTTCTCCTTCCGAATGACCCCTCATGTGCTTCTAATCACCGCTGGCTACCCTGCCATTTGCTCGGTGCCTTTTTTTTTTTTCTTTTTTTTTGGGTAAGCCCCGAGGGTTGCGCCCTGCGGTGGCTTCAGATGGCGAGAGAACATCAAGGTGAAAATTCGATTGGTGAATCGATCGCTGCGTCACCTCTCGGGTTCAATTGAATGAGAGCAAAAAAAAAAAAAGATTAGGGAAACCGGGATTGAAAAGCACAACAAACCCTCGGATGCACAGGCTCTCTCGGTCAGAGGCAGATTGGGTGGTCCAAATTTTTCTTGGGTCACACAGGAGCGAAGCCTCTCTTTGGAGATAGCGACTGAGAGCCTTGTTCATTTTTTTTTCTTTGCCCCCTCTCTCCCTTTCCGACAGTAGATTATCAAAGGGGGGTGCGGACGGACGCACAGCAGACTGTTCGGGGACCAGGAACCTGGCGCGAGGTTCTGAATCCTTTTTTGAAAGGCTAGAGGCGACCTTGAGGACTCCTGAACAGTGGCCGCAACAGTGTCCATCCAAGGGAGAAGCCCAGGCTGGTCCATGGACGACTCGATAACCTTAGTCTTTGCGCATTTGTTTGTGTCTGTGTTGTTTTATTCTCATGCGATGGCTGTGGGACAAAAAGACGCTCTTGCATTGGGCGAAAGCAACTGTTTCCTAAAGGTGGACCTGGGAGAGCATGTGCATCCAATCGGAACCTCTCCGGGAAAAAGAGTGAGAACCGAATGTTGGATGGATGCTCTCCGAGGCGCTCTCCGCCTTGCGCCCAGAAGAGAGGCAAAAATGAGACGAATAGGCTTTTTTGGACAACTCTCTGGGATTCAACTCTCTTTTCGATCCTCGGGTCTGCCGGTTTTTGATGTGTGTTTTTCTCACCTTTGTTTGATGGCGCGGTAGTCACGCGGGGGCCAGTGGCGGCTCTCAATAATCTCGCTCGTTGTGGCTGGCCAATGGACACAAGCAGACATTGGGGTCCACTCCAATTTCGTTGTCGTTAGACAGTGCTCATCCACCTGCACCTGTTCCTGTTTGTTTGTTTGTTTGTTTGTTTGTTTGTTCCTCACTCTCTGCTTCTGCCGTTTGCGTGTCTATCCTGAGTGAAAAAAAGAGAGACTCCCTAGCCCAGTTTGAACTTTCCAAGGACCTGCAAGATGCTCCTGTTCCGAGCTCAATGGAATCGGTGGAACAGTCTTTTTCATCTACCAAAATGGGGTTGGTGGGTCGTGCGACCTTGACCTTGATTTTACACCAGTCTGGACCCGGGATTGGTCTAAACTCTCCCTTCCTTCTCGTCTTGGGAACGCAACTGGCCGCTGGGGCGTGTACCTGTGCCCCTTAGTGCTCTCTTTCAAATGAGGGCGCAGACTATTAACCATTGAAAACACGCAACTGCATCCTTTTTTCTTGGTGTGAGGGACACAGGAAATACCTCAAAATCAGTTTAGACTATGGCCGCTGCTCTTTTAGACTAGTTGCGACACACAAAACCTTGACCTTCCTGCATTTACCAAGATCGACCACTAAGCGAGCCAGGGCCAGTGTTTCGTTGAGATGTCTCTATCAGTCGGATGTGTTCCGTTCAGCATTGTCTTTCTGGGAACAGTGCCCGCGTTGATCCGTCAGTCTAAGATAAAAAAAAAATAAAAAAAAAAGCCGCTCAATTGCTCTTCAGTGAGAACACTCTGTCTTTTGCTTGGTCCGTTTCTATGCATTCTTTGCAGAGACAGCGCAATTTCTTTTCTCCAAAGAATTATAACTATCCACGTTTAATGTTCTGCTCTTACAATCCAACTTCATGGGAAAGTTGTGAGGCGGGGCGGGCGAGGGTGGGGGATAAGGTTTCCAATCAACCTAGATTCATTTGGAGGTCGGCGTATCATCTGTGGTCTTGGGTAGTTGACGCGTTCCTCTCTTTCATAAAACCGAAGTGCAGCACTTCTACATCATCAAAGATAAAGGTTCAATGTGGACGCTCTCCATCCCTTCTGCCCTTCTGTTCTCATATTTATGAGAACTGGTCGCTCTCCACTCCCCATCCCTTCAGTTCTCACATTTATGAGAACTGGACGCTCTCCACTCTACACCCCTTCTGTTCTCACATTTATGACAACTTCGCTCGTTTTTGCTAATGACAGATGGTCGATAGCTGCTGTTGTCGTGTCGTCTTTAGATGTTTTGTTTCCGCGTTCCAGGTGTAGGCTGTTAATGCTGTTGCTGCTGCTTCTGCGGCTATGGGTGTTGGAATGCACTCCGAGATAGTCTACCTTTGAGAAGCAGGTCGCGTTTAGGTGTGCTCTTTGTCAGTTGATCTAGGTCAACACTAAAGAGGTGTAGAGGATATAGCTTCTCGAAGGACAAAAATGCTTCTACGCACACGAATAAACAGAGACTGCAGTGTTCATTTCTTTTCATTACTACTAAAACCGTGATGGTATTCCTCATACCTTTTCTGTCGCAGAACGTCATCTCCGTTTATCTGCTTAGGATACCCAGAGTTGCCGTTCTCCCAGATTGGAGGACTATAGTCTGGTCTGCTTCGCCACTCTCATTTCAGAACACAGCTCGTGCTGTTATAGAGTTTTCAGGAGGCCAGGATGTGCCAAGAGCAAAGGATAATAAAGCAGACCCTCATGAGTCACGCTCAGGGCTGTGTAGTGTTCCCAGCGTATCAATTTGCAGACATAATACTGTAACAGGGACCCTATTGCTGTAAAGGGAAAGTGATTGGCCTCAGCCCTTCCAGGCGCGATGTTGTGAGGTGGATTAAGGAAAGATTGTGGGCAAAGTAAATGTTCATTTGCGCGTGGAATTGAGCCGCAAAAAAGCCGCATCCTACTGTCTCGTTTCTTGGCAACTAGCAACCAGCAGGCAGCACAACGTCAGTGGGGTGTTGCCCTATCCGTTGAAGGTTTTGTTGCTCTTGCTGTCGACCTTTGTTTTTTTTTTGATTTTTTTGTGTCGCCTTGGTAGATGAGGCCATCAGCACATCGATCGCTCTCTTCATTAGCCCCAATTACAAGAGATGTTCTTGGGTGACCCGAGGGGGACATCAGTCTGGAGAGGAGAGAGACAGTGGTTCTTCACTTTGATCGTGTCTCTGAACCAATATGTAAGTAAGGGCTCACTCAATAGCGAAAGAGAGCTTACAGATGATAGTGAGCCTCGCCTTGCGAGCTGGTGGGCAGTCTTGGCGGATGTGACACGGAGATCAACTAGGATACTTCTCAGGGTCTTGAACGCCATTAGTGTGATCACAGAGGACTTGAGAAAAATGAGAGATTATTTTGTAATGTTGAGATTACGTGAGTCTCTATGGATGGTTTGAGGGATGTGAAGGGTGTGAAATGTTTTGGTAGTATCCGGTGCATCGATCATCAAAGCATTGGGAAATTTCGAGATTGGTGGCGTTTAGATTGGTGGCGCAAATGGTGGCTGGTTCGAAGTCACGTTTTGTTGTTAAAAGAAAAAAAGAAAAAAAAAGGAAGGCATGAAAGAGAGTGCAGACGAGGCAGAGGACATTTCGACACAAACACACATCCACCATCCCACGCATCACATCATGTTTACCGAGTTGGCCTTGACCTCCTCATCGGATGCTGCCGATGGCACCTCATACATTTGGAATCTGCACACTGGCTCCGTACTCGGCTCATTCAAGCAAAATGTCTCTCCCTCCAACTCAATGGCCCTTGTACATAACCCTCGCAACATGGGAGGTCTCTTTTTGAGCTCTCAGGCCGACAAGGGCATGATGCACGTTTACAACTTTCAAAAAGTACCCACCCACCTCAATGAATCTTTAAAAAGTCATTCTCAAAACGTCGTCGGTCAGATTTCTTACATTTTTCGTATTTCTAGGATCAAGTCTTTATGAAGTTCCCTCTCCCCGACAAAATCATCTGCCTTGCCACATCAAACAGAGGAACCTACTGTGTTGGAGGCACCGAAAGTGGCCGTATTCACATCTGGGAGGTAAATATAAAAGTTGGCTGTTAACATATCTGTTTAATATGATGACGAAAATGATTTGTTTTTCATCGAAACGCGTCGTTCTGACATCGTGCCTTTTTCAAATTGCGGGAAAAACAGATCGCCACAGGAATCCTTCACCGGACGTTCGACGCTCATTACAAAAAGATCACAGTCTTGCGATTCTCTGCAGATGATTCAGTGTTGTTCTCTGGAAGCGAGGATGCCGTGGTCCATGTCTGGATGGTCAATGCGCTCTTGGACGACTCTCAACAGGATTCCCCTGCCCCTCATTACTCGTGGACAGATCATACCCTGTCAATCACCGATATTCAACCAGGAGTGGGTCGTTTCCATGGATCGCGCGTGGTGACCTCGTCGTTAGACCATACTTGCAAACTTTGGGATCTTTCGACTGGAACCTTGTTGACGACTTTTTTGTTTCCTACAAAGATTATGGCCTTGGCCTTTGATCCCGCGGAGCGATTCTTCTTGGCGGCCTCAGGAACCCCAGCTTCGACAACGACGACAGCAGCCAACCAGGAGGAGGCGGATTATTTGATATACCAGGCCTTGCTGTACAAGTCAAAGCACACGCAGCAAGGGTATACGACGATCGAGGCTGTGGACGGAGATGCTGGATTGGAGCAGATTGGTTTGGGAGGTGCCAAGAGGAACGGTGTTCGAGGCGGTGACCTCGTCTTTAGGGGTCATCATCATCCAATCTTGAAGTTGACCCTGAACTTTGATGGTTCAGCCTTGGTCAGTGGAGATAATAAGGGCCACTTGATGGTCTGGGATGTTGCCAGTCGACAGATGGTCCGAGAGATCAAACAACACAAGGGTAATTGTCAAGTGAACCCTGCTGGACGCTAGAATGGAACTGAAGAAACCGCGACCACCGTCCTAACTCTTTGTTTCTCTTCCTCTTGGGTCTTGTAGGAGCCATCTCTTCAATCCATACACTGATTCAGCCAGCGGATCTCTACTCGAACACAACTTTGGTCGAGAAGCCAAAGTTGTCAGCTATCACACAGTTCAAGAGAATCCCACAATCAAGATTGGGCGAAGGCGGACCAGAGGTCAGCGGCAATAATTCGATTGCGGATGATCCCTTGATCAGGATTTCAGTGTCGACCTCTGGTGTGGGCAATGATGCGATTTTGGCAAGCTTGGCGGAATACCAATTGGTGGAGAGTGCCCGTCGTGCGTATGTGGGGGCTAGAGGCACGATGGTAGCCACGACAACGAATGGATCTGGCGCGGTTGCATCATCATCATCATCAGAGCATACGGCACAACAGTACGCGGCATTGGAGCAGATGAACCGTGAGCTGGAGGCTAAGCTTGCTGCCATGATGTCGTCTGCCCCAGCCCCTATCCAGCCTGTGGTCTCTGAATCAGATATCAGTGCGGCCTTGAGCAGTCTGAGAACCGGCAGCAAGAGGAGAAAGGCGTAAATGAAATACCCTTTCAATAAAAATCATGGCATTTGCATTTTCATGTCTACTCTAGGGAGGGAGAACGGGCTGGTGAGAGAGAGTCCATCCAACCGCAATGCAGGAAGCGGCGCAAAGGACCCAAAAAAGGAGAGGATCTGATAACCGGGTCTTTTTTTTTTCTCACACGCACTTTTTGCACGCTGTTTTGGCCCTCGCCCGTCGGCCAGTTGTTCTTTCTTTTCCCCTTTCCTCTCTTCTTTGTTCTTCTTCTCTTCTCTTTCTCCTCATCCCCTTCCAGCTCCTACCCACCCAGCAAAGACACATTTTACCCAAATGCAGCTAATGTCCTCCTCAGACTCCCCCTTCACCTCCACCTCGGCCACGGCCAGTCTCCAGTCGGATTACGACAATGAGATCAAGGAATTCCATTTCCATCTCTACTGGTTCCAGAACAATGCCGCCTCTCAAGCGTCCGCCATCAAGCTGCGTGACCGTATCCTCGAGTTGGTCCAGCAAGGATTCTTCCGGGTCGTCCCCCTCCGTAACGGCATCAACACCTCGCCTCGAGGACCTCACCCCATTGGATCGTATGAGGTGTGGTGCCCTCGAGAGGACTTTGCAAGATGCTACTCTTGGTTTGTCCTGAACCGAGGACCTCACTCGATCTTGATCCATCCTCTGACCCGGGAGGAGCTGGCAGACCACTCCTCAAGGGCCACTTGGTTGGGAACGCCTGTGCCTTTGGACTATACAAACTTGGATCCATACTTGGACCATGTTCCCTCTCAATACCCTGAGCTCGGACTTGGATACAATGCCCCCAAGAAGCTTTAAAAACAACCATCAGCAAACAAAAAGGACATGGAAAGAAGAAGAGGGAGGGGAGAAAAGTCCACAGACCACAAACAGCAGGAGGGCAGTCTATCCCACCGTCTTGTCCGTTCATGCATGGCCTGTTTTAAAAAAAAAGCACACACACACACAAAGAGAAGAGACGATGCTGTCTTTGGACGCCGCAATGGCGCCATTTTCTTTTTATTCAGCCAAGGAAGTAGGAGCAGAAAGCGGTTCTCTCTTCTTTCCGCAATAAAATTGCACTTGTACATAGCAGTTGAGTGGAGGACGGACGATTCTTGTTGTAGGTATGGGTTAGGGTGAAAAAAACTCTCATTGCGCCACCAAACCTCCTTCTTGTGTATTGGTAAACCAGTCTGCAATGATGGCTGGAGGCTATTCCGAGGTCTGGCCAACCAGATCGCGACTGAGGGGTGCGTTTAATAACACACCGGAGAGTGCGTTCAGGAAATGACGATGCCCAATATGACCAAGGAGGACAAGCTTGGCTACTGCATCTTAGAAGGAGAGAGAGTGGACAACAGTCCTCCAGGCAGGACACCCACAAAAGAGCCCTAACAGGGAGTTCACTTTCAGCCGGCTCTCTTCTGCTTGTCCTTTGGAGCGATAGCAGAGACGGATGTGTGCAGTCATTGTTGTCCAAGGGGGAAGGAACGTTTGTCTGCTCGGAGAGAATCATGGGATGAGAGTGAGTGAGTGAATGTGTCCATGTGTCCATGTGTCCATGTGTCTGTCCATCCGGTTCATCTGCAGCTGTTTGTTGTTCATCCCTGTCCTCTTCTTCTTCGTCTGACAGACAGAGAGACAGACGTCGTTTCGTTTCGTTTCGTTTCCCGCACCTTTTTTCTCTTTTCCCTCCCCTCTTCTGTGCCGTGTACGTTGCGTTATATCCGTCCTTGATTGACCCTTTTCCCTCTTCTTCTTTTCCCCCCTTCTCTTTCCTCTTTTCTTTCTCATTCCTCTCCATCTGCATTCGACCATACAGGATTCTGCAATGTACCCGAATCCATACCAACAGCAGCAACAGCACCAGCAGCCATACGGCCAGTACGCGCCGCCGCCGGGTCCCCCTCCTCCCTCGACCGCGCCCGGACAAATGTATCCTCCTCCTCCTCCAGGATCGCCCTCGACCTACGTGCCTCATACCAGCTACCAGCCCCCATACGCCCCTCCGCCCTCGAGCCCCGGGTACCCGCACGCAACTTCGACTTCTGGATACCCTCCCCCTGGCTCACCCCACGTGCCTAGCTACCCTGCTGCCCCTGGCTCACCCCATGTGCCTAGCTACCCTGCTGCCCCTGGCTCTCCCCAGGCACCCAGCTACCCACCGCCTGGCTCAATGTACCCCCCTCCTTCAACACCCCCCGCTGCTGGTGGTCCTTATAACGGGTACGGATCCCCTCCAATGCCCCAACCCAGCGGAGGTGTTTACCCTCCTCTTCCTTCAGGACCTGTCGGAGCACCTTCTGGAAACCCATACGGGGCCACAGTAACGGCGCCTTATGGCGCCCCTCAACCTCAGTCTCAGTACGGTGCTCCCCCTCCTGCGCCTTATGGCGTCCCTCCTGCACCAGGCTCGCCTTATGGTGCAGCACCCAATGCAATCCCAACACCTGTACCCACCGGCTTGCCTTCTAGCATCCCCAGTCCTCACCCCTATGGTCAGCAGCAGCAGCACTCACAGTCCAACATGACATCACCCCCGTTCTCGCCCGTGCCAACAATGCCTCAACCACATCCATCAGCACCTGCCCATACTGCTTCAGGAGGAGGAGGAGGAGCAGGAGGACACTCTAGCATGAGTTTCCAATGTGGACCTTTGCTTCGGTATCAAAACACGGATATTCATAATGGTCACTGGATGGGCTCGGTCTTGATGGTCTCCAAGGCCGAGTCGCAAGGTCAGCCGGCGCCAATCTTGACCTGGAACGATGGACGGATGCCCCATCCTCAGCAAGTGACGGCGCATGCGATCGATGGCTACAACGGGGCGATCTTTTGGCGATTTTCTTTGGTTATCCCTCAGGACATGCATGCCACCAAAAAGATTACCTACCAGATCAACCATGGACCCAGCTACTGGTTCTTTGTCGCCGGACGTTCTGAATCCTTCCGCTGGATGTTTTACAGCTGCAATGGATTCTCATCCGCCACTGACTCTGGTAAGTTGCGGCGCCCATTTCTTCTTTTTTCTTCAACCTGTTTTCTTTATCAGAGGTCCCAGAGGCAGGATGGGAAAATCATCTTCATTCCAAAACTGGTCAGACGGCTGGTCGCAGTGGACAACACTGGACGTTGCACAAGGCTATTTTTTTTCGTCTCTTTTTTGGAGCTGCTAGAGAGTGGAGAGGCCAGATCCAAGAGCCTGTTCTTGTGCGTGTGTGTGTTTGTGTGTGAATGCGGAGCAAAAACACAATTGGTGAAAAAAGATGTTCCTCGTCTTGGGTTTGAGACTTTGAGAGGAAGACATCAGTGTTTTATTTTGTGCACACCTCTCCACACTCTGGACCAAACCTCCAGTGGTTTATTTGAATGCCATAAACTAACTCTCTTTGGGAAAAAAAAACTGACAATATTAGTGGCAATTGGAGGAGCAAATCCATTGTGGAACGACGCCTTGGACAAGCACACGGAGCACCCATATCACATCATGATCGGAGGAGGCGATCAACTCTATTGCGATGCGCTCTTGAATGAACCCGAAATGGTCGAGTGGTTAGGAATTAGCAGTGTTCAGGAACGTGAAAAGATTCAGTGCAAGACTCATTGGACACAGGCGATTGAGCGCTATTACTTTAACCGCTACTGCACCTGGTTCTCGCAGGGAACCTATGGACAGGCTTTGGCGGCGATTCCCTCAATCAACATGTGGGACGATCATGAGTAGGTGCCGGCTGTCGGCCTGTATTTTTGCCATGCATGTGTATTTTTGCATGCATGTCAATCAAATCTCCATTGTCGGAATGTCCTCTACGTGGGCTCTTGTCGATTTTTTTTTTTTTTTTTTTTTTTACCGAGCGTCTGACTTTTTATCTGATCGATCCATGACGAAATAGCACCATTGACGGATATGGATCTTACCCAGAGTCGACACAAAAGAGTTCAACCATGTCGACTATTGGAGCTGTTTCGCGTCGATTCTACCTTCTCTTCCAACAACACACGACGCCTCAATTGGTCCCTCAACATGGTTTCTTTTCTGCAGGTGTGGGTGAGAGCATGTTGTGCTCGTTGGGACCTTCGGCGCAGGTCCTGGTTCTGGATGCGAGATCCGAGAGAACAAAGACCATGATCTGTTCTGATGCGACCTATGACCTTGCATTCGCAAAGATGTACAATGAGATTCCTCAAGGAACGCGGCATCTGTTGATCCAACTAGGCGTCCCTATTGCTTACCCTCGCCTGGTCTTTGCCGAGAACTTGATGGGCTCTGTGGGTGGCGTCCTTGGAGGGATTGCAGGCGCCAAGAACGTGGTTAACAAGCTGAATGGCGAGCCAGAGCTGTTGGATGACTTGAACGATCATTGGACTGGTATGTGAATGAGAGCGATAGTTCTTGCGTGTTTTTTTTGTTTTCTATCAGGAGGAGGCGGATAATATGTTTAACCATGTTACTTACCTACCCCTTCTCCCCTATTTTCTCCATTTTAGCCAAATCCCACAAGGCCGAGCGCAACAAGTTCATCACGCGTCTTCAAAACTTTGCCAACGACCGCAAGATCCGCGTGACGTTCATCTCGGGCGATGTCCACTGTGCAGGCATGGGACGGTTCACGGCCAAGGTGTCGCCACCGGAGAAGGACCCGCAGTTGATGTACCAGGTGATTTCCTCCGCCATCGTGAACGAACCCCCACCCGAGGGTGTGATCCGTCTG
This sequence comes from Entomortierella parvispora, assembly GCA_963573315.1. Lineage (NCBI taxonomy): Eukaryota > Fungi > Mortierellomycota > Mortierellomycetes > Mortierellales > Mortierellaceae > Entomortierella > Entomortierella parvispora. The sequence continues at coordinate 1,469,449 of OY752145.1, forward strand.
CTGCATTTCCAGGACAAGATCCATATTCTGGAGGGTCGTGTCAAGACGTATGAGGACATGTATCCCATGTTCACGATTGATGTCGATGGAACGCCCTTGCAGAACGACAAGTTGCTGCCCCGACGGAATTACTCGCACGGTCATTTCAACCATCACACTGGAGGCATGGAAATCACCATCTTTGTAGAGAATGTCAGAGGCGGCCCTGAACATACGCCCGGAGCTGATCGCGGCACAAAACCCTACCAGATCCACGTTCCTCGATTGGAGGCATAAGAAAAATATATAATCTTTGTTGTTTTGACAGTTGTTCACTCGCTCACTCGCTTCACATTCACCACCCAATACAAATTCTCCTCATTTCCTCCACTGCACATTTTTTTTCTTTTGTTTTTGTTTTGTTTTGATGACAATAATGATAATATGACGGGAAAACAATAAAAAGGAATCAAATCGACAGCAGGCAGGGTATTATTGTTTATTTCTGAAGTCGGTTAGAATTCATAGTAAGCGAAAGAGGACGGACCAGAAAGTGTGGGCGGAGAGTTAGTATAGGAGGTAGAATTACAAACGATCAGTAAGGAGGAGGAGGAGGAGGAAGGAGCGAGAGAGAGAGAGAGAGGCGAAACTTGATGGCACAAATGAAAATAAAAGGGGAGAGAAACATGAAAGAAAGGCAACAGAAAAGAAAGATGGACTAGCAAAGATGTTAGTGGCGTTGACTGTCTTTAGCAGCCTTGATCAGCGGCGCCAGCGTTCGGACGGAATGTGCCTTGGTAATAAAGGGATGTCTCAGCAACTCGCTGGCAGTTGGACGTCTGCTCACATCGACGTCCAAGCACTTGGACAAAAAGTCTGTAAAGTCGACAGACACCTTTTCGGGGTTCTGAAGAGCGGGTGTTCCATTGGTAGCAATCAAGTACAAGGCCTACAATAAATGTCAAATGTAAAGAGCAACTCTGTGGTTAGAGAATGGTGTACCCATAAGAGCCTTAGCAACGGCGCAGATATTTCAGATTGTAATCATACTCGTAGAGGATTCTCGTTCAGATATGGAGGCTCGCCTTCCAACATCTCGATGGCCATAATACCAAGAGACCAGATATCAACCTTGGGACCATATTCTTTCTTGGTCACAACCTCGGGTGCCATCCAGTAAGGGGTGCCAACCATGGTCGTACGTTTTCCTTGACTCTCCTTCAGGTGTGCACAGAATCCAAAATCAGCTGTTTCGGGGGGGGGGGGGGGGGGGGGGGAAGGGTATCAGTGGCTGCTACGTTTGTAGATATTTTCGGAAAGGGTTTTATCCAAATTATCACATACTCAGCTTTATGTCGCCGTTGAGCGAAAGAAGCACATTGTCGGACTTGATGTCTCTGTGGATAACTCCTTTCGAGTGCAAATGCTCCAATCCCATCAGTACCTATCATATAGATCACAAAGGAACCAGTGAGTAAAACAGCCTGGTGCCCAAGGAGGATAGAAAACACAAGATCACTTACCTCTCGGCAAACAGCTCCGATCTGGGGGTCTGCCATTTCATTGGTGGTCACGACTTCTGTCAGACTTCCACCCTCCATGTACTCCATTACGACCCAAAGGTCGCCTCTGTGCAAGAACGAGTCGATGTAGTTGACAATGTTCTTGTGGCTCGACTCCTTCATGACCAAGATTTCGTTAATGATCAAGTCCTTTTTGGGCTGTTGCTCCAGGTTCATTTGTTTGATCGCCACCGACAAATTGGTTCCGACTTGATAAGCAGTGTATACTCCTCCAGAGGCTCCTTGACCAATCTTGACCAGGTTCCTGTACATCTTTGTAGGATCTGCATCCGTGCAGATCGCCTGGAGACGTCGAATCACCTCTTGTGAGCTTACGGCGTCCCGGTCAATCTTTTTCTCTCGAAGCTTGTTCACTTGACCAGTCGCAGTCGGCGTGGCGGTATGGTGAGGCTTGGAGGGAGGTGAGAGCACAGTGGTTCCTTGATGGTTAGCAACTTTTGAGGGCTTTGGTGGAGGTATCTTTGGCGTTGAGGGTGCAAGAGGCGTAACCGGAGGAGTGACGATTGGCGTGGTGACTGGACTAGGCTCAGAGTCGATTTTTTCTGGGGTGTCTGGCTTGTCAATCGGTGCCTATTGGGAGTTATGGCCGATTAAACAAATGCCGATGCAATCCGTCGTGGCAAGTAGACGGCCTGTTGCCTAGATTCTAATCAGATATAAACTCTTTTTTGAATCTTACCACAGCTTCGACAGGACGTGGTGGTGCTGGAGGTTTCTTTACTGGTGGAAGGGCAGGTGGAGCACGCTGTGAAGAGGAATAAGCATAAAAAAGTAAACAATAAAAAAAATAAAAAAAAAGTCAAAAAAGTGGTCGTATAAAAACATACTGATTGTTGGCATATCCCTAGCAATGCTAGCAACGAACAATATCCATACCGGACTCTCGAACACGGGGCGAGGCGCGGGTGTAGGCGGTGGTCGCTCTCGGATCGGCCGCTCCTCATTCGAGACGGGTGGGCGGGGACTCGGTTTTGGTGGCGCAACAGGCTTGGCAGGGATGACGGGAGATGTGCCCTCGAATTTCATGTATACCGAAGGGTCCTCACGCTGAGCTTTCTGGCTATCGGTGTAGTACTCCATGATGTCAATGACTGCCTGGGGGTGAGCTGCCTGGTCCTGCCTCGAGATTCCAGACTCCTGCAACAGTTGCTGCCACTCTTTCGGCAGACCCTACAAGATGTAAATCAAGGGGATGAGAGAAGGGAAGGGAAGGGGGGAGATGGGGTGTCAGTCCAGAATTTGGGGGTGTCTTTGTTTCAACAAGGCATGATCCTGACACTGCAAAAGGTTGACAAGTCTATCGACTTCGTACAGTAAACTCGCCAGTATCGAGATTGAGGCCAACGTGTGTGAGATGGACCGGATTGTATGGAGACGAGATTTCGATCTTTTTGTCCGAGGATAGCAAGTCTACGAGATGCGAGGTTGAGAGCAGAACATACGAGTAAGTAAACAGTAAACTGAAGGACCAGGTCAGGATGCACGAGGGAGTTCTTGATGAACAAAGGACATCATCACACCGAGCATGGCCAAGAAAAAGATCCGCTACCTGACATCGAATTGACAATATTGCTGAAGACTCCCTTGAATGTCGAGCGATTGGAGGAAGAAGAGTATTCGGCAGAGTCGTACTGCTGATGAGATCGGCTGTAGGTCGACTTTGGCGAAGACGACTGCGAAGTCAGGTGGAGGTTAGTGTCCGAATGGTTGGAGCGGATCGAGTCGCGAGGAGTATTCAGCCGCAGATGTGGACTCGCCGTGGACGATGAAGAGGTCACGGAGGCGTATGTGCCGCCGACACTGCTGTGGCCATTGTTGGCACTGTTGTTGTTGTTGTTATTGTTGCTGTTGTTGTTGCTGCTGTTGTTGGGGCTGCTGCCGCTGCTGCTGCTGTTGGCATGGCTGTTGTTGCTGTTGTTATTGCTGTTGCTGTTGGAGCTGTTATGGTTATTGCCGCTGCTACTGCTATTATGGGCTTGAGCGTACGGAGCACCGTTTTGCCTGGTCGGCCTCTGCGGGGGTGGAGGCGGCCCCTTCTTTGGAGGGGGCGCTCGAGGAGGCAAAGGAACCGAGTCTCGGTCTAGGAGAGAGAAAGAGAGAGAGAGAAGGGGGGAGGATGAAAAGAACGTGGATGAATGTGAGTTGTGTGCAGGCAGGGCTCAGACATGGCATGCTGGTCAAGCGCGGTGGAGTGGTGTAGGTGATCCATGTGCCTGGGTTCACGTTGTATTTCCGTACCCAAAGAGACTGAGGGTCTTGGAGGCGGCGGGGCCTGACGCTGGGGGACAAGACCTTCGGGTGCTGCGGCAGCGGCGATCATTGTCCGAGAAGGGAAGGAGGGATGGGAGGGGGAAAAGGATAGGCGAGGAAAGGCGAGGAGAGGATGCAGAGTAGAGCAGGAAGGAAGGAAATAAAAAAAAAGAGGGTCAGTCAGTAGGAGGATAGTCAGACAGAGCGAGAGAGGAAGGAACAGCCAAGAGATAGACAGAGAGGAAGAGAGGAAGAAAGAGAGAGAGGAAGAGAGAGGAAGAGAGAGGAAGAGAGTAGAGAGAGCGGAAGAGAGTAGAGAAAGAGAAATAGGAGACAGAGCCGCAAGTCAGTTGAGAGAACACATGGCACTCAGCATGTGCACACCCCATTGCTATGCGCAGGATCGGCACATGGACACACCCCACAGGGAGCGAATCAAAAAATAGCCCACTTGTCCAACATTGAAGAAGAAGAAGAAGAAGAAGAGGAAGAGGAGGAGGAGGAGGAGGAAGAGGAGGAGGAGGAGGAGGAAGAGGACGAGGAGGAGGAAGAGGAAGAGGAGCAAGTGGGACGATGCATAGGTGCGTGCATACCTGCGGCCAGCGGGGGACGGGGCCGGCTTTGCAACGGGCGCGGAGGAGGAAGCAGGCTGGCGTGGGCTGTCTGGCCATGCTGCTGGCGATAGTCGTGGGCCGAGTTGAAGCTGCTATGGAGACTGTTGCTGTGGTGCAGCTGGCTGTGGCTGGCACTCTTGGCCAGGGAGCCGGACAGGAGCGACGCGTGTTTGTTGCCGCCGTGGCCGTGGCCGTTGCTGTAGCCATGGTGGCTGTAGCCGTGGTTGCTGTAGCGGCTGCCGAAGTTGCCGTAGTTACCGTAGCTCTTGTTCATGCTGTTGCTGTGGTTGTTTCCGCTACTGCCGCTGCCGCTGCCGCCACCTTCGCCGTATCTGTTGATATGGGCATGGTTTCCTGGGCCAGTGTGAATGAGACTGGAATGCTTGTAGGCGGGAGCATTAGGGGCAGTAGCAGTGTTGATCTGGCTCGTGCCCGAGTTGGAGGACGCCACTTCAAACAGGGGTGAGAATGAGAGACGGAGTGAGGGGAGTGAAGGTGGTGGAGGAGAAGGGGTTGTCGACCGATCGAGATGATCCAAGTCCTGTGGCCTCATGGATGCAGAGGCAGCAGAGGCAGCAGACGAGGCAGCAGACGAGGACATTATGGAGCGACTATTATAAATATTGTTGTCGTTGTCGTTGTTGCTGTTGCTGTCGTTGTAGTTGTTGTTGTAGTTGTTTTTGTTGGCTTCTAATGAAGTGGAGGAGGTGGAGGCGGAGAGGTGATGCTGATGCAAGGAATCAATGGAGGACATTGCCCAGTCGCCGTGGAGTGAGTGTGTGTGCCTCTGTGCGCACTAACAACTAGCGGAGGAGATGGTGCAGTCGGTGGGGAGAGTTCGAGGAGTGGGAGGAGTGTGATGCGGAAAGAGAAGCAGAGGGAGGGCAATGGGGGTGCCTCTGAGTGCATGGGATGTGGAAAGAACAGCAGAGAGGAGAGAAGAGGAAGGGCAAGAAGAAAGAAGAAAAATAATAAAGAGAGAAAGGGAACGGAGACTGGGCAGAAAAGGAGACCTCTTGCTTGCTTGCTTTGCTTTCCTTGTGAGAAGGCTAGAAGGCAATGAAGGGACGAACAACGACGAGCAACAAACGAACCGACAACCGACGACCAAACCACATTGACAAACCGCGAGAGAGAGAGCCGCCCAACAGCAGAAAGCAGCAAGAGGACAAGAAAAGAAACCCAATGAGCCAGTCCGCCAGACCATGTCCTCTCCTGGCTCGTCCGTCTTCCTTCGTGCTTGCTCGCTTGCTCGCTTTGCTCTCTTCTCTCTCCCTTCCTCTCGCTCTCTCTCCCTCTCTCTTGCTTCCGCTCTGCTCGTCACTGCCCCGACTGCCCCGACTGCCCTGCCTGCTGTCTCTCGGAGAAACCCTGCCCGGCCAGGGTCTGCTCTGTTCCACATCAAAAACCCGCTGCCCGTGCGTACACCCTTGACCCACCCCACGCCAAATGAACAATCCCCTCCACGGAGACTCCAGGCACCTGTGCCTGGCTCTCTCTTTTTCATTCTCCATGTCTCTCTCATACCTCCACCCCCCTCGTTGACACCACCATGCAGCGTGTTTGCCACCAGCGCTATTTTCAGTGCCTGCCCTGCGTCGAAGGGAGCAAGACACGCGTGCAAGGACGCGTACCTGCAACTTCCACGGCTCTCTGTGCCACAGTTAACAGCGCGTCAATGCAACCATTCCTTCCTTTCCAGAAACTGACGGTTGTGTCCAGGTTCAAAGAGAACGAGTACAACGTGTTCTTCTTGTTGCGCTTGGCTCAGATTCCGTCACCACTTTCAGGCTCATCCGCTTTTCTTTACTCTACTCATTCCATTTGCTCTCCATCGCTCATGAAAGATCCCGCCTCCTCCTCCTCTTCCCCATCGACCAAAGGTCTAGCTGAAGGCTTGACGAGAGCAGGTCGTGGTCGTCGACTGCTCCAAACTGCCATCCTGACAGTGCTCTCGGCATTGCTCATCCAGTTTGCGCTCTCGCCCACCTCAAAGGCCTCCTACTTCTGGTCCAACGTTACGAATCTTCATCGACCCCTCCAATATCATGGGCAGCACATCCGCTCGAATTTCTTTGAAGGCTGGTACTACAAGATTGTCAAACCCGGCCAGACCAAGGGCGAACCCACAATTGGAATGGCCCTTATCCCGGGAATCTATCGACCTCCTTCTTCTCTGCACTCCCCCTTACTAAATACATTGCAAAATGGTGGGGTTGATAAAGACATGGAGGAAAGGGCCCACGCGTTTGTCATGGTCTTGGGACTGCCAGGTCCGCAAAGGGCTGCATACTACAGGTTCCCCATCAAGGAGTTTGTGGATTTAGGTAGTCAGGAGCCGGGGCAAGACAGTGCGTTCAGAGTCAAGATTGGAGAAAGCGTTTTCGCACACGACGAGATTATTTTGAATCTGCCGAAGGATCGCTTTGACCGGGTCCCAGAAGAGGAACTTGAAGCCTTTTATGCGGAAGCCAGCCTACAATACGAGCGTATATACCGAGCTACCATGGAGGGTGACCTTCCTTCAAGTGACTTCCGTGACATGTTCCCAAGTCAGAAGGATCTGAAGTCACAAGCTCTCCTAGAGTCTTTTGCAGTGAAGGGTCAATTCCGATTCTCCTCCGAGTTGCAAACACCCCTTCCTACCTCTCATCTTTACCCATCCGTTATGGGTCCCACGGCCTACTTGCCCTTCTTGGAGTGTAATCACGGTGTTGCTTCGCTCCATCACCCTATTGAAAAGGGTGTCATTACTGTCCTCGTTGCTTCAGGTATCATAACCGAATCTGTGTTTGATGGCGGCGTCGGATACACCGAAAAGGACTGGGGTATCAACTTTCCATCGACATGGATCTGGGGACAGACAAACATCTTTGAAAAAGCCCCCGGGTCAGCTCTTCTGGTATTTGACGTTTCATGAGTTCCACCAGTTGGCTTCAAGGCGAGCTCTTGCTGACATATCTTTGTTGGTTTGCCTTTTAGCTTTCGGTGGCATCCATACCAGTCCTTGGACCCGATGTTAGCGAATGGGTGTCGACCCACCTGCCAATCCTCTCTTCGCTGATTAATGTGCCAGGGCTACTACTGTTCTATTACCATGCCTCCACCAAAACGCTGTACAACTTTTCGAGCTATGTATTTTCGGCCAGAATGGAGAACTTGAAAGTCACAATGGATTTTGAGAAGCGATTGCAGACAGTGTCATTTACGGCAGTGACCAGAGATCCGAACAACAGCAAGGAAACGGTTGCACTTCAGGTCCAGATGACTCGTGAAATTGGCACAGGGGTTCCTCTTCGAGCACCCAGCCGTGCCCAGAGGAGGATGGCCACTGCGGTCGAGGAGACAATCGTTGCTGAAACAAAGATGAAGCTGTGGCGAATGGGATCAGGCGAGATTCTGGTGGAGGACGAGGGTCAAGGTAGCGGACTGGAGGTGGTGGGAGACATTGGGTGGCTCGAAAGAAGGTTCCTGGTGTCCAGTCTTTGATCGGCGCGCCAAAATGCCGGAGCAGGGTAGCCCAATGGCTGGTGCCTGGGGAGCTGGGACTCAAAATAAACCCCTTAACAGGGACGCTCACACGACAGATGCTCAATTAAAGATCTCACAACGCGTCGCGGGGCCGCGAATTGCAGGTTTGGAAATCTAGTGTTATCGGGGTGGCTTGGACTGTTTTGGGGCGGACTTTTTTTTTTTTTTTCTCCTCAGACTGCGTTTCCATAAGAGGCGGCCCTGTCTGCGCTGCCTTTGCTTCTTTTTCTTCTCTTTCTTCTTCTTTTCTCTTCTTCTTCTTCTGTTATGTTCTGCAACCCTTCACACACCATCTCCCCGCACCTGACAACCGCGAGCAGTGGTATTTGCATTAACAACAGTATCCCTTCACCTTCACCTTCACACCCTTCACACCCTTTACCTTCTGTTTCTCCTTCATTTTCATTGCTTGTTTCTTCATCTTCATTGTTCTGTTCCTCTTCTGTAATTCTTTCTACTTGACTTTTGTAACTGTACTCTACCCTTCTTTTCCCCACAATTTATCAAAATCCCATAATGCCTTCCTCCCAGACCTCCCGCCCTGCCTCTGTGGCCCAGACCGTTGTTGTCAACGCGTTGCCCCACCCTCCCGTCACCGCTCCTCCCTGCGATCAGACCGAGGCTTCTACCGTCGCTACCCTTGTCCTCAAGGATGGATCTTCCTTCCAGGGTATCTCCTTCGGTGCCGAGACCAAGAGTATTGCCGGAGAGTGTGTCTTCCAGACAGGTACGTGCTTGATCAACTCGATGCCATTACAGAATGGCTCTGAACCGATCAGTCGCTATCCTTGTTTCCACTCGACTAAGCAACTCGTTCATTTGTGATGATGACATTAGGCATGGTTGGATACCCCGAGTCTTTGACCGATCCCTCCTACAGAGGCCAGATCTTGGTCCTTACCTTCCCCTTGGTCGGTAACTATGGTGTTCCCTCGCGCGAGACCATGGATCCTCTCCTCAAGGATCTGCCCAAGCACTTCGAGTCGAACGAAATCCACATTGCTGGTTTGATCGTCGGACAGTACTCTCAGGATTTCTCCCATTACCTTGCCACGTCCTCTCTCGGCGCTTGGCTCAAGGAGTTCAACATCCCTGCCATTTATGGTATTGACACCAGAGCAATGACCAAGAAGATCCGTACCAAGGGAGCCATGCTCGGAAAGATTCTTTTCCCCACCTCCGTCGTTGGCCCCACTGTTATCCCTGCTGATGCCGAGTGGATGGGAGAGTACCAGAACGTTGACTGGGTTGATCCTAACGCCCGCAACTTGGTTGCTGAAGGTAAGGCACCGATCTGTGTAGATTGATGCAAAAGAAACGCGTGAGAATGTGCGTGAGAACTTCACATGAGCTTATATGAACATCTTTTTTTTTACATAGTTTCCTTGAAGGAGCCCAAGCTCTACACCCCTGAGGACTCCGCTGCCTTGAAGGGACCCAATGGAAAGCCCCTTCGCATCCTTGCTGTCGATGTTGGAATGGTACGTGAGAATAAGATCAGAAGGTGGTTGCAAGACAACAGATGAAAAAACAAACTCTAACGTCACTCGTTTCTCCCAAATAGAAATTCAACCAGATCCGCTGCTTTGTTGCTCGCGGTGTCGAGGTCAAGGTCGTTCCCTGGAACTATGACTTCAACGCTGATACCGACTATGATGGTCTTTTCATCTCCAACGGTCCCGGTGATCCAGTCATGAACACCGTCACCATTGCTCACTTGGCCAAGGCTCTTGAGGTCGCCCGTACCCCCATCTTTGGTATTTGCTTGGGACACCAGCTCCTCGCTCTTGCTTCCGGTGCCTCCACCAAGAAGATGAAGTTCGGTAACCGTGGTCACAACATTCCATGCACGGACATGATTTCTGGCCGCTGCTACATCTCGTCCCAGAACCACGGATATGCCGTCGATGTCGACTCTCTCCCCGAAACCTTCATGGAGCTTTTCGTCAACGCCAACGATGGATCGAACGAGGGTATCATGCACAAGACCCTCCCTATCTTCTCTGTTCAGTTCCATCCCGAGTCGACCCCTGGACCTCGTGACACCGAGTACCTCTTTGATGTCTTCATCAACTCTGTCGCTGATTTCAGAAAGACTGGCACCTTGAAGCCCATCACCATGCCCGGCGGCACCAAGGAGGAAGCCGCTGCTTTGAACCCTCGTGTCCATGTCCGCAAGGTCTTGGTTCTCGGTTCCGGTGGTCTCTCGATCGGTCAGGCTGGTGAATTCGATTACTCTGGTTCTCAGGCTATCAAGGCCTTGAAGGAGGAGGGTATCTACACTGTCCTCATCAACCCCAACATTGCCACCATTCAGACCTCCAAGGGTCTTGCCGACAAGGTCTACTTCTTGCCTGTCACCCCCGAGTTCGTCCGCAAGGTCATCCTCCGTGAGAAGCCCGATGGTATCTATGTCACCTTTGGTGGTCAGACCGCCCTCTCGGTCGGTATCAAGATGAAGGACGAGTTTGCTGGTTTGGGTGTTCGTGTTCTCGGTACACCTATTGAGACCATCATTGCCACTGAGGATCGCGAGATCTTTGCTCAGCGCATGCTTTCCATTGGCGAGAAGATCGCCCAGGCTCAGACCGCCGTCAACCTTCAGGAGGCTATCTCTGCTGCCAACAGCATTGGCTACCCCGTTATTTGCCGTGCTGCCTTTGCTCTCGGTGGTTTGGGATCTGGTTTCGCCAACAACGACGAGGAGTTGAGCGAGCTCGTTTCCCGCGCCTTTGCCACCTCTCCTCAGGTCTTGATTGAGCGCTCCATGAAGGGCTGGAAGGAGATTGAGTACGAGGTCGTCCGTGATTGCCGCGACAACTGTATCACTGTTTGTAACATGGAGGTAAGAAAAAAAATTAGGAATTGGTGGCAAACAATACGTGACTGCTCCATGTTCATGAAAGCTCATCAAATATTTCCTCTCAATAGAACTTCGATCCTCTCGGAATCCACACTGGAGACTCCATTGTCGTCGCTCCTTCGCAGACCTTGTCCGATGAAGACTACAACATGTTGCGTACCACTGCCGTCAATGTCATTCGTCACTTGGGAGTTGTCGGAGAGTGCAACATTCAGTATGCCCTCAACCCTTTCTCCAAGGAGTACTGCATTATTGAGGTCAACGCCCGTCTCTCGCGTTCGTCCGCCTTGGCCAGTAAGGCTACCGGTTACCCCTTGGCCTTCGTTGCCGCCAAGTTGGGTCTTAACATTCCCTTGAACGAGATCTCCAACTCGGTCACCAAGGTTACCTGCGCCTGCTTCGAGCCCTCCCTCGACTACGTTGTTGTCAAGATGCCTCGTTGGGATTTGGCCAAGTTTGACCGTGTCTCCAAGGCTTTGTCTTCCTCCATGAAGTCAGTCGGTGAGGTCATGTCTATTGGTCGTACCTTTGAGGAAACCATCCAGAAAGCTATCCGCGCCATTGACCCCTCTTTGGTCGGCTTTGCTCCCAAGGAGTCTTACCCCGTCATCGATGATGAGCTCATGAACCCCAACGATCAGCGCGTCTTTGCCATTGCCAACGCCATGAAGCAGGGATACACTGTTGACCGCATCTGGGAGTTGACCAAGATTGACAAGTGGTTCTTGAACAAGTTGATGAACATCATCAACCTCGAGAAGATCCTCGGCGGTTTCACTGCCACCGATGTTCCTGTCAACATGCTCCGCTCTGCCAAGCAGCTCGGATTCTCTGATCGTCAGATCGCCACTGCCATCTCCAGCAACGAGCTTTCGGTCCGTCGCTTGAGAACCGACGCCGGTATCACTCCTTTTGTCAAGCAGATTGATACCGTCGCCGCAGAGTTCCCCGCTTTCACCAACTACCTCTACATGACCTACAATGCTGTCGAGCACGATGTCTCTTTCGAGGACAAGGGTGTGATGGTCCTCGGCTCTGGTGTTTACCGCATTGGTTCCTCAGTCGAGTTCGATTGGTGCGCTGTCCGTGCCATCCGCACCCTCCGTAGCCGTGGAGTCAAGACCGTCATGGTCAACTACAACCCCGAGACTGTCTCTACCGATTACGACGAGGCCGATCGCTTGTACTTTGAGAACATCAACTTGGAGCGTATTCTCGATATCTACGAGATCGAGACCTCCTCCGGTGTGGTCATTGCCATGGGTGGTCAGACCCCCAACAACATTGCTCTGCCTTTGCACCGTCAGAACGTGAAGATTCTCGGAACTTCCCCCGAGATGATTGACACTGCTGAGAACCGTTACAAGTTCTCTCGTATGTTGGATCAGATTGAGGTTGACCAGCCCCTGTGGAAGGAGTTGACCTCTTTCGATGAGGCTGGAGAGTTCTGTGACAAGGTCGGCTACCCCGTGTTGGTCCGTCCCTCCTATGTCCTTTCTGGAGCCGCCATGAACGTTGTCTACTCTCCTGATGATCTTTCCAACTACCTCGGACAGGCCACTGCCGTCTCTCGCGATCACCCTGTCGTCATTTCCAAGTACATTGAGGATGCCAAGGAGATCGAGATGGATGCCATTGCTGTCAACGGAAAGATGGTCATGCATGTTGTCTCTGAGCACGTTGAGAACGCTGGTGTCCACTCTGGAGATGCCACTCTTATTCTCCCTCCCCAGGATTTGGATCCCGAGACCATCCGCAAGATTGTCAACGCCACTGCCAAGATTGGTGAGGCCTTGGATGTCACTGGATGCTACAACATTCAGTTCATTGCCAAGGATAACGAGATCAAGGTCATTGAGTGCAACTTGCGTGCCTCCCGCTCCATGCCTTTTGTTTCCAAGGTCATGGAGGTCGATTTGATCGAGATGGCCACCAACGCCATGTTGGGCTTCCCCGTTGAGTCTTACCCCGAGTCGCCTGTCCCCAAGACCGGATATGTCGGTATCAAGGTTCCTCAGTTCTCGTTCTCTCGTCTTTCTGGTGCTGATCCCATTCTCGGTGTCGAGATGGCCTCCACTGGTGAGGTTGCCTGCTTTGGCAAGGACAAGTACGAGGCTTACATCAAGGCCTTGGTCTCGACCGGTTTTACTCTTCCCAAGAAGAACGTCTTGCTCTCCATTGGTTCTTTCAAGGAGAAGCAGGAGATGCTCCCCGCTGTCAAGAAGCTCCGTTCTCTTGGCTACAACTTGTTTGCCACTGCCGGTACCGCTGATTTCATGAGCGAGCACGGTGTTCCCGTCAAGTACCTCGAGGCTCTTGAGGACGACAACGACAGCCAAAAGTCCGAGTACTCCTTGAACCAGCATTTGGCCAACAACTTGATTGATCTTTACATCAACTTGCCCTCCAAGAACCGTTACCGCCGCCCTGCCAGCTACGTCTCCAAGGGTTACCGTACCCGTCGTATGGCCGTTGACTTCTCTGTCCCCTTGATCACCAACGTCAAGTGCGCCAAGCTCTTTGTCGAGGCTCTTGCTCGCCACAAGGACTTTGTCATCGAGTCTGTTGATTACAAGGACAGCAACCGCACTGTCACCCTCCCCGGTTTGATCAACATCCAGTCTTTGATCCCTGGCATCGCTTCCGCCGCCAGCAAGGACTTTGAGGAGATCTCCAAGACTGCCATTTCTTCCGGTTTCACTATGATCGGAGCCATGGCCACTGGAATCCCCAAGAGCGTTGAGGATAAGGCCTCGATGGCCATTGCTGTCACCAACACCCGCAACCACGCCCACTGCGACTACTTCTTGTCCATGAGCGCCAACGTCGACAATGTCAATGATCGCTTGAAGGAGACTGCCGCCCTCTTCATTCCTTTCACCCCCGTTGCTGGCCGCGCCGTTGCCAACGTTGCTGAGGCAGCCAAGCATTTCAGCTCCTGGCCCGTGAACAGCCCCATCATCACTGATGCCAAGGGTAACGATCTTGCCTCGATCCTCCTCCTCGCCTCTCTCCACAACCGCTCGGTCCACATCACCGGTGTTAACAGCCGCGATGACATGGCCTTGATCATGATGAGCAAGGAGAAGGAGCTTCAGGTGACTTGCGACATTGAGGTTTACTCCTTGTTCTTGACCAGCGAAGAAACTGGCTCCAAGCTCTTGCCTTCCAAGGCTGAGCAGGATGCTTTCTGGGCCGGTCTTCAGGTCTTTGACTGCTTCACCGTCGGTGCTTTGCCTTACCGCCTTGCCGCCGAGAAGGGCACCCCCGTTGCTCACGCTGGTATCGAGGAGGCTCTCCCTCTCTTGGTTGATGCTGCTAACAAGGGTCGCTTGAGCATGGAGGACATTGTCGCCAAGCTCTACACCAACCCCCGCAAGATCTTCTCTCTTCCTGAGCAGAAGGATTCCTATGTCGAGATTGAGACTGACCGCGCCTGTGTTCTCACCAACACTGCCGGTCCTTTCGCCGGCAAGGCCTTGTCGGGCACTGTTCACCGCGTCATTCTTCACGGTGAGACCGCCTACTTGGACGGCGCCTGGTACACCACCGGAAAGGAGGGTCAGGATGTCTCGAGCTTCACTCAGGCCATTACCAAGGCCATTGAGAAGGTTGTCTTGCCTCCTGTCTCTGCTGCTCAGGCCTCGATCCTCTCCCCCCGTCTTGGACCTTCGGACGCTCCCTTGTCTGCCCGCGATACTCGTCGTGGTAGCATCCTCGATGGCTCTGCTGCTGCTGCCGCCTCTTCCGCCCATGCCCAGTCTGGTGTTGTTGCCGTGAAGGAGGTCCCCTCTGTAATCTCTCGTATCATCAACAGCTCGCCTTTCTCTCACCGTCACATCTTGTCCTCCAAGCAGTTTGACCGTAACGAGCTCCACACTTTGTTCAGCTTGGCTCACGAGATGCGCACCCAGGTTGAGCGTAACGGCTCCATCGATTTGCTCCGCGGAAAGGTGATGTGCTCCATGTTCTACGAGCCCTCCACCCGCACCTCGTGCTCTTTTGCTGCTGCCATGCACCGTCTCGGCGGTTCCGTCGTCAGTGCCGATGGATCTTCTTCGTCTGTTGTCAAGGGTGAGACTTTGGCCGACACTGTCCGCACTCTTGGATGCTATGGTGACTTGATTGTCCTCCGTCACCCCGCCCCTGGTAGCGCCGCCACTGCCGCCAAGTTCTCCAAGGTCCCTATCATCAATGCCGGTGATGGTATTGGCGAGCACCCTACCCAGGCCTTCTTGGATGTGTACACTATCCGTGAGGAGCTCGGAACTGTCAATGGATTGACGATTACCCTTGTCGGAGACCTCAAGAACGGCCGCACTGTCCACTCTTTGGTCAAGTTGTTGGCCTACTACCACGTCACCTTGAACTTTGTCTCGCCTGCTTCGCTCCAGATGCCCGAGGAGGTCAAGTCTGAGCTCCACAAGGCCGGTATTGCCTTTAACGAGTACACTGATTTGAACCAGGTCATTGGCGAGTCTGATGTCGTGTATGTGACGCGTGTGCAGAAGGAGCGTTTCGAGGACTTGAACGAGTACGAGCGCGTCAAGAGCGCGTACGTTATCGACAACAAGATGATGAGCAAGGCCAAGACCCAGATGGTTGTCATGCACCCCTTGCCCCGTGTCTCGGAGATTGAGCCCGAGGTCGACTTTGACCAGCGGGCGGCCTACTTCCGCCAGATGCGCTATGGATTGTATGTCCGCATGGCTCTCTTGGCCTTGGTCCTCGGCAAGTCCTTCTAAAAAGGATCTGAACGATCACCGACATCCACTATCGGGGAAACGCTCGAGGCTGTTGACTTTCTTTTTTTGTGAACTCTTTTTGTGAAGGGAAAGAGGAAGCGAAAAAGGAATCCCCCTCAATGGTCAAGGGAGTTTTTCCTGGAAAAAAATATCCATTTTGTTCAGATATCCCCCACACCCCCCTCTCCTCTTGCTACCTGTTTATTATTATTATTATTATCGCTTGGGTGTTCTTGTAGATTTTTGCTAGGGTTTTATTCGTTTATTATTCCATTTTCACATCATTATTAAAAAAAACTTGCATTTATTTCTTCAGAAAAAGAAAACCTTTCCGATCTGATTGCTTGCATGCTTCTCTGCTCAATGATGCTGACGATAGGGTTGGGTATCAGACAAAGGTCTTTATTATTGTTCGAGTCGATAGGGGTAAAAGTGAAGAGATAAAAAAAAAAAAATAGATGGCTTTTCAAACTGTCAAGCACACACACTCCAGGCGGACGCATAAGGGGGACCTGCATCCTTGTTGTCTTGCCGAGGAGGGCTTGTCACTCTTGTTTTTGTTTCTTTTTTTAAACGACAGGGGTCGAAGGCAGCGCGGGGACGGGCTCGGTGGGGGAGTCCGGAACGGCAGGAGTGGCGGCGGCGGAGGAGGCGGAAGGTGCATGAGCGATCCTTCCGTTCTCTGACCTTGAAGCGCTATGACCGTTTCCGTTGGCGGTCTTGTGGTCCTTTGAATCTGGGAGGGCTGGCGAGGAGATGTGAGCGATCGGGTTAGATCCAGTAGTAGTTGGAGAGGGAGAAGAAGAAGAAGGTAACCGACGGCTCGCCAATGATGTGGACGTGGCCGAACGAGTCGGGTGGTTGCCTTTGCCTTTGCCTTTCCCTTTGCCATTGTCATTGTCGTCGCTGCCACTGTTTTCATTACCATTAGCGCCATTTCCAGAGAAGCTGGCCTTGTCAAAGAGGAACCAGTCCAACCATCGAGTCTTTTTCTCGGAGTAGGGCTAGAAATATAAAGAAATTCCGTGAGAAATGAAGATGGGATGAGTACAAGTGTGAACCATCGATCAGTCCCATCTCGATACGAAGAAGAAAAGAGAGAACGAAAGAAAGAGTAACTTACAGGGTATCTGAGATCGTTGAGCTTTTCCATGCCCATCGACTTGATCAGGGCACTACGCTCGTGCGAAAAGACATCAAAGGATCGCTTGCCATGGTAATTGCCGATACCAGAGGGGCCCGTACCGCCAAAGGGCAAGTTGGAGACAATAAAGTGGACCAGGGCATCGTTGACGACGACACCTCCGGAGCGGGTATGGTCCAAGATGTAATCAATGGCCTTCTTGTTCTTTGAAAACACATACAGGGCCAAAGGTTGATCATGTTGGTTCACATACTTGACGCCCTCGACCAATCGATCGACAATCATCATGGGCAATATCGGTCCAAAGATCTCCCCTTCCATCAACTTGTCCGTCTTGTCCACACCGGCGACCAAAGTCGGTGCAATGAACAGATCCTCTTCATCCATCTGTCCACCCATGACCACTTTGCCCTGCGTGCCGTCCAACAAGGTCTTTAAACGCAAGAAATGGTTCTTGTTCACAATGCGACCGTACGAAGTCGAGGTTTGGGCCGAATTGCCATAAAATTCTTGAATCGAGCTCTTGAACGCCTCGATCAACTTGTCCTCGATCCCGCGCTCCACAATCAGGTAATCGGGCGCGATACACGTCTGACCACAGTTGAAGAACTTGCCAAACGCCAATCGACGGGCCGTCACAGCCACATCCACGTCGCGCGAGATGAAGGCAGGACTAGATTTTTTGTTTTATACGAAAGAGAAAGCGCTGCGAGTTAGCTCCAATGTTTGCTTCCGGGCTCGGTGGATAAAGGCAGGAGGTAAAAAGAAGACATGTGGCATTAATGGGCTCTGAAAATGTTTAAAGCCGGGCCGTGGTGTCACAAAAGCACTCTCTTCAAACTTTCAAAGGGCCTGTTTTTCCTTTTCTCCCTTCAGGGACACAAGGCCAAAGAAAAACAACATAGGCAATAATGCAAGCTTTTTTTTTGTGTTTGTTGTGGAGCGCGTGTGCATGACCTTTGCAAACGGCCAGGCCCTTACAAAACGATGAATATGAGAGGAGAGAAAAAAAAAATAATAAAAAAAGAGGGTATGAACACTTTAGACCGCCCACCAAGAATGGCAATTGGCCTTAGTCATGAGCGACTTTGTGGATGGCTCAGTTGAAAGCAAGAAAGGATGATGTCAAAAAAAATAATGGGGAGGGTTTTAACTTGCTGAGCTATGATTATTGTTGGAGCCAGAGTAGGACGGAACCTTCAGAACTTGAACAAGGAAAACCCGATTGTCCTCCCGTCCCCCTTCCCCCCATCACTCGCAAGAGAAAGAGAGAGCAAGACATTTAGGCACTGAAGAAATAAAGTGTTGCATGTGAAGAAAAAGTCCGAGAGCAAATTGAGGCAGAAGGAGAGAGTGTAGAAGCACCGAACCATAAAATCCCAGCTAACTGCAGCACGCAAGTTTCATTTGAGTAACAGGATTCTCCCTCCCATTCATCCCTTCTACACCCACACTTGAGGGGGCCACGACCACATGGCTCCCTGTTACCTTTTGTCTAAAGGTTCAAAATTACCCGAACCGCGCGAATTATGAGGAGGAAAGATCTTTGAGAAAGTAAAAAAAAAAACCGGAAAACTGTGGAGAAACGATATAATCAAAAAGTGGGGAGGGGGAGTGGGGTGGGGTGCCGATCCAATGACGACAAACAAGTTCGATCGGTGCTTACCTCTTTCCTCCAAGCTCCAGGGTCACAGGCGTCAATTGCTTTGCGGCGGCGCCCATGATGATCCTTCCAATGTTTCCACTGCCAGTGTAAAAGATGTGATCAAACTTGTGTTCCAACAACAATGTGGTCTCTTCCGCCGCGCCATTGACAATCCTGTACGCGCGCTGGTCCAAGTACGAGGGCAAGAGCTTAGTCAGCAAGGCCGCAGTGTTGGGCGCCACCTCCGAGGGCTTCAAGAGAACCGTGTTACCGGCCGCAATGGCACCCACGGCCGGGGCCAACAGCAGGTTCAAAGGGTAGTTCCAGGCACCAATGATCAGGACCATGCCCAAAGGATCCTTTCGGATGTGAACGTTATCAAACTTGTTCACGATACCCGTCTTGACAGATCGGTTGGCGGCCCACTTGTCTAGGTTCTTGATGGCATCGATACATTCTTGCTTGACCATGCCGGACTCACCAATCATCAACTCTGCTGGGGGTTTGTGCAGATCGCGAAAGACGGCGTCACGGATCGCAGCGTCGTTATCGGCCAACATGTTGTACATGCCTCGGAGTTGCTGCTTGCGGAAGTCCAAGGACTTTGTGATGCCGGCGTTGAAAGCGGAGCGAAGGCCTTGGACAATCTGGATGGTGGGGCATGAATGAGAGGTTGCATTAGAAGGAGGGAGGGAATGTAGACATTTCAGGAGAGGAATGTTGCCGGGAGGAGGAGTGAATGAGGAATACCTTTGGAATGTCGGCGGTGGGGGTGTAAGCAAGAGACATTGTGGAGGGTTAGTGCCGAGGGAGGAGGTTGGGAGAGAAGGAGAGAGTGAGAAGGTAGGAGAGAGGGAAGGAGGGCAGCTGTAGTAATCAACGAGCCAGAGGGTTCGAGGGAAAGTGGGAGAGAGAGAGAGAGGGTGTGGGAGAGAGGATGTGGAGGGGAAGGACGACAAAAGGAAGTAAAGAGAGAAAGAAGAAAGAAGAGAGCAAGCAAGGAAGGAAGGAAGGAAGGAAGGAATGGACAAGGATAAGGCGAGACGAGCGAGCAGCAAAGGAAAGGGCTCTTTTGTGAAGAGGAGAGAGAAGGACGGACTCTCCACCGATCGCACTGTGGATCGAGAGACGGACGCGTGATCTTGAGAGTGGACTCTTGGTCCTCTGTCTGTCTGTCGGGGGGGATGGCAGTGGATGGCATGCTGCTGCACTGTCACTGTCCCCTGTCCTCTGTCCTCATCCTCTATCCTCTGTTCTCTCCACATACACAATCATAATCACGGTCGCCACAAATCAAAACAAAAAAAGAGTCCGACGCGTTGCGCGACGTTTTTTTTAATTTATTTTTGTTTCCATCAGCAGTGTCAACTGAACTGTTCAGCGACTCTTTTCTTTTCTTCTTCTCTCCTTCCCTTCTTTCTTTCCCTTCTTCCCTTTTCTTCTTTTCCTTCTTCTCTTCCCTTCCCTTCCTTATTTCCTTTCCTTCCTTCTCATTCTCTCTAATGGTCTCGCCCACATTCACCCCCTCCATCCATCCCTGGAGAGCTGACAATCAGCATGAGGAGCACCAGTACCTGAACATGATTCGCTACATCATCGACCATGGCGAGCACCGTGCTGACCGCACCGGCACCGGCACCCGTTCTATCTTTGCCCCCCCTGCCATGCGCTTCTCCCTCCAGGACGACCTCTTTCCCCTCCTCACCACCAAGCGCGTCTTTTACCGCGCCGTCGTCGAAGAGCTCCTCTGGTTCGTCAAGGGCGACACCAACGGCCTCCACCTTTCCGAGAAGGGCATCAACATCTGGGAGGGCAATGGCTCGCGCGAGTATCTAGACAAGGTCGGCCTCGGTCATCGTAAAGTCGGTGATCTTGGCCCCGTCTATGGATTCCAATGGAGACACTTTGGCGCAGAGTACAAGGACTGTGACACGGACTATACAGGCCAAGGAGTCGATCAGCTCGCAGAGGTCATTTACAAGATCAAGAACAACCCCACAGACAGACGCATCATCATGAGTGCCTGGAACCCTGCTGGTATGAGATCACAGACAAGAGAAACAAGTGCAAGCGCTTTATTTTTTTCCTCCGCAGCCAATTCGTTCTCTGACTCGTATTTCTTTTTATTTCTCTCTGACTCTTTGAAAATAGATCTTGAAAAGATGGCACTTCCTCCCTGTCATATGTTTTGTCAGTTTTACGTCTCTACTCCCACAGAGGCTGAGCCTCGGTCCAAGCTCTCTTGTCAGCTTTACCAACGGTCCTGCGACATGGGTCTCGGCGTGCCTTTCAACATTGCGTCGTATGCGCTTTTGACAAAGATGATTGCTCATGTAACGGATTTGGATTGTGGCGAGTTTATTCACACGATGGGAGATGCTCACATCTACCTGGATCATCTGGAGGCGCTCCAGGTGCAGCTTGAGCGGGAGCCTAGAGCATTCCCCAAGCTGTTTATCCGCCCCGAGCAAAAGACAGAGCAGCAGGCAGAGGATGGATCGACGACAATGACGACGACAAAGCGAGAGATCAAGAACATTGACGACTTTCGATTCGAGGACTTTGTTCTTGAGGGATATACGCCACACAAGAAGATTGACATGGTCATGTCTGTCTGAACAAAGAAGGAGGGCCATAAAAAAGGTCAACGCGCATAGAATAAAAAATAAATAAACGGGAATAAAAAATAGCCCAAAAGTGGAAATGTGACTCTGTCCGGGGTCCAAAGGCGATCTTCGGTTTCCGTCCGTTGAAAAACGGGCCGTTCGTTCATTCATTCATTCGTTCGCCTTTTGCTGAGTGTCCATCCATCCATTCCCTTCATTCCTCCATCCTTGTCTGCCCCCTGCAGGATCGCTCCCGGATCACCCTCTTCCCCTCCACCGCAGACTCGACCATGCCCGCTACTGAACTTTACATCTATGGAGGCGCCTTTGGCTTGCCCTCGATCGACGCCCAGTGTCTCGCCATGATCTCGTACTTGAGCATCGTCTCCCATCAAGAGTACACCATCGTCGAATGCAACGATACTGGCGTCTCACCCACCGGTACAACCCTTGCTTGGAAAAAGAAGAACAATGTGCCAGGACAAGGGGATCCGTTGCACAGTGTCCTAACCAGAGGTTTGTTCATTTTAGGTGAATTGCCAATGCTCCATCACGGCAAGAACTGGATCTCGGGAACCAACAGGATCATTGCTTACCTCTCCAAAACGGCAAGTGTTGCAAAGAGGATACCAAAAGGAGATGGAACAAACAAAAAGAGAGGATAGAGGATACTAACTGGACGAAACGCGCTCCGTTTCTTTCCTTTCCATCTTCGTCTTCCGATCCAACAGGGATACAACGCGAACGAGCACTTGACCACGGAAGAAATCGCAAAGTCGGTCGCTTATGGATCTCTTGTCGACGAATCCTTGAACGATGCCTTGGTAATGATAAAGTCAAATTGGAAACATAACATGCAGCAATCGGACAATTGCAGGGAAGGAGGATTTGGAAGGGCTAACCCTGTCTTCATGTTTTTTTTAAACATAATAGCTGTTCTCCTGGTTTGCTATCGCGGAAAACTTTTTGGGCGCGACTTGCAAAGCGTATTCGAACCTCTTTTCGTTCCCTTCCCGCTATTTCTTGCCTATTCAGATCCGTAAGGCGGCTGTGCAACGCGTCCGCAAGTATGGAGGACGCGTCGAGTCTGGTATTATGACCGATACCACTGATTCCAAGGTAAAAGGCCCACCCACTCTTTGCTCCTCCGTTCCCGAGTTTTTAAAACTCACACTCACCCCTTGGCAGACAAAAGGGGATACAATGACAGGGAGGTCTAACATCGACACTGTGGCACTCATATCCCTGATAGGTGTACGCCTTGGCTAGAGACTGCTACCGCGTCTTGGATCGGAAACTGGGAGACAATGAATTTTTCTTTGGAGTTCGGTAAGTCAAGCAACGCCAAAAGAGGGTGCAAGGAGAGGCGTTTTTTCGTATCAGGAATGTGTGGAAATATCATCCTAATCCAATTTTCACTTTTTTTCTTCTTCTTCTTTTACCCTAGTCCCACGACATTGGACGCCAAGGTGTTTGGTTACTTGGCTCTTCAACTGTACCCAGAACTCCCAGACCCTCATTTCCAAAAAATGCTTCAGGACGATTTCCCACGCTTGGTGGCGTACTGTGATCGCTGCAGGGACGAATTCTTTGCCAACTTGCCCGAAAAGACAGAGCCCACAGAGAGCTCGCCCTTCTTCACCAATCCTTTCTCCGCTCCCAAGGAATGGTTCAAGAACACGTTTTTGACAGCTCCTTCCACTACGAATGGTCATGTTAACGGATCGGCTTCTGAGCAGGAAGGTAGCAGCAGCAGCAAAAAAACAAAGGAGGAACGGGATTTTGATCTCAAGAGGATTTACGCCATTACGTTTGGAACCTTGGCCATGGTCACATATGTGATCATCAATGGGTTGGTGGTCATTGGCAATGAGGAAGAAGAAGAAGAAGAGGAAGAAGTGGATGGTCGTGGTCCCTTCAACTACTAGGTCATCTCTAATAATCATTTAATAATAATAAAACAAGATAGATGAACAATGGTTCTACAGGGTCTTCTACAGGCTCTTTTTTTTCTACATGTGTTTGACTCTTCCTTTCAATCAAGAACAAACCGCCCGCCGTAGACACGGTGGACAACCCTGGAGATGGTCGACAGGGTCTGACTCAATGCTTGTCTCCAGGTGCAAAGGACAATGACCTGTTGTAGCTCCACAAGCTGCCTCCTCTCCTGCGTCAAGTTATCCTCTCCAGCCAGTAACAGCAACTCATTCTCCTCAACCCTCCTCTTTAACCACCTGAGCACCATTCTCACTCGATCCAGGTCGCGTTCCATCACAATCACACGCGTCAAAAAATCAGAGAACGATTTGACGTCGTCCGGGTTGGGCCCCTCGTCCAACAAGGGACCCTTGCTGCTCTCGCCATTGCTCGAGCATCCGGCCGCAGAGTTTGGAGTTTCTTCTTTGTAGACAAGGGTAGATTTGACCCATACACTGATCATCGTTCGAAGTTCGCCAATCTCACGTCGACCCATGAGCGTGGGTCTTTCCAAAGCAAATGTCGTCCCAGCTGGTTTCCCTGCAGAGTCCGTAGAATGGCTGCCATGGTGGTGATGTTGGTGTTGGTGGCGGTGGTGTTGGTGTCCTTCTGAAGGATTGTAGCCTCGGGCTGTAATGCTGTCTGCCTGTGCTGCTTTATCCCTGTTTTCCTGGGCTCTTTGGCGATTCTTGAGTGTCTCCAGCTTATGACTCGCCTCAATCTCGGCACGAATATCGGGTGGAAGCGCCGCTAAAAACTCTGCATCAAGTGCTGGTTCTTCGTTTGTATCGGTCGCAACCACCACGGTTTTGGCCCCCTTGGGATCTGCCCCTGGGATTGGTGCTTCTTGAAAAGCGTCTTGATCATCATCATCATTTTCAGCCTCGTCGACACCCCCTCCCTTCGAGCCGACGCGAGAAGATTTCAAGGTCGAGGTCGTCGTCGTTCCCCGTTTCCTGGGTCGTCCTCGAGTCCGGCCTCTTGTGCCTCGAGCGCCTCGGGTGCTCGTACTGGCGTTGGCGCTTACGACAGGCTCAGTAACCATAGTGCGACCTCGTTTTGCTTGAGGACGGGCTGCCCTGTCGCTCATGTCCCCTGAAGACGGGTCCCTTTGATCTGGTCCAGCCTGTACAAGTTTTCGGATCAGCCGATGATCTTCCATATTGCGGGTATATTCCTGTTCGATTTCGGCTCGAATATCTGCTGGAAGCGCATCCAAGACGGATTGATCGAGCTGCGTCCGTGTTTGTTCACCGATTAGTAAACATAAGAAAATGCTGTTCACTTTCTCCTTGTTATGTCCTTTTCAATGACTTACTTTGGCTGGCGATGGCAATCCTGGGACCCCGTTGTTTGTAGAGGGCCTGGGTGGCGTGCTTGGAGCTCGAGGCTCCTTTCTTTTCCGCTCAGCATACCGTTGCAGAGTGGTTTTCATTGCTGGAGTTGACATGGCGATCAGATCCTCTGGATCGACTTGTGACCAAGCAGGCAAGGTTGTGTCGGCGTGATTGGTGCCTGCATTGGGCACAGTCTTTTCAGGAGACAACCTGGATACATCATCATGGTCTAGAGTCTGACGCTTTTCATGCCCTGCAACGTCATTCCTAAGAAAAACCAGCTCATTGTGACAACGAAGATCCTCCTGAATATCCAGGGGAAGCTCGTTAAATGTTGCTTGGTCAATATCCATCCTGGGCTTTTGTTGAGGGTCTACACTGCCATCATGGCTACCTTCAGCTACAGGTCTTTCATCCCTTGCTTTTGGGCTGCTCAGTCTCAAAGGAAGAGTCGTTGGCGGTGAAGATGCTGTTGCTGAGGTGACCGGTCGAGGATGCTGCGGTTGTTGCTGGAACATGGCGGAGCTGAGAGTCGTCTGGTTCTTGCTTTCGTAGGGTAAAAAGGCAGCTTTGGAGACTGTATTGATCATGTCATTATTGAGCTTCAGCACTTGAATGCCCAATCCTATAGACAATAAGAGATCACAGAGACGTATTTAATACCAATCGTCCCCAATACAATAATACAATTGACGAAGGATAAACGGACAGCTGAAAAAAGGTGAGGATATCGTACCACGTAGATCAAGTACATCAAACTTGAAAAACCTCAAAAGATTCAATGCTTCGTTTGCAATCAAATCCGGGTCATCGGTATACATTGGCAACTGTCCAGTCCTGCTGAAAAGATCCACTGGACCATGACCAAGGTGTTTCCATTGCCCATTCGTGTACTCTTTTCTCTTCATAATCTATCGGCATGGATAGGGCGAAAATGTAAGCCAGCTAGTCTTCTCATACTCCCATCCAAAATTAATGAAAATAGTCCCCATCATCGTTACCTTGATGACAACCGACTTTGCCATACGGTCGATTTCCTTGAGTCGCTTGTGCACCTCCTTGGCCAAATCTCTGATAAAGGAATTGACCTGCATCTGATTTTCAAACCGAACCCCCCATGAAATCTCGGCACTCACACTCTGGCGCGTTTTCTCTCGATCCGATGCCAGAGTCGTGTCATCGATACCTCGACAAAACTTGTAGAGCATCTCTCCCGTTTTCATACCGCAAATCCTCTGAAGTTCATCCTTCTTAACTTTTTGGAGCTGGCTCAAGGACTCTACCTCTAGGCGGGTTTCCAGGTCATCCACAATTTTGTACCCGACGCCCGGCAAGTCCTTGACTCTGAACTCCTTGAGAGGAGCTACTTTTCGAGGCACAACAGGGGACGCGGTGGACGTAGATGGCGAACCATCTGGCTGCTGTGACCCCTCATGACTGCTATTGAGTTGTACGCTTGTATCATCTTGCGTCGTCGGGAGCATCCATTGAGTGCCTCCTTGAAGCTCCAACATCGTTTTGTCCGATCCAGGTGCACTTGGCCAAATATATTGTCCGTGAGGTTTTGCCCTCTTGGTTGCCAACTTTGCCAAAAGGATATTGGGTCCGATCCCGATACTAGCATGGCATCCTGTCGCGGCAAGAATCTCGTCCCTGACTTTTTGAGCAAAGGATTCTGGTCCCACCAAGGCGTTCGCGGCCTCTTGTTCCTGAGTTGACAGCACAGTTCCTGGGGCAGAAGAGGAGCCAACATGGGAATGACTGGTTGGGTTTTCTTCCCAATACGGTAGGCATTTCGAGGTCACATCCACGAGTGCCTCGTCCACAGAGACCGCTTGGAGCTCATCAGCGTAGGAAAGCAGAATCTTGTAAAACGCGATCGAAATGTCCTCGTAATGCTGAAATTCATAAGGGACCACAACCAGATCCGGGCAAAGAGACCGTGCCCTTTTGAGTTGCATTCCGTTCTTGACACCAAAGTCTCGGGCCAGGTAATTGCAAGAGGCAATCTCGCTGTTGGACGTGGAACCTCCGGATCCATGAGCCACACCAATAGGTTTGTTCAATAGCTCTGGTTTTCCTCTTGCAGCGACAGATGCAAAGAAACAATCAAAGTCAACGTGCCTTTAGACAAGAGCGTAAGGGAGAAAAGGTGCCCAAAAATTAGGTTAGAAAGCACCAAAAGACGACATGATGTTTCATTAAAAGAACCTTACATGATGGTCCTATTTTTGAATTTTGAGGAAACTGGAGCCCTATCCTTTTGAATCTCGGCTGTGACCTCTCTCAGTTTGGCCTTCCAGGTCGACAAGTAATGAAGACGCGAGGACTGGTAAAACTTTTCGACAAAACCTGGCTGAACGGAGGAATTGAGTCTGTTCCATGGGACCGATAGCTCGATCAAAGTCGGATGACGCGTGTCGATCACGCCGTGGCTGTTTTGTCCCAGCAATCCTGATCCAGGGACCCCGTCATTTCCTTGAATGGAGCTTGTCGGAGGAGCAATAATGGGTTTGGCGTAGGGATTAAAGGCCGGTGGTATAATCTTGTATTCTGATGTAAGGGAGGGTTGAGGTCCAGAGAGAGTATTTGTTGTGGGTGGCTGAACGACTGCTGTCATGGCTACATCGTTGTCTGAACCCGTGGGGTCATGGTGGTCATCCATCAGCGCGTCGTCATCAAAGAGTAAGTCATCGCCAAGGCCGTACCCTTCCCAACTTTGACTTTCTTCATCATGGCCGTTGAGCGCCTCATTGGCTGCGTCTCCAGCAGGATCTCTAGCAAGATCTCTTTCTGCTGCAGCAGGAGAAGTCTCAGGTGTAGGTTCACGAGACATCGCAGTAGTCGCTTCTGGCATAGGAGAAGGAGAAGATGAAGCAGTCTCGGCTATACTGACTCCAAACTTTGTAAGAGACATTGGCGTCCTAAGAGTGCTAAAGTTGTGCCAAGACAGTAGTCGGTTCGCTTTTACGCTTTCCACTACCCACTCGGGCTTGGCCACTTTGTAATTTCTAAGGGAACAGAAAGGCAAATGTGCAGATATGAGGTGACGACGTTTTCGAGTGTGGTTCCTTGAACAATAGGGGAAGGATCTTTAGCACATACCGAAATTCCTTCATTTTTGCTTGAGTGAGATTCGAAGCAATGATATGGGTGACTTTGCTTTTTTGAACTATCAAGGCAGAGAAGGGAAGCATTAGTCGATTCTGTCTCATATACCTTGGACTGAAGTAAGGCTAATAAAGCGTATCCTGAGAAGCACATACGGTACTGGGTGAACTCGCCACCTACACAAATCCAAGGAAAATGGCATAAATTAGAATGGCGACCTCGAAAATAACGCGGACAAAACTACCACAGTAACAAGTGAACTTGCCTCGTTGAACAATCATATTACGGATGTCTGTGCGTGTGGAAGCAGGGTATTGTAAGGTTAGGATCGAGCAGATTGTATTTTTCACCAAAGCGACTTTGGTACATGATCAACTTGCCATGGATGGGAGGGTCTGTATAGCCGTTCACATAGACAATAACGCCTTCGAATATCGGAGCCAGGTCTGCTGGAGCCAGAGCGGCACTGGTGGTGAGGTGGGATGGGTTGAAGTTAACAGAGTTAACAGATCGGTGTGCGGCTTCTTTCCAACGAGGTCGCGTTTAAAAAGGACATACATTTCTTCCTGCTGCAAGAGCAGTTTTTGTCGTTTGTGGCGAAAGTAGGAGGAGAAGTCGCCATACTCGATGGCATCGTAGGGGTTCTCCTCTTGGTCGGGGTCCATTGTCGACGCCGAGCAGAGAGGGTGGTCCAGGGGGGGAATGAGCAAAGGGAATGACCATGGGCATGCGGCGAACGAACAAAGGGAACGATCACTGCTAATATTAACACGGACACAAGGGAACACGAAGCGCCACCAACATTGCGGTGTGACTGCGATGGATTATGTTGGGGCAGGTCCGTGTTCACTCTGCAGAGGGCCGTGCTGCGGCCGTGCAAGCGATATCTCCCGCTCTGCGGCATGTTTACCTTTACGGGGGTCGACCTGAAAACCCTTCTTCTCACTTTCTTTTATTGCACTTGCCAACTGCACACCTCTGCTATTTTCAATAATACCCATACTCATGCATGCAACCCTTCCTTCTCCTTCATCCCATGCTCGCCCATCCTCATCTCCATCCCCCTTCATTGCCAACTCTCGCAGCCTGACCTTCTCCAGACCATCTCTCTCTCTACTCCTTCCCTTCTGTCCTTCTTTCTCACTCTTCCTCCTCCTCTCAAAACGCATAATACGAACGCCTTTCTTTCTTTCCCCCCTTCCTCGCCCAACCATCCTTTCCTGTGGGTGAAAAGGAACCATGAGCTCCCATCGGATCTTTGGCTCTTCCTCGGCTTCATCCCCGTCCCCGTCCTCTTCCTCTTCACCCTCCTTCTTTCCTCGGCCAGTCTTTGCCAGCGATCTGGTCGCCAAAAAGACGTCCTCCTCCAAATCAACAACAACGACTACCCCACACCTCCGACCTTCCTCCGCCTCTTCAAACTCCTCTCGGCCCCCTCCGAGCGCCGCCAGCAGCACCTCCATGATGGACCAGCTTCCAGCAATGCAGCTCCCAGACTTTCACTTGCCAGATCTCAACAGACTCAAACAACAGCTCCATAAGCATACCCCTTCCTTCTCCCTCAAATCTTTGCAGCATACCTTCCATGTACCCTCTTACAGCCCATCTTCGTCTTCCTCTCAGGCCTCGTCGTCTTCAATTGCCTCAGGGGCAACGTCAACGATAAGGTCGAGACTTTCACTTGTTGGGAGATCCTCTCGTGAGAGCACTGAGAGTGCAAGAAGCTCCATAGTGACTGCAGACAAACCTCCTGTTCAAACGATGCAGCAGCAACAGCAACAGTCCATCTCCACCTCCGCCATCGCCTCTTCTTCTTCTTCAGCAGCAGCAGCAGCCCCGCTATCGCCTATACAATACAAGGCGTCTGTGCCAGTGTCGATTCCAACACACCCATCCAATCTCCTTATCAAAAAGCAAAACACAACGACCGTTGATCCAGCAAACATTCCAACCCAAACAGGCGGTGCCAATGGTATGAATTCGTCTGCCGCAGCGACCGAACCTGCGTCTGCGTCTGCACCTTCAACCAAATCGCCTGTTGGACACTTGTTCCTTCAGATTGTCGAGGCACGGAACCTCAACTTGGTGAACCCGCCGGCACTCTCTCGGCCCTATTGCTTGGTCGAATACGACCAGAATGAACTGATGACCCCTTCGGCCCTACCGGAAACAGACATCATGGGACGGAGAGGAGGGAATGATATCTTTGCGCGAGCCATGGCTGCCAGCAGTCCAAAGTGGCGCCACGACGCAGAATTGTAGGTCCCTTTATTTGTTTCGATCGAAAGAGCGCGCGCGTTGACTATGTCCTTGATCCCTTGTTGTGTGGCTTTCTTCTTTATGTGAATGCGGAAAGGAGGGGGAGACGTGTTGTTGGGGGTGGAGATTGGGGTGGACGCGTCTATTTTTTTCTCTTTTTTAAAATCGATATCTGATTTCAAATCGACCAGCCCAACATGTCGGGGATAGCCCACTGACCTTTTATTTCCTTTTATTTCTCTATCTCTCCTCTCTCACTCTTGCAGCGATGTAGTGCGTCCCAATCAGCAGATAAGCATTACAATCTATGATTCAGGTGCTGCAGAGGGCGACCAAGAGCCGGCCAGGAGGTTCCTGGGCCAAGTCAAGCTCAAGCCTTCCGAGATCCACAACCGAATGATCGACTCTTGGTTTCGACTCCAGGGCCGTGAGGTCGATGAGCAAGAAATCACTGGAGAGATCAGAGTGACCATCAAGTACCAAGCCGTTGAGGTAACCATGCTGTCAAACAATGAGAAAAAATATAGGGAAAAAGTGGGTGGGAGAAACATAAAAGGGGGAAATGCTGGGGTGATGCGCATCGCGTGTCCTACCTACCTTGTCTCTCTGTCGTGGAACAATGCGAGATCTTGTATTTAGAGTCGCGTGTATTTCCTAGCGCAGGGAGAACGTTCCTCGTCATACACACACACTGCAGTGGACATGTGGGCTGCTAATTCATAAGATTGCGTTCAAACTAACTCTGCTCTGTTTTGTTTTCTTACTGCATTTTTCCATGAAATCCTAGTCGCGCCACCTTTCCACAGCAGATTTTGATATCCTGCGAGTCCTCGGGGTTGGATCCTTTGGCAAGGTCTATCAGGTTAGGAAAAAGGACACTGGTAGAATCTATGCCATGAAGGTCCTTGTCAAGAAACAGGTCATTGAGCAAAAGCAGGTCGAACATACCATCGCTGAAAGAAATGTCCTCGTGCAAGCCCTTCAGTCACCCTTCATCGTCGGACTCAAGTTCTCGTTCCAGACCCCTACAAAGCTCTACCTCGTCCAGGACTTTATGAACGGCGGCGAACTGTTCTTCCATATGCAGAACGAGGGTACCTTCTCCGAGGCTCGTGCTCGATTCTATGCTGCTGAATTGGTGTTGGCCCTGGAGCATCTGCACTCGCGCCATGTTGTTTACCGCGATCTCAAGCCCGAAAACGTACTGCTATCCAGTCAGGGACATATCGTCTTGGTCGACTTTGGTCTCTGTAAACAAAACGTGACCGAGGACGAGAGGACACACACATTCTGCGGCACCACAGAATACTTGGCGCCAGAGATTGTCAAGGGCAAAGGCTATGGAAAGGCGGTCGACTGGTGGTCTTTGGGTGTCTTGCTGTATGAGATGCTGGTGGGCGCATCCCCGTTTGAGGACAGTCGGACCGAAGGCACCTACCACAAAATTTTGCACCAACCCGTCATCTTCCCTTCTCTACCTGCTCTGTCTGAGAAAAATGGTCGCCAACACCACCCTCAAGCACCACCAGTCTCACCCGAATCAGAGTTCACGAATGGAATTGGTATCAGCCGCAACGCCCAGGATATCATTCAGAGACTTTTGGACAAAAATCCAAGGACACGACTGGGTTCGGGACCCAACGCCTTGGCTGAGATCAAGGGACACCCGTTCTTCCGAGGCATCAACTTTGAGAAGCTGGCCACTCGCGATGTGACCCCACCTTTCCAACCTCATGTCGGTGTCATGGGTGACCTGGACGTCTCCAACTTTGACGCCCACTTTACAGATCAAAAAACCAAGAATGGCGGGGGCGAAAATGGGACTGGACACAAAAATGAAAGGGCTTTGCCCACGGGTGGCTCGACGACCGTGGTGATGGATGGTGAAGCGGGCAGCTTTTTGCTTCAGCAGCAACAAAGGGCTGCCAACCTGTATCGTCAACAGCAGATGAGGGCCGACAACAGTACTTTGAGTCCCAATGTCTTGATGAGAGGTCGCAGGAGCAGCAACAGTTGGTGCAGTTATCGCACCCCAAGTAACGAGTCCATCTTTTCGGTCAGCGAACCGAGCAGTCCATTGGTGACCCGGAATGGCGGTCAGTCTGTGTTGAGGAACAACGCAAAGACAAAGGCGACAGCGGGATCTTCGACATCATCCTCGTCTTCGCCACTGCGCCATGCACATGACCAACGAAGCCCATTTCAGCAGCAGCAACAACGTCAGCAAGAGTACTTTAAAGGATTCACGTTTGAAGGCGAGAGTATTCTGGAGACGTTGAAGCGCCAGGATGATGAACAAAGACATCGGTCTGGCCTCGAGGACGATGATGAGACAGAGAGGCTTGTGGATGGGGTCCGTCCTGATCTCCAGCAAGACCCTTTGGGGCTTAGCTTTTCGGGCCAGCATCATCGTCAGCAGCAACTTTTCTCGGGCGAAGCTACAAGTGTAGACTCGATCTTTGGCAGCATGTAATTGTATTTTTTTTTTTCGTTTCATTCTTTTCTTTTGTTATTGTAGACCACTCTCGTCCTTCTTGTACATTTACCATAGAAATTATATACATCTTTAATTGTGCTTTTTTTTTTTCCTTTTTGGTCATCCCTTGTCATGGTCGCTATAAGGCGTAGGCTTTGAGTGGAGGCGCAGGGCAATGGTGAATTGAGCTTCGACTGCTTGGGGAAGAGAGTGGCAAGGGGATTGACTTAGCCCATGAACAAAGTGAACGCTGCCACACACGGAAATGGGGATAGACTACAACCGAGGGTCCAACTCCCCCTTTCTATTTTGCTCCATATCGCACGTTTTGGCAACCAGTCATGCATGAAAAATACAACCACCCCTTCCCCGATCCTCTCTGGTAACACATAACATTGGGCTGAGGGAAAAAAAGTGGGCAGCGCACTGACCTGTCAGTCTTCTATTGCCTTCTTTCCTCCTTCCTTCAGATGCACAACATTTGTCAGATGGACATCTCTTTTGTTTGTGGCGGCAACAAGGATGTGATGGGGGGGAGAAAGGAGACGAGCTGTGAAGACAGATTATGATAAAGACCACACGCCGTGTGAGTTGTGTGGGCGGCTGACCATGCGCCCCGGTAACAAACGGTGTGTCGTGCTCTCACAAAAAAAATAAAATAAAAGGATGAAAGGACGACTGACTTTCGCTTTTCTTTCCTTCTTTCTTCTGCAACACAAAAAAAATCCCACGACCTGCAGTGCCATTCCCGTTTTGCAAGGAAAAGTACGACTTGCGGAGACACAACAACAGCAAAGCACCAATAGCCAGCAGCAAACGGCTCTATATACCCGCCACTATCAACAACAGCAACCTTAGCAGCAGCAGTCTCCGCACCCCCAGCAATCATACACCATGGCCAAGAAGCAAAAGACGACCAAAAAGATCTCCAAGGAGGCCTTGACCCACATTGCGGCCGCCCAAGCCAAGCACAACAAGACCCTTCAACTCCCATCCGTCACCTTGATCGCAACTGCGGCCATGACGGCGGCGAGGGAGGAATGCGAGGCCAAAGTGGATGCGATCGTGGCGGAATGCTTAGAGAACAATTGCAAGTTTCGGGATTCAAAGTTTGACCTCCTGAACGATCGACGCAACTGTCTTTATTCTTCCTTGATCTCGGAAACGGTCTATAACGATATCGCTGGCACCAAACGATTGCCAGACTTGTTCAGGAACCCAGTCTTTTTCTTGAACGGCGCCAGTCCTGATGATATCAAACAGGTAAAGGGAACAGACAAGGAAACAGAAGAGAGAGAAAAGGCTTGGACTTTTGAAGCCAAAGAGAAAAGATGGGCTGTACATCTTTTCCCCCCTTCTTTTTCGATATGGATAGGGACGGGTCAATCGAGAAGCGAGAACCAAAACACTAAAAAAAATGGTACCAACGCCCTGTTTCTTCCTGCCGTTTATTTTTAGGGCTCCGTGGGCGACTGCTGGTTCGTTGCGTCCTTGGCCGTGATCTCCAACATCCCGGGCTTGCTAGAACAACTTTGTGTAAAGAAGAATGATGATGTTGGTGTCTACGGATTCATATTTTTCAAGGATGGCGACTGGGTCTCGACCGTGGTGGACGATCAGCTTTTTTACAAGGTGGACCCTCAATCCTTCCGTCGGTCTCTGTATTTTAGCTCCTGTAATGAGGAACGGGAGACTTGGTTGCCTTTGATGGAAAAGGCCTATGCCAAGATTCATGGTAAACAAATGTCCAAGAAGGGCATTGGGAAAACGGAAATGGGAACAGGAGCGGGAAAGAAAAGAAAAAAAAGAGATCCGGTCACCTAATCTGTTTTTCCCTTCTTTTTGGGACAACGACGATAACAGGTGATTATGAGACTTTGACTGGCGGTTATACGGCCGAGGGAATCGAAGATCTCACTGGAGGCATTGCTTCAATGATGTTTTCGAGCGACATCCTGGACAAGGACCGGTTCTGGAAAGAAGAGATGAAGCAGGTCAACAAGTCGACGCTGATGGGTTGCTCCATCAACTTTCAAGAGACAGAGGCAGAGAAGCATGGCATCCAAAGCGGGCATGCTTATAGTGTCCTGAACACTGCCGAATATGAAGGCGAGCGCCTCGTTCATGTATGTTGGGGACACACACTCGCGTTTTTGGTTCCCAAGTGTAAACCAGAGCGACTAATCTTTTCCCCTCTCGCTCGGTTTGCCAATCTCAGGTCCGCAATCCTTGGGGCGAAATCGAATGGAATGGAGAGTGGTCTGACCAGTCCGAGAAGTGGACCCCCGAGGCCATCAAGACGCTCAAGCACGAGGACAAGAACGACGGACGGTTCTGGATGCCTTACAGGGAATGGCTCCGCATCTTCACCACCATTGATCGTTGTCGAGTCTTTGACTCGTCTTGGTCCGTGGCCTCGAGCTGGATCCCTTACAATGTCGATCCTCGGTCCAGCGGTCAGTTCCATTTTAAATTGACTCAGGCCACAGAGACGGTTGTGGTTTTGTCCCAACCCGACACTCGGTACTATGGATCCTTCAATGCCGATTTCCTCTATACCCTCTCGTTCCATGTCTATGAAGACAAGACCAAGAAGCTGATCAAGAGGGCCAAGATCACGGTTCCTTACTCCAAACGATCGGTCAATTGCGAACTGAAGCTTCAAGCTGGATCTTACACAGTGATCCCTCACGTCCAAAGAGAGCCAACCGATATCCTCCCCGACAGTGAGAGTGGAGAAGATGAGGACAATGCCATCAGTCCCTCGACTCGTCCTGGCGATGTCCAGGTCGTGGTGGAAGCTGTCAAGATGGACAAGAGCTCGTTCATGTTCCAACAGCGCAAGGCCAGCTTGATCCGATCCATGTCCATGGCTAGAGTGACGGGTCGTAAGCTCCTGGGAGTCGATGATGAGGATTACGAGACGGAAGAGTTGCCCAAGGAATTGGATGAGGAAAAATGGCAGATCATGCTGGGTCTCCGTGTGTACAGTCATGATCCCGCGGTGTCTCTGGTCGGCAATGCGGGTATGCACCCAGCCCTGAAGGTAGTCGAGCCAGTGACAGCCGATCCAGAGGAGGTCACCGCGACATTGGTGGACAAAAAGGAGCTGGTGGCTGAGCCAGAGGATGAGGCCAAAAAGGAGGAGGTGAAAGAAAAGGAGACCAAGGGCGCCCACGAGAAGGAGGAGTAATGATGGTCTATTTTCGCTTTTATTTTATTGTACAGAAAGGTGCACCAGCACCAGAAAGGGCACTTTTTTCTATGTAGAGATAAAAGACCGGTTGATTGCAAATAGCTTGTGGCAGCCAATCGTTCATAGCGACACTGCTTTTTGATCCTTTGATGTCGGCCCTTTCAATCCTTGCTTCATTACAATTCCATCGCTTCATATGACTTTCACTATTCCTAGAATCTCAAACACCATGCGCACGACATGGCTCACTTGGGTGCCGTCAAGTTCCTTCATCACCATACACCCGATTTCATTGTCAACCAGAAGGCACAATCTGTGAACATCGAGCTCCCACTCTTTGCTTTCCTCTTCCTTCAGCTTGACGAGAATGTCAGTGAGAAATTGTGGAGGGATCATAGTCTTGAAAATCCTTTGTCCTGTTAATGAGCTCCGGTAGATCTTTTCCAACCACATGCGCTGCTGTCTTCCATATGAAGATAAGCCATGGACGACGCCGCTATATTTCAAAGGATCACACGGTTGAAATAAAATGAGAATAGGGGCATAGTGTTAGATGCCAAGGTAATGGTGTATCGTAGGGACATTGAACATGAACTCTTACTAAATTTCCTTCTTCTTGAGTTTCGGCAGGTTACTGAAAGCTAGAGCTGTTCGACAGTAAATCGGAACAGGCCCTCGACCAATACAGCGTTCTCGGTCGGTACCTGAACTTGTCCCTGTAAGAATAGCAAGGAACAACGTCGTGGAGCAGTTGCATACCGAATGGGAAGAGTTGGGACGTCTTGTTCTCATTTGTCTTCCATACAGGACAATGGGCCAGTGCCGATGCGGTATTTCGTTGCCGCCCATTTTGCAACCACATTTCAGTTGCGAGTCCACCCTCATGCCTGCCGCTCCGTGCAGGATCAAAAGAATGGCAGCTGGACGTGTTTTCGCGCATCCTTTGACATCAATGTCTGTCGCGAGGTCTATAGATCGAAACTGTATGATGGTTAGTGTATAGTAATCGTAAAGGGCATCTTTATATTCATTGGCGGCTATTCGGAATTACCTTGAACATCCTTGTTCATTTCATAAGCTACATCGTCTGATGGTGATGGCTCGTCTATCGTGACAAGATAAAGAACCACTCTTTGTTGATACCGACCAAACAAAGACAATCCATCACCTCAACAAGTTCATCAAGTCTGCGACTCCTGACGCGTTCAACGGCGTTGATACCAAAGACATCTAATCCTCTGGTGCGTTGACCAACCCGTCATTGCGGCCAACAAGCACAATATAATCCCATTGTCCTGAGAGGATTAATTCCCTTACAGAGCTCGACCTAACCGATGGCACCACTGACATCTTTCCAGAGGCACCACCCAAGAAGACAATTCACATCATCGTCTAGCCACTTCCTCCAGGTATGCATACACGCGTTACTTCATTCACACTTTGCACATTTGCTTTATTAGTGCTTGCGCTAACATGACTCTCTCCTCCAATAGCACTGACATAGTCCAAGTACCTGTCCCCGTTCGTGCCTTCACTCCTCTCCCTGGCTACCTCTCGGATCCCTCTTATCCCTGGCACTCTGCGGTCTAGTAGGAGCAGTTGCTCATCACGCGTCATTCTCTGTCTGCTTTTTTGTATAGCCTGTCCCTGCCTTCTCTCTACATATAATTAGGCCACCTCCATGCTGATTTCAAAAGGATCACAGACAACTTCTTTGCTCCTGGACCAACTGTCGACTTTCTCGACGAGTTTGTGAAGGGCGAAGGGGTGCTGCCTCTTACTTCATGACCCATTCTTGGTTTACCAAGAGCACGGCGTCCTTCGTTTAGGGAGCCGGCAGACACGCGACCAAGCCTACCTGTTTTTTTCTTGGATCTCCCCGACCCCTCAGTATCAGACACAGAGTCAAGGAATCTCAGAGGGTTCTGTTCTGGACATGGTCAAGGCAATCATCCAGCTATTTCAGTCTTTGGCGTTTCTAGTTCGTTTTGTACACAGACGGCGATGCCATGCGCACATTGTCATATGACAAAACAATCAGGCTAATTAGACTATCGTCCACATTCTCTATCCTACACTCAATAGGCTGTGACAGCTTACGTTGGTTACATGTGGCACCGGCTGAGCATAGGGAAGCAGGCCAAGGGCGCCACCGAGAAGGAGGAGTAATGGTCCTGTCACTGTACATGTACAGAAAAGGTGCACCAAAGTCCAAAGGACCAAAAGAACACTTTTTGAAAGACCGTTGGCGCCATGTCTTTGCCACCACTCCCCCATTTTTGCATACCGATACCATTCATTTCCCGATATCAGATAAAGAGAAAACCATGCTGAGAATAAACAAGGTAATCAATGACCGAGAACGGACACTCTGCAGATCTCATTAGCAATTATTATTGTCCTGCAAGCTGGTCTGGCCCCTGCTCAAGGTGCAGCAGTGACCCCCGTTGTGGTCGATGTGAACGACACCACCTGAGACACAAATGTTCACCCTCTTTTCCCCAGACTAGGGTTTGCTCCTCAGCCGGGCACTGTGGAAAGGCCTCGACCCGGATTGTTTTTGAGAGCAAATTGCTTCAATAGATGTGTTGGGTGTCCCTTCTGTTCGGTGCAATAAACTCGTGAGAGAATGCCTGTTGACCACAGGACAGGAATGTTTTTGTTTTTTTTTCTATCGCACAAAGGTCCAACGGGAACAAACATTGGACGAGGAACGGTAAAAAAGAGAAAAAAATAGGGGAGCAATTAACGAACCTGCAGCATCTACTGATGTTTTGGAGGACCGTTTTTAATTCTCTTGAGCACGCTCACAACGGCGGTGACAAAGTGGGACTGCAGCAGTTAGTGGAGGAGGAAGAAGAGAGGGCTTCCGAGGGACAAGACTCGAGGCGCAACGGAAGAACACCACACCTTAACAGTCTGCTCTCGGTTTTTTTTTTTCTTTTTTTTTTTGCTTGCGTCGTCGACTCTATTTCTAGCTAGTGGAGTTCTCCCTGTGACCTCTTTTATCCCAAAGTCACCGATTGGTGCCCTGTGGACAAGATGGACGCCTGGCCCACCAGGCACTAGCGCGGGAGATGATTGCGTGCCAATCTTTGCCTTCTTGAGCGGTTCGTAATTCTCTTTCTTTTTTTGAAAGACAGCAGCAGATCAAGGAGAATGAGAGAGCGAGTAAGAGAGATAGCGAAAGAGCATGGGTGGTGAAATGTAATCAAATGAGGGTCTAGGTGGGTTTGAGAGGCAGAGGCCGATCGTTTTTTTTAGGTGCCCTATTCGGTGAGAATGCAGGTCTGTTGTTGGGTGCAGTAATAACAGAATTCCTCCCTTCGCTCCCCCGTCCATCTAATTTATTTACAAGGGTCCCCAATTCATCACTCGGGAACAGCCGATAGGTGTGCCGAGGTGTGGTATTAGACTAGCAGGGATGGGAAAGAATGATCAGGGTATTCTCCCAGAAAGAACCCCTCCCCCCTCCCCTTCCCCTGGTCATTGAGAAGCACGATCGGTGGCCACTGAGAACACGGCTGCATTTGAATCCAGCAGAAGGCCAAGCGTGCCTTCCGCCCTGTGTAATTTCGGGCCATTCCTCGGATTCATTGTTGATTCTGGCCCATGTCGCAGCTTTGTGCTCCACTGCTTTGTATTATTACTACAGTATTGCCGTTGCAGCAGCAGCAGCAGCAGCAGCAGCAGGAGGCAGCGGCTGGACGTTTGTTCTTCCGCGCCTCCTTCTCCTCTCCGCTGCTGCTCCAAACTTTTGTGTCCAGCCGCACACCTCTTTCCGCCTGGGGGATAGGCGGAGAGCAACCGAGGGCAAGAGCAGCAGGGCTGTCCACAAATTGCGGATGCAGGCTCTCAACGTGTTTTTTCTCTGTGTGTTTCTCTTTTTAGGAACCTGTTGCTGTCCTGGACCATACAAAATTGCCGCAGAGTGCAGCAAACGCTCTTGACCCTGCCCCATCCTAGCCCCGAAATGAAGAGGCAAGCAGGCTGACGAAGAGTTCCACCTGCCACTTCATTTCCTTTTTCTACCAGACCCTTGGCCCAGAGTCTTTTCTTCTTTTCTTCTTCTTCTTCTTCTTCTTTGTCCTTTCTTCCCCCTGTCCACCCACCCCCAGCCTTCGCAACTCCCTTTGCTCCCCCTCCTTCCTTGACGTCCTCCTCCTCCTCCTCGAACCCTTATAAAGCAACCCTCCTTTCCTCTTTCCCCCCTCTTCATTCAATCTCAAACTCGTATCAACAGCAACAATGAAGACCTTCACCATCGCCAGCAGCGTCGCCCTGGCGGCGACTGCCCTCCTTTCCCTCCTCACCCCTACCTCTGCCCACATGGCCATCTCCAACCCCCCTGCCCAGGCTGGTCCCTGGACCAAGAACCCCTCCGGTGCCGTCCATGCCTGGATTGGTTACGAGGGCAAGAAGTTCCCCTGCGGTAAGCCCCCTGCCTTCTGTCACGTTATTTCCCAGGAAACAAAAATAGCCCCCGCGTCTCGCCCCCACCCGCGCGGTTCTCCGAGCTCCCCCTGCCCGTGGCTGAATGTCCTCGGTTATTTGATTTGTCCAAACTCTTATTCTAATTTTGTGCCTTTGGTTTTTCTTTCTTCTCTTTTCTTACAAATGTTTGTAAAATAACCACAACAGGTGGCTACAAGAAGGGTCCCGTCACCACCTACAAGGCTGGCCAGATCATTCCCGTCCGCTTCTGGAACTTTGAGATCAAGGACTACAAGAAGTTCCCCCCACCCAAGGGTCTGA
Source organism: Entomortierella parvispora (assembly GCA_963573315.1). Classification (NCBI taxonomy): domain Eukaryota; kingdom Fungi; phylum Mortierellomycota; class Mortierellomycetes; order Mortierellales; family Mortierellaceae; genus Entomortierella; species Entomortierella parvispora. Next base: position 1,509,520 of record OY752145.1, read on the forward strand.
CCCAGTCCCGCCACGGTGGTGGAGCTTGCGAGTTCTCTCTCTCGTACGATGGAGGCAAGACCTGGAAGGTCATTGGTCAGTACACCAAGACTTGCCCTGATATCTACTACGAGTGGCCCGTCCAAATCCCCAAGAACGTCCCCTCGTGCACAGACTCGAACAAGTGCTTGTTCGCCTTCTCCTGGACCGCCTACTCGACCGAGCAGTTCTACCATCACTGCGCTAACGTCATCATCAAGGGTTCCAAGAACGGCAAGTTGCCCGAGCTCGACATGACCAAGGAGGATATGACTCAGTTGCACGAGAAGATGGATGTCCACGCCGACGGTGATGCCAAGGAGGGCAAGTCCTCCGGCCCCAGCTCCAAGGAGCGTACTTTGAACACCAACGGCTACTACGCTTATGGCGGTGGAGCCGGCAAGAAGGGTGTCTCCCTCGGTTTGGTCAAGTCTTAAAGAAGTAGAAGTAGAAGAAGATGAAGATGAAGAAGAAAAAAAAAGACAGACAGAGAACACAAAATGAGAATTGACATGGATATGATCTGTTCAAAGAGTTCTGGGCTGGTTTCCCTTGCATTTCTTTTTCCTTTTCACTGTTCCAAGTTCGTCCTCTCTCTCTCTACTTTTACTTCTCAAAGCTTTCCTTTCCCCTCATACCCTTTTATGTTCCGAACGATCATCCTCCAACAATTGACAAAATATTAAAAGTTGTTTTATTCTACATCATCAAAAATAAAAAGAAAAAATAAAAAAAAAAATTCCTCCGGGCACAACAAGTGGCAGGGAATGGTGGATAGAAAGACAGAGAATGAAGAAAGAAGACAGTAACAGAAAGAGAGAGGGTTCATCGCTGTCCATTCAAGGAGACGAGGAAGAGAAAGGAAGAATAAACGACGCGTGCAAGCATGTCACACGTGATCACTTGCACAGTGTCCGATAAGGACAAAAAAAAGGTTCTGACACTTGCCGTCCTTTGACTGGGGAGAACAAGAGAACATCTGTCGCATTCATCGCCCCGTTGTTCCATTCCATTCCTTGTTCGCAACCATCCCCCCCTCCCTCCAGCAACCCATCCCACCCGCCATGGTCGTCCAACCAGCCTCAGCCCAGATACAGACCCGGGTCATCCAAACTGGCGCCCATACGACCACCGTCGTCTCTCAAAACTTCCTCCGGGCGTCTGCCCGATCAAAGTCCAGTCTGACCCAGATCGACTCGCTCCGGGCAAGTTACCCCCTCAAGCTCCTCTCTCCTTCCTCCGTCAACACCTCTTCAGCAACAGTCGCTGCTGCCGTTGCTGCCTCTCATGGATCTCGGCCGGCTCAAGAGGATCTTGCTTCCATCCCCGTACTTAAAGGAAGTGAAACAGATACGAGCACGTCTTCTTCAGAGTCCGAAAAGGCGACAATGACAAGAACGACTATACTCCCACCACCGCCGAGGATCGTCTACATGATTACATATGGAGGAGGATTGCTGGTGGATGATCACCCCGATCTAGACTTAGTTCTGACGCGTCATGCTCGTCTGTTGGTTTTGGGTCAAGGCAACACAAAGATCTACAAGAGTCCACGGCCGGACTATCCTCCTTGTTCGCAGACTCTACATAGTACCGTCGGACCCGGCGCTTTACTCTTGTTCCTGGGACCGGCAGTAGTGGCCTGTGAAGATTCAAGTGTCTTTTTGAGACACGAAATCCTACTTCAAGCACAACGCCGCCTCCCTTCCATCTCATCAGCATCATCATCACCTTCCAATGTAGAAGACGAGGAGGATGAACTACCGAACTGTGTCGTTCTGGATTGGATCGCAGGAGGGCGAGGCGAAGAAGAACGGTGGAAGGCTCGAAGATCCGAATGGAGGTTAATTGTCCGATGGGCCGAACTTGAACCCGAAGGTGCTTCATCGCAGGCAAATGCAGCAAACAATTCTTCCTCAAAGAATGCAATGGACGAGGATATCAAGGATGAAGAAGAGGAATTCGTGGACGAAGAGGATCCAAGAGATATCGCCGATCGACTCGCGGGAGGACCCGTCATCTTTCGGGATGGTTTCTTGATTGAGCATAATCCACTTCTACCCAAAAAAAACTCAACCTCGACCTCCTCTTCCGCAACAGCTTCAGCATCTTCTGCACCTCCCCGTAAACCATTACCTGGATCAGTGGAACCAAAGATGACTTCGTACGCTCCAGCATTGTATCCACATTCGACCATTGGTTCTCTCTTCATCATGGGTCCCAAGACGGAACGACTCCAACGTTCGATTCTTAAACGGTTTGAACAATTGACCATCTATCCTGGACAATTTCCGGAACAACGAGCTGATTATCCTATCCTCTGGAGCGCCACCGTTGTTCAGATACCACGTCCATCTAGACCGAATGGATCGTCCAGTACTACCTCAACAACAACCGGATCCGTGCCGCGGAGGAAAAAGACCATGATGAGGGCTACGGTTGTCAAGATGGCCTCTCAGGGAGTGGAGCAGATGCAGGACTTTTTGAAATCTCTTTTTGAGGAAAAAGGCGCCCAGATAAAGGAAGGTCAGCAATTGATGGAGAGTGATGATGATGATGACGATACGGAGGAGAACCGGAAGAGTCGTCGATCCAAGAGTAAACCAATGGAGACTGAACCTGGGCTGTCAGTGGTAGAAGAGTTGTTTGGAGGCCGAGCCGTTTGGGAACGTGCCTTCCGATGAGTTTTTTTTCTTGATCCACGACAACAGTGCCCAATAAATAAGAGGGGGCTATTTGGAAAGAGTTTGCATTACAATGAATCTTTGCGGATGTTTCTTGTTGTTGCTCTATGAGTGGATATTTTTATTCCCTTTTTGAGAACTGATCCAACGTCGATGCAATAATGGTTGTATGTGATATTGCATAGGGGTTAAGAAAGGAGGAGAGAGGTGTGGAAGTTTGCGATAGAGAGAAAAGACGAAGGATATTATTTAATGGGCATCCTCGCGCTGGCCAATGTAGGCAACAGCATCGGCAGCAGACTTGATCTGGTCAGCATCCTTGTCGGGGATCTCGATGGAGAACTCCTCCTCGACAGCCATGACAACCTCGACAGTGTCCAAAGAGTCCAAACCGAGATCAGAGTTGAAGTTGGCCTCGAGAGAGATCTATGATTGCAGCAAGCCGGAGAGAACGTGGAGGTGTTAGTGCTATTGGAGACTCGTAAGACGACAAGAGGTGATTGAAGAGAAAGAGCCATAGTGGCTCTTTAAAAGGAAGCAAAGACCCCGTGCTGCGCTCTATCCAGTACGCTAGTCCGAGATAAAAACACATCACTTCTCCCGACCCTGTCCTCCAGAGCAAAGTCGATCAGGGAACTGCGCGCGCGCAAATCCAGTCAGGAATCGGCCACCAGATCCTGTGGTTGGTCAAGAGCGCGCTCAAAGAAAGCATTCTTGTTTCGGTCGATTCAAAAAAGAATTCCTTTGGGTTGCGGATCCAGATCCCGAGGGTCTTCCATCTCGCATAGAAAAAGCAATAAAACTGTTGTCGAATCGAACCAATGTCCTGAATCCATCCATTCAGGGCAAAAAAAGTCCGGTTCCTGCGGATCCTGTGTCTGAAGATGAACTCCTCTAGCAAAACACGGAATTAACGGTTTCCGAGAGAGAGGAAGATACAAAAGTATATATACCTTGTTGGCATCGACCTTGTTGAATCCAGCAAGGATGTCGAGGACACGCTTCTCAATGTCGGAGCGGGCAAGGCCACCGGAAGAGTACATGCGCGCAAAGTTCATGACGGCGACGTTGCGGGCAATGGGGGCAACGGCAGCGCTCTTGTAGGCGGCGGAGCGGGAGAGGGCAGCGGTGGCGCGGATGGCTCTGAACATGGCTGGATATATGTAGGGGGAATGAGAGGAGGATGGAGAGATGAAGAGAAGGGATTGCTGATCGAGCGGATTTCTATTGATCACCTCCCTTCGGCCGGGGCTGCAGAGACCTCTCTGTCCCCCGCCAGGGACGAAAAAAATGTGGTGACGTCACTCCGGGAAACTATGCGGGGAAATAAAACATTCTGTTTATTTCCATGCATCATTTCTGTCTCCTCTTCGCGCAACCCTCTCTGTCTCTTTGTCGGGACAGAAACATCAAGCCCATCAAAAGACATCCATTCAAGAAACATAGTCGCCACTAATTCAACCATGCTTGCGCGGAAAGGACTTTCAGGATCATGCTCAGCAATCGCCAGCCTGCGTGCTCACATCTCTAGGAACGCTGCAACAACCACTGCATTCTCTGCCCATTCTGCTGCCAACCACTCTTCACAAACACAGCGGATACCAACCACCACTACGAGATTTTTCCAGCGGCGTCTGTTCTCTGGATCAAGTCTCTCTAGAGCTTCCGAAGCGACTCCATCAGGGACTCCACGGAAACCCCAACCTATTCCTCTCGATATTGGCTCTGGTGTGGCCCCCTCTGCAGCATCGGCATCGACCTCAGCTGCATCACACTCAACTCCTGGAGACTCCAATGCTCTGCGTCGTTCATTAGGTGGAGGGAGCGGCTCTTTCTTTGATCGATTTGGAGGACCCCTGTTCAATATCGTGGTCTATTCCACGGCGGCTTCATTGCTCCTCCATGTGATTTATAACAAACTCGCGCTGGAAGAATACAAGATCGCCTCCAACAAAAGGATTACGGATCTTGAAGCAGAGATTGCAGATCTCAAGGCGGGCGCTGTCAAACATTCATTAGGAGGCCGAGGCGAGTTTGTTTAAAAGAAATAATAAATCTTAGATCACCTTTCTCTGTCTCTTTCTGATTCTCATAAATAGCCCGAAAAAAGGCAGTTATTACGAATGGAGATCAAAAAGAGTCCCTCTGCCTCTACACTGCAAACATTCATTCAAGAGTTTCCTAAGGGTTTCGTCCGCAATTGCTCGCCGCATCGCTCTCCTGTAAAGATCCTATTTTTTTTTCTTTTGAAAAGATGTTTTTTATTTATGTTTTGATGATCGCAGCACAGCTGTGATAAAGGAGGGCGTGTTCTACGCGTTACTCCTTTCTTGTAAATACGTGAGTGGTATATGAGTTGTATGGAAGGAGGTAGATAAAATAATGTAAATAGTCTAATATATGATATGGCTTGGAGATTATTAACTTGAAGAACGATCAAAAAGAGAGGTAATGACACTCTTCTTTTTTTAAGCCTGCTCACCGAGACCCAAGACCTCAGCGATCTTGTGGAAGATCTCGGTGTTGTCCTGGATACCAGCAAACAAGTGGGAGCCAGGGCCGGTAGCAAAGATGGGGACGTCCTGGAGGGAGTGGACACCGACAGCCTCGTTGACGCTCATGGTACCAGGCTTGTGGATACCATGGGGATCATCCTTAGGGTTCTCCTCATAGACCCTGTAGTGGTGGTGAGAGTTGCTCTGGTAAACAGCAGGCTGGCGGGTTCCGTTGATGCTAATCTGGAAATCCTCACGGTGAGTGGGGAAAGCAGCGGTACCGGCGGCCAAAGTGTAACGGACATTCCACTCATCGGGGAAACCATCGCCGTTGGCATCAATGTACGAAGGCCAGCCAGAGTTCTCATAGGTACCGATGGAGTTCTTCTTCTCGAGCTCACCCTCAGTATCATCTCCGAAAGAGTTGAAGTACTGGGTATCAACGGATCCATAGACATCGAAAGAGTGGGCGTGATCAGCAGTGACCAAGATCAAGGTGTCCTTGTCAAGCTTGTTCTTCTTGAGCCACTCCTTGGTCTTGCCAATGGACTTGTCAAGCTCCAAAAGATCGGCCAAGGCACGGTCATAGTCCAAGGGGTGCATCATCTTGTCGACCGAAGCAGCCTCGGCCATCATGAACCAACCCTCCTTGCGGTGACGCTTGTCCAAAACCTCAAGACCCTTGACGACCATCTCGTCCAAGTTGGGCTGATCCAAGGCAGGCTTGTCAGTGTTACCGGTAGGGTCCGAAGGGGTCAACTTCAAGTTGTTCTTGTAGACGTTACGGTCCAACCACACATCCATGTTGGTCGAGTGGAAGATTCCGAGAAGGGGATCCTTGCCCTTGTACTTCAAGAGCGCGGATCTGTCGTTGACGACCTTGTAACCACGCTCCTTGCTGTAGGCAGCATAGTAGTCAGTGCCGTTCAGGGACTTTCCACCAATCTTGCCATGGAAGTACTTTCCACCACCACCGAGGATAACATCAGCCACGACGGGGTTAGCACCGTGAATCATCTGGTCGACGATAGCGTCCTTCTGGTCACGATCACGGGTGTGGGCGTAGACGGCAGCGGGGGTAGCATCCTGGACCTCAGCAGTGGTGACGATACCAACACCTCCGGCACCACCATTCTTCTTGGAGCGGCGACGCAAGAGCTCGGCAATCAGCTCCTGGCGGGGATCATCAAAGGGAGTCTTGGACGAGTCGGGGTAGACACCCAAAGCACCGGCCGAGGACTTGTGGCCAGTGTTGTAGGCCGAGGCCGAGTTGGCAGAGTCGGTGATGAGCGAGTCCAAGGAGTGGGTCATGATGTGGCCCAAGACAGGGAACTGGTCCATGTGCAAATGCTTCTGGTACTTGCCGCTGATGTGAGGCTGGGAGATGAGACGAGCAGCGGTGATCATGGCAGTAGTCATGCCATCACCAATGAACAAGATGACGTTCTTGGCCTTGCGCTTGGTGACGGGGTTGACGGTCCAGATAGCCTCGGTAGTCTTGCCGTTGTTGTACTTGAGGACGACCTTGTAGGTACCGGGCTCCTTGATCTGGACCTTGCGCCAGGCAGTCGAGGCAACATGGACGGGGGTGGCAGCATTCTTGTCACCATCCATGGTCTTCCAGTAGGCAGCAGCATCCTTGTTGTAGGAAAAGTCCCAAGACTCCTGAGCGTTGGGCTTGACCTTGGTCCACTTGCTAAAGTCAAGGGCCTTGCTGTGCTTGGTGAGCTTCTGGATGGTCAAAGAGTAGTTGGTGTTGGGCTTGGCATCGTTCTCGGCGTGAACCTCGACGCGAACATCAAAGTGGGCACCAGCGAGGAACTCGGCTCTGCAAAAAAATGAAATGCCGACAAGATAAAAATGGTTAGGAACACGGGTACAATGGCAATACCGAGAAAGAGAGGGAGCAAGAGTTGATCGGATTCTTTGTACGAATAAATTTACCTGTCTGGGGGGAAGACGCATCCGAGGGTAGGGCAAGCGCCGAGACGCTTAAATTGACCGACGGGGTCGAGGGCGGCGACGGTCGAGATGGCCGCGGCGAGAGAGAGGAGGGCAAAAGAAACAACCTTGACCATTTTCAAAGGTATGAAGTGAAGGTGGTGGAAGGGACGGTAGGAAGGAGCGCTAGAGGCTGCTTTGAGTGTAGAGAAGTGTTAGGAGTTGTTGGACTGAGGAATCAAAAAAAAAAGTGGAAAGCGGTGGGGCGGACCGAGGTCTTTATATTCGTGAGAACTGACGATGGCATCTGATCACCGACGTAAGGGATGATACGGATGGCAGCGGAAAGACAACGTAGAAACGGAACCGTGGGTGTTAAAATTAAGCCCAAAGACGCTGGCGTATTTCTGTTGCTTCTCCACCGACCAGACAGGGAATGCTCTCTTAGCACGGTGTCATGAACGTGTCAGGGACAAGTCTGGGTATTAGTGCGAAAGAAGTCGTGCCTGTCGACCCGACGGTGAGCAATTGAAACTTGCCTCAGCTGCTTGGGAAGAAGAGTCGTGAGTGGCGAGGGGCTGCGTATCCAATGTCCCGTACGGACCTTTGACAGCTGCAACAATAGATTGTCAGTGTTCTCTTTTTTCTTGGAGGACTGCAAAGAGCGCAGAGCATTCCTGTTGCATGTCTGTTTGTTGATGCAGAAATTCATCCAATGACTAGGTCGCCTGCTTCCCTTGTGCGCAAAGGAACAGCTCCGCTAAGCGTGAACATTGCCTCGTATTACCGGGTCGTGGTCTGGCCATGCTGTACGAACGCTCGCTCTGATAGGGTTATTACCAGGGTTCAGGCAAGAGCCTTCCAGCGAATAAGATGCCACGCCTTTTGTTTTGGGCCAAACTTGGAGCCGTTTTTTTGTTTTGTTGGAGCAGAAAGAGTCCATTTTACCAGGGCAATCGTCCTCGGGCTCTCGCCATGCTTCCTGCAAATACCAAGGAACGAGAAAAGATGGAGCGCAAAAAAAAGAGCGTTGCACGGTTAACCATCAAAGTCCGCAAGACATACCAGCGAGGAGGCTCATGAGGAGGCGCGCAAATGGGGGTTTCTTGTCCAGATGGTCTGGTTCTGCAACGTTATTGGCTGGGGGAGCAACTCCCACCAACGCCCCATTGCGCGTATTTTTTTTCTTTACGGCTTCCTCCTCGGTAAAGGACTCAATACTCTCTCCATCTGATAAAGAGAGGGTTTGACGGCGATACTGATATCGTGGCTCAACATCTTCCGCCCAGTTGAGCGGGGTTTGGATCATGGTTGTCAGTCCAAAACTCGCTGCAGTTGGGTTTCGTCTGATGATGAAAGAAACGTGTCCAGGAGACCACCAGGGGAAGAACGTGCTTGTGGTCCCATCACCAATTGAACATGGCAACAGCCAGGCCGGAAAAGGCCACAGCTCTCACGATTGAGCAAGCTCACGAGACGGCGGTATGAGTTAAGTCAAAAAGTCGCCACAAGTTAGTCTACAAAACATATTGATTCCAGAGATACAATACACGAGAATGTCATGAACTCGAGGATTTTGCCTGTTTGGTGAGGGTTACATCGTCTGCACATTCCCCAGAGCTTCAGCTCTCAAGCAGTGAAGTTGGTGGCGTTGTTAGTGTTGGTGGCAACACTGCACGTAAGGCAATGTCCGCTTGTCTACGCCCACACTGCTGTTCTTTATTCACGAGCTGAAGATGATCAAGCGCCCGTAGTTTTCACTATCTCTGGCCCTACAAACTTAGGGGCCGACTCAGTGCCGCAAGAAAACTGAGCCTGACACTCACTGACACAGGACGGATCGCGAAGGGCTTGTGGATCTGTAAAGGTTGCAAACGAGACAACGCTTTTTCGAGCAATAACCTCATTATCACCTCCGCTCTCTTTAGCCAAAATCTTGGAGATCTCGTTGAATTGTCGATTCCAGGTTTTCTTGTGGAGTAGTTTCTTTTTCTTGAATAGCTGTAGTCTCTTGACGTCCTCCTTTTCGAACAGAGAGTAAGAGTCGGTCTCCAGTTTGGAGTGGTCACGCAAGAGCTGGAGTTCCTGAATTGCCTCCCAATCATCTTGGTCAAAGTCGTGGTAGCCCTTTGAACCATCGTCTGATTGCAGACGGTTCCTTTGTCGTTGTAACGGTTGTTGTTGCCACGGCTGGATCTCATCCAGGACATTGGATTCTTCTTGGTCATCATCCACCCGAGCTGATGCACATCCATCGACACACATCCACAGCTGGTTTCTGCAGAGCTTGAAAGGAACCGGGAATTGCCAGTCCTGGATGGCTTTGGTCGTATCCTTGTCACAGATGCAGCTCCAGGTCAAGGTTTCTACGTCACTGTGGATAACATCGGTTAGGCATGCTGGCGTATCGCACTAGATTGCTTGCATGGAGTCGGGGCCTAGAAATCGCACCAGGTGTTTTCAAGGATAAAGTGTTGACACGATGCTGTGCACATTGCCTGTTGTTGTGCGCAAAGAGTCTCCCTTAGTTGAACACTCATCTTTGTCGGATGGTCGGACCAGTCCAACTGCTCTCCTTGGGCATCTCCCTGGACAAAAGTGATCGCCAACATGGCGCCGAATACCGCGCATTGAGTGTAGCGATGTAGCATGGTTGTATAGTTGTATAGTTGTATGGTCGTATGGTTGTGTATGGGTATGTGAAAGAGTATGTGTTGGTGGTGAGCAGGGCAAGGAGCAGGAAAGGAGCGACGAACAGGACAGCAATAACAGACATGCCTGCGTGCCTATAACATTCCACTCTGCGCCAGACAGCATTGGACCCAACATGCTGAGATACCCCTTGGGATGGATATCTTTCCTCGGACGGGAAGACACACACGTTGAAGACTAGGTTGTGTTGTGTTTGGCTGTTGACTACATACGCAGGGTCAAAGCGAAAGGAAGCACGGGGACAGAAGCAGCGAGGATATCTCTTAGTCCGTTATCCAGACGAGATAAAAATAACTATAAGTTCAAACCATCGGCCACACTGCGTGCATGCACACGTCCTCATGGAGGGTTTTGCAAGTCGTGTCGCGACGTTCTTGCCTATGCACGTGGGACACATTGTCGATGATAGGTATTCGTCGCCAATGACGGCCTTGTAGCCCAATGCCTGCACCTATCATGAGCGAGGGAAAATATATAATCATTGGCCCAATTCAATTGTCTCCTGATAAAAAAAATCACCATATGTTTTTGGTGTTGCAATTGTGGAGGTTGGCACAAAGCGCATTCGACATAAAATTTATAATTTTACGTCTGAGAGAATTGAGTGGGGCCATTGAGAGAGAGAGCGCGTGGATACTACCAAGATCATGTGTGTTTTTACCTTTTGGAAAAGACGCCTTAGGAAAGTGGTGTGGAGAGACGTCAAGTTGAATCCTGTTTTGAATTTGCCGTTGCCCAGTACAAAAAGAACCCTCCTGTCTTGAATAGGAACTCCTTCGCACGCCAATTCCACCAACTTTAAAACACCGTTCACCGCAAGGTCCATTTCTGCAAGCTTGGATTTCTTGTGGTCGTGAGCCGCTTTCTTCCAGGTTACTGACGAATAAAACCCGTGTATTAAAGGTTCAATTTGGAAGTACTGCCGGTGTCTGTCTTCAATGGCTGTGATATCGTGGTAATTGAGCTGATGTAGGGCGTTTTGCAGGTCGTGCACCGAAGGCAACAAAGTTGGTTTATCTTGGTCCTGACCCTGCTGAGTACAAGCCCACAAGGAAGGACCTATGCAGTCGTTTGATCCTGCTGTTGGTTGGGCCCGTTTGCAATGCTCCGCCCATTCTCGGAATGCAAGCGTCGGCTGATAAAGCGATGACCTTTTCACCGTCAGGTTGACAACCCTTTCTCCCGGCAAGGTGACACAAAAGGCGCCACTGACCACCTCTCCTGGATCTATTCCGATAACAACAACAGATTCAAGATCTTGACCGAATTCAGCAACCAATCTGTCCTTGTCGGGATACAGGGTCTCAATCCTCCTCATGAACTGTTTGTGCCTCGACGATTTCCATGGCTTGTAAAGATCATATGCGAGGATCTGAATCTCATACCCGTCGGTTCGAATCATGTTATTCAGCGCGTATCTGTATTGTCCAGACACCCGGGGTGGCATGGGGAGTCGAGGTGGTTCAGGGGCTACCAGCGATGGTGCCGACGAGGAGGACAATGGCTGCTGGGCTGTGAGGGAGTTGTTGTGCAGTCTCCGGTAGTGGTTAATCCGTCTCTTGTTGTATTGTTCCAGCGCCAGCTGACCGTACAAGTCTGGAAAGGCGTTGCTCCGCTCGTCCATAGAGGTTATTTTCTTCCCGTACGGTGTCTGTTTTTTCTTGGCAGCCTTGATACTGGACCGGTCTCCGACAAACAACTGTTTAATGACATTTCCGTAGGAGTTTTTCTGGAGGTGAGTGGCACGTTGTCGATTGCAGACGGTGGTCGTCAAGATGTCGCTCACTCGTCCTGCCGTTACCCCCCACAGTAATGCCACCAGAGCCTCCTCATTCAGGTCAATGAAAGAGTCTGTCATCCCTGCTTGGATACAAAACTTTGGCTGTTTTACGGATGTCGGTATCTGCAGCAAATAACGCCAGCAAAGTCTCAAGTGGCCCTTCTTAAACGTCATCTTTTGGGATGCTTTCCTTGGGTCGTCGTCGGACTCTTCGTCATCTGCGGACAGTTCGGCTTCGTTGATGGCGTCGTTGATGGCAACATCTGATTCCTTTTCGTCATCCACTACCCCCATAAGCTCAGTGCAGTCTAAAGATAACTTTGTCAACTGCAGCACGCAAGAGTATTCTTCAATTAGATCAATTTTTTTAGAATGCACTGATCCAATTTTCAAAAACCACTTCGCTCAGTACCTTGTTGCAGAGAGTGGTGGGCAATTTGCGATAATGCAGCTTGATTGCTAGACCGATTCTTGGTGTCAGCCCAGCAATGACATTGCTCAGGGGTAGGTTGGACGGGTTTAATGCCTCGAACTCTGGGTGGAGCTCCTTGAATTTGTCAAAGGTACTTTGTGCTTCAGCCACTGCATCCTTGGATTGTTCCTTAACAGGACGGCGACCACTTTTCATGTCAGAAGAGCCTCGCATGACAAACGATAAAAGATTCTGCACGAATCTTTCTAGCCAGTCAGACTTTGAATCCAGGACATTTTCCAGAAACTCGTCCCCTGTGCTGTCAATCAGGTGCCGCAAAATCCTCATCTCCATCATCTTCAGTACATAATGCTTGGCACTGTTGGTGATGGAGACAGCCTGATCTAGACGCTGGATTACTAGAGTGCTCTCTTCTCTGGAGAGATTTGTGGCACGCAAGAGACACCCATGAAGAGAACCCGTGGTCAGAGTAACGGTTGCAAAAGCAGATTTGAAGGATTTTTTAAGAGCCTTTGGACCCGCTGTCGGTGATGTGGGAATAGGGAGCTCCTTCTTGCGTGTCTTTTTCACCGGGGAAGTCGGTGGCTGATCGGACTTGGCAGTTGGTTTACGCGGTTTTGGTTTTTTGGGCGTCGAAGGCGTCAGGTTCGCAAGCTCAACGTCGTCTATGGGACTTGCAATCTTCAGCGTAACTGTTTGGGGAAGATATCGATCATTCAGGTCGGTCCGAGATCGAAATCTAAAGAGGTACATGAACGATATGTGAGAACGTTGGAGTTGATGCAACTTTGTCTTTTAGTTCCCAAAAAGATACGAACCTTGATTTCTCCCACTTCTTTCTTCTTTCCTGCGTCCTCCGGGCCGTCTTCCTTTGTCGTTTCTGCTCCCTTTTCTGTGCACGGCTCGGGTCAGGGACAGGCTGGACGGACGTCGAAGAGTATGCCACGTCTGTTGAGGGTGCTATGGGGCCCGATTCGGCTATTGGTGCTGGTGGTGCCAATGGCGGCTCCGTATGTGGTGGTTTTGCAAGGCCAAGGGCAAAACGGCTCCAACTTCGCTTCGCTTTCTTGAGTTCCACTTTGTTGACTATGGACAAAAGGCGCTGGTGAATGTCCAGCGTTGGACTGGTTCCATCTGCATTTAGGGCTGTCTCACAGTGAACAAATGCCCGCACTGCATTGTCAAAGCTGTTGGCTAACACGCTCAGCTGCTTGTCGGCACTGGCTATTCGTCGAAGATCCTTCTGGTGGGCCTTTACCGGGGAAGGGTTGGCGATTCTCTTCAGACGTTTCTGGCAACTCGCGATAGCTGCCTCCTTTGACTTCTCCGCAGTCTGATGTATGGCATGGACGTACTCTTCGATTTTCTGGTAAATCCATTTTGCCTGGTCATCTTTGCTGACAATGTCAGAGCTCCCCGTCACAACCTGTTTAACCTTGGCCACGTTCGATGCCAGTTGGTAGAGTGGCATGCCTGCGGTATAGTCGTTGGTGTCAAGACAGAAACGAGTACGAGATGCGCCGGAGTTTGGAGTTCGAGTTCGTCCAATAGTGCCTGCTTGCTGAAAGTGGTCCAAGTCAAGGGCCGACCAACGGGCATCGTGATTGTAGTCACCGACTCGTATGCCATAAAGTCAGAATCTTTGGTAATGATCCTGACATTATCTGGTGGTTGGGCATTCGTCACGCGGTTTGCAATGCATGTGTCACTCTGGTGGGTACACTGGCATATTTTCCATCCGCTTTCATGGAGCTGTGTGATGATATCCTTGATTGCGCTCGCGGGAACTCGGTACGAAGCCTTCACTCTCTTGTATAGCTGGGTAGTATTCCCGATCCTGCCCTCGTCATAGTCTTTCTCTAGCTTGCCTACTCGCGTCTCCAAGGTTTGGTCGCGTTTTCTGTGAGCAAGTTCCTTCTCCAGGGAGCGGGAGCCGTCAAAGTGAAGTGTTGTATGATCCTTGCTCAAGTAGGATACAAGGATTCGATCGATTGTCTTCCCCAAGGATCGATAATCCTAAAAAGCAGTGCGATTGAAACGGTTAGTATTCTAATCGAAAAGGCATGACTCTTGTTGTAATGATCAGACTCTCTTTATGAAGAGCAGATATACGTACAACGCTCCTTTCATCAGCATCGTTTGCTTCCAGAGACCTGTCTTGGTTAAAACGAATCTGGGATGGTTGTTCTGCCAGCATATCCTGCATCGTTGCCACAATGCCATAAGGGGTGCCTTGGCTTGAAGGATCCACCCGGGCGCGTTTTGGATGCAGAGTGGCCTCATCTGCTCCTGGTCGCTTCGGAATGGTTGTTGACGGTGGTGTGGACGCGCTCGTTGGGACAGTGGGCGAAGCTACCTGACGCCGAGCATTTTTGGCTGCGAACGCCACATCCAGGTGAAAACCATGACTGTGAATTATTCCGAAAAACATGGAGGCGCAGTCCACATGACATCGTAGGTCGATTTGATCCTTGCTGCAAGGCCCTGGATCCCCATGGTAATCTATGCCATTGTTGTGTTTAAAGAAGAAAGTTAGTGTCATTACTTTTGCTTGTCTAGCACTGGCAGGGTCCAGACGGTAGCGAAATGTAACGAAAAGCATACAGGCTTGTGTCCACGAAAGGGTGAATGAGGGTGCAGTAAAGATGGGTAATGGGGTGTGTATGTGTGTGTATGTGTGTGTATGTGTGTGTGGATGTGGGTTGGAGAAGATGGAGCTGTTGATGATTTGAAAGGAGGATCAAAACAATGGAAAGTGAAAGCGTACGAATGACCAATGCTGCTTTCCCCGTACACTCTTTTTATCAGTTCCTTGCGCGTGGTCCAACTGATGGAACCGAACTGCCCGTCCTCTGAAAACACAATCCACAACAAATCCAGCTCAGTAGGAAATAGCGCTCATCGCTATCACCTTTCGTGCTCTACGATTATATGGTGGGAGATCACCAAGAGATGGTATTTCTTTGCGAAACTCGAGACGCGACAGTTCTAGCATGCTTGTTTGACTTGATATCTAAAGTCGAATACAGATCGCAAGCGCAAGCCAGATGACGAGCCCAACCCTTGTGATGGACTTTCAAGTACGGCCGACAGAGTCAGCACTCTTGTCAACTGCTTGGATGTTCGTATTGGCGGCAATGGCACCAAATATGTCATCAGATAAAAAAAGGCAAGTGGCCGTAACTGGTGCTGCGATCAGGCTGTCCAAGATATCTGGCAAGACAACCCTTGATAAGTGTTCAACGGTTCGAATTGGACGGTACTGAAGCTTCAATACTTTTGCCTTTCTTGTTCTTGGTTGCAGCCATTGGCTCTTGAGTCCAGTTCAACTTCGCCCTCCTCCTCGACCCTTTTGTCGTTGTCTCAAGGAGTTTGTGTCAACCTTCACAATTGCAAAACCAAAAGCACCTGGCAAATTTGCCCAGCTGACGGTGTAAGGGATAAAGCCACGAAGAAGCCAAGACCTCGAGCACTGCGCTGCTGGGCTGGAAATGTCCTTTTTGGGCAGAGCAGCAAAAGGTGGCGCCGCGGAAAAGACCGCTCTCCACCAACCAACAGGCGGAGGAGATTGATAGACAGACAGACAGGGGAAAGGAGGAGGAGAGATTACGACCGTTTGCCAAGTGGTGGAGCTGCTTCCAAACCTTGAATCGACCAAGCAACCAAGCAAAGCAAAGCAAATTATCGTCGTCGTCGTCGTCGATCGTCGCTGTTGTCCGCAGCCCTTGTGCTCCTCTTTGCCCCTTCCTGCCTGCCTGTCCTTCAATTCTACCTCTTTCTGTTCATTGCATTCAGTCGGCACCGCCACCCTCAGGACCAACATACTCACCAGACCAGGAACCTGACTGATCCCACATGTCTCTGCGCCAGGCTGTCATGCCATGTCGAGGCACTTGGATGACTCGAATCCAGCCCTCACAGTCAACATCATTCTCAACCTCTGCAGCTTCACATGGTCGTAGAGAAGTGCATCGCCCGCACAAGGAAGTCCATCGCCTACACAAGGAAGTCCATCGCCACAACCCCTCTCGTAGCAATGGCATCAGGGACGATGTGGCACCTATCAAGAGGAGAGCCAAGAAGGCCGACTTTGTGGACTCGGTTCCACCTTCCTCCACCAATGGCTCGACAAAAGCGGCCAACACCACTGCATCAGACACTGCATCAAGATCAAGATCTGCCCAACCACCGACCCCAATTATCACTCGCATTAAACAGCACCTTCGAGATGGAAGTAAGGATCCTAGACAGACCAAGGAGAAGGCAAATACTGTCCATGAAGGACAGTCCCGCTCAAGCGAACCAAAACAGAGATTCAAATCATCAAGGCTATCCTTCGAGGACTTAATGCCGCGGCAACATCGACAAAACTACTGGCTCCGCCAACGATTATTACACCACCAACGCAAGCAAATGCATCAAAACCACCACCATCCTGGCCCACAGCACGGACAGCATCCTGGACAGCACCATGGACAGCAACACGGACAGCATCATGGTCCAAAGACTGATCCCAACTTTTGGTGGATGTGGCATATGATGGAGTCCAGGAAGACAATATTCAGATCCTTTGCCTCCGGTGTCATTCTCACAGGAATCGCCTACAAAATCTACAGTTCTCGGGACGCCATCAAGACAAAACAAAATTGGCTTCAGCTGGCTCAGGAGATGGTCCACGCGAGAATGTCCTTGTTGGAATCTGAAGAGCCTAGTGCACCAGGGTTCACGCCTCTTCAAAACTTTTCCACCGCCTCTCCTGCTGGATTTCCACCCACCAATCCCGCTTTGTTCAAGAAATTCACCGGTACCGATGGAATGTTTCCATTGTCACTGGCATCTTCTATTGGCGATGCCGATCCAGAAAAAAAGCTCAAAATGCTAACACCAGAGTCGGTCGAGCTCAAGCTAGCGGAGCATCAAAGATCATTCGTGCTACAGAATCAAGATTGGCAGGCTCGGCACGGGCGACCCAGGAAGAATCTCGTGAAAGGCTACAGTGTCAACCAGTTGGCATCCAACAGCCCTATTGAAGACGACTTATCTGCTCATGTGATTCGAAACCTTGATGGAGATGTTGAGCAACTGTTTTTTGGCATTTTTGATGGGCATTCCGGGTGGTGCTGCAGTCAAAAGGTGGCACATGAACTGGCGCCTTCAGTTGCCAAGGAATTAAAGAGGGTGCGTTCCCCACGAGATACAAAGTCCGTTTCAGAGGCAATTGAGAGAGGATTCCTTCATCTGGACAAGCGGATAGTCGAGGATTCCGTAGCACGAGTGTTGGATCATGGAAACCGACCGTTGGCCTGTTCAGCACTTTTACCAGCAATCTCAGGGTCCTGTGCGATCATGGCCTACGTGAATGAGAGAGAGCGAGATCTCTATGTCGCTTGCTTGGGCGATTGTAGGGCAGTGATGGGCGTTCGTGAACCGCTGCCTAGTGGCGGACATGTATGGAGGGCCGTTCCGCTATCATCGGATCAAACAGGTCGCAGCAAGTCAGAAATCAAGAGGCTGCAGCTGGAGCATCCAGGAGAGGAGGACACTGTGGTTAGGCGGGGTCGCGTCCTTGGAAGACTTGGTATGCTTGATTTTTTTGTTAGCGTGGTTTTCGTTTATTTTTTGTTACGGCCGGTAACCTTACTAACTGAATGCTATTCTAGAACCAACACGAACCTTTGGTGACGCTCGGTACAAATGGTCTAAAGAGATCCAGGATCGAGTATTTTCACTGTTCCCATCCTACCGTGAACCTAGCCAACGCCTCAAGACACCACCGTATGTGACAGCCAAACCCGTGGTGCGCCACCACAAAATTCAATCTGAAGACCGATTCATGGTTATGGCTACGGATGGTCTTTGGGATAAGCTGACGAGCGATGAGGTGGTTCAACTAGTGGGGGGGTTGCTTGATGGTAAAACCGGCCAGGAAGAGATGGTCTTGGACCGTGAAGAGATCCAAAGGTATCGACAACAGCGCCGTGCTATCCAAGCAGCTTCACAGAGCAAATCTGTTTACGGTGTTGATGACGATGAGGAAGAAATAACACCGGCCAACCTGGCGCCCAAAGGCCCTTCGAGTCAACTTCGAAAGTTCACATATCGAGACCAAGCCAACGTGGCGACACACTTGATCCGCAATGCAATTGGAGGCGCAGACGATGACAAGGTGGCCGCAACCATGTCAATTCCTTCACCTATGAGCCGTATCTATAGAGACGATATCACTGGTGAGTTGTACTCTTGGTGTGCATAGATTTTTCAAATGCATGTCGACAAGGAATGTACTAATAGCCTCTTTCCTTTTTCACCGCCGACAGTCGCCGTCATTTTCTTTGAGCAACAAGAGACAACGCTGGCTCTGTCTAACGTGCAGCCATCCAGCGAAGGTCTTGTGGAGATCCATTGAGGAGCTGCCCCAAACATATACCGTGACAAATAAAGCAAAACGTGCATTCAGTCAGCTTTGGAGTGGTGATGAGGGGTGGGGTGCCCCTTTTCGTGCCGTGTTTTGTTGTTGTGCCCCCCTGTTTTCTTGAGGGTGTCCATGAACTGGATCAGACAGACAGACAGACAGAGGAGACCAGGCCTATTTGAGGCTGCGCGTTGATGTCATCTGGGGCGTTGGACCGTACATTGATTGTACGGGGGTCACAAAAGCCACAAACCTTGCTTTAGTCGGGGAACCGTGTCCGTCTGCGTACGTAGTCGGAAACTCCGCACTAATCCCATGTAAAGAGACACAGACTCGATCATGTTCTTTTTCCTTCTGTCAATCAATCTCAGTTTGCGGTCTCTGTTGTGGTTGTGGTCTCGACCAGCTTTATTTTCTGTTTTCCAGTTTTTTTTTTTCTCTTTTTCTCTCTTCTTCTCATCACCCACATCCCTCATCACTTCTTCCAAAATGGCCGCCACCAACCCCAAAGGTAAAGACCTCCTGTTCTTCATTGTTCTCTCCGTCTGTTTACCCGCGCGTTCTGTCGACGACTTCCGCAGTGGTGTTGCTCGCACCTGCAAACGCGACGCGCACAGAGCCGCCATCTTTTTTGTTCGGTGTTATGTCGTGGGAACGGAACGGAGCCCCCACTTTTGCAGCCTTCTGGACCTTGTCAACCACACCCGGACAGATCAAAACACCAACTTATGCGCGCATATGCCGACAGACGCATTCATCAATTTAGGGAGGAGATAGCAAAACCGCTGCTTGCCCAAAAAGATCAACACTCTAACAATTCCCGTTGACCTGGCGTCACTTCTTGCATATAGTTTACTTCGACATCACCTCCAACGACCAGCCCCTTGGCGTACGTATCCATATTATATCCTCTATGACCTTTGATTTATGCCTATTCGCGACAATTGAAGCTGACATTTTTTTTCGTGCTTATTTTTGAAAAAAACAGCGTATCGTCATGGAGCTCCGCGCTGACGTTACCCCCAAGTGCGCTGAGAACTTCCGCGCTCTCTGCACTGGCGAGAAGGGATTCGGCTATGCTGGTTCCTCCTTCCACCGCATCATCCCCCAGTTCATGCTCCAGGGTGGTGACTTCACCCGCGGTAACGGTACCGGTGGAAAGTCCATCTACGGCGAGAAGTACGTATTCCAATCTTACCGAAACATGCATATATAATTGAGAACATTGTAATATGGGATCATTTTCTTTTGACGTTCAATTGACTGACCCCCGAACGTGTTCTCCTTTTCTTTCTTCGCTAGGTTCGCTGATGAGAACTTCGCCTTGAAGCACACTGGACCCGGAATCCTTTCCATGGCCAACGCCGGCCCCAACACCAACGGCTCCCAGTTCTTCATCTGCACTGTCAAGACCGCCTGGTTGGACGGAAAGCACACCGTTTTCGGTTCCGTTGTTGAGGGTATGGACGTTGTCGAGGCCATTGAGAAGCTCGGCTCCTCCTCCGGTGCCCCCAAGGCCAAGGTCACCATTGCTGCCTCTGGCCAGCTTTAAGCGCTCACTTGTTTTGCGTTGACCAGCAAGAAACAATCTGTAGCATCGATGTACATAGCTCAGTGCACACTAAAAAATCAATATTAAAGATTTGCCAACAAATCAACCCTACATGAAAGCAGAACTTCCTGTAACCTGAAAGGACCCATTCTTGTCACCAATGGCCAAAGTATGATTTGCTCAGCTTGGAATTGGAGGTTTTCTCGCGAAGCTAGGAACTGTGAATGTTGATACACAAAAATAGGCTCGAGTACAAAACCACAGGCAATTTCACATTGTCGCACAGCTCGGCGGAAGGCGAAGGAAGTGTCCATTGCATCTTGCTTCCTCTCTTGACTCCTCCTCATCCCCCACTCCAATCTCATCCGCTTTTACCATTCAACATCATCTCCCTAAACATCACGTTGTCATCTCTTTGGGTAAGTTCTCGACAACGTGAAATACCCTCGACACATACCCTGTCTGATGGAAAATGGCTTTCTTCTGTAGAATATCGAAACAAGAACGAACGACCATTTGTTCAACGAGGAGTAGATTACAGCTATCATTTGGCGTTTTACAGGCAGTATGAATAGTCAAAGACGTTAAAAAACAACGCGAGGATGCAAGATTTGTTCTCACGAAAGAACTAACCGGGTAGCCTGTCCCTTCATTAGTCACATATCCTCTCTCCAGTTCTCCTGACAAGTGCACAACTGCTCAAGCTTTAACAGGACGTCCTTATCCCTAAGCTCCCAGTCCAATTTCAGACCTGAACAGTCAAGGTAAAGACCAGCCATGTTGGAACCCATTTGCTTTGCTCATCTTGCCCGCAGAGTGCAAACGAAGCAAGCGCCCACCTTTTTCCACCCATCTAAGATTCATTACATTAACCCTTCAAATTGGCTGTAGGTACCATGAAGAAAGCTACCCCGCCCTCGTCTCAATCCCCCGACTCTCCCGAGACCAAGAAAAAGTCGCGTTTTTCGTTTTTTTCCTCCAAAAAAACGGCCAAGCCTGTGAAAAGTGACAAGGAGCAGGCACCTGGCAATAATCCAGCTGCTTCCTCCAAGTCTGGCCCCTCACTCTTACCCCCCATTCTCGCAAAGGCCAAGCCTACGCCGACGCCCTCCAAAATTCCAAAAGTTTCCGTCATCTCGCTCGGCATCTTCCCCGAAAATGTCCCAAGGGAGGAGTACATGACTTCAATGGCCGAGATTGGTGGTCGCGTCGAAGATACCATCCAGCTTGCCTACAGTCGTGATCTTCTTGCCAAAGCATCCGCCGTTGGAGAAGCTACCTCGCCGTCGTCGCTCAGTGCTGCTCAGCTTGATTGGACGCAAGAGATGGAAAAGCATCCTCTCGAGAAGGAGTACCTCCATCAGCTAATGGGACGAATGATCGGCAAGTTCATAGATCATCCCACCAAAGACGCGGAGACCATCCGCGAAATTGTTCTTCTCGGTCCCGTGCTCGACAAGGAGCAGTACCGCTCACTGATGGAGTGCTTCCTCTTCGAATTCCAGAAAAACACCCTTATCCAGGTCGAGCTGGTCCGAGGTCTGACGCAGCTGATCCAAGGTGCTTCTATCGGTTATCTTAAATCAGACGACCTAGTTGAGATCCTTCGAGTCATTCGAGTGCGCCAACAAGATCATAAATTGGACGAGTACTTGTTTCATCTTACATTGGCTGTCTCGAGGGTGCTCAATGCCATGGTAGATGACAAAGTAGAGGGTGTTGACCGTGTACAGGAGCACGAACCCTTGCTCAAGCTCCTCTCAGGCCTTAGAAACAAACAAGATCCATTCTTGAAGTTTCAGGCCCTGTATGCCTTCCAAGCCTTGCAGTGGGTCCCCAATGACGAGACAAAGCTTCATTGCGGTCTTCGACACTTTGGAGGAGTAGTTGAAGGTGTCATAAAGGTGTCTGGGGTGCTCCAGCTGGATTTCCAGGGTTTCTTGGGGGGCTTGAAGGATATTCAACAGGAAGTATCGGACATTTATGATTTCGTGTCATCTGGTTGGGAAGATGTTCAGAATTTGATCGAGGACGGAAAAGGACTCTTTGACAGCGTCAAGAATGGCCTTGGATTACGACGCAGCCGTCCGTGGTACATTACACTGAGAGGAGCAGAGAGACTCGCTCGTAATGGTCAGCTCGCCGACCTCAACGAGCTCATCTCCATCGCGCCGTGCCGTGAAGACCCATTGTTCCTGTGGGGCATCTGTCAGATCCTGGGTGAAATCGCGATCGATCCCACCTGGGGTAAAGATACTCGTAGCCAAGCGACCCGACTCCTTGGAGAAATTTACACGTCAATGGAGGGTTCCAAGGTCCATCGAGATGTCCAGAGGTGGGTCCTAACCATCCTCCACGCTCTCAATGAGCCCCACGGCAATCTAGCCTTCCCGTCTTCCAGCAGCGACGAAGCGATTAGAGAGCAGGCGCGTACTTTAGCCCAAAAACTGACGTCTGACCAAGTCACCGCATTCCCGCTACTCTACCCTCTGAGAACTCAAGCACCTTTGCCCAAAACATCTGCCCTTTTGAAGGAAGTCAATGACCATCCTGATCTTGAGCTTGTATTGGACCGTCTTAGGCGCCATTGTTGGAACTCGTATAGCAAGGACACGATCTATATCCAAGCCCTGTCAAAATCGAGCCTTCATGCCTCCGAGGACAAGAATATTCCTCTGCAGGAGCGCGCTAAGGACTTTTTCAATAGCAAAGCCGAGGTCCTGTTGATTCTGGGAGACTCTGGCGCCGGAAAATCAATGTTCAACAGGAGATTGGAGTACGATCTTTGGAATGACTACAAAATCGGAGGACGGATCCCTTTACTCATTGACCTCAAGGTCATCGAGAGACCAGACAAGAATTTGATCGAGCAACATCTTGATCATCTCGGCTTCTCACCCGATCATATCCAAGAGCTAAAGCTGGCCCAGAGACCATTAATTCTGATCTGCGACGGATACGATGAGTGCAACCAATGGATAAACATTCACACCGACAATCATCTGAATAAGAAAAACCACTGGGTGAATGTCAAGTTGGTGATCAGCTGCCGAAGCCAGCTTCTCAAGCTGAGCTATAGGTCCTATTTCGAGCCGCGACCAGAGGACAGGTATAACCGGAACAAGACTGGAGCGCTCGGCCTCTTTGAGGAAGCGGTTATTGTCCCCTTTGAGAAGAAGCAGATTAGGGAGTACATTACCCAGTACACTAAAGCACAACAGGACCAGGACCGTGGGGATAGAGTAGTCTGGACCACGGATCAGTACATACAGCAGCTCGGCAAGATCCCACACTTGATGGAATTGGTCAAGAATCCGTTTCTTCTCAAACTCATGTTGGACACTCTTCCTTCCATTGCTGTTTCTGGCCAAGATCTATCTACGATTACTCGCGTTCAGCTCTACGACGAATACGTGATACAACTCCTCAGCCATGCCCTAGACCGTCTTTTTGACCAAAAATCGAAAATGAGTCAGGCGAAGCAAGACGCCTTCGAAATAGTCGAAAGCAAGTTTGTCGAGAGCGGAATCAAGTTCTCGAGGAAGTTGGCGGACTATATCTTCAAAGAACATGGCAGAGTCAACGCTATTGAATATCCCCCGGCTGACGACGAAGGGGAGACATGGAAGCACGAATTCTTTGGCCCGAAACCCGAGGCCACTATTTTACGAGAATCAAGTCCTTTGGTCTACAGAAAGAAGGTGTATCAGTTCCACCATCGATCCGTTTTGGAGTACTTCTTTTCTTGTCTGATGTTTACACCAGAGCTGGCACCATTGCATGGAATCGAGAATATCCGTCCTTATTTCGGTCTCGCTTCTCTGCTGTCCTCCAGCCCATCCTCTCTTGCAAGTCATCCTTTTGGTCGACATGACCTTGTGTCCGAGCCCTCCATTATCGGATTTTTAGCAGAACGTGTCCGACAGAGTTCTGTGTTCGAAGATCAGCTCCAAAGCATTATCCGCCTATCGAAAACAGACCCTCAACTCGGTCAAGCTGCCGCCAATGCCATCAGCATTTTAGTCCAAGCAGGTGTTCGATTCGACGAAACAGATTTGCGTGGAATTCAAATTCCAGGAGCGGATCTGAGCAATGGTCGATTCGATTCTGTTCAGTTGCAAGGAGCGAATCTTTCAGGAGCTTCTCTTCGTGGCGTTTGGATGCGTCAAGCCAATTTGAGGGATGCACAGATGGCGGACGTTCACTTTGGCGAATGGCCGTATTTACAGGAAAACAGTGCCACGATATGTTGTGCTTATTCGCCTGATGAAAGAGCCTGCGCTGTTCTCCTTGGGAATGGTACGGCTAACGTCTATGACCCATCGACCTGGGAGAAAATTAGCACGGCGCATGGCCATCCAGGAAACATTACCGATTTGTTGTATTCACCCAGTAGCCATCAAATCGCTCTACGCAGTACAGAGGAGTCTGTCGGCCTATGGGATGCACAGACTGGTGAACCTGGTCCTGTTCTGCTGGGCCACTCTAGGGTTGTAGTGTTTTTGGTGTATTCGCCCAGCGGCAACATAATCGCGACTGGCAGTTTGGATTGCACCGTAAGACTTTGGGACACAGTGACTGGAGTCTGCGTGGCCGTCTTGAGTGGCCATGCAGCACCCATCACCTATGTGGCGTTTTCACTTGATGGCGAACGGATCGTCTCTTGCAGCGAAGACAAAACCATGCGTCTCTGGAATGCGCAAACATACGAACTCGTTGCAGTTTTGAGCGAACATACTGATCGAGTGCTGTGTGCCGCGTTTTCGCTCGACAGCCGACAGCTCGTCTCAGGAAGTGAGGATCAAACCTTAAGGCTCTGGGACGCCCAAACCGGCATGCCTGGCTCGGTCCTAATAGGTCATTCCTCCCTTGTCACCATTGTGATGTTCTCACCTGACGGCCACCAAGTCCTCTCGGGCAGCAAGGACGACACATTGCGACTCTGGAGTGCACAAACCGGAACATCTGTCGCAGTTCTGACTGGCCACACCGACTCTATTACATGTATGACATACTGTGGTCAGCAGATAGCCTCCGGTAGTGTTGACAAGACTGTGCGACTGTGGGATGCACACACCGGAGCACCTGGAGCAATCCTGAATGGACACGCAAAGGCCATTACCAGGGTTGTGTACTCGCCTGACTCTCAGCGAATCGCGTCGACCAGCTGGGACCAGACCGTTCGATTGTGGGATGTACAATCTGGTGTGCCTCACGCCATCAATAGCTGCCATTCCTCCTCTGTCACCACAGTGGTCTATTCACCAGATGGTCAACAGGTTGCCTCGGGAAGTTCAGACAGGACCGTGCGATTGTGGAATGCACAAACTAGTGCGCCAGGCCCCGTCTTGACTGGCCATGACGCCCCGATCTCCAATGTGGTGTTTTCACCCGATGGCGAACTAATCGCGTCGAGCAGTTGGGACACCACCGTGCGTCTATGGGACGCAAAGAGTGGAGCGCCTGGTCATGTCTTGAGTGGCCACGAAGGACCTGTTACTAGCGTGATGTTTTCACCTGTTGATCAAAAGCTAGCATCGAGCAGTTGGGACAGCACTCTGCGATTGTGGGACTCGAAGACTGGTGAGCCAGGTCACATCTTGAGTGGCCATGCCCCTTACACCTTTGTTACATGTTTGGCGTATTCCCCCAACGGACAGCAGATCGTCTCCGGAGGCGCTGATACGACTGCGAGGGTGTGGGATGCACTGAATGGCACGCCCGCTCACGTTTTGGAAGGACATGACGCAGCCGTTACCAGTGTAGCGTTTTCACCAAACGGTCAATGGATCGCATCCAGCAGTGAAGACAAGACCGTGCGGCTATGGGATGCACTCACTGGCGCTTCCGGTCCCATACTGAATGGACACACTGACTTTGTCCAACGTGTCATCTACTCGCCCGACGGACAGCAGCTCGCTTCCAGTAGTTTGGATAACACCATCTGTCTATGGGACGCGCAAACTGGAGTTCTCGGCCACGTCTTGAGCGGCCACAAGGCCGACCTGATGACTCACGCCTACTCGCCTGATGGGCAGCAGATCGCCTCGGGTGGCGCGGATAACACTGTGCGATTGTGGGACGTACAGTCGGGCCATTGTCTGTCGGTTATCGAGAGCTTCCATGAACCCGTCCACAGCATTGCCTGGAAGGCATCTCTCAGTGCCACTTATTTTGCGACAGGATGCGGAGACAACTCTGTTTGCGTGTGGCAAGCCATTAAAAAGGATAGACTGCAGGAGAACCACCGCCATGTACGCTTGCAGTGGAGCAGAGCGGAGAATGCCCTTGTTCTCGCAAACGCCTCGATTGATGGCGCCCGGGGTCTGAGCGCGTCCAATTTGAAGTTGTTACAGCAACGGGGGGCCGAAGGCGTACCCGCAGAAACGGAAAAGGAATAGAGAGATTGTTCTACACGTATTATAAAATAAAACACCTTTCTTATCTTTGGAATAAAGAAGGTAGAGGGACACAAAGGACTAAAGAATTGAAATTGGTGGCGTCCGACCACCACCATTGACACGTCACCGATTTGAGAGTTTCGCATGGACTGCAGTTAGACATGCATGCATGCAACGGGCATGGTTGCACTCCCTCCTGCACTTTCAGCAAACACTGCCAATTGCACTCGCTTTGTCCCTCATCCTCGCACTCTTGGTTAAGAGCTCGCATTCAAAGGAGCACGCTCATAGGTAGCGCAATAACCAAACTGTGCCCATGTTCAGGCCGCATTCCGCTCCTGAACGCATCTTCTCACGCATGCTTTGTGTTCATTCGCGACGTAGAAGCAACCCACGCGAGACCGAAATAGCAATCTACAAGGAAGAGACGCAACCATAGACGCCAACAGGAAACAGCTACTCTATCGCTCATAGGCTAGCCAGGCATTTGGTGCCGAGAAAGGCAAGAAGATTTGGATACATTTACCACTGGAGAATGAGCATTGTTGTCCTCGAGAGTCGTTATGCTAACCAGCTCTACCTGTCTCTATCTTAGATTCTTCACCATGAGTACTAAACCAAAGCCAACAACGTCCAAACTAAACAGCTTCTTCAAATTCAAGACAAAGGAGACGACTCTCCATGAGACTCTTCGACTGGACTCTGCTCGCCCATCCGACCCTATCGATGCCAACGAGATTGTTCAGCACCTATTGCCGGGATCGAACTCCTTGCAGTCTCGACTACGGACTCTGGATGAGCTCAGCGGGATTGTCCAAAGGTACCCCTTTCAACATATAAGCGAGCTGTGGGTTGCCGTACAGGACCTTCTGGAGGCTGGTGTACCGCATAATGCTCGTAAGGCAGCATGGACCTTCATGACGGCCTGTATTCGCGGACAGTTTGATGATCTTGGGATGCTGCGCGCCATCTTCTATCAGACAATCAACAATCACGAGATCTGGGAAGACTTTGACGACAAACTTCTGGCACTACAAGAGTTGACCAAGGACGGCAGAGACGTTTATGGATTTGAAAAGAATATCGTTCGGCTCTTGGCACACTGGATCGCCTCTAGCTTTGAGCAGGCAAAGGTCGCACAGCATATGAGCCAGCAAAGGCAAGGGATGCAGAAATCAACAACGTCACTCGCCTCGCTCAGCAGCACACCTCACCTCATCCTTCTCCAAAAGCCCATACCCCATTTCAACACCACGATGGCGCTTTTGATCAACGTCGTCAAGTTCAACTTTGTCTTTTTCGACGAATTGGAAATCGCCAACTTGCTGGATCTGCTGCACACCATTTGCATCAATGCACCGGAAGATACCCCCCACACGATTGGATTCTTGGACGTTATTGTGCGCTATGGATATGTGCCTTCGGAGGGCTTGTCGACTTTTCTCAAGATTCTCTGCCACACCACTCTGTCGGACCATTATCGGGACCAGGCTTGGGCTATCACTGTCAATCTTATGAAGAGCCATAGCGCTCACAATGCGATCCGGCTGCTCTGTCTCAACCTTCGATCTAAATCGGATCCGGTGCTAACGCAGGCGCATGTCCGGGTCTTGCAGGGGTCAATTCGACTATTGCAGCGATCTCTTTGGGGAAGCACGCCGATCGACACGCTTTCAGTCTCGTATTCAACGGTCCTTTGGTCACTGAAGAGCGCGGTTGATTTTAAATCCAAGGATGTGGATGAGGATATCATCCAGAGTCTCCATATACTTCTGGAAACTCACACTGCCACGCTCGGTGATCTGGAGTATGAGGTCATTCTCGATATTTTGGAACGGCTGGTTGCTCTAGTCAAAGAGAGTACAGTTGGTGACGCTCCCTCAGCAACACCATTTGTTTTTGGAATCGGGCGAAATACTGCAGGACCAGGACACCAGCCACATCCATCCAACTCACTGCGGGACGCTTATGGAAAACTTTTATTCCAGTTCATCGAGCTCTACCAGGCCAAAAGCATCCCAGGTATCACAGGACGGCTGATGCACTTGTTGGCATCATTACAGGATCACCTACCAGAAGAAACCACACTGTTGCTTCTCGATTACTATCACACAGAGCACCAGTTTTACCCATATACCCCAAACTGGCTGGAGAGACTCCGAAAACTAGTGCACGTGTCTGTTATTCGAGAAAAGCGATCGCGGATCCGATCCAAGGCGCTGGCTACGGCTCTGGATGTTTACGAGTCATCGATGGAGTTCTTTCATGACTCTATCATCACCAACGTATTCATGGATGCTTTCGAACAACAGGGAGGCGAGACAGACAGTGTACTTTCGTCACAGTTGACAGCATTGCTGATCAGTGCTACCCGGGCTGCATCCGAGGAGCTTTTCCCAATGCTTCTAAACCAAATCATTGATGGTATTCGGTGCACCTGTCACGTCCCAAAGCAACCACCAACGGGAGTTCCTCAGCAGCAATCACTGGTGTCTCGACTGGGCATGTCATCTTCTCTTTCCTCCAATGCGCCCATTTTGACTCATCCACCCGGTCCTCAAGTGGCTTGTCGGTCATTAGCTACAGCAATCGGAGCCATTGAGTTGTTCCAGCACGCTCTCTACGATCCCAATGGCGCTTCGAGGGTCGATACGATATTCAGTCTTTTGGTTGGACTTGCCATCAATCATGATGTGCATCGAGCTACCCGCCTTGTTATTCTGGACTTTTTGCTTTGTCTTCGTGTCGATCTGGATCACCGTATCTTTTGTTCGAACTCCAGCACCATCGAGAGCATTGTCGCGGCTACGGAACAGCTCGTGAGCGAAGAAACAAGACAGGACCGGGAGCGGCCGCCTACCGTCAACGTGAGCTCCCGAAGCACCACCTCGCAATTGCACACCACCCATTCAAAGCAACCTCTGGGACCAGCAACTTGTCATCCGACCTACAACTGGAAGCCACTTATGCAAGGCAGGACCATGCAAGCCAGCCCATACGTGATATCATATCTTGAGATTGCGTCGATCTCTGGAGATAAAGCCGACGATACCAACCCGGCGCCTTTGGTTGGCTGTGCCAAAGTCATCCTTAATATTCCTTTGTACTTCACCGGTCTTCTGTCCATACTCGAGCAAGAAAAGGACTTTGACATCTACTCTTTCGTCATCCACCGATTACCGTCCCAGCTGTTCAACAAGCATCTATTCTGTAATAGTTCAGAGCAGGTTTGCAAACTGCGAACTCTTCTGGTCGAAATTACCACAAAGGACAAAATCCCAGAATCGCTCAGGAATTTACCTTTAAGCGCCAAGAGGCAGAACATCCATATTTTGGCGTACAGAGCACTTGTGATCCTAATTTGCTACAACAACAAGTTTGATGCCGCAGGCTGTAGGGATCTTGTCAATGCATTTGTTTCAGGACTTCAACGGCAAGCAACTTGCGCCAAGATCTGCATCCACGCATTGGTCGTCTGTTGCTTCGAGCTCCCACAGTCTATGACGAAACACCTCCCTGCAACTGTGCAGATGATGTCCCAAATCATGTCCACGGCGACGATCAGTGTTCACATTCTCGAGTTCCTGTCTACGGTAGCCCGATTGCCGATGCTCTACTCTAATTTCGTGGAGGATGATTACAGGCGTGTCTTCGGTATCGCCTTGAAATACATCCAGTATACCCAAAGCATAGCCGCCTCGCCAGCGCCATCCGCCCCACCGTCTGCCGCGTCATCGCCTAACGCTACTCCACAGTCATCGCAATCACAGCTCTCTGTCGGTGCTCGTGCTCTCCCTCAATATGTATTGATTATGGCTTATCAAGTCATCGACGTCTGGTTCATGCTTCAGAGACTTGCTGAACGCCGAAAATACGTGCCGTATATCACGCGCAACCTCCTCATGGCTAGCGAACACGGCAGGCGCGTGGACGAGCAGACGGAAACCTGTTTGGATATGCTTGCTCGCTACTCCTTTGCCAACTGTGGACCTAAACCGAGGCCATCATTGATGCAGCAACTCCTAATTGGGCCTTCAGGCAAGAATCTGAAACTTGCGACGAAGACTTGGCTTCAAGGAACTTCATTTATCACTGTTCGAACAGCACATAACGTTGGTTGGGCCGAAATTACAGTGCGGAGGCCGTCTGGCACGGTGTCTTTCCTTCTCAAGATTGAAAATGACATGTTTATGGACTCTTCAGACGATCTGGATGTTACGTCTCTGCCAAGTTTGATCAGGCTGCAAGAAGATGCATTGGCCACTGAAAGTGCAGGGCAGTCTCGCCGCCCCTCGGCTTCTGAAAAAGACATTTCCACTGATACTGAATTGTCTTTGGAGACAGATGCTCGCCAACAGGAGGCCCAGCACCTTGCGGCGGTTTCAGGGCTTCAGCAGAGACTGAGCGAAGCCAGACCCTCATGGTTGTCCCCAAGATCGACGCCTCATCACACACCCTTGCACACGCCTTTGCATTCTCCTATGCATACCCCTCGACAAACGCCACACCATACCCCCAAGGCGTCTCCCTTGCCATCCGGTGATAACACGCCTTCGAGCTCGCCACCCTTGCGGTCGTTCATGAATGCCATCCCATCGAAACTGACGTTTGAGGCAGGACACCATCGCGTGCAAACCGCACCTACAGAACACGTCGCAGTTTTCTCCTCGCCCTCATTGCATCCTCTGCATGACTCCTCGGGCCCACTTGGTCACAGTCAAGACGATGGTTCCGGCGATGTTGATATCCGTGAAAGCCGCCCAACTGCACATATTGACCCTTCGACTTTTACGGCAGGTGGTCATTTCTCAACCTCGAGCGCAGCAGCTTCAGCTACAGCGACGTCAACATCGGCCACCGCTGCAGGGATGTTGGCTAATCTTGGTCGGTCCAAATCCGCATCCGAACACACTGGCACGTCCCAAAAGACAGGCGTGAAACATGCAGAGTTAAGTCGAGGACCCTTGGGCGGCGCGCTGGAGCAGACAAAGTCATTGCTGTCGCATTCTGTAGGAAACATCAGGCGCGAAGACGTCCGCCGATCGATATCATTGGCGTCGTCGCGCAACAACAGCATCACGAATGCAATGGGCAGGGCACAGCGCTTCGTTCTGGCACAGGACGACCACCGACCGCAAGCCATGGATGGCAACACTGAGGGCACGCGAACCTTTTCAAAAACCAAGATGGAAACATTTGTGGATCCAAGCTTCGTGTTTATGCAAATGACTTCATATCCGGACCCATTGGCGCGAGATGCGCCCTTTTTGTTAGCAGAAGATGACGCCACCAACCGTGCACTCGGAGTGCTGGATAGGACTCCTGTAGTCGACTTTCACAAGATTGGTGTCCTTTATGTGGGCAAGGGTCAGAGCAAAGAAGGCGAGATCTTGAGCAACACGCATGGATCATCTGAATACACGAAGTTCCTTACTGGCTTGGGGTCGTTGGTGCGACTTAAGAACTCGAAGATTTACGCCGGCGGGTTGGATCTCGAGATGGACTTTGATGGCAAGTACGCGTATTCTCATCAAGACGAGATCACGCAGATGATTTTCCATGTTGCAACAATGATGCCCAACTACCCGCACGACGTCAATTGCGATGGCAAGAAGCGTCATATTGGAAATGACTGGGTGACGATTGTCTTCAACGATTCTGGTTCTGATTACGATTTTGGAACGATTTCGGGACAGTTTAATTTCATGACGGTCGTGGTAACGCCGGTGTCAATGGCATCCATCACCTCTATGGCAAATGTGAGTCGCCTCAACCAGCAATACCAACAACAGCAGCAACAGCATCGAGCAGAGGGTAGTGAACCATTGGCCACAGGCAGCAGCCTGGATGATAGCGCAGCGGGTACAGCTCCAAGCTCTACAGCAGTCCCAGGCGCCTATCCGAGTGGTCCTACAGGAATCGTCCAGTCTTCCAAGAATGTCTGGTTCAAGGTACTCATGCTGCGGCGACCAGACATGCCCGAGATTGGACCACTGGCGACTCCAAAGATTGTTAGTGCATCCGAGTTGGCCGGTTTCACGCGACAGATGGCCCTTCATGCCAATATCTATGCCCAGGTCTACTATCAACATTTACAGAATCGAGTCGAGTATGTGTCCAATTGGCAGGAAAGACTTCGACAGATCAAACGCGTCAAGGAAAGACTGGTGGCGGCAGCGGCCGCGACTGCTTCCAGTGCGGGAGCTGGTTTGGGGCAAGGAGGAGCCGGCGGAGTCGGTAGCGGCGGCGGAGCTGGCTTGAACAGTGCCTCATCCACCCCCGCTGGAACGGGAGGAGGGCCCGGGTCGAGAGCATCAAACACTGGCGGAACTTCTATAAGCGGACCCTCTGGCGGGAGCAACTCGAATATGGGGTTAGGACTTGGCCTGGGTCTTGGAGGCACAGGATCTACTTCCACGTCCTCGGGCGCAAACAACCCTGGGGGGCTGGGAGCCATGGGAGGAGGCGGCAGTGGATCAAACACTTCCGGCGGACAGCAGCAGAGTGGTATCATGAGCCTGGAACCGATGCTTGACTTTACGCGCTATGCCTAATTGCTGGCGCCAAAAAGAGAGCAAGTCGAATCATCTTTTTCCCAAAAAGTATCCTTTTTGCATTTCAGTTAACAAAATAAAAAAGAAAGCATCACCAAATTTGTCTAGATAATTCTTTCGTCGACCCCGGAGCCCTGGAGAGTGCTTCGGGAGTGACAAAGCGTGGCACGGGCAGCGAATGGTCGTCGCCGCATGCATGCTGCGGGCGGGGGGCGACGCCTTTGTCGGATGAGGCGCGATCTGCCCCCCAGGTGGACCCCTCTTCGATGCTGTCCCTTCCAAAATTGTACGACCATGGCCCTGGAGAGCCTTGTGTTTCGTGGACATTAGTTTTAATTACTCTTTCCTGTTCTTGATATCTAGGGGTTGGGGCAGCAGCAGTCATCGGCAGAGAAAAGATCGGAGCTTTGAGATGAGGTGGAATTGAGGTGCCCTATTGTCACAATTGAGCGAGCGACAAAGGGAGAGGGCGCATGTGAGCGAGAAAAAGGCACCAAAAGAAGACTCGATCGGGAGAAGACGCGAATCCTTAGGGGATCATGTAAGGAGAGTAAAAGGAAGAGAGAGCAGCTCTCGGCAGTGCCCCCGAAACGATGGCAGCCTTGAGGATGGAGTGGGAGAGATGAGGTCGACGAAGGTGCTGAGCAGAGCAGGAAGCAAGATCGGGGCGAGGCGAGACTAAGAGACGAAGCGGGTGAGAGCAGTTGGCGGATCCCTGTCCTCGCCAGAGTCCCCTGTTTTTTTAAGTGTGCAGGTTCTTTCTCTTTGTCTCCATCCATTCTACATTCACTTTTCATCCCATCCCATCCCAGTAGCAGCATCGAGAAAACAAAAAAGCATTCGCACTCGCATTCGCTGAACAATAGCAACAGCAGAACAACAGGTCCACGCGTTTATTTGTGCTGCCTGGATTGTCACTCCTCTCTCTCTCTTTCTCTACCTCCTCCTCTCCCGCCCCTTGCACAAACGATTCTTCTACCATGCCCTTCTCTTCCAAATCAAAATCCTCAGAGAGCTTTCGACCCTCGCGCTCTACAGGACCAGCTACTTCCACCTTCACCAGCTTCTCCAACACCACCGCCACCGCCTCTTCAGCTGCTAGCACCACATCCTCCTCCGACATGAGCTCCCGCCCCGTTCCTCCCTTCAAAGTGCTGATTGTTGGGGCAGGTGTTGGAGGACTGATGATGGCTGTGTGTCTGGAGCGGGCAGGGATTGACTATGTGGTTTTGGAACGTTTAACCCAGCTCGCACCTCCAAAATCAACCATCCAACTCACGGCGAATACCTTGAGGGTCATTGAGCAACTGGGATTACTGGAAGAAGTGTTCAAGATCTCCAAGCCAGTGTCAATGGTCAAGCTTAGAAAACAGGACATGTCCATCATTGGTACCATGGACACGACGTTTTACAAGGAGAGGTAAAGGTCACATCGTAAAAGAAATGTCGTTTTCAGCTCCACTTTGTTTGTGAGCGCGCGGCGCCCAAATAGAAAAAAAGAAAATGCCAAAAGAACGGCCAAAGGCCACATGGCGTTGGTACCTTTTGTGAGACCCTTGCGTGGGTTGAGAAAAGAGAGAGAGAGCGGGTAAAAGAATTCGAGAACGGAAGGAGGAGCATGAAAAAAAGAAAGTGAATCCGCAATAGGGTTACGGCGCGAATAGGCGGAGGAAAGGCAAAGAACGAGCTATGACCTCAGCGCAATTTGGAGATGGTACTCCTATCTTCACAGTCGGCCCTTTTGGACGAAGACAGGGAAGGGTTGAAGTTGGAGCGAGAGAAAAAGATACAGGAGTGGAAGAAACGGTACTCGACAAAGGTTCCCCGATCGCGCAATCGCTCGATCTAACGTCCAAAGCTTTTCTGCAATGCTCTTATTTCCCCCCTCTCAGGTACGGCCATTACTCCCGCATTGCTTCGCGCACAGAGTTTTGTCAGATTCTGATCTCACGGCTGCCCAGAGGCAAGATCCAATGGAACAAGTACGTGCTCGAGATCGTCTCGGGGAATGCAGGCGTCCAATGTCGCTGTGCCAACGGACACGTGGAGCAGGCCAGTATCCTCGTCGGAGCCGATGGCGCCTACAGCGCAATTCGAAACAACTTGTTCAGGAAACTGAAAGAGAAGAATCTCTTGCCGAAATCGGATGCCGAGGCCCTGAAGTTCATGCAGAACTGTATTATCGGTGTGACCAAGCCCATCGAGGATCTGAGTCGGTTCCCTGCTGCAGGGACCGAGTTTGCAGAGGTCAACATAGTGGTGGGCAGAGATCAACCGTACACGCTCTGGCTTTCGTCGACTTTTTCAAACAGGATAGCCTGGTCCGTCTCGGGCAAGCTCTTGACACCAGAGGGGTCAGAGTTGAGCGAGAACTTCAAGCAGTCAGAGTTTGGACCAGAAGCTGTGGATGCCGTGTGTGCGCTGATCCAGGACATCCCGATTCCCTGGGGAGGCACGCTGGCGGACCTAATTGAGGTTACGCCCCGGGAGTACGTGACCAAGGTCATGGTCGAAGAGAAGGTAAATCGGGGGCAAGCTCTCACTATTCAACTGCTCACCGGACCTGTGTCAGTTGAATCGTGAACCTAACTCTTTCTTTTTTGGCCATGATAGCACTACAAGACATGGCATCATGGACGAACAGTGTTGATTGGAGAAGGTATAGTGGTCTCCAGTGTTACCCCTGGAAATGATCTTGCAAAACAAAATAACTGACCTCTCTGCCTCTCTGCCTCTTCTCTTTTATTTGCTTTGATCTAATTCGCGAATGGATGAATGCGTTCTTCTCCTGAAGCCTGCCATAAGGTAACCTTCCTCTCTTACAACGGGCCAACTGGTGCAGGGATGAACTCAACGCTCCCTCCTCTTACTGTTTTTTTCATGCCCGCTAACGTTTTTTCTCTCTTTATGTTGCTACAACAGTTTGTTCCATTCTCTGGTCAGGGCGCAGAGCAAGCTATCTTGGACGTGATCTGTCTTGTGAACCTGATGTATCGCCTCCCGACTCAAGCTAGCCACGAGGACTATTGCACGGCGTTCAAGACGTACTACGAACAACGATGTTCAATTGCCAAGAACGCAGTTCAGACTTCACATTTGTTTTCGCATGTGATGAACTCACAGGGGATCACGGCAGACATCAAGCGCAAAATCCTCTTCAATTTGCCTGATTGGATCACGAATTCTGCGGAGGATAAGATCCAGAGCCGACCTTTGCTTGAATTCTTGCCCGCCGTGCCCGATCGAGGGACAAAAGCTGTCAAGGCTGTTGCTGTCTGATTTTCGAGAGAGAAGAGAGAGATGGAGAGGGAGGGTGTGTGTGTGTGTGTGTGTTTGTGTGTGTGTTTGAATCCGTGCCTGATCCCACATTGTATAATATGATGAACCATTCAATAGAATATCTTTAATACGCCATGTCCGAGGAGAATTTCAGCAAAACAATGAGGACTCGGCAAAAGAGATCGAGAGGGCTGGCCTAAGCGAGAACGAGATCTCTCTGTGTTTTGATGTGGGCCAATGCACAGCAGCAGGCAGGCCAAAAAAAAAAACACAAATGGGACATCGTGTGCCATTGAATTGACTAACTGGCACTGAGAAAAGCAAGAGAAAGGAGACAACAATAGATGGACGGAAGGTCGCCTTTGCCGCCAAAAAGAGACAGAGAGAACGGAATCCTTTTTTCCCTCCCTTTTTTTCCGTCACTCAACCCACAGACATCACGCGCCACCACGTCCCAACACGCGCGCGCTTTGCTATTCGCCAAACACGAAAAGAGACACGCAGCTTCGGGGTTGTGTTTCTGCAATTGCCGCTGTTGGTTGCTGGTGCCTTGTTGCTGTTTGGTGGTGCTTCTGACGCTGCTGTTTGTGAGACTGTGGTGATCCCTCCTTCCATGCCCCCCTTCCTGTACTCGGCCCTTGCCCACCTCCGGAGAAACACAAAAAGGCCCTTGCTTGTGCAACTCCACACTTGCATCCCTCCTTCTCTTCTTTCTCTTGGACAATTCCCACCCGCCACTTATTCTCTTCTCTTTCTCTGTTCTTTCTCCCCAGTATTCTCATCCTCGCTCTCTCACGCACTTTCTCTCCCTTTCTTGCACGCTTCTTTTTCTCATTCGCACGCTCCACCTCGCTCAGCACTTCACATCCATACCCCTTCTGCCCTGTCTTTATACCCTTTATACCCCTGCACCTATGTCACTCCTGTCCCTGGCTTCGATGCTTCCCCACGAGCTCCTTGTCAAAATCTTTTACAACCTCGAACAACGACCGCAACATCGTCATTCCTCCACATCTTCCATCTCATTCTCTTCCTCACTATCCCTTCGACGGTCCGACATCCTTGTCTGCGCCCTTGTTTGCCATGACTGTAAATGTTGACCCAAAGTCTCCAGGGGGGAGGATTTGTGGGCTTTCTTCCTGTTGCTTACGCTACGCTTCTTCTCTATCTGTCTCTTTCATGCTCGATTGTAGGGTATTACGCTGCGGTCGATACTCTATGGAGAGAGGTCGACCTTCAAAGTGTTGAATCATTTATCGACTTTGGCCGGGCATTGGATGCTTCCTTTTCGTATCTAGGAGCCGAGCCCTCGACAACAGCTCACGGTCGATACAGCACAAGCAACAGAACCGGACGAAGAGGCTATGACAAGGGGGATCACGACGACATTATTAGCCCAACAGACAACATTGACGACGACGTTGTTCAGCTGCACAGTCAGGGGTCATTCTCGTCATTATTGTCGTTAACAACACCGTCAGAGTCAACGGGCACGAACTCCCCATCCACATCATCGTCGTCAATGGCTATTCTTAGGCCATCAAGGCGTTCAGCCCTGTCTGGAGAATCAGCGTTGTCTTCTTCCCCTGATTCTTTGTCATCGTCTCTCTGTTCATCGTCATCATCATTACCGTCTTCGTCAACGGAGCTATCCTCGTTACTCTGTTCTCCTAGCCCAGGTAGGTAGCAAAAGGATGTTCTCAACTGTGTTTTCTCTGTCTTCTCCACATAGCCATTTTTATTTTTAACCCACTCCCTTCTTTCTTCCCTGCTTCCACGACCACTGATCCTGAGGATAAACTGGAAGAGAGATACACAATTATAAACAGGGGGGGAGGGAAGAGGGGGAATCGAAGGGAGGGCAAAATGGCAAGCGCAGACGCAGGGGGAGGAAAAGAGAAAGCACGATTCCGCTATGCTCACTCCCACACCACTTTTTCGGACGGGCCTCGGTTTCCTCTTTCCTTTCTTTACTACTTTTTTTTTTCTTTGTTTTTTCGTCTCTTATCGAAGGGCCTGGAGGTTCCCATCGGAATGAGAACAACAACAGCGACAACAACAACGGACAGCAACAGCGACAAAAAAGAAACCTCATCCGAACCAGAGACACACACAAAACAATCATATCGCATCGGCATTCTTGTCCGAGCTTTTTCTCCTTGTTACTTTTTCAAATGGCACCTGACCACTTGACCATTTAATGAAGCTGCATGTGCGGGACCCGAGAGAAGAGCAAAGGGCGAAGGCAGAGCAGTGTTTTTTTTTGTTTGTCCTACCCCACATCAAGCCTTGCCAACCTAAAAAATACTAATGCAGGCGAGAGTGAGAGAGGGAGAGGGAAAGGAAGGAAGGGAGAACGGAACATAAACCGGATGTCGCTCCCACAGTCAGTTGCGGGGAAGGCCAACATTAAAGACGGAGGAACGGTTTGACGACGACTGAGGTTTTCTCGTTTTACTAACGCGATTTTTTTGTCCATGATTTATTCTCTTCGTCATGAGTAGGACCTGTCGGGTTTGCAGGAAAGAGCTACATCAGGACATTGTCTTTGGCTGGCACGAGCGACTGTCAAGGACCCAGACCATTTCCATATCTACCCTCCTGCATCACGGACCGACATATTTTTTCAATGTCGGCCTCCTTGACACATCTGACGTCGATCCTTCTGAACCACTGCGTGGCCCTTACGGATATCTCTGTGATCCAACTCATCACACTCTCCTCTCCTTATCTTCAACGGATCGACCTGACAGAATGTCGACTCATCACCAACTTGACTGTTCAAGTGATTGCCCAATTGTGTAGTCAACTCGAGGATCTTTGTTTGCATAGCTGTGGTCTGATTACGGACGAGGCGATCGAGGAGTTGGCCCACCAGTGCTTTCGGCTCAAGAGGATCGATCTCGGAAAGTGTTCTCGGATTAGTGACAGGGCTCTTTTGGCTCTCCTGAAGAATTCAGGAAAGAGCATCCACCTAAACAATGAACAAAAGATGACCAGGGCTCAGAAGGCAAGGTTGACCAGGATTGGCGTGGCTGGTTGTCGCGGGGTATCGTTCAAGGGGTTGATGGCGATTACAGATCACTTGGCTGCACCCGCTGAATCCTCGTCTTGGACCACTGGAGGCGACTTGTCGTCCTTGGTGTCGCTCGAGTTTACATGTCCGCCACCCATTCAACTAGCACCACAGTGGCATCCGACAACAACCAAACGGGTCAACCCCGCGACCCGCCTCTTTCAAGCGCTACCCTCCACATTGGAAGAAATTTCAATCTTTGATGCCTACTCACTGACTCATAAGGATATCGTTTGTTTGGTCGACAAAACAGGGTCAAGTCTTAAGTCGCTCAAGCTGGACGACGCAATTGCAATCCAGTCAGAGACCTTGAGCCAGATCTTGACCTGTTGTCCCCGACTAGAAGTCTTGGCAATCCCTCGGGCGAGTCGACTGGGCAATGCGGGCGTGGTCCAGTTTGCAGAGGCCAAATGTGCACAGTCCCTAGTGGAGTTGGACCTAAGCGCCTGTAGCGAGTTGACAGACGAGTGCTTGACAAAATTGGCTACTCGACCACTTCTCGCAGTGCCTGCAGCTTCTACTCTGTTGAGGGATAAAAAAGGTAAAGGCGTCTCATCCGCAACGGAGAAGGAGAGGGAGGCAGAAGATTGCAGCTTGTTTCCAAACTTGCGACGATTGGATCTTTCCTATAATGACAAAATGACCCTGACGGGAATTATCCCTTTGGTCATGTCGCTCAAGAACCTCTGCGCCCTCGACGTCTCTTTCTGCGGTGATGGAGTCACAACAGCCTGGAGCTCGTCTTTGGAGGCCCTTCGACCAATTTTGAACCCATTGTCCATGCCGACAGAGCCTGAGACGTTGACCGGACCAGACTCTCCGCAGCAAGAAGATCTAGACAATGGGGGTACTCTGTCAGAAAACATGGATGAAGGGACTCCAGACGAGGTTGGGGAGGTTGCTGTGTCGGCTCTGGTTCAGGAATCTTTACCGCCCGCTACTGTCACGCCAACTCCCCCACTCATTCCCTCGCTTCAAGCGATCGTATCGCCGATCTACTCGCCTGCCCGACGCGGATTGGGAGGGTACTCTGGTCCTCGACTACAATCGACGATCCCGACTATTGCGACAGCTGTAGAAAACGGCACCTTGGAGGATTCGAGGCGGCGTGACTCGGCTTCTTCGATAACCTCCATCTCCTCTTGTAGCTCAGACGCGTCGGCATCCTCGTCTCTCACGTCGTTCTCTTCAATTTCTTCCGAGTCTTCAGGATCATCCTCGACGCTCTTTTCCTGCTGCTCATCCACGTCCGATACCTGTGTCGATACCCTCACTTTTGCAACAAGACAATCGGCAACGTCGGCGACCTTAATGCATCGAAGGCAAAGCGATTTCTCAAACATAACTCACAGTCATCAACAACATTTGCTTCATCGTCGGCGGCGGAATAGCTCGTTGGATCGGATCCAATTGACAGCGCGATTCGATGTCCTGGAGGTAGTCCCCGGTCGAGTTGGATATTCAGGTGCCCCCCATCTGGACTCGTGGTTCACGTCTCAGCATCAACAGGAACTGTTGCAACTCTTCCAGATCCAAGTTCGGCAGCAGCGCGAATTGCAACTACAGCAGCAACAGCAACAGCAACAGAAGGAACAAAAACAAT
Organism: Entomortierella parvispora; assembly: GCA_963573315.1. NCBI lineage: Eukaryota > Fungi > Mortierellomycota > Mortierellomycetes > Mortierellales > Mortierellaceae > Entomortierella > Entomortierella parvispora. Next base: position 1,550,460 of record OY752145.1, read on the forward strand.
GGCGGCCGTCTGAAGCATCATCTTACTCGCCCTTTTTTTCCGTTTCTCCGTTCGATCAGTATGGGCTCCAGAACAGGGATAGTGAAGAATGCAAGGACGACGCTCCTGATACCGTAAGAGGATGTCGGTTGTCTGTAGATGAGGAAGCCGCAGCGGTGCTCTTGGAACTGAATGAGGTCCTGTACTTGAAAACTGGTGTTCATCCTGGAGATGTCAATCAGAACAGGGGCGGTGGCCGTTGGCGTGCACGTCCACGTCCTGATGGATTCCACGGCCCCGGCGCTGGGGGTGGAGGAATTGGAGGTGGAGCTGGAGGGGGAGCTGGAGCAAGGACTATTGGTGGCGTCAGCCTAGTAAGAGATTATCCTGGCCGACACAACAGCCGTCGAAGAAGCAGCTTGGTGGCCAAGGGTATCGTTTCTCTCAGTGGTCAGTGCGAGATCTCTGCCTGGGGTCTCTCACTGCTGAAGGAGGAATGGGCGATGGTGTAGGCCTTTAAAAATGCAATAAAAAAACTGCTGCAAAAACCGCGTTTGGGTCACGTGCAAGCTTCTCCTGCTCGTGATTCTAATTCTGTCTGGTTTGCTCGTCGCGTAGGAAACAAAGCGCTGCCAACACACGATTCCGAATGCCTCGGGACAGATTCTACCGCATCCAGTCCGACACCACCACAGCTCAGATCGACGTTCATAGACGCTTTCTATAGAATTGGTTTCTTTCATCACAAATCTGAGGGTGATGAGGGGAGAGACCCTTCGCCACGTCCGTATGAAGCATCATGATTCTCAGCCTGGCCAGGAACAGCACTTTCTTTTCCTTCTGCCTTCTTGTATAAAGGTGAGTCCATGGACAGGACCGAGTACTTCTCTACACATTTTCTTCCACTCTCTCTCTCTCTTCTCGTTCACTATCATCTAGCATCATTTACAATTTATATATACACCTTATCTGCATCATGAAGCCTATAATGCTAACTACCGTTTTACTAGCCCTGAGCGTTGTAACCCTCCAACGATCAACGGTTTCTGCTCACAGCTGGCTGGATTGCACTGACATGCGCGATTATGGATGTGCAGGCTTCCCACTTGGCTACCCGTCTCGAGCGGACAGTGACATCAATAGCAAATACACCTACCTCGTTCAAGATCGACGGCCGGATGCTTCCGTCTGTCAGCCAGGCCGTCAAAACATCCCCGGCAACAACCCCTTCCCAATCGCATCTGTGACACCAGGGCAGAATTTGCATTTGACCTGGCAGCCTGATGGTCATTTGAATGATGGAAATCCTTCAACAATCGAGATCCATTGGTCAGGAATTCCGGGTCAACAACTCCACACGCGTTCGGAACTGACCCCTAGCACTGTTCTAGGAACAATGGTCTTTGCTACGTCCGCCAACTGTGACGTGCCCTCGGAACCGAATACTTGGTGCCATGGTCATCTCGCGATCCCAGAGTCTACAAAACCAGGGATTTATCAGTTGGTTTGGTGGTGGAAATATGATCGGAACCCTCACGGCGAGGAATACTCGACTTGCTTTGAGATCAATGTGAGTGGCGGCAGTGGAGGAGAAGTCACTATCGCCACCTTGTCTCCACTGCAGCAGGCAGAGGTGAAAGCAGCTGTAGCCCCCGTTCCTCCTGTGACCTCAGCGTCACAAGAGGTCGCTGTCGAGCAAGCAGCCGAGAGATTGGAGCTGGCTTACCTGACAGAGGAACCTACTATCACCCCTATCGATACGACCACCGCTGACGAGTCACTTGCAGATCAGATTTCGCAACCGGGCGCATCTCTTTCGGATGTGTACAACAACCCAGCTGATCAAATTGTTGTCGAAGGAGGGGATATTGGATATAGTGAAGAAGACGAGACTGGTGATTTGGCTGGGGATGCCGTCAACGATTCGGAAGATCGAGACGCGTCGCCTCGACCTGTGCCTTCGCCCTCGCAACTCATCAACTGTGGGGTGGATTCTGTTCTCTCCTCCATCAACGGAACCTTCCCGATCAACAGCACCATTGGAAGCAGCAATGGCTCCAGCAATAGCGGTAGTAGTGGTGCAACGAGTCTTGTGCCATCCTTCCGCCAAGATGTCGCCAATAACCCTAGTGTTACCCACAACCAGACCCTGTCGAGCATGTATCCACTCGACAGTGGGAGCAATGGTGGGGCAAGTCATTTTTTGCAAAGTGCACTGGTAGCCGCAAGTGCTGTGATGGCGATTGTTCTCTTTTCATTTTAACTGATGAGAATGGCTCTCTACTCATCATCATCAAAATAAAGAAGGAAAGAAGGGAGTCCCTAGTCTCCTTGTCTTCACTCTTCCCACATTCAAGAAACCCCACCTTTTTTCGACAGACGCAGAAGCATAGACGCAGGGACAGATGTTTAGAGTCAGCCACAACAAAGCGCGTCAGGGTTCTGTGTGATTCAAACCCCCTGCTGTTTGTCCTGTTCTCTGTGTGCACAAACATTTGGTAAGCAAGTCCAGAAAAATAAAACTAAACTATGAAAGTCGGGAGTTGTATTTTTTTTTTGAGACGAGAAAGATGGGACAGAACACGCCATCCTTCTTGTTTCCTCGGCTGCCAACGCATGGAAAGAGGGCGCCCTCCAGATGTTGCCATCGGGAGAAGAGGGGTCTCCTTGACCTTGTTCCCATCAAAAAAAAAAAAAAAAAAAAAAAAAAAAGAGAATAATCATTACCATAGTTACAACATGCAACACTGCTGAAGGGAAAACGTTCATTCAGAAGAACAAATCGCTGACTTTAGTCTTTCTGAAACAAAGCTTGTCAAAGGGCTTTTTTCTTCCTCTCTCTCAAACGAGCTGCGCTTGGTTGTATCAAGAGACATAGACCATCGATCGATCGCTTCCCAGCGAAAAAGGGATCGCAATTGAGTGAGTGGAAGGGCTTGAAAGGGACAAATCTCACGGCCCTGCTGGTGGGTGTGACCATCGCAATTGCGTGAAATGAAGAGCGGGATCTGGCCTAAGCTGTTCTTGGCCCAAAGAACCAACTGCTTCGGGAGGGAAAGAACAAAAAAAATGGAGGGAAGGCAAGTGCACAAGACGAAGAAGAAGTGGAAAGTGACAAAATGCCCAAAGTGTGATTGGCATTGGGTTCCAACCTTCTTTTCTTTTTTTCCCTCTTCTTCAGACTCCAAGGAAACGAAGCGGGTTGCAGCGGGCTCCCTTCATGATGTATACAGTAGTATCGGTATATCATGAACATGTTTACACCACAAAGGTATGTACCGCACTGACTGCACCTGCTGCACCATACAAATCGGGGCATGAAGACTTGTGAGTTGAGAAAGGGAACCGTTCGATTGCCCAACCGCCTCTGATCCCCGGCTTAAATAACCCCGATCGTCCCTCCCCCCCATTTGTTTATTTCTTTCCTCTTCTTTCTCTCTTCTCCTTCCTCGACATTCATTCCTCCCCCATTCACTTTCCATTTCGACAGCACAACAGTCCAGCATGAGCAACACTCCCACGGACAACGGAGCCTACGAGCTCGATACCCCTGCTTCTGTTCAGCACCAGGACTCTTACAACGAGAAGGCCAAAAAGAGATCCTTGAACCCAGCCAAGGTTGTCACTCGTGGATTCACACAGGGAACTCAGGTTGTTGTTGGAGGCGTCACTCAGGGCACCAGGGTTGTCCGTGGAGGCATCTCCCAGGGTAAGAAATGATCTTTGGACTCCCCTGTGGCTGATCGCGGTATCGCGACTTTTGTCTTTGTTGTTTGTAAAAGATGGACGAAGGTCTCATCTGGCGGTCCACTTGTTCTGGTGGGGGAGGCTTCTTCATCAGGACAAGTTCAGGACAGGTTCTCCAGTTTGTTCATCCTGATGGAGAAACTGAAAGAGATCTGAGTCAACAACGAACGAATTGGGTGCCTTGCATGTCTCTGCCTCTATTTTGGAGCTCGGACCTGAATATTTTTTTTTTTTTTTCTTATCGGGTTTTTACCCGCTTTTTCATTTTTTTGATTCTTACCAAACAAAACCTTCCTCGGAACAAACAAAATAGTTGAAAAGGGCGTGAACAACGTCGGTGGTGTGTTGACCAAGGTCCCAGGTGTCAGCTACGGTGTCTCCTTCTTTGCTGATTATCGCAAGTTTATGGATCGTGGCAACGTCATTGATCTTGCTGTCGCCGTTGTTATTGGTAAGTCTCTAGATATACACTGCTTTCGCGTGATCACAAAAAAATGAATGGAGTGGACCAAAATTACAACAAGACAAGGTCTTCTAATACCTTCACTCTCGTACCCCCCTTTTACCTCATCTTTCTTATTTCAGGTGCTGCTTTCACTTCTGTAAGTTGCTTTGGACCCAAGGATAGAAAAATGAGATGCAAATTGCGCAACATTGTCGTCTAAACATTTCATATTTCTATCCCTTCCCCGCTGTAGATTGTTACAAGTTTGGTGACCGATATTATTACTCCCATCCTTGCTTTGGCCTCGGGCAAGAACTTGGAAGAGAACTTTATCGTTTTGCGCAGAAATGACTCGGACACAACAAACGTGAGTGCCCTCTCTCTCTCTTTTGATACGGGAACGAAATGGATGTGGTGGGTTGGAGAAGAGAAATGAAATTGGCCATATTTTAACAATTCTGATCCCTTCCTTTTTTAGTACCCTACACGTGCACTTGCACAATCCCATGGAGAGATCACCTGGAACTGGGGCAACTTTCTTCAGACTGTCATCAACTTTTTCATTGTCTCTGGATGTGTCTTTATCATTGTGAAGGGTAAGGATACTTTTGCAATTGATAAATGTACAATTTGCACACTCTGTTTCCCTTATTGTTTCCTCTGACCATTTTTTTTTCTCCCGTGATATTTATTGTAATTAATAGTCTACCAAATGGGTCGCAATGTCAAGACGGAAGTGACTGAAAAGTCTTGCGATTACTGCCTGAAGAAGATTCCTGTAGAATCTGTGCGATGCCCAGAGTGCACAACTTGGTTGGACTGGGACGCTTGTGCAAAGGTGGCGCAGATGGAACGGATTGCTGCTGCTTCACCCTCCAGCTCGGGATTTCAGAGCCCAGTTAACGTCGATGGCCCTTCCTACATCGATGAGAGTGACTTTGAGAAGACAAAGGCATCTTTGAACCGCTTCTAAACTAGAGATAACCACTTTCTTTCTCTTTCTCTCTTCCTCTCTTGTTTTCTCTTGTTTTTGCCTTCCTCCGCATTTTGTTTCTTTGCATATCCAAATCATTTTATAAATAATAACACCATTAACAAAATTTGTTATAGAAAGGGAGTCTCACTCTAGACAGTTTGGTGCAGTGAGGCCCGGATTCCCCGCGTCGAGGCCATTGATCATGACAGAAGTGTCTCCTGAAACATTCACCCCTCCATTTCTCAACCTCTCGGTTAGAATCTTTTTCTTTTGTTGATCACCATGGCAAAAGGCCTTCAATGTCCGCAGCCTGGGCCAATTCTTCAGTATCCATTCTACATCCTTCTCGGTCCAGTCTTGGATTTTGATCCCTACATCCAAAGTGATCAGGTTCTGCAAAGATCTCAAACGATCCAGTCCACAGTCTAGTCGAAAGATCAGGGCTTGAAGACGACTCTCATGACTTTGCCAAGAACGTCCCTTCAAATCAAGCGTCTCCAGACATATCAGTCCAGCGATCCGTTCAAGAAGCATGGTCTGTGAAGAAGTGCCACGGGAAGGAACGATCTCAAGGGCTAATCGATAGAGTTTTCGACAGACCCAGGTTCGAGGATCCTTCAGTATAGCCTCCTCCCTGAGCCTTGGGGCTGAAAAGTCCTCCAGATTCGGCATGGAGCACAGGATCTCTTGAATGATCTTGTCCATCATCGAGAACAGGCCTTTAAGTTCTATGACCCTCAACGTCAGCAGATGATGACTGCATGAAGGTCCTTTCAAGAGCTCCCAGGAAGTTTCCGAGAGCCATCTGGCATGCAGAGCGAGGGTGCTCAATGGTGCCGTAGAGATCGATCTGGACTCTATGAACCGGGCTACTGTATGGTCATCATTGCCTGAAGTTATATCAGAGCAGAAATTGGTTAGCTTGGGGCATTGCCTTGCCTGCTCTGTTAAATGCTCCAGTCCTCTTTGATTCTGAACTGGACACCACACCAAAGTTTTGAGGTCTGGGCATAGTTTCAAAAACAAGAGATCGTCCTCCAACCCTCGAACCCGGATCAGCTCCAGCACCTTGATTCTGCCCAGTGTACCACCTTTCATCTTTTCAAAATACGACGCCCCCGGCGGCATCCGTCGGCGAACATTGCTGCCATGGATGTTGTTGCTGCTGCTATCGTCATCCTCGTCGTCGTCGTCATCGTCCTGAGGACCAAGAAGACAAAAGTCAAACTCCCTCAGGCAGAGGCACGTCAACCGTGACCATAGACCTTCCCAGTATCTCCCTAAATCCCGCGACTTTGAAAACCCAGTTCCGACAAGCGTCAACGACTCTAGAGATGGACAAGCCCAGGCTGCCTCCAAAGATGGCGTCGGATCATTCCAGCCGTGAGTAATAACAAGGGACCGGAGACTCCCTCGACATTGGCGAACAAATTCAAGCACGCCAACCCTGCTGCGGCTATCCTTCCCCTTCTTCTGCCCGTCTTCTTCTTCCTCCCCTCCGTAAAGGAACTTGAACCTCCTCAGATTCGGACAGATGAGAGAGCTCAAGTACGGCGTTTCCAGCCTATCCCTCAAGACAAGGCTTTGGATGAATCTCGAGTGCTGCTGGAGAACCTCTACAGGGATGGAGTGCTGATCGTCTTTGAGTTTCCCTTGTTCGATCGTCAGCTCTTTCCAGACAAGGGGTTCGAAGCTCTGGCGCCAAGCGTGCGAGACTCGACAACAAATGGTAAGCTCGCGTCGAGTCAAGAACTTTGCCAGACAGTCGCGTATTTCCGGAAGGTCCAGGGGAAGTATGGTTGACATTTCTCTTTGACGGAATGAGGGAAATGAAAATGATGAATGGAACGAGGAAATGACGAATGGGCACTGCAAAGGGGGAAGCTTTGCCAAACGTGTAGCACCAAAACGACATTCGCGTATCTGGCATGGTCACCTCTGTGCGCTTGTTTGTCGCGACGACATGCGGATAAAAAAATCCATTTATTGTCATAAAGAAGGGCCTCTCGAAGGAGAGGAAAAGGCGGGGGCATCAACCCATTGAAAGTACAGAAAGAAGGGTGGTAAAAAGGAAGGGGAGGGGAAAGAGTGGGGAGTGGGTCTGTTTGGGGCGAGAAACAACCCCGAGGATGAATGCTCGGCAAACAGACCGTAAATAAAACAACAGGACAACAGGCTGGGTGGAGCGCAACTAATCCAATCTTCTCTGTTCTGAGGCGATTGTTTGCGTCTCTCACTGCTGAAGCAATTAAACAAAAATGGGAAAGATACAACTTTTAAAAATGGTATTACAAGCTAACAAGGACAAAGAAGGGTTGAACGAGAAGGAAAGAGAAAAAGAAAAAGAAAAAGAAGAGAAGGGTATAGAAAGAGTACAACTAAAAATATCAAAAAATATCATCTGGTTCATGAGGCGGTGGCGGTGGCAGCAGCAGAAGAGGAAGGAGGAGTGGAGGGTGGTGCCACAGGCTGACGGCATTGGAAGCACTGCAGGTGCTCGCGTCCGTTCTTCTTGCGATCTTCCTCCATTGCGGCAAACTCGGCCTTCAGGGGAATGTATTTGCATCCGACAGCTGTGCAATACACGCCCGATTTCTTGTAGCGCAGACCGCAAGAGTTGCACAACACAGAATTAGCATCATAGCCAGGCCTCCAGCAAGGAGTCTCTTCGGCACCACAGGCTTCACAGTGTTTGCGCGAGTCATCACTGCCTCCGGCGTTCCCGGATGAAGACGACGAGGAGGCGCCAGCAGAGTGCTGCATCTTGGCCTTGGGTTTGCTCGTGCCTGACATAACAGAGGAGGTCGTCAATGGTCCGTTCGAGGTCTTGGGCTTTTTGATCTTTTTCGTTTCCCCTCCATTGGCGGACACTTTTCCTCCTGCTCCACTCGAATGCAAGTCCACGAGCATCGAGGCTGTGGCAAGGGATTCCAGTGAAGCTCCCGCGACCTCATTGCGCTTCTTTGAGACCTTGGTGGTCTTTCCCTTGGTAGAGACTGCGGCTTTCTCCTTCTTGGCCTGTGATCTTGGAAATGGCTCATCCGCCTTCCGTTTGCGATTCACGCCAGTCGTCACCACTGCTGTGCTGTTGGCCCCCTTCTTATGAGATATCGACTTGGGCTTTGCCCCTCCTTTGCCTTTGCTCTTGATCTCGGACCGCTCCATAGGATGATCGTCGTCGTCGTCCTCATCTTCCATGGACTCGTCCTCATCCACCTCTCCATCGTTCTCAGATTGGATGGCGTCCAGGAGCGGCTGCAGCGATCTCAGGTGACTATCGTGGTCATTCATATTGCTTTGTTGTCGGCGTCTGCTCATCATATCACGCGTCAGCTGCATAGCAATATCGACTTCTCCCGGAGGAATAGCCAAAACATGGCGTGCATGCAGGGTCCGGTCTCCGCTTTGATGTCGGTTCTTGTGGGCCTTGTAGCTGTTGTCGTAGTCATCACCATCATGATCCATGACAGACTCGTCGTTTTCATAGTCAAGTACATCGTCGTCATCAAACTGTCCAGCATTTGATCCGCTTCCCAACTTGACTGGCGATCCTAGCATGTTTTGGCGACCACGTCGTGCAGGCGGGGAAGGCGAAGCAGAAGGCGATGAAGAAGGTCGGTCGGTGTGGTAATGGTAGTGGTGTCTTTCTCCTCGGCGGTAGATCGAAGCACCATGCCGCTCAGGGACCACACGCACAGGGTTAACAGATGGCTCCTGAGCCTCTGGCGTGACCGATGCTCTGGATTGGCGTCTCTTGTTGAGTCTGCGTCCTGCTCGCTGCTCAGAGTCAGAAAAGAGGCCGTTATCTTCAAATGCCAAGGAGCCTCCAGCTTTCTTGGCCATTCCCTTTTTGCGCTTGTGCGATACGCCACCAGATCCTGAGTGATCAGCGGTGGCAGAGGAAGGCGAGGCGCCGGCCTCAACAGACTCGTTTTCCTCCGTGGCTTGTTGGTACAGTGCTCCGTCCGCGGCCAACTTCGCCTCAATCTCGTCAATACGAACCTGCATCACATCCGAAAGCAGGACTGGGTAGCTGATGATGGTCGCTCCTCCTCGTGTACTCAGGTCCTTATTGTCAGGTGGCAAAATTCCCGATCCACTGACAAAGTCCAGTTCTGGTCGAGGAAGGAGAGATTGGCGCCGGATACGGTTTTGACGCTGAGCCCAAAGTGGAAGATCCCTCTGGTCTACCTGGTCCCCCAATGGCACTTCGTGCTCAGCAGACACAGCGGCCGAAATGGATGGTGTTGGTGCAGAGCTGGCTCTGGACGCACGACCTTGCTCATTGGTCGTAGGCACGAATTGAGCGCACGAGTCAATCGGTACAGTTTTACAGTCGATCCGCTCTAGGGCTTTCTCCTTTGTAAGTCTTTGTTGGCTAGGTAAACAGAAACCATGAAATGAGTCGATGGGGTATCAGAGAAAACGTTCCAGAAAAAACTAAAAACACGCCATATGTACCTGATCTCTGCTTCCATTGCGGTAGGGAATATTTGAGAGTCATTCAGCGACTTTGGTGAAGGCGTTGCTCCAGGGGTTGCACCATGATTTTGCATCACTCCCATAGATACAACAGTCGAGGTTTGAGGAGGAGAAGGCATACTCTCCTGAGCATCTGTGCTGTTATTGGGTTCTGAAGACGGCAAGGCTGCTGCCGCTTGGCGGGCTGCCGTCTCTTCTGCAGCAACAATAATATCACCTACAGTCATTACTCCTGACTTTTCCGAGAAATATTCGTCTTTGTGAAGTAATGTTGTGGTCGTATTGGAGGAAGAAGAGGAGGAGCGTGCCTGCTCAAATGGATGCGTAGCGTCTGGCTCTGAGAATGAATCATTGCATTGGATACCAAGACCCGCTCGGCTTGCTGGAGAAGGTGGCGTTGCAAACTCTTGTCCGGCGTTTGGGCTCCCTCCTATTGATGGTGAGAAGCTGCCAGTAGACGTAGATGCCTTTCGAGGGGACGAAGATGGCATGGGTGGCGTTCCAAAAGGGATTTGGAAGATGACGCCGGGGGCTTGGTCTTGGGAATCAATGCCACTTGGAGAACGTCTAGGGACACTCTTGCGTTTAGTACGGGAGAGTGTCGGGGAAACGGCTCCGTTTGGAGCGCCGGGGGAAGGAGACAACGATATTGATGGAGCGCTTGATGTCGCCGGAAACTTGAAGTTGTTCATTGCCGCTGTGCGTGTCGTAAATGAACCTAAAGGCCGTCCACCGGTCAACCCTAGATGGTGCGAACTTGCAACAGGGAGCGACAGTAGATTCTGTGAAGGAGAAGAGGCAACATAGAGGACAGTGTGTGTGCCTAATGGAGTCTCCACCAAAGGCGTTGTGGTCGCTATTGAGGCTCGACGAAGATGTGCGGGGTCGAACTGTACTGGCGCATTTTCTGGCACGGACTGCATGAGACGCGTCGCGGTCTGAATGAGAACCTCTCTGGATTGGCTCGAGCTTTCAGAGTGGCGACGAAAGCCAGCAAGGTCGTCCGAATCGGTCAAGGATGGGCTAGAAGGTGCCTCGGGATGAAGGTGGGAACAAGTATCCTCAAAGACCTTGTTGTGAAACGGCGGCAAAGACTGTTTTGGGGATGAGAAGCTCTGACTAGGTCGCTTGTTCTCACGAGCACGGCCGGGTGTCCTTGGCGAGGAAGAATCCGCGGTTTGTCTGAGGAGCGCCATGGCGGCCGGCGACATGGGTGCAAGTCGTTCTGCCACCGGGAGCGGCGGCTTTGCAAAAGTGCCCTGGATATTTGAAGAGACCAAGGGGGAGGAGATGGTTGCAGGTGTCATTGGTGTTCTGGGAACGCTGCCAGATCGAGATGCGGCCAGGGCGCCTACCGATGACGAGGAGGATGATATGCTGACGGCTGTGGTCCCGTCACTGGATGACGGTGGGGTGTTGGTACGCAAGTACCCTTTTGACTGGAAAAACTCGACTTCCTTGGGAGTGAACTTGACTTTGCCATCGGTGGCAAGGGTCTGGAGCTGACTGAGGCTTAATCTCATTCTTGACGAGGGGATGTGGCTGGAGGAGGACTTGGGGCTAGGGCTGACAGCGGGGGAGATGGAGGCTGAGCCCATGGTGGCCACGGTGCCTTGGTTCATCTTTGGGGCGCCTGTCTAGAGCGCGAGGAAGAGGGCGGGGCAAAGGGCAGAAAGGGGCGTCAAGAATGGTTAGTGCCCACACCACGATGTGCAAGTCAGCCAGTGCATTTCAAGGAGGCGCTCTGTGCATGGACAAAGTACGCACGGCACCAAACGAGCCAACGACCACAACAACAACAACACTCGGAAAATGAATGGATATGACGGAGAAGGGGACAAGCGCGCCACATTGGTCGTGCGCACAGTTGCAGGCAACGATCGCCGCGATCCGCCGCTCTCCTCTGTGGACAATGACGGGAGGAAGAGAAGGAGGAGGGGAAGAAGAAGAAGAAGGGGGAGGAGGAGGAAGGAAACAGGCAGACACACATGGCAAGCCAGACAGAGACGAAGGGCATGGCACAGCACCAAAGATCCGCCATCGAAAAGACCATCGAAAAAACCATCGATGCCCTGAACTTCTTTAAGCTCGAGCAAAGACCACAGACAGGTCTTTGTTTCATTACGGCCGTGGAGGACAAATGGAGAGAGGAGGGAGTGAGAGAAGAATGAACGAAACGAAACGAAACGAAACGAAACGGACAACCGAGCAGATGCGAGTAAAGAAGCGGATCAGAGAGCAAGAACATGAAAAGAAGAAAGAAGGAAAAAAAGTAAAGGCGTGTGGGCGTGTGTGATTCGCATACTGCAATGCAGCCTCTGCAGACACAACAAGAGGCAGGCCACCCAACAGCCGCCGATCGATACGACAAGAGGAAGGAAAAAGATCGGAACCATGGGAAAGAGACCCCACCGCCATGCCTGCCTGCGGATCCGATCTGTCTTTTCTGTCTGTTCCGTCTGGCTGTCTCTTTCCTTTGCTTGAGATGCTAGCTTGCTTGCTCGCTTCCTATTCTTTCTGGCTCGAACAAACCCCGGGCGGCATGTGGCAATGCGCCGGGCCCCCTCTCTCCCTCTTCTCCTTGTTGCAAAGAGCAAAGCTCTGTGGCTCTCGATGTGGGTGGACTGCGGCCACAAAAAAAAAAAAAAAAAAAAAAAAAAAAGGAACAAAAAGACAGACCAACCGTCAAACCGTCAGAAAGTAAGGCGGGGATGAATAAACGAATGGGTGTTTTGCTCTTCCTGCACTTCCTCTGTCCATGCCCTCGGCACCATTAAGAGTGTCATGGTCCCATGAGCACATGCACTCAAACAAAAGCCCGCACCCAAATACAAATACACACACACATAAACACACACACACAGAGAGAGAGAGAAAGAGACACCCTGCAGTGTCGCCACTGCCTGGGCTTCGCATGCGCTCTTTTTTCTTTCTTTTGCGCCATACCTGGAGTTGCTGGCGCTGGGGGGACTGAAATGATGATGTCGGAGAGAGAAGCGACCGGGTGGTTGGTGCGTGCAAATCCAAAGCGAGGGGGAGGAGGGTTGTTGCCAGGTGGACTTGTCAAGGGGGTGTTGTTGTTCGTTGTCGTTGTTGTTTGATGTCTGCTGCTGGTTGTTGTTGTTGCTGCTGCTGCTGGATGCTGTTCGAGGGTGTGTCCGAGGGAGAGAATCGCCGCAGGTTTTGATCGATCCAATATTGCACAGATCAGTGCTCTCGATTATATATATACTCTGTCCTGTCTGCAAAAACTGCAATAGCAATAGCAAAGGCGAGAGGGTGGAGAGAGTAAAGAGAGTGGTGGGGTGGGGGATGCAGTAAAAAGAACAGCAGATCGGGTGGGTGAAGCGAACTGAGCGAGTTGGTGGGGGGGGGAGGAAGGGACGGTGAGCGAGGGAGAAGGGGGATGAGAAAAGATGAGAGAAAGAGAGCGAGTGAAGGTCGGATCGGACGGATCAGGAGTGGGGGGAAGGTGTCAACGGAGAAGGGGTGGGTGGAGGTGAAGGTGAAGGTGAGGATGGGTGAGGGTAGAGGTGAACAAATGGAGGGAGAAAGAGAGAAGGGGAGGAAAGAAAGAGAGAGGAGGACACACCCCGCCCAACAGACAGACAGCCAAGGAAAAGGAACCGAGAGCACTGTGGCGACCCAACGTTGGGTTCGTTCGCCATCCACAGCTGATTCGATCTTCTTTTTATTATGATGATTGCTCTCTCCTGTGGTTTGGATGTTGTTTGTCGTGCTGCCGTCGATTGAGTCTCCCTCTCCTGGACGACTATCGTCGACGACGAGGATGATGAGGAGAACGATGATGATAGCGATGATGATGATAGCAATGATGATGATTGCAATGATGACTGCGGTGATGCTGTCGAAAGGGTTCTGCTCCCACAACTGTCAACGTGCTCCCTCGCTTTGCCTTTTCATTCTCCCTGTCTCTTTCTCCATCTCTCTCTCTCTCTTCTCTTCTCTCTCCTCTCTCCTCTCCTCTCTCCAAGGGACGGCATCCGTCCCACCGATCCACTCCTCTGCCCCAATGCCTCGATCCACATTAAAAAACACACTCATACAAACAAGACGGATCGAATATTTCGCCAACAAAAAAAAAAAAGCAGATCAGATCAGATGGCTCCCTTTCTTTTTCGCTCTGCTCTTCTTGTTCCTCTTTTGTTCATGTCGGTTGTCTTTTTTGTTCCTCTTCCTCCTGTCTGCTTCCTTCCCCTTTTTCTTACATAGCGAGCAATTGTAGAGAGATAGAATAAAGGCATTGCGGGGTCGCCAGCCAATCGAGTCGAGGCAGGGACGGAAAGAACACTGTGCTGATCTGGTACGACAAGGCCCGGTTGGTGGGCAGGCCTGGTTGGCTGTAGGGGGGAAAGTGGAAAGTGGGGGCAAGGCGAGACCTTCTTCTAATTGGGGAGGGGGGCTGACCGCTGGATCGACTGGCTGGCCCGCGGGGACGATCATCCCTCTCCGGCCTCTGGCCCCCCACCCCTCCACATGTCCCCAGTCCTATCACAGGAAACCACTCCCTCTTTTTCTAGGAAAAGCCTCCGTCCTCCATAGTCTTTCCCACCACACTCCTCCAGAGAAACGTCGTAAACCTCACAAAAACCCGAACAAAGACAAAGCGTTGCCCAATGTGATCTGTTTGACAAGAACATAAAATAGAAAAAAGAAAAAAAGAAATGATCCGGTGACTTTGTACGGCACTAATTATCGGCCACACCTTCTTTGTGTCGCCGTCCGTCCTGCGGATCTAAACTTACGATGGGTCCAAGAGGATGACCCAAACTCTTTATCTGCCCGGCCATTCATTTCTCGTCCTGTCTCGTCTCGTCTCGTCTCTTGTCCTGTGCGTGAACGAGCTTTTGCCTTTGCTCTCCCTTGCCTCTCTTCCAAAGGACATGACTACGCGATGTGATGATGATGATGATGGTGGTGCTGCTTTGTTGTTTGTTGTTGTTGTTTGGCTCATTTTGCATTGCCTTGCCTTGCTTGCCCTTCATTGCATGGCCTTGCCTGGCCTTTGTAGTCCCGTCTCTAATTCCAGCCATTGAGCTCTAGATTGCTTACCCTTGTCTTCTCTTTCACGCTCGTTTCTTTGGATCAACGCGTTTCTTTTGATGACTGGATCTATGAGGAAATGAGGCGGGAGGAATTGAACTTGGATCGGTGCCTTTTTTTTATTTTACAAAAGAGATTACTCTATCCTAGAGTTCGATCACATCACATCTGCCCCTGGCAACTTTCTCAGCATCTTCGATCTGCTCGCCAGAGACCTTGTCTGCCTCTGGAAGCCGATCTATCTCTTCCTTGCTTTCTCACCTGCCAATGACCTCCGGCAACTCATTGTACTTTTTCAGCATATCCGGATACCACAAAGGAACACCGAGATCGCTATTTCAATCCGAACCCACTTTGGTCCCCACTTGTTTTTGCCCAACATGCAGAAATGGCCGTTGAACGAAAAACCAAGAACAGGAAAAAATCAGGGCGGTAGGCAGGAGAAACAGAGAAAAAGTGAGCCAACACAATAAGGCGCTCTCGGACGTGAATCCACAATCAACATTGAGGAGGGAAAACGGTCTCCAAGGGCAGGGGGGAGAGAGAGGACAAGGAGGGACAACAGTGCGCAACGTCTTTTGTTTGTCCCTTCTCACAACCTTGCCAACAGACTGGTTTACATTGTATGAAGAGCCATGGTTGTTTTGGGTGCATGATTTCTCTTTTGTGTGTGTGTGCCTTTTTTCTTGTGCTCCCGTTGAACTTGCATTGACCCCTCTCACACATATGACAACAAAACGCAGGTGCTCTCAAAGAAGAATTGAATACAATCAGCATTTATCACGGTTGGTTGCTTGTGCATGCACTTTACTCGCTTTAGTGCGCCAGAATGAAGGTCTTTCAAGACCAAGAAGGGGTGTACAACAGATCGGGGCCTCCAAAAACGAAGGAAAAAGATGATCCTTGGGTTCAAAAGATCCGCATCGCCGGTGGGGACGACGAGGGACAAGGATGAGAACACCCTCCCTTCAATGCCAACCGATCGGTACTGTACTTCGTTGCAATTGATCCATGTTTACTTGTTGCCTTGGGCTGAGCGAACAGCTGCCGAACCCTGGCTGTGTCTTGTTCAGACGGAGGAAACAGAGTCGACAACAGAGAGGAGGAGAAACAAGATTCTTTGTGCGACTCATGTGGATATTGTTTTTTTTTTCTTCACCTCCGCGCTGGATCAGTCCGCCACATTCTCTTTCCACCCTTAGTTTCTCTCTCACACACTTACTTCTTTCCTTAAACTATGTCGGGCATTCGCTTCAGATCAATGACAAACCGCCAATGATCCCCAGAGAAGCATTTCATTGGAGATCAGCAAAGGGAATTAGTGCAAAGCAGGTTCCTTGCCAATGAAACCATCACGCCCAGCATCCAGAGGCCTAAACTCTCTCTTCGCCCAAATCCTCTTTTTTTTTTTGGATCGATCCAGCAGCGACCTTGAGAGCCGAAATGCAACAACAAATCAGTGACATAGACTAGACTCCTCGCTCCGTCCATCCCACTCCACGGACAATAAAGAGTCTTTTTTTTGTTTTTACTAATGATCAGCACATGT
This sequence comes from Entomortierella parvispora, assembly GCA_963573315.1. Taxonomy (NCBI): domain Eukaryota; kingdom Fungi; phylum Mortierellomycota; class Mortierellomycetes; order Mortierellales; family Mortierellaceae; genus Entomortierella; species Entomortierella parvispora. The sequence continues at coordinate 1,566,702 of OY752145.1, forward strand.
CACTCTCTATACAAAGAGTGGAACTGCAAACAGCATCGACGTGTGATCGAAAAGGAGAAAAAAGAATGAAACCAGATTCAGGGGAGGAGGGGGGGAATGTCGGTTCCTGGGTCACAAGAAAACAAGAACAGAAAAAAACACGCTAAAAGTATGAAGCCGAATGGTTCCCTGCCCTGCTGACAATAGTCTACAGTCAGTAGGTGTGGGGCGGGCGACAAAGAGAAGAAAACGAGAGAGAGCAAAAGTGGGGGAAGAAGGGAAGAATGACGCCCGTCCCTCTCATCCCTGCCGCTCAAGGTTCACAATTGACTTCCAGAAATCCAGATCACGCTCCATAGTCAATAAACCTTAGTGCCTGGTCAGTCCAAACAGTGACCGTTCAGAAATCTTGGGAGACTACCTCCACCCTTCACTCAGATTATTACATCGACTGGCAATTTATAATAATTTCAAAGTGCTATATACAGAAAATGAGAATGAACAGAGAACGACAATAACTAATTCGTGCCCGCTGATGAAGGGTTTCCAGACGTTGATCCGGAGCCATTATCCTTGAACGCTGCGATACCAGCCAGTATAGCTCCAATTAGGAAGATCAACGATACCAAGAGCCAGATGAATCCCCAACCCTGAGCAGGGAAGATGCCATACTTTTCAGCAAATTGTTCTGCATCCGATCCGTTAGATTTTCGCAGCACAAGCATGTCCAGAATCTCCAGAGTACTGTAGATACAGCTCATGACACTAATGGCAGACAGCATGAGATTTGGAGGGAAAAAAAAAGGAATGTGAGCCTCATATAAAGAAAATGCTCCGTAAAATTGGGATCTTGCCAATAAGAAAGACGTAATGTCTCCGTTCATTTCTCTTCTCTTACCCAAGGAAAAGCGTGAAATACTTTAGGTATTTGCCTCCGTCGAGCCACCAGAGTAAGGCAACCATACCGGCAAAAAAGAAGCAGACACCAAAAGCGAGCAAGTTGCGTGCCCAAAACATGGTTAACATCAGACAGAGGATCAACATGATGGCAGCTCCCTTGGACGCAGTAATGTTGAATCCACAAAACACCAGGATGCCCCCCAGCAGCGAACTACCAAGGTATCCTGCGGGCAAAGCCAAGCACTGTGTTCTCCTGTTGCCGACATACGTCGTCAATCCACCGAGATTTGGGTCCACTGTGATTGACTTTACTTTTCCGCCGCTGACGCAGGCCATACAGGCGTGTCCAAACTCATGAAGGCCAATTGTAACGAGCTGGAAGTGAACAGTGGAGAGAAAAGAGGACGGGTCAATAATGATGGTCAATATGAATTAATTAGGGCGTCGCCTCCTTGGAGACTAACTGGAAGGGTGGGCTGTGTCAGGGCATCTTGCCAAGACGAGGTTATTTCAGGTATTTAGTTCTGATACCGCAACAGCCCAGAGACAGGGGCAAAACTGCACGCCACCTTTGCGGGGCAAGGGAAGGAGAGACGGGCAAGCGGAAGAGGCTACTCAGCAACTCACCTTGAATGGGTACAGCAGGTGCTTAAGGTAGGGCATCTGCCAAAGGACCAGGATTCCAATCATGTATCCACCACTACGCGAAGGAAAAAAGAGAAAAAAAAAAAACGTCAGGGCGAGTACTTTGGCTGCATTGCCACTGTCAGTGCGTCATTCGATTCAACGCGGGTCCGATGAAACGGTTCTCATCGGGTCTGCTTCGATTGCATACATGATCCAGAGGGTCGTAACCTGCTCCTTGTTTGGGGAGAGAAGACTGGGTTGGGGCCCGCTTGGGTCTGGAGTTGGCGCCATTGCTGTGTTTCTACCCTTGTCTAATGCGTTTAAAGTTGTCTATGCGTCCTGTGCGGATGTGCTCTTGTGTTAGGGTGGCGTAATGGCACTGAATGAATGAATTAGCACACTGTTGCTGTTGTTGCTGTTGTTGTCCTGGCGATAGGATTGTGCGTGAACGAGTGAATGAATGAAAGGAGAGGAGGAAAGGTTGAGGGAAGGATGAAGGAAAGAATGTAGAAAAAAAGGAAAAAATAAAAAAATAAAGGAGAGGAAAGTCGTTCCTGGTGCCTGAGCCTCAAGTCAGACAGGCAGACACACAAACAACACACAACGCCAACCGACCCCTATCTCTTTCGAACTCTTTTTCCTTTCTCTTCCCCTCTTCCAACATGGCTCGCCCTAGTCGCTGTCTTCGCTCGCCTGCTCCAACACCTCTCTTGCAAACCTCGGTAAACAAGAGACTGCCAGCAGCAGGCTGTTGCTGCTGCTTCAAGTTACAGCAGACGGGCGGTGACCCTGTTCGGCCTCGTGTGCAGGGCTCTTGTCCTGAGCCAAAAATAGACATTCATGATGTCACAATCTCGCGCGTCTTTGAGACGCGTCAATTTTATTTTTGCAGACCCAACTAACTTAGGAGGTGTCTGCCGCCGGTACCAAGGCTTCCAGCGGCTGCTGACTATTCTCTACTACCGTCGCCACAGTTGGCTCTCCATCCTCTGGTTGCGGAATCGATCCTCCATACCGACCCAGATAGAACTGAACCAAATCTTTCTCACCCGTCTTGTCGTTGTGCTGGATCATGAGCTGATAGGTTTTCTTCCTCTGTATATCCTTCTGGCCCCAATCTTTGATGCCCAACGCTTGCAACTTGAGATGCATCCGGTCGGTGTACTTTGTCAAGAACGCAATCTTCTCTACTCTGTTCAACACCTGTTGGGCCGCGTTTCTGCTATAAGTCGACCGAACCTCAGTAAACGAGGATCTTGCCGCTGCAGGCTGCGCTGCTGATCCTTCGACAGGCGAGGTTGTTGATGATGATGACGACGATGAGGAAGAGTAAGGAGAGCCGGTATTGTTCTTGGTCACGTTAAGAGTCGACTTGGGAATCGGTGCAGAGGCCAGATGGGAAGAGAATCGTGAGGGCGGTGAATAGCGATCGCTCATAACAGGGCTGTCAAAAGCTACAGTTCTAGATCGACGCCGAGTGTTGTATGGGTTGCTGTTGGTAGCCACACCAGGCATTCCATCCTCCATGACCTTGTTCACAGGGCAATTGTCTTCAAAAGCAGTGACACCTTTGAAAGAATACCTTCTTGATTCGCGCTCATTGTTATCGAGCCTTGAAATAGAAGGGACCTGCTGGGACGATGAATGTTGGTCCGGATAGACAACATCGTCGATCTCGATAAACTCTTCTTCTTCATCAGCAAAGTCCTGTTGGCTCAAATCGTCGTCCTTGATAAAGGACTCTGAGTATCCGAACAATCCATCTCCTTCATGGCTATCTCGTCGTGTGAACTTGTGCTCGCTCATGGACTGGTCCTGAAGCGAACTTCTTGGTGATATCCTTCGGTGCTTTTCTCGCACGCATCCTTCAGCCCGTTGTCTTGCCTGAGGGGATGGTGTTCTTGATTCTGAATGACTTTTGCTCTTGCCTTTTGGTTTTTCAAAACCGGTCAGAAAGGCCGAACTGGACGCTCCGAATGAGAATGGATATGAAGATGGTGTCCATGAATGCTCTTCTTGTCCTTCTTCAACTGCATCTCCCCAAGAAGCACGCTGGCCGTTTGAAGGGTTTGAGAATAAAGACGACGACGACCCTTTGGGGGAACTTCCTATGGATGGCGACCGTCTCTTACGTTGGTTTCTCTTTTGCATGTAATAACGTAATGGCTCAGAATCCAAGAGACTGGATTTTGGCACTATGTCTCCTAGATCCATTCGCTCCTGGGAATGAGATCGCCGTAAGCTACTGCTGCGGGCTGGTCCAGGGTAGTCCTGATAATACTGTCCTTGTGGAGGAGAAGCGATCAGAGTGGAGGAAAAGGGTTCTGATTTTGAACCATCCCTGGCGCTTTTAAAGGGTTGGCTGCTATCAATTTGCTGATATTTGTCTCCAGTAACGGGGTTACGAGATGTGTTTTCCAAAGACTCACGATCTGCACTGAGATTAGAACCAGGAGTCGAGGGGGTGGTGGTGGAAAAAGACGAAGAAGCCGGCTCTTGGACCAAAAGTGGAGCTGGTGGTGGCAGCTCTGTGATATCGCTGGCTCCACTCAGTACCAGTGCGTTCGTTGAGCTCGATGGCTGGAAAGTTGAAAGAATAAAGAGAAGAGATTATAAAAGGAAAAACAGGTGTGAGAATGACAGCTAACGACAAACAAGTGTGGAACAGTGGATGCCAAACCTAAAGAAGCAAGATAAATTACCCCAACATGGGTCTTGTCAAGGGCGTACAGAACGCCCAGCATCCGGACTGCATCCCACTTTGCCTTCCGACGAGCTTTTTCTGCATCCTGGTGCACCTGAACACTGTCCATCCTCTGCACAGCCACATTGCTGCTGCTGATCTGGCCTCCACTAGGAGTAACTGCATTGGTCAGCAGAAGCGTGTTGTTGTTCAGGAGCTGACTCTGCCTCTGGCGCTGCTCCTTCCAGAGGCGCTCTTCCTCCATTCGGAAGGGCGAGTCCAGGAAAAAGTCGTCAAAAATCCTCTCCAGCAATAACGGTGCCCTGACTTGCATGTTGGCCAGATAAGAGAAGATTATAATAGACCCAGACTCGATCGACAATCGATAGCGAGTCTTGAGGAACAAAACCACCTCCGCAGGGTGAAAGAGGTGTTTGTGGAAAGCGCTGTTAACACGGGAGAGGTAAGAGAATTCGCAGAGGGAGAGGTTGAATGCGACCCTAGAGAGGAGCTCTGGTGGAAGTGAGAGTAAGGTGGGTTTACAGCGACGAGAGACGAACTGGAAGGATTCTGCTGACGACGACGAGGTGATAAGGTCGAAGGTTGCTGATGAACTGTCCATTTGGTAATCGCCCATTTGCATGGAGAGTGAAGGTGGAGAGGCGGAAAGGGTCAAGAGCGATGGAGCTGGCACTCAAAGGAAGAGTACTTTCGGTTATAGATGACGGCAGCGTGGTGGGCAGGAAGGAAAGAAGAAAAGAGCGTGTGCAACCACAAAATCCGGCATGGGACACAAAAAACGAGACACCACAGAAAAAAGTAAAACGACGGCCAAGGCAGTCACTGAATTTCGCGCACGGACATCTGCATGGAGGCAACCAGGAGGCAACGCTAGTATGGCTGTCGTCTTGGGTTACTTGTGCCTCGGCTACTTGGGCCTTGGCAGGACTCACGGATCCCACCAGGCGTCTAGTAGCCAACAAGTCAACACCGCCAGAACAAGAAAGGGAGCCATGAACCATCAAGGAGATTCTGCTGCGCTTTTCCGCGTGGATGGCACCAGTCACATGACCAAGATTATTGGTATATGATTTTCGGTGTCAGCTTCTGTCGTCCTCTCTTTTTCACTGGCCATCCAAAAATGAAGGTGTGAAGAGCATCCATCATCCAACATCTGGATCCATCGATCCGTCCATCAGTCCCGCTACCACCATAACTGATCCCTTGGATATCGTCTGCGGACACTATCGCCAACTTCCTTTGGAGACTTTGTTTTCGTCATCGCCTCCCATGGAGAAACCATCGCCATTTCGACTCTTCTGGATGAGAATAGGATAGAATCTGCTGGGAAACTAGGCATTCTTAATACAGTCAATGTCGCTTGCCCAGGAATCGGCTACATTTACAACAGGAGTGGCGACAACGCTTAGATTTAGCAGATTCAAGGAGAATCCACGCAGGATTTATTTCCGAAGCATGCTGTAGGGGAGACCTCTGATCTGGCACTCAATTCTGAAGACTTGAGATCGGGAGTCATCGAGTCAGCTGCCCAAACGCTCGCCTCGATCAGCAATTCCAGCTACCGTAGACGGATGCATGGCATAACCATCATCTTTTTTGCCTGAGCAGGAGAACTTTCCACAACTCGACTACATGAAACTAATCTGGCACTTCGATCTGCATTGAACGTCTTTAGTTGAACATTGCCAACCCAGCCACCGGCTGCCAGAAGACCATCGATTTCGATGATGAGCGCAAGACGTAAGTTTTCAGCAGACAGGAATCACCTTGACAGGAGCCTTTAGACAGGAAGCTACCATCGTACTGCACAGGCGCGCTCTTGTCTTCATGGGAACATGACAGCACTAAGACGGCGCTTCAATTACAACATCAAATAACCTCGACCCAACATATCTCAGGAGACAGGCAGACAACTCTCGTGGATATTCAGGATGTTGTTCACATGAACAATGCCTGCGATGTGTAGCATATCTCAGAGTATTGACTGGAAAATCATTTTACTTTGAAAACATGCAAACTTTTAGTCGCATCTTTTACGACAAGCGCATCTCCGCTGAGGTCGCCGTCGACACCCTCGGCGACGAGTTCAAGGGTTACGTTTTCCGTATCACCGGAGGTAACGACAAGCAGGGTTTCCCCATGAAGCAGGGAGTCCTCCTTCCCTCCCGTGTCCGCCTCTTGTTGTCCAAGGGCCACTCTTGCTACCGCCCCCGCCGCACCGGTGAGCGCAAGCGCAAGTCGGTCCGTGGATGCATCGTCGGTTCCGACATGTCGGTCCTCTCCGTCACCATTGTCAAGCAGGGTGAGCAGGACCTCCCCGGTCTCACTGACACCACCGTCCCCAAGCGTCTCGGACCCAAGCGTGCCAACAACATCCGCAAGTTCTTCGTACGTGACCCTATTCTTTTCTCTTTTTGCTTTTGATTACCTGCAAAGATCTGTGGCTTCCTCGATGGTTGGAGACAGCATGGTTTGCATCAGCAATCCAATGGTTACATTATTGGACATTCTGGACTAGACACGGTGGTCTTGAACATTGGCACAGAGGACGTTGATTATAGCCGATTGAAATTATTGTGGCGGAGAACTGGGACAATATTCATGCCCTTTGCAGGATATCAAAGAGAGCCTCAGGTGTTTCCACTCGTCGGCCCCTCAAAATAGACGACTAATCAACCTTTTTTTTATTTCTTTGTTGGAACTCCATCTCATAGAACTTGACCAAGGAGGATGATGTCCGCAAGTTTGTTATTCGTCGCGAGGTTCAGCCCAAGAACGCTGAGAAGAAGCCTTACACCAAGGCCCCCAAGATCCAGCGTCTTGTCACCCCCGTTGTTCTCCAGCGCAAGCGTCACATCTTGGCTCTTAAGAAGCGTCGTGCTGAGAACGCCAAGGAGGCCGAGGCTGAGTACAAGGCCTTGATCGCCAAGCGCGTCAAGGAGGCTGCTGAGAAGCGCTCCGAGATCAAGAAGCGTCGCGCTTCTTCCCTCCACAAGGCTTAAACAAGCTTATTTTGTTTTGTCTTCCACTCCACCACAAAATAGTCTTGAAATAAAAGGTCAACTCACAAGTATATGTTTTTTTCAATGATGAGAATTTACAGGTGCGGGTGAAAGCTTTTGTATTTTTTTAATTTCAAAATGAACGATAACGATTGTTTCTTTAAGCGTTGACGGTGGCAATGCACTCAATCTCGACCAAGACATCCTTGGGGAGACGAGCGACCTCGACGCAAGAGCGGGCAGGGAGAGCACCACCGAGACGCTGTGAGTGAAAAAAAGAGACGTGACGATTTGTCAGTGCCCGAAAACCTCACGTCGGCAGACAAATTCACTTTTTGGAAAAAAAAACCACAACCCATGCTCCGCCTTCTCTTCCTCCTTACCTGTCCGTAGACCTCGTTGACGGCAGCAAAGTCGTTCATGCTCTTCAAGAAAACGGTCGACTTGACAATCTGGCCAAAGGATGAGCCAGAGGCCTTGAGGACCTCACCCATGTTGGTCAAGACTTGCTCCTAATAATGATTAGAACGAAAGTTACAAGAGTCAACTACCATTGATACCACTTGACTTGACGTTCTGATTCTCTTCTTGCAAAAGAGTATCTCGATGATTGGATGGTCTACTGATCAGTTTTACGCCCACTCCGTTGAGCACTCCAGAGAAAAAAAGCTTGATCTTCTCCCGCTAATGGATCAATTGAGGATGGGCCTTCTTTCTCTTTCAGCAAAACTGCAGTTGCAATCCCTTTTCCAGACAAATGAGCACGACTCTCAAGTCCCAAGTTCGTACGGGGACGATGTGGGAGAAGAGAGGGCTCGCTTCTTTGCACTTTTCTTTTTTTGTGTGTTCCGAGAAGATCCGGGGACTTGCGGGGGAGAAGGAGCTGTTCCCAACAAAAAAAAAAAAAAGAAACTTACGGTCTGCTCCCTGACACCTCCGGCAACAACCTCGCCGTTGGCGGGGTTAACGGGGATGGAGCCAGAGCAGAAGACAAAGCCGTTGGCGACGATACCCTGGGCTAATGAAGCAAAGAAAGAAGTACAAAAAAAACGCGTCCATTTATGACTAATGAGTGGACATTGTGGATGAAAAACAATGTCCATCGCGCCCCATCTCTGTCTATTTTGCAGAGCGCGCCATCAAAAAGAATCTGGTCTTCCAATGTGCCAAGGTTTTGTCCAGCCTTACAGTAGGGACCGATGGCGGCAGGGGCAGAGGCGGTCTGGACAATCTTGTGGACGGTGGACATGGTGCGAATGTGGGACTTGATGGCAGGGGCGAATCGGTTAAGAGCTGAGAGGGACATTTTTGTGTCTTGTGGGAAATTTTATCGTTGCGTTGTTGGTGAGACTTTGACTGATGTGATTCATCAGTGATCAAAAACTTTTTATATTTCGCACGGTCTGGACCCTTAATCATCCACTCTTCTCGCGGGGAGGAACGTGTAGGGTGCAATAGAGAAACTCTTCCTAGAGCTGTTTATTTCGGATGATGGCATATATTACAGTGGGGACAACGAAGAAAAAGTGTATGAAAGTACGGAACGTACACGGAACGCACGGAAAGAAACAAAATAAAAGCAAATCTGCAAAACGAGTGAAAAGTCTTTTACAACAACTGAACAGTTCCAGCGACAACGGCAACAATTGCAGCAGCAAAAGTCCATGATCCAGTCATCTGACCAGACGCAGCATTGCTGTTGCCCTTGTTGTTACCATTGGTCGCCGAAGGGAGCGCGGATGCGGTCGTGGTCGTGGTCACTGCCGTATCTGTGAACGTGCAGTTGGAGCTGGTGCACAAGCATTGGGCAGCCACAGGGTCCCACCACTCCATGGCACAGGTGGCGGGGACAGGGGTACGGCCACCCACCTGACCTGCAGGGATAACACGCTCGGGAACAGGGTTTGCGGTCGTGGGCTGGGTCTTTGGGCATCCATAGCAAGTCGACCAAGGGCCTTCAGCAAAGTTGCAGGTCTCCAACACGCCCTTGTCGATCGATCCAGCCTTGGAATCGTCCAATCCATTGCAGATCTCCTTGCCCACCGCAGGCAACGCGCACTTCATGTAAGGCTGGTCCTTCATCTGCGAGGCAGGAACAGGGTTTTGCATCCATTGGAGCAACTGGTGGTTGGTCACGAACCAGACGTCAGGCTGGGCAGCCGCCCAGGTCATGAAGTCGTTGTAGAGCTTGTCAGCATCCTTGACATGGACCGGGTGAAGGTAGATACCGAAGGGCTGGCGAGTGCCTTGGTAATGTCTGTTGAAGTTATCCTTGAGCCACTGAGCGACCTTGTCCGGAGTACCGCTCAATTGAGGGTCCATGGAATAAGGAGTAGTGCCGTCCATGATTGCGTGCATGGGAATCTCCCACATGCCAGGTGCAACTACGTTCGCGGCACAAATACCAGTCCAGCAGTCGTTGGCAAGACCGTAGTCGAGGGTGTAGGGCCAGTAAGCATCCTCAAGGACGGCCGAGGCTGAAGAGTCGTAAAGGAACTTCTCTTGGGCAAGGATGTCGAAGGTGGTCTTGGAGTAGTTGAGGAAAGGGGCGCGGAAACCGTTCAAGTTGGCGAAAGGGATGCCGGAGAACGCGTTAATGGCCTTGCGGTTGCCGATAATCTCCTCTATTGGTAAAAGGGGGAGAAAGAAGGGGAAACGAAAGTTGGTATCTTCGCTTTTCTCGTGTCCTAGGTGCACCTTTGCCAAAAAAAAAGCTATGGATTGATCGTTACCTGCAGGGGGGGTTCCGAGATGGTTCATGGTGTGGTCGGCAACCTCGTTGCCGGCAGCAGCCCACTGCTGGATTAAGGCATAGTCCGAGTAGAGGGTTTGAGCGAACCAAGTGGCCTTCATAGGGCATCCGTTGGGGTTACGGTGACTGTCCATAAGGGATTTGGCAACGGGGACAGTAGGTCCCTGAATGGCGTCGTCGAAGGTCAAGGTAAAGAATTGAGGAACAGTCTTGGGATCCATACCCTTAGGAGGGTTCACAGAAGGGCACACACATGCAGGGAAGATGCACTTTGCAGGGTCGCAAGTAGCAGCCTCGGCAGAGCCCAAGAGTCCTGTGATAAGCAAAGTAGACACGGCCGCGGCCAGGGACAAGGTGGAGAAACGCATCGTTCTGTTTCAGCTAATTAAAAATAATAATAAATGTTCAAAGAGCGACGTTTCTGTGAGTTAGTTTTCTCCTCTCTCTTCTTTTCTTTTTTGTTTCGAGGGCCAACGAGAGAGAACAGAACGAAAATGAAAGAGAGAATAAGAGGCCAAGAAAACGCGGTGCAGAGTCTGCTTGGCTGTTTGGTCCTCTTCGTGTTCGTGTTCGTGTTGTTGTGCTGTGTTTGCTCTATATTCCATTTGCCCAAACCGATGGTGGGACAGACACAAAACTCGTATCGATCTGCAAGGCTCAAATCAGCCGCTTCTGAAAGTTGCTTTCAACGAACCAGATTGCGCGAAGAAAGGCGGTGAAGTGCACAGTAAAGGAAGGAAGTGAGTCTGATAACTGTTTTCGGTTCTTACCCGATGAGCGAAGGACAGGATAGAGGGGGAAGAAGGAGGGGTGGTCAAAGAGACAAGGAAGGAAAGAGGTGTCGAAAGAGAGGTTGGGCTTTGGATAAGAAGAGTGAGGAAGAGAATGGGAAGAAAGAGGTGGAAATCGGTGAACCACCGCTCCTTTTTTAACAGGGCACAACTCCGCGCCTATTCGCCGGGGATGGCAATGGCATGCAGTGAACCATCCCAGGAAAAGAGAGGAGCGCCGAGAGACAGCAGACCGGCGAGAGGCTGTACCCAAGCGGAGCTTTGTTCTCTGTCGCTGTGCCAGGCACACAAACACCGATAAAAATACGTCTGCAGCACGCCCGCGGTTATTTATAAATTTTCGTGTTTTACCCTCTGACGATGTATTTCCTCCAAAAATGCCCTACCGAAGAGAAGAGCTGCAATCGCACGCATGCGCATGGGCAAAACACTTTCGATGTCCTTCTGACCAGGGATTAACTGTTCTCGAGAGAAAAAAAACAACCTGTTGAAGCGGAACTCTTTTCTTCCTAATAAAAGATTCTTAGCTGAACCATGGCGTCCTTGCTAGTGAAATTGTGCTTGCCCTGCGCCGATTGTCTGACCACTCCTTTCTCCATCCATATATCCCTTCGCAACGATAAGAACACTACTATGGACTACTTGCTGTATGCATGCCAATCTCGTAAAGTTCAGCCCTCCAAGGGAGAGGAAGACGGACCGCATGCGTCGGGTGTTTCTTCTATGATAAGGGGGTGTGCCTTGCACTAGAGTCCTTCTCTGGAAGAATCTGCAAAATGAAAAAAGAAAGGTACCGTTGCTTCGGAACAGACATGAAACCCACACCGCGATGACGCGCAGATGCAAAGCGGAGTCAGCCTTCCCCTCCATTCTTTCATGGTTTCGTTCTGTGCAGAGGCTTGGAAATTTTCTTGCTCCATTACAATCCCCTTTATTTTCTGAGCGTGGGGTAAGAAAACGCTGTTCAACATGTTTGGGCGAAGCCTCAGGGATTATGGACGAGGAGTCGGAGCCGGAACACCAAGTCTGGATGAAAACGCTCTCACCTTGCGAACCCCGGAATTGGGCAGCTTTGGGTCGAGATGAGGTTGACAAGACGACAGAACGCGACGGCTGCCGTTGGCGGCCTCACGTGTGCTCTGATGCAGGTCGCGTCGTTGTCCTCCCCGCACATCCATCATCAAAAAAAAAAAAAAAAAAAAAAAAAGGGTCGACGTGAGGACTGACTGCGTCGACGCAACAAGATCATGGTAAGCAGACAACTATTCTTGAACCAGAAAAAACCACTATCAACTGGTCCATCCAGTCGTGCATGAGTGAAACGAAGAAAAAGGAAGGACGTGTGTGGCCAGTCAGTTTTTCCTTGATCCAAATGTCGAGCAAGGACAGGAAGCAGCACCCCGTTTTTATTGGGATATGACCACACGAAGGAAACAATAATGGCCCGCGTCTTTCACGACCACAGAAAACGTCACCATGTCCAATGGAGGCAGGGTGCAATATTAGAAGAGACTGGATTATAGAGCGAGGGAGAGACAGAGAGAAGGAAGAAAAAGGTCGAGACCAGGGTATGTGTCGCTTTTGGGGAAAGTCGTTGGATTTTTTAGTTTGCTGTCCAAGCGTCGAGAACAAGAAGAAAGGAGATTGACCAATGGACGGTGCAGGAGACGGATTGTCGACCTCATGGCCCAAGGTCCCGCCACCGTTGCATCCATCCTCGAGCGTGTAGACTAAAAGGACAAGCCATTGTTTCGTGATTCTCATCTCTTTTCTTCAATTTCTGCTGCTACTTCCATCCCTCCTTCCATCCCTCCTTCCTCCCCTCCTTCCTTCCTCCGCTCTCCCCTGCTCTCTGCTCACTCTCGTCTTCTTCTTCTTCCACCTCCTCCTGTTCTCCTCCTGCTACTCCTGTCACCCGACTGCATCCCGAAACGTAAGAGCGCCTTGCCTTGCCTTGTCTTGCATTGCCTCGCGAGCGTCTGCGTGTCAGACTGCTCCTTTTCCCCCTGCAGAAGCCTCGCGATAGCCCTCGACGAGCATCATGCATTGATTCATTCATACTTCCAGCAAGACAACTCGACCTCCCGCACCCTGCCTGACATGATTGATATCCACCCGCCCAGCCTACAACGACCCCTTTTCCGACGAAACAATAAATAGAAACGGCTGGCGGCAAAGCCCAAAATTCAGGCACGCGTGTGTGCAGACAGGATGACCGCCTTTAATGAATGAATGACCATGGCCACGCTGCCTTGTTCTTTCTTTCTCTTCTTCTTCTTCGCTCTCGCCTGCTCACCTTCCTACTCCCCTCCTTTCTTTTTCTCTCTCTCTTTCTCTCTATCTCTCCCTCTTCTTTTTTCCCTCCGTCGCTAGCAACTGATTCCAGATGACTTCGTCACTGCAGCCGCATGTCCGCCCATGTCCACAGCACAATGCCATCCTCATTCCCGAGCTCGCGTTCCAGATTCAACTTCACTTTAACCAGCGCGATCTCTCTCTTGCCAGCCAGGTCTGCAGAGCCTGGCACGAGGCATGGGCTCCTTTTCTGTACTATGCAGTGCAATATCGTGGCGGGCAACTGTCGTCCATGATGCAGCAGCAGGCGCACTTCCAAGGAACCACCAAGGATCCCCCACAAGGTCACCGGAGCACCTACAGTGGATCAGTCCACCACCATCAGCACCATCCCCACCTCCGCCATGTACATCAAGAAACAAGGCAGCCCTGGGTGCCTTCCTTCATCGACTTTAAGAAGTATGGACATTGGGTTAAAAGCATCGAAGCCAGCAACCTGTTTGTGTTTCAAGGGACCGACGCCACGCTGCTCCGGGCGGGAGCAGTAAGGATAGGGGACGAGAATCCCTTCTCTGTCCAGGATCATCTTTCTCAAATCCAGACTTGCAGCAGCCTCAACCTGACTCGACTCGAGATCACAAAGACTGTCATGAGTCTTGAGCGACTGGACCGACTGCTGAGCGTGTTACCGACACTGAAGACTTTCCATTTTGAAATCATGAACAAGTCGGACCCAACCTCGGTATCCACGCATGACAGTACCAGCTCACGGATCTCAAACAGCGGACAGAACAATGGTCTTTCTCGGAGCACTCTTATTAGTAGGACACAGCAAACAAGTCTTCAAGGACTAGAGCCCGAGGTATTCCGGGTCATTGCTCGAAGACTCTGCTTTGGATTAGAAACTCTTGGACTCGTCTTTGAACTTCAAAGCCGGATTTCACAACCAGCGCTTGATGAGCTTTTTGACCGATGTGGATCCACTCTTAAGTCTCTATCGCTCACAAAAGTCGAGATTTGCGAGAGAAACTATGGCGAAAATATTGCAATTTCGGTCGCTACTGTTGACTTGCTCTCTGGATTGTTGGAGTCAACAAGTCTGTCGTCATCGTTGGCGACACTACCACCATCCTCTACTTCAAGCTCCACGATGTCGGGTTCTTCCTCGCTGTATTCGATGGCATCCTCCGCGACATCTCTGTTTCCGATGTCACAGACTAGTTTATATACGACTTCCAGCGACAGTCAACCGGAACAGATAGTGCTGGAATCCCTGACCATGAACTCGTGTATGGTGCCGGATCGGGAATGCGAATGGATTTTCAAGCGTGCTCCCGGGCTCTTGGAGCTTCATATCCACGACAGCCGCCATGTAAGCTCCCGTATCGTAGGGTCAATTCTTCGATTCTCGCCTTTGCTCGAGACACTTTCCTTGAGTTCTGTACCCAGTATTGGCCGACGGAGCCTTGGACAGCTGTTTGAAAGAATGGACAAGTCAACAGAGACATTGTCGCCTACCAGTTCAGGTCCACCAAACTCAACGTCAACTTCGAATTCCGTGGCAGCGGCGTCTTCGACAGTGATTCAGGATAGGCACCCCGGTCTCCGACTAAAGAAAATTCGCCTGGCCTACTTGCGAGGGCTGGATAACTCTGTCATGACGACCTTGGCTACACATCAAGGATCGACTCTTCAAAAGCTTTCAGTGAATTGGTGCCCAAATATCACGGACGAAGGTGTTATGCCCCTCTTTAAGCACTGTGGTCAACTGAAAGAACTCAATCTTAGTCTGTCCAAGTTGACCCCCGATATTTTCAAGGGTTCAGACGAGGATGGCTTTACAGAATGGGCTTGCCATAGGACTCTGGAGCGACTCGAGATAGGTGGGCAGATGTTTTTACATCGACTTCAGCTGAGCAATGTTTATTTGCAGCCACAACTTTACCACCATCTCTCTCCAAATCCACATCGTCATATGAGGACCACATCTCAGAGTTCGACACACAACATGAGCAGGAGTCCGACTTATAACAGGAGTATTAGTAGTCTTGGCAGTTTTCGCGACATCGGGATCATCAACAATAGCAGCAGCGGGCAACTTAATGTCCTCCAGGATCCGTATTCTCTTGCGCATCACCAGGGGTACCCAATGTACCATTTACATCAGCGATATGACGAGATTGGCGATCCCTTTGGGACTCTCAAGGCCCGCCTTGCGTCCTTGCCTCGACTCTATCATCTGGGAGTGTCAACCAAGGGGGTGGAGCACCTGTTCCGCAAGGGTTTTGGCCCACATTCCCAAATTCAGTCACTGGCACTCCTGGGCCAACAAGGCCGAAAGTGGACGTTGGAGGAAGTCCAGGATTTGCTGGAGCACATGCCTCGACTACGAAAGCTGTACTGTGAGAAGGAAACGATATTGTCATCCAAGGCTGGATTGATGAAAGGGCCGTCACCGTCATGCAGTATCTCAGTGAATTACGACGAACAGAGGCAGATGCAAGACGTGGCCAAGCTCTTGCGGAGGCATTGCGTGGAGGTTGTCCAGTCGGCCATGGTCCAGGGCACTTGAAAAAAAAAAAAAAAAAATCTGAAATAAATTTCGTTGTTAAGTTACAGTAAAATGAGTGGCTTAGAAGTGTGGCGAAGAGTGCCAGAAAAAAAGGATGTCTCAACCAACACGTCGAATGCCTTTCAGTCTTGCTCTCATCGACATTCCCATTTAACATCATGGCAGAACAGGACAACGGCAAGCGGCCTCTGTCAGATACGGAAGGAGGCTCTGAGCCTTCACAGGACACCGCTGCACCGTCGGCGCAGAAGAGAATCCGCAAGGACGATAGCCCAAACGCGCCACAACAAGCCCCTGCCGACGCTACTGCCACAGCAGTAAGTGCAGGAACTTTGTCCACTGATCCAAAACTCCAATCGAACCCTATACCGCAGCACCCTCAAAATCCACCGCCACAGCAACAGCAACAACAGCAGAGACAACAGCCTCGTCCACAAGCCCCTCCACCCACACAGCAACAACAACAAATCGCGCGGATATCTTCTCGGGACCATGCATTTTTCGGCACGATCGTCATCGACGACGTGGTGCGAACGGTAGCTGATTTCTTGAAGAAAAACTGTAACCATGAACACGTCGAGGTAGGCGTCGCTGGTCCTACGTTGAACTGTGTCGTTATGGTATTCAAAAAACCTCGCTCTAAATAACAATATCTCTTTCGTGATAGATCGAAGCGAAGCTTGGTGTGATGATTGCCAATAATACTGGACGTCGAATCGAGTTACCGGTGTGCAATGAGGTAGTTTTGAATAAGGGATATTTGGCAGGCGGGTACCGATTCGTCTCTGATATGACTGTGGTAAGAGCTCCTCCTCGCATCTGGATTCTCATTTATTTGTGTGTTGCGATTTACTCTTGCCAATGGCTGACTGGCTTTATCTGTAGGAACAACACGCCCATTACAATGCGATGTTAAACAAGAGGCTTGAGCAAACGGCTCAGCCGGGATTCCAAGTAGGTTCCTGGACTCTCATAAATGATCATATTCCTTTGCCTCCGTTGGCCTTGCTAAATTAATTCATTTCTTCTCTACAGGGTTCACAGATTGGCTACAAGCATACAAAGGAGATTGATCAGTTTTATACAGGACCCGATGGAAAGACAAGAGTGACCTTGGATGAGGCCACGAAGTCCGTGATCCCTAACGGTACGGTGAGAAAGGATCGAATTGCGGATCTGGACGTGCTTTCACCTCGGAATATGTTTGATTTCCGTGTCACAGTCAATGTGGAAAGGCCGATGCCAATGCCGACGGGTCAACCTCAGTTTGAGAGACACAAGAATCGAGTGTCGTACCGCCACAGAAATATGAAGATTGATTTGACTCAGGTCCGAACTTCCAACAGCCCCAACAATAACGCCAACAGGAGCGCCGCCAGTCAGATGCGACCTCAGCCTGGTATGGGTGGAGCGAACGCACTGGATTTCACACATGAGCTCGAGATTGAATTTGCGCACCCTGAAGAGTTAATCCATGAGCTGAGGAGGAGCAATGGAGAGGACACGGATCGATTCTTGGATATCGTGGGATCTTTTGTGAACAATATTCGTGGACTGGTGGTCCGGGCACCAAACCCCGAGCTCCAGCGACAACAGCAACTACTATACCAGCAGCAGCAGCAGCAACGACAACAACAACAATCGCAGCAGCAGCCGCAGCAACCCTCTCAGTCGTCTCAGCACCCACAGCCTCGCCCCAATCAGCCTGCTTTACCGCCACCCAGCAGTCAACAGCGACGATATTAATCTAGAGTGAACAATTTTGGTCATCAGAAAAGGCAACGAGTTAATACTAAAGAAGATGCTGAGTATCGATATTTAATGTGTTTCTGTATGTATTATTTTGGAAAGCGCGCATATGGAGTGGATGATGAATGGGGCACAGGGAGTATAGAAGTGTTGAATTTGTCAGAGCACCGTCTACTTGAGCTTTTTCGACTGGACAGGGGGTATGATGAATTGTTGCTGGTGGACAGTTTGCGGTTGTGGCTGTGGTTGGAAAGGGTAGGGCTGCTTTTGGTTGTGCGGGTAGGAAGGGTAAGAGTGATGGGGCAAATAATGGTTGCTTTGATCACTCGCTCCAGGACCGGCCTGAGAAGCAGCAGTAGTAACTCCTTTCTCTCCCCAAGAGGGCACGATCCCAGTGACGAATTCATCCCCAAACTCATTCTTTTCATCGTCCATGCTGCTGCTACCACCGACCAAGTGTGGATCCTTGGAAGCCGAGGTAAGGTCTTGGTGCTGCTGAAGTGGCTGTTGGTGCTGATAATGTGGGTTATAATGATGGGGAGCCATTGTCGGCGGCTGGTGTCCCGTCATTGGATGAGGCGGGGCCATGGAGGGGAGGCATCCGAAATCATATGAAGACCGCAAAGCGTTCAGTGCATCGGCATCTATTATGAAAACATAGGTAAAAAAATCCGTAAAACGCGTCAGCAAAGAGAGATTAGATCATTTTATCTTTCCTTTTCTTACCAAGATTGGCCATGATTTTTGGCATTAATAACAACTAGGGGGGATTGAACACAGATACTTCTGAGTTAGATCTACACCTTAATATGTCAAGCAAGGCAAGAGCTTCAGGCTTATCGGGCCCTCGTGACTTTCTAGCTGGCTTTCATCGTTACCATGAGGAGACTGAAGCTAGACATGAGGACCATTGGGTTTCCGAAAAATCCTGCGACCTTTTGTCCCTCTGGCGGCTAAATGAGAGTGATTGTTACACAATGTTAGTGTGACAAAAAAAACGCGCCTGGCACACGAACAAAATGTTCTATGCTCTTTTGTTTTCTTTCTATGAACTTACAATATAATGGATGGGTCTAGGCCTTGGTCGGAGGGTGAGGGGCAAAGGCAAGAACTGTTGCTTCCCCGAGAAGTGATCACCGATACTGACACGCGTGGCTAGCACCTCATCGCTCGTGACCACAATCCGGACCTAAGGAGGTCGACGAACAGATGTTTAAAGTTTGTTGTACTCCATTGAACTCGTATTCACTCTTTCTTCTTTTTTTCCTTGCCTTCATACCTTGGAGTAAACCAATTGCGGACTTTGCACTTCGAGAATATAGGTCCCCGTGGGAACATCAGGGCTATGAATGTTACAGTAAAAGAAACTCAAGTCAGAACAAGTCAACCAAGTGGCAGAAGAA
Organism: Entomortierella parvispora; assembly: GCA_963573315.1. Lineage (NCBI taxonomy): Eukaryota > Fungi > Mortierellomycota > Mortierellomycetes > Mortierellales > Mortierellaceae > Entomortierella > Entomortierella parvispora. The sequence goes on from OY752145.1 coordinate 1,585,476, forward strand.
GGCAGTTTTTTTCGCGGCTGTCCAATTCATCGATAGAACGACCGTTTCTCCTTTTCTTTCTTTCTTGATTACAACTCAAAGGTGCCATCGCTGTTAATATGTGTCTTGAAGAGCCCACCACCCAGAATGACCTTCGTCTTTATCGATACTCCTACAATAAACGAAAAATAATACGATTATAACATATCAGTGTGATTTCGAACGGTTGACAAACATTTCCATTCTAACCATCCCCAACGGTCAAAAAAATGTGTTTGCTACCTCGAGTGACGCGACCCCGAAATGTGGCTGCCAGTAACCGGCCTTCAATCGTGGCCGCCTCTACGATCGAAGGAAGACTAAAAAAGAGAAAGCAAGATGGCAGCCAGAATGTTAACCAAGACCGCGAAGGGGTCCATTAGCCAAAATCTCGAGAGAATCCAAAGTACCCCAGTAGACAGGTTAGGAGAAAGAGCGAGGCTGCGTATTTCAAGCGCATCCTGATGAGAATCGAAGCTTGGCTGGAGAAGAATCAAAGGACAAGAGCTCAACAAGAATCAATCCTTGGGAGAGATGAGGCGTATTGTCCAGAAGAATAGTTGAAGTGGATAAAGGTGGAGGTTGATGCTCGATCGAGAGGCGGATAGTGGACAATGTAGGTAGAAGACAGACGAACAAGAAAGAGAAAGAGCACGAGGAAGGGCCGAGAAGAGGGGTGGTAACGAGAACTTGGGACGGGCTATGAGAGCTCAGACAGTAAGGTAGGGAGACTTGGGAATGAGGCCAGGTCCAATACCCTAGGATCACACAAGAACAAGGGTGGGAGGGGGAGGGGGTCTGGTCTCGGAACTAGCCATGTTTTCTCGATCGTAGCAGGTCTTAAATGACGGCAACAACGACGGCAACAAACGCTTAGTAATGGGCGACCTATCGACATCTCGCTATCCGCGTTTCGCCCAACTTTTCTTTCGAGGAGAAAAGGCTAACAAGCTTTGAGCTACGAACGCGCACAGTCCCATAGTATGCAAAGAGGACTTGAAATCGTTGATAATTGAGTCGCTCACCTCGATGAGGCTCGCCTCTTGAGAGGTGGGCGCTCATAGGTGGCTGCAGCACGGAAATCTATGGCGGGTGGGTGCAAAACATACGATCATAATAACGGTGACGTAATTATCGCGCAATTTGTTTCTGAATCCACAGGTCTGCGCCTGCCAAGATGTCTTTCTCATGTGGAGAGAGTGATCAACAGATTTGACCTTCAACACTTCTCTCATCTCAGGACCCTCCAATCGAGCCAGCCAGGACCAGGACAATCCCCACCAGAGACCACATTGACCAATCCCACACTGCACCTCCTCCTCTGTCCTCCTACCGAGTGGTGATTACCCTCCCCTTTCCTTGTTCTCTTCGACCTCTAGATCACATTCATAATGGCTGATGGTAATGCATCCTTCGTGCCTCTATTGTCCAAATCTACGCCAAACTTACCATCACAGGCTGACTCACCGACTTTTATACTCTGTTTTTTTTTCTCCTTCGTAGATATCAGTGCACAGATCAAGGCCGAACAGGAGAAACGTGCCCGAGATAATGCTACGCAGCGTGCAGACACACGCGTGTCCTTGACAGGACATGGCTACGACACCGACATTTATGGAAGCGGAAACAAGTACGAAGGATACTCAACATCGCTTCCCATGGACGACGACGAAGAAGAGGATGATTTGGCACAGCGTATGCCCCAAAACTCCAGGAAACTGGCCTCATACACAGCGCCCAAGGAAGTCTATTCTCATCTCGCCTCTGTAGATGACGAGGATGAGGACCCATTTGCGGGACGCTCAGGATCAAAGGCGATTGCCGACAGGGAGGACGACTACCACAAACGTCGCAACAACCGCGTCCTCTCGCCTTCTAGACAGGATCCCTTTGCCAAAAATCAAGGCGAGGCTGGGTCAGAATCGAGGTCCTACGCTGAAGTGATGAAGGAGGCTGAGCTTGAACGCGAGCAGCAACGAGTTATGCAAAAGATTGCTGAGAAGAAGAAAGAGGCTCAGAAGGAGACAGGACAGGATGCGCCCCCACCACCTACCCCTACAGGTCGCAAGAGACGGTGGGATGTCGCCACGCCCGTTGTTGCCCCTGCAGCCACATCATCATGGAATGAACCCGATGATCATGTCGCTGCACCCACCAACCGATGGGAGGAAACCCCAAAGGCGGATGTCAAGAAGAGAAATCGCTGGGATGAGACACCTGTAGCAAGCAGTACCTCATCATGGGATGCTACACCGAGAGCCTCGGGTGTCACAGAAACGCCAACGTCGAAGCGATCTCGGTGGGACGAGACACCCGTTGCGCCTTCGGGAATGTTTGGGGCTACCCCGATGGGTGCTGGGATGATGACACCTAACATGGCAGTTCCAATGACACCTGAGGCCATGAATGCTCAGAGATGGGAGCATGAAATCGATATTCGCAATAGGCCTCTTACCGATGAGGATCTGGATGCTATGTTCCCAACAACCGGCTACAGGATCTTGGAGCAACCTACCACATATCAGCCTATCCGCACGCCTGGACGCAAGCTCACAGCAACGCCTACTCCCTATGCCGGAAATGGCTTTATGATGCAGGACGAGAACCTTAAGCAGAACTATGGCATTGCTCCCACAGAGATCGAAGTCCCTGGAGGAGGAAATCTTCCATTTTTCAAACAAGAGGATATGCAGCATTTCGGTAAGCTGTTGGACGAGAAGGACGAATCGGCCATGTCTGCCGAGGATGTCAAGGAGCGTAAAATCATGCGTCTGCTGCTCAAGATCAAGAACGGTACGCCTCCTATGCGTAAGGCTTCTCTTCGCACAATTACAGACAAGGCCCGCGACTTTGGACCAGGACCACTTTTCAACCAGATCTTGCCCCTTCTCATGTCACCTACACTGGAGGATCAGGAGCGCCATTTGCTGGTCAAGGTCATTGACAGAATTCTCTACAAGTTGGACGACCTTGTCCGGCCTTTCGTGCACAAGATTCTTGTCGTTATTGAGCCTCTTTTGATCGATGAGGACTATTATGCTCGCGTGGAGGGACGAGAGATTATCAGCAACTTGAGTAAGGCTGCCGGATTGGCGACCATGATTGCCACCATGCGTCCAGATATCGACCATGCTGACGAATACGTGAGAAACACTACTGCAAGAGCCTTCTCTGTGGTGGCATCGGCTCTTGGTATTCCAGCTCTGTTGCCGTTCTTGAAGGCTGTGTGCAACAGTAAAAAGTCTTGGCAGGCACGACACACCGGTATCAAGATTGTTCAGCAGATTGCTATTCTTTTGGGATGTGCAATTCTTCCTCACTTGAAGAACTTGGTAGATGCCATTGCTGGCGGTCTTGAGGTAAGAAATTTTTTATCTCTTTGATTATCTCTATGATCTTGAATGTAGAAAGTGTGTATTATCAGGAATCTAACATCGAATTTTACTGAACTACTTTTAGGACGAACAACAAAAAGTCAGAACGATCACATCTCTCGCCATCGCCGCTCTGGCAGAGGCTGCGCATCCCTATGGTATCGAATCATTCGATTCAGTGCTGGAGCCTCTTTGGAAAGGTATTCGCCAGCATCGTGGAAAGGGCTTGGCCGCGTTCCTGAAGGCCATCGGTTACATCATCCCCCTGATGGACGCCGAATATGCCAACAACTTTACAAAGGAAGTGATGCCCACGCTAATCAGAGAGTTCCAATCGCCGGACGAGGAGATGAAGAAGATTGTTCTGAAGGTCGTGAAGCAGTGCGCAGGCACGGATGGCGTCACACCGCAGTACATCAAGGAAGAGATCCTGCCAGAGTTTTTCAAGAACTTTTGGGTCCGTCGCATGGCTTTGGACCGCAGAAACTACAAGCAGCTGGTGGAAACGACGGTTGAGCTGGCGCAGAAGGTCGGCGTGTCTGAAATTGTATCAAGAATTGTGGAGGACCTCAAGGACGAGTCTGAACCCTACAGGAAGATGGTGATGGAGACGATTGAGAAGGTGGTCTCGCAATTGGGCGCTGCTGATGTTGATGGCCGCTTGGAGGAGGTTTTGATTGACGGTATTTTGTACGCCTTCCAGGAGCAAACTGTGGAAGATATCGTCATGCTGAATGGATTTGGTACTGTGGTCAATGCACTGGGCTATCGCAGCAAGGCCTACTTGCCTCAGATCACCTCGACCATTCTCTGGCGCTTGAACAACAAATCGGCCAAGGTCCGTCAACAAGCAGCGGATTTGATTTCTCGAATTGCTGTAGTGATGAGGACTTGCGGGGAAGAAAAGCTTATGGGGCATCTCGGTCTCGTTTTGTTTGAATACCTGGGAGAGGAATACCCAGAAGTGTTGGGATCGATTCTGGGAGCCCTGAAGGCGATTGTGAATGTGATTGGTATGAGCAGCATGACACCACCCATTAAGGATCTGCTGCCTCGCCTGACGCCCATTTTGAAGAACAGACACGAAAAGGTTCAGGAAAACAATATTGATCTTGTCGGACGTATTGCGGATCGTGGAGCCGAGTTTGTGAGTGCCAGAGAGTGGATGCGAGTATGCTTTGAGCTACTCGATATGCTCAAAGCTCACAAGAAAGGCATTCGTCGTGCTGCAGTCAACACTTTTGGTTACATTGCCAAGGCGATTGGACCCCAAGATGTCTTGGCCACTCTTCTGAACAACTTGAAGGTCCAGGAGCGCCAAAACCGTGTGTGTACAACGGTTGCCATTGCCATTGTTGCTGAGACTTGCGCTCCCTTTACTGTGCTGCCTGCACTAATGAACGAATACCGCGTACCCGAGCTCAATGTCCAGAACGGAGTGCTAAAGGTAAGAAAAAAGACAGGGTTTGTGAATTGTAGCCGTTGGATATTGAGTATGAAACTGAAGATGGATTCTGACGAACTCTTTGCATGTTTGTTTGTTGATACGATAGTCTTTGGCTTGGGTGTTTGAGTATATTGGAGAGATGGGCAAGGACTATATCTACGCAGTAACGCCACTGTTGGAAGATGCACTCATGGATCGCGATCTGGTCCATCGTCAAACGGCATGTACAACAGTCAAACGTAAGTGAAGGAGATGCTGTGCCCATGCTAAGGATATCTTTTGACGGGGCTTTTTTGTTCTAACCGCTTCCTTTCCTTTCTCGTTCTTTACAAATAGACATGTCATTGGGAGTAGTTGGTCTGGGATGCGAGGACGCATTATTGCACTTGCTGAACTTTGTGTGGCCGAATATCTTTGAAACTTCTCCCCATGTAATCAATGCGGTCATGGATGCCATCGACGGTCTTGCAGTGGCCTTGGGTCCGTCAACGATCTTGCAGTATGTTGTCCAAGGTCTGTTCCACCCAGCGCGCAAGGTGCGCGAGATTTACTGGAAGATCTACAACAACATGTACATTGGCGCACAGGACGGTGTGATCCCCTTTTACCCTTCGATCGACAATGATGAGAAGAACCATTACCAGCGCTCGGAGCTGTTTTACGTGGTGTAGACAAAACTATGGCATAAAGAGAGCCAAAACGATTAAAAGAATAAAATTACGTGTGCATATGCATTGCAAGGTACGAGGGAACGAGTGAAGGAGGATAGAAGGGAAGCAAGGCAAGGAAGGGGTTGCCCCTGCATTACGAACGTCAAAGAAAAAACCAGGATTGATCTGCCCCAGGGGTTCGTAAAACAGCCACGGGCGTGCGCGTGCGGAAGGCGAGGACAGGCGAATCGCACCAAGTTGAAGAGATGCATGCATGTGTTGAGTTGAGCATCTCTCTCTCTTTTTCTTCTTCCATCCTTCATTCTTTCTTTTTTTCAGCTCGTCTTTCTCCCGCTGTCCCACTCTCTCGCTCTGTCGCCGTCCTGCTTTCCTCCTTCTCTCTCTCCGTCATCTACATTGTCCTCCTCCCCATCGCAGCGTCCTTGGTTCTTGTTTGCTCTATTTCTCTCTTTGCTCTTTCTGTTTCTCCTCCTCTCTCTCCCTCTTCTCTCTCTTTCTCGTCTCGCCTTCTTCTTTCACACATGCGCACCTGATCAAAAAAAGACCATTCCATCCATCCATCCAGCTCAAGTCCATCTGTCCATCCAACACACAGTCCACTTTTACACCAATAGGTCTCCTCATTCGGTCACCATACTATGCCCGCAGTCCCCGCCAACCCAGCCTCGGTTCCACCAGGGCCCACCGCAGCCGAAGGCGTGGCCGCGATGATCCCAGTCGCCAACATCACCTTGGAGGATGCATTGCTGGACAATCCCAACTTCCGGGCCAACATCAAACTGTTTGAGGGCCAGGTGTTCTTTATCGAGAACTGGCTTGTAGCGCTGGTATCTATTGTTACATTCGCTTGGCATACAGCAAGAGTACTCTTGCCGGCTGGCATTGAATGCTAAGTCTTGACCTCTCTTTTTCTTTTCTCTCTTTCTCTCTCTCTCTTGCACGTCCTTCCGTTCTGTCGCGCAGCAACGGTCGATGAACCAGTTCACAGAGGAGTGGAGGCGTATGTTATGACCATGCTGGTGTGTTTGTTTGCTGGTGGATGTCGATCTGCTCTCTCTCTCTTTCTTTCTATGGCATCATACTGACCCTGCCCGTTTGGGTGCTCTCCCTCTCTTGCTTCCTTCTTTTTTTCCCTAAAAGGACTTAATGAGGTCACCTCGGTGTTGAACAAGCGGGCCGAAGTCCCGCTGCTGTCCCAGGGCATGCTGAGTACGTCGTCTGTCCTTTTCTTTTCTTTTTTTCTTCCTTGTCCTTCCCTGCTCCTCGTCCTTGGCCGACATGCTGAGGATACTGGCAAGCCAGCATGATGGCTGGCTCATGATCCGCCCATGACCCAGAGGGCGAGAACACAGCGCGCGCGCTCCTTTCTCTCCCTCCTCACCCTGTCATGTCACGTTCGTCCACTCACTGCTTGCCACCAACTACCAATCCCAAGCAGATCTCACACCCCCATCAGAAACCCCTGCATTGCCCATATTCTTATTCTTGCTTGGCGTCGATCGTAGACTTGGCCCTGACTGACCCTTCACCCCACTCCTTTCCTGTCCTCTTTTCCCATTCTGTTCTCTTCAATCTCCATGTCTTCTCCATACATGTCTCACCATCTTATCTCTAGGCTCCCAATACACCATCCCAGCCATGAAACTGGTTGGTGGAGCTTTCCGCACCACGCTGGCCCTCAAGAACAAGTACATTACCGAAGTCAACGAGCAGCTTGTCAAACCCTTGGACGAGTTCCTCAAAACTGACCTGAAAGAATTCAAAGAGTCCAAAAAGGTCTATGACAAAGCCCTGGAGAAGTATGAGAGCACCCTAGCAAAGTACAACGGCCAGAGTCGGCAAAAAGAAGCTAGTGCCCTCCGAGAAGAGGCATTCCAACTGTACGATACCCGAAAGGCTTATATTCAGTCAGCCATGTCATGCGCCATGCTATGCATTCGGTTGCAGGACGGATTGGACCAGTTGATCCTTGGTGTGGTAAGTACTGACAAGGCTCCGCCATAACTGTACCAAGACCTATCGACAGGTTTTTGACCCCAATATTGTAGTTTCTGGACTTGATAGCCACCCAGCATGACTACTTTTCGGGAAATGCCGACCACTTCGGAAGCATGGCTCTGCAGGTCTTGCAGCTAAAGACGTACATGAAGGATCACAAGGAGGCAAGTGCCATTTCTCTAACAGAACTGGAGCTGAATAAGGAGAGGTACACCACAGACGCCATTGAATACTGGAAGCCCAGCCGCTCTCTCAAATGCTATTCTAGCGCAGCTCCGGTACCCAGATCTACGATTGGACATGCGGCACTTGGCCCAGCTTTTGCGGCACAGATGATCGGTCAAGTTCCAATTAGCAACATCATGACGCGACCCGCCACCATTTCCCAATTCTCAACTTCGAATAATACTCGGACACCTTTACAATTGCAGCAGTTCCAATCGCAACCGTCTCTGCCTCAACTTGTCCCGACCTTAGGAGGACCGCAAACCAACAGCTCACTCTCTGCGCCTCTGGACGGGGTACCTTCTTCCGACCTACTATCAGTTTCGACGGCGCTCCGACCAAGAAGTGGATCCAATCATTCGTTGCCAACTTCTACATCCTACCACAGCCTTCCAGTTTCAACGTCTTCCTCAACCTCAAATCTACAATCGTTGGATGGGGACCCAGATTGCACGCCTACTACAAAGCAAGGGTACCTCAATATTCGCATCCCTCAGCCTAAAAACCGAGCCCCTGTGTGGCAGCGTAAATATTTTTTCATTCAAGAAGGCGAGTTTGGATTCGAGAGTGTCGTATCTAACCCAACGGTCGGCTCTCAGGTCGTACAGAGCGAGCGGATAGCCGTTCTGCTGTGCGAGGTGCGGTATGGATCTTCTAGCCCCTCAATAGCCTTGAGTGGGAACGGGAACCCTTCCTCTGGCAGTCAAGGGTTGTCTATGGTACAGATGGAGCGACGATTTTGTTTTGAAGTCGTCTGTGCAACACAGTAAGCTAAACCTAATCATCAAAGGGGATATTGACAATGGGTTACCTGGAAGGTCGTTAATAACATCAGATGATTGAATTCAACGTAGATCTTACTTGTTACAGGCAGAGACAGAGGACGATCTGATGAGTTGGGTGAACACCTTCGAGGCAGCCAAGAGGGATGTATTCATGCAGCAGAACGTTCCTAGGCGACCTGAGCCAGAGGAACCATACTCGCCAATGATCTCGGACAGTACCACTCCGTCATTTTCGTTTTCTAGAGAGGATTTGGCTGGCTCACAGGAAGGAACTCTTACAAAGTCAAATGGAGATACAGAAGAATCAAGGCCTTTGGTATCCTTAGGTGGCTGGGCAGCAAGCGTTCCTGGGGTCAGCTTACTCCTAAGCTCTTACGCTGGAGCCGGAACTATTCTACCAAAATCTATTTCGCCGATAGAATCGAAGGATGCGTCAGATACAGACACTTCTCAGGATAAACAGACTGCAGATGAGGAAATTGGTTCTTCAAGATCAGAGACGGCCAAACTAGACTCAAAGTCGACTCTTTCGGCAGTAACGACTCTTCCAACACTTCTGCAGCAAACTAAGGATGGTGGACCTCTCCCTCCAGTACTTGATACTGAAACGCTCCCACATTCGCGGACAAAATCCTTGAGTGAAGTCAGTAGCATCCCTCCGGAGCAAACATCGGGTCACAGTCAACAGCTCTCTGAGATTGAAAAGCTCATGAACAGTTCGCTTCACCTCGTTCCGAAGGCAACGCCTCTGCCAGTCTCAGAGTAAATGTTTTTCTGTGAAGGCAGACCACCCAAAAAAAAGAAAGAGGGCATAATAGTTACTAATCATATTTTTTGTTTCTTTCCTGCATGACTGTAGAATTCCTCATTATCCGATGGAATTGGTTATACGCAATCGTGAACTTCATCTTCGCTTCCATGGAACAAAAGTGCATTCGAAGGAGTATGTTCTTCACTCTTGGACAAGCGGCTACCTGGATGACTCGCGCCCAGATAGGCCAATAATGGTCTATGGTCGAGTTTTCCTGACTCAATCAGGCATGTACTTTTACGCCAGAGGATTGAGCGTAGAGACCAAGCGGATGTATCGATTCTCAACCATTCGAGGCATCGAGTGCGAACAAAAGGACATCTCTACCGAGTGGCGCATTGAGACGATGGATGGTGTCCAGCATTTGTTCTGTCAATTTACGCTGACAGAGACAGAATACCAAGTTCTTCATTTGATTTGGACCAATGTTCACCAGGCCAAGGATCGGTTACCCGTGAAGGAACTCTTTAGGAGGACTATGTTGATCACGAACAGACCCAAGGGAAGTGCAGGATCAGGCTCTCTGGCGGAAACAGAGTCCAATCACTTAACGTCAAGGGATGGAAAAATGACTAACCATGCGGGAGAACATCCCGAAAGTCCTTCGGGAGTCAGCTCGGAAGCAGCTTCCATCAAAACCGATGACGAAGATTGGGGAGAGCTGGATTTCCCAGAAGAAGGTAGAATTCTGCTCTGAGTCTAATGGGTTAACGAAATAGAGCAACATGGACCTGGATCGCTTATTAACATATTTATCTTCTTGTATCTTTGTAGATTTCCCATCAACAATGGAAGCGCCTTCTGGACCAGTCACTTGCCAATGCCCTGGACATTTGGAAAAGGTCGAATTGGAGCAATCATTCAATGTCTCTGCTAGAAAGATGAGTCGGCTGCTTTTTGGACACGACAGTCCAGTGTGGAAGGAGTTTCACGACAGGCGTAACAACACTGGTAAGAGAAATCATCATTGCTCCTGTTTTCAACATTAAGAGATGGATCCTTGGATCCTGATAAAAAAAAGGTGCCCATTGACATAACACAATCCATTTTCTTTTTTCCCTCTAGTTCAAAGTATAGGGGAGTGGACTTCGACGGGAGGTCACAAGACGAGGACGGTCAAATTTCTAATGGTGGTCAACAATCCGCTTGTAAAACTGAATCGCACGGACTGTGTAGAGGCACAAGAATGCGATGTCGAAGAAGACTATCTCCGATACTCGTATAGTGTCAAGCCGAGTGTTCTTGCGATGCCCTACAGTGATGCATTTACGCCTGTCCTCCGTTATTGTATTACCTACGAGAGCAAGGATCGTTGCAAATTGGTCTGCACCAGTGGCATCGAATGGCACAAGAACCCACTAGTCAAAGCCATGATTAAGGGAGCAGTCCTAAAAGGCACAGCAGAAACCATTCGGGATCTGGTCGAAATCCTTCAATTCCACCTGGAGCATCACCGACAGCAGGGACAGACTTCAGTCAAAAGACCGACTTTGGATCCGAGTGCCACTAATGGCTCACCTGGCTTTGGTGGACACAGTAGGAGCGACTCGGCCAAGATCATGATCTCGCTCCATGGACCGGATGATGACCACAAGATTTTGCTGGATCCACAGGATAACAACAGCTCTACGGACCTTCATGCCGAAAATTCCAAGGAGATTCGGGGACCTGGAGTCAGACGCCATACAGTCAGCGCAGCAGCGTCGGGTGGAGTCATGTATTCGGGTCCAAGAGTTCAGGGGCATTGGCCCACAGGATCTCAGCCCTCGTTTGTCCCCATTGGATCCAAGGCTAGTCGCACAAAACTTTTGGGCAGACCAAGTCGTGGAAATCTGAAGGACGAAAGTCAGACCGCTACAAAAGATGGCGCCTTTGCGACTTCAAAATCCAACGGCGAATTGAGAATGAGCAATCTCTTTGGACTCTTGCGCTCAAAGGATGAAGCGCATCGCAGGTGGGCTACAACTCGACTCCTCTTTGTCGTACTAGTGGTCTCATCTTTGATCAACATCTGGGCAGCATTCAACAGTCAGAGGATGCTCAACTCGGCGTGGAAAATGCAGGGACATGGTGTCTCAGACCAGTATGAACAACCTCAAGGCTATCCGGAACCACTGAGTCGAATGGCGAGCTTTGGCTCTACGAAGGACTCCAACGTGCACCACGGAGGCGATCGCAACGTGCGAGTGGCAGCAAGGGCGGTGTTTTTGAGAGATTTGGAGGAACAAATGTTGACCGGTGAATTTGATGGATTTGAGGATGGACGAACTATCGATCGCAAGACTTTCGAGATCTTTTTGGAGGTCAGGGAGTCATTTAGGGCATGGTCCAAGCCGCCTCTAGAATGGTTCTCAGACGCGGAAGAAACGAACCACGAAAAAACTCTGAGCTCCTCATCTGCCGCGACTACAGCAACGTTGTCGCCAGCAGCCAGTCCAAGGCCGTCGCCCACGCCGTCGAGTGGTTTTGGGGACGGGAACGACTCGATGGCAAGATACCCATGGCTGCTGCCTCAGCACCGTCGTTGGGCTACCAGGATCATTTTCCAGCGGGATAGGGTCGGGATTATGAGACATGATTTGTTGGTGACCTTTGAGCTCTTGAAGCAGCTGGAGCGGCGGTTGTTGGAGACTGAGTATATTAACTGGCTCATGGACGAGAGGAGTAGATGCCGCTTGTGGGAACATAGACGGCATGCCGCTACAGACAAGAGAAAGCAAGAAAAGGCAGGATTGGAGGCAGGTGCAGATGCGGTGGAGGGAGGGACCGAACAGAGCACACCCTCTGCATCTTCGTCCTCGTCATTGACAAAGGAAGGAGCGGAAATTGACTTGAAAGGCACCCTCCTTCGACAGCTCGAGACAGATCAAGCGCTGAATGCTGAGCGGGTGAAGGAGCAGTTGGTTCACGAGCACGAGCAACATCTTGGCCAGGAAGGGGGCAATGTCGCTGCCAGGGGGAATGCACGAGCAAGTGGCAAGAGAGAAAAGGAGAATCAAAAGAAAAGTAAGGATAGGGTGACGGCAGAGTTTTGCCGTGGTCTTGACCGGCAAATGGAGCTGTTCCTAGTGGATTCTCCGACCCCTGTGTGATTAGCGCAGAATGTCCAACCCCTGTCTGACCAGCGTAGAAAATAAAATAAGAGAGGGAAGGTTGAGAACACGGCAAAACTCTTCTTCTCTCTCAACCCCTCATATCTCCCCTCCCTGGATCCCTACCCTCTACCATTTCCCTCGTTCCTTCCACTTCGTTGACACTACCTGGCCTGCAAAAGAATCGGAGCATGGTGGTGGAACAAGGAAATAAGCCGTTCGTCACGATCGCCTTCTCTCGGCGCACGTTGGTGTTCATTTTAGGTGCACTTTGTATATTTTGCATACTGGCCACTCTCGAAGTGTCCCACCATTCCTCTGAACAGCAGCAGCAAAGGCAGTGGCAACCGGTATATTTGCGCCATAGTTACGAAAAAACCCGCCCAGAGAAGGAACTCGGAGGAATCACTATATTTGAGGCGGAACTAGTTCAAAACCGTGTAGAACTCAGCTGGACACCACAAGAGCCAACAGCGTCGCTGCCACTGCTAGGGTCCCTATCGCCACCTTCCCACACGGAATCTCCCTCATCGCCTCTACTACAACCACTACCACCGAAGCAAGAGTCAACATTATCGTCAGAGTCACCATTTCCACCGCCACCGAATGAAGCAAAAACAGTGTCGATCACCGCGCGGCGGCCAAAGATCTACGATCATGTCCTTTGCAATGACGAGATGGACATGCTGGAGATACGTTTTCGGGAGCTTGATTCGGTTGTAGCTCGGTTCTTTGTCTTTGAGTCTAACCGGACGTTCTCGGACAAGACAAAGCCACTTTACTTCCAAGAAAACCGGGATCGGTTCCAGCAATATGAACACAAGATCACCCATATCGTCCTCCCCCTCATCCCTGAACCAGAGAAAATCCGAATCCGGCAAGAACGCCTGCTCTGGTTTGGTTGGGAACCTGAAGTCTTTGCACGGAACAAGGCCCTCTCGACTGTATTCCAGGATCCTGAGATCCAGGAAGGTGATTGGATCATTCTATCAGATATCGACGAGATCCCTAGGGCGGACGTGCTCCGAGCCCTCATTGCAAACACAGAGATGGAGCAGGATGAGGATGAAGACAAGAGAGGAAAAGAAGAGGAAGGGCCAGAACCATTCACCGACGCTCCTTGGGCAGTACCCAAGGGCAAGGATATTCTTCGCCTAAAATGCCAGTACTTTCAGTTTTCGTTTGAATACCAGGGTGACATCATGATCGATAATGGGCCAGTTCTGTTACGGTACCGCGAGCAGAACTCTACGCGCTTCAATTATACACGCGACCAGCGAGACATCGCCCGGGGAATCAAAACCGAAGAGGAGGTTAAAGAACTGTATCAGGCCATGGATCGGAATTGGATCAACGGTGGACATTATTTGAGGATGGCTCGGGAGAACAAGAACTTGCCTCGACTCCACGAGAGTTGTTGGCATTGTTCCTTCTGTCTGCCAACGGTCGCGGATGTAGTCCGGAAATTGGAATCTTATTCACATTCGGAGCACAATTCGGTGAAGTACAAGAACGTGGATCATCTTGTCGCGGTGGCGGCGCAAGGCCAGAATATCTATAACTCGGATGATTCCTTTAAATACATCCCTGAAAACAGGGATGTGCCGTTGAAATTGAGAGAGGAATATACAGACCATCGTTACGACTATTTGTTGAGGAGGCATGGAAAGACCCACACGGGTGGATTTCAAGATGTTCCCGATCCAGAGGCCCCAACGCTAGTCGAGGACAGTGCACTGCCACCATTAAGCAGCACTCATAGCATCGGTGAAAGCGAGCCAGTCGGGACTGACCGTCCCATCCCAACATCTGCAGCATCGTAAGATCCGCAAGAAAACAGAAAGATAAACTGTAGCAAAACAAGAAATAAACAATCACGCTGACAGACAGATGCGAGAGGGAGTTGGGCAGATGATGCAGAGAGAAGAAGGGAAGCGGTGGTTTCCTTTCCGCGTGTCTTTTCCACTTTTCCCTCCTCCTTCCTCCCCTTGCCCTCTTCCCCATCACGCGCCACAGCATCTGTGCATTGAAGAAAGAGAAAGCATTTCGGGCTCCTAGATTTCAAACTCCGTTGAATTCAACGACGCGTCGACTTCCTCTGCGATGCGGGGGCGCAAGCGAGCCCGGCGGCTGCGAGTGCTAAGAGATGAGGGGTTGCATCAAGGCGCAGGCCAAAAACAGCTCGACTCAACAGAATATAAAAAGTAACAACACCGCTACATTGAGCAAATGCGAGGGTGAGAGCGCCAAAGATAGAAAGGCAGCGCTGAAAAAAAATCGCCATTACACCTGCATCTTTCTCATCAGCACCATTCACCGGGTACATTTGCTCGCAAGTCCTTGCCCTTGTTTCCCCTGGGCTAGGCACCGACGCCGAGGATTTGGAAAACATGAAAGAAAAAGTGCAGGCTAGCCCTTACCAGCTCTCAGGAATTGTTTCGTCGCGGTACGCTGCGATAGAGACACAGTCCACAGCTGACAGCTCTCTCACCATCCTTTTTTTGTCTTTGACCTTCTGTTATCCCAGTGAACGCCTTTCCTGGGTCAGGGAGGAAAGAGGGGCGACCCCTTGGATGGACTTACCCCGTCTTCATTCCATTCAGTCTCTCTGGACTCCATGCTGTTGTTCTTTTCTCTCTGTCTCCCTCTCCCTCTAACACGTCCTCCTTTTGTCCGCCAGTCTTCGGTTCGCCCTCCCCTCGTGCGCCCCTCAAAGTCCGTTTGAAGTATCTTCCAAAGTCCTTGTCGTCGCTACCTCTCCCCCCACCCACCCCTTCCGTCAATCTCTTCGGCGACACACAGACACTCCTTCCTTCCCCTTTTGGTTCCTTTTGTGTTCCTTTGGTGGTTTGCTCACTGAACCCCGTTCGTGCCAGCAAAAACTATTATCTTCTGCATCCCTTCATGCGACCCCGTAAAAAGATGAAGGCTGCCCTGGATTTGTATAACTTTTTCTTTTCTTTACCAATGACCATCGTGGCTCTGGGATGCTTGGCATTCATCTTCACCTTTGCGCCGGGGGCGGATATTGTGTCCTGTAGCGAACACGCCATTATTTTAGTGGCTACCATTCCAGTTGCCCGCCTCTCTTTCTTGCTTTCACACTCTTTTTCTCTCTGTCGCTCCTCTTCTTTTTTTACTTTCCGTTCTTTTGCCACATCTTCCTGGCTCCCCCGACTGACTCTGTTCCCATCTCTGCCTGCCCTTCAAAAGCAACCTCCTTTCTGTTTTGCTCCCTTCCTCTTTTGCACGTCTTTCACCTACCGCCTTACTCGCATCCTTTTTGGTGTCCCTCGAACCCCTCGACCCTACCCTACTTCTCAACGACACGACACGACACTTTACCGTCATATACATTTTGTTCAATTGACCCCACCCCCAGCGCGTCCTCAGGCATCTCTTCACTACAAAGAGAAGTGAAGAGAAAACATAACATTTGACTTTAAAGAAAAAGAAAAAACAATGGACAACATGGAACCGGTTGTCAACTCCACAGAGTTTTGCGACTGGCGAGTACAGAGTCAGGGAAATTGCATGGGCGTTACGTACGTGTCGTTTCTGTACACGACCCACATCATCTCTTCGTTCCTGTTCTTGTTCATCTCGGTCGGAATCTTGATTCACAACATTTGGTGGAAGGGCCAGAAGATCTGGGAGTTTTCAAGAAATGATCGAGCCTTTCGACCGCGACCCACTGAAGGGTTCGTCTTTTGGTGCACTGGATACTTTTTCTGTAAGGGAGAAAAGGGGGTTTTTTTATTCTCATATTGTTAGGAACGTTATTTTTTACCCTGGTTAACACTGCATCCTTTGAAACGATCTTGCTGTTTAGTCCGATGTGTACTTTCTGTGCTGCTGCTCGTTGGCGTCAATGAAGGGAAAAGAGGACTATTGGAAAACTTTGTAAGGATAAATCACACCTTTTCATTGACGTTATATAACGTTATACATGACCTTTTATGAAACTTGATCTGAGCAGGACTTTCTCTCTTCCTGCTCATACACATTCTCACTCACTCACTCACACCATTTCTACCCTCTCTTCATGATATCTGCCCATTCCTTGCAATTGATCTAGGCTGACCTGCCTTGGGTTTTTGTCTCTGGAGCCATGGGTTTCTATCTCGTGGGTATTATCTACGCCACCCCAGCCTCGTTTTCGACCCACAATGGCTTCTCCAGTAAGAAACGGAGGTCTACACAGAATGACAATTACAACAACAACAATGTCATCCAGATCAACAACGACATGGGTCGATTCTCGTCCATGATGGAGCCCAAGCGAGTTTATCTGCCCACTCCGATGGTTCTAAACTTTACTTTGCTGGGCTTGACCGTCCTGCCTCTGATTGCGAACCAAATCCTGGCTTCGTTTGCGGGCTCGGCGTTCGATAGGGACGATTTGGACCTGTACAACTCTTTGATCGCAGCGATGTATGGCGTCTGGTCGTTAGTGGTCGCCATCATCTTTGTTCTTTACCTCTTTTTCGGAAAGTAAGTCACTCTCCAGGAAAGAAAAGACAATGACAGCAGCAACACACGACAATGTTAGCGATTTTCCATGATACTAATTGCCTCTAATTGTTTTTTTTTCAGGCAACTTTTGACCATCATCTCTTCCAACATGGCTTCGATCAACGACAATGTGGGACGGGTCTCTTCTAGGATTGGAGCCGACTCTGAATATACGGACCGTGATGACAACGAGCGTCAGCTCAACACACTAAAGTCCACGTATCAACGGATGCGAGCCATCTTGATCTTGTGCGGCAGTCTTTCAGCCATGATGGGTTTTATGATGCTCTTCTTTGCTATCTACCGGAGACGGATCCTGAACGACAACACGGCCAGCGAGACTTTTGCACTCATTTGGATCCATGGAGCAAGGTAAGACGCGTGAAGTATCGCAGTTAGTGAAACAAATTGTGCTACGCGAGTGGAGTACACGCGTCGCTTGTGAATGCAAGTGTTTCTTCAGCCCCTGACCAAGATCGTCCGTTCTCTCTTCTTTTTTAAGTGTCGCGCTTGGATGTTCCTTGATCTTTATCCTGTTCAGAAAGGCATAAACAAAAAGCGAAAACAAGAAAGAGTTCTTTTGTCTCTCGCTCCTTGAAAGCGGCACCCATCATCATCGTCATCATCGTCATCATCATCATCATCATAATTGCTAGGAATTGTACCATATCCCTGTATTCTTATTTTTCATAGTCCTATCTCTCTCTCCTCTTTTGAGCGGACTCATATATCCACCCATCATACCATCATTGCCGTATCATAATAAAACAAGTTGGATGCAAAAACACACGCCGCAGAGTTCGCTCCTTTTCTCTAGCTAAAAGCTCTCTCTTTTTCTTTGCGAGAAGAAAATAGCTTACGTGGATTGGCTGTCGTCATCCAACAATTCCACGAGGCTCTTCATCCATAAAGGAAACCGATTTTTTTTTGGGTCCTTCATCTCTCCTACCATTTTTTCCTTCGTTTGGTCGACCATCGTTCCTTCCTTCGCAAAAGATGACCGACCCTCTCTCTTGTATCTACGAATTCCACTACTTTCCGATCCACGGTCTGGGTGCTACATCCCGAGCCATCCTGTCAATCTCTGGAGTCGAATGGTTCGACAAAGTTCAGCCATTCAAGGTACAAATGTGGAGCAATCATAACGACCCCCTTCCCTCCCTTCATTCCGCACACTGTTCTTGTGTCCACATTATCTTTTTGCTAATGCATCTCAATTGATATGCAAATTGTGGAGAGTGTTTATTAGACTTGGAGAGAAGTCAAAGCCTCGACGCCATTTGGGTTCCTGCCCATCTTGACAGTGCGGGACCATGAGGGAAAGACAGTGAACGAGTTTCCAGAGGCGGACGTCATTGAGCGCTACTTGGGCAAGAAACTCGGCTTCTTTGGCTCCACGAACCAGGAGGAACTCGAGATTGAGATTTTGCTGAATCAGACCATTACTCTCCAAAACATTTGGGTTTTCCGCGTCGTCCCTGCTCGAGATCAAGTCCGGGATGAGGTCACGCAGGCGTTTCTGGAGTACTCTCCCCAGTTCTGGATCAACAATTGTGAAAAGCATTTAAAAGCCAAGGCCGAGAAGGAAGGAAGAGAGGGCGGAGTTGGGAATGGGCACTTTGTTGGTGATAGAACTTCGATGGCGGATATCAAGGCTGCTGTGCTGATGGACATCCTTCTCGCCGTCCCTGGATCTGATAAGACATTGAATGCAGTGAATGCACCGGGCTTGTGGAAGGTTAAGGAGAAGGTGGATATAATCCCTGCGTATGCAGCGTATCGTCAAACAGACGCGTTCAAACACCATGATGACCTTCAAAAGGAGAAGGTGGTGCCAAAGCTGAAGGGCTTTGATATGAAGAAGTGCCATGTTTTCTCATAGAGAGGGAGAGAGGGGGAAATAAACAACAACCTCGCACAGCTTCAAAGACGAAGGGAAGAACGCGTGTGGAATTCAAAAACAAAAGAACACGGAGCACGGAACACGCGACAGCAACGGTCAAGGGAAAGAACCTGTGAACCCGTGAAGAACGTTTTACCGTCGCGGCAATTCAGTGCAGGAGAGCGAGAGTTGCAATCAATTGGGCCGATCGCTCTCATTCCTGATGCAGTTCGCCAGGTGGTGATTGCCCTAGGTTTTTTTTTTCCTTATCTCTGTTCTGTTTGTTGTTGTTGTCATAGGCACTTGGTCAACAGAGGCATGATTGACCAATTGTTATCTCGTCGACCATCGCCGTGCATGCGTGCTGGGGAAGCTGGGAAAGGAGAAGGGAACAAAGAAAAAAATAGGAGCCAGGAAAAAAGGCCGAGAGCTGGTTCCTGCTCCCCACTGCTCCCAGGCGTCTCCCCCCACACTCACGCACTCCCATCCTTCCTCTTTCTTGCAGGAAGAGATCAAAACGCGATAAGCAATTAAAGATGTCTCTCTGGATGGACTCGACTCGCGTACTTTGCCCCAGTGGCACCCTTTCTCTCTCTTTCCTCTCTTTCGTCCTCTTGGTTGCTTCCTTCCCTCCTTGTCTCCTTCTCTCAACCGCCCGCGCATTCGTCTCTTTGCATCCATCCCTTCATTCATCCCTCCATCCCTGCATTCATTCACTCATTCGCCTACTATTCCCATGGAACTGTCCGCTCTCTGGCCACCCCCCCAGGTGTCTCCTATGCAACAGGAGGTGACCACCATGGCTTCTGCAGCCTTTTCTCCACGATCCCCCTTTATGCTTCCAGAGCTCGATCGGCTTATTGCCAACCATCTCGATAGGGTCTCGCTTGCTCAGGCCACACGCGTCTGCAAACTGTGGCACTCCATTTTCAATCCCGTGCTCTGGAGACAGCTTTCGCTCAAACATCTCACCGCGGACGACGATGACTCGGACGAGGATTTTCATTTTGTCTCTAGAAGAGCCGTCCCAACAATGTATTCGTCTTCGCTGCCGTCCATGCCCTCGTCTTGTTCTTCAACTTGGTCCTCGGCGACAGGAGAGAATCTGGGTGTATCTTCGGATACGGCGTCCGTTGGAAGCGAGGTGACTGCAAAGGCCATGCCGACAGTTGTAACAGTGGGATCGCCCCCCTCTTTGCTCCCTTCTCCGCTCACTGCTGCTTCTCTTGCCGCCAGTGCCAGGACTCTTATTCCAGGTTTGACTCTGCTGCAGCTTGTGTTCTTGTACACAAGCCGTAACAAGGTCTTGAAGGGTCTCGTGCGCCATGGTCATCTGGTCCAAGAACTCAAGGGGACCGGGATAACAGATCAAGAAATGGCCCTAATAGGCGCGCTTTGCCCTAACCTCAGGATCCTGGAGCTAATCGGCGGTCGTTACACGTCCGAGAATCTTTCTGAACTCTTTCAGCAGCGGCGGGATTCTCTTCAGGTCGTTCGCTTTCGGTCGTGTGTCCAGCTCAAAGATATCTTCCAGCCCCTTACACAGCTCTCGAACCTCCGCGAATTTGAGCTCTATGGATCATTTGTGGGCAACACGATCACGTCGCCATATTTCTTCAAACGAGATCTCTTTCCCATGTTGGCAGCTTGCCCTCTGCTCCACGTGGTGTTGATTGAGCAAGTATACATAGTGGATCAAGAAGTGGATCAGAGCGAGCCCAGCAGTGATGATGCTGACATGAGGTGCCTCAGTGGCGCCATCGCAACCCAGAATCATGTTCAAGATAACAACAGTCCGCCTTTGGCGTCGTCGTCATTGCATCAACACCCCCCACAACCTCGATATCTCGCCGAAGGAACACCTTCCCTGCAGCAGCTGCAGCAGCCATCGCCCTCCTTGGCAACCATGGTCAAGTCGACATCGACATCGATGCTGTCTGCGCAACTAAAATCGCTGGCGCATGACCTGCCCGCTCTTGCACCATCTTGTGCTCCGTTCAAAAACCCGCGTCCTGTGTCCTCGCTCAAATCTTTAATTCTGGAATGCGGAGATATTCCCGATTCAGTTATCCGAGCTCTTTTGACGCGTTGTCCACTGCTGGAGCAACTCTCCTTGGACTGGAGTCGCGAGCTATCGGACGAGACCCTGAAAATGATCCCCGAACTATGTCCAAAGTTGACCGAGGTCTCGTTTTGCCGATGCATTGAATTGACAAGCGAAGGCTTTGGATTTTTTTTCCGAGCCTTGCCTAATCTGACCTCAATCGAGCTCAGAGGCAATTTTCTTTCAGATGGCACTCTAGAAGAATTGGCCCGGTCCTGTCCATTTCTAGGTCATTTGAACTTGAACTCTTGTCAAAACTTGACGGACCTCGGAATCCAGAGTTTGCTTCTCAACGCTGCGGCGCTTACATTCCTGAGCCTTCGATTCATCACAGGTCTGTCCTCTGTACTCTTTGATGACAACACAACATTGGCGACGTTAACAGGAACTTTGCCAACGAGATCCATCCTGGATCGTCTCTTGATCCTGACACCTTTGGGGTCCACTGCCACTTCGACGTTGGTGGTGAAACGGGATTGGGCTTGCAGAAATACGCTCCGGACTTTGCACCTGCCAGACCTGGTGGCACCGAGCAAGAATGTCATCGAGATAATTCGACAACAGCAGCTATCGCTGCGGCAACAACAACATTCACAGCAGCAACAAGAGCCATGGCAGCTTGCGGACGGCAATCAACTGATCCAGACAAGACTTTGGTCACTGACCAACCTCAAACAACTCACCCTAGGTGGACCTCAGGTTGACTTGAGGGTTGTATTGGATGGACAAGGAGAGTTGAAGGGACTCGAGAGTCTTCGAATCACACGGCTGAAGCGCACAATGACTTGCGCTGAGGCTCAATGGCTGGTGGAGATCGCCCTCCCACGTCTTTTGGAGCTCGCAATCCCGAACTTTGGCAATATGGCCGTCCGTGAGTGGATTGAGGACCATCGCCCTGGTCTTTTAACTGTTGAAATATGAAAATGGAGCGCTGTGAACAACCTATACCTTGTAAAATATATGATACTCCGTACTCTGAAAAAAAAAAAGAAAACTTTTCCACGATGCGAGCCTTGAAGAAGACGAACACCCAAAAAGCCATAGTGGTAGCTGGAGCCGAGTCCTCTTCTCCGAAGCCTGTCTGGGTGGCAAAAAGAAATGTGCTAACACCTGGAATCGAACCAGGATCGTCTCGGCCACAACGAGATATACTAACCATTATACTATGTTAGCTTCATTCCGATATGATGTCGTAAATCCGACCACTTTTAACCCCCGCAGTCGAGCGCCACCAACCTTCTCCGCCCGGACCCGTCGCGCTCTAGGCCCGGAGGCCCATGGCGTCTACTTTCATGCAGACGCTGACAGCTATTGGGAGCCTGTCAGCGGTCTTGTCAGCGGATACGTCAGCAGTTCATCAGACCCGCTGACAACCGACGACTCAGACTATGAGTTGGTAGATTTGTAGATTTAGCAGATAGCCTCTATAAGTAGACCTGGTCCGCAAGGATGGATCGGCATCTTCTGATGCCGATATCTTTCCCTCCTTGCTTGACAGGTAACTCTTCCGTAGCACTATTTGATATAACTCAATACAGATCTTCTGATGCCGATATCTTTCCCTCCTTGCTTGACAGAATACGTCGATTCTCCTGAAGATCCAAGCACTCTTGTAAATACAGCCGTACATAACAAAGCAGCGCGTTTATACGACAAAATTGGTAGCAAAGGTCGTTCTTTGTCCCACCCAAATCCAAACACGATACAACATGCCAGTCGATAGCTCTCCCCCTCGAGATGGTCAACGTCTTGACCCCCTCCGTCGCCCGGGCTCCTCCATGGGGCTCAGAACCTCTCATCAAGCCAACTTATTCGGTGTCTCGCCTAACCCTCCCCAGTTTCCCCCTCCAGCTCAACCCTCTGACTATGACGAAGATGAAGACATGCGAAGTCACCGTAGTGATCCCCCAAGACGAAGAGGCCGTAACAGCCACACCTCTGACACGCCCACGTTCTCAGGTGCACCCGGAACTACCCCTCTTGAAGCACGAACCTGGATTGAACAAATCGAAGCAGCAGCCGAACTCAACGAGATCTATGAAGACAAGAAGACTCTCGCGGCCATCGCCAAGATGCGTCTACCTGCCAACATTTGGGGTTTGAACTACCGTCACACCACACAAAGTCGTGATTGGGAAACTTTTAAACAAGCTTTCCTGATGCAGTATGGTTCCCCCGATGCCGAAGATTCGCTACGAGACGATTTGGATAAGGCCGTCTGGGAAAGAGGTGACACTCCCACGACCTTCTTCCAGAAGTTCCAGTTTGCAGCCCTGCCCCTATTGAACAAGTTAACCGAAGGCGAAAAGGTCCACATGTTCCGTACACGATGTCCCAAGTTCCTCCACGACTTCCTGATCGAAAAAGAAGTCAAGACCTGGGAAGATGTCCGTCGATTCTGTGAAGTCCGTTCTAATATGAAGCTGCAGTTCAGCCTAACTTCTGCTTCTGCGCAACAACGTATTTATCAAGCACATCAACAGTTCCCACCTACACGTCCTCACCCATTCCGATTCCAACCTAACTACGCTACAAACCCTCGCATCTATGGATCCCCCAGTACGGGCTTTTATACTCAAGCCCACCGCCGTGCTAGCACTGTCGAAGCTCAAACCGGTCATCGCCCTGGACCCATGGATATGGATGTTGACACTCATCCATTGGTTAATAACCTTGAATTAACCTGCCGTAACTGTGGTATAGTCGGTCATCTCGCCGCCCAATGCACCAAGCCGCAAGTCTGCTATAAATGTGGCCAACCCGGACACCGACGACGAGACTGTAACTCTCTCAGACCTGGCCAGACGGGCCCTTTCAAAAACCGTACACCACGCCAACAGAAACCCGCGCTCAATATGACTATGGTAACCCCGCAACAGTTTAATCCGCAAGCCTGCCCCCTGATGGTCCTTCCTGTTCACGTCGCTGGTCTTCCCTTCGAGGCTCTTTTCGATAATGGCGCCAACGTTAACACCATTTCCGAGCATGCTCTTGACACCATTCGAAGATTTTGTTCCAAAATGATCCTTCGCGAAACCAAAGTCACGGATCCCGTCCCCATTAAGACCGCGCACAGTAATGATCTGAGCGCTCAGGCCATCGGCGAAGTCGACCTCCGGTTGACCATTGGCAAAATGGAATGTGCTTTCACTGCCACTGTTATCCGCGAACTCGTCTATGACTTTTTTATTGGAATTCCTTGGATGCTCTGCTTCCATCCCCAAATCAATTGGGAGCGATACTCTGTCATCTGGAAATTTAACGGACACAAGTGCGAAGTCCTAGCCAAATCGAGACCACAATCTGTTCCCTTGCCCGACGAAAGCAAACCTCAACTCGCAAACCTTCAATTCGACGCCCAAAAGTTTGCCCATGCTCTCACTGCCGACGATGCTGTGGAAGCTGGAATCATTTATGTCATGCACACGTCACTGCCTGACCAAGGAAGTCAACCTGCCGAAACAAACCCTGAATTGTCCCTCGCTCAACAGGCCCAGTTAGACGAATTACTGGATGAATACGCCGCCGATGTATTTGCACCCCTTCAAGAGATGCCGCCTGCCAGACCCGAGTTTGACCACCAGATTCCAACCGGCGATGCCCCGCCCGTTGTTAAGAAGATGTACAAGATGTCACCCAGTGAGTTAAAGATCCTGAGAGAGCAACTAGACGAACTCTTGCGCCTCGGATATATTCAGCCGTCCTCATCACCTTGGGCCGCCCCGGTATTGTTTGTCAAGAAAAAAGACGGATCGATGCGTCTTTGTGTTGATTATCGTGGCCTCAACGCCTTAACGATAAAAAACAAGTACCCCTTGCCGATCTTGGAAGAACTTTTAGACCGTCTCCAAGGTGCCGCTTTCTATTCGAAGATGGACCTACAACAAGGTTATTATCAATTGCGAATTGCCGAAAAGGATATCCCCAAGACTGCATTTGCCACCCGTTATGGTCATTATGAGTTCCGAGTCATGGCGTTTGGACTCACCAACGCCCCCGCCTCCTTTCAAGGATTTATGAATGCCCTGTTCCGTCAGCATTTGGATCAATTTGTGATCATTTACTTGGACGACATTCTTATCTACTCAAAAACCTTTGAAGAACACCTTGAACATCTCCGTCAGACGTTTGAAATCCTCAAGCTTAATGGATTGCACCTCAAAAGAAGCAAGTGCGCCTTTGGACTTTTTCAGATCTCCTTTGTCGGTCATGTAATTAGTCGCGATGGAATCAAAGTGGATCCCGCCAAGGTCCAGGTTCTACGAGACTGGCCTGTCCCTAAGAACGTACAACAGCTTCGACGCTTTATTGGATTCATGAATTACTTTCGACGGTTCCTCAAGAATCACGCCCACACTATTATCCCTCTCACCAGTCTCCTAGCCGATGGACCTGGCCAAGATAAGAACAAGACCCGACCTCTTGCCACATGGGGTCCGGCCCAGCAACTCTCCTTTGACACAGCCCGTGAGTTGCTCCTGAAAGTTTCCGAAGATAACGTAGCTTTGGCTCTCGGAGACCCATCTCTACCCTATGAGATTGACTGTGATTCCTCAGGTGATGCCACCGCCGCCATTTTGTATCAAGTTAAGGATGGTATCCGTTATCCTGTCGCTTACGAGTCGCGTAAATTAAAGCCTGCCGAACGCAACTACCCGGTCCATGAGAAAGAACTATTGGCGATAGTTCACGCTTGTCGAGCCTGGCGCCCCTATATTCTTGGAGCCGAGGCAACCCTGGTATTCACCGACCATGCCAGCCTCCGCTTTTTGTTGACTCAACCTCATCTGAGCCAACGTATGACCCGATGGGCCGAATTCCTCGCCCCATACAATCTGTCGATCCAATACAAGACTGGTGCCACAAACATTGCCGCAGACGCCCTTTCACGTATGGAAATGAACTTAGTCAGTGTGCCCCCTAGACACTTGGATGTTTGGGATTGGCCCCTTCTCGTTCCCGCCTTTTTGGACGATGGCTCCTTTCCCCCTCATACCGACGGGGACATCAAGAAAAAGGTTCGCAAAGAAGCTCAGCGATTTTCTATCGTTGACGATGAGCTCCTTTATGACGTCGATGGAATTCAAGTGCCGTTTGTTCCCTATGCCGAAAGAATGGATCGTCTTATTGACCTCCATACCGACCTTGGACACCTTGGTGAACTGGGCACCTACGAGCTGGCAAAAACTCGTATGTGGTGGCCCACCCTTCGTTCAGACATCAAATTGATGGTCCGTGAATGCAAGCCTTGCCAACTTGTCAAGCCCGCCGGTGATAGATCCGTCGCCCCTCTGCATCCCTTAGCGCCGGCACGCCCTTTTGAACGTTGGGGTATTGACTTTATTGGTCGTTTGCCCCTCACTAAGAATGGCAACCGATGGATCATCACTGCGATTGACTACGCCACCAATTGGCCAATCGCTCGAGCCCTGCCCGACGCAACGGCAGAGGCTGTCGCCGTCTTCCTTTATGAAGAAATTTTCCTCCAGTTTGGATGCCCTAGTGAGATCGTTAGCGATCGTGGAGCCAACTTTATGTCGAATGTACTCCAACGTTACCTGGATCGATTACATGTCAAACACCAAACCACCTCTGCATATCACCCTCGATCAAACGGAAAGTGTGAACGACTTAACGGAATAATTGGACACATGCTCAACAAGTACGTGGGTACTCACATTCACAGCTGGGACCAGTACCTTCACCAGAGCCTATTTGCCTGCCGTGTCCATATCTCTCAACGGACCCATGTTAGCCCCTTTCAGCTGGTTTATGGCATTGAACCTCGTCTGCCCCAAGATCCGGTCCGCCCATTTCTATTTGACTTTCAGAATGAGAATGATGCAGTTGAATACAGGAAAAAGACCTTTCGTGAAATCGACGCCCTTCGCGAAAAACACTTACAAACACAACAAGCAGCCGCCGACGACATGGTTGCTCGACACGAAGACACTCACAATATCACAGAGGACATGTTCGCAGTCGGAGATTTCGTCCTTGTTAAGAATTTTGGTCGAACCAAGTTGCAGCCCAGATGGTATGGCCCCCTTGAGGTCGTACGCGTCACTCCTCTTTCAACCTATCAATTAAGATGGGGTGATGGCGAAGTTAAAGTCGACCTTGTCCATCAAGACCGTCTTAAGAAAGCCTTCCTTCCCAATGGCGAAACGGCCGTCCGTGCTTGGTTCGCTAAAACCAAGCATACTATGGAGGACTTTCACGACAACACCGATGATGGTACCCCAGCCCCTGTCCTGACCTCGGACGAAGAACAACGAGTTGCCGAAAGCCTACGACTTCGTACCGAAAATGAACGTTACCTTGCACGTCGTGCCCAGTCTACATCATATGAACCACCTATGATGGGTTCTGCCGAAGATGCCGCCCGTACTTACCGAGCCGCCCTAGCCGCTTCGGCCTTGCCTTCACGTCGCAGTGGTCAAAGACGTCGCCCTCAAATGGCCACT
Source organism: Entomortierella parvispora (assembly GCA_963573315.1). Classification (NCBI taxonomy): domain Eukaryota; kingdom Fungi; phylum Mortierellomycota; class Mortierellomycetes; order Mortierellales; family Mortierellaceae; genus Entomortierella; species Entomortierella parvispora. The sequence goes on from OY752145.1 coordinate 1,612,865, forward strand.
CACACCCTCGCCGTATCAAGTCGCGGACGACTTGAATCTAAGTCGGGGGGTGTCGTAAATCCGACCACTTTTAACCCCCGCAGTCGAGCGCCACCAACCTTCTCCGCCCGGACCCGTCGCGCTCTAGGCCCGGAGGCCCATGGCGTCTACTTTCATGCAGACGCTGACAGCTATTGGGAGCCTGTCAGCGGTCTTGTCAGCGGATACGTCAGCAGTTCATCAGACCCGCTGACAACCGACGACTCAGACTATGAGTTGGTAGATTTGTAGATTTAGCAGATAGCCTCTATAAGTAGACCTGGTCCGCAAGGATGGATCGGCATCTTCTGATGCCGATATCTTTCCCTCCTTGCTTGACAGGTAACTCTTCCGTAGCACTATTTGATATAACTCAATACAGATCTTCTGATGCCGATATCTTTCCCTCCTTGCTTGACAGAATACGTCGATTCTCCTGAAGATCCAAGCACTCTTGTAAATACAGCCGTACATAACAAAGCAGCGCGTTTATACGACAATGAGTGAGATTTTCAACTTCTTTTTATAAGACGCCAAATCTACGTCAGTCACGTGTATATTATTAGTCACGTGATTATTACCTCCAAAATGGATATATAATAGATCTAGAATTCTAGTTTTCAATCAGCGACTTTAGCTCAGTTGGGAGAGCGTCAGACTGAAGATCTGAAGGTCGTGTGTTCAATCCACACAAGTCGCATTCCTTTTGCCTTCCCCTCAAAGGAAGGCAGACAATATTTTGGTTCATGAGGGCTTGGGAGGAATCTAACCGTCGACCCTGATCGGTGGTTGGTTTTCCGCCGACCATGGGGGACTTTCCTTTTTGGGTCGCTTATCCGTCGACCATGCCATTCTTTAACAGCCGACCCATGTCTAAACCGCCGACCAGCCTATATCTTAACCACCGAGATCTTCATAGCCGCCGACCCTTAGAGTCGTATCCGTCGACCTTTTCTTTTTCTTATTAAGTGACCACCGCTGACCAGTCTTCATGATCTGTCGCGTTGTCACGTTCTCCTTTAATACTGTTTTAGTTCTTCGCGAACTTGAACACATTCTCTCAAATCACCTTAACCCTGACTCCACCTACCAGTTCCTTCCCTGTCCTTGGAAATGTCATTCCCCTTTGACTTGCTTAGTCGTGATTCTTGAGGAGAGTCACCCAAACATGAAAGTTCCCCTATGGTCGGCGGAAAACTAACCACCGAGCAGGTTCGGAGGTTAGTTTAAATCAGTTTATTGTTCTTAGAGTACTGAGTACATTTCCTTTTATTGTGAAGGAGAGTAGTCGACTAGTCGACTAGTTGGTGGTTAGAGATATCGAAGTTGGTAATCAGGCCGCCCCATGCCGCGGATAAATTGTTTCCTAATATTTCTGTTGCGTGACCTTTTCTGTATTCAGTCCAAGTAACACATCTGTTTTTTTCTGCCAGTTCTGACTATTCCCGACCCCGGTAACAAATAATGTTGAGATTTACAACAGAAATTACAACAAAGAGAGAGAGAGAGATAGAGAGAGGAGGGGGTTGCGTCAAGTCGTTTTTTCCGGTTTAACTATTTGTCAACCCTAGTTGACATAAAATGAGTGTCAACCCCCCGCACAAAGCCCACGCAAATTTTTCATCACTTCTATCTTCTTCCCACGGCCTCTAAGAGGCCGGAATTGAGTCCAGACGAGAAGTGAAAAGGCACTGCAACTGCCTTCGTCTCTTTTTCAAATGTCCTTCACTACGTTTTGGAAGGTAAATGGGATATCAAGTTTTTTTCCCTAGCACAAACCTCATGCAAAAAATATCAATTTTTCTTAGCCATTATTGCCCTGCGCAAAGTCCATGTAAAATGGTCTTCCAATTGCACCCCCAAAATTGCATTTGATACCCAAGCGCAGCAGAGTATCCTCGCGGCGTCTGCCTCTTCTCCTAACAGCAATCCTGGCCGCAGAGAAAGTCTCTGGAGGAAAAAAGAAGAGTAGAAGAGTTCAAATATAATTACATGGTTGGCAAATAGCTAAACCGAAAAAAAAATGTTGCCATCAGGACAAGTCTTTCGTTGCGCAACTGAGTCGGCCGCTCAAGGAGGTCAGATCGTTCGCTCTCTGGGAGCAAGAAGCAAGTTCTGCGTGAAGGAGCGAGGGAGCGAGCGGGGGATGTGAACCTTTGGAGGAAAAATCCAAAAGAGAAAGCTTCTCAACTGAAGAACTGTTTCAAGGATCTTGAGATATAATGGCTTTCTATGATGAATGCGACTTGTGTGGATTGAACACACGACCTTCAGATCTTCAGTCTGACGCTCTCCCAACTGAGCTAAAGTCGCACCTTTGAGGTGATGATGACGGAAGGCGAACGAACTCGGCTTAAATATCGAAACCCAATATTTCGTGGTCCGATTCCTGGCGTTTTTCGCATCCTGGGGCCCCAGAATCCGTTTTTCAGCGATCCCGAACAAAAAAAAAAAGTACAAAAGACTGGGGTTAACCATTGGGATGAAGAGGTATCGCCATGAGCATATTTGGACATGAATTTTGCATGCTATTTTTTTCAATTTTTCTTTTTTTTTTTTTGGCAGAACGTTTCTTTTAGCAACCCAAGTATGAATCCCATTGTTATGTTGATGGTTCTTTTCAACAACAGTGTTCAAAGTGTCGAATGAGAGTCCTTGGAGTGAAGCAGCTCAAGGATTTGAATATAAAATCTTTCAGGTCGAGTCGCACGAGTGAGTCTTAAGTTACTGCCCTTTTCTCAGCTAAAAGTTTGCAAAGGGAGTTCTAGAGAAGTGTGTTGTACATGTTCAACGACTCTGATCAAAGAGAGGTATCATAGGGAAAGAGTTCTCTTCTACATTTTCTACAATCCAAAAGAGTTGAGAAACAGGAAAGAAAAGAAAAGAGGAGGCGGCGACCATTCTCTGCAAGTTGACTTGGCCATATAGAATAAAGACAGTCTTAGTTGAGACTGGAGACTGAGCTACAATCATTGACCGCTTTCTATCACTTCACATCCCTGTTAGTCCCCCCACATCCGCGTAGACCTCTACCGTTCACGTCGACACCAGATCCGAGTGGCTCTTTCTCACATACAGGTACATCTTGCCATCGCGTCGCAAGCAAGAGTCCAACTTCTTTGCTGACGCAGTGATTTCTCACCACCTCCAGGACACCTATAACACATCTACAATGCCACTCCAGAGCACAATAGGGGACGACAGGAGTTGTAGTTTGGTCCGCAATGGATCTTCCCGGGATTTTATAATTTTCATCCGGTTTCCAAAAAAAAACGGCTGATTTATTCGGCGTGGTGAGCGGGGAACTCGAAAACGACCTCCTTGCCAGTCAAACGCTTGTAGACGGCGCAGAAGGTGTCGAGCTTGTACTCCAAGGAGGTGGAGTCCTTGGCATCAAGGAAACTAGAGAAGGAAGAGAAAGAGAGATGAGGTGAGATTCGAGTTCCAAATCCAATATTATCGCCCGTGTTTGTCACACAACCAGTTGCACGGCATATATGTGCACTTGTTCATAAACTACTTACACCTTGATGATGCGCTTCTGGTCGGTCTGGACACGAGTGCGCTTGCCGGTGATCTCGGTGGGGAAAACCAAGTCCTCCAAGAGCTTCTCGTGGACGGAAGTCAGAGTGCGGGAGCGGGGGCGCATCTGCTTGGCACGGGAAGTACGGGTAGGCTTGGCCATGATGCGGCGCTGAGCCAAGAAGACAATGTGGCGATCCGAGAACTTCTTCTCGAGCTCACGGGTGAGTCTGTAAAACGAAACGGTTATTCCTGATTAGTGCCCTGATCCTAGGAATTCCTATTTGGTGACATTCCATGGTAGTGTCCACGACTGAAATAATACCTCTGCTGGATCTTGTGGAAAGCCTTCAACTGGGGGACGGGGACGAAGATGACAATGGCCTTCTTGCCGTTGCCGGTCTCAACCTAGTGATTAAGAACCATTTGATAACCAGTAAGTTGATTGTACTATCAACAGCTGTCCTGTCCTTTGGGTCTATGTAAATGGTTGGTTGCTGGCGATATTTGACATAGTGTTGGATAGGCAGCTGGGATCCCGTACGATGTGTTGATGATCCATTTGAGTGTTCCCGAAAGGCAAGTATGTCCTGAAAGGCACTCTATAGAAGCATCAAAGCCTCACTGTAGAACCCCCCTTGTCTCGCCCAAAATGCAACCATACGTATCTACAGTGTTGACTGAGCTCTTCCCAACTATTCCGTCAGCCTGCCTAGTCTGCAGAGTCATAGGTTCGACAGAGGTTGTGGAGTTCCAAGCATGTAGACTTCTCCATGGGCCATTATAGGCACGTTATTCCTTTTTGTTGTCAGAGTTCCATGCCAGCCTCGGAACCTTTTCCATCTGCAAAGTTCCTGCTTCCTGAGGTCTCCAGGATTGAGTAGTTGTATCAAGTTGAGTTTTAACGCACCTCCTTGGCGCTGGCGATCTGAAGGGGCTTGAGCTCCTTCTTCAAATCAGCGACGTTGTTCTCCAAATCGAAGAGAGCCTGAGCAACAGAGAGCTCGATCTCATCAGCGGGGCCGTTCTTGGCAATCTTGTGGCTAGCCATATTGTCTAAGGTGCAGATGGTAGTGATTGTGGCGAGGGTGGAGTAGGTTGATGGATGATGGTGCCGATTTGATGATTTTTCCAATGAATTTCCGAACAAAGAGATGAATGAACAAGTCGAATCCAGTTTTTGTTTTCCAGAGAGGGAGAGAGAGGGACGAGAAGAGAGGTTGGCGGTTAGTGGTCTGGTTCATTCAGACGGATGGCAGCGATGCATCGATGGATCGATGGCTCGACGGGAATTGCGACAATGGATTCGTATCCTTTCTGAGCATCCACGCTCTGTTTCGTACTGTTGGGCGCAAAGAGGGAACCCATACTGCGCGGTCGCAGGCCCAATAAAAGCACACCGAGTCACGTGTTAAAATTATTAAGGGTGTATTTCATTTGACATTTGATTTCTCTTCATGGGAAGGAAGAGGGGAGGGGTGCCTGGGGTTTTCTCTTGTGCTTGCGATTCATGAGCCTGCATGATGACTGCAAGGTTCAACCACGCGAGTGAGAATACAAATGTAAGATTGGTGGGCAGGCAGACGGGCAGACGGCAGACTAGCACACACGCGCACTTGCACGACGTGTGGACATACAGGCAAAGAAAGTAAAGCGTTAAAGAAGAATGCAACAGAGAGAGAGAGAAACAGAGAGAGTTGTGTTGTGGATCGCATCACAGGCACAGACAGGACAGGCACGCAGACACACAGGTACTGTACTATGTACAGTACAGCAGTGGCAGTAGTAATGCTCGCTCACCCACATGAAAGACGTGCAGATCGATCCGTCTTCAAGCTCAGCTCGGCCAGTTGCCCCAAAAAAACACACTGAATTGACTTAGACTACTGCTACCTGGCCCTGTTGCACGCTGCACAAGTCGCCATTTTGAGAATGAGGGCTTTCCCTATTCCCTCCTCCTTCTTATTGCTTCTTACTTCCTCTGCTTCCTTCATCTCTCTTCCTCTTCCACTCTCTCACTTCTCTCTCCATCCCCTCGCCCCAATCCACCTTCATCACCTTCATCATCCCCACAATGTCTGCCTCTGCTGAAAAGAGAAAGCCCGTCCGCATCTGGGTCGATGGATGCTTCGACTTGATGCACTTTGGTACGTTTGTCCACCCCCGCTTTTCTTTGTCTACTCCTCGGCGCGTCTCTTTTTCGTTCTTCTCCTCTTTACTAGAAACTTAACATCCCTGCTTCCTTCTCTTGTAGGCCACTTCAATGCTCTCCGCCAGGCCAAGGCCATGGGAGACTACTTGGTTGTTGGTGTCCACTCGGATGCCGAGATTGAGCACCACAAGGGCCCCACCGTCATGAAGGAGGATGAGAGGTAAGAACTCCCCACGTCCAATGCTAAAAAGAGATGCACAGAGGCACGGGAGACGAGGGAAAGACTCGGGATGCAAGGACCATCTCGCAGGCACCATGGAGGATTCAAGAACAAAAGAGATCACTTTAGCATTGTCATCTCTTGCAGTCTCGCGTGGGAGTTTTTCCCCGCTTTCTTTTCTTCCTTTCTATCTGACATGGTCCCAACGGCAAATACTGACCCCATGGTTCTCATCGTGCCCTAGATACGCTGCTGTTGCTGCCTGCAAATGGGTCGACGAGGTCGTTCCCAACGCTCCTTACCTGACCTCGCTCGAGTACATGGACAAGTACAACTGTGACTTTTGCGTGCACGGAGACGACATCACCACCATGGCCGATGGCACAGACTGCTACCAAGTCGTCAAAGATGCTGGTCGTTACAGGTAATGAAAGTACCAGGTGTACTGCGATCCGCCCCACCTCATCTGTGGATCCGCAAAAGCAAATGAAAAAACTTCATATGTTGATACGATCTTTCTTTTTACATCTTGTTTCCGCCAGAGAGTGCAAGCGTACCAATGACATCTCCACCACTGAGCTCGTTGGTCGCATGTTGTTGATGACCAAGGATCACCACAAGCGTCGCGGCTCGATCGGTTCATCTTCTATCTCGTCTGTCAACACTGCCGAGGTTGGTACCTTCTCTACCGGTGGATCCAAGACCAAGCCCGATACCAAGGTCTCTCACTTCTTGCCCACCTCTCGCAAGATTGTCCAGTTCTCTGAGGGCAAGGAGCCCAAGGCTGGCGACAAGGTCGTCTATGTCGATGGAACTTTTGACCTTTTCCATACTGGTAAGACATGATTCTCTCCTACGAATGATACCAGGATACCAGATTACGTGAACCTTTTCTAACCAAGCTATGGGGTTTTTTTATTAGGCCACATCGAGTTCTTGAAGCGTGCCAAGCAGATGGGTGACTACCTCTTGGTCGGAATTCACGATGATCAAACCGTGAACGCCATCAAGGGAGTCAACTATCCCCTTATGAACCTTCACGAGCGTGTCTTGAGTGTTTTGGCTTGTCGCGTAAGTTTGGTCCCGATTGTTTTCTGTGGAGTCAGATCTGACGTTAATTCTGGGGCAAAGGCCTACAAGGAACATATGGCTGACCAAAGTCCCTCTTATTTGTTCAATAGTATGTCGATGAAGTCGTTATTGGTGCTCCTTATAGTGTCAGCGATCAGGTTTTGGAGAAGGTTTACAAGGTCGATGTTGTTGTCCACGGAAACACTCCCTCCTTGAACGACACGGACGGCCAGGACCCCTACCAGCTTGCCAAAGACAGAGGCATCTACGTCGAGATCGACAACCCCCAGAACTCGGTCACCACCGAGTCTATTATCGAGCGTATCATTACGCACCGCAAGATGTAAGAGGATCCATCGATTTCTTTTTTTTTTGTTCTCTTTGGAAACCTCTTTGGAAATCTCTTGAAAGATGACACTAACAATTTGGTGACCTACTTTCTCCTGTGATTAGCTTCGAGGAGCGTCAGCGCAGAAAGGAGCAGAAGGCTATCTTGGAGAGAGAAGCCGAGAAGGCCGAGAAGGCCGCTGCCGCTGCTGCCAATCAATAAGCCTTGGACAGGAGTATCTCGTATCGATTAAATGATCAAGAAAACCTGAAAGATGTATTTTTACCCTACAACCACCGCCACTGCCACTGACTTTCAAAAAGGGCAAACCCCCAAAAAACCAATAAATGGAATGATAGATACCCTTTCTCTCACAGCTGGAAGGACGGAAGTTCGTTGGTGATTTTGGTTTTATGGTGGATTACAGATAGGAGCCCTTTTTACCGCGAGAAAATTTCGAACCAAGGTCCATGGCCTGCTTGACCAATTCATCTCGCTGACGGTGATCGATTTTACGACCTCCAAGCACATCTTTTTCGCGGTCAAATGGTCTAGCTGAGGGATTATCGTGTTCCTTGTCATCGGTCCTTTGCCATGCCTTGGATTTGACATAAGAATTCGAATGGGACTCGAGCAAGGATTCTGACCTCCTCTCCGCCTGCCAGTAGAAAAGGATCATCCAAACGAGAGTCAGTTTCCAGACCTTAAAATAAGTATTAGTAGAGACATTCAGGCACAACTTACATTGTATTTTCGAACTTGCTCTTCACGTTCCTTGTCCTGGCGAGATCGGAAAGTAGATGCGTAATCATCGTCATCACTCCCCCGTCTCTTGGAGCGCTTATGTCTTTCTCTCTCTTCGTCCTCTTCATCTCGAGGACCGCCTCGCAGTCTCTTCTCGCGGTCCGCTGGTGTCTCGGTCCACAAGGATGAGTCCTGAGGTTTCTGTTCCCGTTTCTGAAATGTTCTTGCCGTGATCTTCAATGGATCATCTAGAGGGGGAAGGGGGAAAGTATGTTTTCATTAATAATGAGAAAATCCAGAACATCTGAAGGAGATCTTGGAGGGGGTTATTTTTCGTTCTTTTACCTCCCAAGATCTTGGATTCTGGGGGAACCATCATCCAATCTTCTCTTGATGGTTTCTTATCCTTCTGAGAGGCGGATTCGTCCTCCTGAACAAACAGCAATAAAAAGGGTTAGAATCGAGTTTGGTTGAGGTAGCGGGTTTCCACTGTATGCCAGGACCGAGACAACAGTAACCATCAAAAGATACAGGTAATATAAGGATAAAAAAGTATCTTACTCCTGCTAGTTTCTTGCGCATCCTCTCAGACCGCTCCTCAAACTCGCGGATCCGACTCTGTTTTGAGAGTGAATCTCGATCCAGGTTGGATGGGAGGACTGGTCCTACAATATCATCGTCATCATCGCTTTCCTCGTAATGTCGTTGTTGCTGATCATAACGTGATGATGAAGATGAAGAAGCGGTAGCAAAGGAAGGCGGTAACGTGGGTCCTAAAACTCGTTTCACAGGTTCAGATCCACCTCCTGAAGCACGTTCTCTTGCCAATCTTCTAGCCTCCAGCAGCTCTGGTGGCAGTTCTGGTGCAAAATCTTCGGCCGTGACAGGTTCCTTGTCCTCCTCTTTAGTTGCAGTAGTGGCAGATGGACGACTAGGTCCGATACTGGGGGGTGATCCTGCACGGGGTCGACTGGGTCCTACTAGACTAGGTCCAATGCTGGGTCCAATGCTGGGTCCGATGCTGGGTCCAATGCTATCCTGATCGTCGCTATCGTCATCGCTCTGGGGATGGCGACTCTTTTGCAAATGCGGAGGCAGTTCCGGTCCGATGCCCATGGTTGGATATGAAGGTGCTGAATGAATGAATGAATGGGAAGGACAAGAAACGCATTGAAGGTCTCTCTCTTTTTTTTCAAAAAAATTAAGGGGTCAAAAGACGCGAACTCATCACGTCCTTTTTGCATTATGATAGACTGCGGTAGCAGAAAAAAGTCAAAGAACTGGACGCGTCAAGAGCCGAAAGTTTGATGTAGCATTATTCTATTCTTTGCATTGCATTGATGTCTAATTACTCTAAGGAAAATGGAACAAAAGAGAAGGAATTGGACGGGTTCAAACTGGAGGGGGTTTACAAAGCAAACGGCAGCCAGAGCCAGTTTCTAGTCTAGGATAGAAGGAGAAGGGTGTCATCTATGTCGTATTTTTTTTCAGAACTCTTCCTTCTTCACAAACGCTTCCTCTTTGGTCTTGTTCGAAGCTAGATTTGCTTGAGCCGCCATCGCTGCTGCTGCCGCTGTCGCTGCAACCTGGGCACCTGTTCCTGCCGCCACCAGCTCCATCGTTCGTGTAGCCCTCACCTTCCTGGCTTGTTCCTCCAAGGCCTCCAAAGTCTCCCGGATCATATCCTCGTCCCCCAAGGAAGCTCTGGTGATCCTACCACTGGCCACATCTCTGAACTGGATCCCTCTTGATTTCAAGATCCAAGAACAAGCATTCGACTCGTTCGACAGTTTCAAATGTCGAATCACCGCGTCCTGTCGCGCGAACCGACCTTGACAGACAATGCACGCATGCGGTTTTTCCTCCATATGGCTGTTCAAATGTCGATCTCGGTCATGGACCCGAGAAAACGACTTGGCACAGAGTTCACAGGCATAGGGCCGATGTGGGTTATGGGTCAGCCCGTGGGACTTGAGGTTGTAAGGGCGACTGAACGCTCGATTGCAATTGGGGACCGTGCAGAAATACCGTTGCGGCTTACATTTCTTGGCCGTTGTCGCAGAGGACGCTCCAGAAGATGTAGAGGTGGAGAGGGAGGATGACGACGAATGAATCGTGGTGGGCATCATCATCAAGGAGGGCTTGATATCAGACATGACCACGTCGACTGAGGCTCGTTTTAGAGGAAGGATCGGACTTGCAGATGAAGGCGCTGGAGAGTAACTGGTGGAGGTGGTCGCGGATGAAGATGGAACAGAGGTTGAGCAGGAGGAAGAAAGAGAAGGAGACGACACCTCGGATGGAGGATAGCCCTGGACAGTGACAGGTATGGAGGATGGGTAAATCGGGAGTTGAGGCACAGGGTAAGAATAGTTGCCGCCTACAGACATAGCTGATAAATAATGAGAGTGTTGTTGTTGTTGCTGCAGTTCCTCTTCGGAAGAAAGGATCGGCGTGGACTCTGTAGAATTGGGGCTGATGGATCTGTGGCAATCATATCCGGTGGGCCATCGCTCCAAGACGTTTTCAGAGTAGAGATGAGGGATCGATGAGAACGACTCCATGCTCTGAGTTCTCCTCAGTCCATGGTAGTGATGGTGATAGTGATGATAAGGATCACAGTCGTGCATCTCGGGTAAAGGTGCCGCTGTCTCAATCTCGATAGCCTCCCCATTCTCCGCTGAAGGAGGCGAGAAGTCATGAGGAGGTTCGGTAGTGCTGTGAAGCATGGCCAAGTAATGAGTGGCCTCAAGCTCCTGAAAAGTCGTCGTTGACTGGTAAGAATGTCGGAAGTGTTGGTGAGCAATTGGATATCCGTCCTTTTCAGATAGAGGAGAATAGTGTGATTGGAAGCTGTGGCTGTGGCTGTGGGGGAAGGATGTCAAAAACGAAATGTCGCGGGTATGATATGGAGCGTCCGAGATAACGCTGTCTGTGGCCTCCGCGGCGATATTCATACTGCTCGAGAACGGTTCTATGTGTCTTTTGTGGTAATTATGGTCCATGGATCGGATCTCAGGTGCCTGGAGCACCTGGCTGTGGATCGGAATGTCGGACTGAAGAATGAAATTATGAGCGCAACTACCGTTGGTGACCAGGGGCATGGAAGAGGGATCGGGGTAAGACGAGAAGGGGGTAGAAGCCATGGACCAGAGTTAAGCAATGGAGCGGGTACTCTAGAAACCGTGAAGGCAGGAGAATGAGAGGAGAAGAGAGGAGGTGGGAAAAGGGAAGGCAATTGATGGGAGGAAACACGTTGTGAATAAGCAAAGAAGAGAAAAAAAAAGATGATGGAGGGGAACAGGCCGACCACACCCTATTTTTATACCCCACAGAGGCCTGACGCTCGCCAACGATCTGCGCGAGCGACAGCACAGGGAAGGATATGGAGATCGAGCTTGCTCTGGACAGAAAAAGAAAAGCTGCTAGCATTCCAAACGACAAGGTGCGAATAAAAATAAAAATAACAATTGACATTATGAATTCTCAACACAGTGTGTCAACGAAACGACCGCGTTGCGCGTTCGAAACTCCCGTGTCTGCCCTGAAACAAAAGGAAAGGGTGCTGCTGCAACTGATGCAAGGGGGTAGAATCGAAGAGAGTAGAAAATAAACACATCCTTACTCGTGGCCGCTCTCATTCTTGTTCTTGTGCCATGTCTCTTCAACTTGTTGGTAAACAAAAGCAACTTGATAAATTAACGGCCGCGAACAGGTCATTTCAGTAGCAACATCAACAACACAAACATAGGGTCAACAATCAAGGCTAAGCAGTTCTGATCTCGCCCTACTCCCGATGACTTTGTCAAAAAAATGGGGCGAGTGAATGTACCCAGCTAGGCTCATAGACCAGGCATTTTTTTTTACAATTGCGCTTCCATCCTGTGGAGAAACACCAATGGCGACCGTCTACTCAATTGCATATCGGGACCCTCATTTAGTAATTGAACATTGAAAAGAATGGATCCACTGCAGAAGCTTTTTCCATGTTACATGTCAAAGCACTCTAGGAAAGAAACTGACGGTAGTTTAATCAGATGGAATCCCCCCCCCCCAAAAAAAAAAAAAAAAAAAAACTGAGAAGTTGAGAGCCACACTAGCAGCTGCTTTCATTCATCTTTTTGTTCTTTCGTGGTTGCACCGTTCCCTCATTGTTGTTTTTATTTTGGTCGTCCTCCATATTCTTTTGCACAATTGGACCGATCGTTATGCAAGTAGAGTGAAAGGGGAAAGAGTAGAAGAGAGGAGATAGGGTGGTAAGCTTACAAACATGACCGAAATAGCGACTCCACCGCGATTTGAAGGCTGAACCACTTTTCTTGCAACCATTTTTCTGTTCCACTCCTGCACGTCAAGAGAAGAGGCCAAGTTCGGGTTGATATATCTATATCTGAAAATAGACTGGAGACGAGGAGAACCTGAACCACCACTTTCATGGTCGAGCCCTGAGGGCCTTTTGCTCAGTAAAAAAAGACTAGAAACAGTAACAAAGGAACAGAGTTGCGTGATCAGGAGAACAAAAAAGTGGTCAAAACGGTGGTAGTAATATATTGTCCGAGAGAAGAACCATTGCCTCTACTTCTTGAATCGTATGGTAAAGTCACTCATAAAAAGAGCCTGGGACTCTTTCATGATTCTTCAATGCAGGCCACATGGCCAGGCGGCACCACGGCGGTGTCCACCACCGCCCATCTGCCCAAAAGAAAGCCCATACGATGGCAATCCCATGGTACAGTGTAGTCCACTGTGCTCTAAAGATAAATCAAAACAAGAAGACAAAAACAAAAAAAAAGCAGATGACCATGGAAATGAAATTTTTGACGCGTTCTCGGACAAATAGAGTTCCAAAAAGTGCCACGTTTTTTTCATTTTCTCTCTTCATCGTTCTGGCTTGGGACCTTTCATTCATCGCTCAGTGTTTTGACCTTTAACTCGCCGGTATGGGTAGCGATTATCTGTTTTTGCTGTTTCGCTGTTTCGCTGCGCGCGTTTTTTCGTTTCTCTGAGAGCAATTGAGCAGCAGCATGACCTCTTTTTCCGCAATTCATTCCAGTCCTCCAATGCTTCAATTCGTCCCATTCTTTTCTGCGCCAAAGAAAAGCCGCTCCGAGGGAACAGATAACCGGTTACCGGACTGAATTGTTGTATATGAGCGCATCTCTGGCAAAGGTTTTCAACCGCTCCCCCCCCCCCCCCACGCACGGGGCCTGTCAAGGTCCAAGAGTTTCCAGAGGTCATTCCTGAGTGTGCAATTTCTCGAAACAATTGAGCGACGTTGCACAGCATCTCCAGCCTTTCCAGCTTTTTAATTTCGCAGATTGTGAGCCTTCTCACCCTTCTTTCCTCCTAGTGGATAAGCATGGGCGACCATGGCGCCGGGACATGAGATCAATTGAACTCTGTTCACGGGTTACCATGCGAGAAAAAGGTCCTTGCGCCAGTCGGCACCGACTCGTGGTTCAGCCCCTGTCTCTCTTGACGCCAAAGAAGAAGAGGAAAAAAAAACATTACATTTCTGTCCCCCCCAGAGTTCTGCGCGTCTAGATGAGCTCTAAGATGTTTTTAATTGAAGTTAAACATGACTAGAGGCCGAATATTGGTGTTCTCACCATACATTATTGCCTCCACTTGAAGTGTTGGAGTGGAATATCAAGTCATCGCCATCCTCATCCTCATCGTCCTCCAGCACACCTTCCAGGCCAGGCTCATCGCGCCAAGGCGAGTCCACTAGTCCGGCATGATGGGCCGAGAAATCAAGAGCGCCACCTTCCTCTTCTTCATCCATGCCGTATTCTGGCATGCCTCTTTCCAGATCCAAAGGACTACGATGACCATGTTCATCCTCCTCCTCGTCAGAATAATCAGAAGAATTCTCAGAGTCTGTCGACATGTCCAAATCAACCCCACCCACATTCCTCCAATCATCTGGCTGATGGTGCAACAATGGTGGTTGGTCCGAGATATTTCCAAACAATGACTGTTCCTCTTGTTCGTCCTCATCATCGTCCAGGTATCCAGCCCCAACGTAATCCGAGTTGAGCGCAGAGCCATCTCGGTGATTAGAAGATTGTCCAAACAGACCTTGTAAAGACCCTCGGTTCGTGATATCCACATTGGGTATAGAATTTGATCCCAATTCCATCTCACTGCCGTCGGAGGGCATCCTTTGGTGGTTTTGCGCTCCGAACCGTCTCCGTCTTCTCCGTTCAATCCGAATCGCCTCTGTAATTGCGACCTCACGTTTGGCGACCATCCAGACATAGGCTCCCACACCAATGCCCAACAAGATACTCATGACCATGACCACCACTTTTAAAGCTTTGCCATGGCTGTTCTTGTTGGGGTTACTGGGGTCACCGTCCTCATCTTCTGGATCGCTTTCGGTCAATGTCGAGAGGGTAGAGCCAATATAAACGTGCAAGGTCAGTTTGAAGAGAGAGATGGCGGTTGCCAGAGCAAAAGTCGGAAGCGGGATATGGGTGGCTGACAAAAGCGCGTTCATCACATTAAAGGGGTATGGTGCCAACCGAATCAGAACAAGTAGCTACAATTTTTTGTTAAACACAAAAAACAAATGAAATGGACAGAGTTTAGACGTTGCGCAAATGGCAAAGGAGGTGACGTGTCCTATCGTTGATTGCAAACATACCCTGAATCCTCGCTTTTCCACTGTCCTGACCACGCCCTTCAGACTCTTGTTCTTTGACATGAGCGTCCTGACTTGGGCTTTGAACCATCGTCGACAAAAGTAAAAACAGACAATCGATCCTGCCAACGCCGCCGAGAATGCAATCGTAAATCCAAAAAGGAATCCATACACGTATCCTAAACAACAAAAAACAGAATCCAGTCAGTTGTATGGCCATTATGTAGCTGCTTTCTCGAGCCTAGAGTCGCATGCTCATACCTGCCATGGTGACAATGGAAGAGTATCCAATCAGTGGCGGAAACGACGTTACAAACAAACACGCCATCAGAACGGGTGGTCCTCTAACAGTCAGAATGCCATGAAAAAGAGGCAAGAATCAGTCCTCCACCCCCTTTTTCTTTGCACTTTTCTCTTTTCTTCCCCCTCATACAAGACTTACAGAGGCCCCAATTCCTTGAGGAAAGTGGCCAAAGATTCCAAGAATTGAAATATCTTGGAGTGGAATCCTGCAAAGAGACCAATGATCAGACCCACGAAGCTGAACCAGAGTCCCAACCAAAAGTATGGCCTAAACCGTTCCGGTAACCTGTCCTGTATCCGCGTTAGCACAGACACGGCGGCGCCTGTGAACTTTGAAGTGGCGGACCCAAAACCAGTTATGTCTGCGAAATCAGACGAGTCCTCTAGCCGTATAGAGGATGTTCCAGAGTTATGGCGATCTATCCGTGGAGCCGAAGGCCGGTTCCCAGAAAAGGACGGCTCTGTGAAAGGATTGCTCATCATTCGCAAGTGTTATGAATTGGCGTGGAGGGTTTCCTGTGAGAAAAGTAGTTCAAGATGGAAGTTTTCGGGCACTGACTGACTAATGAAGGTGAGTGAGATTAGCCCACCAGTGTCGACAACCAATGGAGAAGTGGAGAATGAAGAGTTCAGAAAAAAAAAAAGAAAAGATGAGCGAAGCATGCCAAGTCCCAAACGAAAGAAACAGAGAGAGCTGTGACCGCGTTTCACCTGCACGCGCGCGCGGTGCGCGGGCGCAAGTGGAGCACATGGGCTTTATTCACTTCTTCGAGGTACACGATAGACGACATTGGTGTCTGGGAAAAACCTACTTCCGCCCTCACTCGACATACGCAGGTGGTGTCAGTAGGCTGTCTGTCATGACCAAGGATACGGGTTGCTGCGACAGATAGCCACCATTGCGGCCCAGGGATCCCATGATAGTAGCCGCACCAACACTACGCTGGCGCTGGTGATGATGCTGTTGTCGTTGATGCTGCTGCTGAGTACTGGACGCTTGAGCTGGTGTCATACTCCAAGAGCTGACCATGGGTTGACCCTGGGTCCTCGCCAGAGAAGTCGACATGAGCATAGAGGCCGTCGAGTCTGTCCGGACGTGACCCCGGTTCCATTGAGGGCTGGATCGCTGGCCGTCGCGACTTATTGTCTGTAATGGTTCCGGTGCCAACGTCACAGGACTAGACGAAGCCGGAGACCCAAACACATAGGCCCTTGGTGTTGAGCTCATACGCTGGTACATTGCTGGTGATCGGGACGGGCCCGACAAGCGAGGACTGAAGGAGCTGTGACTGGAGGGTTGCTCACTTCGTCGAGGAACAGGCATGGGCATTGGTGTTGAATGGGGGATAGTGATGCCTAAACCACACTCAGAAGCGTCCAATATATCCATCACATCTTCGTATTTCGGTAGATCATCCGGTGCATGGTTCACAGGGCTATCTGCTAGAGCCTGTCTACCATATGTTGGAGGCAGAGACTGTCGTTCGAATTGAGCTGCGGCTCGAAGTCCAGCACTGATACCACTATGTCCTGCTCCTCGGAAGTTCATGATGTCTGCCGTGATTTCTGGTTCCAGCAGATTGGAAGCGTGCTGCTCATTTGTAGAGGCTGTCAGTGGCGAACCTCGAGATGATGGCGCTGATTCAGCCTCTGTTTGTGTTTGCTCTAGTGAAGATCGAGAGGATGTCGACGACGAGCCTGATCCGGTGTGTGCAGGGGCTGTGCGGCTTAGGTGCGATTGAACAGTAGTTCCCGTTGTAAGGATTACGCTGGGGGCAATCTCTTGGTTGTGAACGAATTGCTGAAGGTTCGCTGCTGGCGCGGGAGCCAAAACAACTGGAGGTCGAGCATGCAGCGAAGTCGCTAAATTAGAGGAGATGTAGCTGTTGGAGCTCAGTGCCTGGTACGCAAAATCGTCGTTGTTTACGGTTCTGAACGCGATCTCTTCTGGTAGTGGTGCCGGTTCGATTCGAGAAGCAATAAACTCCCTGCCGGGAAAGGGATATCGAGAAGTCAAGATGATGGGGAACTCGAGCAGTGTACTCTCAATGTGGGTCGATGACGGAGGAGGTGGAGCGTCATTCAATTCCACTGTGGCTGGCATTAGAGCTGGCTCAATGATGGAGAGCGTTGGCTCCCCAAGTAGAACAGCGTTGTTTGCTACCTCTGATCCAGTAGAATCGACTAGGTTGAGACTGGGAGCGAGAGGTTGGGGAGAGAGATTGAGCCGACGCAAGATGCCGCCTCCACCATTGTTGTTATCGTTTGAATCGCCTCTATTGCCAGACCGACTGCCAGAGAGGGTGTTCCGTCGTCGAATAGAATCGGGCAGAACAATGGCAACATTGCAGGTGATACGGTGTTGGACTTCAACAAGAGGTGTCATAATGTCTCCGTTTGTCAAAAGCGGGCACGGTCTAAGCTCTAGTAATTGGCGAGTCGATGCTCCGGCGCCTGCGCTGGACATGGCTCTTTCTCTCTCCAAGTCTCGAGGGATGATGACGGTCTGCTGACCGGTGGGGTATAAAATCTCTGACTTGTTGTCGGCAGTGTTTCCGGTGGCTGAAGATCTGTAGTGGATGAGTTCTTTGAGACCATACGCGATCGAGTAAATGTATGAACCTGGTGGTAAAGGTTCCAATGTGAGATCCACCTGAATGAGCCCTCCTTCTAGATGGGCAATGGGCGGTGACGAGGATGTATATCGTAGTAGTTCTTTGTGCGTATTGTGATGTGTGATCGTCGTTGGTCCCGTTGGTAGATCTCTTCTGTTGTCCGAAAGACTTGCTCTGGAAAGTTGGTTGAGTAGCAGCGAGCCAAGGTCCTGTTGCCCGTTTTGAAAAGAAGAGGCGCCATCTGTACGGTTGTTATTATCCACAAGACATCGCCTGATCTCAATCTCTTGAATGGTATTGACGTCGCTGTAGAATAATGGGCGAAGGAGTGTGGAAGAGAGAATGTATCGAATTGATCCATGCTTTCCGCTAAAGGTGGGTGGTAGAGCTCCATCAAGCTGGATCGAGAGTGGGTAGTAATGGGTTCCCACTGGGATATGATTCTTGGACCCTGAACCACTGTTGGCATTGTGCGTGTTGCTTCCTGCCTCCCAGAGTACCCAATCCTTGTGCGCCAAGACTCGTTCCCGGTATTCTGTTGAAGGAAAAAGGAGCAAAAGTGAAAAAAAAAAGAACCGTTATCAACAATTGAAAAGCACATGAAATAACAAAAAGCATATCCTCCACAGCACCCTATCACCACAGCAGAGATAAGCATTAATGAAAGAGAGTTGTAAAGGCATAACGTACGTTCTGGACCAAAGGTGGCTCCGTCGCTGCACTGGACCTTGATCCGGCCATCAAAGGTCGCTGTGAGTTTGGTAGCACGGATAGGCTTCTTGCGGACATGCAGAATGGCGGTTGCATTCAAGACGGCGCCCGAGGATTCCTCTGGCATGCCTAGAAGCACTCCATGGAATGAGGATTCGATGTCAATGACTAGCTCGAGGTCCTGGAGGGAGGCCGACAGTGGAGCGGGCGAGACGGCACCGGGGCTGGTTTGGGTTGAGGAAGGACCTAGGGAAGTGTTGCAGGAAAGGGTGTGGGAGTGCTGGGGAGGCGGCGGGGTGGAGTTGGTGGCAAAGAGGAAATTCATGGTGGAGCGAGCGAGCGAGCGGGAAAGAGGGAAAACGGTTCAGGGGGACCAAAGCCAACGAGTCATTGGGACAAGGGAAGCAAAGAGGCAGAACGAACGAATGAATGAATGGGAAGAGAAGAGAAGGGAAGAGAAGAATGAAGATGGAGAAGAGGGTGTGAAGGAGAAAAAAAGGTAATACAACAAAGAGGTGTCTCTGTAGTGAATATAGGGGATTAATGTCGCAGCAGGCACCACGTCCAGTGTCCAATTAGCTTCCTGGCTGCTCAAATGACGGACCCCAATGACGACGGGGGCGGGGGCTGGCCGGGGTCCCCTTCTCTTTTTTCTCAACTCTCTGTGCCCTGCTCCTGTTGTGTGGGCAGAACGACCACTGCCTATTTTTGATTCGGTGGCCTTGCGCGATTTTAAGATCTTGTCCTTCCCCGCACAATCCAAAACCACCATTGCCGACACCATCGTTGTCAGTCAGAAAAGGTACATGTCCGAGGAAACACACACACACTCACACAAAAAAAAAACTGGGTCAGGTGCTCAGTTCGGTCTTGTCTACATCATCGCTGCATACATGCCAACATGTTGGCGTCATGCCGCTACATGCGATATTGTCTCTTTTTTTCACTTTTTATCTTTATTTTTTGCAGTCAACGAAGCATCCTCCGACTCGTGCTCAAACATTGATGAACAGCAAGCTAGATCTCACTCCATTGACAATCGCAAGCGGTAGTTAAGAGGATGACGGGAATATATGCAGAGAGAGAGAGAGGATAGATTGTTTAAGGAGCAACGAGCGAGCATCCGTTGTGGTCGGGGAGGCCACCAATGACAATCAGAATGATGTCGATGATGTACCAGATACCGAATCCTCCGGCTATTTTTTCGAAAAAGAAAAAGGGTCAGAAGACGTTTCTTGTTACGTTTGTATCCTTGGCAAACTGAGGTCCAGATTCCCTTTATCATTTCGTGTTCTTACCAGTGGCGAGCTTCAACAAGGCCGAGATGACATAGCCGAGGTAGAAACGGTCAACTCTGAAAGAGGAGAAGGAAGCGAGAGCAGTAAAAGAAAAAAATAATCACGAAAAATATCCAATGGTCAGTTACTCGCCATTTTTCTCTTTTTTTTTCACACGCCTTTCTAACATCTCAGAAAGCGGTGAGCCTCTCATATCATCCACAAGAGAACAATAGTCCTTACCCGACATATCCGAAGAAGATGGACAAGAGGATGGCAATGGGGTAGCTGCGGTCAGACTCGCAGACAGGGTGGCTCAAGAGCGAGTCACCCTCGCCAGGGGTGGAGGGAACGTCGTGGTGCTTGTTCTTCTCGTAGTGGTAGAGACCGAGGACGACCGTGATGGCAGTCAAGGCAGCAAAGAGCCACAAGGCAAAGTAGCGCTTGCCGTGGTGGTGGACGTGACGGACGGTGCGGCCATAGAAGGTGTCGTTGACCTCGGTGACAGTGATGGGCTGTCCGTTCAAAAGGGGCGCGTTTTCCTCGTCGCGACGACCGGCGGTACCGTAGTTGTTGGACATGTTTCTTGAAGGAAGGGAGGGGGAAGAGGAAGGGTGAGGGGGTGAATGAGAGGAATGAGAAAGAAAAAAAAGAGAGAGAAAAGAAAAGAAGGGAAAGAAAGGAGGAAAAAAAAATAGTAACGGCGAGGACAAAGAGCCGGGACACAAACATGGAGAGTGCCTGGCTGGTTCGCCCTCGGCCCTTCTCGCAGGCGCATGGCCACCTTCCCTTCCCATGTTACTGCCCTGGCCAAGGACACACCGGAGGTGACGGAGGAGGGAGAAGTGGCGGACCGCAAAAAAAAAAAAAAAAAAAAGTGCCGTTTATGGTTTGGACGACGGGAGGGTGCTGCGAGTACATAATCACCAGCCTGGTCTTTGCCCTGGAACATTGGCCCGCTTGTCTCATCGCAACGCGCCATTCGCGTGCTGCGCGCAGGGGAGGAGCGACTCTCTTCTTGCGCCACAGCCTTTGGCCCTGAGCAATGGTTCTGTCTGTTCTTTTTTTCCATGGTCAGCAATGCTACCGCATCCAGTCAGTGAACCAGGTCCATGCGCCTTTTGCATGAGAAACACTCACTTGATAGCGTCAGGATCTGGGCCGCGGAATATCGAAAGCCCATCGTGAGGAGAAAAAAAGAGCGCGGAATAAAATGCTTCACACAACTGGGAATCAATAAAATGAGAGCAACAGAAAACTTCATGTTTTGTACTTTTGTAAAGTTGGGATGATGAAAAGACGACGAGGATTGTGTTTGTGTTGTGATTGTGATAAGTGGGGGAGAAATCGTCGAGTGAATGTCGATCGTTTGTTTGTCATTTCGTTGATAAGCGTCGATGTGCTTAGGCTATTGAAAAAGCTGTTGACAGGCATCAATATTGTGTTGGTCCTCACGGTTCACCCAAGGCGAAACACTGATTTTCAGCTCACTTGGCAGTGGGCGCAGAACAGCCTTAGAAGGACCTTTGAACTGGTCATTCTGACCTTTCTGTGGGCGGGACAACAAGGCTGGCCGCAGGGGAGTGCACGGGAAACTATTGGAAGGCGAGGGGAGGAGGATAAAAGGACAAATTAAAGAAATAGGCCTAGAAAGAAATCGAAATTGCTCTTGGAAACAGGAGTAACCGGTTCCAAAGGAACGCTCCTGTCCAGCCAGGTCAAAGGAAAGAGAGACATTTTCTGGAAAGTTTCTGTCGAAAACCACCTGCAGAAACAGAGGCAGTGCCAAGGAAATGGCGATGGTTTCTGCAAGAGATGAAAAAAGAAAAAAAATGGTGGCGCAATGGCAGGGCACCATGGGTCATGTGTTGCTTGCTCAAAGACAGCAGCTCGAGCAACATGACGCGGCGGCCGGACTCTCACAACAGGCCCAGCAACTGACCACCGAGATCAATCTAGGAGCATCGAAGGAAGAAGGAAGCTATCAGCAAGTAGAACATGACTATCGTTCCCTACAAGCCTAAAAGGTTCATAGGCCCTACATTCCCCAGAGCCAGTTGTCCTCACGGCCATTCTCGAGCCGTTGCCTTGACCAACCACCGGAGCTGCCCGCGCTTGCATATGATTGATGGCTGGGCCCTCGGCCCCGAGGTCGCCTCCACCGACCATCCTCTGGGACAGCATAGTGACCCGTGGGAACGCAGGTGGTACTGGTGCTGTTGTTTGGATGCGTATCCTCCTGAGAGGAATAAAAGTGGTTTGAGACCGCATGGTAGTATGCTGCATGGCTCTGATTCATGGGCGGAGTGAACGTTGGTTGCGACTGCGAAGACTGAGACTGAAGAAGCGGGGCTCCCATTGTCCCATAATCCTGCCAGATCCTGCCGGCGCTTGCTGCTTGCCGTTCTGTTCACAGGGTGTAGACGAACAAAGAAAATAAAGACGCGTTCTTTTCGTCAATGTTGACGCTCACAGTTTGAGCACAGCATGGCGCTGCATGTCGGTATCTATCAACACCTAAAAGACAAACACAGCTCTCCTGCCCCATGCATTCTGAGCGATTTCCCCCTACCTCTCATGAGGTCCGAGTGGACCGTTCCGGGTCCAAACCTTCCCAAAGTTGTCAACGGAGACGGAAATAATGGACTCGAGGATGTCGGTTCATGAGGGGCTATATAGTCCTCTCTGGATACGTGTTGTTGAAATGTTCCCATGTACTCATGGTCCTGCATCACTTCGTATCCATAACCAAGACTATCCTCGGATGGTCCTGATGTGTCCGTGTCTCGAAGAAGGATCTGACTCTCATGGTGTTCATGATCGTCCAAGAGAGCTTCCAAGTCAGAGCCCTCGTTGTTCAAGTGCCTCTCTAATCCTGTTTCCGATAAGAGTGTGTGTTCCGAATCCAAATGAGGTTGTAATTGGTTGGTGGTCCGCGCCATTTCCTCTTGGACCTGCATGATCTCTGGGTCAGTGAACAACATGGATAATGATGACGGGATGTATGGACTTGAGCCTCGAGGTGCACGGATGTCTCTGGAATGAATGATAGAGTTGGCAATAACAGCCGCCGCTGCTGAGCGCGTGGACTCGGTCTGGGCGTTATTGGATGAGGCGTCATGGGACGGTCCAGAGGTTGTCATGTATGAATATGAAAGATGTGGGCGTGGATTCGAGTAACTATGGCTGCTGCTGTGGCTGCTACTGCCTAAACTGCTGCCAGACACCGAGAAATGCTGACTATTGTTGCTTATTCGCATCGCCTGGGTCGCCGATGACGCGCACGATACGTCTGTGGAAGGCGTGGCCATGGCGGAAGAAGGATAGAGTCTGTTCAACAGCTGAGCGGGCAGTGATATTGGCGGAGGGGACACCGGTGTTACCATGGCGGCTTGGGCTGCAGAAGAAGACGATGGTGCAATAAAAGTTGGAAGCCCACGAGCAACATCCTCTGCCGGTGGGTGATGATGTTGACTAGACCCAGAGGACCCTGACTGGGTCTGTCGGAAGTGTCCATCCATAGCCCACTGTGTGTAGGACTGAGATGAGGAGGGCGTCGGCAGGTGGTTGCTGCTGCTATTTCGACTAGAGTCTAGCTGGAGCGAGAGCGGCGAGACGAGAGGTGGAGGAATGGCGATGTAGATACCCTCCTGCTCCTGCTCCTGCTCCTGCTCCCACTGCTGTTGGCGGAGAGACCAAAAAAAAAAAAAAAAAAAGTGTGAGAGCTTGACATTTGACTCCATTGGCTTTCGGCAGATTCCATTCCATTGTAAGTTCTCGACCAGGGACATGAGCCGTACCTCTGGCGTATCGAGTTGAGGCTCAGAGCTGGACATGACGTGAAAAGAGACGGAGAAATTGACTCGGACGAGAGGTGTTTGTGGAAGGAAAAAACAAGAGGGGAGAGACGAAAAGGAATCAGGGTCGAAGCAGAAGGTGAGGCAATTGCTGAGGCACGAAAAGGGGGCAGTGGGTGGTGAATGAGGAGAAGACGCAGAATATACACATACCCTTTCCATCATGTCCAGCTGGGAGGACAAGCAAGGCTAGGGAGCATGAGGCCAACGGATCAGGGAACAAAGGGCAAGAGGCACAAGAGTCGTGCATCCGCACGGTCTGTCTGTTCCTCTCGACCTGTTCTTTCGGGCAAGAGAAGATTGGCGACTCTTTTACTCCGCGAACGGACGAGCGGAGTAGACGTGCATGGCACATCGGGTTCAAGACGCGCTCGGGCGCAAGAGTCGAGGGGCTGATCACGTCGAAAGGATCCAAGAGGGAGCAAGAGGACGTGTTTGCGTTTGGTGGCTTGTGGGTTGACGTGGTTGGTAGACGTGCGAGCTTCAGGCACCAGGACTTTGTGCAGGTGCACGCCAGACACACGCGAAGGCGAGTGTCAAGGGCTGGTGGGTGATGGCGGTGTCTTTGGCCAGGCGTGAAAGAGGGAAAGGAAGGAAGGAAGGAAGGAAGGAGGGAAGGAAGGAAGGAAGGAAGGAAGGAAGAAGGAAAGAGCCAAGGAGAGGGGACAGACCAACAGACAACCAGACAGACAGACAGACAAACAGACAAGACAATAGCACACACACACGCACACAGGGACAAAAGGGACAAAGGACAAAAGGGACCCAATAACCCACAACGACACAGCCGCCCGCTTCCTCACTCTCGCACTCTCTCGCACACACACACAACACTCACAACACACTCTCACTCACTCTCTGTCGCTCATCACCTCTCGTCTTTGTTCTTCCTCTTCTTCTTCTTCATCACATCGCCCCTTCTCCCCGCCCGTCCTCCTCCTCCTCCTCTCTTCCCTCCCTCCTCCTACCTCTCCTTCTCCTCCTCTCTTCCTCATCCTCCTTTCCTTCCCCTTCTCCTTCCCTTCTCCACACATCGCTCGCTGTGGCCCCTCTTCGCTCGTTCGCCTTTGCCCTGTCATTCTCCTTCCATCCATCGCCTCTCTTTTCTTCATTATTAATCCCCACTTTGCCCGTTTCTCCTTCTGTCTGTCCATCTCCCCCTTCATCCCTTTTCTCCTTGTTCCATTCCAGTCCTCTCCACACTTCCACTCCCATCTACATCTGTTTAATCTACAATGAAAAAGTTCTTTGGTAAATCATCAAAGGACAAGAAACCGAACGGCGCCGCTGCCTCTCCGGGCTCGGCCACTCCTCCTCCCCCTACCCCCGCACAGGCACAACGTCCAGCAAATGGCCACACACCTCCATCATCATCCCCATCATCTACACCGGCGCCAACCTCGATGCACTTCACATCTCTGGCCCAGGCAACTCCTCCGCCACCACCTCCGGGTCAGAATGGAGCCAACGGCTCTAATGGCACCGGTGCAGGAGGATACCCTGGTGGTTATCCGCCTGTGTCGGCCGCTGGAGGCTATCCACCCACATCCTCCCCGTACGGTGGCTATGGTGGTCAGCAACAACAGCAGCAGCAGCAACATTACCCTGGAATGCCACAGCCCCACGCACATCAACAACAGGGCGGCGTCATCCCTCCCCCACCTTCTTCGGCCAATGGCTCATTGTACCCCCCTGTTCGCCAAGGGACCGGTCCCCCAGCTTCGAACCCATACCAAGGCCAGCCCTATAACCCAGGATACATGGCCGCACAGCAGCAGCAGGCGGCGCAACAACCACCCCAGGCCCAGCAAGCAGGCTTCCGAGCAAATGGAACGCGTTTGACTGGAGATCCCAAGGAGGACTACCCCATCGTGATGGCGATTGATTTCGGAACGACATTTACTGGATGTGCATTTGCCTTCCGGAAAGATCCAGAGATTCAAGAGATTATCACCTGGTAAGAAGAGCATCAGAGACTCACACACGTAGAGAGAGAAACAGGGAGTGTTTGGTCGTTTGTTGCTGTGCAATACAAAGACCGATGGTCGGTCGACACAGCCAGGAGCTTGTTCAAAACCACGATTAGCACAGTCAAGGATAGTCTGGATATGACTCGCACAGCCTAAAGGAGCTCTGCGGACTGACAGAGCCAGCGGGCGCAAAAGGGCAGACAGGCCAGCCAGACTATATGTGCGTGTGTGTGTGTGTATGTGTGTGAGCGAGCCAGAGAGAGAGAGAGAGGGAAAGGGCCGTCTCTGAGCTGGCGGACCTGGACCGCAATAAC
The DNA here is from genome assembly GCA_963573315.1 of Entomortierella parvispora. Taxonomy (NCBI): domain Eukaryota; kingdom Fungi; phylum Mortierellomycota; class Mortierellomycetes; order Mortierellales; family Mortierellaceae; genus Entomortierella; species Entomortierella parvispora. The sequence goes on from OY752145.1 coordinate 1,638,613, forward strand.
ATTTTTGCAATGTAGGACACATTCGTAATATTAACGCGTGCCAATCTCTGTGGTGCTCTCCAACTCAATTAGGCCGAAGCAAGCTTACCAATACCCTAAAGTACCCACCATCAGCTTGTACAAACTGGACTCGCCCGACTTTCTTGACTGGGGATATCCTGCCCGTGCTGTGATGATGACACCAAACGCAAAGCGGCACCTGCTGCTCAGCAAATTCAAGTTGCAGCTAGACGATCAACAGGAGTACATTGAGCCCTTGCCGCTTGGAATCAAACCATTGGATGCCATCTCAGATTACCTTGGCAAGTTCCATAGCCACGTCGTCAAGGAGGCCATGAAGAACTTTGGATCGACCTACGATCAATCCCATATCCAATACTGTCTGACTGTGCCTGCTATGTGGTCTGATCGGGCCAAACATGTCATGCGTCTCGCCGCCGTAAGAGCAGGGATGATCAGAGAGGAAGACCCGGCACATCGTCTAATTATCGTCTCGGAGCCCGAAGCTGCTGCCATGTACTGTCAAAGCAAAGGCGATCAATTCAACTTGCAAAAGCACGACCGATTCTTGATTTGTGATGCTGGTGGTGGAACAGTTGATCTGATTGTCTTTGAGGTCGTGGATGTTAACCCCGAGACGGGAATCCGGAGTCTTCGAGAAGTGACCCGAGGTCACGGAGCATCCTGTGGATCAGCTTTCTTGGACTCTAACATGGAAAAGCTTTTGAGGGAAAAGTTCCAAAAGTACCCGCTGACGCCTATGGGCTGGGGTACGATCATGGATACGTTCGTGAATCAGACCAAACCCATCTTCCCCGGTACAGACCCTGAGATGTATCTTCAAGTCCCCAACATCCCTAATCTTCCGGACGCAAATGATCTGGATATCGGACTTGAGGACGGAATGTTGAAGCTCATGGTTTCAGAGCTGCACGAGCGCGTTTTCGACCCCGTGGTTCAGGAAGTACTGGATCTGATTGACTACCAGTTGCAGCAAACGCATTGCGAGGCTATTTTCCTGGTCGGTGGTTTTGGCTCTTCACGCTATCTCTTTGACAGAGTGACAGCCAAGTTTGCAACGGCAGGACGACAGGTCCGTGTGCCCCCTCGTGCCGAATTGGCGGTGGTCCGAGGTGCCGTCACGTACGGTTTGCATCAAGGATCGATCATTTCGCGTGTGGCCCGTCGTTGGTACGGTGTGGACTCTGCCATGGACTTTGTGCCTGGAGTGGACCCCGAAGAGAAGAAGACTCTTTCTCGAGATGGAGCAGTGCGGTGCAAGGACAGATTCTCGGTCTACATTACACCTGGTCAATCAGTGGCTCTGGGCGAATGTGTTACCAAGAAGTATATGACCTGGTGCTACCCTCGTGCACTTGATTGTCCTTTGTACGTCTCTGATTCAAAGGATGAGCCCCGATATGTGGACGAGCCCTCGGTCAAGAAGTTGGGAGATTTCCAGATTCCCATGCCCGATATTCCCGGAATGATGCCAGGCGCAGAGGTCCTTGTTGAGGTGAAGATGCATTTCGGAGAGACAGAAGTCCGCGCCGAGGCATTGGTTTTAGGACAGACAGTGACGGCTGTCTGTCAATGGGTGGGATAAAGGCAGGACAAGATACTATATAAAAAAGAACAAAAAAATCCAGAAAACGATACCATCATCCATCTATTCTCTCTAAAATCAGATTAGCAACAAAGCACTGTTCATCCGTTACTTTTGACATCATTCACAAAGATATTTTACTTTTGTTCAAATGCAAGTGTTATTGCCAAAAAATTTTCAATGATGCTAGAGAAAGAAAGCAATGAAAAAGAAGATATATGATACAATGTCGAATCTACAAAAGAGAAAGAAATGAAGAAGAGCTTATCGGCGTCCTCCGCGTCCTCCACGGAATCCGCCTCCACGTCCGCCACCGCCACCACGACCTCCACGGAATCCACCACCGCGACCGCCACCATAGCCTCCACGACCACCACCGCCGCCTCGGCGATCATCCATTCTCTGCTCCAGTTCTGGCAGAGTCTTTGCCACCTCGAGCTTAATGTTGTCCAGATCTGTCCATTTGCTACCAGCCAAGATGATTGTGTTATTGTCGTCGACCTCTACTTTTTCAGAATTGACATCAAAGACTACGCCCATCATGTCGGCTGTCATCCGCATGCCCCTGACGTCCTCATAGCCCAGCTTGGGGAAATTGCGGGTCAAAATATTGCGGACATAGCCCGAGTGTTGAATCTCGTGCGAGAGGCGGAAGATCATGGTGGTGTATCCTTCGGCTGCTGACATGAGCGAACGAGCACGAACACCAGCACCGTAACCAGAGATTTGAGCAAGAGCCGCCGCAAGGGCTTCGGTTGCATCGCCATTGAAATTCTCTTCGATCATGGACTCTGCAATGGGTTTGAACATGGGGACGACGTTCTTGACCACCTTGGCCACAATATCCGCTGCATCCTGGGCTGTGGCCTTGATAATATCCTGAGGTTGAGGAGGTCCTGCCTTGACCATCTCCATACCAGCACGACGCTGAATGTTCTGAATCATGTACTCTTCTTGGGCCTTGAAGAAGGTCACACAGACACCCTTACGACCTGCACGACCCGTACGGCCAGATCTATGGACATAGGTCTCGACATCCTTGGGGGGCTGACAGTTGATGACGAGATCCACCATGGGAATATCAATACCGCGGGCCAACACATCTGTGCAGATAATACACTTGACCTTGGCCTCACGGAAACCTTGAAGGGTCAACTCACGTTGAGCCTGAGGGATATCCCCGTGCAAGACCTTGGCGTCCGCTCTGAGCTTATCGGTCAAGGCCAGTTCATCGGCTTCAGCCTTTGTATTGGCAAAGATGACTGTCAATCCACGGTTACCACCATAAACGGCTACTACATCACCAATCACATCCTTGCGGGATTGCCAGGTTGAAGGGATAGCGTAGTGACGAATGTTCTCATTCGTCTTGACACGGGAATTGCCGACCAGATCCACATTGATATACTTTGGGTCCAAATACTTCTCAACTGTTCGCTTGATCCACTCTGGCGCCGTGGCCGAGAAGAGCAGAGTCTGATGTTTGGGGGCGCTGGCGCCTCGAGTTCCCTTCTGGGTCTGAACGTGTTGAAGGACCTGCTCCATGTCCTCTGCAAAACCAATGTCAAGCATTTGATCAGCCTCATCCAAGCACACGAATCGCAAATTGTCCAGTCGAAGGTTGCCTCGGTTGATATGATCCAAGCAACGACCAGGGGTCCCGATCACCACATCGACTCCGGCACGAAGAGCCGAGGTTTGTTCATGCATGGGCGTGCCACCATAGACACAAATCGATTTGAGGTTGGGTGCAATGCTAGTGAACTCGTTTGACACTTGGATAGCCAAATCGCGCGTGGGTGCTATGCGTAAATAGATGAATTGTCACAGTGTAAGGGTGATGGAAAATGTCTCACATCAAATACTGGAATAAAAATCTTTCGCTTGCAACTTTTTTTTGCTTACCAAGGACCAAAACGCGAGGAGCACGGCCTCGATCAGCGTTAACGTGCTCCTTCAACAGGATCTCGACCATGGGCAAGGCAAAGGCCAATGTCTTTCCAGTACCCGTCCGTGCTCGTCCAAGGACGTCGTTTCCGTTGTAGATATGATCAAACGTCTCTGCTTGAATAGGGAACAAAGCGTTGATACCACGGGTCGCCAAAGCTGCCACGGTGGCAGGCGAGATCTTATATGAGCTCAAACGCAAGTTTTCTGGAATTTCATCATGAGCTTCCTTCTCTGCGCCTGGTTCTGGGGTCGAGTCCCGAGGGGTTTCTGATGGTGGGGGGGACGATTCCAGATGGCGAGGTCTCTTGGCCAAAGGCTTCAGGAACTTGTCGTCGTCTTTCTTTTCATCATCCGAGGAATCCGAGGCTTTCCTAGACTTTTTCTCTCTCTTGCTGCCATCCTTGTCCTTAGAGTCCTTCTTTTCCTTTTTTTCTTTCTTCTCCTTCTTCTCCTTCTTTTCCTTCTTTTCCTTCTTGTCCTTCTTGTCGGCCTTGCTCTCAGGCTGGTCTGCGGACCGGAGCGTCATATGGGCGTTTTCGTCCTTGATGGAGGGCATGCGGAAGAATGGAGGTATAGGGGGAAGGGGATGTGAATGTTAAGAGAAGAAAGCGCTTGACATGTGGGGTTCGTGTCTCTCTTTCGACTCTTTTTTTTTTTTTTTTTTTTTTTTCTCTTTTTTGTGACTGCGTGAATGGACGGATCCTTTTGAGCTGACTTCAGGGTGCAGGCCCTCTGCAGCGCATTTGCTCTATGGTCGTATGGTCGCTTTACTGTATCAAGAAGGATGATTTCTCGTCAATTGAGCAGTTGCGCTCTAAATTTCAAGCCATTGGCAAAGCGTTGACACAACGGGCAACCGACTTTTTTTTTTTTTTTTGCTTGTCAATGAAGTTGTAAGGATGTCCGAAACCTCTGACGTTCTCACCTCACGACGGGGTCGAAAACCGACCCCGTTGAGGGAAAACTCTTTAAAAATTCCGAAGTTCTCTCACACAATGGAATCTCCGTAGTTAGCCCCACTGAAATGGGCCGCTCGGTACTGTATAATTGTGTATGTAGATGAAGATCTATAATGGCCGCGCACAGCCATTTGCCTTTATAGGTCCGGGACTGCTTGCTCTTTGCTCAGAGCCCTTCTCTCAAGTCCGCTGGGTCAAGAATGGCAAAGAGAAACGGAGGCTGAAGACAAGACTGTCCCAATTGAAAAGTTCAGAATGACACAAGTAAGGGCCATCTCATTTCAAAACACAGCAAAACGAAAAAAAAAAAAAAAAAAAAAAAAGGAAAGAGCAAATTTACTCCAAGCCACCAAAAAAATGTAGACAAAAACAGCTGCATGAGCGGTGTTCAGTTTTCTGCTTCGCTTCCATTTGACATACATACACACATCACCAACATGGATGACGATTACGGAAACGGTTACGAGAGCGACTCCTACAACGACGACCACTAGTATGTTGTCCCTCCACCTACTCCAGCATGCACATCCACTCCCTCCATTCACTCTGCAACAACCACACGCCTCCCACAGTTTTTGAAGGAACAATTTCTCGCCTTGAAGGAGGTGGTTCATGAAGGGTGGACATGGTTGCACAGTCCCCTAACTGCTCATCTTACCCTTGTGGCTTAATAGCGCCGAGCCTGAGGTCGAGGATGAGACCGAGATGGATACCGAGAACCAGGAGGATGGTGACGATGTATGTTTCTTTCTTTTCTGTGATATTCGACTCGTTTATCAAGCCAGATTAGGAGCGAAAGAGTGCTCTGTTGTCCTGAACTGTGGATGATAAGGGTAGAAGTTTTGCCATTCCACTGACACGATGGTCTCTCTATCTATTTGTTCCTTTAATCTCTCTCGGCGGTGTGTATGATTGTGATTTTCAATACACAACAGGGTTTCTACAAGAAGAAGGAAGTAGAATTCAACAAGCCCATCACCTGCACCCTTCCCGCAAAGGCTGTGGCCAAGGAGGATCGCACTACCACCCCTTATATGACCAAGTACGAGCGCGCCAGAATCTTGGGTGCCCGTGCTCTTCAGATCAGGTACTTGGACATCTCTGCTTGAATATAGCATATTGCAAAAGTCCAATGATTAGTCTTTGAAACTAACGCGATTTTTCTCTGGTTTTCCTTAGTATGAACGCCCCCGTTCTTGTTGATCTCGAGGGAGAGTCTGATGCGTTGAACATTGCTATGAAGGAGTTGAACAACAAGATGATCCCCTTGATCGTCCGGAGATACTTGCCCGATAACACATATGAGGATTGGGAGGTGTCAGAGATGATCTTGCCTTGAAGAAAACACCCAAAGAAAAAAAAAAGAAATACGTCGTCGTCAATATCAACAATAACAACAATATTCATACATCATTGACAGTTTTGGGGATAGTGTGTGGGGGGGGGGGGGGGAGCGAAGGGGATGGTTAGTTACAATAAAAAAAAACATGTATCAACCGCGCAACGCACAGCAGATCTATCACGTGCCACATCCATGGTGTGGCGGTGGCCTTTTGAAGCATTTCGCCACCATTATTCCTTGCATCCAACATTCTCATTCCGGACCTTTCAATCCATTTTCTTCACACAACACAGGACTCTGTGGACTTAAATGAGCTCAATGTGGGACGCAGGAGAGACCATCACCACCCAGGCGCCTTCACAGTTCCGCAAGCGTCCCGGGAACGTGTTCCTCACCAGCAAACGATTGGCATGGGTTCCTCAGGGCGGATTGGCCCCCACCGTCTCTGTCCTTCATAGCGACATCAAAAACCTCTTTGTCAACGCCGAGGGATCCGCCAAGGTGATGATCAAGATTGTAGAAGTGAAGCCCGACACTAGCCATGGATTCATCTTCACCTCCTCGGCGGCTCTGGCTGAGCGAGATTCCTTCAAGGATGGTATCTCTGGGATCCTGGCCACTCGACAGGCCCTCGCCAATGCTAACGGAGCATCAGCAGGTGGCGCCACGGGATCATCGCCTTCAACAGTCGCCTCCCCCACTATGTCGGACGCCAGCGCGCCTGGAACACCGAGAATGGGTGCAGGATCAGGAGCTGGAGGCATGAGACGAGGCTTGAATGGTTCGGGACCGTCTGCAGAGATGAAGCTCCGGTTTGCATTGTTGAAACAGAACAAGGATCTCGCCATGCTCCACAAAGATCTTGTGATGGGAAAACACGTCTCTGAAGAAGAGTTTTGGGAGACCAGGAAGCATTTGCTGCGAAACCAGGCGGTTATGGATCATCAGCAGAAAGGCCAATCGTCTGCGTGGTTGGACCTAAAACCGGAGACGGGCGAGAGTAATGATGTCAAATACGTGATGACGCCCCAAGTAATTCACTCTGTTTGCCAGCAGTACCCTTCCAGTAAGTTCAATTGATAAATGTTCATCCTTCGAATGTGTTTATTTTGATTGTTAATTCTGACCGGGTTGAAATCATTGTCCTATTTTGTGTCTTGATCTTTCTAGTCAAACGAGCGTACGACGCGTTTGTTCCCGATAAGTTGTCCGAAGCAGAATTCTGGAAGCGTTATTTCCAATCCAGGTTCTTTCACAGAAGTCGATCCGGTCGAGGGGCTAATGAGCCGGATGATGATATTTTCGATAAGGCGTTGGCAGAAGATGAAGAGGAGACAAGGTCGGCGCCAAAACGAATCCGGTTGGATCATATTAACAAATTGGTAGATTTAAGTACGACGGAGGAGGACCACTTTGAGTCATACACCAGCCCTGATAGTACTATGGCAGCGGGAAAGACAAAGGAGTCAAAGGAGGCCATGCCTCTTATTCGTCGGTTTAATCGCTACGCCCAACGGGTATTAAATTCAACTGTGGGGCCAAAAAAGCCGACATCAGGACCAGAGCCATTCAATGTATGCCATTACTCTGTGCAACTGAGGGCACTAATCTTTTTTATATTATGTGGGGCATATACTGACGATATTCATTCTTTGATATGACTCTTAGATGAGTGGTGTTGAAAGGGCTATTGTTATGGAAGACCTCCAGGAGCAAAAAGAGGCTTCAAGGATTGTTTTGGACATTCAAGATACAAGACGGTACTTTGAGAGTCAAGGCGGGGACACAAAAAGCTCTAAAATCACTGAGGGCCAAGTAAGAACAGATGGTTGGTGACAACGCGGATGATTAGTTTTCAAAACAAAAACTCACAGTTATGGTTGTTTCTAGAACCCTGGCGATATCTTGAAGCGGTTTTATAGAGATTTTACCTCGAATGAGGTTGTCCTGGATAAGGTATGACTGGATACAATACTGATTCAGGAGTGGAACACTTTCACATTTTGTCTAATACTCTTGCGTCGATCGTAGCCATTCCACATTCCTACGGGAACTTTTGACACACTCATGAAAAATGTCAAAGTGAATCGAGCCAAGATGATGCCGCCTCAGGACGGATGTAAGTATACGCATCTTTCTTCAATAGCAGATTAGGTGTTGGAACGTAGCTTCTATCTGTCCGGCTGACACCCCGCCCTTTTTGAAAACTAATCCTTGGATACTCTAGCTCAACTCTTGCCTCCCGCGCTTTACCAGGAGGCCCTTTCCTGTCACGCTGCAGGCAATGAAATCCTGCGTCATTTTTGGGCGTCCACTGGCGCTGATAAAGAGGCAAAGCATGCTCGTATGGTGGAATCCTTGAACAAGATCCGCGATGAGAATATCAAGTCTCTAATGATGCAGGCTAGCTCGTTAGGCGCCAATTGTCACGATGCTATGAAAATGGTAACTTTGCAAACCGAGTTCTGAAGCTGTAGATTTTTTGTCCGCAACGTCATCTTTTACGATAGTTATTAACGTGTGTTTTTCTTAGATGCTGAAACCAATGCAGAATGCGATCCAAAAAGCCCTCAAGCATGCAGAGACGGCCCGACCAAGGCCCATGGCAAGAAAATTGCCCGCCTGAGAAGATCCAAGTTGTTCAACGCCGCAGAAATAAAAATTGTACAGTAACATAGAGTTCTTTTGCAAGGCGCGCTTCCTTTATATTGTTTTAGTGTCGCTCTCTCACTCTTTCTAGCTAATAGAGCTTCAACTTTCCTGTGACGCTGTCGACTATGCTTACAGGTCCAGGTCCGACGGCTAGAACTGTCCGTGATCCAGCAGCAATCTGTGTCCGTCCGGCGTCACGAATGCTGTGAGCGGCCAATCCGATGCTCATAGCCTGGGCTTGCAACAACAGCCTATATGTCAGTCATGCGATGGGTTAGAAGATGTTGCCTATCATTCATTATCGTAAAAGAGAAAGCCAGAATTCTTTCAGGACACTGCATCCGAGTTCCTTACATGTCTTCCTCGTTGTCGACCTTCAACGTGACCTTGGCCTGTCCGCAGTATTCCCAGCGCTTAAGAGCCTGAATTGAAGGAGAAAAGGGATATTATCAGTACAAGCTTACATTCGTTTGCCCCGCCTTGCTTTTTTTGTGGAATCCCTTGTCTAAAAAAGCCGATTCCAAGGACCAGAAAAGGAGAAAGAAGGATCAAAGGAGGGAAGGGAGCTTGTACCTGAGGACTCTTCTTGGCCAATTCCTTGTAGTTGGCCAAAGTGGCGTGACAGCACTGAGCGGCTGCTTTGCCCTTGCCCATGCCTAGATCGGATCGAACGACCAGTACCATCTTGTATTCTTCTCCCAGATCATCGAAATCAGCAAGCTCCTCGTTCTCCTCATCCTCGCTTTCCTCATCCGAAAAATCTTCCTCGTCCGTGTATTCCTCAGAGTCTTCCTCGATCGATTTAGTTTTAGCTGCGGCATCGGCTGCGTCAGAGGGGGACTCTGAATCCTTTGTGGATTTTTTGGTGGATTTCTTCTTTTTCTCGTCCTTTCCGCGCGATTCCTCCGAGGACGTGGTCTTCGGAGTCTTTTGTTTCTAGAGAATTGAAGAAAAAGGGAAAAGGCGGTTAGAAAAACGGAGACGAGAATAACATCAGGCACCAAAAGTGGAAAAAGGAGGTTGACTTGCAATGGCGGTGTGGGAGATGAAGAATCCGGTGAGGAGACCGACAGCGCCGACCGAGAGGAGCTGTCCGAGGGTAAATGACTTTTCCATGGCGCGAGGGAGGGCGAGTAACGAGTAAAGAGAAGGACGACCACAGGCTATTGCACGCACACGTTCAGACAGACAGGCAGGGGAGAAACAGCCAAAAGACCAGAAGCCAGTCAAGGACCCAAGCCACCAGCTGTTTGTTGCCCCTCTCCACGCTGTGCGCCTTGCCCCCTTCCTGGTCCTGCAAAAGAAAGTCGTCCATCTGCATTCAGTCCCTCTGAACTCGTCCGTCTTCATTGTCCTTTCCTTTCTTCTTTCTTCTTTCTTCCACCAATCCATCTTTACCCATCTCATCTCTCTTCATCCACCTTCTTTATGAGTAGCGCAGCCAACGTCAAGGTAAAAACTACCTCCCCTAGCCGCCATTCCTCGTTCGTCTCGGGGGACAAAAGAAGAAAAAAAGCTTTATTTTCTTTATTATTTCGAGATCTACTGGCAGGAAGACATTTCAAAAAAAAAGTACAATGCCGCAGGATGCGACGCAGCCACCATCGCCAGTTCTCCAACCCCGTCCCTCGTCAGCACAACATTCTACTCGAGGATTGTCACTCTAAATCAAGCAGCAGGGTTAAAAAAAACAACAGACAGAAAACAAAAGAGAACCAATGGCGATCTCCATCCATACACTCCACGCGTGACATCCTGCGGTTATTCAACGCTTGGACCCCCTTTGATCCAATAACCCCCGTTCTCGAGAGACTATCTGGACAGTTGGGGTGCCCCTTTTACGTAGGACAGACTGGAGAAAGACCGCTCGTGTGATCACTAGGATTTAGGATAGACACGTCCACACGTCCACAGCACTAGCTGAGAGGGCATATCCACTTCAATTCATTCACTAAGCAGTGGAGATATTCCTGCAACGTTTATTGACACGCCAATTGCTGGCCTTTTCTTTCTACCTGTGCAGCCCGTCCTTCAAGGTGTCAAAATCAGACCTCGCAAGGTACAGTTTAGGACAATTGCAAAGGATTTAGATCTTGCCCCAGGAAATCTTCTGAGCCACATCTAATCATGTATACTTTTATGTATGGCTGCATGAATAGGGTGTTCAAAAGGCAACCGCCAAGTTTGAACCCACTGGTAAGTGATCTCTTCTTGATGCCGCGCTGTGAGGAACAGGGACGGACACACTCGTCGGACTTTCTCCCACTATGCGGTCATGGCATTAATGGATCTCGCTTTGTTATTTCTTTGGCCAATGTAGTTTTCCGTGACGCCTTCATTAGCGTCCTTTCTGCTGCCACCCCTGGAAACCTTGACGAAGTCTCTGCAAAGCTGGATGCTGCTGGCAACACTCTCGAATACAGACGCTACGCCGAGACTCTCTTTGAAATTCTGATTGCTGGTCGTCTTCTTGGTAAGGCCGTGACTACTTGTGAAGGACAGGAAGACCATGCTGAAGAGTGTATCTGCCAGAAGCACAAGTAACGAAGGCTGACTGATTTCATTTTGCGTGAATTCATTTTGGATCGATTAGCTCCCGGTGGCACCTTCCTCGAGGATGGAACCCCTGCCAGTCCCTTCAGCATTTTCCAGGCTGAGGATGACCTTTCCAGCATCAAGAAGCACGTTGACGTTTTCCACAAGCTTATGCGCCGCTACAAGTACTTGCAGCGTGGTTTCGAGGATACCCTGATGAACTTGCTCCAATACATCAACAAGTTTACACCCGAGGATACCAACAAATTGGCTGTGGCCACTGGTTTGTTCTGCTCCTCTGGATTGGCCACTTTGACCGTCCTCAACGTCTTGTTCAAGGAACATCTCGTCAAGGAGGGTAAGCAAACCGTTGTGACTATAATGATCTTGACTAGAGACCAAGGAAATGAGATTTTTTTTGGAGATTAACTTAATCTCTTTACTGATCTGTGTTTATAGGACTTTCTCTCCAGTTCGTTACCACCGTTTTCAAGACATACTTGATGGATCAATCTGTCGACCAGTTTGGACTCAACCTGCACAAGGCTGGTATGAGCGACCGTCTCTTGGATTTCTTCCCCCCTAACAAGCGCGACGAGGATAGCTTTGCTCGCCACTTTGAGGCCGAAGATATGAAGCAATTGGTGACCTTCCAGAACAAGAAGCAACTTATTTTGCGCAAGGAGAGCATTGTCGAAAATGTTCGCTCTCTCTTGGAGGAGGGCAAGATCCCAGATGTAAGGGTTTGCCTATGATTTTGCTATTGTAATCTGCATGTTCCTTTGAAGATCTCTTATCCTGACTCTTTCCCTTTTATTCGCTTTCTAGTGCTTGACTTTCCTCAAGGCCCAAATCAAGGAGAGCGGTCTCATCGAGCCCGACTTTATCCCCTTGGTGTGGACCGGCATGATGGCCTCTGTGGACTGGGGTACCCGCGTGGATCAGATCGATAACCAGATCTTGAAGCAGGTTCAGCAGTACAGCAAGTTGCTGGGCGCTTTCTGCACCTCTCCCAAGACAGAGATTGCCTTGATGCAGACGATCCAGGTCAACTTTTACGAGGATGCCCGTTTCATTAAGCAGTACCGTGCCGTGACCCAGCTTTTGTACAAGAACGATGTCCTGTCAGAGAGCGCGATCTTGTACTGGGCTGAGAAGGGCTCCAAGACCCAGGGACGCACTGTCTTTATGAAGCAGATGGAGCCTTTCATCCATTGGCTCAAGAATGCCAGTGATGAGGAGGACTCTGAGGACGACGAATAGATGATAATTATGTCCAAAAGGCGACCGGAACGAAAAAAATAGGGATCCAGTCTGTAGATCATAACATGAACGACGATAAAACTCATTTGAACCATTATTGATCAAGGCCACCACCACGCCGTGTGACAACCGCACAAGCAACACCCCTCCCTTCAACCCACCGTCTCTGATCCTCCGCCGCCACCACCACCACTATTTCTACCAGTACTGACGAAGTACTCTTTCTTTGCAGAACACAATTGATCAATTTTGCTTAATCACTCTACTTGTCACGGTGCTGTAATCCTTTGGACGTCCACACCTGCGTTTGAAGAACGGACCTTTTGAAAGAAACAGCGATCTCCCCGTCTCCCTTGTCGGAGTCTGACTAAAATGATTCTAACGCAATCTAATGAAAAAAAAAAAATGAAATGACGGTGTCGGCGAGCAATTGAGACCGGGTAGGTCGCTCCAGGACCTGTGTTCTTTCGTCTGTGTCGTTCCTGATATGACCATAATGATGAGGATTGAAGTAATTGAATATTATTGTGGGCCAAGTATGAGAAACAAAAGTCTATGGGAAGGCAATGCGTGATGGAATAGAATGCCTCTAAGAACCAACTATTTCCTTTGAGTATCTGAGCAAACCTCCGAGATGCGAGAAAAAGGCGATGCAGAGAGGCAAAGAAAGAGCAAACGGTGTCGCCAGTGTGTTCTCGAAGTATGTACAGATATCCTTCTATTCTTGCTTAAAAAGTTCCTTTCTCTTAAATCTCGGCGCACTGCGCTTTGATCCGAACGTGTTCTTGTACGAGTTTTCTTCTTGCTAGTTCTAATCGCCAGGGCTGCTGGGCCTTATTCATTTGTCGTTGCGGTCGTCGTCGCGTCGTGTTCTGGCTTCTCCTTATCCTTTCTTTTTAGTCACGCCTGCGGTTGCTTTATCTTTGACCTCTTGAATCCAGAAAAAAAGGGAACAAGGATCTATACGCGTCGGCACTCGAGAGCAGTTTCTTTGGGATCGACACTCATGGTACAAAAGAAGCCCTGGTCCTGCATAAAGGTGAACATTTGCTTGGCTTCCAGCGCCATGAACTTGACACAGGTCTTTTGGCCGTTGGGTTCGATCCTACAGATGCCCTTGTTGGTCCCAAGGGGCTCGACCAGGTATTGGGTGTTGGGTTTCGTGAACTGGGTGAGCATGGCCTTTTCCGACTCGACGGCGGCGGGATCGCTTTGTGCTGTGGGGTTGGCGGCGTCCAAGGATGTGCTCATGATGACAGAGTAAAAAGAGATGAGGGTAGGAGGGGTTGATGAATGGGTGTTGCTTTGCAGAATGCGGGGGGAGAAGAGAGAGAGAAGGAGACGGAAGGACTTGGGGCACACAGAGAGACTTTGCACTTTGGGGCACCGTGAGCGAGCCCACACTAAATCCATGCTCTATTTACGTCACTCTAAACCTTTATTGCCAACCCCAATGCCCCTCCTGCAACATATTCCCCCCTTCGCTATCCACGCTGGAGACAAGGGATCTCTGCCACGGTGTAAAAGAACCTTACCGTAGGCTACTATCAATACTGTGAATGATCCATTTTCATGAGAGGCAAACCTATGCGTTCTGCAATAGTTGTGGCTCAAGCTTCAACAGTAGCAACGGACAGCAGCGTCCAGACACAAAGACGCCGAGCCTGCAAAGCCCGCCATTCGCAAGAATTGATCGATCTTTTTCAGACGTTGCTTTTCTGGTGTCCTTTCTTCTTCTGCTAGTTATTCCAGCGGACGTCTCAAAAGAGGGCTCTACAAACGAAGCACTTCCCCACCTCTGCAGCCCTGGAAATCTTCCTGTAGGTGATATGAGGAAGCGCTCAGGAACAACCCCACTCACGCATCGAAGAAACAGGGATCCATGAGAGCACCCAGCGCGTTAATGCTGATTACAGTGCCTGGTATAGGAATGAAGATAAATTTGCTCTCTTGTTCTTTACCACTCGGTTCGTGGCGCGGCACTGTCCTTCCCACCCCAGCAAAGCAAGCAGGATAACGCAGATCGGAAGACAGCCAAGAAGAAAAAGCTCCCTCACGTGGAAATGAACTATGGCAGTTCTCGATTGCTGTTCCTCCGAGCCGCGTCCTCTTTCTTTGCTTAACCTTCTTCAGCTCACTTCTCCTTCTTCTTCTTTCTCCTTTTACTACAAACAACCCGACCCCTGTCCTCGGTCATCTCTCATCTCCCATCCCCCCATCTCCCCATCCACCCATTTCGGAAAATAAAAAGAATGACATCCGACTCGACAAAGATCTTGCTCGTGCTTTTGGCACTGATGCACTTCAAGTCCCTGCCGGGCGTATACACGGTCCGCTCGCTATCCTACATCATCAAGAACCGACATCTAAAAAAACCAAGCATTGGCCTCCTTGAGGCTTCAAAATACCACAGCCGCGTTTGGTTTGACGATCTGGATCTCAACATCCACCTCAACAACAGCTCGTACAACAAGATGATGGATTTTGCTCGCATCGACCTCTGCACCCGTCTCTTCCCCAGTTGGCAGGTCAAGAACAAGTTTGACATGCATCTGGCTCAAACAGTGCTCTTTTTCAAAGCGGAGGTACCTCGGTTTTCAAAGTACACGATCACCAGTCGGATCTTTACTTGGGATGACAAATGGGTCTGGATGCAGCATCGTTTCTCGATCAAGCGCAAGGTCCGGCCCGTGCGCAAGACTGCCCAGGCTATCCATGGCGCCATTCTGGCGGGACAGGAAAACTTGAAAAACGGAGAGGATTCCAAGGAGCCGATCCGGGATGAGGATGTGGTCGTGGAAGAAGACGAGGACGAGGATGATGTGGATCCTATTGAAGCCAAAGGCCTCGCAGTGCCTTCGAGCATGTCTGCCTCCAGTGTCATTGGGCCCAACTTTGGAAATCACCCCAACGATGCAATGGCAGAGGTACCGGATAAGCTGTGCTGTATTGCGTACTCACGCATGGTGGCCAAGCATCCCAAGGGCAAGACCATTGTCCCTGCGGTGTTGTGGGAAAAGAACGGACACAAGGAGGCGTACCCGGGCGAGTGGGAGCAGTACCGGCAGTTGGGCATGTCGCTTATCGAGGGAATGATGAAGATTGGCGATCCCACGTTGACAGCACCGGCCGCAGCGGCGGCGCCAGCATCGCGTCGCCGTCTTGTGAACCCGACACGCGCCAGGATCTAGGCGCAGATGATACCATGGCCAACAAAAGAAAAAAAAGAATAAAAAAATAAAAAATAGAACTCCCCTTAATGCAAGGGCCAAGGGAGAAGAGGCGGCAGCATTGATTCCGTGGAACGCGCCTGAAAGAGAGAGTCAGGCACAAAGGACACACGCCCGCCCCTTTCTTTGCCCTCTTTGCTCGTTCGTTCGTTTCGTTCGTCCTGTTCCCATCTCTCCTGTTGCCCCCATCCTCGCTCTCTTTCTCTTTGCACATCCTCGAGGGAGAACCAATCAGTCCTCTCTCCGTCTACTCTCATCCCCATCGGCTGCATCGCCACCTCTCTCCGCTCGCGACTGCATTTAGCGCGGGAACAGGAAGAAAATAAAAACTTGCTCCCACGATGGACCCCTCCGCCGTCCTCGCCTTAGCGTTCCAGCAATGGGTAAGAATCAACCGCGACAGTGTCGAGGAAAAGCAAGATGGATGGATGGATGGATTGCAGACACAGTTCATGTCTGGAAGAGCTCGCCATCTGACCTTTAGGGACACGACCTGCCTTGCCTTGCTCTAGGTCAACACTTTCAGCGACATTTCACGGCCATGCAGACACATCTCTGACCTCTCTGATGGCATCGTTCTCTTTGAGATTGCTGCCGATATGTAAGTCCAGTCTCTTTATTGCCCTTTTCTCTTTATTCTCGAGCAATCCTTAGGACCAACAAGTAGGCATGACACCTCCTGACCTTTTCCTCTCCCCTTTACGCCATTATTTTTATTTTATTCGTGTTCTTATGCTTGCATAATAATATCCAGTGACCCCAAGTGGTTCAAAGCCATCAAGTCGGCCGACATGGGCGACAACTGGGTTCACAAGTACAACAACCTAAAGAAATTGCACAAACTCGTCACCCGGTACTTGGAGGAGAAACTCGGTCAGAATCTGACAAAGTTGGACCCTCCCAATCTGAACGCAATCGCCAAGAATGCAGAGCCATTGGAGGTGATCAAGCTCTGCGAGCTGGTCATGGTCGTGGCTGTCCAGTGTGACAAGAACCAGCCCTATATCCAAAAGATCCAGTCCCTGCCAGAGACTTCCCAACATGCCCTCATGCTCTCGTTGGAACAGGTAAGAAATGAACGGGATGGATGTTTACAAAAGTTATACCGCAACAGGTTTTTTTGCATTCTTCAAATTAGCATGCTGACTCTGACCGGTTGCTGCTGGTTCATCTAGATCATTCAAGCGCTCAACAGCGATTCGAGCAGGGATTCTGATATGTATGCTGCTGGATGGTGTTCAAAAGATCATGCTTTTGATTGTTATTAACGTAAATATTAATTGTCTTTTGTATTAATTTTTACCTTTATGACAGGGAGGAGATCAACATGGACCAGGAATTGGCCAATTTGCATCAGGAGCGCGATGAACTTGAGCGCAACAATCAGACTCTTATGAATGAGTTTACATCGATGAATCACAAATACGTAAGGAGGCGTTGTCTTGGAGAAGGAATGATGAACGGTTTTGCAATGGGATGACTGAGTGTAAGATGTTCATTCCTATTTTTTCGTTTACCCTATATTAGGACGAACTGCTGACTGAAAAGGAAGAGCTGAGGCAAAGGATACGTGATTTGGAAAAGGCCTCTGCCTATGCCTCCCAGAGCGGAAAATCCGACTTTTTGATGAAGACTGAGATCGATCATTTACGCTCAGACTTGTAAGTATAGAAGAAAACCCCATTACAAGGATTTTTGGACAACAAAGAGGACTGACCGGAAACCCTATCCGTTGTTTTCTTAGACAAAAGAGTGAAGACCGCCGACATGAGCAAGAGACGATCATTAACAACCAGTTGAAGGCGATCGCAGACTTGTCCAGATCTGTAAGTGAATTTTGGAAAGAGACTATTGGAGGAACTGAGTCTTTAGATCAAGCATGGCAACTGACAAGAATTCCATCCTATTTGTTTGTGAACAGGAAGCAGATCTGGCTGCTAAGGCTGAAGATGCTATTCGCCTGAAGGACAAATTGGACGAGTACAAACATGCTATCGAAAAACTTCAAAAGACCGAAAATGTGATTGAAAAGTACAAGAAGAAGCTTGAAGAAGGGGCAGATCTTCGTCGGCAGATCAAGGTTATTGAGGATCAGAACCAGGAACTCGTAGAACGTAACCGAGAGATTGAGGAGGAATATCGCAAGGTGCTGGCTTTCAAGTCCCTGATGGAGTCATACAAGGATCAAATCCTGGCCCTGGAGACCAAGATTAGTACTTTGGCCAAAGACAAGAACAAGATTGAGTATGAAGCGCGACAGCAATACCAAAAGCTTCAAGAGGTGGAGGCCAGTAGCATGAGGGATGCGGAGCAAATTTCAATGCTCGAGGACAAGGTCCGCGAGCTCGAGTTTTCTGGCGGCCAGGGCGTACCTTTGTCCAATGACTTGCAGGATATGGAGACAGATGATGTGGAAGGCATGTTGATGGGTCAACAAACCTCATACACAACAGATCTCAAGCTCAAGATCTCTCGCCTTGAACGTGAGCTCCAGAATCTGAAGGATGAGAAGCAAGACGAGGGAGGATCCAAGTCGACAGTACTCCAACACCTCTTGGACGATGCGAACAGACTCAAAGCAAAGTTCGAGCAGGAGTATCTGGAGGAGCATCAGGCCAAGATTGTTCTTCAAGGGGAACTCGATCGCATCCGAAGTGGCCGAGGCGATGAGAGCGAGGTGGCTTTTGCACTTCGTTCTTCGTTGAACGCCTGTGAGAAGGAGCTTTCCGATACCCGGAAGGCTTTGGCTGAGATGGAGATCAACCTGGAGCAGACCAAGAAGGAGCTTGTCATTGTCCAGTCAGACCGTAAATGTCTTTTACTCTTTTATAGTTCTCTCCTGAGCCTACGCGAGAGGTGACTTCAAAACTAACGCACTTTCTTGTTCTAATTCTAAACACAGTACACATGGTCGGAGGCGAGCGAATGGGCGCCCTTGGCGAGTGGAAGCTGAACAATAGCAAGGACCTGACGATCCTTCAGGAGGAGCATGCTAAGCTTCAACAAAAGACTCAGGCGCTTGAGGAGGAGAACCGACAACAGCTTGCCCAACTGAATCGCGTCCTCACAGAGAAGGACGGACTTTCAAAGCTGGAACTCGAGCAGCGCGACCGGATGCTTCAGCAGGAGCGTACTCAGTCTGGCGAGGCACAGGCCACACATACCCGGGAGCAATTGGAGACTAAGAACCGCCATCTGGAGCAACAGTTGGAGCAGCTGTCCTCACAGTTGAACGACAGCAACCTCAAGTTGCAGCGTGCCAAGGAGGTAAGGGCAAACTATCCTCGCCTTCGCGTCTTCAGGTTTTACATTTTGTCGATGTGGCGTTCTTCCTTGACCAACATTCACCCTCTCTTTTCTTGAAAATTAGTTTATTAAGCACCAGGACATGAAGCTCAAGGAGTCCAATGCTGCTCCAGCTAGTGAGGGCTACGGCGAGGCTGTGGTTTCGCTCAAGAGCGAGCTGGCCTCAAAGGAAGAGGAGGTGGAATCTCTGAAGCGCCAGATGCGCGACATGCAGATCCAGATCCGAAGAGAGCAGCAGTTGATCTCCTCCGCTTGGCATGATCAGCTCAGCAAGGGTCTTCGGGAAAATGTTATGACCCAGCATCGCCGTGTCGCCCCCACCTCTTGGTTAGGTGTTCAGCGTAATGTCTTTAGTCAACAGTTGGGCGTTCGTGGATAGAAAATATAAAGACATTTCTTTTTTATGATACGTTACGACTACAATCGGGGATATTTCTTTTCAGCAAAGGTCATGATACGTTTGATGCTTTGAATCCATTTCCGTGAGGTCTCGTCGTTCAGCACATGGGCCACCTGTGCAGAGAAAATCTTTTCACGTCCAGAACGTTCGTGAATACTATTTCACCAGAGTGTAGCGAGAGAAAGTCGTGACAGTCAGTATTTTTTTCCGATTGTCAATTTAAAGCAAAGAAGATCAAGTAGTAAGAAAAGGGAAAAGAAAAAACAAAACTTACCCAACCATGGTAACTCCAATGGGCCAAGGTGCGTTTCCGATAGAGAGCTTCAAATAAGCGTCGCTGGCGGCCATATGTTCACGCTTGATCATCAACTGGGCAATTTCTGTAATACGCATCAGCACATCTTGCTCCAGCGCCTTGTGTCTTAACGACTTGAAGAAGGGCTTTAAGTACTCTGCGCTCTGTGCCTGTGTGGCCGTAGCCAATTTTCCTGCCGTGCTCCGCTTCAATTCATCCGGTCGTTGATCCAGATCCCGTTCCCATTCACGAAGCAAACGCTTAAAGTAGGTATAAATAAGCACATAAAGCTTGTCCTGGTCCTTCTGAAAGAGTTCTACAGAGATCTCGCTCGTGTCCTAACGTGCGTTTCAATGTAAATAAAGTGTTATTTTAGAGGTTATGTTATTAAATGTTGCCCATGAGAAGGAGGTAGGAAGGAGGTAGGAAGGACACTTACAACATTCTTGGAAGGATCCTCCTTGGTCTTTTTCTGTTTTGCTTCTTCCTGACGGCCAAGAGCCTCCATGTGCAATCCTGTCTCTGCGTTCTCCAAAGCCCTCATGAAATCGTTTCTTTGACCCTCAGATCGGTCCTCGACCAACTCCAGGGCACGCAGACGAATCTTTCGTTCCTTATCTGTCTCTGCGAACAAGCGGATGGGGTGACCCCTTGCGCGCAAACGACGGACCACCTCCTCAGGGGAAATATTCCAGGTTCCTGTCTCTGCTGTATCCTCGCCATCGCCCTCGAGATTTGTGGAAGGAGAACCAGTGTTGGATTCAGTTGTCGAGGTCGTGAGTCGTTCAGCTGCTGCCGCCTTGGACGCAGCAGCATCTTTGACTGCTTGTCGTTTGGATGCCAGCTCCTGTTCTCGAAGTTTTTCCTTTTCCTGAATCGAATTTGAGGTGAAGGAAGAAGAGATGCCATGATGGTTAGAATTGATATACAATATCTTTTTTTTAAAAAAAAAAGTTGAGGCAAAGAGGTATACAGAGAAAGGTAGGACTTACCTCCTTTTCCTTGCGCTCTCGCTCCTGTTCTTCAAGGTATTCTTGCTGCCGTTGTTTTTCCAGATCGCCTCGACGGATATATTTCTTTTTGGCACCTCCATTGGCGGTGTCTATTGCTGATCGCTTCTTGGTGAGTGTGGCTTCAATCAGATCCATTTTTCCAAAAAAAGTGGTTGTAGATGGTAGATGCGGTAATGAAAAGTATGAAAGATGAGTGTTGATGGCTACACGGATGAACAAGTCAAATGAAGGAATGTGAAGACGTAGGGATGGAGGGATGTGTAGGATAATGTATATCTCTAGCACGAAAGGGGTATGAGTTGATGCATCATGCATGTAGCTCAGAGTCCAAAAGGACAAGCCACCGAAGAAGCACCAAAAGTGAAAGTTGGCCGCAGCCGGATTTCGTTTCTTTTTTCCTCTCTTTTGTATTTTGTCCATCCACTCCGCTACGCCTCCACCCCACAGCAAACAAAAAACATGTCCACAGCATCACAACCACAAGATATACCCAGCAGTCAGTCCTCTCATGGAGGCAATAGCAACAATAACAACAATAACAGCAACCGAGGCCGAGGAGGCGCGCGTGGAGGTGTGCGTGGGGGACGTGGCGGTGGAAGGCCTCGAGGAGGTGACAGTCCCATGGTTCGACTCTCCAAGGCGCTCTCCTGGCTCCTCCGGCACAACGCTGCTGCACAAGGTGTCGCTATCCGCTCGGACGGCTACGTCTTGATCAAGGACGTCCTGGCCCATTCCAAGTTTAAAGATTATACTGTCGCTGAAGTCATGGAAGTCGTTGATACCAACGAAAAGAAGCGATTCCAGGTTCTGTCGGATGAGCAAGGGAATCCTGAATGGATTCGAGCAGTTCAGGGTCACAGTCTTCAAACCGTCACAGATCCTGGATTGGAGCCCCTTCTGGATACAAGCTTGATCCCTGATGCTGTTCATGGGACCATGTATTCCCTATGGCCTCTCATCGGTAAGGAAAAAAAAAGAGAGAGATATGCGACAAAAAAAAAGATGTCTAATATTTTGGTTCGATGTGCTCGATTCATTTTTACAACTAACATTATGTGGTGCTGCGCCATAATGTGCCATTGTGGTGGATCTGTGGTCGACCTTAGGTACTCAGGGATTGAACAAGATGGGCAGAAATCATATCCACATGGCCACTGGACTCTTGGGAACCGAAGGCGTCAGCAGCGGTATGCGTGGGGGCTGCAACCTTTATATCCACATCGACACTGCCAAGGCTATTGCAGGTAACGTAGACCTACATGGTGATCAGTGAGGTTGAGGGGCAGAAAGATGGGGATGACACTTTGAAATGCGATAGAGAAAGATCTTTGACTCTGATTTACTGACCAAGATCGCATCCATTGGAACAACCACAGATGGATACAAGTTTTACAAGGCCGCCAACAATGTGATCCTGTCCGACGGCAAGAACGGAGATGGTATTATTCCCCCACAGTACTTCTCCAAGGTCGTTCGGTCGAGCGGCGAGGTCATCGCGTAGCTCGACGAAAATAAAAAAAGGAACAATGCAGATCGACCAGTTAAGGGTGGCGCACGCAGATCATGTGTCCACCAAGCACGCGTTCGTTGCAACGAAAGGCGAGGGCCCCTTCCCTATTTGTTTCCATTCATTCCTTCGTTCCCATCCATCCATCCATCCCCCATCCATATCTACCTGCATTCACTTTCGCTTTTATTACACACATTAGATATCATTCATGGACTCAGCGGTCAATTTGGTGAGCCCTCAATCACATTCCTTGCCTCAGGAACAACTTGAGCATCCCAATGAACGGACCACTTACATCATTCATGCGCTGTGCACTTTAGGCGCACCGATATGCCAATGAGGCCGAGGAGCAAGAGGAGCGAGGTCGATGGACTGAGGCCATTGATCTTCATTTCCAAGCCGCTGGTAATGAAGACAAATGACGAATGATAATGCATGATCCCCCCTTCCCCCCTTGTCAGACGAGCAGTTGGGCGCAGTTCTAAATCGCCACGTATTTAACCATTTTTGATCTAGATCAGTTCCTGTTGGCGACCAAGGACACGCAAAATCAGGAGGTCGTTCGAACCCTCAAACTCATGAATGCCAATCACAATAGACAGGCAAAAGATCTACAACGACGGGTCGCCAAAGCTACTGCGGCAGTGGCTGCAGCCGAGGCGGCGGCGGCAACAACCCTGACAAATCAACAGAAACTGTCCAGCAGGAGTCGTCTAGATGGAAATATGCCTCAAAGCTCTGTCGATTCACCCACAGTTTCAGCACCTTCCTCACGCAGGAGGGGACCATCTAGCCAACAGGAACAGGGAAACAGTGGAGGTTTGGGTCAAAGGAGACACAATGTTCCCTCTCAACAGAATCTTGGGGCTCTTGGTCAAGAGCCTAGACCAAGCGGCGGCAGTGGTCCTGTCGGAGGGGATGCCGCCGGGTCAGGAGGATCCTATCTTGGCACGTCCTCTGAGGCCTCAAGTAACTCATCGTCGGCCATGATCGAGGAATCGTACACCCTTATCAAGAATCATGTGGTATGGACACTCACTAGGGTTTGAGGGTCAATTGCAATTCTGTTCAAAGTATAGAAATGAATGCCTCTCTGACAATCGAGTTTTCGTATCTATCGTCGGATAGAGAGACGAGTCTGATCCCTTCAACAAGTTTTGGGAGGCGGTCGAAAATCTGGTACTCAAAATTTCGAGCCCAGTGGCGTTTACTTCGATTCCTCTAGATGGCGATGACCCCATGCAGCTCAACGCAGGGTCCACCTTACTGAACTCTCCCACATCTGAAGAGCCACCGATGACAAGTCCGGTGCATACGCAACCACCAGGGTCGGGAGGGGTTTCTCTTCAATCAGATTCACTACGACCTGCTTCTCATCCAGGATCTGGTCACCCACAACTTGAATTACGCCAACCCAGGATACGCGTCGACCCGTCACCTATGCAAGAGTCATTTTTTATTATTGATTCACCTTCTTTAGCCAACAATCAATCGAGAATGTTGTCACGAAACCGCTCCGCCTCTACCTCGGCCTCGGAATCGACAACATTGGCGCATTCGTCTTCTGGTGGCAGACTTATGTCCGCGTCTATTAAGCGAGCTGACACCGTGCCTCGCTCTACGAAGACGTTGGAAGAGTACGCAATCGAAAACCAGCAGCTAAAGATGACCCTGGACAAGCTCTCGAGACGGAATCTTAAGCTTGAGAAGAATCTTGAAGGCGTGATGCAGATGAGCGTGTGGACCAAGGATGTTCAGCGGTCAGCGATGCAGCTGATAAAAAGTCAGGATATACTCAGACCTGTCAAACAGTCAATCCAGGATGTGTCTACAGGTAATGTATCTATCAACGCTTTTCTTACCATCTAGTGAAAGCCTGGTCAGTCTAACACAAGCTTCCTGACATTACCACTAGGTACAGAAAAGAGTGGCACTCAAACGCCTAGGATACAAAATGGGCTTGCATCACTGCTTCCCAGTGCAGCCTCAGGATTGCCTCCTCATTCCTCTTCTTCGTCTGGATCAAGCGACTCGACTTTTGATCAAATGGCTCCAACCACCATGCAGGCACGATTGAAGGAATTGACAGAGGAGTTGCAACAGCTGAAGATTGAGAACGCCAAACAAAACGCCCTGATGAAGAAATACAAGCAAAGATGGGAGGACTTGAAAGAGTCTGCCAAGAAGAGACGGAACGCCACACCAACATCACCAGCGAATGTCGATGAGCCTGGGCTCGCCAGCGGCCCACAATCCTCCACGCAACAAAGTGTGCAATATCGCCAATCTTCATCAAACCTGGCCGGGAGCCCAAGTCAGAATACGCATCCACTCTCAAATCTGACCAGATCCTCATCAGCCTCTGGTCCAGTCATGGCTGGTGGAGGCAGCTATCAAAGGCGAATCATCATGGAAAGCAAGGCAGGCGGACTGGATTATATCCCTCTGAATATGAACCGCCAATCTTCGGCAGGGATCGTGTCTTCGACTTCACCGCGAGTTTTGGATGCCATGTCCAGATCAACAGGCTCAAGTTCTTCTGCAGCAATGACGGGCCAACCCACAATCTCTTCGACTCTAGGGTTTTTACCGGCTGTGCATGAGGCGCAAACAGGGTCCGACTCCAAAGTGTTGTCGCCTCGGACCACACCCCTACCTGATCAAGGTAGTCGTTTTGAGGGAAGTGATGGCAGTGGCGAGAACTCTAGTTCCCTCTCTGGCCCTGGCACTGGTTCTAGTTCGGTTTCAGGATCTGGATCTAGGTCCGGATCTTCTATATCTAACACGTCGTCATCTTCACTGACGTCCGATCGGTGATCTGTCGTTGAACAGGAAAAGCTAATTTGACGACAAAACCTTCATTAAATAACTCGAGCAAAAAGTATAATTTATTCACTGAATTTATTCTGAGCCTTGCAGGTAAACCCCCTTTCGGCTGTAGGAGATCCACAGAACGCGTGGCAGACGCCACAAACGGAGAGTTGTCAAGTTGTTTCGAAAAAAAAACAAAAAATTTCATTGACCTTCAGTGGTTCAAGTGAGCCATCCTTTTTTAAAAAAATACACGGCGGACTGTGAAGATGATTTTAGAAAAGAGGCTGAACACGAAGCCGAAGGAAGGACAGGGGTGAAGAGCGGTTGCACGACTGGTCGTTTTCTTGTTTTTCTTTCTTTGTGTCCTTCTTCTCAAACGTGAGAGGGTGAAAAAAAAGATACCTGGAGACAAGAAAGAGCAATTAGACTCATCGTTTCCTTTTTGCGGGATGATGGACGGAGGCACACACACAAATCCTTTTCCTTCACCTTTCCCCCCACCAACACCAACCAACACCAAAGGCGAGAATATGTCCCAAGAGGTACCACCAACGCCAGAAAAAAAAAAAAAGAGTGGGCGCACGCGCGTTGTGCTCACCAAGGAGAAGCGCAGACGTGCCAACCCAGCTGCTTGCAGAAAACTGAGCAACAAGAAAGAGGTGAGACAGAGGACTGCAGGGAGAGAGAGTTGAGGGGAGACACGGGCCGCTCGTGTTGGCCGCTCGTGTTGGCCGCTCGTGTTGGACCGCTCGTGTTGAATCGCTCGTGTTTGTCATCCGGATGAGGATGCCGTCTGTACCTTGAAATCTGTTACAGATCTGTATTTTTTGCTCTGACTGTTGGAGACCAATAGCGAAAGAACAAAGAGACTTATCGCCACGCACTTGGTCCCTTGATCCCTTTTTTTTTTTTTTTTTTTTTTTTTTGGTGTTTTCGTGCCACGATGTCCTGCAAAAACAAAACCAGTGTTAGAAAACAAAGGATCGGACGCGTCAGGGCCCCATGGGCCATCGACACTAGAACCAGCTGACCCCCTCCTTCCCAATGGAATATCAGGGAAGGATGAGCATTTGCCTACTGAAGGAATCGAGAAAAAGAGAGAGAGAAAAAGATAACGAGATGGAGACAAGGGGGACGGGGGGACGGGAACCAGGAATGCGAACTTGTTATATTCCCAAAGGCAACAATAAGCATGTGGACTTGTGGACTAGTTCGCGAATGGACGCGTCACTTTGTTCTCGAGTTTGGGGTTTTTTTCCTTTTCTGCACGATTGACTAGTGGGGACGAGACGAGACAGATTTGGCAAGGCAGGACAAGACAGGACGAGATGAGAGATGACCAGAACTCGAGGCGGTAGGACAGAAGGATCTGCAGTAGTCAATCAAAAGACAAAAAAAAAAAAAACGCCGCAGTGTGGACAGATGGACAGACAGATAGGAGGACAGAGAGAAACATGACCACCCTATGCCCTCCCAAACCAAAGCAGGTCATCACGAGAGACAGAAAATGAGGCAGATGGACACACCAAACGCGAGAAAGGGCACCATGAAAGAATATATTTAATAGTCAATTGAGACAGCAGTCAAGCAAAATCAAGCAAGAGCAAAGCAAAGCAAGATGCTAGGGAGGTTGGAAGGAAAGAAGGAAATAAAAGAAAGGAAAAAAGAAACGGTCCTTGGAAACATGGCAAGATCCACACACAGACAATGAAGGACAGACACAGACCACGGACAGAGAGAAATGAGAGAAACAGGAAACAGAGAGACACAGAGACACAGAGACACAGACACAGACAGAGAGAGGCGGCAAATGGACCAATCAGGAGCAGCGTAGCCCATCCTGACCCCCTCTGGTGCTCCTCCTGCTGCTGCTGCTGGGCAACAACAGCATCAACAGCGGCAACAGCAACAAGCAGCAGCAGTGCTGTTTGGTTTGCTCTCCCCTCTCTGGAGGCATGTCCGTGGGGGGTCGGACTGAATGGAAGGCGACCGACGATTCAATAAAACCGACAGGAACACGATCCACACCTTTGTTCGCACAACCACAAACGGACAGACAAAGAAAGGCCCGTTTCTGCCCCTTTGTCCTCGTTTCATTCATTCATTCATTCATTCATTTATCCATCCATCCATCCATCCATCCACTCCCATCTCATCTCATCCTCTCCACGACACACGCATTCCTTCATCCCTTCCCTCGCATCCATCCTTCTTTTCGTCCTAATTTCCATTTCGTCTCCTGTCTTTGTCCTCCTCGACCTCCATCCATACCTCTTGCAACGACTCCGGGGGCTGAGACCATCTCTGTTCCTTTTCCTTTGGTCCCTTCCTCTGTTTGGCCCAGCCCTTCTCTGCGTGTCTTTTTGTGCCTGTCTTTGTCCGTCTCTGTCCTTGACCTGACCTGGCCTGACTTGACCTGGCTTGACTAGAGCCAAACACGCGCGCACTCTTTTCCTCTTTCTCATCCTCTCTCTGATTCATCTGCTGCATCGCTGATCACACCCTTCCTCGCTCCGTCCACCCTCCTCCTGCCTCTGCACCAACCCCGGTTTGACTCACCCGCACTTTTCCTTGAGCCTCTCTCTCTCTGTCTCGCTTGCGCTCTCTCTCTCTTTCTCTCTATCTCTCTCTCTCTCTCTTTCTCTATTTGTTTTTGCAGGGTCCTCCCTTCCCTTCCTTCCATTTCGCCTTCTAGTCGACTTATCGCAACCTCGCACTTCCAATCAAAAGGTATATTATTGTCCTTTGTAGCCATCGATAATGGCCCATGGTGTCAATCGTGTTTCTCCTCTCTTTCTCGTTCACTTTTAGCTTTTCTATTTCACTCTCATCCTCTCTTCCACTCTCTCTCTGTATGTCTGCCCCTCTTTTGCTCACTTGTCCACTCTCTCCTTCTTCACTCTCTTACACTCTCTTACACACGCACCTTCTCTCTTTCTCTTCTTTTACTCTCTCTCTTACTTTCTCTCCCTCTCTCTCCCTCCCTCCCTCTTTCTCACCCACACTCTCGCGCACATTCCCTTCCTGGCCGCACTCGACTCCTTGTGTGGCCTTTTCTTGCTTTTACCGACCTGTGGTTGCTCCTTTCCTGCCTTCGCGCCTGCTCGCTTGCCTTCATTTTCCTTCCCTTTCTTTGTTTCTTCCTTGCATTTGCATTAATGCGTCTAGAAGAACGCCTCTCAGTACCGACTCCACTCCACTTCACTCCGGTCATTTTTCCCTTTTCCTCTTGTCCTCTGTCCGTGTTGCTCACCGCGCGCAGTTGTCCGTCTGTTTTGTCACGGACGGCCAAAACAACAAAGCATTGATACGCACAAACCGCAGAACTCACTTGCCTTCCTGCCTTCGCACGCTTTGCCCTGCCCATCTGCATTCCCTCCCTCCTTCCTCCCCCAGAATATCCCATCCAAGCCCATTGAGATCGGGATCATTAAGAACTCACTTTCCTAAACTCTACTTCTCCTTTACAGGCATCTTGGAACATTTTTCTGACCACAATCAACAATTGACTCGGGAAAAGTGATCACTTCCCCACAACTCCGTCTCCATTGCTATTACCTCCACTTGGCAAACCATCGTCCATTCTCCTCTTGTCAACTTTGCTACCACCTTCTTTACCGCGGCTGATTTGATCAACATCCTGGACATGGCCCCAACGCCGTCCTCTCACCCAGCCACAGCCTCCGATGCTTCTCAGGAGAGCTCACAGCGTCAGGGAATCTTTCAACGACGACCGCGTTTCCTGCGAGCCATCACCTCGCCCGTGCCCGCACCAAGAGAGTCTACCCTGGCATCACACGACGCGGTCCTGGCAACACAAAACGCGTCCATGGACCACACGTCGCCGTTGGCTGCGACCATCTCTTCAAACAACACTCTTCCAACAACAACGCTGGTGTCCTCGGTCGCCTCATTCCAGGAAGCATCCCAATCACCACGCGCCGTTCGACCACAGCTGCATCCCATCCAGATGGATCATCCATCAGCAGCAGACTCGCCGTTGAGGTCGTTTTCGACCTCGTCTGTACATCAGTCTTCATTCTTGCCCGGGAGATCTGCATCAGCAGCCCTACCTCCGACACAACAGTCCAAACATCCGGTGACTGAGACACTGAAGGACAAGGAACACCGGTGGTCCAAGGGTCTGCGCCTGAACTGGATGCCGGGTCTCGGCAATGGCCATCCAAGCTCGGGATTGGATTCCAGGTAAGGGAAGGTGGCCAGGCTGGATTTGTCTTGAACTGTCTCTCTCTTGTTTGATTCCTTCACATTTCCGGTTGTTTATTGTCTACTGCACTTGGGATGGGAGGGATAGAAGGGGTGTTGTTTATTGTGTTCAACGGCATTACGAGAAGAATTGGAACGGATAATCAAATTAGACCAAAAAAAGCTTGTTTTGCCGTGCCTTGCAGGAATACAGTAGCATGGTGGCTGCAGGTGGGCAAATGGTGACCAAGCCATGACTTTTATATATTGCAGGATGTAGCATGACCATGCCTTGAGAGGGTGTGCGAGAGAGAAAGGCAAGCAGAGAGAGGCAAACAGACAGACAGAGAGAGACAGCATTGTGAGAAAGTACCCTTGAACATACCTTGGAGGAAGAAGGGAAAAGAGCCAGAGAGAAAGAGAGGGACCGATCGATTGGTCGCTTTCGGTCGGTTTCAGTTTGCTTTTTTCTACCTGGTCATCGACACTGTGTTCTCTTTTATCTTTGTACCACTTCACCCTTTTACCCTTTTCTTTTTCTTGACCTTCGCCTATCCTCGTTCTCTCTTGTGTATTCACACTTTCGCCACCCCATCCGTGCACATACACATTCCTGCACCCCCCCCATCTTGGCTCGTAACGCTTATCCTCTCTTTCCACCATTACAACCACCACCCTTAGATCCTCACACAAGTTTATACAGCGACGCAAGTCCGAAGGAACCGGTCTGCGGATATCAAGATCGGACCAAGGACCCGAACCAGCGACCTCAGGACCCAGTCTAGGTTTGGCCCCAGTCTCTATCACTGGAAAGTCTTTCTCCCGTGGCACCAAAGGCGGGATCGAGACCAGTGTAGACCAGCTCAAGGTCAGCGAGGCCAGGACCCGTCGTATCTCAGACTCGGGACTCAGCACCTCCTCTTCTTCCAGGCTCTCTGGCACAGCCCTTGCGGAGCGCCTCTCGGGATTTGCGCAGACAGTGAGGGGACTCAGCCGCTCCTCCTTCTCGACCCAGGGACACGCCTCTCCCACCACCATGACCTCCAACTCGACTTGCTCCACCCCAGGATTCTCACCCCAGTGCTCTTTCGAGCACGAGCCCGCCTATCGCTCCAACAACAACTCCTCGGTCGACTGCGGAAAGCTTGAGTACGACTCATGGGACGAGTTTCTTTTGCACTACCGTCAGGGCCGCTTCCCCTCGGATGCGCCAGCACCCAAACCCAAAAATGCTCCCGGTCCTTTTCCTGTCCCACCTTATGTCAAGTCTAAAGTAGCCAAGGAGAGTCTGACCTATCTTGGAGCGCCATTACCACCCCAAGAAGAGAAGCGGCTTCGTGCTTTGTATAGCTTCCAGATTCTTCAAACTGGGGTTGACCAGAACTTTGAACGGATCGTGCAACTAGTGGCAACTGTCATGGGCGTTGGTGGTTGTATTATCTCGCTCGTTGACTATGATCAGGTCTCGATCAAAGCGCAGCATCCACCGGGCATGCTGGAGGTCCCTCGTGAGAACTCTTTCTGTAGCCATACGATCCTTCGATCCGTGGACGACCCGCTGGTTATCTTGGACACCCAAAAGGATTGGCGATTCAAGAACCATCCGGCGGTTGTATCAGATCCTTTTATTCGATTCTACGCAGGCTCGCCACTGACAACCTCGGATGGACTTAATATTGGATCGCTCTGCTTGATAGACCCTTCTCCACGAACAGAGTTTTCTGAGCGAGAGAGGCAGCTCTTGATCGACTTTGCGGCTGTTGTCATGCGAGAGATGGAGCTATGGAACGATCAAGTACAGCTTTGTGTCAGAAATCGTATGATGAGGGATGTGACCCGTTGGGTGAGAGGCTGCTTGGACATGACAAAACCAGACATGAACATGAATCAGGAGACACAGGACAACTTGCATACAGATGGACAAGGTAGTCACCCACTCGAGAATCAACCTTTCTCGTTGCCGTCAGACATGTCTGCCTCTTCATCAGCCACGTTGACTACCACATCCTCTGAGAATGCCTTATTGGATGGACCAGCATTGATTTCACCCCCAATCGAACCCGTATTCCCAACACCGTCCGGATCCCCAACTCTACTCTCTTGCACTTTAGGAGCTACTAAAGCCGCAGTGACATCGCCCACAGCATCTGTTTCTTCTTCCGGCAATCCCCTTCAGGATAAGGCTTTCCCCGCAGCCTGCACCCTTATCCAGGCAACATTGAATGTCGATGCAGTGTATCTGGTACAGGCATCAGCAAGCCAATCCGTAATCCCACCGACAGGCTCTTCGATCGTTTGGAATTATTTGGACGCTGCAGGACGGCGTAAGGGGTCCGTGGGTGTTGTGAAAGGAGGACACATTATGGATGATATACCAAACACTACTCTCGTCAGTTTAGCGTCCTCCAAGAAAGTCCCAGGAGACTCAGGATTGCCCGTGCTCGATGACAAACTACAGTATGCCAAACGAGATGGATCATCATGGGTATGCACAGACGAAGGTTGTAGACCTCATCGTCTTGGAGATGCGCTTTTAGACGCTGTGGAGCCAGTGTGGGATAGAGATTTACCAGTCATAAGAGAGATGCTTCAGTACGTCCGACAGGAAATTACCGCGCCTGCTCGTCGACCTGGTCAACACAGTCTTTTTGCGTATTCTCATGGAGAAGATACTTTTGAAGATGGATGGTTTGGTCCAGCATCGCAGCACGTCAAGGATCCTAGGAAACGAAAGCTTCTCTGCCACACATTTCAAGGAACTTTGCGGGAGCTATCCTCTGGAAAGCACTCACCCTTCCAATCAGGTGTCATTGTTCCTATCCTTGGGCCCATCACCCCAACCGGCAACACTATCGCGGATGAGGAGCCTTGGGCGTATTTCGTCATTCTTTCATCCTCCCGCACTAAGCAATTCTCATTCCACGAACGAATCTACCTCAAGAACTTTGGATCCTGTCTGGTCACTGAAGTCATGAAGCGCAGGGTTGAAACTGCAGATAAGGCCAAGGGTACTTTCATTAAGAGGTGAGTGTTGCGGGCGGTGTCTATTCGTGATTGACATTCAACCATACATTTATTTACTCGACGATATTAATTTTTTTTTTGCTTTTAATGCCCAGTATCTCGCATGAGCTCCGGACGCCTCTTCACATCATTCTCGGGATCTTGGAATTGCTTTACGCCAACCCTGAGGAACCCCTGAGTGAAAATCAGTTGGCTATGGTGAACGCTGCAGAGGCCTCTGGAAAGTTTCTGGTTGGCACTATCACTAACATCATTGACTTGGCGAAACTGGACCCCGACAACTCAACGGATCAACGGAACATCCGTGGTGCAGCCTCCACGGCGCCTCAGGAGGAGGATGACGATGTT
This sequence comes from Entomortierella parvispora, assembly GCA_963573315.1. Classification (NCBI taxonomy): domain Eukaryota; kingdom Fungi; phylum Mortierellomycota; class Mortierellomycetes; order Mortierellales; family Mortierellaceae; genus Entomortierella; species Entomortierella parvispora. The sequence continues at coordinate 1,671,066 of OY752145.1, forward strand.
GTTTTGGATGAGATTGACATTCGAGAGTTGTGTGAAAAAGTTGCCGAGTCTATGGCGAAAGCCTGCACGAACAAAAACATTGTCATGATCCCATCCTGGACCAAGCCATCTTTAAGTTCACTGTCAAGCTCTGCTTCAGCTTCAGCGCCTGGCTCTGCAACGAGTCTGCCCAATTCCAGGATGAACGCCATCAAAGGAAACATCGGAGGCCTCTCGTCCGCAGAAGATTCACCTACAGACGCGGCGAATGGGTTTGCAGCGATCAAACTTCCCTTGGACAGAAAGCCTATCCTTGAGCTCATGGTGGCTATGGATGAGCCCGATAGGGATCCTGATCAAGATCAAGATACACACTGGAGTTTCTCACTTGACGTAACCCTGGTGACCCGCATTCTCTCACAGGTAGGTATCGAGGTAGTTGGGATACTTCGGCGAACATGGAGAAAAAGAGTACGAGACTTATGCATCAAACCACTTTTTTTAATCTTGCTGCTCAATAGCTTGTCGAGAATGCCATCAAGTTTACAGCTGCAGGATATGTTGAGCTCTCGGCAATCGAAGTGACCCACAACCTCGGAAACTTAAAACCACCCTATCCTGAGGCTAGGCCCATCTTGTTCACTGTTCGTGATACAGGAAAGGGTATCTCTGCAGATTTTGTGCAGTCGCATCTCTTTGAACGCTTTTCACAGGAAGATCCACTCCAGGTGGGAACGGGTCTGGGCCTGGCTTTGGTGAAGGAACTCGTCAAGAAACTCGGTGGATGGATGGAGGTTTGGAGCGAAGGCGTAGAGGGCAAAGGATGTGTGATCAAGGTACTCCTCTGGGCTACCCCTACCTCTCACCAAGCAAAGTCCCTCAAGGACATCCAAGGTCCCTGGCAAGAGATGTCCTGCAGATTCTTTACTGGGGAGTCGTCTGTGAGTTCGGACCGACTCTTCAAGATCTTGGGAGAACGGATGATGGGACAACAATTGCTGATGAACGTAGAGCGAGGGGATGAGCAGGAAGTTGGCCCTGAGGACATGATGCGAGACCTTGGAAATGACTCTCATTGTGACCTTTTGGTCATCAATGACGACATTATGCGACTGAAGACGTATCTGGCCCATTGGACCAAGTACCACTTTTCATGCAAGGCTGAAGGTGTTGAAGAGCCTGTGACACCGGTGCCACTCCTCTTTTTGTGTGCTCCACCGAATGTGAAGACTATCCAACAATTGGTAGACGACTACCTGGAAACCCTAGTCGACTCGAGTCCCATCGAGAGGCCAGCCAACATTGTCATTATGACCAAGCCTATTGGACCCTTGAAGTTAGTTCAATGCCTTCGTGATTGCTTCACCCCCGCCTGTTCTGATCAAGGACTTCAGACCCCGCATGGCTCACCTCGATTGTCGCCCATTCCCAACGGGAGCAGACCTCCTCCTCCTCCAATGTCCATGATTCGATCGGCCACCGTTCCTCATATCACGACTACCACTTTGGGCGTCAGTGACACCCGACTCTTGTCCGCTGGAAGCATGATCAAGCAATCATTTGTGTTTCCTTCCATCGCTTCGGAAATGGTCTTTATTCCTCCCCACTCACCTGGAGGACTTGTCCTCCCACAGCGAAACACTCATCCTGCTCAAAGTCCAGTGTTGACTCCAGAGTGCGAAACGGGACTTCCCAATGACTCCGACTCGAACAGCAGTGTTGATAGCCATTTGAGTGAGCCTGTAACTCCCGGTCAGCAGAGTCAGGTTTCCGCTATGACGGACAGCACGGATCTTGATCGATTCAGGGCCGTTGCTGATGCTAATGGAAAAAAGAATCTTCAAACGCAACGATCGATCCGCAATCTGCACATTTCAAGACCGGCTCGCCCGAGCCCTGTGTCGACTTCGACAACTGGGACTGCAACAGGTGGTTCGCCATTGCCGAGAGTGCTTATTATTGAGGACAACATCACCAACAGGATGATCCTCCGTACATTTCTCAAGAAGCGAGGCATCGGAGTCGTCGAAGCCGAAAATGGAAAGTTGGGCGTGGAACGTTTCCAGGAGGAGGTCTGGCGTCGACATGGCAAACAAGGATTTGAATTTGTCTTGATGGACCTGCAGATGCCTGTTATGGACGGCAATGTGGCGACGAAGCGTATCCGAGAATTTGAGCAAACAATGATTAAGGAGCACGGAGCGCGTGAGTTGAGCTCTGCTGGTTCTGGCTCACAGGATAACACCCGTGGATACCGATCAACCGTCATCTTTGCCTTGACAGGGCTTGCGGCCGATGAGGACAAGCGCCTGGCCTTTGAATGTGGAGTGGATGGTTACCTGACCAAGCCTGTCAGCCTCAAGGTGAGAAATGAAGAATCTCTTTTCGTGTTCCTGAAGACCTGCAACCCTTTTTTTTCTATACAACGGTGTATTAATGCAGCCAAACTACCTTCTCTTTTCTGTAGACCCTGGGTTCTCTCCTCTCTAGCTGCCGTCTGACTAATATTGAAGGACTGACGATCCGAGCACCAGCACTTCCAGCCCCTGCCTAAAACTTTTTTTTTCTGTTGTCATCTTCGATGGTGTTTACTCCTATTCGTTCGTTACTCTTTTTGCCTTTATGAATACCACTTTTTTTATTCCATATCCAGCTCTGATTTCACCTGTACTCTCTCCCTTCCTATTCTGTTTTTCTGTTTAATTTTGGCCGTAACCAACACTGTACAGTTTATCTCAATCCCTGCCTCCATTCTGCATTCGACCCCCCCCCCCCCCCCTCTCTCTCTCTCTCTCTCTCTCTCTCTCTCTCCTTTCTCTTCTCCCTCACCTATTCTAAGAAAAAAAAGCGCCTCTGTACTCTGTATCAATATATGCTGTTCTCTAGCGGGAGTTGTGACTGTGGCACACCAGTTGTAGCAGGAGACGACGATAGTGAGTTAGACTTTGATGAGCCCCAGAGACTCCAGCGCCGCTTCCTTTCCGATGTTGTAGGCGAGAGGGGCAAAGAAGGTGGTAGTGAAGAGACAGGGGACATTGGCGGGGAGGATAAGGGAGAGTTTTTGGAGGAGGAGGGGCTTGAGGAATGAGAGAGTGAAACAGGTATAGGAAAGAGGGTGCCGGCGGTGGTAGACGGTGAATGACTATTGCTGCGACCGCGGCCGCGGTCACCGGATGGAGAAGCAGAAGCGACTGCAATTGCGGTAGCGGCCGTCACAGAGGCGAGGCCGGCAGCGATCCCGGCTACGGTGTATTGAGGCGACGGGATCGAAGGACTCACGGCTACGGACGGGTTATTGTTAGACGGGGACGACGAAGGTGGCGAAATTAAAGAGCTGCGATTATCACCACCACTACTGCCAGAGGAGGAAGGGGGGGATGTCATCTTCTTGGAACTAGGAGGCGAAGACAATTTGAGTAGACTGAATCGCTTTTGTCCTTGTCCTGACGTGACAGGAGGATGATTGATCTTGTTCAACGTCGCAAACCGGGCCGCATTCGCTTCTGCAGCCTCTGCAGCCGAGATCTCTGCCGCGCAGTATTGATCGTATTTTGGTTTCCAGATCCAAGAATTGCCCAATTGAGAGGAGCCCTGAGCGGCCGCCATCCGGTAGTACTTTGCAGACTGGTACATGTCCTTTTCAATACCGATCCCTTCATAGTAGCACAGTCCAGTCTCATTTTGAGAATCGGGGTCTCCCTGTAGTAAGCGAGAAAAAAAAACATGCAGAAATTGAATAAAAATGGGGTATAAAACGAAGAGAAGGAAGCCGAGGCCTGCACTGTCTCCTCCTAATTCCTAACTTGTCGTCTCGACAAGCAATCGAGTAATATACACAGAAACAAATATCGTTACCAAATCGGCAGCAATCTTGAAGTAGGTAAAGGCCACGGATTTATCCTTTTGAACACCCCATCCTTTCAAAAAGGACATGCCAAGTTCATAAAGGGCCATCACCAGCTCCTTACGTGCCATCACTGTAGCCGCCTTCCGATCCAGGCTTCCCATTCTCTTGAGAGCGCTCTGTTGCATTGGCTGATGTGTAGAGGGCGCCACCTTTGATCCAGAGCCTAGTCTAGACTCTGATTTCTGTCCAGGCAAGAAACCCAATGACGACGGGGAGGTGGGTGAGGACGGAAGAGCTGACACAGGACTCTGTGGAACTGATGGGGATGATCCCTGTTGGTGCTGGTGCTGATGCTGGTGCTGGTGTCGTTGTGACCCAGGGATGGGGTGGAGTTCCTTGAGCTCCCCCATCGCAAATTCCGCAGCGCGTTGCAAGTACACGATGGACTCGTTCGGATTGGCTTTACATCCCTGAGATGTGAAGAGTATAGAAATAAAGAGATTGCAAATGTAAATAAAACAGAAATCCTGCAGGAAAAGCTTGGCATCCGAGGAACCATGAACTTACCCAACCGTGACGGAGAGACAACCCATACATCAATTGACCCAACGGGTTCTCGGACTGGGCGGCCAGATAAAAGTAACGGGTCGCTTCTTCTAACTGATTGTTCTCGTGCAGCTCGATGGCTTTTTGGATATTGGCATCAACTTCAGCTTCCAGTTGTTGAGCCGGCGTCAGAATCTTGGGTGGCTGCTGCTGTTGCTGCTGCTCCTGTTTCGGTTTGGTGGGTACAGTTGATCGAGAGGTGGAGGTAGAGGAGGGTAGGATGATGGGGGCACTGACGAGTTTTCTTGTCTTCGCATCAACTTCTTTCTCCTTTGAATCCTTTTGTTCTCCTTGTCCTCGTCTTTCCTCTCGTCCATGAACTGGGGGTGGCTGCGTTTCATTGATACCCCCTTCTTCCTCCTCAAAGTACATGGTCGCCCTTGCCTTGTTGGGTTCGTTCGACCTCCGGATCGTAGCTGTGATTATGGTGGTAGAAGATCCGCTCCGTTGAGGCACCATGGTCGAAGTCGGTCTCGAGCGAATCGTGGCCTTATCTTGCAGTACCACCTTTTGCTGCTCTTTAGAGATCATTAAATCCTCGACAGTGACCTGAACAAGATCGGATCCGGTGCTCGCAGTCCTACCAGGGTGGTAATAAGGGTCCACTTCAACCCCTTCCGAGCCTTCCCGAGAAATTTTGTCCGTTCCCTCGGAGGCAGATGTGAAGGATGTGGTGGTTGCGGTGGCAGCGGCGCTATCGATTGAAAATTGACCTGCTGGTTTCTTCAAAGCTGCCCCGAGATTCATGTCGATGGGTTCGTAAGCCAGATGGGTTGGATACGCGCTCTGCTCCTTGTCCATGGGCGACCTAAATCTTTAAATCAATTGAAACAGAAGCAGGCTGTCAGCAACAGCCCGAGGGGGAGAAGTAGGGGGGATCATGTCGCAGTAGGCCTGTGCTTCCTTGGGGCGACCTTCGTGGGTACGTTGCTACCCGGGGTTTCTCCAAAGCCCCCTTTTCTTTTCGTTTCTGCTCCAAGTAACAGCAGAGACGGGGCCTTTCGCCCACGGATTAAGGTTCGCCGCCAAATTGGCTGTGTTCCTTCTCGAGCTTCTGTCTCTGCGTTTAGGGGCGGTTGACAAGGCGGTCTACTCTGTATTTATAGCTCTGTCTCTCCCTCTCTCTCTTTCACTCTTTTTTTTCTACTGAGTGGGCTACATCCTTACCTGGGCTGGTCAATGTCCGAATCGGCGAGGTCCAGTATGTCCAGGTCGTCCTCCTCGACCCCAGAGTCATGGTTGCAGTCGACGTTGGCTACTAGATACGAATGTCTTTCAAAGTCTTTGATTCTGGATTCTGACGAGTCAATCTCGCTCGCGTCTCCATCCTGCTCGAGCAACGTTGTGAATTCGATCGTGATTGGAGGGATAACGGGTGTGTGGGCGAAAGAGTCGCCGCCGTAGTAAGACGAAGGTGAGGATTTCATGGACATGGTTTCTTTCTTGTTCAATTGCTTTTTTTTCTTCCTTTGTGTGTATGTGGGTGAGTGGCAGTTTGGAAAGAAAGGAAGAGTGGAAGGGCGGGTTGCGTTAGAGGTTAAAGAGACACAACAGAAGCATGGGATGAGACGAATGAGTTCGTCGGGGTTGTGAACATGAATGAGACAGACAGGGGAACCGCAAAAAAAAGGGCGGCAAACGTGACAACCACAGGAAGAGCAGAGGAAGACAGAAAAAAAGGATGCTGGATGGGCAATAGGGCGAAAGAAAAAAAAAGAATGAGGATGATGGATGCGTTGTCAGTTTGGGCAGAGAATGGTAATGGAGAAGGGAGAAGGCGACAAGAAGGCAATGGAGAAACGTCTGTGGGGAGGAGGAGAGGAACGTTGGCTGCTGGAGGACGGACGGGCGCCTTCCCTGTCTGTGACCCGAGAGAGAGCAAAAGAGGACGAGCCTTGGTAAGTTGAGAGCAAACAGGGGGCAAGCTGACATGACAGGCACGAGGGACTGACAAAGGTCGAGCCACACGAGGCGTAAGGTTCGGCAGCCCAATTGCCCAAGTTTGCAGTCAATTGGCCGCTGTTTTCCACTCTGACTGCCATGGCTGCATGCATGTCCGTCTGGCTGCGTGTCTGTCTTGTGCGCTGCTGCAAAAGGGGGAAGGAGGGTGGATGTGGTTGCACGGTCACTTGCACCGCCTTGCGCGGGTTCCTCAATGTGCATGTCCGCGATGGCGTCAGGTCTTGCGGACAAGAGAGTTCATTTGAAGAACACACGCGGACAGACTCACGCGGCACTTGCAGTTTGTCGAGAGTGGTTCGTATGTCAACAAAAGGAGAGCAAGAAGGAAGGAAGGAAGGAAGGAAGAAGGATGGCTGGATGGATGCCAGGAAGGAGGCAACATCGCCATAGTCCACGTACATACATGCCATCAAGGCATCCACACACCAATGAGACAAACAAGAATGAGCGCAGTCGATACCCTAAACCAAAAATCCAAAGAAAGACGAAGGACAGCGAAGGGACGAATCGTGGCCACAGACGCAGCACGGCGGAGGGTGGACAGTGCGCGCCATGGTGTAGTGTATGTGATGCAGCATGCTAGCATGGCAAGTCCTCTCTTTCTCTCTCTCTCTCTCTCTTTGCTTGCTCCTTCCTCCTCCTCCTCCTCCTCCTCCTCCTCCTCCTCCTCCTCCTGTTGGTCCCACTGGACTTTTCTTCCTCGTGCGTGCGTGCGTTTTCTTTGTTTCTTTTTCGCCCTCCTTCCTTTCTCCCTTTCTCCCTTCCTTCCTTCTCTTTCCTCTTCCTTCTCTTCTACAAACACACACACCCATTGACACCCATTGGCATCCACCATTGTCCGTCCTCTTTTGTCGTGTGCCTGCTTACTTCCGCTCCACGTCTATCCTCTGGCCACCTCCCCTTCTTCCCGTTTGCCCCTCTCCCCTTGTCCTCCTCGTCCTCCCTTTCTTGAACCCGTCTTCCCTCTTCTCCCGACCGTGCTTCCTCCTCTGGTCCGTCCAAACATACCTCACCGAACCCCTCTCTTCATCTTCACCGACACTTTCTTTCTTTTCTCTCTTCTCTTTCTCTCTCTCTCTCTTTCTCCTTGCCGCCTTCCTTCTTTTCTTCCTTCTTTTCTTCCTTCTGTCTGTCTATCTGCCGTCCTCCCACTCTTCCTCCTACCTTTGACCCTGCTTGCTCATCGCTCTCAGTTCACCCTCGCTCATTCCTTTCTTGCACTCTCTCTCCCACTTGCTCATTCCCTCTCCTCCTCATTCACATCCCTCGCGTTGCTCGGCTCTCATCCCCTGTGTCATTTGCTGGGATGCACTTTCAGTCCCATCACTCTGATCCATCCACGACCACCGTCCCAACCCACTCCCCTTCTCCAACCTCAACCCCTTCGACAGAATCCCCTGTTGAATACAAAGCCAAGCTAGGCGCCCTCGATAGCTCCTGTGACTCTAATCTCTCCACCCACCCTCAGTCCTCTTGTCTTCCTGCTGCTCTTCAACCTTTCCTCGATACGATCCTTCACCACACCATTGGGCACGCCAGCACAGGCTTCGAGCTGGACCACTCCCCTCAAGCCGATCCCCACCCAACCCATAGCCGAAAGGAGGCCGCCCTGGATGCCATTCCAAGGGCTTTCGAGGATGCCAGTCCAGACCCATCCATGCTCGAGCTCGTTCAACAGAATCTCTTCAATGCTGCCGCTGCTGCTGTAACGACAGCCTTGCGAGGCGCAGAAGTCGATGGAGCAAAAACAGGGCCAGGGATCACTGCTGAGCCTGCCGCTGGCAAAGAACAGTCGGAGAGGCAATCGCACAGAGTCTTTGACCAACAGCACCCGCACCAGCAACAGAGCCCGCTATCTGGTCAGCATCATCCTCACATCGTTTATCCAACCACACCTTGTCCCTCTTCCGCAACAACAACCGCACGCTCTGCAGCACAACCTTCTTTGACGGGCCCTGCAACTCCGTCCCTGTCCCCCATCTCTGTTGACGGCCACGCCGCCAATTCTGACAGCAAGGATCTGTATCGAGGCACCCATGGTGACACCAAAGGACACACAAAGAAGACCAACGCTGCTTCTTCTTCTGCGACCCCAATTGCTACTGACATAAAAAACAACAGACGCACCCTGACCGACACTCGCTTGGGCCCTGTTTCTTCGTCATCCTCGTCGAGTGTCCACACGTGCAACGTGTCGGTGGATGCGCAGCCCAGCCGACTTTTAGGCCACCTCATCTCGGCAACTTCGGCGGCGCCCCTGCAGAAACTCCGCGGAGACGGCTACAACGACTGCGTCGACGGTTTTCAAGAAAACGGGAGCACAAGGCAGGCGGGAACAGCAATAGCAGCGCGACCCCTGACACAGGACAAAGATGACGCAGAGCCTTGTTTTATTCCATCGCTCAAAACTGTCCCAGTCCCTGAAATGAATAAGGCTCAGATCGATTCGCAGGCTCAACTTTTGATTCGAGGGGAAGAGTCATTTGACGACAATGAAGATGGTGCAACAGACGATTGCGACAGAGATCGACCTTTGTCTGGGACAAACATTAGAGCTATTGCTGGAGGAAGAAAATGGGGTGAAGCTGAAGAGGGTGAGCGCAAACGCCTGTCGGGAACACTGGTGTTGGACTTTGAGCTATCGCGAAAGAAACGCGGCAAGGATCAGGATCTCATTCACCCACTCCAATTTCTGACAAGACGCGAAAAACAAAGACGTTCGTCGGGCAGTGGAAAGGGGTGGAGCAAGACCGTCTCAGATGATGATAAACGACTACACCTTGCAGACCTGCCTTTTGATCCTGTACTCTTCCTCTCGACTTGGTCTCATGCATCATCTTTACCTTCAGCACCATCAGCATCAAATAACGACAACATTTGTGAAAGAGAGAAAGGGTCCAATGCTGAGACACTACGCTACTGCTCTGGACACTCTGAAAGATCTCGACATTTCCAGCACTGTTATCATCTTTATCGGAACAAGAACGACAGACATCTCTACATGACCTCTGTTTTAACAGATACCCCACAGAGCCGGAAGCGAGTCTTTACAGAGGCAATCGCCATTTCTGGACCCTTGGGAAAAAATGTGAAGGCAATCGATCACCCAGATTGGGTGGAGTCGGTCAAGAGGCGCAAGGTGCATCAATACGCTACCAGATGGACTTCACGACTCTCCCCCTCGCCATATGTAAAGCTATTGACAGTTCGGGATTTTTGGGATCTCATGGACGATCGCACGGATCTTTCTTGGCGGGCCGAGAAGGACATGGATACCGACTCAACGAGCCACTCTGCTGGCGATCGGTCAAGGAGGACGACTCGACAATTGATACACCACCCTTGCCCAACACAGTTTTTGAAGGGACTATGGGAAGAAGAAATGATGGTGTTACGGAAACGACAAATGATACCTGACAGTGTCCGAAAGCCCAACAGGAGTAAAGTGTTCAACCCAAAGCCACTGGTACTTGTGCGCAAGACCATTAAAGCAACCGGTCCTCAGCTTCCGGCGTTTGCCTTGACTTCTTCACCTTTGGAAAGATCAAACTCGATAGTCTCCTCAGAGCATGATACCCAGACCAACAATGACAATGGGGTCAAGGATGAGTCTAGTGTTGTAACATCACAGGTGCCCATGGAGTTGGATCTTGCCCTCAAAAAGAAACACCGGGCCGCAGCCATCATTCGCTGTAAGTGGAATAATCAGAGACGACATGCAGCAAGTGTTTGTTCACCTTTAAAATGGAGAACTGACTCGTATCTCGTATATTATTATCTTTTTCGTTCCTACTATAGCCCATGCAATCACTGAAGGCTCTGATATGGCAGAGTACAAGCCTTGGAAGGATGGGACAGTGAGTCCTCAACAAGGCAGTTTGAAAGCCTTGAAAGAACTTCGATGCCATATCATGGAGCCTTGGCCGGAAGAGATCTCCAAAGCCAGGGATGAATGCACCACAGTTCTTCATCGCATGCGAGAGCAATTGAACATTGTGATCAATCTTCAGAGTAGGATCCTTTTCTTTCATTGTCGCGTTCTCTAGTTCTGATTTTTGATATGCCTCGATACTGACGCGTTTATGGTATTACTTTTGTTGACTATGTTATTATAGTTCATCTACGATCGATGATCAAGACTGCCCCAACGCACTGGTCATTCCTCCTGTCAATTCGTCATCCTGGCCAGGTCTCCATTGAACTGCTGTTGGCGCTGTATGGTCCAAACTTCATGCAGACGAGTAACTTTAGAGCTATTGAGCAGTTGCTCTGGGGCAACAACAAGGGTGGGAACTCTTCTCCTTCCTTCTCTTCCTCCCCTTCTTCCTCTCCATCGGCCGATTCGCCATTGTCGTCATCAATCTCTCCGTCTTCTCCAGAGTCGACTGTCGATCAGTCGACAGCCATTGTATAGTTTTCTCCTTTCTTTGTATTTTCCGTCAATCGTGTTCTCGTTTCGCGCTTTCTCTGTGGATCTATCTTCCATAGTTGTAATGGGTCGTAGAGCTTTTGACCTGCACTGTTCTTTATTGTGGAACTTTGTGTTTTTTCATTATTTATATCCTGCACCAATGGCGTTCTGCTTTTTTTTTCTGCTCCTTCTTTTGCGCACCATTCTTTTTCTTTTTTTTTTCTGCTTCTGCTTCTGCCTGTTTGCCTTTGTTACCATACCATCAATAAAATAACAACTTCTCAGGGAATTTGCCTTACCGGGGAAAGAGAGGATTTAGATCATGGAGGAGCTTGAAAAAATGGACCTTGCAGCAAACCATTGCTGGAGGCGAGTTCGAAAGAGAAGAAAGAAAGTATTGCCATTCTTCCCACGCCCATTAGGAGTCAGCCCTTCGGAACAATAAAGAAACGCCCTTTTCTGCTGTCTAGAGAGGGGGAAGTGGGGGGAGGGGAAAGAGAGGGGCAGGCACGCTTATGCATGAAGCTGTGCATGTGTAGTTTGGAGTGAGAGATCGGGCGTTTTTCTGTCGAAAAGCAGCATCATGCAGGACCCAGAGAATCAACAGAGAGCAGCGACGAATGTTGTTGTTCCTGGCCCTTGAAAATCTGGTCGCTCACACCCCCTCACTCCTCTCTGTCCCTTCCCGTCCTTTTTTTTGTTGCAGTCTTTGTTCCTTCTTCGCTCTTGTCTGTGTGGAATTGCTTCCCGCTCTCGTTTTTGTTTCATCGGACTCTTCAAGTGCTTGCAAATCGACGCGTGTTTCCTGGGTCTCAGTTGGAGCATTTTTCAATTTCTCCGTATGTCGGGTTCATGACCGGATTTGTCCATCATCACGCAGAGCTGTGGGTTTGTCAGCGTCGCTTTTTCCTGCGAGAGCCATCCTCTTGCCATTCAATCGAATTGGATCTGGGAAGAATCAAAGCACTTGCCCAAAGCCTAGTGAGAAGAGTCTGTTTATAGGCCTGTTCCCCTCTTCCCTATCCTTTTGAGTTGTCTATCCTTTCCCCAAAACCTTCAAAGTGCGGCTGAGCATTTGCATTGTTTGCTGCTCTGCCTGGTCAGACAAACACCACTTCTGTGGCACCACTAAGATCCAAGAAAAAGAAAAAAAAAAAGTGTGAGAGGCAGCTCCTGCACTTCGCTCACCTCTTTTACGCCATTCACTTTCTTTTGTTCATTGCTTCCAATTGCATTCATTCTCTTTCTTTCACTTGTTGTCTTTGCTCCCTCCACTCCAATCCTTTTAGCCTTCCCTCATCCGTCCCATATCTCCTGCACAATTCAATTCAGTTCAGATTTCAATCTTTTAGCACTCTCCTCACACGATCCAGACAATGGCGCGCAACGGCGGATCTAACAAAGGGTCTCTCTCCCACCGGCCGTCCGAGTTGACGATTAGTGAACTCCACCAGCCGAGTCCGGAAGAATTCTCTGAAAACACGCCTCTACTTCACAACAACAGCCACACCAGCAACGCAGCCGTCAAAAGTAAAGACAAGGAGGAGGATGATCCGACCGCGATCTTTGTGAAAATTATTGAGGAACATTTACCATGGTACAAACGGCCGAACGTGCTCTGGATGCTCCCAATCTTTGGGTTGACGTCGATTAGCAGTGGCATGTTGGTCTCGTCCCTAGGACAATACCAGGCTTCTTTGCTCTGTCGCGAATACCTGTCGAGACATAGCAGCTCTTCCTCTGAATCCTTGGCCATGACCGCGGCAGAAGGGTTTGTACAGATGTTTATGAATAGTCCAGGGGTAGAGTGCCAAGTCCCCGAGATTCAGGCTTTCACAGCCAAGACTTTGGCGATGATTGAGGTGATCGGCGGTATTGCCAGTAAGTTTCTCCGTTCATCCATATCCCTTGCTCGCTCGTGTTTCCAGCACCCCTTTTATGTTTGTACTATTGAACGTTGATCAAAAGAAGAGAAAAAAAGAGGAGGAAAAGTGGAGAAGGCAATGATGGTACTCCTCTGAGCTTGAGAAAGCAATCTCAAGAAGACCAATCCCCGAGAAGCTCCCTCTTTTTTGCGCTCTCGATGACCAAGGGCTTACCCTATTCTTGACCTCAAGCATCGTTGCCTTTTAAAGGCAAATCGTTCCTCCATTGTGTACGACCTCTCAATTTCTCCAAACCCGAACTGGGCTGAAAAAAGTTGTTTTTATCCGAGAGCAGACAGTGCGGGGGAGGGGCGAAAGCGCTTGGACAAAGTCCTCCTGGGCTTGGGTTCTCCCATTGCTGCTAGATACTGAGCACCTTCTCCTCCTCTGTCTGCACCACGGACGCACTCACACGCAACCAACTATCTCGGTGGCCCCTTCTCCTGAACCGTTCGCGTTATCGACAGTTTACCCTTTTTCCCTTTTTTTCGTGTATACCCTTGACATTGTTTGCTGGGACGACGTGGAACGAGACAATTAACTTTTCCATCCCGCTGTTCCTCCTTTGTTTTCTTCCCCCTTTCCCCCCTCCTTACCCTTGTACGACTCAACAGGCACGTTCAGCATCGGATACTATTCATCCTTGAGCGATAAGCATGGGAGACTAAACATCATGATCCTGCAGTTCGTCAACACGCTTTTGATGTTGACCGCACTCTTCTTGATGGGCGTCTACTGGGACCAGTTTGGTTTGCTCTTGATGATCTTTTCCTCTCTGTTGACGGGTCTTCTTGGAGGCGTAAATATGGGCGCGACCATGTGTCTGGCCTACGCTGCTGACTGCACCGATCCGGTCAAGCGAAGCCGAGTCTACTCGTACCTGCATGCTGGCCTCTATCTTGGTTTGGCCGTTGGGTAAGGTTCAATGTGTTTCCGCTGTCCCTTTATCTCTTTTTTGCTTCATGGCTTTGACGCGTCTGACACCTGTTTTTTGTTTTTTTTACTCTACTATCGTCACTTGCGCTAATGAACATGACTTCATCCTATCAGGCCTGCTCTGGGTGGAGCTCTCTACACCTACACTGGCACGATCCTCTCGATCGTGTTCCTTGACATGGGCATCACCTTCGTCTCTCTGTTATTGACCATCTTTGTCATTCCCGAGTCTCTTCCAACCAAGCAACCAATGGCCATCCAGCGATTGTTTGCCAAGATGACCAAGAAGGACGATGAGGCCACAATTGCTGCCACAGCTGCAGCAGTGGGGGCGGCAGCGGCAGAGCACGCAGCTTGGCATTCTCATGTTACACGGTCTTTGGCTTTTTTCCGGCCCAACGGTCGCAACACCAATCTGATTCTCTTGGCCGTGATTTCCTTTTTGCAAAACTTGGCTGTTCGGGGCACGATGTCTGTCATTATTTTGTACACGAACCAGATCTTCCATTGGGGAGAACTTGAGGACGGTTTCTTGTTCACCATCGGTAACGTGGTCCGACTGATCACACTGCTGGGCATCTTGCCAGTTTTGGTCCATTATTACAAGAAAGCATCGGTCAAGAAGCAACAACGCAAGGCTGCGGCTGCGGCCGCTGCGGCCTTGGAACAGGAACATACAGGAACCTTCATGAATCATGGCAACGCCAACATCAACGACCAGTTCATGTTTAACCCCAATGTCACTTCCAGTGTCCAGAGCTTGGGAGAGGCTGCTTTTGATTTCGAAGATGATGTCTTTGGATCCTCATCAGTACCTTCATCCTTTGAGGAGGATCTCGGATCGCACATGGACGGTCGCCATCGCCATCCCTCCGTGGACTCTGTCCAGACATTGAACGCCAAAGCTTCTTCGTCCTCTCTCTCACCACCTACCATCCACAAGACGGATTCCAATACTCTCGCTGGAAAACGACCCAAGGCCGACAGAAGCGACAGCACTGCGTCCGCAGTCCGCACCAAGGAGCAGACGTTCAGCGACATGAAATTTGATACCTGGATGATCCGACTCGGCTTTGCCATCAATTCGATTACGTATCTCGGATATGGCCTCGCCTCGGTTGGATGGGTCTTTTACCTGGCCGTCGCTCTGCACGCGATGAGCATCGTTTCCTCCCCTTCACTTAAAACCCTCTTGACCAACTTGGTGGAACCCTCTCAGTTTGGAGCGGTTCTGGGCGCGATCCAGGTCGTGGATTCGATCGCGGCTGTCTGCTCTCCTATCGTGATCTCTTGGGTCTATGCCTTGACAGTTGGTACCATGCCCGAGTTTGTTTGGTACAGTTGTGCAGGCTTCACGGGTATCTGTGTTATCCTGTCGTTTATGATTCGTCAGAAACAGTTCCGAATCAACATGGAATAGTCGTCATCCTTGACAGCAAGCCACCTTTCTTGATTCAGCCACCACCACCACCACCACCTGTTCGTTTATCTTCTCTCTTTGTATACCCCTCCCTTTCATGCCGTCTTTCAGTTTTACCCTCTAGACGATCCTTTCCTCGTTCTCCTATTTGCAACTCCCTTTATGATAATCTTAAACCCCATTCCTGGCGCCGCTTTTTGGTCCTCAACCCCCTTTGCTCTTGATTCATAAGCTCTCCAGCTCTTGCTCTCTCTCCGCCCCATTTCACTTGTCTTCATTTCTGGTGCCCAATACCATCCAATAATTAAAGCATGGGTCCTAAAAAACATCACCATTCGTCTCGTCGAAAAAGCAAACCTAGTAGACCAAGTTCCTTCGCGCAACAAGCAGACACCAGTCGGGTACAACGATCGTCATCATCCATCCTCGTTTGCTTTTTGTTTGGTGTGCAAAAAAGGAGGACATCCTATTTTGGCGATTTGGAGTCGTGTGGACATTTTCTTTCCCCCATTGTTTTCATCACCTCTCCCCCCCTTTTTTTTCTACGTCCGGTGGTCAGCGAGCTCGCTGTCTGCAGGAGGATGGATGATTGACAAGATTGAGAAAGTGCCCTTTTTTTGTGAGTTTTATGAAACGATGTCATTCTCTTTACTGCTCTGTTGAGCTCAGCATTGGTACTTCTGACACACTTGCAAGAAAAAAATGACACTCCGAGGGATATCATGCATTGGGGTCAGGTCCAAACCGCCGAAAAATAAAGGTGTGGTATCCAAACAACCTCCTATGTATCCGAAAGAACTCTTCAAAGGGCCCAGAAGGGATTCGCCGGGGAACTGAAAATGGAACTAGATCCTGGGGTGGGAGGGGTTCCGGAGGGGGGATTGGTGAGATGAGGAGGGGCCTCCTTTCCTCCCCTTCCCCTGTTGGCGGTTGAAGCACAAAGGTGGTTGAACTGTCACAAGTTATCTCAAGGGCGCAAGTAAGGCAAGAGCTTTTGTACCACTGGGTTTTCCGACGTCCATCATAGACTATGTAATTGACTTTTTGAAAGGAAAAGATACCTTGGATGAACCGTGGGTGAACACCAGGGACGAGGGTTGGGCTGTCGGGCGTAAAGAGAGCACAACAAGCAGCCAGTGGCAGCTTGTTATTTTTCTAATAAACAGACTTATTGCTAATAGACGCCCAGGGCGAGAAGCAATGAAAGGCTCAAATTGAAGCAATTGCCCTATGTTCATGAGAAATATTTGTCAAAGCAACCAATGGGTGTTGAAAGGAAGGTGATCACAGACCAAATCAGGACGGATTAGGCAGTCAGAGTGCCATGGGGACAACGTTGCAGGGCTCTCAGCTTTTTTTACCTTTTTTTTATCTTTGCAGAATCGATTCCCAGCAAGTGTCATCTTGCGATACCGAGACAAACGAGAGCGAGAGGCTAGACGGACGAAAGAGAGGTGAAGTGAGAAAGAAAGATGAAGAGGCTGAACAGATGAAGGTGGTTTCTCGAACTGCTTTTCAGGACTGGTTGTCTAGTAGGCCCCCGTTCCGCTCCTGATGGTCTAGATTCGTTTCGAGTCCCCTGAAAAGGCATGGGGGGGATTAGGATAGTGCCATTTAGTTAACAGGAGAAGCGTAAAGAGGCCGAGAGGGTTACCATTTTGGCGCACCGCAGTGGTACCCTCGGATTACAGGTATTCCACCTTGTGACAGAGAGGAAGGAAGGGTTCTAAAAGTGCAATCGAATCAGGGTCATAACGGAATGAACTAATCGATTGAAATACGTTGAAATAAGTCCATAAACCCGGCCCTGTAGCACCATTTAGACCCTGCTCGTTTTGCATTCTAGACTAGAACACCGGGTTGAATGAAGGCAACTCTCAAGAATGACGATGATGAAATACTGTACGTACTCCCAGGTCAGATGAAAACACAGCCATGTTGATGAAGGAAGGATGGCTTCCATTTGGCCGCAAACGGCTGTGGGTCATTGTGCGTGCCAGGCAAGTCCAGTCAGATTGGGACGAGGGAGCACCAGACAAAAAAGGGCGTTACGGGCTTTAATAGAGTTCCAAAAAAACGCTCATTCGCGTACTCAATCGCCTATTGATTGCTACATGTACTGTATTCTTCTATTGATAGGCGCAAAATTCTGGTGGAAGGAAAGAAAGGATGCAGCCTGGCAAGGCCCTCTGCGTTGTTCCAGGGATGTTCTCAGTCCGCTTCCTCTTTTGGTGTCCAGCTGGTACACTTTTTCACTTCCCCTTGTTCTGACCAGGGTGTCCCAACCCTATATCTTGTTTGTCTCTTCCTCAAGTTTCTTTTGTTTCTCTTCTCTTCCTTCTTCTTCCTTCATCCTTCTCTTTCTGGCTTTTCTCTTAATCTTCACCCCTACCTCATCTCCCTCTTCGTTAACGTCCCACTTTACCATTTCTGCATGCTCCTCGTGCTCCTGTACGTACTGTACTTCTCTCTTTCTCGTATATCATTTTTATTTCCTTTACGCCACACCTTCCCTCTCCGCCGTTTATTCTCGGCATTTGCAATCAAGTCTCTCTTTTCTGGACCCTTGACCGTATTCCCTCGTGCCCTGCATCGTTTCGATCTTTTTTCGTTTTACAGACCGCACCTTCACCTTTTGCACCGCTCCACGCCAAGCAACCCACAAAAAGTCCGTTTCAATTCTCAACGGTGCACGCACTACCTGGACGATTCCCGGATTTCTTTTTCATTGTGTTGATTGCCTTAAAAATAGTCGCCGTGCGGATTGTGCACTTTTTATATCATAACCCTTCCCAAACCCGCGCCCTCATTGCATCAACGGCCTTTTTCATTTTCACGCTTACACATGATATAAAGGATTGTCTGCTGTCCTTTTTCGAGCTCTTCATTCTTTTTCTCTTTTTTCGTCATTGAATCCCCTTCCTCTACCTTCTTCATCTCTCTCCCTCCTGTTTGTCACTTGCAGTCTCTCTTTCTCTCTTCAAACACCAGTTGAACGCGTTTATCAAAGATGACAGCTTCACTTTTCCAAAAATCTCGATCACACTCTGACGAGTACGAGTCTTTGCCACAGCATCGTGACGATGTCAGTAATGGTCAATCACAACCCCAAAACCAAACGTATAGCCATGGCAAAAGGAGCCGGCTCTCGGTTGCAAGGGCCTTTGTCTTGATCTGTATTGGCTCTATGCTGCTCGCCCTTGTGCATATCCACTACACCAACCTCTATCGCCAGGAACGGGAGTCGACGGCGTCTAACACAAAGTCCTCCACGATAACAACTCCTGGAAGCAGTAACTTGAATGAACCTCCTAATGAAAAGGTTGATACACCCCCAGTGGACACGAAACCTGAAACTACGACCCCAACCACCACCACTGCCACCTCCGCCACGACCACCACCACCGCCACCACCGCGGCTACGACTACTGCCGCTACGACCAACACCAACAAAAACAATGGCACCCCTGCCACCAACGATGACGCATTGACGACGACTGTTCGTTTCGATAACGGAACGTACTTCAAGACGTTCAAACCAGAGTTCTTCAATGACGCGACAAAGGCTCGGAAGGGACTTGGTTCGTTCTTGGAGACGTTGGAGAATCGCGCGTGGTGGAACAGTGACGCCACAGAGGAGGCCTTGCAACCAGGAACGCCGATTACGAACACCTTCTTTTCTTATTTGCCCATGGGTGGCGGTAACAACCAGTTCACGTCGCTACAGAAAGCTGCTCTCTTGGCCAAGGACCTCGGCCGAACCCTGATCATCCCCCCTATCGCGCCCAGTTCTCATATTAAGGTACAGTTAGGGACCTGACCAAAAAAAGACAAAGGGATTCGAAAATAGAAGTGTGGCGTCAAGTTGAAGAAACAGGGCAACTTGAAGAACACAGAGAGCACCAGCAGAATCTCGGTGAGCGCGGTGGGGCTCTCAATCCAAAGGAGAACGGGAAAGAGAGAGAGAGAGACATAGAAAAAAGGATGCCTTTGTGTGTATGTTGTTTGCTTGCAACCCTGCTCTTGGGGACTGAGATGGCAGTGCACCAAAAAAACAGAAACAAAATCAAGACTCAGGCACTCAGAGTCTTGGGTGTGTGTGTGCGAGCTGAGATGAATGTGAGTCGTCGCCAGTCAAGGCCTGTTGCTGACTTTGTCCTTCCTTCTTGTTTCTCTTCTTCATATCTATTCTTCCCTTCAATCTAGCTCTGGTCTGGTCCTCGCTACTCCGAATTCTATGACCTCCAGTCCTTTTCTGCTCAATCCAAGATTCCCATCCTGGAGTGGCACGATGTCAAGCACACGCCCGAAAACCCGCCCGCGTTCGTGACTCACCACTGGGAAGACTATGCCGAGGATTTCCCTTGCATCCCCAACGGCGGTATCGGTGCCAACGACAAGCTCTATGACCATTTCCGACCCCAGTTCCTGATGAACTATTCGATTCCCGCAGGAGTGAATGATAGGACCCACGGCAAATCCACCGACTATGTCTTTGCCCGCGACGTCCTCCTCAAGGACTCCAAGAACAACGGCGAGCAGGATATGTGGAAGTGTCTCACTTGCCCTTATTTCTTGAACGGCGGCGACTTGAACGACCGGGCATGGCACGAGATTGGCCTTCACATGAGGTTTAACGACAAGATTGAGAAAATGGTGGACGACATTCTGGACTTGTTGTTGAAGCCAAAGAACAAGGGGCAACTGACGGCCGCAGGTCGTCGTCACCCTGAATTCATCATTATTCATCTTCGTCGAGGCGATATTGTCACAAAGTGCAAGCCCAATCAACCCGAGGAAGAATGCATTGTGCAGATTGAGGAAATTGCCGAGAAGGTGGACGCAATTGAGAAGCAGCGTCGGATCCAGATTCTCTCAAAGGCGGGTCAGGAAGGAGCCGATGCCGCCTATGAACGTTTGCCCGTGTTGGTGACAACAAACGAGAAGAGAAAAGAGGAGTTGGAGAAGCTCGAGAAGTTGGGCTGGATCATGTTGGATCATGGTGATGAAGAAAAGGACGCTGCCGGCCACGTCATTCCTTCAAAGACCATCAAGTTGGGCACGATGACGGCTCTGGGCCAGTTTTACCCTCCCATGTTGGACGCCGTGCTCTTGACAAGGGGCGACTATCTGATTGGCATGTCCAACTCCAGAATGAGTCAATTGGCCGCCCAGCGTGGCGCGGCCTGGCATCAGCATGCGACCATGCTCATGTAGATGGACTCGATACCTCTTTCCTTTTTTACCTCAATCTTTCTCTCTCTCCCCTTCTTAATCGCCAGCATCTTGTATATTATCCTACGTTTTATCTCCTCCAAAATGACCAGCATCTGTTATCCCCTCTCGCCTATTACGATTATCTTTACCCTTCCATCCTACCATCAGCATATCGGCTGCACTACCATAGAACCAGTTACCCTCCTACTGTACGACAATTAAACCACGCGACCGACTCGCACCTCAATCTCTCTCTCTTTCGTCCGCAATGTTTTTAGAGGGAACACCCGGCTTGAGTGTAGAGATCAAAGTAGAATATATGAAAGGGACACCCTTCACGGAGAAGGCGCGTCGGCGAGATCGCAGCAGCAGACAATAGGCTCCTATAAAGGCGTAGGGCTAGGCTCCTAGAAAGACACGAGGCAGGGATGGGGGCGACACAAAGGCGGTCTGTGTCCCGCCCGTAATGAAGTGCGACAGGTGCTCTTGCAAAACATGACTGCGAAAAAAAAAAGAGTCCAGAAACTGGGTCAACCCGAGGAATCGGTTGTTTTTTGCCAACAGGGAAAAATAATCGGCCGGAAAAACAGTGGGCGGGAGAGAGATCCCGTTTGTTGACTGTGTATCCTTGCGTTTTTCAATCCTCGAGACTCACATGGCTAAAGACTGTCGGAACAAGCGGCAAGGGCCAGGACTTGCAGGCGAAGCGGGGGGGAAATGAAAGGAGGGGGACGCTGGACAAAAAAAAAAAAAAAAAGGAAGAAAAAGTAAAAGAAAAGAAGCGTTGGTTGTTGTGCCTGAACACAGCTTTGCGATGTGGTATTCTCAGTCTTCCATCGGGATCTCTTTGTCTGTTGTCCCTTCTGATTTTTGTTGCCAAAGAGAGAAGACTAAAAACTGGTTATGACCCTCAGAGTTGGCTGACCTTCTGACATGTTTTTTTTCCTCTTCCGGTCACTTCCCCTTTCCCTCTCTTTTCTAATCATTTCCCCCAAGGATGGGTTGCTGTCAAGCCGCCTTGGCCTTCTTGTTTGACTCAATTGATGTGATGCACTCGCAACCATCGTCAGTGCAACAACACACCCGATCCTCTACTGCTGACACCTTCGTCTTGGTTTAATTGGCAAGTTTGCACTTTAGAAAAGAAGTCTCGGTGACAATAGGTTTCTTGCTTTCATTTGGCCTCTCATGGCGCACGTTTTCTCAGGATGCAGGGGAGAATATGAGTGAGCAGACATGCCAGAATAGACTGGAAGGGGGTGAGAGGAGACAGGGACAGGGGTGACGAAAACAAGATCGAGACCATTGCGGAGTGCGAGTGCGCAAGAGTGCGCATGCCTTTTGCTTCGATACACCGCCCGACATCATCATCATCATCATCGTCGTCGTCGTCGTCGCGATTGAACAAAAAAAAAAAAAAAAAAAAAGAAATTAAGGTCTGGTTGAACAGTGCTGCCGCTGGTTCCGCTTCTTTTCTTTCTTTTTTCATCGCCGTCCTGTTTCTTCCTCTTTCCTTCTTCCACCTCTCTTCACTCACTCACTCTCCTCTTCACCTTCCACTCTTCCTCTTCCTCTTGCTCGTCCTTGTCCTCTCATCTCCTCCATTCCTGTCTCTCTTGCTCTCATTCCTCCTGCATTCGTCATTGCTCATTCTGTTCAAGCTTGCCCCTGACTTGATTTTTGAATACTGGCTGACAGCATAGTCAGCTCCTCCTCCTCCTCCTCCTCCCCTTCCCTCTCCTCCCTTTTCCTCCTCCTCACTCAACTTGCCTCCTTTCCACTTATCTGATCATGTCGTCGTTCGTCAGCTCGACCTCCACAGCGACTGCAGCGGCTCTTGGTCGCTTCCATAGCGGCAATAGCAGCAGCAGCAATATTACCTCTTCCACTTCAACAGGGTCGACCACCCGTCAGCGGTCTTCTAGCTTTACGTCGCAGATCGTCCATGCAAACGCTGCCAAGAGGTCATCCTCCCCCGCACTGGCTACCTCCCGAAAGTTTTCCATTACACCCGAGACTCTGAACAAGGGACTTTTTCAGGATGAAGGCAACTCTTCTTATATCCCCCAACGCGATCTATCTTTGTCATCCTCTTCCTTCTCTAGTCTGGAGAGCGCAACAGCACTGGGCAGGGCTCACGATCGGATCAATCTTGTGCCGGGCTCGGACAATTTGCATGCACACAACAACAGCAATAACCACCATACCCAGGGATACGTGCCTCCTACTTCCCCTATTGATCTGAACAATGACCGACCGAATCCAGAGAGCGCACCCACGATTTGTACTGGTCGTAGCAGGAGCAACACGTTGACAAACACAAGCACGGATGCAGTGGATGTAGCGGCAGCGGCCATCTCGACCCAGTTTGATCATGTCATGCGTCCGCGTCGGCCTTCGCTTGTCAGTCGAGTAACTGTACCGATGACTCTGTCTGTCCCTTCCACTGTTTCTACTGGAGGCCACCCTATCGGAATGACCTCACGACCATCCCATTACCCTCCTGAGCTGCCCTTGCCACAACATCACGAGTCTAGCTTGGAGATGAACAATAGCAGTAGCAGTAGCAGCAACGACGTTTCGGATTCAAAATCAAGTAACCTCGCCACCACCGCCGCCGAAATGCCTCAGATGGGCTTCCTTCCTCGAATCCTGGTCCTGGCGGGTCTCTTTGGAATGTCTCTCGGTGGGTTATACTTGCTGGCTCAGGTCCTACCCCCGTTGTCGTTGCCAAAGTCCATTGACGATGTCAAGGTCGACGCCGATATCTTGCAGCAGTTTGCGACGGCGACTTTTGAAGGCTGGTTAAGGACATTTTGGGTGTTTTCAGCCGTTTACATCTGGAAGCAATGCTTTGGAATCCCTGGAAGCGCTTTCTTGGTAAGATTGTTGTTTCAAAGAGGGGGAAAAAGATTAATCCAATCTGATTAATTAAGGTCTCAATGACATTCTAACGATCTTTAATGGCTGTTTTCATTTGTTTGTGTGTGTGTGACAGAACATCTTGGCTGGCGCCCTCTATGGCCCCTGGTTTGGCACGGTGCTGACGTCTTTGTTAACGACATTGGGATCGGTTTTGGCATATTTCATGTCTTTTTTCTTGATGGAGCCGATCATGAACCGGTATGCATCTAGCAAGTTGGATCAGATGCGAGCCCAAATTCAGAAAAAGACGATGCGTTCCTCATCCTCATCTTCAGGAAAGAGATCCACCGGAGAAGTCATGCAAGCCTCGTCATCGGCCACCTCCATCTCGACAACCTCCATTTTGACGGAACGTCCTGGATTGCGATTGACGGCCCCAGGAGGAACTCTTCGGACTCGCTCGTCTTCATTTGCGGTTCGCAGGACGGATGAGACGGATCACCAGGATGCTCTTCCTACCTATTCCTATCCAATGACCCAACAGGACGAAATTGAGGTCCAAGAAAATGAAGGACTGTTGGATGAAACTGAGGCAGGATTCTCTCATCTGGACTCGCAAGGACAGCACCAACCGCTACAGCAACAGGACGCCGAAGAAGAGGACGACGAGGAGGACGAAGAAGAGGAAGGAACGAGTTTATTCATGCAGCTCCTGTTGATCCGACTTTTCCCCCTCACTCCTTACTGGTTCATCAACCTGGCGAGTCCGTTGGTGGGCGTGCCCGTGATCCCGTTCATGACCTCTATGTTCTTGGGTTGCATGCCTTACAACTACATCTGCGCCCAAGCGGGTGCAATCTTGGGCGAAATCCATGAGTTGCGTGACATTTACCAACAGCCGTGGATCATGTTTCAGATTGTGTTGGTCCTGATCCTGTCCTTTGGTGGCATTTGGGTCAGCAAAAGGTCCAAGAAGCAGCAGCTCGAGAAGGATCAGCAACGCAAGAACCGAAAGAGCAGAACCAGCGAAGAGGAAGAGGCCGATGATGAAACCACACATAGTCTGCTTCGACCTTCTACCGTCATATTCGACCATGGAGAGGCCGATCGGGAGGAGGACCGGGATCGGGTCGAGATGATGGAGCTTTCGCATGCGCACCTGGTAGCACCATCGCCCAAGAACAAGAAGCGCGAGTCTGCGATCATTGATATGACTGCCTACAGCTACTAAGCTAGTCGACCACTCGTGTTACATGTGTGTGTCCTCTCTCATTGTATTTCTAGCACATCTATTTTTTATCATCCTAATAACATTCATGTATTATTATACCCAAATCTGTGAGTTTATTCCTATTTCTTCCTTCGATGTGCCATCTGGATATAAACTCAATAAGAACAAAGCAAACGAAGGTCAGCAACACTCTGCAACAGGTTCCTCAACCTGTCATATCACGGATATTCACCTTGATCACATTTGGACTTTGTTGGGGTAGTCTCTTCCATGACGAAGTGGCAATGACCACATCCAGTCAATAAGGAACTCGCGGGCCTCCTTGCGGGCCTCGTGGAGTTGATGACGTGACATGCCCGAGAAACGACCCCTCCTGACTTGACTCTCCCAAGTCGGCAACGGGAGTCTGTTTGGATCATCTGGAAGGTTGGGGCGTGGAAGTGAGAACGACCTGTTCTCAGAGGAAGACTGCAGGCTGCCAGATAGGACTGGCCGCTTGAAGAAATCCTTTTGAGATCGGATTGCCCCTACTGTCGTAGCCTTTTCCTTGTCAGACTTCCTGGCAGACGCCGTCACCAGTGCCCCTCCTCCTTGCTTCTGGGCACTAATGATGTTGCGACCTGGGTATGGGGCAAATCGTGTAGGCGTTGTTGTCGTGCTTGGTCGGCCATCCACCGCCTTCGGCGGGGTACTAGTTCCCTGCCGTGAGTCTCCAGACTTTTGAATAGCTCCATCCGATAAGTCGGACGTGTC
Source organism: Entomortierella parvispora (assembly GCA_963573315.1). Classification (NCBI taxonomy): domain Eukaryota; kingdom Fungi; phylum Mortierellomycota; class Mortierellomycetes; order Mortierellales; family Mortierellaceae; genus Entomortierella; species Entomortierella parvispora. Next base: position 1,696,218 of record OY752145.1, read on the forward strand.
ACTCATGTCCTGGTCACTATGTGCGGCTCCTGACTGTTGAGTACCTTCATCCCTGAAATTGGAGGCGCTGCTCATCTCCTGGTCACCTCTCATCTCCTGGTCGCCATGTACGTTCTGAGGTTGTATATCCCCATCTGAGGAATCCGAGGTGCCACTCATGTCCTGATCGTCGATTTTTTCAAGTCTCTTCGTCTTCGGCAAGACTCCCGGATGTGCATCATCGTGTGGATACTGCGTCTGTTCATCCGATTGATCCGAAATACCCATCATGGCCACGTCGCCCTTTTCCTCCGCCCCTTCGGTGTTGGACAAGATTCCCAAGGAAGAATTCAACATCGCCTGCCGCTGTTCCTCGATAGGTCTCATCATCTTGGTAGAGTACGCCGTCAGCACTTTTTTTGTCCTCTTTGCCTGCATCCCAGATGTCACAGTGGCAGCTTCGATATACTGATCATAGATTTCCGGGGTGACATCTCCAATCTTCAGTTTTTTTGGAAGCGGCAGTTGGTCCGATCCAGCTTCGTGTGAGGGCAATGGCGCGACCTTATTCCAAATGGAGAGGTACTTTTGAAAATCCTGTAACGGAACACTGACTGGCAGATTTCTTGGCAAGAGTTCCCTATCCGTCGTGTACAGATTGCCAAGCGATAGCTCAAGTTTCATCACAAGACTCTTGATCAGGAGAGGGTTCATGGGCGTTACTGGCGGAACTTTCGGCTTGTCGGTCAATTCTACGAAAACGCCAGCATTTGTCATAGCAAGGCGAGGAAGCTTGACACTGTCTGCCATACTCAAGAAAAAAGCAGGATTAAGACGATAGTAAGACCCCTTCCTAGTCGTCGTGCAATCGAGGAATTTTTTCCACGGCTTTTGAATAAAGCGACTGTAATTGCCAATATTCGTGCCATACATCTCGCGATATAACGATTTGAACAAATCTCTAGAAATATACGCAAAGCATCGGCTGAGAATGTGTATGACACAGCGCAGGATGCATTCTCCTGCTGCCTTACGGAGGACTTTGTTCGGAAACACTATTGTAGATATAATGATCAACAAATTAGAACCTCTAGTAGGCCGCGAGATAGCAAACAATGAATAGAACAGTATTATACCCATTGTTCCTGACGGTAGCTTTAGTTCGGGAGTTCTCGCTGAATTTGTCACACCTTTAGTCGCCGACGGCACACTCCTGTCAACATCCATCGCCTCGCGTCCTACCTGGCGAAGGCCTGGCAAAGGAAGAACATCGGGTGACCCCTGTGCCATAGTGGTAGGACGACTAGGAAGATTTGCTGACAATGCCAATGGGGTAACGGGTGTGTATCGGAACGGCTGCGGCGTAGGTGCCGAACGAACAGAGGATGTATTCCCTAATGACGATCCTGGGACGACTGGGGGAGACTTTACGGACATTTCAAGAGCCAGAAGTCGATCCACTGCGTCGTCTCGGGTCTTCTCGAGGGCTGCCGTGGTCGTGGCGAGCTCAGTCTTGAGGGCAAGAAAGAGTCTGGCACACTCAGCAGCCTGTTTCTGGTAATCCCGATACCTCATCTTTTCGAGTTCCGTTCCAGACCCCTTCGCTTTTTTAGGCTTGTTTAAAAGTAGCTGTTCATTCTTCCTGGCAACTGGTTTCCGGCTCTCGGTATATTTGGCCCTGGCTTCCTTCATATCGGCGTCAAATCTGCTGTTGATCGGCTTGCATTGCTCCATAAGTCCAGCAGCTTTAATCCGCTGAAGTCGGCTTTGTAGAAGGTCAATTTTCTGCCGCTCTGGCAATGGTATTGACTATTGAAAGGAAAAAGAGTGCGTCAGGAAGAGTTGGTTACATGTTTCAAATTTCACTGCAAAATCTTACCGAAGACTCTTTTGGTGGTGAAGGCTTTGGCGGCAAAGCTATGGGTGGTGAAGCCTTTGGTGGTGAAATCTTTGGTAGTGAGGTCTTTGGCGGTGAAGTCTTTGATGGTGAGGCCTTTGATGGTGACGACTTGGATGGTTCTGGCCGCGGTGGCTCCGGTCGCATGGGTTCATTGTTTGGCTCTTTCTTTATGACGATGGTGGGCAAAGGCGCCGATGCAGTAGTTTTTTTCCCCATTTTCGAGTTCGACCTGGGTGCTTTAGGTAGTTTTTTTCCTCCTTTGGTGGTTTAGTCTTGTGATTCTTGATCAGCTGCGTAAGAATGTCCCTGGGCTGCTTGTTGGGAATGGCGATCAGGGGCTTCCAGGAGTGGCGAACAAAGGGGCGGGCCAACGTTGTGCAACTGCATTCCAAGATCACGTGAAATTGTACGTACGCCATGGCAATGGCAGCCCGCCAGAATCCACGTACGAGATACGAGATGGCCCTGCTCATCATCATCACAGTCTGTCCTGATGTCCATCTTGAATCCTTGTTATCCTTCTCCTTCTCCACACTCTCCCCGTTCCCCCTTTTTCCATCCTCATCGTCATGGGTCTCTCAATCTCAAAGCTTCTCTCCACGCTCTTCAGCAAGAAGGAGATGCGTATCTTGATGGTCGGTTTGGATGCTGCCGGAAAGACCACCATCCTCTACAAGCTTAAGCTGGGCGAGATCGTCACCACCATCCCCACCATCGGTAAGGAGCATTGGCTATATTTCTTGGACACACTCGACTATCCCTCCCTCCCTCCCTCCCTCCCTGCGGTCATCTTGTTTCTTGACACACACATCTACTGTGCCCGCCTTTTACTTCATTTTTGTCATCAAACACAAATGTCTTGATTTAAATTGGGAAATGGGTGGTCATCAGATTACCTTCTACGGGTTTGAAACTCTGCCTGTACTTAGATATCTACATCAACGCATGCCTGGTGTATCATCTCGATGCATGTGTGGCCAGCTATGCTTGAACACACTCTCTGTTATGACCAATATCCCCGATTCGATTCAATCTAATTATATCACGTTTAGTCTGCTAACCCTCGGATTGTTTTTTCTTTTTGTCGTATATCCTAGGATTCAATGTCGAGACTGTCGAGTACAAGAACATTTCCTTCACTGTTTGGGATGTCGGCGGACAGGACAAGATCCGTCCCTTGTGGCGCCATTGTACGTATTTCGATGGACGAAACGCCTACACCGACAATACCCCTTGAAATTGATGACAGGACACGAAAATGTCCCATGGAAAAGGGTGGACTGGCTTGTGAGATCGAGGAGCATAGCGTTTACGACTAGCTTGTCGACCGATTGGACTCAAACGACATTCGTCTTCAACCCGTTGGAACTCTGTGATTTTTACTTACGTTTTACATTCGTGTCTATCCTTTAGACTTCCAAAACACTCAGGGCATTATTTTCGTTGTCGATTCCAATGATCGCGACCGTATCAATGAGGCCCGTGAGGAGTTGCAGCGCATGCTCAGCGAGGATGAGCTTCGCGATGCCCTTTTGTTGATCTTTGCCAACAAGCAGGATTTGCCCAACGCCATGAACGCTGCTGAGATCACGGACAAGTTGGGACTTCACTCTCTCCGTCAGCGCCAGTGGTACATCCAGGCAACTTGCGCCACCTCTGGAGATGGTCTCTACGAAGGTTTGGAGTGGTTGTCCAACAACTTGAAGCGCAAGGTCTAAATCCCAATTGTGCTTGTCATGGGTCGACGACTGTTTTCATCAACCGTCGTGGACTCTTAATTGCAAAAAGAAAAACCCGACAGAAAAGCAGAAAAAAAAATAGATATGGTGCAGCGCCAAAGATTCCCCCAACATATAACAGCTTTTAAACATAATCACGAGGTTTGGCTAGTGGTGAGCTGCTGCTTTATCAGAGCTAGGAGTGGGGGTTTTGGGTGAGCAATCATGGCCGCGACTAGCGATATATGAATGTCAATGGTCCAAAAAGGGGGAATTCAGGCGTGTCAATTCTCAGGGTGTCGTTGGTGAAATGAAATGAATCTGGCAAACACGTGACAAATTCATTGTTGAATCCGACAAGCCACCGAACGCATCCGCACTGAAAATGAGTGAGGAAACTGGAAATTTTTTTCTCCTTCCTTTTCACAAATCTCAAGATGACTACGTAAGGATTGGCGGCGCACAGCATCGGATTGTAATGAGGACACATTTGATCAACTGGGAGTCGCATACGGAACACCAACAAAGGCACAGAGACACTCGCACCAGCAACTTCCAGTCCTGGAGACAAATCATTCAATAATGTCAATGGCGAGACCCATTTCGAATTGGAAATCAAATGATGGAACCATTGCGAGGTCTAGCCAACGACCGTTGAGGCTTGTTGGGAGCAATAGCATTGGGATCGTACTACAGGGGCGACCTGCAGCCGCCACTGAAATATCAACACATCATTTCAATTGATTACTTTTTGTCGATCACCTCGTCAATTCACATTACTACTTTGATCAGAATCAATCTGGAACCACATTCAAAGGAGGATTTCGACTGTGCAACGGTAACTTATTGCTAATCTCGGATCTTTTCTTTTATCAAATCTAACAGCACCACCCCCACTCTTGAGCACGTTCTCGTTCCCGAGACTCTCTTGAAGAAGAGAAAGACCCAGGACAAGGCTGCCGCTGAGAAGCGCGTTGCCGTTGCTGAGGCCCGCAAGGTAAGCCATTAGATATTGGATATTCAAAATTGATTATTTGTCTCGGCAACAGTAACAAACAGACAACCAGTGGAGTGTTCTCGAAAAAGGGCATTATGATGAAAAGCTATACCGCATTTCGTGGCTAGCCTTCTGGCGATGTTGCTATACGTCAACCATCTTTCGGGACTGATTCAATGTCTTTCGAAATCACTCTACTGTTGCGCTGCTCTTATCTGTTTTTTTTTGGCTCTAAACCAGAAATGTCCATGAACAAAAAACTTACCTTTGAGTATTTTTGTCTATTACCAGGCTCGCAAGGCCAACCGCAAGGTTATCTTCAAGCGTGCTGACCAGTACGTCCGCGAGTACCGTGCCAAGGAGCGTGATGAGATCCGTCTCCGTCGCCAGGCCAAGGCCGCCGGTAACTTCTACGTTCCCGCCCAGCCCAAGCTTGCCTTCGTTATCCGTATCAAGGGTATCAACCACATTGCCCCCAAGCCCCGCAAGGTCATGCAGTTGTTGCGTCTTCTCCAGATCAACAACGGTGTCTTTGTCCGTTTGACCAAGGCCACTACCCAGATGCTCCAGCTCATCAACCCCTACGTCGCCTACGGTGAGCCCAACCTGAAGTCGGTTCGCGAGCTCATCTACAAGCGCGGATATGGTAAGGTCAACAAGCAGCGCATCCCCTTGACCGACAACTCGATCATCGAGAAGTCCCTCGGAAAGTTCGGCATTGTCTGCATGGAGGATCTCATCCACGAGATCTACACCGTCGGCCCCAACTTCAAGCAGGCCTCCAACTTCTTGTGGCCCTTCAAGTTGTCCAACGCCACCGGTGGTTTCTCTGCCAAGAAGGCCTTGCACTTCATCGAGGGCGGTGACTCTGGTGACCGCGAGTCCAAGATCAACAACTTGATCCGCCAGATGAACTAAATCTGCATTTCTATATCTCATTTTGCTCAAAAAAGTGTGTGTAGTTTGCTATTTTGTGAATGCATGATAATAAAAAAAAAAAAAAAAAAAAAAACTGCTGTTGACGAGTGAAATGATGCCGATTCATCGCGATAATTTGGGGGCTGTGCTTGCATTCTTTGCGCGTCCCTTCGTCCTAATTAATCGTGCGCTTGCGATCGCGTGCCCAGCCAAATCTCAGGACATGGCCCGAGAGTGAAGAAAAGGGCCGAGTTGGGATATGATGTATTTTTTGTTCGAAATCATCCCAAGGCCATTGGACGATCTGTAAGCGAGCCTGGGCTGTATTACGAGAGACATTGGGATCTGGGTTCACGCCGACAGGACGGGCAGGATCACCCTTCGTCTTCTGGTCGTGCGCGTGCCCCCAACTAGGCGAGCCTGATAGGTGAACCCCTTCTTGCTTGCACCCCCCTTTTTCACCTGTTGGATACATCACTCTGGTACCTTCCTGTCCCCCCCTCCTGCACCTCTGTGATTTTCTCACCTTATTCTGCACCCTGGTCGCTGGACGGCCCTTGCTCTCCTTCCTGGCTGTCAATCTAGTCGCGTCTAGATCACCACCCAACACGTCTCCATCCCCTGCTACACTCAAACTTCATTCCACCTCGCAGCGTTTCAGCTTCTTCACAGTGCCCCGGTCTATAATTTGCTTGGTAAGATGGGTATACAACGAGATTGAAGAAAAATGATCCCGCAGGCGGCTGTTGTCACCGTACCAAACCGACCACATCCATGGACTAGTTCCTCCTCAATCTAAAAGGCAAATGCATGTCTCCGCTTCATAATTTCTCGCCACTTCATGGTGTTGGCATCTGTCGTTCTTGTTTGAGAGACCGTCCTTGGTCAATATGGTTGGTGGGTATGCACGCCTGCAGCCATTTCGCAACCACCGCATTTTCTTTGTGCATCCATCACCGATTCCGCAACCCTGATTTCCACAATTCTCCCTCTGTTGTCGTCAACATTGTGCACGCATTGATTTTGGACCATGTCCACCTCTGTCCCCTCGCTCTTTGGTCAACTTGTTCTCATAATGCACTCTGCCGAATACGGGTGAACGAGAACAACCTTGGCATCAAAACAAGGGCCGGAGCCGCTTTTCGAATGGCTCCCCATCAAACCCCATCAACAAAGACACATTCCGATCTACCCTATCCTCCTGCCTCTGGACCGCGCATCCCCCCGTTGCCCACTCAACCCTCAGTGTACCCCTCGTACGTTGGGGGGAGGGGGGAGGCAGGATGTGGGACTGGGAACGAGGGTAATATGCCTTCTTCCTTTCTTCCATGGCGTCACCCCTTATCGCTTTTTTCCTCACCTTTCTTCTTTACTTGTTCGCAAACATCTCTCTTGAAAGTTTTGACATCTAATCTCTTCGACGCCAGTACGTTCACCTGCCCTAATTTTTTTTTTCACACACTTTCTTTGCTTTGCTCGTCTTTATTCCCCTCTCCCAGTACAGGAAAAAAAATACATTGGCCATGTCAAGGAATCCTTACTTTGCTCACCTGCCAACTTGGCGTAACCGTCAGGACCTCTCCTACGCCCTCGACCAATTGCCCAGAATCCTCGAAACCATGACAGCGTCGGCCCCTCTACTCGCCACCATCTCCTATCCGCTATCATCAGGATCATCGCCCTCATCCTCTAATCCTTCGCGTTCGTCCACACCTACACCCATGTTGTCCTCTTCTTGCTCTTTTGCTTCTGCTTCTTCGTCATCACCGTCATCACGATCATGCACGCCGCAGCCTCTGGCCGCTGTTGCTGCATCACCTTGTGTGACATCCAAAATGGCCAGTCCATCGGCGTTTCGGGAGCGATTCATGATGGATCTGACCCGAGAATACCAAAGATGTTCGACCTCCCCTTGTTCTTCTTCGGCTCCGTCTACTCGTTGCTCTTCTCCATCTTCTTCGCCTACTACCGCCGCGGCGACACCTTTTAGTTTCCTTCCCTCCTCTTCTTCATCTTCTCGACCAGCCTCACCAGCACCTTCGCGTCTGCACCCTCAACAACAGCAACAGCAACAGCAGAGGCGCCCACCATCAAATGTCCAGAACCTCTTGTCATTACCCGGTGGCGGTTACTACCCAGTCCAGTTCTCGACACGAGCCCGGGCCATGTCGTTCTTGATCGAGATTCTTCAATCATTACAGAAGGAGCCTTGTGGCTGTGATCTGCTCAAGGGGTGCTCTTGTGGACCGGACGGATACGAGGATCATGAGGGTAAATCTCCGTGCTATGTTTGTGGTGAGTGGTTCCTGGACCGACAGGATAGACCCAGGAATAAGAGTGACGGGGGGGAGAACAGAGATGATCTTGGAGGGGGGGGAGCAGCAGCGGGAATTGGGGGTCGCGCGTGGCACGAACAAGGCTCCCTTCGTCATCATGTTGCAGAGGCTAGGGTCAAGAAATGGCTGGACTCTGTCTGGAGACCACCCTTGACACCAGCCACGACGCCTGAACAAGAAGCCATAAAGCAGTTCATGGCTATCTCGACTGTCACTGCCATGGCCAGGACATCATCACGGCCTTTGGAGACCCAACAAGACTCGCTCAATCAGCATCAACAAACCACAAACCCAGCTGTCCGCATGGACCCGATTGATCGACCTTGGGGTATTGAGGATATCGAGATTGAGGCCCGGACCAAAAGCAGAAGTCGCCAAAATTCTGCATCTTCTTCTTTCTCGCCGATCTCGTCTTCTGGTTGGACTCCTGCTTTGCCCCTGTCCTCTACCCCTTGCGGGACCTCGACAGCAACTGTATCTTCTTCGTCCTTCTCCCCCTTTTTGCCTTCCTGCCGTCCTTTGGCAGACCGCCGTCATTCGACTCCCAGGGCAGGAGCGCTAAGCGATAGCAGCGAATCATCTTTTGTGTTCACGACTCCGTGCCCTGCGACGACAGCAACAACAGCAGTGGTGATAACGCCACGCCCTTCCCATCCTTGTTGCGTCCGTATCCACCGCAACAACATCCCTCCATTGAGTCGAGCGAATACAGCCCCTCCATCCTCACCCTCGCCTGCCGGGTCCAGTGTCCTGGTGATTCCTCAGGAGATTCTGGATCCCAGTTATCGATCTCCCACGTTCCGCATCAAGAGCTGGAATCCTCCCCCTCCTGACTCCCCTTCTCCTCCCTCCTCTCTTTCTCCCCCTCGACCTCTTCCGCATCGAGGAAACTCTGCCGAGTCAGCTCTCCCGACCACCAAGCTCAAGTCGGAAGAGCTCTCGTCCATTGTCAAGAGTTCATTCATGGACTCGAGTGACCGACTGCAAGCGCAACAGCAGCCACAACCTCAGTCGCGGCAGCAGCAACAAAGAGAGCGGCCACAACAGGAGTCGTTTAAATTTCACTTTACGTCTCAGAGGTTCCATGCCGCCATTGAAGAAGCCACGCGCAAGCCAACGACTGCCCCTACCGCAGCCACCACCACCACCAGCGACTCCCAGGAGCCTGATTCTTTCCTACTTCCTGTTCTTTTGAAAGATCGAACCGTGGAGGTCAGAAAGCGACGGACTCCAAAAGAGTCCCTCCCTCATGGGACGGTAGAGGTTATCTGGCAGGAAGAGATTGTGAAAGAAGTCAGGGATGTAGAAATATCTACAGTCATCCAATTCGACACCCCTACCATGACCGGTGATATCAACGACAACAACAATAACAACGACGACAATAGCATCAACAGTAATATCCACTCTGGTTCGTCCACGATCCAGAAATCCGCCTTCATGTCGCCACTCGTCCCCACCGGTCCCAGCCAGTCTCAGGATTCCAAGGACAAATCGGCCTCCGCCTCCACCACTACCTCGAATCCGCTGATGCGATACAAAGTTTTCAACAAGAGCCACCTGTCCTTTTCCATTTCAGCAAAGTCATTCAGAAAATCTAATGTCGGGAAGAAACAGTCAAGCCTACTCTCGCCGCCTATCAGCCCCCTGTCTTCTTCTTCTTCTTCGACCTCGTCAGATGTCACAAGTCCACCCTCGAGCCCCTCCATGGAACAGCAACTGCTGCAAAACCAGAAACAGGGACAAAAGCAGAGATCTTACAAGGCAGCGTCATGGTCATCACTGCATCGCCTCGTACTCAAAATAACTAAGAACGATGATGGCGTAGGAAACCTACAACGACGCGGAAGGATGCATCTCGATGGACCTTAAAAATGTAGAGAAATAGTAATAATCAATAGAGCCTAGTAATACAACCCATCGAGTGTACTATATTTTCATCAAAACGTCAAAGGATGTGTGTTATCTACAGGGGAGGGGGCGGTTGCGGAAGAAACAAGAAAAATGGGTTCCAGGCAATATAGACTCTCTAGTTGAGCAACAGGTCCTGGATGCCCTTGGCAATGCTCTCACGAGCCTTTTCACTGATGGGCTTTTCGCCGTGCAAGTAACCCAAGAAGAAAGTCTCGATCAACCATTCGTTGCGGATAGTGCCAAGCTCCTCCTCCTAAATTGTTCAAAAGAATATTAGGTCGTCAGAAAAGTGGATGCAATCCAAAAAAAAAAAAAAAAACACATACACACATTTGCAGAGTGTTGACTTACATCCAATTGAATGGTCATGGAACCATCGGGAGACTTGCGGAAAAGCAGAGCCTGCCCAACATTGATCTTGCCCTTGGGGAACAGGTTCTTGAACTGCATGATGCCCTCCATCGCCTCCTCGTTTTCGGGTTCGCTCAGCTTTTGATCCTTGGCAGCCTGGGTCAAGTTGCGAGTAAAGCCATCTCTTAAGTGAGGCCCATTTGTGTTCTTGACAGGGGCTATTCTCAAGATCAACTCCACCGGTGCCTGCACAAGCGCTTTGAATGCAGTATCCGAGCTGTTCACGTCCATCCTTTGGAACTTTTGAACCTCGGGCAACGCTCGGAAGCGCGAGTTGTGGTCGTCCAGATCCGAGGCTTTGGCGTAGAGTCCCACGACATAGACTTGGACCTTCAAGAACGTGATTTTACGGACACCCAGTCCCAGAAGTCGTGCAGGAGATCCATCTTCAGACTTGATGGTCAAAGGGAAGACCGCTTTGGAATCCTCGTCTACTTCACCAAAAGATAAACCAAAGTTAATGGACCGTCCAATGAAGTCATACCAGAGTGGAAAAGCCCGAGTTTCTGACAGATGAAAAAATGGTGTCGACTGTGGGTAATCACGAAATAATGATGAAATTTCCGAGCGATCACAAAGTTCATAGATCGCGACGGTTCGTTGAAATGACATACCAATGATACTGTCAGGCTGAACGGGTGCTTCGGCTTCGACTAGAGAGCGACCCAATTGCCAGGATAGCACACCAGCCGTGGCCACGGAGGCCATTAACCAGGAGCGCGAGCGGTTCTACATCGAGCCCCAGGTAATGAAAAAAAACGAGAAACAAGAATAAGAAAGCATGCTTTGAAGTCCAAGTAAAGGACAATTGCCTGATACAGGCTCCAACGACACCTACAGCCGTTTGCGGAATGGCAGCCGCGACAGCGGCAGTTCGTCCGATGTGGTGGTAGTGGTGGTGGTGGCGCATTGGAATCCTGAGGGATGTTGAGCGCAGCATTGTGGTGCGCATGTGCTGCTGAGTGAGAGGCACTCGCATCCGAGTCATGGTGGCAGCAGTCGACATTGCTATTAGATAGGGGTGATGTGGGGCTGGGGAATGATTGAACAGTCAAGAAGGGGGGAAAGAAGGAAGAAGGAGAGAATGGATTGGATGCTCAAGGAAAAGAAGCACGTCTGGCACAAAAGAAAAAAAAAAAAAAAAAAAAAAGCATGCTGATCGCGCGTCTCGGCTCTCGGTCGGGACGACCCTGGTCACGGGACACAGACGGAAGAGCAACGGGGGTCGAGCCTACAACGGGGGGATAAAGGCGTGGGGTTTGGCTGTCTGTGGCTACAGACAATCATGCCGCGACGCCACACTTTGCTCTGTGCACCCCAAGCATTGCTGCTGCTGCCGCCGCAACAACAGAAGGCACAGCTGCTAGCTCGCATCGCACGATACACGAACCAACGGACGGCGATCTGCAGCAACCGCCGTCTCCCTTAAAGTCAACAACGTGCTCCTCCTTGAGTGGCCGATAGATTGTCACTCCAGACACCCCGTCCATGTCCAAAGCACACTGCCGAAGAAAGTCATGGTCCCTGTGGTTCCCCTTCCCAGCTTACTCTCCTTCAGATGTGCTTTTCCGACTCCGTGCAAGGACTTGCCCATCTCCTATTCTCATAGTCATCGCGCATGCGCTTCAATTGCTGCCTAAGTAGAGCCTGGGATGGCTACCAAGACGAGGTCCCAGTCTAGCGATCACACTACAGATCGAAAAGGATAGGAAGATGGCTCTGTTGACCTTGCATTGGTCATTTCTGACCTCGACTCCGTCCAGAGTCCTGAAGGTCTCCCATTATCTCTACTTCAATCACTCCCCAAGGTTACCCCGTGAGTGGTCCGGTTATCTCCTTGAACGAGCAGGAATAGCCCTTTATAATCAACTTGCAAGGATAACTCACCACCTTGGCACATATTGGCACAGAGGTACCTTGGTTGTCCTCCACTCCCACCCCGACGTTCTCGCTTTCTCCCAACTTGTCTTCGTCTATCTCTCTCTCTGCCTCGCATCAAAACCACTCCAGAAACCGGATCACCACCCTCGCTACCTCTACTTTGTTCATTATCAACGTCCCCGCGCCAACTTACTGACTGCACTGCATTTTGGCGGGTGGACCATTGAGAAAGTAAGTAAAGTGGTGGACCTGAAAGATCCATCGCCGCCAGCATCATTGTCGCCATCGTTTTCACTCGACTTATCGTCGTCTTCGACAGAGTTCTACTCCCCCCTCCTTCTCCCTCCCTCTCCCTCCTTCTCCCCCAACCCAAACCCCTTGCAGCCGCTCCTTTATCCCCTACCCACCCTCTGCCTCGCGCATCGCATTCAAGCAGCTTCCTCTCTCCACAACGCCACATGGTGTCCAGCACCGTGTAAGATCCAAAGAAACAGTTCTTGACTCCCCTCTATCTGAATCCTTCCCTTCAGCCATTGACGCCCCTACACCGTCTCCTCCACTTCGATTTGCGCTTCTTTGCCCTGACTTTATTCTCTTTTCTCTTCGCCTCTTCTCCTCTTCTCAAAGTCTCTCGTCTTCATTCACCTCTTCTTCTCATTCGCATCTCTCTGCATTTGTTCATTCCACGACTTAAGCCACCAATGGCGGCCATGAATGCTTCGCCCACAGATTCTGTCATGACCCTGAAAAAGCAACTAGACGACTTCGTTGCTCCTACGAAAAACAACCAGGACTTGCTGGCCAGGAAGCGACTGCACCATTTCTCGCACATCTCCACAGACTCTGTCACGACCGCAGACGACGACGACCTCTCTGATCGCCATGGCCACCGCCGAAGCCTTTCGGGGACCGATTCGCTCAGCTCTGATTTGACCGAGTTTGCAGAGCCCGCGATCTGCAGGGACCACAGGGACAGGAACGGAGACATGGACATGGATCTGTCTTCGCCCAGTCCTTCCATGTCTGCACACTCACCAACGCCACAGCATGAGCCTTGGGGCATGACCTCATACTTTGCTTCCAATGCCCAGCAGCAAATCGACAATGTATACAGCAACAATCATAGTCGCCATGATGAAAACCCCAATGATGCATTCGAAAATATCAGCTCTCCGCGAGCACGCTCTTCTCGACATGCACTCGCTGCGATTCTGACAACGACCTTGGGACACCCTCCGTCGTCCAACTCGACCACAACACAGCAGGACCCCTTTGATCTCCAGAACCACTTCTCTGGAGAGTCCATGGAGGTCAATGACAGCTTCTCTGCCAGTTCGCCATTGGCGTCCGAATTCCATCGGCAGCAACTAGATGATCCCAGTGGGATCATGGAACGATCGTTACCCGATCTAGAAAAGAAAAAGATTTTGGCCCGGCTCTTCTCAAGGGCAGCATCGAATGGGGACCGGGCGCGGATGCAAGACATGCTCGAGCACTTTCGGGACTGGATTGATCTTGATGCACAGGATGAAGATGGGACCAGTCCTTTGATTTATGCAGCGTGCTTTGGCCATGTGGAGATTGCATCGATGCTCCTGGAGGCTGGTGCGGTTGTGGATGCCCGTGACAAATGTAAGTATCGATTCCTTGTTGTGTTTGCCCTTGAACTCGTAAGGAATAAGGAAAACCGAGAGTGAACAAGAAGCGAGAAGACGGGCTGTCCTTGTGACCCTGACTCACAGATGTGGCAACGAGGGAGATGTTAAGAACAAGCGAAGCAGAGACTGTGGCTCCACGCTAGCAGCAGCAGCTACTGCTATGATTAAGGGAACAAAAGGGACCTCGAGCTCATCGTTTGCTTCTGTTCCTTTGTTGTCTCCCCTTTTTACGCTGTGCTCAATGACCCTGACCAATGACCCCACGTCGTTTTAGTTGGCTGGACTGCCTTGGTCTGGGCAACCAACAACAAACATGACAACATGGTCCGTCTGCTCCTGGAGCAGGGCGCATCGACGTCTGCCCAGACGGTCAAGGGGCATACTATTGTCGATTTCCTGCGCCATGACCCCAACGACAATTCCAAGATCGTACAAATCTTCCAGGAGCCTTGTCGGCGGGACAGCAGTTCTAGCGATGGCTATTCGATGGGTAATAATCCGTTCTGTCTTTCAGGGGCCGATGAGTCAGTAGACACACCAACCCACTCAAACGATCAAAGAGCAAGAACTACTTCCGAAGGCGCCCACATTGCTTTCAACGTCTCCATGGCCAGTCTTCGCAAGGCCGATCAGGTATGCTAAACTTATCGAGGAAGGTCACCTCTCTTGCAGTACTCAAACATGAACGCGCTTCTATTTGACGCTTCTCTCCATGCAAGGCTCTCCTTATCCCCGCAGGTGTGGAGGGGCATGAGAAAGGGTCATTGAGTAGCATTTAACACGACTGACACAACGAAAACATACCAAACTGCACCAGCACTAATCGACCCTTTTCACCCTTCCTCGCTTTCGCCACTGTGCTCTTTTTAAACAACCCGTGATCTTGACCCCTCTAACCACCTGTGGCGCTGCAGCTGGATGATGAAGGTGACTTTGACTGGGATCGATGTTTGCCAGATCAGATGTTTGTCTTTTCATCTATGGACATTCCCCACATCATCAATGCCACAATCACGACGATGGAGCCGACACGCGTCAGACCCTACAAGCCTGTCCCTGCGTACGTTCTCTTCTTGGCGGCTAGGTTTGCACATCATTACAGCACGTCTGGTCTTCTGGATGAACTCTTGGACGTCGCAACTAGGGAGATATCTGATGTGACACAGGTGAGGATGATATCGAAACTTCGTGTTGCAGTAGCACACGCATCCCAATCGCTCTTTTGGCTATGCTGCTTATTTACTGCTGCTGCTTTGTCATCGAGTAGAGTCGACCGGAAGATATGACACTGACCGCCTATTGGATATCCAATGCAAGTGCATTATTGTGTTTCCTTCGCAAGGATTCAGGACTCTCGGGAGCCACGAAATTTTATCGTGCTCGGATCGAAAAGATGATTCAGGAGATGGTGAAGCTGTTGGTGCTGGATGCTGAACGACGTATCGAAGGGATTCTGGAACAGGCGATGTTGGATCATGACACCATCGCAGGATTAGACGAGGTCAAATTTCAGTCTAACTGGGCCTTTTGGCGAGGAGGCAATGGCGGATATACCCCAAAGAATAGTAACGGCAACAACAACAACAACAACAACAACAAGCGTACCAGTTTCCAGCTTTCCGCCCTTCCAGTGCTTTATCCTCGACCCCTCAAGAGGTCATCTTCGCAATCGTCGGTCCAGGGTCCAAACAGACCGTCATCTCCAAGACAGCGACAAATCTCGCCCAGGACCATCACCACTATGCTTTCGTCCTTGCTCTTTGTGATGCAAAACTATGATCTTCATCCAGAAACGATTCAGTACGTGATCTCTCAGCTCTTGCGGTACATCTCCTTCGAGATCTTCAACCGAATGATCACCAACAAACGGCTTCTTTCGAGGACAAAGGCACTGCAAACCCGACTAAACCTTTCAATTCTTGAAGATTGGGTCCGATTCAACCATCTACCGCGGGAGGCGTCAAATGAGTGCAAACCATTGGTTCAGCTTCTTCAGCTCCTTCAAGTCTTGTCTTTGCAGGGCGATACCGACACTTGGGTGGAGACCGTGAAGAACTTGGATTTGTTGACGCCCATTCAGTTGAGGCGCATTGTTACCAACTATCGATTCGAGGTGAATGAGTCGAGGGTCCCAAGTCCGATCAAACAGCTAGTGCTTCAGGCAGCAATTGATACAGAGAAGACAATCAAGCAGCAATCTAACGAAAAGAAGCAGCAGAAGCAGCAACAACAGCGGTCGGAGGCCCAAAGATCATCTTCAGAGACGGACGGTTCGTCATCCGATCTCTCATCCAGGCGTTACAGCAGTAGCGCCAGTAGTAGAAGCAGCAGCCCTGTAGCCAAGCTTATCATCAGCAATATGTTTATGAATAGGGCTTTTGACGACGATATGGAAGGCTATGTCCCAGATGAGGATGACGATTCGAGGCACTGGATCCAAACCGTGTCGCCTCTTTTGTCGAGCAAGTTCACGGAAGAGAGAGAGGAGGAAGAGGAGGAGGAGAGGGAGGCCGAGGTGCTTTCAGAGACAAGAAATAGTCGGAGCTGGATTCCGTTCACGATCCCTGCGAATCTGGCAGGACGAGAGGGCGGTACTGAGAGGGTTTTTGTGCCGCTGATCCCAGAGGAGATGATGTCGTTGCTGGACACGTACTCACACTTTCACTGAGATTGGCGCGAAATCAGAGAATGCGAGAAATATATAGTCACATGACTGAAAAATTCCTATCGCACTTTCTGCGAAATGGCGCCATTCTACAGAAGCAGTCTCATCTACAACGGTACAGTCTTATTGGTGGGATATGGTGCCATCGTTCGCGATTGCGGTCTGGCGGAGCAGGAGCATGCTCCTGGAAACGGTTCAGGCAGAATATCTCTCTCTCTCTCTCTGCCCCTTTCCTCCTCCCATCCACCACTTCCATTCACTCTTTCCTTCTTACACATTCACCACTCTTGCGCCTACTTCATTATTCACACAAGCACCCACTTGCACAAAGCGCACACATACGCACACATACGCACACACATACGCATACAAACGCACGCTTGGTTGTAACCTTGGGCAACAAAACACAGGACACCGCGCACAGGACTGCACATGACAGCTTCAATTGTGGACATTTTATGGAGACCCGGAAGCGAAGAGTTGTTCTTGTGGTAGAGGAGTGTCGCACCATTCTCTTTTTACTTCCTTTTCTCCCCCACATTGGCCTACTCTACTCGCCTTGAGGCTCGTTATTTCCAATCGCCATTTATTCCATTCCATTATTTCCTCACCAAGTCACGTGGACTTTTTTCCCCCTCAGATTTCTACGTACACAGGAAAATCGGCTCTGAAAGGCGCACACGAATAGGAGTCGTACCATGGTTTAGAGTTTTTTTTGTTGGGGAGTCAGTTCTTTTTCGTTTTCCATATGAGGATTTATTACTGATTGAGGAGGATGAGGTCTATTCTACAAGGCGGGAACAAAGGAGTGAAAAGCAAAGAGGGACAGGAGCGGATATACACTTTTGGATGTAAGGCGAGTGAACGAGGGGAGGGCGGGGCGGGGCTTTCTGCTGGAAACAGAGTTGGTGATTCCATGGGTCTTGGCAAGGCAAACTCAGGAAACTGACTCATGATTTCTTTTTCTGGACCAGCCAACTGGATATTGTCATGACCAGCACGGTACACGGACATTGAACCCACGACGCCCACTCTCCTCCGATTTCTCACACCGCGGTATCAAAAAACACAAACAAGAGGGGAGGCACAAATACAGAGTCGAGGGACCCGACTCTGGCCTGCTGTTCACACCCTATTGAGTGTTCGTCAGAGAGCACTTCAAATAGGCAGCAGAGGGACAGGATTCGAGCTTTTCACCCTTGGAAGAGTAGAAGACACATTTGCCAGAGGAGCGGGCCTTGGAGGAGCGCTCGTTAAAGGTCTTGCAGACCTCATAGGGAGGGGTGTACAAATGCAAAGAGACTGATCCCTGGGTTCTAAGAGGGTTTGCAACGGCATGCAAACCGAGCTCATCGTGCATGTATGCAACAGTGTCTCTTTGGAGGAAGGTCTCCTTCTTGATGGTCATGGATTTGGGCTTTTCTTCGTCGTCACTGTTGTCACTGCCCATACCAGAGTCTGTGCACTCGTTCTCGTGGATGACCTTATCAGGCCAGTTGTAAAGGGTCTCTTTCAACTGTCCATCAAGGACCTTCATGAGGCAGTGGGAGCCGGAATGGTCATGAATAGCACTGGGAAAACGACAGGGAAAAGAAAAAGAACATGGCCAGTTTAGAAAAGAGGGTTCGGGGGGATATTGGAACTAGCATCGAGCACATGGGACCTCTCAGCTGATTTTTCTTGAATTTTTTTACATACCTTCCGACGGTTTCTGGCCAAGCAAGGATCATCAGGTTGAACTTGCCGTTACCATCATCAACGAGGTTACGGGTGTAGCGACTCTTCTCGAACATGGCGTACTTGGCCCAGTCTTCGGGGTTGGAGGAGTAGTTGGCCATGATCTTCTGGACTCGCTCGACATCAACGTCCTCGCTGTCGAGTCCGTTGGAGCCGAGCTCCTTGTGGAGGAGAGCGACAAGCTCGTCAAGATCCTTAGGGATGGGGATACCCTCACTGTCAACAGCAGGGGCGGTATGGAGATCCTTGGACATGGCAGGAGAGACTGGAGTCAATGGCATGGAGCAAGGCATTTGTGGAGTAGAAGGCTGGGAGATGGCGATGGAGTTCATTCTGGATGAGGAATTGTTGATGGATGAGAAGAGATGTTGTGTGGTAGTTGGGGAGTTTATGTGGTGGTTATTGTTTGTTCGTTGTTGAGGGTGATGATGAAGGTGAAGCAAGGAAAGAAGAAGAAAAAGAAGAGTGTGAGGATCGGGATCCTCTTTATATGAAAAAGGTAAGCAAGCTATATACGTCGAAATGACTACTGTGAGAAAAAAAACATTTTTTTCAATAAAGCCTAGAATTCAATTGATCTTGAAAACAGAGAAACAGATGCCAGCAGCACTGGAGAATGGGTCTTTGCAATTGTGTTGCCGAAAGGGCTCATTGGGAAGGGAAGCAAGCTACATATCACAGACACACGGCAACAAACAGGCGCCCTTGCAGGTCAGAAATTGCCCACGAGTGAAAAAAAGGAGCTGCGTCAAGGTTGTCGTGAGCAGTAGGGAAAGCCAGAAACAAGGTTGGGTTGTTGATTAGACGCCCATTGGCGGTGCCACTCCTATCGTGCGTGATTCATGGGTCTCTGCCTGTTGAGTTTGTACGTGGTCGAATCCTCCTTTGCGCCCTCGTCTCCTTTCCTTGTCCCTCCTTTTTCCGTGGGGCAAAGAGCGCGCTAGCTAGCCAGTAGCCCACCACTGTTTGGTTTAAAGTGAGGGAAGGCGCAAAAAAGTCTGGATGAAAGAATGGAAACAGCAAGCGCTGGTGCGGTGTGGGCGCACAACCTACACGTGACCAAGGTCGACCACGGCAGGACTCGATGACGCTCAAGGATGAGTTCGAGTTCCCTGTAAGACACCTGTGACAGGAGCCGAGGAAACCCCTATCGCGCCTGAGACTACATACCTCGTCTCAAGGTCATATTCAAAGACATTTGCTTCCCTATAGCTCGTTCTTGAAGGACATCTTTGGGGCCCTGGGCCCTTTTTTTGACTGAGGAATGGAGAATAATAAGGGTTGCAGAAGAAGCGAGGTGTGACAAGAAACAAGGGAGCACAGAAATGATGGACAAAGCGAGACAGGGCAATGCACAACGAACAGGAGCCAGGCCATACGAGCTCGGAGGGGACGACTGGCGGACAGGACTTGGCGGACAGGACCCCAGAGACCATGTGCTCTTCCGCTCTGGCCAGCTTGGGTCGATCGTCACATGCATCATAGTCGTCAGTGTCATCTCTAGCAGCAGCAGCAAAAGGTGAATGATACAAAGATCTCCAAAGGCAAGTTCCAATTGATACTCCTGGAGGGGGAAAGAACGTCAAAAAGGACGCTCATCGACTTACGACTTCAAAGATGGCACCTTTGATACGCGGAGTGCTAGTAATCACCAAATCGTCATCTTTCGCCCCACCCAAAGCTCAGACAGTCCAGGCCCTGGACAGACTAAGAGGCGGAAAAAAGACATAGCTGATAGGGGTATGATCATCGCCTTTCCAGACCGGTCGTCGATACTGGCTATTGAAATCAGCACGCAGCAGATGGCAAGCATTTACAGTTGGGCTTTTCATCCTAGTGTCTGCGACATCTCCACTGGCCCACCCTTGCCTTCGTTCTCGCTCGTCTCCCCTTCCTTTTGCCGCAACCATTTCAGTAAACCACAATTGCGTGATAGTTTCTCAAATACTACACATCCCGATGTATAATAATGACGGCAAGGAGATTCCCTCATTATTGTTCATCAAGTAGAGTGTGGACGATAGTTTTGTTAAGAGTTTGTGTCCATAAAGTGAGAGAGTGAAGGTTCCTTTCGAATATTGGATCGAAACGAAAGAACCAATATTCAGTGTTCGATCAACAGTGACCGTCAACAGCCACAGTCGTCTCGTTTACTTGTATTGGATGAAATCGCTCAATGACAATCTACAAACGGATGAGGGCCAAGGTGCAGCCTCATACCCTGATACCACTATCTAGCGTGAACTCATTTTTCCAAATAGACTAGTCGATTGGAAACATGTTTATGGAAGTCGAGATGGTTCACTAGACAACCGCCGATGGTATGTCTCCCCAATGTGAATGCCCAATTGCCCCTAATGATCTTTGCCAGTACCTTGGGTATGGCCTCACATCTTTCGGAGGCCATTATATCGGATTTGCCGCTACCATCGCTATTTGGATCATGCAACTCAGGCAGGTGGAGGCAAGACTCTATGAGAAATATCAATGTGTCGTCGACTTTTTTTTTTCTTTTTTTTTTGCACTCTTGTTTTCTTCGGCCCATCTCCGCGCTTTGACATCTGCACAGTTTCGCCGGATATCAGATGCTGTCTAAAAGGTTAGGCCGACAATACCTCTGTGAGATCTATTAAAAGTCAAAGAGGAGGAGTTGCAACTTTCCAGCCTTTGGGGCTGAGGACCTGCCTTCAGACAGTCTTTAGAAAACATCAGACGGATTTTCGTTCTGAAACTCAATCTCCAGACTACTGTATAATGCAGTCCACAGCAGGGTATAAAAACCGGTACCGTGGTCCAGTCGTATCGACCTTGAAGATCACCCATTATCGAGACGAGCGTAGGTAAGATCCAACGTCCCAATGAATTCAAGGACCGATTTTGAGAGGTCTACGCGTTTGTGTTCGAACATTAGGACGATATACCGATGACTAAAGTCATCGCAAGTTCCTCAGGATCTTTTCTTGGCCATAACCACGACCGTTATGAACGAACGAGTCACCTTTAAGTGGGTTTAAACCCCTCGTTCAACGAGTGCAGTTTTAAGGATGCGAATTGATTCTCACAGGTCTACTCTAGTTCGCGGACTAGGTGGTCTGCTCAAACTCGGCCCAATGTTGACAATGACATCTACGATTAGAGTCGGCATTTGGCGTCGATATGGTTCATAGTTTGGTAGTTTTGCGTTAGGACCATGGGCGTACTGATAGAGCCTTGAAAGCCTGCGCTAGAAGTCAACTGGTCATTAGTCAAAACATTTGACTTTGAGCAGGCTGGATTGTTGAGGATATTTCTTTCATGAAAAGATGGGATAACAGGCGATGAAGTGAAATACAGGAAAGAATAGGAAGACTGAGGAAACGATTGCGAGGGTTCCTGTGGAAGACAAAGAGGACAAAAAGGGGACGGTGAGCCATTTTCATTAGGTACATCGCCCAAAACCGTGCCGAATGCGATCAAGTGATCAACATCCAAAACAATCGAAATTCCCAGGAACTCAATCAGTGTTGACTCTGGGATAGAAGGACCCAAAGGAAAGCACATCTGGGGGGAGTGTGTGGCATTCGCAGCACGAGCGCAGCCCATGGCGTGAGATTTTACCCCAATCTAGGATCGAATGGTGGCAAGGGACAGGAATGAAAGAGCTTCCTTCCTCTCTTGGGCTTTTTCGGGGCCGTCAGTGCTCCCAGGAGGGGGTTTGTTATCGCTTCACCCAATGCCTTTGTTTTTATGATAGTGTGTTGCTGTGGTCGTCGTTCCCAACGAGTCCTCACACACTCTCCTTTTCTCTAAGATTCGAGTGTTCACTTTGAAAGATTTGGTGACCAACTGACCAACTGACATATATTTCAAAGAAACACAACGCAAAGTACGACAGAACAGAGTACGGTAGAACAAGAAGAAGTGTAAGCTATAAGTATGCTTATAATACAATACAGTACAAATACAAATACAAGTACAAATAGAAAGGAATACAAAATACAAATTGAAAGTAATATACAACGGCGATGTGGGTGCCATCATTCCCTCACAAGTCCCGGCCGATTCCTCGGGGGTGTGCTTTGGCCCATGCTGCAGCGCCCTCGGAACGCCTGGACCATTCCTGACCAGCATGCGAGGGGAGATCTGTGAGTCCCAGAACAGTGCGTAATTGCAGCAAGTTGTTGTGCATCCACTGCAGCTCCTGGCAACCAATCTCGTGTGCTGTCCATCGCACGTCCAGAGTCTGGATCGATCTCATGCCACTGATAGGGCCAATATCAGACTCATTCGAGAATAGCAAACAGTTTGTTTGATATTCTTCAGGCTCATTCTCGCTCTCAAGCACTCTCGGTGCAATGTTCTTCCCCAGCCGCAAGTGCTGAAGATTGACCAACTGGCCAAGTTGTCTGTACGATGTCGCATGCTCCAGGATACATTCGATCGACATTGGTACGACCCGACCGTCAACACCCACAGCAGACCCGTCTACGTACGTTGAATATAGTCGCTCGATAACGACTTCCAGACGGGTGAGGGTCATGGCGCAGCCCCACATTCCAGTTGGACCTGCCTGTTCGTCCAACATCCGCATCTCGCCGCTTTTGTCGTAAAAGTTCCTGGCCAGAAGTCGCACATGACGGTTCCCGAACTAGGTGGTAGGCAAAGCGCACATCGTCTCCAAGGAGGTCGCTTGCTCGAGGAATGCTTGAAGCTCGGAGCTAAAGGAGCCGAGGACGCCATCAAGAGTGAGCGACTGGAAGGTCGCCGCTCTCTCAACCAAGGGAGCGAAAGATCTGACAATAGGAGCTGAGATGATCACCCTCTTGGCCTCTGCTCCAAGAGCCAACATCTCCCCCAACTCCTCCTCGTCAATCTCCCTAGCCTCCCAGGCCAAGCTCTTGATGTTGGTCATGAGCGTCATCAGCTCCCCTTTCGAATCTTCGGATGGTGCCCAAGCATCCACCAACTGGAATCGTACAAACTCGACGTTCGGACTGCCCCGCAGCAGGACCAGGATACCCTTGTAAGAGCCACGGAGGTCAACAATGGACAGTTCCTTCAGGGCCGATAAGGTTCGAGCCTTTGCCGGGGACGATCCACTAGTTAGACTTGCTACTTCATCGAGCTCATCTTCCTGAAAATTGAGCACCAAATCAAAAAGTGAACTGCAGGTTGACAGCGAGTCCAGGGCGGCAGTCCAGTTAAGGCGTCCAGTTAGCGCAACACGTTGCAAACAAGAGTTGGTATCTGTCAATGCTTTGAGCATTTCAAGCACATCTGATAGGGAACTTGTCAGCTCAGGCGGGAACAGAAGATCTAGGTGACGCAAACTAGAACAGCCCGAGCTCCTCAGGATGCTTCCGTGCTCCAAAGCGCTAGAGCTCACAAAAGACCGAGTGAGCCGGCAATGGTCAGTAAAGCGCTCCTGTGCTCCGGCCATCTGGAACGATTCGAACTAGCTCTGGTCGGTCAGAACCATGTCGCGGAACAAGTAGTCTACCCAGATGCTGTAGAATCCCTTGCCTACTCTCACGCATCTGGACAGGTCTGCTGTGGATAGATGGTCTGCAATGAGACCAATCACTTCTTGAGGCAAGATCGAGAAGAGTTCCAAGGATTCAGGAAGAAAAGACATTGCGCAGGATCTGTAGGCTGAAGACAATATCGAGGCGCAACAAAAAAAAAGGGGGGGGGAACGAAAAAGAAATGTTATTACGGCACCAGCAGAAGAGACAGCATACACATGAAATACCAACCACAAATAAAAACGTACTTGTTGATGGGCGGAGATAGAGATATTGTCACTTGCGAGGCGAGTTGACACGGGGATTGTCGCTGGAAATTCAGGGGAGGAAAATGGTTACCTGGGCGAGTATTTAAGCAAAGATGGTAAGGTACAAATCAAGACGAAATGAGATATTGGAATTCATCATACCTGAAGCTGAAAAAGCCGAAGGTGCAACGGTAAAGAGAATTCTGCGCACGGCAAAGACTGAAAGAAGACGGCTGGCAAAAGAGAAGAGAGAGAAAGCGAAAGTGGAGAAGAGGGGTGATGGAAAGAGGATAATGAATAGAAAGAGAGTTTGGGTCAGTATCCCAAAGTGCTGCTGCTGGAAAACAAGGCGAGGGAATGAACATTGGGAAAGGAAATACCTGAGGCCGATGGAAAACGTGCAAAATATACAGAAGCGGTAGCGGCGGCTTGCACGGCAAAGAGGAGCAGGTTGGCGGCAGACTAGTGGTGGAAGAAGATGACGAAGAGGACGAAGATGAGGAAGAGACGTTGTGAGAACTCGGGTCGTGTGCAGTAGGGATATATGTTCTGAACGACAGTGTGAAAGGAAAGCACAAGCACTATACCTGAGGTCAAAGGAAGTGTTTCGTCGAGTCGTTGCTGGGAGAGGTATTCTCTGCTCAAGAGTGGAAGCGGTGTTCTCGGGCGTTACCAGTTGAGGCAGTGTTGCAGTGTTCGCTGATGGAGGGGACGAGGAGCGATGTTCTTTAATCAGAAGAGCAGCTGAGAGAAGTGAAGCGAAGAGAACGAAGATCGAAAGTAGAGAAGGCGGGTAACACTCTTTATATCACTGACCCAAATGTCGGGAAGAATAAAATAGAAAAGAATTAAATAAGAAAAAAGGCCGCATGGAGACAGAGAAGACAGGTTCATGTGAAAACAACAGGAAACGTCGGGGAGGCACAGAAGCAGACGCTTGGACCATGCCCTCGATATGGCATGGTCGGACAGGGTATCTCGTATTCTTTGTTAGGTCTGGTATCGACAGGCTGGGACCGCGCCTCTAATTATCGATGACGCCCGATCGTGGGAGGAAGGGACTCTCATGTAGCTTGAAATGGAGAAAGAACCCAATGTGCTGGGGATCAGGCAGATGCTGCAGTCGAAAACTGATGAAGTGACGTTGGTGTTCTAGTTGTTCATGGTCGAAAGACATGAAAGGTGTCTGGACGTTGAGGGGGGGGGGAGGTTGTATATCCAGGCTTCACGCTGGGCAAGAGGGTCGGGATTGATGGTGACAGCCCCCGCCCGTATCCCCTACTACTAGAAGACACATCGAAGATGCTGTCCCCAGTGCCTATTTCTTGTCTACACTACGTACAACCAGGTTTAAGGTGAGGGCCACATGAAATTGACTGGTGCTCCCAACAGCAACAATACATCCATGTTGACCTACCTTCTCAACAACATCAGCTACATGGTTTCCACTACGATCATCAATAAACGAGGAGGAAGAGGAGGAAGAGCGTCTTTGTCTTTTATTCAATCCAACTTTTTTTTTTATCCAGACATTTTTTTTGCACTTAACAAGATGACCCTTGATCCACTTCCCTCTCAAACGAAGGAACCCCCTCTTTTCCCCTCTGTCTCTTCAGCATGAGAGGAACATAGCTACAGAACGACAAAGAAGAGGAAGAAAGGGCAAGAAACAGAGAGAGAAAGACAAAAAAAAAAAAAGAGGAAGAAAGGGAGAAAGGGCAAGAAACAGAGAGATAGAAAACAGAGAAGAAAGTGTATAAGGTGCTGCTGTCTTCATGAAAGAAAGCCCTATTTTGATTATTGACTGGTGCCCTACGTTGACTCCTCGAAATAAGGCCAGGGCTATAACTGACATTCATTCAAGGCACTATGGGATGTTGTGGATGCAGTATTCAGTTGTCCCCTCGCACTTTTTGGGGGTTGACGATACACTCGATGGAATTAACGCGTCAATCCACAAAACGTAGCTCGCCTGTCACCTCTCTGTCTCTGTCTCTCGGGGCGTGTGCGTCTGTCCGCCCAACAATCAGCCAACCAGAGTGCAGGCTTGATCGGACAATAGGGGGTGGTGTTGAGAACAACCCATGACGGAGGAGGGAGAGTAAAGAAGCCGATAAGCTGTTGGTATTGGCTCGCGTTGACTCCCGAGGAAAGAATCGGGCTCACTGACCGAAAGGCCTGTGCTTTGGAAGACAAAGGAAAGGAAAGAACGGGGCGCAGTTGCCTTTTGGCTGGTCTTTGTTCTTTTGGGTAGCCCACTTTTGGGGTGCGAGGGGGACTGCGAGAGAAGCCGATAGAACGGCATGTGGAAAAGAATCTTGCTGCCGGCGCTCCTCAAGTAGACAAAAGGATGAAGAAGAGCGAGGTTGATCAAAGAAGGTCACCTCTTCTACTGCTTCCTTCTCTCAACAAACGCAAACAGGGCAGCAGAGGGAGAGGTTCCCAGGAGATTCCCAGGAGAGAAGTGCGGCATCTGCTCGTCACCATGGGAAGATCGTTGCACGAAATAGGACCCTTGGACAGGGGCTCCTTTTTGTTTTGCGTGTGCGAGGCGCGTGTAAGTCACGTGCTGTACTGTACATGACGACTAGTCAGGCACAAAACGGTGTGCCCTTTTCTTTTCTTGCCTTTCTTCTCCACCCTTTGCACGCACTCCGTTCCATCCCCTTACCTTCCTCATTCGCCACACTATCTCCGCAGCTCGCGTATCGCATGCTGCAGCTCTCGCAATATACTGAAGGTAACAAAAGACTTGGGCCCCCTTTTCTCCTTCATTTCCCATCGTTCATTCCCTTGTCTCATGTTGAAATGTTGAATGTCGCGTTCGCATGTTTTTTTTTTTTTTTTTTTGTTCTCTCTTTTGTTGTTATTGCTGTTGTTGTTATTGTGATTGTTTTTTTGTTGTCGTTGCTTTTGCTTTCTTGCCCAAGTCTTTTGAACCCCTCTTGTCTGTCCTGCATCCTCTTATCCCCCCTCCTCAGCGCGCCAATAATTGGAAATATGCCCGCCCTTTCCACTTGTCTCCTACCAGGGAGCAAAGCTTTGGCCGGGAGGCTGAGAGGGCCCATGGTCGTCCTAGATTGAGTGCTGTGGGTGTACATTGCAGCTTGAGGGTAGACCAGGCAGAGTATGAGGTAAGTGGAGTACGATGGCCTGCCGTCTGCTCGTTCGCCCGCCCGCCCTGCACAACTTTGCTATCCTCCCTCAGGGACACAGGTTGACTGAGAGCAGGTCAATAGATAGAGAAAGATACGCGTGAAGAAGAGTAGTCAATACCAATAAAATTGTACTTCGACAACCGACCCAATACCAAGAGAGCAATGGTCACTAACAGCGCAAGGACATGCGAGAAACGCTTCTCAATGATCCCCGGTGCGGCATCAGAAATAACAACGCATCTTCAATTAAGGATT
The DNA here is from genome assembly GCA_963573315.1 of Entomortierella parvispora. Lineage (NCBI taxonomy): Eukaryota > Fungi > Mortierellomycota > Mortierellomycetes > Mortierellales > Mortierellaceae > Entomortierella > Entomortierella parvispora. Next base: position 1,723,497 of record OY752145.1, read on the forward strand.
GTATCGACGACCAGGAAAAATTGATGGATCGTTGAAGGGGAGTTGAGGACCAAGAGAGCGTGGATGACCGCGGAGACGGAAAATGCACAGGGCAGAAGGTAGTTGCGTTCTTTTGCAATGCAACGCAACAGTGGAGCTAGTGCCAGTACCAACTCTTAATGGTGAGAGTTCATGCAAATGAAACTACACCAATGCCTTCCGTCCCATCCATCGACGTGGTTGCCCGAGAGAGACAGAATTTTTTTTGCTTTTACCTGCTGGTGTGAAGAATGAGAATTGGTTCTTCGCCTGGGAAACACAAAGGGAGAGATGGTTCAGGGAGAAAAGCCCCGACGGAAAACTGCATCGTTGGTGGGGTCAAGGGTTCATTGGATTAGGTATTGTGCTCGTTGGGCCGTCCATAATATCTCTGTTCCTGGTGCTCAAGACGTGAGAAATAATGGATATTCTCTTGCTGGGAGTACTGAATGGAGCAGAACCAGAGTCCACATGATGGTGTTAGGTCTTCTATTTTGATCCAGAACATCCACAACAGGGTCAGTCAAATGAGTTCCGACGTCATCTTCAGCCGTGCGCCTGTCGCTGCCAGAGATGCTGTCCCATGCGAGCCACACAGTTTTCTCCCGCAAAGGGTTTCTTCGTCACAAAGGAAATATCAGTCAGACTTCCTCTCAGAGACGAGGCTGCAAGAGGGATGATTGACGTAAGAGTACTGATGGCACCGATATAGATAGAAGCTCCTCCTTCACATCGCAGGGTTCATCGACAGTGCACAATGGTGTTTGCAAGTCGTGGTCGCTATTCTCCACCATTTATTGACATGAGGCTACATTTCTCCATTTCTATATTGACCTGCTCTCAGTCAACCTGCGTCCCTGAGGGAGGATAGCAAAGTTGTGCAGGGCGCGCCAACGAGCAGGCGGCAGGCCATCGCACCCCACTTACCTTGTACTCCACCTGGTCTACCCTCAAGCTGCAATGTACACCCACAGCACTCAATCTAGGACGACCATGGGCCCTCTCAGCCTCCCGGCCAAAGCTTTGCTCCCTGGTAGGAGACAAGTGGAAAGGGCGGGCATATTTCCAATTATTGGCGCGCTGAGGAGGGGGGATAAGAGGATGCAGGACAGACAAGAGGGGTTCAAAAGACTTGGGCAAGAAAGCAAAAGCAACGACAACAAAAAAACAATCACAATAACAACAACAGCAATAACAACAAAAGAGAGAACAAAAAAAAAAAAAACATGCGAACGCGACATTCAACATTTCAACATGAGACAAGGGAATGAACGATGGGAAATGAAGGAGAAAAGGGGGCCCAAGTCTTTTGTTACCTTCAGTATATTGCGAGAGCTGCAGCATGCGATACGCGAGCTGCGGAGATAGTGCGGCGAATGAGGAAGGTAAGGGGATGGAACGGAGTGCGTGCAAAGGGTGGAGAAGAAAGAAATGAAAATGAAAAGGACCACGCCTCCTTCTTACGCACCGATCTCGCTCAAGGCCTGGTCAGCACATGACATGTCCAAGCGGGAACTATTGTGCACGGTCGAAGGGGGTGCTTACGAAGACGGGTGCAAATTGGCCAGAGGCTGCCGCTTACGTTTGGGCCTTGGTCATCCTGGGATGTTGCCCACCGAGTGCGGATGCAAGGCATGAGCTAAAATAAAACCCAAGGGGTTCCAAGGGGTTGCCATGTAGAATCCATGTTTGGCCCCAGACTTGTCTTTTGGGGGCGAAACGTGGAGGGACCGAGAGACGCGTGAAGGGGAGAGCCGTTGTACACGACCAGCTTCCCCACACTCCAGCATTTAGCAACAGTTCGCATCAAAGCCACAGAGTGCAACCATGATTTGCGGGCAACTCCATTTTGCTCCGATTGCCAAGGTGCTCGCTCGGCCACAAAAGGGAAAGGTTCAGCAGCAATGGCACAAGTTGCCCATCGGCACTCCTTGTTTACCAACGCCCTGTCGACGTCCCCCCAAAAATGCGGACGACCGAGGAAGGGTGGACAGCACAAATGAGCATCGTTGCGCCTCGCTGCTTCCCAATGGATCTGCGGGGTTGTGTTCAGAACGTCTCTTTCGCCATGATCCAGTGGGGTACATAAATGTCATCTGCCCTTGTTTTCATTCTTCTCCAAAAACACATCTTGCATATCTTGTTTCTCTTCCCTTTCTTTCTTTCCTTTCCTCTCTTCTTCCATCACACAGCACCATTCCCTCACTTACCGGCCCACACTCCTTTTCCCACAGCACCTCTACTCCCAACTCTATATCCATTTTTTCACATCCACATTTCCACTTGCTCGTCCTTCGCCTGATCATGCCATTTTCAATTTTCTCTTGGGGGGACAAGCGAAAGAGAAAGGACGACCGAAAATCCGTACCTCAATCCAGCCAGGACTCTGGGTTTGAGGGCTCAAGCATATCCTCGTCCTCATCCTACGCCACCACATCATCATCTTCCTATACCGCGACAAGGCAACCTGTTAGTGCTGACTCAAATCTCTTTGCCTTGCCTCACCCCCGCAATCAACAATGTCAGCCAACATATCTTCAAAACCACCAATATCAGCACCATCATCATACCCATGCCACCATTCATTCCATCTCTTCTTCAAGATCTCATCACCCTGCGCGACAACTCCCCTTTTCAACGTCGTCGTCAACTGCATCATCATGGAGCGCCTCCGCGGCGCCGACCCCCTCACCTAAAACGAGATTTCCTCAGTACAGGATCTTTTCATATCCGGACTCTCGGCAGTGTCCGCCACTCTCCCCCCCTCACCCCTTTCTCTCATCCTCTCTGTCGACGGCATCCTCGACCCCACCAAGATCTCACCCTGCTGTCGCCCACCGTTTCAAAACGGCGTTTGTCCGGTCACTGCCTCGGCGCCCTAAAAAGGGTGTGTTGTCATCCTCGTCCTCGTTGTCGCTCCCGTCGTTCCGAAACAAGGCATGGAGACTCGGTTCCTCGTCTTCCCCCGCCTCTTGTGTGACCGTTACTGCTCCCGCTTCTTCTTCTGCGGTGGCATGCACAAGGTCGAACGTCGGAAATTCAATGTTTCATGCAGGCGCGTCAAGGGCAAATAGTTCTGTTGCAGAGCACCCTTCCTCCGGCTCTGTTGCTTGCAGTTTCCATGGCCCCTCCTACTCCTCCTGCTCCTCAACGTCAACGGTTGCAACGACAGTGTCCACTCCTGTAATCTCCACGATCCATCCGTTGGAGATTACGGCCCCCGCTTGTTTTCCTGGAACGAGGCCAGAGGACATTGCATCGAAGTATGAGCAATTGCAACAGCTGCAACAGTCCTCGAGAAGACCGTCTGTACAACGGGCAAATCTGCAGAGGCAACAGAGCTCTCAACACCATCACCAGCAACATCGGGTGTTAACTTGCCCGCCTGCATCGATTGCTGTAACAACAACAGGATCGAATGTTGGTGGTGGTAGTGGAGGAGGGAGGAGGCACTTGATACCACCTCATCACTGCCTTCAAGGAGTTGCTGGTCTAGGTCCTCCCGGAGGCATCTCTTCAGAATGTGCGTGCCCGTCGACGCCAGGAGCACCTGGTCTGCCTTGCAGCTCGCCACCGTCGCCCTCCATCTCAACAACAGCCCCGTTCCAGATCCCTCTCCCTCTTCCTAACGCGTCCTGGAGCTCAATCATGAACAACCATCGGTCATCGCTCTCTGGTCGGTCCATGAATGAGATGGAGGTGGTCTCAGCCACAACTCTGCAACAACAATCACCTCCTTCTCCGCTTCATCGAGCTAGTCTAACGATCCACTCATCTGCCTCATCTGTTATTGGAGCGTGTTCCTCCACCTCCTTGGATCGTCAGCGGTGCATGTCAAGCCAGTCGACGACGTCTTCTCTCGTTGTCCTTCGTCCAAAGATCCTGCAACCACAGAACGCATCCTCGCCATTATACCCATATCAGGGCGAGCGCAAGCCGCTGGCGGCTTCGCTCACTACTGTCGATTCTTCGTTGGGTCCAGAGAAACCAACGACTTCGTCGTTTGGCCAGGGTTACGATATCTCGACAATGTTCAAAGTCGGCCCTTTGACCCTTCCCTCGCCACCATCATCCATACCCTTTTCCTCTAAGTCTGTAGCGGTGGCTCCTACGGCCATGGCTTCGTAGCACAATGGACTTGTCCACAATAAACGGAGATGCATTGATGGAGCCTTTTGCTCAGAGTCCACCTTCTAGCAACCCGATGATGAGAGAAGGCAACTGACCTTCAATCTTCCCTCCCCTCCTTCCCCACATCTATGTCGTATTTTGTCTCTTCCTCTATGCTCTTCCTTTACTTGACTCTTTTTTCATGGGTGTGTATACGTGTGTGAGCGTTCGTGTGAAAGAGAGAAAGGAGACACAGGACACTTTTTGATGTTCATTTCGTTTTTATTGTATTAAGATGTTAGGATTACCATAAAGTCATTATGAAGGTCTTCAAAGAGTAAAATGTGAGCTTGCCTCTCCCTAAATGTATTCCATGCCATTCCTCATGAACGGTCGAATGTCATAGCTAAGAGGGGGGACTTTAGAGTCTACCAGACGGTGTGCTGGCTGTTGATTCGCCTGAGCATGGAAACGACAGCTGGCCGCTGAAAGCTGGCATTGTCTACCCTGCGAGACAGCAAATCCTTGGCACCGTGGGACGCCATAGGCCGTGAGTGGTAGGTAAGTCGAATGGCTCAAATCTCCTTGGAACAGGACGGCTCCACGGATCGAGCGAGTACCAATAGTATCAGCAGTACTGTCCACAGCCGAAGACGCAGTTGCCTTGGACCCAGAGACGACTAAGGAGGATTTACTTAAGTTGGTTTGATTATGGATGCGACAACTCTCAGCAGGGAACAGACATTGTCGCGCCCTGTTGGCAGTGTAGCCCTGGCATCGGGGGCGACCATCGCCCGTCAGGGGCTGAAGGTCAATAGGAGCCATTTGAGCCGCGGATGCGCTGGTGTTGAACATTGGGGCTGAGGGTCTGAAGCCAGGCAACTGCGAGGCTCTGTGGATGCCCATGGCATGGAGGCCGCTATCAACTGAAGCCTGGCGCCGTCTTGGTGGACCATAGGTCGTGGAAGACTCATAGATGGACCCAAGCTCGGTTTTCTGAGGTGGCACGCGGTTGAAGTCGGCCACCATGATGGGGGCCGAGACAACTGAAGTTGCCTTCCGTGTCGGTCTGATCACAGCGGGAGGAGGGGCTTGACTGACATTGGGTACGACTATGGGGGCCGACACGATGGGAGCTGCGCGGGTCTGTTTACCTGCAAGCGACGGAGGTGTCTCAATCTGCATCTGCGTCTGAACCGGCAAAACAATGGGTGCCGAGACAAAGACGGCGCGCGAAGGCCTACTGGCAGAGGCCGGTACACAGACTGGTGCGGACGTAGGCACAGAGACGGGTACAGAGACGGGTACAGGGACAGGTGGAACGATAATTGAAGCGGAAGCCATGTCACTTGAGGTTCGTATCGTTCGGTTGACTTGAGGGTGGAAACGACAGGTGGCTGATGGAAATAGACATTGTCCATTCTGAGAGATGGCGAAGCTTTGACAGCGGGGCGCCCCGTTCTGCAAAAACGGTTCGTAGTGATTTGGATCCGATTCGTCTTTTCGGAGACGTGTCTCTAGGGCTGGACGGTCTCTAGAGGGTACAGCCGGCGTGGTCACCCTGGAGACTGGGGCAGACTTGTGCTGAATAACCTGGTTTGCATGTTCGTGGTACCTGCACCTGGCGGCTGGGAACAGACATTGCCGCCCTCCCGAAAGGGCCGAACCTTGGCAGCGGGGCCGTCCATCTCTTGTGAACGGTTCATAAGTTACAGAAGTCGTCGGGATGGGTTCGCTGACGGCTTTTGGAAGGACAGCTTCTCCTGAACTTGTGGCTCTGGACGCTCTGTTAGCCTCTACATGAAGCCGGCAGGTATCAGCAGAAAACCCACACTGTTTGCCTAGAGAGACAGCAAACCCTTGACAACGCGGTGCGCCGCTCGCTGTGAACTCTTGATAGCTGGACTTTAGCTCTTCCTCGCTTGGCTTTGATACTTGGTTAAATCCGACAACTGCAATGGGGGCAGAGATACTTGTGCCCGAAGCCCGAGTCACGCGTGGTGTCCGGGACCTTCTACGCCCTTTGTTTATAGCCAGTCCTCGAGTGAGGGGCGCGCTTGAGGACAAAAGAGGTACATAGTCTTGGTAGTCTGTCTGTGGCTGCATCTCTGTATGTTGACTTGAGGCCAAAAGGGTGGAGATGTCTCTAGTTTCTCTTGCAACCCTTGGAGCTGGTTGCGCACCAGGAACACCGTCATCATTGTAGTAGTTGTACAGGGGCCTTCTGGGTCTCACCCCTAGAAAGTCCTCTCCAGGCTCGGACTGTGTGAGGGAAATGGTCGAGCTATTCGTTGGTTCGGACAAGCTAGTGCTGCTTGCGTTGGACCTACTCCGTCTGAACGGGGAACGATTGGGAGCGATAGGAGAGGTAGGGGGTCTTTTGGACCTCACCAGGGTCGATGTGGACTTGTATGAAGGTTTATCATCTTCATTTCTGCCAGGTGAGGGTGGTGGTGTCAAGGGAGCTGCTGCTGTCGAAGACATTTTGAAAAGACGATCTCTGCGAAACGGTTACGAATGGACGGTGGGGCAACAAAGAAAAAAGAAATTGGCGGGAGCGAAAGAAGAAGCTGTAAGAAAGGAGGACAGGCTGAAAAAAACGAGGGAGGAGGATGCCTGTTGCAGGGCTTGCATTGCTGCTGTGGTTCAACGGCGGTGTGCCTGAACAAAAACTAGCCGAGAAAAATTGCGCGCTGTGGTAACGGGCTCACAGTTCGGAGAAAGAAGCCTCAAGGACTGGTCCGTTGGAATTTGTTGATTTTTGAGTGCGCGCACAGGTCGTCAGCCCTTTCTGAGGAATCCTCCCACCATCCCCTTCCCCCTTGCTTGAACGAGATCTGTGTCCAAGGGGTAAATGGCGTGCATTGTTCTGACGCGTCACGTTCGTGTCCACTCAAGAATGCAATTGGTCCCTCTGACGACGTGAGTCCATTCTTGGAGGAGGGGGGAGAGGGTTCTTTCAATTGCAAGGAGGGAAATGGAGGGAAGGTGGAGATTTCTCTTGCACAAGAACAAGGGTCCCAGGTGATAAAAGTTGGCTTTGATCCGATCCCGCGAACGTCGGCGTCCAAGTGGTCCTCCGTTTTAAAAAAAAATATGCACAGAAATTGGGTGCGTGCGTAGCCATGCTCAAAAGCTTCGAAGAGCCTTGCACAGGAAAACAAAGGCACGCCATCCCATTTTCTCCCTCCTTTTTCCTCTATCTCTTTATTCAACGGAATAGACTAGATCTTCGCCACATGCACAAAGGAAGTTCCGGCGGGGGCTCAAAACTCACTCCCTGACAACCACTCCATCGTCATTCGACGATCTGGCGTAACAATTGAATGGGCGGGTTGGTTCCCAGTGTCATCTTCAATTCGTGGTTTTTTATCAGGGTGCAATGGCACACAAGGCGTAAACACCTGGGTGAGGCATGGATTGTCAATAAAGGGAATATCCGGCAGTGGAGAACCTTGGAGTCATATTCTTTATCAAGCGATCAAGCAGATCATGCTGCGTCTTTTCCCTTCACATATATCCCCGGAGGTCTGGGAGCAAATTGGAAGCTCGCTCTTCTCTTTAGCCTATTGCTGTCCTTGAAGTGAGTTTTGAAAAGGAACTGGAGGGGATAAGTCAGGGACCGTAAGAATTTAATTACGGTCAATGCAGCCCCTGCTGGGGGAGGCATGGCAGGTCGATTCTGAGTATGCTCAACCCCCCCCTTTTCCACACTAGCGCCATTACCCTGCCATTCTTGACATGTGTTGCGTGTTCTGCGAACTTCATCACTCTCCATTTATCAGGAGAAAGAGGGAGATAAGATGAGTAGGAGGATGAGAATTGTAATCTTAATACCAAGGTATGTTATCTAATATCATGCTGATGGGGAGGAGTTCAAGTTGAAGTGCGAGTGTAGAATCGGTTTTATTATCTTCGGTGAAGCCATTTGATGGCTAGGTGGGCAAACCATGTTCCTTCCAGAACAACCCATCGCACCATTGCTTCGACAATAATGCAGTCTACAACGCCAGAGTACAAGCCCAGAATACCGCCACCTTGAGGTCGAAGAGACTGAATCCAGCAGTCCCAAAAACCCTTGTAAGGTGTGGGGGCCACGCCAATTCCCGGAAAAGAACCACCTTGCGCCGAGACCCGAGATGCCACCGTATCAAGAGGGTAGAGCAGAACTCGGGTGAGCATGCTGCTAGCCATAGCACACACCATCTCTGGATAAAACTCTTGTAAAAGGGTCGGGTTTCTAGTCGCCACGGTGGAAAGGTAGTGGAGGAATTTGCGAGCTCGATTGACAGCTAGTGAAGTGGTTGTCGGTGAGTTTGATGAGACGTTCGGCATGGCTGCCATGATCGTTGTCGAGATATCTGAAGCTGTGATAGCCGTGACCGAAGAATTGGCGTCGGTCAACACGTGGTTCGGTAGCACTTGTTGTTGCAGTGCTTGCCGTTCCTGCTGATTGCGACGTCCTGCTTGTCTCCGGGAACCTGCTTGTCGCCTTGAGCCATTCGGTGTACGCTCTTGACCATCCATGGATCCCCCCGTCGGAAGAGGTGAAATTATATGAGGCGGCGGCCCTGCTGTTCGTGATCCTGATTTTGAAGATTTTTTCCGGCTGAAGAAGCTGGCCGGAACGAGTTTGGGGTAAATCCACCGAAAAATCCAAGTCTGAATGATTTCAAACACGAGGTTCAGAACATACGAAGGAAGTACGGTCGAATAAAGGGGCAGTATACTCGGAGAACGACCACGGCTATAGAAGAGTCCAATGAGGTCATGCACGTAGTCGACAGCAAAAGATCGGAGAAGATGGAGATAGGACGACTTGACAGGCCACGGTCCAGCGTGTGAATCCATGCGAAGTAGGAGCGAGTTGCGAAGGAGAGGGTAAAGGGGTATATACAAGAGGAACTCGGCACTATAGTTGCAGACAGGGTGTTGATTAGATGGTGAATTTGTCACAAAAAATGAAAAGAGTAGCAAGGAGGGATTGCTTACACTCGGGTCGACACATAGATCAACGTCTTTGGAAGCACTTTCCGCGACCGCTGACGAAACTTTCCGATGATGCTGTTGAGGAATGCTTCATAGAAAATAGTGCAGGTGTGGCAAATCATGCTGCAGGGCATCCCGTACCAGATCCCGAGTACGCCCTGTGATCTGTACACCTGGCGAAGGTATTGGAATGAGGACCGCGGTGAAGTTTCTGGGAACAATTTCGGAAAGACCTACGGTGTATATATTCTTCGATGTTTAGTCATGCGGATACGGCTCATAATACGTCGGTACAGCTGCAGAGAGTTTGTATGGTCTACCTGATGTCTGTCGCGGATGCCGAAGAAGGGATAACATCCAATGTTGTTAAGAGTCAGAGAAGTGACAACGAGTATAAACCCGCTCTTATTCTCTGCAGCCTCATCCTTGACGTTTGGTGAAGGAAGGTAGACTGTAGTCCCGAGGATGTCCTGCTCAGCCTCGGACAGGATGCGTTGCCGATCAAGGATCCTGACGATATTGGCCCGGGTCCCGTCCTGTTCTGTATCAGAGTCATGGTCGAAAACCGAGCTGTCGTCAGGCAGAGGATTATGTGGGCCAAAGGCGAGTGTCCAGATTGCGCTCAGCACCATCGGTCCATGCAGTCGAGCGGCGCTGCTGTGTCCTTGAGAGAGGAGAAGGAAGGAAAGAAAGAGAGGAAAGAAGAAGAGAAAGAAAAAAGGAGGAAAGAAGCAGGGACGCTCGGGTGAACAAAGCACACATGCATGCATGCTTCCAATGATGAGCATGAAAAGAATTAAAAAAAAAAAAAAAAAGAGCAAAGCCACATCCATCCATGCGGAGCGACAAAGGTGGACGATGATGGACATGATTCCCTTTTCTCTGCACTGTCTCCTCTCTCCCTCTCGATCGACTGCCCGCTCGCCTGCCGAATCAGCCCCCCGATCACTGCTGCATTCACATCCTCTTTTTTCACATCCTCTCGACTCCTTCCCTGTAGTCCAAAAGGCCGGCCTTCCACTGTCTGTCTGGACCATGGCGGACAATACAGAAACCGCCACCAATGCCAATGCCGCGTCCAGCTCGCCCAAGCTGTATTACATCAAGGAGGCGCGAGGTACAGCTTGTCCAGGAGTATCCTTCGCAGCTTGTAATCTCCAGCACTAACCGAGGCTTGTCTGCAATAGCTAATGCAACCACTCAGGCACTGACGGCGAGCCAGGATCTCATGACCGCGTTCCATCTCCTGCCCCTCTACAACCAATATGTCAAGCAAAGATTGGAGAACAACGATCCAGTCCCACCAATAGAGCCAAGCTACTTTCCTTATATTAGCGATCTTCCAGGTGATATATCGCGTCCAGGAAAGGCCGACCATTGCTGTCTTTCTTGTCTTCTAACTCAAGGACTCGACCCATGGTCTACGAATGCTAGGCAAGAATATAATTCGGCCAGGCAACTACATCCGAACTCTTTTGGAAACACCAGAAAAGAGCTATGGACTCATCCACAGCTTCTCATCCTCGACTCTCAGAGATGGATTTAGTCTTCGGCCAGGACCAGTACCAGGAGTATGTCGGAGAACTGTTTGAATGGACCAAAGGTACGAGATTTTTTGGACAGTTTGTTAACGCGTCATCTTGCTTTACGGATAGTTTGATAGCTCTGTGCTGGGAACAGAGGAAGATACAGCGTACAAACAGTCCATAAGGAATTCATCAACATCAGGACCTGCCATGCCAGACGCGCACAAGTTGAATGCACCGGGAGGTCAGGGCTACCCAGTAAATATGGCAACACCCTCAACGGATTCACCCGCTCATCTTGGACAAGGACACCATCACTCAAGCCACCATAGCCGTTCGCATCACCACGGCTCGTCCAAATCTTCAACGTCATCACCTCATATTAATCGCGAAGAGCGGGCAGACGATGGCAGTCGGGAGCACAGGCACAAGAAGAAGGTACGAGATTCATGCATGAGCTCAGTGAATCAGACATTGGATATTAAATTTGCTTCGACTTCAAATTGCTTTCCATAATATGTAGAAAAAGAAGAGAAAGCACGAGCACGACCATGAGCACGGATATCATGAAGGCGAAGGCGACTCTGAACACCGGAAAAAGAAAAAGAGGAAAAAGGTAATTTTCAACAGTGTCTGGATGGTGTATTCCTTCTATAACATGCGATTGTTAACAGCAGCCCTATCGCTCTTCGCACGGAATCAGGAGCGGGAAGAGCCTGGCGAGATCATTGTAGATTAATAGGAGGAGGCCACTCGTCTTGTCCTTTTTTACAACTCATTAAAAGCATTCGTTAATAACAAGTGTGTGTGGTATGTAGCGTCAGCTCTCTCGGCTTTGGCTGTTGTTTTTGTTGGCGAGTGGAGTGGGCCTTCGATGAGTAGTCGAGGCTCACTAGTCGCTCGCCGAGGGTCCGACTCGATTCCCTACTACAAGCAAAGGAAGGGACAACAGGGAGAAAGCGGTGCTAAGTGAACCCGGGAGAAAGAGGGACTGTTTCTCCACTCGTCTGGGTCACGGTTGCATTGGGCTCGCACGCACCCACGCTTTCTTCTGCTTGGTTCCTGGCACACGTTTCCTTCTCTTTCCCCCGCAGCACATTCCCGCATCCCATACCCCCCTTCTTTCTTCCTCCTCTCTCCCTCTCAATGATGACTTCCTACGAAGGACTTCGCAAGCTGACTCTGGGCGACAGGCCTGTGGTGATCAAATGTATGCTGATTCGCCTCGCTCATGAATGAATAATGTATTTCCGTCTCTCAAACGTCTCTCAACATTCAGAAAGCTAACATTGGTCTGCATTCCTTGGCATACATGTAAAAAAAAAAAAGTCAAATGTCGAGGCACCAACCTCCGTGTCCCCATCACCCAAGTGCCAACTCTGAACGAGCTCTGCTTTATGGTCCAGAGACTTTTCCGAGCCGACCTATCCTCAGACCTAGATAACCTCATCCTACGATATGAGGACGAGGGTACGGACTTTTTCGCTTCTTTGCTTCTTCGTTTTCGATGGGTTCTGTGGATGTTGTTTTGCTCTGCTCACAAACTAAAGCCACTTTGTGTGCTGTGCTTAGACGGGGACCTAATCACCATCCTTGACGACACAGATATCTCGCATGCAATCTCGCTGTCCAATCTCTTGAAATTGACGGTCAACGGTTGGTATCAGTTATCCGAGGCTCCTTCTGCCTTTTCAGAAAAACAAGTTCCTTGACCAACTTTTCCCTACAATTATAGATAAAGTAACCGACCCCATTGTGATCCCAATGGAGCAGTTGCATAGCAAGCTGGCAGGGATGAACGAGGGTCAGACTGTTGTTGCGGTTACGGCGGCTTTGGAGGATCTCCAAGCCAAGATTGGCTTGGCCTTGCAGACAATCCAAATGCAGCACCCGAACACGATTCATCGCTCCGCAGGCGCTGGGAATGGAGCAGGGCCAGGAACGAGCGCGAGCAATGCAAGTCTCCCCGAAAAGTCAAAGTCCACGGAATCAAGGCCTTTGGTTCTTTCGGCCGAGTCTCTTGGTAATTGACGCGTTCACTGATTTGAAACTACGCAAGCAATGACTGAAAGAGGCGGGACTAACCAGGAGCCGACTCTGATAGATCAACTGTTGGACCCTCAGCGCGGCCGGATTGCACGTCAACTAAGCATCTCAAGTCAGACATCCTCGCGCCAGAACGCGCTTTCCCCAGTTGCCAGCACATCCAGTGTGACCAACCATTTGCTTGCCAACGCAGCAAGCCATATCCAGCAACAGCAACAGCAACAGCACCAACAGCAGCAACATCAACAGCAGGTCACTCCCACGCAGGCATGGACACCCCAGTCCCATATCGGACCGAATGGTAGTCTTCCAGTAGCTTCACCTGCCCCTACATCCGTGCAGGGTTTACAGCAGCCTGTGCAGCAATTCCAGTACAATCAAGGATACTTGACGCAGCCCTTGCAACAGCAGCAGCAACTACAGCAGAGTCTGCAGACCCCCAAACAACAACTCATTCAGCAGCCTCAGTCGCAACAATCTCAACACCAACAACCTCAACAGCAGCAAGTTCAACAACAACGCTACGGACAATATCCTACGACAGGTGCGCAACAACAGCAGCAGATGACCCCTGTCCAACAGCAACAACAACAGCAACCTCTTCACCAGCAGCAAGGATATGCTCCAGCACAGCAAATCCACCAACAGCAGCAGCAGCCACAAAATATCCAGCCGAATCAATTGCAGCAGCAGCAACCTCAGCCTCAGCCTCAACAACAGCAACAACAACCACCACCACCACAACAACAACAACAACAGCAGCAACCACAGCAACCGCTTGCCTCTTACATGCAGCCAGCCTACACCCCAGGTACGTTTGTGCAGCAGCAATACTCTGGGCAAGTACCGGCGCAGTTCAGCTCCACCAGTGCTGCTGGCGGTGGCAATACCTTTACTCGATCCAACAGTGTTTATCTGCCACAACAAGGTGTTTCCCGTTGAAGAGGGTCTGAAGGAGTGAAATGTGTGAACGTCAGTTTGAATAAACGAAAATCGACCCTGCCATGTGACTGGTTTGTCATACGACGCGATGTCATGCATGAATCGCCTTCTCTTCTCCTTTCTCGTGTCCTCATCCTCCATTCTTATTCGAAACCCCCTGCCGCTTTACACCTGCTTCCCCCATCAGGTTTTCCCTCTACAACACTCCATCATGAAGCCCATGTTCTCTGCTGGTCATGCGACCTGCTGCACCATTCTCTCTGTCTTTGGAGTGATCTTCTTGGGTACAATGGCCTTCCTCTTTTCTCTACCCGCCGAGTCTTTGACCCATACCGTCAATGACCCTGACAACCCAGCGGATGTTGCCAGGGCCTGCCTTACAGCCACTGCATTCTACGCCTTTATGATCCTATTCTGTGGATGCCAGGTAATGATAACAGAGCTGTTAAAACAACATGGACACACTGGTCCTCGAATAGTCCAATGCAGAAAAGACAGGAAGACACAGAGGACGGAGGACTGAGGCACAGGACTACAGGACATGGACAAGAGAGGCATGAAACATGCATGCATGCATGCATTTATACTGCATCTAGAAAGCCTCAAGAAATACCTTTTGAACACCAGTGTCGTTATCAGGATTCCTCAAATTGGACAAACTTGAGAGACAAAACGTCTCGCCATAGCGGATCCCCTACCACGACACTGATTCTGAGGGGGGGCCCTAGACCAGCAACCAAATTTTGGCCACAAGAATGAAAAACTCACATTCTTTCCTTTACAACCACCTATCCCCCTTCTCCTCGTAGAGCTGGCTCAACAAGAGAGAAGAACGGGCGCAGATTCAGCTCCAATAGTCATCTTCAGGGATCGTCTGGAGATCCTTGGCCCTCTTTACCCCTCCTTGTCCTCCCACACAACAAATATCTGGGCTTTTGGAACCACAATTACCATACTCAAATTCCTCTCTCCACTTGTCTCCTTTAACTCGAACTCATCGTCATTAAAATATCTCGGCTTGGCCATTCCAATTGCTTTTTTTATCAACCATCTGAGGTCGAGACCCTCCTCACTCCAATGAAGAGAAACCTGGAAGAGATCTAGACGTTCACCAACGACTAACACCGACAAAAGCCAGATAGCTCAAAGGTCCTGATATTCCGGTCTTGGTGGTTGGTCATTAGCCGACTCTTTTTTTTTCCTGCAGAACATGGACCTTAAATTCACCACAGACGCTATTTTTTTCCTCCAATATTGGTTTTGGCAACAAAGAGTAAGGACAACATTCTCTTGGCCAGAGAGACCCCCTGCTGCAAGGTCTTACAAGCAAACACGATATTATAGTTTGAAAGATTGCTCTATTTTAAAGACTTCTAAGTAGAGAACCAGTTTTCTGCGTTGCTCTTGAGTGTGGAGGGTGTATATTCGATCGCGTCAAGTGGAGGGATGGTTATCCTCTTGATGATATCATGACGGGGGTGGAAGGGTGGAAGGGGAGGGTAGTTGGAATAATTTAAGGATGCGTTGAATGATTTGAGAAAAGGATTGAAGGCAGAGAAGATTTAACCGATGATGATCTTGTTGCCCTCCTCGAACGAGTAGGCAGGGATCTCAAGGTTGAGTGGTGCGGGTCCCTTACGGATACGTCCAGAGATATCATAATGGGATCCGTGGCAGGGGCAGTACCATCCACCATAGTCACCAGCCTCACCAATTGGGACACATCCCAAGTGAGTGCACACACCTATGTTATTAGTAAGGAAATTCAACAAACATCAGTCATTGTTTCCTCGGATTAAATGGACCCAATCAGTCAAGTCTACACGAAGACACTTAAGATACATACCCAACATGACCAACCACTCGGGCTTCTGGGCACGCTCAGCGTCGTTCTGGGGATCACGGAGCTCAGCAATGTTGACAGAGTTGGCCTCATCAATCTCGTCGGCAGTGCGATGTCTGATGAAGACAGGCTTTCCACGCCACTTGATCGTAACGTTGCGTCCCTCAGGGATGGTGCTGAGATCGACCTCGACCTTGGCCAAAGCCAAAACATCGGCGGAGGCAGACATGTTGGCCAAAAAGTCGGCAACGGTGGTCTTGGCTCCGACAAAGGTCAAGGCTCCGGTGGTTCCGACCATGAAGTAAGAGAAGGCACGGTTGGTCATGTCGCCCGATCCAGACTTGTACTTGTCAAAGTCGGGGATCTGGGTGGTCTCGCGGGAGGAGCTGCTGCTGAAGCGAACTTGGGCAGCAAGTCCAGCGGGAGCTAATAGCCATGAGCATATTAAACATTGAGAGAAGGTTAACGATTTTGAAGTAATCTTTCAGAGATCAACCGACGTTGTCCCAACGTCCTGTTCCTGGAATAGCAAGCACAAATGACGCGTGCTGAAGAACCCCTCCGAGTTTGATAAATATCCAATAATTGCTTCGTTCCTGAATATATTGTGACGATTAGCGTCGTGTCGTAGTGAGTATTCTCATTGTTCCGCTGTAATAGTCCCTAAGAACAACGCACAGCTCTGCATTGAGCAAGAGCTAGCCTCTTTCTTTCTGAGCTTGTTACTCGATTGTTTTGGTCGGTTTTGCCGTGGCAGAACGAGAGTCGATCCTGAGAGGCGATGAGTCTGCCGTGACGAGAATCCAGATTGAACTTTTCTCAAGTGATTAACGTGCCGACGGTGTCGACAACTGATTGATGGCTAAGGCTGCCTGTTGCCATTGCCCGGGAATTAAGGAATCCAGTAGGTCCAATGCAACTCGGAGGGTCCGGACAGACAGTAGTCCAGGTCATTTATCGGATGTTTGATCAGCACTGGCTCGGGCTAGTCAGTCCTTACCAAGGACGTTGCGCGCGGCAGCGACACGGGCAGAGCGGGCAAAGGAGGCCGAAGCAAAGCGGGCAGCAAGGGAGGCCATGGCGGGAGGGGGAGGAAGAGGAGAGAGTGGAGAGATGAACAAAGCGATGCGATCCAGCGATTGTTTTGTGTGCCTGCCAGTCGGCCAAATGTCCGCACCGCATTCGTTCGGGGCATCTCTCCGCTCTCTTGCTGGCGGTCGGTCCGTCCGGAGCACGTGACTAGCTAATCCCGAATATATATGTCACCGTAAAGTTCATGATCGCATCTGCTACACCCACCCCCTGCCCACTCCGCCGATCCACATCGATCCTCGCACCCCGGGTCTCGAGTGAAAGAAGAGGTGCTCTCCCTCACTTCACGTCTTCTGACTCATTCCTCTTCACACCCATTCCACCCTCATGCTCACCTCGCCATCCCTATGGAGGCATGTTGCCCGCAGTAGTCACACCCTGCCTAGGACCGTGTCTTCGGCCGCGAGACTAGTCCCAACGGCCGTTGCTCCCCGGTTCCTGGATATTCATCGGTCAGTCGCGTTGTACAGCACAAACAGCCCTTCATCACAACCAGAAAAGCCCTATTATATCACTACACCCATCTTTTATGTCAATGCCGGTACAGTCCCTTTGTTGGCTCGCCTTGCTTGTTGCACCTTACTTCGCCTCTGATCTAACGCAGCTGCTACCGCGACTATCCGTAGTTCCTCACGTTGGACATTTGCACTCGGCCGTTCTCGCAGATACATTCAAGAGGTATCATGAACTGAAGGGACGGAAAGCAATCATGAGCGTTGGAACAGATGAGCATGGGCTCAAGGTTAGTCTTACAAGAGTGGAAAGAAATTGGTATCAAGGAGGATTTCGCTCAGGATCTAAACTGTAATGCCACCATGAACGGATTGCTACTTTTTCGGATAGATCCAACAAGCTGCAGCTCAAGCAGGAATGAAAGAGATTGAGCTGTGCGATTCCGTCTCAAGGAAGTTCAGGGAGCTCTTTGAGGCCGCCAACATTAGTTACACTACCTATATCAGGACAACAGAACCCCGCCATGCCGTCGCCGTCAAGGAGCTGTGGGATCGCCTTTGGGAAAAAGGATACATCTATAAGGGCCACCATGAAGGCTGGTATTCTGTATCAGACGAAGCGTTCTACCCTCCAAGCCAAGTACAGGAGCAGATCAACGAAAAGACTGGCAGAAAGTATCATGTAAGCAAAAGAACCCTTCTCTCCTCTTCAAGATCACAACTTCTGTTGTCAACGCATCCTCCAGGCGAATAATTACTAACGAATTCCTCTTTGATATTTGTTCAGATTGCTATGGAGACTGGAAAAACAGTCGAGTGGACCACGGAAGAGAATTACAAGTTCAAGCTGAGCGCTTTTACAGAACAGTTGCAGGAATGGCTGGACGCAAACCCAAGTGCTATTCTCCCTCGGCGTAGATACATGGAGGTTCGGACATGGCTCAAGAGTGGACTCGAGGATCTCTCGGTCTCGCGTCCTAAATCCCGGCTTACCTGGGGAATTCCGATTCCAGGCGATGATAGCCATGTGATGTACGTCTGGATGGACGCTCTGACCAACTATTTGACTGTCACAGGATACCCATGGAACAACACCAAGGACGACGGCAAAATATCACATGGAGGTTGGCCCGCTGATGCCCAAGTCATTGGGAAGGATATTTTGCGATTCCATGCAGTCTACTGGCCAGCGTTCTTGATGGCAGCAGGTCTGGATTTACCAAAGACAATTATTGCTCACGCACACTGGACTCAGAGCAGGATGAAGATGTCCAAGAGCATTGGAAATGTCGTCGATCCATTTACAGCCATGGACGAATTTGGCACCGATACCATTCGATTCTATCTTATGAATGACGGAGGTCTTGCGGACGACGCAGGTAAGACGAGGAACAAGGCTATAACCCGGTTGTTAAAGAGTATGGATTTATTTACTCGATTTATTTTTTTTTCCCCCTCTGTCTTCCAGATTACGCTTCCGAATTGGTGGCTGAAAGATACAGGAAGCTGTTGGCGGGTCAGCTCGGAAACTTGCTGAGCAGAAGTACCTCCGTAAATCTGAACTCAAGCAGACTGGTACCCGCTCAGCCTTCCTTTCAAAACATCCATCCTGATGACAAAGCACTGCACCTGAAGCTCCAGGTTCTGCCTGAATTAGTTGATGCTGCTATGACTGACTACAGGACGACGGGCGCAACACATGCCATCTTTGATATGCTTTCTGAGGTATGACCTACTTTTTGTTTTGGCAAGAACTGACGCGCCTTTTGAAGTGTGTAAAAACGAAGGCTCTAATACCCTGTTCTGCTCCAATTGACAACGCGATCAATAGGCCAACGCCAACTTCAGTCACTGCGCACCATGGAAGCTCGTCAAGGACCCTGCGAATGATAAACGATTGAACGATGTACTTTGGTATGCCATGGAATCAACGCGTATCGCTGCAATTATGTTGCAGCCTATAATGCCCACAAAGGCGGCCGAAATTCTGGACATCTTGGAGGTCGACCCCGATGAGCGAACATGGGAATTTGCCAAAGTTGGTCGTGGATGGGCCAAGAACGGCAATGAGCAGAGGAGACTGAGTGAACTTTCTTGTGCACCAGTGTTTCCCCCTTTGAAGAAATAAACCATCTCTCTCACCCCAATCAC
This sequence comes from Entomortierella parvispora, assembly GCA_963573315.1. Lineage (NCBI taxonomy): Eukaryota > Fungi > Mortierellomycota > Mortierellomycetes > Mortierellales > Mortierellaceae > Entomortierella > Entomortierella parvispora. The sequence goes on from OY752145.1 coordinate 1,742,666, forward strand.
GCGTGCAGTATGTTTTCTGTTTGTTGCCATGGCTTAAGTTTGTTTAATAGCCTCCTGGTAAATCAAACCTCTTCCTTGAGGACTCTGTTTTTCTTTTTCTTTGGTTCCGGAGCTAGACATTGGTGTAGTTCAAAACTGGAAAGGTTAGAGAATAATATGGAGGCTCCTTAGGCTTGGTACTTGACTTCATATCGAGCGTCTTTCTTTACCATGCGTATTTTCTCCGACATAAAACTTTCGAAGAATGATGATGGCCTCTCCGCGGAAGTATCCACCTGTGGAAGGGTATGCCATATGAGGGAGGTTTTCACTAGATTGAAATCATCAACAGAGGAACCGATGAGATTGAGTATAAGATTATCCAAGTGCTCACGATACAAGAGAAGAAAGCTCCAATTACTCTTTGTGGATGTGAAAGACTGATCCATTGCCACCAAAGCGATCGTTCCCTGCTCCAAAGTAAACATTTCCGATCCCTAAGAGTGGCAGCATCATGAATTATTATTTGTGGCTAGAAGCTTCCAGGCTGCGTTCATAAAAGATTGAGTAGTCGCCACCATGAACAAGCAAAACCATTGAACGTTTCATTGCGCATAGTGTTTGCTTACCGATCTGACGAAGAGCACTGGCACACATGACACAAGGCTCGATCGTCACATAGAGAGTAACATCCTTCCAAAAGTGAGCGGCCGGATCCTCAGCCAAGGCCCTGAAGCGCTCCTGACCGAGAATCATATCAATCCCTTCGAATTCCGCATGCCGTGTTCCCTGTTAAGAATAAAAAGAAGGTAGAGGATGGCTGTTAAAAAAAAGGATATAGGCTGTCTTCTTTCCCTTCCACGTCCTTCCTAGATGTGTCATCAAATCCAGAAACCCTGTCCTCTGCATACATTGAGACTCTCGTTGGTGCGGTTCCGTCCCGTTCCAATGACTTCCTTCGAAGGTCCATAGACAAAAGCACAGCCTACGGGTACTTCTCCAACTGAGTGAGCCTCTTCAGCCTAGTATAGAATACAAGTTTTTAGTGCGTGCCTTCGAGGCGATTCGTGAGTGATCAGACATTGTTCTTAATTTTGACCGTGACCAATTACCAGCTCTAATGCAATTCGCATGTACTTGTGATGCTCTGATTCTACGTCATTCTCCAGGACGACAACCTCACCCTCACTCATGGTTATCATCAAAAGGTGTAATGGAAACAAGAAAAAAAGAAGTTCCTTGGGCGAAGGCCGTCATGCCGCATACTTGAGCCGCTTAAGGGGAAATATCTTCACAACATCCGTTCACGAATGCTGCCAACGCGCTTATGTATATATCAAATTCTTCGGAGTATTATTACTTTTTATCGTTTTCAGATGACTTGAGGAAACGTGCCAACTTTTTCATAACTAGCTTCGGCCCTCGCGTGCCCACATGCTCCGAGAGCGCATCAAAGTTGCTGCCAAACTTCTTGTGTCCATCCAAAAGCCTGCTCGTCTCCTCTGGTGACCAAGCCCCTGTTGCGCCGTTGGTATGGTACCTATAGAAATGGGCTCGACAGGCATGGTATGGCCTTGTCCCAACCCTATTGGCGACCTCCCTCCACTGTATGGACTTCAACTCCTTGGATCCAAACTTGAGATACTTCAAATCGTCGCCTTCCTGGGGCTTTGCAGTCGTGTCGGAGCCTTTCTCCACCACTTCAATAATCGGTCTATAGCCAGATCCGATCTGCTCCTACACAGCGGCCTCCAGCTTTCTTTTTTCTACCTCACCCCATGGGCCCATTTTGGTGTTCTTTTTAGACATGAGATAAGTGAACCTGTAATGCGCATCGGCCGGAGTCGACGGTCTGGACCGCCCTGGCTCCTCCTTCAATCGATCCGAAATCACCTTCCAATAGCGACTCAATCCCTTGGGGGTCATCTCGATCTGTTTCAACATCGACGCGTCGTCCTGTAGAGTCCACTGACGAAGAACACGTTGAGATTCCTGCTCTTTTGGCCGAGGGTCGTGATGAAAGATGAAGGGTGTTGATAGGGAGGTAAGGCGTCACGTGTTTCGCATTTTCGCGTCTCTTTTATTTCTCAAAGTTCTTTTAAACCTGGCTTCCAGCTTCAATGGGTTCAGGCAAGTCGGCCACTCTCCAAGGAAGAAGACTGCCAAAGAGCAGATGCTGAACAACTGGGAACTTGTTGAGTACCTCGACCTTGTACATCTTGATCATACCTGAGTTGACCTTTGTCCAGTGGGGAACACCCGAGATTTCAAACAGCACAGGAGAATGTTCATGAAAAGGTCCTCTTTTCGTCTAGTAGTTATGACAAACCGATTTTTTGAATTAGAGATGTTAATAGCAGAGGCAATGTAACACCCGTTGATGATCCTTGAACCCCCCCCCCCTCTCTCTCTCTTTTTTTTTTTCTTTTGTCTGCTTTACCTGATGAATCGACAAGATGGCGGCAAAATACATATAATCCGGTGCAAAATCCTCCAGCAATGGCTTCTGCATGATCGCAATAGGCTTTAACCTCGGATGATCTCTCAGCTGTGAGCTCCCCCAGAGATATGGCAAGAATTGGTAATCGTCCAACCCCCAAACGCCATGACTCCCAGCAGGTTCCAAGTGATACGTCCTCTGTAGTTTCCGAACCAAGTCCAAATACCGTACAAAGACCCTGAGTACGACGGCTGGATGGTCCTCCCTGTGCAAGAACCCAATGATCTCTAGACAACACAACCACGCCACAAATGAAAGTTCATGACCCGATCCATAATCGATTCTTGTCCCATGACCCATGCTCTGTGTCAGATATGGGGCCAGCTCCTTGATAGCGGGCAAAAGCTCTGTTGGTAAGAGTGTCTCCAGAAGCGTGTGGGCCCTCTCCTCAAACATGGTAATGTAATCCCGGAAAGCCAGGTTTCCGAACCGTTGTGGATCTGCCTTGGGTGGGACCAGCTCAATCCAATGGTCCAAGGTATCAAGGAGATTCAGGATCTTTGTGATGGGCTAGAGTGACAGAGAGAAAACGATGTTTAGTTTCTTTACTTTCGCAAAAAAAAAAGGCTTTGGAGGCAAAAGAGCCTCCTCTCTCTCTTTCTCTCCATCTATCTCTGTTGCAACCTACAGCGGTAGATGCGAATAGGTTACCTCTGACACGAATATGGTGGTATCTGAGACTTTTTTGTTCAAGACTGAGGTGTTCAGGGCCTGAATGTAGGACATGATGCGAGCGTACGCCTCTGAATGCTGGAAGAAGGGCAGGTCCTTGGCCTCATCCTTGATGCATTTGACTGGAATCTCAAACGAGTTTGCAAATGTGGAGTCTTGACTTGCCATGGTGCGTGAAGAGATGTCGTGTACGGAAGCTGTGTGCAAGAGGGATGGGCGACCACAAAGTACGCTGAATGCGCGAGCGAAACACAGTCACTGCTTTTTTCGTATGTTGGCCGTGGGTGGTTTTTGAGAAAGACTGAAGGTTTCTTGAAGTCAACCACGGCAGCAGGTGTTTCGGCCTTATCCTCATCCTTGTTGTCATCATCATCCTCTTCAGCCAACGTTCTTTATTGTGTATATGTGAAAAGGTAATTAAAAAAAGCGCGTCGCGTGAATGGGGATCATAGAGACAACTTGTTGTGTACGATGTAAAGGAAAGTGAATCGTGGTTTAGGGTAAAACTTGAGAGTCAGGCACTGTCGGCCAAAAAAAAAATAAAGGAGCAATAAAAAAGAGATGCGAGGATCTGCAGCCAGGCAGAACAACCTTGTCTCCTCTTTTCCTTCCTCCTTTCCAGCCACTTCGTCTTCTATTTCTTGCTTTACTCGGACAAGTTTTCGGCGCTGCGAGACAACTTCTCGGTACGGTAGTTTTCGTACAAGTAATCGTGGGTGATCTCCTTGAGGTCCTGCAAGTGAGAGCTAAATCATCAAGAATAAGAAGGACGCTGTGGTTAGCTCCAATCGTCTTTTGACTCTGCGGGACGATTGTAGTGTCTCCAAGATGCTCAACACATCTTTCTTTAGGAACAAAAAAAGATGCTCTACATCCACCTGTCCCCGTTCTGTCGTGGACGGAACTGCAAATGCAAAATACAGTGGGCGAGAGCCCACTGCTTTCATCTCTCACTCCCAAAAGTCTGCTCTCATCTGCCTCTTCCATGATTGTGAGTCTGTGTTGACATACCTGAGCAATGCGAAACGCAACTTGGCAAAGTCGCAGTGCTGGGTATTGTCGACCTCGACAATGCCCCAGGGGTACTGTCGACCACGGACCTTTCGGCCGTTCACGATGATCTCCTCTTCGCAGCCAATGAGAGCAAAGGGAAGCAACGATCGCAGCTCGCTGTTCTCTTCAATGGTCTCCTCGTCATCCTCTTCGGGATCGTAAGGGAAGTTGTAGATTGGGATGTTATGGTGCTCAATGTCCTCCATGACCTAGAATACAGACAGGTACGAAGGCTGTAAGTTGGACATGCTCAGCCTGTTGCCAACACCAGTGGAATGGTATTTGTCGCTGCCTAAAACTCACTCTCTTCTTGAACTCTGCCAATTCCACAGGGGTGAAGGTATCAGCCTTTCCGATGACAGGAATGACATTGATTCTGGGGCTCAGGCGTCTCATCAACTCGATATCAATCTCTCTCAAGCTAACGATACATCAGAACAGTGGAACAATTGCATGAGTCGACAGTCTTCATAGAGACTCAAGGAGCCCCTTCATATTTGATAAGATGAGAAACTGTACCTGTGACCAGTGGGGGTGATAAAGTAGAGTAAGGCGTGAACACGGTTGTCACGGAAGCGGGGATTACGCTTAATCCTGGACTCCTCCGACAAAATATCATCGTACTGTCGTTCCAGATAACCGAGAATCTCCTGAAAGCTGTTGATGGGATGAAGGGATGAAGGGGGGGAATGAAGGCGGTTAGAGCAAGGACAAGGACAACGACCTATCCTTCGTGACGATTGGATATTTTCGCAATCAGAAGTCGCTTCTATCCCCTTGAATCCAAGACGATTCCTGTTGCCGAAAAGGCAAGACGCGGGTGATACTAGCCATTGGCCCTGTAGCATTGCAATAGCGCTTCCACGCATGTTACTTTTTCAGTCTTACCAATGCTCATTATCAATCATGTCTCCAAACCCGGGGGTGTCGACGACGGTCAGAGAGATCTTAACACCATCCTCGTCGAGCTCTACAAGAAGTTGAAGATAGAGTTAACACCATTTGCGTATCAGGTTGGGGCAACAACGAACGGCAATAGATGGCGAGATATGCGATAGGCATAGTCCTGAGCATACCGACGGTGTAGGGCTTGATCTTGATGCCCTCTTCGATATGGGCCATATCTGGCTCGTCCGACTCGCGCTTGGGAACGACATCAGCATCGCACAGCGTGTTGACAAAGGTGGTACGACCAAGACCCGAGGCGCCTACGACACGAACGGACAAAAGAGGAATAAACATCAGCATCGGGTCCGTTTGCACTTATGCAGGCACAGACTGACAGGCTGCAAGTCTACATCCGTGCATTCTCTTTTCTGAACGACTAACGCCTAACTGGCAGCCCATGTCCAGACATTTAACGTGCAGCAGAGGAGGTAGATGGACCCGTTGGCTTACCGACAACCATCAGAGTGAACTGAAATCCCTTCTTGACATTCTTTCTGCGTCCAATGCGCTATTGGTATAAGATGGTTGAAAGGGAACAAGAGTGAGAGGGTTTGTGTGTGAACACGGGTTAGATGAAATGAAAGACCAGGAACGACCAGGAAGGTCAATGCATGTAAGTCACGGTCTCTTACATGAGCCATTGTGTTTTGATTTGAGAGGGTGGGCGAGCGAGGTTGGATGGGGGATATATGAAGAGGGGGTAACAAGAAAGGGAAGGGAGGAGGATGGGGATGGGGATGGGGGGTGAGAGTGGGAGTGGGAGTGGAAGAAGTGGGGGGATGAAGGGAGATGGAGAGGATGATGATGAGAAGATAAAAAAAGAGATGAGACTCTCTCTCGGCCTGAAAGTGCTCTTGCAGCAGGAAAACACGAAATTGCACTGGTGGGACAGAGCCAGAGGAGACCTTGTTGTTGCATGGCTCCTTCCTTCTTTGTTGTCTGTCCGTCCGTCCGTCCATCCGCCATTATCTGTCTTGTTCCTGGACCTTAAAAGAGGCTACAGACACTCAATCTTCCTCTCTCTCTTCCTTTCCTCTTTCTTCTCCTCGCCTCAGTTCCTGCCGCATGGAATAGGACGGTGGATACAGCAGAAGACGAGTGCATTCTCACGGAGTAACCTGGACAATGCCACTGTCGAAAAAAAACATGGTCTCCAGTGTTAATTTGTGCTCTCTCTCTGTCTCTCTCTCTTTCTCTCTCTCTTTCTCTCTCTCTCTCTCTCTCTCTCTCTCTCTCTCTCTCTCTCTCTCTCTCTCTTCCCTTCTTTCTTTCGTCATCTTCGACTTGACTGTATCTCTCTTTATCGTCAATACTACTATTACAGGAGAAGGGAATGGGCAAAAATGGTGATGGTACAAATACACAAAATAGGCGCGCCATTGGCATTATTCAAAGGCGAGCCATCAATGAACATAAATAGAAAAAATGGATCATCCCTCTTTTCTCTTCAGAGGTAGATCTCTTTGACGTCGTTGGCACCAAAACTCTCGCGGCAGGTCGGGCACTTTCGCTGACGAATCTCCACTAGCTTGTCCGTGCAGCTCTTGCAAAAGACGTGCATGCAGCGCAAAATCACATGCGACTTGAAGTTCACATCACACGCCGGACACTTGAGAAGCTGCAGATACCGTGCTGCTTGCTTCACCGCCTCAGAGTCACTTGAGCCCTCGGGCTTCTTGGCTTGCTCCTCCAGCTTACGTTTTAGGGGCTCCGCCTCTTCCAAAAGGCGCTTGCGTGCAATGGCCTCGGCCTCGAAAGCGTCCGTCCGCTCCTTCAATACCACTTGCAGCTCCGACAACATCTCCTCTTGCTTGGAGAACTTTTCCTTGAGGTTGGCGTTTTGTTGAGTGAACTCTTGCAATCGCGTTTTCTGAAGGATGACCTCACTATTGAGTTTTGTTTGCTCCTTCTCGCCTGCAGCCTGTCAAAAACAAAAATGAAGTCAGTGGAATGAGTATATCAAAATGAACCCAGATGTCAGTCACTCAACGCATCGCATGGATCTTACCACAAGTGCATTCGATGCATTCTCACGTTCCTCGAGCCTCTTAATCTGTTCTAGCTGTAGGTCGGATTGTCTCTTCATGACCGCCGTCATGTTTGTACTTTGCTCCTTCGCGCGGACAAGGTTGCTACATTTTGCTTCTTGGCGCGTTTTGTCTGACAAGAGTTTAAAGACCAAGTCTTCTTTTTGAGCAAGATCGATAGCCTTCCGGGATGTGGCTTCCTCCAGTTGTCCCCATGCTGTCGCCACTGTGTGAAGCTCATTCAATAAGGGTGCTTGCACGGCCTCGTGAGCTTGTACACGATATTCCAAACGTCGGATCGTCCTGTCATTGGATTCGACCGTGGCTACAAGGCCCTTGATCTCGTCGCTGGCATCAGGCCCAACAACCTCCTCAAGAGCTGCTATTTTGGAACGGAGGTCTTGAGTCTGTCCTCGGAGCGTATTCTCCGATGCCGTCACCTCTTCAAAACTCCGGACTTGCGACAGGGCCTCCTTGTAGGCATCCAATTCAAGACTCAGCGCACGAAGCCGGTTCTCCGAAGCTGTCCATTTGCTCTGCAGGTCAGTGAGGACAGACTGGTCGCTGGGACCCTTAAAACAGAATGCGAATGAGTCGCTATCGTCTGTTTCCGTTGCTAGCATGGATTGAAGGCGCTGAATATCCGCTGACAACGCAGTAATACGATCCTAAGTGGGGAGAAATATTGAGTGAGATACATGACCATTTTCAAGAGAACATCTTTCCGTCCGCGAATGCCAATACGGAATTGATGTTACCTTTCGGGTATTGGCAATTTTTCGAATTTCCTGATTCTGCTGCATTTCATAGTCATCTTTGGTACATCTGTTCTCGTACATTTGCTGGAATCGGTCCCTACTGTCCCGGACCCTAGAGATATCGCTCTCCAGCCTTTTCAATTCTGCTTCAAGAGTCGCTCGACGGTTCTTTTCCTCGTTCTCAAGAGTGTCCACAAATTTACGGCGACTTGCATGAAGGTCGTCAAGCTCTGACTTCAGTGTCGTCGACATGGAACGCTGGTAGTCTGCCTCGTATCGGAGATTTTGCATTTGAACCAAAAGTGATCGCACATGCTCAGAATCTTGGAGTTTCTCATCCGGAAGCCGACTCAACTGAGCTTTGACCTTCTCCAGCTCCTCATGCAGCGCCGTCCGTTGTGCCTTCATTTCCTCCACTTCAGATAAACGAGATATGGCGAGTCGTCGGTACTGAAGCAATTCCTCCTTGGATGCTTCGCTCAAATCGATCAGTTCTGATGAAGGAGTAGTCACCCCAGGCGATCCGACTTGACCGTCAGGTACGACACCATTCATAGAATCGCCATTTTGGGCATGAAGTCGTTGCTCTATCCGACGAATCCGTGATTTTGAGGTATCCAGGTCCAGGGTTGACTCCTTCAGTCGATTTTTTGTCATCTCCAGCATATTTTTTAGCCTCGAAACTTGATCCGCAAACCTGTGACAGTTTGCCTGCAATCGATCGACATCTGTCTGCAATTTTTCGCTATGTTGAGTGATGGTAATGTGCTCCTGGGCAATATTCTGGACTGTTGCGGTGCTTTCTACGCTCAACTCTAAAAAATGGAGAGCTCATACCGTCAGCGTTCAGAAGAACTAGCAAACTCATTAACTCAATGGCTCGCAACTATGAAACCCATGCTAAAATAATTACCTGTCCCTGTCAGTTCCGTCCAGAGGTTGGTGCGGTCCTGCGACCATGTTTCGATCAAGTGCAGCAGTTTTAGCGCTATATCCTTGACTTGTTTGGAGTTGATTCCTGCCCCAGGATTTACGGCTCCAGCTGTAAGCTCTCTAACTTTCTGGTGACTCCCGTCAGTATCAGATTCCTGAATAGCCGATGAGAAGTCCTTCAAGCCTAATCATTGACGAAGCAAATTCCGTGGTTAGGAAGCTATTTGCCGCCCTTTGGAAAAGTCCAGTAATAGGATTACATACCTGCTGCATTCATATCAGCTGACTTTAGTGGAATCTTTGATTGGGAAACCATCGACAACAAATCTTGAAGCAACTATGTTGTTGAACAATATCTCACCAGTTAACATGAGTATTGACAAATATTCTTGCGCAGAAGAACGAGATTCTCTACAGTAACAAGTAAATACACCATACCTTGCTCCAATACAAGTCCGTGGCAGAAATGATAGCGTCATGTTGAACCTGATTCTTTTCTGCCTTGTTTATCCGTTCGTTTGATCGACCAATTTCCCGCAGATACTCTTGCATTTGTCTCCATATGGCCTCTTTTTGGAAGTTGAGAAGAATCTCCTAAGTGACACAAAACAATATCCAGTCTTTTGTTAGTCCAACCCTTGTCCGTTTAGATCATCACACTCTTTTTGAAAGCCAGTCATTATGTCATCCATTGCATACCTCTGCTGCACTCATTGGCTCGCCATCTTCTCTGGCTGGAGTGCAAGGACTAGAGTTCCCGCTTCCAGAATGAGAATTTAGTCGCTTGTTTGGTGGTGGCGTATATGGGGCGGCACCGCCGCTTACTGGTGGACTACCAGACTGGACAGGTGCTGCATCGTCCTCTGGGAGGCGACGCTTATGGCTGCTTCTATCGTCCATGGAAACAGACTGTGGATCCGTTACAAAGAGCTATGGATGGGCTGGGAATGGAGTGCGCAGGAAATTAGCGAGCCCTACGAAGGAAGATTGAAAAAGGAGATCAGTGGCTGCAATGGAGGTTTGCAAGAGCTTGGATCGATGGGGAGATGCAAACCTTGAATCAGAAAGATCAGGCGCAGTCTTGGGGGATGAATTCACGGGAGGTAGGAGGATGCAGGAGGAGGTGAGCAAGGTAGGAGGACACGATGTTGAAGTCAATGTGCTCAATGTTGTGGGACCGAATGAATCAATGAACTGAGAACAAATGCACGTGACCACTGTAGCACTTGCGATATTAGGGTCTTCCAAGCTTACCTCGCGTCTTTTGTTGTACTGTAGAAATACGAACGCTTTCTTTTGTCAAGATAAAGGCAGTGGATGACAGTTGAGCCACGTAACCACCCAGATCAATAAAGCGTGAATCTCGATGATTCTTTTCGAACTCCTGAGTTGACTCTTCGTTTCTACCACCGACCCGCAAAGGCATTACAGAAAAATAATAAACCTTGCTCACGTAGCCCTAACAACATTCCTTCCCGTCGCTAACGGCGAAGGGCAAGCCTGTATTACAGTACCCGGATAGATATAATACATGGAATAATTCGGCGAGAATAAAGGGGATCAGGACGCTCAATTGACTCAACAGGAGGACAATCACATCTGCTCCTCTAATACAGATATTTCTGCACCGGCACTTTGACACACTGTCCAACGACCCCAACGACCTGTCTTATCCGCCTTCAACACCCCTCCTCAGCTCCATCCTCTCGCTCTTCGTCCAGATCAAAATCCTCCTAGGCCTGTTCCTCGTGTTTTGCCGTTTGACCATCCAGTAGATCGGGATCAAGCTTTTTGAGCAGAAAAAAGTCGTCATCGACCCATCCCTTCAGAGTACAGGCGTACGTACAGTTTTGGGAGTGAAGAGCCAGCAATAAGCTTTGCTCCTCATGTGATGGAAAAAACTGACTCAACGAGTGTCGACATGGAAGCACCATCTGCGACAACAAATGTGGTCAATGGAGGGACGCAGGGGAGCATTGGTGGGCTAAAGCAACAGCTTCGCTGTCTTTCAAGTCCCTGCGTCAAAGCCATCAGGCAACAGCAATTGGAGACAGATATGACCCTCCTGGAAGATGACACGCCGATGATCCATGGAGAGGGTAACGACATGGTACAGCCCGTTCCAGGCCCTTCTGAATGGCGTCTTGCAAAACATCGTCAAGTCCGTTCAGGGAGTCTTGCCAGTTTCCGAGGCCTAGGCGACCCGGCAAAACCACAACTCCGGGTAACAAATCCAGACCGTCAGAGTTAAACATGATTGAAGCATTCTTATCTGCCATGTACTTGGCAATGCCAAGTCCCTTTCCTCGGTTAGTGTTCACTGCAGCCTTTGAAGGTATAACCTCTCTCCCCAATTGGTTGCTGCGCGAGGAAATCATTAAAATAGGAGTTGGGGAGTTGAAGAGACTCTCATGGAAATTTCAGAATGGGTATGTCAAACTTAACTGCGGAGAACTACCGAAGGAAAGAAAGCACTATGTAGCTATTTAGGGTTGACAAATAATAAACTCACTCTCACGAAGGACCTAGGGAACTTTGGTAAAAAAAATACAAAAAAAAAAAGAAAGCCTTGGTGACACCCTTCTGCTCCTTTGCAATTACCACACGTACCATGCGAAACAGCCAACGTCCTGGCCTGATCCAGCTTTGCTTAAATAGAACACCAATTGCTCCGTCTCTCTGGTCATTCCAAGAACCATCAACCTCCTCACCCGTACCACCTTCAACCCATCTTTCTATCCCTTTCTTCATTTCAACGCTCTCTATATCATCTCAAATGGCAGGAGAAGACGATATTATCGAATACACGCCAAATGTCGCGGCCAACGCTATCGTTGGTGTGGTGTACGCTGCTCTGGGGTTCATCTTCTTCCTGAAGATCTACCAAAACAAGAACAAGTGGGCCCTCTGTCTGCCAATCGGAGCCATTGTATTGTCAATTGGCTACTTTTGCAGACTGGGAATCGACCGCAAGAATGTCAATCTAGGACTTTTTATCGCTCAGAACGTCCTTATCATCGCTATGCCCTCTGCGTTCCTGGCATTCAACTACATGCTCTACGGTCGGTTAATATCCGCCATTGATCCCCAACTTGGCCCGTACGAATCGCAATCCCGAATGGAAAGCTCTCGCTTCTCCTTTATCCCTCCTCGGATCGTTGGTCGCGCCTTCATCTTCTCGGACATTTTCACGTTTCTTATCCAGGTCACCGCTGGAGGCATACTCGGTAGTGCAGACGAAGATGATCAGTCGATGTTCAACATTGGCGACAAGCTCTTCATCGTTGGAGTCGCTGCCCAGGGTGCCACCTATGTTATCTACACGCTTCTAGTCTCGGTCGCGTTTTGGCGCCTCTCTGCTGAAAGAAGAAAAACAAGGTTGTCAACAGCAATGGAATATGGCGCTAAGCTTCACAAGGACACAGCTGTCATCATTGCCTGCCTGTACTTTTCGTCTCTATTCATCATCGTAAGTCGCGCTCGGGGTCTCACTTTGGGGTGTGTTGTGCACTGTTGTGCCTGTGTTTGCCATCCAATTGACATGGTCTCTTCTTTTCAACGGTGTTTCCGCTAGATCCGATCGGCGTATCGTGTTATCGAGTTTGCTCAAGGCCAGGACGGATATCTGATCAACAGAGAAGGTAAGGAGAGCAGCTTAGGAGGGATTTGTCTTGAGATTTTAAACCTTCAATCAATACATCGTCCAAAGATCCAGATGCTAACGTTGTGTTCACCCAACTTGGGTCAGTGTTTATGTTTGTGCTTGATGCGGTGCCTCTTATCCTAGCCATTGGCATTTGGGCGATTGTCTGGCCTCCAGTGGTGCTAGAGAAGATTGCAGCCCAGATGCATGCCCAGGGCTATATGATGAGGGACGGTCAGGACGGATCGTGGACCACGCACAATGACGACGTCCCCATAGTGCGCGCTTGAAAGGAATAGGGGGGAAGAGAGAAGGAGGAACTGAAGAAGAAGTGGCAATTAATCAAAGAAGCAAAGAAGCATGTAAGACATCGGATGGGCCGCAAGGACTCTTTTGTAATAAACCCATAAGTTTCTGGTTACCGATATAAAAAAAAGATAGCTCGGTATCGTGTCGATATCTGTGTTTAGCTTTGACGCGCCTGGGCTACTAGTCAACGCGTCTGCGGCGTCTTTTTATCTCTCTCGCTCTTTCTTTCTCTATTTCCTGCAGCTCGTGGCGCTTTTCTCATACCCCTGATGGCGATCATGAACTCTTGACCCTTTAGCGCAGACATACAGCACATTCTTTGCAGGATTGCATCTTCCACCAGCAGGCGACAACAGAAAATCACCAAAGTATGCCAACCAAATATTTTGGGTGGCTTGGATTTGAATGTGAACCTCTTCACCATGCTCACCTCACCATGGATAGACGGGTATTGAGCACACGCTCTCCTTGGCCTGCTTTTGCTCAATACTTTTTGTCATAGTTTTGCCGTGTAGAAGATCTTGGTTCAGCGCATCCTCAATCCGCTTTGCGTCCGCGCCTGACCGCGAACTGCGTTATTTCAGCAACGAACCCCTTTGTCCCTGGGCGAGGACTACAACGACGATGGCGATGGCGATGACAGCAACGAGAGAAAAAAAAAGGGGGTCTCTTCTCGCGTTTGTGTCATCAAGTAATTTAATTCATCTCGCGTGGCGAACAGTGTGCAATGGATCGGTTCATGAACCTTGTGAACAGAAATAGGGAGGACTGGAGGAGGACAGAGAGAGAGTGCGTTCAAGAACTGAGAATTCAGCAAGAAAGAAGTCCATGTCAACAAATAAAAATAAAGGGTGGAATGCAAACATGCAGTCGAGATGATCAGGCTGAGCCCATCATGCAGGAACAAATTGTCAACTAGGAGAAAACTGCTCATTGATCATGGCAGGAGGCCGAGGTGGGGATCAAAGTGCTTCCTTCCTTTTGCAGCGATGAAAGAAAAGAGAGAAAGAAGAAAACGCGCGTCTGCAATGGGTTGAGATTGGACCGGAGTGTAATTTCGTACCCAGAGAATGTCCCCATGAGAGCCCCAGGAATAACGAAAACGAAAAAAAAGAAAATTACAGAGGAGCGCTTTTTCATTTTTTGTGGGAAAGCCTGTCCTACCATGCTTTGTAAGATGTGAGAGAGAGTAAAATGAACATAGTACCACCATGCCTAGGTGGAAGACAGGGTCCTGTCTATCGTTGTCGAGGGCGGATATCTGACCTTGCCTGCAGGTAAAGAGAGACTACGTGCACTGTGCGTTCCTGGTGAACAAGGGCACTACCTCGGAGAAAATAAAAAACTACAGTTGAACCGCACCCGGAGAAGACACCCTTCCGGGTAGCGAAGGGCTGTTCATCCCGGTCTTATCAGCCTTTGACTGTGTGTTTTTTTACGGTTTATTGGCCATCATTGGATTCACACACTAGGAGGGGGGGGGGGGGGTCTCGGCTTTCTCTCAGCCTTCTCTGCTCCTTTGTTCCACCATTGCTTCCTCGCTTCTTTTGGATGGTAGTCAAGGACGCCAATGGGATAGATGGAGCCACGAGAGCCAGATGAAGGAATGGACATGGTGACCTCGCAATTGAACAACAGACGATACAATATTGCGGAGGAGTGACAACCCCAGTCCCGGCCGGTTCAACAAGGGGTCATTCTGAGGCTCTCTTACCGTTAACTCTTGCTCCGTCCCGAGAACAAGTTCGCTGCTGGTTGGCCATAAAAGAGATCGCCTTGTTCGATCTTTTCTTTCTTCTTTTTTCTAATCTTCACTTCTTCCGTCACCTGTCATCCTCCCCGCCTTCCAGCTCGCTCCTGCCCTTCCAGTCCTTTCCAGGATCTACACCCCTCTCACCCTTTCCCCCCATCCTCCCTCCTTGTCCTCCTCGCCTCTCATTCCTTTAGTCAGGCAGTATTCACTCATAATACCGTCATGATCATGAAATCCCTCACTCTCTCCTGCCTGTTGGCTGCTGTCTCTATCCAGGCTGTTTTCGCCCAGGTCTTGATCGCACCCGAACCTGACTTGAACTCCACGACTGTTGCTGACCCCAGTGTCAATACTACCAGCTCTGCTCCCAAGTCTCGTGCCGCGAGCAACGCAACCCAGACCATTCTCAACAGCGTTCAAGTCTTGGTTGACAACAACCTCGAGGTCGGCGGAGCCCGTTTCCCCTTCGTGGTCCTCCCTGATCAACGCATCGCCGCTCGCAGTGCTGCCTCTTGTGTCAAGCTTGGAGAGCTTCTCTTCTCTGCTCAGAGCCGTGCCCTTCCCTCGGTCGCAAAGATGCTGACCCAGGTCGCCCCCAATGTGACCGAGTATTATGTCGACACTGGCGCCAGTGATCCCAACTACTTGACAAAGTGCGACACCTTGGTGTTGAATAACGGCTCGGCCACAGTCAAGACTGGCGGTTCTTGCCTTCGTTTCCTCCCTGCTCTGTGCTCTAATAACAACATCGCGGGCAAGGTCCAGGTCATTACCTCTTTGGGTCTTGTCACTGGTAACCGTGACAAGTTTGGTTTCCGTTTCGAGGGTATGCGTTACGCCAAAGCCCCTGTTGGAGCTTTGCGTTTTGCTGCCCCTGTGCCTGTTACTACCCGCTGGACCACCCCAGTTGATGCCACTGCCCCCGGCAACAAGTGCCCTCAGACCGGAGATCTTCCCGGTGGCGATGAGGACTGCCTGTTCCTGAACGTCTTTACGCCCAAGTTGAACGCTGAGGACCAGAGCCTTTTGCCTGTCATGTTCTAGTACGATTTTTTTATTGACACCAATGACACGGCGCAAACCAAATGTTTGCTCTTGCCACGTTTTCACTAACCCCTCCTTTCTCTCCCTTTCTTCTTCTCACCCTGTTAAAGCATCCATGGTGGTTCCTTCACTACCGGTACTGGCTCTGATCCTGCCTTCAACCCTGCCAACATGGCTAGTCGTGGTCAGGTTGTCGTTGTGACCATCAACTACCGTCTCGGTCTTCTTGGATTTTTGGAGCGTGTGGACGCTGGCATCAGCCGCTCGACTTTGCCCGGAAACCAGGGTGTTCGCGATATGCTTGTTGCTCTCAAGTGGGTCCAGGACAACATTGCCTCCTTTGGCGGAGACCGCAGCCAGGTGACTGTCTTTGGAGAGTCTGCCGGAGGCCATGCCATCCGCACCCTGTTGTCGATGCCTGCTGCCACCAAGGGTATGTTCCGCGCCGCCATCGCTCAGTCTGACCCCATTGACCTGCCTTTCAACACCCCCAAGACCTCCTCCAACGTCATCTCTGGAGGTGCCATGGCCATGTTGAACTGCACCGACTTGGCTTGCATGCGTGCCAAGAACGTCTCCGATATCTTGACTGCCCAGACCACCATTGTCGGCCAGGCCATCTCCATGGCTCCTGAAGAGTCCTTCCTCGAGTTGATCAAGCCCACGATTGATGGTCTCTTGATCTTTGACAACTTTGACCAGCTGATTGCTGGCAAGAACGGCGGTGTCCAGAAGGTGCCTCTCATGATTGGTACCATGAAGAACGAGGCCAACGGCTTCTTGCCTTCCTTGGGACAGAACACTCCCATGCCCCAGACCGTTTTCGGCGTGACCTTGGCCACCTTGGTCGGTTACCCTCGCTCGTTGATGACCATTGGCTATGGACTCTACCCCATTGACTCGACCGATCCCGATGGTACCCGTAACGCTGAAGGCTTGTTCGCTACTGATTACCTCTGGGTCTGCCCTACCCAGTTCTTGGCCAAGGCCTACGCTGCCACTGGCACCCCCGTTTACCAATACCAGTTCCAAAAGGGTTACAACCCCGACCGTCCCAGCAGCGATATCTGTGCCACCAATGTCTGCCACGGTGACGATGTTGCGTTAGTCTTTGCCAGCCCTCCCCTCATGAGTAACGCCACCGCCAACCCCTGGTCAGCCGCAGATGCTGCCCTCTCCCGCACCGTCATGGACCGCTGGACTTCCTTTGCTGTCTCTGGTGGTAACCCTAACCCCACGTACCAGGCCTCTGGCAGCGACAGCTCTGTCCCTACCTGGCCTCAGTACGATGGCCAGGCCCAGAGCATCCTCATGTTCGACACCACCTCCTCAGTCATCACTGGTACTGGAGGCATCCGTCCCCAGAACTGTGGATTCATGGATCAAGCCATCAAATACGATTTCCAGATCTAAATACCAGCACTATCTACATCATGTCATCTCTTCTTCCTTCTCGCATACCTCAAGTTGCGCCCTTTGTTCACTGTTCATAATAAAAACAAGGTCGTTCTTGATTTCTTCCCTCCATCGCCCTTTTTTTAAATTTTATCTCCACATTCCAGGGACGGGGGGATTGACAATCGATCACACTTCGTGTGACCAAGAAAATGACGAAAGGAATGCGAGAGGCGAGGCGGGGTTAGACACTCAAGTCGGAATGTGGGGCTTGTTTGCCTGTACCGGTAGTTGCTCCTCTTTGCCGGCCGACGGGTGACTATTGAGAACTGGCAAAAAGAGGGTGTGTGGCCTCTCGTGCGCTTTGTATCTGTAGTATGTACAGTACAGTATCCCCAGTGGTCTTCACATGCCTTACAGATGAGAAGGTCCATCCCTCCTGAGAAGAAAGGGGGGATGGAGCTGAAAGTGGGGAGAAGAGGGAGCCGACCGGTTGGCCGTTGTGCTCACTTTTTTTTTGGCCCCTCTTTGACACTGTCCTCCACGGAACCACAAAGGATATCGCATCGGGCGAGGGGGGGGATGAGTGACGCGTGTGTTCACTTTGTCGAAGGAGCCTCTTTTGTAAGCGCAGGCGTGTCGCAATTGAGAGCGAAACACAAAAAAAAAGGCAAAGGGAGAGACAGCGAGAAAGAGCGAGAAAAGAGAGCGAGGGACGTGGAAAAGCGTGGTAGAGAGGATCGCCCAGTGCGCTTGTACGATGTACTCTTGCAATGGTACAATACACAGTTGTCGTCCTTCCTTTCCACAGAACTCAAAGAGTCTGCTGATCATACTGTAGAGGACAAACAGCAAGAACAACAACAGTCTACTAACAACAAGAACAACAACAGCCTACAAAAGGCAAAGGGATGGAAGGCTATAAGGGGAAAAGTCGGGGCGAGCCCTTGGACTCGATCATTGATTTTGCAAACAAAAGACAACAAAAAAGGCGGATGATTGCGTGGATGGATGAACAAGTGTTTTTATTTTTTGGGTGCGATAGATGGCGTCGATAGATAAAAAGTTGAAATAGAAAGAGTAAGAAAAGGTCACAGACTCTGCGCTGCAGAGATCTAGCCCTTAACTCCAACCTGTTGAACAAGGATCCACTCGGCCATGACGCAAGTGGATGAAGTCAACAAAGTGGATAATTACGAAAAGGGGGTACGTTTGTTTTGTTCATGTTCAACGTCCTCAGTCCCAAAAGCAAGGAAGAGATGGGGGAACCGTTGAGATATTAGTACAAAGCCGAGAGACAGTTCACGGTCTGTGGGGCCTGAGGGTTAAGGAAGGCATCCATCTCGTGGAAAACGATGGGGTCAACCATTTGAAGGACGTGATCCGAGAGGTCAACCGCGCACAAATCCTGAAGAACCACATTACTAACCAAAGACGACTTGGTCCTCAGCTCCCCATTGGTGTAAGGGGTCACGACTTCGTCATACTCGGACACAACAAACTTGTACTCGACGCCAGGGACAGTGTCCCCACCGTCGTTCAAGGCATTGAGGAATGAAGAACCCTCCAAGAACTCGAAGCACGATAGGCAGACGGGATCAATGATGTTTTGGCTGGAAGAACGAAAAATGAAAATGAGATGGAGGTTAATCGCGCTTGGACTTGGAGAGCAGACAGGGGGAGAAGCGATTCTTGTCGGATCAAACAGGGAGCACTTACATCGTGTTGTACAGTCCAAGGGAATCGAGGAAGGGGTAGAGGCCGTCCAAGGTGGTTCCGTAAACAATGGCACCAAAAGCCCCGTATTTACCTATGTGGCCCAGAGATGGATGTTTTAGACCATAGTTGACTCAGAATCATCTTCAAATATCCTTTGACTAGAAACAAGAACGGTACTTACGGACTTTGGAGGCGCCTCCGAGGTTCTTCAAGTAATAACGAGGCATCAAAGATCCCTCTGAGTGACCGACGAGATCAACCTGCGTGGAGTTGGTTGAGGCCAAGACCTTGTCGATAAAGGTCGAGAGCTCAACAGCACTATTCTCCATCTTGTCGAGACCGGCAAAGAGGGGGATTCCAGGCAGTTGACCGTAGGTCAAGGCGTAGGTACAGTATCCCGAGAGGGCAAAGCGGGGACCCATGTAGATCCTGAAAAGACAGACATGAAGTAAGATTAGAACATATGGCTACCTCCGATACACAGAAAGGGAATCGACCTCAAAATCGCGTCCAAGTTTTACCAATTGTCCCAAGAGTTGGCAAGCTAATGACGGACACAGTACATGTAACTCGGTCAGAAAATGGGATTGAGGGTCTTCAGTGTTAAGAACTGCAACAGGGTTGGATGTTACTGAGCTCATCCACTCACCAGACCATGGACAAGGACCAAAGGGTAGGGGTGGGACGCAGAGGGCTTGCAACTCCAATCATTAAGACCAGAGCTCGATCTCTTTGCCAGATGATTCTCATGAGCCGCAAGCTGCTCGGATGTGTAGACACGATCCCTCACGGGAATGTATGTCTTGGCATTGGGAGTAGCTGGGATTGGAGTGGCTTCGACAAACGAGAGAGCAATCATGGCCAGAGTCATGGCTGCCACTGAGCGGGCCTTGGTGAAAATCATGGTGACAAGAGTAGGGAGTGGGGATGAAGGCGGATAGGCTTGGGCTTGGGCTTGAGCTGGACTTGAGTCTGGCGGACGGACTGGCTGGAGTTGGAGATGCTTGTTGCGACAAAGGACAGAACAGAGAGAGGGAGATAGAGTCTTTTATACTCAAAAAAAAGGCGAGGTCGAGGATCGAGGTGAAGTTGGATTCGTGCCTGAATGTAGCAACATGCATCCCGATGGATGCAGGTACGTGCTGGATTGTAATTCAGGGCCAATTGAGTTCGATTCAAACGAACGGCTGGATTGACTAGAACGTAAGGTGTTTTGCGGGGGAGGAATGGCTCTGACAAAGGCTTATTACTGTGTTGTTTTGTTTGTTACTCCTCCATTCGGGTGTGAACAGTCAAAGAAGGCCATGTCTCCACGCACGCCTACAAACCGACGAGGGAAAAGCGCGCGGGGGCCCTCTCGTGCCCACCTCCAGTGGAAATTTTTTGCACTCTGACCTCTCCTCCACTCTGACCCCTACTCCTCCTCCCCCTCCACAATCAAACCTCACCATGCAAAGGACGCGCATCTGTGCAATCGATCGTTGTCAGCTTTGGTGATTGCTAACAGTAAGAGAGAAAAAACAACCGCACATGAAAGTGCACTCCAATCCAGGAGTCGCTTTCTGGCGCAAGGACGCTAAACTGCTGTTGAGGAATGGCGGTGTGTTGACAAAACAATAAAGGACAGCTTCACGAGTACCTGTAATTTCAGTCGAGGAGGTGGGAAATAACGCGTCTCACTACCGTTAGTCTGGTGCAGCGTCAACTGCCAACTGCCAAGGGTCAAAACTGTCGCGGATCGTCCCCGGAGTATTGTTTTTATTCTAACAGGTGTTCACCAATTTTAAAGACTGAACTGTTGCGCACTGGATGTTGGAATGATGGCTCCGATGGCACATGCAACTATGAACCGCACTTCTACTTTTTCGAGGGGTAAAAGGGTACCGACTAGTCTGTGTGTCATGGCCATAAAGTACATCCGCTTGGTTTCTGGGTTCTCGGGGCAAAGCAATTGGTCAAAAACTGAATAGGATATCCCCTGTTCAATCGCGAGGACGGGGATAACTATTAGGGAATTGGTGTGGTTGCACAGAGTGTGGAGGAATAGACCGCTGCATTCAACACCAGCGGAATGTGCATTTACGGCTGTCTGTCCAGTGACGCATCGCATATTGCTGCTCAATCTTCTCAAGACAACAAAAAGAAAACATGAAAACATTACCATGTGCACGCGTGGAATAACATGGAGAAAGAAGAGGCGTGGGTAGGTGCAGTGGCACAGGACCCTTATTTCCCCCTTCCTTCTTCTTTTTTCTCCTCCCCCCTTGCCTCGACCTCGATCCCTTGCATCATGGCGGGCGTGTTTGTAGACTAAGTGTACTCTCAGGCCTTTTTTTCCTCTTCGTCGAACCGAGAGGCATTGAATCCAGTGATTTAGTAGGTCTACATCCAATTGCGCAAGGCATGTAAATAACCTCTCCCGAGCCGTCGACCTAAAAAGTTGAGTCTTGCCGTTCCACAGTGCACGTTTACTTGCGCCTTTAGCACCCTGAAGTACGAGTAGAGAGCGTTTATTCGCCCCTTCCGGGCTCCCAGGCAGGCGTCGGCATCTGCCCGGCTCCACATGTCTCGTGTTGGGGGAAGATACCTGCTCTCGAAACAGAGATTTGCATACAGCATTCTCTCTTGGCGCTTGGTAGCAACCTTAACGGCCCTTTGCTCATTTTTTGTCTCTTTTGACCTTTTGCCTCTCGGGAGGAGGCCGCTGAACCGAGCTCTGTTTACTTTTTGTTTTGTACAGTATGCGTACCTCCACAACGCCTCCCTAAGTAGGGTGGCGCCCAAACGTAGTCTACCAAGTGATTTTTCTTTATTTGCGGTCATCGGGTCGTTTTGTTTATTGTCTCCTCCAGTCAAATACCTTCTTCCTTCTCCAGACCTTTGCCTTTTGTTGACGGAGAACAGAAAACGGTCCAGTCATAAAATGCACGCTGACCAACTGAAATAAACAACTTTCTAGGACCAGTATCGTTAAAAAAAGTCGAGGCTGGGGAGTTCACTACTTTTTTTCCTTTTCTCTTTGCGTGAGACAGCCTGCAGACAAGAGCACTATGTTTATTTCCTCTTGCCAAAATGCAGCCTTGTACCTTTACGGAGATCCTCTGGCAAGGCCTTGCGCGGCTCGGACTTGATCGTGGTTCGTAGTCCGACTTGTCACCATAGCTAGCGACTTTTCTGTGCAACCGACACCACAAATAACATCGACAAATAGCCCAATGAGTCCTTGTCTGCCAAATGTGCGGAGTGTGGACAAAGTCGGCAGAGACCAGAAACATCAAGTTCGTTTACGCCATGGATGTTCTTTATTTTCCTTCCTTGTGTTCCAACAAAATCCTCCCAAGGTCTACACCACCACCTTGACCGTTTTTTTTTTATTGTTGTTATTGTTGTTGTTGTTGTTACCTCTTTCGCTACCCAATTCACCAAGGGACTTCCTTCGGTTGCGAATCATTTTCACGCGCAGGCGTGATCATTCTTTTGTTGGCATGCGGAAAGAAAATAGGGCAGAGGTTAGAACCAGAGTATTTATTTCTCTATCCGCGCACATCCCGTTGTAGTTCAATTGAGACGTGAAATGGCGTACTAGCTTATGAACGAGTGAACGGGCTACTAACGTCCAGCAGAGTGCTATAAAGATTTGTCTCCTGGGTACTTCTGATGAGATATCTCCCCTGTCGGCTCTCTTTCTTTGACTCGTTCAGGTAGGATACGCTCGCCGTGCTTTCTCCCCTCTTCCTCTCCTCCCCAATCCACAAGAATGGCTCGCAGACTATCAGTTGAACAGTTCCCATGTACTTTTTCCAGGTACCGTATTGTGTTAGTTGTCCTTCTATCAGATACATCCCCGCGACACATGTCCCATGCGAAGAATCAATGCCCGCACTCATTGTCTTACTTTCGCCTATCGCTTTGAAGTACGAAGTCCTAACAGCCCTGAAAAGACGCCCGTAACGGCGAAAAGTTCTTTGATACCCCAAGGTCAATCGCCATTATAATACTAGTCTTCCGACTCCTAGGCATGAACCTACCCTCCTTTCATTGTGTTGGTTGATCATGGCCAAACACAGCACTTCTGGAGGTACATGAAACACCAGACGCCTCATCCTCTAACCTCTTTGTTTAGTAATTAAACAGTAGCAAACAGTCGTGTTTCCATGAAAACCAGAACGAGTTCTTTTGTAGATGGCAGGGGGAAAGATTTTCATTGAACAAGTGAGCGATAGAGTGAGAGCACGGCGACAAGAAAAAAAAATCAAAGGCTACGCGTTCGTTACCCATGCGATCGCGTCGCGTGCACGACCGCGTCGAAATGAGAGATCTAAGCCCCCTCCGATCACCCTTTTGCCGAAAGGACAGCACAAACACACACACACAAAAGATTCGCTCAGCGAATGAAGAGAAGGGGTCATCCATACATTCCCCTCTTTGCATCATCCCCATTTTTCTCTTCCTCCTCATTCCCTCACCAGCTTTTCATCCTCATTCCTATTCATCTAATGGCTCTTTTCTTAGGACGACTCTCTCCAGACACCCGCTCGCGCGACTTGGAGGATGTGTTTGCAAAGTACGGCCGAGTCACTCGTCTGGATATCAAGCGAGGCAAGTCTTTTTACATCTTTTTGTTCCCCTTTCTTTTCTTTTCTTTCTTGTCTCGAAGGGCTCCTCTTCACTGCTCCTATTCTCTTTTCGAAGGATGCAGGCGTACTCTGCTTCGTAACGATATGTCTAACCCCAAGTTTTTTTTTCCTCTTTCTGAACTGACCATCAATCAAATACAGGCACCAACTCTGCATATGGATTTGTGGAATTCGAGGTACAATTGAAGACAGACTCCACTTCGTACCTGGAAAAGCTTTGTTTTCACTTATTAGTTCTGGACCCTCGACCGCCTCTTTGTCTCTATCCCTCTCTCGATTCTATCTCACCCCCTCTTTCCTTGTGTACCGTAGGATGCTCGTGATGCGGAAGAGGCTGTGCAGAAACTGAATGGCCAAATGGTCAATGGAAGCGCTATCGTCGTCGAGTTTGCAAAGAACAATGGTCGTCGCGCTGGCGAAAACGAATGCTTTAAGGTAATCACAACAAGAAAGCGATCATCATGACAATGCAATGGTTCCTTATTTGGCTCAACTAACACACCATATTTTTTTTTTGTTAATCCTCCTTAGTGTGGCAAGGAGGGTATGATGACAATGAGTTGGTGTTTATTCGGAGGGATAGATAGGGGCGAATGTCCACCTTCGCACCAATAGCTCGCTGCATGCAAATTGAAAGGGATAGGCCAATTCAGCCTTCTTACCTAGTTTTCTTCCCTCTCGACATTCTAGGACACTGGGCTCGTGACTGCAGAGGAGGCGACGGTGGCGGGCGTGGTGGCGGTGGAGGCGGCGGACGTGATCGTGACCGCAGAAGGTATCAAACTGTTAACTTGCAAGAATTGGCAATATATAGACTACTAATACCCTCGTCAACATCCTTCTCTTCTCAGATCTCGTTCTCCCCGTGCTCGTCGTGATCGCTCGTCATCCCCTGGTCGAGGAGGCGATTATGGTGGCGGCCGAGATGATAGAGATTACCGCCGCGGTGGCGATGATCGTCGTGGAAGAGGAGACGACCGTCGTGGAGGAGATGACCGTCGTGGCCCTGGTGGAGAGGATCGTGATCGCCGCAGTGGCGGAGAAGATCGCGGAGGTGAAGATCGTCGTGGAGGCGATGGAGGACGGAATGATCGCCGCGAGGGACTTTCCCATCGTGGTCGTGGCGGTGATCCTGAAGACGAGAATCGTCGCCCAGGCCGTCAGGAAGGACCAAGTGCTGGTGAAGCCCCTTCCGGCCCCCGTGGAGGCGCCGGTCGTTCTCCCAGCCCTACTGGAAACCACCGCGCGTCGAATGCATAGAGGCGTATTATTCGAACACAGACTCTTCGAGTAAGGAGCGGTAAAAAATTAAGTAATTCATCTTGTGCTTTTTTGAACAAACAGTGGAACAGAGGGTGAGTGTATGACATGAAACACGCGATAAAATAAAAGAAATAAACCACAGCGCAAAGGTTGGAAATTTATTGTACGATCACTGGCAGATCGGGAAAGAAAAAAAAGCTGTTGGCTTCCTGTTGGCGATTCCTTTTTTTTTGTCGGGCTACTTATTGCTGCTTGCACTCGGGAGCCTTCTCATCCTTGGTGGGAACCTATTATGTTCATGCAGAGAAAGATAACAAATGTCAGCTACAGGATCTAGGGTTCATTTCCGGCATCCTCTTGAAAAAGAGCAGATCGATACGGTACCTCATCATCATCCTCATCATCGTCCTCATCATCGTCCTCATCCTCATCCTCATCCTCATCAGAGTACTCGAAATCATCGTCGTACTGGTCGCCCTGGTCCTGGTATTGGAGAGCCTTTCCAGTGAACCAGTCAACAGCACGGGGGATAACACTGTCCTTGAGCTCCTCACCCAAACCATAGTCAGCCTCGAGCTTCTCATCGATGTCCTCGTCCTCATCTTCTTCAATATCCTCATCTTCCTCAGGTGCGACTGGGGGGGTGAAGAAAGAGAAGAAGGTCTCGGCAGGGACAGTCTTCTTGACCACACGGGTCTTGTTGGTTCCCTTGTGGCGCTGCTTCTTGGTCTCGACGGTGACGCTGAGGTCCTTGCCCTCCTTCCATTCGATCTTGGTGCCCTCGGCGTGATCATAGACAAAGTCTCCGCCATAGCCGGGCTCTTCTTGGTAGAAGTAGGTCTTGGTCAAAACAGAGTTGGTGAAGACGTCGTTAGGCGAGAACTCGAACTCCAGGCGGAAGCCGGGCTTTTCAAAGTAGGCCATGCGGATATCAACCAAATGCTTCAAAGCCTCCTCGTCCTTCTCGGTGATGATCTCGGAAAACTGGGGGTGCGACTTCAAGGTGGTGAGCCAGAACTCGGGAATACCCTCAACCTTCTCGTCAGCCTCCTTCTTATCCTCCTCATCCTCATCCTCGTTCTCATCCTCATCCTCGTCTTCGCTGACACCCTCGGCGACCTCGGCATCGGTGGGCTCGACCTTTCCGGCAACAAACTCGGCGCGCTTCTGGTACAAGGGAGTGTAGAGAGCCAAGTACTTCTTCTCCAAGGACAAGATCTCCTTCTGGAACTCAACCTCGAGGGCAGCGTGTTTGTGCTGGAGCGACTTCAAGCCCTTGACGCGACGGCGGACATCAGGTCCAAGGGTCTGAAGGTAGCCCGAGGGAGCGCCGACCAAACCGCCGAGACGGCCCTGGAGCATGGACATGAGCTGGGGGTTGTTGGCAAGGACTGAGCCTGATATCGCCATGGTGTAGAACGAAGCAGATTGACGCGATTAGTTCAAAGACAGAAACAAAAAAATATGCTCAAAAAAAAAGTTTTTGTTGGGGGCACAAAAGAAAGAAGATAAAAAAAAGACCAGGGCATTGACACGCCATGCGATTCTATGTTGCAAGCCTCTCCTTTGTGGTAAAAGACTCGACGCATGGTCCCTCTATCAGTTGTCCGTGCAGAAGGTAGTTTCTGAGTGGCGTTATGTACCTGGGGTCTGAATGGTCTCCATGTCGTGTTCTGGCTGGTTGACGGGGGCTTTGAAAATGGGAGTGTTCTGCGGAGTAGGAGCTTCCTGCTGCTGTTTCTTCTTGATATCAACGTTAGCTACAGAGCAATAAAAAACATTCAAGATATGAGAAAGTCAATGTCAAACACATGAACAATGAGATGGGCCCTTGCTGAGATGCCGAGTTTTATGCTGCGCTCCTGAGTTCATTTAAGAAAGATCGAGCGGCCCTTTGCAGAATCAGAAAAATCCGTCCTTCGGACATCAGGACCTATGTTGCGTGCTTCGAGCGTTTTGATTCAAACTTCCAGGCATCCTCTATTGTGCGGGTGTTCCTCTCTCTTCTGGCCAAGTAATTGATTCCGTGTACTCTTAGGTGTCTGTCCATGTTTGCTCTCTGACCACACGATTAAAATCTTTGGTGTCCACGCATCTTTTTTCCATCGCAGGGAGAGATGCAGATTTGGACCAGCGGGATCCTGAGGAGGGCAATGAAGAGTGGGAGGGAGGACTCTACCTGAAGATGACTGATCCATTTGGAAAGAGATTCGAAAAAAGAGAGGCAAAGAGAGAAAAAAAAATAGTGGACGTGAGCACGGTTTTTTTGCTTTTCAAACCCAGCGTGGCTGGTGCCCTCCGTCCTTCTGTCGCCTTCTCCAATCGTCGCAGGCGCAAGGGGCGCCCCATCGATCCATCTACTTTTTGTACTTGTGGTTTTATTTTCTGTTTAATAGATGATTGCCACGATAACACTCTCTACTTGAGCGTCACCAGTTTGACCTCAAACTCCAGCGTTGCATTGCGAGGAATATCTGGAGGTGCTCCCTGGGCACCATAGCTATGAAATGTCCAAAGAGAAACGCGCTGTTAGACCGTATCCTTCACACGAATTCAAATCTACACAGCTCATCACTTTCTGCTCAACTTACGCCAATGCTGGAGGAATGGTAAGCTTGCGCTCTCCGCCCAACTGCATGCCCTGGATACCGAGATCCCACCCCTTGATGACCTCTCCTCGGCCCAGGTTGAAGTTGAATGGCTTTCCGCCCGTGTTCTTGTCAAACACCTTGCCATTGGTCAAGCGACCAATGTAACGCATGCCAATCTTCTTTCCAGACTTTGCACGAGCACCCTCACCCACCTTGACATCCTCAATGATCAGCCCGTTGGGAAGAGTCTTGATGTTGGACTTCTTATGCTCTT
The DNA here is from genome assembly GCA_963573315.1 of Entomortierella parvispora. Lineage (NCBI taxonomy): Eukaryota > Fungi > Mortierellomycota > Mortierellomycetes > Mortierellales > Mortierellaceae > Entomortierella > Entomortierella parvispora. Next base: position 1,770,164 of record OY752145.1, read on the forward strand.
CCTTCTTGACCTCCTTCTTGACCTCAGCCTTTTTGACTTCATTCTTGACCTCGGCTTCCTTCTTCACAGGCTTGGCTGCAATAGGCTTGGCGGGAATAGGCTTGGCGGGAATAGGCTCTTCTTCGTCTTCTTCCTCCTCGTCTTCCTCGTCTTCCTCGTCGTCATCCTCGTCTTCGTCATCATCGTCCTCGTCGTCGTCATTGTTTTGTCCCTCCATGTCTTCATCAGAGTCTTCCAAGTCGTCATCCTCATCCTCATCATCTTCGCCAGTGAAATCGGGGTCCTCCTCTGAGTCCTCATCTTCATCTTCATTACCGACAAACTGTTCAAGAGCAAGCTTGCGGGCCCCGCGGGAGACAATAAGATCATCGGCATCCTCAGAGTCATCCTCATCCTCAGAGTCATCATCAGAGCCATCTATGTCCATGTTTCCGTACGTATCCTCGTCCTCGCTGTAGTCCATGCCCTCATCCTCGGGAAGATAGTTTCCGGACAAATGGACAGCACTAACACGAGCAAGAAGTTTAATCTGTAGTTAGTAAAACTCTCGCTCACTTGCCTTCCGTTGGCATTAACGCCACCAAAAAATAAAGGGCGTGGGTTTCCGTTTTTTTGCATACTTCTTTCCAGAGACAGAAAACGTAATCTCTTCGCCTTCGGTAAAGACCAAGTCCAAATTTTGCTGCTCAAGCTGTCCGGCGATTAGGGAGCAGAGGATAAAGGTCTTCTTGTCGACGGAAACACGAATGGAGGTACGACCCGGTGTCGTCTCCTCGTCCAAGGCAGCCTAGAGTTATAAGATACCAAAATGATGAGTTCCAGGGGTGAGCCATTAGCACTGCTGGTCTGTTGAACGTGTGGAGTGCCTGACTTTCATTCCCTCCAAAAATAAAAAAAATCGGGGACCCAAAAGGACGTTACCATGGAGAGCTTGAACGAGTTGTCCACAATCTGTGTGTACGTCCTTTCAGGGAAAACGGTCAATCCTAAATGAGTGAACGGGACAGACTTGCCTTAGTATTTTGGTCATGTATTTTCTTGACCTTAATGAAAGATTAATCTGAATCGTCATTCGTACCCCAGAATCCGAGAATCATGATTGGCAATGTAATTTGAGTAGAGAGGTAATTGTGAAAAGATCGCGCCCATGGCTTTTCACCCATGGAGAGAGATAGACGGTCACCAGCCAAGCCACATTTTTGCCACTAATTTCATTCTTCTTCGAAAATGACCAACAATACCATTCCGATGTTTTGTGTCAATATTCAGTCTAACAAGACTATCGATGAATTCAAAGATACAATCAAGGCAAACAATAAAAACGACCTGGAAAATGTTGAGGCAGTCAATCTTAATCTCTGGCGTGTCACTATTCTGGTGATGGCAAGGCCGCTAACCTCAGCTCTTTGTCTGATACGGAGAAAAAAAGAACTCAAGGCAACCGCAAGACTCCATACAATTGTCGAAACAGAGCTGATTGAGGACACGATTCACGTCATCGGCCAGCATCCACTGAGAGGTAAGCCTGAAGGACTTACAGTACACCATTCTACTTTCAGATCACAAGCACTTAAAAGGGGGCTCGAAGACGGGCTTGGGAACCAACAAAAACTTGCAAGGATTAGTGACTGGGTCAAGTACGATGCCAAGGATGAACCTGTGGACTTGCCGCCTGTGCTGGTCAGCATACGCAATGAGTTTAAGCAGCAGTTGGATAGCATTCAAGTAGGCCAGCAAATCAAACTACCATCGATCGGTCAGCTTCCCAAACATTATGGAGAGGGTTACCAGGAACAGTCGTTCTTTGTTACGGAGCAGATGCTGGAGATGTGGCACCTGCGTTCCAGCGACAGCGACCGTCCGATCAGAAGGATCTTGTCTGGTCCGATGGGGGTCAGAAAATCGTACCTTGTGCTAATAAAGTAATAAAGCTTATGCCGAAGGTTGGCCTCTACTCTACGTTTCGGATGCAAACGATCTGACCAAGGCGACATCCAGGGCCACAGCCCACCAAATCTGTTTGCGATTTCTAGCCCTCAACAAAGACATAGTTGCTGATTGGGTACCCGTCAGATACAACCAAACTTTGAATGCAGCCACCGGCATCCTAGGCGAACTTCTTCAACAACCGGAAACAAAGACTGTCTTGGTCATCGACGGACATGGCGCACTTTTTGAACAAGACCCGCCACTACCCAAGAGGTTCCCTTTCTTAACCCGCTAATACAACTTGCTGCTAGGAGAGAAACCAGCCAAGGGGCGCGAGTAGTCTTAACCGGCACAGCACACGCTAAGTTCGAAAGACAGTGTCAAAAGTGACATGCGGGACTAGCTGGAATTTGTCGCACCTCTGTCTGATATCAGTGTTCGACGAACTATTGCATTTGGGTAAGATACTGTCAAGAACAACAATCAAGGACCTAGTGAAGATGATCACAAACCATGTCCCAGGTGAGCTAGTTAACCTGGCAGCGTTTGCGTTCGTTCACCGAAGCATGCCACCGTTGGACAACAGCCAGCTAGCATCGTTCCAGGCCCCATCACTGATCTTGATAGTAACCTCTCATCCTTGATGATGGAATATCAAAAGCGGAATCATGAGAGTTTCTATCTGGAGGCTTACACATACTTCAAGAGTCTTGACGACGTTCAACGGCATTTGCATCGGAATGCTCTTGCAGCTATATACCTTCCGCGAAAAGAGGGCGATTTCGATTTCGAAAACAAGGGCCTCGACTATCCATTCATGGACCTTGGTCTATGTTTCGAATCAGGAATACCATTCCCTATTTCCGGCTACCAATGAGGCTCTCCTCGACATCTAAAAGTCTATGCCACTTCCTCAAGATGCAAATGGAAGCCATCACAAGTGGTCATCCAACCGGTGATCATGATGTGTCATTCGGAAGTAATCCTGGATACAACAGACCATGCCGGTAATCAAAACTTACCGGTCATCATAAGATCCAAGGCAGTCAAGTTTCTCGAAGATCCTCCTTCCAATGTCAGTGAGAACGTCCAACTGCGATGTTTCAAGGGGTATGTGCGATTTGACTACATCTATGGCCGTACGTTTATCCAAGTAGCCATACAAGTCAATAGGTCTTCCTGTCTCTTACACCTGGTCCCATTGAATATCGGCGCCCTTGAGCTTTACTAGTTCATCGTTCCTTGGAGAAAAAGGATAGATTGTCTCATGTTTGTTCTTTGACACTGGCAAGACGGAGGAGAATAAACAAATAAGTAAAGTTCCTTGTCCAAATCGTAATGCCGTTGCCGCAAACGCTTCGAACATGAGGCAGGTAGATTTCACAATCTTCGTCATAGTTTCTGGGAGACGGAGATGCGACAAGAGACCGGTCATGTACCTCTAGGACATGGCAAGACCTTAATAACGGTAGCCAGTGTCTTGTCGTCCCTCCTTGTTTTTAAGGGACCTCATGTAATCGCTATGCGTGAGGTAGAAAACAGGGAGCCTTTGTAGACGCTGTTGCCTTCATCTTCGACACTATCACAGTTCACATGTGGAGTCCCTGATGTCGCGGTTGCAGATGTCCAGGGCATCTCGGAAGATAGCTCTTTACTGCTATTGTGCATGCGCGCGACTGCAATGCAAGAGACAACGCCAAAGACAGGCGCTGGTCCGTCCCAGATCTTCAACTACAGGGTATTGTATAAGCGAAGCAGCGAAGTAAGAGATAGAGAGATAGCAATCAAGGTCAAGATTGAAACTCCTCTGGGATGAGATGTGCAGGGACCAGCCGGCTACTGTAGCAATAGCTGCAGGATCCATCCAGCTGATTGCAAATCCAGAATACGGAGCGATGCACGTGATCCATGTGCGCTGACATGCGGCGAGAGAGAGGGAAAAAAACTCCGTTCGCTCGCCCTGGAAGCGAGTGTTCTCCGCTTTTGCCATGTGAAGAATCCTTGTTTCGTTGTTGGGGTGGTTCTATCTTGGCTGCCCTGGCTGTCTCTCTGTCTCTCTCTGTCTCTGTCTCTGTCTCTTGCACCCTCTCCTTCTCTTCCCTTCAATCCTTCCTTACTCCCTCCTTCCTCCTCCTCCTTCTTCATCGACACCGCTCATCCATCGACATCGACATCGACATCCTCATTTCTTCTTTCTCTTCTTTCTCGTCCCTCTCCTCTTCAACACGACTTATCTTCGTGTACTCCGCCCCCCATACCTTCACCTTGCCTCGGCCCTCTCTCTTCCCTGACTCTTTGTCGCTCTCTCTCTCTCCAACTCCTTCAGTCAAAGAGCGTCCGTGCCTCAACCATCCGACTTTCTGACCTGCCTCAACCTCCACTCACTTGACTCGCATTCTCCTTTTTCAGTGTGCAACTCTTCCTCAATCTTTCTTTTACCTTCTTCAAATTTCCTTGGTTCAGCCCATATACACACAGGTAAACCAACAAGCCAACCATGCTCCTTTACCCCTACCACCCTCTCCAACTCTGTGCCTCGGCTACCTTGTCGCCAGCATCCACCCTTACTAGGAGGAGGACGCGACAATACCACAGACATTCTCGCTCGACCTTTAAAAGCACCAACCACCGCGGGCGACTATTTAGTCCAACATGCATCAACAACAGCAATATCAACAAGAGCACGCCTCCGCCCCAGCAATTATTACTGTCATGGGCTTGTGCTCTTTGGCCGTTTTTAGACTGAGCATGCCACACATCGTTTCTGTCATATGCCTCTCTCTCTTTGTTATGCACAATCACGCACATTATCAAAGTTTCTTCATTTCTTTTATTGACTGACGTTTTGTTCTCTTGCTTAGCATACACTCTCAAGAGTGACTCCCTCCCCAATGCCCCTAGCAGCCAAGGAAATGTCCAAGGCAGCACAGCCAATGTCTATATCACAGCTCTGCCAGCAGGATGACTCGGAAGATGAACTGCTCAACATCAAGCAGGAACTAGATCGGGATAGACTTGATCTAAACTCCGGCGAGGATTCTGACTATGGCAGCTATCAAGGTCGTCAAGGCGGTCATGATCGCTACAGTCAATCATCCGACCTGGACGACGACGAGTATGAAGACTTTCATCGCAACAATGTCAATGGCAGGACCAACGGACGTAATGGTGCAGACGAACCCGACTATGCAGAACAACTTGCAGCCGAGGCTCTAGGAGACATGGCAAACGCTCGCTCAGGATCGTCCATGGCCCCAGCCGTCCCCTTTATCTCGCGCATGTCGAGTCTGCCTCTTGTCACCTCTGCCCTCAAAGCATACGAGTCTAGCAAACAAAACAACAAAGTCATGAAGGTAAGATTCATGGACCTTTGGACCAAATGTTGCGCGATTCTTCACTTTAGCAACTAACTGGGCTATGAACCTCATAGTACGGAGCGGAGATGGTGGAATCGAGTGTGAAGTCTCTATCAAAGCCGGTATTTGAGAAGCTTGAGCCGAAATTAGGCCAACTCGATGACTTTGCTTGCCGCCAATTGGACAAGGTAGATGCCTCTTATCTCTCCCAGGATCAGTTGATGGGATATAGACCACTATGTTAACATTGTCTCTTTACGGATCGCGTCTTGTTAGTTTGAGAAAGTGTATCCAAAGTCAGAAGCACAACCATTCCCCTCTCCTGCTGAATCTGCCCGTTCCTCGAATGATATGACTCGTACGGAATCAGGATCAAACAACTACTTTGCTCACCGATCGCGCGGCGACAGCATTGACAGTCTGTCCTCTGCCACCAGCTCACGTCCCAGCTTTGACGTCCTTCACTCTCGTTCTGCCAACAGACGCGAGGACTGTAAGACATTCAATTCACTTCTTGCTATGTGTCACACGCAATAACTGTGCTTCGCCTGACAAGTATCCTTTGACCCTGTTTTTACTTTAGCATCCATGAGACAACGATCAGACTCCCAGTCAAGTCAGCGAGCACCATTTCAACTCGCCGCTTCCCAAGGCAATGGTTTCAACTATCCTCAGCAACATCAACAGCAGCAACTTTCATCAACAACACCCCAACAGTTTTCCGGCTGGAGAGGAGTCGTTGCCACTGTAGGATCAGCCTCTGCTGCCGGTGTTGCTATTTTCAGCGAAGAAAGCATGAAGAGTTTAAAGTACTGTTTACAGTGGCTTCAATATGCAGTGCAGCACATTGACCACCAAATCGGACTCTTGCGCGCCTTCTTGGTGTCCCTCGCGAGCCCATCCCAGAACACGGCGATTGTTCCCTCCACTGCTGCATCTACGCTCGCCTCAATCAAGAAAGAAGTCGTCGAGACTCTTCGTAAGGTCATCAACATCGTATCTCGATATGCCGGCGCGTGTTTGCCGGACCATGCCAAGATCAGTGTACGGCAATTTATCCTTTCAATGCCTGTCCGCTGGGCCACTCTCAACAACGAGTCCGTGCCCTCCACCCCTGTCGGCTCTCCCTCACTTGGTCCTGTGGACCGCTCTCCAGATGACATTGCAGCTTTGCATGATACCTCGGAACGTGCGACCCGCGTCCTTGTCCTGGCTAACGAGTCCTCTGACATGCTCCGGTCAGTGGCCAGCATCTTCAAAGACTCTGTCGATAAGGCTGAGAATTGGATGGACAAACTTCGGTACGTTGGCATGAACCCGCAGACCAACAGCGAAGGACTTCCCAGTTGGGCCCCTACTGGTTTCCCAACCACACCTGGTTTCACCATGCCTGGAGGATTTCCGGGAGCAAGCCTTGAACAATACTCTCTGCGCCAGAGTCAGTCATCGACGACCAATGGTCATGTCACCCCCACTGGCTCTCCCACTCGCAGTCTCAAATCATCCCCTCGGCTTGGCTCGCGCAACCACAAGAACTACAACCGACATGCCTATCGTCAAAAGAGCGTCATGTCGGGCGATGAAGACTCTGGCTCGGATGATGACCACCGCCGTGGCCCTATGATGGACGACGACAGCTCCTACGACGACGAGGAAGACGCGTTCACTCGCAGTACCTCGGCGTCGTCCTCAAACGGCCATGGCCCAATGAAACGCAGCATGGGATCGCTCACCCACGGCAACGATGTCCGTCGACGCAAGAAGAGGGGCGAGAGCGCCGAAGCTATTGCAGGCTTGGGACTTTCGACCGCCAATGGACACTCTGTGAAAGAGGAGCCCATGTAATGACCACACACACCCCTCCCCCACCGATATCATGACCTTCCCTCTTTTTTATGCAATCACCCACCCAGGAAAATATCCTTTTTTTTTCCTTCGCTGGCCCTCCTAGTAGGAAAGCCACAACATACCACTGCCATCTGGAGAATCGACATATCTGCCCGATTCTTCTCCCCATCTCTTTTTTTTCCCCCTTTACCCGTGTACTCTATTCTTTCTTCACAACGACCAGCCTGTATTTTAATAAAAAATAAAAATTACCTGATAAAATTATGTGACTGCGTTCAGACCAATGTAAAGCTGGCTGTCGTTCCAAAATTGAGCCGTCTCTCCTTTCGATTCTCAGATATCAGCCATGAAGATTAACAAGAGTGGAAAAGTAATGATTTGCATCCATCCAGGGAGAGAGGCATCCATCAATGGAATCGACCCTGCAGGACGATGCACTCGCAGATCTTGTCACCAAGCAGGAGGAATCTATGGCAGAGGAATCATCTGGAAGAAAAAAAGAAGAAAAACATCGACATCATCATTCATTCCTCTCCATGCCATGAATGCATGCGTGCATGTGGATTCAGTTCATTACGACAAAACACACCTGCAGAAGAAGAGATCATCATCGAATCATGGAGAAACATGCATCTCACACCCAACATCCAACCCCCCCTTTAGGTTGTCGTTATCCTTAACGGTCGCTACGCCGGCAAGAAGGCCGTCATCGTGAAAAATAGCAAACCAACATCTTGCAAAACCCGATTACCCCAGCCTCGTTTATTCAGTCATCTTTTTTTTTCTTTGTTTGACACCGCTGGACAACCTGAACATGGACCCCAGGACATCTGGAAAGAATCAAACATGAAAAGATTTACATGGAGGAAACAGACATCAGGATTAGAGATCAACTTTGAACATGGAAATATACTCCTCGATCAGGAGGAGATCACCAACATCAATCTCTGTCCACAACAAAACAAAATACCCGTGCCTCTTCACGCCTTGTTTGACAGACCTGACTCCAAGGAGCGCCATATCTCTGCACATTAACAACGCCGTATGTAACCAATACCAACAAACAACAAACAACATGTACCTGTTGCCAATGAACAGGATATACCAAGGACTCCAGGATCTTTTTTACTTTTTTCTTGTTTTATTTGTTTCTTGCTCAATCATTTCTTTCACACTCTTTTCCCTCGCTTTGGGAAATCTGTGCCAGATTCGTATGACCTGTGAATGCTTTTTTTTTTTTTTTTTCCCGTCTATTACATGTCGATGAGGGTACCAAGGAGCGCGGTTACGGTCACGCCATCGTCGCTGGTGTCGAGCGTTACCCCCTCAAGATCACCAAGAACATGGGCAAGAAGCGCGTTGCCAAGCGTTCCAAGGTCAAGCCTTTCATCAAGGTTATCAACTACAACCACATGATGCCCACCCGGTAAGGATCTAGGCCTTGTCTTCATTCTCTCGTTGCAGTTGGCTTTTGGAATATTTTTCCTTGCTTTCTTTGGAAAGCTCTATCGAGTTCAGAGTCTCAGCGCGACAGGAAAGCATGGAGAAAATGACTATAAGGAGTGTTGGCGATCCGGCAGAAAGGGAAGAAATCGACTCTTGCATTTTAGCAACACATGAGGAAGACGACGTTACATTGGACTTTCAAAAGAGTTCTTTTGGTACAGGAGCAACTACACATATATTTGCACAGTTGGATGGCAGTAATCAGATAGGCAATTGGGTTGTATTCTGTTCGCTCGAAACTCCATGGCCAAGGGTCGGAACTATTAATCACGACTGGACTTGGCGAAAATGGATTCTGTGGGACTGGAATCTTGCCTCGTTTCTCTCAGTTTGTGCTCAAAGCTCTTACTACCCAAGACAAATCACAAACAGCAATGGTGGAATATCAAAAGCTGACCTTGTTTTCTTTACAAAAAAATAGTTACGGTTTGGAGTTGGAGTCCCTCAAGTCCGTCGTCACCCTTGATTCCTTCAAGGAGCCTACCCAACGCGAGGAGGCCAAGAAGGCCATCAAGAAGCTCTTCGAGGAGAGGTAAGATCATTGGATCACAGGATTTTTTCGCCGTGTCTATTGAAAAAGGTCACGATGAGTAAAGAATACTAAACGCAAACCTCATTTTGCTTCATTTGTCGCGTCCAACAGATACAACAGCGGCAAGAACAAGTGGTTCTTCTCCAAGCTCCGCTTCTAAGCGATCCGTGTTTTTTCACCTCTTTTTCTCTGTTCCCACAAAAAAGACATAAATAAACACGCGTCCCGATGATGCTGTGAATCGCATATAACAACATAACGCTCGCTCCGCATTTATGTTTTTTGTAAAAGTACAGCATGCTATGATACATATGATCGGTGGCTCCAAACGGCAATGCCACAGGTGTTCTCAGTCTGAAAAGTCTGCAATCGGGTCTTCGGCGGGTGGCAGCGCTCCAATGCTTCCATACGAGTGCAACGGCTTTGGTGGTTGCTGCTGGAATAGTGGACGATGGGACCTGAACGACCTCTGTGGAGTAGAAGACAAGGAGCTGGTCTTGTTGTTCCATGGACTCTGACTGGGGGATGAAATATTTGTCGAAGGAGACTCCAGATAAAGACCTTCTCCATAGGGTGTTGACGAGTCTGCTGAAGGGTCCATAATTTCCTCTGTAAACCCCTCATCGCCTTCTCCAAACTCCTTCTTCCGTTCCATTCCAAGTTTCAGGCCATAACTGGCAGCCTGGTGACGGACAAAGTTCTTGGAACTGGGTCGCAGGACTTGATTCATGATAGGCATGTATGGATTCATGGACACGCACCGATGCAACATTGGGACAATCTCGTGTCGGATCACAGCCTTGGGTAGAAATCCTGATATCAACCATTTGACTCGTTAGATAACATATAAATGAAAAGAAAATGTGTCACCCTTTCTCAGAAACCTCGATATTTTACCTGGTCCGTAGATATGACCTGATGATAATCCTCTTTCCTCGGCCCCTGCCAGATCAGACGCCACTTCATAAAGCATTTGGTCGTTTGCACGTTTGGCTCTGTTCACGGCATAAAGCTCCGGCCACCAGTGCTTCTTTGCGCCTCCTGAACCCGTCCTGGTGACCGATGGTCCTGGACTCTTGGGCGCAAACAAGAGGCCGCGAACGACAACTGAGCTCATGTAAGGTTGCATTTGCACCGAATGAAGATAGCTGCTGGATCCGGAAAATTGATCCGCAATACAAAGATACTCCATTGCGGTGCTACATTCCTCAATGGTGTTCAAATGTCGACTGTAGTTTTGGTGCAGCATCAAAGTATACAACTCCAGCTCCACAGGCAACTTCTCAATGAGATCCTAGAAACACAAGATGTACCAAAAAAACTAGTTAGTTGACTTTTTTTTTTTTTTTTTGGACTCGAATAAAGATATTAATACCTTATCGGGATTAAACGAGAGAGGCGGTCGTTGCTTGGACCATGCTTGTGGAGGAACCTTTACAATATCACTGTCAAACGCGACCGAAGGCTTAGTCCAGTTTCCTACAGAATTCCAATTGTTAGTGTCTTTGTACAGTCACTTAAGCAGACTCTGCAAGTTCTACATACTTTTGTTATACAAAACTCTGGCCACGGCGTGAAAAACTCCTAGAGAAGAATCCTGGCCCTGGGTTTGTCTGTTATAGGCGGTTTAGAATCGTGGTCAGCTTAGGAAGATCAGCAACGCCTCGAACTGTGTCCCATCTAAAGACTTACATGCTCTCAGAGTCTGGTCCAGCGCCAACAGCTGTGAATTCAGCCTGCTCCTCTTCCATCTTGAGAGCAACGTCTCGTAGTCTCTTTCTTTCTTTGGTCTTTAGTAAACAAAGGAACTGGAGAGCGTTGATTGTGGCTCGGAGATCGCCATCGTGAATATCAATAAGTTCTGCAATCTCTGCTGCATCAGGGAGATAAGCCGCTGCCGATCCTTTGAATTCCTTGTCTACCAAAGATTTTAGGGCCTTTTTTTGAATCGTAACAGCAACAGGATTAAACCTAGAAAAGAGGTCTGAATGTTAGATGCTAAACTAACCAACATTAATGCACACAGCGAGAGGTGGTTTTTCCATACTTGATCTGCATGATAGGACCTGACTGACTTCCTCCAGAATCAATCCTGGTCAAGAGGTTGGCCGGCAACAGTGTCCGGACAGTGAGAGCCTCTTCTTTGCTCTCATTGGAGGATGGAAACAACAATTCGGTACTCTGTTTAGAATACACGTCGCTGACAATGATCACCAACACTGCAGACGATCGATTTCCTCCCGAGATGGAAAACTTTGAGATTGTGTCCTGGAAGATCTTTCGAGAAGAGTATGCAGAGACAGGCGGAAGATCCTCGATCAAGATAATGTTCTTTCTCTTTCCAAATGGAGCCGTCCCCACAGAAGATGAAGGTGAGACTGCGGCAGTAAGGTCGCCTTGCAAAGTTTGAAGAGGTTGAAATCGATGAGCTCTTGCAAAGAACTCTTCAAAGGCCCTCATTACAGGAAAGTACTCTATACCATGGAAACAAGGAACATTAGTATTTTGTCTCCATGGCTCTCTCTCTTCTTGATTTGGCCCGACTGTTCGGATCTTGCCGCCTTACCATCATCAATAGAGCTCGGTCTCCAAGAATCTTGTCCGGGAATCGGAGGTCGTCGAATAATGCTGTTCTCGTTGACGGAATTGATCCACTCGACAATATGCAAATTCATCTCCTTGGCCAACATTCTCAGTACTGTCGTCTTGCCTGATCCAGCAGGTCCAGTCAGTATCAAAATAGAGCCTCCTGCCCCGGCATGCGGACTCTTTTGTGCCTAAAAATGAATATTAAAAAAATGGCCAAAAATAAGTGATCATAAATACCAACCCGTGTTGCCTACCCCAGCATGAAAGATGCCTCTGCCCGCCCTACAAAAGCACCTACTGTATATTTCTCTAGCCAATCTCGAACTTGGGCGATCTTTTTTGGATGAACAGCAACTTCACTAATAGTCGTAGGTGCATATTTTTCTGCCCATGATTCATCTTCCTGATTCTCTCCATCGAAGGTGAAAGAAGCTGCAGGACCCCTTCTAGACGTCGGTAGTGTTGATGATGAAGATGAAGAGGACGATGACGATGCTCCTGAGGCGGATGGTCTGATAGCAAACTTTAGATCACTCGGTCTCTTCCTGTTATCTGCTACTGCGCTCGAGCTTGAAGCAGTTCTTGATGTTGGCTTCGCGACTGGTCGTGACAAAGGCGCCACTTTGGATGTTGCGGTCCGCGTTTTCTTTGGAGTTGGTTCGGCTGGCTTCGAGGCTTTCTTTTGCGAGGTCATCGTTTCCTTTGGGTTGGCTCTGGATCGAGTACCAGGGCCCTTTTTGGCAGCGATTTGCTTTTTAGTGGTGACACCAACCTGCCCCATGTCATCCGAATCCAGTTCGATGGATTCCTCTCCTGCAAAATCATTCTCATTCTCGCTCTCTGTAGCAGAGATAATCTCTTCCGGATCGCTGACTATATCCGAGAGGTCTTCTTCGTCGTCTTCTTCGTCTGCTTCTTCCCTAATGTCATCATCAAAGTCCCGAAACTTGGCAGCTTCTTTGTACATGGATGCAGTGCTGGCCTGCGAGCGCGTCTTTGCAGACCGGGAAGGCGCCTGGCGAACAGGACTGGCGGGTGCTGCCCGTTTCTATCAATAAAATAAAAAACATGGAATCCTGGGTTAGAGAAGGTGAGAAAACCAAAAGAAAGGGCCTCAGAAAGGGCGGCGAATGGACGATCGTTGGGCATGAACGAATGATTTCGATGTTGCAGGGGCGGGACATACATTAGCTCCCTTGGGCGGCATGCTAAGCTCGTCGCAGAGTCGAGTGAGAAGGCAAGGAAGACAAGGAAGGCAAGGAAGGAAGGAAGGAAGGAAGAGAAGAGGGTACTGGAAGAGGAGACTGGGAATGAAGAGAAGGGACGAAAGACAGAGAGTGCGTCCATGCATGCATGCATCTCACCTCTCTCCTCTCCACGGCGCGTCTCACGTCCCAACGGAAACAAAGCCACCGTGCAGCAGCACATGGAAAAAAAGAGGGGTGAAATGCGCGTGTTTTCTCTCTCGCTGTCGTATGCGCCTTCTCTGCTCTCTCTTGCTCTCTCTCTTGCTTCTTCTCTTTCTCTCTCTCCTCCATCCCATTCAGCCTTCCTCCCCACTCCCCAGACAAAACCAGCTTGGCAATGGAAACCATCATCAGGGGCATTCTTGCCTCCAGTCTTCAGCCAAATGTCAAAGCTGCCGCCATCGCAAAGCTGCTCAGCGGGACGGCGCAACTTAGCTCTCCGGACGCCTCGGTGCTTCTTGATTTGGGACTGGAATTGAAATCGGCGGTAATAACGGAAACACGGATTTTGGAAGCAGCACGATTAGTCCTGCCGCTATACTGTAGATATCGCTATGTTCTTGCTATAACTCCTCAACCGATAAAGACTGACAGTCGCCCCAACTCGGGCAAAATCCATGCGCCTTTTTCGACCTTTTTTGTTCTTGGCTAATGGAAATTTAGGCCAAGAATGTGGCAGAGATTCAGGTTGGCGACCGCATCATTACGGCTATTAGTCTTGCGCACCGCCAACTATTCTTTGCGCGCTTCCATAGCGACTGGTTCCAGAGTATCATCGCCTCTACCCTCACCGTAATTTCAACGATTTTGAAAGACACCGCAGATATTCAACCCTGGCGGCTGAATCTAACCTTGCCCCATCTCTGCATATCTTCTAGAATCAGGACTACGCTAGGAATATTCCTCTTTTGATTGTCATGGCGAAACGGAAAGAAGGTAAACTGGATAGGAAAAGGCGTTCGCTACAGATCTTCCATGTTCTCTCTTAAAACCAAACTCACGCGCATTCATCTGATAATTACCGACTATTTGTTATCAAGCCTGCGTGTTGACAGAAGATGAAAAGATGGATTTCGAGCAGGACATGGCCATCCTGCACATATTTTCAGAAAAGCACTGCTTCGATTCAACAAACCCTGCCGACTACCCGATTCAGGTATATTATTATCATTTACATTCTCAGTCCTTCTCAGGGTTGCGGAATACTGGTCCACCTACTCTTTGCATCTACAGAATTTTGATAGATTTCACCTTCTCCTAAAGTGTCTTTTTGTAGCCATGTTCGTGAGCGTGCCAGCCAGTCGTCCTCTTTCCATGAGCAGCTATATTGAGGTGAGAAGCGACAGCAATATTAATTACTCCCTGAATAAAATGCTCCTCATATAACCCTCAAAATGAAACTGTCGATCTGACATCGATATGTGTGCTGCTTTTTAATTACTAGTTTCTAGTAAATCACTTGGCAAGCATGCCTTCTGCGAGTGCCGCCTCTCAGGAGGGTCCAAAGGCGTCCAAGAATGCAATTTCTCTCCTACAGCAGTCTTGGGAAAATGTGTAAGTCGATGGTATTCTGCTTTTTGTAATGGATCTTGGAACGTACGGTTCTATCGCTGATATATTACTACGTTAGTCCCGACAACGTGATCATGACTATAGCTCAGTTGTTCATCAACCTCTCGGATGACCAGCGAGAGTGCTCTTTGGGTGTGGGCTACCTACTACAGGCTGTACCAGAATCGTTCACCTCATGTAAGCTGCCTTCATTAGTATTCAAGGCCCTCATCGATCTTTCAGTTGTCTGACACATGCAAGCTACCATCTGCCTATGAATAGTGGTAGATCCATTTGTCCAGAACATAGATGCCATGGCCCTCTGGCGACTGAGGTTCACAGTCCAGAGACTGATCGACTGGCTGGTCACCTATGACCTCCCTGGAATTGGTAAAGTTGGCGTTACGTGCAAGTAACCATTGTCCACCTACGCTAAATTAATTGTGAGGACCGGCATTTTTTTCAACCTTGTGTTCCCTTAGGTATCTGGATTGTGGCCATCATGGAGGGTCTTGCGTCTCGGGGAGAATTTGCGCTTCTTCGAGATTTGGCGACTGAGAATGTGTATAAGAGTATGTTTAGATCACATTTTTGAGTTTCCGAGGGCAGCTGTATTCTTTTGCTTATATTGTGATCTTTTTTATCTTTTAGTTGCTCGGCAGCTTGCATTTCGTGCTAGAAGAAACGATGCCTTCATGGTCCTTCGATTCATGCTCCTGGGCTATCACCAGTCGCCGATCCTCTTTCACAACGTGGCAAAAGGACTCATACCCTTACTTGTCAGCTGCCGCAAAACTCCTGTGAGTATAATACTGCCAATTGTTCAAGTACGACGAGTGAGAGCTGGCACTTATGTTTTGCACTTTATTACTGTAGGAGGATACGTCTTTTGCAACCGAAGTCTGTAATTTGGCTCAGATTTTGGTCATACATTTTGGAGACACAGATGATGTTGGGACCAAGGTGCAAAAGGCGAGGGCCTTTCTCGAGTTGGTAATACTTCAACGCCCATCCTTTTTAGCTTGGTGTCTCTGAATAGTTCAAAACAATGAAGAAAACAAGCTCTGACCATTGCTATAGCCGATTGTACCTAGAGCGGAGGCTCTTCGAACGATGCAAGAATCCTCTTGGAAGAAAGGACTTCAAATTCAAAGTAAGGTGCCGACACGCAGATGACTCTTGCTACAGTTGTCACTTACTTGGAACTCATTGAGATTCTATCTTTCATAAGACACCAGTGCAGGAACGCGTCGCCGTGCATTGCTTGCTCAACCACTGGGTAAAGTTGGACTGGTCAATTTAGGAAACTCGTGCTTTATGAACAGCGCCTTGAGAGCCTTGTTCTGTTCGGAGGAATTCAAGCAAGCGATCATGGATGGAACGCTCAGGTATGTTGGCACCACCTTATGGTCACTCTGGCCTGCAACTGAACGCTTTGTATGGTGATAGCGCGTTGATCTTCTTATAGAGTCTTGTTACTTTAAAACATTGCGTACTGTAGAGTTGACCCGTCCAAGGCCATGACAACGAGACTAAGGGAAACATTCGTCAGTCTCTCGACCTCTCGTTTGACAATATTTACTCCTTCAGCGCTTTACAAAGCTCTTCCAGAATGGCTCAACGATGGGCATCAGCAGGATGCAGCCGAATTTATACAGTAGGTTCAGAACTAATTTTATTATTTACATATTTCCAGGTGGATTAATGTAGCTGATTGTTGATTTCTCCCTCTGCTAAACCAGAGTCCTGTTCGGCCGATTGGAGGACGAGGATCCTGTATCGAAAAGGGCTTTGTCATCCTTTCGTGGAACAGTCGTAAATCAGATACAATGCGGAAACTGCGGGACAGTGTCTTCCAATACAGAAAACTTTTATCATCTTTCTGTCCCTATCCCTCGCACAGGTAAGAAGTTCTTTTTATCGTGTATTGACCTTTCGCCAAGACGTAAGGATCTGGGGTCGATTGAACTAGTTTTTGACCACGATTCGGGTATTTGTAAAAGTAGAATCTGTTTTGGATCTTCAGGATCTGGTCGATATATACCCTTCCACCGAGGAATTGAACGAGGGGAATTCGAACCCATACTTTTGTGATCACTGCAATTCCCTCCAGACCGCAACCCGGGTAAAGGAGCTACTTTTCTTTCTTTCATACACATTTACAGACGATATCCTGTCGATTTTAACCCGCCGTTTGTGTTACCACCGACATTGAAATATATAGCACACGACACTCGGGTCTTTACCATCGAACCTCATTGTTTCTTTAAATCGATTTGAGTTTGATATCAAGAGGTCTCGACGCGTCAAGATCAGTACTCCCGTGAGTGGATGAAAGCCCTTGCGCGGCTCCTCTCTGCTCCTCTGTGGTCGTACCCTCGTTTATTTGGAATATACGTCTCTAACATATTACGATCGGCCTTCTGCGCGTAGATTCAACTCGCAAAGTCTATTCAGGTGGAGATCTCGACTTCACCATCGCAGGACCGAAAATCACCACTATCTAGGATACAATACGACCTCTATGCGGTTGTGGTACATACTGGTGATTCGGCTAATCATGGCCATTACTACACATACGCAAGAGATAACTCTTTCCAAGACAACCTCTCGACCAACTCTAGCGTCAACTCCGAGACTTCGTCCTCCTTTACAGGATTATCGAAAGGAGACGAAGGGACTTCCATGAGGACAACGAGTAATGACGATGATGGACAATGGCTACTGTACAATGACACAAGTGTAACCCTTTCAAGCTTCGAGGCCGTCGAACAGGCAGCCAAAAATCGCGCAGCCGACACGCCATATGTCCTTTTTTTCAAGAAGCGGGCTGAGAGCAAGGGGTCATTCCCTCCTTCACCCCATCCCCCTCCTGTCCGCAGAGACTCGAATCTGTAATTCTATAGATTGTCTTTTGTCCACAGGTTCAGAAAAGAAAAGAAAATTGCACAACCTTGCCCTTTACTTCTCCTCGTAGGTTTTACTGTAGCTAGTAGCTAGAGAAAAAAAAGAGAACTGGCTACTCTTGTTGACTACGGTTGTCTTCCGAGAAGAAAATGGCAAAAGATAAGCTCCTCGACCGGGAATTGAACCCGGGTCTTCCGCGTGACAGGCGGAGATACTCACCACTATACTATCGGGGATCTTCTTGATGACGACAGAGATCGTGACTTCTATTTGAGCTTGATGAATTGTAATCACGTGACACTCATCACATGACTTAGTAAGTCACGTGTGCCTCGGACAGATGCCTTTTTTGGAAAGACTTTTGTGCGGACATGGCGCCATTCCTCCACTTCCGTTCCTGATCTTTCCACAGAATCAACGACAGACTCAAAATTCTCAAAATGCATTCAAAGCTGGACCTTCACAAGCACGTTTCCTGCGAAGATATTATTGTCGAGCTTGACAATTGCCATAATGAAAACATTCTCAACCGGTACCTGGGCCGTTGCAATGCTCTCAAGGTTGCCATGAATGACTGTCTACAGGCCGAGGTATGAAGCTAATTGGGGGCAAAAGAAGGAGGACAGAACTTGGAATCGACCTTGCTCCTCTCGCTGCCTTTGTCACTGACTATGATACCCCTTTTCTTTTCTTCGACAGTTCGATGTCAATCGCAAGAGGCATTTCGAGAAGTCAAAGGAAAAGCGTAAAAAGTTGGAGGAGGCATGGAAGGGTATGGACGAGTAAACAAGGAAAAAATACAACCTACTTTCATCATAATATCATAGACATCGCATACCACCTTCAAGAATATACACCACAGAATATATGCCAGTTTTCTGTTGAAGCATTTTATTAATTCTCTGAGGGGGACAGAGCATCATGAACCATTGGACGCAGAAAAGTCGGGTTGATGAGGCTTTTGTCTCCTACGCTTGATCTTTCGCCACTCCCCCGTCTCAAAGTTCATTTCGATAACAATGAGCTCGTACATGATCTTGCCATTTGCGTCCTGTACTTGTTCCTGGTTCATCACGATCTGGGTCGTTGTCGCGTTCTCATTTGGACGAACCACTAATGCACACAAATGAAGGAAGCAAGTTTTCTGTCAGGCTTGGACGAGATTGGCTGTGAGGCAGAAACAATATCAAAAAGCATCATGCTTACCTGGATGTCCCTGTAGGAACAGAGAGATGTACTGCCGATCTTCTGGACGCAGAAGATTTGTATCCTGAAACAAAGTGGGGTGTTCAGCCACCACTGAGGATGGAGACTGCAGCGATTGTCCAGGTACCGTTTCGCTCTGGTATTGATGCTGATGCTGGAAGTACGAGTCGGTGGGAGCATTCGAGGACTGGTGTCCTGGAGTCTGTTGTCCTACAGTATCTGTATCGTACAAACTTTGGCGGGCATACGTTGAAGTCAATCCCGGCGTCGTAGGACTCGTAGCATTCGAAGAGTAATCCCGGTGCCCCGTGTTGATAGGTTCAGGGCGACCACTGCTGTTTGGATTATCAACGCCATCGTAGTCGTCTTCATCCTCACCGTCGCGTGATCCTCGCCTGGAATTTGAAGAATGAAGTCGAGTCTTCTTTCGGGCCGGTACTGAGGACAAGGATGCTTCGGTGGGATCGTCGTCGTCTAGTACATGGATCTCCCCAGCTTGAGATTGCTGCTCGCGCAAACGCTCTTGTTCCAGTCGTTCCCGTTCTCGTTCCCGTTCTCGCTCTGCCAAAGCTGCCGCCGCTTGCTCTTCTCTTTCCTGTTTGGCCTTTTCCTTGGCCCGCTTAGCATCTTCTTTTTCTTTCTTCTTTTCTTCTTTTTCACGAAGTAGCTGGGCTTTCTTATCAGCCTCCTGTTGCTTCTTTTGTTCTATCTCCTGTAGCCTTTGTTCCTTCTTGAGTTCTTTTTCCCGTTTCTCATCTATAAACCGAAGACTACAGTCAGATCACATTAATCATTCGGCTGCTGTCCACACGTAGTCATTTCTCACCCTGCTCTTTCCGAATCCTGGCATCATTCATGGATTGCATGATTTCATTTCCTTGCTGCAAATCCAGAATTTGAATCCTAGAAACTTTTGGATTTCCACGAGAAGCTGCAATTGTAGGGATCTGGCCAAGCGATGGATCTACAAGAATAGAAAGATAAAAATATTAGCTTACTATCCACAACAACCATGGATGCGGCATCGAGTCGAAGCTTACTTCTCGCAAGAGGCATAGGCCGTGGGGCATTGCTCCTCAAGAAGGACGATCCTGCAGGTTTTGACTTTACAAAGAGCCCAGAGCTCTTGATGGGTCTGGCAGGAACACCTCCTGGACCAAGAGCGACATTTCCACCAGCCCCATGTATCGCGCCCGGTCCTCCTCCTGTCGCTCCAGTTCCTGGCCCTGTCGTTGTTGCGGTCGGTAGCGATCCACTTGATCCGATAGTCTGTACAGAGCCAGCTCCTACAGCCGTTCCAGCGCCTGTGCTGTTTCCGCCATCCATACTAGATGCACCGTCACCGCTCCCGGGACCAACACTGCTGTCGTTGCCGCTGCTACTGAATACGCTGCTGCCGCTGTTAAGTAGTCCTCCAGCCAAATTAACCGCGGGCGAGGCCTGGTCCGCCATCTTTCTCAGTCTCTCAAATCGATCTCCGTGTATAGATTCGTCGCTGTCGTTGATGAGAGTGAAGTGGGTCTGAAGTGAGGGTCCTGTCATGGCCGGGTATTTTTTTGTTTTTGGATCGCGTCCCTGGCCAGCCTTACAGACAGATTCGCTTAGGTATGCGAACTCTTTTGGATGAAATTTGATGCCGTTTTGGGAAACTATTCAGGAGCAAAGCCAAATGAAATCACACGCGAATGGGTTAGAGTCATCATTCAATGTTGACCGGTCTCATGTATACACAAGAGTCAAGATGATGACATTACTGTGATCTGTCAAGCCCTTCAGTAATGATCCAAGCTGGGCCTGGTCTGCAAACTGTTCTACATTGAATCGAAGAGTCCCGTCGCTCGGATAATCCTTCAACATCTGGGACACAAGTCGTACCCAATCATCTGGATCTGAACAGGCGTGGTCGATCAGCTATAAGGAGTAACGAGAGCATTAGAGACCAACACTGTATCTGCAAAGCAAATGGCAGAAAATTTCAACAAACCTCTTGGCATCGATCCTTGAGCTCCACCTGCTGTGCCTTTTTGAGACTGATCAAAGAAAACAGGACCCCGAGGCGAACACTACTCTCCAGCTGTGACCACCGCTCCCGAATGTTTAGAATGATCTCATTGCTCAGACCAGAAGCGACGGTCTGATGTCCATGCCAGGGTGATGTCAGCTGCTGGTTCAACCAGTCCTGAGCACCCTCTCCTCTGAGTCGCGCCATGAAGATGCAGTGGGGGGTTGGTCCCTGATTAGAATGTTGCCACCAAGTTGTATCTCTCCTCGTTGAGAAATGCGCGCGTTTGTGTGTGGTTGATGGAGACTAAACGAAATCGCGTCTCCGGCTGGCTCTTTGTTACACCCAAATCAGAATCTAGGAGGATGAAATGTGTATCCAGTCTGTGATGCGTTTGGACTGATGACCTCAAGGTTTGATGCGCACTGGGAAATGAGAATAAGAATGAGAATGAAAGGAGAAAATGAATGTGCCGCAATGCACCCATGGTAATTTGTTTAGAAACCCGATTAAAAAATCGGTGACGTGATCATAACTTTTCAATTGGAATAAAATATAAAAATATCTTGATTTATTTTTTACAAGTTGAGGAACCCGCTCATGAGGTCGTCGTCGTCTTCTCCTGTAGAGATCATACCGTCCAACTCTAAGTTGCTCAGTCCCTGGTGATCACGACTGGAGTCTTGGTCATCTTCTCCATCACCATTGCTAACCTTAGTGCTTCCACTGTCGTTTTCAGACTGGCCATACCCTCCACTGTTTCCGTACGGCGTTGACGATGAGGACGAGTGCTGCTGGGGCATCTCGTCCTGGTGATCCATGCTCATACTCATATCCATATCAAGCTCCAGTCCCATGCCCATATTAATCATATCATTATCATCTTCGTTTCCGTTGCTGGTACTGCTGCTTCCATTAAGACCACTCTGATCAGAATTGCTTGCAGGCTCGTTGTTACTTGGCGCAGACAATGCTGGTGAGGGTTGCTGGAATGACGACGGCGACGACAACGGTTGCTGGAGTGACTGCGCAAGCTGCTGTTGTTGGCGATCCAAATCAACAGATCCAGATCTTGACCCAGGTCCTCCAGAGCTGAGACCTAGACGAGAGGAATGTAGCGCGGGCGATCCATGCTGAGCAGTGTTCACTGCCATCATGTTACCGCCAGCTCCTGCGCCGACACCTGAATCCATCGATCCTGCGCGACTGGATCCTCTGCTTTGATTGGGAAGATTAGAAACCGCAGCCTGCCCGGGGGGAGGACTAAACATGGCAGAGTTTGTTCGTCCAGGGCTCATCATGGGGCTATTCTGCCTGCTATTGGGTCGCTGCTGAAGTTGCTGTTGCAAATGTTGCTTGTTTTGTTGATGCATCATTTGCTGCTGCTGATGTTGCTGCTGCTGTTGCCATTGCTGTTGTTGTTGTTGCTGTTGTTGTTGCTGTTGTTGCTGTTGTTGCTGCTGTTGCTGCTGTTGTTGCTGCTGTTGCTGGAACTGCTGCTGGTGGTGATGTTGCTGCATCATATGAAGTTGCAGTTGACTCATCTGGTGCTGCTGGTGAGGCCCCAATTGCATCTGAACACCATGGGCTCCACCTCCGAGCATGTGCTTCCCAGATAATGGAACTTGCATTGGCATTGCCATGGGCATGGCAGACATCTGTAAAGGCATAGACATAGGCATAGACATGGGCATCTGCATCATTTGCATCGGCATCGAAGACCCCATAGCCTTGGGCTGCATAGTTGTCGGACTGGCCGCTTGCGGTTGAAAGGAAGCGGCAAACCCTGCCGGAGTTCCAGCGACAGGTGATCCGAGATTAAAGGGTCCTGCCATACTAGCTGCGCCAGCTGGAGGGGGGCCTGTCATAGGCATTGTCGCATGCGATACGTTTGGCGAAGACGTTGCAGATCGAGGATTCCGATGGGGAAGCATCTGATGCGATGCTTGTGGAGAATTATGACGACTGCTTGGTCCTTTCTGTTGTAGGCTTTGTACTTGTTGTGGCTGGAAAGGAGGTTGTTGAGGTACTTGCGATTGAGCTGGTGATCCAGGTGGTAAAGCAGTGATGGGTGACGCGGGGACCTGGGCTTGCGACAATGCTGGGCTATTAGCGGCACTGACGACACCACCTTGCCGTCCATTAGATGAATTATTGCCCAGAGGAGTCGCAGATGAACTATTGACTGCCCCTGCCTGAACGATCTGTGTTTGCGCGGGGCTTCCTACTGATGTGGTTGGGAATGAAGTCGACGTTGGAGGTGAATCAATAGTCTGGCTCGAAGGTGGCGTCATGGAGGCGAGTGGCGTCAGCTTGACGGCGGTGGAGACAGTACTAGACTCGGTTGCGGGCTGAGCAGGTGACTGAGGTTGAGGTGTAGACTGGGGTATAGGGGCTGGTACTGAGGATGGGATGGGTGAGAAGGCGGAGCCAGGCTGTACTGGCTGTGGAGGGGAAGGGTGCATTTGTCTCGCTTGCTGCATTTGTTGCTGCAGCCGCTGTTGGTGCATCCACTGCTGCTGCTGCAGGGTCATATTTGCAGGGAACCTTTGTGGTGGGGTTCCACCTGTTTGACTTCCAATAATAGGTGCAACTTGAGCTACCGGTGACGCTGATGCTCCTGCGATTCCTGCTGTAGCGACTGCCGCGATAGGCGACGCTGGTGCCGCCGATGAGCTAGGAACTGATGCGGTGATTGTTGTTGCTGCTGAACTTGCCACAGGCGCAACAGGTACTACCGATGCAACAGCGGGTATCACTGGGGTTGTGCCGTTAGCAGGCTTGTCGTCGTTACCACTCGAGGAGCTGGGTGTTTTCGATTGTTTTGAGGCCATCGCTGCTTGAGCACGAGCGAACGCAACTGCCACTTTTGGGAGCACCAGCATGGCTCGCGCACCTGAAGGGAAGCGCGCTGGAGGCAGTGGCGACAAGTCAGGTTTTGGTGGAGCCTTGGTAAGCTGTAAAGCAATGATTTGACGCGTTAGACCTCTAGCATTTGCAGTCTCGAGAACGCAAAAAGTTTCCCACCGGCTCAACACTAACCTGTGTGTTTTTGGCCTCAGACCAAGTCGCAAGATACGAGAGTGTTGACTGCAAACGTGCCTGGTATCTACAAATCACGAAGAATTTCACTATTAGTTCGAAATCGAGGTTAAACGATCGAGGACGCCAAGATATCCCATCATTTCACTTGCCGAATGAACTCTGGATCAGATGTAAGCCCGCTGTTCTGATAGTCCATGCACACGCAGATCAGCTCCTTGTTCAGTTCCAGCAACTAGAAAGACAGAGAGATGGTTAATGTTGGATCATTCTTTTTGGGGGGGAGATAAATCTATGCACCTTGCGGGACTTACAGCCTGCACGACCTGTTCATCAATGTCAATATCAATAGGCTTGGTCGTTACTGGCGGTGGAGGCGGAGGTTGTGTAGGCCCATTGGCGACGCCCGGTGGGGGACGGATGGGAAGACCGTTCGGGATAGACTTGCCACTGTGTGCAAGGTGGAGTTGCTGTTGTTTCTGCATCTGCGAAAGCATTCTTTGCTGCTGCTGTTGCTGCTGCTGGAGCGCCAGACTGGTTTGCATTTGCTGTTGCTGTTGCATTGGCAGGGACATCTGCTGAGGGTGCATCTGGAGACCAGGTTGAGTCGACAGTGGCATCAAATGGGGCTGATGAGATGCCATCATGGGATGATGCATTTGCTGCTGCTGCTGCTGTTGCTGTTGCTGTTGTTGTAACATGTGCTGTTGCTGTTGGAGCTGAAGCTGTTGAATGTGAAGTTGCTGCTGCTGCAAAGGGGTTGGATTTTTCATGGCAGCGCGTTGCTGCATCAACTGCTGTTGTTGTTGAAACTGCTTTTGCTGCATCTGTTGGAGAATCAAGTGCTGCTGCTGCTGTTGCTGCTGCTGGAATTGCTGCTGGTGCTGCTGTTGTTGGGCAAACATATGCTGTTGCTGTTGCTGTTGCTGTTGTTGCTGATGTTGTTGCTGTTGCAGAGCGGCCATTTGCTGCAGATGCAGTGGTTGTTGTTGTTGCTGCATGGCACCAGAAGGATCAGACGCAACAAGAAAAGGTGCCTGCACGAGTCGCAGGAAGAGGCCCTGAAGATTGTGTCCGCGGTCGAAAAGATGAAGATGAAGCGTGTCCGAGACGAGGCCGCTGTCAAGAGTCAGAGTTGGAGCGATCTATCCCGACTTGGCAGTGTGTTTTCACGGGCTCGTAATACGATGTCTATCCCGAGGTAGATGAGAGGGCGGATTGCTTTGCGAGCAAGGAAAAGGGAATGCAGCACTGGGCGGTGTTTGCACTCTCTCAAGTTCTGGTGGCGCTCGGCTCTCGAAGGCAGGGCAGCACGGCGAGATTGAGGGAAAATACAAAAAAAGATGCGATCTGGGTCCAGATGGCACGGGGTTCTTGGAGCGGATGGGGCAGGAACTGGTCACCCACAAGGCAAAAGTAAGGTCTCGATGTCAAACGGTGGTTCTGGTCCGTTGGATGCGGCAAAAGAAGGGGGAAGCAGCAGAGGGCAAAGCAAGGATGACCTCGTGAGGGCAGGAGAAGGAAAGAGACAAGATGATGCATGCGCGCACACTTTGTTCCTCTGTGCTGTGTGGTGGCTTGCGGCGACTGTACTCCAGGTCTTTTAAAGTTTATTTCAGATTGTGTTATTTTTATACGAGGTTCTCTTATTTAATATCTTCACCAGGCCGAGTACTTGTCGTCGTCATGGCTGTTGTAGATAAGCAGGTTGGGGGTCCTGTAGTTGACGTCAGTGAGGACATCACGCGTGGCTCGTTCCTTCAGCAGGGCCTTCATGGCCTTGGGGGTGATAGGTCCCGAATGGAACCCAGAGCTACTCTCGGGGGCCAAAGATAGATAATAGGCGACCAGGCCCGCGACGTGAGGACTAGCCATCGACGTGCCCGAAATTGTCCTCTTTGCGTTCTTGAACCCAATCCAAGTCGACTCAATATCCTTACCAGGTCCAAAAATGTCAACACAGGGACCGTGGTTCGAGAAGTATGCCCTGGAGTCATCCCTAGACGAAGCACCCACTGTAATGGCCGCCTCGACGCCTGCCGGGGAGTAATTGCAGGCGTCACGATCGTCGTTTCCGGCTGCAACCGCAAAGTGGAGACCCTGGCCAACAGCATTCGCCACTGCGGCATCCAATGGACGTGACTTGCCACCACCAAGGGACATGTTGGCAACTGAACCCTTGTACTTTCCTCCCTGCTGACTTCTCAACTTCAAATGACCTTGGATGGCAAAGTCAACTCCAGCAACAACGTCAGACATGGTGCCAGATCCGTTGGACCTCAACACTTTCACGGCCACGATATCGGCCTTCTTGGAGACTCCATAGGCTGCACTACCAATGGTGCCGGCACAGTGTGTTCCATGGCCATTGTCATCCGTATCGGGATCTCCCTTGGGAATTGTAGCGCCCCAGGTGGCTCGACCTTGGAATTGGTCATGTTTAACAAAAATTCCCGTGTCGATCACAAAAACCGTGACGCCGTCGCCGCCCTTGGGGTTATGAATGTACTTTCGGTAGTTCTTGAGCGTCAGCGTCTTGCGATGTGAGATACGCGCCAGTCCCCAAGGCGCATCTTTCTGAACTTCGGAAGTGTACACCATTTGATCCCGCTCGACGTAAGCGACCTAGTGTTGTCATTGAGGATGGATATGAGGTCAGGTTGTTCTTCTGCTGCTTCTCAGGGGGTAGTTAGGGGGGCCGAGGAAAAAAAGGAAAGGGGGCGGGAGGTTCGTGTTTCGCGGGCACGAACTCGTCCGTAAATGGGTTGCATTTGTGCGCCACAGCAGGACGCAACTGTGTGACACTATCGAACGCGGAAAGAAAAGTGGGTGTGCATGTATCCACATGTGTGTGTATCTATGCTGCGCTCTCCCGTGACAAAATCGAGGGGGTGAACTTCCAAGCAGGAGCCTTCCTGCCGAGGAAAAAAAGAGAAAAAACTTACGTCTGGGTGCAAACGAATCTCCTCAAGGACCTCAGGACCAAAGCGACCAGCCAATCCCTGGAACGAGCCCATGTCATAGACATGACGCACTCCTGCTTCATCTTCGTCGAACGACGAGGCCCATGAACTATGGCGGTGAAGGGACTGGACCCAAGAGGACTGTTCCTTGGCCTTTGTTCCGCTCTTGAACACCACAAAGTAAGCGTCCGGGATAATGTCACCTTCTGTAGGTGCGATAAGGGGTGCCATTGAGGCCTCACTCTCGGAACAGTGGATCATCTTCGAGAAGATGCTTGATGGTGGAGGCAGGACAAAGCCGGTGACGACGGCGGAACTTCCAGCCAGCAAAAGAAAGGCCGCAGCAACGGTTGAGAGTCTTGGAAGCATCGGATAGAAGGAGCGGGGTTGGTGTTGGAGCGAGAAGAGGGTGTAAGGTGTGGTTGTAGATGTGGAACTGGGAAAGAAAAGAAAACGGGGAAAGCGAAGAAGGCAATTGTTATCAGGCCGCCCCTTTAGCTTGAAAGAAGAAAAAAAAAGTCAAGCCCAACTTGGGTCGCGTGTCGCTCTCATTTCTCCATCCGGAAGCGTGACCCCATGACGCGGAGCGCGAGCATAGACGCGTCATGTCCCACGGCGCCGCAAATTAATACAGAACGGATGCCTGGGTGTAACGGGTATGGTCATCAACTGTTTATTACACAACTTTTGAAGTGGTATTATGGTAAAAAATGCAAAGGGTAACTAGGTGACATGAGTGTTAGATAAAAAATGATGCAGTTCTGTCTTGAGATAGAGGGGATTAAGCCATTTCAACAGTCAACTCTGGCTTTGCGGGAGCTCCTTGATTGGCGTTCGTCTTGAGCTCCTTGTGCTGGATGAAGCAGCTAGAAATAAAGGCCAGGCCACAGAAGCCCACGCAGCAGTAGAAGGCGTAGCGAAGCGCATAGACGTATCCGTCATAGATCAGATCTCTCTGCGCGAGCGTATAATTGATGAGCAGAGTGTAGTCTTGACCGACAAGAAGGACCTGGGGATCACCAGGAAAGTTCTTCTCGAGATTATCCGTGAGCTTGTTATTGAAAACGGATCCCACAATAGCGACACCTGAATAGTTGTAAAGAACAAGAGAATGCGATTAGTCATTGATATGAGGCTTGGTATATCTCCTAGGATCTTTGAAGAACCTACCGAAAACTTGACCAAGAGTTCTCACGAATTGAACGGAGGTCGTGACGGTGGCCATGTACTTTGGCTTAACAGCGGCCTGTACAGCCAATGTGGATGACTGCATAGTGAATCCCATACCGAGACCACAAACAAGCAGGACAAAGATGGTAACAACACGATGGGTGTCCTTGTTGAAAACGATGCACAGAGCAGCTCCAGCCGTGAAAAGAACGTTTCCGACAGCTGGGAAGAAGTGGTAGGAACCGCGCTTGAGCACCCAGATACCAGAAGAAATGGAGGTGATGACAATTCCGACGACAAAGGGGACAGTCTCGAGACCTCCGACTGTGGCAGACTCGCCTTTGACGACCTGGAAGTAAATGGGCAGATAAAACAGGATTCCAAAGAAGGACATGCCACTGAAGAACAAGGAGCCGTAAGTCGACCACAGATTACGGATCTTGTACAGGTGAATGGGAACAATGGGTTCATTGGGAACCCTCCACTCGAACAAGATAAAGAAGCCAGCGAAAGCCAAGCCGCCGCACAAAAGTCCAATGACTTTGGCAGACTTCCAAGGGTAGGTCGTACCGCCCCAGCTGAGACCTAGCACGATCATACCGACGGTGCCAAGGAGAATGATCGATCCCCAGAAATCAATACGCTTGATCTTGTCCCCCATTGACCCCTTGGGCGTGGGCAAGTCCAAGTTAACGATGATGAAAAGCATCGAGATGGCGCCGAAGGGCAAGTTGATCCAGAAAGACCAGCGCCAAGTCAAGTGATCAGCGAAAGCACCTCCGAGCAATGGTCCAATAACCGAGGAAAGGGAAAATATGGCACCGATGAAGCCAATGTACTTGCCACGCTCACGCATGTCCAACATGTCCGAGAGGATAACAAACTATTTAAGGAAACAATACGGGAAGTGTCAGGTCAAATCAAATAAGATTCAGTTGGTTGAAGCAAGCACCATTGGGCACGGGCACACTTACCACCATGGCCATCAAACCTCCAGCTCCAATACCAGCCACTCCTCTTCCGAGGATCAACATTGTCATCGTCGTAGCCCATCCAGCGATGGCCGATCCTGCCAGGAACATAACATTGGCAAAGAGCATCACCGCTTTGCGTCCAAAAATATCGGAGAGCTTGCCGTACATAGGCTGGAAAGCTGTGCTAGTCATCATGTAGGCTGTTGCCAGCCAAGAGATATCGCCCAAGGAATGGAATGACCGAGTAATGGCTGGAATACTTGTAGAAACGATGATCTGATCTAAACTTGCCAAGAAGACGCAAAGAGACAGCCTGCAGGGGGAAGAGGGGGGAAGAGAAGGTTGTTAGAATGAGCCGGTAGCAATTACACGCTGCGATCGTGAGCAAAAGACGTACGCGATCATGATCAGCACAAACTGTCTGGTAGGAGGCTTATGGTAAAGATGCACAGGGGCAGGGGCTTCAGAGGCAGTGACGGAGGAATGATCCTCCTCTTTCCCGTCTACGATGGGGATCGATGTAGTTGAGGACGAGACAGGCACACTGGTCTCGTCAACCTCCTGTTTGTGGTCATAGGCGGCGGTTGTGGACGCCATTTGAAACGTGGTATGAGGGGAGCTACAGGCTCTTTGGGACAGCAAGAATGGCGAGGGTGAGGAAGGGTTGGAAGGAGCGGCTGACACTTGACACTCAAAGCAAGTGAACCTCAGTGGCAAGAAAGAAAAAATGAACAAAAAGCGGGAAGTGGAGAACAATGGTGAAGAAGTCGGTGGGTGGTGGGTGAAGGAGCCCTATTTATTCCCTCCCCTCCCCTCCTCGTTTCCCTCCCCCCCCTCCTGCCTTCTTCTGCCAGCCGGCTGGCGTACAGGACCACTCGAACGTGGAGCCACATTGCGCACACGCAATTCAACGCTCAACAAGGGACTTTATCCCGAATAGAGTTGCTCAGTCCAAAAAAGTCATTTTTTCGCTCTGCGCTTTCTTTCTTTCTTAGGCTCGATTGAATTCAGTCCGATCCCCTCCTTGTTTTTCCTTTTTTCCTTCTTCCCGGTGGGGTTCGAAAATATCATTGTTAACGTTAGTGCACTGCTGCGTCTGTGTTGTGTGCCGTGCACATCCGTGGGACAGGGTGTCGGCAGCGCAGCCCCCGCCAGAGGCTTCGCATTTTTTACAATAGGTTGACACCTGCCAAGAGCTGCCTCCCGAGCAAAAAGGAGTAATTCAGTTGATTGCCCAAGAAAAAGTCGAATAATGATGGGCAGGGGTTGCAACCCAGAACATGCCGGCATGTGGCAGAACCAAATATCCTCGGATACCTCGATCTATGTGTCCACTGTCCATCTGCCACCTTTTCTTATTTTCTCCAAAACTCAATTCTTTCCACACTCTCGTCTCCGCTTTCTCCACTCCATTGGTGCCCTAGCGATCTTGTCTTGGCACAGTATCCTAGATCCTTGATTCATCACTGCCCGAAAACCCCTGCTAATAATGTACTCTGCCCCTATTCAGTTTCCGGGCAAAGTTTTTGCAGTCCCTCCTGCTTCTCCTCCTTGTCCCTCCAAGGGCAAGAGCAAGAGTCGACGGATTCACTGCAGGGGTGTTTTACTAGGGTGCTTCAACGTCTGCGGTGTGTTTGTAAAAAGAGCGAGAATAAATTACAAAAGAAAAAAAACCCTGGTGTCGGCGAAATGTTATCCCGGGAGATTTTTAGTCTAACAATAATTGTCAATTGAGCGCCGCCACAACAGAAAGATAGGTTTATCTGTTGGACGTTTTCTAACCTTGGCACGACTGAGAAAGGGAAAATCGTGCCGAAGATCCGGTGGGTTACTGTTGTATTTCATTTCCCCTGAATCAACGTGTCGAGACACCTACAGTATCAATAAAAGGCAAGAAAATTCCTCGAAGCTTTAGTAAGTTGGGTTCGTACCTGTGTTTTCCTTCTGCTTCTCATTTTTTGCTGACATTGCATTAATATCAATTCTCCGCAACAGCACACAGCACGGAAGAAAGCTTCTCAAGCCAAGTCAGGAAGAGGATGAATTCCTGCCGGTCCGCTCCAACGTATTTGTCAGTGTCGTCTTCTACTTTTGTGATTCAACGTTTGTTTGCGTCTGCGAGCCTGCACGTTCACATTCGGTAGTCAATTTAACCGATTGAACCGCAGACCCAAGACCAGGGCTGGACGAAATGCACTATGACTTCGCCAGGAGCGAAAAGGTTATTTGAAACAAACAAAGTCGGTGGCACAGGGGCGCGGCCTCTCAAAAAAAATTCTTTTTACCATTTGGAGCAATCAGTTTTGACAGCTTGGATTGTCAATTGACGTTTCATTTTGTAGGGTCTCAGGAAGATTAATGTTGCTTAGAAAGGGGTTCCAACGATGGGTGCCACAAGGAAGAGAGAGGGGTTGTGCTGCATCCTAAAGGCTACCGGGCCTGGCTATCCGGTAGACGTACGACCGATCTTTCTTCCGGAACAAACATGGACTACCAGATCATTCCTGTTGTGGCTACGCTCGCATCGTCGGCACAACTATACAGCCATATAGTGCCGCGCAACACATCTGGCGATTTGGGTTGCAAGGGTTGAGCTTTGGTGGAAGGGAAGCAACACATGATCGTATTTCGACCTTTCTCTCAGTGTACCCTGCAGACAAGGCCACCAAAGGCGACGAATAGGTATTTTCTCCACAAAGTTGGTCGATGAACAGCGTGCCTCAAGAGCACGAGGTAACTGCCTGCTTTAGTTGTACAGATAGTGGGATTTATTCCAAATTCAGTGCGTAGTCCATTACAGACTATGATGTCCTCCATTTGTTTTTATCTGGTTTATTTGGGTCAGTGTCCAAGAAATCCAGTGCCCCTACATCTTTAAGCGGCGCTACTGCGATCAAAATTGGGTTACAAGTTTACAACAAGCACTACGAGGGTGGTACAGTACTAAAAGGAATAAAAGAAGAAATGCTGTGTTTGGGTGTCGTGGGACCTGCATTCAGAAGTATGACACGTGACATTGATGTTGTCACGTGAATTGTCACGTGATATTCCGCTTCTCTCTCTCTAAATTCGGAGCTACAAAAATGTATCCAGAAACTCGTCCAATCGGGTTCGATTTCATAGGGGCTGTAGCTCATTTGGTAGAGCGCTCCCTTCGCATGGGAGAGGCACTGGTTTCGACTACCAGCTGCTCCACATTTTTTGTCCGTCGTCACTTTTTCACGAACACCAAGATATCTATCCGCCGAGCTTGGACGTTGGTTAGTTTTTGGCCGACCATGGGGCGACTTTCCTTTTGCGGTTTAACTATTTGTCAACCCCGGTCGACATATAATGGGTGTCAACCCCCCGCACAAAACCCATGTAGTTTTTTTAAACTTTCCTATTTTCCTCTAGAGACTTTCTGCTCGGCCAGGATTGCTGTTAGAAGAAGAACAAGACGCCGCGAGGACACTCTGCATTCCCTGGGTATCAAATGCAATTTTTGGGGATGCAGTTGGAACACCATTTTACATGGACTTTGTGCGGGAAAATAATAAATTAGAAATTTTGATATTTTTGCATGGGTTTTGTGCAGGAAGAAAAAAACTTGACACCCAATTACCTCCAAAACGTAGTGAAGGACATTTGAAAAAAAAGTGCTCAGGTAGTTGAAATGCCTTTATCTTCCCGTCTGGAGTCGATGCCGGCCTCTTGGAGGCCTTGGAAAGAAGACAGAAGAGATAAAAAATTTACATGGACTTTGTGCGGAGAGTTGACACCCATTATATGTCAACCGGGGTTGACAAATAGTTAAACCCTTACCTAGCCATCGACCGTCTACAGCCGACTTTTCTTGTCCGGCAATGCAGTTTAAGTCTTCACGTAGTAACTTGAACACATTCTCTCAACCACGTTAACGCTGACGTTAACGCTGACTCCACTTCGCTTCCCTACAAACCCCTGCCCTGTCCCGTCCTTGGAAATGTCATTCCTCCTTGTTTTGTCTAGTCATGATTCTCGAGGAACAGTCGGCAGGTATGACTGTGAAGACTGGTCGGCAAATAAGAAAAGAAAAGTCGGCGGATACGATCATGGGAGTAGATCGGCATGGAGATCTCCGAAGCCTGAAATGGGGCGGTTCATTCGGTCTATTCACCGACTTTTTTTTTTTTTTTTTTTAGTTAGCTGTCGACCAAAGGCGTCGTTTACTGCAAAGCAGTACAGTCTGTAACGTCGTTTCAATAATAGGTGTTATCAAGAGTGTTGCAAATCGACTTTAAAGTGGAGGAAAGCGAACAGTGCAAAACCCCTGAGCCCGGACATTGTTTAGTGAAGGGGGGGATCTCTTTATTCAAGGTCAAGTACCAAAGATAAAAAGGGATGAGCACAGCAAGCGACTTCAAGGAGAGGTCAAATGATTTATTCACAGGTACTCTAGCCCTACAAGGAAATCAGCGCCCCAGGGCATGCTCCATCCCTTCACCCCGGCTCGCTTCCAACAAGCTCTGGGTATACCCAAATCAGTCATAAACAACTCCCCTGTAGTGGCCCGGGATCGACACCCTGTCTTGGGAGCACCGAGGCACAGGGTCCATTTGGGTCGAATACAGAACTTGTGACCCTTGTCCGTCTTCTCGCCTGTAGTTCCATCGACGCCACTAGGCATGTCCAATGACAGAACAGGCGCCTTGTTGTCGTTGGCCCAGTCCATGAGGTCGCAGACTGTTTCGCGTTCGTAGGAATCAACCAGATCCCTGACAGTAAACTGGTAGCCTAAAAGTCCATCCACGATAATGTCGACTGGGGTGGAGGCCGCTTGAGGTAACTCTGCAATTGTATGCAAAATTTCTCCACCTGTAGCCAAGAATCCCCGTGTTTGGGCAGCCACCATCTAAGTTGAAAGTTTACGAAATGGACAATGATAAGTATAGTGAAAAGTCGGCCTAGCCTTTCATAGTTCCACAAAAGAGAAGTAGAGGCCAAGCTCTCACATACTGCATGAAGCTGTCCTTCGTGGTTGGATCCAGCCACAAACGCTTGAACCAAACATCCATGGTTGGACAAATGACGGGCAGCACACAAAGCGTAAGCTCCTGTTCGGTTATTGCCAGCCAAGATCATAACAACGGGTGCAGAGTTGTGATTGTTAGGTTGAATTCTTCTGGATCCTCCGAGGGCCTGAAGGCACATCATGGCGGCTCCTCGTCCGCCGTTCTCGACCAATTGCTCATCTGACAGACCCATTTCCGAGGCTGACAGACGTTCGACTTCTTGCATCTGAGCAGAAGTTACTGCCGGACAGGCCACACCAGAGAGGGTCTGGATCTTGATAGAACGCTTCTTGACGCCGCTGGCGCTGGTATTTCCACTACTGACCCCGTCATGACTTAATCCGTTTGTTAAGGCTACCCCCGCCGCTGCCGCCGATGCCTTCACAGAAGCTGGGATCCCAAGAGCGGCCACAGATGGCACCAGGCCACTGGCGTGATCCCGTGCTGCTGATCCCTTGTTGACTGCATTACCAGGTGTCAATGTCGACTCCTCTATGCTGCTATTCCAAGAGTCGTTTTCATCATCGTCCTCTTCATCACTTTCATCCCCATCGTCTTCATCCCGACTACTACCGGCATCGTCATTGCCACACTGACCAGCCTTCTTGCTGCGATATCCCACCCTTCGGTTAGGCGCTGGATCCAATACGTTTTCGGTGGGCAGTAACTTTCTCAACATGGGACTCTCTCCCATCGCACGAGCACGATCGGGATTGCGATTCAAGTTGACAAGCAAAGATTCGGGTGCCGTGTCATCAGCTTCTCTGATCTCAGCAAAAACCCGGGCTTTGTCAAAAAGACCCAAATTGCTTTGGAAATCAAAATCCTCATCCTTAAAATCCTCTGAATCTCGCTGTGCCCATTCATGGACTGGCTCTTTGTTCCTACGGGCTATTCTTTTGCCTGTCGTGTTTAGGTAGAGCCTGTTAGTATGAAAACTGGCGTATATCTCGGCTCTAGTACTTTCATACTTACCATGAACGGTTTGATGTGGTGTACGAGGAGATCCATAGTCTGACATATTATTATTGTTATTGTAGTTGTTGTTGCTGCCATTGTTGTTGTTATTGTTATTCCTGCGGTTCCTACGTGGTCCACGGCTAACAGATTCTGTCGCGCTAGACTCCGCAACAGTCAAGAACAGATCACTATTGTGTTGCTGGTGAGACTGCTGCTGTTGCTGGCGCGAAGAAGGTCTGATCTTGGTCGACTCAAGTTTCTAAGACAGTTTCCGAACATGACATGGGAGGTGAAAATCAGATCGCGGATAACCAACAGTGGGTGCTGGAGTGTCAAGAATCCCCGAAAGTTACCTCTGTCACGGTTTGGACATCGCTGTGGCTGCTGTATTGCTGTTGTTGCGACGTTTGTGAAGGTGTGACACTCCCAGGGTGTTTGAACTAGTCATCATAAAAGCCAATAGTAAGCTCAACCATAGGTCGGTCTATGATATCATATCCGGGGGTGGATTTCTTACCGAAATAATGGCCGGATCGTGGTATGGCATGGCGCTGTTAGGGGTGTTCGGGTGTGGATGAGCAGGCAATTGGCTAGGTGAAGGGGCTACAAGAGGTGCATGGATAGTTTCATGTTGCTGATGCATTTGGTGGCGAGCCACTGCTGCCGCTCCAACAGCAATCGACCCCTGGGCCATAGTTGGGTTACTGGCCGAGGTCACAGAGGTTGAAGCTGAAATCGTAGACATTGTGGGTGACGACGGATCGAGATCTTGGCGGGGCGGCGGGTGGACAGCGGGTTGCGTGGGCAAGACCTGAAGATCTTGGATTTCACCGCCGGCAATGCTAAACGAGGCCATCACTCTAACAGTCGGGTCTCCTGCAAGCTGGACTACGACTGGAGGTAGTCAGATACCAAGGACACAAAGAAATAATAACAGGCTGATCAGTACGACGCTAGCAGTTCTGGCTTTCATGGCCTCCAGTCGCGTTCGGCACTAGGCATTATCTGTGATCTTTTCTCTTCACTACTTTAGTCCATTGCCAGTTAAAGACCGCATGCATTACCATCTTGCAGCATCAAACGCTGTGTGATCTGGTTCACATCTGCGACATGACCCTTCAATGAGGTCCCGTTGGTCATGAGGACCTTTACGCTGAGTCCGATGAACGCGGCGGCCATGGCTTGGTAGCGTGTTTTTCAAGAATTCAAAGTTCGGGCAAGGGGACTACTCGAGTACTATACGAGCTCGAGGTGGAATGTAGGGGTGATGAGGATGATGACGATGAGGGTCGAGGGTAGCTGGGAGAGGAGGCGGGGTGCCGTGGGACGAACAGAGCAGCTGCCAGGTGCATTAATGGCGGAATGCAGCAGATCGCATCTCTGCGCGCAAGCCACCTGGACTGGTGCAGTCTCGTTTTTTCTTTGTCGTTTTTCTCTCGCTTCAATCGCCAAGCAGACGATCCCTCCGCATCTCGACCACTGCAACCATGGGCGGAGACAACAAGCGCAAGAACGACGGCAGTGGCGGCCAGAAGGGCGGAAAGAAGGCAAAGACAGACATCCATAAGGTCGGAAAGTACCTCCCTGGAGGGTTCCCCATTGACCCAAAGATGAAGGGCGTCATGGTCACTTGCGTTCGTGGAAGAGAGGTCCAAGCTAGCAGAGAGGCTTGTGATCTGCTCTCAGAGGTAAATGGGACATCGATATGAACCGGGTTGCTCTCTAGACTTGATCGAGGACAAATATCATTTGGGGCGACCTATTGGACAGCGAGGATCAGACGGATGGCACCTATACACCCATGAAGAATGGCTTTGATCTACTTGGCATATCGACGTTTGGATATCTAATTTGATGGTCAACCTTTGTTCTTTAGTATGCTGAAAAGCTCTATGGAGATCATTTCAATGACGAGGTTGCGGCAGATGACGAAGAAGAGTCCATTGAGGATGCCATCAAACGCGAGGTTGCTCAAGCCAAAAAGCCCAAAGGCGGAAAGAAGTTTCTCCCGTTGATGACAGGCACTGACTGCGGTACGTTTTCTCGTTTCCTCGAGGCATGACTACAGGTCTTGACCTCTAAAGACCATTTACTAAATGCATTTTTCCAACTTGATCCAACAGTTATCTTTATCCGCGCTATGGACATTGAGCCGTCGAAACTCTGCCATTTTATCTTGTCCGACATGATCAAGTCTGGAAATAAGAGGACAAGGTATAGTGCCAGGTGATCGCTTATTTCATGGTTTAAACTGAATGACGACTCACGTTTATACCCCCTGTACGTAACAGGTATTGCCAGCGCTTCATTCCTGTGGAGGAGACCAGTTACGCCAACATGGACGATATCGAGGCAATGTCAAAACGCGTTCTTGCACCTTATTTCCACGCTGAAGACCAAAAGCCAACCACTGTACGTATTGAGGACCTTGGTCAACAGGAGAGGTGGCGATATGGAACTGATGAGCTAATCTAACGCCCTTTCTGGTTATCATAGTTCAAAGTTTTGCCCAAAATCCGACACAACGACAAGGTTGAACGCGATGCCCTTATGAAGATGCTTGCATCTCAGGTGGGATCATCCGAAAAGCACGTTGTGAAGATGGTTGAGCCCGAGTACATGATCTTGGCTGAAGTGATTAAGGTAGCGATTATTATCCGGGTGTTCCGAATAGATTAACTGTGGATGTGGTCCTAACATTCGAATTCCTCTATTTCCACCTTAGAGTATATGCTTTCTGAGCGTAGTCAAGGACTATGATCTTTTGAAAAAGTACAATATCCAATCTATTTTCGAAGCTAGCCTCAAGAACGGC
This sequence comes from Entomortierella parvispora, assembly GCA_963573315.1. Taxonomy (NCBI): domain Eukaryota; kingdom Fungi; phylum Mortierellomycota; class Mortierellomycetes; order Mortierellales; family Mortierellaceae; genus Entomortierella; species Entomortierella parvispora. Next base: position 1,807,794 of record OY752145.1, read on the forward strand.
GACGAGGCGCCCGAAGCTCCCGAGGCGCCCGAAAAGCACGAATAAGACTTGAAAATACTTGAAGACAAATACAGCAATATTCATTTCATCCATCTTCTGCTTGTTTGTTAAACGTACTCGGAGAAATACATTTGGTCGAGTATAAAGCCTGGGAGTCCACAATTGCTGCTTGCCCTTGACGCGTCGGGGTAATTGGAGGGAGAGAGATGTGGAAGAAACAGCACGATCACGCACACAGCCAGTGAACAAGCTTAGTATCCCCCCAACCCGAGCGGTTCAGGCAAGATCTGTTGGCAGATCAAAGCGAACATGATAGTCTACATAGCGGAAATGTCCTCCAAAAGCGGAAGGTTGAGTTAGGTGTCACTGGCTCTCGTTTCTTGCACATGCTCGCCACAGCTGCGTTCTCCCTCCACAATTGCTGGGATACACCACATGCGCGCTGTGGTCGTGCCCCAGCAGGAAGTCATCCAAGCGGCTCTCTCTTTTTTATTTTTTTTACGCCAACATTACGGGCAGCAGCAGCGGCAGATCCCAGAGATCATAGCTGCGACGTGGTTGGATAGCCTAGTCAAGGTTGGGACAGAGGAATAACTTGTGGGCCAAACGCCTTTCATTTTATTTTTGAACCTTACTGGGCGGGCTTCCTCGGCTCGCTCGGATCTCGTTCATTTGTGGAGGCGTCGCTGGTCACCATCAAGCCTCAGCTTGACTGACAGGCAAAGCCGTCTCGTGCAAAGCCAAAGGCCTAAAGGAGGCTCTGTCTTTGAGCGCCACTGGGGGTAGAGCAGCAGTCGTGCGTGGAGTGGAGCAGGAATCTGTGTCTAACAGAGCACCACAGAATTTTTTAAGTTCATTTGGGGCGGGGGACGACTTTCCGTTTCTTTCTTTGTTTGTTCAATTCATTCGGGAGAGAGAAGCGAAGGCGCTTTCTCACCCTGGCAGTAAAACTGTGGGAGTCTGTTCGCTGACATGTGTCGCATGGGTTGGAGCTGTCCAACGGAGAATAATTGGAGCCCTCAAAATACATAAAAGGGACCAGGTACGCCAAGGTACACTCTTCTTTTCCTCTTATTTCTTGTCTCCACACTCTCGTAGAAATCAGCTTTTCTCTTCACTCTTGTCGTTCTTAACTGTACTTTGATATTCTCGATCTAGTCCATCTTCCCTCCTTTATACCCTTCCAACTCTTTAGACGCGCTCGCGCTCTTTCTCGATCTCTACTTTCTCTCTACATTTCTACAAAACCTTCACATCTACAATGGGCGTCTTTGGAGAAAAGCATACCTCGCTCACGCGCGAGCAAAAACGTCAATTGATCCACCAGGCCGATACCCACAAGCTCCGGCCCACAGAAGTTTGCGACTGGGTGCAAGCCACTTGGGGACTCCGCATCGCCCGCGTCACCGTCTACTCGATTCTTCACAAACAGCGTGCCTCCTTGATGGCTGGCCACAAGGACCTTTACCAGACCATGCAGAACAGTCTTGGATTGACCTCATCAACAACAAATGGCGACGGCACAACAGCAGGGTTTACGAATACAATGGCACTAGCGCAGGATGCTTGTCTTTTGCAGAGCAAGGACGGTCAACGTGTGAACAAATACAGGGTCAGCCCAAACAAGAACAAGAACAAGGACACAACCACCTCAACAACATTATCCAAAGCATCAGCATCCGTGACAGCAACGACTCTGGCCTCCAACAAGAAGACCGGCAACACCGCCGATAGCAGTAGCAAGAGCAAGCGAAACCGGAGTGCCAGTGTTGTCAGTGATCGGTCGTCCGTTTCCGCCGAGGGAACCCCGGGAGAAGGTACGGTAGCCTTGGTCAGAAGGACATAATTTGCATTACACATCCCAACCTTGATTCCCCCTCCCCCCACTGCCAGCGCCCTTTGAACTTGGCTCATTCTTCTCCACAACGGAAAACTTGGTTGGGTTTCGGCCCTGCTGGCGTGGTGGAGGGAGATGGATCGCATCGCACCGCTCCGCTCTTGGTGTTCAACACACCCTCTCACAAACAACACAGAGATCGGTTTGTTTGCCTTTCATGTGTCGTTTCCCTCCACCCTGGCCAACTTTGCAGTCATCGGTCGCTTGAGAGCCCTGCCATGATTTTCACCCTTTAAGATTCATATTCAATCAACCTGTTCGGTGTGGAGGGTACCCTCGGTCGGCTCGCTTCGGCTGCGGCTGTCTGCTGTCTGCCCCTACCGGCTGGGCTCTGAGGCGACCCTGCCGAGTCCAGCATGATGACCATCATGGCCTGATCTCGGGTGGAATCCTGGGGTGCCCAATGAAACTCTATACTAATCCAATTCACTTCTCTTTTCTTCATATTCCTACATTAGTCGGCACAAGATGGGAGGGTCAGCTCAAGCGCGTGAGAGAACCAGCTTCGGTTGAGCTCGACCGAGCCATGGTCGCCTTTCTCAAGAGCTCCGACTCGGTCGACAGTCAGGGCCGACGCCTCAATGATGCCGAGCTTCAGTCCCATGCTCTTCGCCTCGCTCAGTCGATCCCCAGCGCTAGCCGCATGAGGTGTTCCTTTGGTTGGCTTCGACACTTCAAGCGTCGACTGGGCGTTCAATGGGCTGCCGATCGCCTAGGCAAGTACCGTTGGATCGTGGAGATGGACCACAACGAAGGCCAGTCTACCACCCTCTCCTCAACCAGCTCGACCCCTTCACCTGTTGACATTGGAATCAAAGTCAAGCTGGAGCAGGATGGGATCGAGAGAGTGGTCTACCAAGGCGAGAACGTCGCCGAGGATGATGACGAGGATGATGATGTCGATGAGCAGTACCACTCCACACAAGAGTTTTCACCCGCGGCACCCTCTCCGAAGAAGCGATCAAGACGGAGCGGCCCCTCGGATGCAAGCCAAAGCTTTGCCGCTGGAGTGTTGTCCACTTCGACAATGATGCAGCAGCCTCAGTACAGCGATAGCAGTATCTTGAGCATCCAACCAACGACGTCATTGCTTCAGCACCAGCCTTACAACCAGCAGCATCAGTCTCAGCATCAGTCACCCCAAGCAATCATGGATGCCTATCCTAGCTTGTTTGGGTCTATGTCCAATGTGCAGCTCCCTAGCTTGATGTCAACCATTTCACCCATGGTTACCACTCTGGATCCGACTAAATTGACTTCCACGACATCAACAGCTGCCTCGACTGCTGGATCTGTCCCTGCGGCTGCTTTTGGAATGAGTGTCGACGGAAAGATGCGAAAGGTACCATCGAAAGAAGAGGCGTATGAGATGCTGCAGTCCTTGTTGATGTACTACGAACAGGATCATTCTTACATCGGAGAGCAACAAACCTTGCTTCTCCCACGCTGGATCCATCAGCAGCGCCAGATCATGCAACAGACACAGGAAACAGAGGCTAGGATGACGTGGATGCGTCAACAACAGCAGCAGCAGATGCAGCAACAGCAACACCAACAACAACAACAACAACAGCAACAGCAACAGCAACAACAGCAACAACAGGTTCAATCCCAGTTGTTTGGCTCTTCATTCCCTTCCTTCGACTCTCAGTCTCTATTGGAGCATGGACAGCTGCAGCAGCAATTTCAACAAAGCCAGTGGTTCTTTCAGCAGCAACATCAAAAGATGAACCACCAACAACCTCAACAGTCCTACCATCGATACCACTCTTCGTTCTCGTCGACCTCTTCTGATTCCTCGTCAGCGACTTCTCCTTCTTCGTTGTCCCCTATCTCACCAACACTCAGCTCACCGCCTCCCATGCCCGCCATGAACCGTCTGGACGAATTTTTGGCTGGCACTGGAGTGGCTGTTGGAGCCTCCACCTTTAGCTCAGTTGACGATGACTTGGAAGAGACACACACTTCTTCATTCTCGGCTCCTGGTCTCTGGCCATTGACAGCTTAGTCGGTCAGTTCTTCACCGCTTTGTTTTCTCTCTCTCTCTTCTCTCTTCTCTCTCTTCTCTCTCTCTCTCTTCTCTCTTCTCTCTCTTCTCTCTCTCTCTCTTCTCTCTCTCTCTCTTCTCTCTCTCTCTCTTCTCTCTCTCTCTCTCTTCTCTCTCTCTCTCTTCTCTCTCTCTCTCTTCTCTCTCTCTCTCTTCTCTCTCTCTCTCTCTCTCTCTTCTCTCTCTCTCTCTCTTCTCTCTCTCTCTCTCTCTTCTCTCTCTCTCCTCTATTTGTTGTACTATAGTGTAATCTAATAAACCAGTTGGGAATATTCAACAGCACAAAAAGAAAGAAAGCAGTGTCCTAGTAGCTATAAAATAACTAGTAACTCGTCAAAGTCATGTCTCCAACTCCTTTTGTCTTCAGCTTCATGGCGTCAGCCTTCTGCACCACAACTGGGCCAGATGGCAGAAACTTGTAATTTGTAAAGTAAAAGTTCATTATCACCTGCCAACAGGCTTGTTTTTCCGTAGCGACCTTTGCCCAAAGAGGACGCCTGCAGCCACACTGCGCACCTGTTTCGCAATCCACGCGTCATGGATCCTCAGTTTTCACTACCCGATGGACCCACTTGTAGACAGGGCAAGCGCCAGCCACGGGTGGCTGGCAAAGGGATTTGTCATGGGTCTAACCAAGTCTTGGGCGCAAGCGCAGGGGCGAGACATGGAGGAAGGGGCTTGGCCTGGAAGGAGTTCGAATCTCATTTGCGAGATCAAGAAGGGGGTGCGTCCTTCTCGTTTGACGAGGGCGGAGGGAAAGTTAAGTTAACTAATTTCGACTCCAGGCGGAATTAACGTGTCGAGCCTTTGTTGACACTGGACACAGAAGCAGTTAACGCCGACGCGTCCACACGTACAAATACTCGCGCTGGATTTGTTGTTGTTTTCTTTTCTTTCTTCCCTCTCTCTTTCATTTATCCTCTTTTGTCCACATCCCGCCCTCCCTGCCTTGCTCTCTCTCTCTCTCTGTCTCCCACTCTTTCTGCTCAACACAGACAACAATCCTTTGTCCAAACCCTACCAAACACATTCAATCATCCCCAGCAACCATGTCTGCCACCACCCAAGTCCCCGTCGCTGCTGCCACCGTCGCCTCCAAGATGTCTGAAGCCGACCTCCAGATCGAAGCCGGTCTTACTGCCAAGCTCAATGAAATGAAGGTCGCCGAACAAGACGAGCCCCTCTTGCGTCCCAACCCTCGCCGCTTTGTCCTCTTCCCCATCAAGTTCCATGAGGTCTGGCAGATGTACAAGAAGGCCGAGGCCTCATTCTGGACTGCTGAGGAAGTTGATCTGTCCAAGGACATGAACGACTGGGAGAACAAGCTGTCTGAAGATGAGCGCTTCTTCATCTCGCACATCCTGGCCTTCTTTGCCGCGAGTGATGGCATTGTGAATGAGAATCTGCTGGAGCGCTTCTCGAATGAGGTCCAGATCCCTGAGGCTCGATGCTTCTATGGGTTCCAAATCATGATTGAGAATGTGCATTCCGAGATGTACTCGCTTCTCATTGACACGTATGTCAAGGAGCCTAGCCAGAGAGACCATCTCTTTGATGCCATTGACACCAGTAAGTCCCTCTCCCCTCCTCCTCTTCCAGCCTGCGTGCCCACAAAACACGCGTCCTTGTTTTGTTTTTTTCGTGTCGCATTCTGCCCACATTGATTCGTCGTCACACAACGCCCCTTGATTCTGAACACCAAAGAAAGAAAAATTAACCCTTTCCCCTATTGTTTTCTTTGTTTGTTTCTTTTTTCCCTCCAAAACAGTTCCCTGCATTCGCAAGAAGGCCGCTTGGGCCATGCGTTGGATCTCGGATGCCAATTCGACCTTTGCCGAGCGCCTGGTCGCCTTTGCCGCCGTCGAGGGAATCTTCTTCTCTGGCTCGTTCGCGTCCATCTTCTGGCTCAAGAAGCGTGGTCTCATGCCCGGCTTGACCTTCTCCAACGAGTTGATCTCCCGTGACGAGGGTCTCCACACCGATTTCGCCTGCCTCTTGTTCTCCTTGTTAAGACAGCGTCCCGATGCCAAGCGCGTCCTCGCCATCATCACCGAGGCCGTTGCGATCGAGCAAGAGTTCTTGACCGAGGCCCTGCCCGTCATGTTGATTGGAATGAACGCAAAGTTGATGAAGCAGTACATTGAGTTCGTGGCCGATCGTCTCTTGGTCGCCCTCGGTAACGACAAGCACTACAAGGTCGAGAACCCCTTTGATTTCATGGACTTGATCTCCTTGCAGGGCAAGACCAACTTCTTTGAGAAGCGTGTCTCTGACTACCAGAAGGCCGGTGTCATGTCTGGCACCAATGCCGAGAAGGGAGCCAACAACAGCTTTACCCTCGATGCCGACTTTTAAACCAAAAAAAAAAGGAACGAAGAGGAGAAAGTATGAGATGTGCGGTTTCTCCCCTCCCCCCCATGCGATCTTTTCTTCCTCTTATTCATACACTTTCCATTTGTAAATTAACCCGTATTCTCAACCACTTTGTAAATAAAATCATTCTCATTTCAAGAAACATCTTTGAAAGATTTACTTTTTTCATTTTCTTCTATTGTAAGTTATATGTGCAAATGGGTCAGGTGGAAAAGTTGAAAAACAGGAATTGCCAGAGCGAGCGAGGCACTGGGAATGGAAACAGGGCGGGGTGGTTTAAAAACGCTTCATATCGTTTGACTTCTTGGACATGCGGTAGGCAACAGCGACAACACCAACAAAGACACCGCTGATAGCAACGAACTTAAGGTACCATCCCAAACCAGACTTGCCCGAGGGTGGAGGAGCGGTGTTACGGACCTATTTTTTTTCCAAGGAGGAATGATGTTAATATAGCGTACAACATAGTACAACATACGCAGTCAACGATTGTTCTTGTCTAATTTCAAGCATCTAATCCATACATGTCCCATGAGTTGAGGCGCCTTGGCCATAGTGGAGGTCGTAACACTGATGATATCGTGGTTGTCATGGACCTCGCCCGTATGGGCGGAAAATCCGAGATAGGGCATCTGGGGCAACTTGATGTCCTGAAGAGTAAAACAATCGTCCCACTGGTCCCAGAACTTCGTCTGGATCTTGAGCTGATATTAACATATTAGCAAGGGGTAATCACAGGAGAAAACTGTTAGATAAAATCCCCGCAGAGACATCTGACCCTCATGTATCAAAATGTTGCCAAATGACGACTCACGTTGAGAGTGCTTGTTTCCCGCGAGTAAGTCAAGCGACCCTTCGTGGTTGCACCGTCGGTACGGCGGAAATCGGATTCACATCCTCCGATCTTGTTGTGGTTGCCATCATTATCGTTGTCGTACTTGGTTCTACCATCGCCCATCATAGCCAAGACATATGGGAAAGAGTGCTGTTGACGATTGGTAACAGGAAAAACAAATTAGTCAATTATACTCCCGATATTGAAAACTTTTGGCGGTCAGGACTGTCAGGACTTCAACGGTCATCGCGGACTAAAGTCCTTACCGATTGCCGGGCATTAGCATAGGTGTCGAAAAAGATACCCATGCCTTCAAAGTTATCCCGGTTGCCAAATACAGGTCCAGGCTCGGCGCGCTCCTTGGTAAGCCAGACAGCAAATCCATCACCGACAAGACCATCGCCTTTGCCGCCGACAGCAAACTCGAACTCAACCTGGAAGTTGGACACCTCGATGGGCTGGAGAAATCATCAAAAATAGCAACTAGTTAGCACTACACTCACGGATTGTCTGCACAGGGTCAGAAGAGCAGGCTCAGACGGGCACTGAATACTTACAAGACGACTCCACAGCCAGCCAGACTGTGAAGGCATATCTTGGGTAAGACGGACATATCTGTTCGTGTTGATGAGGGCGTCGCCACCAAAATCAAACCAGCGGTTCTGAAGGTCTTGATCTATGGGTCGAAGCGCGAAGGTCAGTTGCAATTCCATCGAGAGGCGCAAGAGAAAGCTATCGGGACGCATGAGTTTGTTCGATATTTTGCGGAAGAAAAAAAAACCGTGGTTTATCCTTTTCTCTCCCTCTTGTTCCCTCAAGATGTTGTCCATGGTTCATCATCTTATACTCTCATTTTGTTTGGTCAAAACTATCTTGTCTTCTTGACAATGTCCATTTTTATCCTCCTGCCAATAGCGATCTTGTCCCCGCGTTGTTTTGCAGTGTCTTCTTCAGCTGCTCATATCCACCTGTCACTCCGAGCTTCTGGAGACGAGCATGGGTCCTTGCACAGAGCCTATTGTCTCTTGTCCCCATATCCTCATACACCTTTTATGCATCGTGGTCCTTTCAGCCGCTGTCCACTACCACACATTGTCTCTTTGCGAGTGTTATTGCCGAGAAAGAGAGGAAGAGAACAGTATAAAGAGAGCAGTATAAAGAGTCCGAGTTGAGCAATTGGCCCAACAGATGAAAAAGGAATAACATCGACTCTGCAAAGGTGCAAGGTGAAAAGGATAACTTTCAACCCCCACACACTGTGTGCCCATCCTCTAGTGGCGCTCACGATGCACTTCCTGACCACCCCATCAACCTCTCACCTCGACCATGATGCAGTTGATTCCATCACCCCATTCCTGATTCTGAAATCCAGCTTTGGTGTTCGGAATGAGCAGGTCTGAAATCAACTTTTAGAAACCTCAATCGCCCACCCTGTCTTTTCTGCAACCCGGCCATTGTTGTAGTGGAATGACGCAAAAAAAAAAAAAAAAAAAAAAAGGCAAGAGAGGTCCATGTTCATAACAACAAAGTGCATTCAACAACGAGATTGACCAGTTCTTTCCCTTTCCCATCTCATTCTCTGTTAACGAGCATCTCTCTTTTTTTTTTTTTTCACCTGTTTTTCCTTCCCCCTTCCCCTCCTTGATGAGAACCAAAAAGAAAAAAGGAAGAGGGTAAAAAAAGAGAATAGAATAGCAACTTACCGATATAAGGCATGTAGATGGAATGGGTTCGGAGAGGATGCAAGTTATCGTCGTCGTCCTGGGCAAGGACGGTGGTTGCCGAGAGCAGAGCGACAGCAGCTCCGAGCATAAAGCGTTTCTTTGAGAAGAGCATCCTGGGTTTTAAAGAAGTTGGAATGGGTCTAGGGTAACTGAGGCTGGATCGAGTGATAGTTCTCGTGTAGATTGGCTGACGGCTTTTGCAGAAAGACAAGAAAATAAAAGAAGACGGAGGTGTGCTGGGTGGCCGGGAAAGGTGTTTCTCAAAGGAAAAAAAAGAGTAAACTGGAGGGGGTCGTTAAAAAGGGTAAGGAGCGAAGAGTGAATACGCAGTGTAAGTGGGCCCTTTTGTTGTGCTGAGGGTGCAAGCAAGGCAGCGAGCAGGAGGGGACGATGACAGGAGGTGGAGGAGGAAGGATGAAAGATGATGATGATTCTTTCAGGGCGGAGATCTCCATGCGACGTGTCAACGCACAAGACTGTGAATAAAAAATTACGCGATCCCATTGGCTGGAAATTACTCTCGGGATTTACTTTCGATATAAAGTATTCTGGGTTCTTTATACGAGGGTTTTATTTTTAGACTTTTAGTGCGGTGATAGATACAAAGTTGTATTTGCTCTAAGCCCACAAGGCAATGACTGCCATTGAGAGGGCTCCCATCCAGACCGCAACCAGATAAGATGCCTTGCTGGCCCTGGTCTCGGCTCTAAACCGTTCAGAGTACAGGATATCGCCTCCCAGGAGTGTAACAAAGGCCGTGTACAGTAAGACACCACAGGCGATCGAATCTGCAACACCCTTCGTGATAAGACTTTCTACCGAGTTGGCCTTGTAACTTGAGTGCATACCCATGCCGATTGCCACTCCTAATGGCGTCACCAGTGCAAAGATCGCCACCAAAAGCGCGGGCAACCACCTGCGACCTGGAAAGGTCAGATCAGCTATCCTAGACCCCAAAGCCACACCTTCAAAGAACTGATGGAAGCAAATAGCAATCGTCATGGCCACAAACTCTGAACCAGCCAGAGTTCCCAAGGCGACTCCAATAAACACTGAATGCAACGCAATGCCAAGTTCGAGCATGTAGGTCGATACTTTTGTAGATACGCCGGGTCCACACTGCAACAACGTCAGCCCATGAGCGTGGTTGCAGCCGTCGAGATCACGAGACGATCCCTTCTGTACAGGCGAGGTAACGGTCGATGGAAAGACGGTTTCAGAGCTATCAAGAGGGTGGACAGGCGTGGTATGCTTGTGATCATGGTCATGGTCGTGGTCGTGGTCGTGGTCGTGGTCGTGCTCATGCCCCTGCTGCTCAACGCTCCATGCATGGTTCTCAATGTCGTGGGTGTGGGTAGCGGCAGCGGCAGTAGTAGCCTCAGCTTCTTTGTTCCGAGCCTCGACACTGACGGCCACAGACGAAGCCAGAAACTCAATGACAAGCATCGTCAATCCTGAAACCATCATGATCAAGGGAGCGTAGCCAGGATAGTCGTCTGTCCAAGCCTTGGACAGGCAGGGATGTGTCAATGAGAACAATGCCTCAGGGAGAATGTGAATGAACGCCACCGATAGTACCACGCCGGCTCCAAAGTACTTTCCAAGTTGAACGGCAAATCTTGATCGGCTGCTGTCACGGATCATCATGGGTAGGACACATCCAAGTCCAGCAAATACCATCAGCACCAATATAGCCACAATGTGATGCCAAACGACATACTGTCCGTGGTCATGATCATGGTCGTCACAGGTTCTGGAAAAAGGAGAAAAACGGCCAAGAGACGTTAGTTTTCGGCTTGAAAATCAGTTGCGAATGTTCACCAAAACAAGAAAAGTGGATGGAAGCATGAAAGTACCTAGCGGGTCCGTGAGAGTGTCCAGCCTCGGATTCGGATTCATCATGATCATGTCCAGCATGGTCATCGTGGTTATCCTCGAGCTTATCCTCGGATGGATGGGGATGGTCGTTGGCGTGATCATGATTAGGGATTGTTGGGGCGGGAGTTGGACCGATGACTGGTGCGATGACCGCTGTTGTTGTTATAGCCACTGAGGGAGGGAGATCGTGGTCATGGCCATCATGGCTGTCGCCAGCTCTTTTGGCGAGGGTATCGTAATGGCGGTATTTGAGGATGTCTTTTACTGAGATATGGGACTTCGAGAACCGTATAGAGGTCTCTGTGGCAAGTGATATGGTTGAGACTGAAGAAAGAATGAGCAGGACAGTAGTCGCTGCGGTGACAGTGGCGGGAAAGGGCAGCAACCTCATTTCTGCGTTGTGTGGGGGGAGCGGCAACGGAAGAAGGAGAGAGGAAGGAAGAAGCAGAGAAACGACAAAGCGTTGGAAGATAGAAAAGAATAACAAATTAGATCCCCGGTAAGGATTTTTCAACGGGCTGGTAGGGTACACGCAGGGAGTCTCGACAAACGGATGGGGACAACGGCCAGAGGACCCTCACGGCCATCGTGAGCTGAGACTGGTCTCTCTTTTCTGTGTCGCGGACCTGAACACTTTGGAATGCCATGGTTTTGGCTTGCTTGGGTGGCCAAGCCACCTGCACAAAGCCGTGGACGGGCAAAAAATTTAGCGGGTTTCTTCTGCCATTTCGAACTGTTCAGTTGTATCAAAGGGAATTATTTATGTTTTTTCACAAAGCAACACAACTTTTGCTGCTTCTTTGTCTCTTTCACAGCATCGCGAAACACGAACTGCAGCAATGATTAGAAAGTGAAATAACTAGAGTGTCCACATCAGGAACCTTTTAGTCAGAGCGGTTGAGATGTCGAGAAAGGTTGATAGAGAAGGGGAGCCAGTGTGCTGTTGGTGAGGGTCTTGCTTCAGTTACCACGGTTCTTCTATTATTGTAAATCTTTTTATGAGCCGAGAGACGTCAAAACGAGATACGATGCTAATGAAACTACGATAGCAATGGTAGCCTGGCCACGTAGCCTACCGAAATCACTGACGGATGCACTTCCTCCGGTCCCCTGGTATAGGGCAGCCGGCTGACCAACGCTCAACTGCACATTTCGAAAGTAGACGGAAGTGTCCACTGGGGTTGCATAGGTCGGGTCCGAACCTCCAAAGAATGAAGAAAACATTAGGCCCTGAAAGCCAACCATCCCCGATGTTCTGTAAGGAATGTCGCTCAGCTGAATGACCAAAACACCGTTTTGGTACACTTGCAGAGTTCCATTGCTGTTCCCAGCTGGTTTGTTTAGAGACATGACCATGTCCATTCGTGTCCAGGCTCCAGCTTGGAAATAAATCTGGCCCCGACCGATGGATTTGCCGTACAGGTCATTGCATATCACTCCTGGATTTCTGCAAAATTCAGATTTGGTATCTACTGGCACGTATGCGTACACTATGACGAGAAAAAATCTTTGATTAATAACAGGTTGTCTAATTTCACGTGGAAAAGTTTTTTTCGACGTCCTTTCACCTTCTCCTGCCCCGCTCGGCCGCCACATCAGTCTCATGGTCAAGCAATTGGAGCCAGTGGATTGGACTCCTCCTGAGCACCCATCGTAGGGAGTACCACCATAGACCCCGGGAAGCTTGCCCCCCAGCACCCAGTTGAAGCCATTCGGAAACGCGACATCATAGCTGATCATCATAGATTCGAATGGAGTCTTGTCTCCAAACGGCTTTGCATAGAAGTGGGTTCCACCAGGAATGGGTCCTATGGAAGGTGCATAGGACTCTTTTGGGTAATCCAACCTTAAAACCTGCTGCAGATTTGGCTGTGGTGGTGAGGCAGTTGAGTTACTGACAGCAGTGCCTCCTGCACCTGCTGCTCCCGACGACGACACAGCTGTGGTTGCAAGCGCGCCCACAAACGGATCACTTGTGAATGAGATATCATTCCCTCCAATCTGGATCGTGTGAAATGTCGTGGCCCAATTTTGAACCAAGAACTTTTCTCCTCCGCCGGAAGTTCCAGCAGTGCCAGCAGCTTGAATAGAAGAGGTTGGCATTGGGGCCACCCAGTTCTGAACCATGCCCGCTTGAGCGTAAATTTGATCTCGAGTCAAAGAGTCCGTTGCTGCTTCGACAAAGTTTGCGACCAGCACGCACAAGAGAGATGCCACGACATTGATAAGAATTCTGGGGTTCAAGTTGTACATCTCAGGCTTTAGAGTGTGACCGGAGGTTGACATATAGGTGTGAGAGGAGGAAGAAGGAGGAAGAGCAGAAGGAGAACGGGGCAATGTAGGAGTGAAGATAAAGATAAAGAGATACGGAGACACATAGTTGGAGTCGTCCACTCTGGGTGTATAGATGCCATGGGCTGTCGCCGTGTGGGGCCTAACCGGCAGAAAGGGAGAGCTGGGTAAAGGAAGGAGAGAGCTGGAGAAGAAAAGGGGGAGAGCCAGCAAGGGACCTTTTTTTGATTCCGATGGAATCGAACGCGGTTTAGTGACTGGCAACCGAGAAGCAAACAAACGCGGTGGGGACTGGACGACGTTGGTTTTGCACGACGCGTTCTTCTCTTTCACATCATACACATCATCAGGACCTACAGCAATTCACAGCACCGACACACATGGATAACGACCGAACTAGGACACCGACACGGAATACGTCCTTAACACCCATTTATGGCAGGGACATGACACCAACGGTGAACATCGGATCATTCTCGCCGTTTGGTTCATCTTGGAACAGGCCTGGCGCCTCAGTTTCGCAAACAGGAGTCAATGATGCGCTCGCAGCTTCCGAAAGTCCAGGCATGCGCTCTCATTCCAACTCGACCTTTGCCAGCATGGTATCATCCGTCAACAACCCTCAGCTTCATGGCGAAGAATCCATGTCCGCTGGCTCACACATGGACGATGCGCACGATCTCCACGTCGAAAAGAGTCTTGTCTTGGAACAACTTCGCAATATGACTGCCGAAGTCGACCGATTGGAGAGTAGACTTCAAGCAGCCAAAAGGAAACGAGCCAGAGCTGTCGCCTCGGCTATGGAAAGACACCAAAGAATTCAGGAGACAGAAGCCTTGGAAATGAGGTTAGAATTGATACTCTGCATCGAAATGCCTCCACACAAATACCAAACATGGGACCTGCAATGGACTGAGATGTTCTACTGATTCTACTGACTTTCTTGATAGAACCGTACTGGGCAGCATAAATAACATGACTTTATCGGAAGCTAAACAGGACAAAACACCGACAACCGATGTTCCTTTTTCGAAAACTTTACTCGGATCCATGTCTGCACCGACTCTTTCCACTGTGAACATTGAAGCTGTATGGACCATGACATGATGGAAGCTCTCTACATACAAGGCATTGGATTACGGGAACTTATTGCTTTATATATTGAATATTGAATAGATTCGTCGACTGCAGGACTTCACAAACATCACGTTCACGTCCATTCGCAACCGGATAGTATCAACTTCAGAAACAGGTCGGCGGATACGAGAGTATCAAACGACTGGATCTTGTTTCCATCTCGAGTTTGATGTAAAATTCATTGTTGAGGAACCGAGTCTTGAAATTGCCAAAGTCCGTGTTACTGTCCCAAGAGAGTCTCGTGCTGAGCTATCCTATCTTGTTTTGAGGTTCGTTGTCACAAACCTATTGATCCTGAAGTCGATAGTGTGCCTGCTCTAACAAGTTTCGTGGACTCTTCCTCGCATTAGGACCGAGAGGGACTCGCATCTCCTTCTCTTCTTCCAGACTCTCTCACAATATGCCCAGATGGACCGAGACAGATCCAACTTGATTAATAACGTGGCGAAACGGTTTCCTGAGCTCGTCAAATCGAACCACGCACTAAAGCCCACGAGGCTTCGAAAAGAAACAGGGTCCATTGAGGCTCATTTACCACTCTTGAAAACCCTTCCTGGTGGTCCTGGAGTGCAAACTCTTGTATTTTGTGGCCCAGGGCAAGTCAATAAGACCAAAGGGCCCTGCGTCTGCACAAAAAGGTTTACATATCGAGCGCTCACTCATACTTCCATTTTTTAATTTCTATAGGAATATATCAAGTCCAGAGCTAATCCTGCAATGGGTCATCCATGCGACAGAGGAAGGTCGACTGGCCGCTCGAATTCAACTTCTTCCTCGTATGCACCAAAAATGTAAGCGGCTATCGGTTCTTTATAGCACGTCATTGCAAGTACATAGTAGCTGACATATTTGACTCTGTCATAGGGAAACTCGCGGATACAAAGCTAACTCTAGACGAGATACCCCTACAGTTTGCTCGTCTGATTCAGCTCAAGGGAACTGAAGAGGCTGTCGCCGTGCTTCTTCATTGCGTTTACGGACGCACCACTGAGCTCGATGCGACCGACTGAGTGACCGGGATTATTTTTTTTTTTTTTTTTTTTTTGCCACCAAATATGAGACTTCGCCAAAGCAAAGAAAGAGGTTGACCTCATTCCTCTCTCATTCCTTCACACCTTCACATTCACATTTGTGCCCCTTCGCATACAGCTTTTTACATTGCTTGCCTCATACTCTTTGTGACTTTATAACTGGGCACCTCCTTCTACCCATGAAGACAGAACACGATCCAGAAGCTGAGGGGACTGGGCTGCAGTCGCTCGTCGATGAAGGTGGAGATGCAGATACGAACACAACTTTTCAGCCTCATGCAAAGAACATGGCGGCTGCATCTCTATCGGATGATTTGTCTTCCTCCACAACCTCAGTGGCAGAACTGAGTCAGTCCGACCTCTCTAGGAGCGCGATTGGAACTGGCTCCCAGATATTTCAACAACCCAGTCACCCAGTCTCCAGTTCCAACTCTGGCGCTTTCTCCAAGTCTGACCAGGAACAATCAAGTGTATCGTCGTCGGCATCATTCAATCGATCTGGGCCTTGGTCGTTTTCATCGTCAAGCTCAATTTTCACAGCCCATCCTGCACGCCCTTCACCAGGCCTGATACAGATGGACGGATCCGTGTACGCTGCAGTGTCTATCTCTTCTGAAGTGCACATCATTCCAAAGTCCAGCCGAGACTTTCAGTGGAACGGCGATTTGTTCTTGAAGCCACATCAACGCCGTAGTCTTGGGATCGACCACCTATTCACGAACGGCAACAGCGTCAGCCATGGCGACGGGCACTCTGAGCAACGATCAGACCATTCACTGCAGGCGCTGGATGCGGCCGTGATGGTTCACGAGATCCGGTTGGATGACCATGAGACCGCCGGTATCTTGCCCTCGTGGCCGTGAAGAATAAAATGAAATTTTATGGAAATGGCGGTCGGACTGCTTTTTTGTCCCAGGGTTTCATTCATTCATCTCCCAGGAGCCCTTCCATTGGATGATGATGGCATCTGGCTCTTCTCTTGTCATCTTCATCTAACCACTTCCTACGCGACCATCATCCCCTGGCAAAAGGACAAGGCCGCATCTACAAGGACACAATAGGCTCCCGTCGTACAGGAAACAGAATCCGAGAAAAGAAAGAAATGACACGTCTGAATGTGGCAACGGTCGCGATGGCCGTCGCGTTGACATTGTTGGCAAAGTTGTCAATGGTACCTCAAGCTGAGGCCATCAAGTTTGAACTTCAGGGCCAGCACTTTGCAGATGCAGTCCACCACTGCATCTCTCATTACGTAGATGATGAAACTGAAGTTGTCGTCAAGGTCATGGTTGGAAATGGTGTTCATCAGAAAGTCTCTGTTGAGGTAAATAACCTTCCGTGTTACTCTTTGCTTCTCCGTCAGGTCCTGAGGGTAAACCACTGTTAGGCATGCGTCATAACCTTGACTAATTTTATTGCCTCCTGTCGCCGATCTAGATCACGGACGATAGCGAGCACCAGAACCAGCTGTGGAGCAAGGATAACCTTTCGGGAGAGCTGGCCAGGGGTTCTTTCTTGACCAAGCGAGCCGGAGACATCTATGCCTGCTTCACCAACGTCCTTTCTGATGGTATGCTTCACTCACTGTGCTGATATAATTCACTTGAGCTCAATACTGATGTGAAAAGAGGCATTGAAGTTAACTGCTCCCCTTTTCTTTTCCCCTTTCTCGCCGTTGCTCTTGCTTCCACAACCGGTAAAAAACATGCCGCGATAGATGTCAACCCTGATCCTCGCTACTTCCGCAACGTTGATGTTGACTTTGATATTGGATCTGAGACAAAGAACTATGATGCTTTGGCCAAGGCAGAGAAGCTGAAGCCAATGGAGATTGAGCTTCGTAAGATGGAGGATATGGTCCAGGACATTATCGAAAACATGGAGCACCTTCAGCAACGCGAGGAGAGAATGCGCAACACCAACGGTAGGTCGATATGCCCCCCATGTTCGTTCACTCTCCCGTACTTGCCCTCTCTGCCATTCTAATCCAACCACGTTGTTTTTTCCCTACATATAGAGTCGACCAACGCTCGAGTACAATGGTTTTCAACTTTGACGATGGTGGTCTTGGTGTCACTGGGGGTGTGGCAGATGTTTTACCTGAAGCGCTTTTTCCGCAAGAAGAGACTTATTGACTAGATGGGGTGCTGAATACTCGGCCCAAAACTGAGAAAGAGAGAGGTGGAATAAAGGCAGGAAGGACGCTGTTACCTGCAGACAGGCAGAAATGATAGACACACATAGACCGGCCCTTCAAACAAAAGAGGGTGTACGTCCAAGAGAAACGTGCAATTACAGAGGGTATTCAGTCCTTGGCCGTTTGATTCAATCCTGCCTACTCATTTGTTTGTTGTGATTTTTTCGGCCGATACTCGAAGAGGACAGCAGCCAACCAGGCGCTTTGCCATCTTTTACTTCTTTTGCCTCATCTCCATCCATTCTGTAGTCATCCTCTCGTCGCCATCCTTCTCTGCCACAACCCCCTCCCCTCGTCTCCCTCTTCACCATCCAGCCAACTCCCTCATTTACCCATCGTCATCGCGGCTGTCGTGGTTCTCCCGCCCTTTTTTTTTTTTTTTTTATTGTTTTCAACTTGGTAAATGAACATTTCGTCCTCATGCCAACGAATGAAAATAATGTCGGGCTAGCGTCCTTGGGAGCTTTGGCCAGGCACATGCCCCTACCCCTTGCAGGCAGCAACCTACCTATCCCAACAAAAAATGCACCTTCTTGCTGGCTACCTGGACACTCCTTTACTCGAACTGTTGCGCAGCTTGTACCTTCGACTCGTTTATGCAACACCATTAAACAACCTCTTTCCTGCCTGAGCTATCCTCCAATACCATCTGAAGGAAGAGGCCGCAGACACGCTTACCAGCAAGGAACCCCAACCCAAGGATCTCTCATCGCACCTACGTGACAGTCATGGAGTTATTATGGAGTTATCATCTACACCCTATCCGTTATCAGGCTACGCCATGGTTTCTCGTCTCCTCTACTTCCAAACTATGATTGTGACGATCGACACACTGCTGCTCGTGCTCCCATACTCCCTGTTGCGTTGTCTTCAAGTTTCGTCCTGTCCCACAGGGACATAGAACAGGACACTAATCCTCCGAACTTCTTTTTTGTTGTTTAACAGACGAATCGTCCTCAATCCTGCCCAGCTGTCAATAACCAGGATTCAAAAAAAGGCCGGCATATAACTTTTCCCCCAAAGACACTCGACCCCAACAAGAAGTCTTTGGTAACAAGGTGAGTGTTGACACAGAGATGGGGGACAGTGAATGTGGCAAGGCTACGTTGTATTGTTGCGTATTGTTGTTGTCGTGTCTTGTTGTTGTGTCTCTCTGTTTACATCCTGGATGAAATGAACGATGTGACACTTTGTCTCGACACTGTGATCGCACACATCCGCACCAATCAGCCACGCTGCCCATCAACCCTGTCTCTCTCTCTCCTTGGCTGTGCCTGGCTGGTTCGCTACAACGGTGGATCGCATACTCACTCTTTACTCTCCCTTTCACCTGCTTTCTCTTCTCTGCTTCTCTGCTCCACCTCCAGGATCGCCCCCCTGTCCGCCCAACGCCTCTTTCCGCCTCCCCTGATGAGCGACTCGATACTGCAGCCGCCTGCTCCCGATCCTTCTGCTGTAAAAGACCAAGCCGCCCAGTACCATCATCAGCTCCAACAGCAACAGCAGCATCAGATCCACCAAGCTCATAACCATATCATGACCTCCACACCCCCGCCTGGACAACCTGTGCTCCATAGCATGGGCGCTCCTCTGGATGGATCAGCACCCACGACCGAAGCGATCGCAATGCCCTCCATGCACTCTGTCGATTTGCAACATCAAGCGCATA
Organism: Entomortierella parvispora; assembly: GCA_963573315.1. Taxonomy (NCBI): domain Eukaryota; kingdom Fungi; phylum Mortierellomycota; class Mortierellomycetes; order Mortierellales; family Mortierellaceae; genus Entomortierella; species Entomortierella parvispora. The sequence continues at coordinate 1,826,874 of OY752145.1, forward strand.
CATTTGTGACCGAGGGACAGCCTACTTCATCGGCGTATGCTATGGAAGGCATTGTTCTTTCCAATACAGCGGCAGGTCTTGGTCATCAATTTGTGGCAATTCCAACAAACCAGCAGCAGCAGCAACAACAACAACAACAACAACAACAACAACAACAACAGCAACAGCAGCAGCAGCAGCAGCAGCAACAACAACAGCAACAACAGCAACAACAACAGCAACAACAGCAACAACAGCAACAACAACAACAACAACAACAACAACAACAAGAACAACAGCAGCAGGCTGCAGCATTTCAGCAGGCAATCCAACAGCAACAGCAAGATATTCATATTCAGCGTCAACAGCATATGCAGCACCATCAGCAGATCCGGACCATGCTGCCTACGGATGGGATTTCACCCCAGGATCTTCAAGGCCAAGGAGGACATATTGAGCAGCAGCAGATATCATCTCAACAACAGCATCCTGTCTTGACATCGCTACCGACAAGTCCTGCTACGGGACATCAGCAAACATTACTTGTCAGCCCACCTCTTTTGCCGTTGGATCCTCAGTCAATGCCGCCAATGTCATTTCAGCAGAGCATTGCTTTACACGAAGGACAGCAAGGATTTTTGGCCTCGGAACAACAGCAACAACAAGAACAACAAATGCAACAACATTTGCAGCAACAGCAACAGCAACAGCAACAAATGCAACAAATGCAGTTGGAACAGCAGCACCAGCATCAGCTTTTGCAGATTCAGCAGCAGCAGCAGCATCAACATCAACAACTGCAGCACCAAATGCAACAGCAGCAGCAACAACAACAACAACAACAACAACAACAACAACAACAACCGATGCAACAGCATAGTAGACACGGCTCTGCAAGTCACAGCCCTTTGTCGATCCATGATCAGATTCAGGCTCAATCACGCGCGGAAACCCCGGTCATCCCTTCGCAGCAGCCAACCATGCAGACACGTGGAATGCACCAGCACCAACTCTCTTTTGACGGGCAGGTGCCACCATCCATGGACATGCAGCTTTTAAATGCTCAGATACAACAGCAGCAGCAACATCTTCAAGAGCAGATACAACTACAGCAGCAGCAACAACATGTTCGCAATATGATGGCCGCAGCTGCTATCGCCTCCTCTCAGCAGGTAGTCCTTGGCCCTGCTGAAAACAATATGGCAGCCTTGATGCTGCCCGTAGGACAGAGCACAACTGCTGGGCATATTATGGGAACATTGCAAGCACCTACTATTCCAGGAACGCACAACTTGACGACATTACCACACTCTCAGCAACAGCAGCAGGCTCCTTTGGTCTTGCAGACCCATGTCGAGGTCAACGCGTTCAATCAAACACTCATGCACTCCGGAGGTTCTACTACACCTGTTGGTATGGGCTATGCAGCGCCTTTGTCCTCAGCGGAGTCAATGAGCGGTTTCACACCAATGGTTCCATCCATGCAACCTCTGCCGTTGAGCACAACTCCAACCCCTGCATTCACTCCACCTGAAGGCGTTGTAGCGTCGCTCACCGATCCTACGAAACGCCACCGTCGTCACCCATCCTCTGGACATCACTCTCCAGACCTTCGTATTGCCTTTCAGAAACAGGAATTTTTGCAGCAACAGCAGCAGAAAATGGCAGTTAAGGAGCAAGTCATGTTCGAGAACCTGCGACGAGTTGAGGTTGAACCACATCAGACTCGATCCCCAAGGGCTGTTGCGGCCGCTGGGTTAAAAATCAACGTCGCAGATATTCAAGCACGGGCTGTGCCTCCCATGTCCGCGTTACTTTCACCCAACGAATCTGGGCAGGTTTATTCGCCGGGACCACTTTCAGGACCATCACCAACAATAGGGCCTGTTTGCAACTCTCTGATGGACACAATCATGGAGGTTTCATCCAACTTCCAACTCCAAAATCTGAATGACCAGCAAACAGCTGCAAAATCTGAGCCAATGGAAGTTTTGGAACCTCCTTCGACGCGGTCCGAGCTTGCTGAACTCTCAAAACAAGAGCTGATCGACAAGGTTATGGAATATGAACGACAAATGGAAGGCTCCTTACCAGCGAGAAGGTTGAGTGTCAAGGCGGATGAAATTACAAATGAAACACAGGGTAAGTTGTAGACGGTGTGCCGCCATCTCATCTAGCAATGGACTGGACGAATTGTTAACTCTGATTTTCCAAAATTCATGACCATAGTCCACCTCCATTCAGTCGCCTCTCCACCGCAGCATCATCAACAGCCTCAAATGCTTACATTCTCGCCTTTGCCTAACGGAAATTCACCGTCGCCAGCACCGCAATTCGTGAATGACTCGCAAGAACCAGTCAAGGAAGAACCGGAAGATACTCAAATCAGTACTCTCCTTCAGGCTGTGCAAAGTGTCACTGCTACTTCAACTTTGACGGCCTCTGCTCCTCAGCCAACAGAAGACATTGATGACGAAGAGGATGACGATGACGAAGACAACGAGGACGAGGACGAGGACGAGGATGGCGACGAGAGCGTGCCTCGGAAACAGCGTAAGGTCTCCACAAGCGCCATTTCAGGAGAAGAGGCGTCCGAAACACCACGCCAGCTCATGTGCCTCTGGCGCGACTGCAACACACCTTTTGAGACGATGGATCTCTTGAACGAACATGTGACTGAGAAACATATTGGTAGCGGTAAAGCATGCTATAGCTGCGACTGGCAAGGCTGTCATCGTGTCTTAAAGCCATTCACAAAGAGGCACAAAATGTATAACCACTTGCGGACGCACACTGGAGAGCGACCCTTCAAGTGTCTTGTTCCAGGTAACCTTTTGTCTTTTTTTGAGGTTAATATTGTAGATTTCATCCTCGTTATTTACCCACTTTGACTTTGTGTTGTAGGATGTGACAAGAAGTTTTCCCGCCCAGACTCCTTGACGACTCACACCAAAACCCACTCCAACATCCGCCCGTACGTTTGCTCAGTTGAGGGATGCCCAAAGGCCTACTACCACGCTCGTTCTCTTAAAAAGCATGAACTTGCGCACGACACGAAACGTGGGGGTTACCATCGGGCGATCAGAGGACCGGGATCCAACCCCAATACCTTGCCATCATCGTCCACTGATCCAGCGGCAACCGATAATTCCTCAGCGGCGCCTTCTCAACAGCAACAGCATCCGCATCACAGCCATCCGTATCACCCAGACTTTACCTCCACCACAGGAAAAGTTTCAAAGAACCATGGCCATCAGAGGCAGCTGAGCCAGACTGCAGGTTTCAATTTGGCTAGCAACAACTCATCCGATTCTGCTATGAGCTCGACCACGCTGACGGCTAGCGCATTGTCCTCCACCGCTAACTCTCCCAGTCCTGGAGATGCAGGAAATGGTATCCTGTATGGAGGGTCAGCTGTAGCTGGCCTTGACAACAACAATGGCTCGGACATTGTCATCAAGCCTTCTCTCTCAAACCACTCGTCGTCGTCATCTGTCCCATCTTTGTCGATGGTCATGAGTAGTGTTTCAATGGCAAGCTTGGATGAACAGCAACAACCACAGCAGCAACACGACACCTCGTCCAGCATGAATATGGATGACGGCTTCTTTCAGCAACAACAGCATATCACCATGAACGGTTCATCTCTGCAGGGTACTCCCACAGGCTCTCCTGGTTTCCAGTCGACTATTATCCCACCAACCCTTGAGAGCATGGTAGTGGTTCCTGGTCCCAGCGTCATTAGCGGAGGCCACAGTCGCCAGTCATCGATGAACCTTCATGGCGGCGCTGGGTCGATGAACGCGGCCATACCTGGGACGATGAACTTGACACCAATGAACATGCCTATGGATGCAATGGCAGTGGCACATCAGCGCCTGGCGTCTCCGCCCCCAGGAGCGCAGCAGCCGACTCCCTTGACTATGAACCCAATGCACGACCAAGGCGCGCCTGTTATTGGTGGGGTTGATAACATGTTTATGTTGGCGCAATCCTCCCCAGGATTGGGAGCGGGAGCACCTCAAGGCAGCTCCGAGCTGTTACATCTTGGACAACCGGGCCAAATATCGACTTCCGAAGCAATGATGACTGGAATAAGCGCGCCTGCCCCCTTGAGCGATGTGACTCTATCAGTTGCTCCAGCCTCAAGCTTTGGAGGTTTGATGACCCCTCAAGACAGCAGACCCGACCAACAGCAGCAGCAACCCCCATTTAGCATGGCGCCTCACTCGACATGATGATAGGATGCTCCCTTTGTCGATCCACTCTTTGTCTCCTTTCCTATGCTTTTGATTCCCCTCGTGTGTCTTGATCTTTTTCACAGGCAACGGCTGTACCTACCCTGTAATTCTTACGATCCTTCTTTACCCCTACACCCCCCCCCTCCCCCATCTCACTACCTGTTCTTTTATTTTTATTATCCTTACTTTGCTCACTCCATTCCTGCTACGCGAGTCGTTATACCCGTGCTCTCCTTTCATCTCTCTCTCTCTCTCTCTTTCTTCTCTTTCTCTCTTTCTCTCTTACTCTCTTTCTCATCTTTCTCTTTCGACTAATAAAACAACTAGTCAAAATCAGGCTGTGTGAGTCAAGCTGATAGGCCCTGTCTCGTATGGCGGGACTTGGAGTGCCTGTCGACAACAAACATCATCATCTTTGTCTCCGCCACTTCTGGGAACTCTCATTTCTGCATTTCACCCTCTTTCTTCCCCCTTCCTTCCTTTCTTACAATTACACGTAACAACACTCAACATACCCCTGCGACAACACATTTTCCACGCAACAACACATGAGCACATTCTCTCGCCGTCCTTCAGCGGGGAATGAGTTGGGGTACCCGATGGATAGGTTCGATGCCGCATCCTCGTCCAGCGGCAACAACGGTGCAGGCAGTGCCTCCACGACTCGACCCTCCTCGATCCTTAAACAAGGACTTTATGACCAGGACCAATTTGACGCAGGGTTCGGCACACAGCAACAGCAGGAAGACGTACAGCCGGATCTGGACTATCGCCACGGACCCTCCCTCCACGACGACTCTGATCTCAGCAACGATACCCATGGAGAAGTCGGCAAAGGTCTTCAGAGAAACTTGCAGGCGCGTCACTTGACTATGATCTCTCTTGGTAAAAAAAAAAAAAAAAAAAGGAACTCTTCTCCTCCACCTCCACTTCTCACCTCAAAAAAAAACACTTGCTTCTGCGTTACGTTGCTTCCTTTTTTGTACCCTTCTTTGTACTCTTGTACTTTTCTGTTCTTGGACGAAACGAACGAACGAGCCATGGCTCATTTGGTTTGGTTCCACAAGGGAAAACCCTGTTGTTTTCTTCTTTCCATGTCTGTGTGACCGTCGATCAACTTTTTTTTGTTTTTTTTTTGTTCTAACGGTTGGACCCTTTTATAACCATGTGCATGATGTACCATGTGTATATGATGTGTATGTACTGTAGGTGGAACGATCGGAACAGGACTCTTTTTGGCCTCGGGATCCAGTATTGCGACAGCAGGCCCTGGCTTCTCTCAGATTGCATACTCTTTGATTGGCACAATGGTTTTCTGTTTCATGTCCAGTCTGGGCGAGATGGCGACTTACTTGCCCATCACTGGATCCATTAACGCTTATGGTACTCGATTCTTTGACCCTGCACTCGGCTTCATGCTCGGTAAGTAAACAAGTCTATGCGAATGCATGTGTTTGCTCTTTTGTCGTTTTGTTGTTTTTTTTCCCTCCTCCTCTTGGAGATTAATGTTATCGGATCAGCAGAAAGATTTCTTTGTGACAAATGCAGCATCCGTGTTGTCGGGGACTTTTTCGGAGAATGGAAAAAAATTGCCATCAGGGAGAAACACCTTTTCCCCAGTGCCGATGTGGGTGGCAGGTCCGTTTTAGAGGAGGAGGGGGGATGGATAGATAGAGAGAAAGATAGGTCGGAAGAACAACTTTACCATAACGCTGAACCCTCCTGACTGACTGACTGAACAATTTTTCTTTTTTTTTTTTTTTTCTTTTTTTTTTTTAGGATGGGTTTACTGGTTTTCGTGGTCAGTGACATTGGCGACAGAGTTGGTGGCATCATCAGTCATTATTTCATATTGGATCCCTCTGGACAAATGTCCGGGCTGGGTGTGGGCTTTGGTCTTTATCGTAGTCTTGACCTCCTTGAACCTGACATCGGTCAAGGCGTATGGCGAGACAGAGTACTGGCTCTCGCTGATCAAGGTCTTGGCCGTAGTCGTCTTTATCATTGTGGGATTCCTTTACATCGGAGGCGCCATTGGAAAAGACAGCAGCTTGGAAGGAGGACTGAGACCCGGTCGGGAGATCTTTGACATGGATCCTTTCCACGGCGGATTCGGAGCTTTGTTCTCCATCTTTTTGAACGCTGGATTCTCGTTCCAGGGCGCAGAATTGGTCGGTATCGCCGCTGGAGAGACAAAGAACCCTCGCAAGAATGTCCCTCGGGCTATCAAGCAAGTGTTCTGGCGTATCTTGATCTTTTATGTCCTCACGCTGTTGATCATTGGTGAGTGTTTAGAAAGAAAAGAAAAAGAAAAATGGAATCTTGGGTAACTGTTTGCTCTGCCATGACGCCAATTACCTAAACTAACACAACCACCCTCTCTCTAGGACTCTGCATTCCTTGGAACGACCCAGAGCTCGCCAACCCCGAGGGCGACATTCGATCTTCCCCCTTCACCCGAGTTTTCGTCCAAGCCGGCATCTCTGCAGGAGGCGATGTCATGAACGCCGTCATTCTCGTGGCAATTCTCTCGGCCGGAAACTCTGGACTCTACGCCTCTTCTCGAGCTCTCCACACACTTTCACAGGAGGGCAACGCGCCAAAGTTCTTTGGCTACGTGAACCGGTACGGTGTCCCCGTCTATTGCGTCTTGGCCACCGCCCTCGTCGGTTGTCTGGCCTTTATCGTCTCTTTGCCCCAGATCGGCCAAGGGCAAGCCTATAACTGGTTGCTGTCTCTCGCCTCGACCACGGGTTTCATTGCTTGGTTGGGTATTGCATTCTGTCATTTACGGTTCAGAATGGCCTACAAGGCTCAGGGTCGATCCCTTCAGGATTTGCCTTTTGTCTCCCGACTGTATCCTTTTGGACCCATCTACACCATCGTGATCTGCATGGTCATTTTGTTGTGCCAGGGTTACACAGCGTTCAGTCCCTTCAGCTTAAAGTCCTTCCTGTCCGCCTACGTGACATTGCCCTTTATCGCCATCCTGTACTTTGGCAACAAATTCTGGGCAAAGACAAAGATCTTGAAGCTGGTCGATGTGGATCTGGACACTGGACGCAGCTTTATCGACATGACCATGCCCGTCAAGAAAAAGAAGGGCAAGAAGAACGGAGACGACTCTCAACAAGATGGATATGAGAGTGAAGAAGAGGACGGGAACCGTAATTGGTTCCGTCGTGCCTTGGATTTGATCTTTTAGACATAATAAACGCATTTAATTTTTTTTTGTTCTTGTCAATTGAACAAAGATATGGAAAAGAAAGTAGGTAGGTGGAGGCAAGAGATGGCAAAGTAGGTGGAGGTAAGAGATGGAAAAATGGTATACGCCCCCCTTTACCAACACCTCAGAACAAGGTGTTGGTAGAGAAAGTACCACCATTGTTGTTGCTGGTCTGGAAGGGATTGTTTCTGAGGTTGTTGTTGCTGTTGCCTCCTGCACTGCCAACAAGCCCTCCGAACGCGTTACTGTTGTTTCCATCCCCGATATTGCCCAAGCCGCTGTGATTGATCGTAGCTCGCTGGAAAGGGTTTGACGCTCCAGTGACATGGGACGCAACAGGAGCACCCATAGTGTGAATACTAGAAAAAACGAGACACAATAGGGGAAAGATTGTTGGTGGTTAGGAAGATATTACAAAACAAAGTATGCTTCGACTCGATGCGTTTGTCTGTCTTACCTTGGGATACGCAGCTGACCAGTGTTTCCAAAGGTATCCATACCATCCTCCCTGTTCGAAAGCGCCATTGCCAAATTGGCGTACTTTTGGTCGTGTACATTGGGAGCCTTGACAGAAATTGGGGTAGGCTCGGGTGCCAACGACGGCGCAGGAGTCTGCAAGAAGGCCAACTCACTCAGAACACTCGAAGGGTTGTTGTTGTTGCTATTGTTGTTGTTGAATCCAAACTGGCTGTTCCCGTTGCTGGTACCGTTGTTCTGTTGATTCTGGGCCTGAGCAGCTGCAGTTCTGAAGGAATCCGGGAAGGGTTGGTTGGAGGCAGCCTTTTGGACATTAAAGGTACTGAAGGGGTTGTTGGATCCAATCGAAGGCGCTCCTGTCATCTGAGGCATGAGCTGCTGCTGGTAAGGGTTGTTCATGAACATTTGTTGTTGCTGCATCTGTTGCTGTTGCTGCATCTGCTGCTGAAGAAGGAGCATTTGCTGCTGCTGCTCCATCTGTTGCTGTTGCAACATTTGCTGATGCTGCTGCTGCAACAACTGCTGCTCCATCTGCTGCTGTTGCTGGAACTGCATGTAAGGGTTGTTGAATCCAGTAGGCTGCGACTGGATATATTGATTGTCATAATTGTTCATGGAAGCGAACATGTCGTTATTGTTATTGTTGTTGTTGTTGTTGTTGTCGTTGCCTCCGAAATCATTTGCAAAAAAGTCCGAGTTATTTCCTTCCTGCTGTCCGTCGTTGGATCTAAAACGAAAATAAAGGTAACGAAAATATGAGCAAGCTGAGAATATGAAGGCATGCATTTTGGAGTTGTTGTTCTGAATCATACCCAGCCTTGTCATCCCAGTCTTCGTTGTTGGAAAGATTGTTGTACTTGTCCATGTTCTTCTGGCGGTCTTGCTCCTCCTTTTTGCTCAGAGCCAACGCCTTTTTCAAGTCATCATCCTCACTACACGCACAGCAAAAAAAAAAAAAAAAAAAAAAAGGTGTGTAAGTACAAGAACGCTCCAGTTTTAGTCTTTTTGATTTACGACATGAAATCGCAAGCGTACCTGTTCTCGCTTTCACCATGGTTTCCACGGGCCATGCGTCGGCTCTCCTCCAATGCTCGCTGAAGCTGACGGTCTTCATCTGTCATATCTGGACGCTCGCGACGACCTCCGCTCTCACCAGGCATTCTACCACTCATGCGGTCGCGCATGGCAGATCGCGACTTTCTCGCCTCCTTTAGTCGCGCCTCGTCTGAAAGCAGTGCTGTGATGTCCTTTGCTTTTTGACGGACTAATTTTTGGAGGCAGAATTATTATTAGTGATAGAGCCCACATCTCATTCAGGATTGCGCTCTGTCCAGACGATTTACATACCGTTAGACCCTTGATCTTTTCCATCCTCGTCGATCAACTGGAACTCTTTCAAGGTCTTGACGATGTAAAGATTCTCACGGGCGTATCGGACCACGTTTTCGGACCCTACCAAGAATAAACACAGAGACAAAAAGTTGGGTTAGCATGCACCCACCTGACCCGTCCCTTTCTTGTTATTTTTTTTTCTTAAAAATAGAATTTGGCTTAATACGCGCCATCATTCTGCATTGCTAAGAACCGCCTCGCCCTTTCATTTCCCCCTTCTTTCTTACCGACATGGAGGAGATAATCAAGGACAGTCAGGGCCTGGATTATAAAATCGATTGCAAGATTAGTATTTTGAGCTAACAGTAGCCTCCACAGCGATGCCGAAAAGGAGCGAAAAAATGAAGAGTCTCTAGAGAGAGGGTCATGAGGAACTCGAGTGTGTACCTTGAAGACATGGCGCCAGTTCTTGCCCTTGTCGTTCATGCGCTTGTCCAAGATCTCCATAATCTCGAGAAACTCCTGTCTATTGGAGCAGCCACGCGGGTCAAACGGAGATTATTTTTTTTTGATGTCAGGGACGAAAAATCAATTTAACGCGATCAAACGGCACGGCTCTGCGGAGCATCCTTTTGGGGCACCTACTCGTTGAAGGTTGCTCGAGCCAGCTCGTTCATTTGAGTTCCACTGGGGCCCCATGGGTCGTTCGAGGTTGCCTCTCTGACTTTGCCCTGGATATCAGTGTATCCCTTGGAGAAGTTTTTGCTGGAGTAAGAAGGAAAACTTTTTTTTAGTGGACAGGTAGAGTGAATTGATAACGCCGCTGAATAGGATGTATTACAGAGTGCGGATTGTGCTTTTGGCCGCGTATTTTGGAGTGGAGGCCGACATGTCGATGGATTGGGATGGGTGGGATGGGTCGTTAGGGCTTGTTCAGGTTTGTTTGAAGAGAGGAAAGAAGATAAAAAAAAAAAAAAAGAGATAGAATAAAAGGAAAACAAAAGAATAAAGAGTTGCTGCAGCTGTCGTTCAAAGGGTCATTGCACCTCGGAGGGTGGGTCGGATAGTGTGCGGATGAAGAGTGGAATGGGGGGTTCAGCTCAGTGGAATGGGAGAGGCGGGGACATGAGAAATGGAGAGATTGAGAGAAGCGAGGAATGAAAGACGAGCGGGATGATGATGAGCGAGCAGCTCTCGTCCAGCGAGAGGAACAGTCACGTGCACATCGCATCGCGTCTTGACAGTACAGTATTATACGCTCTTTGAACTCGAGAAGGAAGGACACAAGGGAGAAGGAGAGAGAAAGAGAGAGAAAGAGAGAGAAGAGGTGGCCCTGCCGGTCGGTGGTGGTGGTGGTGGGCATGGGCATGGGTACGGGTGCGGGTGTGGGTGGTGTGGGTCCTCCTCTCCTTGCTCGCTCTCCCCTGCAATTGCGCGAGAACGAGAGGTGTGTGTGTCTCCACTGGTGGTGCTGCAGTGCATGTTCATGTAGACTGCAGCACACTCGCAGCAGTGGGCGGTGGTGTGGTGCATCCGTGTGTGTGTCTGTGTCCCTCCTCTTCTCTCTCTCCCACTGTCTCTCTCTCTCTCTCCTTCTCTACTCTCTACTCTCTACTGTACTATCTCTGTCTGTCTCTGTGGAGAAGCAGCGCTCACTCTTTTTTTTTTTTTTGCTTATCCATCCATCCATCCATCCATCCCATCCCATCCCATCCCATCCCATCCAATTCATCCTTCACTCACCCCCATCTCCTTCTTTCTCTCTCTCTCTCTCTCTCTCTCTCACTTGCTTGCTATACATCCTCGTTCCACTATTTCCTCCTTCCTTCCTTCTCTTGCCTTCCCGTGCTTTTTTTTCTTTTTCCTTTTTTTTTTTTTTTTTTCTCCTCTCCTTCTTTTCCATCCCCTCCATCGCACGCAGCATGAACAGACTTGGCCTTCACACTACTTCATTCATGTCCATTGCCACCATCCCTCCGCCACTGCTGTAGACCCACACCACCACTGCCACCAGACAAACAACAAACGAGGTATTTGCTACTTGCTTCTTCACCCCTCCCTTTGCCTGTCACACAGCACATCCGCAGTTGTGCTCTCGTTCGTTCTTCTCTTCCCGTCCGTCGTTTTTTTTTGCAAGCGTTTGAAATGCCAGCATGGGGCGCATGGGCACATGCACAGCCGTCACCAATGCATTGTCCTCGTTTGAAAACAGGGGGGGAAAGTGCACAGCTTCTTCAGCTTCCCCCTCCCCTGGTTCTGTTTGTCTCTTGAGGTATTCCCTTTCTGCTTGTCCAACTCGCTCAATCGCCTTGCTGCTTCTCTTAGGGACGCGATTTCCTTCTTATTCGACCAAACAAAGCACGGTTTCGGACCTGGACCACGGCCTGAACCCAAGCGTAAGTCTTTTTCTCGTCTACCTTTACCTTTTTATATTTGTTGCTCTACAAACCAAGAGCGGAATGAAGGTGCTCGACCTCGCTTCTCGCGTGGACAAGGATGTGTGATCAATGCGGGGGTCAGGCCGGCGTGGAGAACGAGGGAGACAGAGGTAGACAAAGGGAGGGACTGTGCTCAGTTGGATGATTCCCCTCCCCTTTTGCTCTTGTCTGTTCATTGCTCGATCGGTCCATTTTACTGTCTTGTCTTGTGTGTGTGTGTGTGTGTGTGTGTGTGTGCACCACACACCCTCATTGTATTCCAACGTGAACGAATAGATGAATGGCCGGGTTACTGAGCAATAATGGATGGACAAACGAGGGCAAAGCTACAAAAGAAAACATCTATCGGTCCAAAAAGAGTCCAAAAGCATCGTTCGCCGCCTGCGGCAAGGGTCGCAGAAATCAATCAAAAAAAAAAAAAGGATCTGAGAATTTGTAAGGTGGGGCCATGGTCATGTCCGAGAGAAGAGGTCTGATGAAAGCAGAAAGCAAGGGCCAAACCTCGCCTCCTTCCTTCCCTCCCCACTGTTAATACAAGCGTCCACCTTTCTGTCTGTGGTTAATTGATTCGCAGTGTCGACTTCAAACTGTCCTGCATGACCTGCATGACCTGCATGTCTGTTGGCTGGCCTTGGTCGTTGCTACCCGTCTCTCCTCTGTCTGTCTGTCTGTCTGTCTATCTGCGTATCCATGCCTTCCCTCTCAATGGAATAGATGAGCACTAACTAACCACCACCTTCTCCTTCTTGTCGTCCCTTCCTCCCTCAGTAGACAGGCACACAAGATCATCCCTCCCTACCTTTCCTTCTCTCTTTCTTTTTCTCTCTTTGTATCTGCCTCTGTCTCTGCTCTGTCCCCATCTGCATCTCTTCCCTCCCGCTTCCAATCTCTAGAGTCAGTACTTCCGCCATGACTTCTGTGCTCAACAACCAGCCCCGCCCTCATCGTAATGTCATTCTCATCCCAAGGGACATTTATCGCAGCCATACCACAGCCGTCAACAACAGAGACATGTACACAAACAACCGTAAAAACGGTGCCTTTACTCCCTTCCAATATCAACCCGAGCACAGCTCTCTTCAGTCAAGTCGACCCAATCTCGAAATATGCCCCACAATGACCAAACGCAACCGCTCGACCAAGAGAAAGAGAACCACGACGGCCTCGATACGCAAACAATCTTCCAATCGCTCCGGTGCTGAAGCCAATGCCAACTATACCAGCCAGGGCGCCACGCTGCGCCTACGCTCCTCTTCTCCCTTCCGCCCGTCGTCTCCTATCGTGTTTCCCTCAAAGACGAATACGGACCCACTCTTTGTCCCAAAGTCCCCGATTACGTTCCCTGCCACATCTACCGCGATCACTAGCGTCTATACCCCCCCTTCTCCCCACAAATCTCCTTCGTCTTCAAGCAATGCTCCGTCCTCGCCGATCGTCTTCCCAGCAAGCCTGTACGCACAGCGTCAGCGGTCGCTGAAACACAAGCAAACATGTTCCAACGCTGGCGCTGAAACCCTTGCTTCGCCCACTCCGTCCCCAGAGGCAAATAAGCGTATCAAACTCAGACTACGCCTCGATAATATCCAGCCTCCGACTCTCAAAGCTTCCACTGCGGCTCAACGAACACGACATGTCATTGTCATCTCGGACGATTCCGACAGCGACGACACTCTATTAGACCGTCAACCGCTGTTTTCTGACGACAGCACGGCACCTGATACACTCGAGCTTACCAAAGAGCAGACAAAGGTTGTCCAGTCCATCTTTCCTCAAGGGGATGATCACAGTGACGACCTAAGGCGCGCGTTTCTCTTTTCCCCGGAATTCAGTCAAAACTATCGAATCGGTCGTCTCCTCGGCAGCGGGAGCTCTGGCTTTGTGGTCTCTGCTCGGAGACTGGAGGATGGTCGTGATGTAAGAGACCATCTGAGAATGCAAGCGTGGAATGTGGGAGAGGAGGCATGTGCAACAATCAACACTGACACGAATTTATTTTGTGGAACAACCAACCAAATAGGTCGCAATCAAGATTATCCCCACAGACAGGAGAGGACGGCCAGATGTTACAGCCAACAAGGTCAATCGAGAGATCGAGGTCCTGACCTCTCTAAAGACACACGAGAACATCATGGAGTTTGTCGAGGTGTTCACCTCACGAGGACCCAGCGAAGCAGGCGTGGACCTCTACTTTATCGTCACAGAACTGGGAGAGTCTTCTCTGTTTGACTTTATCGAAACGCACCGCCTTGACGACGCGAGGGCAGATAGATACCAGCCCAGTGAATTCCCATCAGGAATCCGCAAGGAGGTGGTTCACTCGATTTTTAAGCAACTAGCGCGTGGGCTGCACTCGATGCACTCTCAGAACGTCATCCATGGAGATATCAAGGATGAGAATGCTCTAGTCAACGTAAACCGTGCCAATGGTGTCTGTCGGGCCAAACTCTGTGACTTTGGCCACGCCAAACGGCTGAATGCTGCCAGTGGAGCTGCGTTCTCCAACTACGGGACCACCATCATGGGACCTCCCGAAATGGACAAGAACGTTGAGCGGAAGGAGCAATTGAACGCTGGCTTGGTGAGCTCCATTCTCCCAGATGAATGGGACCGTTTTTATGGCTTTGAGGCAGACGTCTTTGCTTTGGGACTCCTACTGTACACGATGGTGCACGGCGACCTTCCATCAGAACTGAGTGAGAAAGACCCAGCAAAATTGGCAGCTTACAAGCGACGGAGGGAATCCTCCAGATCATTCCTGTTTGAGGTTCTAGCCGAAGGCCTGGAAAAGAGTCTTGTAGATTTGTTGCGAGGGATGCTGGTCAACAAACCCAAGTACCGTCTGAATATGGACCAGGTGCTGGAACATGCCTGGGTCAAGAAGTGCCCGTAGAGTTGAGAGGCCATTTGTAGTTTTATTTCTGTTTTCTTCCTTTTTTTTTTCCATTAATTGTTTAGTTATGTATCGACTTGCTTCGCGTTAGCCTCAAAGCCCAACCCGAACGTCAACTCCCATCTCCACTCTTTCTCATTCACTCATTTACCCACTTCCTGTGTCCACCGCTTGCGTACCCTAACGTTCTCTATTTGTTCATGTAAAAAAAAAATATATCTGAGATTTCTTCGATAGCTGAAGGATCATGCCATCGACTCGTGTCAATTGTGTTTTTGAGAGAAGGGGAAACTTTAGCTTCTTGCAAGGAGCAGAGATAAGAAGAAAGGGGGGAGAAGGGTGAACCACTTTTTAACAACACTTTATAGTCCGAAAAGAGCTTTCATTGTCTCTACAATGGAAACTATCGTGGATTGCCACGACGAAAATAAGCCTCTCGGCGGTACGTGCTCAGGCTTATTTGGTTGAACACACGATTCCGTCAAATCTAACTTGGTACGAAGAAAACACCTACAGTACCTTTTTACAATACCAATTGATTATGACTCAGTTACCAAGGATACAATTCAATATGGCGAATGGGATAGAAGACTGGGACGGTGAACAGCAACTGCAAAAGTTAGCTGATGCAATGTGAGGGTGGTCGGTGGATAAGACAAGATAAAGGTCGGTGGTTATAAGAATCGAGGTCGGCCACCAGTACTATAGGATATTCAAAAAGGAAGGTGTTTGTTTACGGGTCCCGGTGTAAACAACCTCAAGTCGGTGGATAGATCCTTCCAACTTCCAACGAGAGAATTGCCTCGTTGACGCGTGCACATTGTACACGCGTGGGCAAAAGCAAAAAGAATGCTTTAGCCAGGTTTCGAACCTGGGACCTTCTGTTAGTGAGACAGATGTGATAACCACTACACTACTAAAGCTAGAAGACGAAGCCTATTGGCCAGATCTTGAGTGATGTCAAATCCAAGAATTTGGTAATGTTCTATATTGATCACGTGACAGATAATGTGTACGTAAAATAGAGTTGGCATGGTGTACGTTTTCATAATTGAATAATTGGCGGCGACACTCCTCAGGCACTCCTCAGGCACAGCCCAAGCGCAAAAAAAAAAAAAAAAAAAAACGACCAGGCACAGCAAGCAACAGGTCTGTTGCGCAGACTAGGTAGGCCCCAAATCACTTAATTGCCGCCAACTTGTGGATGCGCAAGTATGGGTGTTACTCTAGTCTGCTTTCAGCGACTTTTCAACGACTTGTCAACGTTTCACCCTCCGAAATAGGGTAGGGATGCCCATCCTTTTATCAATGATTAATTCTTGAACGACGTGTGGGTACTACTATCCAGAGCTCCACGCTTGGTTGTAGTCACAATTGTAAACCAATTTATCCGTCACCTGGATAGGGACGTGGTTCTACTTTGAAAAAAGAGTTACGGGGTCACAGTTGCATGGGAGAAGGAACATGGCATCTGCCCCAAGACGAAACGACAAGGCCTGGCCTTGAATGATGCATCCATTTTTCAGGGGGTCCATCCGCTATCACTGAAAAATTTCAGTCATGGCGGATTTCTTTATTTCTCTATATTTTGAGCGACATCATTGGATGGTAGCGCTCTCAGTTCAATGTTTCCATTCATTCTCTACGCTCGACCTTTTTAAATGGAAAAAGGCACCATGTTCCCATGTCCAAGAAATAGAGAAATCCGCCATGACTGAAATTTTTCAGTGATAGCGGATGGCCCCCCTGTGAACACTGTCCATTTGGCACACTCTTCACCAATCATCTCCAAGGTCTCCACCCGGATGCCCAAAATGAAAGATTCGACGGATAATCAACTATTGGCCTGTGTACTCAGCCAGGCTAATTTACGAAAAAGATCAACGTTTACTCTTCATTGTTACACGGCGACAAGCCATGGCGACTGCGTCACTGCGCCGCTTCTTCTGAATTTTTTCAGAAGCGAATTTGTAATGGGTGAACAGAGCGAAAAATTGAATTGACCAATAATCACAGGATACATGCAAGGCTACTGGGAGTGCAAAAAATGATGGGAATTTTTTTTTGTTTACTGCTGAGGATCGTCGACGGTCGAGAATTGCATGATTGACCACAGGTCACCCAGCAGTACTGACCGAACTAAAAGTCAATACTATCCGCTTATCCCTGAATCGCACGAATCTCTGCTCCATTGCTGGCACCAAAGATTTTCTTGAGGTCACCGTAAATAGCAAACTGGAATGCATTCATGGTGCCAACCATCACAATACGAGGGCCCAGTCCCAAGAACAGACCGCGGAATCCGAGCTCCTTGGCAAGCTCAGCAAGGCGACTCACAATTGATCCAGTGCCTTTAGCCTTATTAATTTTGGACAACAGTGTGTCCGCAGGGTGTGAGACAATAGCGGATCCGATTCCTGCCATCAACCCCGCTGTCAAGTTCATGACGGTCAAGGTCAATGGCGCCTGCAGTTTGGGGTCTCCTACGTGCTTCTGGAGCGTCTCGTACGCACGTTCGTAAATCACAAACTTGGACATGGTGTACGGCACCTGCTTGAACACAATAGGACCGAACCCAGAATAGAGTCCACGGTACACACCTTCCTCCTTGATAAGACGAGTGAGTCCACTCACGAGACCACTGGCAAACGTAGGCTGGGATACCAGGCGGATACGCACAGCTTCCAGAGGACAGAGCGCAATATCCGCAACGAACTCGGCGATACCCGAACTAATCAAGTAAATAGCGGCACGGTTGTTTACAGCATTCTCATGACCAACGTGTTCAATAAGAGTCTTTTTCCAGAACTCGTAACCACCAAACTTGAGTCCGCCTTGTAAGAAGTATCCTGCAACTGTGGGACCAAGCCCCGTTAAAAGGGCCCCTGCTCCCTCGGTTTGGATCACTTGACGGAAGGTGCCTTTTATACCCTACATGATGCGCTTGAAGGTCAAAGAGGAGGTCAATACCAACGGTTGCATTGTACAACACCACTGCAACTATTACGAGATGGTAGAAACATCCATCGCTAATATATATCGTCTGTTGTTGGAGAGTGCAGACATGTCCATGCACCATGACACAGACCGCTGTGTCGATACGGTAACACCACCGCAGCGATCGACGTGGGGCGGGGACGTTTCTGAAACCCTTTTGCAGTCGCTCGTAATTTTTTTCTCACCTTATTGAAGGTACTTGGATCGAGTTGGATGCGTGTTTTAACGACATCTAGTAATGATTGTTAGCGTCAGAACTGAGGCGTAAGTAGCACACTGGATCGAAGTCGCAACAGGGGAGCACTAGACATACCGACTGGAGTGAGTATTCCATGAGTGATCCCGCAACCGATCCCGCCCGCAAGGCCAAAGCGCGCATAGAGGGAGACACCGGTAGGGGCGACAGTGACTTGGGCCTCTTTAGTTGTAATCGACATGACGGACGATGGCAATGAGGGGAATGACGAAGAGATGAGTGATGGGTAGCAGGAAGAGGGGGAGGACTCTCTCTGGCTTTTGAAGTCGGCCGACAGCCAGGGACTGACTGGCGCGTGAAGAGGTCGATCATGGGTAAATCCCGCATTGCCGAAGGAGGTGCGAGGAGGCCTCACTTCGGCTCGTTCAATTATGGGTGATATTCAATAGCATGTGCTTTGTAATTGAATGTTCAGATAAAGATATAAACCACATGAGTCATTCTGTAATTGACCAATAGTGGTCGATCGCGCCAGACATTCTTTTGCTCCTCTTCACAGTTTCAAATTAGTGCATTCGCGGGTAAATGCGGCCACGGGTCGACAAAAAAAGAACGAAAGGGGAGAGGGGAGGGGAGTGGCGATAACAGTGGCTACATACTCTACCCACTGCGTTTGAAAGCAACTGCATTCTTTTTTTTTTTTTTTATTGACAACGGGCCTCCTACAGAAATGTAACCTAAGCCACTGTTTCAATCGCATGCTTCTGTCTGCATCCAGAGCCGTACGCGACCATTGCGTCGCTCTCCTCTTTTTGAGAACAACTTCCCATCCTTTCCATCACTGCAGGTCGCCGCCGACCTAGGTCGGTGTCCAGCAGAAATATATCCGCTTTGGCCTCGTATGGTCGTCTAATAGTTGGCCACATTCGCTGTCCTTCTTAGTTGCACGCTGTGGAGAGTGGTTGCTCCTGACAGAGCAATCGAAGCTATAGAACCCTTAGGAAATTTGTCCTTAGATGTTGAGGTTAGGTGTGAATTCATGCTGTAAGGCGAAGGTAGGGCAGATGCTATCACCCAAGGCCTTGCCTGCTATTGTACACAAGAAGCGGGTCCATTAACCCGACCTAACAAAAGCACTGAGTGTCAAGCATCACATTTCGCTGGTGAATCCATACACTTACCCTGAAGCCAAGTAACACATTCAAGAGTTATAGATCGGCCTACTCCAAGAATGTCGTCATATCCCTTAAGAGTGTAGAAATCAGGCACCAGACCACGCTCAGCAATAATTGGAAACCAGCAGGTGATGTCAAGACCTCGTCTCTCCAAGAGCAGGATAGCGGCATTGAGGCGTATAGACGTTTCAAGTTGCCGGGAGCACGTCGAGTCCGATTCGACACAACTGGCTTGCACTCGAAAACTACAATCTCACCTGTCCATGCACCCTCCGCCATAGCCCGGATGGTTAGATCTACCTTCCGACCACAAACTCCTGGTGTCGTCTTGCCGAATTCAGCCTCAGTGATCTCATGACAATTCTTGGATGATTTTGAAGCTAGCTTCACTATCTACAAGTTAAACGACAGAAAAAGTGTTATTACTACAGACAGTTTGGCCTTGATCAACAAAACAATATTGTTGGGTATGTTCTCAAATTACGGAATGACTCGAAGCCCGCCACCATGCAACATGGTGTTCAAGAGTTGGCTCCATACACTGACGAAAACATGCTCGGAAAACGGTTTGGCAAATATATCGTGTTCAAGCCTTAGCAGCAGCTGACACACGATTTTGAGTACCATATATCTCTCCTTGTCGTGTCCACATGTTTTGATAACATGAAGGGGATCTGGATTGTTGTTTGGTTGGAACACCTCGAAATAAGCAAATGGCGAGTGTGAAGGTGAAGGAAGAGTCGATAAAGTGCAAGTGCAAGCGTCGCGTCACGCTATAAGAAGTCATTGTTGTAACGGTCATTGGCTAACAGAAGGCATCCATCGATAGCGCTAATGAGCACTTCCATGACCGGCGCCAGTAGAACCACACTCGTCGCAACCAGCTTAAGGACTGTTATAGTGCAGGACAAGAGCCGGGTCGCGTAGTGACTAGGAGTGTTTTCAGGCTCTCAAAGAATATATTGGGCAAAAGCTTCATTGCGCGCGGAGAGGCCCGCCACTTCTTTACCTTCAGAGAGAACAGCTCGATACCTAAGACATTGGGATGGTGGTGGAGGAAGCGCCGGCAAGTTGATGAGAAGGAAGCAAAACGGAGTAAAATATGAAAGTGCCGGGACTCGAACCCGGTTCTCAGGCTTGGAAGGCCGGAATGATACCCATATACTACACTTTCTGTTTTCAGATGCAAACTTCGTTTCTAAAACATTTATATTCAGCAAACCAATCACGTGACACTGACACAGAATAATCACGTGGTACCACTTGTCAAAAAAAATCAGGCCCGTGGACTGAAAAGTTCAAAAACGCGCCCCGGTTGTCTGCCAACGGCCCCAGAGAAGTGTCAGACCGGCCTCTGCTTAATTGAGATTGAACCGGACGGTTGCCAGCCTCCCACAGACTGCTTGGACAGGGTTCTTGTTCCTCTCGGCTCTGTCCACCCTGCCAGCTGTACTTTCGAGGCCAATACTCTAAACACCTGCACAGGAAATGGGTCCGCTCCTCAGCCTGCAATTAAGTGTGCCTCCGGCTGCTTGCTGCACCTAAATGCAGCCGATGAGTGCAACAACGGAACGCTTTCTGAAGGATGCAAGTGCAAGGACAACTCAGGAGCGAGACGGGCGCCAGGCAGAACAGAAAGACCCGCAACCGCGATCCAGCTACATAGAGTCGTTATGGGAGGATGGCACACGGGTGATTCCAAGAAAGAGGAAGAAAGAGGGAGGTAAAAAGAGAAAATGGCAGGAGGGACTTCTCTTGTTTTTTATCGCGAGGCGAGCGCGGTGCATGGTTGGCAGACAGCAAGGCGGGCGTTTCTTAAGGGGCAGCCTGTTGCTGCTGTTGTTTGGTGAGTACAGTAACGCCGTGCGATCGTTGATTGTTGTTCTTCACCTTGTCCTTTCCTTTGCACACACACCCAGGATCATCCTCATCGGTAATACGTCTGTGTCTGCCTTTTGTTGACCACTCCCCGTCTTCATCTGTGGCCAGGAAAGATGAAATGTTGACGAAGCGAGCGTGCCAGGACAGTCGATCATTATTTACTCAATCAATTATGAACAGGATCAGTGCTGTCAAGGATGGGCAATCAGGAATCAGATCCAACCAATGAACATATCAAAAAGAAGACGATACTTGACAATGGAAACAGTTCTTTTTGTGGGTGAATCCTATCACAAAGCTCTGTTTGCCTATAGTCAAAGACAATCTTGGATAGCTGTTGCTTTGTCACTGCTAGACCTGCAAATCAGAGGACGTGGGTGCTGGGATCTCCCACCCGGTCCAAGAAGCCGGCATTTGCTCTTGTCCTGGACTCTCTGTGTTTTCGGGGTCGCTCGCCCTTCTTTTTGTTCTCCCCTCAGGGTCGCTTGTCTATCCTACTGTTCACTATTCTCTCTTTCACGATCAAACTGACGTTGCCTGCTCACACAAACCCACAACGTTTCCTCCCCTACCCTCCCGCAACGCTCTATGTTCCAGCTCGTCGCCATCATCCTTCACATTGCAAGCGATAGCCACCACTTCACTGTGCTCCTATCCCCAAACACTATCCGTCTACCCACTCCCAAGTCCCCCGAGTCCCCCGAGTCCCCCGAGTCCTTGAACGTTGTCCTTTGTGTGCTTCTTCCCAACACCTGTTCAACTTCCGAAATATTTTGTACCTCATTTCCAAATCAAACAAAATCATGTCTGATACCGAAAAGTCCCTTGCGACCGCGTCCGCTGATGTCGACTCCACTGCCACCGTTTCTGTTGGAGCGGCTGCTGTGACATCGACCTCAGACGATCGTGACAAGAAGAGAGCGCTCGATGATTCCGATGAACATGATTCGGATGCCGAGGACCGAAGACATAAGCGTGCTGCTGTCAACGATTCCGATTCTTCTTCTCCTCAGCGTCCCCAGCACCGCCGCCGCAACTCTGACGACGCCTGTAAGTATTGTCTTCATTCAAATGATGACAATCTGTTTAAGCCCCCCCCCCCAAAAAAAAAAAAACTGCGAGTTATGAGGGTTCATGTACATTCTCTAATCTCACGGTGAAACCGACAATGTTGAATAGCTCACAGACACGATGCAGGTGTCGAGGGCGATATCCCACCCACGACTGCCTTGAGATCGATTGTCTCGACCAAGGATGCTGGTGTCATTATCGGAAAGTCCGGAAAGAATGTCAGCGAGATCCGCGAGCAATCCGGGGCCAAGGTCACTATTTCAGAGATGATTCCCGGTGCTTATGAGCGTATCTTGACCGTGTCTGGACCCCTTGATACTGTTGCCAAGGTAACTGAGAATGATCCTACCAAACCACTTGACGTACTATTTAGTTGTTGTTGTTTGGAACTAATGTTGGCTTTCCCCCCATCTACAGGCGTACTCTTTGGTGGCGCAAAAAGTGATTGCTGAGCACATTGAGCCCGATGCGGCCCCTGAGACAGAGTCAACTGCGATCCGTCTGTTGGTTTCCCACCATCGTATGGGCTCAGTTATTGGCAAAGCAGGGTCCAAGATCAAGGAGATTCAAGATGCTTCTGGCGCGCGTTTGGTGGCGTCTGAGGAGATTTTGCCTGGATCGACTGAGCGCACAATTACAATCACTGGAGTTCCTGACGCCATCCATATCGCAGTCTATCATGTGGGTGTTGTCTTGCAGGAGCACAGCGAGCGCGATCGAACGGCCAATGTTATTCCATACAGACCCATGGGTCGTGGCGGCGCTGGAGGTTACCCAGGTGGCGCCTCGGGCATGGGTGGGTACCCATCCCATGGTCCCTCTTCTCACCACCACCAGTCTTACTATGGTGGATACCCATCACAGGGAGGAATGGGCGGATATGGCCAGGATTATATGGGACACCCATCCTCATCCTCATCCTCGCGCGGTGGAAGCGGTGGTCATCATGGAGGTGGAGGTGCTATGATTCCTCATGGATCCGTCGCTCAACAGATCTATATTCCTAACGACATGGTCGGATCCGTCATTGGCAAGGGTGGTTCCAAGATCAATGAGATCCGTCAAATGTCTGGGTCGCATATCAAGATCTCGGAGCCATTGAACAATGGAGGCAATGAACGTCTCGTCACCGTCACGGGCACCCCCGAGTCGAACCAGATGGCAATTTACATGCTTTACCAGCGCCTGGAGAACGAAAAGGCCAGACAATAACGTGCAGGCTTTTTGCCTTAGATATTGGCTGGGCGAAAGAAAACTCAAGTTCCTGGAAGCAATCTGGCGAAAGGAATAAATTATGTTACAATTGAGAATCAATGTATTATTATAAATATTATAACATGTTACTGCGCGCATCCAACTAAGGATGAGGCTGGTTTCGTCAACCCTTCATCATTCTCTGAATCGTCTTCGGCTTCAGACTCTGCGTCAGAGGGTCTTGAAAAGTCCATCTCTTGCATCATTTGCCTCATGTCTGCAACAATATCTGGCAGCGGTTTGGTCCGAGGAAGGATCAGGGCGGCCAATCGACGACGATACTCCTTTCCACGACGACCTCCATACAACATCTTGAGAGGAGCCATGACCACAGAGTTCGAGTGGGGTGTTCCACGTTCGTGTTCTGTGAGAACATAGTCTTTGATATCCAGGGAGAAAGAAAGTAAGTCAGTTGTTTTCATAAACTCAAGTGGGCATGTGATCTATCAAAGAACCTTACCTAAAAACTCGTCAATGACCTCTTCCGTACTCTTGATATTCTTTGGTGGGACATTGTTGTATGCTAACGAGGTGAAATACCAAAACATATTAGAGAACAAATCATAAAATTACATCAACAAGAGTAAAAAGTCAGTAGCCATTACCAGTATCAACTTTTGCCAAAAACATTGGTCTGTCCATGACTAGGTACAAAGAACAAAAGGAGTATAATAGAAACAATTAGTTCTCCCTCAACGGCACAGCTGCGTCTATACCAAACAGATCCATCCATTGAGGTGTTACCTTCTCGTCCAACCATGACACCGTCTACCAGCCTCAGCTGTTCCTTGATTTGAGTGGTTGTATGAAATCCTCCGTTGATGGTGATGGTCAAATGCGGGAAGTCCTTGGCCAACTAGATGGTGAGTATCAGAGACACATTAGCGGACACACCCTGACATCGCACCCTCTCATTTCTAGCAGACATCTCTCTCAATACTGTCCTATGTTACCTGATATACAACCTCGTGCTTCAGTGGTGGAATGCTCCGATTTTGCTTTGGCGACAATCCTTTGAGCCAACATTTCCTCGCATGGACAATGAAGTGAGTGACCGGTGTCGTTGTCGAAATTAATTTTATCTATAAGGCATTGAAAAAACAAGTCAGTGAGTACACCTACATACCATTTTCAGCAGATGTCTCGCTCCCTTATTCATCTGATCTCTTACAAAGTCATAGAGGTATTCGTAAGAGTCCAAATTGTCAACTCCTATCCGGCACTTGACAGTAATTGGGATGGTGACCCCAATCTTTACCATCTCTTGAATGATATTAACAACTGTCGTCGGCGTCTTCATCAAAACCGCTCCAAAAGCTCCTTTTTGTACCCTTGGACTAGGACAACCCACTTTTTTTTTTTTTTTTTTTTTTTCAAATGGAAATACGGATAAAAGATGTTAGTTTTTTTTGTGCATCCTTTAGAGAGCAAGATGGGACATGAACGTCTAGATGACAGGTCACGAACCGTTCAAGTTGATTTCCTTGTATCCATTGTCCTGAACCAGCTTTGCTGCCTTGGCCATAGCCTCCAGATCCGATCCTCCAAGTTGAACGACTTTGCCTTCCCAAGGTTCACCGAAAAAGTTGTAAAGATCTTTGGGGTTATAGACCAACGTATTGCAGTGGATCATTTCTGTGTAGAGGGTGAAGTTGGGCGAGATGATCCTGCAGAGATGAAGAAAATGCTAAGGAACGCCACAAATAAGGAATTTAGTCTTGCGTAGGGTACCTTCTTTTCCTTTCGTTCTATCCTTTCGTCCTATCCTTTCGACACAAAATAGACATTATCCCTGTCGGTTCATTTACCGAGGTGGTAACGTCAACCATGGGGGCAACAGCTATAGGCTTATTGATTCTGCGAGGATCCAAAACTCGCCCTGAAGCAGACAGTTGCGACTCAGGGGTCATGGTCTCAGTAAGGCTAAGGTTGGACATTGAAACATGGTCGACAAGTAAGTCCACCGAGGAAGCTGTTGCTGTGGAAGACATGGTATTCGGCAAGGAGCAGTCTGGGGGGTGGGCCACTTGAGAGATGGAGCTCATAGTGCAGGTTTGCGCAAGTGAAGGGAAGGTGCGGCCAAGAACAGAGAAGCGCTTCTGAATTAGTCGCAGTCCGTTCAGGCCAAGCATAAAAAAGGAATGAGACGGAGGAGGAGGAGGACAGAGCAAAACGGAAGATGCGATTGAGAGGAGGAGGGGCTTATGAAGAAGGATGAGAGCGTCAAGCTAATGGAGCAAAGGATGCAAGCGTCCATGTTGCATGTGCAGTGTTGGGCGGAGCAAAAAAGATAATAATGACTGCTCTTCAAAAAAATTGGTGGCGTTCTACAGGGCAAAGCTCCGAGAAGGACCAAATTCAAAATCGGCAATCCTCTGAGGCGGCGGTATTCATTGGGACGGAGGACAGGAGATTGGTGATAGTCAGCGCAGCAATCAGTGTTATCAAGAAAGCTGGTATCATTTCTTTCAAGTGTTTGGAGTGGAGCAGGTGAAGAAGATGATGCCCGACCATAAAGGGGAGGAGAGCATGTATTGCAACTCTGGGTCATTTGAGACGCAAAGGTTGAGACATCCATGAGCATCATGTTGCGCTGATACAACTGGCGGAAATCAAAATGAAAATGCACATTGCCGTAGAATTTAATAGCGTTATGACTACCCATCAACGCCCAGCCAAATGAGTGAAGAATGGGCCAAGAACCAAAGGAGCATCTACTGACTCCACCTGATCATTTCCAAATGTATTCCTTGTTTTCCGCCGTCGGCTTTGGCTTTCATGCTCCAGACTCGCTTTCCGCTTGGTTGCCACACCTTCTAAATCGTTGCCGTCACTGTCACAGCTGTCTTCCACGGTTTCCATTGTCATCCTAGACATTACAATTCCACGTTGGATCGTTGATGGCATCTCTTTTGTTAACGATGGCTCCTTTGTCCTTGACCTTGACTTTTGTCGCCTCGGTTTTGATGAACCGATAGCAATTTTTGATCCGGTAGAGGTATGAAGCTTACTTGACACATCTTTTGCAGTCGGTAAGGTTGATGTAAACGCCTTGCTCCGAGGATTGGGGATACTAGGGTGCATCAGGGAGTTGTGCTTCGAAATTATGTCCTCCAGCGTTTCATCCTCTGCTCTTTGGAACAAGAGCATCTCGCAATCCTTAATCGGACAAGTTGAAGTATAGTAGGTGTTGATTTGCATCATCGCATGTTGCAGGTAGTGTTGGGCTAATGTTTGCTCATTCAGAATCTTGTTACAGTCCTCCGTCTGGGCAAATGAGTTTGAGCCGTACTGTCGCAGTCGAGCTCCCCACTGACATTTAACGATGCTGTTGTCGTTGCCACCATCCTTTCTAGCATCCATACCATCCAGATCCACGTTGCCTCTGGAGTCCGTTTCAGTGTCCATTCCTGATGGTGACGGTGAAGCATCGCGGTCACTCACATTGCCCAAGGTCCACTGTGTTCTCGTAAGTGATGTCAAGTAAGGGGTCCTAGGCGAGTTTGGTAGTGTTTCCGGAACCTGCGCTGCTGGTGTGTTTTCTTTGTCGGTCCTGGCACTGTTATTACGGTTATCGTTCAGATGGGTTAGATCCTCCCGTGACCCTCGTACCCACATGTCTTTCGATTCTGTTATCCTCCGAAGCTCGTTCAAGGGACGCTTGTTGATAGCGCCTGTCTTGTCAAACGGCAAAAGGTCCAACATGCCCAAAGATGCCAATATTCCATCCATGGACTCTGAATGTTGTCCTTGTTCAGCATCTGTGATGGTGGAAAGGTGAAATCGTTCATTTCCACTTCTCTTCCTGACTGCGAATACGATCCGTGAGTTGATGCTGTGAAACGCCAATTGCAGAGCGAGCTGTTAGAGTTACTACGGGACTATGGGTGATCTGAAGGCTAGTACCATTGGCATAAACCTCACCTGTTGAATCGTTCGCGTCTAGTGTGAGCATTCCAATCTCGGAGGGCAGAGAATGTCTGTGTGCAGCCTGGGTAGGGACAATGGTAAATGCCTTCCCCTCGCGTTCCCATGGTATATATGTATATGTGTGTACGAGGGAGTGTGAATGTGCAGTTGGAAGTTCATGCTGGTGCAGAGCACGTCTGCATGCGCATGGCAATATGAAATCACGTGCGATGTCAAATCACGTGCCAAGTGACGTGCGGGCCCCGCGAATGGATGGGAATGCGCCAACGTTCAAACATCATCTCGATTCACATCCTTTCATCCAGCAATCTCGTTGGTCCCTTCACAAACAAACCATCACAGCAATGCCTTCCCTCCCCTCTTTCTCGGCCGCGTTGCTCGCCCTCGTTGCCCTCCTGTCCATCTCAACCATCACTCCTGTTGTCGAGGCCACAGCCCTGACCTACAACGTCGCTGCTCATGAGCGTGCATGTTTCTACGCATATGCTCCTGTTCCCAAGAAGAAGCTTGCCTTCTACTTTGCTGTAAGCTAAGCACTTTTACTGAGGGTCCATCTTACTCTTGGACCTTTAAGCACACTGACTTGTCCTAGAGTCAGACAGAGGATATGGAGTACAGACGGGTCATGAACCCACCTGGTCGTGCGCTGGAAGTCGCGTTCAGATATCGAAGCGCGCTCGAAGGCTGACACCAAGGAACCCTCATGAATTCATCGAATCAAAAACTAAACACTCGGATCTCTTTTTCATGGCATTTATTTTAGGTCCAATCTGGTGGAGCGTTTGATATTGATGTCGAGGTGAGGGGTCCCAACGACAAGCTTCTTCTCCAGCTCGAGAAGGACCGTCAGGGCGACTATGTCTTCACAGCCAATGATGTGGGCGAGTACTCGTTCTGTTTCTCCAACGACATGTCGACTTTTGCCGAGAAGGTCGTCGACTTTGAGATTTCGATCGAGAATGAAAAGAGACCGACCCAAGTCGCCATTGCTGACAAGAACGCAAAGATTCCTCAGTCTCACACCGAGTCCATGGACGAATCCCTGTTCAGATTGACCGGAGAGTTAAGTCAGGTCGATCGTATGCAGAAGTACCAGAAGACAAGAGAGAGCCGAAACTTTGCCACCGTCATCTCGACCGAGTCTAGGATCTTTTGGTTCTCTATCACGGAGCTGGGCTTGATTGTCGCCATGTCGGCCCTTCAGGTCTTTGTCGTCAGGACCTTCTTCTCGAGCGCAAAACGGTCCTATGTCTAAAATGCAAAAGGAGTGCAATAGAGATATCAAGATATCAAGATAGAAGAGAGGAAAGAGAAAAGATCGGCGTGCCACACGACCTCTTTCAGCTGCCTTACCCGCCCATTTTCACAATAATAATAGCTTTTACACCTGTCACTGTTTCAACTCGCTTGTGCGCCGTCCTCCCTGCGTGAATGTGCCCCTGAGGCGGCTGTTGGGCTGTTCAGATGCTACTTTTATTTAATTTCCCCTCATCTCATATTGACGATCGCTTCATCCTATCCACAGCTTGACGCTCCTTGTCTCGGACTTGATCTGAATCCACTATCGCTTGGGTGTCAGATGCCGTTCCACTGGCCACGGATCCAGCCGTGAAGCAATGGAGGGTAGGCGTCGGTGCAGGCAACAAAGACGGTACAGGGCCTTGAAGTGAAGGTTGACTCTCGTATGGCGGAGCCGAGGCAAATTCTTGACTCTTAGACTGATAGCCCTGTCCCAAGTATGGATTTGAGCTTGCAAGGGCTTGAACTTGTCTCTCCAATGAAGAGGATTTCTCATCAGAGAAAGCGTCTGATGTGGAGGAGGGAGAAGAAAGCGCGAGATGACTTGGCAAAGACGAGAATGTGGGCGCTGTTTCGACCAACAGCGAAGAGAAGCTGCGAGATTCAGCGACTGGTATTGTCCCGTGCATTTCAGCCATGGAAGGAGCCGAAGGAGGATGCATGTACGTAGGCTTGACATCCAATGATGGTAATGCTAGTAAGGGCCCTGTCTTCTCTGTCACAATGACATTCCGCGGTAGACTTTCCAAAGGTCCATCGATAGGGATCTCAAACTTGTAAGAAGATTCCAGCAATATATCTTCGAGTTTCCCATCCTCACTCACTGTCGAGCCAGCGACAGGGTGCACATAGCCAAAGTGTCCAGGAATGCCTTTTTGTTGTTCTGAGAGAGGATGTTGACTTTGCAAGTACCGCCGGTATTGTGAAAAGTACTCGCGCTGGTGCATCTCGTACATCAGCTGCTGGGTATAGATGACGGTCGAGGGATCGATCGCCTCTGGGCGAATGATCTCTACTCCCTTCAGTTTTCCTTGATCGTCATCGTCCTCGTCGTCGCCAAGATCGCTGTCGAGATCACTGTCCTGCCCATCGGAGGCGCTCCATCCTTGCCGACTCCCATTGAATTCTGCAGACTGACTCTCGAATCCAGAATCTCCATGCTGCAGCTCTTCCTTTTTCTTTTGAAGCTTCAATTGCTTCAGCTCCAGTCTTTCTTGTTGAATCCTTTTCTCTTTCTTCAAGATCCTTCGCTGTTCCTTTCCAACTCGATGACTGCCAAACATCTCGACCAGGATTAAGATGGAGGTCAAGGCCGAGATTCCTGCTAGGATCCTTCGCACGAGCATTTCACTGGAACTGTATATGAATGTGTTCATGATCCAGAGCAGACAGAGAAGCACTGTTCCTGATAACCTGGTCCATCGCATGCAGGGGTTTGAAGTAGACGACGGTAGGAGGAAAGGCTGTGCTTTCCCCCAGATCCCATAGGCAAAGATGAGAACCGTTGGGATATCGGCAACCAAGGATATAGGGATATAGATGAAGGCAGGTATGTTGGGGTCAGAGATACTCGACAGAGTAATGTCACTGATAAGACAGATAACAGAGCAGAGCAGGATCAGGTACCACAGCCTCTGTAGTTGACCCAGAACGGCTAGCATCTAATGTGTGTGTGTGTGTGTGAGAAAAAAAGGGACGATGGAATCTGACTTCCCGAGAAATGTAGATGGAATGAAGAAGAAGGTTGGGAGACGCAACAGGAGATGGGGGAGCAAAAGCCATCACTCATGCCACGTTCTGAGTTCATGTCTCAACTCAAATTGTTGTCACTTACCAGGGACTAGTGGATCAAAAAAGTTTGTTTTAATGGCGCAAAAATAGGGTAGATAGTATTCTACAAAGTGTTACAGTTAAAACTGAGAGTCCACGGGCTCACGCTTGTCGTCTGTTACTGGTGGTTCGAGGTCATAATCGATAGCATCTTCCGTATGGTCCTTCAGTCTCAAGCAGAGGAAAAGTGCTCCAGGAATCGAAGCCACCAACAATGCAAAGCAAATGATGAGTTCGGTCATGAAGGGGGTTTCCACAGCGTTGATCCTCCAAGAGATTGCGGCACCACAGGACTGGATGCACTTGTAGAAACCGGCGTATCTGGACAGGACGGTGGCGTTGTTCGAGAGTGCGCCCATCAGCCAATAGATGTATGTCTGCCAAGCGGCATCGTTCAGCCCATAAAACATGTAAAGGAACAATGGTCCGACGTAGGAGCGACCCTCGTCAAAATCGTGGTCGAGCTTGGGCATGCTGAGGTTGTAGTTACGCTGGAAAAAGATGCCACCGATCCATGTTGACACAAATGCGACCGTGATGATGATCAGGCCCCAAAGAGATCGAGTCTTTCGGTTCACGCCTTGGTAGTCAAGGATGCGGGCAAAGGAGTACGAACCAATAATCTGCGATGACCAGTATAGGATGTTGTTGAGTGACTGAGTTCGGATCGAGAAGTACCGTCCATTGACCGTGGAGAACTGGTAAGAATAAAACCAATTCGAGGAGAGGAACATTGGAATAAGAACAACCATGCGCCAGTCCAGGAAGAGCTTGAAGATGGCCTTGATCTCACCGAGCCAAGTTGGGAACTTCTGGATCAGGATGTGGTCGCCATTCGAGTGTGTCACGGATGACGGGGGGGCCAGAGATAGCGCAATAAGCGTTCCGACGCCCATGAGTGCGATGAAAACAGCGTAGGTGGCATCACCCAAAGATTTTGCCTGGTCGGTAACGTTAAAGTTCATTGCAAACGCAATGACGGATCCCAGCACGGCACCCATGTTGAAGATGGCCCAAAAGTAACCGATATACTTGCCCTTGTTCTCTTCACGAGGGTACGCCATCATCATCGCTCCTTGGGCCGTCCAGAGCATGCCGGCACCGACACCCAAGATTCCTCCCGCTGCAATCGTGAAGGCTCCGTTTTGGGTGTGGTTGTAGCAAAGGAGAGAGCCTGCGTAAAGGACATAGGTCGAGCAGCCCAAGAAGATGGTCCACTTGGGTCCAAGCTTATTGTGAATGGCGCCAGACAAGAGTCCGAAGATAGCGAAGCAGGTGTATAGGGCTACGTTGGCATTCTGGCCAACCTTAGAGTTGACTTGGCCTCCTCCGCCCAGGGAATTGAGCGCATTGAACATGCCTGGGCAGCAGAAGCAAATAAAGCCCACGGCAATGACCTGGGCCAAAGGTGACTTCCAGCGGAATCTCATTTCGCGATGTTGACTGGGAGATGAGTATTGTGTGAAAAGGAGCTAAGGAGCAAAGGAGCTAAGGACAATGGAGCTGTGGGTTGGAAAAAATAAAGACTGTGCAGGATAGAATGCAAGGGAATAAAGGGTAAGGGGAAGGGGAGAGGCATCAGCCAAAGGAGTAAGAGAGAATGAAGAGGCAAAGAGGAAAAGTGGAAGGGGGAAAAGTGTTGACCGGCGTTTTGGGACTTGAGACATTACGGTCTGGTCAGTCACCAGGCCGATAGAATCTGGTTGGAAGGACGCGGACTCACCGCTCATCAGCACAGAGGCTGCGTGATGTGTGGGGATCCGGGATGAACTTAGATACAAGATGTCGACGGTTGGAGTCTGGCACGCACTAGCGAATGCAGGGACCACACACACGATATTTGCTAAGAGACCTTCATGGCATAGAGCGAGGAAATATGGCCCTGCTCAAAGGCCAATATGCGATGCGGAATGATCCTTGTCGTTGATGGACGCACTGTTGGCCGTGTCACGCCCGTGCGCAAGCGGCCTGCGCCACGCCATGCTCTCAGTTACAGCACAAGGATGATCAACATTCCATGGCGGTTTTGGGCAAAAATAGGAGATGGCTGCTTCACTCAAAGAAAGAGAAAGCGGTTATTTCCCTCACATGCCCACACATCTTAACAGTCGCTACCAGGGAAGTAATATCGCTGTAATCATTGGGGCAT
Organism: Entomortierella parvispora; assembly: GCA_963573315.1. Classification (NCBI taxonomy): domain Eukaryota; kingdom Fungi; phylum Mortierellomycota; class Mortierellomycetes; order Mortierellales; family Mortierellaceae; genus Entomortierella; species Entomortierella parvispora. The sequence goes on from OY752145.1 coordinate 1,859,239, forward strand.
CTCTACTGCTGCGTTCTAGGTTCCAGACCTTTGGCATCGTCTCCGCTTTCTTGATAGCCGCCAAGATCGGCCATCAGGAACGGGATCGTGGAGGAGAACGCCGATCCCCGTTTATGAAACCCTTGCCTCCGTTTCTCATCAGCTCTGTCCCTTACTTTTCAACACTTTCGACTCCATACAATGGACCCTGGGCGGTACTAACAGTCGGAGAGCCAGTAGATACCAATGAGCTGGATACTGAGGCGGAAGTAAGGCAATCTTCTTACAAGAAAAAGCCAGTAGGGCTGGCGAAGCTTTTCTGCAATGAAAACGGGAACTTGATAGACCGGGGATCTTGGCTGGATGAACCCAAAGTCAAAGGTTTGCCACTTAACGAGGAGAAGAAAGGATTCCTGATATCAACAGAGAGCCCCACATTCTCGACAACGTGCAGAATGCAGGACAGACGATCGATCCGAAGAAATCACTTCTTCGCAAATGGTTCAAATTCACAGACAAGCCAGACAGCTTCTTTCTTATCGATCATAGAATAACACCAGAAACTAGAGGACCAGGACCGGAAAAGGCCTTTACACTTGAGCAGTCAAAGAATCCATCTCTCAAAGGCAACTATAGTCTCGGACAAACGATCGACACGAAAAACCTCCCTCCTTCGCGAGTGGTTCAGGACCATGATTGATGTCGAATTTTTTTTTCTCTTTGGCCATGCCTCTGCAACTGAGACTACTGATCCAGGTCCAGATTTCGCCTAAGTACTTGGGCAGGCCAACGCTCCATACCTCAAAGGCAGTTATCACATCGATTTACCGGACCCTGACGTCTCTACACGAGCCAACGGAGTTCCAAAATAGACATTGGCCGTAAATGGGCCGAACTTTTGATGTTTATTTCGTGGGTGGATTCTACATTGACATCACCTCTAGATGCGGAGCCGACCGTGCCCATTGCCTCCACACTGGCGTCTCGTACTTCGACGCCTCCAGGGAGCTGCAATATCTGTTATCACTGCCGCCTGAAAGTACAGAGGAGATCCAGGTCCGAGAAGAGCTCGAGATAAAACTGACATCCACACAAAAGCAGTTTGTTCCTAGTGCTGCCCACTGAGGTCGCAGAGATAGACTGGCCAAAGACCACATCAACCCAGACCTTTGGAAAATTGAATTGCAATTCATGTTCGCTTTGGAGACGATCCCAAGTGGTTCACATCCCGGGAATACCTCCATATATATGAAAGGATCCGCCTCCAGCATCAATTCACGCTCAGCATGGACAGTATCCATATCGTCCGAAAAAGAGTTTGGGTAGAGATCAGGCCACAATCTCAAAACTACAAGAGGACTTCACAAGTGCCGTCACAAGGGATTGCAAGCAGAGACACAGCCGTGCCGCTTCCACAATATCAAAGACGTTGAAGGCACTGTTCGGTCTCCAGCTGGATCCAAATTCCTGATTACTTCTGGAAGAAGCTTTAGTTTCCTTGCAGCCAACTTTTTGTCCAAACTGCCATGTAGTCTTCACTACCCCAGAACAGAAATCTCAACGCCAGCAAAGATTATTCCCAAAATGTATACTACATGGACGAATGGGTCCCTGTCCACGAGTACATAGGCGACCAAACGCCAAAAGATAGGGAAGGGAAAAACTCAAAGTAAAACACCATTTATAGTACATGTGCGGAGGAGAAGAGGAGAGGAGAGGGAGTGAGGAGTGCAGGAGACAGAGAGTGGACACAAAGGTCAGAACAAAGGTATTGTCATTGTTCCAAGCTGAGGGGTGTGAAAAGGATGTCTGGATATTCAAGAGATCTGGAAAGGTAGGCATTGACAGTCCGACAGCGCGCGACGCAGACAATGCACCAGATCAGGGTTCTGTTTGTGGAGGGTGGGAGGCGAACAAAAGTCGAGAAGTGGGTAGGGCAAGATAGACATGGAAGGAGAGTTGTTAAAAAGGGGGCTTGTAGCTTTGCCAAATGTGCAGCCCATATCGTTTAAGTCCCTTGCCAGCACGGAAATAAAATGACAAACCCATACTTGAGCGCGTGTGCGTGGGGTGTGTATGTGCTTTCAGACCGATTGACCTTCCTCTGACGCGTTCCATGCAGATTTCTGCTCCCTTGCTGTACAGCACAACATCCAGGCTGAGCTTAATTGTGGAGACTTTCGAAAGAGTATGGGGATATGAGAGAGTGGGCTTGAGGTGAGAGGAGATGAAGAGGGGTCGAGGAAGTTGCGCACTTGCGTGGTGGTGTATAAAAAGAAGAGTGGCCAATGACGTGTGCACTTCAGAGGAAAAGCGAATCAGAAAAGTAACGAGCAGTTGGGTGGAGGGCGACGATGACGCAGACACAAAGGGAGATAATAAAGCACAAAAGGGACAGAAAAAAAAAGAGACAAAAAAATGGAGAGAACAGAGGCGCGCCGCATCCGAATACGATACCAGGGACGGTTTACCGATACGCAGGATACGTTGTAGCAGATGCTTGGTATGCTGTTGCTGGTGCTTGGTAGCCAGCAGGGGGTGCTTGGTAGGTTGCGGCGGCTGCTTGATACGCTGTAGCGGGAGCTGCAGGATACGCACCAGCAGCGACTCCATAGGAGCCTGCTGCTGGATAAGCGCTAGCGGCGGGATAGGCTCCAGCCGGAGTAGCCGCAGCAGCTGTTGGGTAAGCAGCAGCAGGAGCTGAATAGGCATTCGCGGTTGCGGGGTAAGCAGTTGCAGCTTGGTATCCTGCAGTTGGGTAGCCAGTTGATGTAGCAGTGTATCCAGCAGCAGCCGTTTGATAACCAGCGCCATACCCGTACGCCGCTGTCGCAGCTGCCTGGTAGCCCCCCACAGCGGATGGGTAGGCAGGGGTCGCAGTCTGGTAGGTAGCTGAAGCTGCAGCGGGATAACCAGTTCCTGCAGCAGCGTAACCAGTGCCTGACGCTGGATATCCCGTTGCTGAGGCAGAGTAGTCAGAGGCTTGAGGCTGGTACGCGCTCACTGGCGCGTGATATGATCCAGACGCGTCCTGGTACCCGTATCCATGTGCAGGTGCTGGTGGATATGCTTGTGGATATCCCTGAGGTTGATGCTGTTGCTGCGCTTGTTGCTGATGTTGCTGATGTTGTTGATGCTGGTGTTGAAGCTGCTGTTGGTGTTGCATCTGAAGCGCGGCAGGTGGAGGTTGTGTTGGCAAAGGTGGCTGTGGTGGGATAGGTGGTTGACGAGAGTTATATCCATCGGCATTGCCTTGTGCACCAAGGGGCTTATTCGGATTCAATGGAATGCTATTCACAGAGCTGGCGTTTGGCTGTGTTGCATGGCCCCCAGCGTTAAAGCCAGGGTTGCCACTGTGGCCTCCTCTTCCAGGAGACCCGCCAAAGCCGCCACGACCTCCGCGACCGCCACGTCCTCCTCGGCCACTATCAAGCTGGCGCTTGTAAGGTGCATTTTGTCTATCCCCAGAGGTTTGCCAGTCTCCATTATGTCCACGCGATGGACCGGGTCCTGTATCTCCTGACTGTGGGCCGTTCCCTGGAGGATACCGGGCATTATCAAGATTCCATTCATGCTGATGAGTTGGGCCAGGAGCTTGGGCGTTGGGTGGCGGAGTCTGATGAGCGAAAGGCTCATATGAGTCTCTACCATGTGGGCGTCCATATCCTTGAGAGGGTGCTGCTACAGGGGCGGCTGCGCCACGAGGAGAATTGAAACGTCCAGGGCCACCTGGAGCACCACCCCCAGGGAAAAGGGACTGATCCGGAATTGAATTGGGTGCTGCGGGTCTACCAGCAGGAGCATTTCCCTAAAGCGCACGAACAACAGTAATATACATGTCAGCATGAATCAACGGATATCGTGCAGGGGTGGTGAGATGTTTCCCAATTTCATGGCAAGTTTACCTGGTCCCAGCGCATTCCTTTGACATATTCATAAATATTTTTGATGTCGCCGGGTTGAGCAGGAGGTCCTCCTTGATGCTGTCCTCTTGAATGGGAGGGAGGAGGGGGTCCTTGATGCTGTTGCATTGGGGGGGTCATGTTTGGGCCGCCCCTGTTCTGCCGATGTTGACCACCCCGGCCGTTATGATCAGGTCCATTAGGGAAGCGTTGGTTATGGGGTGCTGGTCCATGGTTCGGATGAGATTGCTGAGGGAAGGCAGGTTGTTGGGGTTGGAACTGTCCTCGAGGAGGACGAGGTCCACCCTGAAAGTTGCCACTGCCTTGATTGTTGTAGACATGACTTTGATTTTGATTATTAAAATCGCGAGGATGTTGTTGATGGTGTTGATTTTGGTGTTGGTGTGGTGGAAATGGCTGGGGGTGCATGTCCATAGGACGTCCACGTTGAGCATCATCTCGTCGGTAAGGGCGTTGGTCTTGCGAGCCTATATTTTATAGAAAAGATCGACAGCAGCCAACAATAAGTGTTAACAAACGTCCTATGCATATCCTTCGCACAACGGCCAATCGGATGTCCACTCCTACCTCGGAATCCTTCCCTACGCAATGGGCCAGGCCCGCCACCATGGCCGCCTCGGCGGTTGTTATTGAAGTTCTGATTCATGCCTTGGTTGGGATGTTGGCTGTTGTTGTTGTTATTATTGTTGAATGGGCGCTGGTTGTAAGGACCTGGTCGATTGCTGTTATGATGCCCTGGGCGATTCTTGGGATGCTGTTGTTTGTTGTGCTTAGAACCTTTTTGATTCGTGCCTGCTCCAGGCTTTGATCCAGGAGTACCATCAGGTTTCTTTTCAGCAGGAAGGGTTTCTGTTGTCGGAATAGGAGTCGTCGACACGAGATTAGTATCCTTGTACGCCTCGTCCTTCTCCGTGTATGGGTCGGTGGACACTTCCTCCATCGAGTTTTCAGCCGTATCAACTGCATCAACTGGAGCGTCGGTGGATACAACTTCCTCGCCGTTGCTTTCTTTTGCGGACTCATCCATTACTCCCACTCGGGTTTCCTCCTCCTGTGGGGCCTGCTCTAGATGTTCTATCTCTGAATCCTGGGCCTGGGAGGCAGAGGTGTCTTCCTCAGACATATGAGAGTCCTGGTCCAACGCTGTCTGGGGATCACTGTCATTTGCAGCTACCTGGGCAGACTCTTGATCGCTAGACTGGGGAGCATCAGGAACATCGTCGTCGATATAAATAACAACGGCAGGTTGCACGGCAGGTTCAGTCTCCGAGGCAGTCTCCGGGTTGGCAGGCAGCGGTTCTGTTACAGAAGTGGGTGATGGATCATTGGCCATTTCGACCAATTCAGAGGTGGCAGACATCAGACGATGAGACTGATTTGATTGCAAAAGGCACTGGTTTAGTTCAACAATGACTTTGGGAAGCTTTGATGGAGTGACTCGGGGTTGCTTTCAGGGATTGAAAATGGGGCTTGGGATCGGGCTTGGGCTTGAAGATGGGTGGTCTGAGATGGATGGAGAAGGAGACAAAAGAGACGGATGGGATGGATGGACGGATGGGGAGACACACACGCGTGTGGCATGCCCGTGTGCAGGAATAGAATGCTATCGTCAATTACAGAGGGCGCAATGGGGTGTCCCAATGAGAGCGCATGCAGAGAGCAGGAGAGAGAGAGAAAGATGCATGCATGTGTGCTCATTTCCTCATTCCTCCCTTCCCCTGTCCCTGTTCGACGCAAACAGCCAGCAAGCAACAGTAGCAATAACAGCAGCCAGCCACTCTTATCTCCACGGCACCACACCTTCCATCCCCCCTCCCCTTCCTCTTCCTCCTTGACGTCTTTTCCTTTCCTTCTTGCCCCCCGTCCGTCCGCACGAGTCACACGCGCAAGCGCTGCTTCAGTTTTCAAGCAAGGTTGTGGGGCTGACCGACACGCAGACAGACAGACAGACAGACAGACAGACAGACAGACAGACAGACAGACAGACAGACAAACAAGCGAGAGGACCCTGCCTGCCTGCCAAGAAGAACATAGACCCAGCCATGGACATTGACCAGGACACCTGCACCCGCACCACTCCCATGGACATCTCTTCTGCCTCCTCCTCTTGCGCTCACACCAGCCAGGCAAACTCGGTCCTTGTCGAGCCCGCAGTCGCTCGTGTCGACACCTCAACCTGTGCAACTCCGCCTCTCTCTCGAGGCGAAGAAGGGCCGGCGGTGACAGCCAAGTCTGAAGACTCCTCCCAGTCCACACTGCCTGCTCAGGAAACCTTGGAACCGCCTGTCATTCCAAGAACGTCTCCCCCTCTGCCTGCCTCCAAAGCCAGCTCGCGATTCAGCGTCAACATCTCGGGCGTGGGTCTTCCAGCCATGGCCAGCAACCTGGGACTCACCCAGGCAAACGGCGAGCGGGCTGCAGACATGGCCCAAGATCTTAAAAAGAACGTGGTAAACATGTGGAATACTTGGTTCACTGCTCCTCCTAGCTCCTCGGCATCTTCAGCATCCTCGAGTACAGTTGGCAGCGACAAGACAGAGTCTGCATTGAAAGCCCCTATATCGGGAACACAGTCCTTGTCGCAGCATCAACAGCGGCCTGCCAAGTCTCAGCGTATGAACTCGTATACGCTTGGATCCAAGGCTGGAGGTGACAGCGCCACAGCATTTGGGAGCAGTCTGTCGTCACCGCCCTCTCCTCGCGGTTACTCTCTCGACATCCCCGATAGAAAGGCAACGAAAAGTTCACTGGCTTCATCCAACCACGATATTGTTTCTCCGTTGCCGCAGTTAGCGGACAAGTCGACAACAATTGTACACGAGGCAAATGATCCGATTGCAAAACGATCTTCGACCTGTGTAGCTCCGCCTCCAAATGTCACCAGTGCCCCTATTTACTTGATGGGCAGACTCTACGCGCCGTCTAATACGCAGTGGGCCGACTTTCAACGGGACTTTACTCTTGGCATGATCTGGTGCACCTATCGACATGGTTATGCTCCTATCAAGCCAAGCAATTTTACTAGCGACGTAGGCTGGGGATGTATGCTTCGATCTGGACAAGGACTGCTTGCGAACGCGCTTGCAATCCAGTTTATGGGCCGAAGTGAGTGTTGCGACTTGTTATTTTGAATCCCAGAGGCAGCATTTTTGATCTTGGCAACGTGGACACTAACGTATTCATGTGGCTTTTAGACTGGAATCGTCCGTCGCCCGGGGATTCCACCTGGGACATTTATGTTCGGGTAAGCATTCCTGGGCCGCTTTTGCAGATCCTTTTCATCAATGCTTAAATACCTTTGTTTTAACAAATAGATCCTTTCATGGTTCCTGGACGATATGAACTCGAAATCACCATTTTCGGTGCATCGTATTGCCCTTCTCGGAAAGCAACTGGGCAAGAATATTGGCGAGTGGTTTGGTCCCTCAACGACAAGCCAGGTTACAAAGTAAGACTCTTGATCTATCACTAAACAAACAAAATACTCTGCCTAACGTTGTCATTGTCATTGTTACAGAGCGCTAGTCCACAACTTTCCTGAATCAGGCCTTGGTGTTTATGTCACCACAGACGGAGTTATCTACAAGGATCAAGTGGAGGAGGCTGCGACCCTAAAAAAATCAGGAGGTTTCGGCAATCTCTTGATTTTGGTCACTATCCGCCTAGGTATCGACAAACTGAACCCGATCTATAATGACGCCATAAAAAAAACACTCGAGTTTCCTCAGACTTTGGGCATCGCAGGGTATGTATGACTTTGATATGACTGTTTTTTTGGAGAGCGATGAGCTAATGGCTGTCCTTTTTAATTCTCAGAGGTCGCCCGTCATCCTCCTACTACTTTGTGGGCTATCAGGGGGATGATTTGTTCTACCTGGATCCACATCACTCAAGGTGCATTGTTGAGACCAAGAACTTGAGCGACTATACTGTTGAGGTAACCATGCTTGTCAGCTTGATATGAGTGAACGGAATGGTGTACGCCTAGAGGCGCACGTATTCAGCATGTCGTGTTTATTAACAGGCGCTGACAACTGTCTTTGTAGGATTTGGCATCTTACCATTGCGAAACAATCCGCAAGATTGATATCAATGCAATTGACCCCTCTATGCTCCTGGCGTTTTATTGTCGTGATCGAGCAGATTTTGACGAGTTTTGCCAGCGAGTGAAAGAGATGAATGCTCGTCCAGGAATGGGTTCTAGCATCTTTACAATCGGAGAAAAGGCACCAGATTATGACGATGATATGGATGGACAGCTGCTCTCTGTGGCAGACGATGAAGATGATGACCTGGAGTTGGTCTTATAACAGTCAAAAACATCTTTGGAGGAAAGGCACAGGACTTAGAGAAATTTTGTTGTGAAATACAAAAAACCCAACCAACAAGATGTGTAAATATTTATTTTTGTTTGAACTCATGTCCATCTTTTGAGGCTCCTGCTACAATCTGATCCCCTTGTGGAGTGACATTTGTGGAGGGTTTTCGATAGGCAAAGATGGCTTGATGCAACACCAGCAGCCCCAACGAGATCATAATCCAAGAGCACATTCTGACAATATGACATTGCAAATACGTATCATCTCTTAAACGATAGGGACCTGATCTTGACAGCGCAAAGAGGCGATCTTGGTTCCGTTGAGGCAGAGTCCCCTCAAACTTTTCTCTAGATCCACAGAAATGTATGTTTCCAAACGCGGCCGCCAAACCAGGACTGGCCGATTCGCCGTTGCTACGAGTAGCACCATCTTCACCTCCAAAGGAGGCCAACCCATGAAACACGACCGCAAAGACGAAGGAGACGATCAGCTCTTGAATAGGAAAGTACAACAGGGAAAGGGCCAGGATCAAGACTGCAGATCGAGGCAAGATGAGTGCCTGAACTGTCTTTGAGGAAGGGCCCGGCTGGAAAAAGAGTGGATAAATGAGAAAGGCTCCAAGGGTGGCAAGGCCAGGGCTGAACCAGAGGAAATACTGCCAAATAGGAGTGGCGGTTGAAATCCCCAGGTCACTGTTGTCATACTTCCGTTGGGTTTCGAGGTATTGCATGTGGAGCAATTCCAAGATCAATAGCAACAAGGAAAGAGCCCCAATGAGTCGCCTGATAAACTGAGAGGAGAGGTGAAGCATCCTCGTATTCTTGAAAAATACTACTAGGCAATCGTGGGAGGAGATGTATGTGTATGAATAACGGGTCTCCGATAGTGGCGTTTGTGTCAGAGTGTGTAGTGTGATAGAGCGTGTAGCGTTCGGACTGTAAGGGGAGTATGTTGGAAATGAGGAAGAGATGTTTCGTGGAGCGTCGATTATTTATACTGCAGGTATTCCATCCCGCAATGTAGGATACAGCGGTGCTGAGTTGTTAAACCATTGGGCGCTCACTGAACTGTTGAGAGTCGAAATGCGGGCTGCTCCAGACGGAGGTCCAAATCGATTCTCGAAGGGTCGCACCACTGTCTTCAGTCGGTAGATGGGCATTTCTCCCCGGTATTCATTGTGGGCTGTGGAGGCTTAGCTGCATTATTATGGAGCCGAGGTGGTATCTAAAGCGGGATGGATGGTGGATTGTGAGCCCGAATCCATGATTATATCGTGACCTTTGGATTCTTTGGACAGCAACAACCATATTTTCTTTATTTTTTCTCTTCTATTCGTTTCCAAAGAGCTCCACCTGACAAAATTCATCAAAATTTAAAAGTGTGTCTGTCTTTAGATGAGGTTGATTCAGCCATGCCGACAGCAAGATCATACCCTGATCCTTGTCCCTTCGTGTTGGAGGAACAACCATTCCGACGGTACTTGGGTCTGATCGAGTTGTTTCGCCTTCTGGATTGACGCCATGATTGCCACGTATTGATGAGGAAGACGTGGGCGAGATTGTTGAAGATGCGGCGAACTGAGGGTTGCTATGTTGATTTCTGGCAACCAATTCATCCAGTATCTCGCGATTCAGATTGATTTGTTGGGTGTAAAGTCCAAAAATGGACTCTAACTGGATCCAAATCTGCTCCAGTGTGCACGTCGCTCCTAATGGTTCCTTGAAGACGAAGGCCTCTCCAAAGGACTCTACCGCCTCCTCCATCAAATATTCGAATTGACTCGTCTGCAGTTTCATCTTGGCGTATTGTGCACTCTATATATTGTCAATTTGAAGAGCGTCAGGAGTGATCGACAATCAAAAATAAAAGTCGGAAAAGCCTGCGTTTCGCTGCATCATACCATTTTTGTAAAAGTCGTTTCAAAATCCATCGCTAACGCGTCCGCCTTCTTTTGGAGTTTACCCTCAAAACGGTCCTTCAAATCTGTAAACTGTGATAAAGCTGGGGGCCAGTATGCCGCACTATCAACATACCTAGTTGGATTTGGGTTCCCTTCTGTCAGTAGATGCCTCTTTTCTTTTCCTCTTCGCTTGGTTCGGTTTGGTTTGGTTTGATTTTTTTTTTACCCCTGTTGAAGTTGCACATTTACCAGGGCATTGGCTTGGGTCAATCCATCCGAGACAAGATCGCCCCAAACCTTCCTAGCCTTTTGAAAGTCGTAGAGGATCCCAATTACTTTGCGTTCAACCGTTGCCTTGGACATGGTGAGAATAGGCGATTACAGAAGTCCATGTGAGAATCAAACACATGTAGATCTCAGCGGTCACGTGGCGATTTGGCTTTTATTGAGAAAACGTTACTTGATGATAATAACCAAATGCAAAAAGTTATCTGGATAGGACATATTTTGTGAAGCCCAGATGGCACTCGTGTCTAAGCTGGGTATAATGCCGTGGATCATCGCCACAGCAACAGGAGGGCCGGTTTCCACCAGCGGAAATAGGTCTGGCAAGGATGAGTTCAGCACCTGCCGAAGCGTCTTTGGTTGTTCTATAGGTAAGGTCAAGGTTGTTTAGAATCCATTCCTGTACTAGGATATCTCTCTGCTTAAGCAAGTCTGTACCTTTATCGTCCACGGGTGACACTGCTTCCTGAATAACAGGACAATTCTCAGGGAGATATATCCTAATAGGAAGGTTCCTTGCTGTCACACCGTCATTCAACATGAGCTTGTGATTCATGCCCCAGAATCGATCGTAGTTGTCTATGCAGGATGGGAGAGAATAGTCCCATTTTAGTAAAGCTATTGACAGTATTACATGTTGACCAATGACCCTTCAGTTCAAGACCCTACTTGACCACAATCCATCCCACAATTGAGTCTGGTCCGACTTGGACATGTTCATCACTTTCTTTGTTGATCCGTTTCGCAAATAATCGGCCTAGGTGTCCAAAAAAGAATATACGCACATTAAAATCACTGGAGTACAACATTCTTGTCGTCACCTTCAACCGCAGCGGAGGGAACTGCACCGTGTGCCCTACAGCCCAATCGCGGTGAGCGTCCACAAAGTTTTGAAACTGTCCAGTGAACTTGCCTCCTTGATCATCGACATAAAGTAATCCTGGCAGCTATCCACAGCTTGACTCTTGATCAACTTATCTCCTGGGAAGTTTTGAAAGTGCACTGTAACTTTCCAAGGTAGTAGTGAGCCATTCATGCCTTGACCGGATGATGCTTGCAAACCATGGATATCATACAAAAGTCCAATGGGATAGTGCCTACAGACAGCAGCAGAGAGTTAGAAACAACTGTAGCTTGGAAAGAGGGGCCTTACTACCATATATGGCTTGGCATTTGGTGAGTTCTGGTGTCAACGGTTGTCGAGAGAAGGGCCATTTCCAGTTTGCTAAAATCATGAACAAATCCACGTACCACTTCAGAGGCGTCCCCTCATATTCGTACCAGACCTCCGCATCGTCCCCAATAAAGTGCAGTGCCATGTCGACAAAGTGCTTTCTGACATGACTGGTAAGCAATGGAAAGTAGGAGCATCTTTGAGCCTCAAACTAAAAAGCCAGGAGAAGGAGCGACGTGATGAATACGCATGTTTTGCTGAGATGGTCGAGTATGCATGTCTGTATTCGAGGACAGCCCAAGCTGTCCAGCAGAGCAAGGCATTTGACTCTCATGTTCAATCCACAAAGGGCTCTTCAGGTTCATGGTTCGTTTCTTACAAAAAAAGACTCGACGGCGTTAGAGCCTACAGCGGCGGCCTCGGCCTTGTCCCATGAGAACTGGATGGGTATGGATCCATCCCAAATGACCTTAGCGACTTGGTTGTGAGGTGCTGGTTGGGTGGGTGTGGAGGAGGAGGATGCTGCGGTTGCCGGCGTTTTCCCTTGTCCCGGCTGTGGCGGCATGAAGGAGGCAAGAGTTCGGGAGGGTCAGGGGCTAAGTTGGGAGCGAGGCGCAGGGCGGGCCACTCAGAGGATTGATGCAGGCAGGTGAGTGAATGGACGGATGGGGGAACACGGGCAGCGAATGCTTTCAGAGATGACTCGACGCGGGGGCCAGCTGGAGGAATGGGGAAAGATGGGATGATGGCGAGTGAACGATGGATGGATGGACGGATGGAATGAATGAATGAAGAGAAAGGAAAAGAGAATAAAAACACGGACGGGACGCGCGCGGACCTGGAGGAGGACGATCTTTAGGCTCATGGCGTGCATGTGTGCGTGCGTGTCATGGGCGCATCCGCCCATTCTTCTCTTTCACTTTGTCACTCTCTCTCTTTCCTCTCGCCTTTTTGCTCGTCTTTCCTTCCTCTCACCCTTCTCTGTTCTCCTCAGCTCCCCTCGTGTCGCTCATCCGCCTCATCTTTGACTATACCCTCATCCCTTTGTCCTTCCCTCCTCCTCATGGAACAATTGCAGAAACTCAAGCGCAGACCAAACGCCACCAAGTCCCTCTTCCGAGCACCACGGGGGGAGGACGAAGAGCCCGAGTTCTTGGCCGAGGATGGTACGAGAGTTTGTTATGGAGGCACCCAGACTCCATTATCAATGCGTTGATTGCGGCTGCTTATAGACAACTGACTTTGTTCCTCGCAGAGCAAGAAGATCTGATAGCATCCCTCCGAGCTTCAAACGAAAGTGCAAACAACAAGTTCAAGGCAAGTCTTCTCAAGGTGCCAGGGCGCACAGCCTTCGAAGCCTCCGCAGCCCTAATGACTGGTTTATCTTGATAGACGATTCTCTGGGCTTTCTCCGCCATGGAATTGACTTTGTATATACGTGGTTATCTGAATCTGTCGTTAATGCCAATTGATTGACCTTTTCTAACTTGTGCTTACATGCCGTATCAGTCATCTGGCGTTTGCAGGCTACTCCTGGTACAAGAGGAGCATATTCAAGATGCCAGATGCCGAAAGCTATAGATTCCAACAGAGTGCCTCCCCAATGACCGCGACACTGTGCTCGCTCATCTCGTTTGTAGTTGGCATGAGGCTAATCAAGGATTCAACGTTGGTCCGACGAGATACCATAGCAGCGTGGACAGCCGTATCCATAGTTCCAGTGGTGCTGATGTTTGGCTCGGGCGAGTTTTCGTTTGAATGGTTGTGGTGGTCGATGCCGTTGATGCTCCAGGTTGTAGATCTGACGTGCCTTTGGATCATGCTAGATCCAGAGGAGGACTTCTTTGGCCTTGAGAAGAGTCAGTACAAGCTCAAGGGCGCGTAATAGGATCACTCTTTGGTCGAGATTGGACAGAACGACGGCGTCTACCATCTTTTTGGGGTGCCCGACAAGGTCAGACGCGCGAGATGCGGAGGCTGGGTCCGAAGAGGAGAGGAAGAAGTCAGCAAATACAAAAATCGGCGCTGGTTGCACGCACAAAGTGCACGCAAACAGGCAGTCACGCCATTTTTTTTCCCTTGTCCTTTCTCTGAATGCATCCATCCCACATCTTACTCACACATCCCATCCTTCCGCCTCATCACTCTTTTTTTTTTTGCTCATCCGTCTTCCAAGCGAGCTGTCCTTATTGACGCCCTTCTCTTGCCACCACCTCTACCACCACCTTAACCTACCCATCTCTTCTTCCTTCTCCTCTCTCTTTGCCAAACGCAACTCCCGCAACAACTGTCGCTGATCAAATACGCGCTCGTCGTTGCTGATCCTCCGCCATCTCACCATTGCTCTTGTGCCTCCATCCAACGCGGGCTTTTTCGGTCGCCCTTTCTCTCTGGTGATTTCAGCCTCGAGACAGCCGCGAGTAACATATTTCTTGTCATAGGCACCTGGACATCCTTACCGTCGTTATCATCATTGGCGCCAGCAACTCTTTTGCTCCATCGACGACGCTTTTTATTTAACTTCTGATCGCCATCAAGACCATGCCACAGGTGGGTTCAAATAAGGTTTGATGTCCCTGTGGGAGGGCGACGACGCTTTCCCCAGACGAGAACTCAGAGTGTTTGCGCTATGCTAATAGGGCATATCCCTCCCCCCTCACTGGGTTTACCCACCATAGCCAAAGCCTATCCGCAAGGAGATCAAGGTATGTTTTGTAGACACAGGCATTGTCGTAGCCTGACGAGGCTTTCCTGCCGGCTCTTCATATTGGTCTCGAGCTAACAACAGCTGGCTTATTACACCATTGACATGATAGGTCGTCACAGTCCAGAATATCATCAAGGGACAGAAGCAGAATGGATTCCCAATGCGCAAATGGAAGATCTCTGTCCAAGGAGTGAACTCTAACGGCGATGAAGAGTCTATGCCCTACGTTGACTATGTGGAATATATCCTGCATGAATCGTTTGAGCAACCACTTAGAAGTAAGATTCTGAACCTGTTTTGCCCGACATCCTCTGCCCCGAAAAATAACGCAATTGACCCCTAATTGAATCCGGTTTTATAGAGGTGACAGAATATCCATTCTCATTGCAGGAGAAGGGATGGGGCGAGTTCGATATGAAAATCATGCTCTATTTCACGGACAAGTCAGTGCCACCGGTTCAGTTGGACCACGATCTTCACTTTCAGTCTACACAATATGAAATGCCCCATACATTGGTACGGCTTTCTCGAGTTACCAATTCCGTTACGACAAAAACATCTGATCCAGAGAAAGACACTAACGTTTCGGCACATACTTTCTCCTCTCCTTTCATTGTTCACAGACTTTCAAGTCGGATGTGAAAGCGGGCTTTTTGAAGCTTTTGAAGTCACGCAGTAGTCCTTCGTCTGATCGGGAAACAAGTGTTGATAGCGCGGAGGATGCAGCGTCAAAACCGAAGCGTCGCCGAGATGCTCCAGTAAAAGAGAGATCGAAGCGTGTCAAAGATGAAAGCTCGGAAGACGACAGCCTGGACAGTAGTGCTGCTGCCTCTGGTGATGAATGGGGAGACAAAGTAAGGCTTCTCGCTGGATTCCGATGACTTTGACCACCAGGTCTCCAATCTCTCCGTTTAGGGAGAGTTACGACTCTATGACGTTTTCTTACTCCCAGTGTTGATCTGTATGTTAGATTGATGTACACCAGCTTGCAAAGAAGTTTCAGCTATTGCAGGAAGAGGACCTTGCAGAGTTGGTCCAGCTTGTCAAGGATCACCAGACGGCCGACATGTATGTTCAAGAAGACGGGGACGGTAAGGGCGAGAATATATCTTCGATATCTGCAATGATGTGAAACAGACAGCAGTTCTGAAGCGCAATTCTCATTTAAATAGCTGGCGAATTCCACATCGACTTGCGGACTCTTGGCGATGAACTGCTGACAATTCTGTGGCAATTTTGTGACAAAAAACTGGAGCGGGAACTGTCTGATTAGGGCTATGCCTTTCACTCTAGCAATGACCAAGATCAGGGATATACGATCTTTCTTGGAAAGAAAAGGAGGAAGAAAGTACAGGAACACCGTTGTCACCCATGTTCATAATTCAACCAATGGAACCTGGGACTGTCCATAATATCCGTATTTCCTGGGCGACATTGAACCGACTAATATAACTGTCTTCTCTCATATCCTCTCTCTCTCTCAAAAAAGAGAAAAAAAAAGCACAAAAACAATAAATAAAGATATTTATGTCGTACTCAACACTGCACCATTAAACTCGACAAAGGTCCCTGTAGAACACCCCGGAAGAAAGGGGTTCATAAGGAAGAAAATGCCAAGAAAAAACACGGTTCGTGAACGTTCCTTTAGTCTGAAGAAGACAGCCCGACCGGTGTCACAGCTCTTGTAGCAACAGCCCTCCTCCATTTTTTTCTCCATCGCGCAGCGAATCTCTTTGCACAGGCCACTTTCTTCGTCAGAGTTGTGTTCTTTTTGCGTGCCAAGAAAATCGTTTCTTCTCCGACGTGTCTGTCCATACTGGCAGTTCAACAACAACAGGGTTATATCTCTACCAGGGACAGCCTTTTTGTTTTTGACTTGAAGGTTGCAGAGTGAAAACAGAGGGCGCTCATAAAGTGGAGTTGGATAAGAAGGCAGTCCATTGCTAACTTGAGGTGGTCAAGGAGTGTAGAGCCCTGAAGTTGCGGCTGCTGGGCCGTCGGAGCAGAAAGATCTATATAATGGCTGGAGCCTTTCGCTCCTCCCTTTCTTTTTTCTCACTCTTTCCCTCTCTCTCATCTTCATTCTTCAACTTTTATTCACTCGTACTCATTCTCCTTCTCCTCCTCTGTCTCTCCCAACTCGATCATTTCCGAGACTAAGCAGCTGCCCCATAGAATTTTAAAATAGAGACCTGGCAAAAAAGATCCAATCCCATTTCTCGTATTGTTTTTTTAGGAGTAGTTTTGGACCCTTAATAAATTTGTCCGCGGCTCTGGCTGCTCAAGCGGCGTCCAAAAGGCACTCAAAATCCCTCCTGTGACAATCAGACCAACATCCCATGTCAATCTCGCACATTAAGCGGAATGGAGCACCAGTCACTCGCAATGAGTACTCCATTCTGATCAACGTCTATCATCACCTTTCAGGCTCTGGGCCACTCCACCACTGCCGTAAAAAGCTGACTCCGCGCCAGCAGCTAGCTCTGGTAACTGGCGTTGGAACGCAAGTGGCACAAAACGCTATTCGACTTGCCATTCACAAGGAGGAGCCAGTCCAAATGACCATTGGACGCCCAAAGCTCACCATTGACGAGAGTTTGGGCGCAGCTATTCGGACTTTTATTCTCGAGAATAATATAGCCGGGATTCCTGTCACATCGTCTCTCATCCTCAAGGAGTTGGAAGATAACCATGGTCTCTCCCTCAAGAAACGCACCCTCACACACTACCTCCTCCATCTTGGACTTACCTATGGGAAAGGCAATCGACGCAATGTCTATCACGACAAACCAGCCATCATCAACTACCGCCATATCTACCTTGAGCGACGACTAGAAAATCTCAATGCTAAAGGGAACCCAATCATCCCCGAAGTTTTTTTGGACGAAAGTTATTGTCACCTGGATCACCACACAAAGTACACCTGGAAGCCGATTGGAGGAACTGTCAATGAGTCTGGCCGTAAGCCTATGGTCGTAATATTTGGCGCGTTTGTCGTATACCACAATGGACACAAGATGAAAGGAGAGATTGTGAAAAAAAGTATCTTGATCTGGCCGGTAGTTGGAAAGGCACGTGGACAGCAACATCAAGGTGGAAGGGGTCGAAAGGCTCGAGATAATGAGGATTGGAGCACGGTACCTGAATTCGTACGGGGAAGCGGCATTGCCCCGGATTTACATGATTACCATGGCAACTTCAATGCGGACCTGTTCGAACGCCTCTTCAACGAAATCTGCAAGACGCTCTCGGATGAATACGGTCCCTGTAATATCCATACGGATGGCGCCAAGTACCACGTACGTCAGAAAAACCCACCGCCGAAGAAGAGTTCGCCTCTTGCTGAGATTGTTCAATGGTTTGCGGACAATGAGCTTCAACTGCCAACGCGTCCTAACGGTAGAGCTATGACGCGCTCGGGGCTTTTGGAAGAAATTGACAATATGAACATTCCTCCCGTGTATGCCTCCTATGAGATTGCGAATGAGCAGGGCCACACTATCATGAAGACACCCCCTTACCATTGCGAACTACAACCCATCGAGATGCTCTGGGGCATGGTCAAGAATCCAATTGCCTTCAATCCAAACCTGAACGAGACGTGTCTTTCACTCAGAAATCGATTGCTCGAGGGGTTCGCGAAGACCAGCAGTGATCAGTTGGTCTCGATCTGGGAGAAGACTGTCAAGATTTGCAAGGACTACTGGGAACTCCATCAAAAAGATCTTGAAAGGAGCCAAGGAACGGACGACGATGGCAGCGACGACGACGATGAGGAAGGAATTTTTTACTCCGATGACGATGATTAGATTAATTTTTAATTTATCACGAATAATATTTAATTTTAGTGACGATTATACCCATTTTCCACCCTTTTTTTCATTCCGTTGCAGTTCATTCAAAAACCATCCAATTCGTTTGATTTCTGAAATAAATTGAATCCGAGTTCTGGGCCTTTCAGTTCACCCAAAATAGAGGATGAGGTAAAATTATTTGATCATGAATAGACCGATTTTATCCGGACAGAATCTTTTTTGCGATATCTCTAGTTTACAAAAGGAGACACGAATCCACATCATGGGCTTATCCGGGTTCAACACCTTTTTTCGTTATCTCGCCTTTCTCTCTGGCGGGGTTGCATTTGGATTCGACATGTACTTGATCTACCTCTATAGCCAGACGCCAACCATGTTCTTTGACTGGCCCTTTTATAGCCAGACAGGACTCATCGGTAGTCTTTTGATGATCCTTTTTCTCTCAGAGATCTTTTACCGGATTGGGAACCACTACCGAAACTATCGAGCCACCCATTCCAACGGCCACAGCAGCCATGTGCATGTGGAAGAGGGAACACAACAATACTTTCCTACTGTCCACGAAGGCCCTTCTTCCCCTAGCTCGGCAACGTTTGTCGCACCTTACACAGCCCCGTCAAAGTCAAACTATCCCCCGACGCGAAAGGAGATTGTCGATAGACGCCGGTCGTGTTTAAGGACGTTCTTTTCGTTCACGCGATTCATTGTTGTGCTCGGAATCGCAGCCGCGACCCTTCGTATCACCATCATGATCTTTGTATACTCGAATCGTTCGGCCTTCACTTTGGATTTCACTCGCTCCTCTCCGCAAGCCGAGCCATTGAGCGATTCCCGTTTCCAGAATGTGAACCCAAGAAACCTTTTCGATTGTCCCGAGCAAGGCCTATCTTGGTCTCAACCTTTGACCTATCTCTGTTTCATGGACCAGATCACGGTTACTTTTGCCACCTTGGCGGCCGTCTTGTCCTTGGTCGAAGCCTTGTTAACGGTCATATTGGAGAACCGTTCGAGTGGAAAGGCCAACGGCAGTCGTTCGTCTGTGATGTTGAAACGGGACGAGGTCTATGTGCCCTCACTGCCCTTGCATCATCTAGGCAATGAGGCCATCGCGGCCGCATCGACTGTTCAGGAAAGCAACCACCATGCCCAAAAGTCGCTGCCTCCCCTTCCACCAAGGCATCAAGAAGATGCAGAGGATATCCCACAGGCGTTTGCGTATGTTCCCGATCACCAAGAGCAAGGCGACGATGACCGGGACGAGGAGTTCCTCAAGAAAAAATCGGCCTGGGTGACCTCTTCTACAAACCCGTTCATGGTCCTGGACGAGAAATCAAAGACGATGCGACCCGTGTCCGAAACCGCCCACAATAACAATAACGACGACAACTATGCAGATCAAGCACCCCCGGACCACGAATATGACGCGACTTTTGGATCGTCTTC
Source organism: Entomortierella parvispora (assembly GCA_963573315.1). Taxonomy (NCBI): domain Eukaryota; kingdom Fungi; phylum Mortierellomycota; class Mortierellomycetes; order Mortierellales; family Mortierellaceae; genus Entomortierella; species Entomortierella parvispora. The sequence continues at coordinate 1,878,784 of OY752145.1, forward strand.
CAATGCCGGACCCTCAACCTGGCACCCGGATCATCAGAATGATGGAACTTCATGACTTTTTTCCATCCCTTCACCCTGAACCACTCCAAACAACTTGTACAATTGCCATGAACACTATAAATATATTGCATGTTCTTGGAGGCAAACCTTTCATTAGAGATGAAGACTTCCTTCTCTTGGTCTTGTGTTTTTCTTTCAATGTGTTTTATTTATTAAGAGGGGGGGTTTTTTTTGCTGATAGTTCAGCCGTGGTATCATAAAAAAGAATGAGGACATCCTCTCTCTTCCAAAACAAAACACCCAACGGTGGACGGAGGATGGGGACACGAAATCGAAACAGATATAGACAAAGTATTTTGAAAGTCTCCTCAGCGTGGGAGCGCCGCCTAGTCCTAAGGCGATTTAAGACTCTCTCTCCATCTAATTCTTGCCAGTATTTTGGTAAGACAAGGCAGATGGCTGACTACCATAGCCGCCTGACACCTGGACCGAGGGCAGAGGCACAGAGGTTCCGTCGGCCACGGGGTGGAAGTGGGTCTTTGTATCATCCGCTGTGGGCATGAAGATAATCTTTTGACCACTGTGCTTCGCCATCGCGGCCATGGATTCCAAGTAACGAATCTGCATGGCAGCGGGTGTGTTCAAGACTATTGTGTGAAGAGAGAAGGGGTCAGATCCAAAAAAAAAAGCTAATGCAGGCTGTTTGAGAAAAAAAAGAACAACAACAACAACCACGACTTACACTCTGCGGCCTGTCGCATCAACTTTGCACTGTCAACCTCAGACTGGGCCTGAATAACCTTACTCTCGGCCAATCGCTTGGCCTGAGCAGCGGACGACAGGGATTCCTGCAGACTCTTTGAGAACTGAATATCCTTGATCAAGATGCTCTCGACCTAAAGATTGGAGCAGAAAGGGGCCACAGACATTACAGCTGTCAGATTCAAGGACTGGAGGGAGAGACAGACATGGCACCATAGACGGTACACACAAGCAAGACATTCACTTACGGTGACACCCCATTGATGAGCAGGAACGTCAATGATGTTCTGAATCTCATGTGCGAGCAATTCTCGGTTCTCAATGATTTCTTGGAGGACCCTAGCACCAAGAACTTGACGCAGGGTTGTTTTCGTTCTCTCCACAAGTGCCTGGCGGACATCTGCGATTCCGTACGTTGCCAAGTAAGGATTGATGATATGCCAGTAGAGAATGCTATCAATGTGCACACTATTCAAGGGAACAAAAACAGCAAATGGATGAAAAAAGTCAGTTGTCAAGAAAGAACAAGTTAAAAAAGTCATGAGAAGGCAGCTACAGTGTCAAGTCTGAGAGTAATTACCTGACATTGTCCTTGGTCATGATAACTTGATCCGAGATTCTGGAGATCTGAACTCTCATATCCACCTTTTGAACAGTTTCGGTGTAAGGGTTCAAGCGAATCAAACCCGGGTCAACCGTCTTGTAGAAACGGCCAAACCGTGAGACCAGACCGATTGTTCCCTGTTCAATACTCTTGTAGGGGTTAGGGCAGCTATTGAGAGAAGTATGACAAAAGGGTCTGTTAGAGTGGGGTATCTAAGTTGCTATGATTTAATAGGGCGACTCTGAAGCCAAAATGTTTTTCTTTGTACCAAATGCAACAAGGGATCTAAATTGTCACAAGACGAATAAGAACCGTCAGACAAATAATAACACAGAGACGCTGTCGGTTAAACTACAAACACAAAAAGGGTCAAACTTACCATGCCCATGGTTCCGATACATGAACCGAACGCGTTGACCATGGAGCCATAGAAGCCATTGACGCGTTGTGCTGGGAACTCTGCAACGGAGAACAATTAAAAGAGAGAGAAAAAAAATAAAGGGTTTAGAAAGAGGTGGTCTGAGCTAGGCCCAGCATGGGTTGAAGGAAGAACTGCGGGTCAACAGGGGATACGAGGCGAGAAGAGGGAGGAGATGGACACTGAGAAGAAGAAGGGGATAGGGAATAGGAAAAGAAAAGAAGAGGAGGAGAGAGACGGCAACATTGTGTACCCTCAGCGTAGGACTTGACGGTGACATTGCCGGAAGCGCCCATGTCATTGTTCCTCTTTGGCTGGGCGTCGACGTAGCCCGAAGGCTGGAGCTGCTGAATGTCCATGAGGGAGGGAGGGGCAGAAATGGAGGGAGGGACGGATGGATGGATGCGAAAGAGTCAAGAGTAGAGTCAGAGAGAGAGAGAGAAAGAGAGAGAAAGAGGGGGTGGGTGAGGGTGAGAAAACAAGCAGAAGGGTTAGTTCCCTTTATATTATGGGATTCCTCCAACGGGCACACACACACACACACACAAACACACACACTCACACGGGGGAAAGTAGAGTAGACGCAAAAAACGCGCAAAGTCGACCATCCGTCGACCGACCCCACGCCCTCTGTTCGCTCTGTCCTTGTCTCACCGTCCGTCGAACCGTGTTTGGGCGGGGTGCGTGCTCTTCGTTTTCGTTTTTCCAGGCCTTCTTCCTTCCTTCGCGCTCACTGGTCGACCCATCACGAGCCAGGGTATAGTATCTTCCTGTTAGCTAACAGGGGCCATTGGCGAAGATACAGGCGTGACTTGACCCTGGTTCTCTTCCTGCATTCTGATGGCGCCTTGTCCCCCCACGGATGACATTGCAGAAGAGTGAAAGAGCTGTCTTTGTCTTTGTCAACATAGGGTGTATTTTTTACCTTCAAGGCGCTTTTGTCTTTCACTCTTGCGTCTAAGCCTTTGAGGAAACGTTTCTCAAGTTCAAAGAACGAACGAGCAAAGTGGTGGCGAGAAAAGACCACACCCCAACGCGTCTGCTCTGCATTACCGTATATATCCGTCTTGTCATCCCCTCTGTTTTCTCCTCCTTCGTGTCTTCTCTCCTTCCCAACTCAAGTCCAAGTTTCTTACTGTAACAATGACCTCGTCTACCACCATCACCATGATTGGCAGTCTTACTCTCGCCTTGATCGCCGGGTGCGCTATCTGCTCTCTCGGGAAGGATATTGGTTCGGCTCGTCAAACATACCTTCACAGACTGGATTTAGACATGCGATCCATTGAGTCCTTGATCCAGAAACTCGACAAGTCCAGCTTTACCACGCCTAACATCCTGGCCACGCCCGGTTCCACCTCGGCTACCCCAGCGATGACAACGACGACAGCTGCAGCAGTCGATTCAACGAACGCGACCACTTTTGTTCATCATCATTCACTCCGAGTATCAGATGTGGACCCCAAATGGTCCATCAACTATGACAAGGACCCTATCGTCTTCAAAGAGAATCTGATGCGCGAATACAAAGAGTTGAAGGACGACTGGAGATCTTTTGCGGTTCTGGATACGAGACTTGCTCTCAAGGCTGGTCCCGACTCTCGGACCACGACAACAAGCTGTGTCATTCAAAACGCGTAGCAGAAAGAATAACCGGGACGGAAGGAAAGAAGGAAGCCCTGTGTCGTTTCTCGCTCGTTTTTCATTGTCGATCCACAAAACAAACAAGCGTAATCCCAGTAGTTGACCGAATAAAAGAATCGAGCTCTTTTGGCAGCTTTTTTTTACTTTTTGTCAGGATGTTTGTCTTCTAGTTTCTAAAGGTATTCTATGGTACAATGTCTTTTCTGTGGTTGCTTTAAAAAAAAGACGTTCAAGAGTTGTTATCGCTGTTGGTGGCTCGAACAGTCTGCTCCTCCAGCATCTTCTTTTGCAATTCTCGCTGCACAGCCAATTCAAGCACGTTCTCGTCCTGACGCTTCTTGGCCGCCATCCGCTCCTCGTCCTTGACGACTCCCAAACGCATCGTCTAAAAACGCACACAAAAAGAGAGAGACAGATTATGAAAAAAGAAAAAAAAACTGCAATAGCGGTTATCGTCATTTCGGTTGTCCCGTGTAGCACGTTCCAAGAGATCGAAAGGAGGCCAGGCTCAGTCAAAAAGTATGTGTAAAAAAAAAAAAAAAAGTTCAAAAGTAACAAAGTAGTCAGTGAATCAGGGGGAGAGGAGTGAGAGGGGAGTGTTACCTCTTTTTCAAACATTTGCTGGTAATGCACTCCCCAGACAGTGGCAATGGTGCACACCGTGGTGATGGCGAGGGTCATTTTGGCTTTTGTGGACATTGCGAAAGTTACTGAACGAGAAGGAAGGTGTTTGAATGGTGGAAGGGAGGAATCGGGCACGGTTTGTACCTGGTGGCACCAGCCGTTTTTTTGCCCCAAGCCACTTTGGTAAACCTTGAATAAAACTATTCTCAGATTATTAAAACTCACTTCAAGTCTTTAATAAACTTTTTTGAACTTTTTCAACATCATCATTGGCGATATTGTGGCTGCGGCTGATGCTGCGGTGGCTGCCGGGATCCATGCTGTTGCGATGGGTAGCCATGTGGCGATTGTTGACGGTTCAATGCTTGATTCATGGTCAGATGCGGGTGTGTGCCTCGCGGTGGGGAGACAGCCGACGCGACATACGAGCCCCCCATGGGGTGGCCTCCTGAAGATCCAGGGGACGTCACTCGGCGATGTGCCGGTGGAGAAGGGGAGTGTTGTCGAAAGTACGGCGAACCATGGATCGGAGGAAGGGTCGGGTGAGTTGGGGGAGAGTGGTAAAGCGATGGGGGTTGCGGCGAGGGTGGTCGTTGATGGGCGACCGACTGAGATGAATATCCTTGTGAGGATACCAAAGGTGCAGTTGCAGCGACCTTCCTTGCGCGCGACGGTGGTCCCGGGACTGGCGATGTTTGCAAGGTGGTCGCCGCTCCCGCTCCGACCACAATGTTCATAGGCGCCTCTTGTCCAGCGCTCTCGGGATCCTTTGGTTTGGCAGTCCTGGTGGTCTGTGCAGTCACTTTCCTGGCTCTGGGTGCTTTGTTGGCCGAGGCCGCTCCTGCAGTATCAACCTTTTTCTTTTTGATGTTGGCAAGCAAGGAGTGATAGACTGCTAAATCAGCTGCATTCATCGAGGGACTCAATCCTCCCGAAGACACCGCAGGCGTGACCTCAGGTGCAGATTTGCCAGATTCCTCGTCATCGATAACCATGGGCATGGATATGTTTTCCCCAGAATTCTGAGCAGTAACTTGAAGCTCAGCCTCAATAGCTGCCTTTTTTCGCTTTCTGGAAGGCACACCTGCAGATGTCATCGTCGTAGCAACCATTGGTCCTACCGCATTAGAAACGAGAGGAGTAGCTGGGAGGGCGACCTGTGTTTGAGAAGGCTCCGGCGCAGGGGACGACACTGGTTGCGCGCTGGGCGATTTCGAGGGCGAGAGTGCTGATGTCAAAGGAGTCGCTGTAGTCAGGGTTGCTGGCGCTCGTGTTGGAGCTGAGGGGGGGTTAATGGGACGGGATACGTTGGGTAAGGCAGGAGTGCCCCGTGCACTCGAATATTTTGACGGTGTCAGAATTGGTTTGATCTTTGACGTGCTCGGGTCAATTTCGCGGCCTGTTTGCTTCTGGACCTTCTCTTTCAATTGACTGTACTGTCGAGATATTTCATAAGAGGTCATCCATCCTTGAGGGAATGCTTGTACCAGCTATACAAAGTCCAGAAGCACTAGAGTTAGTTTCAGGCAGTCTCTATGTTGAGTGAAATATCTAGCTCTTGGGGTCAAAAGTCTTACAACTTGATATGCATCCTTCCGAGTTTTCGATTCCGTGGATGGCGGAGGTTGGTTTTCATCAATTGCAAAAAACTCTTGCTTTACCGCCAAGAGCTCCATAAACTTCTCCATCGACTCCCAAAGTAATAGACGCACATCCTGGCTCCAAGGAAACTTGCGTCTGTCTAAAGATTTGAAATAAAGTGTTAGCCAGTAGTCAAAAGGGATGACTCGCGAAAGACTGGCAGCTGCAGAGTTCTCGACCTACCCTCCCCCTCTGTCATTTCCACATCGTCGTCATTGTCTTTCTCAGTGGGAAATGGCCTATCCACTAAGCCTGCTGATTTCGACAACAATCCTACTCTCTTTCTGAACTGATCTAGTAGGCGCACCCTTTGCTCCTCCAATGACGTGATCCAAGATGGTAAAATATTCTTGTAGATTAATTTCTAATTCATAAAACACAAATCAGTTAGAACCACTGCATTCATACCAATGGATAAAGCACCATACAAAGCAGATAACTCACCTTTAGAGTAAACTTGTTGTAAGGCAATACAACTTGAAGGTGGGCCAAAAAATTTTCGTCGAGGACGTATCCTGTTCCCGTCGCCAGGGCCAGCTTGGCGCACTCGAACAAAGGTGCTTTGATATGAAGCGGAAACTTGGTCTTGACCTCCCAGGTTTCTAAAATAGTATGGTCAAGGTATCAGCACAGGACAGCATCAGAAACACGCCCAGTAATAGACAGACAAATCGAATACCTTTCCGTGCCAACTCTGCAACAATGTTGTATAGAGCCTGGACATCTTTCTGCAAAGGTTCCAGAGATTTGGTGCCCTTTCCTTTGGCATTTTGCCCATCACCTACAGCAGCCTTTGGCTTTGCTGTTGATTTTGTTGTCGCTGACGAGGATGATTCCATGCCAGAGTCCTGAACCGCTGTGGTAGATGCCGAAGCCTCTTCCGAGCCACTTGCTTTTGCCGTCGGCTTCTTTAGTTTTGGCTTTGAAGGCGACGGCGAACTTGGCGGTGGCGTTGACATTTCGGTGTTTTCGTCTGCAGGTGGAGGTGAATCAATCCGAACAGAGCGTGTTGGGGCGGTAATGTTTGTCGAACTTGTTGGCTCTGTATCCAAGGTTGCCGCCGTTGCACTACTGCTCTTTGATGACTTTGCTCTGGGTTTTTTTAGTGTAGGTTTGGTCTCCTTGTCCGAATCCCTGTTTGCCTCACTCTCTTTAATAGCAGCCTTGGCAACCTCCTTTGTGACATCTTTGGTCGTGTCCTTTGTGTCTTTGGTCACTGCTTTTCCTTTTGAGGCTGGCGCCTTCTTCTTGGCAGGGGTGGCAGAGGTGCTATTTTGTCCTGCTTCTGCCAAAGCCGTTCCTGCCGTTACTTCAGAAGGTACAGTTGATGCTGCTGCGGATACACTAGAGGCTGGTGTCTTGGTTGATTTTGACTTCTCTTCTGGTTCGCTAGCCTCGGATGCTGAATCGTTTGCATTTTCCACAATTGCTAGGCTTGATGCCTTGGCTACTTTTGTTCCCGAGCCCTTACTTGTGCTGGAAGGCGATGCACTGGCTGGCGCTCTCCTTCTTACAATTTTTTTCTGCCTCTGTCCAGCATCAGATGAATCACTAATAGGAACAACGGCGATCAGTTACCGATAACAGACGTGACATTGATGTTCAAATAAAAGCAGCTTTGCTTACTTGTCTTCAACAGTTTCCACAGGTCCCCGAAAGGCGAAAAATCCATCAATCTTTGGTCGAATCATACCAATGGCTTCCAGCATCATTTCACTGTCATCAATAAATTCGTCCTCAATGTCGTAGTGCTCAGAGTCCCATCGACTCGGCCGCTTGCTTGTAAATCCCTGTTGAAGCGAATCATATCATACGGTTAGTGTCGACGCTGTGGAGTCTGAACAGTGCGCACGCCAACGGCTCAAGGCTGCACGACATGACACGTCAGTGCGCGGACCACTCAATCTCAAATTTCTCTGTAAATTAAAAAGGTGAATGAGGCGCGCAAGGTCGAATCTGTGTGCAACCATGCAGAGGGTCCCCTTTCCCCCTGATTTTGTGAACTCCAGGGAGAAATCTGAGCTGTCGGAAAAAGGCAGGTGGAGAAGACAAATGTATCTTTTACTGTGCCAAGGGTGAGGCACATGGGGTGACAATCCTTCAGTCTGGACATCCGGAGGACACGGTTGATCAACAGCTGCAAGGCAATATCTTACCTCTTCATCTTCATCTTCGTCTTCCCCCTCGTTTCCGTTTTCGTCCATGTTGGCGTACTTTTCGGTTAGGGCCTCGAGGAAGTCCTTGGGTTCACGCGGACGAGTCTCAGAGTCTTCTTCCTCGTCATCGTCATCCTCGGGGTCATCGTCATCATCTTCGTCCTCAGCCTCCCCTTCTCCTTCGGCGTCGTCCTCGTCCTCATCATCGTCTGCGCCATCATCCTCCTCCTCAGCCTCACTCTCGTCTTCCTCGCCCTCTGGTTGGTCAATATCCATGGCGGCGCTGTCTTTCGAGTCGGTAGTCGCTGAGCTGAGGGCGCTCTGTTTAATGTTGGGTGAGGAGGAGGTCGAGGTTGTGCCACCGGTTTTGGAAGGCACAAGAAGCTGAGCACTTTTTTGCTGCCGGTTCTCTTGCTCCTGACGAACCAGGTCCGCATAAGAGATGATGGCATGTGGGTTCTCCTTGAGAGAGTAAAAAATTCGAACGGCACCATTCGGCACCACTGCTCCCTTCTTGGCGCGTTTAGACTTGGAATTGGAGTCTACTAAGGAGGTCGCGTTGGATGTCAAGTTGGCTGCGTTGGCAAGGAATGCAGCACCACCCATGGCACTGGCCATGAGGTCGGAGGGGGGCGAAGGGAAGGGCGTCATTGAACAAGCCCGTGTATGGATGTAGTGATTGATGCCAATGCGGACTGGACAAGGATGACGATGGGTGAGATGTGGTAGCGGAGGGTGGTGGAGAGGATGATCCGGCAGACAAGGGAAAGGCCAAGGAGAACTGCAGGGATGGTGGTTTGGGAGAGTGCAATGGAATGTCTGCGGCCTTTGGGGATGTTCCTTCAGCGAGTTCGTGGGTTCGGTTGGTCAGATCCGATGGCGACGGGTCAAAGTCACCGAATCGTGGCAGTCAAGCCAGAAGGGTCGGGCGGACGGACGGACGGACAGCCGTCACCTGAAGGCGACACTGGACGAAGACTGCCGCACCAGTAGGCCAGCAGGCAGACAAGGCAAGGCAAAAGTGCCGACACAGACAGAGGCAGGCAGACAGGCAGACAGACAGGCAGACAGACAAAAATCCCTGCCTGGTGTGGTCTGGTCTGGTCCGGATGGATGAATGCCTGTGCCTCAACAGCACAAGGCAGCGATTCTTGATTTCGAGTTCCCCCTTTTTCCGCTTGGAAGGCTTGCTCTGCTCTGTTCTGCTCAAGCTGTTTGTGCGCGTCCTGCTTCTCTACCTGCGACCGACCACCGCTGGGGTTCGCTTCACCACAGTGATTTCGTCCTGTTCTTCCTTCACTCCTTCCTTGCCTTCACCCCACCTCTGTCCTGGCGCCAGGTGTGTGTGTTGAAAACGGTGCAAAATATCAATGAACGCGTTTTTCTTCGAAACTTATTTTTTATTTTCTTTGGCCTACATTCCCTTCACCCTGACCCTCCTAAATTCTACCTGTCATTCTTTAATCCACCTCCACACATGTCTCCCAATCGACCGTACTCTTTCTGCTTGACAGAGCGCACTAAAAAGTCCATATCGACAAGACGCTCTCTGCATATCAGATAAAGAAAAATATTATAATAAATAAACACTGTAAATAAAATGATAAAAAGCATGAGACTGGATAGAAAGAATGTCAAACACAAGAGTGATGACCATGACACTGCGAGTCAATGGCCATGTAAAACAAGTAGAATGTAGTGGTTTGATCTTCCCCTTGAATAGTTGGTAGCCACAAGAAGCGTCATAACGATAATAGACGAGCGGTTGTTCAACTGGGGTGAAAGTGAAAGTGTGAGCATAGATGGGAAAAAGGAAAATATCCTGGAACATGGAGGGAATTGCTTTCGTCCATTGCGACAAAGGAATTATTTATTTTGCTTGAGGAACAGATGAGGGGAAAGATGGTGTCGAAAGGCAAGGGCGTGATGCTGTGAGAAGAGACACGACCAGGTACGGGAAGGCAGTAAATACGATATTTTCATCGGTGACGCAAAATCCCCATTTTTTTTTAGAAACTCCCGGGTCGCGCTTCTTGCCAGGCCCTATTCCTTCTTCCTCATATATAGTATCAGTTTATAGAGTGCAACCATGGCCGATCCGCTCACAATGTTTATCGTGATCCGCAAGGATCTCATAAAGGTACATCAAAGCCCGATCCAAGGTGTCTTTTTAAGCGTTATAACCCCTTGTCATCCACGGATAAGTTCTAATTTCATTTCTTCGATGCAACTCAACAGACACTTGGTTGGTCAACAGGAAGGTAAGACAGAGCACAGTGTTTCCCTCAAGCATATACCATTCAACGCAACTGTGCGCTGACAGCATTTTCCACCCGCATTGCTCACTAGTGTCATCGCTCAGGCGTGCCACGCTTCAACGGCCGTATTGCAAAAGACTCAAGATCTCCACGACACGCGCGAGTATCTCGCCGACATTAACAACATGCACAAGGTCGTCTTAGAGGTACTATAGAACTAGCAGCCATCAACCCAGTTTTCTATGATGTCCTGTAGCTCCTTTTAATTTAACCAAATTGTGGTTGATCATGGCGCAAATATAGGTTAAAAATCTGCCACAGCTTGAAGCCTTGGCAGCTAGTTTGTCTGGATTGGAGGTACCCCATGTCACTTGGAGAGAACAGCCAGAAAATATCCTTACTTGCCTCTCTACATCACCCATTCGAAGAAGTCAGGAGGTCAAGGACGCTTTCAAAAAGTGCTCGTTATTTCGTTGACCAAATAAAAAAATAGAAAGATATTTTACATTTGTAATGTACAGTTTGCTATGGGTTGCGACGTGGTATTCTGCTATCAAGGCGCTATATGAGACCATTATGGGTTGGCCGAAGTTCTTTCCATGATGGCATTGCTCAATTCCAACAATTCCTACAAGCAAGGATATAATTCGTAATAGGAATGTCAGTAATTGCCTTCCAAGCCCTTAGATGGGGGGCGGACAAAAATGGGGCCGTACCTGAATATCCTTCATAAGTGCCTCTTCATCTACACCGGTCGATGGCTTGTCAGGCACAACCACAGCTTCCATGTCGCGGTCGAGACTACAAGAAGTTGAACAAAAGTGGTCAGGAAGTTGCCTCACTCTATCTGCTTCCCAAATAAGTCTTCTCTTTCTAATCCACTTACTCTTGGAAATCTTTTGCAATACTGTTGCATTCATTTTCAAGTTGTCGGATTTCCTTCTTGAAGATTCGTTCTGCTAGGACGAGTTCCTGGATTGCTTGCTCCAGCGTCAAGCTCTTGTCAACATCCTAAATTGACGCCCGAATTTGGGATGAGTATGTGACACATCCGCCAGAACGTATCTCTCTTAGTGACATGGACACGACTCTACCTCAATATCCATATCGTCCTCGCTTAGTACGAAGGAGCTTTCTTCGCTGGTTTTGGATGATTCGGCATCGGGCTGTGAGGGTTGCTGATCCAGATGGAAGGGATTCCTCCTGACCTCGATATCAATGTTTCGTCGCACCTTGTTGCGAACATGATGACGGGAGTCCAAGTAAGCTCTGTAGAGGCTTTTGATATCTGGGTGGTTCTTGTAGGCAGAAGGGAAGAAGTTTGCAAACTGTTGAAAGGTCACGCTGTCGTGGAGCTCATTCCCGACAAGGAATGAGGAGAGGAGGTCTTTTTCTTTCATGCTGGGGCCCAAGTTTTCCTGAAGGTCTAGCCGAGGAGACACGCAGTGCTGATGGTTCTGATGAGACTCCTTTCTGATGAGTGACAAGACTGAATGACGGGTCGGTTGGTCGCGCTCTTGGTGTGGGTTGTGGTGATGAGAGTCTCTGCTCTGGGCGGGTCTGCAAAAGAAACACAAAATTTCGCGTGTTTCTGTGGCTTTTTGTTCAACAACTCAAAAGGGTCCTGTCCTGAATCGTTTCCACCACATTCATTCACTCTTTCTCGTAAACTCATCGCACCGACAGCCATGACCACATCAGGATTCACAGACCTGCATCGACTCTACTTGCAGGCGGCCATCTCCAAGCGTCTCATGACCGAGGACACCGCACAGGATCTGTACAGCCAAGTCTGCACTGCGACAGAAGGCAAGAGGACGTTTCTACACTGTTTCGCTATTTTGGTGGCAAAACAACAATGACATCTTCCATCGATGGCATAAACTCATCTTCTCCAAAATACTGCTCATGACATATAGAGCCATACAACCGAGACAACTTTACGGATTTTATTACACAGTTAAACGAAGGACTTAATAGTGTGGAGCTGGAATTTCGACGAGCTCAGGACGAAGTCACTGGCGTTCCCGTCATTGCGCTGGTAACTTATTGTCAAATCCTCGATCCAAGATTGCGTCAAAGGGCAGTTCACTCTTGGTTTTCTAACCGACTGTATTTTTCATGTCTTGAACTGTTGACTGTTTAGACAAATACCAATGGACAAAAGATTGCACAGGTTGCGACAAGATACAGTCCAACAGAACTGGAGTATTTTAAACATTTGGTAAGAGCACCAGAAGAGATCAACTTTTCAGGAGCATCAACTCGGTGGAGACGTAACTGGGGGTTGCTTCCATGTTCAGAAATTGCATAGTGGCAAAGACATTGATAGAATCTAACCCTGTGACAATTGCTCGCCTATTAGCTTGATGCCATCATGATGTCGGATGATGAGGTGTTCTGCATCAGCTCAACGGCTGCCCTTCATGAAGCAGGAAAACTGAAGAACAAGGAAAATAAGGCCGTGGTGCTGTCAAAGAAGGACGCGGAGGCATTGCTAGAAAGATTTGTGGCCGATCAGTGGTTCATCCAATCGAGGTATATCCTTGTTACTTTATTCTCTGTGGATTTTGGTTTGAATTTTCCTACTGATCACTGTTTCTTTGCTCTCTCTCCAGTGCTGGAGCCTACTCGTTGTCTATGCGGTCACTATTGGAGTTGCAAACATACCTGAAAGAAACCTATGAAGATCAGATTCAGGAATGTACTCTCTGCATGGAGATTATCACAAAAGGACAGCGCTGTACGGTCGCTGCCTGCAATTCCCGACTTCACCAACATTGCGCTGCAGCTTATTTCAAAAACATGAACCGCCCTGTCTGCCCAACCTGTCACAGTGCGTGGGATGGGAAGATCTTGATTGGACTTTCGGATCGGACAGCGGCACCCTCAACTGTCTGGAAGCGGAGGAAGGCGAAGGATACACAAGCGAATGGATCTGGCGCCGATGGAAGTTCTGGTGCCGTAGAGGAGGACGACAACGACGACGAGGACGACGACTGATACATATGAAAAAATAAAGTCACGTGCAACCTTTGACCTTCGAAAGTGAAATGGCGCGTCCCTTTCTCCTTCAGAACATTACTCTTTCACTCATTGAAATGTCAAGTCTCTTCCGTAGGGCGTCCGTTGGGGTGCATGGAGCAGTCAAGTAAGCGGCTGGAGCCTTCGGAGTTACATGTTTCTGTGGCAGCATACATAGGGAGATGCCGTGATTCTCAATTCAATTGCTTGATATTCACCAGTGCATACTTTTGGCACGTAGCGTGCAGATAATTCGGAACTACAACAGCGGTGTAGGAAGAGGCGTCACTCCTCCCAAAGCATCAAGGACCACTACATCGTCAGGTTCTCACGAAAAGCAGGGCGTTAACAACGCTGGAGCCAAGCTGGACCCGGACAAAATCAAGGGACCAGGGGGCTTGACCATGACTCAAATCGGCAAGTTGGTGCAAGATAGTCGAGCCCGCGACCTCGAACAAATGACCAAGAAGCAACAGGGATCAAAGAAATGAAGCAAGAATAAAACGAACTATTTTAGCGGCGCAAAAAAAGGTGGGTGGCTCTGTGTTCTGTGTTGCAATCAGCCCTCAACAAAAACACGGGCTCGGTCCACTATCGTTAAAGTGAACGATGGACATTTTCTTTGTCTCTCCTTCTTTTTCTTATCTAACCTTTCATGCATTTTCCACCTCACTTGCTCTTCATCGCCTACCCCACTCGCCTTTTCTTTTCATTATATCAAACAGATGCCTGCTACACTCGGTCCTCAAATAACAATTCCTGGATGTGGTGCCGTTCAAGGTGTCCAGGTTAAGACTCAACCTTCCGTTGCAAAGTTCTTGAATGTCCCCTATGCTACAGTAACTGAACGCTGGCGTCCAGCCGTCAGAGCTACTGAATGGGGCAATGTCCGCGATTGCACTGTACTGGGGTACGAGGGATCCTTTAGCTGACCAACAGGCACATGAAAGAGCTGAACAAGCCAGCCACACAAATCCGTCAAGACTTAACATCTGCCTCTTTTTATTTCTCCTTATAACATTAGACCAGCATGCCCACAGCCGACCCAATTGGATCCTATGGCAAGTATGAACCAGGATGATAAAAGTCCTTCGGTCATCACCTACTCCGAGGAGCACTGTTTGAACCTCAACATCTTTGTGCCGTTCGAACATCTCTCCAAGGCCAATACTCTGATTCCTGTCATGGTCTGGATTCACGGCGGAGGTTTTGTTCACGGAAGCAATGCCCTCCCTATCTACGACGGAGCCAACTTTGTGGCACATTCGATCCGTATAGGACGACCTGTGATTCTTGTCACTATCAATTATCGACTGAACTATCTTGGCTTTCTATCCTCGGCCGAACTGAAGCATGATGCAAACCTTCCTCAAAATCTGGGACTGTCTCGCGGCACTGTTGGCAATTGGGGTGTATTGGATCAAAAGATGGCCTTGGAGTGGGTCCAGGACCATGTGCATGTCTTTGGAGGAAACTCGAAGGATGTCACGGCCTTTGGAGAATCCGCCGGAGCCGTCTCTATTAGCTACCATCTTTTGACACCTGAACATCATGGACTGTTCCAAAAAGCCATCCTACAATCCGGAGCCGCCACGACAATGGCCGCAGGAAGGGCTGAAATCGAAGGACAGCGGTACTTTGATCACCTTTGCCGACATTTTGGCCTTCATGACTCGTCTTTGACTCATTCAACTCCTTCGGTTCCTCCGACCACTGATCAGCCGTTGACAGGAGTTCAAAAACTGGAGCGATTGAAGGCTATCGAGGCTACAGAGTTGGTCAAAGCTGGTGACTTTGGACGTGTAGGCATGTTCACGCCCACGATCGATGACATTCTCATCCACCAAGACCCTCGCATCCAGCTCCATGATCCTCGAGCATACGATCAAGGGCTCCAGGCTGTCATGTTGGGAGATTGTCGGGATGAGGGTCGAACCTTTGTTCCTTTCTTGGGGGCCGAATCAATGAAGAAGTGGGACCGGTTCTTTGCTCGTAACTGTCCACCAGATGAAGCCAGTCGCCGAGAATTCGAGCAGATCTACGGGATTCCCAAGACGGATAAGGAGGCTCGACAGGTTTCGTCCAAGGTGATCTCAGATTCAGTTTTTCTTTATCCCACCCATGCCACGAGTATGGCCTTGATGAATAAGGAGAACCCTGTGTTGGATCTGGTTCGGTTCCATTTTGACCGGCCTTTGAAATTGTTGGAGGATATGGGAATCCTTATCGGGGCGCACCATGCGATCGAGATCCCGTTTGTATTTGGGTCGGACGCCGCTTTGGCATTGTTCAAGGATCCCGCAGAGAAGGAGTTGTCGCGTCGAATGATGGAGATTTGGATCCTTTTTGCTTGGGGCGAGACTAGTCGTCAGTACGGACTCACTCGTCACTTTCGGGGCGACGACTCTTTGACTGGTCCAGGGTTCATGAATGGACTTTTACCCAGCGATATTGGAGCCAAAGGTCGAGGCGAGGCTTTGGTCTTTTCAGAACAGGCGACGGTAGAGCGGGGATTGTGCGAGAGGTTGGACGATCGCACCCTGGCCTTCTGGAGAAAACATGAAAGTTGGGTCTCAGAGAAGAGGGCGAAACAATACTCAGTCAAGATGAAGAAAGGTGAACCAAAACTGTAATAAAAAAAGTCTTTCAAAATTTGGTTTATTGTAGTTTTTTTTCTGGCATTACTCATGGGAAGCATGCCGGGATACAAAGGAGAAGAGAAGAGCAGTATGCTCGTTATGGGCCGTTTACCATGTGCCAGAAGCGCCACGAGGCAAGACCCAGACTTGGTTAGCATTTCCAGAGCAGGGATAAGTGATCACGGCAGTGCCGGCCTTATAGTTGCTGCCAGTGATGTCCACACAGTAACCATTGGCACCATTAATGATGTTTCCAGCAGCGTTCACAGACCACTGCTGAGTCTGGGATCCAGCCTGACAAGGGTTCAGCACGGCGCTGAAGTAGGTCTGTCCAGAAATAGGCTGGGTATCCAAGCAAAACGTATCGTGGTTGTGAGAGGGATCAAACGCCAAGGAGATGGTACCATTCTTGAACTTCCAAACCTGGTTCGCGGACGAAGCGCAGCCCCAGATGATGATGGGGTTGTTCTAAATAGATAATCCAGAAAATCATGCATACGATTGCTGGTTAGTTTGTGAAAGACCAAGAGAAAGACAGAGAGTTGAAATGAATGACCTACGGGAGTGACATAAGCATTGCCGTTGTCCATGCAAAAACCGGTGGAGGCCGAGCTCTTGATGATGTCTGTAGGGAAGTAGGGTTGAACACTGGCCTGGATGGTCTGACCATTCTGGGCTGCGGAGGTGTAGTGGAGCTGGACGATATTCTCGTTCTCCATTGTGTAGGAACCGGTGCCAGCGGGCACAAAGAAGACACGAATGCCATCAGGATAGTAGGACTTTGGAGCAATTCTGATCAGACCGGGGGCGGTGATGGCGGTATTGGCTACCCAAGAAACCCAATATTTGGCTGTGGTATCCTGGAAGTACAAAGTCTTTGTCACTCCTGCAGTGGCCTCGGCGTAGGTGCGAGCGTACAACAAGGCCAACGAGGGGCTGTACGTGTCGCCGCTCCAAAGCTCCTCGTACGACCATCCTTGCCAGGACTGCAGGTATGTGTCTGCCATTTGGGTGGCCTCTAAGATCAATGCCAAAGTCGCGTTATCTGATCCCCAGAACTGGAATTCGGTCATCATATTTGTAGTCTTCAAGCGAGTTGCGTCTTGAATTCGGTTCTGAATGGTGGTCTCGACTGATCCCAGTTGCGGAGGCTTGTAGTAGTGGTATGATTGAGCCGCATGGGTACCATCTCCACCAGGCACGTTGTTGAATCCGCTCAAGATATCAAGGGTTGCACCCTCAAAGAAGACAATGGTGGTGTTGTCGATGGCGCGGATCTGAGCTGTGCCCTTGTTCCAGAGAGGCTCTAAGTTGATGCTATCGGCCCTTCCAGGGATCAAGAGCGTGGGATCAGCCATATGATCACCCACCCAGGGCTCTATTGAAAGCAAAAAAAGTCGAAAGATTAACGTTAGGGAGTTGCTCAAATCAAAACCTTGTAGAAGACCATGTCGAAGGCGTCATCTCATCATCTCCAATCGAACACGAAGGATACGAACACAAAGGATACAATCATACAAGCAAGGAGAAATATTTAAGAAAACGCGTTGCATCCTTACCATTCATGAGGTCGTATCCCAGAACGCCAGGCAACATGTGGTAGTTGGTTGACACTGTCTTCCAGTACAAAGCCCAAGCGTCACCTAGGCTGTCGTAGTTGTCATAGAGTCGTCCAAAAGCGTTGCCGACGGCGTAGTCGAGGTAGGAAGTTGACCAGTCGATAGAATCGCAGTCAGACGCTGAAGGGACGCCATTGGCATCTACGGCAAAAGGGGTCGATGTTTGAGGGACAGGCATCATGTGGCTAGGAATAACCCATCCAGGCTGGACAAACCACTATGGAGTTACAGAGAAGAGGGTTAGCAAGAAAGTCGAACACAGTAAACACGGGGCTTTGGACAAAAGAGTTCGTACTGGGGGAGCACCATGACCGCAAAGCTGAGCAGCCCAGACGTCCTGATGCTGATCGAGCAAGGCGTAGATGCCGTTGTCTTGGAGCTTCTGGATGATATAATTGGTGACATCAAGGTAGGACTGGTTGTACTGACCGCGAACGGGTTCGACGCCAGCCCAATGGACACCTTATACAATCGAGCGGCGAAGGTGCATGAAATGTTAATTCCTGAACCATGCACCCTGGGAAGGAGTCGCGTCGAATTGACTCTTACCAAGACGAATACTGTTGATGTTCAGATCCTTCAGGACCTGGATATCTTCTGCAACAAGGGAATAACCAGGGACGAACGTGGTTATGTCTGCGTGGTATGGGGGCACCTTCTTGATCATGTTGGTGCCGTGGAAGAACCGAGTACGGCCCAGAGCGTCAATGAATTGTTGGTTGACAGGGTCAACGCGAACGACCTTGGAGAGGTCGGCAGCGACCAGCGCCACCGAAGCTAATGCCACGGCTGCTGAGATAGAAACAAATCTCATGGGAGGGGAAGGGTACGAGGAAGAGAGGAAAGAGATGGCCCTTGGGTGGAAGGTGAAAGCGAGGAGCTAAAAAGAAAAAAAAAAAAAAGAGAGAAAAAATGGCCAAGATGGATGAGTCTATATAGGCAAACGACCATGAGCTGGTCCAATGTCCAAAATCCTTTTCTTGTTTCTTGCCAGCAAGAAGGTTCACTGTTCCGAGTGGTTTTCAGTACTCCCTGTCCCCCTGAACGCCTTGGTTCGCGCGCATGCCAAAATCCTCGTTTTTCGTAAACAATCGCCTCGGGTGGACAAAACAATCCTGTAGTCGTTTTGTCGACAAAAAGGACCTCGGCCGCTAGAAGCGGATGTTTGTAACAGAGAGCAGTCTGGACTTTTTCACAAACATCCGTAGTCTTTGTGTAAAGATGCATGTTCAACGGACAACCAACGGGTCAATGCAACATGGTAATTCCGAATCTCGCGTTGGACAAACACAAACTTCTCTTCGGTTGGGCCCTGAAATTCATCAAGCGCGTCTTTGTGGACGCTTCCGCAGGACACGTTCCTCTGTCGCGCTCCCACGACCCCCTTGCGCTTGAGCTCTGTTGAGCTGTTTGCTTCTTGATTGATGCCTGATATTTTCGAGTCATTGGATAATGGCCCAAAAGCATTGCCGGGTATGTTTGATCTGCGTTGATGCAGCAAGTACTCTTCATCCGCCCTCTTTCTCGGCTAGTTCTTTGTTCTCCACAATAGCGTAGTGTTTTTGAGGAATGTGGATCCCTGCAGCTTAATCGTTCTTTCTTACTTTACTCTCTTTCCGGCCTCAAAACAAACAAGAGCGAGACGGAAGAATTGGTCCCTTTCTCTCAGCTGGACTCTTCAAGTGTTGGCTCTCAATTGTGCTCTCTCTCTTCTCTTTTTCTTTTCTTTCTCTCCCTCTCTCTTGTCCCCGCCTTTGTCATCCGTCCAAAGTGTTGAATCTTCATGGTCACAGACACAAAATGTACAATTCCGCTTGGTCACATTATAGCCGGAGATATTGTTATCCTACACAGTGCAACGGCTGAGGAAACTTCCTCGATGTTGCCACGAAGCTGAACGAAGGGCCTAACAGTGCGAAGCCGTAGTTTTGACGGGCTCAAAAGTAGCCCACTGGCCTAGCTCCCACACTCCTGATAACCTTTTGTCAAATCTCCGATGAAAAAGGATGAGGCAAAGAGCAGCCCTCGCTCTTGGTTTTCCTTGCCGACCGGAGTTTACCCTGTTTGTGGCGCAAACAAACACCAGTGGACAAAATATCACCATCGGGTGGAGCGACACTGTTGCAGTTGCACGCGTAACTAAAGCAGATACACGATGACCATATATGGGGATGAATTGTACTTCTGAGAGCGTGAGTTACCGTCAAGGGATAAAGAGCTGTATGATCTCCGCTTGCGATTTTCCGACCTCGCCGTCATTATTGTACCATCCAGACTTTTCACGTTTTCCTTGTGAACACCAAGCAAAGGCACAGATTCAAAAACTGTTTGTTTGACGCTTGCATGTTCCAAGCACTCTCACTAGCACCGAATCAACTGAGATTTGTGCTCCTCGCCTTTTGCCTCCAGACAATTAGAAATGCCGAAGACTGTTTGTTTTTATTACTACGTTTCTGGAGCATTGCAAGCGTGCATGCCTATTGATGTGAAAAGAGTTTGATATCTCTATACCAAGGAGCGTTTACCATGTGCCTGAGGCTCCACGAGGCAAGACCCAAGCCTGGTTGGAGTTTCCAGAGCAGGGATAAGTGATCACGGCAGTGCCGGCCTTGTAGGAACTGCCAGTAATGTCCACACAGTAACCATTGGCACCATTAATGATGTTTCCAGCAGCGTTCACAGACCACTGCTGAGTCTGGGAACCAGACTGGCAGGGGTTCAGAACGGCGCTGAAGTAGGTCTTTCCAGAAATGGGCTGGGTATCCAAGCAAAACGTATCGTGGTTGTGAGAAGGATCAAACGCCAAAGAAATGGTACCATTCTTGAACTTCCAAACCTGGTTCGCGGACGAAGCGCAGCCCCAGATGATGATGGGGTTGTTCTAAATAG
Organism: Entomortierella parvispora; assembly: GCA_963573315.1. NCBI lineage: Eukaryota > Fungi > Mortierellomycota > Mortierellomycetes > Mortierellales > Mortierellaceae > Entomortierella > Entomortierella parvispora. The sequence goes on from OY752145.1 coordinate 1,899,062, forward strand.
ATAATCCAGAAAATCATGCATACGTTTGCTGGTTAGTTTGTGAAAGACCAAGAGAAAGACAGAGAGTTGAAATGAATGACCTACGGGAGTGACATAAGCATTGCCGTTGTCCATGCAGAAACCGGTGGAGGCCGAGCTCTTGATGATGTCTGTGGGGAAGTAGGGTTGAACACTGGCCTGGATGGTCTGACCATTCTGGGCTGCGGAGGTGTAGTGGAGCTGGACGACATTCTCGTTCTCCATTGTGTAGGTACCGGTGCCAGCGGGCACAAAGAAGACACGAATGCCATCAGGATAGTAGGACTTTGGAGCAATTCTGATCAGACCGGGGGCGGTGATGGCGGTATTGGCTACCCAAGAAACCCAATATTTGGCTGTGGTATCCTGGAAGTACAAAGTCTTTGTCACTCCTGCAGTGGCCTCGGCGTATGTGCGAGCGTACAATCGAGCCAATGGGGCACTGTACGTGTCGCCGCTCCAAAGTTCCTCGTAAGACCATCCTTGCCAGGACTGCAGGTATGTGTCTGCCATTTGGGTGGCCTCTAAGATCAATGCCAAGGTTGCGGAATCCGATCCCCAGAACTGGAATTCGGTCAACATGTTGGCGGACCTCAAGCGGGTCGCGTCCTTGATACGATTTTTCATCGTAGTCTCGATTGATCCCAATTGTGGAGGCTTGTAATAGTGGTACGACTGAGCCGCGCGGGTGCCATCTCCACCAGGCACGTTGTTAAATCCGTTCAAGATATCATAGGTTGAGCCCTCAAAGAAGACAATGGTGGTGTTGTCGACGGCGCGGATCTGAGCTGTGCCCTTGTTCCATAGGGGTTCCATGTTCACACCATCGGCCCTTCCAGGGATCAAGAGCGTGGGATCGGCCATATGATCACCAACCCAAGGCTCTGTTTCAGGAGCAAGTAAAAAAAAATAGCGTTAGGGAGTCGCTCAGATAAAAATGTAGGACAAGCGATCACGTCGAACGGAACAGTTGCATTGGAGCGTGAGAATAAACAATTAAAAAGGTACGCGTTGCATCATTACCGTTCATGAGGTCGTATCCCAAAACACCAGGCAACATGTGGTAGTTGGTTGACACTGTCTTCCAGTATAAAGCCCATGCGTCGCCCAAGTTGTCATAGTTGTTGTAGAGTCGTCCAAAGGCGTTGCCGACGGCGTAGTCGAGGTAGGAAGTTGACCAGTCGATCGAGTTGCAGTCGGATGCCGAAGGGACACCATTGGCATCTACGGCAAAAGGGGTCGATTTTTGAGGGACAGGCATCATGTGGCTAGGAATAACCCATCCAGGCTGGACAAACCACTATGGAGTTACAGAGAAGAGGGTTAGCAAGAAAGTCCAACACAGTAAACACGGGGCTTTGGACAAAAGACTTCGTACTGGGGGAGCACCATGACCACAGAGCTGAGCAGCCCAGACGTCCTGATGCTGATCAAGCAAGGCGTAGATGCCATTGTCTTGGAGCTTCTGGATGATATAATTGGTGACATCAAGGTAGGACTGGTTGTACTGACCGCGAGCGGGTTCGACGCCAGCCCAATGGACACCTAATACAATTGAGCGGCGAAGGTGCATGAAATGTCAACTCCTGAACCCTGCTCTCTGGGAAGAGTCGCATCGAATTGATTCTTACCAAGACGGATACTGTTGATGTTGAGATCCTTCAGGACCTGGATATCTCTGTCAACAAGGGAATAACCAGGGACGAACGTGGTTATGTCTGCATGATACGGAGGTGACTTCTTGACCATGTTGGTACCATGAAAGAATCGGGTGCGACCTTGAGCATCAATGAATTGTTGGTTGGCAGGGTCGACTCGAACAATCTTGGAGAGATCAGCGGTGACAAGCGTTACCGAGGCCAATGCCACGGCAACCGAGACGGGAAGGAATCTCATGAAAGGAGAAGGTACGGAGAGGAGAGAGAGGAATGGCTCTTGGAAGGAAAACAGAAAACAACAAAGAGCGAAAAAGAGAAAGAAGAGGGATTAAGAAGGGATAACCCAAGGTGTCTATATAGGCAAAAAAAAAAAAGGTCAAAAGTCAAAGGTCATTGACCATGAGCAGGCGCAATGGTCGAAATCCGAGGAGGAAAGTTCACTGTCCCGAGGTGGTTTTCAAAAATCTGGACTTTTCGCCCGGCTGTCTCTCAGTCAATTGCTCCAACAGAGTGCTGCTTTGTTTTTCTACAGCCCCTCCTTCGTCAATGAATAGTGTTCGCGCGCATGTCAACGCATTCCTCAGTTTCCGTAAACAAAGCAACCAGGAAAACAACATCAACTCTAACGACCTTGGCCCTTTTGTCGATAAAACGACTCCAGAGAGGAAGTTTGCTCTGCAGAGCTGCAAATAGAGACACACACAGTCTGGACTGTCGCAGATTTCCCCGGTCCTATGCAAGGCTGCATGTTCAACGGGCGACAGAGGGCCGAGGGGCCCAAGCTTGTGTTGGACAAGCCCCTGGAAATTATGAAGGGCGTCTTTTGGCCGTTATGAAGGGCATCATACTCCCACGACCCTTGACATGGACCGCCTCTGTTTGCTGTTGATACCTTACGATCTCGGGTGTCTGAAAAAAAAAGACCCAAAGCCATGCTAATTACCAGGAGCCTGTTCTGCGTGATCGAACGAGTGCATCTCTCTCGGTCAGTTTCCGCTTCTCCACGTTTATTTTTGAGGAATGTGGATCCCTGCAGCTCTCTCGCCCTCTCTTACCTAACTCTTTCCAGCCTCAATAGAAAAACTGGACCCTTTCCTTCTTTTTCGGCGAACTTGAAAGTCGTTGGCTCTCAATCGTGCTCTCTGTTGCTCCTACTGTAGTCTAGTCCACATTCTGAAGTCTTCGTCATCCCGAATGTTGACTCTCCATGGTCACAGACACAAAAGGGACATTTTTGCTTGGTCACATTATAGCCGGAAAGAGGTTAAGGTTAACCCACGGAAGACTGTTCACCGCTGCCATGAACACATATTCCTGCAACTAGGCTTTGGGAAGTTTTTCATCCGTGAACTAAAGTTTTGTTCTTTCGGCCGTTGTTATCCGTTGTTGTGGTTGTTCTTGTGGAGCAAGAAGAACGGCACCGAACCTTACTGCCCCCGACAACATTGTTGGCTAGCTACTTGTCTTGTCTGGATCCAACTTTTAGGAGCCACGAGGCATTCGTTTCTACCAGACTCTGCTCATTTCGGCCCCATTTCACAAGCACAGACCTGTCGACGCGCTTTTTACTGGAGAGGATGGGATGAAGAGGAGTCAATGGGTGGATGTGTCATATCAAGGTCCTGCAGACAATCATGATGATCCACACGCTCTCTTTGCTCTTGATAGTGGTCAGTATATATTTCAGATGCAAAACCCTCGGACGTTTGTCAGAAAACAAAATCTTGAAGAATAAAACACAACGTGAGCTTTTTCGAAGGAGCCAAGACGGAAGAGCTAGCTTCCCTCCTCCATTCATGCGCCGCATCAGCTGGAAAGATATCGTCCTCCTTGTGAAAGAGTTACTGAAGCACAAAAGCATACTTGCGAGGGGTTAGTTAGCTTCAGGACCGTACACTTGGCGCTGAGCTACTATCAGTCCAGCCCTGCTCAGATGCATGGCGATGCACATGACTCTATATCCATATACAGTTCTTGCCAAAAACAAAAAAAGAGAAGGTATACTACCATTGAGAACATGTAGCCTTGAGTCGGATAATAGGTTGCAAATTCGATTTGCATTTGCCTCAAGAAAAAGAGATGAGGTGCGCGCGACTCTCGCGACCGGCGGTAAAAGGACCCCGTGACCGAATGTCAATTCTGGCAATGGAGGGACTCTGCTTCGCCCAAGTTTTGCCTGGTCCTGGAAAAAGAGACGTCGGCAAAAGGGGGGGGGGGATTTTTAGCGCAATGCAGAGTTGGTTGTCAGCCCGTGTTTTTCCTCAGCCCCCCTGCCGTCATTCTACTTCCCAACACCCTCATTCTCATCTTTTGGACTTCAATCTGATCTTATCGGACCCTATCGCTATCGCAGGATAACGGCGCTGACGACACAAATGTTGCATTAGCTCGTGTCAAGGTGTTGAGTTGTCGCGCAACAAAGATTGCACTGCGTAGTGTAGAATGGGAGGGAAAGGCAAATCGACTTTGTTGGGAAAAATGTGTGCCCCATGGTTGTCGTGAGTTTCCATTTCCGAACGGTGGCGGGGGGAGAATTGTTTGTTGTTGTTGTTATTGTTGTGCTTGTTAATACTGAGATTCGCACCTTGTGCATGGCAAGAGAGTGCCGTCTTGCATGTAGTCAGCTGTGGGCTGTCATGCCGAGGTTGTTGTGTTTTCATTTAACGCTTTGCATGCGATACTTTTTTTTTCTTGATTTGAATTTGGCGGAGCATGGATATCGACGAAGAGCTATAACATTTTTTCCCTCTGTCTTCCTCCTACTGCACTCACGGTTCGATCTTTATCCTATTTGTCATGGCATGCACCTCCGATATCGATATCCGGTGCATGTGCACTGGGCTGACATGCCCATCTTTTGCATGCACTCGATGCTATTTATTGCTGTGGATTGGCGTAACATAAAACAAAGCAATTGCCTTCTAATGTTTGTCAGTCGCACAAACAAGACCAGACTGAAGATGAGAGATCTTGCGTGTGAACAAACCTGAACAGCAGGTTGAGTTGTCCTTTTCTATCGTGTGAACAGCACCATTGGAGAAGGATGGATCTCGCTCTCAAACGGACAAGCACTCCTTGGGAGCCAACCAAGGCTTTTACTGCGAGCAGATGGACTCTGCGAGAGATACAAGTGGATACACGAGTCAAGATACTGAAGAGATGAGGAATGAAGATGTGAGATGGGGCACTGTTTTTTTCTGTCGTGGAGCGCACTTTGGTAAAGGAGACAAATACAACAGCGGAGGCGAGCAAACGGTTGGTTGTTGGTTGGGAGCGATGAGCCATGGGCCAACCATTCATGGTAACACCATTGGGCGAGTACGTACGTGGATCGTATCCCTTTTGCACCCACAGGATCAAACCATGCGCCCATGGAGCACAACAAACCTCCACGTTCATTTCATTTCATTTTTTTTCTTGGTCACATCTTTGTTGTGATCGGATGAGCGGTGTTGTTGTTTCGTTTCCGTTGGGTGCAATGGTCCAATGGTGTCCAATGGTGTCCAATGGTGTATCTATCCATGCTGACTCTCCAACGGCCGCGTTTTCCTCCGTCTGCCGCTTGGCCCCTCGTTTTCGCATGTTGGCCACAACGGCGTCCATGCACCATGCACCCCAAATCGTTGCCTTTCCTCTCTCTTCTTGTTGACCTCTTTCTTCCTCTTCCCACTCTTCCCCTCGCCTCCTCCTTCTACTCCTCCTCCATTCACAGTACCCGACTCATCCCTACTTTCTCATTCCCCTGTCTCTGTCATCAACTCTCTTTGACTTTGGTGTGCTCTCATCTTTTTTCTCTTTTCATACAAGCCCCATCACCATCAGCTCATTCACCCTCGCGGTTCTGCTCACGCATTCGACCTCAAGTGGCACCTTTACATTCGCACCTCTGTTCACCCGAGTCCATCCCATTTCTCATCCCCTGCTTCATTGCCACCGTCCTTCTCCCAACCTTTTCCTACCCCCGAGGGATTCTCATTACCAACCAGAATGTCGCGACGAATGTCTGAGGCGGCCTCGATCAGGTCCTTTGACAGCATTCCTACCATGGCCGACGTCGAAGCTACACTCGGCTGCGTTGACATGAACCAACGCTACGAGCTCTACTCGGGCCGATTGGTCTCGTTTGCAGAGGTTGGCCACCCATGCGGCCACCCTGTCTTTTGCTTGTAAGTGCTCCCTTCCCTCATGGAAGACTACTAACTCGACTCATCCCACCGCGTCATTGTCTCAAATTCGATCGCGAAAATACCAGAGGGCGTGGCGCAGGGGTCCGTTGGATGAAAATAAGATCAGGGCCCAAAGGCGACAAAAACGGGGCTAACGAGGGGTGGAAGGGAACTGCTGTAAGGGAAAGGAGGAGCGGAGCCATCCTGGAGCAAAGGGAGAAAAGGGGTGTAACCATGACGAACATAGACACTCACTCCATCCCCCCCTTTCTTTTATTAATTTTGTTTCCCCTCTGTCCTGCATGTGTCATGTAATGCATGGCCATATCATTTAGCCTCGGGCTGGGCTGCATGCGCTACTACTCCATCATCCTCGAGGACCTCGCTTTTAAGCACTCGCTCAGGATATACTGCATCGACCGTCCCGGAGTCGGCAATTCTCATGCCACTTCCCCTGAGGTAAAAAAAGGGACCACAAAAAAGTGCGAATGACTTGCACAGCGCACAGATAAAAAAAAGTCAAGCTGGAACAAAGTTACTCATGCGAACCATGCTTTCCTCGTGGTGTCCCCCTATTTCCTTTTTCTTTTGTTTGTAATCATGAACACACCAGTCATGGACGCCGTTACGAATGGCCGAGATTGTCGAGGAGATGGCTAATGGATTCAACATCCAAAAGTTCTCGGTGATGGGTCACTCCTGTGGCGCAATCTATGCCATGGCGTGTGCCCTCCGCCTCAAATCCCGGATCGTGGGCACGGTCTGGTTGATGTCGCCCTGGGTCCATTTGACGCTGGCCAAGCGAATGAAATGGATCAAACACGTTCCCACTACGCTTCTCAAGAGTCAGAGCACGGCCAGTTTATTGTACAAATCGTTGTCGGTCGCGGCCAAGGAACCTCCAAGTCATTCGGATCCCAATATCTTGAACTATGATCGCGAAAAGTTGTGCAAGGCCATGTTGGAGGACAACATGGCCGAGAGTCTCGAGGGCGCGAACAATGACTTGATGGTCTGCTTGGAGCTCTACCATTCATTTGGCTTCAGTTACAAAGATGTGACCTTGCCCGTGCACGTCTTTTGGGGAACAAAGGTATGACAAAACAAAAGAAAGAGACACATCTTTTCTGTTAAGCTTGTTGCAGTGTAACAAAAGGAAAACAAAAGGCAGAAGGCTGGCTTATGTCATTTTCCAGTCATTCGACTTTCTGACCAAAGTTCGTTGTATATATCTCTATTTCCAGGATGCTGTCATCTCTAGAGAAGCAGTGGACTGGATGGAACAACGTCTCACACAATGTACCCTGAGCGTAATCGAAGGAGGCACTCACGGCCTCCTCTGGCGAGCTGATGTCGTTGGCCAGATCTTCAAGGGCATTGCCTCGTCCTGGAAACTGGCCGAGTTTGAGCGGTCACTTTCGCAGCGGTGGTCAATCAAACAGTTGGGTCTTAACAGCAATGGCGGCAACAGTCCCCTCCTTCTTCATCATCATCATCATCCACTCCCACCCCATCCCCTGTTCAATAGCAATCGGAATCAACAATCTTATAGGACTAGTAATGCGAGCACGGGAGCAAGCACGACGGCGTATACCTCGAGTCTGCAGCAGGCGATCCAAACCAACAACATCTACGAGACCCAAGCTCTCTTCCAAGCTCAGCATCTGGTCGAGGAGGCAGACAGTTTCTAAAGAACGTCAGATCTTGTCGCTTTTTCAATGTACATGTACCATATACCCAACTTCTCCCCTCACCATCATCCTCTTTCTTACACCTTTTGCCTCTCAATTATGATAAAACGAGTTAATGTTTAATAAAGATATCTAGTTTTTGCGCCCTGGTTTTTTTTCTAAGAAGATCTAAAGTTGTAGTCGAGAGTGGGTCGGTTCATCAAAATGGACTCGATACTTTCCATCAAATCATCCGTCAGCAGAGGCACAATACTCAAACTCTTCACGTTTTCCTCGATCTGACCGGGTCTTGAAGCACCCGTGATCACACTCGAGATATTGGGGTTCTTCAAACACCAGGCCAAAGCCAACTGGGCAGGGGTGCAGCCCAACTGTTCTGCAATCTCACCTAAAGCCACCACTTTACGAATCTTGGCCTGACCATCCTCGGATTCGAGCGAGTCTCGCAAGCGCTTCATGACCGCATTATCTTCAATGGCCAGTCGAGAGTCCTTGGGAACGCCCTCGTTGTACTTGCCAGAGAGAAGTCCAGAGGCGAGGGGAGACCACGTAGTGGCGCCCATTCCAAAGGTCTTGAATAAGGGCAAGTACTCTTTTTCGACGCGGTCTCGATGAAACATGTTGTATTGTGGCTGCTCCATCTAAAGAGATAGAAATAAACAGATAGACAGACAGACAGACACAAAAAGAGGGAGAGAAAGTCATGAGTCGCCTAGGTAACAAAAACAGACAATGCCTTTTCTTGGGCTTTGGGCTTACCAAGGGTGCAATCAGCTTGAGTCGTTCTGCGACTGCATGGGCTTCAGTGATCTGTTGGGCAGACCATTCCGAGGTTCCCCAATAAAAGGCCTTTCCCTTCTCAATCACATAGTTGAAAGCCCTGACAATCTCTTCCATGGGCGTATCGGGGTCCGGTCGATGAGCATATAACAAATCAACATAATCCAACTGCAGACGTTTCAGACAGGCATCGGTACCCTCGATAATATGTTTGCGAGACAGACCTCGGTCGTTGGGTCCTTTGCCGCCCCAAAAGAGCTTTGTCGAAATGACAAGATCGGACCTTTTCCAGCCAAACTTTCGAATGGCCACACCCATGTCAATTTCACATTGACCTCCTGAGTAGACCTAAGATGTATTTCGTTCGCCCAAAAAAAGTACAACAGGGGGGGGGGTCAAAGAAAAGATCGACAATAGTGCAAGACAACTTTGATATAAGGAGTTCTTCAGGTGAGAGCGGGTACCTCAGCAGTATCAAAAAAGTTGATTCCATTGTCGAATGCGGTTTTCATACACTGTTGTGCCACCTCAGGCCCGACTTGGCCACCTAGAAGTAGAAGACAACATATAGTTTTACTAAGATATAAAGGCAAAAGAAGAAAAAGGGCCAGTTCCACACTTGCCATACCATAGGTGACCCAGCCGCCTAGGGACAGACACGAGACCATGAGGCCACTCCGCCCAAGATAGCGATATTCCATGCTGGTTTCGATAGCTCGCTAGGGATAATTTGTTCTGGATGTAGACGGTGCAAATTTTTGAATGAGAGAGATCGAGAGAGAGGGAGACGGAGATGGGTGGAATGCAAAGTGCTGCAATGCAAATAGGAAGAACTTTTCTTTCTGCCCTGCACGGGACTCCAAGACGCCACCAATCACCACCTCCGTCCAACCCAAAATTGGGCACGCGCGATTCGCGTCTCTCTCTTTGATTTTTCCGCCCGGAGAGGAAGCAGTCTCCTTTGGCGTTCCCATCCACACCTACGAAGTCGCAATCTCTTTTCGCCAAGGCAAAACAACCGTTGCTGCAGGTATCTAAACTTTTATACTTTTCCAAACAGAACAAACTCGATCCCTTCTAAAAAAATATGTACTAGTCTACGTCCTCCGGAGAGGATGGGCCTCGGTGTTGAAGACGAATTGATCCAACGAGATAACATCAGGTTCTGAAAACATGAGGTAAAGGTATTTCATCGTCTCGGCCAGGAAGAAACTAGAAAAAGGAACATAGAGAGAGAGGAGATCAAAGGGTGAGTCTAGAGTGTCTTCCTTTCGCTAAATGGGTCGAGAATGCTACTAGAAAAAGCACGTTACCTTTCCATCTTGTTGTCGTGAGAGCCGATCGAGTTGACGTTACTCAATCCAGAGTAAGCAATGCTGGTGCGGCAGCTTCTCTCAAGGGACTATACGAATACAGGGTGAAAGGGTCAGTATCGACAATGTGGAAGTTACACAAAGTTTATTCCAGTTCCATCAGATACCACGAAATCGGTCCTTACCTCGAATATCTCCCAAGCTTGATCTTGGTATTTCTTATCTCCAGTAATACGGTAGAGGATCCATAGACTCTCCAAGGTTTCTAAACGGACAAAAATGATTCCAGACAAGCATTAGCATGGTCGATATCATATCCCGCTCCCCTTTCTTTTTTGGTCCCAAATGCGGTCGTATATACCTGGGCGAAGGATATAGTCGTTATCACCACCCCTAAAGAAACCATTGGGCTTTACGGCAAACTTCTTGCCCTTGGTGCCAGGTACAGCGTCAAACCTCATGCTCTCTGGACCAAGTCCTGTCGCCGTGTTGTGGTATCCCTGGTAACAACCCTCTGCAACCTGCTTGGCCAAAACCAGATCATCAGGTCTGTCAAAGTACTTGGAACTCATCGCCAGTGAACCAGCAATGAAACAGGACTAAAACAGATGTACCACGGTGTTAGCTATAGTCTCCCATCATGACATTCGTTTAGTGCTTTCAGCGGTAAATCAACAGCGACTTACTAGATGTCCCATTTCAGGCTGAATGGTCTTGCTTGAAGAATGCACAGTGCCGATGATGGCATAGTCCCCACCATTTTCGGGGCGACTGACCATGTACTGCTTGATCGAATCCACGACAGTGAGAACTATGATAGGAGTAGCAGAAAAAAAAAACGCTTAGTTACCATCCCTCAAAAGCTCGTGACCAATTCATAACAGGACAATATAAACAGCCAACTTACACATTTGCTTGTAGTTCACTAAGCCGCTATTACCATCCAACAAGATCCACTCTTTCAGAAGGTACTATGTTGAAGAAGTTCAGAGGTAAAGTCAGTTTTCGTGGTGACACTACTTGTTCACATGATGGTGGTGGTGTTCCTAACCGTCCTCTAGTTTTTACCTCGTAGTAACTATCAACATTTCCACCGATAGTGGCGTAGTAGTTAGAGTAGTGCATCCCATTTCCTTGATAAACGTAGCTAGGGAGCATTCCTGGCAATTCAGATGTTTGCGTTTCTAGCATCTTGACAATCGCTTGTGCCTATTTAGCAAAAAAAGGGCGTGGGCGTTGTGCATTAGTACATAGTGATCATTATTTCCCTGCACCTTGTCGCCCTTTGTTGCATACAGAGATTGGATGACTCTTTCTTTTCATTCCAACGTTGTTCGCTAGTCCCCTTTACCTTTTGGTCATAGATGGGGTTCTTTGTAAGCATCGACAATCGTGTGAACTCGAGCTGAATGGTTCCAATCTCTGCAGTGACATATCTAGAAGAGCTAGGCTGTGCACTCCTCTGGACAGTAAAGTGACCTGCAGGGAAGATATTGGAGGGTCCAAACGCGTTCAGCAGGATATCTCCAAGATCTTCCGCCTTGTCTAGCAAAACCTGCTCGCCAGTCAAATCAAATGCGCTCAGGAGACCGCCCAGGTACCGGATGACCGTCTCAAAGAACTGATGGTGGGCCGTGGGGTTTCTGGTCATTGTGAACTTTGTCCTGATCCACTCCAGAGCCTCATCAAACTCGTCGTTCATGCCCATGATGACCAATGTATCCAGACTGTCGATCATAGTGGCGCCCCATCCGTTGAAAGTATCCTTGGGGCCACCACGAACAGGGTAGACCTCATCGTGACCCCAGGCGGATTCCCTGTATCCGTTCCACGCGTGCATGAACCCTTCCTTGACCTTGCCAAGACGTTTCTCCCGAGTGAAGCGCTCAACCTCCGTTTCCTCTGGGAAGTTGAATTGAATCGACTTTAGACTTGTTCTGGTTCCCTTGCCATGGATACGAGCAAGTCGTTCTGCGGCCCGTTGTGCCTTGCTGAAGTTGTTTGGCACGCTCTGGTCGGAATGGCCGCTATGGTGGGGCCAATTGGGCTTGGCCCCAGGGAGACCCATGTTATCCGTCTCTTCGTTCCAGAGCTTTTTAGAGCTTGCCCCGAACCAAAGACCGACAAAAATGAAAAGAATGAAGATGAGGGCGATGAACTGGCGGATGTTGACAGAGTAACGGCCGTTGATTACTGTGGCGGGATTACGGTCGATGAGTCTTTTGAGTCCTGCCAGAGGGGCGACAACGGGCGAAGCAGACTTTGGGTATGAAGGTGACGATGAAGGGGACGGGCGATGAGATTGGATCTCCCTGGGGGAGGAGGGCAGACCCTGGTCAATGTCGACGACAAAGCTGGATCCCTTTGGAGGGGCTGATGATCCCATGGTGTGAGGTCGTCAATGAGGGGGACCAGCAGCGTTGATCAAGAGTCAGGAAAGAAGGAAGGAAGGGAGAGGAGAGGAGGAAAAAAGGAAGGAAGGGGAGAAAGAAGGAAGGAGAAGATGGAATGAAATGAAGAGAAAAAGAAGAAGAGGTGGAAACAGGAACAAGAGTACTGCAATAAGAGAAGAGAGACGATCCTCCGCTGGGCTGAACAGCAATGAAATGCGCAAAGAAGAAGGGGCGGGCGGGCGGGTGAGTGTCTGTCTGTCTGTCTGTCCGTCTTCTTTTCTTTTCTGCATCCCCGCTCCCGCCCTTGGATGGGAGGGCGAAGGAGTCGATCAAGACAGACAGACACGCACCATGCATGGCCCGCGCATGGTGCTTGCTGCGCCTGGATGTCTGTGTCTATGTGTTCTGTGAGCAGTTTTATAAGATCCTCGACTGCTGCTCGACTCGACTCGACTCGACTCGTCCCCATCTTGATTACTGCAGGGGCATCCTGATAGCCCAGCTGGGCAGAGCATGCAGAGCATGTCAGATACACACCAAGATTGTCGCGTTCATTGTCCCCGCAAACAATGATCAACAGCCACTATTTTCGTCCAATAAAACACGTACGCAAAGGTCAGGAAAGACATTTCAAAAAGATAAAAGGCACCCTTACTGCATCCATCCCCTCTAGTCCACCCCTCTAGGAAAAAAAATCATCGTTTGTAGCAGGTATCTAAAACTTTCATAATTTTTCTAAACAGAGCAAACCCGGTCTCTCCTAATAAATATCTATTGTTCTATTGTGTCTATGTCCTCCGAAGGGGATGAGCCTCAGTGTTGAATACGAACTGATCCAGGGAGATAACATCAGGTTCTGAAAACATGAGGTAAAGGTATTTCATCGTCTCGGCCATGAAGAAGCTAGAAGAAACATAGCAAGGAGATCAAAGGGTGAGTCTAGAGTGTCTTCCTTTCGCTAAAGCCCTAAAGGAGCTGAAAATGCTGCCCGACAAACACAAGAATGTTACCTCTCCATCTTGTTGTCGTGAGAGCCGATCGAGTTGACGTTACTCAATCCAGAGTAAGCAATGCTGGTGCGGCAGCTTCTCTCAAGGGACTATATGAATACAAGGTGAAACGGTCAGTTTACCGACAATGTAGAAGTTGCGCAAAGTTAAATCCTGTTCCATAAGACATCACGATATCGGTCCATACCTCGAATATCTCCCAAGCTTGGTCTTGGTATTTCTTATCTCCAGTAATGCGGTACAGGATCCAAAGACTCTCCAAGGTTTCTAAATAGACAAAAATGGTTCAAGGTGAGTATAATGTTGGCGATACCTATTATCTGTTCCCCTTTCTTTAGAACCAGTCATGTTTACCTGGGCGAAGGATGTAGTTACTATCGCCGCCCTTGAAGAAACCGTTGGGCTTTACGACAAACTTCTTTCCTTTGGTACCAGGTACAGCATCAAACTTCATGTTCTCTGGGCCAAGCCCTGTCGCCGTGTTGTGGTATCCCTGGTAACAGCCCTCTGCAACCTGCTTAGCCAAAACCAGATCATCAGGCCTATCAAAATACTTGGAGCCCATCGCCAATGAACCAGCAATGAAACAGGACTAACGCAGGAGAAAAAAGCATCAGCCACTGTATCCGGTCGCGACATTATTTTGTTTCATACATTCAACAAGATATTCACATCGTCTTACAAGATGCTCCATTTCGGGTTCAATGATTTTGCTTGAAGAATGCACAGCGCCGATGATCGCATAGTCCTCGCCATTGTCGGGGCGACTGACCATGTACTGCTTGATCGAATCCACTACCGTGAGGACTATTATTGGGGTAACAAAAAGGTCTTGGTTACATTTCAAAAAACAAAAAGCAAGTGACCAGTTCATAACATGACGAGGATCAACTTACACATTTGCTTGTAGTTCACCAAGCCGCTCCTACCATCCAACAAGATCCACTCTTTCAGAAGGTACTGTCAAAGAAGTTCAGAGGAAAGGTTAGTTTCCCGGTGCAAGTGCTCGTTCCTTAGGTGGCTGTGTTTACACCATATTCTCCATTGTTACCTCATAGTAACTGTCGATCATTCCGCCAACAGTGGCGCGGAAATTTGAGTAATGTTGTCCCTGTCCTTCGTAGATATAGCTTGGGAGCATTCCTGGCAACTCTGAGGTTTGTGTTTCCAACCTCTTGACAACCTCTTGTGCCTATTTCAGTCCAAAAAGGAGGGGTCAGGTCAGCTCACCATTGTTGTCGCCTTCCGCCACACAAAGAAAGGATGTCTCTTTTCTTTTCATTCCAACGCTGTTCGCTCTAGTCCCATCAAAACACCACTTTACCTTTTGATCATAGATGGGGTTATTTGTAAGCATCGACAATCGAGTGAATTCGAGCTGAATGGTTCCAACCTCTGCAGATACAAATCTGGAGGCGCCCGGCTGTGCACTCTTCTGGACAGTAAAGCGACCTGCAGGGAAGACACGAGAAGACCCAAATGCGTTCAACAGGATATCTCCAAGATCTTCCGCCTTGTCTAGCAAAACCTGCTCACCAGTCAAATCAAATGCGCTCAGGAGACCGCCCAGGTACCGGATGACCGTCTCAAAGAACTGATGGTGGGCCGTGGGGTTCCTGGTCATTGTGAACTTTGTCCTGATCCATTCCAAAGCCTCGTCAAACTCGTCGTTCATGCCCATGATGACCAATGTATCCAGACTGTCGACCATAGTGGCGCCCCATCCATTGAAAGTATCCTTGGGGCCACCACGAACAGGGTGGACCTCATCGTGACCCCAGGCGGATTCCCTGTATCCGTTCCACGCGTGCATGAACCCTTCCTTGACCTTGCCAAGACGTTTCTCTCGAGTGAAGCGCTCAACCTTCGTTTCCTCTGGGAAGTTGAATTGAATCGACTTCAGACTTGTTCTGGTTCCCTTGCCATGGATACGAGCAAGTCGTTCTGTGGCCCGTTGTGCCTTGCTGAAGTTGCTTGGCACGCTTTGGTCCGAATGGCCACTGTGGTGGGACCAATTGAGCTTGGCGACAGGGATATTATTCACATTCTCGGTCTCTTCGTTCCAGAGCTCTTTAGAGCTTGAACTGAACCAGAAGCAGACAAAAGTGATGAGAATGAAGATGAGGGCGATGAACTGGCGGATGTTGACAGAGTAACGGCCGTTGATTACTGTGGCGGGATTACGGTCGATGAGTCTTTTGAGTCCTGCCAGAGGGGCGACAACGGGCGAGGCTGACTTTGGGTATGAAGGTGATGATGAAGGGGAGGGGCGATGAGATTGGAACTCTGAGAACTTGTCGTTGGATGAAGGCAGACCCTGGTCAATGTCTACGACAAAGCTGGATTCCTTTGGAGGGGGTGATGATCCCATGGCGTGAGGTCGTCAATGGGGGGGGAGGGGAGGACCAACAGCGACGATTAGGAAGAACAGATCAAGGAGAGGAGAGAGAAGAGAGAGAGAGGAGAAGGAGTAGTAGCTGGGATGAATGAATGAATGAATAAAAGAAAGAAGAGAGGAATGAAACCGAGAAAGAGAGAGAGAGGGCGGACCGGGAACAATCCTTTGCCGTTGCCGGGCTGTGTGAAGAAGGAAAGAGAAGAGGAGGAGGAAGGGGAAGAGAAAGAGGAAGAGGAGGCCTCTTTCTTCTTCATTCATCCCCCGACCGTTGCAAAGGACACTCAAGGGCTGCAGGGGCAGTCGTCGAGTCCTTGGGTGCTGCGCCGTTGCGATTTATCGTTCATGAGGTGAGAGCTTTGCTATTTTTCGCCCCTCTTCTCTCTTGCCCCGGACAACTCCACGTTGACCCTGTGTCTACGATATCATCGACTGTCGCTCACCTCGATGTCGGTGAAGTTCTTGACTTCTTTCTCTCTCTCTTTCTATCTTTCTCTTTCTATCTCTCTCCGCTTCTCTTTTTCTCTCGGCAGCCCGGCAAAAAGCGAGCTGCCTCGAGTTGTCAGCTCTCGGCCTAGACCCTCCGCTTTAACATTGTTGATGCCATATGCACGACTAGAGTGGATAGATCCGATCTGTTCTGTTCTGGGCTAGGCAAAAGACGCGACAAGTCCCTTGCAGGCACACACATACCTCGTGACACACATTGTATGATCGTTGACCCCATCCACCTGTCGACACGCTTTCTTGTAGCTTAGCCTCTCCCCGGGCAAAGCACTATTGTAGGTCAAAGCCAGGATTCGAATACGCGAATACGCGAATACGCATTCAGAGCATCACAATCCGTCTGATCGCTGTTATACTTGAAGTCGGGGGCGCTGTTGTAATTCAGGTCCTGGTCGCTGTGATGCTCGGAAGCTTGGTAGATATACATGTGCTCAAAGTTCTGGTTGCTGTGGTGCTTGACGTTTCGGTTGCCTTCAAAATACATGTCAAGTTCAGGAACATGCTCATTTGGTTCCTCGGGAAGAGCAAAAGATCTCAAAAACCCCGGCGTCCCAGACGTTGACGTCAACATCGATGACAAAGCTGTCGCTGCTGGATGAGCTCTAGCTAAACCTGTGAAAACTTGAAAAGTGGTGTTGGTTCTCGAATCCGTCTTCTCTACAGTGCTGGACTTTGCCTTTTTGCGGCGACCCCTCCTCCTCGTCTTCCTCCTCCTCCCCGGGTTTTCCGTCAGTGCAAACTGCCTGGGCTGTTCCCGGAGATCAAAGTAGTCGTTGATAACGTTCGCCCACATCTGGTCTCTTTGTCCTGTGGTGTATAGTTTGAGATGGGATGGGTCTCTCTCCCAGTCGATCGTTTCGTTCTCTTGAGTCAAGTACCAGGTCGGGTCGTGATAGCCCGTCTCTTGACCGTTTTCACCGTTCAAAAAGGTGGGCCTGTATATCGAAAGATTTATTCGGCCGATGTCATCAGGCGGCTCTTGGCATCTTTTATCATCAAGAGAGAGGTGGAGAGAGAGAGGGAGATAGAGAGGGAGGAGGGTGATCCTTGGGAAGCAGCAGTTGAGAACAAAAGAAGAAGAGGAAAATGGTTACGGTCGCTTTGCCTTGGACCATTGTTTGCATGGTCCTTTTATCCTTTTATTTTTGAGCGCTGGGTAACGCCTCTGTTCCCTCCTACATGTAACACTCTTCTACCGCCAGCTCACGCCATTCCCACATCCTGTCTTTGCAAGCTTGTCTCAAATTTTGTAGACACTGCCTTGGATCCCAGTCATAAACCGGAGCTAGCGAAGGATGCATCGTGTCCATCATCAAGAATGGATGCAGGTCGAACGCCGCCTCGGGGTCCAGTCGCACCTCTTCCGAGTTGAGAACAATGTTGATTTCTTGAATCATTCGCTCAAACAACGCCAAGTCCTTTCGGATCCGATCTAGGTAACATCGATGGGTCGAGAGCCCCAATTTCCAGAGGACGAAGACATTAAAAGCCATAAGTCCTCTAAACCCTGTCGTCGGGATATCCGGTGGAGTGATTTTCCTGGCCCTGAAGACGATATTTTTCTTCATTTCTGGAGATGGGAGTAAAGTGAAAATATGAGAGTATGGGACGGTAGAGTCAAGACTCTTCCTCTCATGCTTGTTTATAGCGTGATGGAAAGCTTCAATTGCTCACTGCAACGACCGATGTTGCCTCTGAAAGAACGTGGAAACTATTGAGCGGCCACAAAGAGTGCTTTGCTTTTTCAAAGACGTTACTTATCTTTCAGGATATTAGACACGATGACTAGGCGGCGCCCATTGTCGACTTGGTTCCTTCTTAACGATTGCTTTATTTTCAATGCGGTTGAGAGTAAGAAGGCTGACTAAAGTTCTTTGGAGGGATAGGTGGCGGTTGTGTTTGTTGCGACGGCTGTTGCCACGATTGCTGGTTGTTATTCTGCCATGGCTGCTGTTGAGATTGATTCTGCTGCTGCTGCTGCTGCTGATACGGGGGTTGATGCTGGCGCTGTGGGTCCGAAAATGGACCAGAATCGGCCAATGAAGTTCCAGGAGCCTTCCATTCCATGGGTTTGTAAAGTTCCCTGTTGTCGCCATAGAGCTCTCGCTGTTTTTCCAAATGAATCATCTGAGCATAAGAAAACGAACCCGGCTGAGGCATGATGGCTGGTTGCGTCAAGGGTGGTAGAACGTCGCCTACTTGACCACTGTTGATTTTCTCGGTCATTTCGATCCTCTCCTCTCCTGCAGGCTGAGTTAGTCGCCCGGGCGGGGCATTTGACACTGGTCGAGGTCTGTAAGCGTAATGGTTGTAGTCTACATGGTCATCCTGCGTCTCCGTGTCCCACGCCAATGAAGCTATCGACAGGTCAATGCCATTCTCAATGTCCCCTTGGTATTGGTCCATTTGCTGTTGCAAGTGATTATTGTCTCTTAATGGCGCTGCCGATCCTGATTGCTTTGCCAGTTTGTACAATCGAACAATTCTAAAAAAGAATATCCAAAGAGCGGGGAGATTGATATTAACACTCACTGGAGCTATGACCCACCGTTCAGTTGCAAAGCGCCGCGTATACACAAGCGACAACCTTACCTGACATTCAGATTCCTTTGACAATAGGTATGAAGGTGCTCGTCCTTGCGAAGTGTCACCATGTGTCCGAAACGAACCAGGACCAATACTACGAGCGCGCCACCAAACTGGATCAAGTTGCACACTTGCAGCATGATATTGAACGCCAACATGACATGTGTCACCCCGCTGAGATCAGGGAGGCTGAGGGTCGGTGCTTCGCCCTTGTCCTTCAGTGATTGTTGATGGGCAACTGAGGCAAGAATGGTGCAGTTGATGATGAGTCGAGGAAGGTCGCACAGCAAGTGTTGCATCCAGTCTAAAAAAAAAGGTAAATTGGCAGAGTGAGTGATTCTCTCCTTTTCCTCCCGACCTGTTCTCCTGTCGGGTGAACACATTTCAGATGGTCTTGTCTATCTCCTTTTTTTTTACCTCGCAACGTGAACCAGGCAAAGAAAACGGCTGCATCCTTGGGTCCATATCCTTGCCCAACCCGTTCAAAGAACAGGAACCGTTCCCTGCTGGTGAGACAAACCCACCGATAGGCCTCTCTGTTCACAAAGATGCCCTGGATATTGGCCTTGGCCAAGGATGTCCTAGCTCTCCATCCACCAAAGAGCATGATCGCCACTGATCCTGCCGTGGCCAGTGCGTAAATGACAAGACCTGAGCTGTTGCCTTTTCCAACCGAGGCATGGACCCACGAAGAGAGAAAAGCGAGTGAGAACCCATCCAAGAAGAGTCCCAGGACCGGCTTGAAGAGCAAGGAGGCAAAGAGATACTGCTTCAGCACAGAATGTTTAGTGGGGTTTGCAATCGAACCCAAGTCAAGGTCCTTTGTGAAGGAAGGAACAGTAACAGGGGTCGATTGCAGAAGAAGAGAGCCAACGCGGGCGGGGCGATGACTGGAGCTGTAGAACTGAGATGTCTCGGAGGACGGTGGTTGTGGTAATGGTGCGTCCATGAGGAGAGCAACCTCGGTGTCTATGGTTGTGTGGGTGTGTGGGTGTGTAGGTGTGTAGAGTGTGGATGAAGCAGGAAGCAGGTTGTGAGGATGCAGTGGGATGAATCGAAAGAAAGGGAGGAGAGGTAAAGTGAGCGAATGAACGAAATGAATAGAATGAATGAATGAATGAAGAATGACCCGTTACATCGTTACATGCATGCAACAAATAGAAACAGGGTGGGCTGTGGGCGCGTGTCTGCTTCTCTCTCTTTTCAGGCACAGCTTTTTGCTTGACCCGTTTCCGCGTTTCATCGCTTTCACTCTCGGTTTCCACCCATTTCCGCATCTCTTTGCTACATGTTCATTCAGCTCATGTGTGGCTCCTCCACATTGACCCCTGTCCTGGCGCACACTCGGGCAAAAACTATGGGCTAGCCGTCTTTCGAGCTATGTAGGCCGTCGTCCTTGTGTTCGCCAACACCATCAAGTTGACAAAGACATGCTCCACAACAGACCAACACACATGGATCGCAATACACAAAACAGAGCATGCACTGCACTGGAGAAGAGACGACGTTTGCCAAGCCAACTACAGCAGTCATCAAGCCTGCACTGGATCGATGAGAGACAGCAAGTAAGGGATCTGGATTGGTTTGAGGATAAAGCCCATATCCTTCCTCGAAAACCCCCCAAAGCACTGGAAACGGAATTTTTTTTTTTTTTTTTTTTTTTCAAAGAGCAACTCTTGCTGAAGATTTGTGACGATATCACTGACCCCATATGTTAGGTCAGCAGTGCAAATCGATAGCAGCCATGAGACGAGTTCTCCAACGGTGTGCAACTGTGGGCGTTATTAGGTATTCAAGCCAAAGTTACGCAGGAGAGACACGAAACACATTGGTTAAGACGTTCTTGTTCAAAAAGACGACAAGATGACCATAGAACATCTTTTCAGTAGATTCTGCAGAAGGTAAAGGCAAGGCTAGGACCATGTTGCGATCAAGGCATGGTCGCCGGTGCCAATATTCTTCTCTCGAGAAGAAGAGGATCTCTCAAGTAACTCGACTTTTAAACTTCAATAAAAAGAATGGCATCTTTCTTTTCCAGTCTACGTGTTTGGGACATTTCGATGACCAGATGATGACCTTTAAAGATATCTGGTCTGCATGCCCTTGTCTTTGAGGTGGTGGTGTCTAAAAACAGTTGCTGCATGTCAAACCAAGAGTAGACAGGCCCTGTTTAACCGCAAAAAAAGAAAACAGCAAGATTGCCACTTGTTGCCACCAGTGGCAATCTCCACGGTCATACTCGGTTGACACATTCTGGAGTACAAATAGGCATCCCCCTCCTCTCCACACTTTTTTTTTTGCCCTGTCCTGTCTTCCCTGCCTTGCGTTATCACGATCCTCGACACAGCCCGCTTTTCCTCCTACTTGCACTCCTCCCTGACATTTCTTTGTTATCTCTTGTTCTATCCACAAACATGGGTGCCGCTTGGTATGACTTTGCTTGCTTCACAGCAGCCGCGATTCCTGTACCAAAGGGGGCGCTTCAGAAGCCATTCAATCTCCAGGGATTCAAGCTGATGACTATAGTTAAGGTCAGCTATGAGGACGACATGGAGTTCTCTGAATATCATGGTGCGTTGATCTGCCTTCCAGATACCCAGCTTCACCGTACCTCGGTGGAAGTCATTGGCCCATACGAAATTCAGCGTGGTCAGGTCAAGTCTAGAAGGATGAGCCATTTGGATTCGTTCATGACGGCGGAAACCAGAGACAGATTATCGAACGCGTTCGAAACATACACGGGTCGCAAGTCTGAAGATGTGCCTGGTTTCTGGTCAGTGTGTGCCTCGCGTTCGCAATACGTCGAGCTGCATTCAACCTGGTCTTTAGATGCAATGGACGCTGTCTTCAACGAAAACGACGACTGTATCTATGGCAAGAAGTTTGATTACACTATCCAGAGGGACCCATGAATAACAAAAGGGTGATACAGTGGCAATTCAAACATCCACTCTCCTGCCTTCGGAAACTCCACAGCGAATTTCATGCTGTGCGCGCGAACTCAGCGAACAACAAAAGACCCCAACAAGTGCATGGAGCCTAAGATAGTCGCAGTCTATTCAAAATAAAGCAGAGTACCGTTACTGCTCAACTTTGAAAAGGACATGGTAGCAGAGTGACATAAGTTGTTTTTTATTTGGGGGGGATGAAATGAAGAGATATACAATACAAGGACAAAGAAAGGAAAGATGTTTAGTCCGTCTTTTGACCCCCTATCGAGAGTACGACGGAAGTCCCGCTGCCTCAGCGTTGACTGTGTTTGACGATGACGAGCCAGCACCGACGTCCTGGGTTCCAGGTGTCGGTGGTGAATAGTACGTGGGGCTCGGTCTGTTGGCCATATCCAGAATCATGCGCTGGTCCTTGTCTGGCCGAGGCATGTACACGGGCAGCGGTTCCATTTCCACCAACGTCGAGTGCAACTCACCTATTGCTCCTGGGGCCATGGACCCTGCAGGGCCGCCTAAAGGGGGCTGTTGTTGTTGGCCACCATAGAGAGACAGGTCCGGCTGGTACCGCACCGCGGTTTCTTCCTGTCGCTGCTCCTCCAAGATCCTTTGCTTGTTCAACCAGTCCATGTCCCGACCCTGCTTGTACGTCAGCGTGCCCTCTGTCACCAACAAGGCTGCCCAGAGCAAACTTACAGCAGAGATGCCGTACTGCATTTTGCATCGAGTCACTACAAATGTCAAGGCTGCCGTGTTGCAGCCACCGACGTTTTGAATGCGAACCAGGAGCGAAATGGAGTAAATGCAGGCAAAGATGCAGATGATCCAAATCATGGTGGCCCTGTACGAGGGCACATACTGGGCTCGGCCGTAGAAAGAGTAGACGCAGGCGAGAAAGACGATTCCGTTGACGAGGAGTTGCTGAAAGTCCATGAACGAGAGTGGGGATAGGTCGTCGTCGTCCGAGTAGACGTGAAGGGACACCGTGAGTGTCACAAAGTTGGCAAAGGCCAGGAACCCAATGACGATCCTTAGCGGGCGAATGCACGCATAGAGGAACTCTCTTGGAGTCATTGTATTTGGGGAGGCGAGTGAGTCGAGAGTTGATGAAGAGCGTTCAGTGAGTGAAGGAAGAAAGGCGGAGGTAAGGTTGTGGGGGGATAGAAGAAGAAAAGAGACGAGCGGAGGAGAAGAGGGCGAAATAAAGGCACAGGCCAGACGAAACAAACAATTAGGGTCTCTGCTCTGCTCAGACAAGACGATGGCAATGATCTGGGCTAGGCCAACCATAATGCATACTGCAATCCTTGCGCTCTGTCGCTTCGATGATGATATCTTGTGGTCCCCCTTTGGACACGCCCAAGTCGCAATTGAAAATGAAAAGGGGACAGACCTTCGTTGTCAACAAGTATGTTTGAAAGGATATATTATGAAGGGCAGAGGATAAAATTACAAAAGGAGGTCCCATAGCACCCCTGTCCGTCTGTCGGTCGACTTTAGGACTCTTCACGACTGGGGAAGTGGACATCGACGGGCTGTCACCGGCAACGACTCGAGCGAGGACAATGATGGCGGCAAAGTCGACGATCCTGCAATCTAACCGCTGTACTCGGGCAACCCACTTGCACCTTCGGTTTCCGTAGAGTCCAAATGGCTGGCGCGCTTGTACTCTGGAGGATTGTCGTTAGAGTCCTGCTGCCGATAGTAAGGATGCTGCTGGGTTGGAGGCTGGTACACAAACACCTCCGGTGCTTCTTGCGACGGAAAAAAAGATGTGGGTAGTGTGGACCCTCCTTGTTCGACCACAGTTTCGCCCCTAATCATCGCCGCCGCTGTCGCCTCCTCTGGGTTGAACAAGCGCCACTCCTCGTCCCTATTCTTGATCGCCAAAAAGTTTTCAATGAACAACAACGCGACACATAAACACTCGGAGCCCGAGAGGACGAACTGGAGATAAAGTGCAGGACCATACCGATCATAGAGATTCGTCCTAGCCGTTTCTGACTCCCGTGTCATGCGGATGATCGGCGCTACCGCAGCTGCAGCCCCAAGACTCCCATACAAGATCACGAGGCCCGTTCGCTTCCAAACTTTCCAACGGCATGACCGACCCCTGACGGCCGCGTACATGGCGATCATCATGAAGAGATTTGAGCCGATTTGAACCCAGAGTCCTTGCTCCATCACATAGTCGACACCAGGTCTCCTAATGAAATACCCGAGGAGCATCAAGGCAAAGTGGAGAGCTCCTAGCTCAAGGAGTGTCATCCGAATCTGCATTGTGGACCTGAACTCTAGAGATCCAGCAACATAAGGTGCGGGCGCATCCTCCTGAGGTCTTTGTGGGGGGTCGATATGTCTTGGGAAAGACAGACTGCAGAGCATTCGACATGGCGGTGCTTACGCCTTGTCCCGCATCCGCGCGAAAGAAGGTGGTGTCAGACATGCTGAACAGAGAGAAAAAGAGTGAGAGAAGGAGAGAGACGACACAAGGTGACAATGAATGTCGATATCAAAAAAAAAAAAAGGCGGGAGTGGGCGACGGAACATCGTTCGTTGAAATCTCTGGTTCCTGGGTTCCTGAAGTGACGACAGAATAGTCTCCAAAGATTGATTTCTGGGATCCTTCTGAGCCTTCCAAACAGTTTCACCTTATTTTCAGCCCTCCATTCCAGCGTTAATAGGCTGAGGACATGCAAGTGTGCCCGTGCGCGCGCGTTTCCTTCTCTTCTTCTCTTTCTGGCGTTTCTAGCCTTTCCTGGCGTTTCCAGTTATTGCTCTAAATGCCTTGTCTTTCGACCCTGTTTCTGTGGCCTGCTGCAAACACCGATAGTCATACAAAAACGGCCAGAAAGTGCGCCCTTCCCAGACAAAGCCCAGAATCGGCAGCAATATTATTAAAGTTGGGTTGCAATCAAGGTATTTAATGAAGATGAATGTTGAAAAGGCGTACAGAGTGATCCACTCCACAGCTGGCCAGCTGCAACTTGGGACCAGCTGCATCCTGGCTGTTGAGAATACGCCATGTCAGTCCGTTGACTGTGCCGGTGTGTGTCAACCTAAACGATGGTAAAAGTACATAACAAAGATGTTAGGGGAATCTCTAAAACAGAAAAGTAGCAAAGTCAACAAAGGCTTTCTTACTCTCTGGGAATCTCGCCTAGGCTGTTCCAAGTCTCGGGATGCTCCTTGGAGCAACCAAACAAGAACATCCGCCCGTCTTCCAAACCAGCAGCAAGAACGTGATATGGTGTATTCTCTCCCAAAAGTCCCAAGGTACTCAAATCTGGGCCGAATTCAACCGCAGTGACGGCCTCTGGCAACTTCAACGTCGCAATTGCTGCCCAGGGTCCCTCATTCGCTCCCTTGGTCCAGATCTTGATCGTCTTGTCTCTCGATCCTGTTGCGAACATCGAGTCCTCGAAACTCCAGGAGCAATCCCACAAAATACGGGCATGTGCCTTTTGACTTGCCACCAGCTTGTAGGGGTCCTCGGCCTCCGGATCTTCTACCCGTTCAAATAAACTCCAGAGTCGATCGCGCGAAATCGACAAGAGGTACCGGTCGTTGTGCGAGAACAGAACCTTGGTGACAGTGAGAGTATGTGAAACCAAAGGATTCGGCGATTGTTTCCATGTCGATGCATCAAAGAGTCGAACAACAGCTTGATCGGGAGTATGAGCCCTGCAGGCTGAAGCCACCCATTTTCTAGGGCCTTGATGGGAGGCATCCACGCACATGAGCTCATAACCGTGTCCAAAGAGCTTCTCTACTTCTGGCCAAAGCGTGTGCTGCAAAAGATGTTCCTCGAAAGGCGGTTGCTTCATGGTCTCGATCAACGATGTTGGTGTCGCTCCTGTAGAAACAAAGGCCTGCTGGGACAGATATTCCTCTGATTCTTGAGCCTCCACCATCGACGCAATGTCGTTTTCGAAAACAGCCTTGTTGGACAATCCCAATGCTGGCAAGTTTGCTCCAACAGGGCGGGAGCTCTGCAACAGTTAGAAATATGTGTTAGAGTAATCAGACACCACATTCTTAACGCGTCGGACACGGATTAAACTTTTTTTTTTTACCTCATCCGCAAGAATGGCGTCGTTGCCGGTCAATTGAGCCAAGGATCGGACAAAGGTTTGAGGTGCGTCAAAGACTCGAAGGACTTTTTCATCAGAACCGCTCACAAACCTCCACTTGTCTGAAAACGCAATACATTGAGCGTCATATCCGTGAATCTGAGGTCTTGCAATCTCGTGCCAAGTCGACAAAGTCTGCGTGGTCTCGTTGGCAGACACTTCATGCTTCCATGGTGCCAAAAGTCTTGCTGTTTGATCAAGAGAAACCGACACCAAGTAAGACTGAGTTGGGTCCCAGGTAATATCCTGCACAGCAGCATAGTGTCCACTTGCGGACACCTGAGGCACCCAGCGGTCTACGGGGCAAAAAAAGGGAAGAAAGAAACAAGTTAGCTCATGAGCCATTTTTTCAAATGTGACAGTCATACTCGCGCTCTTACCGCCAATCTCATTCCCCTCATTCTTCCAGATGTGGAACGCTCCATTATATCCGTATGCCAAGATCCATCGACCATCAGGCCCATACAGTCCTCCGTAGAAACCAATCGTGTTGCCTCCAACTTCTCCCACTTGAGTGTTGTTCACCCAAACACCTGTAGCCTCATCTGGCTTCCAGATCATCATACTCTTATCTGTCGACGCCGAAAGAAGAGCCATTGGCTGATAGTAACGTCCAGTCACAGAGCTTGCTCTTGCAGGCTGCCAGTTGATAGTATAAACCCAGTCATCATGTCCCAACAACAGGGCCTCGAAGATAACAGAGAACTTCTTTGTCGATACAGCCTCGCTGCTGCTTCCTTCTTGACTTGTGGAAACCTCAATCATATGGGCCTTTGTACTGAGTTGAGTTCCAGACTTTGACATTTCCTCCAAACTCTTCAGCATCTCCTGGGTCAATGAGGCATCGGTTCCCGCCTGAGCCCCTCCTGCCTCATTATCCTGCTGTTCAGCCTGGGAATCCACACCGGATATCCTCCACAAGCGGATGTATTTATCCTGTGATCCTGACGCCAAGAGCAAATCGCCGTCCTGCAAAGTGTGATGGTGTGAGCCTCCACTGCTCTGTGCCTCAGATGATCCTCCGGTTGAGCTTTCCTGGTTCTCTGATGTAAATGTGGCAAAATCCAGCGATCTGACCCAGTTTTCGTGTCCCTGCAACGAGAGCACCTTTTCAAACTATATCGTATGTCATTTGAACATTTTGGAAGAATTAGTCTTTTCCTCAAAAAGGAGCACAATATGACATTCAACTTGTAGAAATACTCTACCTGATTCGACTGCATAACATAAATGTTGATCTTGTTGTCAGTACTTCCCACAGCCATGACAAGGGTTGTAGTGTTGGGAAGATAAGAAATAGCAATCGATTGAGCGTACTTCTTGCCAACCTGGATTGTCTGGATGCAGGTGACCTCATCTACTCGAAATTCAAGAAAATAAAAGCATAACAAGGGTCATCATTAGTCTTTGTCTCGGGTTCATTTTCCTTTTTGCCCTTCTCTCTTTCATCTTTTCTTTCCACGGGGTTATGCTGAAAAAAGTCGGTCCCTGCCTACCCTTGGTATCATCCAGTTCCTTGCGTTCCCAAATCTTGATCGTTCCATCACCGGATCCCGTCGCGAACAAATCCTTGTCTGTCGCAATGGACTTTGCGCGCACGACGCCGATAGTGACGACCGATCCTGTATGTCCTTCCAGAACAGCGGAGCAGACCCACTGATGATCTCCATCCAAATCCTCATCTCCATGACCAGCGCGCTTTTGGTGAACAGTCTTCTTCCAGACCCTGGCCGTCTTATCGGCCGACCCTGACACCATAGCCACGTTCTTCTGTTCCAACTCATGGCCCCTGTTCAAAAAGGCCACACAATTGACGCGATTGGTGTGTCCTTGCAAGGTCGTGCGTACGCCTCTTCTTGCTGGATCCTGTTTTTTTTAAAAAAAAAAAAAAAGTAAAAAAAAAAAAAAATGAAAGAAAAAATGAAAAGGTGAGCGAGTGAGAGATAAATGCACACTGGTTCAGAACTATCCACCAAGCCTCCAATCGATCGCAGAGGCCTTTGAACGAAGGACACACTTTGTATTACCATAGGATGGTATAAAGCCACTGCATGATGCGCTCCAAAGGCAGCGAGTCCGTCCGCGCCCCAAGCCAGCGCCTGAGTAAGTCGGTTGCATCCGACACTAATGTGCTCCTGTGTAGCCTCCATGGGGGGGGTGTCTGTTATCCTTTCTCGACCAAGGGCTCCTGTGTGGCGATCCAATGAATGTCTGCCTGGATTGTCGGACAGGAAGAGTTCAATGAACTTCACATGGATGCCGTGCCTCCATCGTTTGGCAGGTAAACAAAAATCACGGTCACATCAAAATTGGTGGCGCCATGTTCAAAGACTTGTTCGTGTTCCACTGTCCCCCCCCTTATTTTTTTAGACCAAGCCCGTTCGGCAACCATTACTTGCAACCATTACTTTTATTTTCTATCTACTTCCTTTAGGAATCTGCGAAATATCAAAAAATTGGTCAAGGTGGTTCAACCACGAACACATTTCGTCGCGGTTTGGAGCCTGCAGCAGATACGCGTTGGACGCCGAGTAAATTGCAAACACAAAACGACGCTGGTGGATGAGACAGAATATAGAGAGAGGGGAGAGAGAGAGACAGAGAGAGAAAGGGTTGTTGGTTAAAGAGGCAGAAATGAAATAAAAGGAGACGAGGTAGGGTCACCGTAATCACAGGAGATCAGAACAGAAACTTACGTTCAACATTTTTTCTAGGTCACTCTGGTAATCAACCCGAACTTGAGTCAGGTTCACAATACCAAGTTCATCCGTCTCAGAGTGGTTCGTGTAAATATACATGTACGGCCGTCGAATCACAAACCAACGCTTGACCCAAGTATCATCTCTTGTCTCTGGATACAGAAGGTAGCCCTTCTTTGAAATATTGTCACTATAATTGGAAAAAAAAAGCGAAAAGTCAGCATCAATTTGCCCTGGAGAAACTCTACTGTTAGCCATCGAACTATTGCACCGTCCATTACCTCTTTGTCACAAGTTTGACTTCCGATTGCAGTCGAGGGGAAGGTCTAGGCTGCTTCAAGACCTCAGGATCATCCGTATCCAGTGAAGGAGGATTTTGACTGATCGCAACCTCCTCGATTTGCACCGGCTTGAACCTCCACAGCTTGATAACCCTTCTCAAAAGTGTCCGTGTCCTCTTATCAAATGTACCATCATCAACTTCTGTACCGCTTTCATCTGTATCAAAGCTATAGCCATCAGCAAATGATGGCGCCGTCTTATCGAGATTTTGTTGTTCTGTATGAAAGTCGTTGCGTCCATGACTGTGGCGTGTCAGGAGCCATTGCCGTGTCCTCTCTACTGCCTCCCGTCTCTGAATTCGACTCTGGACCGCCTTGAACTCATTGATAAGGGAGACCCCTCGAGGCTTCCATACCCCCTCTAGAAACTCTTCTCCCCGGACATACTTCGAAGCTGTGTTCATCCGCCAGAGCTCCGAAGCCTTTTTGACGACGACTGGCTTGAGATTGAGCAAAAAGAGACCACTGGCCTTCTTCATGACTAAGCGCTTACTCCGGGATGCAGGTTGTTGCAAGAACATCAAGGGCATTGACATCAATGACCTATAGGAACCTCCAGACGACGACGACAATGACGATGAGCTGGACGCGGATACACCACTCCGGTCCTGAATCTGAGCCGCAATATCCATGCGGAAACATACTGGATCCATGCAGCGCTCCGCCTCCACAAGCCAAGTCAACGTTAAGAGCACTCGAGCATTCTGTTCTGTGACGCGATTCAGAAACAACGACTCGTGCAAAGTGCTATCCCACGAGGCTTGCACAGTCAAGACGCTAGTGCCATCTGTCGGGTACTCCACGTTCTGACCACCGGGTACCAGGTTCAAAAGGACGTCTCCTCTAGGAGGCGATTCTGTGATTCGACCCTTATTATCCAAAAGCCGAACGCGACCCATATGCAAGCTGGCCACCCGACTCCAAGGAAACTGTCGGCCAGAGCTGTGTGACAGAGTGAGGACAACCCTGCGTTGTAAACCTTGCCGAATCTGAAACGCGCCAGTGTCGACTGTCGAGTTGGAGATAACTTGCACAGGAACATATTCGCCCGAAGGAGCCAGCTCGCAGATCTGAATGTGGGCCAATACGTCGTGACTCTCCTCCATCATGAGTTCATCCTCAGATCTTCGTTCTGCGAGAGAATTTGAAGATGCTCCTCCTATCGTACTTTTACGTGCGTGTCGTCCAATTACGCCAGACCCATTCTTTGTTGAGGATATGGCCCCATTTTGTTTGCTGTTTCCTGACGTCAATTCAGGATGTTCCAACTGATGAAAGTTTTCCAGATCCAGGTCCCACTTCTCCCATTCCTCCAATGTAGCTGCTGTGGCCTCACCAAAGAACTCAAAGTGTAGTGACCCGTGTGTCAGTATTTCCAGCATGGGAGCCGTCACCACCATGGACAGTGTTTGAGAGAATCCAAAGAATATCGGCTCATTTTCAAATCCACTGACAGGCTCCGTCACAAACACCTTGTCCTGCGGAATGGTTGATTTTGAACTTTTTGTAGAGGAGGATTGGGGTGGCAGATCTCGTGCTCCCGTAAAATCGGATAGTCGGAACTGAGCGTGCACTTGGGTATATTGCTCTTCCGACAGTCCCTCCACCGTCAACAATGTGATCTCAAACAAGAGCTGGTCCCCGACTTTCACTTGATCCCCGGTCAGTACAGCTTCTGCGCCATCTTCCTCGTCTGATCTCCCGTAGCCATACAGTCCTCCAAAAGACGACCCTACCGACGAAGACAGAATCGCTGGACTTTTGGTACCGTTGTGGCTAAGGGGAATCAGTCCTATCCGTGCTTGTCCCAGCGATCTCCCTGTTGTTCTGCAAAGGATTGGCACCACGTTTTCCTGAAATTGCATCCTGACGAGACTGTTTAGTGAGGTAGAGGCACTGCCAATAAAAGAAAACTGTGGTTCCGGCGATTCGTAGAATGGATCCTCCATATTGAAATGTTTCCGATATTGGGGTCGATCCACAAAATTGTACAGGTTACGCATCCGATGCAATCGCACCTTGAGCTTTTCCAAGGACCATACGTAGATTGAGCCGTTCTTGTGGTCAATCACCTTGACTGCTATGCAAGGCCGCTGCAAGGTCTGCAAGGAGCTGTCCTCGTCCTGGTTGAACTGGTCCAGACCTGATGTGCTCTCACATGAGGATGTTGGATTTGCAAACTGCCCCGCCTCTACAACTGTAAATTGATAGACGATTTGTTTGCACAGCTCCCTGCTGATAATATTCGCCTCTTTGAGTAATACCGCGTTCGTTAGGACCGTTTCTGCCATCTGGATTTTCCTGTGCGATTTCCATCGGACCAGCGTCTTGTCAATCAGCTCCAGTTCGAAATCCGAGTAAAGAGGCAAAAGCAGTCGAGGATCGCCTTTGAGGGCCTTCGAGTCTAGACGTTGACCGGAAACACTGGCCAGAGACATTCGTTTCATTTTCTCCTCGTATTGTTCCCGCTGCTCTTCCAGTTTTGCCGCGAGTTCTGCTTTAGCCTGCTGAAGCCGTTCTTCCATGAGGGCCCTTTCAGCCAAAAGCTCATCTGACTTTGCCTCCGCTGCAGACAGGTTCAGAATCTTGGTCTCGTACTCCTTTCGTTCCTGGTTCATATGATGGACTTCCTCTTCGGCGACACGCAGTTTCTCTTTGAGAGCCAAGGCGGATGTCTCGAGCGGCGGTTGAGACGTTGAGTCTTGCTTGTCTTCCCATAGTCCGGAGGACCCAGCACCAAACACTCCGGACTCACCGCCATTCAATCGTTCAATCATCGACAACCTGGATGACTTTGAATCAGAGTCGTCATCAAAGTTAGACCCGCCAAAGCTCTCAGAGCGGACACTCTTCCGCAAGTATCGGATTTTGGCAATGTTGTCGAAAAGCACGTCCAGATTTTGGTCCCTGAGCTGATTGATGTTGGTCTCTGAGAGCATGTGTGCATTGATCACAGCCTCCTTGCGAGCGTAATTCCAATCTACAAATTCCGACATGACGGAAGCCGACGAGATAGGCGAATCAGGTCGATCCTCTGGCCGATCATCCTCCATGCTGTTGGAGTGCCGGGTCTGGGCTTGTGGGTGAGATTTGATTGTTGGTGAGGAAACTCGACTTGTTGTGGTTGGTGTATTCTGCAGTTGAAGATCTCGCTCTCGCCTGACCTCCTCTGGATGATTGAATCGAAAGACGTGATAGTCCCCTAGGATCACTCGGAATCCTGATCGCAGTCGTTTAGGTTTGTTTATCCGCAATCCATTGACCATCGTCATCGAAGATTTGCCTGGGTATAATGTCACATTCGAGTTGTTGTTCTCGAAATAGCAATGCTCATCATGGATGTTGCTTCCTGAGAGTCGAATATCAGCCGGCAATGAGGACTCGAGTCTTCCAACCTGGGTTTTGCCAGGCTTGAGCTGGTAAACTAGGCATTCAGACATGAGCGGGTCCTCATTTAGATTTACCAAATGCGGCATTTTCTTGGGCGTGTGAACTCCAATATGGCCCTTCTCCACCGATATGCCAAGTTCTTCTAGGGTTCGCTCACGCTCCTGCTGAATCTCTTGGGTCTTCCTGAGTTTCTCTTCCCAGGTCTCATTCAACTCTGCCATAATCTTTTCCGAAGCTTGCACTTCGTCCTGCAGCTGCTCCTTGGTGAGCGTCCTTGAGTTTCCATGGAGATCCACTATAGTTACTACAGTGTCTGGGGCTTTCAAGTCCGATCCTGCTTGGGCAGGGTCATAAACACCCAGTTTCGACCGCAAATCCAGTAACTCTTCCTTGAGTTCGCGGATGAGTTTAGCATTGGGGTCCTCGTTGACCACGGCCTTGTTCTTGATCCTCTTGGCTTGATCTGCATATCGAAGAGTGCTTAGAGTCTCGTCATAATTGACATCGGCTGGCGATAATGCTGCGATGATTGTAGTCTTTGAATTTCCTCCGAGGCAATCTTTCAGAAGCCACGTCAAAACCTATGATAAAAACAATATTCGATGTGTAAGTTAGTGCCGGCCAAGTCGATGATAGTCCATTCTGTCCAATATCCTTTTATATACCGAGTCTCTGTAGGGTACAAAAGCATCAGGCGCTTTTTTAGTTCCTTTTTTTGGCGGTGGTGCACCGGAAGCATCCGCAAGGGCCGAGATGACTTTTCCCAATGTCGTTAACGATTTGTTGATGTTGGCACCCTCCTTTAGACGCGCGCCTGTTGCTCCTGTGGAATTGGCTCTTTCACTTCCTGCAAGATCCACAAGACTGAGGAGATTCAGGTTAGAATAAATGCCCACTGCACCTTCTTTTTGAACGTTACCGGTGATAATCCTTGAAGCCTACCTAATCCTCGAAACCTTTTCTGTATCCAGTTTTGTCTCGATGTCGTATCTCTTTTGTGTCAACAAAACTGTAAAGACGGCATGAGATCGACTTGATGTTTCGTTCATGTTGGTCGCTGCGACTGTTCTTGCCTAGCAGAAAGTGGACTCTTTGAGAATCAGAAACTACCATCCACAGTTGCCGTTCAATAGGACAGTCATCTCGGAACTCACCTTGTTTCCTTCGTCCATAAGATTCTCAATATCCTGGAAGGAGGTCACCATAAGTTTTGATAAATCTTCGACGTAAGGGCCTAGGGAGGGATGCTCCCGTACTTTCAAGTGTCCCTTATTCTTTGGATTGAGCAAATCCCGAACTCGCTCGCAATAGATCTCCATGTAAGAGACCTCGACTCGATAGCTTAGGGTTGGATCCTTATTAGCCTCTATCCGTCTAAACAGTTCATGGCATGAGAGGGGTATGATGCCGCGATCCTCTCCGTACCCCATCTATGACAAGAGGAAAACAGAAGAAGTGTCGTCGAGGTTGAGATGATGGTGTCCATTGGAATGCTGATCAGGTATCCATCGAGCTTGCCATGAACACCGTTGACGGGACTCTTGCTCACCATTGAATAGGACTTTCCACTTCCAGTTTGACCATCTATTCATGGAACAAACTAGGGGTAAGTCTCTTGTCTTTCATTCTCAGTACCGTCCTCTATACCTTTTCACTTACATGCTACGATGCAGGTATTGTACCCGCTGAACGAGTGATTCAACAACTCGACGCCTAGGTCCTCGTAGAGACGCGTTTGCCCAGCATAGTTGGGATCGTTCTTGTCAAAGGACCAGTATGAGTGATCGAACGAAAACGACTTTTGTGCGCCTGCAGCGCCGTCGGGTCCCTCTGGCTTGGTGATGGTCGTCATGTTGCCGTCCATGTGGATGATGCATTCTGACTCTTTGGCCAATTCTGTTGTAAGAGAGGGGAGGGTGTAGACCGTTAGCCTGTATGTTGGACTGTTGTGCCATGGGCAAGAAAGAGGTCATGCATGCATTTCCAGGGCCGTTCCGTACCTCTTCCGTTCAGAGGACGACATCGCACGACGACCTTGATGTTGCCTCCTTTGCTCATGGTGGTGTGGACTCACGATGGCACAAGGGGGATCAGCAGCAGATCACTTTGACGACAGTCGGACTCGCGGTCTGCTCCTGTGGTCCACTCTCCAATGCTGTCTCCAAGGGCAGAAGTGTTGATGGGGGTTTCCTGCGTTTGCAACGGTTGAGGGTGATTCCGGTTCTGTCAAGGAGCTATTATTATTCCTTCCCCCCCTTGCGTTCTCTCTCGTTGGTGCTGTCTCCTGCGGCGGTTGCGTGCCTTGTCCTTTTCTAGTTTCTTTTCTTTGCAGTTGCAGCGGTTGTCCTCACTTGAGCGCAGAGAGAAAGAGACAAGAGGTTGCGGATGGATTCCCTTTTTTTGATGTGGTCCAGCCACGCCGAGAAGAGAGTGTGCAGACAAAGAGCTGCTGCGTACGAATGCACCTTGCAGCCAGGCAGGAGAGGGAGATGGAGAGAGTAAAGAGAGACTAAGAGATGGGCGGTTGTTGGTCAGAGATGAAGGGTCAGAGATGACAATGGCGACGATGAGGATGAGGAATGAGGATGGGGATGAAGAAAGGGCAGTGGGTTCCTGAGGCAGCATGCATTATTGCATTGCATTGCATTATTGGAGGGGATGGAAAAATAAAGCCCGGCTGGAGACGGCAGGAACAGACGGACGGACGGACGGGTGTGTGTCTGAGAGCACAATCCATCCATGTCTCCTCTTTGCTCCCCTCTTTCTCTCGCTCTGGAGTGACCTCTTGGGCCCGAGAGTGCATCTGGACAGCTTCGCCCAGTCTGCCCTGTTTTTGCGGTCAGGGACAAGGGCATCCATCCATCCCAAGACAGGGGCAACATCCTTTGGTCAGTTGCCTCGCCGTGCTCACGTCAGGTCAGGTCGGGACAGCGCAGGGTCGAAAAAAGGGTCGAAAAAAGGGTTGGCAGCACAGACTATCAAAAGAAACAATAAATGGCCTTATTTACCTTCTCTGTCCTCCCTTCCTTTATCCTGCATCGAACATTGTTCTCCTCGTCCTTCTGCCAGGGGACATGGGTCAGTTGCGATCGATCCGTACGCGGAAATTACAAGTTAAAAGGGAAATGGCACGCGCGTCCGACGCGTGAAGGGAGAGGAATGCTAGAAACTCTCGTCACCTTTCTTTCCTTTCTTTCTTTCTTTCTCTCTCTTTCTCTCTCTTTTTCTCTCTTTCTCTCTCTTTCTCTCTTTCTCTCTCTCCTTCGCATTCAGTCTCTTCCCCGTGCATTGGCTGCACCATGAGAGAAGGACCACAGAACTTGTCACCCCGTCTCCTGCCACATTGTTCCACATGACGACTATCGGCAACTAACAGATCCGTAGTTGAACGTGCCCCGCTCGGTCATGACGGAAGATATTGGGGCAGTCTGGTGCAGAAAGGGAGAGACTGGAGAGTGACTCTGACCGCCGACCTCCCTGCATCAAGCTCCAAGGCTGGCGATCATCTCCAGTCAACCTCGACGATAACACGAGCATCCTTCTGGATTCAATGAACGTCTAATCCACGTTCTCTTCACCCAGGAACTATTTTGCTCAATACTGTGGCTGTTATTTTTGAGCTCGCCAGTTGGCCAAATTCACCAGTCAAGTTGCATACAGTTGATAAACGCGTCGTTCATGACTTGGGGCTCGGCTCGACAGAGAGCCCTCTCTCTCATAAAAGCAATTACAAACGGTTAATTGGGCATTTCAAGTCAGAGCAGGCGCGCCCTTTGGGAACAACATGTTTTTTCGATCGTTATTGCTGCGTTACATGAGCTTCATGACCCACTAGAGTTTTGGCGGCAACTCCCATCTAGCCAGACAGACCTCGGCCATCTCGCTGTCTCGCTTGGTAGGATGTTTTTTAGCGCTACACACAAAATATCACTGTATAGATACATAGATTCTTTGCAGTCGTTTCCAATCGGACAAAAATAGACAAAAAAAAAAAAAAAAGGCAGCGCCGCTCCCTTACTTTTTTTTGCATGGGCCAAGTTCTCGGCAGAGCTCAAGATGAGCGGGAAGAGGGGAGGGGCTTACCCTTTTTTTTAAACACTGGATGCACTAGCCAGGGAAGAGAGCTTTCCGTCCATCTTGTCCACAAACATGCACGAGAACTGGGACGTGAAAATGCAGTGCAGAAAAGGCTGCAGTGCACTTGCAGGACGACCAATTGAAAGCGAGCAAGAGCGACTGTCGTCGACAAACATGTCTGTTCATAAACGACTGGTGAGAAAGAGCAAGCGAACAATGGTGAGGGGCAAAAGTGGGTGCTCACATCTCAGACAAACAGACAGACGGACAAACAGAAAAGACAGGCAATACCCACCGCAGACATTTCTCGAGGGAGCAAACAAAAGGACCCTCTTCTCTCTTTCCTCTTGCCCTCTCCTACCACAGTTCCACTTTCTGCCCTCTCGTCTCTCTTTCCCCCCCTCCGCACAACTCTTGTTTCCTAAACTCACATTTGCAATCGCATCTAGCATTCGCTGCCATTCCCACTTCAGTCGAATCTCATCGCTCTCATCCAGCCCCGTCCCTCATTAACCTTGACTCGGAGCTGCCACAGATAACGTAAGACATCGCACAGACCCCAGCCAGCATTCGAAAGATAGAACGGGCCAAGGAGAAAGGAGTTGTGGGTGGAGAACGCAAGAGTCTTCTTTTATACATTTTCTTTTCACTCCGTGTGCGACAACTGTGGAGAGCGTAGCGCATCTGCGATTCGAAATACTTTCAGAAAGTGCGCTTGCTCTCTCTTGCATTCTCAGAGGTTGATGTGTGGTTACCCCTTCGATTGCTTGCGCAAGGATATTCGGGTGCTGCAGTTTGCAATTGAATGAACTAGGCGCCGATCATGGACGATCGGTGAGTGGTTCCTGCGTCCCTTAAGATGGATTCGCCAAAAGAACCTTGAAGGAGCAGTCTTTCGTCACTTGCTCTCTCGCTCAAGGGCCAAATGCACTGTGGCCAATCATGCGGTCTCCGAAGCTGCGTCTGAAGCGCGGATCGCCGTCATAATTGTTTCGTTGTCCTTGTGCTCCACCTCCTGGCTGCCTCCATTATGGCGGGGTAGTTTGTTTGTTCTGTCCGACTTTCTGATGGCCTGTGTTCCAGGACTGAGAAGCGCGAACCAGCTGTGCGCGTCCACCTCCTTTGTAGCTTCGTCCTTTGTGTTCCCGCACTTTGTAATGAGACTCGAGTGCAGGACACAAATAGAACTAGCCATTGTCTT
Organism: Entomortierella parvispora; assembly: GCA_963573315.1. NCBI lineage: Eukaryota > Fungi > Mortierellomycota > Mortierellomycetes > Mortierellales > Mortierellaceae > Entomortierella > Entomortierella parvispora. Next base: position 1,936,368 of record OY752145.1, read on the forward strand.
GGCCCGCTTGGGCCTTTTCTTCTCCAGTGGACAGCGAGTCAGCTTTGTGTTCGAGTGAGCAATGACCAAGGGTGTTTGTCGCTCAATTGCAATTCTTACTGCTTTCAAACCCCTTGTGGAGCTCCTTGATTCATCGGCTACCAAGGCCCACCTCACTCGTCATGGTGTCGCGTCTGTACCGCATCTTCCTCTCATGCAACAAAGATTCTGCACCTTGACGCAGGAAAGACTACCCTTCAATGGTTCCATGACAAGCGTCCGAGTTAGCGACCGCTGTGTCATTGTTTGTTTGTTTCGCTGAAACAGACACAACCTCCTCCTCCGTCCCACCCCCTCTTTTGGCCATTCTTGGAATCTTGCTGTTCCTGATCTTGTGTCGACAATTGGTTTACCGATTTTACTTTTCTTTGTCTCCTAGGTTCCAGACCCCACACGACGTAATACGACCACCCCCTCAAGCGGCCTTCCCTTACAGACGCGGAGCTCCATTTCTAAGCAAACTACATCATCGCCCAGAGTTACCTGAAAGCCGGTTCAACGGTTGCTTCTGATCCCAGCTTTTGTTCATTTGCGCTTGATCCATTTTTCTTTCTCCTATCCCGCGATCAAAAAATTTGCGCGCGCGCTCTCTCTCCTTTTCTCTCTCTGGACCCTTCTACAACCGGACCGTCTTTTCGCGTCTGTCTTTCAAGTACAAATACCCTGTCCTTTCTTTCACAATGGGTAACATCTTGACCAAACTGTGCTCCGACGATTTGGGCGACCAAAAGCCGGACAAAATTCACACCAGCACTGCTCAGGACCTAAGCAATAATAATAATAACGTCGACCAAGGATTCCCATCTTCTCCAGATCAACCATCCCTCAAGCCTTCATCCGACTACAAGACCTCAACTCCTCAACCAAAGTCGGACACTGTACTCTTGGGCGCTGCCTCCGTCCAGGAAACCAACCGCCTGGACGCCTCGGGAGATACGCCCAAAGAAGAAGAAGCCTGGTCTGCACCTACCATCCCTTCTTCCACAACGACATCAGCAACGGCATCCAAGGAAACAACCACTACCAAGGTTGTGAGCGCGAAAATAGCTTTGAGGAATCTTTGGTCACGCTCGATCAGAAAATCAAAATCTTCCGCTGCTTCAGGATCGGCAGGATCGTCGGCGACTCAAACCGGAGGAAACACAGCTCAAGGATCTACTGCTCTTACTACTCAGCCTGTGTCACTGGCACTAGGGCTGAAAACGTTTGCGGACGAGCTGTCGGCCGACGACCAAAAGTTGCTTCTCGCAAATGAAATCCCGGCCGCTGAGATTGAGAAGCTCACGATTGGGGTCGATGCTGGAGGGATGGGAATCATTCATGTAGCCGAATGGAAGGGTATCAAGGTCGCGATCAAGGAGGCCCACGCCCATGTTATCTCGAAAGAGGTAAGAGTATTTTCTTTCTTTCACCAGAGTGTGTAAGGTCAGATAGAAAGATTGAGTACAAGGATCAGTTGGGCCGATACCAAGTGCTGGAAGTGGATGAATGGGTTCCTGATGTCTCTTTCATACTGTACTAACCAGGCGCCGAATGGTTTCCTCCTCCGGTCTTCATAGGTCGAGATCTATACTCGCATGCTAGGGCATCAAGGCGTTGTTCGATTCTATGGTGTGACCTATCCACCTGGTTTAAACAAACTCTGCATCGTTACCAAATACGCCGAGAACGGATCCCTATCATGGTATCTCAAGGTCAACTTCTCAAAGTTGACCTGGGCCGACAAGCTCTCACTCGCGACGCAGATGGTGTCCGCAGTTGCTCGATTGCATGAGAAGGGCATCTTTCATCGAGATCTCCATGGAGGCAACATCTTGATTGATGAAGCAGGAAACGCCATGCTCACCGACTTTGGAGCCTCGACGATGGAAGAACGCGTGGGCTGGGTCGTGAGTGAATTTGGCATCTCGACTATTCCGACGCCCGAGGGAGGTTCAAAGTTTGTGAGCGAACTGATCCCCAGCATGAAGAAAGAAGTACTGGAATACGAGGAGAAACAGAAGGAGAACGGGGAGAAGGAGACTAAGGAGGGAGAGGAAGAAGATGCCACGAACCCCTCTTCATCAACTTCCAGAGCTCAGAGCAGCGCCTTGGGCTCTACTCTCGTCAGCAGCGCGCCCGAGAGCTGGAGTAACAGTAAGGCAGCGGTCGATACTTGGGGCAACACCAAGGTGGACGGGCCGGAGCACGAGGAAAATCTTCAGGATGCTCTAATTGGCGTGATGGCCTACATTGCACCGGAACGGTTCAGAAACCCTCGACACTTTGATGCTCGGTGCGACATCTATTCCTTGGGCGTCCTGCTCTGGGAATTGACCAGCGGTCATGCAGCGTTTGTGAAATTGCCCCAGGATGTTCCGCTCGCAGTGTCCATCCTGAACGGAAAGAGAGAGGAGGCAGTCGAAGGTACTCCTGAAAAGTACGAAGCACTCTATGAACGCTGCTGGGACCCGGTCCCAGACAGGAGACCATCTTTGGCCGAGGTTTTGACAACTTTGGCTGAGGTTAAGGCCGAGCTTACGGCAGAGCAGCTGGCCATCACCCGGGAAAGGAACTTACCCCGCGACAACGACGAAGGTAAAATGATCTACAATTGACAGATGAGTTTTCTTCCAGTTGCTGCAGATATTATCAGAACTGGTTTTCTCCCCTTGTGTCTTTGTAGATTGTCTAACACATTTATGTACTCGTGTGCCTCCATGGTAATAGGAAGCGATTTTGAAGAGTCCTTGAGCGTGCCCCGTCCAACATCCGATTATCAAAAGTACTTGTTGCCCGAGGATGAGGAATAAGGAGTTGATGTGCCGCACCTGGTCTATCATAAAGAATTCAATTCTATAGCTGTAACTCTATCGTAATATAATGAAAAAAACAAACTCCAGATACTGAAAGCGTTCGTTGTGCCTCAACACCACCGCATGTGTGTCCTTTGATGACGAGGTTTGTGAGCCCCAAGTGGCCTTTGTTGCTGGCGCTTTTCCAGGGAGGAAGTTCGAGATGAGGTCAATCGACCTGCACAGCTGGTTCTCTAGCTCTTCAACTTCCTGAAAAGGTGTCATGGTGCATGATGCCTTCTTTGGTGGCTTTTTTAGTGGGGATGAATTGATGGCCCACGCGAAAACGCGAAAATCAATATTTAAAGATATTTTTTGGGCATGGATTGCAGGGCAGGCAGGCCTGGTGGGCGTACCGAAAGCCCGCCGATGTTCTGTAAACGCTCTATTGGCAATCCCTTCTTCCATTCTTCTGTTCTTCTTCTATCTCCTTCTCTCTTGTTTATTCTTCTCCGCGACACCTCTATTACGTCTTTCCACTTTTTTCTTCGCAAAATAAAGTTTACATCCAGCTTTATTCTCCTCCTTCTCGCTGCGGCAGCCGCCAGTCTTCTCCTATGGTGCTACTGGCACCCCCTCCGTGAGTGTGGCCAACGTCTCCATCAACTCATATCCACCCTGTGCCTGTCAAAACATGCGCTTTACTGTGTCAGACGTGTTACAAGAGCAGATTGCTGCACCCGTCCATGTCAATCGTGGGAAGGATGCTCGGCCAATTAGTTTACTCCCGGTCCGTACAATCTTGACTGCGTCTGGATATCCTTGGCCAGTACCCTACACTATCACATCCATTGAAATCTGTTTCCAGGCCTCCTCCACAGCCCCCTTATGTTGGCCGCGATAGTTTGCTTCTCGAGATTGAACTTGGGCGTTTATATAATCTTTAAACTTATCTATTAACAAAAAACGTTCTGGATCCAGTCCATCCATCTTGGAGAAGGCAATCTTGATTACGATCATAGCTATCAATGGCACTGGTCACACACTGTTTTGTGAGTCGATCATGAAGATCATCGAGTCCTGCATCTTACAGCTATAGAATTCATCGTAGTTGCTTGCAGACAATCCTCGCAGCACCTGTCGCGTAGAACCCCAAAATATTTGATAAAGGATTGGCTGGAGGTTTGTGTTGGCGATTCTTCCCCTCATACAGAGAAGATTATTGTCCAACAAAAAAAGGGACACTCTTTCGTAATCGGTATCTCGGCATCTGTGGTTGAAAGGAGCAGTAGAGGAAAAGGGCACGATTCTACTATACTGTGCAGATGAGAGCTCGTGCTGAAGGAGGAAAACAAGACAGAAACAACTTTCAGGCAGAAAATGGAGCCAGCCATTAGAAATAGTGGACTTGGGCTCCTTGGCTCCTGAAAAACCTACCTCAAGGGAAGTGAGGAAAAGCATTGTGATGTTTCTTCGACATCTCATGCATATACTTCCTGGAGGCTGTAGATGAATTTTACAAGAAACTCAAAAATAGAACAAGGGATGAAGATTGTGGATTGGCGCAGGAGATGACACCATCTCTTGTATTCTACTTATATTATCTTCATACCACAGATAATTCCTTGATTGACCAGAACATCATCTTTCTTTTAAACTTGATAAGCACTTCGCTTTCGCGTGGATTTTGTTTACTGTCCCCTGAAAAAGATACATTGCTCATCTCTTGTCCGTCGCTGCAATGAGCTACACACAGACTGGTAACACCGTACAGTACGTTACAATTCTGAGTAGAAAAGCTGTTCTTTGATCCGGCATGGACGATGCGTCCTATACTTAATCAGCAATCTCCTTATCTCTTGCCCATTCTTTCAACCTGCGATCACTGCTTCCATTAACCTTACTCACTCACAAAAAAAAAATAGCCGAAAAAACGTCCTACTAGCACGATCCATAATGAAGTCCCACCTACCTTCCCCTACCTTGGTGCTTGCAACCTTATTGGTGTTCTGGATCCATTTCCGTTCCACCTACCATTGTTCCAGTCCTCACTTCAAGACTATGACAGTTTTCGGGGACTCGTTTTCAGATGCCGGAAACGAGTCGATCTATCAAACAACGCCTGGCCTCCGCCTTGGTACTACAATGGTCGGTTCTCTAACGGAAGAGTTTGGTCCGAACATGTACGAGCAAGTTCATATCCGGTCTTGATATTCTTTCTATATGTATAAGAAACTAAGAAATACGTCGTTGCTTTTTGTAGCTCTCTGAAAAGAATCACTTCAAGCTTCAGAACTACGCTTTTGGGGGGGGGCACCAGTGTCTCGGACTTGATCCAGGGCTACCCTGGTCCAGATGGTACCTTAGAGGTCCCAGGATTCATCCAACAGGTTCAAAAGTACATCATGGATCATTCCAAATACCGCCCTGGCTCTCCTGCCCTTGACGAGTTGTTTGTCATCAACGTCCAAGGCAATGACTTTATTTTTAACCAATACGCAGATCCTGGCCGTTTCTTGGACAGGGTGAAGGAGGGTGTAGAGACTCTCATCCGGGATGCTGGCGCGCGCCGGATCCTTGTAATCGAAAACCTCGATTATGGTCTCCTTCCTTATTACAACATAAATGCGACCCTGGCCGCACACTATACCTCCATTGCTCGCAGACTGTCGAAGGAGTACAAGGATTCCTTTGGGGCGGTGTTGAAAACCAAGTATGGTTCATTTGAACACGTTCGAAACCGCCCGTTTGATTCTTGCAGTTCGAAGGACAAGAGAGCGGCTGATCAAGTCCACATCGGTCATCTGAGCTTGGGAGACATATATGACGACCTGTACCGGCCCGAGTCTTTACAACGATTGGGTATCTCGGATATCCTTCGTGGATGTGTGAGCGGTGGCCACGAAACGTTGTGCGAGGATGCTGGAAAGCATTTTTACTGGGATGGCTTCCATCCAACCGAAAAGATCCATCTTGAGATTGCAAATGTCATCCAGTCATATCTGCGATAGCTTTTGCTTTTGGGTTGATCTCACCATGGGCGTCTTCTTTTTTTACGTTTTGGTTCCACGGTGAAAGCCCAGCGCTAATAGCAGCTAGACCACTGCAACCCACAATCCCACAATCTACAGTCACCTGATCAAACGGCTCTTTCCCCCTTCCCGCTCAATGAGCGCCCACCCCTTTCTTTCTTTTTCCCACCCTGGTTAACCACATCCACGCAAGACCATGTCTATCTCCACCATCACTTTAGACCCCCAGGCCTACAAGTCCTATCTTGCTCGAATCCAACAGGAGATGACTGACATTGAGGACCTCTCCCTCGACCTAAACAAGCAGGGATATTCGTCCATGCTTCCGGGAAATATCAAGTGCAGATCCATGTTACCCTACTACGATTCAGTTGCTTCCGAGTTCAAGACCAGAATTCGTAATCATCACAACTATCTCCGGGACCACTGGAACACGATGGCTCTGGCGCAACAAAAGTTGGACCATGAAAAAGACCTGGAGGCGATGCGTCTAGAATTCCAACAAACTATCCGATTCCAAGAAATCGAGGCTGAAGTGTGCAAGGCCAAGATCGAGAGTGAGGCTCTCAAAAAAAAGATCGAAGCTGAAGTCCTCAAGACCAAGGCCGAAACCGATATCCTCAAGATCAAGGCTGCAGCCGAAGCCAAAGCCCTCCAAGCCAAGACCGAGGACGAGAAGATTAAAAAGGAGAAAGACATTGTCAATGGTACATTGAAAGAGGAAGCCGACGACGCTGCTGACCGATTGAACCAGGCCTATCAGCTCGTAGTGACTGATCTCTTTGGCTCTCTTCCTTCTGGAGTGCCTCAGAATCAGGACATTCGCTCGGTTCTCGTCGATTTCTTGAGGATGAGCCTCCAACGCAACAATGAGGAGAACAACAAACCGCCGCTTTCAAAGACTCGTCAGGAGAATGACGGGTGTGCAGCACCGCCTGCGGTCGCCACCTCAACGAATCACTTTTGGGTGCAACTTCCCTCTTCCTCTTGAGGGACGACGATGGCGACCGCCAGCTCGGAAGTGGGAACTGACTCGAAAGGAATATTTTCAAAGATCAACCTTGAGGTTCTCGAGATTAATAAAGAAAGACCTTATTACTACAATGGAGCGGCATGCATTAGGAAGAGAAATTCTTTCCCACCCTCTGCCACCGTGCGTTTCGATCACGCTATTTCATGAAATCTTCCAAGAACGTGTCTGCGTTGCTGGCGCGTTTCTACTTTACGACCGAGGAGTATCTTCCTTTGCGACCATGCAGTCATGATGGGGCTGCCTCATGTTCATCAACCGCAATCAGCTGTGCAACAGGCTGATCATCGTCTTGCTCTTCTTCTGTCCCATGCAAACACCCTCTTTATTTCCAGTCTCTGTCCACTCTTCTTTCTCTTTCAATCTTCTTTCCTATCCCATCCCCCTTTTTTCCATCCTTTCACCCATGTCTCTCTCCACCATCGAATCCTCGGGTCCCCAACCTTGCAAGAGTTATATCGCTCGGATCAAGCAGGAACTGTCAGATATTGAAGATGTCATCCTCGATTTGCTCCTTATCCCCCATGGACAACCGTCCATGTCCGCCCACACGATCCTTTCCTCATCTCTGTTGCTCTACTACGACGAGGATCGAACTACCTTTTACAACAATGTCCGTGCAGCCTACCGTCATCTTTGTGATCAATGGATGGCTCTTGCCCTGATCCAGCTCCGTGGTCCTGACCAAGGGAACGTGTCAAAGTCTACCGGTCAAAGTGACCAAAAGACGAAATCTCTCTCCATCCCCAAATCCTCGGGTCCCCAACCTTGCAAGTCCTATCTCGCACGGATCAAGCAGGAAATGTCGGACATTGAGGATATCATCCTCGATTTGCTTCTTATCCCCCCTGGACAACCGTCCATGCCTGCCCACACGATCTGCTTCCCATCCCTGTTGCTCTACTACGACGAGGATCGCACCATCTTTCACAACAATGTCCGTGCAGGCTACAACCATCTCCGAGATCAATGGATGAATCTTTCCTTGGAGCAGCTGAATCCCGATTACGAAAACGCGTTGGAGACCTTGCATCTAGATGCCCAAAAGGCTCTCCCAGGAAAAGAGATCAAAGCAAACAAGATAATCAAGGCCAAGGACGGGAAGAGCGGCCAAAATGGAACAGAGACAATGATGGCCCGTTGGACTTTGCAAGAGGAAAAAGTAGACGTTGAGGCTACGGTCCGATTGAACGAGGCTTATCAGCTTGTCATTCAGGACCTGCTTGACTCTCTTCCTTCTGGAACGGCCCAGAGCCAGGACCTCCGCTCCACCCTCCTTGATATTGTGAGGACAGGCATTGGGTGCAACAAAGACGAGTTTGCTGAAAAGTCATCGTCTCCAAAGTCGCGCCAGGGTAAGGATGGGTGTGCTGCACCTGCGGCCGTCTCATCGTCGCACTTCTGGATCCAGTCGTTTCCTCTTTCTCTTGAGTTCAACGACGATGACGATGCGACAAGTGAATGAGTGAACACAAGGCAAACGAGATACCTCTTTGCGGTCGAACTTGATACCTCTTCATCCTTGATCCATTCACGAGAATAAGAAAAAAAAAATAAAACCTTTTTTTACTATGGGTCTGATATATGGTGTTTTCTACGAATACGAATATGATCTAGTTCTCCAACAGCGACGACAACGTCCGCTTCTCCACATCGCTCAGTTCAGTCACGCTTTGCGCAAACGCGGGCGAGTTTTGTTGGACACACTGGCGGAAAAAGTCGACCAGGCAATCCTTCATGTTCAGCTGGTAGACTGGATCCGCCAACACGTCAGGGTCAGATTCTTGCTCCTCGTCCTCTTCTCCGCCCTCCATGTCCAACCCACTGGCGTCCAAGAAGTCTGAAAGCATTGCAAACTTGTCTTTTTGGTTCGATTCCTCGTCTTCCCAGTCATCCTCTCCAAACTCATCCTCATCATCGTAATCAGACTCGGCTGCCTGGTCCTCTTCTTCCTCAATCTTGGCAGTCAGGTCCGTTGCAAGTAAACGAATAATCTTGACAGGCACGGTGGTGATGGTGTACTGATCAGGGGCTATGGTCAAGGCGATAGAAAGAATAAGGAATAAGTATTTGAAATATTCTAATCCACGTTTACCGTATTGGGACTCGGACCATTCGTCAGGACTTGACCATCCCATTCGGGCTGGTTGGAATGATGTTGCACAAAGGAGCTCAAAACATAAAACTTACTGTTCTTGGCTCTGGAGCGGGTCACAATACGAGAGGATGTAGAAACAATCAACTCACCATTGACCTGTACAGCATTCACACGAGGGTCCGCCGACATGTAGATCTTTGTCAAAGCAACAGTACTATTTAAGAGAATCAACACGGCACAATGGAGTTACCACCAGGCGCCATTGTCTGCCATCAAGACAAAAAAAAAGATGATTCTCTAACATCCGAGATATTTACCTGACTTTTTGGTTGTAAATTCCAGTAAAGTCGGCGTGGTTAGCCAGCCAAGCAGAAAGAACAATGTCCAGTCCATTCCGACCTTGAATATTGATCCCACTTAAAAAGTTGATCACCACCTCATGCTGGTTCAAGCAAAGGTGGGCGAATACCATGACGAGAGGCTAGTGTTTGTGTAAGCCCATTCGAGCTTGCGTTAAAAAAAGTAACAAAGCGACATATTCAAGACTTTCTTTTGTTATACTTTTCATCCTCCTTACCTGGATAAACGTGGAAAGTTTAGCCTCTGCCAAACGAAGAGTGACGGCGTTCAAGAGGTCAGGGATGATAGGGGCGACCAAGTCGCCACCTTTTTTGATCAACTTGCAAATCATGTCTCCGACAAACAACGCTGCTGACTCTGTCTGGGAGGGATCCAAGAGCTTGGCAATAAACTGAATGATCAGTTCCAATCCAGTCTTGCCACTGGCTGCGTCGCGCCTAAGATCGGTCATTGGGAACCAGGGTTAGCAAAATAAACGTAAACATAACCTGTTTCCCATCTTAATCGATCCATATACTGTACCATTCAGCAATCTGCTGGACATCCTTCTGGATGACGACAACAAGACACTCTTGTCCACTCTATAATTTGTTCAAAAAAGAAGCGTTAATGCTCAGTAAACACCTCGGCAAGTATTCAAATTAGGCACTCTTAGTTTCTCTTACTTGAAGAGTATCTCTGTCATCCGTGGTCAAGAGCACAGACATCAGACCATGGAAGAATTGGGAAACGTAACCAGCAGGCAATGGCGAGGAGGCTCCCTGAACCAGAGACTTTAACAAATCGACTGCAGATGACACCATAGCCTTGTCGGGGTTCTCGGGTGAAATGATGCTCACCAAAACAGGCATAGCACGGACACTCAAAGCAGCATGCATGTACTGGTTCAATGCCAAGCTGTCAAAGAGATCCATGATATCGATGGAGATCAAGTGGTCTGCAGGATACTTCACCCAGTTGTCGAGTACCAGTGGTCCTAAAATGGATTCGAATTCAGCTGCGACTTGCTCATCGACCTATCCGTGACGCAACATTAGATCAAAAAGAATATATCAGACATTGGCCAATAAACAAACGTCGCCAAAACGTGTTTGGTAAAGACAATGTAGAGTACAAACCTTGGAGGTGGTCATTAACGTGCGGAGGATAAGGCTAAGGGTTTCCTCGGTGGTGATTTCCATCATGGGCGCAACGCCCTGAAGAATGGAACGTTGGAAGGGGACAATGTACTGTTTATCAAGGTACTGATTAAAGTTGTTCAGTGCCTTCAGTGCAGAGACTTTGACCACAGCCGAGGGAGACTTCAAAATAGCTTCGACAGCAGCCGACACATACTGGGATGCGAGGTTTGAAGGAAGAATTGAGGCAAACTGGGAGGCAAATACAAAGGAGCGACCCTGCAAGAACGGGAAGTCGTGCTCGGAGAGGTTGCCGAGGACTACATGATCAAAGAGGGCTCCGACCTCCACAGGCGTGTGTTCACCGGTCTTGATGGTCTGTGCAAGCTCGCCAGCCAAAAGACCCACTGCCAACAAACCCGATTCCTGTGCCTTCCACCAGTTGATGTTTCCGTTGGACTTTTCAGTCAGTGAGTTTGAAGCTTCCTGCTTGACACTCAAGTTCAACGCGGCGAGGGTCTCATTTTCAAAGTTGTCCACCAGGGTCAAAAGGAGGTCCTCGGCCGCAATACGGACATTGAATGAATAAGAGTCGTCTTCCTCATCGGCAATGAACTGGTTGGGATCCGAGATCCAAGTCTCTGCTTGGTCGTCCGTCATCTGCATGTAGCTCAACACATTCCAGACAAGTTCTGTGAGAATTCCCGATTTTCCATCCTGGCCAACAAATGCCGTCTGTGTCAGCTTGCGGCGTCTGCACGCCATCTGAATGAACTCGAACTGAACAAACAGCAACGACTCAAATCCAATTGTCTCGCCATCTGAATCCTGGAACGACTCGCCCACAGAATCGCTAGTGTTGACATATTCAGAAAGGTATCTGGGTCTCAGATGAAGGACATCTTGCCAGACAGCCGACAAAATCTGAAGGAGATAGGGTCCCATCAGTTTGGGGAAGCCCTGAATCGACAGGTTGATGCACTACATGGCGGAAGAATCAAGGATATTAGATAATTGTGTGCAGGGATTCCAGCTAGCCCCATGGAAAAGGCAAACATGCACATACCTTTAAAATCTCGGTCTTCAGGCCCCACTCTCCAACTTCCACCTCTGGTGAATCGGTGGAGCTCTTGTTCAGGATGATGATAAACGCTTCATTCCACTGACCAATAATTGGGGTCAAATAGGTTTTCACTGCCTCGGGATGCTCCTCCTTAATGGTATAAAGCATCTCGACAGCGTTGCGGAAAATAGAAGCGCAACGCGATCGAGTGGCATGTGAGTAAAGTTGTTCAGACATCAAAATCCGCAAGAGCTCGGGGAAGAGAACAGGTGCAACTAGAGGTAGCTGAACATGGGTAATATCCTTGTTGACAAACTCTGCAATTGTTCACACGAAAACCGGTCGAATATAGTCAGTACGTATCCTCATTTTGATCCTCAGCGTCGATTGAAAAAGAGTTTAGGTGCGAGGACTTACCAGCCAGAACGCGCATGGATCCATGAACCTCATCCGCTGAGCCATTCTTCAAATGATGAACAAGGATATCCAGCAGGTTGGGCCATGACTCGGGCCAATCATGGTGAGCAATCTTGGACACGACATAGGCCTAAATGGAGGAGATATATAAAAAAACCTCGCTGGTTAAGACATGTCTAAACGATTGTTTTCATCCTCTTGTCTAAAGCAGTAACTTACACAGGATGCACGGATGCGGTTCGTGGGGTCGGACAGTCCAGAAAGAACCATGTCGCGAACGATAGCCTTTGTCTGTTGAATCAGAAGTTGTTCAGTACACTGCCCGAGTCTTCTTGATTTGCCACCAAAAAGGGGGAGCTTTCTTCCTGTTCTTCCTTACCTCTGCTGGAGGCTCCGGGCCACGAAATCTTGCGCCTTTCTCTGACCACTGAGTGTCGACAAAGTTCTTGAGCAGGACAGCTGCGGAATGACGCTGTGAGATGTTGCATTCCCGGGCAAGGGCCAGCTTGACGAGACTGATGGGATACTCTAGTGGATGGAACCGCATGTTTTACGCAAGTTAGATGGAACTTCACAATGAATGAGGACAGACGCTCGTTTGTTCTGAGTATCGCGAGAGTCGGATTGCAGCGCCAGGATGCTGAGTTCATGCATGCATGTGTCCATGTGTCTACGTGTCCATGTGTCCATGCATGGTTGCGCCATGTACCTGGATTGATCCTGAGCTCCTTGAGCTTGAGCTCGGCAGCCAGGCGGGTGTTGGTGTCGGCCGAGAGGGTGTCGGTCAAGGTCTGGAAGACGGCCTGGTCCATGGTCGGGCAAGGATGATGAGGTGGTGATGGTGGTAGAAGGATGAAAAATGTGCCCCTCTTCCCTCGCTCCGCTCTTTCTTGAATACGACAAAAGAACGCGTCCAGAAAACACACAAAAAAAAAAAAAAAAAAAAAAGAGTGACTGTGTTTCTACCCATGTGTCCGTCGCGTCGCGAAGTATTCTTTATGTTCGGGGGGTGGGAAGGAAGAGCAATGTTCTTTCCATAGTCCTTGTTTTCTTGCTGTTCTCTGCTGTTTGGTCGAATGGCTAAGAGTCTGTCTGTTGCAACAGGAACAAATGGCAACAACGCCACAAGGACCGATGTCTGCTTGGCAATTATGAAGACAATATGTGTGTTGTCATGTCGCACCCCTGGTCACCTTTTATTCTGGGTGTTGCTGCTCTATCTGGACCAAATGAAGACTGTCCGAGTGGCAGAAGAAAAAGGGGCGCAACAGAGTCGGAAAGAGAGAGGGAGAGAGATAGTCAAGACAGCAGCATCCAAAGAGAACTGCGCGCACGTGACCTGTAGGGGTATTTTTTTGTGCGGGAGGTGTGTGTGTGCGGTCAGTGTATGTGTGTGTGTTGGCATGGGCATGGATGGGCACACGGGCGTCTTTTTCTTTTCTTTTCCCTGTTCTCCTCTGTCCATCCATCCATCCATCCATCTCGATCCATTTCATTCGCCTTCTTCCTCTCTTTCTCTTGTCTTTCGCTACTCTTGCTCCTGCACCTACTGCACACGACACACAGACAGACAGACAGACAGACAGACAGACAGACAGACAGCATACACACACACACACTCTCTCTCTCTCTTTGCACACTCTCGTCTCTCTCCTCCCACACACCGTTCAGTCGATGATTATATAGGGGCCTTTCTTTCTTTACTCTTTCTTTCTCGTCCCTTTTGTTTTCTTCTCTTTCTCTCCTTGTCTTTTCTTCTCTCTCTCTGCCTCTCTCTCTTTCTTTCGTCCTTCCTCCTTCTCTTTCTCTCTTCCTTCACTCTCTCTCCCTATCTCTCTCTCTATCTCTCTCTCTCCTTCACTACACACCCAACCACCCGCACCTCCCACCCACTCCCACTCTACTCCATTCCATTCCATTCCGCAACTTTAAACACACACCCTTCCTTCCTTCCTTCCTTCCTTCTTTCTTTCCTCGTCAACGCATGCCTCCTCCACGAAAAAAGAGCGCGGCCGCCAGAGGCCCCGCCTCGATCCTGGAAGGAATCTCGTTTGACGACAAGCCCGCCGCCATGGCCCAGATCCTCGAGCGGCTCGAGAATCTCAAGGACAGGACGTAAGCACAGCGAATCCCTTTCCTCCGAGCAGGCGAGAAAGGAGAAAGAGGGAAAAGAGAAAAAGAAAAAAGTCGCACTCCTTCCTTGCTCCTTGCTCTTTTCCTTGGTCCCTTCATGATGCTCTCATGGATTTACGTTACTCATTCCGTGTCCCTCCTTCCTTCTATAGCGGGCGGACAATCTCGAGTCTCTTTCTCGAGCTGCCCGACCGGGACGACTATCCAGACTACTACCAGCTCATCGTCTCGCCCGTCGCCCTCGACGTTATCCAGGTAGCGTGCACCATCCACTTCCAGCCTTTCTTTCTAACCACCGACCACCGAACAAAGAGTCGTTTCGTTTGTTTTTGTTTGTTGGGGGAACAGACAAGGTTCCTTTTTCACCGGCTCTTTTTTTGCGTCCAACGCACCTGCACCTGCATCCATCCACGTCTGCCTGCCTATGCTGTCCTTGCCCCCTCCCACTCTACTTTTCCCGCGCTTTGCTCTCTCTCTCTCTCTCTAGTCCTCAAATCGCTACAGCTAACCATCCACTTTCGCCTTGTAGAATCGTCTGGACGCTGGCGAATACAACAATGACAACCTCGCCAAATTCAGAGACGATCTTCGGACCATGACCGCAAACGCAAAGCAGTACAACAGAGAGGGCTCCACTGTGCATAAGGATGCTACCACGCTGGAGGTTCGTTCCCAGTCAATGCCCTCCCCCCCCCCCCCCCCCCCAAAAAAAAAAACAACCCCTGGACGTACACTACCATCTGGACCTGACTCTATGTTTTCACCTTTCCTTGTTTCCCTGTAGAGCTACATCGATGTCGCAGTCAAAGCTCTGATGGACGACGGCTCGGACAAGCCTGTCCAAGAACAGGTAGGACCCCTGCTTGAGAGACTCATTTTCATCAAATACACATTCATACACAACATGGGTTGCAACGTGGCGCGCTAATTCAAAGGATTTTCTCCTTTTTCTCTTCATCTCATTCTGCCCAGTTTTCACAAGAGTTCTGTTTCAAAATCTTGACCATTATCAAAGACCACACCGATGGAGAGTAAGCATACGATAATCACTGAGTGTTGATTCTATTCAGATTGCCCAAATACTGACGCTGCTCGTTTTAATTCTCCATCAGAGGAAGACAGGTTGCTGAACTTTTCCTGGAACTTCCAGATGAGGATGAATACCCAGACTATTATGAAGAGGTAACACATCGCCTACAAAGGCATGACTAAGCAGCGCCGTGCTTTTTATCTAGTCTCTGTAAATGCCATTGCTGACGCTTGAATGCTTCGTTAGATCCTAAGGCCGATCGCGATTGAAGATATTGAGCGAAAGATCAAAAGGGACGGGTACCCAAACATGGAAACCTTTGAAAAGGACATGAACCTAATGTTTTCAAACGCAAAAACCTATAACGTGGAGGGCTCTGCAGTGTATTTGGACGCAGATGAACTACAGGTACAGTAGCTATCAAAACGGCACTGAATCGGTTGATTACAAATGTGGCGCAAGTTGCTTCGGGGCTCTAACGTGTGTCACTTGCTGCTTAGCGCCTATTCTGGAGCTCGATTGGCAAAAATGGAAGAGGACGTCAACCCTCTGGCAAGCGTCCCGTGAAGCACGAAACTGAGTTTGAAGAAATCCAGTATGGAGACGAAACACTTAAAATCGGTAAGGTGAACTCATATGTACAGTACTTGTGCTTCGATCTTGCACAGTGGAGCAACCTAGAGCTAACGCCGTCAAACATTGTAGGCGACTTTGTTCACCTTGAAAACACGTCGGATCCTTCCAAGCCTCTTATCGGCCTCATTTTCAGTCTTTGGGAAGAAAAGTATGCACAGGATAGAGTTGCTTTTTTTTAATTGTCAAATGGCTTGTTGCTAATGGCCAGTTTTTTTATTTATTTCGTAGAGGTCAGAAGGCTCTGGATGCCGTTTGGTTCCTTCGACCAGATCAAATCGTCCATCCATATTCGAGCCGGTTTTACGCGGATGAGGTGGTCAGGGTCTCGGGAGTTCATCCACATGCGCTCAGCGAGGTGATTGAAAAGTGCTTTGTTCTCCTGCCTAGGGATTATATCAGAGGCAGGCCGGTTGAATGGAAGCAGGGCCTCAAAATTTATATCTGTGAACAGCGCTATAGCGAGTCTCAATCGTTGACAAAGCTGAAACATTGGGCGAGCTGTCTTCCTCCTCGGTACAGGAACCCAGATACCAAACTGACTCTATTCAGGGAACCCTTGACTCTCAAGAAATTACCAAGAGCATCAGCAGCAGACAAACCAGAACAAGTTGACACTAGTGAGCCCGCTTCCAGAGCAAGCACTCCCGAGGACAGCAACAGCGTATCGTCTTATCCTTCTTCTCCTAGCGTGACTTCAGCACCCGCCCCGAAATCTGCACACCGGCCTACCGCAAAAGCAATGTCAAAATCGACCCCAAAGCCTTCCAGCAAACCTGCACCGACAAAAACAGCAAAGTCAAATAAGCGCAAGTCTGCTCAGTTACAGCCGGATGGCGACGTGGACGCTCACCCGAAGGCAGTTGCAAAGACACCTGACGTACAGCCGCAACAACCCCCCAAACCTCAGCACCCAAAACCACTGTCATCACTACCACTCGGCTCCCCGACTCACCAACGTTTTAGATGCCATTACTCGAACTTGTCCACGAATCTACAGTGCACAAGGTAAATAATCGATGCGACGTATGTTTGAGAGCGCCTTGCTGAGAGGATCAAGCTGACGCATATCCATTGTCCTCTATAGTGTGTTTTCAAACGAACTGGAATTGCGGAGACATGTCACCGAGGAGCATTCCAATACAATGTCCACTGCATCCAATGGATCTTCAACATCTTCAACGCCGGCACTCAAGCGAGGGAGACCCAAAAAGCCATCGTCATCAACTACAGGGGCTGAAAATTCGCCACCCACATCTGTGGCCTCTGTTCCTTCACAGCAGACTGTGCCGTCATTGTTGAGCCAGGGCGATTACCCATCAAACACATACAACACTTATGGTGCCATGCCCCAGCATCCTGCCAACCCATCCTCACGCAACATGCAAGCTGGAATGTATTCCGGAAGCGCATACCCACCACAGCAGCCACAGCAACAGCAACAGCAACAGCAACCCATGTACCCCATGCCCCAAAGAGCGGATCCCTACCAACAACAGTACTCTGGCTACCCAATGCCCCCAGTAGGAGCAAGATCTCAGGGATATACCGGTGGATACAATCAACAACCATACGGACAGCAATATCCAGTGCAACCACAACACACTGGGTACCCACAGACTGCTTATGGCTCATCTCAATTCCATCAAGGATATGGATCGCATGGAGGTTATCAGTCTCAAGGCCAATACTCCCATAATACATATCCAAACGCGTCACCTTATCCGTACAGCAGTAGCCAGGCGCACAGGAATACTCAGGTGACTCCTTCCGGCCCCTCATCTTCGACACCGTCCACATCATCAAACATGGATCACCAGCTTGCCCAGCAACAACAACAACTCGCTCAACAGCAACGACTTGTTCAACAGCAACAGATGGTACAGCAGCAATATTTGGCAC
Source organism: Entomortierella parvispora (assembly GCA_963573315.1). Taxonomy (NCBI): domain Eukaryota; kingdom Fungi; phylum Mortierellomycota; class Mortierellomycetes; order Mortierellales; family Mortierellaceae; genus Entomortierella; species Entomortierella parvispora. Next base: position 1,953,997 of record OY752145.1, read on the forward strand.
AGCAGCAGCAGCTTGCAAATCAACATGTTCAGCAGCAACAACTAACCCAGCAGCAGCAACAACAGCAATACTCTGGCCTTCATCAAAGGAGTCTGTCGACCCAAAGTCACTCTTCTCAACCTTCTCAACCGACATATGCTTCAATCTCACCAATGAGCTCTGGTAATGTCACACCTGGCTCCACTTCAGCGGGATTGGCCAGTGGCCCCCATACTGGCTACGCAGGCGGCCCAGGACATGTTGCCTATACAGGACAGGAGCAGACCTACGGAAGCCAAACCTCTGCAGGATATGGTCACGAAAATACTGGCGGCCATACGAATAGCCATACGAACAGCCATGGGTACCATCAAAGCACTGGCTCCATTTCGTCCATCACTTCAAATTCAAACTATGGGATGGTTCCATCTTCCACGTCTGCGTCAAATGCAATGATCCCTCATTCAGTCGAAGGTATCGGACTTGGACTCTCTGGGGTTTCCAGTGCTGACCATGGTCGTATCGTTCCCGGCAGCCACCTTGCATCTAGTGGAGGCGTACAGCCCTCTCTCCCAGCCGACAGTTCAAAACTGACATGTATGTTTCTTCACAAAGCTTGTGTCAGATTGTGTGTGTGGTGGTTTTTTTTTTTTTTTTTTTTTTTTTTTTGATGTTATGCTATGTTATCACGATCCAAGCCCGCTAACCGGTCAATGATATGTCCTATAGCAAACACGTTTCTGAACTCGAATATGACCAAGAACTCAAACATGGCGGCATCAGGAGCAAACATGTGGTATGCGTCATCCACCCCACAGGACTTGGCAACGCCTGCATCGTCGTTGCTGTCTTTGACGACTGCTATGCCAAAGTTAGGCCAGGATTCTTCTGATTATTTGGTCAAGAGACAAAGAGTGGACCACGGTATGGGACCAATGTCGCAACAGATGAACCCAGAGCACAGCCAGCAGCAGCAGCTTCATTCACAACTCTCCAATGTAGGAGTAGCACCTATTGCCCCTATTTCTGAGGGCTATGGTGACTCGTTTGGGGGCGATGCAAACCATGCTGGATACAGGAATGGGGCCAGGAACGGATCTACTCATGGAAATGTAGCCCCGATTGTTCTTCCTGGCATAGATGGTATGTTGAAACTCGAATACGATTGGGTCTGCAGTGACAGGGAGGGAGGGTTTGTTGGTTTGTTTTGATCAAAAACTAATCTCTTGTATTTTGTTGAAATGAACAGCTTTGACCGGATCCGTGGAAAAGGAGCATTAAAAAAAGATCCGGCCACATTTCTGCTTCTGGCTACCTCATTTTTCAAGTCCTTTTTTCTTTTTTTCCCCAAGGACATTTCCGTTCAAGGCCGTAGGTCTTTTTTTTTTTTCACTCGCCCCAGAATATTGTAGTCATTTTCATCGCGAACCCCATTTTCCTACTTGCCTGCGAACAAAAAAACAAATATTAAAAGAAAAAAAAGAAAAAAAGCTGTGGACTCTTGGACTCTTGGATGTTTTTATGGTGTATTTTTAAACCGGTATTCTAGTTTAACTTACTGCCTGATCACCGAAACCAAGGACTGTCCTCCGCTACATAGGGGCGAACAGGTCGTTTGTAAGGAACGGGCATGGGACCAAAGAATGTTTGTTCATCTCGATCGCGGTGGTAAGGGTCCTTGGACTGCGATTGCGATTGCGGACCAAAATATGACTCGAGTTCCTCCTCTGTCTCGATTGGGTAAAGAATGCCCAGCTCCCAATTTCGGATGCTGATATGAATCTCACTCTTGGACATGGGCTTGTTGGCTGCCGGATCATAATTCTCGGGGCGTCCTGCTGCTTTCTTGGGTGGAGGTGCTGCCTTCTTGCTGATCGCTTTCCCCCACGCTGATTCTGTAAAGTTGGCGGATCTGTATAAACATTCATGACGGAGAGACAAGTTTTAGCCTTCAGAAGGAATATTGTTTTTGTGAGGATGGGGAGTCATCTCTTTACTTACCCGAGGTATATCCATCCGGCAATCGACTTTTCTGGTCTTCCAGAGGATGATTCTGAGGAAGAAGATCGCCCAAGCATATGCCCTGAACTTCCCGTAGGTTTTGCTGCTTTCGCCAAGATCATCTAGATTCCGGAATATAGAAGAGAGATTCTTACAGCTTCAGCTCTTTTCCTTTCATCCCACCCTTACATATTGGTCAAATAGATCGTTTTTTTTTTTTTTTTTTTTTTTTGCTTTTCCCAGCTTACCTTTGTGTGCATCAAAGACCCTTTCATTTCTCCGACACACTCGAAATCGTGCATGACCGATCGTGGATACACAGGATCTTTCCAGTATTGTTGTTGGAAACACACCGTGCCCGCTCCCATCTCTCCGTTCCTGGACGCATGGACATTGCGCTCGGTCGGAAAGATGACCTTGATCGACGGCATCCGCTCCTCCACATCAACTCTGGACCGTACCCGTGGCGTTAGTCCCTTGGAGGCCCGGTCAATGTCTCTTAAAAACGCAACCGTCAGCTTGCCAAGCGAGCCCGTCTAAACGGTCAAAAGCGAACGAGAAAGAGAGATAGTGAGGGGAGGAGTTGCGAGATTAGTTAGTTGACCTAAATGGAGGAGGCAGCGTTTTGTGAAACCCCCAACAACAAATAAACGGTACCGTATACTCCATATCCCATGACTGTGTTGGTACGCTCCTGGTCTCCATAATCTTGCCTAGTTGAGCGAGGCCATAGGCGTGCCTGGAATCTATAGGGAACGATCCTTGGACCGATGGAACCAACAGAACCTAGAAAAAAAAAATGACAGAAAAAGGAAATGGCAGCGTCAATAAATATCATGGTCATGTTTTTATATCTCTTTCCACATTGTCTGAAAGCCGCCATTTACCTTGGCGCTTGAGAAATCAATCGCACAAATGACCCGCAAGACTTTTTCCGGAGCAGTCATGACTTTTAGGTAGTTGTGCAATGAACAGCCAAACTCGCCCAACTCTTCTGGATCCTCCACTGGGCCACTGGGTCTCATGACAAAGTCTTGGACATAGACAGAGTTCACAAGTTCTTCCCAGTCATAATCCACCTTTTTCCACCCCATCGTAAAAAAAAAGCGATACAAAAAGACAATTCTGTTAGCATACGGTGGAATTTGATAATCTCTTGTTACCTATTCTCTTTCCCCAAAAAGCCTTCCGTTTGAACTTCTTACCAAATTTGCGGTAGATACCACGACGCGACAGAACCCAGGGTAGAACAAAAGCATCAATTTCGGATGAAAAATACCCATGCTGCCAGTCATTGGAGGATGGACTTCGACAACCTGTTGTGAAACCCTATGGAAACCAGGCTACAAATACCCAAAGTTTTTTTTTCATTAGCTAAATGCAGTGCTTTCTTTCCGTTCCTCCCCTCCCTTGTGTCGTTTTCTTACCTGCTCTCCTTTATCTTTGTACCAGTGAACAAATCGGCACTGGGATATCGTCGTAGGGAGATAACGATCAAGCCAGGTTGGGTCCAGTTGAAAAGTAGTCAAGATGGCCTTTTGAACATAGTTCTTGTCCACCAGATCCCCAAACCGAATCGTGTATTGATCCTGCCTCTTTCCTTTGATGTGCGTGTTGAAAAAGGTGGCTCGGCGATAGCGTGGCAGGTAGGCCGTCGAAGATGAAGTTGATGATGATGATGCTCTAGAAGCCGGTGGAGATGAAATGGACGACGAGTAGGACAATGCTGGGGTGGATGGTATGAAAGAAGATGCTGGGGTTGATATCGAGGGTCTAGATGATAGCGGAGGTGTTGATAAAGAAGGACTATGATCCGCTGCCGGTAACGGTCTCCTTGGAGGTGTCTGTGGCGAGATTGATGATGATAACGAAGAGGACGATACGCCCCTGTTGGGTAAGCCCGACTCTTTTGACAGAATGGCAGACTCTACCATCTTTTCAAACTTTCCTGTAACGTTGGGCGAATTTGAAGACGACAAAGTGGATCCTCCTTGCAACGGCGATGCGGATGACTTTGATGCAAATCCAATTGAGGAGGGCAACGGCAATAATGGTGAGGACACTGATGCGGTCGAGGTAGGAATGGGCGATGTGCCCTTGGAGTAGAGAACAGTTTTGGGGATTTTTCGCCGATGTTCTGTGTCTTCTGCAAGGTCCTTGTCCATTCGAATCGCTGAAGTGGGTAGAATATCAATACTTGATGTGGGTGGCGATGTAGAAGGTGCAGCGCGCTTTTGGAGGCGTTCTTGACGCTCGCGCTCCAGTTCGGCTCTGCTGGCACCGAGAAGGGTATTCAAGGAGGATGACAACGAGGTGGGGGGGAGGGTATTTTCCTTTGATTCTGAAGGTGGTGGTGACATCGCAGTTGAAATTGGATTTTCCTTGGCAGCATATTCCAGTGAGAGTGCTAATGCCCTTTTCAAATCTTCGTCTTCTTCCTCGTCGTTTCCCTCCATCAGCGGTTGTGGAGCGCGGTATGTTGGAGGTGCCTGAGGAACAGGTGGTCTCTGAACAGTGGGCCGCTCAACGGGTAGAAATGCGGGCCAATTCTGACTATCGCCATCGCTATCCGATTCAAAATCGTCCGTTAAATCAATCACAGTGCTTTGCCGTGGGATGGATGGCTCCAGTGGCGGCTGCGGTGGCTGCTGCCGTCGTTGTCTTATAGGGGATCTGCTCTGCTCCCTACCGGTTGCCTGGAAAGTATTGTTGGGCCCGGCTGCTGATCCCGACTCTAGAAGCGACAGGCGAATGGCTTCTGCGATGGCCTCTTCTTCATCCTGGTAGTCCATGGTATTCGACCTGTGCAGGGGATCCTGATTGACGTTGCAGCACTTGAGGCGAGGAGATGGTGTTGAATGACGAATGCAAGGTCGCGTTTTTTTTTTTTTTTTTTCCATTCGATGTCCCGCGCCTGGTCACGTGCACTTCAAGAATCGCTTGATCTCCGAAGAGGGAGATGTCCACTCCAGGACTGCATGCATGCATGGTCACTTCTCTTGTCCTCTTCCTCTTCGCCATCATTCTCATTTCACAATGCGTACAGCTCGGCTTGCTCATCAATGTCTCCGGCCGGCATGCCATTCATTCCGTCTCGACATATCAACCATGACTGCCACGACCATGATATCCGCCTGCAGGGTCCAAGCTGCCTCATTCCATAGCCCGTCTGCCGGATACACGGCCTGGACAAGGGCCGCGTTCCAGCACCCATGTCAAATCCGTGGGGCTGCCTTCCTACGACCAGGACCAGGGCGTGATAATCCAGACCTTCGATTGAGAGCCGCCCGTATTCAGAAAGCACCCGCCAGTACAATCGAATCACAAAAGACAAAGACACCAGATGGAGAAGAGTTGGGCCAGGATTTAAAAGAAAAAGATGAGAGCGAGGACTACGAGGACGATAGAGATGATGATCTTGATGAAGACTATGACTGGGATGAGATGGAGGATAAAAATATGGTCACCACCAATGTACCGAATCCTCCTCAAGGGCAAGAAAAACCCAACAGTGGACCGGGCAAACGACCCTTCCGACCTTCAGCCTACAAAGAGATTGTCTTGCACGAGACGGACTTTCGCGAACGGTTCATCAAAGGTGGAGGGAACGGTGGTCAAAAGATCAACAAGACCAACTCAAACGTGGAACTGAAGCATTTCGAGACTGGGATCGTGGTCCAATGTCAGGCCACGCGATCTCTGCCGCAAAATCGAAAGCTGGCTAGAAGGATTCTGATTAGTCGCTTGGATGAGTATTACAATGGAGAGCTGTCCAAGAGAGGACAAAAGGCAGACAAGATTCGGGAAAAGAAGAAGCGCATGGCTAGAAAGTCGGCCAAGAAGTATCACTCCGGAGCCTCCTCCACTGCGGATTCCAGTGATGAGGGCAAGGAGGGAAAGGATCTAGACTCGGAGGATACAACGGTCAAAGACAGAGATAACAAGGATTCAATAGCCTTTCAACCCATCATCGAGACTCTGACCTTAGAAGAAATTCTGGCAAGCGACAATAAAAAGCCCTCGAGGAGGAAGAGCACGCGGAAAGACGCGTAAAATGTGAACCCCTTCCTCTTTTTTTCTTTTTTTGAGTGTGGAAAATAATAATCGGCATCAACTTGGAAATAGTGCAAGACCAAGGATACCCGTGGTGAGACTGCAGTTAGCATGCCAGAGCTGGGTCCACCATTTGTAAAAAAATCAAATTGATCGTTCCCCAGAGGTGAGGACTATTATTTGTCAAAATAATAAGAACAGATACTACACTTGATCTTAGCCAGAGGCTAGAGCGGGTGAAGAGAAAAATGAGGGGAGGATAGCCCTGGTATTTATACGAAAGTTTTGGCTCTGACTATGGGCTGCGGACCAATTGCTTCCTTACATGCTTCGCCACCTCGAGCCCAAGCAATTGTTACACTAACGGCTTCGCCCCCTTGGATCCAAGGTGTAAGACGCCCCGCCACCCTCCGTATCTTGCCATTATATATGCATCCTAAACTAATTTATGAACAAACGGTGAACAGCCTCATCTGCAGAAAATATCTGGCAAGAGTGCTATTGGGCGACATAGCACGCCTTCTGAAACGCCGTCGGGATCGGTATAAATCCTTCATTGTTGTATAGAAGCGTATCCGAAATGAACTTCCACGAGTTCTTCATCTTGGGGCGGTACACATCTGCCAAATCCTCATCCAGTGCACAGCTCTTAGTTGCCTAGTCCAGAGAACAAAGGCTGTGGCTGCAAATGCCGCAAACATTAGGCAAAGAACTTTTCCAGCTTTTTGATGGTTTCGTCGTTTTCCAGATGCTTCATGAGTCCGGACATGTCCTTGTATGACATGGCAAGATTTTGATTACTGGCTCCGTATAGCTCATCGCGGTTTTTGACAGACTTGATATATGCATGGTCGAAAACAGGGTTGCCAATGTAACCTCCTTCGCCGTCATCTCGCCAATAATCGCTGTGACCATTAGGCAGCCTGTCTTAATGATTCTTGAAGGCGCTGCAGATACCTTCGGCGGTAGAGTATATGAAACATGTCCCTTTTGAAAGATCGTAAATTTGAGAAGTGCAGCTAGTGACCGTTTGACGTTTTTTTTTTTTTTTTTTTTTTTTGGACGTCCCATTGGAACTTTTGGGTAAGGGGTGGTGAGGGAAGCTTGCAGAAAAAAAGGAGGGGGGAGGGCGGTTTCTTGTGTAATAAAGATGTATTCAGAAAGGTGAGTAAGTAAAGGACTAGATAAGGGCGAGAAGGTAAGTTAAGGTATTGTACACTGAGGGGCAAAGACGTGGAGGCTATGGGAGTTTTTATAAGGGAACAGGATGGTCAGGTGGGATCCGAGAATGAGGAACTTGTCGGCCAAGTAAAAGTGAGGCCGGATCCAGGAGTCGTGGTGTCCCTTGCAACCCCTCTCATATAACCTCATCCCCCAATTAGTATTTAACCCTTCGAACAATAATCATTCTTTAATAATCTACGACCTTTTCTTATCCTCGGTAGACACAGAGGCCTGGTAGAGGCCTCCCGTTGCAGCGGCATTCTCGACCACCAGGGCAGCGACTTAGTGCGCAAGTTCTACGCATTAAGCCGCCATTGGACCCTTTGGGAGACTCAACCCCTTGGAGAAACTCGCACTGGTCTTTGGCAGATACCTCCTTGGCAGGGGTGTTACCACTGACTGGTGAAACTGCCACAAAACTCAAAAAGACAAAGAGAATATGCAAGTGTTTGAACAGCATTGTTGAACAGGATTGGTAGGATGGCAAGCGGGTGTTGGAGAATGGAGTTGAGTATGAGTATAGAATATCGGAAGTAGGAAAGAATTGACAGGAGCAAGAGAAAGAGTGAGAGAGTGACAGACACAGGATTTGGTGGAGGGGAAATGTGAAATGATACAAGGTATATGGATGAAGTTGTAGGGCGAAGTCGGCAATTTATACGTTGAAAAGAGAAAGCAGTTAACATGGAAAAACAATGGATGGGGGAAAGCAAGGGCATGGAAGAGCGAGGGCAGAGAAGAGTGAGGGCAGAGAAAAGTGAGGGCAGAGAAAAGTGGACAAAACCAAAGGTGAGCTACGAAAAGGGCAGGGAAAAAGAAGGAGAAAAGCAATGGACGGGGCAAATCAAGGGCAGGGAAGAGCAAGGGCATGGAAGAGCAGGGGCAGAGAACAGTGAGGGCAGGGAAAAGTAAGGGCAGAGAAAAGTAAGGGCAGAGAAAAGTAAGGGCAGGGATAAGTAAGGGCAGCGAAAAGTGAGGGACAAAACCAAAGTAAGCTACGGAAAGGGGGCATATCGAATTTAGAGTCCCCAACTGAATAGTTCTTGTTATTGAATCCTTTTGTAACCAAGTGGATGGAACGAAACGCATGGTCATTCGTTGAATTGAGCACAGCTATTATTTTCAAAATATAAGCGGTTGCGAAAGGATGCCTTGGACTCCAGTTGAGTGTGCTCACAAGTTATGGTTTTTGAGTAACACGAAAGTCATTGCCTGGGAGACCTCTGCAGAGACTTTAGATATCCTGGCCATGACAACAACTATCGTAGAGAGAAACACCTTCAACCTCACAGTGATAACGTCTCTAGGGATGTGAGGATACAACTGATTCCCTTCGTATGATTGTCTTTGGAGGCGTGGGGGTGTTGCATTTTAACGACACCCTGTGTCAGTTAGAATGCCTTTGTAGAGCACAGTTGCCTTCTTTTTGTCCAGAGTGAGAAGTTAGAGGAAAAAGTGACGAAATGGTAGAGAATTGGCCTGTAGTGTCGTATGGACTTCATTATTGCTTCACTTAACATCCACTTTCCTGCAACTCAAATCCTCCACTTGAGAGCACACTACTCTCAACTAAATAAATTCGATACATCGTGCCTTACCAAAAAAAGGAGGAATGCAGCAAAGATCAGGGTGCCATAAAGCTGGATAAACGGCCATTTCATTTTTTGATCCTTCGGTGTCGGCCCTTTCTCTCCTCCCTGCATCGAATTATGAGGGCGCGCTGTGATCCTAACCATACGCAGCAGATGTTGTCCAATTTGATCGACTCATTCGTTGCATAGTGAATCTTGGAAAGCGTCTCGTCTTTCTTCATGTCGTCGTACACTTCTTCCATAACAGACTTTTTGACCCCATCGCATTTGGTAATGATCACCAGGGCTTTGTAGCGGCGGGTCTTCCTTTGGAGGTCAAACATGGTGATCAGTGTTTCCAACGCTTCGCTCTTCGATGGATCGAGCCTGCCGTGCTGGAGGACAATGACCACACGGTTCAGATGTGAGACCTCTTGTCGGATCGACTTCGTCAAGACCTTGCAGACCTCTTCATTAGACATGGCCGTATCACACAGCCCCTGTATATCAATCGTAGTGTAAAAGTGGATGTCCTTCGTTTGTGATGTTGTCAACATGGACGTTTCTGCTTGTTTTGAACCGACAGAAAGTTGATCAAACTGAACTTGCCAGCGCCTGTGGGACCGACAAAGACGATACTCATCACTCGACTGCCAGGGCTGTGCTGAGTACTGGATATATTCAAGTTGATGTTGAACTTGCTCGCAGTGGGTGAGAAGAACGACATGTTGTTCGTCAGGAGATATCTCTGATATAAAACTCTTTAGCACTCAGGTCTTTGGTGGTTCGGGAAAATGAAGGTCAAGCACAGTGGATATTCTGGAGAAACAAGGATGAGACGTGTATGTTAGTTCCCAATCATACAGCTTATACTCGAAAAGACTGTACTCGGATTTTTTTTTTTTTTTTTTTTTTGCTTACTGCAGACGCGTGTGTTGAAAGTGGAAAGATGGAGATCGAAGGAAATGAGGAGTGCAACACCTTCGTCGTCTGGCTCGAACAAATTGAAGAACCCTTGCTCTGCTTTCTATTTGCGAGAATTTTCAGGGAAACTGAGGAGAACTTCGAGGGTATGGTGTGACAAGACAAACTTTCTGCCTTCTTTGAAATGGGCAAAGTGAAAGGCAAAGTCGAAAGTGGGGGAAAGGTGACTGGTCGAGGGCTGCAGGTCACGATAGTTTAGTCCACGATTCGACCAGCAAGATCAGCGTCATTCATTCCAAAATACTGCACAATCGCGCTGAGACTCAATTGCTCAACGCGAAATCCTTTGTTTATCAAAGTCGTAGCCAGAGACTCTTTTATGGCTTGTGTAGCAGGTTTTTCTCCCGGAGAAAGAAGAGGTAGGCAGAAAGTCGGCCAAGAAATACCGCTCTGGAGCATCATCCAACGTGGATTACAATGACGAGAGAAAAGGTGGAAGGATCCGAACTCGAGGGACACAATGATTATGACAGTAGTAACAAGGACTCAATTGCCTTTCAACCCATCATCGAGACTCTGACCTTAAAAGAAATTCTGGCAAGCAACAATAAAAAGCCCTCGAGGAGGAAGAGCACGCGGAAAGACGCGTAGAATGTGAACCCTTTCCTCTTTTTTTTTTTTTTTTTTTTTTTTTTTTTTTTTTTTTTTTTTTTCATTGAGTGTGGTGGAAAATAATGATCGGCATCAGTGGAGAACTGCAGTAAGCATGCCAGAGCTGGTCCGCCATTTGTAAATAATCAAATTGATCGTTTCCCAAGGTGTATTATTTGAGAACAGATACTACGCTTGACTTAGCCAGAGGCTAGAGCTGGTGAAGAGGAAAAGGAGGATAGCCATGGTATTTATAAAAAAAAATCTGGCTTAGACAATGGGCTGCGGACCAATTGCTTCATTACCTATTTTGACCAGAGTAATTGATCCACTAGCCCCTTGGACTAATGTAAAACTCTGCGCCTTTCTCTGTAACCTGCCATTACTCAAGCAGCCTAAAATCGGAGGCAAGCCTTACAGATCCACCAGCTTGAAATTCTGTAGAACTTGTACAAACGCGGATGCATTTCTTCGTGGCCAGAAATCTCGGTATGGTTGCGCCGTGTAGAACTTATATAAATGTTCATCGGTCCATTTTAAGAACAGCACTTTAGTAGTACCACCAACCCTGTTCGTTTCAATCCGTCTAAATGAGAAATCCATTCCTTTTACTCGTGACGATTTTGCATCTTCGGTTCATCTGTCTTGCCGCCTACCCTATATGCGAAACCTTGTCGTGGTGCTTGTGCGAACACTCTATTCAGCGGCTGAGAGTCTCCCTGCAAGAATGTGATTACCAGATTGACCGTGGGAACTTATCATAGATCGATGGTTTCTTTGGTTATGCCAGGGATAAAGAGGCATACTGGGATTGTCTCTTTTGGAGTGATATTCCTCCCGATGGATGGTATTCTGGTTAATTAACAGTTGAACCACTTCCTCTTCAATCGCCCTTCTTTGTCTACGCTATCCAGGTCGCATCTTTCCATTCTTTTTGCTCTAAGCACCAGCCTCCTGTTATAAACCCATTCTTCAGAGGATATACGCCAAATTAGTAAAGTCGCTTTGGCGTTTCGATCTCAGAAGTACCATTGAACTGTTGCAGAAGCACGACCTGTAGGCATGTAGGGGCTTTATTTAAATTGTTCTTTCCTACTCTGACTCTGACTCGATCGACGAGGATAGTAGAAAACAGGCAGCTTTGTCGCTATTGCGCGTAGAAAGGTGCGAAAGAGAACGAGCGAACGAGCTATTCGTCTCGAGCCGAGCTGGTAAAGAGGTAAAGATGAAGGAGGGGAGAAGGTATAAGAGGAGTTTCTAGAGCTTCGATGTGGATAGCAACCTGCACTTTGATTTTTGAGGAAGCGAATGTGGATTTAAAAAGGCGGAGGCGTTGTTTGATTGTCAGAAAACAGAAAAAGACGAAAGTTCGACGCGTTGACAAAAAAGCCAGGATTCGTAAAACGTGATATCACGATTAAACTAACAAGGATAAACATTATTCTAACAAAATATCCAGAGTGGCGACATGTCTGCTGTCCTGTCCGACCCTCCTTCTTCCTGCACCCTTCCTTCTTTCATCACTCATTCCTCTGCCCTGTGTCCTTCCATCCTCACATCAGTAAACGGATAATACCTCAGGAAAGAAGGAAAGGACCACGATCAGGACAAACACCTGCTCTCATTCTCCCATGGCCAACCACCTCGACATCCTCGCCCCCGAGGGCCGGGAGTACCTGATCGAGATTGCAAAGCACATTGACCACGCTCAGCAAAATCACCACTACCAGTCATCGTCTTCGGGAATGTCCTTCACTACGGGGTTACTTCTTGGCCAGCTCAGTGTAGTGCTGCTTGTCATCGTGTGCTTCAAGTACCTTCTTCTGGAGGACGTGCGCTATGGGCGCAAGGTAGGTCAAATCTGATAGCGCGGTCGATCGGCTTTGAGGCGAAATACAAGCGCCGACCCGGGACCCAGATAACCGTGGCACTTCTCACTAACCTGTCTTCTCCTGACTTCAGCCGCGATCGTTCGCCAACAGAGGTATTGCCATTCCAGCACCACCAACAAAGCCGTCTCTGCCATCGACCACGACTATTCTCAACAAAACAGTATATGATGTCTACGATCACACACCAGAATCATTGGACTGGATAAGTGTCCTCCTGGCTCAAGCGATTGCTCAGTATCGGGATGACTCCAAGGTCAATAACCGACTGATCAAGGCCCTGGCAGAAGCATTGAACGGAGGCGTTCGACCAGACTGGGTGGTAAGGATCAGGAACGATTTCTCTCGCGCGACACTTTGTTGTTACTCTTTGTTGTTGTTATCAGAGCTCCCCTCCTGTGACTTTGCTCAGAACGCAACCTGATAGTAGAGTTTTTACTTCGATCTGAACAGGGCCACATTCGTGTGACAGAGCTCAACCTTGGAGAGGACTTTCCTGTCTTGAGCAGAGCACGGATCAGACCGGCTGACCAGCCTGCAGGAACAGTGGTAAACAATCGAGATTTTTTGACTAGGATTGCAAGCATATCAATTGGGTGACTGGGACAAAACGGCCCTCGACTTGAGACAAGCTAGAAACTAACGGCCCGCTCTTCCCTTTGCGCATGATCCCACAGCGGGCGGAAATCGACATTGACTTTAACGACCAGATCATGCTGGGCATTGAAACATCTGTTCTCATCAATTGGCCACGGCCGAGGATAGCCGCTCTCCCGGTTTCGCTAGTCCTTTCTGTTACTAAATTCCAAGCAACGGTAAAACAGAACGATATCTGAAGGAACTCATTTCACCATTGAAACCTTGGTTCTTTGCTTGCACTAGCAATCTAACAATATAGCGCTCTTCATGATCATGTAGATAACGATGCAGTTCAACACCATTGATGGACAACAACACATTTCGATATCGACGCTACCTGATTTTGATTTGGAGTTTGAAGTACAATCTCTCCTGGGCGCAAGGACCAAGCTGGAAGATGTCCCCAAAGTTACAGATCTGATCACGTCCAAACTTCGAGGTTTCTTTGTTGACAAGTGCGTATATCCAAATGGACGGGACATTGCCATGCCGACTTTTTGGGCCAAACGAGATATCTATGCCAAGAGCCAAACCAACGGGGGGAAATAGATGTATGCAATAAACCAAACCCCTGTATATAGCATAAAGCAAGACTCCAAGAGGACAAGATGATCCTGATGACGTTGAGTCCGACAGGGGTGGGGTCGCACGGGGGACATGGACTCAAGACTGCTTCCGTTCCTTCTCCACGAGCAGCAGGAGATAACAAAAATGCGTCTGTGCCCCATTGGCTCGGTGCGCGTCACTGCGCGTTTTGGACCATTGGGCGACAGCCCTTTCTTTCTCACTGTGGTCTCTGCGGTCCAGACCTGCTTCTTTTTTTTTCTGTCTCTTCTTTCTTCTTTCTACAGTACTTTTTTTTTCTTGCTTGCTCCTGTTCTCCTCTCCATTTCCTCATCAGCTTACCTCCTTCCCCTCTCCTTCCCTTCCTCTACTGCCTCTCCATTCCACTGCTTGACCACATTCCATTGTCTCAAAACGAGGTACATACACAACCCCATGCATGCGGCAATGAACGTCATGTGGTCAATGAACAGTGTATTCAATCTCACCTTTCACTTTTCTTTCTTTCTTAAGTCTCAACTCACATACCCGGCACCTTTTCAACTGCACTCGCCTCGCCCAAGACAGGAGGAGACCCAAAGGAAAGAATAATCCTAGGCCTCGACATCGTCGACCCAGGCTCTCATATATATCGTCATTGTACTCGCCCACGCAGAACCCCGTTTTGAACCCTGGTTTGTCCCGTCCATCCGTCCTCCACAATGACGATGACCCGCCCGCTTAACAGGGAGAAGGCCGAGGCCGAGCTCCAACTACACATCAAAAAGGCGACCAGTCCCGAAGAGACTGCACCCAAGCAGAAGCACGTCAGAGGTAAAGCGAGAAAACAAAAAAAAGTGCTGACCCGGCCTATCTTCACTTCAGCTATAGCCCATCCAAAAGGAATCACCTTACACATGAAGACCGTCGGCTGCATACAGCGTGGTTCTTTTCGTCAGAAAAAAAGCTCTCTATTCCTTCCCTCTCTCCGTGAATCTAATGGATGTCCTGCACCTCTCCTCTTCCTTTTCTCTGTATAGCCTGCATTGTCTATACCTGGGACTATCGATCGTCGGCCTCGGTTTGGCAAGGCTTTAGGACACAGCCCATGCTAGGTGATGAAGTCCAAACCTTTAAAGCCCTCATTTCGGTTCACAAGATTATCCGTGAAGGTCATCCCACGGTAAAAAAAAAAAAAAAAAAAAGACAAAGGAGAAAAAAAAACGGCGCATTTTTTGGCAACTCTTTTTGGCACTTTGTTGATCTTGTGTACCTTTTGATCGACTCTCACACAATGCGACAACTTTCTTCGTAAAACTATGTTCACTAGGCATTAAGGGATGCACAAAAGGAAACGGATTGGTTGGATCAGTGTGCTCGATCGACTCACCAGTATGACAACCGAGGTGCGCCCCGCATTGTTTTCTGATCAGGTCAACCATGGGGTGGATTCCCAGAAAGAAATCTAATCGAGATCATATTTTTGTGTTTTCAACCAAAAACCATAGGATACGCGACATTGATCAGAGCCTATGTTGACTTTTTGCATTCCAAGCTCCGATATCATGGAAACCACACCGAGTTCAACGGCACCTTTGATTACAATGAATACATCTCCTTGAAGGGAATAGACGACCCCAATGAAGGGTAAGAAGCAGTCAACCACCAACCCGTGGTATGATGTGACTAGGAGAACAATCAACCTGTTCTAACATCTCTGTTTGTTTCTTTGTCGGATCAACCCCACACCAGATATGAGACGATTAGTGAGCTCATGAATCTTCAGGATCAGATGGATCAGTTTCAAAAGCTCATTTTTACAAACTTTCGACCCTCGTCTAACAATGAATGCCGAATCGCAGCGTTGGTACCACTCGTGCAGGAGAGCTATGCCATTTACCAATTTGCTACGAGCATGTTGCGCGCCATGCACAAACGTAAATTTTTTTTGCTTTCTCTGGTACCAATATTGACTGATGTCATGCAATCGTGTCACTAAAACGAGCCCTGTTTATTACAGGTACGAGTGATCCGGACGGTCTAATCTTACTTCGACAGCGCTACAATGCTCAACATTACGCGCTCATCAAGTTTTACTTTGAGTGCTCCAACCTCAAATACCTGACCAGTCTCATCAGTGTCCCAAAGCTTCCTCAGGACCCTCCCAATCTCTTTGGAACTGATTCACCTCTGTTGATGCCTCGTCAAGCTGCGACGCCAAAGCTACCTCCCCGGGAAAGTCCTCCCCCTTCTCCTGGAGTGGACTGGGCGGAGCAACAGCGGGAGATTGCCAAGAAACAGCGAGAGTACGACCTGGAGCAGCAACGCCTCCAACAACAACGCGAACTGGAGCAGCAACAACAGCAGATGGAGGCCCTGCGTTTGCAACAGGAATTTGATGAGCAAAAAAGGCTGCAATTGGAACGGGAGCGTCTTCAGAGGGAGCAACTGGGCAGAGAACAGATGCAGCGACAGGCTGAAGGCCGACTTGCAGAATTGGAACGGGATGTCCTTGCATTGCGTGGCCAGTATGAGCGAGACCAGATGCTGATTGACCAATATGATAGAGTAAGTACGCTGCATGGGTGCTGCAAGAGGGATAATACAAGGCTGTGGGTTTTTGTCTCGGCATTTGGTACTGGTACACTAACCATGAGATATTACGTTGTTCCTGTAGAGAGTCAAAGGCCTTGAACAGGAGATGCAACTGATTAACATGAATGCCCAGCAGCAATTGGCCTCCAAGGATGAAATGATCCGAAGCATCCAAGGTATTACAGATGACGATACTGGGTCACGAGCGATTGTAAAAGGGTCATTGAGTCTGATCCATCGTTCACCTCTTTCTGTAGATCAAACCAACATCTGGAAGTCCAAATACGAGGCACTTGCCAAGCTATATTCCCAACTTCGTCAAGAGCATTTGGACCTGTTGACCAAGTACAAAGCCATTCAGCTGAAGGCCAATTCTGCCCAAGAAGCTATCGATAAGATGGAAAAGATGCAAAAGGAGATCAAGGACAAGAACTTGCAGATGGCTGATATGGTCCGAGAACGCGACCGTGCCAAGAACGAGCTTTTGCGGTGGCAAAACACCCAGAACGACGAGATTGCGCGACTCAAGCGGGATCTTGAGATGGCCAACGGTCGCGTGGAGGATTTGGGTCGTTCTAAGAGCTCTGAGGTTGGTTCGATGGTGGCCAAGTTCAACAAGGAGAAACACGACCTTGAGGACCTTGCCAATGTAAGTTTTCCATCTGATCGCGTCATACCTTTTTTGTTTTCGATGGGGAGTTACAGATACTCATCTTGATTTTTATTTGTTTGTTTCTAGCGCCGACAACGCGAGATTGACTCGTTGATGCGTCAAGTTGAGGACCAAAAGGCAGAGCTGGAGCGCATTCAGCTCGAGAATGAGGAAGAGAAGGCGGTACTCGAGAGCTCGCTCGACGAGACCTTCCAAGAACTAGCCAGCTTGAAGCATGGTCAGAACGAAAACTCTTCCGCCCTTCAGCAACGTATTGACGCAATGACAAGTTCTCACAAACGAAAGATGCAGCAGATTCTAGGTAAGAAGGCAGAAATCCATTTTCACTTTTATTGTCATGGTTTGGTTGCCACTTCAAGGGACTCTAAATAACCATTCCGGCTGACTTCATGGTAAAATTATAGATTCTATTTTGGAGACCTGCATCAACAAAGTCGAAGAGAGCATCTACGACCTTGAGTCACCTACACAACACGGAAATCAGAATGCAACCCCAGAGTTTACTCTGTCGATGAGCTGCAATATCTCCGCCCTTCCAGCGAGGTAAACCAGGTTGAAGCTATCCGGAGTGCCCTGAACTTGTCCCAAACTCTATCCGATGTGCTCGGCAATGCAAAAGGCATTACACGATTGGCCAAGAAGGATGAGGATGCTGAAGATATTGTCCGTCATGCTGGCCAAGAAGGATGAGGATGCTGAAGATATTGTCCGTCATGCCAAGTCCTCGGCCGTGGCCACCCAAGAGTTCTTTACAAATGTGACGTCGGCCCGATTGGGAGGTCTGTCCGCTGAAGGAAGTATCAAGGCCATCGAACGGTCCAACGAGGCTGTTCAGGCTTCAATGGAACGCTTGGCCAAGTCTGCAGAACTATTGATCCCCAAGAATAACCAATTGGATCCTTCAAAGATGGATCTTGGCGACATGGTCGAGAATGAGATGAGCAACGCAGCTAGAACCATTGAGGAAGCTACAGCTCGTCTTCAAGCGTTGATGGCCAAGCCCAAGAACGATGGTCTGTCTGCGATTGAGCTTCAAGTCAATGCGTCGATTCTGGAAAGTGCCATGGCGATGATGCAAGCGATCGGTCATTTGATCAAATGTGCAACCATCTCTCAACAAGAGGTGGTGGCGCAGGGTCGAGGTACATCGACCAATGCTGCATTCTACAAGAAGAATAACCGCTGGACAGAGGGATTGATTTCGGCGGCCAAGGCCGTGGCCGTGGCCACGACTCTTTTGGTCGAGACTGCGGATGGAGTGATCTCCAAGACGCACTCAATGGAGCAGCTGCTGGTGGCATCCAACGAAGTGGCGGCTGCGACCGCTCAGTTAGTGGCGGCCTCGAGAGTCAAGGCGAACTTTATGTCCAAGGCTCAAGACAACCTCGAGCGGGCCTCCAAGGCCGTGACAGAAGCCTCGCGGGCTTTGGTCCGGGCGGTGAAGGCCATTATGGAGCGGGAGATGAAATCTCGCGAAAGCGCGGTGGATTACCAGAGTATGAATGCGCACGAATTCAAGATCAAGGAGATGGGACAACAGGTCGAGATTCTGAAGTTGGAGAAGGAGCTGACATTGGCGCGAAGGGTATTGGGCGAGATGAGGAAAGTTTCTTACCATCAAGGCGACGATTGAGCGGGAAAAAAAGACGTTGGCCGTGTTTTGTGGTTTGAAGAATTAAATTTTGAAAAAAAAGGGTGTACGCGCTTTGACCTCCTGCTCCATTATTGTCGAAGGATGAGCCGTTTGGAGGGTCATGTGGACACCAAGAGAGGAGCAACAAGGGATTAGCCATGGTAAACTCGGAAGAACATTCTTGCATCAAGAGCGACTTTTTGTTGTTGCAGTTTTCGTTGTGTCGTGGAGCTGGGTGCGGCTAGGGATAAACAAGTCCTCGGCCTTGTTTCTTTGTTCCGTTCGTTTATCGCTGTTTCCCCCCCTTTGTTGTACACAGTGACAGAGGTGCGCCATTTCTTTATTCCATTGCAAACAGACGAGAACCTGTATAGTGAGAGCGTGAGAGAGTCAGGGAGCCATCGTGGGAGTCAGAGAGAGGGGAGAGAGAGGGGAGAGAGAGAGCAGGGAAAGAGAGATAGAGAGATAGAGAAAGAGATATCTACAGGACGTGTTCGCCGCGGTGTCTCTTCTCGCTCTTGTGCATAATCTTCAAGAACTCCTCGATGGTAATACGACCATCTCCAGAGACATCACCTTCTCGGATGATCTCATCCACATCAGCCTAAAAAGAAATAAGGTCATCAAGTAAGTGAGAAAGTCCCTTTGGAGGAGGATGGGGGGTGGGTTTCTTTCTCCGTGCTACAGGCACTAAATCCCAGATGACCGCATCGTCTCTTTCCCCCCACTTTTTTTTTCTTGTCTGTCTTTGCAAATACAATACAATACCTCTGAAAAGACGTCGGGTCCCAAGAATCCCTCGAGGGCGACACGCAACTCTTGAGATGAGACATGGCCGGACGCATCCTTGTTGATGGACATGAAGGCACGACGGTAAGGTTCCTCAGGGTCCTTGTGCTCATCCTCATTGTATCGGTTCAGCAGGTCGGTGAACTGTTTCAGATCAAGAGAATGGGTGGGGATACGAATGGTGGCCTTGAGTTCTTCATCGCCCAAGGTCTAGAAAGAACGAGAGAAAGGGGAAGGAGAAGAAATGTCAGTCTGCACAGAGAGAGAGAGAGAGAGAGAGATGAAGAGACATGGACGTAGAGAAAAGATAAGAGCAGGTCGTGTGTGGGGGGGTGGAATGAGAGCGCTGAGAGAGAAAGGGAAGAGCCAGGAACCAAAAAAAGGTTTCTTTACGTTCAAGAAGTTCTGGAAGACGCGAGGCTCAATCCTGCCGGTGTTCTGGGGGTCAAAGAGGGCAAAAGCCTGCTTGATTTCTTCGGGGCGGATGTCGGACATGGCAGATTGTGGAGAGTGATGGAGAGAGAGGGAGAGGAGGGATAGACGAGGAAGGTGGGGAACGAGTGGATAAATAAAAGAAGAAAGGAGAGGAAGAGGAAGAGGAGAGCAAGCGACAACAAGGAAAGAAAGAAAGCGACCCGAGCACACACACACAGGCACACGCTCTGCCCTCATTTCCTCGTCATTCACTGCTCTGTCCAACCAGCGCCGCCTCCTTGCCTTGACAGAAACCACCGCTCTGATCCAGCACCACGTCGTCCATGTCAAACACTCTTTCTTTCTTTCTTGTTTTTTCATCAAACAAGCTGTGGATCTGGGATCTTTTTGTGCAGCTTCTTTTGAACAGCACCTGACGTCGTTTTGTACAGCACCAAGAAGTCCATCCATCGTTGCCACTCGTTGAGGGGTGTTTCCGACAGTGCCAGGTTTGATCAGTTTTAAGGGGCCTATTTGTGCATGGTATAAATACGTGCATCCTCTGTCGCTTTTTGCGGCCACTCCTCTTTCCGCCTTTGTCTTCCCCTCTCGATGATGGCCTATATGGTAAGTACGATCCTGAACAACCCATCCACACTTTTTCATCCATCCCACACCCCCGATGTTATGTTGTTGTTATTCTCTTGCCCTATGCTCTTCCTTTCCTTGTCTCTTTTTTCATGTTACTCGTGTTGCGAATGGCTCACTCGTCATTTCAACATTTCCTTGCACGCGACATTTCTGCTGCGCCTTTCCATCGTCTTCATGTTGACTGTTTTCTCTGATTTCTCCCATGGCCCTTTTATAGAAAGAGTGATTGCCCCGGTCATTGCCTCAGTTCCGCTCTCCCTGGCATGCATGGCGCGTCTGCGGCGGTCCATTGGGTCATTTGGTAGGTTGCAGCTCCGTATTTTTTGCTTGTGTGCAGTGTCACCTTTTATGTAAACAAACCAGTCTTTTCGCGTTTCTCTTGAAAATCTCATCTCCTTTGTCTTTTTCTCTTGACTTCTCTGTAGGCCTTCCTACATCGGCCAGCCCTTCCGTCGCGGACGGCCCTCTCTGGTGCCGCGCCGCTTTATCAAGGAAAGGTAATGTCAAGGTGGGTCCTGTCTCTGCTCCTCCCTCCGCTCCTCCCTCCTATCCCTTTCTTTATCCTCTTCATCGGAAAGTGAAGAGGTTTCTCACATTTCTTTTCCTGGCAGCAGGAACAGGAGCGTGAATTGCAACCTGTGGCCCAACTGCTGTTTTCTGCCAACAGAATCCGTAAGGTGGACCGAGGGGCTTGCGGGCCGTGCTGTCGTCCTGCGGCAGAGGTGAACAAAGCATGGCGAACCCTGCATCCCATTATAGTCCGCAAGTCCATTCAACATGGCTGTGGCTATGAATTTTCCCCGTCAACACCTTTGCCCAGCAGGTAAACGACATCGTGTCAGGGACCCCGTTTCTGGTAGTCTTCTCCAACGGATCCTGTTTGTTGCTTTCATTCATGTTTATGTGTGGGGGTCTAACAAGCAGATGAGAGGACCAAAGGCGAATCCTTCAACATGGAACTACCCTTTGATCTTCGAAGTCGCGTCCACTATTATGGTTGAGGGACTTCTTTATTGAGGACCTTCCTGTCTACTGTACACAAGGGCCAGGGTAACACATCTCCCTGGTTGAGCCCAGGTATCGTTCCCCGACAGAGGGGAGCGATGCTTGGAGTATTCCCATTTTAACCTGATCATCATCTATCATGACCGAGGTTTAACACTCGTACAGTGCAGCAGCCCTTTGCCGGCAACGGAAATCGAAGCGTCGCACTGATACACCTGTATACTAGCAGCCCTTTCCTGGCACTGGATTACCGTGCCAGGGATCGAAGCGTTGTATATGATTCGCGAGTTGACATCCCTGGATAGTCCACCCAGTCCTTCAACAGGGCCGTGGATCCCATTTTTCTAATCCTTGTTAGTTCTGACCACTGTGCTCTGGCAACAGAAATCAGTGGCTGGCTCTCTCAAAGGTGACCTTGAGGATCTTACGTCTTTCTCTCAGGGATGGAGAAGGGGAACGTGATCCTCACCCTCAAACCTTCGTAGTGCCTTCCCTTGGGGATAGGAAGTGCATGGTCAGCAAACCTCCTTTGTCATCCCTTTATCAGGTTTTTTATTGTTGACTTCGGCGGATGGGCTAATGGGTTGTGGATCTGCGTCTGTTTCTTTTTTCAAGATGGAAGCTGCGAGACGCCCCTTGACCTTTTGAAGAAGGCTATGACTGTTGGGATTGGGTCTAGCAAGAGCGGCAGTGACCCAATTGGCTGTATGATTGATGGTCGACTTGGTTATAACGGGTTACTAACTACTGGATCCTTTTGGATAGGAACATCGGCGACCACCGGGTCTCTTTGAGCCGGTAGTCGACCATGGCAGATAAATACAGTTAAAGCCGTCCGAGTCGCCCCCAAGGAGAGGACCTTGGAGCAACGTGGACTTGTCGCTCAAATGAAGGAGCCACGCGGACTTAAATGAAGGAGCCACGCCTCCATCAATTCGGTGACGTAATTCACTCTTTCATTCATGCACCCACCATCCATCGCCATTCATTCAAGTCCTCACTGACATCTTTTTCAACAACGATAACTGTAAGTGACAATTACCAAATTGTGTGCTTGTTTTTCTATTTTTCATACATTGGATTGATTGATGGCGAACTATTACAGTGATAATTCTAAAAGCGGTCGGGCCCACATGAACCTCCATGTTGAATGTCTGCCTTCATGGAGGACGGGGGCACATTGCCGCTCTATGCCTCAATTAGTCTTTGTCGATCCTTGTTTCCATGATTATTGTTATTTTCTTATTTTCCTTGATCAATTGTTGGCGAACGCCACAAATGTGGTAGTTCTAAAAGCAGTCGGTCCCACATGACCCTCCCAAGTTGAATAATCGACCTTCTTGGAGGACGGGGGAACATTGCTGCCCTATGCCTCGTTGTTCTTTGCAGACCTTTTTTTGAGTGATTTGAGGAGGCTTAACAGATTCTTTTAACAAAATGGCTAACGTAATTGTCCGAGACTCAACTTTTTATGACGTAGCGCCTCCATTCAGGTTACTGGATTTTTTTTTTGCTAGAACTCCCCTATTGACTATCCCTCATATCCAAGAATAAATATACGCCTCCTGTTGTTTATCGTGGGATCCATTCTGCGGTTATTTGATCCAATGCAACCATCCGGTTTGACGTGCAAGGGAGAACTGATAGTGGCAGAGGTGGCCTTCCATAGGAGTGTACGGACGCGTGGTGAGTGCAAGACAACGTGAACATTCCAGCCAATGAGGGACTTCTGTTTGAAAGGAGGAGAATCTGCGCCATAATTACGTCACTGGACGAAAATATGTGCACAAACTGCCCCCAATCAGCAATGGGATGTGTGGGGCCAAACACACAAAAAACTATGAACTAGACTATGCTCCTAGAGTTCTCTTGGCATTTTGGACGATTCCTGCTGGTTCAGATCGAGGGAGGACGCTCGCTTTCTTGATCTGGAGTGGTCGATAGACGAGGTACCGCTGTTCATTTCAGACAGGCTGTGGGTGTGAACGGTGACTGCTACTTCTCCAATGACACCCTGTCTCTTTGACGTGCGAGACTTGCCATGGGCACTTGAGCTTGCAGCTGCACTGGCTTCACTCCCGGTCGTGGAAGAGCTGTGACTGGCAGCTCCGGAGGGTCGTTTACTCTGACTTTTGACGGTAGAAGACGCCACTGCCTTCGAACGGTTACTGGTCTTTGTCGCTTTAGACTTGCCTTCGCCGACAATGGTGCTGGCCATAAGAGAGTTGTCTCTTTGGGTTTCATCTGATTCAGATATCCAGGGGTATCTACCGTCTTCCGTCACGGGCTGCAGATGAAGGGGTCTTTTTTGCTTCTCAAAACACTCGCGCACAATCATAGCCATGTTCTCGGCTGCCATAATGTCTCGATGGTAATAGTGGCTGCAATGCGCGCAGTATAGTTGTCGCAAGGTCACGCGGGCGATAAAGTTGTGGCAGTTGGGACACTTTTGCGAGGTATAATATTCATTAATACCCACCACCAAGTAGCCGAGTGAACGTGCCTAATTGAAAAGACGAGGTAAGTTTATAATACTGTTCGGATGAAGGCTGGTCGCGGTACACTGTCTGTGACTTACCAAGGGAATGAAAAAATCAAGAAATGAGGAGTGTAGAGATGATAGTCGAGATGAACTCTTGAATTTCCCTAACCCGACTCCGATTATAACATGGTTGTTTGGGTCGCGACGATATCCAGTAGTTCCCCCGACTATATTCAGCAGCTTCTCGGCGATTGCCTGATACTCGGCATATTTAGCCCGCTTCATATCCCAGGTATGCTTTTTAAACCGCTTATTTCCCCCATTGTAAAAGGAGCTCAGGCGCTCTTCGACTTCCTCCATTTTTTTGACATACGCTTCCAAACTTGATCCTGAGCCTCGAAGAGGAGGGAGGTTCGATTCGATGTGCGATATGGATAGTGGTTCAGCCTCTGTCACTATGTCTTTCTCCGCGTTCAGCCATCGTCGGTACCGAAATACAGGTTGCATTACAGCTTTTTGGCTAATAGCTAGATTGTGGTGAAGGGGGCCGTCTTGATCCGCATCCTTTGGTCTTGGCAGGTCCACTGATATATCCATCGATGTAGATGGAGCTCCGTTCTTGCCAGGTAGATATGCGTACGCCCCAACTACGAACGCCTGGCCAGCGTCAAGAGTCAAGATTTTAATATCCGTATGATGCGCGCCGGGCCAAAGCTTCTCGATATCCACGTCGTCCTTGATAACGTTCCTGATCTCTAGCAAATAGTAATCAGTTCCCCCAACTGTGGACGATATTCTTGGTGGAAGACGGTCGGGGGGAAGTCGCCGGTATCGGACGCACTGAAGCTCCCGAAGCTTGAAGGCAGGTAAGTATACTCTATACCCGTCTGTAAGGATGGATCCTCTTGACACATAGCCCTTAACGGCATAGTCCTTTGGGTCAAATGTCGGATCGTCTAGCTTCTGAACGTGCCTTCTGAGAGCTTTGAGTGACATAAGCTTGATGCCCGCACGATGCCCAGCCTTGCCTCTTTTGCGACTGGTAAGGTTTGAGGGATCAATATCCGCAAGGTAACGTTTCAAGAGATAACCAGGCTCTTTTAATCCGATCCATTCCTGCACGTCTCGAATAGTCGGAGCCACCCCTTCATCGGATGCTAGCCCAGTCAACGATGTTTTGAGCTTGCCTCCTTTTTTCATGAAAAATCCCGCGAGTTCTCGCTCGGTAAATCCAACAAACGGCTGCTCCTCCGATGTCATGGGGGCAATTCTCCGGGGCTGTTGGATCAACTTGTTAAGTGTGACGTAGTTTTCGATGGCGGAGACATCATCTCGAATGATTATCTGTGTGTTTGCTTCCAAAATCCCGAGATCATTGGCTTTCTTGAGCTAAGAATGAATAAATAGGAAATGTGGTTAATATTCTGGATATCCAGGTATTCCCGGGCATTTTGCACATCTTACCTTATTATGAATTGTGCATGTCCCATGCTTATACATTCTCTCAAGCTCAGCCTTCAGCTGCGTGGCCACTGAGCGGACAAGATCCGTGGGAGTAAAAGGCATGTTCGATTCGTTGATATCAACGGACGGCGAGACGTATAGACCAAGTTCCCTGAGGCGATCAATAAATGCATTGACCTTGTCCCCCATGGCGGAGGGTCTAGGTCGTTTTCCAGAGTATACTACTCGTAGAAAGCTCCAGATAAATGGCGCCTGGACCTTGTCATCCTTTTTTTTTTTAACGCTCATGCTTTGTGGCTGTAGGTCACTATCGTCGCCCTCTGCTTCAGGTTCTCCATCGTCGGGATCCAGGTTAGAGTCCTCAAGACCGTTGATCTGATTATCGTCTTCATCATCCACAGCAATGTCGTCAGTATCCTTCACATCCTCCATACTAACAGGTTGACAGAGGTGACGCAGAATTTCCTTGTCTACACAACTGATGCCATCGAATCCAGCTGCGTCCAGCTTTTCGATATAGCGCCCAATAAGCCTCTGGCCTTCACGCTTCACTCGCGCAGCTTCGCTTGTCGCTCCTTGAATGACATCCATAACTTCTTGCTGTAAGTCTAGCTGGTTGGAAAGTGCACGATTGATATTCGCCTTCAGAGTGCCAATGCTCAATGAACTTGTTGGGTGGTGATAGGCCAAATGTCGAGTTATCGCCAGCTTGTCTGTTGCAGCGGTTGATGACAGGGTTTTCGGTGTGGGTGGATCCTTCACAGTGGATGTTTGCTTCACACGCTTAGTCTCAGGCTCCTTGTATGGTTTGTATGCAAGCTGTTTCATCACTGGTGGTCGCGGATGTTCCTGAGTCCCTTTCCTTCTCTTAAATGAGTATCTTGGCTGATGACGTGTTCTTTGAAGGGCTGGGTATACTGTTTCTCCTTGGTTGCCATGCGACGAAGAATGTGGTAAAAGCAAAACAGCATTGGAGCCAGAAGAGATAGACGACTCTTGAGGTTGCTCGACTGGCGACAAGGTGATACGTGCTCGTGCCGAGTGAGAGTGCTGTGCCGCAGGTGACTCTACCGTCTTGTAGCGGTTGCTGGTTGATGATGATCGTAGCCGAATGACATTCATGGAGTTGCTATGGATATCAAAAAAGCATAGTGAATAAAAGTTTCCTTTCATATCTTGAATCTTGGGCAGTTAAATATGCTTTACCTGCTGTTGGTAGTGGGTTGAAGACTTCTGTTTCGTTGGTATCGTTTACAGAGGTCCATAAATCTCTGGCGAAGAGCAAGAAAGGATGGGTAGGTAGAATCTGATCTCTTACAGGTGCTTGGCGTTTGCAGCCGGTCTGCAAAGACTCGAATTGCGAGATCAAATGTCTTTCCAGAGGTGTTTTTGGATTGGACACCCTCATATGCCAGATATTCCGACACAATCGACCTGGGATCTAAAAATGAAGATCATTGTTAATATGTGAACTGCATAACAATCGACAAGTTGCAGTCATTTCATTTGTTTCGTACCTTCACCCTTGATGTTCACAATGACAGAAAAGCTAGTGAATGGGCCAACAGAAAAGATGTTCTTGCCGTAATCATTTGATACTACACAAGCGAGAGCCGTAAGCTGTGCTGATGACAATCCAAGAGTCCGGCAAACATCTGCACGACTGTAGGCCAGGTGAAGTCCGCGAGAGATGGGTCGCCAAAGCGTGTAAACAGTTCCGTAGGACAGCATGTCACTATCAGCCGATATGACAATGTCTTCTGGCCTGCAATCTGCAGCGATGGCAACATCAGCCTCGGTCTCACATATCCGAACGGTCCATCCAGCCTTGAGCAAATAATCGATGAAATCCTGGCGGAGTGAGGATGGCCAGTAGAAGACCGATGCAAGGCTCTTTTTGATATCGACAAAATGTCTCTTCCTGGCCTTTTGGTTGTTGATGATTCGTTGCTCGAGTACGTCAAGGCTCTTGTAGCATATTTCCATGGCTTTATCACGACTGGCCTCGCGCTTTTTAGCCGTCTCTTCCTTCTCCACCGCTGAACCACCATCAATGTAAAGAGTGAGTGTATCCTTCTCGCCATAGCGCAAAAAATATGCCTCAAGGACCTTGTGCGCTTCTTCAGGCCCCTTGAAAGAGTATGCGTTGCGAATGATAGAATAAAACGACAGCACATCAATACGTTTTGTATGTTCCGCCTTCGTTGACTTCAAGTTGGAAGCATAAATGACAGAAGGCTCGTATCCCTTTTTGCGCAAAAAGGGAAACCAAGCTTGTAATCCCATCGCCAGGCACGATTTGAAGGATGTAGGATACGTAAAACCAGATGACAAGGTGATGTAAAAGCGGAATGGATGTAAATGTGTAGGTGCAAGAGGTTGTCTGGTTGGCGATGTGTGAAGAGGGCGTGGTGGGAACGTGGTGGGAACAAGGAACGCGGTGGGAACAAGGAGCGCAGAAGAAAGGAGCGTGGGAGCGCGTGGAACGAGTTTTGGCTCTCAATTCCAGCCAATGAGAGAATTAAGGCGTGGATTGTCCTGGAGCCTTCTGTTTCAGTGACGTAATTTTGGCCCGCATTGTGCTGCCGGTTATGAATAAATGTTCACTTTTCAGTTTCCACTCATTCTTTAAGAAATATTACCACAATGTTGAACTTCATCGAATATGCTCTAAAGGATCTCCACAAGCACCGAGATTTTCGCTCGACTTACCTCTGCTATTTGAACCACATTCATGACTGTCGGAAACAGAATGATGCGGAGGCTTTGAAACTGCAAATCACGATGGAATTCTTGACCAACTGTGACCGAGATTACAAACTTTTACTTGAGAAGAGAGTTCCAGATGCAGTGCGGGCAGGCGCAGCAGACTTACTGGCCAGCGAGGTCGACTTCCAAGTGGATGGTTAGCTATATGAGAAGTATGATTTATATTTGGTTGATCATCGAATGCTCTGATTAACAACGGGATCTTATTTGTCGTTGGCAGCGGCGAAGGATGAGCTTGGTCACCATAGACCCTCAATTACCGCACAGGCGCCAAATAAGTTCTCCTCAAATGCCCTTCACTCAATGCCAAGCGAACTGTGTGAAGTCGATGACAGTAACATTGGTAAGCATTTTCTGCGTCATCTTCACTCTTCCCTCGAACATCCCTCACCTTGTTCTTTCCGTCCTTTTTTTTTTTTTTTTTTTGCTTCTTTCATGCCTCCGTTCTGCTTCATTCCCCACGATATTTTGCTTTCCTTTGATGCTTCGCAACGCTATGACAATCGCCTGAGCTTGTTCTGTCAAATTAGTGCTAATTGAAATCTGCACCATCGGTACCTCTGTCTGTCTGCTAGTGATAACCTCCACCACACCTGTGGGATCACCACCACGTCTAGTAGAAGAATCAGAAACGGTGCAGGTGGAGCACGCGCTTGGACAAATCAAAAACAACTCAGCTGGTTTAACGTCCACAGCACCGTTGCAGGATAGTGTAGAGTCACCTTGTACCGTTGATACTCAGAAAAAGTCTGTGCAAGTAGGACATAAGCACCCTCGTGACCGCCTTGATGACGATAACGCTTTGCAGACTAAAATCCCACGGAGTACGGGTGAGTTCAAATGGGTATCCTCAAAGGACAAACTGTTTGTTTCGTGTACTAACTGCGTTGACAATATTTCTACTTTTATAGCTCCTCCTTCTCCACCCGCCATCCTAATTCATCATCCTGCAATTTCCACTGGCGTCAATGAGAGAGGAGTGTCACAAGATGAAGAAGACGAAGACAAAGACAAAGACGTTGGTTGTGATGAAGATGGTGAACCGCCTGTCCAACCTATATCTGGAATTTCAGCAGAAAGGAATCACAAACAGTTGAGGAGAAGTGAGTACACAGTTGAATGAACCAGGGTTTGTGCTTGATGACCAATTGTACTTAACGTCCTTTCTACATTATTTGTCTATGTTCTTGATAGTTAGTTTCATTTGGACATGGCCTAAGGATAGAGGATTGTAGGTGAACTTCATCTAATTCAAAACTGTGGCGTTTCGATCTGCTATTAACACTTAGATATAATCGATTTCACTTTCAGTGACTCCTCCAGTATACTCCCCATCTGGCGATGGTAGCGGAAGCAACCCACTCCAAGCAACAACACTAACATATTCTAAACTCTTGACCGGTGTAAGCCTGCCCTCGAACGATCCGGGAGATTCGAGCTTTTCTTCAAGTCGGGGCCTTTACGAGTCAACATCCCGGATATATTCATGGAATTTTCTCGAGGGACAGGGACGAATTGACTCGAATGTCGACGTTACCTGGAGACATAATGATGTCGAAATCAGTCATGATCTGATGGACTTCAGGAATCGTGTCATTCAAGAGAATGGTAGCCTGAACCACCCACACCAGAAATTGTGAGTAGATTTGGCTTTTTGAACGATCACTGAAAATCGTATACTTGCCAAACGCATGAGTGGAGATGAATAGTTGACTTTATGAAATCATGCTTTTCATAGAGCGGTGAACTTTGTGTTCCTCCTCGAAGGAGATCACCGGACTAAAGGCTTGCATTTGGAGATTGATGACTTACCCTGGGCAGCCCTCTGTGAATCGACGAGAGACCACATGGACCCACTCCCGAAAGATACTGTTGATGAAGCACTTCATTGGGTGCAGGTTTTATCACGCGAAAGTCCGGATACTTTGAGAACGCTCCTGAGATCTACCCCACCCAACGACCCTTCTCTGCAGTCGATCTTGAATCTGATGGTAGTTAGCGGCCATCTCTGGGACAGTGAAACAAACAACGAGGACTCCTTCCTGAAGTCTTGGCTGGGGCCTTTCTTGAGCACCTACTTTGGTAGCATCACCTCCACAACAAGTACCTGGTAAGAAGTACATATATCTCCATTGCAAACTACCAAGCCTCTCTTTGTGATGCTGATTTCATGCCCCTCCATATCCATAGGACGCACACACAGGAGGAAACCCGGAGTATGGATTTTAGTCGACTTGTTCCAGACTTTGCAACTGTGACGGCGACCTTACAAGGGGAACTGTCTTTGGTACTACTTGAAGGAAAAGTCGCGACAAACAAAGTTTTCCAAATCTGGGATGATAAAACGAAACTAGGTAAGCAGGCGCTTCTGTTAAATGATAAGATAGGACATTATTTTCAGCTTCCTCCATTGGACACTGACATGTACAATTGTATTCTTCATGATAGGCCAAGAGATGAAGCTCGCGCTGGACTCGATATTGGTGCTTTCTCCTGAGGATGATGTTTGTGTTGTGGGAATTCTTGTCACAGGTATGTTGTTTTTACTGACCGTGTCCAAGTGAATGTGTCTGCTCTTTTCCTCTCACCCTACATTCATCTCTCTCTCTCTCTCTCTCTCTCTCTCTCTCTCTCTCTCTCTTTCTCTCTCTCTCTCTCTCTCTCTCTCTCTCTCTCTCTCTCTCTCTCTTTCTCTCTCACACACTTTCTCTCTCATTAGAACCCTTGGTCGAGTTTTTTTGTATGAAGATTCATGCTGAGGGATGTTATGTTATGCACCGATTTGCGATCTGCCACGTACCAACCAATCACGAGAATATGATCTCCCTCATATCAATAATGGAGGCATTTCAACATGCAGCAGCAAAAGTGATCAAGACACTTGCTGCCATTCGACGTGTTAGGGTACGTCAGAGCCCAAACCCAAAGGTTCCATTCTTTTGGCTTAGGCCATCGTTCAGCAGGCCAACAAAGACACTTGTCCGTGACGGCCAGTAACGCTGGGCACTGACGCTGATAAACTCCATACTGAAGGATTGAGCGGAGTGGAGCAAATAGGGCACACATGTAGTCACGATTCTGTTGTCCACTAATCAATGCGACAGGAGCACACGCAAGACACAAGCACACGCGGCACGATAGTTCTGTACATAGCTCAATGATGAATAAAACCAATGCCAGCTACTGTTCGCAATCAACCAGTTTCCATATCGGAAAACTAATGACCAGCTCAATCGACTCAATCGACCCAATATCCCTCAAGGCTGGGTCGAGACTAGTGGAAATTCGTGAACAATATGAACCCTTAATTTCGACTAGTCTGAACACAGAAATGATGGAGGATGAGTGATCACTGTCACTGAACCCATGGGGCTTTCATACTGTAGCCCTCCAAAAGATGTCAAGTTGATTATTGAGTCGATTATTGAGCCGATTTCGTTCTGCAGCTCATTAATAGCAATAATGAACTGAGAACAAACCAGTTGTGACTGGTCGAGCTTGGTCGACTGTTCACAGATTCATTTCCTCCCAATCACCAGGGCGCGGACACTTCCCCAGAGGCGGCAACGTGTAATACTTGCGGGCACATGGGCTGTTCTGGCAGCGGTGGTGGCAGAACGCAAAGGTCAGACTGATGAGGAATGGGTCCGTGGTCATAACGGGGAGCTGGGCAACGAGTTGGCGGATGAAGTCGCTACGGAAACTGTCGAGCAGGGTACACCACCCTGGCAAGCAGATCTCAGCGCACAAATGGACATCACTTTCACAGCATCGTTCCATGGACTGCAACTAGAGTCTGACTTGCGACAATTTCTCAAACAACAGACGACCATTCGCCATCATCAGACATGGATAGCACAGAAGTGAGTGAAACGTTCCGTCAGCGATCTGGAAGATGTAGAGTGGCACTCAGCACTATCAATCATCCACGATAAAAGGCCAGTCCAAACCTTCTTCAGCAGCCGTAATGACACTATTCGTCGCTGGCAACATATCCAAAAACTGCATGGAACGCTTCCGACACTCACGGTCATGCAGGCGAGACATCCTGACCTGCATCCTGACAATCTCTGCTGTCTGTGTCGTGCTGCACCGGAGGACAACAATCGTGTTTGGGTCTGCCCACAGTCATTCCAAAAAGAGAGGCTAATATGGGAGGACGCTGTGGATTCGGTTCAATGTGGGGCAGAACCGCCATTAAGAAAGCCAACGAAAGAAACTCTCTAGACACCGCAAACAGCAAACCCGAGCGACAGAAACGGATGTACCAAGAACACTATATTGGCATTAACCCGTGGATGTGCACATTTGGGCTCTGCTTTCAACGACTTGTCCACGTTCCGCCCCTCGAAATTTGGCGAGGACTCCCCACCCTTGGACTTGGCACGTTCGGCAATCACTGCATACCAAGGACTATTATACTCCCCTTGATCGACGCGTCGACACCAGTATTCGAAGCTCCACACTCGGTTGTAGTCGCGCCCACTATTTTATCCGCCGCCTGGATAGGGATGCCCTGTGTAAACTGCAGTCTGTGGAAGACACGTTGCAAAATCACAATTGCGTGGGAGAAGGAACGCGGTATCCGCCCCAAGATGAAACGACAAGTGCAACCCAGCCTGCCACGGAACAACGCCTCTGGGTGATTCTGCCCCCTGACACCTGCCCATGTGGCACGCTCTTCGCCGACCATCTCCAAGGCCTTTGCCCCAATATTCCGGATGACCCAGTTTCGGCGGACCATCGATTTGCTTGCACACACGGCCTAAGTTCACTTGACGGCATCAGAAAATTTGGGCAGATCCACTTTTTGTAAACATCTTACTCTTCATTATTACACGGCGACAAGCCGTGGCATTTGTTGTGCGGGGATCGCTAAACCTCGCGGCTGCGTCAGGTCGTAGGTCGTAGATAGTACAGTTTATACCCCACATCTTTGGCTCGGCATGGGCAAATAAAATGTTGTAAACCCCCCACGCACAGAAAACCAGTCGCGACCTGTTGACAAGCTGGGAAGAAACCCATCAAAGTTGCTGCTGGTTCACGTGCAGCTCGCCCACCAATCTCGACTAGTAGCAACTGGCTTCTTGATGTAAAAACTAGTTGTTTGTGCTACATCGGCTGGCAGTAGCAGGCACCCAATTAAACCATTCTTGTGCTATCCAGAACGCGTATCAGAATCGCGTCGTCTGTTTCAAAGACTCTTTCTTTCATCTTTTCTTTTTGGGCAACAAGCTATGGATGTGGATCTTTTTGTAAATCAGCTTTTGAGCGGCACCTGAGGCCGTTTTGTATCTGTAGGCCTTCCTACATCGGCCAGCCCTTCCGTCGCGGACGGCCCTCTCTGGTGCCGCGCCGCTTTATCAAGGAAAGGTAATGTCAAGGTGGGTCCTGTCTCTGCTCCTCCCTCCGCTCCTCCCTCCTATCCCTTTCTTTATCCTCTTCATCGGAAAGTGAAGAGGTTTCTCACATTTCTTTTCCTGGCAGCAGGAACAGGAGCGTGAATTGCAACCTGTGGCCCAACTGCTGTTTTCTGCCAACAGAATCCGTAAGGTGGACCGAGGGGCTTGCGGGCCGTGCTGTCGTCCTGCGGCAGAGGTGAACAAAGCATGGCGAACCCTGCATCCCATTACAGTCCGCAAGTCCATTCAACATGGCTGTGGCTATGAATTTTCCCCGTCAACACCTTTGCCCAGCAGGTAAACGACATCATGTCGGGGGCCCCGTTTTTGGTAGTCTTCTCCAACGAATCCTGTTTGTTGCTTTCATTCATGTTTATGTGTGGGGGTCTAACAAGTAGATGAGAGGACCAAAGGCGAATCCTTCAACATGGAACTGCCCTTTGATCTTCGAAGTCGTGTCCACTATTATGGTTGAGGGACTTCTTTATTGAGGACCTTCCTGTTTTTTTGTACGCAAGGGCCAGGGTAACACATCTCCCTGGTCGAGCCCAGGTATCGTTCCCCGGCAGAGGGGCGCGATGCTTGGAGCATTCCCATTTTAACCTGTTCGTCATCTATCATCACCGAGGGTCAACGGAAATCGAAGCGTCGCACTGATACACCCATATATTAGCAGCCCTTTCCTGGCAGTGGATTACCGTGCCAGGGATCGAAGCGTTGTATATGGTTTGCGAGTTGACATCCCTGGATAGTCCACCCAGTCCTCCAACAGGGCCGTGGATCCCATTTTCTGATCCTTGTTAGTTCTGACCACTGTGCTCTGGCAACAGAAATTGGCGGTTGGTTCTCTCTAAGGTGACCTCGAGGATCTTACGTCTTTCTCTCAGGGATGGAGAAGGGGAACGTGATCCTCACCCTCAGACCTTCATAGTGCCTTCCCTTGGGGATAGGAAGTGCATGGTCAGCAGACCTCCTTTGTCATCCCTTTGTCAGGTTTTTTATTGTTGACTTCGGCGGATGGGCTAATGGGTTGTGGATCTGCGTCTGTTTCTTTTTTCAAGATGGAAGCTGCGAGACGCCCCTTGACCTTTTGAAGAAGGCTATGACTGTTGGGATTGGGTCTAGCAAGAGCGGCAGTGACCCAATTGGTTGTATGATTGATGGTCGACTTGGTTATAACGGGTTACTAACTACTGGATCCTTTTGGATAGGAACATCGGCGACCACCGGGTCTCTTTTGATCTGGTGGTCGACCATGACGGAATAAATACAGTTCCAGCCGTCCGAGTCGAAGAAGCCGTCCAGTCGAAGGAGCTGCCCACCCAAGGAGAGGACCTCGGATAGGAACAACTTGGAGTTGTCGCTCAAAATTGAAGGAGCCACGCGAACACTCGCGACAAAGGTCAAGAACAAGCGCTTTTGAAACCGTCGAGTCGAAGCAGCCATGTTCAAAGAGAAGATCCCAAACATGAACAACGCGGGCAAGATTGAAGGGGCCACTGGAACACACTCCACGTGGTGTTCAAGAAGTACACTTTTTATCAGACACGAATAGAGCAATGCGGACTCTGTCGAGGCTGACGGAGGCACCACATACGTAAGAGACAAGATGAGAAATATTTCCCCGAATAAAAAATAATTGTTTACTCAAGGTCCGAGACGCGCAAAGTGACAGCTCTCTTTTCTCCTTCCTCTTTCTTTCTTATCCTCTTCATTCTTTTCTCATCCATCCCATCACTTTCGCTCCATCCCCCTGCTACCATCATGTCTACCCTCTCTAATCCCGTCAACTGGGTCCTCGCCGCTGTCCTCGGATACATCTCTTATAACTACTTTACAGATTCCAGCAACCAAACTCCCAAAGCCGCGCCCCGTCCTCGCCCACCAGCGCTCGTCTTTAAGGAATACACCCCAAAAGAGCTGGCAGAGTTTGATGGCCGGACAGAGGATACTCGCATCCTCATGGCCGTTCAAGGAAAGGTCTTTGATGTCACCCGAGGCAGAAACTTTTATGGTCCAGGTAAAAACCACGAGAAAAGAAAGCGTGAGAGAATTATCCCGTCCTTGTGTTCTCCACGACGCGTTTCTCAGGAACAATGGAGAATCTGTCACGGAAACTTTAGGACAGGAAAGGAAGCATTGACCATGCCACTGGCCATTCGTCGATGAACAAGCAAGAAAGACGACAAATGGTGCTGTTGGATGAACCATCGAGAATGAAGTCCCTTGGACCGAAAGAGGATGCTGCGCGGACCACGTCATTTTTTCTTTTCTCTCCTCGGCACAACCCGAGCCGCATATGTCGGACACAGGGAACCTTCCTTCCTAGGATCAACCCCCCCTCCCCCCAGGATCTCAAAAAAACTTTTCTTTTTTTCTTTTTTCTTCCTCTTTTACTGCCTCTTTCATGTCACTAACGCCTTCATTCCGGAATCATTCTGTCGGCCATTGATCTACTACTAGATGGTCCCTACGGAAACTTTGCTGGAAGGGACGCATCGCGTGGATTGGCCAAGAACTCGTTCGACAAGGATATGCTATCGCCTCTGGATGGGCCCATTGACAAGTTAGAAGACTTGGACGAGGATGACAAGGAGTCGTTGGCCAACTGGGCTGAGCACTTTGAGGGCAAGTACCAGCTTGTCGGCAAGTTGATCGAGAACAACGCATAAACATTGTCTGAAAACACCCATAAAAATATGAACTACAACAAAAAGTACAAAGTCTGTAGTTGCTGTCATGTTTGGTGGATATTTTGTTCTATGAATTGGCCCGGATTATGATGAGGACGATGCAGTGGGAACGTTTGACTCTGTTTCTTCCAGGACCTCTAACCGCCTCAATTCCCGCTCTAACCGTCCCAGGATGTTTCCATCTTCTTCATGATCCAGGTCGCCTTCTTCGCCTCCTGAAGGACCTCCTGGTGGTTGAGTTTGTGATGTTTGAGTGAAAGAGCTGCCCTCCACTCCTCCAAAGACTGCTCGATCGGCCCCCTTGACCGCATCCACGAATTTTGACTTTTGTTTAGGAAAGAGTTCTCTCATCTTTGCAGAGAATTCGGGTATCTAATGTGAGGTACCAGGAGTAGTAAGGATCAATAGTGAGCTTGAGGTGTAGAGTAAAATTATAATGAAGACTGCCATTCTCCTGTTCTATTTCTCTCCCTTGTCTCTTACCGTTTCTACATCCAAAGCCCACCGTGTCCCTCCGACGATGAGGACGGCGCCAGAGAGACACAAGGTAGTGGCGATTCCAAAGGCCTTAAATCCCAACATCCGCCCTTCTTTCAACAGAGACTCTGCCATCTTGAGGTCGTTTAAAGATTGAAGAGCGGGCCCTGTTGGCGATCCAGCAGCGACGCGGTCTAGAGGGTGAGGGGAGCGGATAATAACAGGTATATGGTTAATTTGAGATAACCTGCTGCTTGGGCGCATGATGAAGACGAAAGACGAGATCATAGTTGACATACTGATGCCTTTCCGCTTCTCCTGACGGCCCTGGTACCAGAGAGAGCCAAAGATGCCGGTGAGGAAGGCGGCACCAGAGGCGACCAGAAGGCCGTTGGTGAATTGGGCGCTGGGCCGGTCGGTGTTGAGAGGAGCAGAGTTGGCGGGAGTTGGCTGTGTCTGGTCCATTGAAAGGGGGATCGTGTCTGGCAGCTTGAATGAATGAATGAATGAAAGCAAGCAAGGTTGATCTTCTTTGGGAAAGAAAGAAGGATGCAGTCACGTGCCGGTAGCCGATTTTTAGTGGCAAAAATCCAGCCCATTGCATTCCTTCCTCCCGCGCCCAGTGAGAGGCGGACAACGTGCCAACAGGGGCTGGCCGGCTCTGTGTTTCTGTCCACAGGGAGTGTGCATGGTATGTATGGTGCAAACCAAAAACACACATTCTGCGATACGTTAAAAAACCCATGCCCAATCCTCGCTGGCTTCTTCCTTCCTTCCTTTCCTTCTCCCTCCCATTGACATCCTCGTCTCCATCCTCTCTTCTTTTATTCATTCCCACCCTTCCTCCCCTCCTTCTCCCCTTCTCTCCTCTCTAGGACCCATGTGCTCAAAATATCCGTCCTCTTATTGACACTGTTATTATTGCATCTGTTTCATCATCCAAGAAGTCCAGGGGTCTTCTTTACTCTTTCTTTCATTCATTCTCTTTTCCTCATTTCCTTGATTTCTTTTCTCTAGCTCCATATCATCGCTTCTCTCTAATCATTCACCCTCATCTTTTCACCCCCGTCCGTCCCTTCACTCTCATCAGGAAAATTCAAAAGCACCATGACCTCGACCCACTCCGAGGCATGGCTGGAGAACAGGCACTTTGGCATCGTCATCGACGCCGGCTCATCTGGCTCCAGGATCCACATCTACTCCTGGATCGACCGTGCACACCTGCAGCAAACCACTTCCCCCTTTGACCTCAGGGGGACCCTGCCCACCATCGAACCTGGCGTCAAGTCCGGGGCCCCAAACTCAGCCGACTGGACAAAAAAGACCGATCCAGGTATGCATGTACCACTGCGTGAATACATGCATTTTCATCTACTCACTCAACTAAACGACTAATCCCCTCCTCACATATCTCTCTATCTCTCTCTTTGGACTAGGCATCGCCGAATTCAAAGATAGACCAGAGGATGTAGGCGAACATCTCGAACCACTGCTGGATCATGCCCTTAAGATCATTCCGGAATCCCAGATCGCCAACACACCAATATACCTCCTCGCCACTGCTGGTCTTCGACTTGTTAAGGACGACGTTCGGGAAAAGATCCTCGCCAACTCTTGTCAGTACATCAAGGAAAACTACAATTTTGCATTAGGTGCATGCAAGGACCATATCAGAAACATCTCTGGTCAAGAAGAAGGTATCTACGGATGGGTCGCCATCAACTATCTCATGGGAGGCTTTGACAAAGGGGGTGTCAAGATGATCAAACCCGACGCTGGATCAGAGCTGCATGATTCCTCAGATTCCGACTCTTTACCACCCAACTACGACAATGAGGATGGGGATGATGCCTCTGCTCCACCATCCCACCGTCACACCTTGGGGTTCCTGGACATGGGCGGTGCCAGTACCCAGATTGCTTTTGAACCCTCACCAAAGGCCTCTGAAGAGCACGCGAATGACCTGACAGCTGTTTCTTTGCGGACACTGGATGGGGAGATGATGCAATACAATGTCTTTGTGACGACTTTTCTCGGCTACGGATCCAACGAAGCTAGAAGGAGATATGTCAAGGACTACCTCTTCCCGCCCGGTCTGGAGCACGAACCAGAAATTCCCATTGAGGATCCATGCTTGCCTTTGAATCTCCAAATCAGTGAAACACACATGCAACCACACGTCTCCCTCAAAGGCACTGGATCATTCGTAGGCTGCCTGAAGCGGGTCGAAGGTCTGCTTAATAAGGGCAAGGAATGCTATGATATGCCCTGTCTCTTCAACGGAGTGCATACACCCCCCATCGACTTCAACATCAACACATTTATTGGCGTGTCTGAATACTGGTACTCTTCCCACGACATTCTCGGACTTGGTGGTGCCTATGATTATGCCGAATTTGAGCGCAAGTCTGCAGAATTTTGCAACTCTGAATGGGCCGATATCAAAGATCGACCCGAATATGAAGGTCAGACTCAGGAACGACTCGAAATGCAGTGCTTCAAGTCAGCTTGGCTCTCAAACGTGCTCCATGAGGGATTCGGTCTACCACGTTATGGTGAAAAGGGTGCCAGTGGATCCAAAGAGCAGTCTAACGAGGTTCTTGAGAAGGCAGAAGAGTCGATCAAAAAC
The DNA here is from genome assembly GCA_963573315.1 of Entomortierella parvispora. Lineage (NCBI taxonomy): Eukaryota > Fungi > Mortierellomycota > Mortierellomycetes > Mortierellales > Mortierellaceae > Entomortierella > Entomortierella parvispora. Next base: position 1,993,147 of record OY752145.1, read on the forward strand.
AAGAACTGGAGACCTCCCTTTCAGAGCATCAACGCCATCAAGGATATTCAGGTAACTTGGACCCTGGGCGCCATGTTGTTGATCTCGAGCGGATCCATGGGCTCTCCTGGAGAAGGAACTGGAGCTGATGGTATACCAGAACATGGACATCGGCCGACGGAGCAGGCTCTCCCACCTGCTGGACAGAGACCCCCACATGAGGACACGTATCCTGAGCGTATGTTGGACAACTACAACCACTTTATGCTCCTGGCGATTGTCTTGTTTGGCCTGGCAGTCTTTTATGTCTACCGGTCACGGTCTTCCAAACCCTGGCCCACGATCAGGCGTTGGTTGAACCCCAATGGCTCCTCATTGTCTCCTGGAGGCGGCAGCAATGGAGGTTTGCCGCTATTTGGGCGATTCCGGCGAACAAACGGGCCCTCTGGCACTGACTATAGCTCGTTGGAGTCAGGAACTGTTGGCGGGGCCTATGGGGGACGAAGCTTTAGTCCTCGAGCTAGCCTCAAAGTGTTTTATTTGTCTGTTGTCCATCACACTCGATCGGTTTGGTGGTCCTTGACAAGTCGAATCTGGCCAGAGCCCACAAGTTTTGATACTGGAGTGCGTGGTGCAGAAGAGATGATGGAGTCAATCACCATTGCTGGATTCGACGGCAGTTCAGCCACAGTACCCATGTCTGGAAGCGGTGGCGTGGGAGGAAGTGGTAGTGTGGGCGTTTCTCACCACGGAGGGACCCCCGTTGGCAGTTTAGGATCGCTGGGCCTGAGTGCTATCCCTGAATTGGGATCAGGCGTGGGCGGCAGTGGGTCAGGAATTTCTCCTGGTCCTTTTGAGGGCGGATACCATCGTTCACACTCGAGTATGTCCAACCCGTCTTCAGGATCTCGTCCTCCAAAGACCACACCAAGGTTCTTTAGAATTAACAAGAAACGATTTTCAGGCGACTCCCAATCGTTGTTCGCCGCCGCAAACAGTTCAAAAGATGGACGTGACGCCAACGTGGAAGGATGTGTCGTCAACACTGCCCTCCTGCAGAAACAGCCTCATCTCCAGTCCTCTGTGGAATTGACAGCTCGATCGGGCAACAGTAGTCAGAACAGTGGCGGCTGGAAGCAAGGATGGATCCCTGAAGAGGATACGCCTTTGGAGGACAACTCTGTGTTGCCGATGCCATCCATGTTGACGAACTCTCGAAGCTTCAATGCAATGAGCATAACGACGAGCGGGTTTAACTCTGCTGGAGGCCAAAGTCCTCTGTTGACACCCATGGCACGCTACAAGCAACAGCAACTCGTTCACCAGGATGGTTCTTCCTCTGCTCCTACGTCTTCTGTAAACCTGAGCGGATATGGTGGAGGTTTCGGAGGCAATGGTGGCAACTCTTCCGGCTTCGCCTCTGGCTTTGTCACCTCTGCAGATGAGCGCGATGAGTGGAGTGCGGACGGTGGCGATGGTGATGATGAAGGCGAAGGTTACATGGATCGTCAGCATGTCTCTCACTCCACTGCGGGAGGACCGTATGGTCAGGGCGTCTGTAACAAGGCCTCATTCCAACAATACCAGCAACAGGTTCAATACAACCAGCAGCAATACTCTCATTACCCTCTCCGGTCTGCCAGCGCGGTCCCATTCTCGGATAACCACCATAATAACCCGAACCACACTGGACGACACAAGCATCGAGCCACAGGAATTTTGTCCGGCATCAATTTCGAAAGTGGCGGAGGAGCCATGACGAGTTTGGACGATGCTCAAGAGTCTGCAAGTGAGGCTGGGTACATGAGCGGCGCGTCTTCCACAGGCGGTGGTGGTCGGCGATCGAGCGGGGGTCTGATGTCCATCTCTGTGCGAGGATCCGCATCGCGAAGCGGTAGCCCAATGCCCTTGTCCGCATCTCAGCAACAGCAACAACAGCAAATGTTCAATCTGCAGCATGTCTCCACTAGTACAAGTTCTCTTGTTTTGGGACGCCATAACCTCACGGAGCAGGATCAGCAGCTGACGTCTAGAGGTAGCAGCGAGAACGTCCGCCGAGGAAGTCAAGGCACTGTCATGTCCCCTTAGAATCCCTTTAATTTAATTCCTTTTGTCTCGTTGATTCTATTCTTCTTCTCTCTTTTCTTTTCCCTCTCCTCTCTTAATTTTTTCACTTCATTCCTCACTAACTGCACGTTCCATCATCCCTATCAGCTTCTCTCCTCATGCCTCTTGACAAACAAACAAACAACCACCTCCTCTTTGTCTCAATCTCAGCCTAATTTAACAATATACCCTTTGAATAGACAAGGTGGTGAGGTATCTATCACACCGTCATCGTTTTCTTAAATAAAACATGAAGAAATGATCTCTCTGTGCCCCCTGTAAACAGTTTGTGCACTGTCGAAAAAGTCTGCACTTAGCCAATATGTGAATGCAATACACAGAGGAATGAAATGAGATGGGTCATCTATCCAACCCTCCGTTCTTACGCGGAAAGGAGGGGTTCTGCAATCTCAGATACCGTTATCGGCATAAACAGCTCTGTGTGCATGAGTATAGATAAACTACGCTGCAGGGAGGGGGGGTTTTTTTTCATTTGGAGCCAGCCTGGGCGCCATTCTAGGTGCACTGTCATTGTCACAAAAAACCCCCTCACAGCAAGAACTACAATCGTAAGGTCTATTGAATGACACCACCTCTCTCATCATTCTAGCGTTCAGATTCGCAGAGCAATTGGCAATATTGATTGAAGTGACGAGGATTGAGGTGCAACCAAGGTCGCGACCAAGTTTTTATTTGAACAGATCGTTTAAACGCTTCGACCTGTACGGCAACGGAACTTGGTCGCAAACTCGAAAAGGAAACTTGGTGGAAAGCATGGTCGAAAACTTGGTCACTCTATTTTTTTTGGTAACGGAAAAAAAAAAGAACAACAGCTTGTAGATGGATATTTCTTTTGTGTTTATTTTACAGACGATGCACAGATGAAAGAAGAAAAGGGCATGTAATATATATGGGTAGGTGATGAACAACGAGAAAGATTTTTCTTAAGCCTTCTTGTTGATCGAGTCCAAGGAAGCGACGGTTCTTCCAAGCTCGTTACCGGGAGTCAAGTACGAGATATCATCCCAAGGATGTCTGTAAAGACCCTGCTTGAGCCTCTTCTGATCCAAGTAATGACCAATGAAACCAATGGAGCGACCCAAGACAAAGAGACCGTTCAAAGTACCAATCTTGATGTACTCCTCAGCCTCCTCGCGCGTGAAGGCGCCAGAGTTGCGCAAAAGATCCACAAACAAGATACCGATGGCACCATCGACGTTCAAGATCAAGTTGTCCTTCTTGGAGGTGGTGATGTTCTCGACCTGAAGGGCATAGTCCAGGACAGGGGTCGAGGGGAAATGCTTCTTGGCATACTCTTTGATGATCTCGACACGCAAATCAGGGTTGGTTCTCGACTTGATCTTGTGGCCAATACCGAGAATCAACTTGTTTTGCTTGCGCATCACGGAAACGAACTCGCGAGGGGTCAAGGACTTGTCATAGGCAGACGAGAACTGCTCGGCGGCTCCATCCAAGGCACCTCCGAAACGGTCACCAATGGTCAAGAGACCAGCGCAAAGCGAGGACACGAGATCCTTACCGGCACGGGCGGTGACGATGGTGTTGTGGGCACCCGAGACGGCAGGACCGTGATCGGCTGTAAGCATGAGAACCATCTCGATAAACTTGCAGGCATAGTCGGGAAGACGACGCTTGAACCACAAGAGAGAGAGAACACCACCGATACCGATATCCTCCTTGAAGACATCCGAGATGCGCATGCCAGCGTACAACAATTCCTGTCCACGGTCATCGCAAATGGTCGACACGAACGAGGCAGGCTTACGGACCAAGCCCAACTCCTGGGCCCAAGAGTAATCGATGGGGATCTTGGGGGTCTCGGGCTCGGACTTGAGCTGGATCACACCCTTCTTGACAAGACCCTGGAAGGTCTGGCTCAAGACCAAAGGCAACTTCTCAAAGGTCTCGGGGACGACGACACCGGCGGCACGAAGGGCCTTGTTCTTGGCATCGGCGGTCTCGAGATCAGACTGGGCCAAGGCACCAGCGTGTCCGAACTGGACCTCAGTGGCAAACATCTTGGCGCAAGTACCAATGCACCAGGCAATGACGGGCTTGCGAATGGTGCCGTTCTTGATGGCCTCGCAGACCTTGTACTCCTCCACACCTCCGACCTCACCGAGCAAGACCAACATCTTGCAGTTGGGGTCGTTCTCATAGCGGAGCAAGTGATCAATGAAGGTCGAACCGGGGTAACGATCACCACCAATGGCGACTCCCTCGTACACACCATCGGTCGTTCGCGAGATGATGTTGTTCAACTCGTTGGACATACCGCCAGACTTTGAGACGTAGGCGACAGAACCGGAACGGTACAACTTTGACGAAACAATGTTGTCCATCATACCACCAGTGTTTCCAATCTTGAAGCAGCCGGGCTTGATACCTCCGACGGTGGCTGGTCCAATGATCAACACATCCTTGGCCTTGGCCTCCCACAAGATCTGACGAGCACGACGCTCAGGGACACCCTCAGCAATGATCGAGACAGTCTTGATCTGATCCGAATGCTTCAAGATGTCAACAGTGGACTGGTAAACGGAACGGCACGAGGCAAAGTTGACAACAGTATCGACCTCGGGGAACTTGGCCGTGGCCTCCTCCAAGGTGGTGTAGACGGGCAAGAGAGTCTCCTTGGTACCCCAGTAGAACTTTTGGACGTGAGCGCCACCGAAGGGGTAGATCATGGCAGCGACCGAGGGGGTCTCGCGCTTGCAGATGAAGTCGAAATCGAGCATTCCCTGGACAGCACGGGGCTGCATACCATAGATGAACGAGCGCGTCTGGGCAGTGAAGGGGACGTTGGCATCATGAACCTTGCTGTCGGCGCTGGCATCGCTAAAGTAGGTCATGCGCTCAGTGGCGGGGGGAGTACCAGCGCGAGAGGCAGGGGCAGTGGGGGCAGGGGTGTTCAAGTTGGAGTTGGTGCCCAACAACTGATCCTGCAACAAGTTGCCAGAGGAGGCGTTTCCAGAGGCAGCGGCCGAGGCAGCGACCATGTCGTCCGAAGGCTTACCGGTCAAGGCCAAAGGCACAATCTCGGTAATGTGGGTCTCAGGTCCAAAGACCTGAATCTCCACTCCCAAGGACTCGCCCAACTGACGCATGGAACGAAGACCCTCCTGGTAGTTGGGACCACCGCGACGGACAAAGATACGGACCTTGTGAGCGATCAAAGGCTGCTTGAACTCTGTCAAGGCGCGGACAATACCCTTGAAGGTCGAAGCGACGTTGGTAAAGTTGGCAATGCCTCCTCCGATGATCAAGACCTTGCCCTCGGGGTGAGGGACGGGGTTGCGAGTCATCAAGTCCAAAATCGTCTTTGCGTACTCGTAAGTCTGAGTCTCGGTGGGGGCACCAGAGTACTCACCATAGTTGGCGAGCTCGTCAGCCTGACCAAGAGCAGCGATGGCGTCACTGTAAACGACCGAGGCACCACCTCCGGCAACCATGGTCCAGATACGACCGTCCTTGTTCAAGATGGTCAACTTGAGCGAAGCTCCAGTCTTGGAGTCCAGTTCCTGGACATAGGCTTCCTCCTTGGTCAACTCACGACCGAAAGGGGCGGGGAAATCCATGCCGGGACCAGCATCAGCACCGGTTGCAGCGGCGACGACACCAGCAATTCCAATGTTCTGGGGAGCTCTGGCAATGGCCCACTTGGGACCGGCCTCGAACTCGGCAGTCTGATCCAACTTTGCGGCCAAATCCAAGTAGTAAACACGAGCAGGCTCGTCCTCGGTGGGGTCCAAGACCACCAAGGGGTTGATCTCGAGGTAAGTGAAGTGCAAGTCAATGTAGACGGCGTAAAGACGGGAAATGAAATCGACCAGGACATCGTGCTTGGCCTCGGGGACGTGAACCAAGAGAGCAGAGCGGATAGCCTCGGCGGTGGGGAAGGCGTCCTGGACCTTGACCTGGAGCTTCAAAGCCTTGGCATCGACATCACCAACCTCGATACCACCCTCGTGTGTGAACAAGATGTTGTCGCCATCGCGGTCCGAGTTGATGCAAATGTAGTACTCGGTGTTGGAAGGATGGGGGATGAAGGGCTCGACCAAGAAGGTCTTGAGGACACCGGCAACAGAGTCAACCTGTGGTAAGAAGAAACAGCCAAAAAGAAAAAGAAAGAAAAAAGTTAGAAGGCCTGGTTGCTGAGTGGTTGTCTGATAGCACCAAAGATAGAACTGAAGAGCAATGGGCTTTGCTTTGCTTTGCCCCCAAAGGAACAACACGGGCGAAAATTAACCTTAAAGAGAATAGAGAAAAGATCATGCCATTTCCCCTGCTTGCCTCGCTTCAAGGGAATGATCCCATCTTTGCGTACAATACTATTTTGTTTCCATTATCCACGGACACAGATCATTTACACCTCACCATGCCATTCACTTAAATGAAGAACCCACGCGGCTTTTTGTTTTTTTCCCTTCATTTTGAGCAATATGAGTAACCGCCGTAAAGAGACACGCACGGAAATGTCATCCCATTCTCGTCGCCCGCCTCCTCTCGTGCGTGTTTAATTTTCTTTTTGCCTGGGTCACACAAACCGAGCGGAGGGGCTCGGGGCACAGAGTAAAAAGTAACCCATCAAAAATGTAGCCCGATTGAAAAGAAATAGTCCGTCCGACCTTCCCACACAGCCAGATCGACCGCCAAAAAAATGTAAAGAAAGTAAAAGTAAGAGAAAAAGCGAACGAACAACTTACCAAAACATCCTTGGCAGCATGCTTCTCGATCCAGGCACGCGCTTCGGCCCAGTCTGCGTTCAAGAGCAACAATCCAGACTTGCCACGACGCTTGATCAACTGATCGGGCTTGGCGACCAACTTGTGGGTCAACAACCAAGGGTGCTGAACCTCCAATTGATCCAAAGTGGAGCGGACCGACTGGTCAAAGAGAACCTGATCTCTCAAGAGCGAGGTATCGATGGAGACGTGGGCCAGACGAGTCGTGGGCTGGATGAATTTGGAAGACGAGCTTTCCGTTGAGGGAACAACGACTCTGTGGAGCCAATGGGCCAAGAGGAGCTTTCCATCGTATTCGCGAACGGCTTTGGCAGACATGATATATATATAAGGTGATTAAAAAGGTGAGAGAATTAAGCAAGAAGGATGACAAGCGAAAGTAGTATGTGCAAGAAGGGTGAAAGGGGCAATTGGTATACAAGGAAGGAGATAACGATGCGGAGGAGGAGAGAAAGGAGAGTAGAGTAAAGGTATGCGTGAATGGTCGAGGAAGAGGAAAGAAGAGTGAGAGTGAAAGAGAAAAAGAAGAGATGCCAAGGAGGAGGAAATCGGGACGATATTTAAAGGAGATGTCTTGTCGGTGAGGATCGAACCATGGCCAACAACGAATTATCCCAAAAGTGGACTGATCGACCCAACGAACCAGAAAACAAAAAAATGTTGACCCACGGAGCACCCTTGCGATGGTGGGTCAGTGGCCTGTCTTTTGCTTTTGTTAAAACTACTCAAGTGCAGGGAAACCACTTCAACGCTGGGGTGGATCTCATTTTTGTTTTTGCATAGAGATAGTGCAGTACTGATACCGGTTCAAATTGTGCCTATCGTACTCCCATATCGTCAGTCAGACAAGATCAAAAAAAAAAAGAAAAAAAAAGAAAAAAAGTCCACAGCAAACAGGCGCAAGACCAAGACCACTGACGATGAGCAACAGCAAAGAGAGACCGAACCCAAAGCGCGCCACTTGACCCACCAATGATAAGTCCAGAGTGGCAATTTGAAGAATTTGAAGGGTGTATCCGTGTGTTGCCATCTATTGAATAACTTGGCCGCTTCTCAGCTCAGACGCCGATAGGTCAAGGCTGGCTATCAGTTGGTCCAAAATAAAAAAAATTGCCCTTTGTCACCCCCATGAAACTCTATTGTGGGCTTGCTGCACCCAACTGAACCCACCGCACCGCCCACACGACACACAGCAAAATAAAATCCCACTTCCCAGGCGTCAATCCGACCCGCATTCAGGCGACCTACACCAACATCGTCTGCCATCTTGAGTCAAGCAAAAGGGCCCACCTTCCTGCAAAGGCAAGCAAAAAAGTATCCAAAAAATAAAAAAAAGTCGTTGGGTCAACCGCAGTTTCTCGCTCCCCCAAACAAAAAAAATCAAGAGTCACATGACCCATCGTTTTTTTTGGTGGCAACACTCACAAACACACCAGCCCAGCCACCATGCCCGCTTGCATGCGCACTTCAGACCGCAACAATGACATTCGGAACCCTGATTCGCCGAGCCTACTCGACTGCCACTAGCACTGGGGCACGGACCCGACCTTTCCAGATCGCCATCGATGGCCCCTCTGCTTCGGGAAAGAGTACGACACCCTTGGATCCATCCGTTTTTGTAGTTCTGCCAAAAGCTACACAAACACCACACTGACCCAGCGTGATTATTTGCAGGCACAACAGCTCGGATAGTGGCTCAGCGGCTTGGGTTCGACTACATTGACACGGGAGCGTTCTACCGATGTGTAAGAGCTCCCCAATAGGAAATCGTGTGATCTCTTCATTCGTCCTGTCAACTGACAAACCCTTTCAATAATCCGACAGGTTACGTTGTCTGCTCTTCAAAAGGGTGTTGATCCATCAGAGAGCAAAAATATTTCCAGAATATCAGCCCTGGCAGCCGATGCCAAAATTGATCTGAAGACAGAGTTTCACGCTTCTGCTTCAACCTTGCCTACTACACGCGTCTTTCTTGACTCCAAGGATGTCTCGTCTGATATCAGGACCAGCAACGTGTCCAAGCACGTCTCTGTTGTGGCCGCTATCCCTTCTGTTCGTCAATCTGTCGTGCAAAAAGTCCGAGCCCTGGGTGCAGATGACGTTGACAACTCTGCAAAAGAATCACAACAAAAAACGTCCTCCTCCATAACACCATCACGAGCAGGTCTTGTTATGGATGGTCGAGACATTGGTACTGCAGTCTTGACACATGCAGATCTCAAAGTCTTTCTCGTTGCTGATAGTCATGTTCGAGCTGTCAGGAGACTGGAAGAACTTAAGAGAAATGGTAGTCAGGAGGCGCTCATGGATGTAAAGCAGGTTCAGGAGGATCTAGAAAGACGAGATGAATCAGATAGAACAAGAAAAGTTTCACCTCTCCGCAAGGCAGAAGACGCAATTGAGCTGGACACCTCCAACCTGACAATCGAGCAACAAGTCGACTTTATCGTGAAGGAGGCACTCCGTCGTCAAGGCAAAGTCTAGGCTCCATGGCGATCATTCTTTGCTGCATTCCATTCACTCATCGTATATCATTAAACAAGCATATTGTCAGATACGTAATTGTCAGAGAAATCATGAATTTCTTTAATTTGTATGATACATGTCAAAGTAGACTTATTCGTCCATAAACGCAACTCGTTTCTTGCTATCGTCCTTCATATCGACCTCACCAATGACTTCAACCGATGCGCCATTGTCGCCTTCAGCCATACTCACGTCGGTATTCTCTTTTTCCTCCTTGTATTCCCTTGCGAATTTCTCGAGATCCGCATTGGAGTCATCCCAATCATCCATATACCGCTCCTGGACATCATGAACCGTGCTATCCCATTCTGATCCTGATCGCATTGCTGTCATCAGAATACTTTCGTTGGCTTCTTCAAGTCCACCAAAGACATAACCCCCAGCCTTGTCGATCGCCCGAACCACTTTTGTGACCGACTCCTTGTCCTGAATGCATAAAGTCTCGAATCCTACGAGTCCGAAGCTCTCGATCAGATCACACATAGCCTCGTTCAGTTGTTGGAACTTGGCCATGAAGGGGTCCTGGTTCAGGTGATATTGTAGGAAGCTGAGATCTGACACATTTGTGTAAAAATCCAGTGCCATGGGTAGTCGTCCATATGTTTCAATTAGATCGACCTTGGAAAGGACATTCACATGAGGAAGTTCGAGTTGAAGCATGGTCTTGAGCGAGAGCAAAAGCACAGAGATGTATTTCGCCGCATCCGTGCAGTAATGAGAGTCCACGAGGTGTACACAGCACAGCTATTATCAGAAAGAAAGTAGAGAAAGTTAACCAGAGTCAATATTCTGGCAACATTACAAATTCGCTACATCCGCAGCAGTTTTCAGCTCCGTCTTTTTATGCCAACAACAGGCAACAAGCATACCCTGTAGCCGATCTTTTCCAGCCTGGCGATGATTCTCTTCATGGCATCGTTGTGAGTGTAAAGTTCGACTTGTCCAGGGCAATCAAAGACGATATAATCATCTCCGCAAGCCTTGAGCTTCTCCTCGAGCCAATCCATATTATCGGCCAGATATTCCATGCAATAGATGATGCCTCCATTTGGTCCCAGCTGCAGGTTCTCCATTGTATCCTCGAGTGAAATCAATTCCAGAATCGAGATGTCGGTTGGGTAAGGCAGCGTCTCGTTGGCAGGATCAAGGTTCACAATGGTGGTCTTTCTACATGGGACAAAAGTAGCAAGATATCGGAAATGTCAGCCATCAAGACATCGTGGATGTCTTCTTTTTTCATGCGTCAAGTAAGATGATAATAGTAGTATAATAGCCTGTTGCTCGTTACCTCTCCATACCGTTCAGGAACTGGTACATGCCATTGCAGTATGTGGTTTTACCAGAGCCTGGAGGGCCTATTACGACCTGCATAATTTCAAACGGATGTGATCAGTCTTCAAAAGCAACTTTGACAATGCCAGTTTCCATTAGAGACATAGGACATGGGATATTGGTTGAGGTACAGGCTTCGTACCTGCGCGAATGGCATGTTGTATGAGGGTTCACGGGGAGTAATTCGACAGAAAGCAAAGAGTCGAGCCTGTGATGCAACAAAGAACATGAACCTCGCAACGGCAGCGCAATTGACAGGAAGAGCCGCTTGCGATGGACCCTTAAGGGTTCACTTTTGCACGCCACCAATGTCGTTTTTGGAGAGACTTGCACACGACCCGCACTCGACTACATATGATGACGGCTCCCCTTCCATGAAACACACGATAGCATACTACTCGTGCGAGTGGAGAGAGCGAGCGAGCGAGCGACGAGATAGAAAGCAACACCCCTGGGAGAAGGGGGACCCACGCTGAAGTGTGCCCTCAAGCCGACACGTGAGTGGTTGTCACTTTGTACGTATGCGCTGTCATGCTGCATCTATCCAGCACGTACGCAGATTCGCCATCGGACGACTCGGGTGCGAGGAGCGAGGAGAGACGAGACAGACAGACGAGAGGCGAGACGAGAGAGGTCCTTTTCTTTTGTGCCCCTCCGCCCTTTTTTCATCTTTTCTTTCTTCTCTCTTCATCCCCATCCTCTCATCCAAGCGCTGACCCCGCTTCACCAGCATCCTCTCTGATCCGATTCATCGTCTGATTCAGGAGAGATTGATCATTTACTCTTCCCATCCAACCTTGCCCCTGTTGTTGCCGCACCTCCATTGGCAACAACCATCTGCGCCCTTTTTTCTTTTTCCCACCTCGCTCGATCTATTTACACCCCTTTCTCTTCACTAGACCCTAACCGACAGGCACTCTAGCTGAACCCTTTCTCTACCACTTTCTTTTTTTTCTTCTTTTATTCTTATTACAATGGCTTACTTCTACCTTACCTCCGGAGGCCACGTTGGCCGTGAAGTCGATTGATCACACGCGGAATAGTACGAAATCCGAACCTCAAACTACTACTACTACTACTACTACTACTACTACTACTACTACTACAACAACAACCACAACTGCCCTATCTCCAACCGCCCACTACAACCCTCCACAACCCTCGAACCAGCCTCTCTTCACCATCCTCGTCATCATCAGCACACAACAATATCAGCAACTACAACAATTGCCCTCTCTCCCGCTCCCGACTCCATCTCGAACCATCCAACAGCCCCCTTTATCAACTCCACCAGTCGGTCTCTCCACCGAGTCACAAACGCAAAAAAAAAAATTCGCTCACCTTTAAATCGACTTTTTAACCCTATCGATATCGACATGTTTGCCGCTCTCACCTCGCCCAGCGCGACCCACGCCAGCGCCTCCTCCTGGCTCGACGACAGCCACGACATGCTCCTCTCCAACCAGGACGTGCTCGACTACACCTCTTTCTCCGACGACTCGCACTCGCCCGTCCTCTCAATCGAGTCCTTTGCCTCGCAGCAGCACAGCCCTGACTTAGGCGCCTACTGCTTCCAGGACTTTGCTCCTCTCTCGCCCTCTGCCGTGCACGACCAGCAGGATCAGGCCCTGGCCTTCCCTAGCCTGACTGCCAATGTTCAGCTGCCATCCACTCCCTCCGAGGAGACTACCCGTCAAGCCGCCCTTTTGCATGCCTATCTTGCTGCTCAAAGCCAAGCCTACAACCAGCAGCAGGAGCAACAGCGTTGGGACTTTGCTGTCGCGGCCCGTCTGGAACAGGAGAAAAAGCAGCAGGAGGAACAGGAAAGGATCAGGGCTCAGCAGCAGAAGGAACAGCAGGAGAAGCAGACCCTGTTGGCCAAGACCCAACAGGCTGATGCCGAGAGTCTCGCTCGCTATCTCGCGCAGATGCAGAAGGTCAAGAACGAGGAACCTCAGTCGCAGGAGAACATGGAATGTATCGACGCACTCTCGGACTCTGTTGACTCGCCTTCGTCCCCTTCCCCCTCGTGCGCATCGTCCGTCATGGCGGAACGCTCGCCCAGCCCTGAGGCCAACGTCGAATCCAAGTGCAATGGCTCCAAGTCGAACCGCCAGCTTATCTGCTTCAATTGCAATGTGACACAGACTCCTCTTTGGCGCAGGACACCCGACCGCAAGCATTCTCTTTGCAACGCCTGTGGACTCTACTACAAGCAGTATGGTGCCCATCGTCCATTGAATGTTCGTCACAAGCTGCCTACTGTCCTTGCGGAGGCTCGTTTGAGCGCTCTTCCCTATGCGCGTCCTTCGAACCAGGGAACCCGTGCATCATCGCCATCTTCTGCCCAAGACTCCTCTGCCTCTTCTGACAGTGACTCTGACGTTGCTCCAGCTCTCAAGTCATTGCCCGACTTGACCAAGATGTACTCGGAGGCTTTGCTGCGTCCCCCAGCTCAGAAGACAACTCCACCTTTGATGACGGCTAAGCAAGGAATCGAGTGCGCCAATTGTTCCCAAACCCAGACCCCTCTGTGGCGCAAGAACGATGCTGGAGAGCCTATCTGCAATGCCTGTGGATTGTACGCCAAGTTGCACCACCGTGACCGCCCTGTCACAATGCGCAAGTCCAAGATTACCCGTCGTCGCCGTGATTGGGGCGGTAACCTTGCCCACCAGGCTCAAGCTCAGGCCCAGGCATTGGCTTTTGTCCATGCCCAGGTCCAGGCCCAGGTCCAGGCCCAGGAGCAAGCCAAGTCAGCTGCCCCTCGCGATCAAGCCGCTTGCTCTGTTGAGTCCTCTATGATTGAGGAGATGTCCCGCCGTGCTCAAGAGCTGCAGAGTGTCCCAACTGTTTCCTCGCCCCATTCGAGTGACAGTGAGGACGATGATCATCATCAGCAGCAGCAGCAGCAGCAACAGCAGCAACAGCAGCCCCAAGGGCAGGCTCCTGCCGCACAGCCTGCAGCAAGTGTTGCGCAGAAGCTCTCTGGTAATCTGATTATGGACGAAAACAAGTTTTCGGACATGGTTGGACAGATGAACGCGCACCAGATGAACCGGTTCCTGTCAATCCTTGAGAGTCGTTGCGGTGTTCTTCGTAACCGCCTTTTGGCCAGCACGGAAACGAACGCTCAGTCCAACTTTGACCATCTCTTTTAAAACCCCTTTTCTTTTTTTCTTTCTTTCTTTTTTCTTTCCCTCCTCCATCATTTCCCAAATATTTCCAAACTGTTTTTGTATCATTATTTTTGCGCCTCTCAATCATAATAAAAAGAATTTTTAAAAAAAAAGAAAAGCGTTTCGCCATCCATGAATCCCCCCCCCCCCCCCCCCAGTGGGAACCAATACTCTGTAATTTGTGGACTCCTTAGCGATCCGGGCGAAGGGCGATTCGTTCTCATGCAAGGCTATACCGTTCTGCTATTTCTTGCCGGTTCCATTGCTTCGGGAGGACTTCAATAAAAGGGCTTCAACAATATCGGAAGGCCATTATTAATACTTCCTCCAGTGACATTAAAGAAAGATCTTTTTGAAAACAGTTTATCATCTAGAATATGTAAAGTTCCCATCTAAGAGAGGGAGGGCCATGGCATAAAACATGGCAAGGAGGTGTGGCAAAGGTGGGGTGGGAAGAGTAGGGAGGGGTTTTTTGTCGCAGGCAGGGTATACAATTAAAAGGTCGTAAAAAAAACACAAATCAAAGATGACTCTATCTAGTAAAGATCGAGCTTCTCAAACAGATTCTTGACCTGCTCCATGAAGACAAAGGTGAAAATCGTATGTGGCCTATTGAACGAGGAAGGTTCCTTGGGTTAGATGTGACAAAAGGCAAGGCAGAGGGATAGGCTAAATGTATAGCCCACATTACGCCACACAAACTTCAATAGCCAAGCACTCCTCTCCTAAGCCCCAAACCACAGCGATGCCTTACCCGATGCGCAAATAATGGGCCGTGAATCCCTTGTAAAGGGCCTGGATGCCCTCAGCCTTGACTGTCTTGACCAAGCAGTCAACAGGACTCTTGTACAACATGCCGCCTCGGCCTGTGAGAGGATCCGGAGCCTGATTGAACATTCTGGTCGAGATGATGTCGAAAGGGTTCATGACGATACACAAAAAGAAGCCCGAGATCAAACTAGACAATCCATGACAGAATGCTCCATTCTCCAGTCCTCCGACCTTGATCAGCTTTTGCTTGACCACATCATACAACGGCAATTGAACCGATGATCCTGCACCGGTACGCATCATGGACGCATCCACGCCTCGGTAAACACCTCTCAGACCCTCGGCCTTGTAAATCGATCGCAAGGCATCCAATGTATGCTTATACTTGTGTTGATGGCCCACTCTGGATCCTGGGTGGGATGAATAAGATTGTAACCTCGTCTTGACCAAGAACAAGGGACTGGCCAACGCGGCCGAGAGCACGCCTCCGATACCTCCGGCCGCAATGTTGACCATGTTGTTGTTTTGTTGAGGATCCGTCTTGAGCAGGGAATGGATTGAATGTTTGATGGGATCATACAATCCTAAGCGGGTACCGTTCATCATGATCTGATACATGTACGCCGAGCCTAGACCCCTTTGAAGTCCTCGGATTCCCTCATGCTTGGCAATGTGAGCAAAAGCCTGGGGGAAATTTGTGTAAATCCGCGTAGTGCCCGGCGCCTGACGCATCAACTCTCCTTGCAATTGAAGTCTGGTTTTGATGACCTAGCATTTGAAAGAAGAGAAACAAGACCAAAAGGTTAGAAATCTGGCAGAGGACTCTAGTAGAGAAGAGAAAAAAGAGAGGACTGAAAATCTATTGTTACTCACCTCGGCAGGATTCGTGATCGTGACAGCACCACAGGCAGCAATACCTCCGGCCAAGAAGCCCAACACGGCCGAGGGCTTTCTTGTCGTGGTGGCAGTCAGGGTGGTGATGGGTGGTGTCAGAGATGGGACCGCCAAGGCGGCTGTTCCTGAAGAATGCAAAGATGAGCTCGACATTTGAATAAAAAGGGACAGAAAAGAAGAGATGAAACGGTTGCAAACAATCAACAATGAAGGGAAAACAGAGATGGTGCCGGTCGGGGGGATGAGGAGAGTAAGAAGGAGTGCAAAGTCGGGCGTAGGACGGAACAATGGCGGCAACGGGCGGCAAGGAGATGACTCGATGGTTGGACAAGTCCGGGCAGCAGCAGGAAAGAGGGAAGAACAGGGCGTGATGATTCATCCGGGCGTATTTGACTCTGGCGAGGGTGCCCCTAATGTTGCAGATAGGGAGGTTGAGGAAATCTCGGTCATTTGGAAGGGTGAAAGGGCAGGGGAGAGGAGAGGGACTCTAACACGATGCGAACAGGGGACAAGGGTGTAGCGAGTGCGGATCAGGGACCGAGTACTGCACATTGCAGCGCAGAGACTGGGCGAACAGAAGGAGCAAGAGGAAGGAGACGGTGTCAGCAGGGATCGAAACCGCGGGGGGCTGCGTCATTGACTCTTGTCCAACTGGACGTGTAATGGGATAGAGAGCTCAGGCTCGGGCCTCAGGCGCTGGCCCGTCCATTTGCTCTCGCTGCGATGCTCATGCACAGCAAATAGAAGAGGTTTGAATCACTCTTTCAGTGCCCATAGGAACAGCATGCAATGTATCTCTCTGATGTAGAAGTGCATCGAATTTGCCCCATAGCCCCATAATCTCTATGATTGGGATCCATTTTAGTCCCACCCATTGCAATCTCCCGTTGCTCTGTATTCTTCTTTCTATTCTGTCTCTTTTCTTCTTTGACCTTCTTCTCCCGGGTTGAATCAGCTCGCCCTCTGCACCCTGGAAGGTTAGCACCAGCATGAGACACCAGCTCCTCGCTCCAAAGACACACAGCAAAGACATCGAGGACCCGGTCAGCAATGTGTCACTGGGCCTGGATTGGATTCACAGCGGAAACAGGGGAGCTTGAATGAAATGAGTGCAGAGTGCAGACGAAACGCCTTTGGCTCCAAGGCTGCTAGACCATGGCGGGGTGCAACAGAGACTGCAATAATGGATAATGGAATGGATAAATGGGGGTGCAATGATACCAGAGGGAACCGCGGCTGTTCTGAAACACATTGGATCAGGGCAGGCGCGTTTTAGCGATATTTCATCCGTGATGGCACTGTGCCCAATCAATCCCTCTGCTCGAGCGGGACATCCAATGCTGCAATGAATGAATGAATGTGTGTTCCTCCTCGCCTCTATCTTTTTCTCTTTTCTTTCTTGTCTCTCCCTTCGACTTCAACTGTCGCTCCTTCTCTCACCCTTCTTCTTCTCACCACGTCCTCCTCGGACTCGCACGTTCCTTCTGCTTGAAAGCATTCTTCTCTTTCTTGCCTAGCACAGCACAGCCCTCCTTTTGTTCGTGTTTGTACTTCGTTGCACAGTGGCTCTTTCACATCTGGACTGAGCACCTCGAACGTCTTTAGCTTCCTTCTTGCCCAAGATCTGGACCTTGCTTCATATCCTTTCGCTCCCATCTCTGTGAAAAGAAAAGAGAAAAAGGCGGTGACCATCGGACCTGAATCGCTGCTTTCTTCCAGGACAGGACAAAAAAAAAAAAAAAAAAAAAAAGGGCGTTGGCTGCACATTCAAAGCCCTTCTCCCTTCTCTCCCCACTATATACACCACTGCTGCCCATCTTTTTTTATCTTTTCAATATTGTCTCCTATTCACCATCCAGCTCCTCCATGTCCCTCGTGGTTCTCTTCCTTCATCCTTCAAATACCCTTCACTCTTTATCTCTCTCTCTATCTCTTTCCTCCCCTCTTCCCCTCTTCTCCTCGCCCCTCAACCAACCAGCCCTCAACCACCCCTCTCCTTCTCCCCCGTTCACTGGTTCACTGTGCTCATCTATCTCATCTCTCTTTTAAGAATACACCACCTCCTGCATCGCCCATCCGACAACAGCTCAAACAACACCATTCTCCCGTCCACTCATACCCAAAGGAGGGGTTCAGACAAAAAAAAAAAACAATCAACAATCGCTGTTGTCCTCTTTCTCTCTCTCTTTCTTTCTTTCGTCCTTTCTTTCTCTCTACCACAGCTCTTTCAATCCACACACTCATTCACATAGAAAGAAGGATATTATCGCCGATCCATTCGGAAATCCCACAACCCTAAAAACAAAAAACAAAAAACAAAACAAAACAAAAAAACACACACACACCCACGTCTAATGTCGCTTGCCACACTTCTCGGCGCAATGGCCGCTGCACCAACGTCAGATGCCGTGCCCCCACCCGCACAGCCTGCTCCCACCACCGAGCCAACCGCGGCTCCTCCACCTACTCTCCCCTCACCAATTGCACCTCCCCCTCCTCCACCGCCAGTCACCTCGTCTGTGGCCCCTCCACCCCCACCCCCACCAGTCACCAACGACCCTGCTCCATCGCCATCACCGGATCCGAACCCCGCAGTCAGTAAAGCACCTCCCAAGACCAAAACGACCAAGAGCAGCAATGGATCAGGTACCTTCCCAACTGGAAGCCCAAGCAGCGGTGGACACTCTGGTGGAAGCACTGGAGGAGGCAGCAGCGGGGATGGAAGTAGTGGAACGATTGAAGGAGGAGGCAACAACAATGGCACCAGTACCACAGACGGTTCTACCTCTGGATCATCCCCTAAATCCGTCATTGCGCCCGTCATTGGCGGGATTGCGGCTGTGTTGGTGGTTGGATTCTTGGTCGGGGTGTTTGTGATGCGGTATCGAAAACGGTCCAAGGCCAACAAGCGACGATTGGATATCTTGTTTGATCAGAATGGTCAGGGACAGGATCAGGTCCATGCTTTGGGTCTTGGTGGTGCTGGAGCAGCAGCGAGCGGTAAACATGGACGGGCTTCTCAAAGTTCAGTAGCGAGACCTTCTATGAACGAGATGTCGGTGATTGGAGGAAACGGAGGAACTGCTGTAGCTGCTGCTGCAGTCCATGATGGTGGTTATGACCATGGCGTATATCACAACGATGGGGGTGGGTACCATCACGAGGGAGGTTACGATCATGCATCGGCACAACAATACCCTGCTCCGTATGCAGGATACCAACAAGACCCGTCACAACAGCCCGCCTACGACGCCTATGATCCTTATTACGGCAATGTTCCCGCATCCCAACAACAACAGCAGCAACAACAATCTGGCTACTACGGCGACAACAGAACTTCACCCGCCTTGGCTTACCAACAGCCATACGTTGGATCCCCGTCCATGACCCATTCCTCTGCGTCCCCTCCCTCATCTTATCCTCAACCACCCAACTCTGCTTCGCCTTCTCCAAGGATGCCCCTGCTTCAGACATCGGCCAAATCCCCTCCCCAACATCCCCAAACGTTTCTCAAGAACGAAATGAACCTTAGTGGCGACTATGCAAACTCGCAATCATCAGCTCGGAACCCGCAAATCGTCGCCGGTGACTACGTCAAGCTGCCCAGGTGAACAACCATAACACCGCCTCACAATACTTACAGGGTGTATGTGGACGTAATGTGGGCTAGGCTAGGCTAGGCTCTCTCTCTCTCTCTCTCTCTCTCTCTCCATCTCCTCTTTCTCACTTGAAAAACGCGTCATGGTCACGTCGTAATCATATTTTCTATTCATATCATGCAAGTGCAATAGCAATTATTTCTCAATAACATCACCTTGTACCATATCCATTTTAAAACGCACGCCTCGGGAACCACCTTTGCTCGAATTGTTGGGTCCTTTTAGCTCCCTTTTCTTCCCCCCATGTATTCCGCCTTGCGTACTTTGGGCCACATTATTCTTTTTTTTTTTTTTTTTTTTAATTTTCCCTTTTTAAAAAGGTCTACTTTGTCTTTCGATTCTCCATCTCGATAGATTCTCTGTCTTTGTGGCCGGTACTGATCTTACGGCCACGAACAACTGGGGTGGCTGCCACCGTTGCAGCGATCAAAGCTGGGTAGCTCTCCTTGGAATCCGACTTCAACATCATCAACTTGCGTCGCGATAATTGACGCTCCATGGTCACCTTAAAGTCCGCAAACACTCTCTCAAAGTCCATAATGGAGGGTTTGGGCTCCAGTGTACTCCAATAACTGTTGAACCGATGGAACAAGTAACCTAGACACAACAAACACGCGTCAATTTCCAAACTATGCAATACAACTCCAACATGCTTATTAAACCTCTGACTTACAGTAAAATTCATGGTATACGGATATCTCTGCTCCATTCAGAAACAGGTAGTACTGCAGCTGACGTGTCCTCAATGTCTGCACCGCAAACGCCGTGATGTTGATGCCCACAATCGCAAACGAGTACCAAGATGTCTCATGGTGAGAGCACTCTAATGTGTACTTGGATGAGATGGGGTAGTGTTTGGCATAATATACAAGATCGTCCAGTCCAAGCATGCCTAAGAGTTCGTTACACATCAACAGAGAGGAAAGAGAGAATGTCAAAAGATAGAATCCGTGCGCGCTTTCCTTGCATGTGGCTTCCCTCCTTAAAATCTTCATTGCTCCCTATTTCCGGTGCATAGCACACACACACATAGTATCTGCCATCGTTCTATTTGAGGTCAAACGTACCCATGCCTCGGAAGTCCGTTGCAGGATCTTTGCCTTGGAAGCCAATCTAATTGACAGAATGGAACAACGAGGTCAGATACTGGATTCTGCTCTAGCCGCTTAATAATTTTATCCTCAACGCCAAACAGCCACCTACCTCTGTCCACTGCTTCGTGTATCGGCTGATGAGCTTCTCGTGGGGCGACAAAAGATCCCAGAGCTATGTATCACAAATAGCACTCAAGCCCGTCAGACACATGTCCAAAAAAAAGCATTCGAAACATAAACAAAAAGAAGAGAACAGAAGATTGTTTCATCTTTTCTGCGGGCAAAAGGATCTTTCGGCTATTTACCTGCATCAGTTTCCGCTCATGGGCCGTGTTCGTAGAGTCATACTTTATGTGGACACGCTGGTTGATTTCGCGAGCCAGCTGATGCGAAGCAGCAATCCTGTCTATGGCGTATTGCAGCTTTTTGGCCGAGGGACTAGTAAAAAAATCAAACGCAGTGGATTTGTTTCATGGTTAGCATCGTGCAGCATGTTTGAAAATAATGAATGGAAAAAAAAATCTGGGGTAGAAGGTCTCCACTGGAAAAAAGAAAGGTTGCATGCGGACACATGTCAACCAGGGGAAGGACAGACGGAAATGTATCTTTTTCTGGGGAAAGAGTTCCCGCAATCCAAAATCTTTTTTGCTGCCATGAGGAAGGTCGTCCCTAATTGCTCAAGGAGTGGTTTTTTGTCCTCGTACACTTTATCCCAACCAGTGAGGTCCACTTGGCTGCTCACACTGGCGTATATTTGGGGCCTTGTTGACAAGGACGGCTCAAAATATATCCAAGGCGCTGAAGAAAAACAAAACATTCCCATCTCTCTGAGCGAGTTCAGAAGGAACATGTGGTCGATCACTTATTCCTGTTCTGTCCAGTGACAATCAGCGGTTGAGTAAGAGCTGTTCCTGCTTCCTGAACAAGAGCTCGCTGGTTGCACAGCTGCTGCATTCCTGTGTTTGTTGATCCTTTCGAGGCTACAAGTTTGAGAACAGAGAAAGCGTCTACACCACTTACGTATAGGGTGATCCTCCTTCGGGGAATCGCTTCTTGCGGAGGATTTGTTGGGTGACATCCTCAGGATCGCAGTCGGCCGCCTCGAGCTCTCGTCTCTCGACCTACAGATGCATTGCTCATTCAGTCTTTGACAGCTTTGAATGGAAAAAGAAGGGATGGCTCTTCATGATGGGAGTCCTTACCGTCAGCTGCTTTGAAAACAGGATACATCGATCTAGAGGTGGCCAGAAGAGGAGAGAGAGGGCGGAAATTAGCGACAGACCCCTTGGGATCTCGCCCCGGGGCGGGATGCTCGTCATCGGGAAAAAAAAGAGAGTTCTTGCCCCATTATGTCATCCACAACAAGACCCGCTTACCGATGCGGTAGATCAGCCCGGCCGCAGAGCGCGACTGCCGCAAGTCCATCTTGACTCCCGCATATCCACCCGCGCTTGCCGCCGTGCCAAAGCTCTCGTTACTGCCAGAGGACGATGTGGACGACTCTCGCTTCTTGGACCTGCCATTGGAGTTGCCGCTGCCACTGGTCGTCCGCCTGTGGGTCATCAGTTGTTGCTGTTGTTGTTGTTTCTGCGGGAGATGGAGATGGCCATCCATGTGGCTGTCTTTTTGATGAAGTTCAGCCCCAAGACTGGCCTCTTCCGAGTACTTTGTGGAGATGGAGGTCCGGGTCGACCCCACCAAGGTCTGCCTCTCGCCCTCCGATCCAGTGGACGCGGAGGATTCCGAAGAGTCTCTCGAGGAACCTGCATTCGTTGACAGTGCCGTTGCAGTTCCAGCCTGCACGCTCCCTCTTCGACCCATGGCCAAGGACAACGCTTTGGCCCTCGCGGTCGCCACCGCCGCCAGTCGTCGACTCACCAATCCACAAGAATAGGCGATCGTGCCGCCCTGTCGATCCAGGACTAGAGGCGACGCTAGGTTTCCCTCCTCATCCCAGAGCGCATCCAGAGGCGTAGAAGACCCAGGGTTGGCGCCACAGATCCTGGAGAGCTCAGTAGAGCGGTCCAGGAGACCGTACAGGAATTTGAAGATGCGGTAGAGGTAGAGGAGGAAGAGATTCTGGTAGATGGAGTTGTAGATTACGAGGTTGACCCAGTGCTGGACATGGTACTTGACAGAGGAGAGCAATGTCCGAGGGTTGTGGAAGGGCTTGGCAGCATGATGGCTGCTGCCATTGGAGGTGGACATTCAGGTTTGGGGAAAGAGAGAGGAGAGAGGTTGGGGAGGAAGGGGGGAGGAGGCGCGGAAGAGCAGACGGAATGAATGAACGGACGAACGGACGAACGGACGAACGACTGAATGCTGTGCAGTTGAAAAGAGAGGAGAGAAGAGAAAGAAAAAGAGAAAGAGGAAAAGGAATGCCGTTCAGGGACAGGCGTAGTGGTTGTGGGTTGAGCAAAGGAGACACCTTGTCAGGGGAAGAGGAAGGGGAAGAGGAAGGAGGAAGGCGGGAAAAAGGAAGGAAGGAAGGAAGAGAAGGGAAGGGAAAGGAATGACGGGCAGGAGGGACAGCGAGAGAGAGAGAGAAGAGAAGAACAGAAGAAAGTGAAGAGAAAGAAACGACCAGGAGAACGAGGAGAGTGAAGGGAACAAACACAGAGAAGAGAGCCATGGGCATTGGACGGATGGACACAAGACCCGGATGCAGCCATGTGTGCATTTTGTATTGCGATAGTTCAATAGAATAGAACAAGTTTTATTGAATAAAATCCGCGTGCCACGTTTTTCATTGTCCTCCTTCTCGGCCGGGACGTGCCGTTGCCGCCTGTTGCCACCGCATACCCTTTTCTTTCTTTCTTTCTTGCTTTCAGTCTTTCTTTCAGTTCTTTCTTTTGTTCTTTTCCTCTCTCCTACTCGGTCATGGACATCGAGTGAGGACTTCATTAAAACGTAAAACGTATATTGTGCTGTGAGGCTATAGTACAAGGTATTTTTCTTTTTTTTTCCCTCTTTCCTTTCTCTTTGTTCGGGCCGCCTATGCCGGCCCTACGTCTTGGACCTTTGACGCCCGCCGCAATCCTTCATCGTCCTTGTTCTTGCCGTTGTTGGCCGCCACCGCCATCGACTGCCGCCTCGATACTGGCGCGCTGGCACTACCTTCGCCTACATCCTCCTTTGCCAACACCGCCAATCGTTTTGCCAGCAGCGCCACCCCAAAGAACACGACCAATACTCCAAAACAGAACATCACATACTTCTTGGCCGTGAATCCCGAAAACTCGCCGTAATAAATTCCGCCGCCAACAATGTCCAACAACACCCAGATCGTAAAGAACACGGGTACCTGCAGCAACGCGTCGTACTTTTTCAGGCCCATGTTGATCCAGTACACCTGCGACACTGCCGTGACCACCGTCACCACAAGAATCACCCATGCCAGACCCGACGTGAACTGGTTCTGGCCGTCAAAGATGGACGTCACCAACAGGTTGATCAACGACTTTGCAAACAGAACCGTGTACGACGCCATCATGCCTCCCAATGCTGCATACGACAATGGGAGACAGAATCGAAGCAAAGGCGAATCCCGCCGGATCAACTTGTCCTCTGGCAATGTTGGGATAAACTCAACCCGTCGGATCCTGGACCATAAACTGACAGGTGCACCCTGCTCGCCCAAGGGAATATCCGCATTCACGCCCTGTTGTTGTCGTCGCTGACGTCGACGACGCGCGAATCGACTGGTAGAGTGCACAGAGGCGACCATGGACGCGTTGCGACCTCCCAAGCTCGGCCGAACTGGTTCGGAGTCCAATGTAGTAGTCGCAGCAGTCTTCTCATCCGTAACAGCAGGGGATCGAGTGTCCTCCAATGCAAGTCGAGGTCGAGTCTCATCAAACGTCAGTCGAGTCGCAAGATCCTTCTCAGGAGTGTTCTTTTTGGGCACAAAAGTCGAAGGGGAAGTATTGATATCCAGACTGGCGAGCGAGATTCTACTACTGTGGATGCTGCTCTTGTCTCTGACGCTGTCCTGGTCGTTGTCGAGTGAGTTCAAGGAATCCTGTCTTGGGAGCCCAGTTCCTCCGCACGCCGAAGAAGTACCCACAGCAGTATCATCTCCATCGCTGAGGGCGGTTTGATGGCTTAGGCTTGAATTCATCGACTCTCCTGGTTGTCTGGTCGCAAACGGTCGTACAGGCATCTCTAGAGGCGCTTGCAACGCGCTCGCCTTTTCTGCTTCCAATGGCTGAGCATCCCTAGATTTTCCCGCCGAGTCAGAGGCAGAGGCAGAGGTCGTAGAAGGTCGTGGTGGGAGAGACATTCTCAAGCTGAGGCTGCTCATGTTGGAATTCATGCGATGAAGCCGTCCTTGCTGTTGTAGTTGCTGTTCAGAGGAAACGCCAATAGCCATGTCTTCCTCATTCTCGACATTCTTTTCCACAAATTTGATAAAAAAGAAGATGAAAATGATGCAGAACCCGATCATGGACAGGTACGCAATCGTAGCCGGCTTGTGGAACAGGTTGATGAGCACACACAGCTTGTAATCTACGCCATTCAGGAGGGAACACGTAGGCGATAAAAGCAAAGAGGCATGGTCAATCCACTCTGCTCAACACGCTCAGCGAGCGCCCGTGCACATATTTGAATAATAATGCAAATAATATCCTTGTTCTTCGTACCTTGAGCAACAATGCCAGAAAATACGACTACAATGACAGAACCTGCGACAATGAAAAAGATGCCAGCCAGATCCCACCGACCCAAAACTTCCTTGTTGATAAGTGGTGCAATAATGACGTTGGAGATGAGAGAGACTGATCCCAAAGGTGCAGTCAGCGACTGAGGTGCGAATCGAAGTGCAACGAATCCTCCCAAGTTGCCGATAATGAACACGACCAATCCTGCTGCCCAAAGCTATTTCAGTTGTAAATGATGTAAAGATAAAACTAGAGTCAGCAGTGGGTCAATTGATGCATGTTTTCCCGATGTGGCGCAAGAGAACCCATGCTTACCTTGGATACAAAAATAGCCCTCCAGAACATGTACGGCTTTAGCTTTCTGTAAAGAGGTCCTCGTCTGTTCTCCTTGAGTTCGTAGAGGCGATCTGCCTCCTGCTCCACCTGCTCTTCAGTCCATCCGAGTTGCTGTCTCCATCGCTCGTGTTCTTCTTCCATTTCCATCTCCTTTTGGATCCGTCGTTCGTCATGTTTCCGAAGCGCGTATTTCTGTCCGTTCAAGCCCAGGTTCAGGACTGTGGACGAGATTAACGTGATGACAACTCCGATCCAGACATGGCTCCGTTGATCGATCGCTTGGCAATAGCCAAGTCCTTGTTGACGCATCTGATCTGGGGTATATCCATCAACACCGTTGCCGTCGATATCAAAATTGCAATTGCTCTGGTACTCGCAGCTGTCGACATTGTTGCCGACAAGACTGCAAATCGACCCTGTGGGTTGACCCCCGCAACATTTGATGGATCCATCGTTGACATTGCTAAAGGTGTGGTTGGACGGCGCGTTGCTGTCCTGCCAAGGGCTTCCACAGGTCGACTCTAGCGTGCAGTGAGCGGGCGCACAGAGGTCCGAGGGAGCAGTGAGATTGAACTGAGAGTAGAAGGCAAAGGCTGCGCATTCGGAGGGGGCACTGCACTGTTCACCTGTGAATGGACAAAACAAGTCGACAAGAGGATAGAGACGGAACAGAATAGTTAGTTGTTGAAGGATGCATGGTACTCGTCTGTCCTCCTACTCGCTGCTACATCATTATCGCCATCACATCCACCTCTCATAACTGGCTGTCTTTCAAAATAGGAAAAAAAAAAAAAAAAAAAAAAAAAAAAAGAGGCAACATCGCATTCTGTCGACTCTTGTAGGCTTGCATGACGAGGGCGGCTCTCCTTCCTTTCCACGCTCTCTCCTCTGTCCTCGCTCCATCCCCTTGCCTCCAAGGGGCAGACTGGAGGAGGGGTGGAAAAGCCAGAAAAGTCCTTGCTGGCTGCAGGAGGAGAAGGATCGGGAGGAATGAAAAAGGATCTGTTGTGCTTTTCTGCGGCGGGAAACAGAGAGCACCATGTGCCTCAAAAAAGCGCCAAGGCCCTTTTTTCTTTTTCTTTACCTGCACTGACGACAAACTGACAGGTGCCTGTGCCTGTTGTTGCCGGTGTGCCTTGGCCAAAGACGCAAGCATAATTGCCCGACTGCACGGCTGCATGCTCCTGCGGCCAGCCCGAGGGTCGACTCATCTGCAGACAGTCAAAGTCGCTCTTGCAAGTCGACGGCATTCCCGCGGGGGTGGCCCTCTTTGACAGCTGGTACGCGTGTTCTTGGGGTACACTGATGTCAATGACGTGCGTTGATCTTTTCCTGGTCCTCAAAGTCGCAGATCCTGAGTGACGGGTGCGATCGATGGTGGAGACTGCGCTGGAGTCGGTGGGGAAGGAGAGGTGGATGGGCTGTCGAGAGATTGCATCGTTGCCTGTTGGGATGGCGCTTGTGCTATGGGGAAGACGGAGGGCCGCGATGCAAGAGATGAGGGCTGCGATGAGGAACCATTTCCTCATTCGTGGAGGGGAGTCCATTGCCC
The DNA here is from genome assembly GCA_963573315.1 of Entomortierella parvispora. Lineage (NCBI taxonomy): Eukaryota > Fungi > Mortierellomycota > Mortierellomycetes > Mortierellales > Mortierellaceae > Entomortierella > Entomortierella parvispora. The sequence continues at coordinate 2,020,002 of OY752145.1, forward strand.
GTTGTGAACCAGGCAGGGGAGTCGTTGGTGGAGGATGGCTGCGCGCAAAGGGGTTGGTTTCCTGGGGAAGAGAGTTGTTATTACTGCAAGTTGTATGATTTGGGCTAAGCAAGGAAGGGGGGGGCAAACGGGCGTTGTGGGAATGGGAGGTTGGTTGGTTGATTGGATGGAAGGATGGAGAGAATGAAGGGGTATGAATGACGACAACAGAGAAGGGAGAAGAAGAAGAAGAAGAAAAAAGGAGAGCAAGAAGAAGGAAGGTCGACCGCAAGGAGCGATCTTTGATTGCGAAGCAAAGAAGGAAGCAAAGAAGGAAGGAAGGAAGGAAGGAAGGAAGACCGCACGCGACCGGGACCGAGTGGGTGGAAACAGATACACGAAGCAGAGAGCAGACGAATGGAGCGGACAATGAGCGAGCATGCCTGCGCCCTCACTGACCGGTATTTATTCTCTCTCGCTCGTCCTTTCCTTGTCGTGTGAACATGGCCAAGTCCTTGCTGCCTGCCTGCCTGCTTGCTTGCTTGCTTGTTTTCTTGCTCTCTTGCTTCCTTCTTGCTTGGCAACAGCACCACCCTCGTCTGCCAATTCTATTAATTGTTTCTACCCCCAAACCATGACGACAACAGCCATTGAGCAACCCAACCCTTCCTCGCTTCGAGCTAATTGCCGGCAAGCAACTTTAAGCATCTGCGAAACCGGTTATTTGCCAGCCAAGATTGCTTGAGCATCCGTCCTCCCTCCAGGATGATGAGCCCCTCCAGAGCTCGGGCGGCGTGGATGTGGACGCAAACGGTTGCGCCCACATTATTGTCTGCTCTTCTTCCATCTCTTTCTTCTCGTTGCACCACGCTGTCTTGTGTCTTGGATCGTGTGCAAAGACAGTACATCTTCGGCAGGGGCTGTAAAAAACAGCCCATAGTTCTTGGCACCGTTCTCTGCGCGAACAGTCAACTCGACCTGAACCCCCTTGTTTGACCACTCCAAGACTTATTGCTATGCCTTGTTTTTGATCTAGCTAGTCTTGCAGGGCTAGGTCTTTGATTATTGAGGAGGCCCAGTCTTGGCTCCCATGTCTTCTACTCTCCATCGTCTTTAAAACGTCTATATGCCACCACAGCCGTCAGCAATCGCGCGTGTCATCTTTTTTGGCCAATTCACCGCCAGCGTCACCAAATGCCCACTCCACAAGGAACGCAACTTTTGTAAAAGAGGATGAAAAAAGGGTCCACCCCTCGCAGCCGAGGGTGGCTCAATGTTTTCGCCCAGATTGAAACCAGTCTCTTGTCGTAGGCGCGTCTTGTCCGTTCTCTCGGGCAAATATATCGCGACCGTTGTAGTTATTCTTGCTACCGTGGCCGTCTTTGCTCAATATCTTTCCGGCGCTAGCCTGCTTGGCAACAGAATTACCCCAGCCTCGACTGATTCAAAACTTTTATTATGACCCTTCCTTTTCCCTCTCTAGCTATTACTGGAGGGCATTGATCAGGGAGGACCAGTCTTCGTCCCCGTGTCCTCGATCAACCAAGGTCTTCAAGTTCTGGTAGGCTACATCGGCTGTTGGCAAGCGCGCGCCACTTTCCTTGGCCAATTGACGCATGTATCCAACATCCTTCAATCCCAAAGTGACGGCGGCTCCAGTTATGTTGGACTTGCTCTCTTCCCTGCTACTTTGGATCTGTTTCGCAATCAATTTCGAGTATTCCAACCAAACGGGGGCTGGAAATATCAGCTCTATCATCTTTAACACTCCTTCTTCTCCAACCGCATTCTTGGCCGCAAGCGCAAACGCCTCGGACATTATCTCGAGGGACCCCGCAACCAAAAAGTTGCCGACGAGCTTGATCACACCGGCTTGAGAAACATCCTCCGTGTTCAAATCCAAGATGGCCCGGGACATGGATTCAAAGTACGGTCGCAGGGATGTGATCGTAGCCTCGTGGCCACTTGTCACAAAGATCAACTGGGCGGCTGCGGCCGCTGTCGGGCGACCAAAAACGGGGCATTGCAAGAACCGATGCTGAGGCAAGGATGAGGCCATTTGAGCAGCGATTTTGGATGTAAAAGTCGGATAGATGGTGCTGGTCTCTACAAAGATGATGGGATCGGACCGGAGACGGGCGTGCTCCAAGAGTACGCTATAGACCGCCTCGACCGCCTCGCCATTGAAAAGCGAGGTGAAGACGACATTGGACTGGGCCAACAAGGACTCGATCGAGGTCGCGACGACGGCGCCTTCGTTAGCGAGCCGAACAGACTTTTCAGGGGACCGGTTCCAGACCGTGAGTGGATGGCCATGGGTCTTGACGAGGTGCTTTTGGAGATTAGAGGCCATCTCAATGCCCATTCCACCCAGGCCAATCCACCCGACCTTGTTCTTTTGCTGTTGCTGGGCCATGGTGTTGCTTTATCTTGTTTTTGATTGTTTGAAGGGATTGCTTTTGTGAATAAGCATAGGGTCTCTTTTCTTCCTTCTCTTTATACTTCTAAAAGAACCCTAGGCTTCCGTTGATGGGTCGTTTATCGGTGAACATGATTATCCAAGTTCCGTGCGATATTCCCTTTTTGTTAGATGGTGTGAAATGACATTCTTTGGTTTTTTCAGAACTGGACTGGAAATTTTCCGTTCTTCCTCTTAAACTTTTATCCGCTTTTTTCCATTTAGGGGCTCCAATCTAGAAGAACTTTGACCATCGCGGTCCAGTCTTGGTCTCCATACCCGTTCGTTTCCATCATCTTCAAATGTTGGTATGCCACCTCGACCGTCGGCAATCGCGCACCACTGTACTTGGCCAATGGTCGCATGTGTCCTACATCTTTCAGACCTAGCGTCACCGGGAATCCACGTGGTTGTGCTGGGGGTGCCACCCACGGTGTCGCTGAGGCACCCTCTTATCCTCATCTTCTTCTTTTCCGGAAATGGTCTCCTTCTTTTGGATTTGCTCCACAATCAATCTCGAATGCCCCAACCGCACCGGGGACAGGAATAACAACTCGACCAACTTCAACACATCGCCTTCCCCAATCAAGTTCTTGCCACCAAGAGCCAACCCCTCGGACAACAATTCGATCGAGCCCTCGACTAGGAAATTCAAATATAGTGTTCGATGGGGGTGTTGTCTTTTATAATGTTTGAAGAGTTGCCCTTTCCCCCAGAAAGACAAACACTGCGACAACGTCAAGCTCAGACCAGAGACCGCCTTTGTTGCGCTGCGTTGGAAAAAAGCCATTTCCTTGGTCATTGACAATATTTTCCTCGTATTAAAACCGAGGGTGGGCGCCCATTCGATGATTGAAAGCTGTCGGTATGGGTGAGGGAAGAGGGAGGATGTCCAATTGCTGTGTGTAACCTGTTTGAACAATTATTCAGCGCGACGATCCCTCAGCAAAACAACCATGGCGCACACGGATATCCTGGAGAAAACTGCAAAGTTTATTCCTTTCTTTTTTATAGATTGGGTGGTGAATAATAATGTACATGGTTAGTAACAGGTGTAGATGGTTCTGTTTCTGCTCCTCGCTCTCTTTCTTTCTTTATGCCCGGGTTTCTTTGGGGGGGGGGGGGGGGGGGGGGTTTTTTGTCTGGCTTGATAGTCCTTCTCCTCCCTTTTCATTGACGTCCTAAGGATATCCCGTAGGGTAAGCCGACAACGGAACTGCGGTCGTCAGGGTAGGACCCATCACAATCGCGCCCTGCAATTGTTGCTGCTGCTGCTGCTGTTGAACATTCAATCCGTTGGCCGACATGGACGATGGCATCATCATCAAGGGTGACCCAGGAGCAGAAGCCATCACTGCCGCTGCCGCTCTCGTCTGTTGCAACTGTTGCTGCAGCTGCATCTGTTGTTGCAACAAGAGTTGCTGTTGCTGAATGCGGATCAATTGCAATTGCTCCAGCTGCTGTTGTTGTTGTGGGAGCGCCAAGTCAGGGACATAGCCCATGGTAGAGACTGCGCCCATGTTTGGGCTGGGCAACGGTGAGATATGATAGACCTGGGATCCTTGAGGCAGCTGGTGAGACATCAGCAAAGGAGAACCAGATCCTGATCCAAGCGTCGCCATTGAACCTGCGGAAGAAAAATAGCCCGCAGAGGACTGGCGCTTGGGCGACGTGCGCTGAGGACCGACCAAGGGCGAGTGCTGCTGTGGGTGGTATTGTTGCTGGTGTTGCTGTGGCTGATGATGGCTATGGTGATGGTGAGGATGATGAGGCTGTGGAGAAGGGTGTCCTTGAAGATATTGCTGTTGTTGTTGCTGCTGGTATTGATGGAGACTTCCGTTGCTACCAGTGGCCTGGGATCGGTGATGTTGGCCATAAGGATGCTGCTGTTGTTGCTGAAGCATCTGGCTGCTTGTGGAGAGGCGTTTCATTTGAGCATCGGAAGCGCTCAGTCCGGGGCTTGGGGGATAATAGTGATGTTGAGATCCATTCGAGTCCCGCCGATGTCCATGATGAAGATGATCATCCATATAAGAAGAAGACCGTGTCCGTGGTGATCCCTGCTGCTGCTGATGCTGATTCTGTTGCTGGGGAGTAGGTGTAAGTGATCCACCAAGTCGTTGATTGGTCTTGAAATCCTTTCGGTGCTGCTGAACCAGGTTTGACAAGACCGGATCCAAGTTGTGATCCCGAATGAACGAATCCCTCCTGACATTTGGCTGCTGGAAACAGACCGAGGCCTTTTCGCGGTCGACTTTGGAAATCAGAGTCTCGGACGAGTGGGGCACAGGTGTGCTACTCCGCCGAGGGCTGGTGGGAGAGGCAGAGCCCCCTAACTCTGCTCCCATGAAGCTATGACGGTGGTTGGGATGTGAAAGTATTGGTGGCGGCTGTTGAAGTGTCGACTCGCGATCGGAGTAAGGTCGCAATTGAGGCGATCCTGACTGGGAATGGTGTGGCTGGTGTGGGTGGTGGGGTTGTAGTTGTTGTTGAGGCAAGTTTGGCATAGATGATCCTGCAGCTGAAGGAATTCCTCGATTACCAACAGCAACAACAGTAGATGAATACCGCCTATGGCCATTTTTCCTCTCTGTCTCTTCAAATCCACTGTCGCGTGCCTTCCTCAGTCTGTTCTCTTCCAGTTTCAAGCTGGGCGCTGCTCCATACTGGGCCGCAGCATTCTGATGTTGATGATGTTGTTGACTAGATCCGATCTGCTCAGGCGTAGAATGCGATCTTTGGTGCATATTGTATAGAGAGGATGCACCATGGAGGCGTTCTGGTGGTGTCAATTCCTGAACAGGGGGCAAGGTCAAGGACGCGGATGAGGAGGCTCTCGAAGTGCGTGTTCCCGCGGTGCTTTGATCCGCCGACCGACCATAATCACTGGAGGAAGGCGAGGAAATATCTGAGGTCGATTCGGCGTTTGTGGTTGAGGATTTTGAGCTTCCTCCGCCTCCAAAAAACCTTGAAATTCTCTTTCCCAATGTGACTAAAGAATATGGGATCAAATTAGAGGCGCGTGCATTGTGCAGCATTAGCATCGATTCTCAAAGGACAAGATCACTGAGAGGTAAGGGGCAACAGGGATGCCTTCGATTGATCAACACTTACGCTTCTTGGTTGCAGACTTTACAGAGACCGTGTCCGTCTTGTCAGACATGGAAGGCGTCGCGGATCTTGGAGGCGTCAAGGTCATGGTCAAGCGCGAGGAGGCTACAGAAGCAAGAGTGATTGTTGAGAACCGTGTAGGGTCGTGCTTGGACACTATGAACAGATGCAAGCGGCATCATCTTACCTCGTGATCTTTCCTGGATGCTATTGAGTTCCAAGGGAGCACCAGACATGAACTTTGAGCGCCGCCGGGCCTCTGCATTGGCAGCAGCGGTCTCTTCATCGCTATCCTCCTCCGATGGAGTGTATTGCTTCGACAGCTTTGATCGGTGAGCAGGTTGCCTCCAGTTCTGGAATCGGACGGGGTTCTCTGGTAGTGGTAAAAAAATTTAAAAAAAAAATAGAAACAATTAGACTTCAATTTCAATTGCAATTAGCACCCAGAGGTCGATGAAGAGAACCGGTAACAACGCACCTGGGTCACTGATGGAGCTGCTGGTACCAGAGTGGACAGAAGCAGCTGTGGCTGGTGGGGGGAGATAGGTCGAATAGATTGTTTGAGATTGAGATCGAGGGCGCGTATTGCCTTGGTGTGGCTCCTGACCCTGGAATCCACTAGAAGGCTCTAAGAGCACTGAAGTTGGACGAGTGAGTCTAGGTGGCTGGGGATATGTTGGCATCAGCTGTTGCTGTTGGTCCTGATTGTACTGAGCTTGCATGTTGTCCTGGAGAGCAATAACCGAGGGTGGCAAGGTGAAGGGTGGGCGAGTATAATTATGTTTTTTTAGAGAGAGAGAAAGAGTTGCAGAAATGTGTCAAAGAGAAGAGAGAGAGAGAGAGAAAGAAAAAAGGAATACTGGCCGATGGATGATGACAAGAACGCTAACTGGTGCTTTCATGAGAGGGTCAAGAGGGAATACTTGAAAGAAAGGACAATGACAAAAATAAAAAGAGAAGACAAAAAAAGACGACCGAATGTGGGAGTGTGACAGAAGATGCGGTGCAGATACAACAGGCGCGAACAGTTCAGGGATTGCAGCAATGGAGATATGTCATGGGCTGAGCATTCTTGAAGGGAACGAGCGAGCAGAGATGGACAGGAATGAGCAAGAGAGGAGTCGAGAGTAGAGAGAGAGAAGAAAGAGAAGACAAGAAGGATTGGCAGCTTGTTCTAACCGAAGATGGAGGGGGAAGGAAGGAAGGAAGAGCAGGGTCAGTCGGTTGTTCATGTCGTCCGTCTTCACAATTATGGGCAATGGCCCGTCGCCATTTAAATTTAGCTTCCTTTGTGCCTGTTCTTCCATCCCAGGAGAGAAGGGGAAATCATTCTCTGATAAGTGCTGTATTATTTTTAGCAACACACGCTCGCTCGACAGGACTACCATGCTCGTACACAAGAATGCCAGACCAGACTGGACCCGCCCAGGGCAGAAGAGAAGATACTAACTGTAGCCCTCACATGGGCACTCCTCGCTCTCATCACTCCCGTATCTCTCGCTCGTCATCGGCGGGGGGTGGTCCGTTGCATCTTGCAATTGCAATTGCAGTTGACACAAACGGAGACGGAGACCAGAGCGACGGCGCGAAGGAGGAATTGAGGAACGCCGCAACCGCAGAAAGGTACCGTAGTCTGCTGCTGGTTCATCAAGCTATTTCTCGCGCAGGACAAAGGCCCATCCTCCCCAAATAGATCAGGACGTGCCAGAGTGAAAATAACCAAAATGGATGGCCAATTTCCAAAGTTCCACGCTAAACGCCTCTCTGTCTTGCGTGTTTTCTTTACCGTCTTTTAGCGGGCTGCGACCAGATCGCATTCCACACAAAGACAAAAAAGCGGCTGGCATCTATTTCAGGGAACCCTTCCATTCATTATGACAAGAAACCAGGGGTGCTGGGAAGAAGGCAATGTGCTTCGTGCGGCAGAACCTTGGAGAGGAAAGAGAGAGAGACACTCTCCAAAGTTGAGCTCGATGGTTTCGGAGTTGTGCAAGCAAAATAAGAAGTATGGTTTCTGGATGTGGTGGCGGTGGTGAAAGTGGTGATAGAGGTGGAGCAAGAGGCGGAGGTCGCCATATGTTGTGGCTCTCAATGTTCGTCATGGCTCAAAGGGCGGGGGCGGACCATCTTCTCTCTGTTCAAGCGGTCCTTCGGATCGAAGGAAAAGGAGGGAAGCAGCGGACATATTGGAAAGAGACCCAGAAGGACGCGGTCGTCCTCACCGCGACACACACAGGCACAGGAGACGCTCGACCAGTCAGCGACGTGTCCTGTGGCGCGGCGGGCAACAAAGGCGACCACGGGTGTCTGTGGAAATGGGATCACCATTCCATTTCCAGAAGCAAGCCTTGGTCCCTGATTCTGAAGGATCGTCATTCGTTTTCTCTCTCTCTCTCTCTCTCTCACACACATACACACATACACATTCACTCTCACCCTCTTTTGCGCATGTGCTCTGGACCAACATCTGATCATGATGACATGAGGCCGTACCTGGAGCAGAGTGGGACTGGATGCAATGAGGGCGAATGATATTGCCAGGGGATGGGTCCGATGAAGAGAATGGGGGGCAATGAGAAGAGCGGGGAAGAGGAAAGATGAGCGAGAGGGATGAGGGATCGGTCAAGAGGCGAAGGGGAGGGACGAAGGACAGGGGACAGGGGGACGGAGGAGGAGGAGGACGAGACCGCGAAACAAAAGAGGCGAAAGAAAAGAGAAAAAGAAAAGAAAGGGAAGAGGAAAAAATGTGCAGTCAACGGACGACGAACCCAATTGATCCAGTGTACCCTTGCAGTCCTCTCTCTCTCTCTCTCTCTCTCTCTCTCTCTCTCTCTCCCTCTCCCTCTCCTCCTGTCCTTCATCTGCCCTTCCCTTTCGCCACCTTGCGGCCCCTCATCATCTTTTGCACCCTGCATCCCCTCTCTCCCTATCTATCGATCGTCACCTTCCTTCGTCCCCCTACTCTTGATCACAGTTGTAGCCCCCGAAACGAGCAAAAAAACAAGAGCGGCTCTCATCCTGACGCCTCGCACAAGCCGTTCGCTGTGCAACCATGGCCCTTCAACCTCTGTCTATTTCTGACTTCGTGCGCCCCCCAAAATGGAGACGACCCTTTCTCAATCTCTCCCAAAGTGATCGTAGAAAACACAAAAAATTATTTTTAACCTTTGTCAAGGTTTTCCAAAAAAAAATGTGCAAACGTCTCTTTCAGGTTCTTTTTGCGCATTGTGCGCGCAATTGGACCCTAGGCGTCCAGCCTTTGGCGTCTCGTCTCTTAGTGCCGGATAAAAGAAAGCAAGTACACGGTCCCTTGCCTCCTCGCCCGCAGCGTCCCCCTTTTCTCCTCGTCCCCGCAAAGACAAGGCTTTTTTTTAAAAAAAAGAGTTTCGAAATACCAACAGAGGTAAAGTCCAGAAGAGCGGCGGCTATTGGAAAGAGAAAAAAAAGATAATCCTTTCCCGCAAACGGCCTGGAGAGGTGCCGAGGGGCCCAAAAGGTCACTTCCTGTCCTCCGAAGAAAGGGGACGATCAAAGATGAGATGAGGGCGGGCTCAACTTGCTGCCCCCTCCCACCAAGGAGTGTCAAACTGTCAATTGTGTTTTGTCGTCATAAGGTGGTTCAACCGTGCAGCACGTTTTTGACTCCCTTCCCTGGCTCTCATCATGGTTTTTTCTGTGCCACTGACCAAGAGCCATTTTATCTTGAACGTTGCGCCATTGTGCGCACCCACCCTTGACCAAAAAAGAGGTAATGTAGAGGCTGCTGGAGACAAAGAGAGAAGAGGGGATGACGCTTTCAAAAGCGCACTCTTCATCAGCCCAATAAGCAATGAAACCGCATTTCCTTGGACGTGTTCCATTGCCCCTGTTTCTGGCACGCCTGCAACAAGCGTGTGTGAGTCGAGTGCCGAAAGGTACCAAAACCCCTGGTTTAGACACTGGGAGGATCCCTCATGACCTCATCATACACCCATCTATCCTCCAATGTTGCAGATTCATCGTCATTTGATGACAAAAAAATAACCCAGACAAACAGCTTTTTTTCAGCAGTTCCACACTACACCTCTGTAAGCGACCCTTGTGAGCGGTTTCAAGAAGAAAGACTAGTGTTGTTTTGCTTCCTGTCCCATCGTTCAGTTTTTCAGGGAGGATGTCAGTTCAGTTTGGCTACGTACAATGGATAAAACCTCTGATGCTGGTTAAGGGAATGTTTCAGGCCGTCTAGCAGTGAGTAGAATCTCTGAACATGACGCCCTGCAGATCCTATTTCTCTTGACGCGTCTCGCTGAATTCCTGTCAGATCAAAAAAAAACAATTCAGCACCCAACAATGTTTATTACACTTATTGCTTGCTGTTGCGCAATTGTCCTACTCGTCTGCCATCTCATCTTTTGTATACACCAGACAAGCTTGATCTAGATTTCATGTTAACCTTCCCCCAATGCCTTTGTCAGCGCTGCATTCTCAATATTCCGCTCCTCTTTTTTTTTTTTTTTTTTTTTTTTTTTTTTTTTTTTTTTTTCCTTTTCCAACAACAAAAACACGGGACCTTGAACACCAAAGCTCTTTTATTTCCAGTATTTGCCCCCAACCTCATCAAGTCATGGCGTTTAAAGGCTTCAGAATGTGCACAGAACATGAAGTGCAACATTTGGCACCACCAGGCGACTTCTCATATATGTATTGTCATGAACCTCGATCGGTTTTTGTACACGTCCTTAGTGCCAATTGCTCCAGATACAGCAGCACTACATAAACAAACAGGGCGAAGCTGAACATGCCTTTGGAGTCACTGATGTCCGTGAGGTTTAAAAAAAACCAGCCGACAGCCCACTCCTCTCCCCATGACTTTTGAGAGTTCAGGGCAAAGAAGACACACAGCAGACTTTCTCTCACAGTCAAACAGGGCTGTTGTTCTTCCTTCATTTATCTTTTCTTTCTATCTCACCCATTCCCATCAGCCTAGTATCGATCCCACTACTCACTTTTACTCCACGTCCGCCAAGTCTTTGCCCTTCCATGAAGCCATCATACAAAGTGACCAATACTTTCACTCTCTTCATCCTAATCTCCACACACGTATTGCTCTAATCAAGAAATGGGCCAATAGTACTATTGGAACCTAGCCTAGGCGGGCAGGCTTGCCTGTGCACAATCCTAGCAACCCAACCAACTTTGTCACCGCTCTATGCACGATTTTGGTGATATATCAATGGTTTTCTGATCGAGCCGACAAACTACTTGATTCCCACTTTACGACCTTCATCTCCGGTTATGCCTCTGTCGTCATTTACAATATGGTATGTGGCAAACAAACTCCTAGAATTCAACAGCGGTGATTGACGAGAATTTATTCTATTTTTTTTTTTTTTTTTTTTTTTTTTTTTTGGTTTGGTCCACAAGTTCCAGTTTCGATTTCCCGCTTTTATCGTCGAGGGTCTGGTCGGTGCTTTCAACGCGACACTTATTTTCTTTCCAGGAGAAGATATCTGGGGAGAGACTTGGGGAGATCGATTCTTTCTTCTCCTTCCTCTGGACACGATTGTGTCGTTTTTTTACGCGTACAATTGGTTCTTTCTTTGGCGCAATTCTGTCCTATCGGGTTTCATCTTTGGCTTACACATCTTGACGATGCATGGACTCGGAATACCTTCCTTCAATGAGTACCAACTGCGACGCGTCATTCGTAAGTTGATCAAAGCATACAAAAAAAAAAGGGGAAAAAGGAGGGGTCTTGCCTGAACTCTTCCATGAAACTAAAACAGTTTTTGCCTCATAGTGAGTTTGTGTGTTTGCTGCAACCTTGGAACATCAGAGAACCACGGATCCTGCTAAAAGATACATGCTGTAATTACGGTGATACCCTCTCATCTCTAATAAATGCATCCGACTTTTTGTTTCTCTAACCTTGAGGTGCTACGTGCTACCGTTTTAAATGAACAAAATATCCGAGTTCTTCTTGCATTATGTAACCCGGTCCACAACATCTCCTGAATTGTTCCTCAGTCTGCAGTTCACAATGTACAGTACACCTAATTTATATTTACATTTCATGTTGATTGGGGGGAGGGGGGTATCTAACGGCCTCCAGGACCGTACAGTGCCTGGTTGTACGACGGAGGACGATTGCTTGGACTGTTCCGTGGCGGTAACGCTGGCGGACTTGCTGACCGTGCCTTTGGTGCGTATCCATTTGGGAATGTACTCGTGGTTTGACCATGGTTCACGCTGACCTTGTGGCCGCTCAGTTCGGTATAGTTGGTAGTCTCATTCAAGTCTGACTCTTGGTTGAATGCTGGGAACATGCCTGGGTAAGATCCTGGCAGTGTAAACCCGCCGCTTCCGACACTTGTTGGGATGGGTGGCACAGGTCGGGATTGAGTCGCTGAGGCTGCTGATGAGTTGGGTGCTGCTGGAGTAGAGAGGGGGCGTGAAGGCTGGCTATCCGATCCGACGGAGCTGCGACCTCCTGTCGCAACTTGGATAGGCGGATATAAACCGGGTCCGGTCGCTGAGAATGGATAGCTCACTGGAGGGTACAGTCCTGGACCTGGTCCTGAATTCACGGGTGGATAAAGCCCATTACCATTGTTTGCTTGGGGTGGGTAGCCATTGAATGTATTATGCTGGGGTGGATACCCATGGCCGTTATTGTTGTTGTTGCTCATCTGCGGCGGATATCCATTGAATGTATTATATTGTGGTGAGTAGCCTCCATTTCCTGGTGGGTACACCTGCTGTTGAGGATATCCTGTCTGTTGTGGGGGGTATCCTGTTTGCTGTGGAGGATATCCTGTCTGCTGTGGGGGATATCCTGCTTGCTGCGGAGGATATCCTGTCTGTTGCGGTGGGAATCCTGGACTCTGAGGAGGGTATCCAACAGGTGGGTACAAGTCTGGGCGATATTGCTGGGGTTGCTGGGAAGGATAGGTCGGTTGGGCAGAAGGATATCCCTGAAACCCATTAACTGTTCCGTATGGACCCGCCCCAGTTGGCAGCTGTTGGCCGAATGGACGATTCGGAGCCACCTGTGGTGCGGGGTGGCCAACGTATTGGTGTTGGGCTGAGGGAGAGATTCGTCCGTCTGCTGGAGTAGCAGAGACTGCCGGTGGTTGATAGACGGGGCCGGAGTCCAGCTTACTCGATGTAATAGCCTCCACGGCTGGAGCTGGATTCGCCACTGGATGAGCCGTCGGCTTGGCTACAGCCGAGTCTACCTTGGCTGCTGCTGCATCTGCCTTGACTGCCACCACTGCAGGATTCACAGGGTGAGTGGGACGTCTTCCTGCTTGGCTACCAGACGGCACTGGGGTATTTGGGACCCGATTCAGCTTATGAAGCGGGTGCTTGGGGTCCTAAGAAATATTCCCAGGGTCAAGAGTGTCGGGTGAGTGCCCAAGTTGCATGAATTTTCACCTTCACACGGTGCTCTTGCCACGGCGTCACTTACATGCGAGTAATATGTCAGCTGCAACATCAGCTCGCCTGCTTCGCGGCCCTTGTACGACAGTTCGAACCAGTCTGACCATGAAAGAAATCCCAGTCGTTAGCGTCAAAAAGAAAAAAAAAGAAATTTGGTTGTACCCAGTAGCGCCCACAAACATTAAAGATGATTACAGAGCTCAAATCTTACCATCGTGTTCACCTCTCTCCATCACCTTGGAGAGGTTGATAACACAATCTCCAATAAGGTCGTTCTTTTGGTGGTCCTCATCCAAGCATGACACAAAGAGCGAGGTTGCATCCTTGGCTTCGCTCTCATACAAAAAGATCTCTACCTGTTTTTTTTGCCATTGAGAGGAAAGGAGAGGAGAGGATAGGACAGGTCAGTTCACAGTCCTTTCGTGTTCATCATGATCCTGTCACAAAGCGTCATTTTATGCTGTGGAATGGACAATCAGTCTGTTGACGAAAATAAAGATCCCAGTTTACCTGATCATCCTTCCACCGTGGTCGCTGACCTCCACGGACGTCTGTCGATGTACGCTTGGAGACATTTCCCAGCTTGAAGAGGATAAAAGGGTCCTGTTTGCCGAATCTCTCTCGGTTGGGAAGGTCACGGCCCTGGATAGGGATGATGACCAACTCGCCTGTATATAGAATGTGCAAATCAAAAAAGAGTCAGTCAGGGCAAACATGAAAAGGAATGAAAAAAAGCATATGCCAAAATACAAAGAGGATGAGAGGGGAGAGTGTCCTACCAATTGGGGTCTTGCCCTCGTCAGGGTCCACGAGTGGCTCGGGTAGAGGCTTGTTGACGCTGGCAGACGGGTGGTGGCGCGCACCCTGGAAGAGCTTGTGCATTATAGATGGATGAAAAAAAACTTGGATGTATGAATGAGAAAGTAGAAAAAAGGATGCAGGAGGATGTGGCAGGATGTAGGGATGACGGGATGAAGGGGAAGAAAGAGTGTGCAGTGAGGAGAAAAGGAATAAGGGGAGAAACAAACACAAGAAAAGGATTAAAAAAGAAGCACGGTCTGTGTGTCTGTGTGTCCGTGTGGTGCGCGGCAGGGGAGAGGAGAAGCGTTTGTGTTCTCGGGGACAGCGTCGTCTGCTGCTTGCCTTTATATCCGTTCCACGCCATGCCCTGCCCTGCTGTGCGTGACCCTCATTCTTCTTCTTCCTCCTCTCCTTCCTGTCTTTGTCATTGTTGCCGTCATATGGCCCTTTTTCATGATTCAAACTGCGGCTGTGCTCACTTTTGGACCTTCGGTGGTCCGCCTTTCTATTTTTGAACTGAGCCACCCGATCTGGCTGTGTAAAGCGTTCTCAAGCAATTATTTTTTATACTGAAAAAGTTTTATAATTTAATATTTATTCAAAAACAACTATCAGGGCACCACTTAGCTATGTAATCTATCCATCCCAGTCTTGAGCTACAAGTCCACACTATTCGTGTCTGATATCTTTTCTTCAAGGACGGCTGCTTCGATTCTATGGCTTTAAGGTGTGTGTTCCTGAACATCATGTTGACTGCGTTCCAGTGGTCCCTTCCTTGTCCACGCTATTCATATTTGGGATCTTCTCTTTGAGATGGCTGGTTCGATTCGACGGTTTAAAAAGCGTTTGTTCTTGACCTTTGTCGCGGGTGTTTGCGTGGCTCATTCAATTTTGAGCGACAACTCCACGATGTCCCTTATCCGAGGTCCTCTACTTGGGGGGGAGGTTCCCTCGACTGGACGGCTTTAACTATATTGAGGTCCACGTCGTTCATATCCGAGGTCTTCTGTTTGGGTTGCGGCTCGTTCGACTGGACGGCTCCTTCGACTGGACGGCTCCTTCGACTCGGACGGCTGGAGCTGTATTTATTAGGTCATGGTCGACCACCAGATCAAAAGGGACCCGGTGGTCGCCGATGTTCCTATCCAAGAGGATCCAGAAGTTAGTAACCCGTTGTAACCAAGCCAGTCATAAACCATACAACCATTTGGGCCACTGTCGCTCTTGCTCAACCCAATCCCAACAATCACAGACTTCTTCAAAAGGTCAAGGGGCGTCTCGCAGCTTCCAAACTTGAAAAAAGAAACAGATGCAGATCCACGACCCGTTAGCCCATCCACCGAAATCAACAATAAAAAACCTGATAAAGGGATGACAAAGGAGGTTTGCTGACCACACACTTCCTATCCCCAAGGGAAGGCGCTATGAAGGTCTGAGGGTGAGGATCACGTTTCCCTTCTCCATCCCTGAGAGAAAGACGTAAGATCCTCAAGGTCACCTTTGAGAGAACCAGCCACTGATTTCTGTTGCTAGAGCACAGTGGTCAGAACTAACAAGGATCAGAAAAATGGGATCCACGGCCCTGTTGAAGGACTAGGTGGACTATCCAGGGATGCCAACTCGCGAACCATATACAACGCTTCGATCCCTGGCACGGTAATCCACTGCCAGGAAAGGGCTGCTAGTATACAGGTGTATCAGTGCGACGCTTCGATTTCCGTTGCCGGCAAAGGGCTGCTGCACTGTACGGTTGTTAACCCTCGGTCATGATAGATGGCGAACAGGTTAAAATGGGAATGCTCCAAGCACCGCGCCCCTCTGCCGGGGAATGATACCTGGGCTCGACCAGGGAGATGTGCTACCCTGGCCCTTGTGTACAGTAGATAGGAAGGTCCTCAATAAAGAAGTCCCTCAACCATGCTAAAACACACGCCGCCGAAGATCAGAGGGTAGTTCCATGTTGAAGGAGTCGCCTCTGGTCCTCTCATCTGCTTGTTATTAACGCCCTGGGGCAGGCCCCCGAACATCAGCATGAATGACAGCCACAAACAGGATCCGTTGGAGAAGACTACCAAAAACGGGGTCCCCGACACGATGCCGTTTACCTGATGGGCAAAGGTGTTGACGGGGAAAATTCATAGCCACAGCCATGTTGAATGAACTTGCGGACTATAATGGGATAAAGGGTTCGCCATGCTTTGTTCACCTCTGCCGGAGAACGACGGCACGGCTCGCAAGCCCCTATGTCCACCTTCCGGATTCTGTTGCCAGAAAACAGTAGTTGGGCCACAGGTTGCAGTTCACGCTCCTGCTCCTGTTGCCAGGAAAAGAAATGTGAGAAGCCCCTTCACTTTCTGATGAAGAGGGGAAAGAAAGGGATAGGAGGGAAGAGCAGAGACAGGACCCACCTCGACATTACCTTTCCCTGATAAAGCGGAGCGGCACCAGAGAGGGCCAGCCGCGACGGAAGGGCAGGCCGATGTAGCAAGGCCTACAGAAAAGTCAAGAAGAAAAGACAAAGGAGATGAGATTTCCAAGAGGAACGCGAAAAGACCGGTTTGTTTACGTAAAAGGTGACACAGCACACAAGAGCAAAAATACAGAGCTGCAACCTACCAAATGACCAAATGGACTGCCGCAGACGCGCCATGCATGCCAGGGAGAGCGGAACTGAGGCAATGACCGGGGCAATCACTCTTTCTATAAAAGGGCCATGGGAGAAATCAGAGAAAACAGTCAACATGAAGACGATGGAAAGGCGCAGCAGAAATGTCGCGTGCAAGGAAATGTTGAAATGACGAGTGAGCCATTCGCAACACGAGTAACATGAAAAAAGAGACAAGGAAAGGAAGAGCATAGGGCAAGAGAATAACAACAACATAACATCGGGGGTGTGGGATGGATGAAAAAGTGTGGATGGGTTGTTCAGGATCGTACTTACCATATAGGCCATCATCGAGATGGGAAGACAAAGGCGGAAAGAGGAGTGGTGGCAAAAGCGACAGAGGATGCACATATTTATACCATGCACAAATAGGCCCCTTTAAACTGATCAAACCTGGAACTGTCGGAAACACCCCTCAACGAGTGGCAACGATGGATGGACTTGTCGGTGCTGTACAAAACGACGTCAGGTGCTGTTCAAAAGAAGCTGCACAAAAAGATCCCAGATCCATGGCTTGTTTGCCCAAAAAAAGGAAGAGTCTTTGACATACGTGACGCGGTACTGAAACGCGTTGTGGATAACAAGATTTCTCTCGCGCTTTCATTTCTCGTGGTTTTTACCTGGATCATAGGAGTTTCTGCTTCGGGTGATATCAAACACCTTTCCTTGAACGGCCATGGGGATGTGAGTACCCAACCTTGTCCGGGAATCAAACTCTGCTAGGGTGTATTCTTAAAAGACGAGCGCCGGTGGGCGAGGACGAGGCACGGCTGGAGCCTATCCGAGAACTGCGGCGAGGACCCAGCTGACGGGAATAGAGACGGTAGACATGATGGCAGCGGGGGGAAGGAGCGAAAGTGATGGAATGGATGAGAAAAGAATGAAATGTTTGTTGTTGCAGTTGGCATGGAAGAATTTATTACTTGAATAGTCACTGAATGCTGTGTTTGATTGCTTGGTCTTCTTTCTAGGATACATTCACTTTAGAAAAGTCCAACCACATTGCCCGTCTCAAAATCAATGTCCACGTCGTAGAAGCATGGGCGAGTAGGGAGACCAGGCATAGTCTGCATGGCACCGCAGAGAGGGTACAAGAACCCAGCTCCGACGGACGCGCGGATATCGCGGATGGGGATCTTGAACCCGCTGGGTCGGTTCTTGAGCTTGGGATCGTGCGACAGCGACAAGTGCGTCTTGGCCATGCAAATAGGCAGGTTGCCAAAGCCCTGGCGGGTATAGGTCGCAATCTTTTCCTTGGCCAGATCAGAGAGCTCAATGCCATCCGCTCCATACATCTCCTTGGCAATTGTCTCAATCTTTGACTCAATGTCAGACTCAACCTCGTACAGGTACTTGAAGTTCGTGGGCTTGCTGCAGGCCTGGATAACAGCCTGGCCAAGATCCACAGCACCCAAACCTCCCTTGGCCCAGTTCTCGCAAGCAACAGCGTCGTCTGCACCAGCCTCCAAAGCAATCTTGCGAATCAATGCCATCTCGTTGTCAGAGTCGGTCGTGAAGCGGTTGATGGCCACAATCACAGGTACTCCGAACTTTTTGGCGTTTTCAATATGCTTCTTCAAGTTGTCGCATCCAGTCTCCAACAACTCCAAGTTCTCAGTGTTGTAGACCTCGGGCAATGGTTTGCCGGGGGTGACCTCGGGTCCACCACCGTGCATCTTCAATGCCTTGACGGTTGCGACAAGGACGGCGCAGTCAGGTACAAGCCCACTGGTGCGACACTTGATATCAAAGAACTTCTCCATACCAATATCGGCGCCGAATCCTGCCTCTGTCACAACATAACCCATCTTCTCCTCACCCTCACCAACCTCAATACCGGCCAACTTCAGGGCAATGCGATCAGCAATGATGGAGCTGTTTCCATGAGCAATGTTGGCGAAAGGTCCAGCGTGCACGAACATGGGGGTACCCTCCAAGGTCTGCATCACATTGGGCTTGATAGCATCCTTCATCAAGACAGTCAAGGCTCCACCGATACCAATATCATCGGCAGTGACGGGGTCGCCACCCTTGCTGCTAGCAACAACCATCTTGCCGAGACTAAAGAACAATTGAGAATAGCAAAACGGCTATTAGCATCGGAAATACGCCAAAAAAAATAAAAAATAAAAAATAAAAAAAAAAAAAGACTTCGAAGCCATCATATTTTCATTTCTTACCGCTCGCGCATGTCCTTCAAATCAGTGCTGAGGGCCAAAACAGCCATGACTTCGGAAGCGACAGCGATATCGAATCCAGTCATGCGCTCATGGCCAGCCTCGGTGTCATTACGTCCAATCTCGATCTTGCGCAAGAAACGGTCGTTGGTATCCATGACGCGCTGCCAGGTAATAGTGGCGGGGTCAATATCCAAGCGAGCAAAGCGGGAAACCTCCTCAGGGGTCAAATCGGCAGGGTCAGTCTTCTGGATGCCCAAACGCTGCAGGCGACCCAACATCACGGGCGCGAACACGCGCTTGCCCTTTTTGGTAGGGCAGAGACGGCTGAAAAGAGCTTTGTCCGTCTGAGTTTTTTCGTGGAACATGCGGGCATCAATTGCAGCGGCGAGCAGGTTGTTGGCAGCAGTGACAGCGTGAATATCGCCGGTCAAGTGCAGGTTGAACTCGTCCATGGGAATGACCTGAGAGTATCCACCTCCAGCGGCGCCTCCCTTGATTCCAAAAGTAGGTCCCTGAGAAGGCTGGCGGACACATCCGAAAGCAATCTTATTCAAATGAGCCCCCAGAGCCTGAACCAGTCCAACAGTAGTGGTAGACTTGCCCTCACCCAAGGGAGTGGGGGTGATTCCGGTGACAACGACATAGCGGCCGTTCTTGCGATGAGCAAGACGCTCCAGAATGTCCAAGCTGACCTTGGCCTTGTACTCTCCGTACAACTCAAGCTGTGGCAGAGTTTATATTGCGTTAGAAATCGTGAATATACATGTATCCTTGGGCTGAGGCAGACAGAGAGTCATTTACCTCACTGGGCAAAAGACCCAGCTCGTCAGCGATAAACTTGATGGGCTTAGGCTTTTGAGCCAAAGCAATGGCAATATCGCTTGGCACAGGCTCGAGCAGCTCCAAAGGCAGGGGGACGATGGTTCTCTGGCGACCCTCGTTCAAGAAGCGGACAGCAGAGAGGTAGGTGTTCTGCATCAACATTGCAACGGTCATAGGACCGACTCCACCTGGGACGGGGGTAATATGACTAGCATGGGCCGAGGCGGCTTGATACTCGACGTCTCCAACCCAACGGATTCCAGCCTTCTTGGTTGCGTCTGAATCAGGGAGAGCGAGGGAGCAAGTTCCAAAAATGGAAACAGTTTGGGATGTTAACATTCTGTGAGCCAACAGGAGGTTGTGCCCAAGGCGGGAAAAATAAGGAAGTTGTGAATCTGTTCCCACGATGTCGATCAATCAAAATATAACTTGCCTTCAACTGCGTTGGTGCCAACGTCAATGACCACTGCGCCTTCCTTGATCCATTCACCCTTGACAAACTCTGCGCTTCCGATCGCAACAACGAGGATATCAGCGGTCTTAACAATCTCTGGCAAGTTGACAGTTCTAGAGTGGCAGAGCGTCACTGTGCAGTTGTTCTTGGTCAACAAGCTAAAGACAGGGGTACCCTGGGAAAAAAAGGAACCACACCACACCACACATTGCATTTTTTAGTCTGTCATATTCAATCAAGTTCACATCAAATCTTCCTTGAATTTCGTTCTGTGTAAGAATACTTACGACAATGTCGCTACGGCCGACAACGACGGCCTTCTTTCCAGCCATAGCAACGCCTGTCGACTTGATAAGCTCAATCACACCCTTGGGGGTGCAAGGAATGAATGCGGGCTCGGACGCACGCTTGGACAGATGACCAATGTTGATGGCGTGGAAGCTATCCGTTTTTCATATAAGCATGTTTGTCAGTTTAGATTGCCTCCTTTTTTGGGGGGGGGAGGCCCCCGATAGCGCCTTCCTTGCATTTTTTTCTTGCATTGGTTCTCACCCGTCAACATCCTTCTTGGGATCAATGGCTTCGGTGACGAGTCTGTCATCCAGATGATCAGGAAGAGGAAGCTGGACAAGAATTCCGTGGACCTTGGGGTCATTGTTCAAAGCATGGACCTTGGACAGCAACTCGAACTGGGTGATAGTAGGGGGCAGGTGGAAGAGCTCAAAGTCCATGCCAGCCTAAGTAATGAATCGACAGGGTAAGTTTGAGCTGTATTTTTTTTTATCATCTTCCCCAGATTACACAACGAGGCGCTCGTGGGAATCGGAGCGACAGAAAAGAACCAATCCTATCGGTCTTCTCCGGTTCAACTCTTTGGTGAGGAAACGAGGCGGACTTCCGAGCACCCTTGTTGACAATATGATCCAGTGTCGGTTGCAAAATGATTTACCTCCTTGGCGGCCTTGCGCTTCATGTTGACATAGACACTCGAGTCCTCACGCGCTCCGACCTGGATGATAGAGAGCTTGGGGAGGAAATGAGGGACACTCTTTTGCATCTCATGGATTTGCGACTTGATGTCGTTGCGGAGGTTTCTATGTTGAGCATAAGGAGACGGGAGAGAAGGCACATCAGTCTGTTAGCGGTTTGTTTGTTTGCTGGTGGTCTGAACAAAGTGAGCTTGAGGCCCGATTAGAACACAACATGACATCAAGAAAGGAGCACCAAACACGGGTATGATGGGACATACTGGGCAATGGCCTTTCCATCGATGACTTTGGCCATGTTGTTGGAGTGAGAGTGATTCTTTTGGAAGGAGTGGAGGGTGGAGGAGTGGAATGAGGATCGGGAGAGGATGTGGACGGAGCCTGTGGATGAGCGGGGGAGGAGGGAGAGCTGGGTGGCGTGAGAAAGAGGAGCAAGAGAAGAAGAAAAAGAAGAAGAAGGGGAGGGAGAGGAAGAAGTAAAAGTGCGCGAGGATTTAGCCTTTGGTCGGGTCTGGAGGCAAAGCGAGCGGGGGCGGCCGAGAACAGAGAGCGAACGCGGGGTAGACAAAGAGGACGACGAGGAGGAGGAGGAACAAGAACAAGAACAGCGGGAAGAAGAAGGAGGCCGATGGACGAGGGCGGCGGATGGCGGGGACGACAGGCGAAGAAGAGACGACGACGAGGACGACGACAGGTGCGGTGCGGGCGAGAAGCGGGTGAAGATCTTCATGCAGATCGTTCGATCGGGATCGTGTTTGAGGAGAGCGTTGATGCGATTCGTCTTGCAGAAGGGTTTGTTTGATCAGGGAAAGAGAGGAGATCGGTCTCCTTCAGTGCTACAGTGCTACCACCATCATCACCATCACACACAGTGGTCAGGGTGATTCACACCGTGTCCCGCCCCGACCTCACTCCCTTTTTCACACACCTCGCTTGTTCTTGTTCAGGGCGTTCGTGCCATTCTTAAGGGTGTGACCTCTCTCTCTCTCTCTCTCTCTCTGTTGTACACCCTTAACAGATACCCTCTCCGATGTTTGTCAACATTGTCGATCAGGCTGCCATGCATTGCCATTTTGTCATTGTCTTCTCCACTCATACTCATCACAGCAAACATGTCGTCCATCTCAAGGATCCTCTCCACCATCAAACCCTCTCTCACATCCTCGGCCGCTGCCGTCCGGACATACACCACCTCAACAACAGAGACTGCCGCTGCTGTTGCACCAGGACACTACAAGGTCACCCAAACCCGCTCCTTGATTGGTGTCCCCAAGTCTACCATCAAAGGTAATGTCAGACAGCCCTCTTCTCTGATTCAAGAAAGACTACCTTTTGCGCAGCGGTAGTCATGATAGTCATGATACTGTGAGCATGTCCAATGATATATATCTATACTGACAATTTTTTTCTCTTTTTCTTTTTCTTTTCCTTCTATATTCACTTTACACCCCTCTTGATCTTGGACCTCATTTTTTATTCTGCCATGACTGGATCATCGACTTGGATTATTGGAACTACTCGGGATCACCATGGACTCACTCTTCGACAATATCCTTTTGCTGATCACATCATTTGGAACACGGACACATGGAACTTTTTTACTCCTCGTCTACTACTTCACATACGTCAAATCATTCTTTTGGACAACGAAAACAAAAAAACAGTTCTCAAATCTCTTGGTCTCGGTCGCAAGATCGGACGCCCCGTCTTCCAGCCTCACCACCCAGCAGCTGCAGGAAAGATCTTGAAGGTCAAGGAGTTGGTCAAGGTCGAGAACATGGCCGGCCCTATTCCACCACAAGGATTCCAACGTACCCGCGCCACAAAAGGATACAAGGTCGTTGGAACAATGTTCTAATTGTAATATTCACATCAACATTCATGAGAGACATAGCAGTAGACTACAATACACCCTCAAGCATAGACATTCTACCTCATAAAAAGCTACCATACATATTCATGTCCGTCGTTTTAAATATATTTGATAAATAAGTGAGAGGGAAATGGCAGACAAAATACAGATAGGACTTGAGGTGAACAACAAACAAATAATTGAACAAAAAGCAATAAAGGGAAAACTAATAAATATACGACCAGGACGGTTTAAAATCCTGGAAAGTACGAGCCAAGTTCATCTTGTTCGCCTGCCGGGTAGACACCATACTGCTCGGCATCCTCAGGGTAGTCATCAAAGTTACTGGCATCACCCTCACCCAAGATTGTCGGCCGATAGGGGGCCTCGATTTGGCGAGAGTATACTTGATCCCAGTTCACACCTTCGAACCAAGGGTGGCTCTTGATGTCCGTAGCGCCTCCTCTCAAGTTACCGTATCTCTTGGTTAGATCCGCAGTCAACAACCTCTTCAAAAGATCCTTGAGTGCAGGCTGGAAATGGGCAGGGTACTTGACCTTGCCAGCCATGATCTTGCCGTACAACTTGATATGGTCCTCATCAAAGAATGGTGGGAACCCGGCCACCATTTCAAACATCAGCACGCCCATCGACCACCAATCCACTGCCTTTCCATATCCTTTAGATTGAATGATCTCTGGAGCGAGATAATCAGGCGTACCGCAAAGCGTAAAAGTCATGTTCTGGGGAACATGTTTTGCAAAACCAAAGTCTGTGATCTTGATGTGACCCATCGAGTCCAGCAACAAGTTCTCAGGCTTGAGATCGCGGTAGATCACAGCGTGCGAGTGCAAGTACTCAAGAGCGAGCAAGACCTCGCAAGTATAGAAGCGTGCCACATGTTCGGGGAAACGCTAGAAAGAATAGGCGAAGGAGGAGACGAGTGAGAAAAGAGGTACAGTATGACGATCATGACGCGCTTTGCCTAAAAATAACAACTCAACAATTCAACAGCCATATCCAATTTGCTCTCATATTCCCACAAAAGCCCCGCCAGCCCCATGTCCCATTTCCCTGCGCCATGGGGCACATGTGGCCCAACCAAACAAAATTTTTCATGTTCCCGCCCAATTTCATGCAGCCTCCCTTGGCCTATGGTGGGGTGTGAAGTGTGGGCTTGGACCAGACCGATCCGTAGGCGTAGGCGGGCAGGAAATAATTCGCGTTCGAAACATCCCCGCCCAGAAAGAGTGCATTCATGCAAAAAGGAAAACTCTTGTAAACAAACCGAACATGATGATCTGATCTTTTTTTTGGTTTTTGGTTTTTGGTTTTTGGTTTTTGTTGTTGTTCTGCGATGACCTTCCCAACCGCTCCCCAGCGCCCAACGTCTTGTTTAGATCATCAATCACCTCACCGACCCTCCCAAGTCAGGTCCAGATCAAACTTCAAGGAGCACAAGCGATGACGACGCTGAGAATCTTGAAGGAAAAAAAGAAAAAGAATGCACAGACATACCTGACTCTTGCGCAGAACCGAAAACAGCTCTCCTCCGACAACATAATCCATGACCATGTACAGGTTCCGGACATCCTGGAAGGTTCCCCAAAGATTGATCAAGAAAGGATGCTCGACTCTCTCCAGAATCATCTTTTCGTTGTTGGTATGCTCAACCTGCTTCAGTCGGACCACTTCAGTCTTCTTAAGGACTTTCATCGCGTAGAACCGAGAGTTGAACCGTGACTGGACCAGGTGCACACGACCAAAGGATCCTGTGCCTAGTGTCCGATGGATCCGGAAATCATCCAGGTTGAATTTGCGACGCGTTGTCGCCTGCTGTGGTTGCTGCTGTGGTTGCGCCTGTCTCTGCTGCTGTTGCTGTTGTATTTGTTGCTGCTGGAGCTGCTGTTGCTGTAATTGCTGTGTTGATGGCTGTTGAATCTGCTGCTGTGCGAGTTGTGGGACTTGTTGCTGTTGAGCAAGTCGCTGGGCTTGTTGCTGCTGTGCGAGCAGCTGTTGCTGTTGGAGCTGTTGCTGTTGTTGCTGTTGTTGCTGTTGGAGTTGCTGCTGCTGCATAAGCTTTTGTTGCTCTAAAAGCTGGTGTTGCATCTGCTCTTGTTGCTGTTGTTGCTGCAGCTGTTGCTGTTGCTGTTGCTGTTGCTGTTGCTGTTGCTGCAGGATTTGTGGATTTTGATCCTGGAGACCAGAACCAGGAGAAGAGGCATTTGCGGAGACCATTGGGACGGACTGGAAACCCACGGTCTGTGTTTGCTGTGTTGCTGGCACTTGAGCCTGCCCTTGCTGTAGCGATGAATCGGGAGTGATGGCTTGCTGATTCAATTGAAGCTGGTCCAATGAGAGATTGCTCGGACTGTTGACCGTGACAGGGGTCTGCTGCTGCTGTTGTTGTTGTTGCAGCTCAAGTGCGCGCCTGACTTCTTCTTCGTCGTTGTGGCTATACCCGCGTCCGTTGTAGAGAGCGTTGTAGTCGACGGTCGCGAATTGATTCGAGGCTGCAGAATGAAAGAAGGGTGAAAAGAGAGGAATGAGATCGGGGTGTAATGAGTGCCTTTTTTTTGGCTGAAAGACACAAGAGGTGAGGCGAGGTCGGCAATGAGGAATGGAGAGGACAGAAGAGAAGGAAAGAAAGGAAGAGGGAGCGGTGACAAAGACGAGGAAGACAAGAGCAAGGGACGGGACGACAACACGACACGACGCACGGCGACCCAGACCTGGACACAAAGAACGGCCCTTTCGCGGTCGCTCCTCTGCCCTCCCTCGATCTCCTCTCCCTCCCTTCCTCCTCTTGTTCTCGTGGCTGACCTTCCCTCAACGCCATTGCCTCACGCCGCCCTCACCAGGAGAGTCTTATCCTCCGAGAAATGAGTCCCATGCCATGCCGAGCTGCATCGACATTTTTTCTCTCCGTTTCATGCATTGCCGTCTGTATTTGGTCAGCAACGAAACACTGCACCCTGATCTCCCAAGAGTTCCCATCCCATTCCAGTCCTGCCCTTTTCTGCCATTCACACTCTTCGCGCTGAGATCCGGCCTTGCGTAAACAAGAAAAAATAAAGAAGGATGAAAAGGAATGGCGAAAAGGAATAAAGAAGTTGCCATTGACACGTTCCACGGACGAACGGCCACCGGTTCCTTGCCATTCGCCCTTTTTTGTTAACCTGGATGTTTTTTTTTTTTTTTTTTTTCATCCTTCCCAAATAGGACGACATCTCCAGTCCATCAAGGTTGCAAGACAAAGAGCAAGAAAAAGACAAGTTCCGACGATAAAAACAGTTGTGTTTAACGGTACCCAGTCATGAGTACCCTGAAGCGGGGCAACAAAAAAAAACATTGGGAAGAGAGAAAGAAAGAGGACAGCCTGTCACCCCTGTCTACACCCACGAACATTTACCTTGATATCCAGAATCTGTCGTTGCAGTGCTGCTGTAGTATGCGCTGTTGGTAGGCTTGGACCCGTTCATGCCGCCCCCAGTCATAGGGGCAATTATATTGTTGAAATTGCTGCCGCCACCGCTGGCGACTGCCGCATTCATGGTTGTTGCGGCAGGAGCAGAGTTTGAGGTCGTAGCATACAAACCGCCAGTAGAGCTTGCTCGGGCCTCGTATCGTGGTTGTACATCATGCCCCAGGTCGTTTGAGTCCGTTGACGCTGGAAAGAGATAGAAGATGAAGTAGAGAATTGAAATCAGCATCTCTTAAAAAAAAAAAAAAAAAAAAATGGCGGGAAACTGAACAAATGAATTGGTGCTTTGGCGCATAAACAAAGACGCAAGGTTGGCCAATGCATGGCCTATCTCCCCCAAGAAATGAAGCCTCTGTGCTCTCAACTCCCGACCAACGGGGCCACTGAAAAACAATGATCTGCACCCCGTCTAGCCCTTCCTCCCCCCCTCCCCTCCATCTCTCTCCTCCATCTCTCTTTCTATCTTTCTTTTCTTTCGTCTCCTCCAGTCGCGTAATCTAGCCCTCGCTCGAGTCGGTCCAACTCACCATTCCTCGCCATTCTTTTTTTAACACCGCTCCTCCTCCACCACCTGCTTGTCAGTTAAGCTCAATCGACCCTGCAGCTCAAACCTGCTGTCCGCAACAGCAATAATTATTCTAGGACCGTGCTGTAGACGAAAGCATCAGAGACTAGACCGCACGTTTGCCCACACGGGTCGGCGTCAAGTCTCTCCCTTTTTGCCTCGGTGTACATTTTGAGAGAACAGCAAAACATAGAAGGGGTTTCTGATGACAAGATCATCTTTCTTTTCGTGAATAGGGGGGAAGGAGGAAATTGTTCAGAAGACCTTTGGCCTCCTTGGGCTCTTCATTCAAATCATTCATTCATACATCCTCCTCGACCCTTTTTTTGTATCTTTGACTCTCCCGTTTTTTCTCCCCTTCGGTCGCTCCCCACCCTGATTGTATGCCTGGGATGAAATTGATGGAAGAGGAAGGGACACCCAACGCTGAGCCAAACACCAAATGAATGAGAGAAAGGGAAGAAAAACGCGCGTGCTCTTTTGCCCAAGGGGACTTGTAGACCCCGAATGAATGTAGGAGGAACTAAAATGAAGGAGGAACTGGATTTAAACAACATGGAGTAGGAAAAAAAGAGAACAGAAGAAACTTGGTGGAAAGGGGTTTGTAAGAACGGGACATGAGCTGCGTTGGTGGGAAATGAATCAATTTTTTTTGCCCGCTCCTCCAAAAGAAAAAAAGGGTTTCATTTTACATTTGATACCTTCGACGTGATCGGTTTCCATGGCATGACCTGCACCAGACTTCTTGCGCAGGGTCTTGTCCAGAAACTTGTTGAACAAGGACATGGTGAAGGATAGAGCGCGGATGAAAAGATCGGGTGTGTGCTGTTTGGATTGTTGTTGTTTGGTAATAAAGAGACGGAGGCTGAAATGAAATAATAAAAAAAAATACAGAGTTGGTCTAGGACGCGAAGGAATCGATGGAATCTCGATCGCTAGTGATCTGGACGATACTTGCTGAGAGGGACAAGGTGGACGGAGAGTTGGAGAGCACGGTCGTGATGCGGATGGAGATGAGCGCGGTGATGAATGCAAAGAATGAATGGAATGAGGAAACAACGGGAAAGAGATGTCTCTTTCTGCAATGCACGCTCCACATGGGTCAAACCTGAACGCAGAAACGAGTACGAGCGAGGGAGAGAAAAAAAAAAAAAAAAAAAAAAAAAAAAGGTGACTGCCAAGGGCAGGTTTCACCCGTGCCAGGCGCGAGACGCGTCTTTTTTCATTTCATTTTTTTTTTTTTTTCTATCGCCCTCTCTTCTCATTTCCTATTGCTGTTTACCCAGCAACCAGCTTGAAAGTGCATAGGGTCATTCAGAGAGATAATTGCTAAATATTTATTTAAAAAAAAAGAGTATTCACATTTGAGAAAGTGGTGATCTTGAAGAAAACATTTAGGCAGCCGCCATAATGATCTCAGATGGGTCCAAGAGCCGCAATTTGCGGATAAAGAGCGAGAGTAGGAATGCAGCGCACGCGATGGGGGTCAAGCACTTGAAGATGTACTGGAATGTGCTCACATAGGCAGCCACCACCAACACCTTCACATCCGGAGGTAACAACTGCACTGCTGTGATCGATTCTGCAATGTTGAACTCGGCAATCACCTTGAGCGCATCTGGCGACAGTTTGGCAAAATTAGCCGTCAAGTGGTTGTTGAACAGAGCCGAGCACATGGCAATGCCAATACCACCTCCAATACTATTAAAGAATCCACAGAGGGCCGTTACAATAGCCATGTCCTCCTTCTCGACTGCCGCCTGAGCGGCCAGCATGCAGGTCTGCAGAATCAGTCCAATTCCAGAACCAACAATGAGCAAGAATCCGATTTGCTGACCCATGTTGGATGTGGCGCTGAACAACATGCAGAGACCAATGCCAATCGACATCAAAGTTGTTCCTGCCCAGATAAAGACCCTGTAGTCCTTGACCTTTGAAATGACTGCTCCGGAGGCAATCGAGGCCAAGACGAGACCCAGAACCATCGGCAAGAGATGGAGACCAGAGGCGGTAGCACTGACGCCTTTGACGACTTGAAAGTAGATTGGCGAGTAAAAGATGATACCGAGGAATCCCATTCCAGTCAGAAAGTTGACTCCAAAGAGAACAGAGACGGTCTTGTTGCGGAAGAGACGGGGAGGGATGATAGCCTCCACTGCTCGGGATTCAACCCAGATCAAGAGAACAATCAAAATGACGGCAACGCAGAACAAGACAATAATCACAGCCGAATCCCAGGCGTAGGTCGTTCCGCCCCAAGTAATCGGCAACAGCAGACAAATAACAGCAATAATGATGAGAAATGTACCCAAGTAATCAATTCGAGCCAATTGCTCCTGCAACCGCTGCCTCTTAAAGGGCAGGTGAAGGAACAAGACTACTGAAAGGATCGTGACCACTCCTAAAGGCAGATTAATCAAGAAGCACCATCGCCAGGTGACATGCTGGACAAAGACGCCTCCGAGTAAAGGACCAACAACGGAAGAAATACCAAAAACACTCCAGATAATAGACTGGTACTTGGGTCTCTCCTCCAAGGGAAAGATATCAGAGATGATAATCATCACGACCGACAGCAGGCCTGATCCTCCAAGGCCTTGAAAGGCACGAAAGGCGATCAACATGGTCATTGACCTGGCTCCCCCAGCTCCTGCAGAGCCAACCATAAACGAAATGGCTGCAAAGAGAATCGCAGACTTTCGACCAAAAATATCACTGAACTTGCCGTACAGGGGCTGGAAAGCATTGAATGTCAGCAAATAGGCGGTAGCAACCCAGGACATTTGCGATTGGGCTTTAAAATCAGACGAGATTTTGGGCAAAGCTGTCGCAATGATGGTTCCGTCCAAGCTCGCCAAGAACGAAGCCATGGCTAATCTAAAATGGTGACCAGGTTAAACAGGTTAATTAGGCGCACGAGGGATTGAGGCAGGCAATGTGAGAAGAATAGAGACAAACCCCTTACCCAATGAAAAGCAGGATGGCAGCTCTACGACTGATCTTTACTTGCGGCTCCTTGCCATCTGGGCTCTCGCCAGAGTCCCAGGTGTTCAACTCGATCGCATGGTGCGCTACCTCTTTCCTATCAACCCCGCTGAGTCTGTCGTCTTGTGGGATCCCATTCTGTGTCTGCTCTTTTCCATCAACGACGTTGAGCTTGTCGTCCTCCGATGAAGGCAGAACTTCAGTCATGGCGTCTCTTTGAGCTGAAGAAGAGGGGGGGGTCTGCTCGGAATGTTGTTCTTTCTTTGTAGACCCCTGTTGCGTAGACTGGGAAGAAGTTGAGGATGCCATTTGGCTTGCCAGTCGTGTGGTTTGATGTGTGGATGTTGGCAGTGGGTGAGGTGAGGTGAAGATCTAGTAAGGTGCCAAAGCGAGGGGAACTAACTGAATTACTTTCCAGGATTAGTTTCTGAAGAAGGATGGAGTGGCCGGAGGAAGGTAAACGAAGGAAGTCGCGGATTGGCAACAGTCAAGTCTAGTGGAGAAGCGACAATTAAAGGGAAATAAAGAGGAGAGAAAGGGAAAGGGCAACGTTTACTCTTGACGTTTATGTACTCCACGACACACCGGTTGAGTGGTACATGGGTATGAGAGGGGCTTTGGGGGAAAGGAAACCCATTTGACGCTGAACCGACAAAATAACAACAAGCAGTGTCAACAAATAAACAGAACGTCAAATATGTTTTTTCAGTGTGAACCTTCGATACCATTGTGGAGGAAGCACCGCATCCGGCAGAGGCCCGGCAGGTTGGTAAACGACTGCACTCCTCCCCTGATTGATACCGCGGACGCACGGAATAGATTGTTGTCACCATGATCGTTTTCGGCTGACACCACCCTAGCGTTGGAGACGTTCGACTCAGACCTCCCTTATGACGCCCACATCAGCCCACCTCGTCTGTCTCGTTTATCCTAGCAAGGATTTTTCTGCACTCTTTAATGATCCTTATTTGAATCAAACTTCTTCCATGCTTGTTCTTGAGGATCTTTAGAAGCATAAAATACAGGTTGCACACTAAAATGTGTTTTTGTTCAAGAAACAGGTTTGTCCAACAGAATCAAGCAAACATATGCTCTTCAGCCCCTGCAGACAAAAGGACAAAAGCATCGGCCAATGCACCCAGAACAAGACAAGAAAAGCTGCTGAGAGAGGAAGGGACAAAGCGCAACAGGGGTGAATGTGTCCTGGTCACGCTGGAATCATTGACCTGCTTGTGCCTGGCGAGGACAAGGAAAGGCAATTGCAGCTACAGTGGCAGTACCTGTGTGTCTACTGCCTATCGCGTAGACGTCGAAAGAAAGGAGATAGTCGGTGCCTACGCGTGTCGCACAACCGTCCCGGTGTTAACAAACGAAAATTGGTGGCAACTATATGCGCACGTGATCCAGAGTAACAAATGCGATGATTCTGTATACCACGCATCTTCTCGGGTTTTTCGGAGCTGCCTCCCCCTTCGGCGCCCTGTGAACACACACACACAGATTGCCGAGCGGCTGATCGAATGAAAGGCCGAAATCCGATTCCACTCAATCTCATCGGACAATCATCCTCCTCCTTTGTGTGCTTGCACTCTCTTTCTCTCCTCTCCACCTCCGCTCTCTCCCCACTCTTTTAATCCCCTCCCTGCCTCCCCACAGCGGATAGATTAACTCTCCTCCTATCCCCTCTCCTCTCCTCCGGACCTCCTTTCATTCACCCCCGCTACGACATAATGGCCTCCGTTGCGCGCCTCCTCTCGCGTCGCTCGACCTCGCTCTTGAATGCTGCCGTCCGCCCAACAGCACCTTCGGCCCTCAATGCCTCCTGGAAGTCGACCACCCGTGCTTCCTTCAGGAAGTTTGTCTCGACTGATGCCGCCCCTTCCGGCGTCGCCTCCCACCACCACCACATCAACAGGGATATGTTGGGAGCTACCACTCCTCTCGGATCGACCATCACGGAGGATGTCGAAGTCGATGATGGTGTCGATGTCAATGCCCGCCACTTCACCGTCAACTTTGGACCCCAGCATCCCGCCGCTCACGGAGTGTTGCGTTTGATCTTGGAATTGGAGGGTGAGGAGATCTTGCGTTGCGATCCCCACGTCGGTCTTTTGCATCGTGGAACGGAAAAGTTGATTGAGTACAAGACCTACCTCCAGGCTCTTCCCTACGTAAGTTGCGGTTTTGTCAAAGACATGTCCGCCTCGTTTTTCCCTCCACTTTTGCTGCCACCATGGTAGATGATCTGATCCACTAACCCCAATCTCTTTACTCATATCCGATCATCGATCATCGATCCGACGCTTTTGTTTTTTTCTCTTGGACGTCTCAACCCTTTTTCGACCTCAAAACGGATACAGTTTGATCGCTTGGACTACTGCTCCATGATGGTCAACGAGCAGGCTTACTCGCTTGCTGTCGAGAAGCTTCTCAACATCGAGGTCCCTCTGCGCGCAAAGTATATCCGTACTATGTTTGCCGAGATCACGCGTGTGATGAACCACTGCATGTCTGTCATGTCCCATATCATGGATGTCGGAGCCTTGACTCCCTTCTTGTGGATGTTCGAGGAGCGTGAGAAGTTGATCGAGTTTTATGAGCGTGTCTCTGGTGCGCGTATGCACGCCGCCTATGTTCGCCCCGGTGGTGTCTCTTTGGATATTCCCAGGGGACTCTTGGAGGATATCCACGTTTGGGCCGATCAGTTTGGACAGCGTATGGATGAGGCTGAGGAGTTGATCACTGGAAACCGTATCTGGAAGGGTCGTACCGTTGATGTTGGTCGTGTCACAGCCAAGGAGGCCCTTGACTGGGGTTTCTCTGGTGTCATGTTGCGTGGATCCGGAGTGAACTGGGATCTCCGCAAGGTCCAGCCTTACGATGCCTATGACCTCGTTGACTTTGACGTCCCTGTTGGAAGCAAGGGTGATTGCTATGACCGTTACCTTTGCCGTATGGAGGAGATGCGTCAGTCCTTGAGAATTATTCACCAGTGCATTAACGACATGCCCGCTGGTCCCGTCCGTGTCGACGATCTCAAGATTTCGCCACCTCGTCGTGCTCACATGAAGGAGAACATGGAGGCCTTGATCCATCACTTCAAGCTCTACTCGGAGGGTTACTCTGTTCCCCCTGGCGAGACTTATACCGTTGTTGAGGCTCCCAAGGGAGAGTTTGGTATGTATCTCTAAAGTCTTGTCCCCAAGCATCTTGTTTTTACTCCAACCCGCAACCCTCTCTAAACATTTCTTTTCTGTTTAATAGGTGTTCACTTGGTCTCTGATGGCAGCAACCGTCCTTACCGCTGCAAGATCCGTGCTCCCGGTTTCGCTCATTTGGCTGGATTGGATCTCATGGCCAAGGGTCACTTCATTCCCGATGTTGTTACCATGATCGGAACCATGGATATTGTGTTCGGTGAGGTCGATCGTTAAAACACACGTACCCGTGCTCACTAATAACTAAGTCCCATTCACAAATATCCATCCAAAAAAAAGTATACGTGCAGGAGTCAGAGAGAGAGGAGAGAGAGAGAGAGAGAGAATATCAAGGTCGCTCATTATTATTCCATGCGATGTCACCTTTTCTAGAATAAAATCACCCAATTTGCTTACCACCTCGTTCATTCACGTTGGCTTGTCACAATGGTAAATATGATTTTTATAAGTTACAAGTGTCAAACATTTACTCCTTCACCTTTGCAAAGCACAAGGAGGCATTTGTTCCTCCAAATCCAAAGGAGTTCGTAATGGCCGCGTTCAGGACCTTCTCCTGAGCTTTGAGGGGCACGTAATTGAGTGTGAACTCGCCCGAATCATCGTGCTCGTGCAAATTCAAGGTAGGTGGCAAAACGTTGTTTTTCACGGCCAAGATGGCAAAAATGGCCTCGACAGCCCCAGCTGCGCCTAGCAAATGGCCGATTGCGCCTTTGGTCGAGGAAACAGCAATAGAATCGTGGTATCCATCGAAGACAGACTTGATGGCTCTGTTTTCAGCAATGTCACCCAACTGCGTCGAGGTTGCGTGTGCGTTCACATAGCCAATATCGGCTGGGGTTAAGCGGGAAGCCTTCAGAGCCCTGCGCATGGCCATGGCGGCACCAGTTCCGTTCTCGGGAGGGGCTGTCATATGATGAGCGTCCCCTGAAAGTCCATAGCCACGAAGCTCGGCATAGATGTGTGCGCCACGCTTCTTGGCATGTTCGTATTCCTCCAAGACAACCACACCCGCACCCTCACCAATCACAAACCCATCTCTTTCCTTGTCAAAGGGCCTCGATGCCTCTGATGGACTATCATTGAACTTTGTAGCCAAAGATTTTGCTCTGAAAAGCAAACAAAAAATTAGACTCGTTAATATGATCATATTCATGGAGTCCCCAATGGAGCAAAGGCCCCAAAAGCTCTTTTTGTCTGTTGCTTACTTGGCAAATCCTGCGACAGCAAGAGGGTGGATACACGCCTCTGAGCCTCCAGCGACCATGACATCGGCGTCTCCGTACTGAATAAAGCGCATGGCGTCTCCGATTGAATGAGCTCCGGTGGTGCAGGCGGTCGAAACGGCATGGTTTGGTCCCTTGAACCCGAACTTCATAGTCAAATGTCCAGCAGCCATGTTGATCAAGATCTTTGGTACAAACATTGGACTCATCTTGCGATATCCCTAATAGGAAAGAAGGATGCGATGTAAGTCAATAGACCTTTTGCTCATTTTCGTTTCGGTTTCGTGCAAGATAGACTGATCCAAGGTCTTTGGTGTAGATGCGAGAGTTCTCTTACACTTTCAGCAAAGGAAAGGGTAGTGGACGCCATATCATCTAATGATCCAATCCCTGATCCCAGGCAAACACCCGTGCGTTCTTTCTGATCTTCTGTTGTGATATCCCATTGTGCATCCTGGATAGCCATCTTTGCCGCAGCGATTGCATACTGTGTGAACAGCGCCATTCTCTTTTCGTCCTAAAATAGTGGAGTGTCAGGAAGAGAGAGTGAGATTCCAACGACTTGAAAAACGATAACGGGCAGGCGCAAGGTATCGACAAAGGGCAGGGTTGCTCGTACTCCTCGATCAAGCCATTCTGTCGAGTCAAATCCTCCAAGAGCTTGACCACCCTCGCGCTTGACGACAGCTCCGACCTGAGAGGGCAAGGTTTCGAATCCCGGGAGTCCGTTGGGGGAGGGCAAGTCCTTGAGCGAGACCACGCCACAGTCACCAGCAATGAGTTTGGACCATGTCTGCGAGACACCGATGCCAAGAGGGGTGACCAGGCCGAGGCCTGTGACAACGACGCGGCGCGCATTGAGAGCCATGTGTTTAGTCTGCTGAGGATGGATGAATGTGATGTAGGTGCGAGTCGCGCAGTGGAGGAGGAACGTATGAAAGGATGTGTGACTGCCTTGAATCACCCTTGCAAGGGTTTCAGCAAGGGTAGCGCTTTGGGATTCCGCCCGCGTGCTCCGAGAGGACAGGCAGGGGTGGCTTTGCGTGTTTACAGCTCCCTCTGCCCCTGGCTGGCTGGCGGGCTGGACGCACGCCCTGGAGTAGAGGCATCGGCGCACTCATTCATTCATTCATTCGTTCACTCAGCTCCTCGCTTGTTAGCTTTGTGCCCGCCCTTGACATCACCCTCCCTCCCTCCCTCCCCCTCATTGCAGTGCCTGTCCTCTCTTCACTCTCTGCACACCACTTTCTCCAGCAACCCGCCACAAAAGGACAAGCCGCTTTCCACAACCATACACCATGGCCTCCCTCTTGTCCTCAGTCAGAGTCGGCCTCCGTGCCGGCTGCCGCTCCATGAGCACCGCATCCACCACCCAGCCTGCCACATGGACTCGTAAGGAGTGACTCTTCATTCATTCATGCACTCTCTAATGTCTCGACAGACTCCTGCTCCAAGGACGAATCATTGAACTGATCCAATCCCATTTGCATATTTTTAGACAACTCATTAAGAACAGGAGTCATCGCAAGGAAGAAGGGCATGACCGCCATGTGGGACGAATGGGGAGTCAGGATACCCGTCACCGTCTTGCAGGTAAAGAGACTCGATCGGGAGGATGCCGTTCTGGGCAAACAGCACACCCTGGATTACTGGAAACGTGCAGATAATTTTGCAGGCACGGATGGAGGCATTCAGCAAGCTGATCCAAGAACCACTTCTGTACCGCTGTCGATACTTTTATTAGATGGAGCAATGCCAAGTTGTCCAGGTCCTGAACGAAGAAACCCATGGATACACCGCTCTTCAGATCGGAAGCACGGACCGAACCCCTAAGAATGTGACAAAGCCCATGTTGGGCCACTTTGAAAATGCCGGTGTCGAGCCCAAGCGCAAGCTGTTCGAGTTTACTGTCACAAAGGATGCCGTGCTCCCTGTTGGAACCGAGCTGGTTGCCTCCCATTTTGTCCCCGGCCAATTTGTTGACTGCTCTGCACCCACGTAAGGACAACTTCGAGGCTTTTTATCTCGGGAGAATGAATCAGGATGTTCTCACTCACCTATTCATTTTTCTTTATATGGTATCAAATATAGCATGGGAAAGGGATTCCAGGGAGCAATGAAGAGACATGGATTCGGAGGTCAGCCCGCATCACACGGTACTTCTGTCACCCATCGTTCGCTCGGATCAACTGGTCAGCGTAAGGACCCCGGTAAGGTCTTCAAGGGCAAGAAAATGGCTGGACGCATGGGAGGCGAGCAAGCAACAGTTCAAAGCTTGAAGGTGATGAAGATCGACAACGCCCTGAACTTGATCTACGTCAAGGGATGTGTTCCTGGTGTCGATGATCAGTTTGTGAAGGTTCGGGATGCCATCAAGAAGCGCGGCAACAAGATCGCACCTGCCGATCTCCTCCCTCTGCCTTTCCCCACCGTTGCGCCCGAGGCTGTTAAGGCCATGCCAAGAGAGTTGGTCGCCAAGACTGGTGGAGCTGATCCCTATGTCATGAGCGAGTAAAGAAGAAGGGGGCGATAAGGGATACTTTCTCTCAAATAGTAGAACAGATGGAAGGGGGTAGTTTATTGTGTTTTTTGTTCTTACCTTAGATTCACTTTTCATAAAAAGTTACATATTACGCGTGGTACCTTACAACGCCCGGATTCGGGTAATGGTGTTCCGATGGCCAGAGCCTCAACAGCAATGATATACCGCGTCTTGGGAGAGAAAGAAAAGAGACCCGCGCAAGAAAAATAAGGAGCTCAGGGGAAGGACTTCACGGAACAATGTCACGATAACGGGCTCTGTCTGTGGTTTGTGGAATGCAAGCTTATGGCACCGAGGCAGGTGCTTGGCTTAGCAATGTCGATTCGCATGGAGAACACAGGGCCTTGTCGGCTCCCGTGAAAAGACTGGAGAGCCTACAGCTCAAGGAACGTTCCAGAGCCCCCATTCTTTTTCTTTTTTTTTTTAGACAACTGGACAGCTGGACAGTTTTCGACGGTTATTCGGTCCATGAAGTTCAGAGCGACGGATCAAAGCTCATTTTTTGGCGTCTGGAGGGGGATGATAGCAGCCATGTCATGATCAGCTCTTTTTTACCAGACTGTCAGAAGTAACCTGCCTTCGTTATTTCGTTGTAGATCTTCCAAGCGTTGTCCTAAACAACGTGCCGCTGGCGCCTCATTTGTTTATTTCACTGAGATGAAAAGCGTTTTTAGCAGCCACAGCAATATGTATTTTTAAGAATATGAATAAGCGACAATGTCCAGCAAGGAGGGTAGCAGTGCAACCGTTCGAGAAAATAATAAACAGTCGGAATGCAGGGGTAAAATGGAAGGCGATGACGAGAAAGCAAGAGAAGATGAGGAGAACAGAGGCTAGAGTAAGTGTACACCAATCTCCCGCCAAAATAAATACGAGCTTCAATAAAACCAAATAGCGACTCTACAGAAAAACATATTAATCAGATGTGAGGTTGGAGGCATGAAGGAAGCGAGGACCAAAGTGTGCAGCACACGTGGCGTGCAATCTACGCGTGAGGCGTAGAAAGGATCGAGGGGTAGCTCTGGTTTGAGGCTGCTGTAGCCTAATTGACGTCCACTCGGACCTTTTTTTTTTTTTGTGCATTCAGGTCCGAGAGGAAGACGTGAAAGAGTGGGTTGCGACACAAACTTGCATTGGTCGTTGCCAATTCTCTTCTCTTGCAGCAGACACGGATCCCCTCTTTTACTCTCTGGAAGAACTGAAGTTGAAGGAGTTGTTTTAAAAAAGGACTCCATGATCAAAGAGCAATTTAAAAAATAGACTGAGAATGCTGTAATCGCCTCCTGGCAAAGTTCAAAAGACACACAGAGAGACAAGAGTGACAGGGAGAGAAAGAGGGAGAGAGGGACTGAAAGACAAGAGAAAAGAGAGACAGGAGAGCCAACTCCTTCGCTTGTAACAGAGATTTGTTCATCACCCCGGAAATTGAGTCGTCGACAAGGTGAGAACAAAGCGAGAGAGTTAAAGAGTACGTGTGTGTGTGCGCATGGGCGTGTGTTCGCTTTCTATGTTCCTTTCAGACCGTGACTCTATGTGAATTCTTTTTGGCGTCTTTTCTGGTTGAATCTGGTTACGATAAGAGACAAAGAGACACAGAGAGAACGATACAGTAGGGAGCTAGAGATAGAGGAAGAGGAGAGAGGGAGAGAAAGGAAGCGGTGTGCCTCGATGCATTCGAAGTTCACCCGCTTGGTGACTCTAGGCGGATAATCGTGACATGACTAGTGAGAAAAAGACCAATTGGCAACGCAAGGGACTCGCTTTGCGCCTTTGGCACGCGAAGCTGCCTTTTCCGAGCACCGCACAGCAATCGAGCGGGGCATTGTTAGCTCATTTTGAGGCGCCACTTGATAGTGTCCCTCGCCCTGAGGAGGAATCAAGGCACAGATACACAGCATCTTCACAGCATCTTTACCCACGACACGGACACAGCAGAAACAGCACAGACCACAAATCGATAAGACCATAGCACTCACAACAAACCCAAGATTTCAAAATGGGAAAAAAGGACGCTCTCGCGCACGATTTTCCCGATAACAAACAGTCCGTAGACATTGACACGCTGGGTTGGGTCGTGAACTGCCCAAGAACCATTGCTCCGTGGCCCGCTCTCCACTCCCTCCCGGTGTGTCCCTCGCTCTGCGTGATAGCTTTGCGTCCTATGTATGACTTTTTAGCCTTCATCTTGACCGGATGGGATGCTTGCATGGTCTAAAAACAAGTCTCATTCTATTGCTCTCCGTCTGCTTATCCTTTGCATTGGAAGCGCTCAGTTCTCATTCTTCCTCTTCTTCTTTCTCTTTTCTTCCCTTCTCTCAACATCCTTTTCCTCCTCATTGCTCCCGTCCTCGACTTCCTCGCTGCTCGAGGGTCCCCTCCATCCGATCTCTCATATCATTGATTCCTTGGTTGTCAGATCTTGCACCGGCCCGACCATCCCCGGCTGCACCTTAGCATTCGCACCAACCTTCCATTGACCCTCTCAAACTTCGGCTGTCAATTTCTAACGACTTCCTTTCATTCATTTGCTCAGTTCTCTCACTCTCGCTCTCCCTCTCGTTTCTTCTTTCAAACTCGTTCATTTCTTCCTTTCTTCCTTTCTTCCTTTCTTCCTTTCTTTCTTCTCATTGCAAACTCTCACACGCACACGCACGCACACGCACACTCACTCGCACTCACGCTTACGATCCTTCACTCGCTTCCTGCGTTCTATTGTCTCATCATTTCTGTCTTAGTCTACTCTCGCTGTATCTACAATTGCATCAACTCGGCTTGTTCCGTAAACGAAACCGCTGCTCATCTCGCTCCTCACTCACAACATCCGTCGCACAGCCCCTCAGTTCTTCGCCATTGATCCTTCCACGTTTTCTCCTTCCTTCCTCAGCACTGCAACCACTTCGACACGCTTACGATTACGCTTATGTCCACAGTCGGCCCTTGATTGCCATCACTTGTCTTTTCCTGTCTACGATTCCCAGGAAATATAAGAGACCATCCACGGCGACCACGAATTTACGACTTTTCTGATTTTTCTTCCTCTGCAACGACACCCCTCTCTGTCCTCACCTTCACGGTCCATCTCTAACCCCACGCCTCCAACACCAGGGTTCACTCGTACACAGGCAACATCTCAATCTCAGCAGGCATCTCCCCCCGATCGACCCGCTTATCCTCACCCATCTCAACCCACTTTTCAGCCCTTGGTGCGCCGGCAATACTTACGCCCCCTTGGACTTGTATTTCCACACCAGTCTCTCTTTGCCTCTACTCCCCTCCTCCCCTCCTCCCCTCTTTCTCCTCTTTCACTCCTTGACCTCTACTCTCCTTGGCTGTTTCTGTCCAACACAACAGCTACCCAAAAGGAAAACTAAGGGAAACCATCGCAACAAGGGGGACCCTCTACAGCGACACCTTTATCTCCACATACCCTTCCTATTTTTTGTGCAACCACAACAAAAGATGATCAGGATCGCCCACAGAACACCAACGGGCTCGAGCACGATAAATTATCTCGATGCATCCCAAAGGTTACTACTACAACGGAACCTCTCGACCTCCTCTTCTTCATCCTCGACATCTTTGTCCTCCACAGCAGCAGTGCACTCCACAGGTAGATTGACGACCCGACCTAGAACCCTCCTCTTACCTACGCATGCCACCCGTCGACACCATTCCTCCTCTCCTTCCTCCACATCGACACCTCTTCCAACTTTATCCAGGCAGGGTCGTCTTCTCCACGCACCTATTCCCCCATCGCATCCCCACCATGCAGCCTCGAACCAGACACGAAGATTTCAGTCCCTTCAGGTGCAATATCAGAGTCGAGCCGTAGATGAACTTGGAGGAGGAATCTTGAGCAAGGACAAAGTGATCAAGACTGGCCAAACCTCGAGCTCGACTGAGGCTGGGTTGATGTCGGGTCTGGGTTCAATGACCCAGAAGAGGGCCATGACATTGGAGGAGGCCATGGGCGATGTCAAGCCATTGGAGTTAAGTCCAGAACTGACTATGATGAAGAAGGCTTTGAAGGCGGAGACAGCAGGGGCAAAGGTCATTAATGGAAAAGCAATTGCAAAGTAAGCTCGTTTTCTATGTGTCCTTTTATTTCTTTCCGTCGGCCAGATAACCACGCTTACACAGACTCTCTTTATCTCCCTCTCTCTGCATGCATTGCCATAAAAAAGGGCGATTGTCAGCAACGTCAAGGCTGAGATCCAGTCGTTTCAGGCCCAGCACCCATCTTTCCAACCTCGTCTGGCCATTGTTCAATTGGGCGAGAAGGAGGACTCGAACGTGTACGTGTCGATGAAGAAGAAGACCTGTAAGCAAGCGGGTATTGAGTACACGGACCACCATATGCCCGAGAGCACCTCCATGGTTGAACTCTTGCGCACGATCGAACATTTGAATGCAGACCCCTCGATGCATGGTATCCTTGTGCAGCTGCCCCTTCCTGCTCATATTGACGCCAAAGTGGTGACCGAGTCTATTGATCCCATCAAGGATGTCGATGGGTAAGCCATTGCTTCTCTTGTGAAAATGTTGACAAAAAATATCCACCTTCCCACTGAAAAACCGTTCTTCCTCATGGGTACGAGTAGCTTTCATACCACCAACATTGGTCGTTTGGCGAAATTGGGGACCATGCCCGATTTTATTCCTTGCACCCCCAAGGGCGTTCTCGAACTCATTCGATCAACTGGTGTTGAGATTGAAGGCAAGAATGCTGTCGTGGTTGGCCGCAGCGATGTTGTCGGAGCACCCACCTTCCATTTGTTGAACAAGAGCAACGCCACTGTTACCCTCTGCCACGACAAGACCTCAAACTTGGCGGAAAAGGTATAGATGACTGCTATACCCTATTGATATACAAATCCAACATATTAGCAC
Organism: Entomortierella parvispora; assembly: GCA_963573315.1. NCBI lineage: Eukaryota > Fungi > Mortierellomycota > Mortierellomycetes > Mortierellales > Mortierellaceae > Entomortierella > Entomortierella parvispora. Next base: position 2,061,639 of record OY752145.1, read on the forward strand.
TTGTGCACTTGTTAACCCTGACCAATCTCGAAACAAACATGCCCACAGGTCAAAACAGCTGATATTTTGGTGGTAGCCGCTGGCCATGCTGAGTTGATCAAAGGTGAATGGCTCAAAAAGGGGGCGATTGTCATTGACGTAGGTATCAACGCTCAACGCGACCTGACCAAGAAGTCGGGAGTCCGTTTGGTGGGCGATGTTGAATACTCGACTGCTCAACACGTTGCAGGACACATCACTGCTGTTCCTGGAGGTGTTGGACCTATGACTGTGGCCATGCTGATGGAGAACACTCTCCTGTCTGCTCGCCGATTCTGGGAGTCTTCCCAAGCTGCAATCATGGGATCCAAGATCCAGCCTTTGCCCTTGGCTCTCAAGACCCCAGTCCCCAGCGACATTGATATTGCATTGAGCCAAACTCCCAAGGTCATCAAGCAAGTGGCTGAGGAAATCGGTCTTGGACCCGATGAGGTGAGCACCACAGTATTTTATTTAAAAAACAAACGAATTCTTTTGGTCATCTGGTTTTAACCCTTCTCCTTTTTTGATCTTTGCCTTGCTCAGTTTGAGCTCTATGGCAATTTCAAGGCCAAAGTCGACCCCGATGTTCTCAAGCGCCTAGATCACCGCGTCAATGGTCGTTATGTGGTCGTGACTGGAATCACGCCTACCCCTTTGGGCGAAGGCAAGTCTACCACGGTCGTAGGATTGGTTCAGGCCTTGGGTGCTCATCTGGACAAGATTGCTTTCGGATGTGTTCGTCAGCCTTCCCAGGGACCTACCTTTGGAATCAAGGGAGGAGCCGCTGGTGGGGGATACTCTCAAATCATTCCAATGGACGAGTTCAACCTGCACTTGACCGGTGATATCCACGCCGTTACTGCTGCCAACAACCTGCTCGCAGCTGCTATTGATGCTCGCATGTTCCATGAAAATGGCGCCACAGATGCTGTACGTTTGCTGATAATTAACTAAAGATGCTCAGCCTGTTTACAACTATTTTAGCGCCTACTAAGAATTCACGACTCGCACCTCACATAGATGCTCTTCAACCGACTCTGCCCCAAGAAGAAGGGTAAGCGAATCTTTGCGCCCGTCATGTTGGATCGCCTCCAGCGTCTTGGCATCCACAAGGCCCATCCCGAGGAGCTCACCCCAGAGGAGATCTCAAAGTTTGTTCGCCTGGATATTGACCCAGCCACGATCACTTGGCAACGCGTCCTCGACACCAATGATCGTTTCCTTCGCAAGATCGAGGTGGGCCGTAACACGACCGAGTCTGGTCACGAACGTATGACAGGATTTGATATCGCGGTCGCCTCCGAGGTCATGGCGGTCTTGGCCCTTTCTGCGGATCTGCGTGATATGCGACAGCGTTTGGGCAAGATGGTCGTTGCCAGCAACCGATCTGGACAGCCCGTTACGGCTGATGACATTGGTATTGGTGGCGCTTTAGCGGTCCTAATGAAAGACGCAATTAAGCCCAACTTGATGCAGACCTTGGAAGGAACGCCAGTGTTTGTCCATGCCGGCCCCTTTGCCAACATTGCTCATGGCAACAGCTCTGTGATCGCGGACAGAATTGCGCTCAAGTTGGCTGGCGTGGAACCGGGCATGGATTCCAGCAACATGGGCTACGTTGTCACTGAGGCAGGATTCGGTGCAGATATTGGAATGGAAAAGTTCTTTGATATCAAATGCCGTGTCAGCAACCTGATCCCCAATGCTGTTGTTCTGGTCGCCACTGTGAAGGCCTTGAAGATGCATGGAGGCGGACCCGAGGTCGTACCTGGCAAACCTCTTCCTGAAGTCTATTTGAACGAGAACTTGCCTATGCTCGAGGCTGGCTGTGCAAACTTGACAAAACATATCCAGAACGCCAAGAAGTTTGGCGTTCCAGTCGTTGTTGCCATTAACAAGTTCACATCCGATACGGATCAGGAGATGGCCTTGATCCGCAAGTTGGCCCTGGAAGCTGGTGCCTCGGACGCCGTTGCCTGTGATAACTGGGCCAAGGGTGGACTCGGCGCCGTGGACCTGGGAAAGGCTGTGGTCGAAGCTTGCGACAAACCTTCTGATTTCAAGTATCTTTACGATGTCAAGGATAGCATCGAGTCCAAGATCGAGACCATTGCCAAGGAGATGTATGGAGCCGATGGCATTGATCTTTCAAACGAGGCCCGTGAAAAGATCTCGACCTATACCCGTCAAGGCTTTGCAGGTCTTCCCATTTGCATGGCCAAAACCCATCTCTCACTTTCGCACGACCCAACCAAGAAGGGAGTTCCAACGGGATTCCGTCTCCCAATCCGCGATATCCGCGCCTCTGTCGGTGCTGGATTCTTGTACCCATTGATCGGAAACATGCAGACGATGCCCGGTCTCCCCACACGTCCTTCCTTTTATGACATTGATATCGACTTTGACACTGGACGCGTCGTTGGATTGTTCTAAAAGAAAAGACGGCCTTTCCTACGACTTTTTTCATTTTTTATATACCACCTTGTTATTCCTATCCTCCACGTTGATGCCCCCTCCACTCTTTTACAAATGCTGATGCTCATTTCCTTTCTTTTTCTAACAGCAATTTTCGTATTTATTTTTCATGTGTCACTTCTTGCTGCAAATAAACAGCCTCGCTCCCTTTTTTCAACTCAGTTCACAGTCCTCGTCAAGATCTACTCTTTCCCTAGAGCCTTTTCGCTCTTCTCTGGCTTTTCCTGCATGATTATCTCTGAGAGTCTCCATTTGCAGCGAATGTCAGAAAGGGCACGGGCACATCGAATCTTTCGCTCCGTGTGAGAAGGATGGGTTGAACTCCATCTTGCCCACAAAGGAGTCTCGAGATATTCTTTGATCAGCTGGTTATGAACCAGTACCGGATCTGACTCGACTGTAGTGTCTCTCTTGGCCTTCTTTTGCTCCAGAGTCGGTCGGGGAACGCTTTCCAGAAAATGAGAACTCTCTGATGGCGACGGTGATGCAGGCATCAATGCCACTGTTCTTGACGACTTGGGGCCTAAACCGGAGAGTACGACTCGATCCAAACGGAAAACATCAGACTCTTCTTTCTGGGCCAACAAGAGGTGAAAAGTCAGCATATTCATTGGATCGTAGCCAGCCAGGCCAAGGATGGTCATGGCCATGACATCAGCCTCGTACTCTTGCTCCTGGCACACGAATCGCTGTGCGAGTAACTCGGATCCTCTCGTTAAACCATGAACCGCAATTAACGTGATGTAAGGTCCCAGCATGGAGACTACAGGCCAGCACACGGCGATGCCGGCGGCTATATAAAGGTCAAGGAAACGGAAGTCTGTTAGATTCACATTCGTATATCTGATCTGGGACCAGGAAACAATGAAGAGACATACCAGTGAGGAGCTGTACAAGAGACGCATTAGACTGACGCTCTCGGATATGCTGTTGCACAAGGTGCGCTAGTTCGTGGGCCACAACCGCCGCAATCAAATCTTCGTCCATAGCCAGATCTCGGAAGATGCCGTTCTCCAAGATAATGGTGTTGTTTTTGAAAGCGTGTGCATTAAACTCATTGCTGTTTCTGACGTGGATTCGGAAGGGGTACTTCTGCACTCGGAACCAGCGTCTCGATCGCTGAGTTTTTTGAGCCATCGACGCGTCTTCTTTGGACTTCTCCACGAGCGTTTCAACACCCTGGAGTACGTCCTCGTTGGGTATTTGAGGAGGCGTTATAGGGAGATTGCACAAGAACGATTTCAGTCTTAATTGACCCTCAGCCCCTACTTCGATTGCTCTCTCCAAGAGTCGGTCGAGGACGCGTTCCGCCAAAAGAACCCGAGGGTCGTTCCCTTCGAGAACTAGGTCATCCTGCTTCGACATAGCGGTGTCCTGTTGTCCTGTTGCTGTTTGCTGCCCTTCGCTTTCTTGTAGAGTTTCCTTCCTGACCCCTGACGCGATTTGAGTCAGAAAACTGTTGGATATCATTGAGATCGACGGAGTCTCTCGGTTTTTTGAATCCCCTGGCTTTGTTTCATGGTTGGCAGATGACTCATCCCTCTCGGTGAGAAAGAATCCCCAGCGGCCAGTGTGTGGACACTGCTCCATTGCTATTGCTACCAGCCCCAAACCAATAGTGATAGGGATTACCTTACAGCCCCGTAAGAACCATGGCCTCTTGGTCACCAACCAGTGCCTTAACGCGTAAAAAGGAGTTGCAGTTAGGATTGCCAATCCGAATCCTTGCATGAATCCCTCGGCAGACTTGAAGTGGATGAGGGATTCGGGGAGGTCCTGGACGGAGAAGTCAACGCGGCTACTGGAGTGGAATGAGGCCCTTTTTGTTTGCGAGGTCGAGAGTACATTCAAAGGGCAACGCGTTTTCTTGTTGGTAGAATGAATAGGGGTGATTGGGGAAACGTTCGAGGTGGAAAAGGGCAGTGATTTCACTTTTTGAGCGAAAAGAGCAAGCGACCTTGTTGTCAAAGCATCGGACGAAAATTTGTTGGAAAGACGAAGACATGGTGCAGGAACGTGAGAGTAAGGCATTGGGAAAGCGGGACGCCCTTTCAGGGCACCAAAGCGCGGGGTGTGAGGCAACATGTTTGTGGGCTAAAGCATAAAAGTTTGAGAAGTTCGAGAGTAGTCGGAGCGAGCTGAGGATGACAGACAGGACGGACCTTTGGACTTTTATAATCTGAAAAAAAACACCATCTCCAGTTTCCCCTTGCCCCTCCGACAATCCAAGCTGGGCAGTTGAAAGAGTGCCATCATTTAGTGAAAGAGTCTCTCTTTCATACGCTGTTCTTTGATACATCTTGGACTGGCACAAGGCAAAACGAAGATAATGTACCCTTAAGCCATCGAGTGAGTCACGTGATATGAGAGAAACTGATACTAAGATAATATTAAAATTAAAAAATTCATCGGCTACAAGCAAAGTCGCCCAGAGGAAGAGCGCTGGGCTCATAACCCAGAGGTCGGTGGATCGAAACCACCCTTTGCTACATCTTTTGCTATTTTGCCAGATGCCGCGCCTTCGAGCATCCGCCGACCCTGCTCGGCGGTTAGTTTTCCACAGTTTTCTTTTTTTTTTCGGTTTAACTATTTGTCAACCGGGGTTGACATATAATGGGTGTCAACCCCCCGCACAAAACCCATGTAATTTTTTTAAAGTCTTCTATTTTCCTCCAGAGACTTTTTGCGCGGCCAGGATTGCTGTTAGAAGAAGAAGAAGACGCCGCGAGGACACTCTGCATTCCCTGGGTATCAAATGCAATTTTTGGGGGTGCAGTTGGAACACCATTTTACATGGACTTTGTGCGGGAAAATAATAAATTAGAAATTTTGATATTTTTGCATGGGTTTTGTGCAGGAAGAAAAAAACTTGACACCCAATTACCTCCAAAACGTAGTGAAGGACATTTGAAAAAAAAGTGCTCAAGTAGTTGAAATGCCTTTATTTTCCCATCTGGAGTCGATGCCGGCCTCTTGGAGATCTTGGAAAGAAGACAGAAGAGATAAAAAATTTACATGGGCTTTGTGTGGGGGTTGACAAATAGCTAAACCGTTTTTTTTTTGGGTCGATGTATGCACGCACTGGTTATATACTTTTATTCAAAAAAAAAAAAATCCCCCGACACAGGCACCATTGAGCTATGTAATCTATCCAGCTCAGTCTTGAGCTACAAGTCCACACTATTCGTGTCTGATATCTCTTCTTCAGGGATGGCTGCTTCGATTCTATGGCTTTAAGGTGTATGTTCCTGAACATCATGTTGACTGCGTTCCAGTGGTCCCTTCCTTGTCCACGTTATTCATATTTGGGATCTTCTCTTTGAAGATGGCTGGTTCGATTCGACGGTTTAAAAAGCGTTTGTTCTTGACCTTTGTCGCGGGTGTTTGCGTGGCTCATTCAGTTTTGAGCGACAACTCCACGATGTCCCTATCCGAGGTCCTCTACTTGGGGGGGAGGCTCCTTCGACTGGACGGCTTTAACTGTATTGAGGTCCACGTTGTTCGTATCCGAGGTCTTCTGTTTGGGATGCGGCTCCTTCGACTGGACAGCTCCTTCGACTCGGACGGCTGGAGCTGTATTTATTAGGTCATGGTCGACCACCAGATCAAAAGGGACCCGATGGTCGCCGATGTTCCTATCCAAGAGGATCCAGAAGTTAGTAACCCGTTGTAACCAAGCCAGTCATAAACCATACAACCATTTGGGCCACTGTCGCTCTTGCTCAACCCAATCCCAGCAATCATAGACTTCTTCAAAAGGTCAAGGGGTGTCTCGCAGCTTCCATCTTGAAAAAAGAAACAGACGCAGATCCACGACCCGTTAGCCCATCCGCCGAAATCAACAATAAAAAACCTGATAAAGGGGTGACAAAGGAGGTTTGCTGACCACGCACTTCCTATCCCCAAGGGAAGGCGCTATGAAGGTCTGAGGGTGAGGATCACGTTTCCCTTCTCCATCCCTGAGAGAAAGACGTAAGATCCTCAAGGTCACCTTTGAGAGAACCAGCCACTGATTTCTGTTGCCAGAGCACAGTGGTCTGAACTAACAAGGATCAGAAAAATGGGATCCACGGCCCTGTTGAAGGACTGGGTGGTCTATCCAGGGATGCCAACTCGCGAACCATATACAACGCTTCGATCCCTGGCACGGTAATCCACTGCCAGGAAAGGGCTGCTAGTATACAGGTGTATCAGTGCGACGCTTCGATTTCCGTTGCCGGCAAAGGGCTGCTGCACTGTACGGTTGTTAACCCTCGGTCATGATAGATGGCGAACAGGTTAAAATGGGAATGCTCCAAGCACCGCGCCCCTCTGCCGGGGAATGATACCTGGGCTCGACCAGGGAGATGTGTTACCCTGGCCCTTGTGTACAGTAGACAGGAAGGTCCTCAATAAAGAAGTCCCTCAACCATGCTAAAGCACACGCCGCCGAAGATCAGAGGGTAGTTCCATGTTGAAGGAGTCGCCTCTGATCCTCTCATCTGCTTGTTATTAACGCCCTGGGGCAGGCCCCCGAACATCAGCATGAATGACAGCCACAAACAGGATCCGTTGGAGAAGACTACCAAAAACGGGGTCCCCGACACGATGCCGTTTACCTGCTGGGCAAAGGCGTTGACGGGGAAAATTCATAGCCACAGCCATGTTGAATGAACTTGCGGACTATAATGGGATAAAGGGTTCGCCATGCTTTGTTCACCTCTGCCGGAGAACGACGGCACGGCTCGCAAGCCCCTCGGTCCACCTTCCGGATTCTGTTGCCAGAAAACAGTAGTTGGGCCACAGGTTGCAGTTCCTGCTCCTGCTCCTGTTGCCAGGAAAAGAAATGTGAAAAGCCCCTTCACTTTCTGATGAAGAGGGGAAAGAAAGGGATAGGAGGGAAGAGCAGAGACAGGACCCACCTCGACATTACCTTTCCCTGATAAAGCGGAGCGGCACCAGAGAGGGCCAGCCGCGACGGAAGGGCAGGCCGATGTAGGAAGGCCTACAGAAAAGTCAAGAAGAAAAGACAAAGGAGATGAGATTTCCAAGAGAAACGCGAAAAGACCGGTTTGTTTACGTAAAAGGTGACACAGCACACAAGAGCAAAAATACAGAGCTGCAACCTACCAAATGACCAAATGGACCGCCGCAGACGCGCCATGCATGCCAGGGAGAGCGGAACTGAGGCAATGTCCGAGGCAATCACTCTTTCTATAAAAGGGTCATGGAAGAAATCAGAGAAATCAGTCAACATGAAGACGATGGAAAGGCGCAGCAGAAATGTCGCGTGCAAGGAAATGTTGAAATGACGAGTGAGCCATTCGCAACACGAGTAACATGAAAAAAGAGACAAGGAAAGGAAGAGCATAGGGCAAGAGAATAACAACAACATAACATCGGGGGTGTGGGATGGATGAAAAAGTGCGGATGGGTTGTTCAGGATCGTACTTACCATATAGGCCATCATCGAGAGGGGAAGACAAAGGCGGAAAGAGGAGTGGTTGCAAAAGCGACAGAGGATGCACATATTTATACCATGCACAAATGGGCCCCTTAAAATTGATCAAACCTGGCACTGTCGGAAGCACCCCTCAACGAGTGGCAACGATGGATGGACTTGTCGGTGCTGTACCAAACGACGTCAGTGCTGTTTAAAAGAAGCTGCACAAAAGATCCCAGATCAGAGTTTTTGACTTAGACGACGCGGTATAGAAACGTCATTTGATGTTTGCGTCGCCACTTCCTTTTGCTACCACGGATCAATTTCAACCCTCGGGACAAACATGCATGCTCGATTGACACCACCACACACATCCTTCCAACCAGCTTTTCTTCGACGAACTTGTCCACCATGTACATTTCTATCTCCAGGGTCAAAGGCAGTCTTGATCGCCACGCTCATGCCCTAGTGGTGTGATACCTATGTACACTCTGTGGTGCATATTTTTTCTTCGTCTTCCTCGTTTGGCGTTCTTGTGTGTCTCCTATGACTTCTGACAGTCTCTGTTCCTCTGATGACTTTTTCTAGTTCTCCAGACGACTCGATCCAGCGCAGGTTTGAAGGAAGGAGTTGCAACAGTAAACTCCTCTCCAGCATCCTTTGCCTCTTCTGCTCGTTTTTCCATTCTTTATGGCACACGAATGTGCCTTCCGTCCTGCCACGGTCAAGTTCTTGATCGCTAGTGCTCACGCCCCCTTTTGCTTTTCTACTGTCTTGTGGCATCTCCACAGGTAATGATTGTCCTCCGGATCCATCTCACAATTGCGGCACACGTCAGTTGGATTAGGTCCGCCTTCCCCTGCTTCATGTACGTTAACGTTGGCAGCATCCCAGGCAGTTTCTTCACCCCGTGTGCTCGCTTGCTACAATCAGCCTGACTAGTGTGGAAGCCCTTCGGTGCTTTTCTATCGTGGACGACCGCCAACGCCGTTATCCATTCGATATCCTTCCACTTTTGTCGTATTTCTTTGTCCCGTTTTGGTGGGTTCACGTGTGGGGTACGCGTGCGGCCGACTGTTTTTTAACCATCTGCCTGAGATCATCCTCAGCCACCTCGTCCATAAATGTAGCATGGCACTGTAGCACTGTAGATCCGTGTGGTTTTGAGGTGAAAGACGCCACGACCGCTGCGAGTGCCCCTCGTCTGCTGCCTCATACCCCGGGGTAACTTGTCCATTAGAGGGGGAATTTTTTTCGCGCCACGCGATTTTTTTTTTTTTTTTTTGCAACATTTTATTTGCTATGCCGAGCCAAAGAAGTGGAGTATATAAACTGAACTATCTAGGACCTGACGCAGCAGCGTGGTCTAGCAATCCCCGCGCAACAAATGCCACGACTCGTCGCCGTGTAATATTGGAGAGTAAAATGTTACAAAAAATGGATCTTCCCCATTTTTTTCGTTAAATGAACTTGGCCGCGTATACAGGCCAAAAGTCGACGGTCCGCCGAAAAAAGGTGAGTGGAGTTTATTATCTGTTAATTGTAAGTCGACCAAACGACACGCTTCTGCACGCGCTCATTCAATCCAAGGGAAACAGACGAAATAAGATGCTTAAAATCGCACAGCCCGTATATGACGGCCCATGCACCCATATATCACAAACCCGCGACCTCGTGGGTGGTGTCTCCTGGTTGCCTGAGCGAAGCTGGGTCCTTGGCTCCTTTTTTTTTTTTTTCTTGTGGTCAATCGCGCCACGCGATTTTTTGAGTGATCAAGATCACGTGATATCCGATCGATACATCACGTGATCATATCTATTTGACCGCTTGGAAGTCGTGACGGAAATAAGTTTCTTAAGCTTGTTTGTATGGTGTAGTTGGTTATCACGTCTGTCTAACACACAGACGGTCCTCGGTTCAAGTCCGAGTACAAACACTTTTGCTCACCGGCAGCCGTATCTTTTTGAGGTTTATCTACTCTACAACTCCACACTTTTTGCCCACAAGCCCCATGTAACATTATTTTTGCTTTTCAAGACAAAAAAAAAGTCTTTTATCCTTCGAGGTATCACCTTTAACCCCGCAGAGGTAAAGATGAACGCGTTTGTGGCGACAATATCGCTTTTTAGCGAGTGACAAGTCGTATCGATGACGATATGGGACTTGAGCTCCTGAATTGAGCTGTGGGAAGCTGGGTAACGGAGGCCGTTTACTGTTGTAACAAGGCACTGTCGAAGAAAAGGGTGGGGAGTTGTCAAGTAAGTCGAACAACCTTGGTTGTGGTTTCAACGTCTGTCTGCAACGCAGTGATCTTGGAGCGCCTCGGGATTTTCATGAATGCCTTTTATTTATGGTACAAGAGTGCGCAGTAAAGAAGAAAATGAAAGTAAAGGTTGCTTGATCTAATGAAATGAGGGATAACACAACGAGGGAAGGAAGGAATTATGGTCTACAATGGCAAAGAAAGAAAGGAAAGAGAGTGGAGAGGGAGAGAAGGGGTAAAAACGAGAACATAGAGAACGGTCCAATACAACGATAAGATTGATCTGGATGGACGACAACAATTCGTTATTCGCCTTCACGGCGACGTCCCCGTTTAAATGGTGGTTGTTGATCATGGAATGTAAACCCATCCATGCTTATCGCATTCGAGGAGTGTCTTGCAGAATTAGCAGCAAGTCGATTAGCGGCCATGTTGAAGTCTTGAAGAGCATATCTACGTTTCAGAGAATCAACGGCCATCTGTTGACCTATCCCACCTTCAGGTCCAGAATGCGGGAAGACTCCCTGTTGATCTAATCCAGGATGATAGATAGGGGCCGCAAATGTAAAAACTTCATTTGGGAAGATTGAGACAGGAGCCGGAGGAGGGAGACCAGGAGCGCCGGCTGAAGCCTGGTGCATTCCATGGTTGAGTTGCTGCTGGTGTTGATGCTCTTGTTGTTGTTGCTGCTGCTGCTGTTGTTGTTGTAATTGTTGTTGCTGCTGCTGTTGCAGATATTGCTGGTGTTGGTGTTGCTGCTGCTGCTGTTCCAGCTGCTGTTGGTGCTGGGCCTGGGCCTGAGCTTGAGCATGTAATTGTTGCTGCTGCTGTTGCTGTTGTTGCAGTTGCATTTGTTGCTGTGCCTCACTACCAGCCAATGCAGATCGATTCATAGACTGAGCATTGGTCACAAATGTTACAATGTCATCGACCGACAAGCTGGTACTCCGCCTAATGTCATCCTCCGAGTGGCCTCGCAGTTTCTTCTCCTGAATGGCCGGATGATTAGAAATAAAGGTCATGAAATCTTGAAGCGCTGCGTCGTATCCTTTTGCTTGTTCCGCCCGCTGGTGCTTACGTGCATCCTTATAAAGCTGTGCAACAGAATGAGCGGCGGCTTTGAACGAGGACAGGAGGGCTTGCTCTGTGGTTTCCTCGGACAGGGCCTGGTCTTGCCCTGGCAGAGGTGTCGGCGTAGATCCAGAGGAGCTTAAAGCCGTGTTACCAGAGAGGGGGACATGGGTAGTGAGAGCAGGCGCAACTCCCATAGGCTCAGCGACCGGCTGACCAGCAGCGGAAGGGCCTCCAGGCATGTTGTTTCGGACTATAGCCCCTGGTGTTCGAGTTGACAGTGCTTGTTGGGGGTTACCATGACTGGTGTTGGCCGAGAGAGAAGAGGAGTCATTCCTGAGAGTGGTTGCTGTGCCTGGGGTCCTGATGCTCATGAAAGCGACGCAGATTTGATCCGAGAGCGAGAGGATAAGGTAAAGGAAAAGCTCAGTAAGCTCTAATGCAAAGGGATAGAGAGGGCAAAGGGATGTAGAAGTCCTTTTAGGAGACGGAGGAAAAGAGACAGAGAAATAGGCCGAGAGCAACAGGTCAGAGTAGAAAGAAAGAAAGAGGTAGGGTTTTCGAGGAGTTTGGTGATTACTGACTGAATGGGCAAAGTGATGCAATCATTTCATTTGTGTGCACATGCATTCCAGAAAAAAGATCAAATCTAGGTCTTAAGGGTCTGACTACGTGACAAATGTCAAATCACGTGTAGTCACGGGAGGTTGGTGACTCCTGGTGGCGGCGGCGGCCAGCACCCCATAGCTTGGATCTGTTTCCGGAGCTGAGTGGGACCTAAGGCCGAAACCTCGGATGTGCCTGGTATGGGTCCCCTAGAGGCAGACCCTTGCTGACCGGAAGCGAGCGATGTTGACCATCTTACCGTATACTCTGTCTTGTACCTCTGGCTGGTTGTGCCTGGGAATGTGGGAAAGTGGGTGACAACGGACAAGGTCAGGCAATTGGCGATGCTCACTTTTTTTTTTCCTGGGTCAGGTCGAGTCCAACCCAGCCACTACCGTAGTGTCCATCCTCGATAAACTATAAAAGGTGGGCTTCCCCCGCATTCTTGTTCCTTGCTCCCCACTCATTCCATTCCTTTCATTTGCCCATCTCTTCTCTTCCCACTCATCCCTTCACACAGCGCTTATCCCACAAAATGTCCATGACCAATGCCAACTTCCCTATGGATGCTGAAGGCCGTACTTAGTAAGTTGTCCCTGTTTTTATTTTCCACGCTCCACACTCCACACTGAATTCAAATTATCACACGGACACACAATTTCGATTGAAGCATGCGTTTGCTTGCAAATCATGCTAGGGGAAAGTAGACTCTCCTTCTGCCCCTTCTTGCCACCAACTAACTATTTTATTCGTCTCCTTTCTACAGTCATGTTGGTGTCAAACGAGGCGAGCTTGCTAATAGAGTAATTACTGTCGGCGATCCCGTCCGTGCCATGATCTTGGCACGCTCCCTCGATGGCGTCGATCCATCTACTCCCGCAAAGTCAGTTCCCTCCAACCTCTTTAGCCTCTCCTCGCATCGCGGCTTTCTGACTATCACTGGTCGCTACAAAAATGTCCCTGTTTCGATTGTCGCCATCGGTAAGGAGGACATAAACTCTACCCTTGAGATGTCTCCATTTCTCTCTTCTTGTCACTAACAGTTGAAATCATCGCTTGCCTAGGCATGGGTATCTCCATGATGGACTTTTTTGTCCGAGAGTGCAGAGCTGTCGTTGATGGACCCATGATCATGATCCGCCTGGGCTCTTGCGGCTCCCTCTCAGACTGCAAGGTCGGCGATATCTGTGTCCCGTCAAGTTCCTTCTTGGTTCAGCGAAACGTCGACTACTTCTCTGAAGAAGGTGATAGTGGTTCGCCCTACCTCCTCTCCAAGCTTGTTGCTGCCGATCCTGAGATTACTGAAACTCTGGTCAAGACTATGAGCACCGCCCTCGGAGAGGACCACGTTTGGTCTGGAATTAACGCCACCGCAGACTCATTCTACTCATCTCAAGGTCGCCAGGATGAAAACTTTGTGGACGAGAACCAAGACTTGTTCACGCAGTTGTTGGCTCATGAGCCAAAGACTTTGACCTTGGAGATGGAGACCTTTGTGCTTTACCATCTTGCACGGTCCTCAACCCAGGCTTCATTGAAAAAGAACTTGACCAATGGCCAAAGCTCGAACGGCAGCAAGAACAGCATCCGTGCAGGTGCTTGTATGATGGTCTTTGCTCAGCGCAAGACAAACGACTTCATCTCTAAGGAGGATGTAGCCCGCGTAGAGCCTTTGGCCGGAAAGGGCATCTTTGAGTCCATGATCCAAATCTCCCTCGGAAGCGACGAAGAGCTCCACCCTGAAGAGGGAAGTGTCTGGGCCATTCCTCGCGAATTCTAGATGGCCATGGTTAGACAGAGCAATAAAATGTACAAATATATCATGTCTCGCTTCAAAGGCAGCAATTATGAAGTTCACAGCTCTTTGGTTAATTCCCGAAATAAAACAAAACTTGACGCCGCATGCACCCTGTCTCATTCATTCTTTCATTCCACTGCATCTTTCTTTCTTTCTTCCTTAACATCCACGCCCTCTTGTCTCCCCTCAACTGCCCCTGACTATCATCACAGAGACTAGTTGCTACTTCAAAAGTCAACTCGCAAAACAATGGAGACTCAGCGTGATCACTCGCCATCCCAGGAACGCCACCACCGTCGTCACAGAGATGACCATGCGCGCCATGAGCGACATGGCGAGAATGGAGGCAATAGCCGGCACAGCCCTTCCCCTTCAGTTGACCCACAACGAGAAAGGCGGTCGGATCGTTCGAGAGAATACAGTTCGCCTTCTTCTTCGTCTTCAAGTCGACGACGCCACCATTCCGGTAGCAGTAATAACGAGCAGCGCCAGTCTTCAGAACGCTCAAGTCCAGCGCCCCTTCAAAATCAACAGCCGATTCAGCACCCTGGGCAGGAGCCAGAGCCAGAGCAGTCGCAAATAGTAGATTTAGAAAACCAAACAGAGGAGCAGCAGCAGCAGCAAGTGCCATTCTCTGATGTAGAGGATCGATCTTGTCTAGAGCTTGACAGTTCAACATCAGTGGTACAGCCAGCAGATCTCATCATGTCAGAAGCAAGGGCCACATCTGAATCAACTTCAAACCCGTTGCTCTCATCAGCGTTGCAGTTGGAGAAACACAAATCCAAGCAGGACTTACAGGAACAACACAAACAAACTGAGGTAAACCATTTGTGTAACCGCTTTTACATGGTTGGGCGTTCACCTTCATTTTGACTGGGTGGAAATCGGGGTTTATTATCCCTCTGAGGTTAGATTTGTCCTGACTGAATGGATTGATCGACCAATAGGCTAAAGAGGATGCAAAGATCCAGGAACTCAAGGCAACAATTCTTGAACTAGAGCGACATGAACAAGAGATCATAAAGTCCATAAGGTGCAGATTTTGTAATGTTCATCCTCGACTTAAAAGCTTTCTACAATATGGCCCAAGTTTGAACTATGGCCTGACCAAACTCTTCATTACCCGTTTACAGAGGAGAGGGGTCTCCGAATGAGATAATTGATCGACGTATCAAGCTTCTTCATGAGTATAACGAGATCAAGGATATTGGCCAAATCATCCTTGGCAAGGTAACCCTGAACAGATGCTCAAGCTCCATGAATATGTCAGATGCTGGAGGAGATACAGTGTTAACTTTGCGACGATTTTGATGGTACAATGTAGTGTGCTGAAATTGAAGGGACAACCATCAAAAACCAATACGAGAAATACGGCCTGGATACCGACGACTAAACAGCTGGCATTTTATCGATTCATTGCGTGTGCCTTTTTTTGAACGTTGATCTTGCACTTCACCAAAGGGTCGCCCCAAGCAAGTTTGAAAGTTTTTACTCTTTTTGTTTTATTGGGATTTGATGTTTTGAATAAAAACACGACAGCTAGACGAAAGCAGATTAGAGGGGGAGGAAGGACAGTCTAAAAGTTGGTGCCAATAAATGTTGCGGCTCCGCTGGAAGGTGCAGAGGCAAAAACGGCATGGTCAAGTTCCTTGCCGGTCAAATGTGGGTGGTGCTTTCCATAATAATCCTTTTTGATGCGGGCAATGAACTCGGGGACTTTGTCTTCGGCAACCAACGAAACTGTAGCTCCACCCCATCCGGCGCCTGTCAGTCTTGAACCGTAGGCACCAGCTTGCCTGGCCAATTTTGTCAGTTCTTCCAATTCATCGCAGGAGCAATCAAAGAGGTTGTGGCATGACTCCTGCGACGCGTTCATAAGTCCTCCCAACTGTGCAAATAGACCCGCGGCTGAGACCTGCCCCGATGCTTTTGCGGCCTTTTCGCAGGTATCCCTGAACTGAACCACCCTCCGTTCCTCACCATAGACGTGTTTGGCGCGACGGTAGAGGTGGTAGTTTTCTGCCCTAATGGGCTGCTGGATATACAGTTTTGTGAATTCTTGCTCGGTCAAGTCTGACATCTCACATACTTTCGCAAACGGGACACCCTCCTTGATTTCGTCTGTTCCAAAGACTCGTTCCACAATATCGACCATGGCCGTCAGTTTCTCAATGTCGGCTTCGGCTTCGGTCTTGCCTGAGGATTCGAATCCAATCTTTTCGAAATGAGCATCCAATACTTGTTTGAGATGGAATTTGCCCGAGACAGGGATCTCAAGGTTCAAGGTCTTGGCCAGGATCCTGGCCGCTCCCCGCGTCTCGACCACACGCAAGTTATACCGGACAGGGGCGGTTACGGCCTTGTCCGAGGTCACCAGAGTGTTGGCAATGACAAAGGCAATGGGAGGCAGTGTGGAGGGAAAGAAGACAGGCGTGACCTTGAGCTTTGGATGAAACTCGATAAACAGGGCTGATTTAGGTTTCGAGAGGATCGAACAGGCTTGGTCCATGCCACCTCCCATTGTGCCCACATATTGTTCAGAACGAATTGAAATCACGGCCAGCTCGTAGGCAGAGGGCAGGGCAAGGGCATTCTTAATCAGAATCGATTCTTGAGCCTTGCAGGTTGCCTGAACCGCACAGCAGACAAAAGCCGAAGAGGAGGAGAGGCCGGCTCCAGTGGGGACAGTTCCACTCACGAGACATTTCATACCCTTGGGTGTATCCTTGACGTTCATCTCTTCCAAAAAACCTCGGAAACCAGCCGCAAAGTAGTTGCTCCAGATATGGGCCTTGGGGTCAATGTCGACAAAACCCTGATCGGCAGACTTGGGAGTAAAAGTCAAGGTAGGGTATCTCTTGTGTGAAATGTTTGCCACCTGGATAGTTGGGTCGACTTGATCGACTGCGACGGCAATGAGACAATCGTCCTCAATGGCCATGGGAAGGACTCCGAATCCTGCATAGTCAATGTGCTCACCAATCAAGTTGACCCGGCCAGGCGACCGGGCAATGAAATCAGGTGCTTGACCGTAGAGATGGTGAAACTTGGCATGTAACTCGGACCATCGCTCACGCGCACTTGCGAGTTTTGGAGCGGAGTAGAGGACAGAGATGTCGTCAATAACAGGGATGGACGTTGAGGTGGTCATGTTTAGGAGAAGATGGAGAGAACGAGGGAAGAGAGGGGAACTAGAAGGACGAAAGAAAGAAAGGGAGTGTGAGAAAAAGGACACAGAAAAGAAAGGAGCGGCGAGTGAGCGAGCGAGAGTGAAGCGCTCCACTATAATAAAATCATGAGAGAGTGTGAAATGAATTGGTCCCTGGAGTGTGACACTGTGGGGAAAGTCCTTCCCTCGGGCGACCTGCTGCACTGGACTAATGCACTGGCTGACACCGACAGAACAATTCGATTGCCGAACGCCGCTGTGTTTCGTTGCCCACGGGACCAACGGCAGCGTCGTGCAGTATCGCAGAACTCTGATCCGATTGTGTACGGTGCTCTCCGCCCTCCCTCGCACGCCAGTGCTGGTGGGCGTCCCTCGCAGTTTTTTTATCTTGATTGCCTTTGTGTTTTTTTTTCAATTCTGCTCAAAGTAACTGGCGATCATCCGTATCTACAGACGCGTTGTTTTCCTTTCTCTATTTCCTCTCCACAACTCAATTGGGTATTCTCACAGTCTAAAAAAGGTTGGATTTGAGGTCTAGTCTCTTTTCTCCTGCTGAGCCGCATCTAGATTGAACCAGGACTCGATCTCTTGAGCTACGCCGTCTTCCGCGTTCGTGTTAATTACTCTGTCCGCTAACAACTTCATGTCCGGGTGACCGTTGCCCATACACAACCCCAATCCAGCAAATTGCAGCATTTCTCGGTCGTTCAACAGGTCCCCAAAGGCAACCACCTCTGTCCGATCCAGATCCTGAGATTCACAGTACTTGGCAAGGCCTAGCCCTTTGTTCACACCAGCAGCCGAGATCTCGAGAAAGTAAGGACCAGAGTACGTCAGCGTCACATTGGGTGAGCTCGCACTCATTTCCGTTATTGAGCCTGTAGGACGCAGTTCCTTCGGCAGAGATTCGTAAACATCCGCAGCGATTCTATTCCGATCCAGGACATTCATCTTTACGATCCCTCCTCGACCAGATCTTGACAACTCCTCAACGAATTCCTCTATAGAAGAGTCATCTGGGATCCTTTCGTAGCTGTAATAGATGCTGTGTTTCCTCTGAGCCTCCCACACGCCATCGCAGACGAACGTTGTATCCTTCGAATAGACTGGTTCCTTCCCCACGGTTCCATCTTGCGTTGCCTCGACAGTCTCATCCAGGTACAAAACCTCGCAAGCAAAGCCAGGCCGTCCAGCAATCAAAACTTGCTCATCCTTTCCGTTCGGGTCCAAGCTCCTGTGGTTCTCAATCTGGGCCCTCAATTGCTTCGCCATTAACAAACATTGGTCCAGAGCCACAAACTGAGGTAAGGAGAGAACTTTTGTCCGAGGGTTATAGTTCAAGGCACCGTTACAACACAAGACCGCGTCTGGAATCATCAGCCCTCCAAAGAGTTCAATCACCTTTTGGATAGACCGAGGCGGCCGTCCGGATGCAATCATGATCTGGATAGGGGGGTGAATAGGAGTGGCTGTCTTTTCATCCAATTTGTCTTCCTGCTCCTTTGCCCGGTGAAGATGGTGTTGCTGAGCATGTAAAAGCGCTTGAATTGACCGTGGTGAGATCTTGTCTTGAGGATTTAGTAGTGTTCCATCCAGATCCGTCACCAGCAGTCGAGGCAGCTGTGTCGAGACATGGAACGAGTTGAATGTGCCTCCTGTCATTGTAACTTGTAACTTGCAACTCGACCTTTTAAATGTTTGTGTGTGAGAGAGAGAATGCTTTCTTTCAACAAAGACCCTCATCAGATCAGTACGCAGTAACGAGTCACATCTTTCTGGACATTTGAATTTCTGTTTTTTATTGACGATTTAGTGTCGACCTTTACCAAGGTTTCCATTCATACCCTGGACCAGAAAGTGCGCAGGACTGGGACTGATGCTCATAGCCATGATCGACTTGTTCATAGAAAGCTCGTCGTCATCATCCTCGACAGCTTGACGCTGGGTATTGTGGCGGCCGATAAATTGAAGGTCCTCCTCGTCCTCGTCCTCAATTTCTTGACCCTCGTATTCATCCTCGTCGTACTCCTCCTCATCGTCATCTTCGTCTTCATCCTCGTCCTCATCTTCTTCTTCGTCATTCTCCCATTCCTGATAAATTCCTTCCATGAAGGGGGCGCTCTGGCGGAGACGGTAGGGGTCAAAGGGGAAGAAAGTTTCTAGTTCGTGGGGCATTGTTTCGCAACTACCAACGGTAGGAGAGTCAGCTCCATGTGTTCCTGACTGTACGCCTGACGTCATGTGGCGGCCCAGACGAGGGATGAAAATCTTCTTGTTCTGCTCCAGGATCGGATAGATGTACATGAAGTTGAGGTCGTTGGACAGGCGTGCAAACTGTTTCACAACGTTGTTGGAGCACATCTAAGATCAAGAAGAGTTAGTTCAATCAGACCCAATCTGATATATTTTTCAATCAGGGATTTAAAAAATATTTTACCTTGAGAGGATTTAAGCGGCTGGTCACAATGCGCTGCAACGCAGCAAGACCAGAGTGCCATTGACGAGCTGGTGCGGCTCCGGAGCTTCTGGACGAGGTGCCGTCCATGCTTCCAACAATCATACCGGCACTTTCAAAGTCGTCCTTGTTGCCACCGACCTTGCCCTGATTTCCTCCAACAACTAGAACTCTCCACCGGAAGCAGAAAATATACAAGAGCGCTTGAACAACACCATAAAAGACTGCATACCGTTCAGCGTCTGGCAGAACATTAGACCCAGTGTCGTTTTGTTCCACAGTGTCGAGCGCGTATGTGCCAAGCATGTCGACAACCATGCCCACTTGCCGGACATCCAGGTACTTGGCACGGGCCACAAACGACGACATGTAAGCCGCTGCAGCAACACGCACCACTTGGGGCCGAGACTTGTCGAGGATTTGCTGACCGAGGGCGCCGAGAAAGTAATCCGAGAACGCAGGCGAGAGGGAAATAAAGTAGAAGAGCAAGAACTGGGTATGCCGTGATTTGAAAGTCTGGAGAATGGTCTTCATGAAGATCGACAGCAATACCAAAAAGACTTCTTGGATGGGCATTGGCGGTTGTCCATCTTCACTAGCAAGGTGCCGACAGCTGTTGACATAGCCCTCGAGATAGGAAAAGACCAAGAAAAGCATGCCATCCAGCTTGTGAGTCATATCCTTGATGTCGAGCACTGCGACTTCCTCAGCCTCAGATTCAGAATCAGAGTTGCCATCGACATCATCATCGTCATCTGAGTCGTCGTCTGAGTCGTCATTGTCCTCTGCCATGTCAAAGTCATATACAACCTCGGTATCAGAATCTTCAAGTTCTTCAAGTTCTACTTGGATCTCAACCTGCAAAGAAAGCAAGGATCAGCAAATTTTGTCCGCACGATGATAACAGAATGATCGCCAAAGAGAAACAACGAATGCCTACATCGATCTGGATGATCTTATCAACAACAATGTTGAGAACCTGCGCACGAAGGACGGGAGCGTACTCCAGAACGCGGAGAATATTCTTGGTGTATGTAATGTGAGCGTTCAGAGATTCTCGCTTGTGAGGAAACTCTTCCACCAAAAGAGGGAAAAGAGATGTGGGACCGGTGGGTATAAGGTCTAGAATGTACTTCAGGGCTTGGTGGACTCGTTCATGGCGACCTTCTCTGCTAATAATGGGTTCTTGATCCGGCGTTGATGAGCGGTAGCCTGTGGACAACATGGAGCACATATACCTCTTAGTAACATACAACAGAGAAAGCAGTAACATACAACAAAGAAAGCATGTCCTTCAAGAGAAAGTACGTACGATGAGCAAGCTTTTTCACAAGCATGGACTGGACCGGGACAACGTAGAAAGCGTGAGCAGATACGACATTTCCCAGAAATGAGATGTAGTGCTGAACGAAAATGTCCTCCTGGCCCGTCCAGTCGACCTGTAGGATGGCGTCAATGAGCACTGAGCACGTCTTGTCCAGGAGAGAAATGCACTGTGTGAGCGCCTGCACCCACTGGAGCAGCTTTGTTGGAGTCAGCGGTGCCGGTTTGGTGACGGTAAGTTGGGCAATGAGTTCCTCAAAGGGCACGGGGTTGCCCTGGAAGAGGATCAATGAAAATAACGGAGAACGTGTCAGTTTTTTTTGTCAGAAAAGAGCAAGATATCCCCACTAGCAGGGATCCGCAAGGGCGGAAGAGATGACAGGCAAACATGGACACATGGAAATGGAAGGTATTGTTACAGACAAATGAAAGACGGATGACCGTGCTCAATCGAACCTGCAAAGCAACCACGCTCTATGCTCGTTCGCAAGAGTCCATTGCGGTGGGGATCGAGAGCCAAGAAGCCAGGAGATCGGGCAAATTGGGTCTTTTTTTACAGAGAGGCTTGAGCAAAGGATCGCTCGTTGATGTTATTCTGATGACCACAGGTTACAATCAGTCATAGGTACTGTTCAAAGAATGACACCGTCAAAGGTAAGAATACCACATCCATATGTGCTTCTTTGTCATTCACAAACATGTCAAGGCTTTTACAGAGAGGCTTAATGAGCAAGGGGATCGCTCGTTATCGACCTTTTTTTGGCTTGGGTTTTTTTCGGTCGCTTGGTTTCGCGTGTTTTATTCAAGAGTGACACCGTCAGGTTCAGAATGCCACATCCATATGTGCTTCTTTGTCATCCGCTCCATTCATTTTGTGCAAAATACGTAGGCATATCCATTCGATGACAAAGTACTTTAAAAAGAGGACAGGGAAAAGAGGACAGAAAGAGGAGGAAGAGAAAGAGGAAGGAGAAAGCAAAGGTGGTGTGAGGGTTAGATACTCCGAGCAGAAAAGGAAAAAAACATACCTGTTTCTTTTCCCGAATTGCACTGCTGATATAGGTCGTCATCATCATCTGTCCTTGACGCTGTCTCTCAAAGTCTACAAGTTGCTCGGACGAGATCATTGCTGCAGAGGCCATGGCGGGTGTTGAGATTGATCTTTTCATGTGCGAGTTTTCAGTGACTAATACTTCAGAGCCACTGGAGCGCTTCTTGTGGCCAATGTGAGAAGGGTTGGAGTTATCGCTGTTGGGCGAGGAGAGTGTAAGTGGAGATGGGATGGTTGTGGTCAGGTTGGTGGCAAAGGCGACCTTTGAAGATGTACCCGCAGTAGAAGAGCTGCGAGAATGAGAGACAGGCATGGTTGGGCTCTATTTTGTAAATAGATTGAAAGGTGCTGGTTTACTGCGGTGGGCTACTGATTTGAACTATGCCGGGGGTATAGGTTGCTGGGGTGGTGTCCGTTCTTCTCCTGAGATTGCGCCGTAGTCGATGGTCGAGGAATTTCGAGGAGGAGGGAGAGAGGGAAGGAAAAGAGAAGGAAGCAGGGGCAACGTCAGACGAGCGTAGCACAAAAAGGGAGTAGTGCCGTCGTCTGGCTTCGTTTGTTGCGGTGCGCACAAGAAAAAAAAAAAAAGAAAAAGAAACAGAGCTAAGCCACTGCCTCAGCAACCCTCTCTAATTGACAGATGCCTATTTGCGGCATACCGGAGGCATAGCGTGAGCCCTCTGTAATTGACAATTGACAAAACAGGCAAGAGGCTTGGCTCTCTGTTTGAGTGTTGTTTCTGCTTTGTGGCCCGTCCGCGCGCTGATTGGCCGACACGCACTGAGCTGATCCGTTGCGATGCAAAAAGAGAGCAAGGGAAGGAGAGAGGGTTATCTCCATCCTCCTCGCCTACCGTGCGACGGTGCGACGGTGCGAGGGCGGGAGTGCCCAACCTCCTAGGCCCCACGCAAGAATGAAAAAGAAGAATGAGGTGACCAGCCAGATCCGCACCTTGCTGCCTGCACCTCGCTGTCAGTCCACTCTTCCCACCGCCTCTCCCTCACCTCACCTCATCGATCCGATCCACCCGTTTCGCACTTTCTCGGGCTGTTTTCCACTGTGTGGTCCTGCTGGAGCGTTCCTGTGGCCCTTCGATTTGAATCTCCTCTCGCTCCTCATTCCTTATATTTGGTTTCTTCATCCCGCTTCCTCATCTCTTTTTTTTTCTCCTCTTCTTCTCATCAACTCCTCATCCTTTCACCCTTCGACATACCTCGGTATCATGTAAGTATCCTCGGCGTTTCAAGAACGTTGTTAAACATCACGGCAGCACACAAGCAGGACAAGTCAATCCAGGAACAGACCTCATCGACTCTATACAGTGGCACCTATCTCCACCGGAATCCTCTTGAGTTCAGCAACACCAGTCTTTCCTGTTACTGGCACGCCAACCTCGTGCACCCACGATGCCAACCCTTATCTTTCTCTCCTCAGCACTGCAGCCCTGTGTTGTTGAGTAGAGTTGCTGACGTTACACTCCTGAGCTCGCACTGCAATTCCTGATCTGTGCTGAAGCTTTGTTATCTGTTTCTCTTCGCCAATGGTCCTAACCAGAACAATCTTGATCCCCTCTCGCTCTCTTAGGTCCAACACGACGATCCCGCTTTCATCACCGTCCTTTGTAGAGACTTACTGGGCGTCCCTCTTTGAGGGCCGGGACGAGGCCTTGGTGACTTTGGCCCTTCTCTTCATTTCACACGAGATTATCTACTTTGGACGCTGCGTGCCCTATCTGATCGCCGACCAAATGCCCTCGCTGCAAAAGTACAAAATCCAGCAGAAGACTATCCAAAACACCTCCCAGAACCAGTGGAAGGTTTTCCGCTATGTTCTCATGTCCCATTTCATCTTTGAGCTGCCCATGATTGTTGGTTTTCACCCTATCGCCGTCTACTTTGGCATGGCTATCTCGGCTGTTCCCTTCCCCTCAATGTAAGTGGTGTAATCTTTCATTCTTCCCACGTTCTTTGATAGATGGTCATTGCCTTGTTTCGGGGATAGCACAAATAACATGAAGCACTAACCTCCTTTTTGTCACTTCAATAGCACCAAGATGATCTTCCAGATTGCCCTGTTCTTTATCTTTGAGGACTTCTTCCACTACTGGGCTCACCGCGGTCTTCACTACG
Source organism: Entomortierella parvispora (assembly GCA_963573315.1). NCBI lineage: Eukaryota > Fungi > Mortierellomycota > Mortierellomycetes > Mortierellales > Mortierellaceae > Entomortierella > Entomortierella parvispora. The sequence continues at coordinate 2,085,425 of OY752145.1, forward strand.
GACCCTTCTACAAGCACATCCACAAGCTGCACCACGAATGGTCCGCCCCCTTCGGTCTCGCTGCCGAGTACGCTCACCCTATTGAGGTCATCATTTTGGGCACTGGAACAATTGGCGGTCCCTTGATCTGGTGCTTCTTCACCCACGATTTGCATTTGATTACCACGTTGACCTGGATGACCTTGCGTCTCTTCCAGGCTGTTGAGGCTCATTCTGGCTACGATTTCCCCTGGTCTACCCACAACTGGCTGCCCTTCTGGTCCGGTTCGGAGCACCACGATTATCACCACATGGCTTTCACGAATAACTTCTCGACCAGCTTCAGGTGGTGGGACCACATCTTTGGTACCAACAAGAAGTACCTCGCCTACAAGGAGCGCAAGGCTAGCGAGCTTAAGGCTCAAGCGGCCAAGAAGGCCCTGTAGAAGAGAGTGACATCCCATACCTGTTTTCCGTTCCATTTTTGTAATATTCACACAACACCATCAAAATAAAAAAAATAGCACATTTTAGAGAAACGCTCCCTCTCGTTTGAGATAGGATGGACGCTCTCCATTGATTCTTCAGTCGATCAGAAAGTTGCCGCACTTTGAGCTAGCGGAAAGCCTTGACGATCGATATCGAAAGTTGTTTTGGATCGTCACTAGATCCAACTTCAGACTTCAAGTCGGGAGACTTGTGTGCCTCAGAGCAGCCTTGCCATTCATTCGTCTTGTGCTTCTGGTGCAAATGGCGAAATGGGAGTTTGCGACGAGATCAAAGAGTAGTACTTTTGTTTAGTCTCAAAGATTGAAAGATGCTGTAGATCAAGGGCGTTGTGGGTGACAGTTCAACTGTGATGGACGCCTTATCTCAGCCTTCACAAAACAAACTCAAGCCTTTAGTGGGTGCCGATCAAGCTCAAATCAAAAGCGTGAAACAGACGTTCATTATCTACTTTGAATCCAGTCTACAGGGTTTAATATCCGTTACGGCTGGGTCCTTGGAGGAGAAAAGCAGGCCACAATGACCTCCATTACTCTGCCGGTAAACGCGACAGTGGCCTATCGCAAGGACGGACATCAACAGGATGCTCTTCACATCCTCACTCTACCACAGGTTCGCCAGGAGCAAATACCACTATCTCAGGTTCCTGAGATCGCCTCGCCTCTTCCACAGGACGCGCTGACAAAAATCTGAGCAAAAGGTGGTTCAAATGAGGACTCACCTTGCTGAAAGAAAACGCGAAGATGGCGCCAAGAAGGTGGAGATCGAGGAATTTGGAGTAGTTTTTTATTGACGGAATAAATACAGAATAGAAGAATACAGGAAAGGGAGAAAAAAAATACAAGGTGCTTTTGAGGTGGGACATTGCAATTGACGGGTAACAGATGATAGAGAGGGGAGAGATAAAAGAAAGAGACGGCACTGTCCTTTCTCATGCAAAGTTGGGTATGATTGAGTTTGCTTTTCAAGCAGAGTCTTATTGCAACTGCTGAAGTCGCTGATGCTCCACTGTCACAGCGGCCAGCGCAGCCGTCAAGGTCGAGACGTGAGCGCCGTTAGGTGACTTTGGCCCAGTCAAGGTAGGCGAGAGCGAGGAGGGTGTCATCAGTCCTGCAAGCTTGAGCGTAGACCCATTGCTGCTCATGGTCGAGGTCTGAATCGAAAGGCTGCCAGGCAAGGTCGCACGACTCATAACAGGCGAAGTCACAGGTGTGACATCAGTTGAGAACGGGTTCTCGCTATATGCCGCACGACTCGTGGATGTCAAGGTAGGACCAAACGAAGGGCTTGAGTTGGGGCTCGAGTCCGGAGTATGATCCGCAGGAGAGAAAGTCTTGTTGGCAGCTGAAGCCATGATTGCATTCACCGCACACATCATCACTGGGTCCGAGCGAACAGTGGCAATTGCCGCAGCTGCAGCCAAAGCAGCAGGACTGGCATTTGTGCCCTCAAGGGCTGCCAAATCAGGGATGTTGTTGGAATGCAAGGCTGCGGCCAAGTTCGGATGGGAGTGTTCAATATGGTACTTGAGTCCATTCAAGTTCTTGTAGCATTTGCCACAGTCCAGGAACGAGCACCTGTAAGGCTTAGCGTTGGTCTTGTCCTCTTCGGTAACTCCTGGCATAGAGCAGTGTCCGTGCTGATTGTGATACTTGAGTCCATTGGGATTCTTATATGCCTTGTCGCAGCCTGAGACGTGGCAACGATAAGGCTTGTCAGCTCCAGAGGAGCCAGACTTGCCAATGCTCTCCATCATGCTGACAATCTCTTCACGTTTCCGGATCAGGTCCTCTGCTGTAGGATCATTGTTCTGGGCAGCAGTTGTAGAGGTACCTTTGGGGAGCATGCTGTCGAGATAGCCGCTGACAGAGTTTAGGAGATCCTCACGGGGATCGGTCTTTTGATAGGCAGATTGCAAAAGAACCGAAGGCTTTTTGAAGAGCGGACTCTGATTGTCGAACGAGGTCGAGAGGGCGGAGAGATCCCGCTTCTTACTGTTCATGTTCGAGACGGTATCTTTGGCCTGAGCGCCAGCTGCATTTGAGCGCAGGACCGAGGTCGAGAAGGCTGAGACCGCCTCGTTGTCGGGGATGGAACCGTTTGAATCCTCCGAATAGATGTCGGACAATGAGACTCCGGTCGATTTCTTCTTGAGCAGGCTTGCGTTGCCATGATTAGCGTTTGTGCTGTTGTTACTAGCTTTAGCTGCCGCGGCTGCCGCAAGCGCTGCGACCGTCGCCGCTGCAGAGGCAGTAGCTGCAGCAGATGCGCCGGTGTAGAATGATGTCTGGCGTCCTCCGCCCATCTGGGGGCTATTGGGGGCCGAACCCTCCGAGTTGGTGGACCAATCTTCGTCATCTGTGAAGCCTCCGACCATGAGCTCGTCGTCATCATACTCGTCTCCTTCAAACCGAACATGGGCTTCCTCGTAGTGCTGGAGCAGCGCATGTAGATCATTGAGGGTCAAGCCGCAGCACGAGAAGTTTTTGCAGTAGTCAGCCTCGAGTTCGCGCTCATAAACATCACCACGCCTGGGCGAGGAGCTGTATGCATCCAGCAGCACATTCTGACCGAGGCTAAACAAAAAAGAAGAGGGGGGGGGGGGGGGACAAACATTTGGTGAGCAAACTGGCCAGGGCAAACAACAGCGGTAAACACATCAAGACGCAGCAAAGGGACCTACTCGGAGTGCTGTGGAGAATGAGAGTAGGGGAAAGGGGCAAAGAAAGAGGGGCGACGCAGTTGAGCCGAGTGAAAGGAGTGAACGAGCGAGGGTCTCCGGAGGGCAGATGCGGCGGAGAGCGAGCCCGAGAAGGATCCAGTAAGGGAGCCGGAGAAAGACGAGTTTGTGGAGCCGGAGATGTCGCAGGCGGCGGTAGCCAGGCGATGATGCTGGACAGGCGCGGAGATGTTGATGCTTGGGGTGGGTACGGCAGCGGGCATGGTTCTGTTGAAGAAGAAGACGTGTGAAAGGGAAGAAGACGAGGGGAAGAGGAAGACGAAGGTGTACAAGCGAGCGAGAGAAGGGCGGGAGAGAGGAGTGAGAGTCTATCGGGGTGGTTTGATGGCGTGAAGGAGGATCGAAAGGATGGCTGATAAAACAAGAAAGGGCAAAGGGCAAAGGGCAAGAGGCAAGAATGGGCGAGGACAGAAGGTGAGGAAGGAAAGGGAGGAAAAGAAAGAAGGAAGAGAAGAAGAAGAGAAAGCAGAAGAGGCGGCAGGAGGAATGGGACGAGATGCCATGGACACGACGCATTGTCGGACGGACGGTCGTCTGTGTGCTCTTTTGCCCTTTGCTGCACAAGAGTCGGACCTTGGTCGTGCGACGATCGTTATTGGCTTGGAGCGGGAGCGAGGACACGTACTGGCGGCATGTATTTTTTCTTTTTTTTCTTTGAATGCCCCCCTCTAGTCTATTAGCTCGCTCCTGATAGTGATAGTGCCGTCTCCTCTGCTGCTGGTCGCGGGACAGAAGCCATGGCAACCCGTCTGTCTCTCCCCTCGCTCTTTCCCCCTTTTCCTTCCGTCATGGCATCGTGACATACTGTACAGTCGACTGAACGGTATACGGTGGTATGCATACTTGCTGCCAGATACCCTTCTTGTCTGCGGGTGCAAGGTCTTGTGTCCATGAGTTGAGATCCGCCGAGTGATCGCGAGCAGGCTGGCTTCCTGGGACCAGAGGAAAAGCGTGGCAGACAGGGCCTCGAATGCTCTGCTCTCTCGTGCAAACGCTATTTGTCTTTGGGTTCGACCACGCAGAAGGACCGGACAGACGCATCTTGTTCTTGCTCTCCTGTGTTCCCATCCCATGCACCCCCCTTTGCCTCTGTGTCCTTCGCCAAAAGACGAGAGAAACTTTATCCATCCACAGGGCGTCAGTCAAACACAGTGCCCCTCAGCCTGCCATCAACCGTCCTGTTCACTCTTTGTTCTCCTCCTGTTGCATCTGCTTATTTGTCCTTTCCACCATGTGCAAATGGGCCATGCAGAGCGGATCCAACACATGGATTATCGACAAGTATCTTTCACTAATGTTGTACAGTAGTAATGTCTCGCAAAAGGTACCCGAAAGGGTGTCTTGCACGACTGAGCGTGGTGTCTCGCTGCACAAATGAGTACAGTGAGTACTATCTACAGGCACCCAAGACCACGGAGTGAATCGCCGGCGCCTCTCACAATTGATGAGAGCTGAGATCAACGCGGTCTCAGGGGCAAATTCAAAAAAAAAATTCAGTCTCCGGTACACTTTTCTTTTTCTCCTTTCTTGATCTCTCGCTCAGCAGCAGTGTCTCTTGTTTCCAAAAATCTAACCAGCGCACACCCTGGATCAAGACAGATGACAGCAGGAAGAGTGAAAACCCAGACCACCACCAAAGCCAAGGAAGCGAAAGCTACTGTCGAGGTTGTGAGAGTGTGAGAATGTGGGGAAGAAGATCGATCTAATGTGATTGGAGCTGTGGGATGGCATCTCGAGGTAGGCCCTTGCCTCAAGATTTGTTTGTCGCACAAAAGCGCCCCTTGAGCTCACATTCGCAAATCAAGCAAATGTTCAGTTTCTTTGTGCAACCCGAGAGCGGGGGGGGGAAGACTGCTGCTGGATCACATCACCAAGGCGATTTGGATTGTCCTCACACACGAGTTGCGTTTGACAAGGACTGCATAGATGTTATCGTGAGTAAGAGATAGCATTGTACTCACCAGAGTTAGTGTGTGCCAGCCAACCTGGCGCTTGCGACAGACTCCTTTGATAGACTAGGATAGACTACGGTTGTACAGTGCGGACAACAGTTGTTCTTGCTAGGCACCGAGACAGCCATTGTGGGAACATGAGCACAAGAAGCAAATTGCTCAGAGCCCATTTTACATATTGAATGGGGTCCAGACCCTGCTGTCTTCGGACCGGTCTGCGCCATCTTCAAAAAAAATCGGTGACGTCTCAGAAAATATTTGCGAGGTGCATGTAGCGCCGCGACACGATATATAAAAAAAAAACTTTTTTCTTTTTCTTTTTTTTTGGTCTTCTCTTTCTGTCCACCACGTATCCTTCCCCTGCCTCCTTTGACCCATATCTTTCCAAAAAAAAAAAACGTAAGAAACGAAAACGATTTGTTGAGGATATCCCTTAGTACTCTTCTTCCTTTGTGTTTTACAATGATGAGAAAAAAAATATCATAACTTTCGTTCTTCCTAGAGATATCGCTGTGCGGTACTACTGCGGAGACTTTAACATTCTGACCAGAAAACATCAGCTCGTTCTTCCTTTGCCAAAGATGTGATGAAGAGATGGTTCTCTAATAGCTGTTCTCTCCTCTAGGTGTCTCTATTTTGCCTGGTTTGGATGTTGCATGTTATGAATCAAGTGTCGAATAAATGACTTTTTTAGATCCAAAACATGGATGTACCCATTTTAAAGATGTAGTTGTGGATGCAGCGCTCTAAACAGTTGTGACAGTGGCAAAACATACCTTAAAAAGATGAACAACACGACTGGGCCGATTTCCTTTTTTGTGTGCTTTGTCTGGGTGCTCGCTAAGAACAACAGAAAAAGAAAAAACACGAAGTTCGAAAAAAAAAAAAAAACATCTTCACCCTTTTTTCTGATCATTGCGTTTGTAAATCCATCCAGACACTTCTCACGTCTTGACCTCCGCTTAGTTCACTTGAATCCAACCCATCATGACATCCCCTAGCCCAAATGAACCCCTCTCGAACACGCTTGCGCCGAGCACTGCTGCCACGCTTACCATCCGTGTGATCAAGTCATTCGAGTACCGCACGTCCAAGAATCTCATTCTTCACAGCATCGACCTTACGGCCACCACTGTCGGGCAACTCAAAGCAATGATCATCGAGAGTAAATGTTATAATGCCGGGCCTACATGTCGTCGACACTTGCCATTCGGGCTTATGAGACACGTAGTGGTATTTTCATGACAGCACTAACCACAAGCTCTGGCTCTTCCTGGACAGAAATCAAGACTGCACCTGGATGGAAGCCGTACCAGACCACCGTGTTCGGTAACATAACAAGATTGCAGCCGAAAGAAAATGATAGAGAGAGAGGGAGGGAGAGAGAGCTATTCTTTGCTCTTTAACTAACAGTTCCGTGGTCATGCAACCAGATACCTTGAAGCTGTACACGAAGGCTCATGGCGCCAAGACAATGAACCTCATTATCAATATGGAGAATGATGAAGAATGGATCCTGAATAACGACAATGAGATCCTGGCTAGCCACGGAATTGGTATGTGAACAAAGAAGGAGCAATTGAGCAGAGAGTCCAATATAACAGCCACTTGAGCTAACTCTTTTGATCCCCCGCGATAGAAAACGAGACCGAGATCTCGATCTTCAACAAAGCTCTGTACGAGGCGTACAAGCAGCACCCCGACATGAAGTGGTAGAGTTCCAAGCTTCCATAAAAAATGAAAGATTACTGTCCACTTTCCAGGTGTCCATTCGCGTAGCACAATTGTGACATATTTGGTGGCAACTCAATGTGACTGAAAAGGAGTAACGATGGCTCTTTTGCTATTCTTGTCTAAGCCCAAGGACTTTCGAATCAGCTAAGCGTCCGTCCTACTCTGGTACCGCGATTTAAAAACGAACATGTCTGAGCAACAGCTATGAGCCAGGAGGTCCTCTCCTGCAAGGATATTTTCAATAAAAACTTCTCAGTAATCTTCCGGACAAATTGACCAGGATACCTCTTTTGCCTCTTTCTTTCCTCCCTACAGCGTGTGCAATAGTACAGAAGCGACAGTCAACTCTTAAGTAATTCTTAAACAGCTATCATTCTGTTGTTGGTCGACATGGAGGCTGGCGATCAGATCAACGCGACCGCAACTCTTCCACCGACTCTGCCCTGTCACCTTGAGAACCACAACCACTGCCAACAGGAACACAAAACTGAAAGTGGATTCACTTCAGATGACCCTCAGAAGCTTCGGGAAGGGCGTCCTCTATATCATGAGCTGGTGCTGGAGAGCACTACAAAGTCGATGGCAGCGTTCAGTCCAAGTTCTCAGCAACAGCCGCGGGGTAAGAACAAGTTGACGGTTCTCTTACTGCTTTGTTGTATCAAAATTTTGGGCCATTGGCTGTCCTGCCGACCTGTCCTACCCACAATGGAGTAAGACGGCGGCTTGTTGGATTGTTCTTTGGAAGGTGTGTGTTGTTTGCTTGTGTACTTTGTGCGCACTTTTCACCACGTATGTTTGGGGCAGACAATTTGTCTTAAACATGACTGGTCAATGACGAAGAAATGTAGATGCATGTAGAGAAATGTGGGCCTGTTCTCTTTGTCCTGTTGTGTCCACACACACACACACTCTCTCTGTCTCTCTTCTCTTTCACTTCTTCTGGAACCCATTCTTCCTTGCTGTCTCATTGTGAGTGCACATTCATTCCGACGTGCATTGCCAATCCCACTCGTTGAACCCTCCTGGTCTGCAGAACAGCTGCGTTGCACAGGTTTTTCCTTTACTCGAAACTCACCACTGACCATTGAACCGGCCTTCTCTCTCTCCTTCTCTCCTCACTCCCTCCTTGTCTCAAATAGGTCACCAGTGGCCCCTTTCTGGTCCAACTGATTCTCCACAGCTGCGTGTCTCAACGGGCTCGTCCTCCCTTCTAGTGTTGCACTTCGCCGAAGACTCTGGGTTATTTTCTCCAGACTTGACAGGTAAATCCTCAAAGTCTACATCGACTTTTCCGGCTCTGTCTGCCGCCCCCTTGAATCCCTCGCTGACCCGTTTTGCAGCGTCTACGCAGTGTCCAGCTGGCCCCGAGTTGACCCCATTGGTCATAGCGCGCTCTTATCGTCATCCTCCCACGTCCACTGTGACATCAACGAACGCATCGATCCCCTCGATTGCATTGAAGGAAGCAGCAGATTCAGAGCCCACTCCCTCCTGCCGCCCCCCTTCTTTTCTCCCCGCCGTGTCCTTCCCCGTTAAAGGAAATACCTCTGGCCCACCACTGACACTATCGACCTGTACGACTTCTCACACTTCTCAAACAGTTTCCCCAGTTCCCTCTCTTGTGTGTTTTGATTTGTCAAGACTCCACCCTCGAACAGAGTCCTCTGAATACTCGACTGCTTCTACGATTGGCGCATCGTCCACGTCGTCCTCTCGATCTCCGAAATCATCGGCTCTGACTGCATCGCGCTCTCTGAAGTCACTGTCCTGGCTCCAGTCATTGAAGAGGATTTATAGCAGCAGCGTATCACCTCCGTCCCTAGTCTTCTCGACTTCAACATCTGACGTTACTGGCACAAATAGAAGCAACATCAGTTTTGTCAGCGCCGAGGGTCTTGAAAATACTTCCTCGGACTCACCCTCACATCAGGTTGACTCTTTTGGCAGACAGTTTGTGAGACGACATCGTTCCTTTTCATTTTCGGCCGATACTCCAGCCTCTCACCAACGATCATCTCATACCATCTTCCAAAAAATGGTCAAGATCACTCGAAACCAAACCATGCCCGTACCCTCCAGCAAAGGCAGTGGTGTGCTTAAAGCATCCAGCACAAACTCCTTTTCATTCCCTGCATTGTCTCTCACACGCACAATCAGCGAGAAGAGCTTGGCGGGAGGGATCGAGAGTAGCCCGCCGACCTCTGAGTCCGGAACTAGGTCTCGCTCAGCCTCGGGATCCGATTCTGTACCGATTGCACCTATCGTCTCAGCCATCCTTCATGGCGATTTTTTGATGCTGTCGGATCTCTACCTCGATATACTCATCCGAGTAATGACTGGCAAGAACTCCAAAGCACTGGAGACCGTTAACCTGACAGGAGCAGCTATCTCCGGTGCAGACGGGAAGCTACTGGCCAAATTGATTCGGTCCTCAGATGCTGCCAATATCAAAGTACTTAAACTGAACAGGAACGCCATTAGCCAAGAGGCTTACAAATCCATATTTGAGGCATGGAGATACAACCACACCATAACCACTCTGAGTCTCGTTCGATCAGGCGTGAACGACAAAACGATAAAGTATCTGATCAAGGCCCTAAACAAGAACGACACGTTGCGAGAACTGGATCTTTCCAGCAATCGAATCACAGCGGCAGGAATTGAGAACCTGTGCGAGGCCCTGCTCTACCATCGGGCACTTTCCAGACTCTGCCTTCAATCCAACAGTCTGAAGAGAGCAGGCGCACCCCATCTGGCAAGACTCCTGACCAAGAATCGTGTGATTCGACACCTGAATATCGGATCCAATGGTCTTGGAGCCGAGGGTTGCGCACAAATAGCAGATGCTGTGCGATTCAATCGGACGCTGAACTCGCTTAGTCTGGACATGAACGAGATGGGACCTCGAGGAGCCTCAGCTATTGCTGCCGCACTGATCTCCAACAGGCATCTAGCCTATCTGTATATTCCTCATAACAGTATTGGGGACGAGGGACTCGCTGCAATCTGCGAAAGTTTGAAACGGAACAAGTATTTGATCGGCCTGGATCTGGAACTCAACCACATTGGCAGCGCCAGGAGTGAGGTCGGTATGGAGGCCCTGGGTCAAGTACTGAGGACAAATTCTACGCTGCGCGAGATAAATTTGGCCTACAATATCTTTTCAGGTCCTGCGATCCAGAAGTTAATGAGCGGCGTCGCCAAGAACTCGACGCTGGAGAGCCTCATGTTTACGAACTGCTGTATCTCTACAGAGGGAGTTATGGCAATAGCTGAGGTTCTGCCCAAGAGCACCGGACTTCAAAACCTGGGCCTCACGTCGAATCCTGATATCAGCGTCGAGGGTTATACAGCCTTGGCGGCTGGTCTTGCAAAGAATCGGTCTATGAAGGGCATGCAGCTGGACTACAACTCTGAGGATCGTCATGTCCTTTATGAATCGATACAGAATTCATTGACCAGGAACTTTATTTGGCAGCAAGCCATCTACGCCGCCGCTTGTCGTATCTTGGTCCTCTCTCGGATTGTGCAGCTAGGACGACCAGTCAACCAGAAACTACTTTTGTCACAACAACAGCACCAGCAGCAGAGTCAGGCACAAAGCAGTGGTGCGTGGAAATTATTGAAAAGGGTGAAATTTGGACGGACGAATTCGGCAACGTCCTTGACGTCTCTGCTTGCCCTTACAAAAAGCCAACGAGCGGTCGAAACCTCGATTTCCCCTGCAATCCCCTCCATCATTCCAAGCAGTTCAGCCCAGAAAGGAAACGGTAATATCTCTGGGTTAAAAGTCGAAAGCGTTGATGCAGCGGCAGGCACGCCCCTGGATCGTCAGACGCCTTCCTCCAGTGCGAAGAGCACACACCTTGTTCTTCCTCACCAACAGCAACAGTTGATGAACCAAGGACTCTTGCTTGGTGATCCTCAGAGGTTGCACCCAGAGGACTCACACTCGACACCTACAGAGTATAATGCACATGGAGTCATGGCCAATCTGGGAAACATGCCCTACGAAATCTTTGAAGCCATATGTGCTTTCTTGGATCCAGGCAGGACAATGTCTATCGCACAAATCCGAGCCACGGTGCAGGCAGCAGGAGATCGCACTACTCTGGTTCCGTATTACACGCGTGAGAAGATGCTGGAGCGGATCTTCCAGTGTCGATATATTGCGCCAGTCGGGATGCGCTATTCCGTCAGAGCGAGCGACGAGAGAGTGTGAATTGCACATTAAACAAGTTGGATGACACGGTCAATTACGTAATGCACGTGATATACGTTCAGTTAGAGATGGGTGTTGGGCGCATCTGATGCATGCACAGTCGCGTTTTGTCCTTTATCCCATCCATCCTTTCGTCTTCGCCTTGATTTCCTCCTCCACCCTCAACATCCCCTTTGCTCCATTTCCTGGGACTCTGTTTCCCGGCCGGGAGACCCATTTAGTAACAAACAGTCTAGCGCACTCTTTTCCAGCATGTCTGCAGGTCGTTCGAGAGGAGCATTAACGGCGTCCATGGCAGGACCCAAAGTCAAGGAAGACCCAGTCCGCCAGCAATTGATTCAGGCGCTTTTTGCAGACAGTTCATGTGAGTTCTTAGATGTCTTTCCTTCCATTCTCTTTTACTCTTGACGCAATTGGAAATGCTCTATTCCGAATTGGTCCACACAGATGACCTGTCGAGAGTGAAGCGAGACCTGCTGCAAAGCGTGCCTGGGCCGGCCTAAACGTTGGATGATAATACCCCTCTGTGTTGGTCGAAGCGGCATACATGATTATTTGACTGACCATTTTTCAACCCGTACATCATTGCCTTTCAACCTTAGCAAGCACTGCCGAGACAATGCTGACCTACGTCAAGATCTTTGAAGAGGAGAAGGCCGGCAAGGACATTAAAGTTTTAGCGGGCAAGAAAGGGTCTACAGAGCGAACAAAAATGTTGTCAAAACCACGGTATCTTTGCATGACGGGTAATTGAAACTACTGGCAGCTATTGCACTCTTTCACGAGTTTTCATGACAAAGCAGAATGCGAGACCGGTAACTCACATTAACGTCTTGTTTTTTTTACCGTTGGGATGATTCCTATTATTAGTCAAATCCAACGGAAAGGTTCGATTGCATAAAGTGAAAAAGACGTCGGCAACTTCTTACCATATCGGCAGGACATGGCATCTGGATGAAATCAAGTCAATCGAGAACGTGGATGTAAGTGAAAGAATATGTATATCCTCATCTGTAGTGGTCCATTTACTGACTGAATGCGTGGCTCTAAATAGGCCAGAAGATGGACTGTGGTTATCAACCGTCCATATGCATGGGTGACGGATGCGCCAGAGTTGAAGAGCGACTTCATGATGATGCTGCTTAAGGTTCTGCGAAGTAACCTGAAGCGATTGCCTACTCTCATTAACATTGACGAGCCTGCTTTAGCCAGTAAGTAAAAGTGGATGCATCCTGTGCGTGAATCTATACCTACCTTCAATGAAAGCATGACCATGAATACTGACATCTACCTTGCTCTTCTGTTCCAGCGCAATTCACTGTCGCCAGAGAGGCAGCAGGCGGGACCTCAAGCAGAAACCACAGGACAGCCCCTATACCCGGCGGAATCGCCAACTCCACTGGATCGTTTGTTCAGGATTTTGAGAACCGGCTTTCCATCCAGACGGAGCGCATGAAGAGAAGCGCTGCTCCATCGTCGTCCTCCCTCAATTCTGGAGTTACGCCGGGAGGTGCCAACAGTCCCAGGAGTGATCAAGGTGGCACGCGGATGATAGAAGAGCAAGAACCATTAGATGAGATTGCGCTATTGAATCTGGAAGAGCTCCTGTATGACATGGACCTGGCTTCAAGCGAGGATGGCGTTGCCTTAGAAACTCGACTTATGAACGAGTTGAGCGCACTGGAGATGATGAATGTGTACTCCATCATTGAGTCGGATGAACGTATCAAGGACGTAATGTCAGAGCTGGACAAGGGAATCGAGGAGCTGGATGATATGGATAGCTGGTTGTCACTTTACCGTCAAGAACTAGATTCAATGGGCGACGACATTCGACAGATTGAATCGCAGAACCGAGGATTGCAAGTTCAAACGTCGAATCAAGCTAGTCTGTTACGTGAACTTGAAAACTTGCTTATTTCGATCACGATCCCAGACAGCGTGTTGGAGACGCTCAAGAAGGAATCCATGGAGAGAGACTCAAGCATCCGGCGACTAGAGGATGCTGCTGCAGAGATCCAGGACGTACTCTTGACAAAGTTTGACGAGGATGTTGCTGGCATGTCAGCAGTTCACGGCAGGATGGAGCATTACAGCTTTCACTGCGGGAACTTTGCTGGAAGACTTTTTGAGTATCTGAGGACCAAGATCCAAAATCAGGCAGACCAGTATCTGAACGATAAACAGAGGTCGTTGTCGAAGGGTTACCTGGTCATGTTTGGCTATGAGGCCATCGAAAGGTATTTCGTTGCCTATCGAGGGTTAATCCTTTGGCTGAGAGAGATGGATTCTAGACGTTTCACCGATCTACAAATGGTATGCATGAACCAGTTAACCTTGTGAGATTCAAAATCGGGGAGTTTGTAACTAACTTGTTCTCTATGGGACTCTATAGCAATATGTGAATAACATGAACAGACTGTACCGCAAGGAAATCAAGGAGTTTTTCAATATCCTTTCAACTCACCATGTTACCAAGTTAGAAAAACCTGACGACTCCGAATTTGGTAGGCGAGCTGACTTTTACGTTTTGCAACTATCGTGAGCAAATCTGTCCACGGTACCTAACCCACTTCTTATTATTCTGAACTTGTAGTCTTTGGATCATCATATCACGGAGGTGGGTTGATTGCCCGCGGTGGAACTGCTATTCGCGAATCTCTGTCGTCACCTTCAGATTTGACTGGTCGTATCCCTTGGAGAAAGCGATCAACTAGAGAAATTCAGGATCCCAGTGTCATTCCATCAATGCGGAGCCATGCTGGTGACCTTGGGGAATCCTCCCGGAAAATCGAGGTTGGACAAGACGAAAAACTGGCTATTGACGAAGCCTTTGCTCAGGCACTGACAATCATGACAGGCTTGGCGACGCGTGAACAAAACTACATGTCCGACCTGTTCACGCTGACCAAGATGATGTCGATGCGGATGTTCTTGGACGATCCTCAGCTGAACGGAAACGGGTCGACGGCCAAGTACGCACTGCTTGATCTGGAGACTCAACGAAAGCCCACTTTGGACCTCAAGAGTAGCAAGAGATTGGCGCAATTGATGGGAATTCTTTTCGATGGTCTGAGTGTAGAGTTGAACAACTTTGCGGAGATGGGCGTCAAGAATGAGAGCATGTAAGCGTGTGGACATGATCTACAAATTTAATGTCTCAACCTAGCAGAATGCTAACCGAAAAGACATGCTCATCTTTCTAGTCAATGTGTGGGAATGTTGATCTCCGTGGAGAGAACTCAAAAGGAGATTGTTGACTCGGATCAAGGATTCCTCAACACTATGCTGGCTCAATTGCACACCAAGCTGGTCGGGATGTTTGAGAAATATGTGGTACCGTGAATGACTACATTTGTCCGATGTTGTTAGCCGCAAGAGTTAAGGAAAAATCTAACCACCCTATTTTCGGCCATATTTAGGAGGAGCAGCTCAAGTTTATCGAAGAGGCTCGATCCAAGACCAAGCGCAAGGGGGTGCTGCCGTTCATGAGAATATTCCCACGATTTGCTCAACGAATGGAGGCCCTCTTAGAAGGCAATGAGTCGACAGAAGCTCGCCAATTGATTAGTGCTGCATACGATAAATTAGTTCGCGTGATGTTTGAGTCGACCGAGGCATTGGCCAAGGAGACGGTGGACTTTGATGACAAGGAACAGGGATCTCATGTGGTCAATATTGAGAACATGCACCATTTCTACAGCGAAATGAGACTGCGCAAGGTCAAAGTGGCAAAGCTTGAGAGTTACATGAAGTATGCCAAGGCTTCTTACGAATCTCATCTAGAGACTTATGTTCGTGGTGTCGTTCGAAGGTCGCTGTCCAAGCTTTTGGTAAGTTTGTCTTGATCTTTTTTTTTTCATATATGTTTTTGACTTCAAGCCATATTTCTTGATTGACTCTCCGTTAAATGTAATACTCTCTGCCTTCCCTAGGATTTCTTTGACGGTGTTGAGGGTCTGGTTAAGACCAAGACTTCGGCCTCTGAGGATGTTGGGTTCCATTTGACGTATAACAAAGCTGCGCTCAAGAAGGTGGTGTCGCAGTATCCCCCGTCGGTCGTCCGCAAAGATCTGTTGCATTTGTATCGCAAGGTTGAGAAACATTTTGCTTCTTCAGACGAGGAGCAGGAAGGACTACTCCAGGTGGCATGGAGAGGCATCCAGGAAGAATTTATAAGACAGCACGAACGATTCTCAAGACTGATCCGCGAATGCTACCCCGCCGAGGCTAATGTTCAGATGGAGTTTTCGGTGCAGGAGCTACTGGGGTTTTTCTCAGAGATCGCAAAGTCACATCATTAGAGCAGAAGAGTAGCCCAGAACGTAGAGGAGTACAAGCCGATATTTGCAAACAACATCTATTCGGTTTATTTGTGTGTGATGAGGACGGGCGCACGGTGAGGGGATCGAGTTGGGATTGCTGGAGCAAATGAGGATTGTTCGTGATTGAGGGTAGCGACTGTAGCAGAGACCACGATCGAGTCTCCGTCGTATTCCTGTTTGCGTTCGTGTCCCTCCCATCTCTTGGAGGATTCTTCAAGGCGGTCCTTGTTGAGCTCCTGTTCCCTTTTTAACAACTCCTCCGCCGCCGTTTCCTGAGCAATGGCCATGACCAACTCATCCGTAGGAACAATATGTCGGGAGATATCAGCTGCAAAAGGATTCTTGTTCCTATTGTGGGAAGGATTGGGTTCCTGAGGATGGAAGCTCAGCGACAATGCAGAGACAAGTAAATCTGGGTCGACACAGCGTATTTGAGTCGATTGGTAGAGTGGGCGTCTTTCGGACCCTTCCTTTGCAGTCCACTCGCTTGGTATCAAAGATATAGGCGCAGTGTGAGCAGTACCCCGTGAGGAGAGGGCATTGATTGTACTCGATCGAGATCTGGTATAATCCAGTGAATGTTGTCGATTCTGCTGTCTATGCTTTTCGTCCTTAGCAGAGGCGGAGGATAATTCCCTGGATTTTGGCGTCATATTGACAGACGATGAGCTGCTAGATCGAGTACTGAGAGCACGAGGTGATACCGGAACTTGATGAGCTCCAGAATCAGGAAAAGGGTTCCAAGAACTAACATTACCCTCCTTGCTGGAGAGAGAGGTCATCGATTTTGAGAAGCTGTTTCCTTTGACACTATTGCTGCTCTTAGAGCCTCCGCTCTTCTTGGAAAACGAGGTGGGGGCGACAAGAACAAGACCTCGCAGTAGAGGATTGGAGCTATCTAACGCCTGACTTGTCGTGGTCGTTGATCGCTTGTTGTTATTGTTGTTGCTGCCGTTGTAATCGATGCTTTGCTCAGAGAAATCGGTTTCGGACATGGAGGTAATAGCAATAGGCTCAGACTTCAGTACAGAAGAATCGAAGCTGGCGTTGCTGCTAGTCCCATAAACGGACCAAAGTTTTTTGATCTTCTTGGGGCTTGACGCCGAAGACACCGCGGCCTTGGCCTCCTTTTCCATAATCACTGCGGTCGAGAGATCCTGACCACCACCAAAGTTCACGAAAGAGCCACGATTGAGGGTTCTTTCTTGTTCAATCAATGCCATCCCACTCTCCACAGTCGTAGGTGTTATAAGAGAGCTTCCGCTGGATGACGTGCCGTTCGTAGATGTCGAAATCAAAGATTCACTTCTGTCCTGGTAAGGGTGGTCCACTTCCAAAATATAATACTCTGGCGACGCTAACGATGTTGTAGTAAATGAGTTGGATGATGAGAAGGGCCTTCTTTTTGACGTCGAAATAGGCGGCAGTCCTAGTAAAAGCGGAAAATTGGGCGTAAATACGAGATATAAGAGAGGAAAAGGCTACAAAAGACGGTCAAGGTACCAGAATTACCACGTTGTGCGATCACTGATGTCCCTGATGTTTGCAACGTCGTAGGGCAACTCTTGCCGTCGCCATGGACAACGGTACTCTCGCCATGTGATTGCTGGATCGATGTCTTCCCGTGGTGATCTTGACCCGAAGAGATGACAGAGGATGGTCTCTGCTTTTTCCTAATATCCGAAGCGCCAGCATAGCTGGATGCTGCGCTGTGAGAATATAACGAGGAGGAGAACGACGCCTCCGTATACATAGGTTGTTCCTCTGTAGAGTGCTGTCCATGCCGACTGATTGCCTGACGATTACTATCAATAACATCGATGATGCTGATGCTGCTGGAAGTACTGGTGTCAGTAGTGAGACTATGTCCTCCTCCATGAGGAGCTGGAAACCCACGACCGTCATCATTGCTTCTGTCCTTGTGGCGACTATACAGAAATGACGACGACGTGGCTGACCACGCATCTAAGTTGTCGTCTTCACACATTTGCAAAGATCGTACAGAGGCGCTTCCGGAGGGTTGCTCGTGAGATGGCATGATCAGCGTGGAGGGATCGTTCATATCTGATAGGGTTGGGTCCTCCAATAACAATCTGTCCAGGACTTTGTCTATGATGGACTGATCCTCCCGTTGCGCGGTTTGTGCTCCACTGCCGTGTTGGTCTGGATTAAGCTGACTGCGGTACCCGTAGGTCAAACATTTGGCCTGCTCCAAGGAGCATGCTCTGACGCTGCCACCGATCTTTTTCGTGGCATCCCTCTTGCGCTCTCGAATAAGGTCGATACTCGTCTGAATGAGTTCCACCCACAGGTCGAGGGTTTCTTGCGTTTCTGCATGAAAGAGATGGTGCTGTTGTTGGTTCGTTTCTTGACCCCCTGTTGTAATCGCACCTCCGGACGATCTGGACGGTGGTGCAGGTGTTGATGATGAAATTGTCCTTGTGGGCACGCTCTCGGGGATTGTCTCTGGTAGACTCGCAGTCAAGGACAGTCTGAAGGCAAGCTTTGACCGCCGGGAGAGATCTGGCCCCGAAGTAAGAAGGGAGTAG
Organism: Entomortierella parvispora; assembly: GCA_963573315.1. Taxonomy (NCBI): domain Eukaryota; kingdom Fungi; phylum Mortierellomycota; class Mortierellomycetes; order Mortierellales; family Mortierellaceae; genus Entomortierella; species Entomortierella parvispora. The sequence goes on from OY752145.1 coordinate 2,103,433, forward strand.
TCGGCCAAGTTAAGGATCCCGATTGGCTTCGTCTCCATCTGTTTTATTATTCCGCAGAAGGAAACGGGTCAGTATAGGTGGCAAGCAGCATTCACGTGATGGCCACCATGCGGTTTTGGGTTCTTACGTTCGAGCGGTAGTAAAAAAGGCAGCCGTCTTTCAAGACGCACCACCGTCGTCTCCAGACGAGCTGAAGAGAGGACGAGCGTTTCTGGAGCCAGTCCTCCATGAGGACACCACCATCCATAGTTTCAAAAGAATTAGAGTCATATCGATCACTGCTGTTGCTCCTGTTGCTGTTCGAGGGGCCGTTGGTGCTGAAAATGGACTGGAACGATGGCGCTGCAGGCGTCACCGGGAACGGGCCACCGGTGATTGGTGGCGACTGCGGGTTTCTGTACAAAAAATCGTCGTTGCTGTTTCTCGAACTGCTGCTCTCCTGGTGCTGGCTTCCACCACTGTTCCTGAGAAATCCAAGAGCTTTCTTTCCCGGCTTATTCTCGTTACGCGATGGCGGGGCTTTCTGTGGCTGCATCGACTGATTGGAATTGGGACCAGGAGGGGCGTGAGAATACAAGGTCGAGTCGGAATGGACCTCAAGGTCAAAAACTGAAGAAGATGTCGACGTTGATTCTCGAGCTGTCCCGGTTCTAGTCTGGCTGCTGGTGCGAGCAATGACAGTGTCGTTCTCAGGGCTGGATACCAACCTTTTGGGTCGATACACCAGTGGAGCGTCAATGTCCTTCCCTTGAAACGCGTCGGGACTCCAACAGATGTTCTTGCTAATACTGTGATACTGATGGGCAGGCTTCTCTGGGAGATCCACCAAATGAAAGCCTCTATTTCTAGGGTTCATTTCGAAGATAGTGAGATACGCGTTCCCAAATGGGTTGATCTTCTCGAAATATATTGGGGGGATGCAAGAGGGGGGGAGGGAGGGGGTTTGTTGTCTTGGACGAGGAGGATTGCGAGAAGGGAGCTTTGAGGAGGGTGAAAATAAACGTTAGACAAGCCTTGACGAAAGAGGGAATGTGAATGAGGAGAATGAGAAGAGAAGGATGAATGTGATGATTCAGCGATGGAAAAGAACAGGGGTCGAGAACCAGTTCAATTGCCCCTCGCACAGACACACGCAGCGCAGATTCACAGACAACGCGGATGCCTTCGATGACGATTATAGGCGGCACTCAATGAACTGTGAGGGTCAGTCAGCTGTTGATTGCGGCCAGGGCTGGCACTTGTGTCCCCTTGCGCTGGTATTCAACCACGGAGGATACAGCCGATCCCTTTGTCGGGCAGACTCTTGTTGGGCATCGCAGCAGGTCCGTCGCCTATCCACTATTGATTGTATTGATGCAATTCGTCGCCTTGGGGACGGTGGGGCATTTTGAGTAAATTGACATCGCGCCATCGTCCTTGCCTCCTTCTGGCATTGCTCACAGGTCACCCACCCACTTTGCAGACCTAACACCCCCCCATCTCTGCACATTTGCTTCCTCTCTTTCTTCTGTGGCTCACCTGTTCACCTTTTTGCTCTTCCTGTTTCTTTCTGCGTCGGATAAGGGATTGTCGTCGTGTACCTTCACAGCCGCCGCTCATCGTCCATCGATCAGAAGGACGGGACGGATCGTGGCAATTGCTTTTCTTGATTTGTTCCTGTTTGTACGACAACATCATCAAAAGTCCACGGTGGCACAAATATCGCCATTCCTCCTAATTGTGGTGGACAGTCCTTTAGTCCACCTGTCAAGACCTACAACGGCCTCTTCCCTCGGTTGTAGCTGCAAAGGTCCTGTAATGGAGTGTTCGAATGGCTCGCGTGACGGGGGCTAGTTATTTCTCAAACCCGTGTGCTGGATATCTGAAAAAGACATAAATCGGGGTAGATTGACGCACCTCAGCTGTCTCGGAGAATAGCCAGCCACGGATAACAACGTGGACACAGGGTGGAACCTTGCTATCATCTTCATTCATTGTTGGGTCAAGGCGTCTGGCTAACACAAAAATAAAAAAAATATTATTGTTTGTCAGCTAATTGAAGAGGACGCGGCCCACGGGCATGTTTAGGGCATTTGCGCTCTCAACTCTGCGCCCTTCCCTCAAAAAATCCAAGGAGCAAGTTTTCTCACCACGGCTGACTTTTATTAGGGATCGGAATAGCCCATTGTGTATATTGTGCTTGATGTCATGACTTTCGACTTTTACAGTAGCATCAACAACGTGGAAATGCACGGTCAATATTGTCAATTCAATCTCAATGAGCAAAACAGCAGCCATTTGTGAAGATCCTGAACACGGCAAAAATGGAACGCACAGTGTTCATCATGTGCCGATGGCGCATCACAGCAGTGACTCGGAGAAACAAATCGATTCAAGGGAACCATGTGGATCAGATCGTCCTCACATCGGCCCCTGTTGGAAGAGGAACAAAAAAAGACCTCGAAACTCAAAAATCAAAAAAACTCTAGCACGCCACGTGCTACTTTGTTGTGTTCATTCCATCCCAAAGGCGATAAGGGTTCTCTTTCGGCCAGCACAAACAGTGGTTGATCTTACTCGAACGTGGCCACGGTTTCGCTCGGTTTGCGGTTATGTCTTATTGCTCTTTTGGTAGGTATACACTTGTTTTTCTTTAATGATACCAACTTTGCACAGGATCACGACTAGAAAAAACAACCAGTTTTGGAATGAAAGAACTTGTCAAAATAATGTACATGCACATGTACAGAAGAAAAGTGTGCTTTTTATGAGACAATGCCGGCAATGCAGGCTGAGATCAATGTCGAGACGGCACCTGACATGCACGCGGAGAAGGAGAGGCGAGCAATGGCGTCTGCTCGATCGGGTGCAAGGGTCAGGAACAGCGAGATCTGGGTTCCGATCGAGCCAATATTGGCGAACGAGGCCATAGCGTAAGTAGTGAGCAGCTTGGATCTCGGATTCAATGTGTCTTGGATCTGCGTAAATGAGGAAAAGGCTGCAAACTCGTTCAAGATAAACTTGATGCCCATTGCTTCCGCACAAGGCATCAGATCCTCAGATGGGATACCGATCAACCAGGCGAGAGGATAGAGGACCCAGGAAGCTATCTTTTGGATCGAGATTTCCACTCCGTAGAAATGGAAAATCCATCCTAGGAACCCGTTTGCTAGACCCAGCAGCGAAATCACAGCCAACAGTACTGCAATAATGACAATACAGAGCTTGATGCCAAAGATGGCTCCGTTGGAGATGGCATGGATGGCGTTCGATTCTCGATCCTTATACGCTGGTGACACTGCTACGCCTTTGGTCAAAGGCACTTCCTCCTCAGGAAATCGAATCTTGGAGATAACAACGGCACAGGGGACCGACATCATGCAGCAGGTCAAAAGCGCGGTGGCATCCGCTCCAAAGGTAAGTAGACCCAAAAATACGGATCCAGAGATGGTGGCGAATCCAGAGGTAAGAACTTGGTGTAGTTCGGCCTCTGTCAAATCCGACACAAATGGACCAATCAACATGGAGGCTTCAGACATGCCAACAAATGGCGCCGCGCAGGCGGCGACACATTCCACTCCTGAAATATCAATGATGTGAATGACCAGCTGAGCCATACTGGCGACGACGGACTGCACAATGTTATAGAAGTAAAGGCATTGAATGACGGCAGCGAACAAGATTAGGGCCGGTAAAACCGACACTGCAAACGAGTCTGCAAACTCATAAGTCTTTCCCTCAACAATGACCGAGTTCGGTCCAAAAATGAACTCGCGGCCTTGAGCTGCGTAAGACAAGAAGTTTTCGGCTTGCTGAGCGATAAACTGAAAGACGTCGTAACCCACAGACCAACGTATGATGAGCAGTCCGAGGACGTATTGCATGAAAATCCCGGTCCAGACGATCTTCCAAGAGATCGCCGTTCTATTCTGAAGGCCAACAAATACAATACAATATTCGGTTAGACCATTCCGGGCCAAACTAAAGGATCGTCACGACAAGACCCAAGATGCGCAAATCCACCAAGGGTTCTTTCGTTACAAATATATCGCGTCATTACCTTTGAGCAGAGGAAGGTCACACCAAGAAGAACAACCAATCCGAGACAACTGATAAGCCTTTGGCCCCGAGTTCCATGGGAGTCGTTGGGCCTCAGTGCGGCTGTCAAGATCAAGGCCACAGGTGGGATTCCAAAGCCAATGGCTCTTTGCAGCCAGAGTGGTAAACTACTGATGAATTTCGCTCCAGCATTCCAAGCTGAGCCAATGGGTCTGCTTATGGTGCCATTGGGTAGGTGCTGGACAACCAACCACCAGACAATTGCTGCATAGAGCAAGGACAAAACCAAGACGTTGCCTTCTTTGTGGATAACAACGGCAGGGATAAAGAGCCCTGTGCAAATGAGGAAGACTAGGAGATGGTGAAAATTCGATCTGTTGTTATGATAAGCAGCAAAGTGGCCATGATATGAGGATGCGACCGAAGGAGGAGCTTTGTTGCCATTAATGCCTCTGTTGATATTGTTGTGCTTATTGTTCACAGCGTGGTCGGCCTTGTAAGTCGGCTCGTCCACCATGTCATCGGTGTCACTCGAAGGTTGGGATTCAATGTAGTCCAGTTTTTCGTCATCGATGGAGTGAGGGAGCTGTTGCTGTTGCTGTCGAGGGGCAAAGAGGTTCCTGTCTTTGGACATGGTGAGGGTGCTTCGTGGGAGAGTGCAAGAAAAAAAGGCACCCCCGGTTTTCAACAAAAAAAAAAAAAAAAAACTTTTTCCCGGATGATGTTGGATTAATGAGTTTTGACTCGACAGACGTGTTTCAATTTCTTTGTGGTGTTGGTCCCAATACGGTAGATGAAAGGTTCTTTTTTTTTTTTTTTTTTTTGGTGGCGCGTTGACAGTTTATTCAGCGAAACTATTAAACAACAGCCGTCGTCGCCGCAGGAGCGTGCCCGGTCTCTGGCGCGTCAGTGATAACTGCCGCATTGTCGCTCTTGTTTTTCTGCTGCTCATGTTCGAAACGCTTGGAAGCCAGCTGTGGGAGAACATGACCAGTCCCTCTCTTTGGAGCCTGGGGGAGGAAGGCAACCTGTGGGCGGTAGGACGCCCCTTTCAGCACAGTACTGTATTTCACAGACTGAGGCACCAAATGGATAGCGAGGAAACGGATGGCACGTTCCCAGAAGGTCTACAACGTTCGTTGCCGAGAACGATGCTGTTAGCCATCTGGTAGTGTCTTTACGAGACTTCTGACACCTCCAGGTTGTTCATCTTACCTGTCCATGCAAAAAGAGGGTGCTCATTTTGTTGGCATCAGCCTGGTCCTTTACGTGAGGGATTCTTTGAGACTTGTAGCTCTGAAAGGCATCTTGAATGGCCTCTGACGACTGAGAAGGCAAGTCGTAGAGACAGTTGGCCAAGATTACCGCATCTTGCATGGCAGAGACTGCACCCTGCCCAGCGCTGGATAGAAGCTAAGGGACATATAAGCACAGACACGGAGGGTCATTGAGCCATTTATCGTTACGATCGTGGACAACCAGTCGACACAATTGAAATTTTCCAGAAGTTGGGCTCATACCTTGTGTGCGGCTGGGACAAAAGAAGAAGCACAAAGACGAGGCACAAAGAAGAGGCACAAGTGAGAGGCACAAAAAAAAGGGCACAGGTGGGCAAGGTTGAATTTTTAGAGTCAGACCTTGCTCTTTTTGCTGACGACAGGGTAAATGTTGGGCAGTTCACTACTCACCATCTCCAATGAGCACCGTCCGCCCATGGTACCAAGTCTCGTACAACTTGTCTTCAAGGAAGGCTCGACAAACTTCGCCATCGGGTGTCGACAGGACCAAGTCACCAATGGTACGGCAACCTGGCACTCGCAGGTTCTTCACCACGTCGAGAGTCTCTTCACTCACATTGGTGGACCATTCCGAGTTGCGGAGTCTTGTTGCCTCCGCGAGTGACAACGAGGTCTGCTGAAGAACAACAATCCAGCAAACTCGCTTCTCACTAATGTTGAACTCTGACCACTGTGTATGGAAACGTACAATTCGTTAGCTCGTTAGTTGTGTTCGAATGCTCAAGTCAACACTGAAATATTTATCAACCTACACTGAAGTTTGAACCATCGCCAACGACATGATTGTACACCGCTTCCTTTCTCTCTACGAAGGGGTAGTCTTCGGTATCCAAGGGGCTTGTGGTACCCATGATGCAGACGTAGCCTTTATCCTGCTCTTCGGAGTCAGAGAGAGGCAACTTGTTTTCTTTCTTCAGACAAGAGTACATGTGCTGTCGGATACCACTATTGATACCGTCAGCCCCCACCAGGATTGAACCGTGGTCTTTGGTTCCATCCTCACATTCAATAGTCACCCCTTCATTGTTCTGCTCAGTGAACACGACCTCTTTGCCAAAGTGAATCTTTTCGGAGGGCACCTTGGACTTTAGCAATTGGTAGAGCATGGCTCGAGACAACAGGAGGCAGTCATATCCGACCCTACATTTTGGCAATACTCTGTTAGTGGCGTTCTTTTTGAGGATCAGCAGAAGAAGGAGAGGGACAAGGGGGAAAGGAAGAGGGGGAATTCAAGACAAGGATGAAGTAAACTTACTCTTCTTTGAGCTTCTCAAGAGAGAGAGATGCAACAACGTTGAGGTCTTCATACATAAAGTAGCGTGCATCTGTTGGAGCAGATAGGGCCAAAAGCTCCTCGTACAGACCCAGCTGTTCGAAAACAGGTAGGATACTGGCGTTCAACGACAACACAGACCCTACCCAACCATAACCACGATCAGGTCGATGTCGATGAACTCTTTTCCCATGATCAACAAAAACTTTACAGGATTCAAGTCTTTGTGCTTACCAAGGGGCTGAGATTCTGGAGATTTTTCATAGATCTCATAAGCGATGCCAGCTTTGGCAAGGAGGAGGGCAAGAAAGAGTCCACCAATGCCCGCGCCGACTATCAAGACCTTTGAGGAAGGGGCGGTGGTGGTCTGCGGGTCCGCATCGGTGCTGTGGTTGGCCATGGTAGAGCAGAAGCAAGTGTCGAGAGGAAAGAGGGTGAATGGGACGAAAGATGGACAGATGGGCAGGCAACAGAGTGAATGAGAAGAGATGAGAAGAGAACACGCGGAATGGAGTGAGACGAGGCAATGGCGTTTTAACAGGAGAACGAGAGGAAGAGAACAGTCTGGTTCTTCCGAAGAGCAGCGCTTCTTTCCTTGCCATTGTGTCCCTCCTGCGCCTGGGAGTGTAGACTGTCAATCGATGCATGAACAGACACCAATTGGACACAGCATGGCCAAGGTCCCACAGAGGAGCAGCAGACCAGCACCAACGCAAACGAGTGCTCACAGCTGTTGTGGCCACTCTGCAGCCGAGGCTTTGTGCTTCAACACCAGGGAGACTGGGTGCATTCTTGCTACAGTAGTCTAGCAGCCAAGTCAAGGGCCCCACGACGTGAATGCGGCGAACTGATGGGATGCTAGATAAAAGCAATCGCAGCGCGACATCCTCCCCGCAGGATGCAAGGGTGTAGTCACAGCGCATGGTCTCAAAAGAAGCACCCTTCAGGCACCAAGGACGCGTCAGAACGCGTCAACGAGGGACGTTTGGAAAGAAACGCGCTCCCGGACCCTCGAGGGCACCGGCATCCCGAAGTCGAGGCCCTCTCGGTGGCGTGGATGGTGTTGGGGAGCAAAGAAGAGAGAGATGGACTTCATAGACCCCTCCTCCCCCCCTTTTTTTTGAATGTGATCACGCAGCCAGCATCATGTGATTCCTAGAGATGAGCAATGGCCGATGGAATGGGCCAGACAGGGGGGAGGAGAGCGATTCAGTCCTCCGGAGGGCGAAGGGAGGGCTGCATCCTCCCTCCTTCCTGTTTCCCTGCATGCATGCATGCAAGTCCCCGTGCCTGCTTCTGTCCGCTTCTCCTCTTCCTCATTCCCTCTTGCCACCTCTTCGCTTCCCTTCCCTTCCCTTCGCTTTCCTCTCCTTTCGTTCCCTCTCCTTCCCTTTTCTTCCCTCTCCTTCCCTTGCCCATTTCTTGACAGACCAAGACACATTTCTCGCTCGCGCCTTTCATAGCATTCAACTGACGGCGGCAGACTGCCATTCGACTTCATCATGGCCATGGTTGCATCAAAGCCATTGCCACCCATCCCCTCTGCCCCCATCAGCGAGAAAGGCGACAAGGAGGAAAAGTCTGAGAAGTCAGAGCGGGGCGAGAGAAGGTCCCATCTCTTCTCGACCGTCGCCAACCTCAAGCGAAAACTCGAGTTGCCTCTGGCAGCTTTAACGACCTCCTCTTCTAACGCCCAACTGCAACCGCAGCTTCAGGTCGACCTGAAGAGCTCCAGTCGAAACAACAGCTGCAGCAACATACTTACCGCATCCACCTCGGCCGCGACGACGCCCGGACAATACCCACCGTCAAGACCACGCTCCCCGTTGCCTCCATTTGCATCTTCTGAAGAAACACCAGCAGCGCCTGTATCAGCAGCAGATGTCCGTCGTGAAGTCAAGCACAACCCGCACTACATGCCGCTGGATCAGCGATCCATCCAGCACCTCCGCGCCATAGCCCGACAATCTATTGCCAGCTCATACCTGGAGCCAGAGCTACTTTGGCTGCGGTTGTTTATGGAGATGATCCAGAAACTGGCGGCAAATGTGTCAGATGCATGGCAACAGATTGAAGCGTCGTACGAGGCCACGAGCGAGGGTCAGCACAGGGGAAAGAATGAAAAGGAAGAGTCAGGCGCCCCTGACCAAGTCATCAAACGGGAAAAATCCAGAAAGAACACGGACCTGGCGGAAGAACAGGCAAAAGGGACAAAAGGGACGCTCAAGAACAAACCTGTTTTCACATACGACATCCTGCTAAACAAGCAAGTCGGATCCACGCACGAGTGCTTTTTCACCAATGGCGTATTTGAAGGCGAGTCCATTCTCAAAGAAGAACGCTCCTACGGCGAACGACGACGAGGTAAAGTGGCGCTTCAGTAGCCCTGCTGTATGCTGCATTCTCTAGGAAGGTAAAGTTTACTGACATCAACTCTGCGTGTGTTTTTGCAGACGCACCAAAGGAAGATCGGATTCGGATTCCTTTGGGAGGTACAATATCTCTTGTCGGGGGGCCTGAAGATCTACCAAAGGCGGAAAAAATTCTCGAGATAATCGTTTTTGCGCTTTGTTCATTACAACTTGAGGCGTATCTAATGCGAGATCACGACGTTGTTCGTCCGCTCGTTGTTCCAACAGGAGCAGATGCAGATCTCAGAATCGCAAAACCTCCGACTGGGCTACCTCAGCCACAGGCTCGCAGCACTACCCTAGATAGTTCGAAAAGAGTTTCAAAAGGATCCATGTTCTTCGGCTGGCTGACGCGAGGCACTGTACCGGCAAAATACAAGAAGGGTACGACACAACTCGCACAGGACGTAGATCAAAAACCAGAACATATTCGGGCTGAGAATGGGTCTGGCCAGAGCACTGTGGCCTCCAGCATCGCAGAGGATCTTGGAATAGGCGACGATTTACAAAATGTCCAAGGATCCAGATTCGGCAAGATGATTCAGCAAATCGAAAGGGCCATCATCTCGGTTTCCCCCGACATTCAGTTTCCCCCGCCCCACCTCCTGTTGAGGTTACGTGAAGAAGAGATCCTCGGAACAGACGCGAGACGAAAATCATACACCTGGGAAGACGTTGATTTTGTAGCGAAAAAAATTGGGTTCGGAAACCGTATGGGCCGGTCCAGCACAGTCAGCACTTTTCAAGCCCCTCGATTCGGGACGAGCATGCCTATTCAGGCTGGGAAAGGCCTTGTAAAAGGGAAAGCGAATAGACTCCCCATTGACTCCAGGGCAGGACTCGATCATCTCATGACAAATAGTAATGCCGTGCAAGGGATTTTTAACCACCAATCTATTTCATTCTCGTACTCGCGTTACTGGTCTGCAACAGCCGCTGCGCCATGCAACCCACCTGACATGATCACGGTCGAGTACTACCGTAAAGAAGGGCCGTACGAGGATATGGGCTTGGGCGAGATGATAGAGTTCATTTGTAAAGGAGCCAATGCAGGATGCTCAGACAAGACTTGTGGTCATAAGCGTCTGGAGCACATTTCGACATACACACATGGAGAAGCTCGGATCAATATCACAGTTGAACAGCTACGCCCAGACTCAAGCGCAGACTTTGCATCAGAGGAATTCGCGCCATTCTTATCAAGTAGCAGGAAAATTGCGGCATGGACTCGGTGTAAAATGTGCAGGTCGCGCACAAAACCCAGGATGCTGTCAAAGGCGTCACGGTTGTACTCATTTGGCAAATATCTCGAGCTGCTACTGTATGGACAAAATTTCGAGCCAGGCCAGCGCCCACTCTGTGAGCACACCAAGTCAAAGGACACAATGGCGCGATGCTTCTTATACGGAGGCCTGGTGGTCACCTTCGAATATGAAAGCATTGACTTGTTTGAGATGCGGATATCTCGACTCCAGGTTCAAGAAGATTTTCCGGCCATGCCGAGATTTCTGCCTAGTCTTATGGACGATGACGACCACGAGTATGCTGCATCTACTGCAAGTCTCTCGTCTCAAATGTTACTACCAGCAGCCGACAGCCCCGTCTCGCAGAACAGTGACTATATCACTGAAACAGATCGTTCTAAATTGGTCAACAAGACAAGACTTGAGATCATGCACTTCTACGAGTCCTGCAAAAAGATCATTGTCTCCATGGAAGAACTGTTGGGGGAGACGCGATCGAGCTCAAAATTTTCCAGTTCCAAAAATCCTCTCGCCCCGCATACCGTTCAAGATCCAGCAGCCAGGGCCGCTTTGGATCGATTAGATGAACTTGGCGACCGATGGAAAGCAGAAGAGTTCAGTTTGTATGACCAGCTCAGGCAGCATCCGGTTTCTCGGCTGAATGATCTACGTAATCGCCTTCAGGAGTACATAAAGCGAACAATGCGGTCGATGGAGATGTGGCAAAAGGAATACTGCCCTCAAGCATTGCAAGCAAGCACAGAAAAGCACAGCGTCGCCTGGGTGTTACCTGAATATGTCAAGTAAGACTCTGTCCTGGATATACGGAATTATTGGCGAATATCTTACTGATGCGACCTTCAACTTCTGCCTCATAGGTCCGAAACTCTCCATACGTTCCCTGGCTCATGTGTAATTGTAAGGGAGGACGAACCAAGCTCCATTATTGCCTGCGCTTTGAGGTACTTATAGAGTCAAACGCTCACGAATTTTCTGACATTACAGTCTTTGCTCTTAGACATACTAAATAACTCTTCGTTGTTACTAGTTCTATGGATTACCTATGTCTACTCTCTTCCTTACTATCCTCAGATGAGTTTCAGCCGGAAAAGAACGAAAATCCACCTCAACCGCCACAAAAAGACATTCCCCATAGCGACTCAACTATTAGGGCAGCACCTTTGCTGAGAGCATCCCGCTCCGCCAGCAGTGTTACATTAGCGAGACGCAAGAGCGGAAGCAGAGGAAGCGAAGGCAGTACCACTATCACTGGGAGTGCGGATGGGTCCTCCCTTGGAAAATACCGTAGCGCAAGTGAAAATGGAGATGAGGCTGACGACGACGACGACTCGTTTTTAGTCGTGGACGGATATCAAACATCAGTCAAGTTTCTAGAAGACTCGAGGGTCGATTTTTCAAGTCTACTCCCAAGCGGGTCGTTGTCTGCAAGAAGTACAATTGGACTTCATTTTGGTTCGAGTCGCCATTCCAAAAACACGACACTGAGCAGCATGAGCAGCGCTATGGCGGAAAAGCACCACAAAGGCAGCCATGCTCTTCCTGAGGTATCCCGACCCATGAGCATGATGGCATTCCCAAGTTCAACTCCAGCCCTTGTAACTTCTCCTTTATCGACTCCTTCGGAATCAATGGCCACAAATTCGTTCTTTTTGGCACCACCACCCGACAGCCGATCCACAACACCAACGCCCAGTGGGAAACCATCGAAGCATACTTTTGGCTATACCGCTCTCACCTCAGGGCTCAGCGGCACCATGAAGGGCCTTAGTCTTAATGCGCTCTCTGAGAAGATTGGTAGTGGTTTTTCGAGTTATGGGGCTTCCAGTGCCCAGATCGAAAAGGCGGACAAGGATTTCTTTAAGACCGAGGGCCAAGAACGAACCATGCGAGAGACCCTTTTAGAGAATGAATCCATGGCGAGAAGTCCACATATGAAAGCACGTAAGTTCTTTTTTTTTTTTTTTTTTTTTTTTTTATACCTGTCTGACGATTGACTAATGAACTGGCTGTCGGATAGGGTTTTCTCATGGAAATACTTCGTTTTCCTGCACCATATACTATGCTGCCGAGTTTGACACACTTCGACGCCGATGTGGGATCCACCAGAATTACGTCCGCTCTCTGTCGAGATGCAAGAGTTGGAATGCAAACGGAGGAAAGAGTAAAAGCAGTTTTTACAAGACAAGGGGTAATCAAGGCAGACATTGCCGCTAACAGCTACATAGATCTGTTGGCCATTCTCTTTTCTTCCTCTCCCCTCCAGGAGGGTATCTGAACGATGCATTTATCTCCTTCTTTTTCAACCTTTTTTAGACGACCGTTTCGTGGTCAAGCAAATGGTATCGAGTTGGAATATCGCAGAAAAGGACGAATTGCTAAAGTTTGCTCCGAAATATTTCGATTACATGGAACGTACACGGGATGCACCAACAGTTTTGGCAAAGATTTTTGGATTTTACACATTCAAGATCAAGAACGGAACTTCAGGGCAAGTCCTGAAGATTGACGTCCTTGTCATGGAGCATCTATTTTACAATCAAAAGATCACAAGGGTATGTTATCTCTCATGTTTATTTTTGTGTGATCTGTCAGACCCCACCCACCTAACTTTGTGGAATTTGCTCCACTTGCCCCATTTTTTTTTTTTTTGTTTGTTTCCTTGTAGACATTCGACTTGAAGGGAATCCAGGATCGACATGCAGGGTCAAAAGTCAGCACAAACAACAGAGGGAATGGAAACGGTGGTGGCGGCGGATCGACCACGTTGTGGGATGGTGATTTCATTGAAGGGCGATACAAGGCTCTGCTGCTGATTCATTCACACTCAAAGAAGATTATTCGGGAGGCGCTTGTGAATGATACCGAGTTTTTGTCTGGGGCAAATATCATGGATTATTCGCTGCTCGTTGGAGTCGATGATGAACGCAAAGAGTTGGTTGTCGGTATTGTGGGTACGTCACTTTTTTTTTAATGCTGGCTCAGTTCTTGCAGGTTTTAGATTCTCAAGTATGGTAATTGACGCAATTGCTCTGGTATTACAAGACTTTATTGGCGCGTACACATGGTACAAGCGTATAGAGTCCAAAGGTAAAACGACCCTTAGAGGCGCCAAAGATAGTGTCACAGTCTTGCCACCACAGCAATACATGACGAGATTCCAACAATCCATGGAACAATATTTCATTGCCGTGCCTGGTAAGTTGAGCCGCTTGATTCTTCAGTCATCTCCGATGTGTCTTGGTTACTGATCAGGGAGGGGGGTGGGGTCACGCTCTTCTTTGGATATGTTGATAGATAAATGGTCCAAAACCGTAGTGGAACAGAAGCGTGAAGCCAAGAAGGAAATACGAGCAAATATCCCGAGCACCATTCCGGAAGGTTCCAAGGAGAGTACGGATATAAACACGCCAGATCTTGAGCAATCCCTAAAAAGCAAGACTTCGGGCTACCTTGAAAAGATGTCCAAGGCCTTTGTCCTCCAGTCGTCATCAGCAAAGCTACATCAGGCCGATACTCTGTCGACGAGTCCTGCCTCACCCGCCGGTCTGGCTACCCCTGCCCCTACTTTCAGAAAAAAAGGGACAAAGACCGTTGAAGGAAGTAAATTGGACTCTGGGGTATTATCGGAAGCAAGCCAACTGCGGTATCATACCACGGATGCAGAGGACGAGGCTCTCGACCAAAGAGAGCGAGGACTGCGTCTCCCACGCGTATTTTACCCTCTAGATTAGACAGCATTGCGATTTTTTGTCTTTTTTTCCAACTTATTCTTAAAAAAAAAAAAAAAAAAAAAAAGGGTCTATGTACAAGCTTGGACTATTGGTATCGCCTCCGAATTGGATCGCGTAATTGATCGTCCGAAAGCTCTTGAGCCTTTGAAGCTTCTAAAGCTCTTGCGGCCTCCATTGCAGCCACATCCCTTTCCTTGTCTTCCAGATGTCTGAGAGATAAATCAGACTTGGCCTCTGTCCTAAAATGATCCGGTGGAGACTGTCCAGTCTGGGAAGGTGGTAGCGTCGGCAATGTCTGGGCTATTGATCTAGTGGCTGGAGAAGCTCCGGCGTCTCTCTCTCCTTGTCTCCACTCAGCTACCCGATCCATCCCCATGTCCTGCTCTCTCTGCAGCTGCTGCTGAAGGATCAACTGGTAGGCGTCGAACTGCTGTTGCTGCTGTAGTTGAAGAAGTTGTTGATGGTGAAAGAAAGCATGAATTTGGCTCAGAGTCGAGTTGGGTTGGTTCGGGGGTTCGCTGGATCGGTGATTTCCAGTGCCTTGACTTTCCTCAGTAATTGAGCCACCTCCACCACTCCGGCTGCTGACAATGGATTGAAGTGAAGGTGGGACTATATCAGAATACATTGAGTCCAATGCAGAGGCAGCTACAGTGCTCGCTCTGATGTAGCTGGCGCTGCTCACAGTCGAACGATCTACGGGCGATATGGATGTCCTGTGGTATGGGGAATGAGAGACGTGTCCTTCATTCAAGATCCTCTCAGGATCATAGGACCCATGACGATGTCGTCGGGCAGACGGTGCAAAAGTTTGTGCCCTACTAGTGGTATCCAGGGTGGGGGACATGGGGTCCTGAGTGGTCCTAAAAGAAGTGTATCCAAGTTGCGGTTGCTCAAAATACGAACTGGTACCAGCGCCTTCTTGCCTTGTTGAGTGGCCGAAACTACGGCCTAGCCTCTCGTGGGTCTCTGAGGGGATGGAGCTGTCGTAGGGGTGTTGGTGTTGATGTTGATATCGATCGGCCTGCTCAAGTTGGTGAGGAGGTGGGTCGCTTGCATGGTCGACATAGCGTGCAAGTCCTGATCCTACCGAGATTGCCGGATAACTTGGCGAATGATGCGACCCCTCTGGTAATGGGCTCTGGGCAAACCTTGATAACGGAGGTGGCGGTGCTGGTGGCGGCGAAAAGGCATCTTCGCGTGCTATCGCATGCCCTGTCCGCGAGCTTGTGGTGGCACTTCTCTCTGACTCCGGGGAGTCGCTGGATTCATACATGGATACTGACGGCCGTTTTCGACCAAGTAGAGAGCTTGTAGTCAATGTTGGAGTCCGATTCATACCGAGTCGGGGCGAAGATGAGGTGCTGTCAGAGGCACTTGTTGCTGGAGCCGGTGATCCCCGCCAGGCTGGTGTGGTACCTGAAGACGACCGTCTACCTCCAACGATACTCCCGACAGAAACAGTTCCCGCCGCCGGAGAGGATGATGACGACGATTGTGACCTAAACATTCGTCCAGGCCGTGGTGAATAAGGGGACAGTGGTGAGGGTGGGACAGAAGTGCCCGTTATTTTTGATAATCCTTGAAGAGATGCAGTAAATGGTGCTTGGCCATCAGAGCCCTTCGAATGTAGCGAATCATCTTGATCAAATTGGGCTGAGAAAGGATGTCCAGGAAATTCTGTAGACGTTATGTGGCGACTTTGGAGTTCCTGCAGACGTTCGTTCTCAAGAGAGTTGCTTGATGTTGTATTAGGTGAGTAAAGATGTGAGTGATGCTGTGTATGGTGTTGCTTGGAGCGTTGAGGCGCAGTACTATACCCACGATATTCAAGCGGGTGCGAATATAAGTTGGAAGTTGTCGGTAATCTCGCACCGGATGGCGAAGTAGGTCTGGACAGTCCAGCTGCTGTCATAGAAACATCACAGGCTTGGAGAGCTGTTGGGGCCCCCCATCCTGCGGCGGAATCAGGCTGGGAAGATCGCACGTCAAAGGAGATCTGGGGATTCAGTGTCAGCTTTCCTGTTGGTATCGCATAAGCAGACTGATATGGAGTTGTAAGGGCAACCCTGTGCACCGGTCCTGTGGGCGATTCTAGCGAGAGCGCCAGCAACGACGCTGCCGTTCCATCCGGCGCAGCGCTTGCTGGAAGAGCGGGCGACCCCCGTGGTGAGGACGTTGGTATTCTTTGGGAATGGCTGCTGCTCTGGTCCATATCTGTCTCATCCATTTCAAAAATGGTTGGGTGGGATCCTTCACGCGTTGATGTTGCAGAGGAGCTATTCTCTGAAACCTGAGAGACCTCTCTTCGACTACGAGCTGTTGAGGCTGGTGTTGACTTTGTGTTGGCCATTGTGAAGGACGGCAAAGTCGGCGTCTCCTTCGAGGCTAGTCAGCGAATAATGGATAAAATGAAGCGTTAGCAAGCCGATGGGTATGTGAATACATAGTCTTCTATACGCAATTAATATCATACTTCTGATACCAGTATTTCCGCGCTGTAGTTGGTGCTCTTCGTGGTGTCGCTGCTGTTCGTTTGATGGAATCAAGGACGGCGGTTTTCCTCCGATATTGAAGGGCGAAAGGATCGAATCCAAAACGTCTGTCGGTACGGCGACATTCAACTGCCTGATGCACCATAATGTCTTCATCAAGTTGACTTTTGCCGGGGTCGAGATGGCTGGGTCAAGCACCATGGAATTGAAAAGTTGAATGGTTGCGGCTTCGGTTAGGCACCGCATCCCCAGACCTAGACAGTAGTGTCTCATGTCGGGCTCTTTGATCATATCACTTATAGTTGCCGTGATTCCATTCGCGCTTGTAGCTAATGTGCGTAGGGGGGACTCTCTTCGAGGTCCAAGACCTGTTGGACTTGATCGGATTGAAAACGGCAAGCTGTTCAGGACAAAAATGTGGCCCAGACGATAGTACAAGTCCAGGACCGATGCATACGAGGAAAATAGCTCCAAAGACGTCGCAGAGGTAGTTGAGGATGTTGAGGAGAGTGACGAAGTAGAGGATGAAGAGGGAGAGGACAAGGTTGAAGCTGGGGACGTAGTAGATGAGGCAGATGAGGATGATGAGGACGATGTTGACGATGATTTTGAGGTGGAGTGACACCGTAGTCGTTTGGGCAGAGACTTGTGCCAAGATACAAATGCATCCAGAATTGCAGTGACCATGTAAAGATCGCGTGGCAACATGGGGAGTCTAATCTTCGTGATACTCTGAAGGATCTTGAGAAGAGTGCACAGATAATAGTACATCTGGTCTAATGCACTCGTCTTCGAGGTGGGCGTCTCCTCTGGGCGGACATCAAGAGCCGCGCTTTTCAAGTCTTTGAGGGGCTATAGTCCAGGTGAAGAATACGGCAAGGTGTTAGACAAAATGTAAAGGACTAACCTGGTTATAAAGTGGTGCCGGAGCCCACATATCTAAAAGCGATGCACCTACATCGATTTTAACTGTTTGCAAAGTCGTTAAATGCACCAGTACTTCCATCCAGACGACCCCTCGCCAAGTATTACGGAGTAGTTTGTTTGCTGTAGACAATCGTCCTTGAGTTGCCAGCTTTTGGACTTGTTCCGCTAGGTTGATCTTTTTTGCAATCTCTAAAGTCAAGAACTGAGCTTTGGTGCCCTCCTCTGTCTGACTCGCCACAATAAAGAACGGCATCATTATGAGATAGGTCTGAATAGTGAGAAGATTCTGCGGAAGTTGGTCCTTAATGGCCCAAGCCCGCCGATAGAATTCGTATACAAGATCATCCAGATGTCCAGTACCAGCTGCATTGCTCAAAAACAATGCCCCGATGGTGCACATTGAGTAAACAATCAATGCCTCCTCGGGTTCCATAGGTCGGTCCAGCCGACTCCAGAAATGTGGATGTCGCTCATCCACGAAGCGGTGGACAGGATGCATGTAACGGATGTAGAGTTCTACGAGATGCCGCATTTTCTCCGAGCTCGGGTGGGGTTCTTCTGATCGGGGGGGGCCTCTGTAGGCATATAGAGCGGGGTCTGTTGCTTCGATCATGGAGTGAAGAATTGTATTGGGTATTCCAGACAGAGACTGAGCATATGCCAGCGTACTCGGAGAGAAAGTGCGGGACGACAGCGAAGTCACAATGGCGGGAGCATTGATGAAAGGGGGCTCGACGTCAGGACCTTTATCACGATGGGAACGTTTGCGCGAGACACCATCCGGACTTTTCTTCTTCTCTACGGACAGTGCAGACCAACAGAGAAGGGTATTAGTGATGGATATGCAGACTCGTCCATGTCAGGAAGAATAACAAACAATTTTCCTCCCATGAGCACTGTGCAGGTTGAGCTGCTCTTCCTTTCCTTCCATCCCGTTCTCCTTCTCGTGTTTCGTTCAATTCCAAGGGCACGAAATAAAAAAGGGGGGTCATGTCCAAACGCCCCACCACTATTGGCTCAACAAACGACATGCAACGACAAACAACAAAGAAACACAGCGCTTTTCGTGAGGACAGAACGGAATCCGAGGAGGGTGGAAAATGAAGCAGGAGAAGGTGAAAACAGGTTGAATGGCAGGCAGTGTGTGTTTGTGTGAACGTGTTTACGCGTGTGTGTGTTGGTGGAAGTATTTTGGTGGATGTGGAGTTGTGCACAGACACCAATCTGGCAGGGCGGCTCCACGAATTGCTCAGAGGGCTTTGGGCTTTTGAACGTTGACAGCATTGTTATGCAGTGTTGATCGTGCCATACATACATACGGTGGCGGGTGCGCAAAAATATATATATATAAGAAGAAGAAAAAAGGTAACAATCGTGCAACAGCAAGTGCCGGAAGTACACGAGAACAAAAGGGGACATCAAAGAGCGGTTGAACAAAGAAATGATCCTTGCGTTGTCGGACAAGGATTAGATTTTGTTGCATCTCGCAAGGACTGGAGTTTGCATCCGCGGTGCGTGCTGAGAAGAGGAAGCTCAACCGCAGCTTTCCCAACCAACCAAGAACAGGTCGATAGAGGATGCGTCGATAGAGGATGCGTCGATAGAGGATGTGCGCGGTAAACAAACAACAAAGAGGGCCCAACACAGGCACAGGAGCATAGGAGGGACACCCTTGCTCATGACCCGAGAGCGAAGGAAGATTTGCCAGAAAAGGAGTGCACGGAAAAGGAGGGAGGGGAGGAGCATCTAGGCTCGAGTCGAATTACCCCAATCCTGCGAGGAGCAGCGCTGTGCTGTGCTGCTGCACTGAGAGTTTACAGTGATCCGCGGTGCATATTCCATGGGAGCGGGAGATAGGGAAACAAACCGCATGCTGCACTTACTGGAGGATTGCAACCTGGGCGGGCCTGTGGCAGACGGAGGACTGGACTGGGTTGCTGCCGGGAGCATTGCCGAGGCCGAAGGATCAACAGCTCTGGAGGGTGGTATTGACACTGACAAGGTCGAAGGCTGTTGGGCAGTGTCTGAGGGTATTGCTGTCGCTAGAGAGGAAGGGTCCGACGGTGCGGTGAGGGTGGACGGGTTGGTGGTCGCGGCGGCGAGGCGATGGGCTGCTTGATTGGGGAGGACAATGTACTGGCACTGGAGACCAAAGGCACGACATCGCGCGCATGGCTCGAGTCCATTGCACTTTATCTTTTGGGTGCGGCAGTTGGAGCAACCCTTGTAGATCTTTAGCAGGTTGGAAGGAGGGATTGGCTCAAACATTCGCAGATCGGGAGCATGGCGGGACCTGGGGGAATGAATGAATGAATGAATGTTGCCCGAGGGAGGGGATGTGAGGGTGGATTCAAAAAAAAAAAAAAAAAAAAAAAAAAAAAAATGAAAGAAAGCGCACGGAAGAGAGGAGAAGCAGAGAAGCAGAGGAGAGGAGGAGAAGAAGAAGAAGAAGAAGAAGGGAGGAGAAGGAGATGAGACGAGATGAGTCAAGGTGGCCTGGATGGAAAGAGAGTCTTCGCATTCAGTCTGCGAAAGAGAGAGGAGGAGATTGGCAGAGAAGCAAGCGAGGAAAAGAGACGAGGAGGTTGTGCTCAGCGCTGTTCTCCTCAGCGCTGTTCTGCTCCGCTCTGTTCTGTTCTGTTCTGTTCTGTCGCGTGTTGCTTTGCCCCTTTGCTTTGCTGCTGGCCCCTCTCTTGTTCCTGTTCCTGTTCCTCTGCTCTTTGGCTCTTTGGCTCTTTCGCTCTCTTGTTCCTCGCCGATCATTTCCATTCTGAAGATGAACCCCTCAATCTCACTTTGATGTACCTCAATGTCCTTCCATGCCCTTTTTTCAACGCACCTCCCTCCATCGGGGATTAACGCCCAGAGCCAGGTCAGCCCAATTCAAGGGCGAGTGAGCGGAGGAAAGAAAAAAAAAAAAAAAAAAACGAGGGAAAAAAAACCCGATAACGAAACCCAAAAAGACGAGGGAAAAAGAACAGCGACTCTGCTCTGCTCTGCTCTGCTCTGCTCTGCTCTCACTGAACGGCAACAGGCGCAGGGCAAGGTCAAACCTCCAGCAGGCAGGGCAGGCATCTCACCCGTACGTCTCCACATGCATCAACCCCATATCCAAATGATGACCAACAAACCCCTCTTCTCCCCACCGAAAGAGCATGTGCGACAGTACAGTGCATGTATTGTACAGTACAGTGCTGTCTGTGAGTGAGTGCAAAAAAAGAATAGAAGGATAAATTCACAAACCTGTCCCTGTCTCTACCAGGCGGCGATGGCCCTGGACTCCTGCCTTGGTGCGCGGGGTGTGTGCTTGCAGCTGTCTGCACACGGCCACGACTGTGACCAGTGGACAGCAACCTCGGGTCCAAGACCCGATCAAAGTTCAGTATGCCAGCCAGAGCTGTGTTGCTGCTTGACTCTGTGGTCTGATCCGTGTTCCTTCCCCTTTCTCTGTTCCTGTACCTGTCACTGTCATTGTCGTTATCACTCATGATGAGTAGTTTTTCGCTCTTGTGAAACAGGCGCGTGAATTCTTGGTCGAACGGCAAAAGGTGCTTCCCAGGAACTCTAGGATAAGAACCAAAGTATTTGGATCACAAAGAACGTCAATGTAAGACAGCGAACCAAAAAGAATAAAAAAAAAAAAAAAGGAGGAAGAAACAGTCTGTCAGGGAAAGGGGTTGTGTGAGGTTGTACGTCGTCTTTCTCTGGCGTAGAGAAGTATTAATTTAAGCGGGGGTGTGGTGTTTCGTGAGAGGGTGTATGTAATGAAGACTTTGTTGATTACATGAGAATGGGAGAGCAGATGACGCTTTGTAGTGGATTAATCATCCCCAAGGAAATGCACCATGTCCATTTGCACCATGGCCTTGCATGTTACCAAAAAGAATGAGCGTCGTACTGTTGATATTCGCTCTTCAATTGCTCGCGCAAGATATAGAGTCCCGGGAATGTTATGTCTTTCCTGAGAGAGTATCAAAGGCAAAGGTGATGGATTTTTGGCGAGAATAAAGAAAAAGGGAAGGCTGACTGCAAGTGTTGTTTTAACAAGGGGTAGTGAGAAAACAGTGAAGATAGTGATAGGAGCAGAAAGACATAGACTGGTAGAAACACCTAGTGCGTGTACTGTCCGCTGTGGACCTTGGGCCATGCTCAGACAAGCCTCTGGCCCGGCGTGCTTTCTTTGTTTACATTTTGTAAAAATAAAAAAAAAAGAGTTCACCCGCGTGTCTCTCTCTCTCTTTGCTCGGAACGAAGTCAGAATGACCATGTCCCAAAACTTTTCAAAGAGGAAAAGAGAGCAGAAAAAAATTTGAGCATTGCCTCCAATGCTTATATAGTAGTCACGTGATCACAAATACATTTTCAGTCTTTATTTTAGTAGGGCTGGTGTCTTGTACTACCGCCTGTTGTTCGGCCTCCGCGCGCAGGTCCTGAATTTCGAGCGGTAGAGGAAGAAGGCGAGCTGGATATGCCTGTCCCGGAAGCAACAGTCCTGGGTTTAAGAGGTAAAGATGAATGAATAGGCAGTACTGGTGTTGTCGGCGCGGGGGGAGCGGACATCTCGGCGAGCTTTCGCTCCATGGCTCGGATCTTTTCGTTTATTGAAGCGTTCTTGAGTGCACCTGATTTCAGTAAGGAAAAGGCCGTCGGTTTATTCGCATCAAGCAACCGTTTTCGTCCAAGGTGCTCCGAGTCCGTAGAGGGCGGTGCCTAAAAGAAACGAAGACATTAGTTAAAAAAGCCTCCTACTTGTGGTTAGAGAATAGAACTGATCACCTACCACATTAGCGAGAGAAACGCTTAGAGGTCGCGATTTGATAACCTTTCGATTCATAGCTTTGGTTGCATCAGTCGCCTGAGAAGCTTTTTCAAACTCAAGGAAGCAATATCCTCGAGGAGTTCCTTTCTTAGGACCACTCCAATGGAACATAAAATCCAGCTTGGTAATCTTGCCATATGGCGAAAATAGTTTTAGAATCATATATCTAGAGGATGAAGAGAGATGAACAAACAGAGTATCAGTAATAGTGTGTGAAGGAGACAGCTTGTCGCAATAACAAGGGTATTGAAACGTTACTCGTCAATTGCTGGGTCAAGATTGCCAACATATATCCGCTTGTCATCAATGGACACGGATTTGTTAGGAGCGCCATTCGTGGACGATTGCTGTAACATCCTCGAAGATGAATGTGACAATGGGTTTTTTGTTATTGAAGCAGAATTCGAGGAGGAGCTCATGATGGATGGTGCAGTGCTGTAGTTGAGAAATGCAGGAAAGGGACATCAAGTTACGCTGAGATTGGACAATGTTGATCCTTCACAAAGCCACCCTTTGCAGTGTGTGCCACGGCCACTTTTAATATTGAATGTCTTTAGCAAACGTCTGTGAAACAATAAGAGGGAATGCAATTGTGGCATCTGCGTAAACTTTCACCGACTTTGCATCTAGCCGGATTTTCCCCCATGAGACAGCTTCATCAGGACGGGCTCCTG
Organism: Entomortierella parvispora; assembly: GCA_963573315.1. Lineage (NCBI taxonomy): Eukaryota > Fungi > Mortierellomycota > Mortierellomycetes > Mortierellales > Mortierellaceae > Entomortierella > Entomortierella parvispora. The sequence continues at coordinate 2,126,364 of OY752145.1, forward strand.
CATCACTGCCATCAAACTCCTGGCCAGTATTGATAAAAACGGCGTAGTCAGCTCCATTTCGCTATTGTGATGAAAAAAGGTCTATCTTTTAGTATACCTGTCAATCTGCGTGAAAAAAAAAAAAAAAAAAAAAAAAGAGAGGCTTGGCTCGGCTTACCATGAGGTTGGCATTGCAAATATGGTGCTTTACAACTCCTCCTCCAAGAATGATGACACCTGTCTTCTTTGCAAAAACCGCCTGGTTGTTCATGGCACGAATGTCTGAAACAATATCGATTATCAGGCCTGGACTCTTGTACGAGTGGAAATAAATCATATCGCCCAAGGATCCATCAGTCAACGCGGGACAAAAGACAGGAATGTCATTCTAGATAGAGACATCGGAATGGTATTTGGTGAGTGATTCCCAGCTTACACTAGAGACCCAAGGAGTTCTGCATGTCTCTCTCGACTATTCACCTTATACGCCCAGTAATAGATCGACTCCTCGTGGCCAATTTCCTTTCCTAACCGCCGGATGACCTTGCTAGGTGTCCAATGCTCTTTGATTGCCTCATCCTTTTGCTCCTCCAACATTTTATCCAAAATTGGCACGACCCAGTCCTCAAACTTGCAATAGTTATCGTTAGGGACTAGCAAGTTTCCGATTCGGTTCAGCCCCTGTTTCCGAAGCTTGGCACCTTCAAGAGAAAATTCTCCCAGGAAAGTCGGTGCAAGGCATTTGATAAAATCCTCTTCAATTCCTCCTGCTGAAGAGACCAGACAGTCGACTAGGCGATGCTGGACCAAGAAACGAATGATCTCTCTTACGCCTGAGGATACAAGGTTGGAGGTGTAGCCCAGAAAAATCTTGCACTTGACCGACTTTCTGTATTCCGGGTCCAGCAGCTCAGGATCAATGGCCGCCTTCTCCTCAGGGGTATTGAAGGTGGGGAGTGGATCGTCTGAGAGGCGCCACCTGCGCATTTCATTGATGATCTCGATTGCCTTCCCGATCGCAGAGGCTTGGAAACCAGAGGTAATAAATGTCGAGAGTAGGCCATCTAAAGAGAGGGTGTGGTTGAAATCTGGGCCCTTGATCACAACCGAGTCCTCTGGCATCTGTGTGGAGGCCACAAAGACCGCCTCCTGTGTCGAGCTTGGCAGTGAATCCTGGAGTCCCGACATTGTGCAAGGAAGTGAAGTGAATGTCGGCTGGTCAAAATAAAGGAACACCGAGCACCGTTTCAGTGTGCTTTTGAATTCACGTGATCACTGCCCACTCCGCCCAAAGCAAAGCATGAACAAATTGCATCTTGCAAATCTAATTTTCTTCTTCCACGACATTCGCGCGCCTCCGCAGAATCTGCTTTTTGGTATAGTGCCAAAAGGGGCTCAGGCAAAGAAGTGCCTCTTTGCAAAACATGCCCTGACAAACTTCTGTTCTCAGAAATATCTAGAAATGTCTAATCAAGGGCAGCTGTCTGAAAAGGGCGCAGGGTCCGGGGTGCCTCAAGTTGAGCAACAGAATATGCGTTTCATCGAGGAGTCAGGTCGCTGGACATACACTGATGCCGAAGGCATCTCGTTCGAATATGATGAGAACCTGAAAGCTTGGTTCCCAATGGTACCTCAAAAAATGCCTTATATCATTTTGTTGTTAAAATGACATCTCTAAGCTGAGGGCGGGATCGACGAAAGTAAAGTATCCGATTATATTACACTGTGCGTGCTAACGACCGTGTTTTTCTTTGGTATGTACTGGTTTAGTTCAACGAACAACTCATTCAAGCCCAGCAATCAGCCTACGGAGAGACCATTCCTGAGAATATGGTAAGCTGGCCATGCCTGTTGTTATGTGATCCATATTTTGGCAAGGCTAACCAATTGCTGTTGACCATTATCTACAGGAATCTGTATATGCAGAAAATGAGAGGCGGCGCAAGCGCCAGAGTGAAGATGACCACACTTCCAACTCTTACAACGAACAGGCCACAAGGGATGCCACCTTAGATGGCGAGTTTGATGAGTTTCAGGAGAGTTTGGGAGCATTTACTGGAAAAGACTCAAGCAACAAGAAATATCAAATCAAAAAACCGAAGCACAGCGCGAACAAGACAGAACGGAAGCCCAAGCCTATCTCGTCCGTGTTTGTAACTGGACTGCCCCTGGACACAGATATGGAAGAGGTTATGGAAGTCTTCAAGAAGGGAGGCGTCTTCATGGAGGACGAGAATGGTAAGAGCCCGTGCACAATGAAAAACAGCAGTCATCGGCAAAAGCACCTCATTCTTGTCTACTTGGTTCGGCTTTACAGAGAATCCAAGGATCAAATTATACACTGACAAGGAGGGTCGAAAAAACGGCGAGGCATTGGTAACTTATTTGAGACACGAGTCTGTACCACTGGCGGTCGACCTCTTGGATGATACAGAATACAGACCAGGGGTAGAGAAAGGACGTATCCGAGTTCAGCAGGTACAGTCAGTGGGAGGATATCCTAGCCGAGGAATAAGGAGAAGACCACATTATGAAAATACTCACTGAACAACATTTTTTTTATTTCAAATAGGCTCAATTCAAAGAGAAGGAGAAGCCAGCATCTGCAGCGCCTACAGGAGGACTAACAGAGGAACGAAAAAAGAAGGTTCAAAAGAAGTACCAGAAGCTAGAGAAGTAGGCCATTTACTTTTCTTTTTTTTTTTTTTTTTTTTTTTTTTTGAAAGTGGTGTAAATTTTCTCTTTTCATCCAAGTGGGTCATTGTTCCTAACAGGAATTCTAATAGTAACTTTCCTTGCACTTTTACACTTGTAGGAAATTGGATTGGTTTGAGGACGATGAAAACCTAGCGAAGGCAGACAAGTGGAACAAGGTGTGCATTTTGAAGCACATGTTTACTATCCAAGAATTAGAAGCCGACCCCACTTTGCTTTTGGATTTGAAGGAGGATATAAGAGAAGAGTGCGAGAAGGTTGGAGAGGTTACCAACGTGATCATCTATGACCGTCATCCTGAAGGAGTGGTCTCTGTCCGATACAAGGACAAGGAATCGGCAGAACTCTGTGTCAAGTTGATGTCTGGTCGGTACTTTGCAGGGCAGAAGGTCGAAGCCGAGATTTATGATGGCCACACAAAGTATGAGACTACAAAGACCAAGGAAGAACTGGAGGAGGAAGAGAAACAGCGCCTAGAACGGTACGCGAAATGGCTCGAATCGGAAGAAGAAAAGGCCAAGCAGACCGAACAACTGGAGAAACAGCATGACGAACACAAGGATTTGACCAATTCTGAAAATGCCTCGACACACTCTGAACGTGCCACGACCTCAACAGAGCCACATTCGCCATAGACAGTTCTGCTCCGTGATCAGTACTACAACTGAGCTTTTACTTCTGAAGATCATTGGTCATTTTTTACAAGGGTTTGAGATGATGCTGGGTAATGGATGGGGTCGAATTTGCGGATAAAAATACAGCTATTAGTACTTGTGAGTGGCGTTGAAATAAGAGGTGATGAGGGTAACCCAAGAAAAGAAAATGGAGGAAACATGCTATGCGCCAACACCAACGCTAGAAGTAGGGGACCAAGAGCCAGAGGCGCTGCCTATGAGAGGCTCTTGAGTTCCAAATTGAGCAGTCATGAGGTGGTGTGGGTGCTCATAGCCACCATAGACGGCCTGACAGCCGAATGTGAAACGCTCGTTGTAGAAGTGAACCATGGCCATATAGTGGTAATAGATCCCAGCAACGACGGCAACATGCCAAACCTGATGCGAGTGACCCCAACGATCAAAGAGACCGGGGAACTGCTTCTCCGGGAAACGATGACCATAGAACAAAAGGCCTGTCAAATAGGCCATCCCGGATTTGAAAAATGGCGAAATGAAGTTCCAGGTGTTGAAAAAGCCCTTCGTGTAGGCGACATAGGTAAGAGGCACGATTCCGGAGCAGGCCATCCCGAGGAAGATAAAGATTCGAAAGTAACGGAACGAAGGCAGATCAAAGAATGGGTAGAGGGGCAGAATGCACCCAACCACGCCCATCCCCAGGGAAAAGGCCAGGAAGATCCATCGTTCTGCATCGCAAAAGAATCCGTAGTGCAGGGTGGCCATAACTGAGGCTGTGATAAGGACACCGATGCCAATATAGTCCAACGTTGCCGCGCAGCGCATCACCGGCAGTCTCGAGTGGCAGAGAAACGTATGGTATAGAGTCGAGCAGATCAGGCATTTGGAAGCGGCCAGGAAGAAGAACAAGAATACGGCATGATCCCAGACTGTGCCGTGCTGCAAAAATGTAGTATGGATGTACAGCCCCAAGCCTACAAGTCCAATGAGCCCCAGCATGTGGGTCCAGATATTGCAGGTTTCGTTGTGGATTTTAAAAATACTCCAGAGACACTGTCGCTTCGATGACAGAAATCGGTACCTGGAAAAAATTGAACATGGGCAAAAGTTAGCACGGATGTGGGCGCGAGGATAATGATACGTTGCTGTCGTAAGAATGCGCCTCGTCCAGGTGGGCTTAGTCGTCCGCGCCTTCCCCTTCCTCACCCTCCTGCAAACATGACCACACTATGCTCACCCGTAGAGAAAGAGAACGAAAGTGGCCGCAATTGGATCATGTCGCCTCTCCCCGCTATCTCTTGTTTGCACCCCACTTTCCACTCCGATGATGACTGCAAAAAATAAAAAAATAAAAAACAGGTGGGGCATTAAGGTTCCACAATGTGTTTGAAAATGAAGAACATTTAAAAACACCAGAGAACAAAACAAAAGAGAAGCTGGGAAGCCAAAGAAAGAACGGAACAAAGGGTGGGAGCGAACATGGAATTGGGCAAATCCGGGGACAGCAAAGAGAGGATGGACAAGAGGGGGGAGGGGAGAGGGGGGCAAGAGGGACAAATGCCTTTTCGCCTGATTCCGGTCTGCACAGACACTCTCCAACTGTCACTTCAACGGACGAGAAGCTTGGCCAACACTGCTCATATGCAGTCATTATTTTGCAAGAGGACAATCATTTGCATGGGAGAAAACGTACCCTGTCAGGATATATGGGTTGCTCTGCCACTCTTTCGGCAGCTCCTCGAATCGGAGCAACCTTTTGGCCCCCTCGAATGCTGCCTTGGATGCATCCCACGTCCCGCTCATCTGGCTCTCTACCACCCGCATCGTCTCTTCCGCCGAGGCCTTTGTTGACCGCCAGGTCGCCGCCACGGACTCGTTCGTTTTCGAAAAGTGTCCGCCGAGGGTGTCCTGCATGTCTTGAAGAAGGTCGGACTCCACCTCGATAAATGCATCTGTCTCCAGAGTGCTGTTTGAGATGCGGCCAGAGCTCATTGAGGAAGACAGGGATGATGTTGAGGTCCTTGGTGAGCTCAAAGGAGCAGTGCTGTAGTGGAGGTTGGGGATAGAGCTGTTTGATGCAAGAGATGATGATGAGGCTGTTGCTGAGGATGCGTCAGGCCCTTCGATTGAGGCAGCCACGGGTTTCGGTGATGGAGAGACGGAGGGCGAAGGAGAGGCCCTAGCATGCCTCTGGCGAAGAGTCGGGGCCATCTGACGACGAAATGACGTGAGAAGAAGAAGGGCAACGAGGGAGGAAGGAAAGAGGGGGGAGTGGCTCGATGTGCGGTGGGAGAAGGAAGAGGAGGGAGGAGGAGGAGGAGGAGGGAAGAGGAGGAAGAGGAGGAAGAGGAAGAAGAGGAGGAAGAGGAAGAGAGAGAGGGGGGGAGAGAGAGGGCAGGCAGGGTACAGCAAGAAAGAAAGAGACCATTGGGTGTTTCAGCAAGCAGCAATTCACTCTCAGACACACCAAAGAAAGAACGCCAGGCACACGGCCGTGGCAGCACGCAATGAATGCACGCGCACGCAGGATGACTGGCCGACAGACGGACGCTGTTCCTTGGCACCCCATGTGTGTGTGTGTGTGTGTGTGTGTGTGTGTGTCTGTGTGTGTTTGTCTGCTGCTCGTTCTGTGTGTGGGTCTGGGTGTGGGTGTGGGTGTGCAGACTGGTGCAGACGCACCATCCCTCTTCTCCCCCTTCCCAGGATTCAGTCGCCCTTGCTTTGCCACCAACCCCCGCCGCCCTGGGGAAAATGAACGCAGTCACTCTCTCTTCTGTCCCTCTCTCTGTCCCTCTCTCTGTCCCTCTCTCTGTCCCTCTCTCTCTCCCACTCCTTCATCTTCAACATCCTCATCAGCGCCATGGAGGTCAATAAGGACGAGGCCCTGAGATGTCTCGATATTGCTCGTCGCCACCTGGCCGCCGGGAACTACACATCTGCTCGCAAGTTTGGACAAAAATCCATCTCTCTATACCCAACTCCCGAAGCCAAAGCATTCTTCACCAGAGTCGACAGGGATGAAGCAGCCGCAAGTAATTCAGGAACTGCCTCATCAGCTTCGACCGCATCGCCAGCATCCTCTACCTCATCCGCTTCCGCCTCTACAAATCGTCGGCCTGCAGATGCCGCCCCTGCTCAGCCAAGAACGGCTCCAGCTGCTGTGGAGCGGGAGTACTCAACGGAGCAGGCGGCTGCTGTTAAAGCAATCCGAACATCGGGTGGCGACTTTTACAAGGTGCTGGGGGTCCAGAAGACCGCAAGCAACATCGAAATCAAAAAAGCATATCGCAAGGTATCGACGCTTCTGCTCATGACTAGATGACAAGAATCCAAGCCCTCCTTTATCAATCTAATAATGGCGCCGGTTTTTGCCTTTTGTATTGACTAGCTGGCTTTGCAGATGCATCCTGACAAGAATGGAGCGCCAGGAGCGGATGAAGCATTCAAGAGTAAGACAGTGCCGCCCACAGAGTCATTCTGCTCTGTGTTTTGATACCATTGCTAACTTGAAGTTTGGATTTTTGCAGTCGTCTCGAAGGCCTTCACTGTACTAAGTGATCCTCAGAAAAGAGCAGTTTTCGATCAATACGGACCTGAGGATGCAAGCAAAGGGCGGAGCTCTGGTGTCAACTATGACCGGTCTCAACCTGCAGGGTATGCTCACCAAAACCCTTTTGCGAGACGCAGTAGCGGCATGCACGGTTTCGCAGGGGAAGAGATGTCGCCAGAGGACCTGTTCAACATGTTCTTTGGTGGAGGAGGTAAGGCAAACTTTTCATCGCATTTATTCCTGGCGGCGAATATTGGCTAAAAGTATTGAGCTTTTAGGATTTCAACAATATGGAGGTCGATCTAGGGCACATCAAGCACAGGCTCAAAGGCAGCAGCAATACTACCGTCAGCAGCAGCAACAGCAGCAGGAGCAGCAGCGGAGACAAAGGCGGGCTGCTGCAGGAGGTGGATCCGATGTTGCAAGCAGTCTTGGCAGTATTATACAACTATTACCCCTGATTGTATTAATTATCGTCTCCATCTCATCTGGACTCTTTTCTGGACAGTCATCCTCCAGCTCACACGGCAGCCAGTCCATTATCAACGACTTTTCTTTGCGGCCTCGGGATCAGTTCACAACAGCTCGCCATACAACGTTCCGCAAGGTTCCATATTATGTAAACCAACATCGATTTATGGGAACCTACTTTCCTGGTCAAAAATTTGAATGGGCTGGAACTCCTCGACATCAGATCGTGGTCAAACCTGACCATGTAACACTACAGGGCCAAAAGGTTGGCCCTCTATTTAAACGCATGGAGGACCAAGTTGAGGTCTCGTATTTGCGAGAAATGCAGAGCAAGTGCAAAGAAGAGCGGAGGAAGAGAGAGATTTTGCAAAACAAAGCGATGGGTTTCTGGGGGCCCGACCGTAAACTATGGCTTGAGGCTCAAAAGATGGCGATGCCAGCTTGCGACGTCATAAAAGAGAAGTATGGGAAAGAGTATGTTAGGTAGTGTGTACCTCCATATCATTGCTTTAAATATATTTAAGGTGGTCTTGGCTCGGTTTATTGAATGCTTGTAGCCAAGGACTCCTGGTGCAGAAGAATTATATGAAACAGGGATGCCTTATGGTATAATGATATGATGACAGAAAGGACGGCGTAGATATGATATGCAAAAGAAGGGTCCCATTGAAAGGCCGATTTTTTAATATTTAGGTAACTCATGAATGTCGCCACCATGCTGATGTCTGCTCATGTCGATAGCGACCTTGTTTTCAGCCTCCTCAGCGGCGGCGGCTGCCTCACGTTCAAGACGCTCCTCCTCTTCAATCACGTCCAGAGGATCGACATAGATATCGCCGCGAACCTTGCAGATCAACTTTTGCATCCAGCCTGGCAGGACGTTTCTCCAGGTGAAACCTTCCGAGACCCAGGGTTCTCTCAGGTCCTTGTCCTCGGGCGAGATGCGACCTCCAGAGACCTTCTCCAGAATGTAAACAGCACCGTTGATGGCAGCGTAGGAACCGACACCGGCAATGAGACCATAAGCAATCGAGTACGACAGAGGCATCATAGCAATGGTCAAGAACGCAGGAATAGCGTCCCCGACGTAATCCCAGTTGATAGATCGGACGGACTTGACCATCATAGAACCAACAACAATCAGAGCTGGACCGGTAGCCCAGGGAGGGAAAGAAGCAAAGATGGGAGAGAAGAACAAGGAGATAAAGAAGAAGATTGCAGTGGTAATGGAAGTCAAGCCAGTGCGACCACCTTCAGTAATACCAGCACCAGACTCAATGAAGGCCGTGACAGGGGGAACTCCGAAGCAGGCACCGACAGAAATCGACGTAGCATCGCAGAGAAAAGCAGCAGTCGAGCCATCAAAGTCACCGTTCTTGTACATGTAACCTCCAAATTTGGCCATCGAGTACAATGTACCAGTCGTGTCCATGATATCAACGTAAAGGAACGTGATAAGAGCAACCCAGACCTCAGCACTGTCTAGCTGGAAGTCCATCTTGCCCATGGTAGTCTGGATAGGGTGGAAAGTGACAACCTTCTTGAAGTAATCGAACGAGGAGTTACCAGCAGGGGTATAAGGGAAATAGGTAAAGGTGGTGCCGCGGATCCAGGACAGGATAGAGACGGTCAGAATGCCGACAAGGACAGCGCCCTTGACTCGGAAGAGAAGGCAGATCGAGATGATCACAAAGCCAAAAATACCCATCCAGGTCATAGGTGAACGCATGTGCGAACCTTCGATACAGGCTCCGGTCGCATCCTTGATACAACCGACCAATCCAACAAGCGTCGCAGGGTCCGCACCGATCAGTCCAATACCAGCCGAGGACTGCATACCGATAAAGCACAGATAAAGTCCGATACCAGCACCAGTCGCAATCTTGATGCTCTGAGGGATCAGACGAGCCAACCATTGACGAACACCAAAGAGCGAGAGCAGAATGAACAGGATGCCTTCGATGAAGACAGCTGCCAAAGCGGTTTCGTATTTGATCTTGTTGGCGCCATGGAATCCGACGACGGTGTACGTAAAGTAAGCATTCAGTCCCATACCTGGTGCAAGACCAATGGGCAAGTTTGCAAACAAACCCATCAACAAAGACGAGAAACAGGCAATGGCTGCTGTGGCAGTGACCAGGTCCAACTTCAGCGTTGCAAGACAATCAGCGTAGCCGGGGTCAGTGAAGCAGCCGACATCAGTGGTATTGCCGCCGTTGTTACAAACGCAGGTTCCACCAGAGTCTGTCACAATCAAAGAATTGACAGAAATGATGTAGGCCTGTTGAACAGCAAAAGTGCAGAAGCATAGAGTGCAGGACGAAGAGTAAGGATCATCAAACTGGATGGCTCTGAATTAAACACTGGCAGCAGGCGTATTGTCCTACCATGGTCACGAAGGTTGTGATTCCAGCGCGGACCTCGGTGGTGAACTTGGATCCGACACGCTCACGTCGTGCACCGGAACCCTCGAGGCGGAAGTGTCTTCCGACGATCGAGTTTGCAACTGAGCTGTTGATTCTGTCAAGAAGGGACATGATTGTGTTTTCAATAGAGAAAGAGGATTGGAAGGGTGGAAGGGTGGGATTGACAGAGGTGCTTTCACGTTTGGAGCTCTATCAATAAGTGGGGATAGACGGAAGAGGGGCGGTGGAGGGTGACAAAAACCCCGGAAGCGGCTCTGGAGGAGGTGGATAAGAAGGAGGAGGAACAAAACAAAGAGAGGGCAATATTTGGGCCTTCGGCCAACAGCTCTTTTTAAGAGTACGACAGGGGAAGGCAAGCGGGAGGAGTCAAAGGAAGAGAATGAGCGGAAACTGAAAGGCAAAAAACGCAACCAAGGAAAAAGAGTTTCTCAGAGCAGCAAATCTATTGTTGTAAACTACTGTCACTGTAATATTAATGTGGTGTTCAAAGCAACAAGTGAGACCGCGTAGATATGGTATGGGACAGGTCGGCTGAACGGGTGCTGAGGTGAGCCTGAGTTTATCCCGGGAGAGGGACAACATAGGTTGTGCAAGTACCGCAGTCTAGTTTATCTCGATGGAGACCCCGCATTCTTGCAGTTCAAAAACGACTCACGATCTGCTGAGTGTCAAAAGCGGAATTTCCAGGTTGGATAATAAAGGAAAATTGCGGGGAACATGAAGACCTCGGCTGATAGACATTTTTAAAGACCGGCTCCATCCGAATCTCTTGGGAAGGTTTAGCCCACTGGCCGCTTGCTAAAGCACAGAGCATTAGTACATGCACTGGTACATGATTCAGATACATAGTTTTAGAGGAGTTTACAGCCTACTGTACTGTTAATACTGCTTTGCTGAGTCTAAACATCTTGAACCCATCTCGCCTTTTCGCTCTCTGTTCAATGTTACACGGCGCCGGGCGTTTTTGTGAAAGTTCCACATCCCCCCGAAGAGGCGAAGACGCCTCTTCGGGGGGATGACATAGACTACAGTGCGCCATTAAACTATTTTTTCGGTCCCTCAAAAGTACACTTTAAGCAGACGTACCATTGTGAAGTTTTCAGCGCTGACACTTTGACCCATGTCCACTGGTGTAGGGCATGCCCATTCCATCACTCTCAAGGCGTGCTTAAAGCACCCGCGCATTGGCCTCATAAGAACCAGGTTAGTTTCACCACCTAAGCTCTTGTTGGCTCCTTTATTACTAAGCATTGACGGCTTGCTGTCACTGAAAAAGTCGTGGCTCTTGAGGTCGAGCTTTTACAGACCCGCGGTCAGGGATCTGAGTCAAAAAATGTAACTGAGGTCGATGCTGCAATCGCTGTGTGTTAGAATGTCGGGCCATCCAATCCGGCATATGGTTAAGAAACACCTTTCGGATTAATCGCGAAACAGGACCCTAGACGCGTCAACAGAATGGAAGAAGAGATACTTAGCAGGGCCATACAGTACTCCCGAGGCAACTGGGGATACAACGGCATTGGTACGTACTCTATCGCCCATAACTTTCCCGAACTGCTTCGAGTTACCAAGAGCGGCCTTGGCGATTTTAGCGCGTTGATTATAGTATGCCTCGAAGATCTTGGTGATATTCAAGGAGGTGACGGGGCGAGGCAAGTCCACAATCAAGTTGCAGAGATGAACACCCTCTAGAATCGCGAGATTCGCGCCAAGACCGGCGCTTGGTACGACCTTATGGCAAGCTATAGCAATGCAGTCAATTATCTACCTTCATTTTCTTCCATAGCTAACAACATTCCTCGGAACATACCATCTCCCATCAAAACAACTCGACCATGATGCCAAGTCTCGAAAAACTTTTCCTCGAGCAAAATCTTGGAAATTAAATCTTTCGGAGTGTTGTCGATAATATCGCCCAACGTTCCACAGGAATCTACTCCAGTACTCAGAGGGGGTGACTCCGTGGCTGCACTGCTGGCCGTGGACGCCGTGTTTGTGGCAGATGGCTTATTTCGAAGGAATGGCGCTGGCTGCTTCCGGACAAAATCCGCCATTTCAACGGCAGCCTCGGGCCCCCATTCTGAGAATTTAAAGCTGTCACCTTTGAGGGCGTCGGACCGAGGTACATTTTGAATTACAGCCCATGAGATTCTATTTTCTGGGAGAGGCATATAGATGGCCTTTGTGTAAAATCGCGTGAGCAATGGGCGAGGATGGTGTGTCACCATTTCTTTAATTTGTCGTCGCACAAGTCGGGCTGATACAACTTACGTAAAAAGGATCGCTCTGTGGTATGACAATCTCGAAGTCTGCGGCGTCGTTCTTTAGGATTGGGTATTGTTCAGGGTCAAGGGTAGCGCTAACACCGACTAACAAGTGGACAGAATCAGCAAGGGTAAATTTGTGAAGGCCTCCTCTAAACGAAAATATAGCCGTCTGATGTTTACCTAGGCAGTGCTGATTATAGCCAAGTGGTTTGCAATCGCTGGAAGGCAACTTGCCCTCCTCCTTCAAGGACCGGTATATGTTTTGTCGTGTAGCGCTGTAAGCTCCATCTAGACAGCGAAGCCTCTGTCATTAAACCGAGATGGGAAATGATACATCCTACTATGCATGGATCGACAACTGATACCTGCTCCGACAATAATGTCACTTAGATACGCGCTGTTTAGAGAACACCAAAACAAAAAATGTCAGGGTTCTACACAATCGAAAATGAAATCACGGGTTATCACAAAGGGTGCGTACGGCTGAGCCATCGTGACCGAAGGCCCAGACCACGGTCCAGTTGAGAGCAAAAAGAATGGTGGATTGCAAACATGAGCCCCTCTCATGCTACCGGCTATTCTAGATTCCGCAGAAGTATTATGGTTCCACATAAAAAACCCACCTGCCATCCGAACATTTGGCCGTGGCTCCATCCAAGTCCTGCGTGATAGAAAGGACCCTCTTGTTGTAAAGGATCTTGTTCTTGGGGATGTTTTTAAGCAAGATGCTGTAGAATGCAGGTCTGTCCAAGATGATGGCAGGGTAGCCACCACTGAGAGAAATACAAGACGCTGTCAGCCAGGCATAGCAGAAATAGCTGTCGGCAAGTGGTAGGAGGGTCAGACGTTACATCTCTTCGAGATCAGAAAAGTCGACTTTTCCGATTGAATTTAGCGATTCGTTGTAAAAGTTGAAATGGCGGACGGGCTTTGAGGCTCGGTAAAAGTCTTGAAGGAGGCCTAGCTGCTCCATAACAGGCAAAGAAGAAGCATCCAGACCAAGAGAAGACCCCAAAGCTCTAATACGAACTGCTTTCTCGAGGATGATATAATCAATACCTGCACGCTCGAACATGTTCGCCAGGGACAGCCCACCAATGCCGCCGCCGACAATGAGAACCCTAATTGGGCGGTCCATTCAGGGATACAGAGTTAGACGCAAAGGGATTTGGAAAGAAGTTGCAATGGGATGAAGTTTTCCTTCAGAATGTGCCTGAAAGGCTCGGTCTATTTAAGGGTTCAGTATGTATCACGTGATCTAGTCACGTGATATGTTATACTTCATATTCTAGAATTCCGGAAGTTTTGTCGTAAACGTCCTAGGCAACCGCTCGAGGTTCTAGGCAGGTTTAGACGGGAGGGGGAAGAGAACTAGTCTAAGTCCAGGGCAACCGCGCGAGGTTCCTGGCTACTTAGAAGGAAGAGGGAGAGACTGATATTCCAGGGCAACCGCTCGAGGTTCCTGGCTGAGATGATCAAAAGAGAAAGGGTGGGGTTTGATTTATTGATAATAAAGTAATGAAGGTTAGAAATGATAAAGATAATAAAGATATTCGATAGTATTGCTAGAAGGGAGTAATAGTGCTTACCTGAGATGATCAAAAGAGAAAGGGTGGGGTTTGATACCCTTCTCATGATCACTCAGGTCTGTCTTTTATACTTGTCGTTGTCAAAAGCATTGGGGCAAAGACGGAAGAAGGTAAAGGCGTGCTTCATAGTAAAACGAGCAAAGTCAAAGACGATCGGACAAAGGAAAGAGGTAGATGATGAAGGCAATACCATCGATTAGAATCGCAATGCTCGTACTGGTCCTCAGAACATTGGGGTGAAGTCGACAGTAAAAGGTCCACGCGTTCTGTCGTCGATAGAACACACGAAACGAGATCAAGACGCGATTGTAGCGATGAAGGGTAAACCAAGGTCAAAGATAAGAATAACAATAACAAGAGCAAAAGGAGAGGGAAGAAGGAGGGTCCGTAGAAACGGCGCGTTTGTGCGACGCGGGAGAAAAGAGAGCGGGTCACGTGCATATGATGTCACGTGATGACGTCCGTGACTGAGCCTCAAAAGCAGGCCAGTTCACGACAGTTTATCATCAGATTCCTAGTTGGTCCAGTGGTCAGGATTTGTCGCTCTCACCGACAAGGCCCGGGTTCGATCCCCGGACTGGGAATATATTTTGTCTTTTCGCATTTTTTTTTTTTTTTTTAGTCGGTCGAAAGACTATGCATCCTCCGAGCATGGTAGTTTTCGTAGTTTAGCTGTTTGTCGACCCCCCTAACCTATGTGAATTTTTTAAAATTTTCTATTTCTATCTTCCTCCCAAAGCCTCCAAGAGGCTGACATTGACTTTAGACCAGAACAGAAAGGCGTTGCAGTGCTTTGTCAATGGGGTGTCAATTTATTTTTCCGCACGAAGTCCATGTAAAATGGTCTTTCAAATGCACCCCCAAAAATTGCATTTGATACCCAGGGAACGCAGAGTGTTCTCGCTGCGTCTTCTTCTTCTCCTAACAGCAATCCTAGCCGCGCAGAAAGTCTTTGGAGGAAAATAGGAGAGTTTAAAAAAATTACATGGGTTTTGTGCCAGGGGTTGACAAATAGTTAACCCAAAAAAAAGAGGCGGACGCGTGCCAGACGCGTTACGTGCCTCAGTCCAGCAACATCCAGGAGATATCTTTTCCCCGGATGAAGCAAGCGCGGTGGCATCCGAGTTCACAGACGAAAATGATCTTACCAAAAAAACCACTAACCAGTACTAGGGCGTACGAGCAAAGATATTCCTACAGAAACTTGCCAAGAACAACATATTCCCAACCAAGCCTCCACTCTACGACCAAGCATTCTCTACGGTTAATGAAGCCTCTCGTGTGACTCTTCTCCAGTTCACGGTCAACTACATGCACAAGGAAGATTACAAACACGGCACGGCTAAAAGTATCCGGAGCACTTTCATGAATCATTCCGGAAGCTGGGGGTCATGGCATTTACATTACTGGCGAGATGAAGGCAGCGGCGTCTACAAAGGCAACCCTGTTTTCGATCTCACGTATAGCGATTACATGAGGTCTTTTAAAAACAAGCAAGGACTAATGTCACATCTCCTTCTCCCAGAAACTATCACGAAGAACGAGAAATCTTCCTGCTTCATGTTCGAAGCATTTGCGGCTACGGCTTTTACGATTTGGACAACAAGGTACTTTACTTTTTTGTCTGTTCTCCTCAGTCTTGCCAGTGTCAAAGAACAAACATGAGACTAACAATGGACAATCTGTCCTTTTTCTCCAGGGATTGATGAACTTGTAAAGTTCAAGGGCGCCGATATCCAATGGGATCAGGTGTCAGAGACGGGAAGACCCTTCTTCATCATCACTTGGACTATTGAACAACAAACCATACGGACGAAAAAAAAAGGAAACAGCACCCCCATCCCCCCTTTCTTTTCTCAATACAAGGGCACAAGCTAACAGCTTTCCTTTTTTTTTCTGCTATGAAGTGCCTACCACATCTACAAAACGCCTAACGAAACTGATACCTGCTGCTACACGAAATTGCTTGCATGAAAGAAATGGCTCGAAGCCTACACCCTCAAGATTCAGCCGTACGACCCTATCTTCCCCAGTCTTGATAGCAAAAGCAATCGGGAAGAGCTGACACTGCCTCGAGTTCAAGGATATTTGGATACGTTCACCGCCATTATCGATCCGTTTACCAGGCACGGGAAGTTTATGACGCACTGCTTTCGCAGAGATGGCGCCTGACATCGATTCATGTTCGCCAGGGAAAAGTGAACCCTCAAGGCCATCAAATGGTGGGGAGGATAGTCGAAAGGGAAAAGAACAGGAACAATTATGATATCTGCTGGATGCGAAAGAGGATATAGCGATATGCTCTCGGCTGACTAAGACTATAGCAAACACACTCTTTTCATGGGAGAAGGAGAAGGCAGCTCAGGAGTCATATCAAGGATCTTGGGCAAAGAGATGCGAAAATTAAGGCTGGCCGTGTCCAAGTCATTAGAAGAAGGGTTCAAAGCATTGGAGCTGGAGATATCTGGAGAAACTGTCCACAGGTTGGCTCCTCTTATAGCCAATCAGCTCATTACTGAGATGGGCAATCCTTTTAGTCGCCGATCCACAACAACAATCCAGACGAGTGATAGATCAGCAATCCCATTACGGAGTCAACATGACCAAAGATACAACCACTTTCCAGAATCTAAGGTAATCCTTCCCGGGACTTTCATCGGCACCAGAGGATCCTCAACATGAGCAGCCTGCAGCGCCAAGTATTCCCGATATAAAAGATTGGCACGTAGTGGAGGCATGGCGACCCGAGTAAGAACCTTAACATTCCGACTGGACTGCACAAATCAGGAAAACGGATCCAGCAAGGTACTCTCAACGAAAGGTCATCGGAGAAGAGTTCAAGCGCCTCAACTACAGCGAGAAAAATATGATTGCAGATTATGGGCCGTATATAAGCATAATCAAGAATCTTTTGCTTCCAATCCATGAGAAGAACGCCGCAAGGAAAAAATGGAGGATAGGAATAAGGAACGTGAGGAACGGCAAAAACAGGAAGAAGAGTTAGAACTGGCCGTCCCTGATGTAGATGCAGCTCGCCAGGATTTTAACTTCACTCAAGATAAAGAGCAGAAGGAGGAGGAAGAACAGGAAGAATATGAAGAAGTGACAGAAGAACAAGCAGAAAAAGAACAAATGCAGGAATATCAAATGGAAAAAGAAATGGAACAGGAGGAAGAGCAACGAGAGCAGGAAGAGCCATTGATATGCCGTCGCCACACTAATGACCTCCATAAGAAAAGGCAAGTAACTGCAGTAGAGAACGTTATAAAACAGGAAGAGAGAACACGAAGTGGGGAGCCAATAACAGGAACAAGAACACGAAAAGGAACAGGAGCAGGAGTAGGAGCAGGAGCAAGAGCAAGAGCAAGAGCAGGAGCAAGAACAGAAGTAACAGGGCAAAGAGAAAGAAGAGAGGAATGCAAGCAAGAGTAGAGAAACGAAGGGCCCTCGAAGGACGCGTATAGACAATGCCCAACATGAGATCGTCCACACGAAAACGACAAGCTTACACTAAAAAGACACAAGCCCCACAAGCTGTAGGTGTCATCGCCGTATGTATTTGCAAGGTATGTTCGTTGACGACCATCAATCGTCCTTCGAAATGACACTTGTAAAAAAGTAGAATTTTTTCAAAAAATCCAGAGACAGAGTATCATGCAGGTTTCGATACATGGGAGTCCAGCGCGAAATTCGATTTTTTTATTAGACTATGGTAATTTAAACAACAAATCAAGGTTATGCTTTGCCGGTCGCGCGCCTGAACTCCTCTGTGAACTTTTTCTTGACAACGTCCGTGTGCTCTACAATGGGTTTGGGGTAGCTAAGATAAGCAGAAAAAAGGTTAGTCTTGAATACCATTATTGACTTGGTCGAGCGAAAGTCTGGAGTACCTGAGCTTCGCAAAATCTTTGGCAGACAGAGTATGATATGGATCATGGATAAATTTCTCAGAGAGGCTCGTCAACTCAGGAACCCATTGTCGAATATAGTCCCCACTTGGATCAAACTTTTGAGATTGAGCAAGAGGGCTAGGAATTCGATAGTAGGGCTGCGCTCCTGCCCCTGTGGAAGCGCACTAGTAAATAAAGCAATAGATCAAACGATTAGGTGCGTTTCGGGATTTCCACGAAAAGCTCGGCATGAAGGATCACAGTAATTACCCATTGCCAGCCACCATTGTTGGGTGCAAACTCGCCATCAATTAAATTGTGCATGAAATATTTCTCCCCCTTTTGCCAGTGGACCATTAGATCTTTAGCCAGGAAGCAAGCGACAATAATGCGCACGCGATGATGCATGTACCCAGTGTCATTTAGCTGACGCATGCCTGTTGCAATAAAGAGGAAGGTGTAAGTAGATGAAATACATCAGACTTCACCTCAGAGAGCAACCTATTCAACATTACCAGCATCAACAATGGGGTATCCGGTTTTCCCCTGGCACCACATGGCGAACTTGCGCTCGTCGTAGCTCCACCGGATGCTTTCGGTAATCTTCTGGAACGGTTTGTTCTTGCAAACTTTTGGAAACGCAAACGCTATGCTCTTGTAAAATTCCTGGAGCGAGAGATATATCGAGGGAATTGTCAGTATGAAGATAGTATGGAGGTGTACGCATGTAAAACCGACATCGCTGTACCTTCCAAGCAATGTCCTTAATCCATGCCCTGATTCCAGTATTCCCCACAAATATCTTGTTGCCGTTTGCTGTCCGAGCAGCCACTACACATTGACGAGTCGAGATAATGCCATTGCTAACATACGGATCGACGGCACTGCATCCTGGCTCCTTAAGTTCGTCACGAATTATATGGTAGACCTTGACCTTATGTTTGATGAATTCATCAAGACATTTCTGAGCAGCTTCTTCTCCTGCAGGATATAGTCGCTCCATCTGCTCACGATCCAGAGAATGAGGATAAGAAGAGGAAATAGGAGTACGGAAAATATCAGCATAAACTTGCTTCGCCTCCACTGCGTTGGCCTGCGGTGCGTCATAAACCCTCAGAAAACGGGGCTCGGTCTCCACAAGAGTACACCAAGTATTAAGGAAAGCAATAAAGTCGGTATATGCGGCTCCAGTCTATGCAAGGGCATGTCAAATATTATTAATAAAATGGGGAAAGCGCACAGACACTTCGCGCTGCATTCCATCCTCACCTTGCTTTTGATCTCTCTAGGAGATATAACACATTGATCCTCACACTCCTCGACATAAACCCCCGGGAGTTTCGTGATCAACGACTTAACCAGGCTGTCCCTCTTCATTTCATCCACCAAATACTCCGCATTCCAAAACACATGGCTAATATCCATATCCTTGATAGTGGCCTCCACAATGCTGACCACGTCGGTCTTGGCGATAGCAGTCCTTACGAGTAGCGGAATATTAAGCTCTGCCAAAGCCGTTTTCAAAGCTGCTAGATTCCGCAACCAAAAGTCGATCTTCAAAGGTGCATCGTCATGGCTGGACCATTCCGACTCGGAAATAACGTAGAGGCCTATCACATTCCGCTTGTCACCCATCTTCGCGCGCAAAGAGGCCGCATGAAGGGCCTTGTTGTCCAAGATTCGGAGATCGTTCCTGAACCACATCAGAGCATTTTTCGTGACAATGGGGGCTGGGGCTTCCTTCTTTGCTAAGGGGCCTCCATTCGAGCCAACTCTGGCCCGGTTCGTCATCGCAGCTACGCCAACTTTGCGAACACCTGGCTTCGGTGCTCCACGGACAGCCCCTGCCTTTGAGTTGGTGCTTGACTTGGTGGTTGTTCCTGTTTTGACAGATGTCACTACGCCGGGCGCTGCAATCGCAACAGAAGTTGCAGTGGTTGATGAAACGTTGAGTCGCTTCCGGGGATCATCCCCAGCGTCCCCCTCTCCCGCTCTCTTCAGCTTTGGAGGCATCTCGTTTGTCAGGAAGGCGTATTGTTTTTTTTGTGGTTTTTTTTATATTAATCAAAAAACTTCATGACGTCACCGAGTTTTTTTTGACGTGTATCGGCCGCACATCTACAAGGCCTTCCATCCCTTCTCAACACTTGGGAGGTTGTCACCATGGACTTTGTTGCCTCTCCCACCCTTAGCTCGCAATTCAACGCCATCACTCTTTGTCGGCAAGCTCATCAAACTGGCGGTGACCGCCACCACTGATACATACAATACAGTTCTCGGTCGCTTGAAAAGGCTGCAACAGCTCGGCCAATCAATTGGATTCCAATAAGCGAATTGGAAAGCTGCATGTAGATGGCCATGGTCTCCATATTAAGAGAAGAAGGCCAAACAATAATTCGGTTCCATCACGCGATTCACTTATAAGCTCTTTCCTAGAAATGCAATAAACATACCCTCTTGTCTCCTTTGAGCACTGCTGCCACCCAGAGAAGATTAGCGAGGTGAAGAGTCCAAAAAACCCACAAACGACTCTGTCAGGCTTATACAGCCAGGCAGGTTCGAGGAGTGATACATCAACGAGCTCCAGGAAATTGTGTCGGAAGTGATGAACATCAACCGCCTGCTATCCAAGAGTCGGATAAAGAACATCCCATTTAACGGGACCGTCGCACAACTATTTTAGAGGATTTGAAGGAGACAAGTGGAAATAACCAAGAGAAATACAATACAAGTCGCGCTCAAGTGTAAGAAACAGATCGAACAGTCAGGCCAGTTAATGCATTGCGTCGTTGCATCCTTGCCTGGAAATTCATCTACCGAGAACCCCCTTCTTGTTCTGACTCGCAGAATGAACTGGCAGGTGACTGGAAGCATCGTATTCGAAGGAAACAAAGTGCGAAGTAACTCTAATGAAACTAATGAAAACAAGAAAAAAAAATGGAGTTAAGGGTTGGTGCCACACTCAATGCAGCGCGCATAGCACCAGTATGGAGATATGAGGAAAGTTTGAATGGGAACTCTGCAGAGCAGGAGAGAAAAAAGGAAATGATAAGAAAGCCTCAGATATGAGACACTGGAAAGCGAGGATATTGACGCGATGCAGTCCGCAGGCTGTATTTAAACCAGCCTCGCTCATTCCCACACCCTGCAGTAGTCTCGCGTCTCGTAAAGCAATTTACGCCGTTTGTTTTGCTTTTATTAAACATGATCTAGGCCATTCCTTCAATTCCAGCAAGCCTGGCGAATCCATAGTTTGTACCAACGCTCTTGGCTGAAGTTTGTGTATTGCTCGCTTGTGGACTGAGTGAAAGCCAGGGAATTAAGATACGGGCTGCTTCGGACACACAGTACAGTCGAGTTCGCCTTTTCCGCCACTTTTACTAGTGAAAAGTGGCGGATAATGTTTGAATTGAGTATTCAAAAGACCCAAAAAGGATTGCTGTCTGTGCTATCGTCTGTGTAACTCTCTTTTAGCAGGGGTTCGACAGTTCACCCTGTCAAAGTGAAGCCATGGGACAGTGCATACGATTCAAAACATTATCCGCCACTTTTCACTAGTAAAAGTGGCGGAAAAAGAGAACTCGACTGTACTGTACAACACAGTTTTTTTGTGCCAATTTAGAGTTTTCGCGCTGCTCATGTGCAAATTGGGCATTTACCGGGGAGACTACCGATATAAATGGTACATGGTGAATGTCCGTAGCTCGTGACTTAAGGTAAACTTTGCGCGTTAGCCAAGGTTGTACAAGAATACAAGAGCATTCAGGCGGAAGTTTTCGCCATGTCCGAAGCAGATTCTTATGCACAGGCACTCTCGGCTTTTGTTTTCTCGCGTGATCAATGTGAGTTTCCATCCCAGATTGGACGTGAACTGGGAATAGACTAAGAACAAAAGAGACATCCGAGTTAAGGTCTTCGTCGTGTCGAGAGCAGTTTTGTGTACAACACACAGTCCACACCCCAAAATCAATTTTATTTTTGGTTCAGGGCTGAGTGCAAGAGCTGCAGAGAACGCGACTGGCTTATGTCTTCAGTGGCGCCCGTCTCATTGTCTCATTGAAACTGATCACGACGAGATTATCCAGCGGTTGGAAAATATAACGAAGAATACGAAGGGCTGGGGGATTCTGAGGATGGCAGTGAATCTGGCACCACGGAAGAGGACACCACTTACAGATTGGAATTTCAATACCGGCATCTCTTCCACATAAGCATTCCTCCAGAGCCTCGCAAGTCTCTATTGGCCCAGCAGACAAGAGATTCCTAATACCGAAGACAAGTCTGCGACACCATATCGCAACGCAGGTTCTCTTTCGTCGACCTGCGTAGCTTGTAGTATGGGTCCTCATGATATCTTCAGGTCCTTTCTTTCATTATTTTTATTTTTATTTTTTGTTTGGAGGTGCAAAGATAAGCACAGATGTGAGAGCTGATCTATGGTATATGTCTCCTAGCTTCGATCTGATGACGCTCCATAGCTGTTAGAGGAGACTCCTGCTTATTGTTCTCAGCCAGCTGCTCCGACATATCTTCTTTCTCCAAGGGTAAGGTCGAATATCCATATTCCCTATCGCCCTTGTCGTTCTTGCGAGAAGAATTGGAGTCGTCTTTCAGAACAATATCCCAAAGGGATTCTGCCGCTGCGTGATCACCGGCGCGGTGAAGCGCTGCCGCAAGGGTCGAATAGGTCTTAAGGTTTGGTTCAAGTCCATATCGGTTCGTCAAGTCCTTGAAGAGCTGAGCTGCCCTGTCCATCTGCTTCGCACGCCCGAATCCGCTGATTAGTGAGGTAAGTGTCACAATATCCGGCACAGGGCGCGAGGGCATGTCGGAAGCAGCCTCTGGGTGGCTATGAAGATGTAATGATGGAGTCTGCTCCAGTTTCATGTCTCGGTTATATTGCGGAAGTCGAGCTGATGGGGTCGACTTCACTGGCTTCGATTTCGAATAGAGTGAAGAGTCCCGAACAGAGGCGAGGTCCATACTCCTGAAGACCTGCATGGCTGCTGCAACGTCTCCCCGCGTAATGTGATAAAGGATGTTGGTGTTAAATGTCACCGTGTCAGCTTGGATTCCATCCAGCTCCATGTCGTGAAAGCATTGGCCAATCGAAGCCAGGTCCTTGGTTTCAACAGCGTGTTGTAGGAGCGCATGGAGCATAGTGTTGTAAGTAAATACATCTCGGTTTGAGCGGAGATGCTGTGTTCGCGGCAGATCAGAGATCTGAGAGGGGCTGTAATTATCTTGAGGTGGCGCCTTTGACTGGCGGTCGTTTTGAACTTCGTCTCGCGCTTCATCGGTAATTTTAAATTCCAGCGGGTTCTTCATGGGGACCACTTTGGTACGCGCTGGGCGAGAATTATTCTTGCTGGAGTCCTTTGAGGCCATCTCGTTGTAGATTTTCCGCATTGTGTCTAAGTCCTTGTGTTTCTCGTAGTATGCAAGGAGCGTGTTGTTTGTCGTCAGGTCAGGGGATAGTCCTAGAGGATTATATCGTCTGAAAGCTGACATCCATGGAGGTGCTCCTTGGACCTTGTACTGAGCCATCTCAAGATACAGCTTTACCAGGACATTCAATGTAGTAGCTGATGGCTTGATTCCGAGAGTTTCCATTGAGGATATGTACATATCAATCTCGGTGGGGTCAGCGGGTGCCATAACTCTGGAGGCTCCGGCTTCGTTTCCTTCGCTTTCAGCGAGAGCACTACGGCGCGGCTCGTCGAAGCCATCATTTCGCTGCCGACTGTGTCTTCTGACCTTTCCTTGAGGCCCTTTTTTCCTGTAAGCCTCGGCGGCTGCTACAACATCGAATCCGAAGTCCTTCACGGAGTACGTATTGAGTACCATAGTATAGGTTGAAGTTCGGTAAACTTTTCCTGCCAACAGCCCTCTTTGAAATACCGCCCTCACGATATCATAGAGTTCGCACTCAGAGGCTCCATGTATGAAAGACTCCATCAATTTCGATGGCATAAGGAGGGGTCGATTTAAACTTCTGTGGGGATGATGAGCCAGCGGTGAGTCGGAGTATCTTTGTTCGTGTTCCAAAAGCATTTTCCCGATCCTCTCAAGTTGTTGCCGATCCTGGCAATCGACAGCAATCCGAATAATACTAGCCAGAAGTCGAGACGGCATCATGAACCCAAGTTCGCTCAGCTGGCTATAAATGCTCAGTGCTCGCTTAGTGTGCTTCTTCAGCAAGAGAGCGTCGATTAGTACATGGGCTAGACACTCCGCATCCAAAGGACTTGATCGAGGGTGTCTCGTCCATTGCGTTGGTTGAGCTTTTTCCGTTTCCGAAACAAGGGATGAAGTGCGGGACAACGGGCAGGTCGCGGTATTCCTCGTTTTGGTGTATTCCCGCTCAAATGAAATGGCGAATTCTCTGTCCCATGCTTGCTCGATCTGCTCCACAAATGCAGACGAGCTCTCGCTCCAAAATGCGCTCGATATAGTGTCGGCTACAGCCTGCGGCCAGAACTCGTGAACTTGAACGTTGTTTCCATTCACGGTAGTCGCCAGTGCTTTGCCACTCCTCAGTCCCTGCGGTGATATGGAATACCGGACCAAAGTTGCCATAGACTCCCAAAACTGCTGTTGGCTTGTTGAACACTCCCGAATTATTTTAAGGATAAAATCGAAGTCATTCGCTGCAAGTTCAGAGTAGTGATCCTTGCATATTCTTGTCACCTTGTCTGTAGCTCTTGTGGGTAAGTCTGATGAACTTGGATCAACTCCCTCGGAATTTATCAGTTCATAGTAAACTTTCAAGAGCATAGAGTTGGATGGCGCTAAAGATGAGTTGCAGGACGCTAGGGACTGAATTGGATTCGTCGATCCCCTCCATTTTGGCAGGCGCGAAATCCTAGTAAATATTCTTGTTGGGCTGTCAGGGTCCAATGCAGTAGGGGCGATTACTGCCGATGACATGGGTTGCATCTTGTACTGTCCCGGGGCAGGAAAAAATGGACCATCTTCCAAACAACCAACTTGCCGCCTATGAAAATTGATCCCTATTTGCCAGAGCGGCTCTGAGTAAGAATTCGCTATATATAATAGCAAGCAAAACAGGTCATAGCGGGCGTTTAGATCTACCTGATCGTTTTGTGCTCCAGGTGGAGAATGATCGCGTCATGGGTTTAGCATGCCCACATAGAGAAGATGCTAAAGAATGTGGGCAGCAATGCAATTCCATTATATGATGGATGGCAGATAGGGTGTCGCCAAAGGATGTCCTGACACTTGGTGCACCGTGTCCAATCTTGCAGGAGACAGATCCGAAACTTCGGGTAGAATCGCCTACAGAAGATGATATGGCCGCGATCCACCTGCCCGAGGAGCAAGAGCGTGCTCTGAAGGTCGATGATGCCATCTGTGTCGTTTAGCCTCCGTTGATTGTGAGTGGCAAGAGATGAATGATTATTATTGACCGACAGCCCTTTGCTTCGGTATACGGGCGGCGGTGGCTTAGAAGTGTGTTTGGCGGTTGTCATTGATCAACACACCTTTGGCTGAGTTCACTCGTCTGACATGCAGGATACATAGTGAATCTCCCTTGCTCAAAGCCACTCATGGAACGGCTTGTTGTGTGTGACAAACATGGGCGGGAACCAACAAAAAAGGCCTAGAGGCATGGTTAGGATGGCTCGAATTTCTTGTGTACTGCACACTCATTCTCATGATGGCGCAAAAAAACAACGAAACCTATGTTTCACGGAAAGTGCCAATTGATACCGCCAGACATCCAAGATCGTAGGATTGTTGGAGGATTTTGATCCCCAATGCCTCTATCACCATTGCCCATTTTCTGCAAAACTGCGATAAGTCGACCGGGTGTGTTTTTGCTTGTTTGTCGACCGATCAAATCTCTGAGTTGCACGTCCCTTTCTCTCATTCTCGCAATCCTTGTCACACAGTCGCTGAAGACCCAGTGTCGTATATATCGTATACCCTCTCCACTCGCCCTATGCTCTTGGACGCATGACGGGTGTTGGCAGATGTGTTATTCGAAACTAGTTTTAATCTGGCGCCCGAGATGTGCATCCCAAGCCTTGATTTTGCCTATGTTTTCGATCTTGATCTTATACTTGTTACTGTTCTTGCCCGTGTTTCTGGCTCCTGTCTGCGTGTTTGTGTCTCTGTCCTTGCCACAAATCTAGCATCTTTATTATAACAGAATCTGCACCCATTTGCGTGTCAGCTCGGAGTAACGCGCGGAGATGGAGCAGTAACTCTGTTCCCGCCTCAACGCGGCCGTTGAACAATGGAAAGATAATGTCCTCAAACGAGATGGAATTGTCGATGTGAACAGCAGTCACAGTACTTCTTCAGGCAACCAAGGCGAGCTGCCAGGACCTTGCATCAGCTACAACAACTAACAACCAGAGCCTTCAGGTGAATTGTGCCATAGATAATCAATAGCCAGAGGACCCTGAAGAGCTTGCGTCAGACAGTCAGCAGCCGGAGCGACAATTAGCAGACAAAGGACTTTAGATAAACAATGCCGACGACAGTTAGTACCCAGTGAACCTCAATTGACCTTCACCTGCGACAAGCGGACCTTTGGAGAGCTTGCATCTGTCACAATCAGCAACTAGAGGTCTTCAGATGATCTGTGCCAAGGACAATCGACAGTCAGAGGAGTTCAGATGGCCTTCAATGGCGACATTAACAGCCTGAGGACCTAGACAAGGACAGGGATACAGACAGCGACACAGGCGGAGGTAAGGAAGTCTTGCCACAGTCCCGCGCCATTTAATGACGCTGCATGTAAGCAAAGATGATTGAGGACTGACGCCAGCTTGATTCACCCATGCTAATGATCTTCCCTTTTAGTCATCGGTTCTCTCGATAGAATTTGAGTTCTCCTCCTTGCTCACAGCCGTTGTTGTCCTAAAAGATGCGACTGGAGGGTAGGATACACGGATAGAGTCAGTCGACTGTAGAGGCAAGAACAGAGGTGCTACCCTCTATCTCTGCTTCGCATCACTTCGAGCTGGCATTATTTCGCGGCATGCACAGATTCACTGCCATGACGGTGTCATTCTCAGACAAGGCATGTCATGGAAAAAAGGGACGGAATTGCTTTTTGTGAATTGCAGACTGAGGGACAAGAGAAAAGAAGTGAAAGGGAGTAAGTTATATAGTAGAAGATTGGATGGACTGTTGGTCCGTACAGATAGTGACCACGGCTTGACCTGAGAGCTGTACGGCGGGATGGAGACGGTGATGAAGGAGTATACTGAGCCATTGCTAAGGATGACCAAAATAACTGGAAGGAAGAAAGGTGTCTTTATTGCATCGGATGGGCAGGACAAGAAATAGGCCTGCCCGGACGTTTATGAAGTGCGCGTCACCGACAGCGTATCCTCGTTAATTAAAAAGTTATGAAGGTCAGTAGGGAATAAAACTCCCTACCCGCAACACGGCTCCCCCCAGACTTTAGCCCACAAGAACCAACAGCTTTGCGGCAGGTTGCGAGGAAATAATAAACCTCACCAGTGGTGGTTGGCAGTAATGAGGAGTGTCACGGTCAGACAAGGTAGGAACAAGAAGGTGAAGGAAAAGTGTGGTTTATTGTGAATTGCAGACTGAGGAACAAACAAGAGGACAGGGGGGTTTATATATGTCACGATCGGACAAGACAGGAACAAGAAGGTGAAGGAAAGGTGTGGTTTATTGTGAATTGCAGACTGAGGAACAAAGCAAGAGGACAGAGGGGTTTATATACTAGAGAGTGATGAAGGCCTGGACCAGGCCTGCGTTGAGTCAGAGATGACACGGAAGAGTAGGATACATATCCGAGCAGGTACTAATCATAAGCCGGACCTATGAGTAGGGTCCGAGATGGCAACACAGATGAAGGAGAACGAGATGGAGGTCCTGATAGGTGCGGCTGAGAGATACGTACTAAGGGTAGCTATAGCCCTAGGTCCAGAACCTGGACGCCAGGGGTACTTGTCGGAGATCAGAGGACAAGCCAATGAGTGCGGATACAGATCCTAGGTTCGCGATCCTAGACCAGAGGTACAAGAGACGCGTACTTCGTACGATCTGAGTCTGCGACGTTTCGTGACAATCCTCCCCCTAGGAGCGAGCTCCGCGAGTGACTGGGGGTGGACCTGGCTTGAGCGGGAAGCGAGAGTGGAAACGGGCGACATGCTCTGGTGAATTCTCAGCGTTGGCTGCAGGCTGCCATTCCGGATCTTTATAACCCTTGAACTTGATCAAATACCAAAGGTGCTTTCCACGGAATTTAGAGTCCCAGATTTCTTCAACTTCAAACTCCTCATTGCCGTCAATCTCGATGGTAGGAGGCGGAGGTGCTACGCGACCGGGTATTGTGTTGGCGCGGTAGGGCTCCAGAAGAGAGACATGGAAAACAGGATGGAGACGGGCCATAGTGGTCGGGAGCTGAAGGCGGACCGAGCGAGAGTTGACTACTTCGGTGATCTTGAACGGACCCAGGTTCTTAACATCCAACTTGTTTGAAGGTCGGGTGGTTTTGATATTGTTACGTTTCAACATGACGAGGTCTCCTACAGCGAAGTTCGGCTGAGGGGTAAAGCGCTTGTTGTAGTGGCGCTCTTGGTTCTCTTGTGCCGACTTGATGTGGAACTGCAAGTCTTCTTGGATACGCTTCAACTCTTGGAGGCGGTCCTTGGCGAAGGGGCTACTGACTGCAACTCGAGGGACCTTCACGCTGAAGCGGGGGTGGTATCCTTGGTGAGCAAAGAACGGAGTTTGTTTTGTGGTTGCTTGCACGGAATTGTTGTAGCAGAGCTCGGCCATGGGTACTGTAAATGATTGCTCCAATCGTCTTGTTGGTAGCTTGTGAAACAGCAGAGGTATTGTTCCAGAGTGGCATTCGTACGTTCAGTCTGTCCAACGGTCTGCGGGTGATAGGCCGTTGACAGATTCTGGGTGATCCCCAGCGCTTCCATCGCAGACTGCATGAATGTAGAGGTGAAGACAGAGCCTCGGTCCGATACGATGTCATCTGGCAGGCCATGGTAGGCAAAAACTCGGGACAGGAACAGATCCAAAGTGTCACTTGCGTTGACATCGTCGGTGGTTGGAATGAAGTGTGCCATTTTTTTGAGGCGATCCACGACCACCAAGATAGCAGTGTAACCTTTGGAGTCAGGTAGCTGAACAATAAAGTCCATTGATATCGAAGACCAAGGGCTCTCAGGGATCGGCAGAGACTGGAGAAGTCCAAAGGGCTTGTGGTGTGAAGTCTTGTTCCGTTGGCAAGCGTCACAGGTCAACACGAAAGACTTGACAAAGTCTCTCATACGTGGCCAGTGATAAGTGCGGCTGACCAGTTCAAAGGTCTTTGCAATTCCACCATGTCCAGCAGCCGGATCATCGTGACAGGTGGAGAGAATATCTCGTTGCAGAGCCTTATCATCAGGGACCACAATCCGACCGTTGAAGAACAGGACTCCATCCTCGAAGCGATACTCAGGGTTGGTCTCGGGATTATCGCGTGACTGATCCAAGATCTCCATGACGGCATCATCGTCTTGATATCTTTGTTTGATACGATTGACAAGGTCTTCAGCGTTGCCAACCCGGAGTACTTCGTCAATTGCTGCGACTGTGAATGAGCTAAGCGAAATGGGCATCGGCAAGATGGCGTCGTGCACTGGACCTTCCCCCTCTTCAGGAGTGTACATACGGGAGAGAGCGTCAGCGGCGCCATTGTGGACACCAGGGCGGTAGGCAAGAACAACCTTGAACTTGGACAGTCGTTCGGCATAGCGGATTTGGCGTTCACTTAGAGCACGCTGTGGTGTAGTGGATCCAGGTCCCAGATCCACGCGAGCGAGATAGAGAGAGTTATTTTTGGTATTTAGTTATTTTTTTTTTATTTGTGTTCCTGTTTTCTGTTTCCTATAAAAAAGGGAGCAAAGTCCACTGTTGCGGATCGCTGCTTTTGAGTTGACGAGGATTCTTGATCAGGTGACTGACGCCAGATTATAATTTGGCGTCACGACCGTTGCAATAAAGAAACCTTCTTCCTTCCCGTCATCATCTGGCCTACCGCCTATATTCGAAGCGCTCGAATCGGATTTGGCCATGTTCGAATTCGATTCGAATATAGTGGCTTCGAATTCGATCCGATTCGAATAAAAGTGGGGGATTCGAATTCGATTCGAATAGTTCGAATAATTCGAAGCACTCGAAGCACTCGAAGCACTCGAACCACTCGAACCACTCGAAGCACTCGAAGCACTCGAACCAAAATAACAAGTTCATCTCTCATCTCTCATCTCTCATCTCATCTCCCATCTCTCATCTCTCATCTCTCATTCCATCATCTCGCCATCTCAGCTGCATCTCACCTCTCATCTCAGCATCTCTCGGCTCGCTTCAGTATTGTATCTCCCGGCTCGCTTCAATCTGTTCACTCGACCATGCTGACTCATTGTGCGAGGTCGTGCATGCTGCGCACACCAAAGATTGCGAGATAGCGTTTGCTGCGCCAAGTGTTTGTGTGATATAAAGTGTCCACTTTCCCCTCGGCACCACTGCACTTTCTTTAAATCAAGCCCACGCCAACTCTACACAGCTACATCCATTCGCACAGTACATGAATATTGCCAAATGAGACGACAACGTGTTTTACGCAGTGAAGAGCCCGAGGACGAAGAGGAATTTGAAGAGGTGAGTTTCTTGTATGACTGAACTTGACCTTTTGTTTTTGTTCTTTGAGCTTAAACTGTCCCCACAAAATTATTTTAGCTTGAAACAATAAGTGCAGGGTCCTCAAGTTTCGATGTACAAGTCAGTGACATGGAAATCGCTAGTATCCAAAGTGACGATATCAACAAGACCAACTCATCATGCAGTGCCTGGGGATTTGCCATTAAGAATGGATGGGCCGAACGTACACAAACAAAAAAGGGATCGACGGCAATTCGCTGTGTTTACCCCGGATGCAGCCAGGTTTATGTTACTTCGACAATGACCACCTCAGGCATCAACAGACATCTGCGTAACGTTCACAAAATCACGGCAGAAAGTGGTGTGAATGATGGGAGGCTTTCCAGAGCTGGGCCGCTGGATATACTGTTCCATTCTTCCAAGCAGCCAAGAATTTTCGACCCAACTAGGTTTGATGACCTGCTTGTCCGCTTTATTGTTAGAACCAAACAGCCTTTCGCCGTGGTTAATAGTCCAGAGCTGCAAGATCTTCTTAGCCATGCCACCATGGCGACGATATCGCAAGTCAAGCTTCCTTCCGATGACACGATGGCAAAAAAAGTAAGTTCTCTCAAAAAAAGACTGCAAGATCTCCGCTGACGTTATCCTAATGGAATACAATACTGTAAGTGTGACACTATAATAGGTCAAGGACAAGTACACAGATATGGAAACACAAGTGATCGCCATGTTTTCCAATATCTCAAGGGTGTCCTTGACAGCTGATGGGTGGACAGGACCTTCCCAAAAGGACTTCTTGGGAGTGACAGCTCATTGGATAGACGATAAATGGAACCAAAAGGAGATGGTGATTGGATTTGAGCCAATGAATGGTGCACACACCGGTGAAAACCTTGCGGAAGCATTGATCAATGTTCTGGAGCGACTCCAAATTGGTGAAAAGATCCAAAGCATCACCACAGACAATGCATCGAACATGACGAAGATGGTGCAGGAGCTCGTAAAGCACGAAAGAGCAGTTGACTGGTAGGAGATTTGTCTTTTTTTTTCATTGTAAGAGCATATCCCATTTTGTCCTGTCTCTAACGTCTCAATTCACTTGATAAATAAACATTAGGAAGCTCCAAGGAAAGATGTTTCATGTTCCTTGCCTCGGTCACATCATTAACTTGGCAGTCCAGGCGATTCTTGGTCCCCGCGGTTTAAATGCCGAACCACCCGAGAACAATAATCTGTACCTGGAAGATGATGACGACGATGACCTAGCTACAGAACCTGCAAGAAAGATTCCAACATTGCAAAAACTCAGGAAGGGAATCATCAAAATCAAGTACGTACTTTTTCTCATATTTAATTACCAATGTACATGAATAGATCATTTATTCATCCGTTTCTTCTTTTTTTTTTCACCTGTCGATAGAGCATCACCGCAAAGACTCCGTCAATTTGCTCGAGTCTGTGTGATTGTGAACTGCCCTAGCCTTCAGTTGATACGAGATGTTTGCACTAGATGGAATTCCACCAACGCCATGTTAGAACGAGCAATTGAACTTAAGGACGCATATCAGTCAATGTGCAGGAATGAGCCAAGTCTGGAAGCATATGTATTGGACGAGACTGAGTGGGTCTACTTGAAGGAACTCAGCAATCTTCTCTCAGGCTTCGAGGCAATGACTGAAACCGTGTCTGGCAGTTTTTTTCCTACTCTAAACAGGGCAATGTCTGTGTATAACAGGCTAATCGACAAACTGGAAGATTTTATCAGAGAGGTAGACGATCCCTTACTGAAGCAAGCTGCTGATCAAGGAAGGACCAAGCTTTTGAAATATTATTCAAAAACAGACTCTACACCCGTCTATGCAGTGGCGACAGCAATGGATCCAAGGATGAGATACAACTGGTGGAGAGCTCAAGGTTGGGATGAGTATGTGCAAATAAGCATCAACGCTGTCAAGTCAGTCTGGGAAGAGCATTACAAAGGAAAAGATGGTCCTAGGCTTTTGGATTCAGAAATAGCAAAAGAGATGGAGTTGTATGGGATAACACAGCAAGCCGGCGAGCTCGAAGAGTATACCAATGAAGGAGCCACGCTTATCACCTGCAAGACAGAGCCACCGGAGCTAATGTACTGGAGGGGTCAGGCGGAACGATGGCCCAACCTTGCAAATATGGCAAGAGACTTCCTTGCTATACCTGTCACTTCGACCCCTGCAGAGCGATGCTTTTCCCAGGCCAAGTTTGTCCTGCCGCCAGAAAGGAATGCTCTACTTCCGGCGTCTGTTCAGCGTCTAGTCCTTGTAGACTCTTGGCTACAGCACTTTCCTTAGTGGTTACTGTACCCACCTTTCATTACGTTAATTAAAAAGAGTTATATTTATTATCCAAACTATATCTGTCATCTGAAGCATCTGAGGCATTCGAACTACGCGAAGCATTCGAACTACTCGAAGCATTCGAACTACTCGAAGCATTCGGATTGGTTCTTATTCGAAGCACTCGAAGCATTCGAATCGAATCGAACACCTGGACATTCGAATCGAATCGAATCCATGCCCGCTCGAATCCGATTCGAATCTATTCGAACCTATTCGGATTCGAATTGTTCGATTCGATAAGAGGCCGTGGTTGGAGGTCCCACGTTGAATTTAACCTCTGCTCTGTCCAAGGCCACGACCAAGGAGAGCATGGCTTTGCCTGCTGCCCAAGCCGTCTCCGCATTCCTTGAGTCCTTCCGTACATTCTACAAAGGCAAACTGGTTGAGCTTTTCGAGTTCCTTGCCTGGAGATATATGGAAAGTGCCCTGAAACCATCTGGTCTTGATGAGGAATACAAAGTCCTAATTGAGACGCTACCTGTTGGAGATCGATCATGGAACATGGTGACTGAGTATGTGATCAAACTCACGAACTTGGATAGCTACCGCCATCTAGTCAAGTCTCACCTCTTCACATTGAAACTTGAACCTGGCGAGCCAGCCCTTGCTTTCACCACTCGTGTCAAACACCTGGTACGAGCTGCATATGCTGATGATATGGGCCACCATCTCTCTGAGTTAATCTTCCATGCCCTTCCTCTACAAGGTCAAGAAGAAATCACAAAGATATATCCCAAAGGACCTAGTACCATAACTGACTACGACGCCCTACTTGAGTATATCAACACTAACCGTTCTGTCACGATCGGACAAGACAGGAACAAGAAGGTGAAGGAAAGGTGTGGTTTATTGTGAATTGCAGACTGAGGAACAAAGCAAGAGGACAGAGGGGTTTATATACTAGAGAGTGATGAAGGCCTGGACCAGGCCTGTGTTGAGTCAGAGATGACACGGAAGAGTAGGATACATATCCGAGCAGGTACTAACCATAAGCCGGACCTATGAGTAGGGTCCGAGATGGCAACATAGATGAAGGAGAACGAGATGGAGGTCCTGATAGGTGCGGCTGAGAGATACGTACTAAGGGTAGCTATAGCTCTAGGTCCAGAACCTGGACGCCAGGGGTACTTGTCGGAGATCAGAGGACAAGCCAATGAGTGCGGATACAGATCCTAGGTTCGCGATCCTAGACAGAGGTACAAGAGACGCGTACTTCGTACGATCTTGTCACGATCGGACAAGACAGGGACAAGAAGGTGAAGGAAAGGTGTGGTTTATTGTGAATTGCAGACTGAGGAACAAAGCAAGAGGACAGGGGGGTTTATATACTAGAGAGTGATGAAGGCCTGGACCCAGGCCTACGTTGAGTCAGAGATGACACGAAAGAGTAGGATACATATCCGGGCAGGTACTAATCATAAGCCGGACCTATGAGTAGGGTCCGGGATGGCAACATAGATGAAGGAGAACGAGATGGAGGTCCTGATAGGTGCGGCTGAGAGATACGTACTAAGGGTAGCTATAGCCCTAGGTCCAGAACCTGGACGCCAGGGGTACTCGTCGGAGATCAGAGGACAAGCCAATGAGTGCGGATACAGATCCTAGGTTCGCGATCCTAGACCAGAGGTACAAGAGACGCGTACTTCGTACGATCTGAGTCTGCGACGTTTCGTGACAATCCTCCCCCTAGGAGCGAGCTCCGCGAGTGACTGGGGGTGGACCTGGCTTGAGCGGGAAGCGAGAGTGGAAACGGGCGACATGCTCTGGTGAATTCTCAGCGTTGGCTGCGGGCTGCCATTCCGGATCTTTATAACCCTTGAACTTGATCAAATACCAAAGTTGCTTTCCACGGAATTTAGAGTCCCAGATTTCTTCAACTTCAAACTCCTCATTGCCGTCAATCTCGATGGTAGGAGGCGGAGGTGCTACGCGACCGGGTATTGTGTTGGCGCGGTAGGGCTCCAAAAGAGAGACATGGAAAACAGGATGAAGACGGGCCATAGTGGTCGGGAGCTGAAGGCGGACCGATCGAGAGTTGACTACTTCGGTGATCTTGAACGGACCCAGGTTCTTAACATCCAACTTGTTTGAAGGTCGGGTGGTCTTGATATTGTTACGTTTCAACATGACGAGGTCTCCTATAGCGAAGTTCGGCTGAGGGGTAAAGCGCTTGTTGTAGTGGCGCTCTTGGTTCTCTAGTGCCGACTTGATATGGAACTGCAAGTCTTCTTGGATACGCTTCAACTCCTGGAGGCGGTCCTTGGCGAAGGGGCTACTGACCGCAACTCGAGGGACCTTCACACTGAAGCGGGGGTGGTATCCTTGGTGAGCAAAGAACGGAGTTTGTTTTGTGGTTGCTTGCACGGAATTGTTGTAGCAGAGCTCGGCCATGGGTAAATGATTGCTCCAATCGTCTTGTTGGTAGCTTGTGAAACAGCGGAGGTATTGTTCCAGAGTGGCATTCGTACGTTCAGTCTGTCCATCGGTCTGTGGGTGATAGGCCGTTGACAGATTCTGGGTGATCCCCAGCGCTTCCATCGCAGACTGCATGAACGTAGAGGTGAATACAGAGCCTCGGTCCGATACGATGTCATCTGGCAGGCCATGGTAGGCAAAAACCCGGGACAGGAACAGATCCAAAGTGTCACTTGCGTTGACATCGTCGGTGGTTGGAATGAAGTGTGCCATTTTTGTGAGGCGATCCACGACCACCAAGATAGCAGTGTAACCTTTGGAGTCAGGTAGTTGAACAATAAAATCCATTGATATCGAAGACCAAGGGCTCTCAGGGATCGGCAGAGACTGAAGGAGTCCAAAGGGCTTGTGGTGAGAAGTCTTGTTCCGTTGGCAGGCGTCACAGGTTAACACGAAAGACTTGACAAAGTCTCTCATACGTGGCCAGTGATAAGTGCGGCTGACCAGTTCAAATGTCTTTGCAATTCCACTGCAACAGAAGATTAGCTACGCTCCAAAACTACACTCCAAAACTACACTCCAAACAATACCATCATAGCCACCACAGCCACACAGCCACACAGACGTATATATATACCCCCATCCCCCCTACATAATAAACATCATTCGTTCTCCCAACTCTACCTCTTCCCCTGTCCCTGTCCCTGGTCCTTATCCCTGTCCCCTCTCCCGGTCTCTCCCTTGCATTCCCCTCTGTGCCTATTACATGGTAGCAAAGGTCCCTTCGATTCACTGCCTCACCGTTCCCACCCTACGAATTCCCTCCCTTTTCCCTAACCACTATGTCTGCTGCGTTACGTGCCCTTGTCGCTACTCTTGCTCCTGAACAACGCGGAGCATTCGAGCACGCCCTTGCCGCAATCCCTGCCATCACTGAACGAGAAATCCAAGCCGACCAGCGCGATCTTGCCCGCACACTGAACAAAATCCTTAAGCCCCAAAACCCCTCACCGTATTCTGGTGCGATTGATGCCGATGCTTGCCAAAACTTTATTGACAACCAGGAGGAATACTACACCGTTGTCAGACTTGCCGACGCTGAATGGGTCCAATATACTGCTCTCAATCTCACTGATGAGGCCAAGTCCTGGTGGCGATCTAGTGGTCTTACCCTTGCCAGTCCTTGGGACGACTTCAAGAAGGCCTTCCTCGCGTTCCACACCCCTCCCAATGCCATTGCTGCTGCTCGTGAAGCCCTGGAGTCCCTGCGCCAAGGAAAGCGAACGGTCGCCGCCTACACACACGAGTTTCGCAAACTACGACGCCGTGTACCCACCCTTGACGACGGCACAGCTCTCCATTGGTTCATGAAAGGTGTAACGTCCGGTGCAATACCGACGTATTTCTCCTGCCGTTTATTTCTAGTTAGAGAGAGTTGCGCTTGCGCGCCCCTTAAGTAGTGTGCGACAGTCATATCAGGCTGTCGCTCTCTATCATTAAACAGCACCTTTCTTTCTTCCTGACGTACAGACCCCCGACATTTCATTTTTTTCAGGAACTGTGATTGGCCGGTTTACGAAACGTCACTCCCACCAACTTGAGAAAAATTTCACCACCATCTCATCGCCATTCCGCGGACCAACCACTCCATCATAATCTGGAAAGGAGAGCTTCAGGATGCCGCCTAAACGAAAGACCACCGCGACGGCACCAATCTCGGAGACTGATGGCCAGCAGGCAGACAGTGCGGTCAATCAAGAAACTACCGACCAAAGAGACGACATCGACGAAGATACGGAAATGCACCAGGATGATGACACCACTGAAGACGACTCGCATGATGACGACATCAGTGACCGCCTCTCGAAAATCATGGAGGACATGGAGTTAGATGATCAGGCCCAATCCGAATCCGAGGACGAGGACGACTACGACGAGTCTGAGCAAGGACTACGCAGACAAGTCGAGAGCTATCGAGCCAAGGCGTCGCGTAAGTTATTCCTCATCACCCACCTCAACAACCGACACAGACAAGCGGTCAAGGCTGTCAAGGCACTTCGGCTCGGTTCGGCACGTGAAAAGGCTCAGCTCAAGATACTCGATGACACCAGGACCGAGATCCGAGGGGACATCCAAGTCCAAGTCCGGCTTCTCGAGGACAGTGGCCACGATGCCGAGCGAGCTCTCCGAGCAGCCTTCAAGGCCAATGCCGACGATCTCGAAGGGGACCGATCGACCTCGTCGTCTGAGGCTAAAATGACTGGCGCGGAACGGGCGGCGCTAACCATCGATGATTACGTCATCAAATGGGACCCGTCAGACCCAGTTCACGCAGCCATTAAGTCCATCTATAAGATCGACCATATCCCGGTGTTTAAAGGTACGAAAACTATTGATTTTTCTAAACTAAAACATGTCGAGTTAAAGAACCAGCCGATACTAGACATCGAGCGTGACACTCTCAGCACCGACAAGGACCAAGCCTTACTCGAGATTGCTAAGAAAGTAGTCCGGTTCAAGGAGGACATCAAGCGCGCTTTACGACTGCATCTCACGGATGCATTGTTCGATAAGGTAGCATGGTCCTACCTTCCGATGTCCCTTGTCAAGATTGGGCTCGCCAAGGACTATGAGTCCGAGATCGCGAAAGTTCCCATTGATAAGAGGACCTGGAGCAAAGCCATCGAGGCCCTCCACAAGGCCATCCGGTTTGACTCGGTGAGCTCCAAAGTAGCCGACATCGTCACCAGGATGCGACCTGACCACGGGGAATCAATTCGTGCGTTTTCCGACCGGATTTTGCCTCTCATGGAAGCAGCAGACATCCCGGACTCGGACTGCCAGTGGCTGATCAAACCACTAGGCTGCTATATCTCGGACGTGGGCAAACAAGCTACTCTGAAGAGGTATGGCGCGTTAGAAAATGTGACCTCAGTCAAGGCGTACCTCGAATTCCTCCATGAGACCCCTGGCGCGGTCGAGGGCAACAGAACTGACCATACGGCATGGTTCCTGTCCCAGTTTAAGGCCGACGTGGCCACATCGGGCTCCGGATCAGGTACAGCGACAAAGCACAACCAAGGGCACCGACGAGACGAATCACAGCGAGGCCGATCTAAGTCGCAGTCGTCAACAAAGTCGGGCCGATCAAACACCTCGACTGGGTCAGCATCGGACTGTTGGTATACCGATGCCTGCAAGAATGCAAGAACGCCACACAATTATAAGGACTGCTTCAAGCGTAAGGCCGACCAAGAGCAGAAGAAGAGTAATGGTAGCGGTCGCAAACGCTCTCGCTCACGATCACGCTCGCAGGACCGATCGCGTCGTGCTGGCGGTGGCAGACGCCAAGATCACCGCAGCCGCTACGGTAACAAGGACGATCGCCGAGGCGATGCTCAAGAGCACACTCAAACCAATCGTGGCTCCGATCGATCCTACGGACAGACACAGCATAAAGTAGTCGCAGCTTTTGATCGACATGACGACATTCACATGCGTGAGGCTGATTCCATTAAAGAAGACAACCGTCAAAACTATCTACGTCCAAAGGACTTGAAGAAGGTCTATGAATTCAGGCAACCAAAACCAGGAGACAACCGACTCACGGTGCCCTGTATGATTAATGGTATAATGTGTACTGCTCTATTAGATCCCGGCGCCACAATATCACTCATTAGTAGAGGGCTTGCTGAGGATGCAGACATCCGTTTTGGAGCCATACCGGACGAATTTGTAGCGCTAATCAAAACTGGAACGCAAGTCCCGGACTTCACCACTTGCGATAGAGTACAGCTCATCTGCAACAAAAAGTCGCTGGAAGTTCACATGCATGTCATGGACTTCGACTACTTTGACGTACTCATAGGTATGGACCTATTCTCGTTGTTAGGATTCACCATCGGCGGTATTCGTCTCCAGCAGCCGCGGAGAGAAGACTTCCGGTGGGTACCAACAGACGAGAAACCACCGATTGTTCCGTTAAAAACACCAGAAGTGGAATTGACACCCGAGTTCATAGCGGAGAAAGCTGAATTCATGAGGCAGTTGCAACCCTACCTGGACGAAAACGCCAAGATCGACCCATCATCTCACTGCACACTGCCATCGATGGTTGTAGAACTAAAAGTTGGACCCGATTGCAAAGTGCAAGAACGCCCACGGCAGTTCTATTCGCAGACAGAGAAAGACGAGGTTGACAAGACCGTGAAGCAATGGCTTAAAGACGGAGTGATAGTACCCGTAAAGGGACATTGCCCATATAATAGCACGCTCACCATGGCAGCGAGACGAGACCTAGAAGGGAAGATTTTAAAGCACAGAGTATGCCTGGATCCGCGCACACTCAACAAGCAGTTGCTGGACACGGACCAATTTCCGCTCCCAAAGATCGCAGACTTGCATACCAAGGTCGCAGGCTAAGCCAGATACTCTACCTTTGACCTCTCTCAGGCTTATCATCGCATGAGAATTGCCGAGCTGAGTCAAATCCTGACCGCGTTTACATACGACAACCAGCAGTACAAGTTCGCTCGAGCACCATTTGGTTTGAAACCACTCACTAGCATCTTCCAACGAGGAATGGCTGAGCTATTCGGAGACGCCGACTTTGCTGACAATTATGTCGATGATATTGTTGCCCATACAGACGAAACTGAAAGTCATCTGGAGCACTGCATCACGGTCGTAAAACGTCTAACCGAGGCCAAACTTATTATCAACCAGGAAAAGTGTAACTTTTACAGCACTGAAATATTGATGCTCGGCTACATCGTCAACCGACATGGCCGCATGATCAATCCGAAGAAAATTGCAAACATTTATTCTTGGGCATACCCCCGCAACAAGAAGATGGTCCAGAGGTATCTCGGTCTCTTCAATTATTTCCGCGAGTACATACCACTGTACAGTGTGCTAGCAGCACCTCTAGAAGCCTTACGGAACAAGAGGGGCACGTTTTCACTTTCCAAGGAAGAGAAACGCAGCTTTGACAAACTGAGACGATCAATCATTCTCGCTCCTTGTCTATGTTTCCCCGATTTCAGTCTACCATTCTATGTCGCGACTGACGCATCCGGAGTTGGCATCGGCGCAGTGCTCTACCAACTACCCAATGGAGACGAGTCGAAGATCAACTACATCTCATTCCAGGCCAGGGCGCTTCACAAAAGCGAGAAGAATTACCCAGCATACAAAAAGGAGTTACTTGGGATCGTTTTTGCACTCAATCGTTTTCATCAATACTTATGGGGACGAAAGTTCACCCTCTTCACTGACCACCGTCCGCTAACCTACATACACGAGCAAAAGGAACTTCCTCAGATTGTTACGAACTGGAAGGAGACGATCTTTAATTACGATTTCGAGTGCATCTACCGACCAGGCATACTGAACGTCCTACCGGATGCACTGTCCCGTGCATTTACCGAAGAGGACGACCCCACAAAAGAACGCGAAGACTACGACATGGACATGGTCCCTGACGGGCATCTGCAACAGAAGATTAGCTACGCTCCAAAACTACACTCCAAAACTACACTCCAAACAATACCATCATAGCCACCACAGCCACACAGCCACACAGACGTATATATATACCCCCATCCCCCCTACATAATAAACATCATTCGTTCTCCCAACTCTACCTCTTCCCCTGTCCCTGTCCCTGGTCCTTATCCCTGTCCCCTCTCCCGGTCTCTCCCTTGCATTCCCCTCTGTGCCTATTACATGGTAGCAAAGGTCCCTTCGATTCACTGCCTCACCGTTCCCACCCTACGAATTCCCTCCCTTTTCCCTAACCACTATGTCTGCTGCGTTACGTGCCCTTGTCGCTACTCTTGCTCCTGAACAACGCGGAGCATTCGAGCACGCCCTTGCCGCAATCCCTGCCATCACTGAACGAGAAATCCAAGCCGACCAGCGCGATCTTGCCCGCACACTGAACAAAATCCTTAAGCCCCAAAACCCCTCACCGTATTCTGGTGCGATTGATGCCGATGCTTGCCAAAACTTTATTGACAACCAGGAGGAATACTACACCGTTGTCAGACTTGCCGACGCTGAATGGGTCCAATATACTGCTCTCAATCTCACTGATGAGGCCAAGTCCTGGTGGCGATCTAGTGGTCTTACCCTTGCCAGTCCTTGGGACGACTTCAAGAAGGCCTTCCTCGCGTTCCACACCCCTCCCAATGCCGTTGCTGCTGCTCGTGAAGCCCTGGAGTCCCTGCGCCAAGGAAAGCGAACGGTCGCCGCCTACACACACGAGTTTCGCAAACTACGACGCCGTGTACCCACCCTTGACGACGGCACAGCTCTCCATTGGTTCATGAAAGGCCTTGTGCCTGACACCAGCAAGGAGGTCAAGTTGCGCCAGCCAGACTCCCTGGATACTGCTATCTCCCAAGCTACCCTGATCCATGCCATCCTCTTTCCTGAGGGACCGACAGTAAACACTCCCAAAAACGAACCCTCTCCTATGGATCTGGACACTATCCACGTGGCCATCAATAACCTCACCAACAAAGTCAACAACCTCCACCGTAACAACCGCAATGCCAACCACTCTTTCCGATACAACAACGGCAACACCAACAACCATGCTTACCCGGCGCCCCTGACCCCCGACGAGCGTGACCACCTCATGAACACCGGAGGATGTTTGCGCTGCCGTCAACCTGGTCACTTTGGGCGGGACTGCCCTAAATACGGTAACAACAACCACCAAGGACGACGACGGATCAATCAAGTAAACGTGGGCGACCCCCCCGAGTCGGGAAAAGCCCCCGGCGATCAGTAAACGTCCAGGACCTGATCGTCGAAGCCCCCTCCCTTTCTCCTCTGGACAAAGGGAGTGTCCCTTCCCCCAAGCTAAGTCTCCCAAAAAAGAATAAAGACCCCGCTTCAGAATACACTCCCTCCCCCCACAATGAACACATCGAACAACAACCACACTGCCATGACCAACCCACTCACCCCACCTCGGTACCCCCTGACGATGAGGCACCACGATCAACGGTCCCCCCGACTGATCTAAACTCATCTGAGGGCGTGGACCTGGACCCATCCCCCTCTCTTGCTGCTTTAGATCGCATCCGGTCCAAGCGACGGGCCAGACGCCTCCGCCAAAAGTCCGTGCGCCTGCACGAGTTCACCCTCAAGGAGGCCTCGCGCACACTCTTGTCGTTCCTCGGTAATGTTGCTGGTAACCCGGCTCGCATCCTCATCGATTGCGGGGCAGAAGGAAATGTGATTGCGTCATCATTTTGTAAACGACATACCCTCACTCGCACAAAAGGCCCCGCCATCCCCATCGTCCTACCCGACGGCTCCTCCTCTCTCTCTTCCACCACTACCTCCTTCTCCATCGACCGCGACTCCTACTCCGACCACCTCGAAGCCCTCATCTATCCCCTCTCCAACTACGACCTCATCCTCGGCAAACCTTGGCTCACGTCCATCAACCCTCTCATCAACTGGCGTAACAATGACCTTCACTTCACCCACAATGGTACTTCCGTTCTCTGGCGCTGTCGTGGTGCCAAGGCCAACTCCGTCACCTTTCGCTCCCAGGGTAAACTCCTCTCACATCTCCACTTCCACTCCCTTGCTGCCCAAGCAGGAAGCACCCTCTTCCTTGCTCTTGTTAAAACAACCCCTCTGACCTCGGATGTCAACGACAACGACATCAACGCCCCTTCCCCTGCTGCCCCTCCCTTACCTCCCGAAATACACTCCATTGTCCACGAAGAATTTCCCGACGTATTCCCCTCCACCCTCCCCTCAGGACTACCTCCGGATCGCGGAGACGCCATGCGTATCGAAACCGACCCCACTGCTGACCCACCCTTCCGCCCCGTCATCCGTCTATCTATCGCCGAACTGGATGAACTACGGAAGCAACTGGACGACCTCTTGAGCAAAGGATTCATCAAACCCTCAACCTCCCCCTATGGTGCACCAGTACTATTCGTGAGAAAAAAAGATGGCAGCCTAAGGCTATGTGTGGACTACAGAGGCTTGAACCGTATTACCCGCAAAAACAGACACCCTCTCCCCCGCATTGATGAACTTATAGATCGCTTCCGCGGCGCGCAGTACTTCACCAAGCTGGATCTCCTCTCAGGCTACCACCAGCAACGGATCGCCCCGGAAGACACTCACAAAACAGCATTCCGCTGCCGATACGGTCACTTTGAATTCAACGTCGTCCCCTTTGGCTTGACAAACGCCCCAGCGTCATTCTCCAATATGATGTTGCGTGTACTGGACCCGGTCTTGGACAGATGGGTTGTTGTCTATCTCGACGATTTGCTAATCTACTCTCGCACTAAGGAGGAACACCTAAAGCATGTGCGCTCAGTCTTAACCCTCCTCCGCAAGCATGGCCTCTACGCGAAACTGTCGAAGTGCTCCTTCATGCAGGAACAAACTGAATTCTTGGGACATGTCATCTCCAAAGACGGAATCCACACGAGTGGGGGACTTGTGCGCGCTATCCGAGAATGGCCGCGCCCTCAGAAACAAAAGGATGTTCAGCAATTCATCGGCCTTGCCCAATTCTACCACCAGTACATCGCTAACTTCGCCACCATTGCATTACCCCTCACCGCGCTCTTAGGTGAAGGTGTCCCTTTCTCTTGGACCACTGAACAGGAGGCGGCATTCCAAGCCCTCAAAAAGGCGATCAGTCAGGCCCCCGTCCTGCGCATCTTCGACCCTGACCTTCTCACTACCGTTGAGACTGACGCCTCCGGCTTTGCTCTTGGAGCAGTCCTCTTCCAGACTGACGCCAACGGCGAGTCGCGTCCTGTTGCCTTCACCTCACGCAAATTAAACCCAGCGGAACGGAATTATCCCACACACGAACAGGAACTCCTGGCCGTCGTCCACGCTCTGAAGACATGGCGCTATTACCTGGATGGATCACACTTCATTGTCTACACCGACCATGCCA
This sequence comes from Entomortierella parvispora, assembly GCA_963573315.1. NCBI lineage: Eukaryota > Fungi > Mortierellomycota > Mortierellomycetes > Mortierellales > Mortierellaceae > Entomortierella > Entomortierella parvispora. The sequence goes on from OY752145.1 coordinate 2,170,301, forward strand.
CTTTGCAACACTTTCCGACCCAGCCCAAGTTGACTCGTAGGCAGGCACGATGGATGGAACTATTGCAAGAATACAACTTCACCTTCAAGTACAAAAAGGGATCGGATAACGTCGTCCCCGACGCCCTCTCACGACGGCCTGATCACCGCGAACTCAACCAACTCTCTGTTCAACTCGACCCCGGGCTTAGGCAGCGCCTGATTGATGGGTACAAAGCGGACCCCCGCCTTAACCCGATCTATGAAAGCTGCCTCCAGGGAAGTCCTCCTTCAAACTACTCCCTTGTTGATGACATCCTTTGCGTCCGCCGAAAAGGCACCCTCCTTGTCTGTATCCCTGCCAGCTCTGACATTCGCCTATCTCTCCTTCATGATGCCCACGACTCCGCCATAGCTGGTCACTTCGGCTTCGACAAAACCTACGGGCATCTATGTTCTCGGTTCTACTGGCCGTCAATGGCCAAAGACACACGACAATACATCCAAAGCTGCGAATCATGTCAACGGTCGAAACCAAGCAACCGCTCCCCCTTGGGTCTCCTCCAACCACTGCCCATCCCGGACAGGGCCTGGCACACAGTAACGATGGATTTCCTCGGACCTCTTCCCAAGACCCCTCGTGGCCACGACTGCATTGCTGTCTTTGTTGACAAGCTCACTAAGCAGGTTCACTTTGCTGCTTGCCACACAACAGATTCTGCTGCACAGACCGCTCGCATCTTCTTCGATCATGTCTTCCGACTTCACGGTATGCCCACAACCTTTGTCTCCGATCGTGACGCCAAATTCACGAGCCGCTTCTGGAAGGAACTGAGCCGCCTTATGGACGTTCACCTCGCCATGTCAACTGCTTACCATCCCCAGACAGACGGTCAGACAGAACGCGCCAACCGCACGCTCATTACGATGCTTCGGAGCTTTGTCGATCAACGCCAGACTAATTGGGATCTATTGCTCTCTGCCGCCGAGTTCGCCACCAACAACGCCACACACGCCTCCACCGGGACCACCCCCTTCTTTTTGAACTATGGGTTACATCCGACCGTACCTATGGCGCTGTTGACACCCGCTCCAGGCCCTAACCCCTCCGTTGACGAATTTGTCCAGACTCAAAGCGAGGCCCTCACAATTGCCAAAGAAGCGCTGACATTGGCACAAGAACTTCAAACCAAGAACGCAGACCGGTACCGCCGAGATCACGACTTCGCTGTTGGTGACCAAGTCCTCCTCAACCTCGAGAACATAACGCTCGCAGCGGATCGCAGTCGCCCCTCTCGCAAACTTACTGCCCTCTCCGCCGGTCCCTACAGAATTGTGGAACAACTCTCACCCGTATCCTTCCGCCTGGACTTACCACCGTCAATGAAGATCCACCCTGTCTTCCATGTCGACCGACTTCAACGCTACTACGCGTCGCCGCTACCCCTCGGCGCACGAGCTCCGGCACAGCCGCCTCCAGAGATTGTTGAGGACGAAGAAGAATTCGAAGTCGAAGCAATCGCCGAGCACAGACAACATGGACAAAAAGAGATAGAATACCTGATCCAGTGGAAAGGTTACGCACGGGAACAATGGACTTGGGAACCGGAAACCGGTCTAACCCACTGCAAGAAGATTCTTAGGAAGTACAAACGCGACAACCGCCTATAACCGAATTTTTTTTAAGAGGGGAAGGTGCAACAGAAGATTAGCTACGCTCCAAAACTACACTCCAAAACTACACTCCAAACAATACCATCATAGCCACCACAGCCACACAGCCACACAGACGTATATATATACCCCCATCCCCCCTACATAATAAACATCATTCGTTCTCCCAACTCTACCTCTTCCCCTGTCCCTGTCCCTGGTCCTTATCCCTGTCCCCTCTCCCGGTCTCTCCCTTGCATTCCCCTCTGTGCCTATTACACTCAGCCCTGAGGCGCGTATTTCAAGAACCGTCGAGTCCTTTGGAGCTTCGATGGGGACCGACGAGACCCAATCCTGGTTTGTCCAACTCCTCCAAGCGACTCCCCGAGCTTACCCTGAGGCCATTTACCGAGACTTCCGTCAAACCTTCATGTCCGTTCGCGATCAACTATTATCGGGTTCCCTAGTCTTGCTAGACAAGTGCAAACAAACCAAGAAGGAATCAGTGAAAGCATTTAACAACCGCTTCTCTATCCTGAACCGCCAATATCTGGAGGCAACACTTCAAGGACAAGGGGTATATGACGAGGCAGGCGTTCGAAGGGCTTATCTCAAGAATCTCTTCTTACCGGACATCGCCAGGAGGATTCACCACGGGGACAACCTAGATTGGATGATGGCCCAGGCCGATAAATGTGCCCTCAAGATGTACGAGCTGTATTTAGCCCGCCATGATGACAAATCGGACGAATCAAGCGATGAGGAAGAATCACCCGAAGACGAGGATGAAGCCGAAGCTAGCAGCACCATTAAGAAGACTCCCACCGATGATAGAAAGACGACCGGGACCAAATCCACGACTGTCACAACCTCCAGGGCTGGTACTACCTCGACAACTACCAACAAGGATAAGACCGACCTGAAGAACTCTGTATCCAAGGACGAGTTTGATCACCTCTCTCGAGAAATGGAAAGCATGAAGATTCTTATCAGCAAGGGTAATCGATCCATCCCTAGGCCCGCCGGGCCTCCCACCACTCGATACTCTGGCGAGAAGAGTGCCCCGGAGGTTAGACAATGCTACAATTGTCAGCAGACAGGGCATTTAGCACGAGACTGTCCTGCTCCGAAGACAAACCAGACTCTGTTGGTTGAGTCCATGATTGACAACGGTATTGGCGTGGAAGACTTCAACGTTCGCTGTTACTACTTTGGATACGTTGAGGTTGAGATGGATTTTTAGAAGGGGACCATGGAACTACTCCAAGCCATGAACCCCCTGACCCTATCCATGGAGAAACGTTAGAAGAAGAAGAAGCAAACGTGTTGGTAGCAGCTCGCTCCTCCCCACGCAATCCAACCAACTCATTACCTTACGCAAAAGCACCGCCGCCTAGAGGTATACCCCGACCGACCGCTTCCGACCAGGTCCTAAAGCAACCCCCGGCTTTGACCAACCGCCTCGGCCCTCCCAGCATGCATCGCCCGAAGACCATTCAACATGCTGAATCCAAGACATCCACGATGGATGTAGATCCTCCTTCTCGACGAGAGATGATGACCGCCGTCGAGATCCCTGTCCGTCCCAAGAGTAATGTGACGTTTGCGGTCGAGGGCCCATCTGCTGCGGAAAACCTGGCCCGGCTCGAACGTACAATCGCTGCCCAGAACGCAATCAAGGCGCAGAGGGACAATGGACAAGCCAAGAGAGATGAGAAGGAGGAGGATGAGGTGGATGGAGGCTTGCGAAGGATGATGGTTCCCCCGAGGGAGGGTCGAAAAGCAATGGCGGCAAGAAAAGTGAATGGAGATGGAGATGCTGGCCCGAGCATGAGTGCGTCAGCAGGACCGAAGAACACTTGGGACGAAAAAGACCGAGCTAAGCCACCCCCGCACACTGGAACAAAAAAGAAATCAGAGAGCAGCAAGAGCCAAAAAGGGAAAGAGGACAGCAAAAAAGGGACGGACAAGAAAAAGAAATCTGGCCGGACACGCGAGTCGGACGAGGCATTTCTAAAGTCTCTTCCCAACCCCATCGTCTTGCAGTTGAACCAACAGCCGTTTGACATCCGTCAGTGCTTAAGGACCACTAAGGTTGAGGGTCTTACCATCGGTCAACTAATGGAGTTATCCCCCAGCATCCGCCGAACCGTTCAAGCATCGTTGAAGACTGTACCGCGTGAGGAGCGAATTTTACTCAGTGAAGAATATCCGTCCCTGCCCCTCGGGGAGTCTGAAGCGGAAGAGTTGCGTGTATTTTTGAATCGTGTTGAACGATCAAAGACAGACACTCATGGATTCCGAGCCGCAATTATGGGAACCAAGTGCGATATCTTACTTGATGGAGGATCTTGCGTCAATGTCATCCGTCGCGGGTTCTTGGAGCAGATTGGCATCACCAACCACACTCCATATTCATCGTTTACTTTGAAAGGGTTGACGGGGAATGCAGGCGTGGCTGGAGAGGCACCGAGCGTGCCTATCGATATCCAAGGTATCATGATCCCGGCCGGTTGTGTGATCGTCGAGTCCGTCGACTTCAATATTCTGTTGGGTCGTCCTTTCCTTGAAGCCTGTGGAGGATATACAGATTGGGCCACCGCCGTTACTAGTTTGCAAGTACAAGGCTTCAAGATCGTGATCGATGGACGTGCTCGAACCACCCCGAAAGTCTCTCGTCTCCCCATCCAAGATAAACAACAGGACCCGGTGATAGAAACAAGTGAAGAGGGTGACACCGACGGTTCATCAGACGAGTCGGACACAGATGAGGAGGATTCTTCGACCGACGACAAAGAAAACGACGACGAAGGGTATGCCCTACTCATTCGAAGCATTCAGGAGGGCAAGGTTGAGCGGACTGATGCGCGACAACTCAAGAAGGACGATGAGAATGAGGAGATCGTCAATTGTTGGTTCTTGCGCGCCGTCTTCCCTGATCCCCCTTCTTTGGATGGACGACAACCCACCTCTTGTTTGTCAATTTCAGATTCTTCGGATACGGCCTCATCGAAGATCAGCGATCCTATGTTTGATGCGGCCCCGATAATGGTCAACAATTCATACGGATTTCATTTGGAGGCTCCCCGCTGTCGTGATCGTTTGACTAACACCCCGGTCATATTGTTGCCCGGCCTGGAGGAGCGATCAGTATACGTGGGAGATATCCAAGAGGTTCACGACAACTTGCCTGAAATCCAACGCATTTTTCAGGAGCACCAGGAGTGTTTTCCCAAGGAAGGGGAGATGTCTAGGACGTTGGATGCAGATATGTTGGAAGCCCCTGCCTCTTTTCACCTCAAACCTGGGTCCAAATTTCCGCGCGCATATAACAAAAAATACTCGCCCGGACAAATTGCGACCTTGTGCGAGTATCGAGACCAGATGGTCAGGGCTGGAAAAATGAGGCGATCTGGCTCACCTGCTTCTTGCAACCCTCTCCTGATTCAGAAGAAGGATGGATCTTATCGGGTGTGCATTAATTTTATCCCTGTCAACAAATTAATTGCCCCCATGGCCTGGCCCTTACCGGACCCTATCACTGAGATATACAAGCTGCAAGGATGCGAATTCTTATCTTTTTGGGATTGCAAGGACGGATACCTCCAATCGCCCATTGCCGAAGACAGTCGCTTTCTCACCGCCGTTGCTTTCCCAGACGGACTGTACGAGTACAATGTATTACCGATGGGCCTCATTGACTCCATGCAATGGTACACTCGACACATGGGCGAGGTCTTTAATTCTATCAAGGATCGACTCAGCAATTTTGTGGACGACATGGCTACCGGAGATGCCAAATTCCCCCTTCATTTTCGGACTGTGGAAGAAGTGTTGGTGCGGATGGATGAGTTCAATGGATCGTTCTCTGGCAAGAAATCAGCATTTTTTGTGAAGCAGCGCGAGTTTTTGGGACGGATCGTCGGGAATGATCATATCTCGGCCGACCCAAAGAAGCTATCCAAGATGGAATATTGGCCGGTTCCGCAAAATGTGACAGAGTTGCGCGGATTTGTCGGGTTTGCCTTATTCCTCTGCGATTTCATATCCAACTTTTCTGCCATGGCTGCTCCACTCTTCCCGCTGTACAAATTGCACAAGGATCCCAAGGCCTTTGTCGACAAATGGTTGTCAGACCCCAAGTATACAGAAGCCTTTCGTGCCATTCAAATCGCTCTGGTTACTGCTCCGGTTTTGGTCATGATGGATCATAGACGCCCAGTTATTATTTCGGCCGACACCTCAGATTTTGCTTCTGGCCATGTAATTGCACACTGTCTGCACCCCGAAGATGATGAGCGGATTGATATCCATGTCAAGTATCAGCCGATAGTGTTTGGGAGCCGAAAATTATCTGGGGCCGAGTCAAGATATTTCGCCACTGAGCGTGAGCTGTTAGGATTGGTGTACTGCTTAACCAAGCATAGCCATCTGTTGGAGGGAAAGGAGATTCATGTCTTCATCGATCATCGAGCGTTGTTATATCTGCACAACCTCTCTTCCAAAAGTGCACGCCTCACTCGATGGACCTTCATCATTGCTCAGTTCAGGATCACCATCCACCATCGTCCGGGGCGAGATATGAAAGACTCGGATCCGCTCTCCCGTATTCATCATAAGAACATCACGGGTGAAGATTTGCCAGACATAGGAATGGAGGATGCAATGGAGATGGAGGAGAACAAGCGGCTCATGAGGACTATGCTGATTTCAGAGGATCAGGAGCCTTTTGTTTCGATTGTGGCAGCTTTGCAAGGGGACCCATTGACATATTTGGATAAGGTCACTAGGGGGAAGATCATGAGCATGCTTCCCAAGTACTTTGTCACTCAAGGGCGTTTATTTAAACGCACATCTGGTGGTAGCCCACGCCAGTATGTACCACCAGGTGAAGTTTTGAGCGTGCTGGAGAACACTCATGGATCTACTGTCATGGGTCATCTCGGAGTGGTCGCAACATATACACTCATTGCCGAAGGGTACTTCTGGCCGGGCATGTACGCAGACGTTAAGAAGCACCTTTCGACTTGCGACGCTTGTCAACGCTTTCAAACGCGCGATCCAACACGATATCGTTTCCATCGTTTGCCGCCACCTCAAACGATCTTCCATACCTTGGGCCTGGATGCAGTTGGACCCTTACCGATGTCTAATGGCAAGCGGTTTGTTTTGAATATGGTGGATTATCTCTCTGGATGGGTTGTATCTGTCGCCCTTGCTTCTTTAGCAGGAAATATTATCGTCCGGACTGTAGAAAAGCATTGGGCTCGACAATATGGATACCCCCATCGCATCATCACGGACAATGGATCATCTCTATCTGCGGGAGCCTTCAAGGAGTGGTGTATCAATCATGAAATCGATCTCGACCCTGCTTCTGCATATCATCCAGAGACCAATGGAATGGTGGAGCGATATAACGGTTTTATGGTACGACAATTGGCTCGTATCATTCAGCATGATGGTTTGGCTGAGAGTGCCTGGGCTACTATCTTGGACCGTGTTACATGGACTTGGAGAACTCAGATCAAGCAGACTAGAGGCGTATCTCCTTTCGAAATCCTCTTTGGTCAACGAGCTCGCCTCCCATGGGATATAGATCACACTCGGAAGATGGATATGAATGAACGCGAGGAAGTCGACGAGGAGAGACGTGAGATCTTGGAAGTTTTGCGTGCTGAAGTTCATCAGAGGATTATTAATGAACACAAGTGGTCCACTGAAGCTGCTGATCTACCCCTCCCTCGGAAATATGAGGTCGGAGACGAGGTCTTGGTCCATCAGTCCGCACTTCTGAAGCAATGGAGTGGCAAGCTATCACCTCGTTGGAAGGGCCCTTTAACCATCTTCGAAGCTTTGCCTGGAGGTGCCTATCGATTGGGCGAGAAGGTTGAGGGGCAATGGCATCGATATTTTGGAGGTCGCCCTGTCAACCATGCTCGTCTTAAGCCTTACAAACGTGACACCCAGGATTAAATAGATCTGGAGGACGCCTTTGGGGATCAGCTTCCCTAGAGACACTCGCTGGCTTGCTCTCACATAAGACGATGTGAGAAAGAGACCCTGGGATCGGTGTGGTGTAGTGGATCCAGGTCCCAGATCCACGCGAGCGAGATAGAGAGAGTTATTTTTAGTATTTAGTTATTTTTTTATTTTTGTTCCTGTTTTCTGTTTTCTATAAAAAAGGGAGCAAAGTCCACTTTGCTCCTGGTTGCCTTTTCCCCTTACGATTCCCTCCTGTACCTTGTTGATCACCAGAACACCTCCCTTCTGCTCGTATCTGTCTCGCAGTTACCCTTGGCGTTGCTGCAATATTCAACCCCATCAGCCTTTGGACGCCGTTGCAATATACGAATCCCTGGGCCTTGACTGTTCCCTGGATATCCCCCAGACCTTTTGTGTTCCCTTGATCCTCCCTGCCCACTCTCGCAACATATCCATCCGTGTGCCAGCCCTCCTTGATCAAGTCCTGTACCGCCCTCCGAGCGCTCCGTAGGATCACCTGGACCCTCGCCTATCCGATATCAATTGGCCATTTGCGAGGTATACTTACGATGTCATATCTCTTCTGAGTGGACCTGTTATGATCTTGGCAACCCACCCTGAGGCCTTCATTGGTGCTTGGGGACCAACCATCCTCCTCGTTATATCTCGGAGTCTCCTCTGAACCCTCAGTTAGGCGACCTTGTCCCCTTTCCCAGATAGAATCTCCTTTGCCTTGCTTTACTGACTAGATCCCATCCCATCCCCTGTGTTGTTATTAGTATAGTATAGTCGCCGTCGTGCTCTTAGCCTTGTAGTCTTTGTTCTCCTGTTTGGATCCCGTTAGGACCTGCCTGCTCTTCGGTATGTGGTCCTTGGTTTTCATCCAGTTCGCTCTACTTATCTTTTGATCCCTTTGCTGACTCTCTCTCCTTCCTGTTTATCTCCAGTACTATCTCCTTGAGACTGTATCTGATCATACAACAGCGTTGTGCCTGATCCCTGTGGCCCTGAGAGCAAAGTCCCTATCAACTGTAAGCGACGATTTTTGTTAGTCATCTTTCTTCTCGTTATCAATTTCGCTTCCAGCTCATTGCTGACCTTAGACTATACTTACATTAGACAACATCACAACGGCGACTATACTATACTAATAACAACACAGGGGATGGGATGGGATCTAGTCAGTAAAGCAAGGCAAAGGAGATTCTATCTGGGAAAGGGGACAAGGTCGCCTAACTGAGGGTTCAGATGAGACTCCGAGATATAACGAGGAGGATGGTTGGTCCCCAAGCACCAATGAAGGCCTCAGGGTGGGTTGCCAAGATCATAACAGGTCCACTCAGAAGAGATATGACATCGTAAGTATACCTCGCAAATGGCCAATTGATATCGGATAGGCGAGGGTCCAGGTGATCCTACGGAGCGCTCGGAGGGCGGTACAGGACTTGATCAAGGAGGGCTGGCACACGGATGGATATGTTGCGAGAGTGGGCAGGGAGGATCAAGGGAACACAAAAGGTCTGGGGGATATCCAGGGAACAGTCAAGGCCCAGGGATTCGTATATTGCAACGGCGTCCAAAGGCTGATGGGGTTGAATATTGCAGCAACGCCAAGGGTAACTGCGAGACAGATACGAGCAGAAGGGAGGTGTTCTGGTGATCAACAAGGTACAGGAGGGAATCGTAAGGGGAAAAGGCAACCAGGAGCAAAGTGGACTTTGGCGACCTTTCAACTCCACGGGCAAATACGTTGTCTTTGGCATCTTTGGACCGTTTGACGAGATCCATTGCTACCATTGACCAAGAGTATTCGTCCATCTTGCGCCATGTAAAGCGAGTGTTTGTGATAATTCTTGCAACAAGTCCATGCAGTTTTATCAAACCATCGTAGAAGCGAAAGAGTGTCGACATTTTTGCACAATTGCAGCTTGAATGCCATCTTTTGCCACTGAATTAAATCCTTCGTTGCAAATCTCGCCACTGTACTTCTTGGACGTGCTACTTCAACCATTTTGCCTTTCACACCTCTTATTCGCCTTTGAGAGCAGATGGAAAGTACATTGGTGAAGGGTTTCTCTTGCTTGTTTACGCTTCGAGCAATACTTCCCTCGCGAGGTTAAGGGGTGTACGTCAACTTTTGCTACTCAAGTCAGCCTTGAAGGACATTGGATGCTTTTTAAAAACCTTGCCGGGGATATTGTCCTTGAAAGGTCGCCTTTGCTCCCTTTTTTATAGAAAACAGAAAACAGGCACAAAAATAAAAAAATAACTAAATACTAAAAATAACTCTCTCTATCTCGCTCGCGTGGATCTGGGACCTGGATCCACTACAACACAACGGTGGATTGCGGACAGTAACCCTGGGACAGGTGAACTATTACTAAAAGGGAGTTGCTGCAAAATGGAAGCAGCAAGAGTGGAGGAGTGTGTCTGGAAGGAAAGACGAGAAGGCAGGATGTGTAGAGTCTGCAATGTCACGATCGGACAAGACAGGAACAAGAAGGTGAAGGAAAGGTGTGGTTTATTGTGAATTGCAGACTGAGGAACAAAGCAAGTGGACAGGGGGGGTTTATATACTAGAGAGTGATGAAGGCCTGGACCCAGGCCTGCGTTGAGTCAGAGATGACACGGAAGAGTAGGATACATATCCGAGCAGGTACTAATCATAAGCCGGACCTATGAGTAGGGTCCGGGATGGCAACATAGATGAAGGAGAACGAGATGGAGGTCCTGATAGGTGCGGCTGAGAGATACGTACTAAGGGTAGCTATAGCCCTAGGCCCAGAACCTGGACGCCAGGGGTACTTGTCGGAGATCAGAGGACAAGCCAATGAGTGCGGATACAGATCCTAGCTAGGTTCGCACTCCTAGACCAGAGGTACAAGAGACGCGTACTTCGTACGATCTGAGTCTGCGACGTTTCGTGACAGTAGTAAATCGATGATCGATTTCCAAGGTGGATGCAAGATGAGTAGCTATTGCATTCGAAAACTCAGTGCCATTATCACTTTGGAGAATCTTTGGAAATCCAATTAGGCAAAAGAGTTTAAACAGGCGACCTGCAACGGTGGCTGCGGTGCGGTCAGGTAGTGCTTCCAAGAAAACGAAACGCGTACAGACATCAACGACGATGAGTGCATACACGTTACCTTTTTCACTAATGGGGAATACAGCAAGATCAATAGCAATATGATCACCAGGCAGTTGAGCATGAATAGCAGTGAGAGGGTGGTAGCCTTTCTTAGCTATATTGTAGTGTTGGCATTGATGACATTTGGAAACCCAAGAAAGGCAAATTTCTTTGAGTTTAGGCCAGGAAAAGCCACGCGAGTGAATTGCTTCAACCATGGCATTGGCACCTAGGTGGCCAAAATTATGGGTTTCATCCAAAAGAGAGTCTTGGTCTTCAGGAGAAGGTACAACAAATGATTGCTCAGGGTCAGGGATTTGGTGTAAATAGGGTGCATTGGGATCGATAGTTTCACCATCCAAGATTTGTACAAGTTGGGTAGAGGTGATAAATTCTGGGACCAATGTGGAGTGTGTTTCAGGATTGAAACGAGAAGTTTGGACAGGGGCAGGTGTTTTCTTAGGGGTGCTAATCTTGTAGGCTTTGGTAGCTCTTCGTGTAGAAATAGCAGCAATATCACAACTTTTATCCTTGCCATGCCGGTAATGACGGGTGGTGTGCTCAGATGCTACTTGATACTTGGCCTGGGGTAGAGGAGTATCAGAAGCTTCACCAGAGGTCTCATCCCACAGTGCAGGTGGGAAAGCACGGGATAGAGCATCAGGGATGATGTTCTTAAATCCAGGACGGTAGACACATTCAAAATCAAATTTCAAAAGAGTCTCACGCCAATTGGCAATAGTTGTAGGGAGTTCTGCCTGGGTGTGCATGTAGGTCAGAGGCCTGTGATCAGTGAACAATGTGAAATGGCGTCCAGTTAAGTATGCCTCAAACTGAGTGAGAGCATAGACTATACCTAGGAGTTCTTTCTTGTATGCAGGGTAGTTCAATTCATGTTTCTTCAGAGAGCGAGCCATGAAGGAAATATAATGAACTTTGGATTCGTCACCAGGACCATTGGGCAGCTGGTAGAGGACGGTTCCAACACCAAGATTAGATGCATCGGCAGCAACATAAAATGGTTTGGTGAAGTCAGGGAACGTGAGGATAGGGGCACGTTGAACAAGTTTTTTTAGATTTTCAAAGCAGCCTTTTTGAATCTTGTTAAGGACAAAGGTACCTTTCTTGAATCGTAAACGATCGAGAGGCGCAGATAATGTACTGTACATAGGAATGTACTCACGGAAGCAGTTGAACATACCAAGATAGCGGAGAACCATTTTGGCATTGGTGGGTTCAGCCCATTTGTGAATATTAGCAACCTTTTCAGGATTGATTCTGCGACCATGCTTGTTGATAACAAAGCCTAGAAGTAGAATCTCAGTGCAGAAGAAATGACACTTCTCAGGGTTAATGATGAGTTTGTTTTGGGTCAATCGTTTAAGGACTTCCTGGACTTGGATGCGGTGTTCCTCAGCTGTCTTAGAAAAGATCACAATATCATCTACGTATACTGCGACGAAGTCCAGATCACCAAGAATAGACATCATGCCTCGTTGGAAGATGCTTGTCATGGGTTTGAGTCCAAAAGGAGCTCGCTGGAACATGTATTGTTTGCCATTGTGATGTTGTCTAATGTAAGTATAGTCTAAGGTCAGCAATGAGCTGGAAGCGAAATTGATAACGAGAAGAAAGATGACTAACAAAAATCGTCGCTTACAGTTGATAGGGACTTTGCTCTCAGGGCCACAGGGATCAGGCACAACGCTGTTGTATGATCAGATACAGTCTCAAGGAGATAGTACTGGAGATAAACAGGAAGGAGAGAGAGTCAGCAAAGGGATCAAAAGATAAGTAGAACGAACTGGATGAAAACCAAGGACCACATACCGAAGAGCAGGCAGGTCCTAACGGGATCCAAACAGGAGAACAAAGACTACAAGGCTAAGAGCACGACGGCGACTATACTATACTAATAACAACACAGGGGATGGGATGGGATCTAGTCAGTAAAGCAAGGCAAAGGAGATTCTATCTGGGAAAGGGGACAAGGTCGCCTAACTGAGGGTTCAGAGGAGACTCCGAGATATAACGAGGAGGATGGTTGGTCCCCAAGCACCAATGAAGGCCTCAGGGTGGGTTGCCAAGATCATAACAGGTCCACTCAGAAGAGATATGACATCGTAAGTATACCTCGCAAATGGCCAATTGATATCGGATAGGCGAGGGTCCAGGTGATCCTACGGAGCGCTCGGAGGGCGGTACAGGACTTGATCAAGGAGGGCTGGCACACGGATGGATATGTTGCGAGAGTGGGCAGGGAGGATCAAGGGAACACAAAAGGTCTGGGGGATATCCAGGGAACAGTCAAGGCCCAGGGATTCGTATATTGCAACGGCGTCCAAAGGCTGATGGGGTTGAATATTGCAGCAACGCCAAGGGTAACTGCGAGACAGATACGAGCAGAAGGGAGGTGTTCTGGTGATCAACAAGGTACAGGAGGGAATCGTAAGGGGAAAAGGCAACCAGGAGCAAAGTGGACTTTGCTCCCTTTTTTATAGGAAACAGAAAACAGGAACAAAAATAAAAAAATAACTAAATACTAAAAATAACTCTCTCTATCTCGCTCGCGTGGATCTGGGACCTGGATCCACTACACCACACCATCATAGTAGAACGCTGTCAGCGGCTGACTCTTTTTGCTCAAGGGAAGTCGAAGAAATGCAGATCGAAGATCAATGGTGGTAAAGTACCTATGACCAGCAGCATCATTAATGACTTTGTCAATGCGAGGTAGTGGAAACTTGTCACAATCAAGTAGGTGAGAGTTCAAGTTGCGTGGGTCAAGGCAAAGACGGGTTTTCAGGATTCTCCCCTCTAAGTCACGCCTGGCGGACAAGGCAAGTTGATTCGTGTGAACAACAGGGAAATGAGTGAGGGTGATGACTCCAGCAGCAAGCCAGTCATCAATTTGTTTTTGAACAGGGGCTCTCTCCGCATATGGAAAGGGAGCATTGGGTTTCTGGTATACATTGATTCCGGGAGGAATGGACAGGTTCACCTCCATTAAAGGGTGAGGGCAAAAACTAGTGGGGTCAATTGCAGCATTGTCCTCCAAATATGATTGAATACTTTCAAGGAATGCACTACGTGCTGATTTGAACTCTTCAGACTGTTCTTCAATAGGACGTTGGACACCAACCATTTCTGGAGGGCTGTCATGTTCAATGAGGAGCTCACTATACACGCCAGAAGGTCCTAGAACAGGATTGGACACGCCTCCAATGTAGTATCCAAATTTGTTGAACAAATCCATGCCTACGTAGAGTTCATAACCATGCAGGGGCATGACAGTGACATGTGCATTCAATTTTCGACCATTGCAGAGAATGTCAACAGGATTAACAGAGATTGCCATGGGGCATTTAGTGCTATTGGCAAGAGTCACTGAGGCTTCAGGGTATTCATTTAATGGTAACTGTATTTTGAGAGCAGTGGCACGATCAAAAATTGTAGTATCGGCACCCGGATCAATAAGAGCATTGAAGCAGTGGCCATTGACTTCTACAGGGACAATTAACCGGGATTCAGTGGTTTTGTCAGATTGAGTAGCGCAGATTTTCAAATCAGTAACAGGTACAGGGTTAACAGTGGAAGACTCACATTGGGTAGCTTCTTGCATGGCTCTGAGATCGTAAGTCATATCTTCACGCTCTTCATTAGCCTGCAGGTCAGGTTCGATACCTCTCTTGGCAGAGGCTACGACAGTGGTCATAGCAGAAGCTACAACGGGGGCAACTATCTTCACTTTTTTTTTTCGGCGGGTGAGTGATAGTAACAGCAGCGACGGCGTTGGTGGGTTTTGGTGTGACCGGGGTAAAGGTCTTTCCAAAAGGTACAGGCCATTTTCCAGTGTTTTTCAATTCATCAACGATCAATTGATTAGTGACAATGAGATTACGCCATGCATCGCGGTCAGACTTTCGATAACAAGCACCATTAGTGTGCTTGAGATTGAGGGTCTTGCATAGAACATGGGTGCAAGGTGCCGCAATAGCTTGATGCTGGGGATTGGCAGGTTTCACTGGTTTGCCGTCAGTGATTGCAGGTTTGTTCGTAGAAGTTGAACCAGTGGACATAGTAGCAGAATGAGTTCGCTTACGAGTCGATGGGGTGATGAACCGTTTGGCCCATCGCAAGGAGAGGTAGTCAAGAGGATCGGCAGGGTCACCCGTCACTAAGGAACGGTTAGTGTTGATATACTCAAGTAAGGCGTTGTAGTCAGTTATGGTACTAGGTCCTTTGGGATATATCTTTGTGATTTCTTCTTGACCTTGTAGAGGAAGGGCATGGAAGATTAACTCAGAGAGATGGTGGCCCATATCATCAGCATGTACAGCTCGTACCAGGTGTTTGACACGAGTGGTGAAAGCAAGGGCTGGCTCGCCAGGTTCAAGTTTCAATGTGAAGAGGTGAGACTTGACTAGATGGCGGTAGCTATCCAAGTTCGTGAGTTTGATCACATACTCAGTCACCATGTTCCATGATCGATCTCCAACAGGTAGCATCTCAATTAGGACTTTGTATTCCTCATCAAGACCAGATGGTTTCAGGGCACTTTCCATATATCTCCAGGCAAGGAACTCGAAAAGCTCAACCAGTTTGCCTTTGTAGAATGTACGGAAGGACTCAAGGAATGCGGAGACGGCTTGGGCAGCAGGCAAAGCCATGCTCTCCTTGGTCGTGGCCTTGGACAGAGCAGAGGTTAAATTCAACGTGGGACCTCCAACATGGGAATCATGACGAACACGATCCCAATCAATTGAAGCACCATCAGCAAGGACAGGGATCAAATGATACTTGAAGATGCGTTTGATGGCTACATGTGTTGAGTTTGACTCATCTACGGCAGTGTCGTGCAGGACAGGGCTAAGGGCAGCTTTGCGTACAGACTCCAGAGTTTTAATTCTGGCTGTGGTGTCTGTAACAACCTTTTCAGCTTCTGAAAGCCTCAAGGTGTTGTCATCGATCAATGAAGAGATGGCACGTTCAGCTTCCTTCTTGGGTACAGGGTTCTGTCGGAGCCTGAGCTGTTGGGCAGTGAGCTTGGCACCTTCATGTAAAAGCTTCTCAACTCCAGCTCGAGCTACTTCTAGATTGGTCTTCAACAGTTGCAGAGTGCCTTCAATGGTGTGTTCTTTGTCGCATAATTTGGTGGCAAAGGCAAAGATTTTGGAACCAAATAATGCTGCTGGCGGCAAGGCAGTCACAGAGGCCCGATCAGGTACATATACCTGATCGTTACAATAAATCAAGAGAGGCCTCTCTCATTCTTACCGACTCTGTGTGCCGTATACTTTTTATTTTTTTCGGTAAAGAAGAGGATCTCTCATCCATCCACATCCACATCCATCCACATCCACATCCATTGTCATCCACATCCATTGTCATCCATATCCATTGTCAACAACGGCATTCACTTGGATCAACGACGACATTCAGTTGGATCAACCCATTAACCCGGATCAACAACGGCATTCACTTGGATCAACGACGACATTCAGTTGGATCAACCCATTAACCCGGATCAACAACGGCATTCACTTGGATCAACGACGACATTCAGTTGGATCAACCCATTAACCCGGATCAACAACGGCATTCACTTGGATCAACGACGACATTCAGTTGGATCAACCCATTAACGTGGATCAACAACGAAATTCACTTGGATCAACCTTGATCTCACCACCGATTCACCGGAATTAGCCCCCATTCCGCATACTCATGCACTCAACCTCGGAGCACCCATCCGACCATCAATCCAATCCATCCATCTAAACGAAACAGCTCGTTAGATTCCCCTCAGCTGTAGCTACCGAGCGCACTGAACCCCATCATCACGTGACAACTTTGTGACTGTTTTTTTCCCATTTCACTCATTCGCAATTCATTCATTCGGATCTACTAGATCGGATTCTCACTCATGACGAAATACACCCCAAAGGTCAACCGTGCCCGTCTGACGGCGGTAGTCATCCCTGTGGCGTCGGCTACTAGTGCTCAGCCCGCACCCAACCTTGGACAGATCGCCAACACAGGTGATGCTACTTCAGCTACTGATGCTGCCAATGCTACCTTCGCTACCACCGCCACTTCCGTGACAGAACCCTGCAACGAGGCAACAGCTGAGAGTATGGATATCGACGACGAAGTCACGACATTTGAAGGAACACTGCCTTCACAGCTGCCTTCAATCCCTAAGCGCCAGCCTGGGATGCCAATGTCAATCACAGGCGCCGTAACCACGCCTCCTCAGGAAGACGATCTTGTGCTATTCTCAGATGAGCAACTAGAACATGAGATCGCAACAATGCACTTGGCAATGACCACCGCCAAGCAACAAATGCGGTCATACACGATCCTCATCGCACGTAATGAAATTACCAATACGACTCTCGACCTGGATCAAGGGAAGACGAATGAGTACAGGAAGAAACTTATGATGATTAAGCAAAGGCACGACGCCTTGGAGATAAATTATCGTATGCTGTGTGACATGCGCCAGCCTGTTCCCGCACAGTGGGCAAGTCAGCAGGCACCGGCTCAAGACAGCAACGCTGCTTCCTCGACACCGCAAGGACCAATGCGCTCTGAAGCAGGATTTCCAGTCAAGCCACTGCCTCAATGGAAGCGATTTGGAGAAGCTGATACTAAATCCGCTTATGACTGGTGGGCTCACTTCGAACGAGAAGTGGTGCCATACCTTGGAGAAACCTACCTCCGATCTCATGGTGACAGGTACCTGTGCTATCTTGTTCTGAGCCAACATTTTCACGACAAACTCAAGGCCATCTTTGCAGACAATCAAGAGGTGATCACCATCGATTACCTGGAAAGAACATTCTTCGAAACTTGCTTAACCACTGAAGAGCGAGAGGCAGCCTTGTCTAACCTGACCAACTTTGGCCGCCATCAAGGGGAACCGTACCGTCACTACGCCCACCGTATCGCGCGCGCTACCAGAGTGTACCGCATTCAAGATGACAACGACCTCATCCTCACCCTACTGCGTCAAGGCATTTCATCCCAGGAGATGGACACTGTTAATTCCCGGTTCCAGATGGCTAACCGCCACTTGGTGCAGCTGCCGGACAGTCCTCTTACTATCAGCGATTTCTGCGCCGCCTTGAGTAAACTCACAGGGCCCAGCAATGCACGCGATGACTTCCGCGCCCCTTTGGTGCCCATCAATGATCAAAAGGCTGTCAAGGATACCGCCGGAACCAAAGGATTGTACTGTGACACCTGCAAGAAGAACGGTAACCATACCACAAAAAACCACTTTGAATGCGAATACTGCCGTAAACCTGGTCACTCAATGGACAAGTGCCGCACACGTATGAACGAAGAACGGAGCAGAGGTCGCTCAAACAATTATAATGACAACCGGGACAGAGCCGACCACAAGAACCCAGGGTATTCTGCCCGAGGATCAGGTCGCTATGAACCCTACCAATCTGATTCTCGTAACCGTCGAGAAGACCAGGATAATAATAACTCACGAGACCGTAACTATCGTAAGAACCCTCTTCATATACTTCGCGGAAAAGCATGGAAGCCTTACCAAGATCTTCACTTCAACATGCTAACTTCTGCCCTTAACTCACCTCAGGCTAAGGACGTACCACCGATACTGGAAGAAAATTTCATCAAGTTAATTCATCTGACTGATTCCATATTGGGGCACGCAGGCAGGGGAAGTACAGAGCTACAAGGCAGTATGACAATAAACGAAGAACAATTGAGTACTCATGAAACAATCGTGTACAACGAACTCGTAGATGAAAAGGATGCTGACTCCAGATTAATAGTACCTATCTACTTCGAAGGGTATCAGTTTGAAGCTCTACTTGACTCAGGAGCTACCAAGTCCTTCATTGACAAATCAATCGTAGACAACCTCAAACTAAATGTGAACAAAGCACACGGAAATATATTCCTAGGACACAAGGAAATGCATGTGGCCCGTACAGGAACAACGGAACAGATAGAGATAGAGTGTAACGAACACTTCTTGCTCACTTCATTCGAAGTCTTTGACTTGCAGTATCCTTTCGTCATCGGAATGGATTTATTCAACAAACTCGGGTTCACCATTGGAGGCATAGCAGATGGTCGTGCACACGCACATACCCTCCCACCTCCGATACCGGACGAGAAGCCATCGACGCTACCTCTAGAAACTCCAGCTGAAGAACTTACGGACAAATTCAAAAAGTGTAAGGCACAATTTATGAACGAAATTGAGGGAGCGTTACACGGCAATGCCCAAATTCCTCTGGATAGCCACTGCACACTACCTGAAATGCATGTCTTCCTAGACGTTCCAGAAGGTACCACGGTGTATCGCCGGCCAAGAAAATTCGCCGAACAGCAGCAACATATCTTCGATGAGCAAGTTGACAAATGGCTTAAGGATGGAGTCATCACACATGCGCCGGCCAATAATCGCCACAACAATACGTTGACTCTGGCGGCCAAGAAAGACCTACTAGGCAATAAAACGAAATGGCGAGTCTGTCTCGATCCACGACCCTTGAACAAGCTACTCAAGGATGACAATCACCCTGTACCATTGATATTGGATATCCTGCAACAAATTGGAGGGCATGCAATATATTCCACAATTGATCTTACGCAAGCTTATCATCGCCTACCTATTGAAGCAGGCCACCAACCACTGACGGCCTTTATGCACCGTGGAATTCAGTATATGTTCCGGCGAGCCCCGTTCGGACTAAAACCTCTCTCCAGTATTTTCCAACGTGGAATGACGCGCATCCTGGGCGACTTGCCTTTCGTGTTGGTTTTTATCGACGACATCGTCATTTTCTCTAAGACCAGAGAGGAGCATGCAGAACATGTCAAATGCGTAATTGAGCGGCTTACAAAAGCTAACCTAATTATCAACCCGGATAAGTCGCATTTCTATGCCACACAAATTGTCCTCTTGGGCTTCGTGGTGGACTTAGCTGGTAAGCGTGTCGACCCCACCAAGCTTGCCAATATCGAGCAATGGGTACCCCCAACGACGGGCACTCAAGTACAATCATACATGGGCACCTTCAATTTCTTCCGGGAGTTTATTCCGCTGTTCAGTACACTAGCGGCACCATTAGACAAATTAAGGCACGAGACAAAACCTTTCAAGCTCAATCAGGATGAACTGGACGCCTTCAATGCTTTTAAAAAATTACTGAGCATGGCTCCCATCCTGCACTTCCCGGATTTTTCACTGATGTTCTACGTTGCCACTGATGCATCCAACGTGGGCGTCGCAGCGGTGCTATACCAACGAGTATATAACGAATCCAAGAAGAAATGGCAGAACAGGTATATATCGTTCATGGCACGATCACTACAGGACCGAGAACGTCGCTACTCAGCAACCCAAAAAGAATTACTGGGTATCGTTTTCGCACTTACAAAGTTTCATTATTACTTGTGGGGCAGACATTTTACACTCTATACTGACCACCGCGCTCTTATATACATTCATACCCAAAAGGATCTGAATTCCATGCTTACAGGATGGCATGAGACTATTTTGAGCTACGACTTCGCCGTAGAATATCGACCTGGAGTCATGAATATCCTACCTGACCACTTGTCCAGACTATTCCCAGCATCAATGCAAACGCGCTACGATTCCAACCAAGCGTATATTGTCAATGCCTACATGCACATCATGCAAAACAGCGACACCATAATGCGCACGGTACACGAAAACAAAATAAAGGACGAAATCCTCCACAAGACTCATGCTCTAGGACATCTAGGAGCAAATGCGATGGTACGCTCCATCCATGCTGAGCAATGCACATGGCCCCGTCTCACGGATGACTGCCTAGCTTGGGTTAAGAAATGCCCGGATTGCCAAAAAAACAACATTAGTCTCAAGGGCTACCATCCACTGAAAGCTATCCACGCAAACTTGCCTGGAGATCATATGGCAATGGACTTGGCTGGACCATTCCCGTTATCTACAACAGGCAATGTCTTCCTCCTCATCCTAGTGGATGTTTGCACCCGCTTCGTATTTCTCAAGGCCATACCTGACAAACAGGCCAATACAGTGGCACGCGCCCTCTTTGACATATTCTGTACTATTGGTTTTCCTCGCGTTTTACAATCCGACAACGGCAGAGAATTTGTGAACAAACTTATGCACACAATGACTACTCAGTTCGGTGTCGATCACAGGCTTCTTACACCATACCACCCTCGAGGTAATGGCGTCGCAGAACGACACGTCAAAATTGCAGTCGACATCATCAAAAAGGAGCATCAACAAAAACAAGACTCCTGGGACCTTCATGTCCCTATGGCACAGCTTGCAATGAACTCAAGGATCGTCGCCCTCCATAATTCATCCCCGTTTTCTCTCTTCTTTGCTCGGAAGGCCAACGGCTTCCAAAATTACTCCAAATCTACAAAAACTACTATGACTCACGCAGACCTCTGCGAAAGACTCCAATATATGACAGAAGTTGTGTTCCCTGCCATTGACAAAAAATCACAAGAGACACAAAGGAGAATGATTGCGAGATTCAATGCGACCGTCTTGCAGAATGATTTCCCAGACGGCGCCAAAGTAATGACGCTTGATCCAATTCTCGGCAACAAGCTTACGCCTCGCTACGAAGGGCCATACACTGTAGTGCGCCGCACATCCGGTGGTTCATACGAACTTCGTGATGGTACTGGCGAACTTCTTAGCCGCAACTATGCTCCTTCTCAGCTCAAACTGGTATTAGAAGATCTGGCGACTCTGCCAATTTTTGAAATCGAATACATTCTTGACCACCGACCACATCCTTCCCGAGGGGGGGAGTGGGAATACAAAGCAAAATGGGTAGGCTACTCAGAAGAGGATTACACATGGGAACCTGAAGAAAACTTCATCGAAAAACAATGCGTTCGAGACTACTGGAAACTTGTTAAAGAAAAGAAGAATCCATCGCAGCAAAGACAAAAGAGATATTTACCAAGGGGCTGAAATCACGGCAACAAATGCCAAGAAGGGTTTCGATCCCACATAGCCTCCCCTTCAACAATATCACATGAGGTTTTCATATTTTTCCCTCAAAATATCTTAGAGTTAGCAAAGAGGTTTTATTTTTTACCCTCTACGCTGCCAGCAGCGCCAGATCTCGCTACACTCTCCATGGGAGGGGAAGTCATGTCGCATAATTTGGTGGCAAAGGCAAAGATTTTGGAACCAAATAATGCTGCTGGCGGCAAGGCAGTCACAGAGGCCCGATCAGGTACATATACCTGATCGTTACAATAAATCAAGAGAGGCCTCTCTCATTCTTACCGACTCTGTGTGCCGTATACTTTTTATTCTTCGTCCATCACATCATCTTGGTCGTCGGCATGAAGTGCGTTCTGTACTTGTTGTTTCGCCTTGCGCATGTCGTCTTCAGACAACAACTTGGGGACGAATAGTTCTTGGTAGCGTTTGTAGTCATCCAGGGAAACTTTCTTGGGTTCAAGTTGTTGCGCAGATGGCTCGGATGACACAGCCATGTCGATGTCGATGTCGATGTCGTCATCTGTCTCTTGGAGTATGGATGGGTTGAGTTCTTCATTCATAGAGGACATATTGGAATGTCAGGGAAGGTTCACGTGAAATGGCGAGAAAAAAAGAGGTTGAATGAAGTGAAATGGAGTCGAATGGAGTGGAATGGAGTTCAAATTGGGTCCATTGATTCGTCGGAAACAACGCGACATCTTCGAGTCCCCAATGGGTGGGAGCAACATTTGGGATGGCAAAAAAGAAATGGTGGATGGTTTTTAAAAAGCAAATCCCATTTCGGCAACAACATCACCAACATGGATGGGAGCATTTGGTGAAAGCGGTGAATCGATGTCATCGTTCTCGTGATCCATTGGAGCAAATCTTCACCTGGGTATTTTCATGAGTGAAAGGGGTGTTGTAACTCCGGCTGAGCCGAGGGGGTTCATCCCCCATCACCGCAAATCACCAAACCCCAAACCACCACAAGCGACATCTTCGAGTCCCCAATGGGTGGGAGCAACATTTGGGATGGCAAAAAAGAAATGGTGGATGGTTTTTAAAAAGCAAATCCCATTTCGGCAACAACATCACCAACATGGATGGGAGCATTTGGTGAAAGCGGTGAATCGATGTCATCGTTCTCGTGATCCATTGGAGCAAATCTTCACCTGGGTATTTTCATGAGTGAAAGGGGTGTTGTAACTCCGGCTGAGCCGAGGGCCTCACCACCCCTTTCACCATTTCTTGACGTTCTTTGGGGAACGTTTTTTTGGAGAATGTATCATGTTGTTGCGCAAGTTTTAAAAGACATCACCGGTTGAGCGTCGTCATATACTCACCGGCATCTTTTTCGTTGAGCAACCCACCCTCTTGAAGCTTCCTCCGAATCATCTCATACGATGCATCAAGCAATGCTCTGACGGTCTGCTTGTCGTACTCAGCAGTATCGATAAAGCCATGACTTCGATGAGTGTCGATGAACGCATCAAGGTAAATGTACATACACAACTCCAAGTTTTTCTCATAGATGAAGTCTGCGACGACCTCTTGTTGGCAAGATTTGGAAAGTGGAGCAGGCATGGTAGTAATCTTCACGCAATGATTGGTCAACTTTCCCTCCTGTTCTTCTGGTGCTTCAATACCAAAATGTCTCGCTCAAAGGAAGCTCGTGTCAATGATGTTCTCACCGAAGTGGCATATCTGCTCAGTGACATGGGAAGACTGCGAAAATTACCGGAAGGAAGTATCAAGCAAGAAGGGTTCGCAGGATTCTCCAAGTCTTTTTGCGACTCCCTCATCTTTTGGGGATTGTACAATGGTGCAAAAGAGAAGACCAAAGGCACCACCATTGGGAAGTACATTGCCGAACTACGTCACATTTTCGACCAATCATCCTTGGAGGTGGATTCGGTGAAGACTGCACATTGCGGAAAGTTGGAACTTAAAGATGAGTACTTCCCGATGAGTATTCGCTGGCGCCATAAAAGGGAGTGCGGTGATGGCCCCTATGAAGCAAAGTACGTTGCGATAAAGGTCTCTCTTGACTACTGCCGCGCTAAAAGAGTGGTACCAATGTTGGCCAATGCTTTGCCCATGTTGGCCGAGAAGTGTATTGTGCTTCATGACATCGACTTTGCCTATGACTGTGGCTACATCACCACCAGAGGTTACGTGAAAAGGCACGTTGAGGAGAACGAGGCTGGAAGAGTCATCGATGATCGCCAAAAAGTGGGTGACAATTGTATCTCATGGATCGGCACAAAGAAGAATGGCACCGAGAACATTCGCTTCAAGGTGTACAACAAGTTCATCCAAGCCTTGGAGAGTGCCGATGTGCGCAAGAGTCTTGGGTCTCGAATGGAGAATCTCGTTGAGAGGGAAGGGACATTTGCCTGCAGACTCGAGAAGCTCAAGGATCATGGGTATTCTCGCATCGAGTTAACTTTTTATGGACCCAAGCTTCTTTCTCTTTGGGAGTATGATGATCACATGGTGGCGACGCGAAAATTGTTGAGCACGTGTACCACTTTCAAGTGCTCCTTTGAGAACCAATGGAGGCAACGCGCTGAACTCATCTCATCGATGGTGGCAGTACACTTTCCCAAGGAAAAACTTTTTGCGTACTGCCATTGGTGGAACTCCATCACCTCCAAGAAGTATGGCTATATGTGGACCAATGTCTCTTCCAAAGTGGTGCCATTGCTTTTGGCAAACTACTCTTTCAACAGTCGGCCAATCCACTATATTGTGGCTGAGGTTGGTAGGGATCATCATGCAGTCATCAAGAAGGAGAGGATGTATGAAAGAGTGCCTGGATGTACTGCAATGACATTGGTTGCAGGTGGAAGCAAAGGAAAGTTCCCTTCACGAGATGCCATAGATGGTGGGGCACGCAAGTTTTCCTCAGTGGGTATTGTTGAGGTGGACAATATTACCATCGGTTGGCCTAAGAAGTACCATGACAAGAGAAGTGCACCATTGGCCGAGATTGTTGGATCCACCTTGGAAGATGATGAGTGTGTCAAGCATCTCAAGTCCATTCACACCTCGTCGTACACAGCTGGGTACAACGTCCTCAGTCCTGGCGAGGAATATACCATCATTGCTGCTGGGATAACGCCATACCGTGGTAGTTTGGAATGGCATTGTGATGTCTCATACTGGTGTGGGGCTCAGGACGCCTGTCCGTCCTGAGTCGCACTCCCTTTTTCCTTCTCCGATAGTAAGAGTATCCTGTGACTGGCGCCTGCAGGGACTATAAAAGACCTGTTGGTGCCTGTCCTCAATAAAAAACCCTCTCTTGTTCTCGTTGACTTCCTAGTTACCAAGTGTTTAGTAATAGTAAGTAGGACCCCACGGGAATATCACAGGCATGCCATCACCGACTGTGGCGTCAAGTTGCGCATGGGTAAGTCCTTGATGAAGATATGGGTTGAATGGAGAGAACGTTTTGTTGACGAAGGTGCTCGCATGGGCAATGTTGATGGTGTTTAGAAGATGACATTTATCGTCACTCGCAAGGTGTGCACTAGAGGCCAGTACGACGTCAAGTGTCAACTCGTTGAATAAGCTTTTAAAAACTACTTTCTCACGGGAATCACCACTGCTTGAAGTATCTCTCGTTCCATGACCTCATCACCATCGGAGAGGTCCATCCCAAGAAATTCCTCTTGCAACTTGAGCAATTCGGCACCACTCTCCAGTTTGTGCTGCACAGTGTAAGTTTCCGTCAACTCTGGGATGATCTTCTTCTCCGTTGGGTAGTCAAAGCCTTCCTGCATCCAAGCACGATGATGAGGAAGGACCTCAATGGATGCAGCAGTAGCAAAGTTCCGCACATTCATCAAGAGCAAGCAAAGTCGTAGCGTGAGGTTGAACTCCTTCTTGCTACCAATACGTACTGGCTCACGATTGTTGTGCTTTGAGAACGTTCTCATCAAGTCACCAAAAGTATTCTCCACCATGGAACGAAAGCCACCAAAAGATGCGTTGAAGGTTGCTTCTTCTGGATGTAATGGCTGCAATCTCTTTTTGCGAATGGGGAAAGCGAAATTCTTTGCATCAAGCTCTTCTTCTTTTTCCAATAGCGCGCCAATATGTTGCGTGTACCCTCCATCCACCGCAATGCAGTCCATCTCATGAACCCTTTTGGAGATCCCCATCTCCACAAGCATGGTGCCGTCGTTGTTGTCCTTACAAGACGCTGACTTGGATGTGAACAGTACCATACCGTTGATGTCGATCGCGACCTGTGTACGTAAGCCTGCTCGTTTAAGCTTGTACGAGTACATCGCAGCTTTGCCTTCACCATACGTTGCTCGTGAATCATGCCCATCCAACATGAGAGTAATGTGCTTAAACAACGATGGGTTCTTCCAATTGGCAGATCGCATTCGGATCTCGGGAGTGGAGAAAATTTTGGAGAAGCATTGCATTATTTCCTTCTCAAAGATCTTCGCTCCTCCTTGATGAATGCACAATATATCGCGTAGAAGGACGTTCGTGGAAGGAATTGCGACATGGAGTCCATGGTCTCACCCGAAACGAAGTAGTAGAGAAATGCAATACCTTTTTCAAGTGCGAGATACGGTCCCGGGAAATAATACTTGGACCAAATCCTCGTAAGGAAAAAGAATACGGCAATGGGACCCAGTCGACGTAGGAGAAGGTCCTTCATCTCTTGAACACGTTGGATGGATTTCAACTCGGTGCGATGAAACTTTTTGGTCTTTGGACATTTGGGCCAGGGCTCATCGATGAATCCCCACTCGTCATGAAGGAGCTCGCCTAGTCTTTTTGCCAACTTACGCGGCACTTTGTTGTCGTTGGTAGCCATATATGAAAAGAAACGATTGATGATAAATGGGTAGATTTAGTAGTGAAAATGTCACTTCATCCAAAAAAGCACCATTGCCATGATACATTCTCCAAAAAAACGTTCCCCAAAGAACGTCAAGAAATGGTGAAAGGGGTGGTGAGGCCCTCGGCTCAGCCGGAGTTACAACACCCCTTTCACTCATGAAAATACCCAGGTGAAGATTTGCTCCAATGGATCACGAGAACGATGACATCGATTCACCGCTTTCACCAAATGCTCCCATCCATGTTGGTGATGTTGTTGCCGAAATGGGATTTGCTTTTTAAAAACCATCCACCATTTCTTTTTTGCCATCCCAAATGTTGCTCCCACCCATTGGGGACTCGAAGATGTCGCAACGGTGATGTTGGTTCATCTGATACGTCAAAAAAATGTTCAGGTCAGGTCAAGTCAATGTCAATGGTGGGCCAGATGATGACGGGAAGGAAGAAGGTTTCTTTATTGCAACGGTCGTGACGCCAAATTATAATCTGGCGTCAGTCACCTGATCAAGAATCCTCGTCAACTCAAAAGTAGCGATCCGCAACAGTGTTAAAACCATTTCTGAGTACTGTGTGCGCGAACAATCTCCACAGAAAAAGAAATGGGGCCTCTTGGACATTGCTATTCATGGCGTGGGTGTTGAGAACTTGCCCGAGATACAAGGCGATTTTTTTTTTTTGTGGGTGCGATCGATTTTTTTTTTTTGGGTTGAAATTTTCTGTCATTTCTATTTTCACGTGTACCTTCTGGAGGCTGTCTTTTCTGCAAACCTGTCTTTCAAACACACACCGTACTGAAGTAGAAATAATGATCTCATATTTTACCTGATTGTAGAACCAAAAAAAAAAAATGCCATTGCAGCCTTCAATTGAAAGGTAACAGACTCGCAAGAAAATATAAAGTTTTGAAAAAAACATCCGAGTAGTTTTGGAGGTAGATATCTCGGTCATTTCTGGAGGCAGAACCTTCAAACTTCATTCATCTCAAATAGTGGTTATATAAAAGAATATAGAAACACTAGGGCATTCAGTTGTTATATCTTCACAAAGAAGCAAGGGAATGGAGTGGACAGTAAAACAAAACGCCTTTTTTTTTTTTTTTTTTTTTTTGTAGAAATCGGTTTTTCTGCCTGAACTTGGCCTCGTCTCTGTCTTTTGCATGCGCAAAATCGATTGAATAGGGCTCTTTGAATTGATCGCGGATTTTAATTTTTACAAAAAAGAAAGGACCAGCATGCATCATTTGTCTCCCCTGACCTTGGCCTATTACACACATCTTTAATAAACAATCAACAATCATATTTCCTTCCCGTTACCCACTGTTTCCGACATTTGGTTTGACCTTACGGCGCATTACAACATTTTATTTTCCATACAGGGACAATTCGAACCAAGGCTACGGCTAGTAAACAACAACTGAGCTACTTGTCAACATCCATAGGCTCTGTCTGCAGATCTTCGCCGATTTTCTTTGATCTCTGGGCAGCTTTCCATGCCTGTATTTTCGCCTTCAGATCAATATCTACCGTTGCAAAACAAAATAAAAAGAAATGAGCAAGCATATTCGCGTCTCTTCCATGTCATTCATATATCATCCATGTTACCATCAATGACGTCGCCAATCTTCAAAGGCATTCGATTAAATGGATCCGTGGTGTCCGAAAGCAAGTGGGATTTGATTGTGCTTCGATCGATCGATATCTGGGACGTTGGAAGTATGACTGGGTCTTCCATGAGAGTATACAGCAGTGGATCTATGGAACAGTCGTAGAGAAGAGTATGTCAGTATATGATGGCCAAAGTCATTCAGATAATATTGCCAACATCAACGAGTTGTAATACCCAAGAAGTCATCAGGAATGTCGCCAAGCTCCTCTTCATCAGCCGCTCCTTGCTGACGAACATCCTCCACTTTGCGAACAAGCCTGTGCAACTTTGCAATCTCGTCCGGACTCTTAAGATTGCGTCCTTCGAGAATACGACTGGCCTTGCTAAATATGCCAGCACTGTAGCTACGATCGTCGCGTGCAAGTGCTGCAATGAATGCCGGGCAGTCTAAATGCAAGTAAATTGCAATGATATCTGATAGCAGGACACGCGGTTGGAATCGATATTCTTCTGGATTCTTGACCTAAATAATTGCAAGTGGCACATACGTAAGACATCTTGTATATAAGAAATTACGTGGGGCCACACAGCGTCTTACTTTAAGGGTCGACATTTTCTCGCCCACCAGAATCACGAGGTTATAATCCAACATGGTAGCAAGCCGATCTACAATTTCGGCAGTCAAAAAAGGCTCCTTGATCTCCTGTGTCATGTACGCGAGCATGTTGACAGTCTCGTTCCCGAGCGCAATGTAGGACGAGGCCTGGCGCTGAGCTGTCCTCATGACACCTTCTCTTTCTTGCCTGTGCTGTGGGGATGCAGCGGCCCAGGCAATTTTGTCTTCCATTTCGACCTCGATTTCATGAATCTCCACAAGCTTGGTGAGACCCTCATCCAGCAGGTACGTAGTATCATTCATAAGTAAGTTTGCGAACCGAACGAAAGTTTCTGAGCGCCTATTAGACGGGCAGATCACGTCAGCATGAAAGATCTTCAGACAATCACAGTAAACTTCAGCATTAGCCCTCTTACATGCTCTCCGCTTTCACCATTTCGCGGTGAATCGGATTGGTCCAGACAAATTTGAGGATCTGGGATATGTTGTATCGGATATTGAACTTGTCGTAGAACTGTGAATGCCGACCAGTATTTTCTACCTCGACGTAGAAGTTCATGATTGCTGGAATCAAATACTTGAGCGCTACAGGGTGAGTGTTCAGTTTGATACCCAAAGTGTCGTCATTTCTTTGACCACGGTACGGAAGAGTCATATAAAAGAGGATCTACAGATGATCAGATATAGGTCAGTATCATATTGTATGACTATACTTAGGGACCGTCCACAAGACGCTTGAAAACAAACCTCCACAAGCTTGGCCTTTAAATGAGGGTTCTTGATGTAGCCAGGAGTGACCAAAAAAACAACAGTAAAGGTCACTAGTTCATCCAATGTTGATGACCCGACAGTTTCCGGCGAATGTCGAAGGACAAACAGGAAAAATTCGACAATGTCCTCAATTATAAACTCCGGCAAGATCGCAAAGTTGTCATTTGGCTCTTCAGACAGAGGTAGCTCCATACGCTTTTGAGGGTACGCATGAGCTCCATCGACAACTCTGAGCAGCCACACCATGACCAGGTTGTAGAAGCGGAACGAGTGATTCAAAATGATGGGATCCAAGATCTGAGACTGCATCGAGAGTCGAAATGTAAGCATCTTCTCCAATTGCGCCTCATATCTCTTGATTAACAGTCCATTCTCGGCTGACAGTTGCCCGGCTGTTTCCTGTTCTTTCAGGCGATCATACTGGTCTCTCATTTCGTAATAGTCCTTTGTGAACCGCTTGTAATCCACATACATCCTGGACAAGCCAATATGGTGAAAGCCCAAAGTAAGGAAAAATATGTCGGATATAAAATTGGCTGTCGTGGACTCTGAATCTGCGGAGTACTCATCCACTTTTTCCTTGGAGGCACATATTCTCGTCTCCTTGCCGATGTCAATCTTCGACTCGCCTTTAAAGAAGGTTTGGGATATTCTGTCAACTTTCGAATGTTGACTATCCATAAAGGGGTCACAAAACTGCATAAGGACTTCCGAAATGTTGAAGATAAAGCCGTCGCCAGAGACAGTGGCGCGATCGACCTGCATCTGGGCGCGACGTTCATTCTTCTTTAAGACCGAGTAAAAATATTCCAAAAGTCGTTCTCTAGCCTCTGGTGCTGATCGAATAATGCCATTCGTTGCCTGAAAGAGCGAAGTATGTATTCCTCTGACAGTTCCACGAATTGAAGCAAAAGCCCCGCTCGAGTCCGCCTTGTTCCTATTCAATCCAGTACCAAATAATTCCGCCACAGATGGCTATTTGGAGAAGCATTTCGTGTCAATTGACGTTGTGCAGCAATATCGACAACACATTCAGTTATTCAATATAGCTTACATCGTCGATGCAAAATCCTGACGTTTTGAAGAATGGACCAAGTGTTGACACAATCTCAATTTGCCGGGCAGTAGCGTTTGGTGGATTCCATGTGGCGACTTGGGGAATGACTGCCGCAATCCCAGGGATCTCAATCAACGCCAACAAGGCCCTCATTGGAGTTCTCCAATCCGTCAAAATGGAGGTATTCCTGGCTTTAGCAGCGACCCCTGAAACCAGAGGCTGGATTATGTTCTCTAAGCCATCATCCTTAAACCTGATCGACAAATCCCTCAGGAACTCAGCAGGAACTCCAGAGGGAGAATCTGGGTCTGCTAGAAGACGCTCAACCAATTGAGAGGCACCTAAAGGATTGGAGCTATAGAAGTGATAAGAAAACTGTTAATATAATTTAAAGACTGACGCAAGCTTGACCAATGAGCCATCCAATGAGTACCTTTGGATTTGGGGAAACATATCGGGCATTTGCAGCACTAGGCCTGAGTAAGACACAAGGAGACCTTTGGAGCAATTGAGCGCATGAACACGTTCTTCAATGACGCTTTTGGGGAGAGTCTAGATTTGCAGTTATATTTGAAATTAAATTAGAACAATTAGGACGCCAAGAAGGGGCCGCACCAATAGGTCTTACTCTGGCTCTTGACGTTTGCAACTTGACATTCTCTAGTCTCTTCCAGCAATCCAAAAGGTAGTCGAAGAGAGAGTATTGAAGTTGTCCACGGTCTAGCAAGTGAGCATTCTCTGCTTCCTTTGGGTCAACCGACATACGATCTACGAGCACTCGATCCAGAGAGGCTTGGTTGATCATCAATGGTTCTATTAAAGCAAGGGATAATTGAACTTTCTTGTGAACACCTATCCTTTTGCCAGAATATAGAATGCAAACACCCCACAGCCCTGCCAAATATTACCATTCTCTGCCTGAAGTTCTTTCGCTAGACTAGAGAGAAACAGTAGTGGCGCCACCGCCTTTTCGTTCTAAAACAATCACCAAGGGTCAGCAGTCGGCTTCCAACAATTATTTGCAGGTCCTATGCTCAAAACATACCAGAGAGACCAGCAGAATGCGAGAGAGAGCCTCGTTTTGCCAGGCATCAAATGAGAGGGCAGGCTGCTTTGGTGTAATTGGGGCGGCAGGCTATGAAGAATGCGGAGCAGTTTCGATGAGTCACAATAGAATCAACGAGTAAATCTACTGCTGACGCCTGCATGCAAAGGGGAGTTGGCGAAGGATGCGCACCTTTGGAAGAACAGGGTTGTTGGTTATGTCAGCAGCCTTTGGGGTTGTTGGTCGAGGAGGAGGGATGGAGGCTGGCATAAGAGTGGGTATTTCAGGACTGGAAGAAGAGGAGGCGATCGTAGTACTTCGTGCTTCCTGCGATCCCTGGAGTTTTTCGAGCCGCTTTAGGCGAATCTAACGAGTGAGTCGGTGGAGGATGGATGTCACAGTTAGCGAGGGTATTAGAATGTAGGTCTGAATGTAGAAAGTTGCTCTTTGACCATCATTACTCGTTCGCGCTCCTCCTGGGAAAGAGGTGCATCGTTAGACGCGTCCTGCATAGTGAATGAAGAGGGAGGGATGTGGATGTGTCTGCGAGATGGACGGGTTGATGGTGAGGAAGCTTGCGCGTTGCGGATGCAGTCTGTGAAGAACGAGGTCACGCCCAGACCCTTAAGCTCTCTAGCAGAATTGACCAATGATCTTGGCACGGCAGGTCAGCAGTCGAAAAAAAAACGCAACAACGCGCTCTGTTGCTGTTCACTCGCAGGGAGGCTCTTTGCTTTCGTCCGAACCCCCGAATCAACGAAGAATGAGAGCTCCAGCTAATCGAGCAGAGAATGCGAAAGTAGCATGGCGAAATCAGTTCGATCAATTCATTACCTTGAATGACCTAAAATTAAGTACTGGCAATACCTCTTGCAACAACCCCACAGGCGTATCTCCAACAGAATCAAAGTCCATCAGCGATGGTTTCAGGTAACTTTAGAGGGCACAAATCAAGGGGATACAGGTTTATCTATGAGCGAGAGTGAACGATCTTGCGCATGTGTAGTCGTTCGTACGGATATGAGTGCGTTTGTGTGTGTTCATGTCCTTGCGAGCGCGCGTAAGGTAAGGGATGACGAGAAACACCGCATTCACGCGCGCGTGAAGGCAGATCGCGTCAGTAGTCGCAGGAGCTACGCGGCAGAAGACACCAGCGAGCTTGAGCGGGAGCGGGGATGGATCCAAATGTCGGCATCCAGCTGGCCGATGACAGTGCCGTGTCTAGATCTTATGTCATATAGTGATGACTCAAGCCTCCATCCTTCTCTACAGGTACCACTACCCTTGCCAAATCCAGACTCATTTGCCCTTCGTTGTTGAGATCGATATGAATGTTTTTCTGGCTCAACATTGTCCTGTCTGAACGCAAAGTTGTTATCAAAGTGAAGGCTGGAGAATGAGACATCCTTTTGGATGATCCGGCCGAGTATCTTGTGCAGTGGCAGTTTGGCAGTCCCCAGCTCGACCATAGTTTGCCGCTTGTGATTCAACTTCCACAGCTCGACCGAGATATTCTCGAGCATGCAAGCCGCCATAATCTCCGGGGTAAGTACGAGTGGGCATTGCGCCATGAAGTTGAAATGCTGGGCATGAACAGGGTCTGCCGTAGACGCCATCTTGACTGCTTTTGAATAGGCATAAGTCCACCTATCTCGTGCAGTTTCATACTTTAGATCAGGCCAGCTTGTGATCGACTCTTTAGGTCGTTTTTGGAGTCGGGACTGCCGACCAGATAAGCCCCTCCGCTCAGACACCCTTGAGGACCTACGGCTACTTGATTCAGCTGCATCGCTGGTCATACTTACGTCGGAGCCTTTGCGTCTGGACCCATAGCTACCCTCGCTTGATGAAGGATACTCGGGCTTAAGAAGGGCTGACATATTTCTAACCGGGAAGAGATCGGGGATGTCGCTAAATAGTTCCCCAGCGCGGGGGTTCATCCTGATTTGAAGACGATCGTTGTTGCTGAGACGCCTCTTGTACAATTTAGAAGTATCGCCGGGGAGGTGATTGACACAGGACGGCGGTCGCTTATATTCCTCATGTGTCAGTAACGATGGCTGCAGAGTCGGCAGAGGTGGGTTTGATTTTCGAAGACTGTCGACTTTTTGGCTAGATTGCGATGCACGAGCCTGCGGCCAGGGCAAAGGCGGTTTCGCGTCCCCGCCCCTGTTCGATGTTTTGTGGAGACCTGCCTTTGAGATTTTCATGTTGGTAGTCTGCGGAGAGGCCACTCCAGACATGATAGGTGCTGCTGAAGGGTGCAGTGAGCTCCCGGCAGTTTTCTTCTGTGGCGATGCCGCCGTTGAGTGGTGTCGGTCACAAGCTCTTGGGACTTGACTTGAAGGGTTCGCGTCGTTCCTATGTCGCCCTCTTCCACGATAGTCTTGCCGAAACTCAGTCGACCTTCCGGATCTTTTCAATAGTCCATTAGTGGTCAAATATGCTGTGGGTATGGCGACTTCTAGCATGAACAGAGACTTTGCAGGCCAGTACGGTAAATTGTCATCATCTAGACTATGCGAGTCTGACGCTCGAGGAGTTTTTAAAGATCTTGCATGAACTTCTGCGGGGTCCAATGCAAGACTTGTCCTCATTCCTATTGTCCACAAAGAGAGGGTGTTTATAAGTATGTGTACATCTCAACCCGCACAAGCGTATTTTCCATCGAGATTGCATTAAGACATACCTTGAAGAAGATCTTGTCCACGGGAAAGAACAGCGTCCAACCGACCGATGGCTGCAGCAGTAGCGCCAGAACGTGGGCGAGATCGAGAGGTCTGACCATTGGCGGCATTGGATCTATAGGTATCCTGAGACTTGCGCCGATTCTCATATGGCAGCGATTCATTAACCCAGGTTTGCGGTCGCTGACGAAAACTCTTGCCATCAGCTGACAGGTCAGTTCTTGGTTCAGGGATAATAACCTTCTGGTCTCTAGAGTGCTGTGTCAGTGGCTTCAACTCCTCGATAACATGTCGGCGGTACTGCCTCTCCGTTGAATGACCATTGGAGACCGGGCGCGACTCATGGCGGCGATCCAGTAGCCAAGAGTCCTTGGAATGACCTTGGTTAAATATGGAGGGGCGCAACTGCCGGGATGGGTCTTGCCCTGCGCCATGGCGACTGATATCGAGGTCTCGTTCTCGAGACAAATCATGTCCATGGAGGTGCGCCCGAGATTGAGAACGACGTGAGTTAAAAGAGAGTCCGTGATTATGTTTTGGGAGAGGCATCGAGGCAGTTGACGCCAACTCTGATTCTTCAGACGTTTCACTGACTTGGGAGGTGTCTTGAGCCCAAGCCTGGAGGACGACCATGCCAAGAGCAATTCCAGACCGAAATATGTTTTCATGCGCGAAAGAGGCAGATGTGTTTTTGGCGATGTGTGTGAACGGAAAGACACCTGAGAACGTGCCATTGATGTTGTGGAACAGGTCGCTGATATTCGGGATGGTGGTCGAGGCAACGAGGTCGGGGGTGATGTGGATATCCAGTGTTAAAACAGATGGCTCCTGAAAATACCGACCAAGTTGCTCAAGCGAGCAGCGGACGGGATAGGCCACTGTTAGCGGGAATGCGGAGGGAGGCAGCATTGGCAGAGGCTTTCTAACGGCACAATCTTTCCCGATTCCTTCAAGCGGTGATGCGAGTGGTTGAGGATAACGTATTCTTGCCGGACTGTCCTTTCGCCTGCGGATCGCGTTCAAGAAACGGGCTCCTACCCAGGGCTTCTTGGGCGGGGGGGCTGGGACGAAGGCACCTGCAACGGCAGCAGTGGAGAGCGTTTGCAGTTGCAAATCTGACTTTTGCAACCTGGTTGAGGTCTGTGCCAAAGTCTGCAATTGGCTACCAAGGATGCGAAATTCGTCGTCTTGCTCTAGTCGTAGTTGGAGCTGATGGGCTTCAATGGCTGGCGGTAGGGAACCATTGATGTTGGGATAGACAGACAGTGAGCTGGACGCGTGTTCTTTCCACCATCGCATCGTAACCTTTATCCTGGAAGGGATAACGATCCCAGCTTTGTCAAGAGCTCCGATCAGCTCTGGAGTGAAGGTCACTGTGGGCAAACTTACAGCGAGATACCGCTGAATGACGCCTTTGAGGTTCGGCGGTAACGAATGTGCGTCATGGCTCGAAGCTGAGGCAGATGGAGACGCCTCCACTGACGGTCGGCGCGACTTTGACATGCGAATGAAGGTTTGGTTGCAGAGTTCAGAAGAAAGGAGAGGGACGATCCTCAGGCACACAGGCCTGGGATTGCTTGTTTTTGAGAAATGAAGAAGAGAAGAGATGGGCCGGGCTGGATCTTTGCAGATGATTGAATGCTACCTGCAGGGAGAAGAGACGTGAGAGCCACAGAGAAAGGGGGGGGGGGGGAAGGAAAGAGGACGCTTGTGGCACAAACAACAAAACATTCGCGGTCTCTGAAGTGCCACACGCACGAAAGTCCAGGGAGGCATGCGGGAGGGGAGTGAAAGGGAAGGGAAGGGAAGAGCAGGGAAGGGCAGGGAAGGGAAGGGAAGGGAGGGAGGCGGAAAGAAAAGAAGCGGAGACAAGCAAAGACAGGCAAAGGCAGGCAAGGAAAGACAGGCAAGGAAGGACAGGGCGAGCAAGAGGCGACGCACCGCACGCGGGGCTGTGCCGCCCGCAGGCAGTGCGCTTGCTGTGATTTGTTGCTTGGTTTTTATTTTATTTTCTCGCACCCACAACAAGAAACAGGGAAGGGCATCATCATCATCTTCATCATCATCCTGCCTGCAACTTCATTCCTCCCGTCCCATTTGCGCATCCACACAACCACACCCCTGCATTTCTGCATTTGACAGACCTTCAACCGGTCTACCCAACTAGGCGCAGCACAGACAAAGACGCACACACACAAGACACACACCTTCTCTTTCGTCGTTCGTCGGCACAACCTCTCCCTGTTGCTGGCATCATGTCTCAAAGCTCCCGGTCCGATTCCCCCTCCCAGGGGCACGGGCACAGCCACGGACACACCCAGGCGCCACTCCAGGATGTTGATGTCGCCATGCAGCAGATCACCACGGAACGCAACTCGCTCCGATCCCAGAATGATCAGCTCTGGAAGATCATTGAAAAGCAGCGCATCATCATTCAGAATCTTCAAAAAGACCTTGCAAAGACTGGCGCCGAGCGGGACCTTCTTCGCGGTCATCTTGCGACCGAGCACTCTTCCCTCCGCTCCAATAACCCCAACAACATCAACAGCATTGGTTCTGATTCCAGTTCTGCTGCCAAAGCCAATAGTCACGAACAGCAGCAGCATGCCATGTACCTTGCTGAGAGAAAGACCGCTCGGGACAAGGAGTTGCCACAACCAGATCAGCATCGGTCGGAAGCATTATCTACATCAGAGATCGACGTCCAAGACACCAAAGAAGCCTCAGGATCCTCAGTTGCTGATTCACCCGCACCTGAAGGCGATGGTCAGGAGGCGGCTTATCAAAGAGACGAATTGACGACTGCCAGCCTATTGTCGCCGGATCATCAGAGCCAAACTCAAGCCACTACCCCTTTCAATCCTATTGGGTCCACTGTCAAAACACCTGCATTTGTCCGTGGAGACGGCCCCGACCCTGCTATGCCGGACAGCAGTGATGACACTCCGTCGGAGGAGCAGCGTCCATTCCTGGGTACTCCATCTGATTCAGAGCCTGCGTCGCAGTCCAGCTTGGACACTTCAGACCGTCATCTGCAAGTCTCAACTCTGCTGCAG
Source organism: Entomortierella parvispora (assembly GCA_963573315.1). Lineage (NCBI taxonomy): Eukaryota > Fungi > Mortierellomycota > Mortierellomycetes > Mortierellales > Mortierellaceae > Entomortierella > Entomortierella parvispora. The sequence goes on from OY752145.1 coordinate 2,207,773, forward strand.
CAAAACCTCGTCGCCGAGAGTGACATGTCACCAGGTACAGTTCCATTTTGTTTGTACATACTGTATATGTACAGTACAGTTTGTAGAGCCCGCTTGTCAATCATTAGCTAATCCATTTTGTTCTCTGTGCAACCACAGAGCAATATCGCTCCTCTTCATCCTCAACGACCGCGAGCCCTACAAATAGTCGCAGTGTCTCAGGCAATCTGGCATTTACTCTAGCTTTGCCACACATACCGCAGTTGCCACCTCGGTCACCGCGGAGGGAACGGAGGGACAGAGGAGACAGCGCGTCACCTGCAGTGTCAGACAACGAAGATGACGGAATACAGGCGTCCTCTCCAAGCAAAATCAGAGGAACCTCCCACGTAATAGGCGACCGCTACTCGAATTATCCGACTCATTCGACACAATCGACCGACTTCTTACAACAACCTCCACGGTTGCAAATCGCCACTATTCCTCTGGGAGCTCAGGACCAGTACGATGAAGTTATCTCTGCTACAAAAATCAACAGTCTGTACGCCAGCGAAGCGCCGTCTAGCACTAAGCTTACTGCGAGCAAGGCTACCCGTAAGAACATCTCGGCCCAAATTCCCACTATTTCCTCCGAGGGATTAGAGCGACCGAAAGGCTCTCTGGAGCTTGGCCTGGTGTCTCCTTCAACAGGCGCGAGCTCAGCTTCGACGCCCGCCTCACCTGTCGCTGCTATTATTGACCAAGATGCGGAGAAATTCAGGATTTACATGAACATGTTGAATAGCCCAAGTCGTCGAAATGTGTCGGCGCCTATTCAAGCCACGGGAAATAAGCAGGATCTCGCATCAGCCCTCGGACAGGCTGTAGCGATGGAAAATATTCAGCAGCAAATTGAGATCAAAAACCAGCTCATGGGCCAGGTTCAGAGTACGCGGATTGTTTTATATTTGTAAAGACTACTAATATGGAGAATCCAAAAAATTAATACTTGCAATTCGGCCCTTTGTTTCCTAGGCCACGGTGGTCGTGGGTTAAACCCAGTAAAGTCTCGGCTCCAAACAGCACGCAGTCATGGCAACATGTCAGCTCCCATTTCATTGCACGAATCGTCTTCAAAACATTCTATGGAAGACGGAGATGGGAACGATCACAAAACGCTTTCTGATGCCATGGAAAATAATAGTAGTCAGCTCTCGTTGCCTTCCGATACTCGAAACAGGAAACGTGATTCATCAGTGCACTTGAATGACGAATACCCGAGGATATTGTCGCGGTCAACGTCGCAACTGCGAGACGATGAGGACGCTTCACTGACGGAAAACAGTATGCCTGTCTTGCCGAGGCGCAACGATTCTCAGAATCCGCTGGATCAGTTCCATAACTCCGATAATGGTCACCCTATACGTGTCGCCTCGCCCACACCTTCTGCGAACTCGTCCCTGGTCAATACGTTGACGAATGTGCAGCCGTCACAGTCTCAATCCCGTTCTTCTCCCAGCCATCATCAACAAGCCTTCAGCATGTTCGCAGACAATCTTGAGTTCGTGTCTGTCCTTGTTGTAGGTAGCAATATCAACACGAACGATAGAGGCAAGGAGCAGCTGACTTTTTTTATCTCAATTGGGCAAGAGGTGCAAGACTCAAGTGAAGAAATCATGTGCTCTCACAAAGAAAGCGATGAGCTTTGGAGGGTTGAGAAGCAGTACACTGATTTTGTCAATCTCGACGCAAAGGTAGTAAAACAAGAATATGCCAAGGAATTGGAATGGTCAAAGGCAATTAATCAACTGCTGCTATTATTTCCCGCTTATCCTATAGTTGCGTGTTACTCAATCAAGAAACATTATCAACTCACTCCCAAAATTGCCTGAAAAGAGCCTCTTCAACAACCATGCGCCGTCCAAAGTCGATGCTCGAAAGATCGCATTGGAGCAATATTTGCAGCAAGTCACATCCTTGCGTATCAAAGACACACGAGACTTATGTGAGTTTCTTAGCACAAATGTTGTCGAGCGTGAGGTTGCTCGACCAAGACATGATGCTAGGTGGAAGGAAGGATATCTGACCAAACGCGGCAAGAACTTTGGAGGATGGAAGACGCGATATTTCATGTTGAGAGGCCCCGTTTTGGAATACCTTGATACAGTACGTTGATTGCAGACCCTGGTTGTGACATGTAATCCGCCGTACGTTAACATATTTGACCTTTCGCGATATCGCTCTATAGAAAGACGGCCATCATCTCGGGAGTATTTCTCTAACGAATGCTCAAATTGGACGACAGCAAGCGCAAGAGCGGTCTCAAGAAAGTACTAGGGATGGCGGAGTCGACCCCAACTCCTATAGGCACGCCTTTCTTATTCTTGAGCCTAAGAAAGGACAATCTGTAATCGACGCGAAGAAAAATCCTAACAATGTTATCCGCCACGTGCTCTGCGCGGAAACGGATCAAGAGCGGGATCAGTGGGTCGATGCGCTTATGCTCTATGTAGGGAAGGACTCGGGCGAATCGGCATCTGGAGCACACCGGGACCGCGCTGGAAAAAAGTCCTCCGAAGATTCAAAGCAGAGTTCTACACACACCAAGGACCTCTCTAAAGGAAATGAAAAGTTTTCACCGAGTAGGGATCCTTTTGAGGGTCAGGCGCGTTCAATTTCTTCTCAAGTTTCGGGTCAGCCAGCTGGAGGACGAGGAGGAAGCTCGACTTACTCCCCTACGATTCAAGACGAACCCTTTGATGACAGGCAATCGACAGAGAGGCCTTCAGCTGAAACTCGACCTGGGCCGGACTCAAAAAGCAGCAATAATGCCAGCGCCGCTCAACAAAGGAGCCCAGCAGCCACACCCTTTTCTCTAGATGATGTAAGTCGATCTGTTGTGCTTATGTTTCAAATTATGGACTCGTGTGCCGAACAACCATCTGCACACAGCTGACTGACTATTGGCATCTTCAACGATCGTAGCAGTCTCTACACAAGCAGTCGACAGAGGGTCAGTCTGGATCTCCTTTTCTAACGTCGAGCGATCCTGCCGAGAAAAAACAAAAGTCAAGGATGACGTTCTGGCCAAAGAAGAAAGAGGAAATACCATCAACAACACCTAGCACTGTACCCAGCCAAAACAATGCCCAGGGCTTGCTGGCCTCCTCCCCCTCTCAACCTTCTCAAGATTCCTCAAGACTTAAGTACTTTTTAGGAAAGAGCTCCGGCAGTGTTGGTGCTGGAGCAGGGAGTGGTGGCAGCGTTTCGAACGTCTTGCCTCCATCTTTAGCGCCAGGCTCGGGCTCATATCCTTTGTTGGCTCCCATTCGACAGGTTTTTGGTGTACCCCTAGAACAAGCCATTGAACAGGCCCGAGTTCTCTCAGGTTATGAGCTTCCAGCAGTGGTCTACAGGTGCATAGAGTATCTAAATTTCCATCAGGCAAAAACAGAGGAGGGTATCTATCGGCTCAATGGCTCGTCTGCCGTTATCAAGCACCTCAAGGAGCGATTCAATCACGAAGGCGATGTCCAATTGTTGGCATGCGAGGAATATTACGACATTCATGCTGTAGCTGGTCTATTGAAGTTGTACCTGCGTGACCTGCCGTCATCGGTATTGACACGAGAATTGCACAAGGACTTTTTGCTAGTTGTTGGTAAGGACACCTGTTCTCTGTATTGTCCACTATGAGAATTCGAAGCCGCCCCGCTGACTTCCCACTAACTTGTTGTCGACACGTGCAGAGTTATCTAGTAGAGAGGATCGCGTGAATGAGCTGACTCGCCTTGTCTCTAGTCTCCCAGAAGCAAATTACACAATTCTACGGGCGTTGACGGCGCACTTGATTGAGATTGTGGATAATGCCAATGTGAACAAGATGACTGCCCGTAACGTTGGCATTGTGTTTTCTCCAACCTTGGGTATTTCCGCAGGCGTGTTCTCTCTGCTTATGTCCGATTTTGGCCAGATTTTTCACACCGGCGATGGGCGGATCATGCCTCTGGAGAACATCGACCCGCCAGGGCATGCAGATGCAGGGGACGCCAGCCTTGACAGCATACCAAATTCATAGACCAAACAATTATTTATTTTAATTCGATCTAACTTAATAACAATGGCAGCCTAGAAGAAAGGCAAGCAACTTCGCCGACTGTTCCTTCAAAATGTATGAAGCTGAAACGGTCATTTTTCAAATGCCGATATCTAAGCCACTTTTTGGCGGATGATCAAGGGTTGATGATTCCAGTGATGCTCATGAGGATCAGTCAGTTATTCTCGCATCACTCAAATCATCAGCAACTCTTTGATCATCGATCATGGCCTGCACTGCATCTACACAGCAGATCTGCACGAGGATCTTCCTCCGTACCCGATTCAACGCCACAGCAAGAGCTCTCAGCCAGCGCCATTATTCCACATTCAACTTTTTTTCTCGCAACAATGGTCCGGTAGCTCCTCTGACGAACCCCTTGACGGAGCAACCTCAACTGCATACCCGATTCACCCCTTCAGACCCCAAAGCGCTGCGAACATCGCCCTCATATGACCAGGCTGCACCGCTCTTATCCGCTATTCAGAGCAAAGATCAGGACACTGCCTGGATGATTTATTCCGTCCTGAGTCGTGCAGGACAGCTGTCATCTCTATTGCCGATCCATCATAGCTTGCTTCTGAAGAGCATCCGGCCTATGGATCCAAAACGATTCACAACCGTAGAGGTCCAGAAACTTACAGAGCGATTTGAGCAAGTATGGGCAGGGATGTTGAACTGTAATATCCAGCCAGATATGAACAACTACACCACCCGACTAGAGTTTTTTGTGGCGACACGACAGTACGCAGCCGTGGATCAGACCTGGAGAGAAATATCAACCGAGCTAGCAGGAGGAAGATCTTCCGGAGGACCTCCTCTGCTACCAACCTTGTTCACGTACAATCTGATCCTTAAATCTTGTGTTTCTCGGAAGAACATCGACCTTGCCACCGACGTAATCCAATCCATGAAGCGTGCAGGAGTCCAACCCGACACTATCAGCTGGGACTATGTTCTACAGATCCATACAGCGATGAAAAATTGGCCTGCAATTGAGGCGGCGTTCCAATCGGCATTTATCACAAGTCAGGATTCCGAGTCGATAGGCCAGCTAGGTGCCTTGGGTTTGCAAAAGGCGTATCGCCAGCAAGGGTCTACGTCAGAATTGATGGCTATCCCACTAGGCCAAAAACCCAGAACTCTTCATGGAGGCTCTCTCAATGCTAGCCCTGCCAACAGTCCAAGGAGTAGCGGCACTCAAAAGTCGAGCAAGAAGCTCTACCCTAGCATACAAAACATCCACACGCTCTTTGGTTATTACGCATATACCCAGGATATTGATGCCTTGCGAACCATGTTTGAGAGTCACGTCCGACTGTTTGGAATTCTACCCATGACAAGGACTTACAACGAGATGATCAAGTTTGCTTTCCTCTCTCGAAGAGATGGGGATGCCATCGATTTGTTCAAGGAACTTGTACAGATTGGTCAGAACTTGGACAAGGTGCAAGTAGCAAACGAGACATTGCCCACATCTTCCAAATCGAATCCGACGGAGGCATTGGGGTCGAAGGCGCTTTGCTTCGGTCCCGACTTCAACACCTTTCAAATCATGGTCAACAGTGAGCTGATGGGCACGAGGAGCCGGTGGGGTCGCGCTTGGAGGTGGATACAAATCATGCAGGACAACTACGGATTAGTCCCTAGCGATAAAATGTTTACGAGGACGCTGAAGGCTATGCGTCGGCGTGGCGCTGACGATTCTACAATCCAGGCTCTAGAAGCCAACTGGCTGTCCGTCCAGAAGCGTCGTGAACAGCAGAAATAAATGTAATAGTGGTTGAAATACATTGTATCTATCCATCACAAACTTGTATCTACGTGCACCTACCTGTGCACGTGACGGCTTGGGTTTCGACCCTCTGGTTTCAAGAAAAAACGCGCATTATTCATCTCACCTTCACTCATCCCTCTTGGCAACAGACAGACGCATGTGAGATGGCAAGGTCAGTGGAGAACAGTGTTAACGTGAAGAATCATTACGAATATCAGGCTTTGAGTATGGCTTATTCTAATCATCTATGATTGACCACGACACAGCTATTACTTTCAAGAGGACTCGTCCGATGAATCGCTACCATCGCCAAGCACCACTATTCTTGATAATCAGGTCGGCAATGGACCGGAGCACGTCAATCGCCCATTACTTATGCAAAAGCAGGAAGAAGATCATGTTGAGACGCAGGAACAAGATCATGTTGAGACGCAGGATCAAAATCAAGATGCGAGCGATTCTTCAACGCCCAGTCCTGGTTCGACTTCATCCCCTCCTTCAGAAACGAATACATCTCTACCAATACATCAGAGCAGAAGCTCATCTGCTTCAAGGTCATCCTTGGGATTGAATGCGTCTCCGAAACCCGCGTCAGGACACCACATTGCCATGGGCCGAGAATCAAATCATCACCAGTTCAGAGAGGATGCGAAAAGTCTTGCTGTTTTAGTTGAGGACCAATTTCTACTGGCGCGCTCAGATTTGGAGGAGTCTTTGCTGAACAATCTTTTTGGATCGGTCACGGCTCTCGAATCTAATGTAGGTCATGTTCACTCCCTCCCTTTGTTCTATATTTTGGAACAGGAGCCTTAGACTGTCTTCTTTTGTGCCGCATAGAATGTCAGTGTTCTCCACGCCTCAACCGACAAACATTTACCATGGGCAACGCAGGAGCAACAGCAACATCATGATTTAGCCATGATGAGATTTGTGCCACAGACTCGGGTATTTTTTATCAACAAAAAGTACCGTTCCGTGCTCCTGGTCGATGTTAGTTCGTCTGTCCTTACAGTTGACGCCAGTGGATCGAGGATCATTATGGGGCAAGTCATCGATACGTAAGTTAACTTTAGTTTGGGCATGTGCCTCCTTCTCAGAAGCCTTTTGATTAAGAAATCGAACGAAGCTAACAAAGGCTTTAGTCTCACAAAATGCCTAGTAGGATTATCAGAAAAGTTCTCTTGCCCAGGCATGAAAGAAGACTACGTCCAGGTATCGTATTTGTCCGTCCTTTCAGCCTGTTACAGCTATGAGAAGTGTAGCACGGACTAATAGAGCTTATGTAATACTACTTGATAGCCAGAGATTCATATTACGGTCATCGCAGAGTGCTCTCAGTTCGCCAGCAATGTTCACACCGGGGAGATGCTGTCAAATTTTCCTACAATGAAAGTTCTCCTTCAGGATGTCGTTCTGACCCAATACAATCTTCGCAGCATTTTGAAGGTCTTGAAGGTTCAGCTGGCAAAATTCCAAGTCAAGCTTTCGAAATTCCGGGGCGAATTGAGACGAGCCCGGGAGTCAATGGGATATTCTCTTGCTGTCGAGGATGCCGTTGGAGACGACAGCTTAGAGCTGGACTTCGAAGACGATATAAGTCGCCGGAAATCTTGGGGCGTTGGACTATCAGGAGCAAATCTCTCCTACACTCTGACAGCTGGCCTGTTTGCGTTGGGACTCATGCCGCAATCCGCCTCACCTTCTATGGCGATTATCACGGATGGTGTTGTCAAGTCGAATCTTCTCCATGGTAGCACCATTTTGCGCAAACTCATGGAGCTTGATGTCTCATGCTCTGTTATTCAGCTCGGCAACAAGGACGGCTCTATACCAAGTTGTAATTGGGGCTTTGTTCAAGATACGGAGGCGCTCCGATTCGTGGCAGAGGCGACCCTCGGGAAGTTCATGTTCTCTCAGGAATGTGTCAGCATCGATCCTCACTCTATGGAGGGAAAACTGACTGAAAAGCGGACCGCACCAAATATGTATCATCGCACTTTCTTAATTCGGGAGCTCTGTCTTTTGAAACCCCGGCCTGGGTTGGATGACATAGAGGATAGGGACGACTCTGTTGGGTATTCCATGACCAATTTTCCTTGGGATCCGAAGAGTCAGCCGGAGCCTATCAAGATGATGCAAACTGCCTGCAAGGACTACCATCTAAACATACCTGTAGAAATTTTGGTTGCAGCGCGAATAAGGCAGGGATTCAGAATCAAAGGCGTCTCCGTTGTACCTGATAAGGACCGTCCGTCCTCCGAGCGCTACTTAATTACCATGACGCTGACGTGGCTACCGAACGTGACCATTCAGTACAAACTTAAAGGTCAAGTGGATAGTGGAGCCAAATCGACAAATTTCCTACAACGTTTTGAGCCACCTAAAGTGGAGATCGATATCATTGCCTACCAAGCCTTCGCCATACACTTCCTGAATTCACAGCATACATCTGTGAGTGCCAATCACTCGGTCTACGCCAAAGTGTTTCGAATCCATCGATATATTGTTGGGCTGAGCGACTCGGATGTGACTTTGAGAGGTCTGAACAACTCACACGTGTCTGCCAATCAAGCGCTCTGGACTCAGAGGGCAAAGTCGATCGAGCGTTCCCGTAAGGCAGGTGACGGTGGATTAGCTCCAGAGGATCATGATCGCGAAGATACTGGTATTTATCTCTCGCGATTGGCAGAGCAGTGGTCGGGCCTTGCAAAGGACACGGACCGTCAATACAGCAGGTGCTGGTACAACGACTTTGAGTTTGATGCCCTTTTGGTAGTGCCGCCTCCTGCCTTTCTGCCGACATCTATGGACACCAAAAACTCTCTTGTCAAGTACTGCGAGGGCCTGGAAACAGGCGTCTCTGGTATCCGAGACTATCTCAAGAGGTCCTGGGCATCCTTTGTCGTAGGGGATGTGTTTGTACAGACACAGCAGCAGCCGGAGCTGAGTTCTATATCCACTGCTAGCTCTCGGTTCTGTGAACTCAGGTTATTTAGTGAAGTCAATGTGGCGATTCTGCGGATCGAGTTGCGCTTTTTCGGAATTCCATTGTTGGAACGAAAGGCTATTGCTGAAGACATCCAAAAACGAATATTTAGTGTCGAGGCCATCAAGTCCGACACAACGCCCTTCTCCAAAGATGGATCCAGGCCAGTACATAATACAGTCTTGCGATGCCAACGGCCAATGTATCGCTTGCTGATGCGTCATCTTATTCACGAGGCCCCGCTAAGCCATACCCCAGAAACCACCTCCACCGACTTTCACACCCATGTAGCAGAGCCCATTGGGGAAGAATCTGTGTTGCGATCATATCTTCTTCACAAGCACTGGGGATGGAAAGACCAAGTGCGAGACTCGACATACCTGTCTGATAATGGGTTCATGGCCAGTCAAGATCTAGCCTTTCAATATCTTTGTGCTCAGCGGATTGGCGAGGGTTTCCTTTTAGCTTCCTCACTTCCAAACCGCGTTGTGCTTTGCAAAGAGGTAGAGCTACGGCCACAAGAGGGCTCCTTGCTTCGAGGCACTTGCGCTATACAGTATCTTATTTTCCGGAGTCCTGTATCTGGCGAACTCGTAACAGAGCTTTGGGTGGAGCCTTTCATTGATGTGAGCCAGTATAGCACATTTGATAAGGTCAAAACGTCCATAATCAACGTCGACAGGTTCTTACTCTCACGCTTGGCCACCTTTGAAGCCATTCATACGATCGGTCGCCTACGACTTCGGCCCACAGTTGAACTCCAGCCTGACCGTGGCTTTATATACCCCTGGCTCTTTGATCCGGCGACACTCTTGAGACAGCAGCGGCTGATCACATTGACATATGAGGCGCCGAAGAGGAACAAGTCCCCTAACGTCGAGCAAGATGTGTCTATTTCATCGACCAGAAAATGCACACATGCACTTGGATTGACTACGCTCGATGTCCCAGACCCTTCGTCCAACCCTCTCATGGCGTCTTCTGCTAGAGACCTCCTCCTCACTCGAAATGCAAATGCGAGCACAACGAGCCTGACTCAGTCTCTGTTGGATGCGGAGCTCCCTGTTTCTGTGGAAAATGAGTTGGTATCCGAGTATAAAGAACACATTCGCGAGCTATCATGTGCTGACAGGGATCTGGCGATACTACACCTGTTCATGGAGAAGTCTCTCTCTCAGCTAGCGGAGGGCGAAATCATGGCCGGCAATGACGACGATGCATGCAGTCAATTTTTCCTCGATATCAAGACCTCGATCAAGCGAAATCCGGACGTCAGACGGTTACTAATGACTTTTCATTGCACTAATTCCTTTCAGGATATTCGGTGTTTTGTTAAGATTCCAAATGCGCGGTTTGTTCGACTCATCATTATACCGAAGCTAGGGTCTGTCATAGATCATATCACAAAAATGAGGTCTCTGCAGTCTAAGGAGGGTGACGTACAAGCTGAGCTCGCCAGGCACGACTTCCTGAGCTGCATGATGTTCGAGTGTCTCCGAAGCAAGCCCTTGGGGGATGTAAGCGAGCACAATGCGAATGCACTTGATCAAAGTTTAGCGCTCTTCGAGCTTCATCCAGTGTCTTTGGGGCCGGTTGTGATGCATCAGCCTCTGCTTCTGCAACCGATCATGAATGAGGACCAAGGCCGAGCCACAAAGGTGCACGAGTCCACACTGCAGCTGATCCGTGCCATCAGCCAAACATATTCTCATAGCTACGCCAAAGCGATCTTTGCGGCGCTCATCGAAGGTCATTCTGTGAAACCGGCAGACCTCCAAAGGGCCACTTTGATCTGTGCTCGAACCTCAGTCGACATCAACATTACCGGATTCTTGAACACACTGGAGCTAGTACGGCGCCGCGGAATAACGAGGTATGGATTTTTTGTTTAATACGCTGGCGCACTGTGATATACATGAAATTTTGTTACTATGGGACTAACACAACGACGCTTTCTTCTTCCAGCAGAGAGTCCACTTCTGAGCTTGCTACGCGGTTCATGCAGGTTTTGCACCACTCCTTTGAGTTGGCTCCAGTAGCTGGATCGGATCAAATATTCTTTTATCGCCCCCTCGTACGCCGCACTGCCCCTAAACAGGCAAAGCCCAAAACAAGAAAGAGGTCGCCGAGCGTTTCGCGTCAGGGCCCCATTGATGCTGAATCAGATGATAACTTAGCAGAGATTATTGAAAGTGCTGAGAGACCGCTCTTCATGCACCTTGAATGTTCTTTTCAAAAGCCGTTGACGCAGTCCTCGGAGTTGGAGCGAAATGGCTGGAAGTCGTCAGTTACCTTTCCTGTCTCGGACTTGCCGTTATCATACAATTACAAGGAGAAGGAGTCTCATGAACATAATTATGCACCTTCGAGCATTGGCTTTGAGTTCAGGCCAATCGATTCGGCTGATGGAACTGTCGCTATCCTACACTTGGTGGTGTCAACTTTACCTCTACCGGACGATTACAGCGGCCCGACTTTGAAGAGCATCGACTCAGAATCCAAGATCAATATCGAAAATAGCCAGCAGATGGGACCTGGACCGCGAAACCTCCAGCATGTCTTTCCGACATTGGACCCGACACAATTGGAGGCAATATCAGACACTGAATCCAGGCTGGAGTGGTTGGTGAAGGAGGAAATCATGCATGGCCTCCTCAACATGACGCCAGTTACTGTCGATATCTTGAGCCTGGTGGAAACTCAGCTCAAAACGAAGTCCGCTTTTGTCAACTTTCCCACTTCGATGACCCTCCCATTGACATTTGTAAAGAAGAGACGTGGCTATGAAATTTTCATGCAGGAGTTGGGCCGCACAAGCATGCTCCCTTACAAGCTTTGCCAAGTCGGATCCTATTTTCATTTGACAGAGAGCGACATCACTACAGGCTGTACATTCGACCAAGATTTCACAAAGGCGGATATGAACCTTCCGGCAAACGACTCTCTAGACCATCATGGTAGTTCTCAAGCGAGCGTGCGCTCGCCCATGTGTACTGGCACAGACGATGATACAATATCTACATCTCCACCTTCCAGTGATCTATGCCATGGACTCGGCATAGTTATATTGCCAACTCCAAAGGATCAGCTGCACTCGATCACCCCTGAAGTAGGCAACGTCCAAAGTGTTCTGGATCATCGAGGACGCAAACGCGAGTTTTGGCTCATCCTCGTCCCTAAAGAATCGTATGTTCAGGTGCATTTCTTCTCAAAGACACTCTCGGAAGAGTCCTGTCACTCTATCGTGAACCATGTTCGACGTGCTATAGACGAGCTCTGCGTCAAGGTCAATCAGTTGACACTGCTACAATCTTTAAACGAATCACGTAACTGCAGCAAGTATCTGGTCCCGGCAGATGATAGTGATCCAAACGTGGGATCCAGCTCGAGTTCCGACTCTGATCACGTTTCCCAGGAGGATGAAGCTCTTGTCACTGGCAGATCACAACCCACCAACAAGTCCCCAGAGACCAGGAAATTCAAACCAGGAGAGTTTGCTTGCCCTCTGGTCTACCGTAGAGCTTGGCCATTACACTGGCGTGTAAAACCAGGTCAAGCCATGAAGAGTGTAGCCCATTTGGTGCTTTTCCCTTTCGCTGTACAAAACCGCAAGAACTTTTTCGTTGTTGAGAGCAAAGATGATCAAGATGACTCCAAAAAAATAGTAGTCTTTCTCAGATTGAGCGAAGCTGAAGTTCAAGCAGGCATAGAGGTCACTCCTGGTACTGACGATGGATCAGCTGCGATAATAGCAAAAGCTGAATCAACGTCAGTTCTTACTTCCAACCAAACTACAGAGGACACAGGGTCGCACTCTAACAGCCCTCGACCTTCACCCACGGCCTCGCCAGGATCAAGAACGGTAGCTCCAGCAGGAACTCGCACTGATATCAGAGAGCTTGTTGTTGAGGTATACGGAGTCCAGCCTCCAGGTAGACAGGTCACGGGCGACTTGTTTTCGCATCTTGAGAACAAATTCTATAACTCAGTGGTGCTCTCAGTTGTATCCACTTTTTTGTCACGAAATTCCACGCTAAAGCTCACCCAGGCGGTAAGACTTGACAACATGCTATTTGAAACACTACCACTGCTGTATACTAATGTCTGCTGTTGCTACACGACAAACCCGCGACGATAGGATGTTGACTTCATTCTCCCGGTCGACAGAATGGAGCCAGTAAGACAGGTCTTGGATATACCTTACTTTATCACCACACCTTTTGCATTTCTGATGTATCTCAAGCAAAACTTGAGTCTCTATCTCCACCCATTGATGGGCGCGGACAAGGTTGGCGTTTTGACCAGACATTACCAGTCCCAATACGGCCGCCTCTCCACAACAGAGCGGTTCCATGACCGGTAAGTGACGGGATAGTGATAGCAGGCCATCTCGTTGCTGATCTAAGGACAGTAGGCTAATACTTCCCATCTTAATACTTCCCATCTTACCCTATCTCACAGGCAATCACAACACACTCAGATTGGCGATTTCACATTCTTCTACAATGCGGTGCAAGGCCGCTCCCCAACACAAATCGAGTCAAGCGTAGGAATTGGCTTGGCCGGTGTCTGCCTCACAGTGCTAGGGCAAGATCAGAAACCAGTCTTCGAAATTGGGCATCAAGAAGGGGATCATGACAATGAAGGGATTCATGCTTTCTTTGAGTCATTCCCTGGCCCAGCTGGACAGAAGCCTTCCAAGTACAGCCTGTTGGTAGAAATTTGGGCTCAGGGAGGCGTTAATGCGTCAGCCCTAATAGACGCGATTTCTCAAAGTTTCCGCCAAAGCTTGTGCGACGACATAATAGAGTCGTCCATCGAGCAGGGCCTCTGTCCTAGTGCCCAGGACCGTAGGAATGACGCGGACCAGATCGATGGCGAGCTGCTCATTGGGGAGTGTGTGCAAAAGAATTTCATCGATCCATCGTTCTTGGTTCTGCAACATTCTTTCCAGTGGAGAAATCCTGCTGTTCACTCTCTCAGCCTTGAATATTCAATGCCGCCATGGATCATGGACTCATTCTTGTTGGAATTGGACGAGATTTTGACAGATGTCAGCGTGGGCTTTTCGCCGCTATTGATCCGATCTATTACCAACTCTCATCGTTACAAGGAACACAAGGCGTCCAGTGGCTCCAAAAAATCGTTTGGCGACATGACCAACATTCGATTTATTCTTGTTGGTGGAATTCAGGACCTGAACGAAGGCTCAAGTTCAGCGTACTATGGAAGGCGCGCAAGCATGGGAAATGATCGTGTCCACTCTCGCCGAAGTTCCTTGGCAGAGAGTGTCAGTTTACAGCACTCACACAAAACCTCGACCCATTCTTCTCAGCACATCCCTAAGCGGCAACTGGAGGATGTCAAAATGTACCCGAATGCTATCACCGCCAGTGGTCAAGATGGAACCATGCTGCTGACACGAAACTGCTTTATTGTAATTACCGTCAATGGATTTGGACTCCAAGCCTACACCTACAACTGGGGCAAGGCATACCAAGAAGTGTTCAGTGCCATAGAACGAGTCGTCAAATGGCATCAAGATCGAATGCGATTGTTGGACAACGTGCTGCTTCAAAAGATGGGGTTGTTCCATCATGTACCATGCATTCCGCCTCCGCAATCGCAGACTCCGGCCTCTTTGGCCCCTGGAGCGACCCCAAGTTTGCCCCGTCCTGGTCCGCAAAGCTCGCCACACCTAGGGTCGAATCTCAGAATGGGGCTCTCTGACCCTGCAGCAAGCTCAACGAGTGCACCGAAGTTGCAAGGTTCACCAAAATCTTTCTCTGCTGCAGCGGTAGTGTCTGACACAGCTACTTTGACCTGCCTCGTGGATGAACAATTTCCAAGTAGGACTCGGTCTTTTAGTGGATATAGCAACGACGACTCACGCTCAGAGATCCAGAAGGGCCTGTCTAATCCAATGGCAACACGCCCGAGTCCGCCAGCAGCAATAGCATCCATGCAGTCTTCGGATCAGAACTCGCCTACAACCAGCTCTATTATCACCGCTGGTGTAGATATTGATCAGATTTTGCGTGATTACATCCTAGAGCCTTTGGAGACAGCACGGGACGAGAATGAGTTTCAAGACGAAGTCCAGAGGCATGCCAGGCCATTTCTGGATACGTTCATGCACCATACCAAGAATGCAGAAGACCAGCAAAACGCCTACAACGTCTATCAAAAGTGGTCAAGAAGATATAAGGATCGCAAGGGCTCTCCAAACGCTCTGCATGAAAATATGAACACCTCAGATTTAGCCATCATGCTTCGATCTGCGCGGCTGCTTCATTTCTGCCGAACTCCACTTCTGTTCACCGAGTTTTCATCTTCGTTATTTCCGCTCGTGGATCCATCAACAACTCCTGCTGACACAGGGACAAGCCAAATACTACCCAACAAGCAAGAGACGGTATCATCAGGAAAGTCTGGAGCGTCAAAGGATCCACTGACAGACCCCGTCGTACTGTGGTACAGCTCGCTGGCAGAGACGTTCATGCGAGAATACAGTCAGTACTTGGCTACAGTGGGTATGCAACTTTTGATGTACGGAAACTCCAAGTTCGACAAACCAGTAGAGTCAGCACATTCAGATGAACTATCGTTCATGTCACAGTTTACTGTGTCCAAGTCTCTCTCCGTGGCGAGCCCTGCGGCATTTTTGTTCAAGTCTTTGCAAGGTGGATCCATCATGTGTGAGGTCAGGCTGCAAGGTATGTTTGTGTGTGTAACCTTATACACACTCAACCGTCGATATGGTCGTGTCAAAGTCGCAGCCCCAGGTTTTGCCACAGCAGAGGCCAACAAACACAGTCTGAGGGTCTATACCGAGCAATGCGCAAGGTTTAAGGACAGAATCCATGTGAACAGTTTCGTGTACGACTTTCACCTCCGATATATTCATCGGATCCTGATGGAGTCTTCCAAGCTCAGCACAGGAGTGGATTCTCAGACACCGACATCTCTCCCATTCTCTTTCGATCTACTGGACGTGTTGCACCAGTTCCTGCAATATCACTCCCGTCCAGCCGCCTATTCTAGGAATCGAGTATATCGCGGAGTGTATCACACCGCTCTAGAGCCAGGAGAGGGTGAGCTTCCAGGACATCTCTTCGACTATGTTATCAAGAATCCCCAACGTTATGGATTCCAGGCCATTCATCTTCACGATAAACCAAGGGCATGCTTCGTATCTGGAAGGAATCTTCTTGCTGGCTTTGGCGGTTTACATCAACAAACGGGTAACGCCTACGGATCTTCGAAAGTAATCAGTGGTAACGACAAGTTCGGCTTGAAAGGATTTGGAGTTGGCAGCAATCGGGGAGGGCTGCCTATGACCCACATTCAAAAACCAACCGGCCCTCACTTTCGACACACCAGTCATGACAGCAGCCTAAATACCAAGAAGAGCCATAGGAAACTACCATCTAGCCGTTCCAGCTACAACGTCAAGGAAAGCACTATCCTGGATGATGAGGGCGTAGAGTATGTATTAGTGCTCTCTGATGGCGACCAAGACAACATAGGCCTCACAGTGCATTATTACCTGCTGATCCTTCGCGAGGAAGAAGTGGTCAAAAAACTGGAGGAAACCCATGGACCTCTTCTCAAAGCTAGGGATCGCCTTCTTGCCGCAAATCACAGTATAGTCATGACTGAAGGGAACATCGGAACTGAAAGAGGACACATCGGATCTCATCTTGGAACACCTCTCCTTCGGTCGAACTATGCAACAGTAGAGAATGGACAGTCTGTACTCCAGTCTTCTGTGACAGCAGAACGCTCGAGCGACGGACAGAGCACACATACCGATCCTTCTCACGAGATCCTGAACTCAGTAGGCCGTCTCATGGATGCAACAGAGTTGCAAGAACGGATCACTGAGCGTGCAGTTTTGGGCGATGTGGTCCGTGCAACAGAAGTCCGCTTGGATCTTTTACTGAAGCAGGCTGCTCAATTCTTTGACCGCGATTCCCTCTGGGAGACGCTGATACAAGGCAAAATCGGTAGCTCCGGTATAATTTTGACGGGATCAAATGCGTCTTTATCGGCCTCCCACCCCCATGGCCCTGAGGCCAAGCGAAAGAGTGAAGGAAGCTCTACAACAAGAGATAACATCGCATCTAGATCCTCGGAACTTGGATTCACAGACTTTTTGGCTCTAGGTCAGCGCTTCCACAGCACACCGCTTGAGGAGATGGAGCCCGACTTTTTGGCTATCGTCACCGCCCCGGGGATTGATTGGGGCGAGGTTCTTTCATTCCTTGCTAGCTACTATTCCCGCTGGGCGAGAGAATTTATGGAGCATGACGAGACAGACTCTCCTGGTCCAGCAGTGTCAAGTCTTAGACCGGGACACTCGGATCAAACAGGGTTCTTGAGACCTTCATCCGACAAGACAGAATTGACAGAACGGCAGACAAAAGAAGGACGGGCAAGACGACACCTAGTGATCTTTAACCCGCACAACCGTGACCTCTTGGTACACTTTGTAATTGATATGAACACTGATGCTGGTGTCAGTAGTCCCGTAGAATCCTTGGCGAGAAAGGAGATTGCCTCTCGGTATGATAACTCGGCAGAGGTATCGCGAAAGGCAATATGGAGCTCTACCGGTGATCTTAGCTCTCGATTCAACCGTGGGAATCCAAGGGGACAAACGCTACACTCGCGATCTTACTCTCAGCTTCAGACTCTCTTGCAGTCTCCATCTCAAACCCTTTCGCCTCGACTGGATCCTCTTCATCGTGGTCCTGCACAAGTGCTATCTCATCCGCCCGCTCGACCTTCTCTTTCCGAGGCTTCAAGTCGAGTATCATCTGTGACCTCCATTGCCAGGGCTGCCTCGCTTGCAGTTTCAAAAGTTGCAAGCCGTTTTCAGCCGAGTCGCAGTCGCGACTCGACTTCTGCTTTATACAGCAATGGCGCTGAAGGTGGGGGAACATCACCGAGTGATGCCAGTTCTCGTGCACCTAGTGTCATCATGGATGACGATATCCAGCCCATTTTTACTAAAGGGTCGACCAGAACAACTGCACAGACGACTGCCCAGTATAGCGTACTGGGTCCTGAAGGGTCAAGATTACTTCAGAGGAGCAGGCACCGTACAGAAGAAGCTCAGTCAGTTCGAGACGACGAAGACTCCTCCAACGAAGAATTTCAGGACCGGCGCAGCCCTGATCACGGCTTTCAGGAGGACAATGAGAACTATGATGATGAGGGCATTGAGCACGAAAACGATGACGGCAGTGGTCGAGAAGTTGAAGACGATCAAAATGGAAATATGGGTGTTAATGTGCGAGTGTTTTCAGTGAGTCGAGAACCGAAGAGTGGATACAACGCCATCGAGTCGGAGCATGTGGGAGATGTTATACGCACTCTATCATACTGGATCTGGAGATCCCAGAAGTAAGAGAGTCGAAGGAGAGGAAGGGAAGGTAAAAAAACATAATAAAGGAATATTGATATATCATTTATAACGACTAAAGATCCTCGTCTTTGAGCATACATTCGGGTCGAGTCATAGACCAGCATCGTTGCATTGAGTATGAAACGTAAAATCAAATGTTTGCTTGCCTGCAACTGGCACGACATGAAGGATTTTTTTTTCCAGGAGAAAAGGAACATGTCCAGATTTATTGGCCGAGGGAGGAGAAGAACGCAACGTTTATTGTGTCTCATTCCTAGGGATTATGGAGCGAGCTCTACGCATCGCCGCCTGCTTTACACAGTATTTATGTAGCTAGGAGCAGGGCAGAGCTCTCTCGTGTTTGAAGGATTTTGCAAAAAGCCAAAATTCGAGCCCGACTCTTCTATCCAAGCTTCCCGAGCTGGCGCGATAGGTATAGCTAAGATAGGTGGACGACGTGTAAAAGTCAGGGTAGGCGACAGAGGTAGATTTCATTTATCAACAGTCTGGGCCAGAGGGAATACTGAAGGCTGATCAGGTTCTTGGACCGGTCTGGGTTGTTCTGCAGAGCTAGTAACAACGTGTTGAATCTGCTCGTAGTGGGAAAGAGATGGACAATGAACAGTAAAAGACGTTCTAGCAGCACTGGACGAGGAAGCATCTAATTTCGAGACATGGCCCTTCTCCCACAACAACATTGCTTGCTGCAGAGACTCCGTAAGTCGTTTCAGCTCGTTCATTTGGTTGACGAGGTAAAGCTGAAGCGACTCCTCTTGCTGTTGTCGATCTTGATGCACGACTGGTTGTTGGTTTCGCTCTTGCGGGTCAGCCTGGCGTTGTTTAACTTGGAAATCAAACCGCTGGGATTGGTCAGTGAGTTGAACTTGGCCTTGATGTTGCTCGGTCTGGGTCGCAGGGGCCGTAGAAAAGGTAGGTAGAAGCTCCAGTGGCAGCGGTACATCATCCTGATCCAATATTGGCGCCAGCTGATCGTAGAACTGAAGAAACAGCTCTGAATTGAACACACTGTGCTCAAGAAGCGGCGATTTGACACTTTTGTGCAGGTGCAAATAGACAACTGCACCCTGCAGAATGACCCGTCTCAGGCGGACGAGGAGCTTGTAAAATCGCTTCCTGGTCGCTAAGTGCTCCAGAAGAACATTGGCGCCAGACGCTGGTGGATCTAACAGAGATATATCATCTGACTGCTCTGGATGGTCCCCATCCTTCTCATTCATGTCATCGAGGCACTCTTGCCGCCAACTCTTGTTAGTCTCGGTCCCTGGGTGCCGTCTCAATGAATGGAATATCAGTCGCTGAAGCTCAATTGGAGGCACTTTTTCGTTCCTTTTTAGATGGAAAGACTGTCTTCCCTTAAAACCTGCCATCCTAAATGCAAATGTGATTGGAACGCTGGGCAGGTAATGTTGATCCATGTGGCCACTGAAACCGACCCCATGGCTCCCAGGCTCGATATCCTGGGGATGTATGCCAAGATTTCGAGCCTCATTTTTCCCGCTGCGGCGGCCAGATAGCGTAAGAAAAGTACTGTACACTCAACAAGCTGAATGTGGTTTCACGACAGGCTGAGAATGATAATGGCGTTGATCGACTTGCTCCCTTTGTTCCTAGCAAGACCTTGATCGCATCAAAGTTGAGGTCGTCGATACCTGGAGGAGGCTCATCCTTGTTCTTTAGATGGTTCACAAACAAAAGATAATATCCGCACGCTATTAAGAACATCACGAAACAACTCACATTAATATAATCAACAAGGCGTAATATTACATGGAAGCGATCAAAGAGGTAAAACCCGAATGCTCCAATACTGCAGCGACGGACATCGCAGTGCCTCAAGGCACACCCGTACTGTAAGTGGCCAATCTTCTTGATTTCATGACGATGCACCTTGCAAATGAGGGCCCACACAGACTCTGTTCCTCCTGGGCGGTTAGGGATGTGCATCATAAAGCAGTCTGCCAGATTTAAACGCGACAGTTCCTCGTTAGCAAGGATCATGCTGTGTCAAATCGCAAGCGCCAGGTGCTCTCTAGTCCAGGGTGACAATATTGATATAGGTTGGGACCAAGTGTAAAGCAGGCATTTGATATATTGGGCAGTCGTATAGGCATTCCTGTTTTCACACTCGGATCACGCATCTTTATGGTTTTCAACGACGCCAATCACTAGGTCGTTTGTGTACTTCTCCAAAGTCTGGGACATAAGAACCGACCTCCTAAGACCGGGCTCTACATTAGGAAGGACTGGCCGTTCGCTTTGTCTGTGTTGGACATAACGCAGCGCCTTTAGTACGTTTTCCATTATTTGGTGGCCACATGGAACGTCGAGCACCCTTCTCCCCTTTTTGTCTGGCTGCTCAACTGTCTTCAAGACTATGACATATATGACATAACGAAATGAACAGTGAATAATGTGGTGGCTCACCTTCATTCACATGATCGCAGTGAGATACAGGAGCATACTTTCACCCAGACCCGGTATGTGGTCCTTCGAATTGGTCGATTTGAACATGAAGGGTGTTTGAACATCCCTGCTTTGGCCTACGTGAAAATACTTCCTGGTGGTAGACTCGAACATGACTTCCTTCAGAAACTGCAATACTTTCGCCTCGGCGACATCATAACGGTGGATCCTACTGTTTCGTCAATAAGGGCAAGATCTTTGAATAAAGACGAGCAGAGGAGGGATGATCTCTCAGATTTGATTCAACTGCCTGTGTATTACATTGGAGTCCACAAATTTTTTCATATGTGTCTTGTACACGCTTTTGCTGTTGGCACTCAGCTGCGTGATTTCCAGGTCCACTTCCCCTTGCAGGACGTGTTCATCTGTTGACTGGCACAAATCGCTGTGATCCTTCGCTTGACCACTAGTTCCTAAGAGTAGATCGGGCTGGGCTACTGGAAACTGTAACAAGGACTCAAAAGAAACTAGGGAGAGGTGTTAAAATAGCCTTGGTAACCAGACTTCCCGCCTGTTCCTGTGCAACTTATATTGATACATACCCCGAGACCTAGTCAAATCGTCGGTAATGTTGATATCCACGTTCACAACCAGGTGTTTTGGTTGCTGCTGAATTGGATCACAAACTTCTTCGTCGTTCGCGTCCGAGTCTGCGCCAGAATCGATGTCATCTTCCAATGGCGCGCGTCTTGCACTTCGAGAAGAATTGGAAGGGAATCTACCACGAGGTTGCAAGTGAATAGAGGGGCACAGGTGTGGACTTGGATCCACTATCCTTTACATACCATGAGAGGGAAGATGACTCTCCCCTTCGGCTATCTTGGGCCGCTTTATCGGAAGCTGCATCTCTAATTGCCAGTGGAACCGGGTTACCTTTCCTTGTCCTTGCCTCTGGAGAAACAACAGCACCGAATGCGGACATTGCATAAAAGAGAGCAGAGAATAGATCACTGATGGAAGGAAAGGAAATGAGAGGCCGCAGTGAGGGAATGCAGAAAGGGCAGCGATGCAATGAGTTTGGTTGAGAGAATTGAGATGAAGTGCAGGGTCATGAGAAGAACGAAGAAAGCCCTGTGTCTCTTACAAGGCTCATTTTGCGCTCTCGGGCCACCTGCTCTCTCTCTCTGTCTCTTCTCCCCAGCATGTCCGCGATCAGCCAATTGAGGCTTCCAAATACACAGCGCCTGCATTCAGTAACTCTGCCGTTGGTTGTCTTCTCTGGCAGCTTCAGTCGTTGGGATATCAGATTTGTGGAATAGGGAATCTGCAGACGGCCGGAGGAGAGACTAAGATCGAAAGACCTTATTCATCTGTCGTTCTCTCTCTCTCTTTCTCTCTCTCTCTCATATCAACATCAAAAACACTCCTAGAATGGCCCCACCACCGCCAATCCGAATTTTACGTATCTCGATTATTTGCCTGCTCATCATCAGTTGTATGGGAACGGCCATGGATAGGCCCTATCGCCATGTCGAGACCGTCAATGGATATATCAATATTATTCTCATTATCGGATATACCCTCTCATTATTCAATCTCGTGAAGTTCTCGATGCCAGGACTGAGAGCGTTCCTCTTGATCTTTTTGGCTCTGACCTCGCTTATGATGGCAGCTTCCTGGACTTGGACCGAGTTTTGCTCCCATTGTCTTTTGAGAGTAGATGTGGCGATGGATCTCCCAACGATGGCCTTGGTTATTATGGAGTCTATTCTCACTCTGAAATGGGAACGCAAACAAGCTAAAAGGTACGGCAAAAGGGCAAGGAGTCAGCAAGACGACGAAGAAGAGATGATGATTGTGATTCAACACGGGGTCCTCCCTCCAAGAGGACACCCCTTGGCCCCAGACGAGCAGGACAATATTGAACTGCCCTTTTCACACGCCGTATCTCGAACTGCAGAGCAGCCGCCCCAACAACACCAGCGCACTGACTCCAAAGAGTCTGCAGGGTCTGCTGTTTCTCATCAATTCCCTCCACAAGCGTACTTCTCTCCCTCCTCGTCACATGCACATTCTCAGCAACCACGGTCTTCCTACGCAATCTATACTTCCTCCTCTTCGGCGCCCCCCTTAAATGCCAACGAGGCCCCACCAAGCTACTCGTGCATGCAAAGATAGACAAGACAATAAATTTTGTGTCTAGGACGCGTCTTTTTTTTTTCATCTGCCTCTATTGATAGCGCGATACAAGACATCGAAGACCTGTTTCGTCCAAACTACTATGGACGTTGCAAGGTCACTGCGAGGGTCTTCCCCGCAAGCACACGCACACCTCCTTTTCTATTTGACTAGAATTAACATCTTCATTGGTTTGTCTCCATCCTTCTATTTGATACCTACTTCCATTATCAAGAACAATGAGGACAGCATCATCCAGTTCACGCAGAGCTTTTCCTCTGGGTGTGATATATACTCTCGCCGTCTTTTTGATCCTCCGCGGGCTTTCTACTGACATCTCCTCTTTGCATGTCGCTGATGCTCAACGCATCTCGGATTCTGTCAAAAACGTAAAGGTTTTTGGAACTGGTCCTTTGATCGCTTTGAAAGACGAAGACCTATCCTCCTTTTCATTTTCCGATGACCCGTCTTCTCTCGTTATCCGAGTCGCCGGGGCCAACGACAAAGTAGAGCAGGATGCCTACTGGATTGACTTTGCATCCGACTTTGATCAGCACGATCGTTTCTCTCAATGGGTGAAAAGTCAAGGACCTAGCCAGATCCTGATCCGTCAAGAGTTTTGGGGCGAACCTCTGAATGCCATTTCGCTGGAGGTCAAAGATGCGGCCTTATTAAAGGAAATCGTCGGCTTGTTTCCAGGAATCAAGCTAGTAGAGCCGGTCGTAAGTCATGTTTGGTTCTACGCGCTGATCTAGTCAAATGCGTGAATGGAGGAGAGAGAAATGGAGAGAGAGAGAGAGAGGGAGAGAGAGTACTGGCAGGTTAAAGATCAGGAATGTTTGTTATCTTTGATCTAGAGGCAATACTAAACGTTTCTGCGTATGGAATCTACAATACAATATTTTTTAGACCGTCTATAGCAAGCCAAAGATGATGTCCATGGATAACATTCACGCCCTCATGTCGACGCGAGAGAAGGATCTTTCGAACGTGACACCGTGAGTAGCAAGTCCGCGGTGCTGTGGACTTTGATTTCAAAAAGAAATCAGAGACATCACTTTTTTCTAACTCCTGGTCAACTGTCTCTCTTGGTCAATTGTCTCTCTGAAAGGCACAAGGAAACCGGTGTCGCTCAGGTGCACGAGAAGCTAAAGTTGTTTGGGAAGGGTATCAAGGTTGGAATCGTTGACTCAGGCACTGACTACAAGGTAATTTAGCCGTCTCTTCTTGCAACGAATGAACTTACAATTGACAGTTGTAACTAACACGTGGTTTTTTTGCGTTGAAATCAGAATCCCGCTCTTGGGGGCTGCTTTGGCAAAGGATGCAAAGTTGCATACGGCTATGACTTTGTAGGCGATGATGGCAAGAGTCCCAGTAATGATCCCAGAGCTACCTGCGATTCACATGGAACTCACGTATCTGGTATCATTGCCGCAAACAGTACCTACTTTATCGGCGTTGCGCCCCAATGCACGCTTGGATCGTACAGAGTCTTTCCTTGCGTCGGTTCTGCCCCTAACGATATTATTATCAAAGCGATGTTGCGTGCAGCCGAGGACGGTATGGACGTGATCAACCTGTCCTTGGGCGGACCGGGTGGTTGGAGACAAGAGCGCGAAGCTCTTGTCGTGGACATGTTGTCGAAAAAGTTGGGAATCCTGGTGGTAGCCGCTGCTGGAAACGAAGGAGCTATGGGTGCCTTTGAAATGGCATCCCCAGGTGTGGCGAAGTCGGCCATTTCGGTGTCGTCGAGCGAGAATCCGTACACGAGCTCATGGTATTTTGTCGTCATCAATTCCAGTGAGATGACCAACAACCGTGACCAGAGTCAGCAACGCAAGATCGCCTTCCTGGGTGATAAAGTCATGGATCTCAACACCACCCTGGCTCAAACTGCCCCAGGCACGTCTGGTAATGTCACCGCAGACGCCTGTAAGCCGATCACGACCGATATCAAAGGCAAGATTGCAGTTGTCCGCCGAGGAGACTGCACGTACGCCCAAAAACTACAGAACGTGATAATGGCCAAGGCTACGGGGGTCATCATCATCAACAACATCGCGGGTGAGCCCGCCTCTGCGGCCGGTAAGTCTGGCTTAAATATTCCCCTTCGCTCCATCAGCAGGGAGGACGGTGAGTATCTTTTGAAGCAGATGCAAGCCCAACAAAAGAATGGGGGTGTTCGAATTGCGGATGGGTCATCGCCGATCACTGTCAAGAGCGCTGTCGGCGGTCTCCTCTCCAACTTCACCTCTTTAGGACCAGACTCGGAGCTGAATCTGAAGCCAGATATTACAGCGCCAGGAGGAAACATCTGGTCGACGTACCCCTTGTCAGTAAGTGTGCAAACGGTTGTAAGAACTGCTTTATTTTTATTCTTCGCCTGTTACATCCGAGCAGAAGGGTTATTAACCGAGCCATCCTGTGCTTATAGATGGGCGGATTCGGCGCAGAATCTGGTACCTCCATGGCTAGTCCATACATTGCAGGATGTGCGGCCTTATTCCTTGAGGGCAAACCAAAGTCGGAGCACAATTCAGTGGCCTTCAAAACCGCGCTCCAAAACGTTGCTCGCCCAATTTTGGACGGGAACCCACAGCGACTCAAGGGTCCTGCTTCAGTGCTTCAACAGGGGGCCGGATTTGTGCAAATGATGGATGTTCTAAGCTCCAACGTTTCTATTTCGCCCTCACATGTGGCGCTTAACGACACCGTGCATCTCAAAGGCCGTCAAACCTTCACCGTCACAAACCGAGGCAAGATTCCAGTGACATATCGCGTCGATCTAGTCAGCGCTGTGGGTTTAATACCCTTTGAGAAGGATGGCACCGTGTCTCTCTCGCCCAAGAAAATTTTTGCCACTGCCTCCATGAAATCGGCCTCTTCTGCTCTATCAATCCATGTAGACCCTGGATCGAACGCAACGGTGGATCTAGACTTCTCGGGACCCAAGAAAAACCCATTGCTGTACGTCCTTTATTCTGGTTTCATCCGCTTCCGACCCGAGAAGATGGACAAGTCCACGCCCATGATATCAGTCCCATTCATGGGCATGAAGGGGGACTACAAGACGGTACGTGTGTTTGACCCTTCCTTTGGGTTGAGGTACTACGATAGAAGGTACTTGCGCGGAATAGGTCAAAGCGGGGACAATTTGGCTCTGAATATCACGATCTTCAAGAGCATTAAAAACGACAAGGATGAGGATACTCCCTCAACGACAATCAAGGCCATACTTCAATTCAGACTGCTGACCGCCTGCAGACTTATGGTACTGGACTTGGTATCAGACGAGGGGTCGAACCCAGCAACGGTCAAGAGCTATGGTTTGCTGAACAGAGGGGTGGGTCGATATCTTCCCAGAAATGACGGCCAAGAAGGCAATAAAGCCCAGGTTCTTGGATGGGATGGCAAGATTCTGAACAAGGATGGAACCCCTGTACCAGTTCCACTGGCCAAGGGCAGCAAGGCTAGAATCCGAATCTCCCTCTTGAAACACTTTGGCGACCCAGAAAAAGACAGTGATTACGAGTCTTTTCTTTCAGGGACCTTTTCGTTGTAATGAATTGGGCACCCCTGCTATGAAAAGTCGCTAGTGTTATAATTAAATCTATTATATATATATAAGCTCATAAAGAAAGAACAATATCTACGGTGGATGCAACTGTTGTCGGGTATAAAGTCTAAAAGTAACTAGTCTCTGCCTCGCGCCCGACGTCGCTCAACAGTTCTGCGTGGATGACATTCATAGCCTCGAGCGCTTGTTCCTCCAGAATGACACAAGAGATATTGATCTCGGATGCACCCTGGGAGATCATCTCAATATTGACTCCGGCCTTGGCCATGGTGCTGAACATGCGGCCAGAGATACCCACCATGTTCTTCATTTGCTTGCCGACCAGCGACAAGATGGCCATGCCTTTCATTATATCCACTGTGCCAATTGATCGCAGCGATGACATGGCTTTCTCCATATCCTTATCATTCACATTTGCGCCCAACGCCATCGAGACATGAACCTCGGAGGTTGAAATCAAGTCGACTGCAATCCCGTAGCGATCTAGCGTTCCAAAGATTTGGGCAAAAAACCCGTGCGATACCGACTTGCGATTGGAGTGTACATTCAGCACCCAAACGTTGTCTTTGATCGTGACCGCAGTAGGGTGTCGTCTAGACAGATCCAGCTGGTATCCGTTTTCGAGCAAAACCTTGGAGGAAGGAGGCGGTGTGTTCCTTCCATTGGGTGTACATACTCCTGAGGGCTGGTCTGGAAAGATAATGGTGCCTGTTCCTGACGGGTTCATGACATTCTTGATTCGAATAGGGATTTGGGCTCGAATAACCTGCTCCATTGTAAATGGGTGGATAACTTCCGATCCATAGTATGTCAACTCGGATGCCTCCTCGGGTGTAATAATGTTGAGTAGCCGTGCATCCTTGACTTTTCGGGGGTCTGCTGTAAAGATACCGTCAACCTCCTTCCATACTTGCAACTCTTCTGCATCCAAACCAACAGCAATCAGCGCGGCGGCAAGGTCGGTGTAGCCTCGACCGATGCTAGTCAATAAACTTCCGGGAACTGGACCAAAAAAGCCTGGACATACGAAGGGGACAAAACAGAGGTCAGTGATAGGATCGAGTGATAGTAAAACTCGCTCGTGGCCAGTAGCACTTGCCAGTAACGACAGGGACGCGATCACCGCATTTTGACACTGCAGAGGCAAAAGCGCGTGAGAGGTAGTCGTAAAAGTTTTGGTCCAGGCACTGAATGTCAAAGACCGCCTCGATCACGTTCTCAAGACTGATGAATTGGGTTTGCACGCCTTGGTCTTCCAGCAAACCAGCCACGACTCTGCAAGAAAGCTTTTCGCCGACTGCCATGATGATGTCCTTGGATCTGGGAGAAATTTCTTCAATTGTCTATTTGAGCAAATTGGACAGAGAAACTGACGGTAAGTGCTTTTTTCCTTTTGTTTTCGATTCATTTGCATTTTTTTTTTTTTTTGACTACTCGGTTTACCTGAATGGCTCTCAGGAAAGCCATGAGACGATCGCAGTCCTGGTTGACTTCTTCCTGAACTCTTTTCAGAATATCGCTGTCCGAGATGTGTTGTTTAGCAGTATCCAGATGGTCCTCTCGAATAGCTTGCACAGTCTCAACGAACTCGATTGAGTCTGGTTGCAAAGCAGATGAGGCCGCCTTGAGAAGCCTGGAGGACATTTGGATGGAAATAAAGCCAATTGGGTTATTTTTTGATATCGGACAACGAATTCGATTTCACCATGCGCGCCCAATTGATCTCCCTGATCTGTCTTTGTCCCTTTTCCCGAAGTTCTCTCCCAGCAAAAACAGTCGCTTTTTCGCGCTTGCTGTCTAGTCTTTACCGATTGGTGGTGCCGAGCGACTTTGACTCGCTGCTCCTGGCAGAGCAGACGACCACAACCCTGTTCGTGGGCAGATACGATCTATCAAACAGGTAAGGGTGGACATAGGTGAGAATCTCTTTGCCACCAATAAAAATAAAGTCGTTTTACACAAGAGAAAATACATGGGGAAGAAACACTCACTGCACAATGGTTCCAGTGATGGTCTCGATGAACTTTCCGATGCTGGTGCCACCAAACTTTTGCACAAGCCACGGCTTCTTTGCTTCGGAATGAGAGGAATGTCCGTTGGTGGCATGAGAGATTTCGAGCTTGATGTGGGCAGGCAGGGACCTCTTTGAGGCGGAGACGGAGGCCTCCTGGGCAGCGCGAGCGATCATTGTATTTCAATCTGCGGGGCAAAGAGAGAGAGTGTGGGCGGGTGGAGGGAAGGAAAGAAGGAAAGAAGGAAGGAAGGGGGGAAAGAGAGGAAGAAGAAAAGGAGGAGGGGGAGGAGCAAGTATCGATCGATGGGCCTGCATCATTGGACAGACAGCGCGCAACCCAAAAAGAACAACAAGAGCTTGTTTGTGGGAGTGCGGGGAAGGCGCAACACACACACAGAGTGAGTCAGTGGGGTGTGGAAGGAGGAGGGAGGTGTCCTTTCTCTCACTCTGCTTCTCACACTCGCACACCGCGGGTCCTGTCCGTGCGCGCGTCATATAGACTGCAGTGTGTAAGTGATCTGGCCACCAGCCATTGCGTCATGTGATCCTCTGCCAGTGGCCGTGGCCAGTGCCAGACAGACTCCTCTTCTTCTTTCTTTCTTTCCTTTCTTTCCTTTCTTCGCACCCACGCTCCCTTCACCCTTCTCCACCCACCCCCTTACTTTACTCATTCCACTACAATGGCAAACTTCAGCGGCGCTGACATCTTCCTCTTCATCATCGGCTTCTTCTTGCCCCCTCTTGTAAGTGTTTGTTTCCTGCTCTGCTCCCTCCCTCCCTTCTCTTCTCTTCGAAAAGGAAAAAAAAACGTGAATGAACAAACGCCAAGACTTACTCCTCCCACCCAGTCCAAGACGTAAATGACCAACATTCTATTTTTTTTTTTTTTTTGCTTCTGATCTTTCTAGGCTGGTAAACGAACAAACTTCAACAGACACGAAAACGCGTGCCGTTGCCTCACCTTGGCTTTGATATACTCCACTATTCCACCCTTAAGGAATGCATCGACTGATACCCTCGTTGTTCTTTTCTTTTTCCACCCTTTCTTCCACGGCAACCAGTCGGACTCAAGCAGGGATGCGGCGCTGACTTCCTTATCAGGTATGCAACTAACACCACGCGTCCGTGGTCCCCACAGTGTTTAAAGACAAAGACTGGAAACAGGATCATCTCCAAGCGATAAGACACAAAAAAAAATCTGGTTGCGCTATTTTCCAGAAGTTGGGAAAGAGTGTGTGGGTGACGCGGGAAAGGAAAAACCACCCTTGTCACAGTCCAGGAGGACACAGAAACCTGAGCCACGGACATGCTCTTCTTTCCGCCATGCAAGTTCAGCCTCAGAAAGCCCACATTTTTTTAACGGCCGACCGTTTTTTATTTTCTTATTTTTTGTACATAGCGTCGGATTGACCTTGCTCGGACATGTTCCTGGTATCGTCTACGCCTGGTACACCATCTACAAGAACAGAGATGACCCCAACTCTGTCAACCGTCACCAGGGCCGCACCTACGTTGCTGTTCCTCAGCAGAACTACCAAGCTACCGCTACCGCTCCCGCCCAGCCTATTCATCCCGTTCAGTAAAAAAAGTCCGTGACGTTCAATAAATCTGTCATGATTGCTCAAAAAAAAGATGTACCTTTTTTTCTTTTATTTTTTGAGAACACAAGAAACCGGCCAAACAGAAATAAAGCTCGAAAAGATAAAGAATGACGCGTGGAATGAGCAGGTCTTGAGAAACATGTTACATTGGGGAAGAAGGGGTATGCAATGAGAAAGAGTAAGACTGAACGAGAAAAAAAAAGATGCCTTTTGTTACACAATAATGAAAAATATACAGGAAAGAATAGCAAGAACCAGGACAAAACACCGCGTTTTGATCCGTCTT
Source organism: Entomortierella parvispora (assembly GCA_963573315.1). NCBI lineage: Eukaryota > Fungi > Mortierellomycota > Mortierellomycetes > Mortierellales > Mortierellaceae > Entomortierella > Entomortierella parvispora. Next base: position 2,238,085 of record OY752145.1, read on the forward strand.
GGCACGAACGCGCTACCATTCAATCCATTCCTCCAAACAAATTACAGATGAAATAGCCGTCGAACTGGAGGCCATGAAGAGGGTCTAACAACCACGAAAAGAACACCCAACGGCACTAGCCCTCTTCATATAACCAGCACATCCTGTTTCTGTTTCAGCCCTGAACTCTTGCCTTCTTTGAATCCTTGCCTATTAACCAGAAGGAAAGGTTAGATATTGTCATCTTGTTACAACAAAGACCTTCAAGGGCATAAAGAGACCAAGAGACTTACGGTCAGGGCACATTTCGTCAAATTCTGCGTCGCTGAGTTCCAAGAGCTCATCCAAGGATCTCTTTGGAGACCGCTCGGCAGATGAAGTTGATTTAGGAGCCATAAAATCATCTTCGAAGTTGAGGGTAAGATCCGGAACGTCGGCAAGGCTATCCTCAAGTGGCTCAATCTCCGCGCTGTCAAGCAAGTAATCGTCAGAATCAATGTCAACGTGTTCAGGAGTCGCTTTGCTCTCCAATGCAAGACCCAAACCATCGGTCTCTATGGCCACCTCCTCGTTCTTTTCGTGTTGACTATGGACAGGGACCGAAGCTAAAAGCTCTTCCGAAACCTCTATATTCTCCTCAAGTGGGCCTAACTGGTTGCTGTCCATAGCTGGTTGAGCACGCGCACGGTGAACAGTGTCCTCTTCATGAACACCATCCAAATCTATAAAGTTGAAGTACAAGCCAGAATTAGTAACTATGACGCTAGGAATATTTACGGTTATCGACAATATCACAGTTATGAAAACAAACCTTGGAGGGTCACATCAGGTTGTGCTGCGTCCCCTTGGGAATCCATGGACATTTCTTTCTTTGCCTTACTCTCGTCAACCTGAATCTGAAGGGCGTCCAGACGGGAAGAAAAGGTCTCTTGGATAGTCAGTTCAATCAGGAAAGGCTCTAACTGGACCAACCCTAGACCCGATTCCTCGGCAACGTCCGTATACAACTTGACGAGGCTGGAAAGCGAAATTCTCGATGCTGCGCCATCATCGTGCTCTGGCAACCAAAGGTCATTCAGGCCTTTGAACGTCAGGTGCATCTCATAATGCTCAGCGTCCACGCCATAGTGCGCTTCAACCAGCTCCGAACGAAGGCGAGCAAAGAGGACTGTCAAAGGCTCTTCCAAAAGTTTGTCTTGGCTGTCAAACAGCACAGGTCCGTATGCAAACGGTAACTGGGCCACGTTCTGACGCTCTGTCTTGTATGCATCGGAGGAGGCGAAGAAGAGCTCGTATAGGGACTCTCCAAACGCGACCTCGATCACAGGCAAGGTCAGAATATCAGAATCTGGCTCCAACAGGGCTGCATATTCTTCAGGGCTCATTTGGGACTCGATGTTCTCCTTTTCTCCATCCAAGGCATTAAGCGAAGTATCGACCGAGAGTTTTGTCAACGGCGTAAGGAAAGGTGAAAGCCTGTCGTCGAAATCCAGTAAGGCGTCCGAGGTGTAGTCTAACATTGGAATCATGGAGATTATATCCATCAATGCACCTAGTAAGTAAAATAGGAAAAAAAGAATAAAGACAAAGGCGATGCGAAGCTAGATTGGATTGAGTCTTGATTGAAGGGCGGGTAGAGTTTATAGGTAAAGGTGTTAGTGAGGGTGGAAGCTGAGTGTGATTGTAAACGAGAGGACTGTTGGGGATGTTGGGAGAGGTAGGAGTTGAAGGCTGTACAGTAGTGAAGTTGAAGGAAGAAGAGAGGTGTTGAATTAACATCCTGCACTCATGCCAAGGAGGCAGAGCAAAAAAAAAAAAAAAAAAAAGGATGTCACAGTATTCTGAATTATTGTAATTGCTGCAGACCCTTATTCTTCCAGTGCATGCATGCACTTGTCGGTGCTCTCTCAACATCAGTTTCAGGAACAAGGACCACTGAGCAGGAGGATACCACGGTGCCCCCAAAAACACGGACAGACACACCATCGAGCAACCATGTCATGACGTTCCAATGCTATGCCCATGCAGACAACACGCGCGAGTACATCATGACTAGTGATGCCAAGAGGATCAACTCGAACGACTTCATGCTCGTCGTCCTCTGTCTCTGTCTGGTCTACATTCTGGTAGGATAATAGAGTTGGCTATCAAGGACGAAGGACGATAAAGAAAAGAAGCTTGTGGACGACATTCTGATAGTATGAATGTTTGGATAACTGCAAATATAGGGGCCAACATTTACTAGTTATACGATCATTATCCTTTTGATTCTGTCGAGGATCGTGTTCAAACTATTCATGGTCATGGAAGGTAAGACGATTTACTCCATCCATCCCTCCCCTTCCGCTGTGCTATTTCTTAGTGGTCTGATGCCAAACCTCTCCCTTCTTTTTCCACCTTCAAGAAACCATCCTTGTGATAAGGGATGTAGGAGTTCAGGTCAAGACAGTATATCTAGGAGGGCGAAGCTCGTCACGATTCATTGACAGATCCAAGATCGCAGACATTATTATCAACGAGGCCATTACGATGATGCATATCCGTGTATACATGGCTATCATCGTCGAAGGCGAAGATAAGATGGTGGTTGTATTCCAGGTAAAACGAAACAAGCAAAATGAAGAATACCCAGCGTTCCTTGCGTGCAACACACTCTTACTTTTTTTCACTATTGAATTTCAAATATAGAACCTACTGCCGAGATTGAATATATTGTTGCAAGCATACCATGGGGCGCGCTCAATCATCTTTCATGAACGGGATCACTCTGATTTCCCCCTTGAATTCTCGTAGACATCCATGGAGGTCAAAATTGTCTTTTATACCCGAATTTATCTCCAAAAAAAAAAGTCTGTGTTATCATCCCAAGTGCCTGCTGCCAGGCCTGTGTCTCTAGTGAACTACTCGTCTGACAGGACCTTCAAATTTTCAACGATAACATTCTGATGGTACTTTGTGAACGTTGAACCAGGAATTCCCAACAAAATTGGTGGTGCTAATGGCATCTGTTGTCTAATACTCAGTGTCCGAGTCTGTTGGAGGACTGATGGAAGGTGTGGTCGGACTCCGTGCGCTGTATCGAATTTTGCTCTGATCCAGTTGTGAAAACCCGTCCATGTACGCTTTGAGAGGGTCGAATAAAGGATATCCATTCACATTTGTAACGCTATTTTGTTGGATTCGTTCATTCAACACTTCTGGTGGGCACCAGAACGGACCTACGCCTTGGATCTCAAGTTCCAGATGGAGCAGGGAATTACTTGCCCAGGCCCTGATCTTTGGCGAATGGTGAGGACCAATGACATTGCTGTCATTGTCATCGTCATCGTCATCATCGGTATCAGCAACAAAGCTGCCGCCGCCGACACTGCTACCAACAAACCCCTCTTCTACGTGTCCCTGCGAGTGAGAGTCGAAAGATTGGGGTGATGGCACCTGATGAAAAAACAGCTTTGCGTCGACAATCGTCTGAGGGATGGTGAAACGTTGTAATTTCTGGAAAGTCTCCAACATCAAAACAACTATGGGTCCACTCTCTCGCCTCCTAACCCCTGTTGGGTACACGTCCAAGCATTCCAGGGTATGTCGCAATACGTCGCGCCCCGCCCATACAATGCTTAGGATATCCAATGTCTCCATGTTGGGGCAGTAAAGGAAAATAGTAGCCAATGGGAGCCATGACAGTTGAAGATTGTCCGACAATGGATCCCAGAGGGAAAGCAGGTGACAAAAATGGTCAGTCCCATCCACCCGCAGTTCAAATCCACACTCTTCAGTTCAGGACAATTCTTGTGGATTGTGCGTGCCAAGGATGGAAGATCCGAAGCGAACAGGTCGTAATGTTCCTCGGATTCATCATATAATAGATAGGCAAGTGATGGACTTGACCCAATAATCCTGACCATGGAGCCGAAGAGTCGTCCAGGGCTCCTCATAAAGATAGTTTCCAGTAGAAGTGACCTATTTTCTTGAAACGCGACAAGCTCATCTCCTTCCAGATAGTCCTTGTCATCGTCTGCAGGCGTTCCTTTTTTCGTCAACTCTTGCTCGATATGGGGTCGATACTCTATCGTCTCGAATGATAGATATAAAAGCTTGGGAAGGCCCCAAACCAACGACTCTAAAAGTTTGCTGGAGACCCAATTGTTTTTGAAAGCCAGATATTTCAGTCTCTTTAATCCCAGCATGACTCGGACCATATCCCTCCCTAGTTTTGGCTTCCTTTTTTGGGGGGATAGTGATCTCATACTGAATGGTCAAATCCTCCAACAATGGGTTCTGTCGCAGAATGTCCTGAATCAGGAGTCGGTTTCTGTCGGACACCTCAGAAGAGCTGAATGAGGTCAATCGCGAGAGCTCTGGTGTCAAGATCAAATGATGCACGCTCCAACGGCTGGGGAAGCTAAGTTCGTGGACATATACGGCGTATCGAGGAAGGTACTGAAGGAAATCCTTTTCATTTGTAAAATCATCGTATTTGAGTGTTCGCCATAATTGCTCCGCAAAGGGAACAAACCAGGACTTTTTGACGCGACAACCGGCTGCCAGATCTGGTTTCTGGAGTTGTTGCGCAATGAGGGTCAGAAGCTCGGGCAATTCGAGGACATGCATGGTGGGCAGTCTTGATTGTGGTGAATGAATTGAAACGAGGAATGAAACGAGGAAAAGTGAACGCGAAATTGGTCAAGGAATGCATGCTAAGCCCCTTAAATCTCATCTCACATCATATGTACAACAACTACATGGGGTTTATTTGAAAACAGGCAGACGTCAACGATCTAGACGGCGCTCTGGCGCCTTGCATGCCTGTGCCCACGATCCGGATCAATAACTCCTGCCATCTCCTAAGAAATTAAAAAAGTATCAAGGTTAGGAGGCTTACTACTACCAGGACACATTGTCCTGTGCACAACTGTGCTCGTTCTTACCAATAGATCACGATCGATATCCTGCTCGCCATCCTTGCCTCTCAAATGAACTGACGCTCGTCTGTTAGCTTCCCGTTGCTCAAAATCCCATTCCTTCTGCTGACGAGCCTTGGCCTCTGTACCACCTAACCCCCAGACCTCACACTCCACAATTTCAAACTCGACTTGGAACCCTTGTTGACGTACCCCTCCAGCAGGCTGATACACATTCCCACCTGCAAAATCCTGTCGATAGTTTCCAAATTGGAGATTGTCATCCATGTAGAGCATACAAGTCTCAGACTCTTGTCCACCGAATCCAACGCCTGCATTCTTGAGAAAATGAACATAATGCCGTTCTGGTGCGGCGACTGACGCAGGCGAAGATGATCGTCCAGCGGCATACGATGCAAATGGAAAATCTCTGCTGGCTGTCGTGGTGTTTGACCGGATATGGCCAGTCTTTTGAGTACTACGTGCAGAGATCGGCCTGGCAGAGTTTGGCGGCAAGCCCGTCTTTCCCCCACTTGAAGCCGTAGAAGCACCTGTAGACGGCTGTTTCCGAGCTGGGAAAAGCTCAAAGCAGGGACTCAGCTCAAACAACGAGAAAGAGTCGTTTCCCCATCCTGCCTTGGACACTTTCCAAGTGTCGGTGACGTAAGCTCCGAGTACCATCCGTTCTCTACCGACCCTCTTTGTTGGCGTAGTGGGAGTATGGCTCTCAGATGACTTTCTAGGAGCGGACAGTTGTGGCGGACTAGCCAATGGGTCATTCTCCGCCTTGCTTTCCCCTTTTGAGTCAGGGTCGCCACTAGTTGCAACGTCGTCCATGATTGTATTCAAAACTGTTCCTGTGGAGATGGGTGTTGTAGGACTCCGACCTGTCAATTTTTCAAATGATGTCCTACGGGTGTCGATCCCCCACGGGATGGAGTATGGAGGGGAGTTACTGCTGACTGAGTGCCGATGTCGAGTCGAAGTTGCTCCAAACGAAATGGACTGGCGTCTGTGGATTCCTCCGCCCATGGTTGGGGTAGCAGGCGACTTTTGCCGGACAACAGAAAGCAAAAGCAGAGTCGGAGCCGGGTATTTGCAGACGTGAACCTCGAATTGGTTCATACTAAAGCCGTGCTTGCTTCCAGAGTACAGGTTTGTCAACGTTGGAGGCCTCGATTTTTGATCTGGAAGGAACCAAGAGATTAACGCTAGGTTCTCTGGCGTTAATATAGTTGATGTCGAGGTTAACTGAGGGATACAGGAGAGACCTGGAAGTATAAATTTCTGGCCGGAGCTGGATGTCGAGGACTCTTGTGGTCCGCGCATGATGTTGCCGATCAAGAACAAGGAATAAAAATACTGGGAGAGGACATCAAAGACCTTGGGCATGTTCCGGTTGACGTACTTTGAGAAAACACTGAAGTCAATAGATTCCACGGTCAAATCTATAGGGTCGTGGACATGCGAGGAATTCCGACTGTACTCGATCATGTGCTCCACTATAGAAGTTGCCCGATGTCTGCGGTGCGATCTGTTACTGTGAATTGCCGCCGGCTTGTCATGCTCGTCGTCCTGGCCGCCTTCGTCGTGTGGGTACTGGGGACTGTCAAGGATCAACCTTTCGATCAGCCAGAAGAGCCCGTCCAAAATCTCCACAAGATCCAATGCTCCTACTTTTGGGCCGCTATCCAGAAAGTCGTCATCTTCAGGATTCCATTCAAAATTGGAGTGCAATGTCAAGTCTTTAAGTGAATCCTCCATTGTCTTTGATTTTTTGAGCATTCCTTCCTTTGGCAATGAGTCCTCTGTGTCCAAATGTAGATTGTCTGCCGAGTGCGAGTTTGCTACTGACGTATCTGCCGGTGTAGGATCGGTACTACCACTGGATACTGCAGGCGGCAGCTCTGCAAACGACTCGAAAATAGCCTTTAAAGGCCTGTGATGTATGAGACCGACGTGGTCGTCCTCCTTGACCTTCTGACAATACAGGGCCAAGGGCTTTATCAGATCCCGAAATGTGAGGGAACGAGGCAGTGCTCCGCGGCCAGGAAGCTGGTTTGGATTGTCGGGGTATGTGGAGAGATTATAGAAGGACCGAAAAAAGAGTTTGCCTGCACGCGTCGAGTCTGGCGGAAACCCCAGATACTCCTAGGAGAAGGTAGGACACATACACACGCACGTTGCTTCATTTTCAGTCTCCTCTGTTCGATTTGCATGTCCGCAAGAACCCTGTTTTTTTAACGCGAGTGGTCGCTGCTCTTTACCTCGAACACGGCCTCAGTGATCCCTGCTGGTTCCGCCTTCTTGCTCTCCATCATCTTTTTCTTGGTTGGTTGTGTTTGCGCCAGGATCGTAGCTTTTGGTGCCGTTGATGCTGACGCTTCCAGTCCATCCTGTGTGTCTGCCGAGTGTTCGGCGGCGGTCGACTTTTCAGCGACCTTGTCCTGTCTGTCCTTCAATTGCTGGAAGACTTGGCGCAGCGACAACAGCTCGAGCTCAGAGTACCTCGCAAGCAGATCTCGGTGTAGCTTGTTGCTGTCCCAGGAGAGACCGAGGTCTGCAGACTGACGTCGCTGGTGCTGCAATGAGCCTGGGTTCTTGCCCTCGGAGGATTGCTGGCTCGGAGATGCATCCAAGCCAGACAGTAATGACTGTGCAACACCCATGGCACAACTGTGTGTGGGGATTCAAGATTGCAGTCGTGTAGAAAGGCCGGTCGTGTCTATGGTCCGAGCAGGGGATGTCGTTCAATGAGGAATGGAATTAACTCTGTGGGGATGGGGTGAGGTGTGGGTAGAATGGAAAGGGCAGAAAGGGTCGAAAGGGCGCTATGGCAGAAAAAGAAGAAAAAGGAAAAAAAAAAAAAAAAAAGAGAGACACGCACAGACCGAGGAAGGAGGGGGCATGACGATGTTCAGCAACAGCAAACAGGCCAACAACACAGACAGTTCCAAGCAACCTGCTGTCTCCTCACCGTCGTCTTTAGTGTCGGTCACCCCTCTCCATCTAGGCTTGCAACATCTTTCTGTGGACTCGACACTTTTGTATAAAAGTGAGTCTATGGACTATTGTTATTGAATGAAGGAGTCGGCTGTCCTACAGCATTCCGTTGTTGCAACAACAGTACGTTCACCTTGTTCAAGCCTTAAACATCTTGGATGGAAGCCTTTGACAAAGCAAGTACAAGTGTGTCTGGGGCCGATCGCCAGTGCCGACACACCTGCAGCTGTTTCCCAGAGCTGACAGAGCTAGCCTTACCGCCCACTACGAGATACACACCAGCAACAGTAAACTTCCCATACAGCCAGACAATCTCCAGAATCCACGTCCACAGTCGCTCAGAGTCATCTTCACTTCCTGAGACTGTTCCCTCACTGGCAAGTGGGTGAGAACGCAACAGAGTTGATGACCGTTCAAGCAAAGGACCAGCTGCGGGTGGCGATCTGTCTGGTGGCCGCCTGGCGGAAAGGTCACAGAAGTGATGTCACCGGCATGACCACTCAAGGGAAGAGGCAGGAGCGCCCATCTGCGCATCCCACCATCGCACGCCACTACTCCGACTTGGAAGAACATCTTGTTCCATGTGGAGGCAACCCGATGCAGCCAGGCGTTTCGAAGAGTGGTATACAAATTCGCCACAACTTTGATCCGCACCTGCGCACCGATCTTCGGTCGCACCGTGAGCAAGGTGGCTCGATCGCCTGGAGTGCTTCTCCTTCAGAAGCGATCTTCAGACTTTGGATCCCCATGTGTTGTCGATCTTTTCCAGGGGAATCAAGGAGTATAGCCTCCTTCTCACGAAATCTACGAGTACGAGCAGATATCCTTGAACCAAACTCGCTCCTTCACTAGGGCGCAGTCAGGGACAATACGACCGATCCCTTGGGCAGAGGAGTACGCGTCTGCTTCAAGGGTCGGTGCAAAAGGACAAAGAACGCGCTCCCTGGAATGAGGCGCGTCGCACAGACCTGAACAGCCAAGGCAGCATGCAATGCTCCCTCTTTCCTGCAACGAATGCTCTTTCTTTGGTCAGCCATGGTTGTCTGTTTGTTGTGCGTGGCAGTGCTCTTTTTTCTTTTTCCTTGTTCCCCGGCTATGCTCTCGTCTCTTTTTTTTTTTTTTTTTCTTTCTTTCTTTTCTTTCCTGTCCACACATCCATCCCCCATACCCCATTCACATTCGTCATTCCCTCACAGCACCATGCAACTCTCACCGACATCCATATCCCTGTTCGTGGTCCAGATCTTGACTTTCTTTTCCGTGCTCATCGTCGCCATCTGCTGTGGCCTCTATGTCTCCACCTACCCCCACTCGCCCGAGGCCGAGTCCTTATCGCCGATCGCCCTAGCGACCTTCGCCTTCTCTATCATCAGTCTTCTCATGACAATCTTCTTGGCCCTGCGTCAAAAATCAGGCAAGACCGTCCGCACCATTGTAGAGTCCGCCTGGGTTCTCTTTGCCACCGCCGTCTGGGCCCTTGCAGGGGTTGGAGGGATTATCCATCCTCCCAACAACATGGGCCATATCTCTTGTAAAGTTCTGCCCAGTGGAAAGGACACTGACGACAAGAACTACATCCGTGCCTGTCAGTCCATGTTTGCTTCCACTGCATTCTGTCTCGTCTCGGCCTTGCTCTTTGGAGCCATGGCTATCCTGCTCATGGTCTTTTCAGTCCGACGATCGGTTCAGGAGCGAAAGAAGAAAGGCAAACAGGTCGGTGGCACCTACGCCCTGAGCATGACACCCTCACAATACCGACGAGCCGAGAAGGAATCAGAGGAAGGCAAGAATTTGAAAGGCGCTGGAGAGCATGAGGAAGAGGAGGAGCCAAAACCTTTCAAGGATGCCAAGGATGACGAGGAAAAACAACAGCGACATGAGGAACGATTCTCGGAGAGGGTCTATCAAGACTCTGTCATCTCCCCAATGCCCACTTCACTCCCCGCATCATACCAGATTCAACAGCAGCAGCAACTGCAGCAGCAACAGCAACACCTATACCTCCAGCAACAGCAACAACAACAGCAAATGCAGCAACAGCAGCAATGGGCACAACAACCAGCCTATGGTTATTAAACATATCTGTCTTGAAACCCTTTTCTAAAAAAAAACCAGAATCGATCTTGTGCAACACCTTGTTCTCTCTTTGTTTTTCTTCGTAAGGCAAAAAAAAAAAAGGGTCGTTTCTGTTTGTGGTTGTTTGACAAGGCAACTATTTACAAGAGGACAACCTCCTCATCGTCTTCGTTGACCTGCCGTCTTCGTCTGGCGTGCATTCTGATCTCTTCCTGTCTCCTGCGTGCTTCTGCCTCGAGCCAGCGATCTCTTTTGCCCGCGATGAACCAGGCAATCACGCCCAGACCAACAAGTGCAGGGAAAGCAGAAGTGCTCACTGGGATTTTGTCAGAGGACCATCCGTCACCGTTCTCTGCCTTCTTTTGAGACGAGGACGAGGATGAAGACGAAGAGGAGGAAGAACCGGCCTTACTTTCGGACGACGATACGTACGAGGAAGATGAAGAGGAGGAAGACTTGGGGGTGGAAGAGGAGACTTGTTTGATCTCATGTCGGACCGTGCTGCCGCTACTGCTGTTGAGTTTAGCACTTGTTGACAAAGTGCTAGCGGCAGCTGGCTTTGCTGACATTGCAGACTGTGCAAGAGCAGAGGGAGCGAATGTCGCCGAATGAATGGCTTGCTTTGGCGCAACGGAAGCCTTTGCTGGTGTTTTGAACATCTGCTTCTCCAAGTGGAGTGGTTGAGCTGCCTTGGGAAGGTCGAAAATTGAAGTGGTTGAAGACGAAGAGGCAGTCGCCTTCTCGCGCTGCAGGGCAGCCGCAGCACTCCTGATCGAGGCTCTTGTGGAGTCTTCAATCTTTGAGGAGATGGCAGGGCTACTCTTAGTTTCAACCTTCTTCAGAGTCGCAGCGCCACTTGTAGTCTCAGCTTTCTTTGGAGTTGCGATGTGAAGAGATGGAATCTTGATTTGATGGCCCTCATTGCTAGCAGCAATGGTCGGCTTGTGCTGAGCAGCAGGCTTTGCAGAATGATCAGCGTGATTGACAATTGCGTTAGTAGTCGTCATTGGTTCCTTTGATGCCGCAACTTTTGCTGAACCAAGGCTGGAATGATTTACCGAGTGCGTTGCGGTCGTCGCATGCATGGCTTTGATAGCAGCCACTTTGGAAGTCTGGCTCGCGGAAGGTTTAGCCTTGACAGCAGCAGCTGTAGCTGTGGCAGAAGGAATAGATCGAGCATGGCCTGCGGTGTGCTTTGCTGTTTCCTGATGCAAGACCTTGAGTGGGGAGTGGTGATCCTTGTGAGGAACGCCATACTTTGCTCCAATGGTGTAGCTCTTGTGAAAAGCATCATTTCCAAAGTTGGCCTGGTTCCAGACTGGAGTATCCTTATGGGACACTGAAGAAGCACTTGACTTTTGAGTTGCAGAAAACATGTTGGGCTGGGGGACTGGAGGCGCGGGTGCAGGAGCGGCCCACGACAACGAAGAACCCTCAAAGTGGGCCCGGGCGGCCAACTTTGTACCATAATCGTGATCGTGACCAAAGATCTCTTGGTGCGAGACTCTCTTTGTTTGAGCAGAGGACTTTTGCGCGGAGGACAATTTCTTTGACAATAAAGAAGCACTCGCTGCAGGCCTGCGCTGAACATTGGCTCGGCGTCCCTTGGAAGAAAGCTGGGGATGAAGTCGACTCGAAAATGATGCACCAGAAGTCATTGGGTGCTGATGAATATAACGTGTGGCCCGGTCAGCCAAGGTCGACTTTCCGCCCGCGTATCGGAGGCCGTTCTCTTTCATGAGGCTCTTGAGATCTGCTGCAGACATGGCCTGGAGTTCGCGAGATGTGTACGAAGGCACTCTGAGTGCAGATCGCTTGCTTAGAGAGAGGGGTTGCATAGGAGCCTGGAGCGAGAAGCGTCTGCTGCGGTTCAACAGAGAGCAAGGACCCTGCAAGACTGAAAATTGACGGAGACTTGCGTAGTACATGTTATGCGTGCGAATGGATGGGTGGTAAAAGGGAAATAGGTGTGGAGAGAAGTCGTCAAAGCACGACTAGAGCATGGTATGGAGAAAAAAAAAAAGAGCATGGCACGCGCCCAATGAGAAGACGCGCAGAAAACATGTCTGGGCGCAGCAGTCACGCCAGCCACCCTGACAGCAAGGCCTGCACGTAGAAAATGCAGCACAGCATCGCGCATCAGGGACCAAGTCTGAATTAGCACGCGATGGACATTGATTCCCCAGCCTCGCCACTGAGCTCATCCATTTCAGTGTTGGTGGACAATAGCAGAGGATTGACGTCTCTATCAGGCCCATACTTCAAGAAGAGACCTCGACCCCAGGACGACCCATTCTTTGATGAGGGCACATTTGAATACAAGGCAGCATGGCTGAGGCTCACAGAAGAAGACGCGTACATGCCGGAACTGGATTTCTACAGCAACGCATTACGGTCAGAAACGGAAAACACCTCTCGACCGTAAGTCGTTGGCCATTTTTCGCTCCTCGCAAATAGCACCCAAGCGGACAGAACTCTGATTTTCTTTTTCTTTTTTTTTTTTTTTTGCAGGGGAACCCACCTCCAACGATGTCACTTGGGCCATTGCCATGGAGAGCAGACCTTCTCAACGACGGCAGCGTATGAGCAACATTACGAAACCAACCACCGTCATATCTGTCGGTCGTGTGAAAAGATCTTCCCGGGGACCAAACTACTGGACCTGCACTTGAACGAGGTGCACGACACCATGGTCAAAATCCGGCGAGAACAGGGCCAGAGGACAGTAGGTGCTATTGTGTCAAATTCAACTTGGGTTTTCAGCTGTTTTCCTGTAAATCTAAAATGACAATCCACACTCTGTGCCTGTTAGTACCAATGTTTCGTCGACGGTTGTGAACGATTGTGTTCGACTTGGCAGAAACGGCGGCAGCACTTGATCGACAAGCACCACTACCCACGATCGTTCAACTTTAGTATCGTCATTACAGGCGTCATTCCCATGGCGCAAAGAATCCAGGAGGCAGCAAGAGAGAAGGCACTCTGGAAGTCAAGAACTCAAGGAAAACAAAAGGCTTCCTCCTGTGCCTCGGCTCCCCGTCGATCTAGTTTAACGGCATTGGATATGGACATTGATCCTGCACCTGATCCTGTATCGAGCGTAGTAGACACATCATTGGCTGCAACACCATCTACCACAGCGGGCCAACTGAACGATGCAACAATGACTACACCCTTGCACGACAGCGGAATTACTCGTCGTGGCTCTTTGGCGACTCATGGAGATGGAGCAAGGTCTATAACATCAAAACAAGACTCTTCTCAGCCTCAGGCTCGGAAATCAGCCTTTCAACAGTATCGATCGCCTGCCGCTACTGTCCCTGTGGACTATTCTGGACGAGGTAGACGTCGCTCTAGTGCAGATAGACGACTTTCAATGGACATGGAATATACCAGCAGTAGCAATAGCAGACAGGGACCACCCAAGACTGCCTCAAATGCTTCGTCATTGCCTCCGTCCGCGGCTCCAATAACTGCGAGTCGGGCAGATGATGCACTTGCCATGGACATGGACCAACTCCAACAGAGTATGGCTCGACTCATGGTTCCACGTCAAGTCACCAACAAAATCAAGCGACCGCCACAGCGGCAATAAAGTCAACCAAGTTTTCAATTGCTCTCTTCCTTTAATTTATTTTGATTCCCTGCAAGAACAATATTTTCGACGTTTTTACTTAAATCCTCGTTAATGCTCAGAACAATCTGCCTCCATTACTTCACAAGTCCCAAGGATCGTCCTGCTGTTTGAAGACAAGCCTTAAGAAGCAAAAGGACTTCTGGGTCGTGGCAGTACATAGCTTCTGTCAATGACTCGTAAAGATAAAAGAGGTGTGCAGTGGACCCTGCTAAAGCCGAATTTTTAAGAGCAGCTAAACAAAAATGGTAATGGTATATTAATACAAGTAAAATAGGCACATTGTCAACAGCAAGAGAGGGCGACAAACATCATAACATCCATCTTACCGAGAGGGTATGTAGCTGTGTCAGTCTGCTGATGATTCAATTGGCTTGCATCTTTGTTGGCCAAGATCTCTGGGAAAAGTCGGAGATCGTTCAATCGTTGCAAAACTAACGAGATTTCCTGATGACGCAGTCGCGGGAATGGGCACTTGCCCAGCAAGGCCTGGTCAGCACTATAGGCGTTGAGCAACCCATGACAACGCTGCATGAGCACCGGTGTGGCGACCGCTGCGGTGCGATGACGCAGCTCAGTCTCTACGCGGGAAACACCTGCGACCTTTGTATCCTCAAAAGCACAGAGATCAAACAAGATCTCGAGAGAAGCAAACGCGAACCTCTCCCGGCGAACAGGAACCATGGTGTTGGCTGTTGAATGCAAAGTGATGCCAAGTCCTTGAATGACATCCAGTTGGGTGTCATCCAGAGGAGGTCCTTTCAAATCAGGGCCGTTTTTGTTCAGGCCGTTCGACGAAGAGGACCTCGAGGTGGTGGTGGTAGAGCTGAGCGTATCAGAGGCGAGCGTTCTTGTAGAAAGAATATATAGATTGGCAGCCTGATCCAGGATCTGGGTCAACTCGCTCAGTGTTCCCAGAGGTACACGATGATAGCCCATCCTGAAGAAAACTTTAGTGCGCAATCCGTGGAGGAAGACAAGGTCGAATGATTCATCCATGGCCTGGCTCTTGAGTGACAGTTCCGTGAGGGGGATTGGGCTAAATTTTCAGAGAGAAAAGGTGAGTTCATTCACACCAGTAATTTGCGTTCGCAAATGCCGACTCTATACATACAGTGCAGGTGCCATTGTGCCTCGGCACACACTAACGAGCTCTTGCCAAATCTCCATGAACCTGTTAGCAGAGAGGCCTAGCAAAGAGAACACAAGGAGTTAGGGATTCCGTCGCTCTCAAGATTAAGGCCAGAGATAAAGAACAATGACAAAATTCAGAAAACGCCCCTACCATTCTCAAGGCCTTCTATGACACTAACACCAGTCTTGATACACTCCAAGAACGCTGTGGTAGCGACCTTCCATAGTGGGATATCCTCCACATGCTTGTACGAGGGAGGACAGTTGTAACGCAGTCTCATAGCAGTGCCAAGTGACTAAACCCGGGGAAAAATCGGCGTCAGGTTATTTCTCGTTCGCACTTTCATTTTCATAGGTTGCTCTGTAAGTCTCGTATTCAACATAACCTACCTGGAGAATCTTGGCATACACTCCGTCAGCATAGATGCCCTTATCGCGCTGGAATTTGTCCAACAGGAAAACCATTCTGGCCACCGTCACCTTACACAATGCGATGTACGTTGGTTGGACAGGTCCTGTCGAGTTTGCAGGGATATTGGAGTACCCTCCAGCCGGCCCAAAATCGCCTTCAAAAGCAAGCATGAACTGGCTAGCCAAGTAGTCCAGAACTGCAGCCGGACCTCCGTCAATAGAGCTCAAGTCCAGAAGCATCAACGTGTCGTGTATGGCTAACTGCAGGGGCGAGAGATAATCCACATCCGGTCTATAGATCGGACTTGCATCGAAAATCAGCACCAGATGAACAACATCCAAAAATGCTCGTAAATCTTGGAGTCGAAACTTGGCCTGCAAGATCGGATAGAGAGAGCGCATGATGCTGACATATTCTGTTAGAGTTTCCTGGGTGAACTTCACTGTCATGGGTCTTCCATTCGCGTGATAATCCGTGCGCCTGTTTCCAATTGTGGGCTCTCTGCCGACAATGGCACATCCGATGCGCTCCCAAGTAGCCCAAGCAGTGTCCCAGAGACGAGACAAGCGATTCTCCCGCTCCTCTTCAGTCAACAAAGACGTCTTGGAGTCGCTGCCCTCAACCGCAGGGACCTTCATCATCGTTTGAAATCCCTTCAGAGCAGCAATAGCGACATCGGGAGAAGAAAACAACGAGGCAGTCTCTAGATGTTCCATCAAAAAAACCCAAGCTTCCAGATAGTCGTCCAGTCGGATTAATTGCAGGAAAAAGTTTTGGAAAACGTCCGAGAGTCCACTGTATAACAACACGTGCGTTTCATCCCACTGCTTTGTAGGCGAGTCATTACGCATCACAAAAGCTCCAGTGTTCACGGGCTCCGGTACCTCTTCCACTTTTTTGCATGAAGCCATCTGAATGTTGTCCAGCAGTGGCAGCAAGATCTTCCAGACACATTGGCGCCACGCACGCATACCCAGTCCAGCGGCGTTGATTTGGACTGTCCGGAGCAACGTTTGGATGGCTCCATTGCGCACTTCGGGCCGCACATCCGAGCAAAGGGTCGAGATCTTGAAAAGGAGAAGCATCCAGAGCCCACTGAGGTTGTTGTACGAGAGTTCAGGATCAGGGAAGACCAATACTATTTCGTCCACTGCGCCTGTCGAGTTTCCATTTACTGCCGCATCCGGGGTAAGTTCCTGGTTCAAGTCTCGCAAGCTTTGCTGAACAAAATCAGAAATATTCCATAGTAGTCCGACAGAGGTCAAGGCGATGTTGAGATCTTCGGTTTGGTGGCCGAACGCTGCCAAGGTGTCGATACACAGCTGCATATTCTTGGCATTCAGGAGGGATAAGAAGTCTGTGCAGATCAACTGTAGACAAGGAAAAGCGATTCGAACAAGTCCAGCAGACTTTGGAGAAGCGGCAGTGGAGGACTCTTCCGGCTGTTCAGGAGATGACTCGGGGATAGTCTTGGATACAATCGAGCTCTGGATCATCTCAAAGATGATACCCCATCCAAACGACAGGGATTGTCCTGAAGTCTGAAGAAGTTTGTTCAGAGTTTCGAGGCCCATACGCTGAATCTCGACTAGAGCATGAGGGTGACCTTGGATGAGCTCTCTCAAATTTCTCATCACTCGCATCTGTGTTTCTTCCTGCTTCGCCATCGAATTTTGCTCAGCGTGAGCCATAGCTGCAATGATAATATCGGAGATAGCGTCGCATGCTTGCATTCGGATCCTGATGGACGGTGTCGGGTGATTGGCGGTTTCGATCAGATATCCAATGCTACCTCCCCAAACCGTAGTGCCATTTTCGGGCGTTGCAATGCGGCCGACATTTAGAAGACAAACGTATCGCAGTTTCTCAATAGCAAACGACTTGTCCTCGGATTTCTATAATTTATAAAGGCAAATCCAAGCAATAAGAACCATGACGACATTCAGCGTGCATACGCCGAGGTAATGTCATAAATGCCACAACTTACATTGACATGTCGCAGTCCTTTAAGAAAAGGAGTGGCTGTTGTTCCTTTGCCGTCGTGCATAGGAAGACCGCTGCCAGCGGCTCCGAGTTTGCAAAGTGCTCTGGTAAAGCTCTGGAACGAGAACAAATCCAGGTGAACAGACAAATCGAACAGTTGTTTGAACGAAGCCAGCAATGCCAGCACGTCGGCTTCGTGATGGGAAGACCCTGCAGCTAACCCGGCATAGTCGATAGTATTGTTAGTTGATCGCTGAAGGTTCGATTGAGACGGCGACAGTGATTTGGGTCCTGGTTGATTTGTTCCGAAAGTTCCCGCGCTCTGCTTCTTAGAAGAGCTGGCTCTATGCAACTTTGCCGTCAAGAGATGCTCGGCTTGCTGCATAGTTTCAAGAAGAAGGTACCAACTATCGAACAGAGTTCCTCCAAGGTATTGAGCAACATTGAGAAGGATTCGTAAGCAGTACATGTTCTTGTCGGTAATGTTGGGTACAACGACCTCCGATGTTGAGTTGGGTCCTGCAGATGATCCAGTCCTCTGATCCAGTGCAGGTAAAACAGGCAGGCAGCTCTTGCACAGTGAGGTCAAGAAAGCATCCCTAGGAATTGTAAGCTGTAAGACTCCGCAAACGCTCGTAAAATTCTGGTACGAGCGCATCACATTATGGAATAGTTCCTCGTCCAAATTCGATCCCAAAAAGAACGAAAAAGCAGCCAACAATCCAGGCCATGCAGACTCGGCCATAGTTGTCACAAGCGCAATATCATCCGCCTCTTTCGTCTTGGTCAACTCGAGAGTGTTCGTGTTTGGGAAAACAGAAGTGTTGACACGGGGACTGGAGGGATCTGGGTTGCTTCCATCCTTCTCTTCCTGCAAGAGTCGATGCTGATCGTGTAAAGCCTTCGACACGATAGGGAAGATATATGACGCCAATCCGTCTGCAATTGAATTGATACAAATCAAAGACAGGTAGTAAAGGTACGTCTCCGGAATTTGGGGAGGGTCGGCCTTATCCAATTGATCCACGCTAATCAGGAAGAAGGAGTGCTTAGTGGTCGTTCCTGGTTGCCAAATTAAACAAAGAAATTTAGACCTACCATTGGATTCGCATTGTAGATGTTGACACACTCAGTCCGCCTATACCACTGTCCCCAACTTCCTTCTCCTTCGTATGTGACGGTCTGGCAATCTCAGTGTTCTCCTGAGCAAATCCTCCTGCGCCAATCAGAAGAGGTCTCTCAGTCGAAAGACGCCCGATAGCAATAATCATGTCAGCAAAAATATCCGTGCTAGTTCCCTGTTGGTCATACGCTCGGTAGATGCGTCTCATTAAAGAGTTATCGCCGCAAATTCCTCTGAAAATTTCCATGGCCAAAACACGCTGCCACAAGATATTGCCCTCTGGCTCCAGCAATTTGATGAGCATTGAAAGGAAGATCTCGCACTCGATCGCCTAAAACAAAAAACATCCTTGGCTGTTAGAACACTCGGGTTCAATCTGAAGATCTCTCAGTCCGCTATGACAAATATTAATTCCTACCAGGATCTCGTGAAATTGTTTGATCAGGATGTAAACCACACGCATAAGGCGCATGGTCTGGGGGAAGTCATGCTTGTCGGAAAAGTTCTTGATGATCAATGGGCAAACTCTCTCGCGAAGTAGTGCCGCAAACTCCTTGTGCTATTGAACCAATGGTCATTATCAGTTACATAGTTCATGACTACGGCTGCAACTCTGATAGATCCCGACTCACCTGTTTGAAAAGATGAAAGTGGTTTGTAAGCACACTCTCGATAAGTTCCAGACCAAAAGTTCTGCTGATGTTGTTGAGTCTTAAGAAGCGGGCATGCTCTGAATTGGTAAGGAGACAAAGATCCTGAAACAGCAAATAGGCGTCTTTTGCACATGGTGCCAAATGATTCCCACGATCCATCTCGGAGGACAGATCTTCATCCTCGTCTTCCTTTGAATCCAGAGCGGTACTCTCTAAAAACCCGTGCAATTTCAATTAGGATACTACAGACAGCTCTCAGGGTGTAAAATAGTGTTAATGCCTCAAACTTACCCGGCACTTGAAGCTTTTGATCCTCATCGCCAACTTTTTCAAATATGTAGATCACCAGCTGACGCAGTGTCGCAGCCGCTGTGTTGTTTACAAAAACAACCCTGGAGTCCTGAAGGCGGAAGCAGAGGAGGAGCGCCTAAAGAGAACGATGAGAGTTGTCTGGCATATTAGTATCGGTCTGCATGTTAGACATCATGCGGAGGTACTGGTGTACTTATTCCAAGTCTAACCTCTGCTAATGATTCTCCATGAACGTCGTAGTTGGTGAGCAGAGGCAGGATCGTTTGCAGGATCTTTAATTGGATCTCGACACCATGGGACATGATGTCATTGAGTGTCTTCAGAACCACCTCGATTGCCCCCTATAATAGTAGGACGCAAAGTTAGAATATAGATCCATAACCACGTCACAGCGGAAATGTATGCCGCAATGTACCTCTGGCATTGCGCGGTGAGAGATGAGTTCCCGAAGGCAGCCCATGGATATAGTGACGAGCTTGACATTCTTCGTATCGCATGCGAGGAGGAAAGGCTTCAGAACGTCCTGGTTTTGACTGAGAACTAGGAAAAACACAGAGACATGACATACGAGTAAATAATCAGTCTATTGTAGCTGAGTGCCTTCCTTACAAGCGAATTCAATAAGAAGATTAGGGTAGCACATACTGCTAGCCAAATTCACGCCTTGTCCTTGTCCTGGATGACGCAGTAGCGCAATGACTCGCTCGGCAGCCTATCGTGAAAGAGAGAAGCGCGTCAGGAACGAGTAACCGACAGTTCCTTGGCACCATGTCCAAGGAGCTCTTGGGCTGGAACCCAAGACAAACCTCTTTGATTTCCGGGTGCTTGCGGCGAGCCTCGTTCGAAAGCGCGACGAGTTCCGTTTGAAGATAGGCGGCAATGCTCATGATGCGGAATGAAGAGAAGAGATGATGGAGAAATGCCGGAACTGACCCTGTTCCTGGTGTTTGGCAGCCCCGAAGAGATGGTCAATGTCTGCGCCTGCTGCGGGGAGTCGGGGGTGGTGGTGGGCACGGGAGAAAGGTGAAGGAAGGGGAGGAGGGGGATAAGAAGGAATCGAGCGATGAACAGAAGAAGCGAGTTGGGCGAAAGACATCCATGCATGCATCAACGTGGAGGTGGAGGGACTCAACTCAAGTCACTCAAGTACCCAGCACGTGATATGGACGTGTCACGTGTGCTTGTTCTGCCCTCCCTTGTCTTCCTGATGCTGATCCGACGAGCAACCCAAGGTCGAATCCTTCATTTCCTTCATTCCTCTCCCTTCCCTTCCACAGCAGACGGCGCGCCAATAGTGCATGGCTCTCCCACGCTCGTCGACCTCTGCTCTGCATGCTCTCATGCAGCAGCGATTCGTGTCACTCTTTATTGCAAGATCTCGCACCATTCACAAGACGTTGCACCAGACCCAACTTGATCTACTTTTTGGAGCAGGAAGGCCAGTCATAAGCAGAATCAGTCATGTCAGCTCGAGCTGTACAAGGCCATACTCCAGTCAGGCTGCTGTGGCCTTGACCGAAGAGTCCTCAGCTGTCTCTCGATCCGCATCGTCAACATCGTCTGTTTCTGTTGGAAATCCTAAAAAAGCAGCACCCAAGCGACCTCGGAAACGTGTAAAAACAGAATGGACGCCAGACGCTGATGCCCAGCTGTTGCGGCTGCGCCTGGATGAGAACAAAAAGTGGGCCGAAATAGGGCAAGCTTTAGGACGAGAGCCAGCAACATGCATGACTCGCTATGAAGCGCAACTGAACCCGGCATTGAAGACATTCTGGACACTAGAAAAAGATAAAGAGTTGGAAAAATTGGTGGCATCTTCCATGGCCTGGCCAGACATTGCACTGTCCGTGGGCGTTCATCGGCTGGCGTGCATGGAGCGATGGCGAATTTTGGGCTTGCGAGAACTGGCCGCAGTCGACCCTACAAAGGCTGAGGAACGACGGATGAAAGAGGACGAAAAGCGTGCACAGGAGAAAGCAAAGGCGCAGGAGAGAGCACAAGAGAGGCAATTGCAACAAGCACAGCAACGCTTGGCCAATGTCCGACAACATCATCCTCCATCAGAACAGGAACATGGATCGAATATTAATCTCAAGAGTGTTGAGCAGATTGACAAAGATTTGGACAGATCGAGTTGGAATTCCTTGATGAAGGATGAAAAGCGATATACCCACTACCGGTCCTGGAAGAAGCACAACCACCTGGATGCATTCTCGCAGCTTTATCTGATGAACCCTGGCTGGTCGGCCAAGGAAGAGACAATACTGATACAATTTGTATTGTCTCACGGTCTGAGTTCGTGGGATGTCGTGGCCAACAATCAATTGAAGGGTCGATTTTCTGCGGCAGAGTGCCGCACTTGCTGGAGAAATTTGGATATGCCAGTTGTGGGCTCTGTTGGTTCGACAACTTCAGCGACGACAGTAGGGACCTCCCAGGATGACCTAAATTCAGCCACTGTAACCAAGCCAGAAATATTTGTTTGGGACAAGGAGCTGTCAGTTCGCTTACAGACACTGATCCGGCAAGCTTACAAACAG
This sequence comes from Entomortierella parvispora, assembly GCA_963573315.1. NCBI lineage: Eukaryota > Fungi > Mortierellomycota > Mortierellomycetes > Mortierellales > Mortierellaceae > Entomortierella > Entomortierella parvispora. The sequence continues at coordinate 2,259,835 of OY752145.1, forward strand.
AAGGCTGTTCACATGGATGAGATCAACTGGCTATGGGTGGCTCGCAAGATCCACCCTGAAGTAACATCCCGGATGTGCAAGAACCATTGGAAATTTCTCCACGAACGCCCTTCGTCAGCTTCTGTCGTTTGGCGTCATGAGGACGTTAGACGATTGGAGGAGGGTATTCGACTGCTTGGGTCAAAGAAGCTGACTGCTATTCGAGATCATTTCTTGCCCAACATGACCAAGGACGATATTACGCGTCATTGGTTCAAGATCTCGGACAAGGCTACGACTATCAGCGAAGACGAATACTATCAGCTGCTCGATGTAGTCCAGGAGGTACGCGGAGTCAATCGCACAGAAACGGAGCCGACTAAAGGTAGCGACCTCATTCCAACCCGTGTGAACAATGATGCTTCGGCTCTGGAGACAGTGGATTGGGCAGAGGTGGCAAAGCGTCTCGGTGCTGGTTGGACAAAGTCACCCTGCAAACGTGTTTGGGAGAGCTCGTTCCAAAACCTAGTCAACCTAGCCCCATCGAGATCAGGTGCACCATCAGATTTGTCACAGGCGCAAGCATGGACAAGCTATGATGACAACACCTTGTTGAGAATGGTTAAATTTGTTGGACGCGATGACTGGTATTCAGTTGCTAAGGCTTTGCAATCTGGCAGATCTGCCTGGCAGTGTCGATTAAGATGGTGTCAGTTGTTAGATCCCGTGGAGTTAGAGGCACCCGACTTGACCGTTCAAGGACAGCTTTATTGCTGATATGGTGTGGGTCAATAAATATTTTTCCTTCAGAGATACTATGCTTCCTAATCAGATCGAATGCATCAACGTCCAGAAGCAAGTGCCGTTTGTGCGACCAGACTGCGCCTCCGTTGTACAGTACATATCTCTTACGCGTCAAAACGCGTCTTCTTTGTACGCCGACTATTACCAGACCGATCATTACCAGTCGACTCTCGTAATGTATCATATCGACTGGTACTTCGCAAGTGCTGCCCTTCATTTGCGATTTTCCACCGAAAGTTAGCAAAAATGTGTAACTTATCTCCGAATGCCACATATATGAACGTCACCCTAGCCCCTTAAAAATGATAACTTTTCTCCAATGTGCCGTTGTGCAAGATTGTCTCTGAGGTGTGATATGTCAAGTATCCACGTGAAAACTGGCATGCTATACGGCATGGCCTATCCTCCGATAAACGCGATGATGACTAAGCGATTCAACAGCCTCAAGAAGAGCAGACCGAACAAATCGAGCAGGTGGAAGAGGCAGATGAAGTACAAGAAGGTGTTTCAGAAGATGAACTACCAGACCTTTCAGACATAATGAAGCCCTACAGATACAGTAAAGGCAGTGTCGCCCGGTTGAGTCCATTAAATCAGGACAGGCCACTTTTCCACAAGGTTCCTTTTGATGTTTCTTCGAATACGAAGAGAATGAGAACCCAGCAGGGAGGACTAGGGCGTCATACCCTGTCGGACTTTCGATCCGTCGTGTCGCTAATAACAGAGGATGCCAGCGTCTGGTTTGCAGGGTGGTATTATCGCACGACAGCGGTCGAGAGTAGATATTCACGGACAGGACACGTCTAGTTACCATTGCAGCGTGGGCTGCCTTGAAGCAACGCATCTGAATGAGCCTGAACGGGCCAAGGAGCTCTTTGACAAATAAAAAAAACCGGTGCACCAAAAAAAACGCGACGCGACGCGAAGGTTCTTGCACAACGGTAGGCTCGTCACCATCCCCTCCGCCAGCCACAGTGAGTAAATTTCCCAAAGAGGAAACCCTCATCTTTTGCTTCTGGAGGGGATGGCGACGAGCCTAGCATAACGGCACATTGGAGAAAAGCTATCATTTTCAAGGGGCTGGGTCGAGACTACATGTGGCATTCGGAGATAAGTTATCACATTTTTGCTAACCGGGGTGTGCTAACCGTTTCTTCCGCGAAGCATTTTCGTAAGTCACGTGATCTCGGAACCTGAACAATGAGCCTCGAGCGTTTGGCACCAGCCCTTCCTCCCACCCCAAATCTTCACCCCTCCCACTCGGGGCATCACCCCCGAGATTCTTCTAGGAGGCGTGCTACTTTTGCAATTTGTGGACTGCTGGTGGAAGGCTGCGGTAGACACGATCTCAAATGCACGGTCATAGACCCACCAAAAAGTCCTCTTCCCTTACTGCTCAACATCAAGAGATTGAATAACTACAGTAGCTCCAACCGACGTAAAACATCTTTAGCCTAATTTCGTTATAGTGTCTGAGAGTATAAAACTCAGAAGTGCATGAGGGAGTGCGCCCGATGTAACATAGATTAATCCAAAAGACGGTACGTAGCCCCGCCTCCCACTTTCCCGGCACTCCCTTCCTTGGAGTATGTGTTGTATCTGTCACCAAGTCTGGAGAAATTGAGATGTGAAGTGCTCAGTGAAACAAGTATCAGAATGCAGCACCTCTATCTCAGTGCAGTTGCTTGCCACCCCAGCAGATGGTTAGCATAAATAGAGAGCAGATCAGGCCTACGCTACTCTGTTCACCTCAATTTCAGAAAATTGCTGCATACCATTGACACAAGTAAGTGATAGAAGTCAAAGCCCTTCCATCAGGAGCCACAAATTGATATCATGTTTTTTGCACGAAGTTATATCAGGCACATCACATTTCTGACAAGTTGTGGTTATATTTCTCTTCCAATGCCCATTGTCTAGCCGCTTTCTACTGCGTGTACTTTTAGAATGGCGATTCGCTCAGCAGTTTTTTTTCTCTGTCCTGTAGCACTCTCTTCGGCAACCCCTCGTTATGTGCGCTGCAACACAAGAGACTTATTTTGTCATGGCCCTGGGAAAAACGCTGATATCACATGCTGTCCTGACGACGCCAGTGTGATGAAGTTTTGGGAGTCACTCGCAGTTCATAATGGGGACTGGAATGAGAACAACGGCCTTGGGAAACCAACGATTTTCTATCCTAATACCTCTATAGCTTTGGTAGAAGTACTACCTGCTGTGATTCGTGGTATGAAAATTCGTTAGGTGACGCCTGGGTAGCTTCTGGGTGCAAAGGAATGGGCAATCACATTTGCAAGTAGCAGAAAAACTGTAAATACAGTACAGGTCCTTCTTCCACTCAGTTGTGATTGCATGTGAGGTGGTGCTAGGTTGCCAGCTCGCGGAGGAGGCTTTTACCAGAGCCAGCTTGGCCTTGCGCGCGAAGGCGTTAGCCTGAGCTGAGCCTCCAAAGGAGGCGTGACAACTACTTGCAGTCCGACATCTTAGCGCAAAGCGTAAAGTTCATTGAACGCTGAGGTATCCCAATGCCTTGAGATCATCAGCCTGGCCACGCCTTTCTTCTGAGTCCATCTGGCCTTGCGCGTGAGAGAGCTGAGCTTTAGAAGAAGGACGCCGACAACTGTTCATGAGGTATGGCCCGATATCGAAGCGTGACGCGAAGGTTCATTACACCCTGAGGCTTCTTGAAAATCAAAAGGTTTGAAGCCATGCCTTAGTTCTCAACCACGATAGATCCTCTCATTTCGCGACATATCCTGGTAACGATCTTGCTTCCTAATCTAGTCTCGCTGGACTCAATCTCCAGCCAAGCATGCTGTCTAGACGACCATCAGCAAGGCTCAGGGACAAATTTTTCCGCAGTGAGGGTGTTATCCTGTGGCTACGGTCAAGTGTAGACCGTTCATTCAGCCCAAAAGATATATATCACTTTCCCTCGCCTCTTCTATTAGCCCAGGGCATTTGTCACGAGCAGCCCAGCCAGTCCAAAAAAAGGGTGTTTGCTGGTCGGCAGATAGACCCTTCTTCGGCCTTTTGACGCGTCCAGCGGCACCAGCATGGCTGATCTGAAACAAAAAGATCAAAATGAACACCTCAAGATGATCTTGAGGAGGTATTTGGAGAACCTGGGCATCGATCCCAGTGCCTCTCGCATGCTAAGCGAGCGCTCTACCATTTGAGCTAGATCCCCGACCTTTGTTGATATTTGGAAAAATTTTCTGTTTACTTTGTATCCGCAGTGGCGTAGTTGTTAAGGGGCGTCTTGAATATTTGTGACTGCTGTTTATTTTGGCCCTGGTCTGCCTCTGGGACGATATTGCCCCCTGACACTTGCCCATGTGGCGCGCTCCTCGCTGACCACATCCAAGGCCTCTGCCCTGGAGCCCAGGACGACCCTTTTTTGGCGGACCATCGACTTCTGGCCTGTATACGCGGCTAAGTTCATTTAACGACACTTGAAAAAATGGGGAAGATCCATTTTTTGTAACACTTTACTCTCCAATATTACATGGCGACGAGTCGTGGCATTTGTTGCGCGGGGATCGCTAGACCACGCGGCTGCGTCAGGTTGTAGATAGTTCAGTTTATATACTCCACTTCTTTGGCTCGGCATGGCAAATAAAATGTTGCAAAAAAAAAAAAAAAAAATTGGCCCTGGTCGACCGTTTTTTCTCGAATTCCGTGACTCTCGCGCCATGCACTGACGTTCGAGGAAAACGAAACAAAGCGAGAAAAACATCACTCTTGCGAGGGACTTTTAACAAAAAACTAAAGGGGGTTCAATAGTTGTTCAAAATACTCTTGTCCATGGTGAATACCTCGCTTGCAGTATTGCAATGTTAGGTGCAACGACCCCGCTGCTGCGTCCAGCAGGATCAGCTTCACAAAGCAGAAATAAATATCCATTTATTAAGAGTTGAGGAAGCTAGAGCTATGAACGGTCCTGTTGCCTATCCTTCACTTCACTATAAACTCGTCTATAGTGTGACAACTAATGAGATGGTAAGAACTGTAAGAGGCAAGTTCATACAAAGTTACATGTTACATGGACAGTTGGAAGTACAACTAACCTGGGAACAAAATATGATAGCTCGTTGTCATTCCAGTTTCGGTCGTGGAGTGATATCTCAGGGGAATGTTTTCAAAACCGGCGATTTTCTTCAGTATTGCTGCGTCTGCTCTCGCCACGTACGCTACTTTTACCATCGTCCCATTTACCCTTATGAGGACCTTCACGGCCGGGTTTCCGTGTTCAGATTTGTATTCCTTCTCCAGTCGAACTTCGTCTACAGGTTGGAATATATGGCGAGTGTGGTATTGCATCCCCACAAATCTGATGACAGGAAGGCCCTCTCTGGTATTGAGTGACTGAATGTGTTCCTGCGCGTTCAACAGTTCCATTGCATGTATGGCTTCCGCCATTCCTTGAAGTCGTGCTTCTATAAGCTGTGCCTCTGCAGCACCAGAGTCGCCTTGGCGTGGTTCTGGTTCCGCTAAAGCTCTTGCTTCAGCTATTCCGCGTTCGTAACCTCTCCTCTCCGCCGCAGGTTCCGCCTCCTGACGTCCACGATGATAGGCTTCGAGGTCGACCCTGATTCTTGCCTTGTCATAGCCTTTTTGAAAGGCCTCATCCGCAATCTTGACCATCGAGTGCTTGGTTTCGCTGAGCGACGAGCTTTTATCGCGTCGGCACATGTTGTAGTAACGATTGAGAAGGACGAGGGAGCGGAGGCGCTCTGGGATCTTTTTGGTTCCACGGGCCGACTGCCTCCTCTTGCAACAATTCGTCATTTTCTTGAAAGAGGGAGTGAGAAAGAGAAAGAAAGGTGGAGGAGAGTAGAGTCAAGTGGGATTGGATGGAGAAAGTGTGGGGAGAGGCAAATGTCCTAGTTCTTTTATTCGCAAAGATATATCATGGCGAAGTAAATGGTGCTCTTGAGAGAACGTTCTTTTGCATGCACACAGCCGCATCGATGGTGCAACTCTAACCGTTGTTTGTCGGCTTTCTGCAGACTCCAAAAGACACAATTTAGTTGAGAGCATGGCCAACTGAAGAAGGGACACGCTTGACGACCTTTTTTATCGAATCAATTGCCACATTGAGCCTTCCTGTCAACTGTGGCTCACTGTGGCGTTCCCATTTCACTTCGCCACAGAAGATTTCTATTTTGGATTCTTGCAATTAGTGCTGTGTTCACATGGACGTCGGCCCATGCGGTTACAACAGCTACGAATAAACAAACATACCCCATCGTGTTGCATGTATTCCTAGTAGTAGAGTTCTCTCAACGGCAAGGCACCCCCGTGGCTACACAAATATTCTTCTGGATTGGGGAGTGGAAGAAGAAGGAGGAAGATTCTTTATTCCTTTCTTTTCTCAAGCTTCGATACGATGCGAGCAAAAACAAAAGCTATGAACTTGATAAACTCGTTTGACTGCTAGAAAAATCAGGTGCAATCTTCATGGGTAATCTTGCGCCAAGATCATACTCGCATGTGGGGTAAACAAGAACAAAGTGCGCCTCCTTGTCGTTTTGAACATGAATAAACATCATGCGCCCTTCCTTTTCGAGATCAGGAAACCCTTTCAGAATATGGCTGTCCTCTGTCGCAATATTCGCGACGTGGATTTTTCTTCCGCTGGGATTCTTGACAAGGACACTTAGACTGGGCACTTTGATCGGGAACCCGTTCTCGGTTTTGTGATACGCCTTCTCCAATGATACTTCATCGGTCGACAGGAACTAATGATGACCGCGTGCAAACATTCCCCTAGAACGCACATGCACGAGAAAGGTCGCACTTGGTAGACACGTCGCCGGTAGTGCCCAGGGTGATGGCTCATGTCGGTAGAGACTGGCCATTGCATCCGATATTCCACTTAGATACGGTTGCTGCCCAATGGGGTGCAAGGTTCTGGTGTAGTTGTCATTGTAGAACGGGCAGAGCGAAGGAACCCCGATTAACTCACTGGACTGGGATTGCGACGGCGACTCCGAGAAAGATTCCGATAGGTACTGCGACTCTGGTTCGGATTGAGAGTGATGACGGATTGTGTATTCGGGCAGCGGGAACAAAACACCTAAGTAGTTTCGAACATGAAGGTACTTGAGCTGTACTTTCTCGAGACAGCTGTCAGGAAATGTCCTTAGAAGCTGGATGTCCTCTTGCGCAACGGACGCGACGTGAATTTTCGTCCTGTCGTCGGGATTCTGAGCAATGACGTTTAGGCCAGACCACTTGTTGGACTCGTCCACGTTTTGGGCGTATTCCTTTTCCAGTGACAATGCGAGCTCGCGGGTTGATCGGAATTCATGTACCCCAGGGTGATTCACTTCCTCGACTCGAATAATCACGATGATGGTCTCTGTGGGCAACCACGACGCGGGCAAGGACCACGGGGACAATTGTTCACTAGGTGGTGATGATCGGCTCCAATTGAGGCCACGTACTACATCTTCCAGACCATGTATGTATGCTCTACGGCCCACCGTGTGCAAAGTGTTGAAGTAATTGCCATTGGCGACCTTGTACAGCCTCGGAGGAATCTCGACCGGCGCCGAGGACTGGGATTGAGACAATGATTGGGATGATGATTGGGATGATGACTGGGGATGTGATTGGGAAGGCGGAATCATGTTGTTGCTGTACGAAGAAGAACGCTCCACGAGAAGGTCAGATGCTTCATTTTTTTAAAAGGGGTGTCGACGTTGCGGCCATGTCTGCGTATCATTTGCAAGCTGGTGTCTTTTGTCTTTTCATAGACAACGTTATTTTATTGAGCTCTTTTTACTTTCTCGGGATGGTCATGCGATAATACGCGGTATCTTTAGTGTAGCTGTTGGAGACGAACTTTAGACAAGCCCGGTCGGGACGAACCTCGGAGGAGCATTCTCTCAGCCGTTTGGCGTCGTCGCCCGCTACATACGCGACGTGTTTCCACTTGCCCCCGTTCTTCTTGAGCATGACCTTGATGGCATTCTTGTCGTATGGATTCTTGTCGTCGTTTTGCAAAACAATAATGTCTGAACTAGAAAAGACATGTCGACCGCGATACTTCATCCCCACAAACGAAAGCGAAAGAACAAGGTCGTCCTTGCTAGCTCCAGTTGCGGCCACTGCTCCTGCTCCTGCTCCTGCCCCTGTTGAAGCCGATTTTTTCAGGGCTGGCCTGACTTGTGCGGGTCCCAAAGGTCCTTTCCGGACAGCAGTCGTCCCAGTCTTTGGGGGAGCAGCTGGTGCCGAGATTGTTGTATTCATTCTTGGCATGACCTGATCAGTGTTTTTCATTCCTTGTGGTGTGGCCATGGATTGCGGTTGACTGTTCGGGGCCAGAGCGGGCTGCGAGGGCATAAAGTGTGGGATAGACAGGGGATCTTGCGCTTGCGACGGCTGTGAAGTTTGATCAAACATGCTGAACGGGATGGCTCTGTTGGCAAAGTCAGATGGAGGATGGATCCAGAAAGAACTTGTTGATGAGAACGAGCGCGCGGGAAGATTTCGCGACAAGGGGTGGTTTTTTTTTTTGCATTGAGAAAATGAGAGTAATTATCTGGTTTAAAGTTATATTTTTAATAAAAATCTCGTTAAAAAAACGGGGGTTATTTTTTAAAAAAATCCCGATGAACAAGAGGAGACGAAGATCCTCGGCTCTGTCGGTCTGTTCGCGACAGTTTTTTGTTCTATCGGTTCTTTTTCATTTCTTTGCATGACAGGCAGGTGCCCTTGTGCTCCTGCGCAGTGTCATGCACTAACGAACAAACAATAACCGCGTCATCGTCCGCTCCACCTCCTTTGGGCGCCTGGATGGATTAGGGGGACAAGAGAGGAAGGAGGAACAAGAATGACAACGGGCAATTGGGGGGTGTGGATGGATGGGTGGGTGGAGAAGAGCAGCAAGGTCGCACCGGCAGGAGGACAAGGAAGAGAGATGGACCAATACTTTTGTGTTGAATGCAGGCGGTGCCACTAGCGAGACGCGCTCTTGGTCGCTGTGGGCGTATCGTGCGGGGGCGTGGCGAAATTGGTGGCTGGGAGGAATGCGGAGGAAAGAGAGAAGGATGAAAGAAGATTTGCTCCCAGGCAGAGCCAGAGGGCACGCACATTGCATCGCAGGAGCCATGTCCTGAGCTTGCGAACCACGTCTGAAGCAGGACAGCAGCAGGAAAAAGAGGCGACAGAAGAGAGAGACGGAGCGAGAGCCGAGAGAGAGCAATTGGGACAACAGAGAGAGAGAGGAAGAGAGTACAATAAGCAAGCGAGTAAGCAAGCAAGAGCAGGCAATCAAGAGCAGGCAAGGACAGTACATGCACTGTAAGCAAAGGCAAGGGATCCATGTCCCAATCCCACCTCGTCCCTGCCTGTTTCTCTGTCTCTTTCTGATCGTGTGATTGATTCACTGGAATAAATAATTTTTTCTCTCTTTCTGCTTTGTTTGTCCGTCGTCTCTCTTTTGCTTCCCCACATCCTTCTTCCTTCTCTTTTCTCTCTCTCTCTCTCTCTCTCTTTTCTTTTCCCTTCCGTCCTCTTCTCTGCCCGCTCATTGACATTCTTCTCCTCCTTCTCGCTCTCTCTCTCTCTATCACTCTTGCTTTACTCTCCACCTCTCTTTGCACTCTCCACTCAAGACCAGTCGCTCTTCTCTCTATCTCTCTATCTCTCTATCTCTGTATCTCTCTCTCCCTCTCTCCCTCTCTCCCTCTCTCCCTCTCTCCCTCTCTCTCTCTCTCCCTCTCTCTCTCTCTCTCCCTCTCTCTCTGCAGCCATTCGCCATGGACAAATACCAAGTATGCATCATCTCTACACCTCCGCCCTGATCTCGAGCATCTTCACTCCCCAATGTCGTGTTCTCATTCACCCTTCCTTCCCTCATAGAAAATCGAAAAGCTCGGTGAAGGTACCCAAAAAAAAAGTGTTCACTGGATCAATTAGGACCTCGTCGTCAACAAGCTCGAGGAAATGTCTTTTTGTTCGGGGCAAAACAATTGCCACCATTCGATTCTAGAAGGAAATCAACAATGGTTGAAGAAGACAAAAGACCGCACTTGTCTCGGACAGGACAATGCAGGATGGATTTCGATCGGATCTGTTACAAGTCGTAGAGATGATGCATGTTTTTAGTCAGCGAATGAACCGTGACGCCTATGTTAATGATTCAACCACTTCTCTTTCAGGCACCTACGGTATCGTCTACAAGGCCCAGAACAGAGAAACCAACGACGTGGTCGCGCTCAAGCGTATCCGTCTCGACAATGAAGAAGAAGGAGTAAGTGTGCGCGCCCTTCCTGCAGCAACCGCCCGGTCAAAAGAGTCGAAGGAATAGATCAACAAGGGTCTGACCGTTTTTGTTTATTGTTTTCTTGTCTCTTTTCTTTTGTCCTTGTTCAACCTCCTTGTTACCCCACAGGTACCTTGCACAGCCATCCGAGAAATCTCTCTACTCAAAGAGTTGAAGCAATCGAACATTGTCAGGTAGAGTCACAGGATCAACACGAAAACACGAACAACACTCTTACAGGAACCACACTCTAATTAAGCCTCGACTTCATTTTTCTCCTTTCCTAGGTTGTACGATGTTCTCCACACAGAAAAAAAGCTGACGCTAGTATTTGAATTCCTGGACTCGGACCTGAAGAAATTCCTAGACACCTACAGTGGCGACATTGACGTTTTGACGATAAAGGTTAGAAGCGACCCGTTGTTTCTGACCCTTTGCATCTTCGATTCTGGAGGCACTATCCTGATCAGGAAAAAGCGATCCTAACTCTTGTCTTTGGTTGTTTGCGATCATAGCAATTGATGTATCAACTGATGAGGGGAATCGCGTACTGCCACGAGCATCGCGTGTTGCACAGAGTAGGAGATTTGGCTCATGAATCCGCGGTCATCAAGATCCCATCTGGATAAAGACCTCGAAAGATATCTGGATTCTAACTGCTTCTCTTTTTGGTTACTCTAGGATCTAAAGCCACAGAACCTGTTGATCAACAAAAAAGGTGATCTGAAGTTGGGCGACTTCGGTTTGGCTCGTGCTTTTGGTATCCCAGTCAGGAGTTATTCACACGAGGTACGACACAAACCTCCGAAAGCTGACCGGCCCACTCTGCTGTTTCTTCAGAATGAAATACGATTGAACTCGGTGCTCTGGATGCAGGAAACTAACTTTTTTTTGGTGTTGTGAAATGGGAATAGGTCGTCACGCTTTGGTACAGAGCTCCTGACGTGTTAATGGGATCTAAACAGTACTCAACCTCGATCGATATCTGGTCTGCTGGATGCATATTTGCCGAGATGGCTTCCGGTCGACCCTTGTTCCCTGGTTCATCAGTCAAGGATCAGTTGTTAAAGATCTTCAAGATCTTGGGAACGCCAACAGAGGAAACTTGGTCGGGCGTATCAAGGTTACCAGAGTATCGCCCAGACTTTCCTCTGTACAACCCCATCCCATTAGAGAACTTGGTGCCCAAGTTGGATAGCGCAGGCATCGATCTGTTGACTGTAAGAGCAAGAGCGAGAGGGGCAGTGGCAGAGATCTTGGATTCAAAAGTTCTGAAAAATCGTTCTTTCACTCACTCACCCGATCTCCTGTGTTTAATAGCGCCTTGTGACATATAACCCTGACAGGAGGATATCAGCGGAGGCCGCTCTTGCCCGTAATGTCCAACTTTTAGAGAACTCGGAGATGTTGCAGGTGGAATACGACACTAACTCTTTTTCAATTCTAATTGTGTTGTCTTCATAAACAGATCCTTACTTTGATGAGCTCAGAAGACGGGAAGCAGCCGCTTAGGACCGCGATGCCCTTTGAAACCTCTATTACCACCATTAAAAAAACCCTCAACCGATTTTTTCAAAAAAAAAACCTCATTGCGCTATGTCTCTCATGTGTCCTCTGGAAAGAGGCAAGGAAGCAAAAAGTGTCAGTACATTTGGTTGAATGATATGAAGCTAAATATCATATCTACGAGTTGAAGAGCGAAAAGCCTCAAAAATTGTTCCTCCGAGACGCACAAGGTTTAACGTCCAGTTTTCTGGTGCTTGTCACCGTCAACTTTCTTGCTCCAAAACGAACGTTTCTTGAACCAAGAATCGGTATTTCTAGCATTGAAGAAAAAAAAATAAAACAATGTTGTTAGAAATACGTGTAAAATCATCCATGTATGTGGCATCGGACAAAGAGAGAGGGAGAGAAGAAAATGGTAAACTTACTGCTCCAGTCTCTTGGTGATGATTCCAAGGTCGACCCGCAAGTACTCTGTCATGACGACTCCAACCTGTGTATTTTCAACGTTTCCACGGAGCTTGCCAAAGCCCTCACCGTCCGCGTACAAGTTCACGTCCACGCCGGTGTGGCCCATGGTCGTCCATCCTAAATAGGCCCTGGAGCTAATCATATGTCCCAGGAACGGCATGATCTCTGTAGGCAGAGCATCCGTATTGGTCAAAAAGGTCAACTCCTCCTCCGTCGCATCCGTGATCCCGAGCTCTGTCTCCAAAATCTCATTCTTGATGAACGTCTTGCGATGAGAACCCGTGTATTCAAAAATCTTGCGTGTCAAAACCTCCGTGGATGCCTTGGCCCTCTGAATCACCTCGGGTTTCCACAGGTACTCAGGGAACGTGTTGGGGTTCGGCTGAGATCCCAGCGTAAAGCCGCCAGTTTCGTGGTCGCTAGTTGAAATCAAAAGTGTGTTTGGATTATCGGCTACCCACTTTCGAACAGCAGCCATGGTTTCATGGTACTCTAGGATCTCGTGGACATGGGCCACAGGGTCATTGTTATGGGCACCCATGTCGATACGACTGCCTTCAATCATCAGGAAGAAGCCCTTGTTCGGGCCAGAGTTGTGTTTAAGAGAGTCGAGAGCCGCAATGGCCATCTCGGCAAGAGATGGTTCCCTCGAGGCTTTGTTCTCAGGTCGGTGGTTGTCGACAACGTAGTTCATATGGTCCAAGTTGAAAAGACCCAAAGCCGGCAAGGGAATAGTCTCTTTTACAGCCTTCTGAAAATCCTCGGCAGTGTTCATAAAATGTTTCCAGCCGTCGGGCATGGTCTTGCTCTCTTCAATCAGGTCGCGATTATCGTGGCGGCAACTACCCTGAGTCGTGTTAGGCAAGAAGAAGCACCGACCTCCGCCCATCAACAGATCCAATTGACGGCCCAGTGGGTAAAATCCAATTTGTTGTTCCGCAATCTCTGATTCCATGTCGCGATGTACAACGTGGGCCGAGAACGAGGCAGGGGTGGCGTGGGTCACTCTGCTCTTCACCACCACTCCCGTCAACATACCGCGGTCCTTGGCCGCCTCCAGGATCGTACCACAGGGAGTTCCATTACGGTCCACTGTAAAGAAAAGAGGCGGAAAGAGAATGAGTTGGTAAGCAGTTGAGCCGTTACACAGAAAAAGAGACTTTGGACAGCACAAATCCCTTATGCAAGCAGAAAGCAGAGGAAAACGTCCCAGATCCCCTCCAGGAGACACTCGGAAACGCACAAACCAACAGCGGCGCTTAGATCTTTTCTCTCTCTTGGCGAAACATCCTCTCTGCATAAAAACAGTAAATTATGTAGAGATGGGGTTCGGCCAACGTACCTCCGATGGCAGCATTGTAGGTCTTCAATGCACAGGCGAAGGCTGTGGCACCGGCAGCCGAGTCTGTAACGAGCGAGTTGCTACTCTGGGTTCGAGAGGAGCCGATGAGGATTTCGTCCAAGGATGTAGGGTAGTCCTCTGGCAAGCTCTTATCATATTGCCAGTACGATCGAGCATATGTTTGCGATGCAGGGCCAAAGCCATCCGTGACCATCATGATGACACTGCGACTGCGTCCTAACAGAACATGGACAGTCAAGAGTCAGCAGGGCAAAGAAAAAAAGAGTTGCCACAGCTGGCGAGATAGGACCATGTCGAGCGACACCTACCAAGGGATACCTTGGCAAAGAAAATGGTGAAGGTTACTGCAGATGAGATCAGGGCAGCGGCCAAGAACATGCAAAGAGCCATGCGTCGTCGCTCCTAGAAAAAGACGGTGCGACAAGGAGCCCAGGATGTTAGGACAAAGCGGATAAAGGGAAGGGTGTCAAGGCAAAGATAGTCGGCAATGATTACTCTTCCGATTTGCTTGTTTTCCTCCTGCCTCAACAGGGCACGCTCGTCCGCGTCGAACGAGTCGTTAGGGTCCTCCTGGGCGAGCAGTGGGGTCGTGGCGGTGGCTCTTCTTGCCATGGTAAGAGGAAGGGGAAGGACAACTGTGGGAAAAAAACAGACGGAAAAAGATGGGGGGTACGTGCGTGGCTGAGAGGGACAGGGGGACCAAGCAAAGAGAAAGAAAAGAGAGAGAAGAAGCAAAGAGAGAGAGAGAGAAAGGGAGCAAGGAAGGAGGAAAGAGAGTCGGGATGGATGGAGCCATGGAATTAGGCGAGTGAATGAATATGAACGGCATGCAATGCAATAAGGAAATGCAACGACTTTTTTTTTTTTTTTTTTTTTTTTTTTTGGTGGCGTCTCAGTTGTGCTCCCTTTTGTGCGTTTGTCTTTTTGTCTCCTTTGTCGTCATTTCCTCTTTTTCGATGCACCCCTGGCAAAGACAGAGAAGCAGCAATCCGGCTCTCACCAGCACTGAAAGCCCTCGCGATCGACTTTACGGACAACTAGGGAGACAATCGCAAAGAGGGTTGCGGGAAGCACTGATCGGCAGGTGGGTTGTGGCTGTGACAGTTGACGACCTGGGCTGAGCACGAAATGCAAGAAGAGAAAGAAAAACTCGAGGTCTTTTCTGCGACAGCGCGCACCGCTTCTCTTAGCGAGCGACCGAGCGAGAGAGGAAAGAAGGAAAGATCGCCCTCTTTTTGCCGACATAGTCGATTATGCCGGGCGCATCGTGTCGCAAGTCGAATAGCGCGTTCTAGCGCGAAGCGGATTTCTTTGTTGTCGATGTCTTGCCAGCAGAATCGCAATTCAGCCCGCGCATTCATCCGACCAGACCGACCAACCGGTGGCATTCCTCCCCCTAGCCCCCTCTTCTCTTTCTCATCTTCCATTCCTTATAAATAGACACCAACAATGCCTTCCATTCGCCCATTCATCTCCACCACTTCAACTTGTTTCCGCCTCACTCGACTTGCTTGTCCAACCAGCCCACTCCACCGCAGTTTTCACTCTTCATCCACCATCATGACCGAAAAGGCCACCTTTGCCGCTGGATGCTTCTGGTAACAAAAAAAAAAGTCTTTGGTAACTCGCTAGCAATGAAATGGTCTGATATTCTCTTCATCATTCATTAATAACAATAAAACGCGTTTCTTTGCTAAAAAAAACCAGGGGTGTAGAAAAGGCCTTTCAGAAACACTACAAGAACGAATCCATCAAGACTGCGGTCGGTTACACCGGGGGCACCGATCCAAACCCAAGCTACAAAAAGGTAAACTCCCACATCTTTCCTTTCACTACCCTAGGGAGTGGAGGAGAGATGACAGTACTCCAAGGAAAAGAGTAAAGGAACAAACCCGTCTCCGTCTCATCCTTCTCCACCTTCCTTAGGTCTGCAGCTCATCCGGCAGTTCGAGCAACCACGCCGAGGCCCTTCAGATCGAGTACACGCCCAATGAAAAGATCAACTATGCAGAATTGGTCGAATTCTTTTATCGGATGCATGATCCGACCACCCTCGATTCTCAAGGACCCGATCGAGGCGCCCAATACCGCTCCGCCATCTTTTATCACTCGCCTGAACAAGAAACCATTGCGAGAAACGTCACGGCCAAAGTCCAGGATCAACATTATAAGGGCAAGAAAATTGTCACCCAGATTTTGAAGGCTGGGGATTGGCACAATGCTGAAGATTACCACCAAAAATACCTCGACAAGAATCCTCATGGATACGAATGTCCATCCCATTTCCTGAGATGGTAGATATGTTTTTGAGGGGGTGAAAAACAAACATCTTTTTTTCTTTTTTATGGAGAAATAGAGACCTGGCCAGAAAGATCCAATCCCAACTATTGCTGGTTTTTTTTGAGAATAGATTTTGACCCTTAATAAATTCGTCCGCGCCACGAACGACTCAAAACAGCTTCGAAAGGCACTCCAAAACCTTTTCCGACAATCTGACCCAGCTCCCCATGTCAATCTCGCACATTAAGCGGAATGGCGCACCCGTCACTCGAAATGAGTACTCCATCTTGATCAACGTACATCATCACCTCTCTGGCGCTGGGCCTCTCCACCACTGCCATAAAAAGCTGACACCGCGCCAGCGACTAGCTTTGGTAACTGGCGTTGGAACCCAAGTTGCGCAAAACGCAATTCGACTCGCCATTCGCAACGAGGAGCCTCAGCAAATGACAATTGGACGCCCAAAGCTTGCCATTGATGAGAGTTTGGGCGCAGCTATTCGGACTTTTATTCTCGAGAATAATAAAGCCGGGATTCCTGTCACCTCGGCTCTGATTCTCAAAGAGTTGGAAGACAACCATGGTCTTTCGCTCAAGAGACGCACTCTTACACGCTACCTCTTCCATCTTGGACTTACCTACGGGAAGGGTAATCGACGTAATGTCTTTCACGACAAGCCGGCCATTATTAACTACCGCCATGTCTACCTTGAGCGACGACTGGAAAACCTCAGTGCCAAAGGGTTTCCGATCGTCCCAGAAGTCTTTTTGGATGAAAGCTATTGTCACTTGGATCACCATACCAAGTACACATGGAAGCCAATTGGAGGAACAGTCAACGAGTCTGGCCGCAAGCCTATGGTTGTTATATTCGGTGCGTTTGTCGTGTATCACAACGGCCACAAATTGAAGGGTGAAATCGTGAAGAAGAGCATCTTAATCTGGCCAGTTGTTGGAAAGGCACGCGGGCAGGAAGGTGGAAGGGCGCGAGACAATGAGGACTGGAGCACAATACCTGATTTCGTTCGGGGAAGCGGTGTTGCTCCCGATTTGCATGATTACCATGGCAACTTCAATGCCGACCTATTCGAACGCCTCTTCAGGAACTCTGCAAGACACTATCGGACGAATACGGTCCTTGCAATATCCATATGGACGGCGCCAAGTACCACGTACGCCAGGAGAACCCGCCCCCCAAAGCAAACACTCCTCTTGCTGAAGTCGTTAGGTGGTTTGGAGATAATGGAATCTTACTGCCAACGCGTCCGAATGGCCGACCTATGACGCGCCTGGGGCTTTTGGAACATATCAAGGATATGAACATCCATCCTGTGTATGCCTCCTATGAGATCGCGGGCGGGTATGGCCATACTATAATGAAGACACCGCCCTATCATTGTGAACTGCAACCGATCGAGATGCTCTGGGGCATGGTCAAGAACCCAATCGCGTTCAATCCAAACTTGAACGAGACAGTTCTTTCACTAAGAAATCGATTGCTTGAGGGATTTGCAAGCACCAGCAGTGACCAACTGGTCTCCATCTGGGAGAAGACTGTCAAGATCGGCCAGGACTACTGGGAATTGTACAACAGGGACCTTGAGAAGGACCAGGAGACCGAAGACGATGTCAGCGACGAGGGCGACGAAGATATTTTTTACTCTGACGAAGAAGATTAGTTTAATTATTTATTTATTTAGAATAATTATTAATTTCTGTGCAACTATACCCATTTTTTTCATAGTTTTTCATTTTGTTGTTGCTCGCTCATTTCACATCCAATTGGTTCCGCACCTGTGTTGATTGAATCCGAGTTCTGGGGCTTTCAGCCAATGTAAAAATTTAGAATGAAAAAATATTTTATGGTGATGAAAACACCCATTTTATCCGGACTCAATGTTCCAGGCCAGGTCTCTAATAAAAATAAAAAAAAAGACGGCAATAATAACGACGATAATCTAACAAACTGCTCCCGAGGCCTTTGTGTTCAAGATCAAGGCCACAATGAGTCCGTAAAGAGCCAACACTTCGGCGAAAATAAGCACAAGAATCTAATGCCCGAGGAACAAAAAAGCAAAAATGTGAGTTGAGCATGTTACGGTTTCAAATTGGTAGATCCCTGTTTGAGGAGGGAGGAAAACATGGAACAGTGACATCGGCAAATCCTTACCATTCCAGTAAAGAGTCTGGGCTGCTGAGCAGAGGCACGAACACCGGCATCTCCAACAATACCAACGGCAAATCCTGCGGCCATACCGGCCAATCCAACACTGAGACCAGCGCCCAACTGAATAAATCCTGCAAAGAGCGACATCCGTTGGTCGACTAAAAAAAGTCAGCCGGGGAAAAGGGGTGACGGTAAGTAATGAGCATGTCAGTTGTTTGCTATTTTGTAGGCCAATTTCGAAAGGAAGAACGACCAACACGACACTATGAGGAGAATCCAGAAACAAAAAAAAAAGTCGACTTACATCCGTTTCCGATCAGGACAGAGACAACCAGGCCGTAAATACCAATAATACCAGCCATAATGATGGGGACGACACCCTTCATGATCAAGTCAGGGCGGAGGACACCCATCGAGGTGAGACCAACACCAGACTTGGCAGTGCCGTAGGCAGCTCCAAAGCCTAGAGACGAAGGTAGAGAGGACGTGCAAGGGGAGGTTAGAGTGTGCGTCTTGTACACTGTTTTTGATCCAAAGGGGCGTCGATCCAGGGGGGGCCACGATACAGCGCTGACTTTGAGCTTGTGACCCTTTCTGAGAAGTAAAAGAGCAAGTGACAACAAATGCTCGAGGTCCAAAGTCGACCAGTTGAGACGCGTCACAATGGTCCCTGATTTGGAAAGAAAGACTGCATGTAATGCTACGCATTGCATCCGCAATGTGGGTATTGTTTCATCTCGATGCGGCCAGGACAACAATGTCCTTCCAGGCATCCATGGCTTCAGGCTGCCATGTAAGCCGGTCAGTCGTCAGAATCAGGTCAATTCTCCTTGGTGTCGTGTTAGACTTACAGCAAAAGACAATAGCGCTAGTGGCGCCCATCACTCCAAAGAAGGGGGCATAGACGGGGCAGAATTCAGTAGCAACGAGAGACATTGTGAGGATACAAGTGGGGGCGAGGAGGGGTGGGTGATGGAAGGGTGGATGAGTTGTGGAAGAAGAGAAGGGCTGAAATAAATGGTCAGGCATGCAGAACACGCATGGGCCACAGAAAAGGGCCTGACTTGTCTTGGCACATTGGGAGCGGATATTACGTCACCGTATTAATGTTTAGGTATATACAGTGTATCGTAGTCTTAGGGCAATTGGGGCAAGTACGCGCGACAGCCAGTAGTTCTCAATATTGAAGAGGCGCCTTTAGTGGAGGCCTCTGTTGGTCGAATCATGGATGTTGATGGAAAAGGGAATACAGTTCTGAACGAACCATTTGCATTGCGTGCCGCAGTGAGCTACTTTCAAAAACATGACATTTTTCATAGTGGGATCTGCAGCTTGTTCGGGCTCAAAAGAGTCCGTCTTTGGATCTTCATGGGATATTGCGGTTTTGCCTAGCCTGGTGCACGTTTTTGACAACAAGGTTTTGTCAGAGACGGCTCTTATTCCCTCTGAAGCTGTGCGCTGCGACAGCAGCGTTTTGGAGCGCAAAGTTAGAATTGTAGACTTGGATCCACATATTCTCGGAACTGACCATCACAGCATGTTACTGAATAAGTTTCTGGAGGCACATACTAAGAACGACTCGCACTTACTATGCGATTGCAGGAAAGTCCCAGCGTTTTACTGTCTTGCAAAGAACAAGCCAGGACCTGATATTGCGTTTGTTCTCCACATTGAGGAGCATGGTTTTTGTCCTGTTTAATGAAGTCGTGTGAAAATTTGGGCAAGCGAAAAACGGGAGGAGATCACGATGGTCAAGACTGATGTGGATCAAGACTTTTTCAAGAGATTGATCTCCAAAAGGTTTGTACATGTTCTCCAAAGTGTTTTCTTGGAATTGTCATTGCTTATCCCACTGAGATACTGGGCATCAGGGACTTTTTTCCGGAGCATCAAAGAAGCAAGCATGCTCTTGAGGCTCAAGAGGAACAAACCCCACAGTGCATTGTGCTCAGGATTGACAGGGAAAATATGCGTGGCCTCTTTCCCGAAGCACATGTGACGGTACTGATATTTTGAAACGCGTACATGAACATGTGGATGGGGATGGGGTTGATTGCGTTGAAGAACAGCCTGCGGTCGATTCTAGCTAGTTACAGAAACATAGTGTGCATTCCATAAAAAAATAGATTATTACATTTATTGCAACGCTGGGGGTCACTTTCAAAGATAAAACGATCAACTTTATTCGAGAGGTCATCTCCAAATCTTTTGAATCTTTGATAGGTACATGAATCAATAATGGCCAAAAACCTTCAGACAACGCGACGCGAGCGAAAGTGAAATGAGGATGAGATGAGACGTGAGATAACACAAAGCAGAAGAATGCGAAAAACCCCTCCCCACACACACACACACATACACACACACACACACAAAAAAAAAGATGTTCATCTCAAGATAAAAACTGAATGGAAATCGTACAGAAAAAAATCGCATGGGCACGGGTAAGGAGTTATAAACTTATAATAGTCGCGTCAACATGAGTGTGCCAAGAAAAACAATACTGGTCTACAGTATCACAGATCTGGAAGTATGAGCCGCCCTGGAAGGACAGCGTTCGCGTCACTCTGAAGCGCATGTCCTGCTTGCGTTCCTGAAGAATGCACTCCTTTGTAGATAAATCATGCTCCATGATCCTCATGTCCGTCATTAAACCGTCCACCAGTGGTATGCCGCATTTTGGAAATATCCCGAGGTTACTTGATTACAATATCATATACGGGTACTACTAAAGAGAAATCGGAGCCAAGATTCGTTGTTGCCTCTTGCATCGACAGAATCATTGACAGAAAAAGACTCAAGGATGCTTGTAAACTTCATGTCGGATTTCTTACAACAACCATAAGACTTGACCAAAGGGAAATAGCCCATAATCGTCCCGATCGGATTCGTTTTCCTTTCTGTACTGTCTGTTGTTCGATTCAAAGACCGTGTAATGTAGCAACACAAAGATGCGTTCAGCTATTGCACATTACCGTAAAGGACGAAGAGGGCTCTGATGATGCACGATTGGATACACGTCTTACCCAAGGAAGCTTTCCCTTCCCATCCTCTCCGATGGGCTGCCCTGCTCATGAGCCGACTGAATGTAGTCGGATTTGGGTCCGTCTAAAACTCTTCATACTGTCAAAGAGCTAGGAACCGTACTGACTGCTGATGATGTTGATTGTAACTTTATTCATGTAACGCACACTTTTTGGTGTTCCCTGACTGTTTCCTTGGAAACAACGTAACAAATAGCTGCATCACTTCCTTTTTAGGCGCTCCTGTGAAAACAGGTCAAGAGGGGAATGGCGCCAGAGCCATAAAACAGTAGCGTGTTTCGACATCATCAAGCGGCATCGTCTGACAGCGAAACCATGAAACTCCAGTGTTGGGCGTGGATTCAACAAGCCATGCGTAGCTCGAGTTGCTAAACACCCTGATAAGGATAAGATCAAGCTTCAAGCAAGCACCGATTATCCACCAGCTGCCAGAATTTCTGCACGTTTCCAAGTGGAGCCACATCTCAATGAGTAGACGTAACTACGGACTCTTTAGTGCAGAAGATGGGAACAAAAAAAAAGAATGTATTATGTATAGACAAAAATGAAGTGGGTGTATATGATGCATCTATTGCTTGAGTTCAGGAATGTCGTAGTAAAGCTCCAAGGACTCGGGGTTCACCAGCGTACCCGAAGGCACCACGGTCTGGCCCGAGATGATCTTCTTGACTGCAATCTCGACCTTTTTACCGTTAATGGTATAGGGGATGTCCCGAGTTCGCAAAACGAACGCAGGGACGTGTCTAGGGGAAAGCTGGTTACGGATGTGGGTCTTGATCCTCGTCACCAAATCGTGGTCCAAGGCTTTTGACGTGGCATCCTCCCCTGGCTTATCTGCAACCTTGAGGAACAAGACCACACGTTCATCCGTACCGTCCTTCAATGTCTGACCGACACACAGTGAATCCTCGACCTCGGGGTACGTGTCCACAATGTTGTAGATCTCTGCACTTCCAAAACGAACACCGTTAGGGTTCAAGGTGCCGTCACTCCGACCCAACATGACAATTCCGCCAGTGTTGGGGTTGATCCACACAAAGTCTCCATGGTACCAGACGCCGGCATAGTTATCAAAGTATGCGGCCTTGTACTTCTTGTGCTCAGGATCGTCCCAGAAGTACACGGGCATGCAAGGGAAAAGACGAGAGCACACCAGATCACCCGATTCGCCGAAAACGGCCTTCTGAGGCGCTGTCCAGGCTTCAATCTTCATACCCAGGGATCGGCACTGGATCTCGCCTCTGTACACTGGGAGAGCGGCGTTGTGGGAAGCGAAAAGAGAGCAAATGTCGGTGCCTCCGGTGATAGATCCAAGCAAGAGATCCTTCTTGATGTGCTCATAGACGAAATCAAAGCTCTCAGGCTTCAAAGGCGATCCGGTAGAGTAAATCGAGTGCAGCGATGAAAGGTTGTGTTTCTCCTTGGGCTTGTAGCCAGCATCCTCGATCGCCTGAATATACTTGGCACTTGTTCCAAAAGCAGTGACCTTCTCCTGCTCAACCAACTCCCAGAGAGCACCTGGACCAGGCTTGAAAGGAGAGCCATCGAACAAAACGATCGTAGCTCCGAGAGTCAATCCAGAAACGAGCCAGTTCCACATCATCCAACCAGTGGTCGTGTACTGGAAGAGAATATCGGAAGAGGACAAGTTACCGTGAAGGATATGCTCCTTCTTGTGCTGGAGCAGCATGCCTCCTGCAGAATGAACGATGCACTTTGGTTTGCCGGTCGTTCCCGAGGAGAAGAGGATGTAAAGAGGGTGGTTGAAGGGCAAAGGCTCAAACTCGATCTGCTCCTGGTCGGCCGTCAGTTCCTCAGCAACAATGGGCGCCTCATCCGATGTGGCCAAGAACTCGGCCCAGGTGGTGCCCTTCTCAACCGAGGAGGGTTCGCAAGGAGAAGTTGGGACAAAGGGAATCAAAATAACCTTCTCAACCATATCCAAGCCTAAAGACATTCAATAAACGTGTCAGATCCGGTGTACTGGTAGACGTCTTGCTCAGACGTTCGCCCTTGTTCTGTGAACGTGAAGTAACTTACCCTCCAAAACCTGGCGCAACTTCTGGACATGGTCGTGAGGACGACCGTTGTAGACGACAGCGTTGACGGAAAAGAGAAGTTTTGGCTTGATCTGCGAGAATCGGTCCAGAACACCCTGTCAACGACAAAAGGGGAGAGGAAAGAGGAACAGAAACAAAAGAAATTGAAAATGAGCTGATCCGTTCTTTTTTGCACAACTCTAATAATTGACATGCCGACTTCACGGATCTCGATATCAAAATGTCGAAAGCACAATGTCGTTTTCGGCATGTGGATCAGAAGGCGCGAATAGAGTTGTCCGATCAAGAGTGGGAAGAGCCGCCCAAACAGCATGCGGCAATGTCAACAACAAACAGGCAAGTAACATATGACTCAAAAGGATGATAGAACATTGAGAAACGTACAATAGTTCCGAAATCAGGCGAGGTCGAACTCCAGATGGCTCCGATACTTGAGGCGGCCAACATGGCGACGATAGCCTCGGGGCAGTTGGCGATATAGCCGGCCACACGATCTCCCTTGGCAACACCGGCCTTGCGCATGGCCTTTGCGCACTGGCGGACACGGGCATAGAGCTCGGCATAAGAGATCCTGGTAGGGGTCGACTGCAACTCGCCAGTGGCGATTATGGCAGTCTTGGAAGGGTCCTTGCACCAGAGAGCATTCTCTGCAAAGTTGAGGCGGGAAGACTCGAACCAAGCAGGGAAATCATCCATGGGCACTGATCCGTCAACGACCTACAAACGTAAAAGCAGATCAGACGGTAAGGATTTGAAGTGTCCTGAATACCCAAAAAAAAAAAAAAAATCTTTTGGACAGATCGGCGAGGAAGCAAGTCAAGCTACATACAGGTCCGGTGCAGGGGGTCGACGCAATGACATTGGTGTACTCCCAGACAGCGGTCCAGAACTCTTGGATCTGATCGACGGACCACTGCCACAGGTCGTTGTAGTTGGCTACATTGGAAAAGAAGACGTTAGAACAAGGGGTTGTCCTGGATCAATTACGGCGAGAGAGGCTCTTTCTTTTTTTACCCAAGCCGAGAGAGTGCTTCTGGTTGACGAATACTCTAAACTTTTCCATCTGCTTCTCAACAAGATTAGAGGGGGACCACATCTTGCGGGGGTTGGGGTCCATGCCCTGATTGTTTGGCTCTGCGTAAGTCATTGTGAATGGGATGGGATGGGAGAGTGTTTTTCCGAGAGGATGTATCCTTGGGGCTGTTTTGCGATGCCGAGATGGAGGGAGGAGGAGGGGAGAGGGGAGAGGGGGATGACGAGGAGGATGGAGGAGAGTGAAAGAAGAAGAAGAAGAGGAGGAGGAGGAAGAAGAAGAAGGGAGGAGGAGGGGTCGGTGTTGGTCCGTCTGGCTGGGTGGAGCGGCCTTTTTTTTTTTTTTTCATTCTTCAAATCAGTGGTAGTAAGTGGCAATCAATTTACGATTTGTAGTCAAAAACGGTGGGGGGGAGAGAGATTATTACGAGAGTGGGACAGTCATCTTGCAGGCACAGGAGGCCCTTTTTTTCTTTGTCTATTTCCCCCCTGGCCGAGCCTGGCCGAGCTGACCCAAAAATACACTCACACACACTCACAAACAGTCTCTTCCTCACTGCGGCGGACGATCGCCCACCGTGAGAAAGTTGACACCACCAGACCGCCTTTGGACTTTGGTTGGGGCGGGCCATGGCTGTGTTTGTTTCCTGTTCCCTGTCCTCTCTGCCCTTCGCTCGCCTATCACCACATACCTCCCTCCATCTCCTAGACTTATAGTCCGTCCGTCATCCGCGCCACCAACTCTGTTCTTCTTGTCTCTTCTCCTCCACGGACACAGACACCGAGCAAAGCGCCACCCCTTTTCTGCAGTCAGGTCCTCTTTTATTATTGCAGTCATTCTTTACAGGCACAACCCCCAAAACACTGCCGAACCACAAGCTCGCTCATATCACGCAGAGACACACTTCACCCACAATCCCAATAGCACGCACATACACAGCAAGAAAGATAGTTTTTTTTTGTTTCCAAATAGCATCATCATTCTTCTTTATTCAAAAAAGATAATAATCCTGCCATGTTGCCATGTTTTTTTCCTTGGATCCAGGTTTTTGTTTCTTTCTTTCCACAAAGTGTGTCTTTTCAAGACAAAACACTTTAGAGGGCAAGGGTGACCTCGCACTCGACACCGGACTCGAGGTTGATGGAGGTCAACTGCTTGACAATCTCGGCGGGCGAGTGCAAGTCAATGAGACGCTTGTGGATCTTCATCTCGTAGCGGTCCCAGGTCTTGGAACCCTCACCGCAAGGGGACTTGCGGGTGGTGATGCGGAGAACCTTGGTGGGGAGACGGACGGGTCCCTTGACACGGAGGTTCTTGTCCTTGGCACGCTGGATGAGGTCAGAGCAGACCTTCTCGAGGTTCTTGACGTTGCGGGAGGTCAAGGTGATGCGGATGCGGTGAACGGCAGACTCGACGTTCTCCTCGACACCGGGCTTAGCAGACTTCTGGATGGCAGACATGATTGGATGATGAGTCGACTGAGTGAATCAAACGATTACAGAGTGAACGTTGGGATTTGGGAAGGAAGAAACAGATGCACCCCGCAGGGGCACGTCCTTTAAGCGATTGTTTTTTTTCTTGTTCGGTCGGATAAGCCACCGGTCGCTAGTTGGTTAGCCATACGATTACGAAAGCTTCTGTGACACCATTTTTTCTTTTTTCAAATTTTGTCAATTGATTGACATCGCGCTTTGACGTATTCACCCCGCAACTCTGCCTTTTGCAGCAGGATACTAAAACGTGCTGAAGCTGTCGGGCCACATCTTACACTTCTCGAGTTCTTGATGGCGACAAAGGGCTATCGACATGGACGTACTACCAGGCCAGAGTGTGGGAATGTCTGAGAGCCCGCGTCTTCATGGCGCCGAGGGGCTATCGACATGGACGTGCTCCCCGGCTAGATCTCATGACCCCTAATTTTGATGGCGCCGGAGGGCTATCGACTTGACGTACTCCCAGGCCAGAGCGTGTTGAAGTCTGAGAGCCCACATCTTGATGGCGCCGAGGGGCTATCGACATGGACGTGCTCCCCGACCAGATCTCATGACCTCCTGAGAGCCCGATCGACCTTGGGGCAATTTCCCTGTTAGGTCAGTTGAGCACGGACGCTGTACGCGTGGACAGCAAAATGAACAGGAGGTCAAAGGCTTTTTTCTCGGTGCCACATTACACTTTGCATCCGATCCTGGGAGAAAAGAGAGGCCAATCAGACGAATGAAAGAAGCGGGATAGAATTAGAGGGGGAAATATTTGATTCGCATAGCCACCAACGCGTCGATCGCAAGCGCTACTTTTATGGTTACGATGACCACAAGCGCAACTTTGCAAGTATCGCGGCTCTGATTCTCTGGATTTCATAACCTCCCCCTGGAGTCTGTTCCTGATTGAATGATCAACCATACGCGTTGATGTTCACCAAGTTGTATAAAAGACACCGATCAAACCCTTCCTTACACCAAAAGTCCTCCTTACTCGCCCATATC
This sequence comes from Entomortierella parvispora, assembly GCA_963573315.1. NCBI lineage: Eukaryota > Fungi > Mortierellomycota > Mortierellomycetes > Mortierellales > Mortierellaceae > Entomortierella > Entomortierella parvispora. The sequence continues at coordinate 2,286,298 of OY752145.1, forward strand.
ACAGTTTCCACATCTCCCAACCGTCGACAGCATGAACCACATCAATTACAATCAGCGCCTGGCGTTCATCAACTCCCTCCTTGAGTTGAACAGCCTCCGAGCCTCCGCCATCGATCCCATCGAGTACGATGCGGAATGCCCAGCCGCATTCAACAACTTCATCTATCTCGTTACTCTTTCGACTCCAACACCTTTGGCCCATACCTTGGTCTCCAAGTCCGGAACGCCAGGCTTTTCAACCTGCCCGCTTCCAGCAGGCTGTACCTCTGTTGTCGTACGACTCACCAATGGCCACCCCGGAACCGGAGTCAACAACACCAATCGCGTAGAGAACGAGGTTGCTTTCATGGCCCTATTCCGCAAAGCCCTTGCTGCCTCTGCCTACAGCCATATCGTCCCGGATGTCTACTGCTGGGCCCCTGTCTCTAGCGGTCAAGGCTTCACCATCTTGCAGCACATGCCTGGAACCATGCCCGACAAGGTCTTTGAGGAGCTGAGCTCAGATGACAAGAGAGTACTTTTTAGGCAGATGACTGATATTCTGGCATTGATGCAGAATTTCAAACTTCCGGATACAGTCAAGGCGCTCGGTGGGTTGAGCTTTGATGATCAAGGCGAGATTGTGAGCGCGCAGATGACGTTGCTGAAAGGTGGACCGTTTGAGAGTCATGTGGACTTGCTCAAGGCTCATTTCAAGGCCCAGCTGGAAGAGGCGGATAGCACTGCTATTATTGGCGGTTGGAGGAGGAACGGGGTTCGAGAGAGACTCGAGAAGTTTGTCGATAGCGGGATCGAGGAGAATTTGAAAGCATGCACGGATACGAAGTTGGTGATGGTCCATTCTGATTTCAGTAAGTCATTCGTTTCTCAAGGACACATCTGTTTGCGCCATTTCATCTTCATGACGACTAACCCTGTTCCCCCCACAGCTCCCAACAACCTCCTCTTCGACGCCAAAACCTTGCAGATCACGGCTGTGCTCGACTTTGATTTCTCCTCCATCTCCACCGTGGCCGAGGAGTACAACCGGTACTCCTTCAACCACCTTGTTGGCGGGCGTCTCCCAAGTCCTTTCTCCACCGACACAGACCTCTTGGTGCGCACCTATATGCTTTCTGGCTTCCCCTCATCCATCCCAGAATCCTCCGACGACGTTCTCAAGCTGGCCAAGATCTGGGATGAGGAATTGATTCGCAGTGGCGCGAAAAAGCCACGCGACATCGCGGGATTTGATAACTTGGCGACGACTTACTATTTGCAAGACCTTTTGAGCCCATTCGTGCTTGTGCAGGAGTTTGCGAGGAAGAGAAGGTCGGAGGAAGTGTTGGCGGCGATTCGAAAGCAGACTGAGGAGAATATTTGCAAGACTCTTGACTTGTTTGAGTATTAGGTCATCCAAAGCAGTTTACTTGGATGCCCAGTTTATAGCTTTTATAAACGGTATTTCCTGATCCTTCATATCGTTTATCTGATCCACAATCGCAACATCTATGCAATTGCCCATTCCTAGCAGATTCCAACCCTCAGCTCCGCCTAAGTGCCGTGTATGAGGCTGTCAGAAGCCTACGGAGTGGTATAAGGATCCTCTGTGGCTTGCACGTTCTCTCTGATGGTCTCTCGACCAGACCTTGCAAAAAAGGACCAGCTCACGCTCATCGGGATATCAATCCTCGAAAAGACTTTGTTTTTCTCACCATCGTTGTCAGGTGGGGTTTGAAAACATCTCTGGATGAGTGGAAATTGGAATACAAGGCGTCCCTCGAACAACAGCCATGACCAGCGCATCCAAAGGAGACTGCTGGACAACTGATCAAAGTCCAATCATGGCCGAGGAGGCCGAGGATTGTCATTGGAATTTATGAAGTCTTGGTTTGCGATGGGATTCTCTATTCTCCTCCTTTTATTATCTTTGCTTTCTGGCTGATCTGCTTATTTTGACTCTTTGTGTTTGAAATTCCATCTTCCCCAACGCTCTATAAGGCAGCTTGGCGCAAGTTCCAACTGTATTCGTTGCCATTTTGGCCCCATTTACAGTTTAAGCTCTCTACCGCAAGTCTCTGCCTTTGTCCAAGACCATCCTATTGTTCAAGGGTGCGGAGATGACTTTCAAATCCTCAGTGATTTCCAGTCGGCCTTTTTCTCCTCAGAGCAAGGCCTGTCGCTGATGGCATTTTTCGTCCCGACAGGTATACAGCTGCTTGTTCTTTGGTGTATGAAGACCGTGTTCCAGGACCTGGAAGAAAAGGATGCTCGCGTGGCCACATATAATGCAAAAAAGTTTAGCAGCAGCGGTGGAAGATGTGACACAGGGAGGGTCTGTCTAATCCAATGGAGGATGTTAGCCGACGCGCCCTCCCTAGCAGATGAAGGAAATTTAAATATTTTTCAATCGTGGGGTGGTGACAGTCGGATGTTTTATTCAAATCATGGTTGCGTGCCCATTCTCTTCTTCATAGCGCTTTGATGGCTTCTGCGGAAGTGCTTTCACTGTTCCCTTTGATTCGATTTGAGGCAGGAAAGAGAGTTGGGGTCTATAGAGCATGCTCTTCTCCATATTCTTTCTCGACATCCATTTGGGCATGTATCCAAGGATGAACTTTCGCATCAACGAGTCAAACCACGTCTAGAAGTAAAGCAGGAGGAGGTTTTTCGTTAGATCTGGAAAAAATAGTCTTAAACAAAATAAAACTGTCGGGCTGCTTGGTTACCTGACCCGCCATCATGACAGACATGCGTGCGTTCACGGCAAGATCTTGAACAACATGAGGGTATCGCTCGTCGTAATAGTTCTTGAACGCCTGCTCAATGCTTTCGATCTTTGTATCGGCCAGCTCATATATCTCGTTAGCCAAAATCACAGAGTCTATCATCGCATTTAACGCGCCCCGTCCAGCATGGGGCAGCATCTTATGACAGGAATCCCCCATGAGGACGACACGGCCATGGTGCCAGGTCTCGAAAAGCTTGGCCTCGAGCATTACTTTGGAGATGTTCTCAGAAGGGGTCAGATCCACCAGATCTCCAATTGAAACACCTAGATCTGTTTTGTAGTGGCGCCAGACCTCGAGATCCGGCCGAAATATCTCGGAGTCCCATTCTGAGAGACGGAACTCTTCAATTGCCTCGTAGTCCTCCGGATCAACATGGGTGTCAACTCGCCATGCCACCCTATTGTTCCCGCCGCGAAAGTAGCGCCACTGTGGAAGGAAGAGAAGACTGTCAACGTACGTTTGAGTGGAAATGACGTAGAATGCCGCCTATCCAACATACCGATTTCTTGGAGCTGCCCACAAAGACGGCGGCAAGTCCCTTGAGCTTGGACTCCATTTCAGGGTACTTTGTCAGGTCCAAGGGATCCGTGGTTCCCAAGATGCTCATATGGTGCACCTGGAGCTTGGCAGAGTCCGCCAATGGTAATCGACCCTCTTTCTCAAGCGTCTTGTAAAGGCTCTTCCGAACCCCACTGTACGCACCATCGCTTCCGATCAGGAGATGGCCACTAAAGCTTTCGTTATCGAGGCATCTAATGGTGACTGTGGACTCTGTTTGATCTACCGCAATGATCTTCTTTCCCAGGCTGATCTTCTCCTTTGGTACCTGGCTCAACAAGAACTTGTGGAGATCGATACGAGTGAACACCAGAGACGGATACCCAGTCCTATAAAGTAATGTACACGAGTTGCCGGAGAAGAGGTTCCCATGTCAATACAAGCAAACAGACAACGGTTGTCTATCAATAACAGTGAGAATGATCCGAGACGGAGCTGGTTTAAGAAACCAGCGTTACTTTACATCTCTTCATGGTCGTAAGCCTGTAGACCTCCGATCAGGTTCATATCACTATCGTAAAAGTTGAATTCTGTTGAGAGTTCAGCCACGGCTCTGAGTTTCTCCAAGAGGCCGAGTTGATCAAAGAGGGGCATGATGTTCGAGAAAAGAACGGTGCCACTGCCTAGGGCCTTGAATTCGTGGTGTCGCTCGTAAATGTGATAGTCGACGCCTGCTCGCTCCAAGATGATGGCCATGGTTAGACCGCCCAGACCAGCGCCGGCGATAAGCACTTTGGGATTGGCAGGATGCTGAGATACCATTGGGAATGGCGGGGATGAGGATTCTGGAGGGTGTGAGGAAAAAAAATGACAGAGGTTGAAAGAGAGCAGGAGGGATGTAGCTGGTCTTCTGTGCTGAAGAACAAAAAAAAAAAAAAAAACAAGGCCGAAGGGCTGCGATGCAGTTGATCGTGCATGATGAGAGCACCTTGAGAAGATTTTTGCGCAAGTTCAATCGATTTGGAAAGGTCCGCTGCATTGAACTGGTTATTGCTGTTAGGCTTGTGCACAATCGGATGTAGTGCTCAATGGTCGAACTTCACTCCTCCCTGTCCCACCACATCCTCGTTCATGATTATTCTCGTCTCGCTCTCGTCTGCTGGTCACAAACCTTGCTCTCAAATACAAAGAAGCAAGCTCACAGGCACGATGGGAAGGCTGCTTCATTCGGCTGTTTTGCGTCCGGTTAACACGGCGCTCACGCACTCACGCACTTCATATCGGGAGGGAGGTGCACGATTCATCTGTTACTCTCTCAAGAAGAGTCCCTCGCCCTTTTTTCTGCCCTCCCTGGCGATAGTAAAATACGTTTAGTCCAACACACAGGTTGCTAGGGTTGATGAACTATTCTTTTGCGACAAGATTTCTCTGTTTTCTGCACGCGTAACGCGTTCGAGCGAAAAGACCAGCTCCTCATCTGTCAGGTCTTTCATAAACACCCCCCCGTTCCACAAGACTTTTCTGATCCAGTTTGCGTTTCCTCCTCCATCTGCGAGAAATGAAGAAATGGAAGGGTTGGATGTGAATGGGGCGATGGTTAAAACCGGTAATATGATCGCCCGTCTGCCTCAGGAACAGTCTTGAAAGGACCCAAAAGTCTTAACCTTCACACACGCGAAGTTCTTCTGAGGGAGAGGTGGTCAATATCATTGAAGTACAGGGCTCTGCGACTCTGGAAAGCCGAGCGGTCGCTCGTGTATCTGCCATCGCTGACTTGACCTCTTCCTCCAACATTCTCTGCCGAATCCCACGTCGTTGCGTGCTCCTCTTTTTTACCAAATCTCCAACGCCAATTTTCTCATGCAACAAAGACTCTGAGTAGCTATCGCAAACCCTCGCAGTTCCGCGACATCAAACTCCTCTTTTGTGTCCATGTCCAAAATCACTTGCCGACTTTTCATGATTTATTAGGATGTGTGGTGTTGGTACAAGCGGAATGGGGATCAGGGATTTTCAAGGCCATCACCTTTTATACTTTTTTTTTCTTTTGTTTCGATCTTTCAGAAAAACACCAGCTGGGACACGACCAAAGCGAGGACAAGCATCCCGGGAAGAGTCACCCCCGTAAAAGTCGACCCCACGCTCTTCTTCTTTCCACCATTGTGTTTCTTGTTCGAATGAGGAGCCTCGGTCGAACAGGAATCCAACGAGCATAGGAACGGGGTCATGGTAAAGTTGGCAGGTGCGGGCACGGTTGAACCACCGATCGAGATTGTGTTTGCACCGACACAGAGGTAGTTTAGATGGTACTCTTGTCCATGTTTGATACATTTCTTGAGCGTTGTGTAACGCAGGCAGGAGGTCGCGTTGTTGGCCTGGAAGGATTCTTGGCAGACAAAGGCGGGTTCAGACATCTTGCTGGAGCGTGGAGGGAGGAAAGAATGTATGTGAATGGGATAGCTGAATTGCAACCAAGGTGTCTGAAGAGCAAGGAATGGATAATGAAGGCAAGAAAATGAAGATGGGAGCGAGAAGGAGAATAAAAAAGAGATGTCACCCGACAAAAAGCAACAAGGCGATGAGAGGCCCCGTTTTTTCTTGGGTCCACACGACAACTGCTCCATCGCATGAAGGTGCAAGGTGGTTGCGTGACCAGGAGGAGGAGGAGGGGGAGACCGTTTAAGAACGGGGTCGAGAGGACCCTTGACTATTGGGGACAATGGGTGACCGTGCATGGCATGGGTGTGCTTCCTGGGGTGTATATTTAGCCCTTTATTCCTTCCTCACGGTCCGTTTTTTGCCAGTGCCTCCTTCCTTCCTTCACCCCCTTTCTTTGCACGAGAGCTAAAAGAAGGAAACGGGTAGCTTCTCCAGTCTTCCCCAGTCTTCCCCTTTCGAGTGATGTTCTTTTTCAGCAACAAAATACCTGGGATCGCAAAATAGATAATAGACATGGACTCGAATCGCCTTTTTGCGATTGCTTCTCTTGTGACCAACGCGAACATCACAAAACACAAAGGACACGGGGGTTGAGGACCGGTTTAACTGACGACGACAAGGTAGAAAGACGACGGAATCTGGGGACGCGTTCATTTTTATTCTTCGCCTCCTTACTCAATGGGGTTGACCAAGCTCGTCAAATACCCCGGCGAGATCGAACTGATCCAAATCGTAAACCTTTGGAGGATAGATGGGTCTCCGTAAAATCTAGTTCTTGTCGCTGGGCGCAAACAGGTCTCCTTCGACGCTGCTTAATTAACTAGTCCCACGGATCATTTTCAGAAGGTACGTTCACCTCTGTTGAGGCGAGACGACCTGGACGCTTGCCATCAAAGCGTTCAAACTGCAATCCATCGGTGTGCAGCTCAACCTTCTCGTTCTGAACCACGGGTATAGTCATAACGGTGCTAGCAAAGGGCCAAAAGGAAAACAAAAGAAAGGGCGAGAGAGATCTGCATGGTGGGGGACTAACACAGCCAGGGGGAAGTTGGAACGGAGAAGAACGGTGGAGCTTGGTGTTCAGTTGGTGGGGGAGAGTTGAGAAACAAAGAGACAAAGAAAATAATTGGAGGGCTGGTCTGCCGCGCCGTGTCTACTCTGTCCTTCTCTCTCGCAAACAAAAACACACCGCCTTTTCAGAGAAAGTATGTTAGCTATTATACAACAGACATTATTATTGGGGGGGGGTTTTTCAGAAGATACAAAAGACTGTCGAGGTAACTCTGCTCTTCTCTTTCAAGGGTCAGAGTCAATCATCTAGGAGGATCTCTTGACAGATCGTGATACGGAATCGAACAGCTTCTCAATATCAGGGTCGATCCGAGTAAACGCATGGTCCCAGAAGGCATAGCTGGGATTCTTGATAAGTTCAATGAAGGTGATCAACAGTCCCCAAGGATGAGGTCGGTTCACAATCAGACGCTCAAGCAGCACCCTGACAAGCACACAATACAAACAGGTTAGCAAAATGAAAAAAAGAAAAATGTCAAAAGATTGAGAGCAGAGTGGGGTCAGTACCTGGTAATCTGCTCCTTCATGATCTCTTGCTCCGACTCGTGGAACAAGAAAAGGAGGACTTGACTGAAATAGTGAGTGTGCGAATTAGGGTATCGTAATTGGTTCGCAATTGCGCTCAGGAACAGGTATCGTCCCTCCGAGTCCAAATCAGTCAACAGTCGCTGGAAAATGTCCATCGATCCCGTCTGAGCGATACGTGAAGGTCCATCGCTGGATGAAATGGCGGAATCCTGCCGGTTATCACCGCTCTTTCCCTTGGTGTCCTTGACATCCTCGCCTTCGCTTGAGGTTGCGTCAGAGGCTTGCAATTGAGCGATTCCAGCAATGCCGACATAAAGAACCAAAGAGTTGATCATTGGCACATTATACTTGGTTCCACCAGAGTACAGGTCGTGGTTATTGGGATCAATCGCCAAAATCTCGCTCAAGTTCTCCAAGAAACCTGCAGCTTGGCCCACTTGCTGTCTGGTCTGCTGTTCTCTCAACTTCAAATAGTTGTCAACATCCCGTTTCAGTGTAATCTTCAGACTGGTAGTGTAGTCTGAAAGTACGCGGGGTGGTTGGCGGATCTCGGCCAACATATCCACCTGAAGGTTTGGCGTAAAAGGGTCAGGGAGGCGCATGTGACGAGGGAACGCACTAAGGATCAGGTTACGAAGCTGGATGCAGCTGTGGGGAATAACGTCACAGAAACTGAAGTGGAAATCACACAGGAACTCAGGGAAGTCGTGCAGCAATACTAGTAAGACTCGCAGTGTTCCTTTGTAGAGAGTCCGGGTCGTATCTTGCATTTCCCCTCCAACCAGGAACGGAATCAAGAAACGGAAGAGAGAAACAAGCAACTTTTGGAAAGACTGCCAACCCTTGCCATTTTCTGCTAGGAGGATCTTAGGCATGAATGCCCTGTGTGAGATCAACGACAGCCAGCCGTAGGTGAATCCCGGGAAAACGAGGGGTTGTAAAGTCTGGAACGTGTTGCTATTTAGTTTAAAAAAATATTGGCGTTAGGATACATAGCTCGTAAAACAGACGGGAATCATATTCTTCACCATTTTGGGCCGCAGTCATTACCTGAAGGCAGTCAAAATCTGGAAGTACATTCCTGGACTCGACTCGTACGCGGTCATCATCTCGGTCAACAATCCAGAGAATAGGCGAAGGAACGGCTTTTGGTTGAATTGTCCTCGACGCTGCTCATGGGCTTGAGCCAACACCAAGACAATAATCGAGAGCAGGGTGGTCAAGTAGGTCACCTTGGCCAGGCTGTGGTTAACTCCTTGCGGATCCGAGGAGTGCTTAACAAGTGTGACGATCAACTTTACAAATGCATCCACACCCTGGTAGGCTGCGGGAGTGTTCGCCACCTTGTACTTGATGTAGCTCTCAATGCTCATCTCAGTACAGACCCTAAAGAATAAAGAGGAAATTTCCTCGCCCTTCAAGACTCCTTGTTGCTGGATGGTGTTGATGAACGCGCCGTAGTCCTTCTCGGTGGATGTGGGTAGTTGGTAGACACGAATCCATTCCGCAAAGATAAATGCCAATTGCTCCTTCAAGATGGCGTTCTCTGCTACCTCCTTGGCCGCCTCTCGAGGCACTTGGGCTCGACGACGAATGTCATCAATCAATAGAGCAATTGGTTCCACTGCCTTGCCGCCGCGCTGAGCAAGTCTGTTGAGAACATTGAGCGAGTTGATAAACTCGTTTCTGCTGGCGCAAGGCTGCTCATTCAAAACACACTCTCGGATGAGCTTCACAGTGTATTCGATCACACCAGGTCGTCCAATCTCAATCAGACGGGCAAGTTGCATGTCCTGATCTACCAAGCTCACAAGACCTGCCCTGATAAGCGTGACTGTCACAGGGACGTTGAACTTGCGATCGTCGTCCGCATAAATGAGCCACTCAGTCACTTCCTTGGCGACCTTGCTTGACAAGGCGCAGAGCTGCTCCAACAAGACTGCGTATATATCACGGGATAGAGTCTGCTCAGTCTTGTACAAGAGCTGGACAATCTTTTGCGAGAATGTCAATGCCATTTCGTCGGGGTTGAACGACTGAGCTGGGATAAGGGGCACAAGACGAGCCAGCATCTTGACGTCGTGGCTGGGAGGAAGAGCCGCCAATGGAACTGAAGGTGAGAGGCTGATGAGCTTGTCCAACTCACTGATAATTTGCGCAAACTTCTCCAAAGCCTGGTGCGCAGACAACGTAACTGGAGCGCCAGTGTATCCATGCTCGGCATTGTTGAAGGGATATCCTTGACCAGCGTCTGCTTTTCCATTGAGCGGTGTGCGTAGTCCTCGTTCTGTTTCAAAGGTGGATGGCATAGGCGTTTGTCTTGGCATACGAGCAAAGTCTTCATACACACGCAGTTGTTGAGGAGAAAGACCCGTAGGTTTGAGACGAAGCGGTTCGGGTAAACTGGCGGGGTAGCGGGAGGACTGGAAGGTGGCAAAGTCGTAGTACGGTTGGCCAGTACGTTCCCTGTGCTTCTTCCTGTCGCTAAAGGCAACTGCGAGACTCTCCTCAATTTCTGGAATCGCCTTCTCCATTGCAGCCTTCTCAACAACGGAACATGCGAGATCCAGGTTGTCGTTCACTGTCATCAAGATGGACTGCTCCGGCATATTTTGATCCGTGAATCCGTTCTGAAGGAACAGAGTTCGAATGATGTTGGCCATGCTTACACGAAGAGGCTCCTTGCAAGTGACCAGAGCCAAGCTTCCCGCCAGATTCTGTACCATCAGGTGAGCGGCCTTTCTCATCTTCTCTTCATTGGGCTCCATGGCAAAGTCCTTCATAATCATCTCCCGAGTCGAGATGCCGGCGATTGTAACAGAGCGGTCAACGACTGGAGAGACAATCTCACGCACCGCGCGATCAATGGCCAGATGCACGAGGCGTTTGAGTGCAGGGCGCTCGTTAAAGAACGCCGGTGGGTTGAAAGTCACGAATGCGGCCAAGTTGGGAACCATCTCGGAGGCACTCTCCAGCTGAGACGCAGTAGACACAGACGTAGCAGCCTGAACGGGCATTCTGGCAGAAGGGGCATATCCGCCCATGGAGATGCGTTCAAAGTCCTGAGCGAGAGTGGCAGGGTGTGCGACAAGTTCTTGTGGAGGGCGGTCCTTCAGGATGGTCGTGGGCTCGATGTCATTGAGGTTGAGAACCAGGCTCTTGCACAAAATATCAATGGCGAACTTGAGCTGGAGACTCAAATCCGCAAACTGATAGAGCTCAACGAGGAGACGCATGATGGCCATCAACCAAGGGTTGGGGGGTTTGAACACTTTGCTCTTACTGCACTGTTCCAGCACCTTGCAGACGAATGGGATGGCGACAATGAGTCTATTGCTATCATAGCCCTCAATCAGCAGTTCCTAATGTGAAAATAGTAGGAAAAAAGTTAATGCCAACATTCGGCTCAGATACAGGCCTAAACGGAAGAGTGAAAGGGCGAGAAGGAGAAAGGTACCTTGAAAGCCAGGTTCTTGTGTTTGATAGGACGATTCCGAGCCAAGGTCATGCCTCCAAGCCAAGAGCCAAGGTTCTTGAGGAGAGTCCTGTCCGATGACGACTGGACAGTCTTTTCCGAGTTGAGTAGAATCTTGATATTGGCATAAGTTTCATGCAAGATGTGGCGGTTGAGCATGGGACTCTGCAGACCCTCCAAGAATTGGAGATATAAAACATGGTAGTTTGGTTCGATACTCGCGCGCTTAACAACGAGATAGTGACTGAACCACCGATACGCGCTTTCACGAAGAATCTCCTTCATCTCTGCGAGTTTGGCGTCAAAGTTCTGTTGGGACACATTGTTCACAATGAACAAGATCTTGTCCTGGGTCTGCTCATTTGGCACCTCATAGTCGATATCGTCCTGCGCTAAAAGCAATGTGTCCATATTGAGCGACGTGAAGACAGGTGTAGCAGATGGCTGTGGGGTCACGACTAAAGGGGTTGGGGCTTGGGCCAGTTGCCGCTGGATCTCATGCGAAGGAGGCTGCGACGACGCGGCTGAGGCTGTCGGGTCCTGTATTTGACTTGTCAAACCATCCTGACCAGCAGCTGAGGCTGTAGGAAGGATCACCTGAATATATCGAACAATCTCTGGATGCACTTGCTGTAAATGTGGAATTTGCAGCAAATGGGAGCAATAGGTAGGCCACTCCTGAAGACGCGACTGGAATCGACTTAGCGCCTGAGCTCCAAAATTGAACATTTTTGATCCAGGCGGGCTGCGGAGAGCATCGAGAACATATCGAAGAGCAATTCCGAGAGGAATGTAGGAAACCAATTGGTGTTGAATGAGCGCGCCAAAGAGATCGCTAGTGATTGACAATTCCTTCTCACGGTAGGTCGAGAAGAATCGGTATTCATCGAAAAGATTGTGAATCATGCAGGCGTAGATATCCTGCTCCCGACGGTCCGACGAGCTCTTCAATCGCTGAAGTAGCTCCACAATCTCAGGAATAGAGATGTCTCCTCGATAGATTCGCTTATAGTAATCGTTGGTGGTTTCTTCTACTTCTACCGAGAACGAAGTTTCTCCTCCTGGCACTCCGTTTTCTGACGTCGCAGCAATGCTCGCCAGCTGTGGGTAGAGCTGAAGAGCTGCACTATGAATACTTTTCAATGTTGCCGAGCTCTCTGGAGACAATGGACTAAAGGAAGAACGACACCTTAGTATCAGCTATGATTTATCCATAAAACTGACTGAGCATCAAAATGTAAGCTTAAGACCATACCTTTCCTGAAGGACCTGCAAGAACACAGCAATAGTTTCCGCAGGTAGTTCCTTGTTTGGTAGTCCATTCTGGCGTGGATCATTCGTGATCCGCTCGCTTAGGAAATCCAGGCAGGCTGCGATAAACACCTTACCTGTTGCCGCAATCCGGTTTTGAAGCCATTTATCAAGAGCAAGTAGATTCCTGCTCGCCGCTAGTACTGTCAGATCGATTGAGAATGCAAAAGAGTTGACTTCAACCACAAGACCAAGAATCTAAAGAGGTTGAAAAAAGTTAGTCGTTGGCACTGGCTCGTTCGCACTAGCTCGTGATAAATATGACAGCCCCGGTACTTCTCAAACTCTTACAGAAAGATCTTCGGTGATTTTGAGGATTTTAGGCAAGGAAGTCCTATCGTGCTCGTAAAGATCGAGGAGACCAGACACAAAAAGACCCTGATTGACTTGCCACAGGCGTGTCTGGACAAACTGAGGAACAGTGCCGGTGCCAGTCAAGTACACGTGGAGCAGTTTAGAGATCAAGTCCTGATGAAGCGGGCCCCAGGGTGTTTTCAGCTGTGCCAAGCCGAGGAACAAAAGCTCAGTTTTTGAATTCAATTCAGCGTCCAAGAGCGGCTTCACCTCGTCACGGACGTCATTGTCTGCCAATGCCATAATAGTCTCAACGAGTGCCAAGCTGTTCCAGACACTAGACTCGAGTTCCTTGGAAGCGTGTCCTTGAACCTCTGGACTTGCCCGTGCCAATTGTGCCCTGGTAAAGATTCGCGGAGATGATGCCCACTCATTTTCCAAAAGTTTGCTTGGTGCTTCAATGATTCCTCTAATAAGCGAAATTTGACCCTCAACATTATTCCATCGTCCCCAGAAAGCATCAAGAGGGAAGAGGCTCCCAGTCTAATTAAACACGAGATACATCGTTAACGAAAGCATATTCCTAAACGTAGGATCTGTCAAGAGAGAGCGAGAAACAAGAAAGCTAGAAGGCGAGAGAGGTGGGGTTTGCATACCTTGTCGGCACTCCTGAATGCCTTGACAATATATTCAAATCCTGATTTATCCCTGATTTTAAAATCTGGGTAGTCCAAGGCGCGGATGACCTTGACCCAGTCCACTTCCTTCTGATTCAATACATTGGCGAATGGTGAGAAATCCTGCGCATATTTTCCATTCGATCGAGTGTACCGTAGCACCATAAGACCCAAGGCTCGGGCTATCTCCTCCACGTTCGGCCGCTTTATATTGTCAAATCCAGCTTGACGCAAAACGTCGTTTACAGATGCAGTAGTGCCGAAACAGCCTGGTCCTGCATCTCGCATAGCCTTTGCTAGGGATGAGTGCTCGGGATCGTTATTCGTATCGCTATTTAGTGAGCGTGGAAGTATTTCCGGTTAGTTCGTAAAATATTAAGGACGTTTCCGCTGGTGTATTAGCTGACAACGTACCGAATCTGCTTGATGACTGAAGTTACACTGTTGGGAATATTATTGCTGTACAGGGTGTTGACCAGTTCTGTGACAGAGTCGCCAGGTTCGTCCCAATATTTGTAAATAGGTGGATCCAGTGATTGAACAAATTCGAGTAGTTGCTCACGTGTCGATAGTTGTTCCTTCAAAGCCGGTGAATATAAAGTGATGACGCGTTCCGCTAAATGACGAGATCAGTCCAGGTTAGCATATCTGCTCAAACACTGCGTAGAAGATAAGGCAAAGCCATGAGTTTACCTTGAGAGACGAGATTTGATCTGCTTGACTGCGAAAGTGCGATAGCAAGTCGAATTTTTGCCAGAGGCTGAACTGGCAGATTGCGGAGGAGAGCCTCAAAATCGAAGTTTTTCAGAGCCTCGCCTTTTTCGGTCGAACTGACAGCTTCTGAAAAGAGGAAGGCGGATGTTTGGGTCTTTGTGAGGGCCTTGAGCTGGTCAACCAATAGTTTGTGAATCGGTGATCCTGTGTAGGTGCCAGCTTGGGAATGTCCTGCTTGCCATGCTTGAACAATGCGTCTGATAAGATGTAAGTAAACGTTCTTCCCATTCTCCTCAATGAGCTATACGAATGTGGAGTAAAACGAAAGCGATGTTAGTGGGTTAAACCATCCGGTTCGATGCCATTACCTTCCGTTACCTATCAACAATAATGAGGAAGAGAAAATAAAATCCGACGATCAACATACCGAGAAGATATCAGTGACACTCCGGGAGTAGTTATTGTCAGAGAGGGTGGAGAGGAGGACGTCGACCTGAGCTTTGACGATGGTCCGGAAACTAGACTTCTTAGTAGGGGGGACTTTCAGCCTGGATGAGGGTGGCGTGGGCTGACCGGGGTTATTGTTGCTCTTGTCTTCAGTGCTCATGTTGCATGACGCGCACTCTGCGGAAAGGAAAGGTAAGAACGGCGGTGTTGTGGTGGTGGGGCTTTAGGCGGTTTGGAGTGGAGAAGTAAAGGTCTAAGGACGGCGATTTCTTTCAACTATGGTTGCAAGGAGAAAAGGCGGGTCAGTTCAAGGTCTTGGTGTCTCTTCAGACAATCCTGCAGAGTCGATCAGGCGCTGTGTGCATGACAATCCGATTGGACATTTGCAAAGGGCTGCGCCATAGAGTTGGTCCATCTGCTCTCCAATTCAGTCTCCAGTGCGGGTCCAATCAGTCGGTCATCCAGCCAGACAGGCAGCAAGCACATGGGGACACACCTACAACTGCAGAGGAGGGAGAGGGGTGATGATGCAAAGGCGAAAGGGAAATAAATGAGGCCAAAGAACCAAGAAAAAGGCCACAATCTGCACATATTTACGTCACCGGATATTGGTGTGCATGTGCTATACATTGGCTGCACGTGATTTATTTTTTTACGTATTTTTCAGCGTCTGTCGCGTTCCCGCCGACTTTCTCGAGACTGGTCCCCAGATCGATCCCGAGAACGGTCCCTCCGTCTGTCGTCGCCATCATAACCACGTCTGGAGCCGCGGTCATCGTTGCCACTGCGGATATGTCTATCGTCGCGTCTCTCGCTACCTCCTCGATGGTCATGACTATCGCGCTGATCTCTATTCTCTCGGCTGTCCCTGTTTTCGCTTTTTGACGACTCGCGCCTGTCATCTCGACTCCCCCGACTACTTCGACCATCACGGCTATCACGGATATGGTGAGCCTCTTTACCATCCCTACTGTTTCTGTTGTCTCTATCTTCTCTTCTATCTCGGCTGTCCCTTCCATCTCGGCTGTCCCTTCTGTCCCTGCCGTCTCTACCGTCTCTACCATCTCTGCCATCCCTGCTATCTCTGCTGTCCCTTGAGTCTCTGCTCTCCTTTCTGTCCCAAGCGTCCCTGGTATCGTTTCCACTCCTGTTCTCTTTGCCATCTCTGTAATCTCGAGTTCCTCGACTCGGGTCTTCACGGAGACTTGGATAATCGGTACGTCCTGTCCTGTTTCGTTCTGGTACCTTAATTGCTTGAGGTGTCCGAGATTCGCCTGGTTTGATATACTTTTTCGTAATAGCTTCTGGCTCCTTTGGCTTTGCACCTAATCCCAATAGTGCTGGTCGACGATTGTACTCGATCCTAAATTAGTCGTATTCAAGCATGGAAGCAGTTAGGACTCCATAAAAGAAGAGGTCGTCAAAGAGTTGAACTTGAAAGGCAGACTTCTAAATACTTACGCATCACTGCCCTTTGCGTCACCTTTCCAACCCATTCCTCGTAATAATGCCGCCCCAAATTCCTCCACAGGAACGTTCGCGTAGTCCTCCAAGGAGGCCTCGTCCGGGAGTTCATCCAGGTTCTTTTGGAAAGCTTCGACATCCTCAGCTTGAACATTCTCCTGTCCTGAAAGAACTAATTTCCTAGCTGGTGCCATATTTTCTCCAGAAGCAGCTATAGGAGAAGAAAAACAGTAGACTTTTGTTAGTTTGATCCATTCTCTAATTAAAGCAAGGACTGGGCACAGCAGTTAACATACCTTCAATGATTTTGCGAGCTGCCAACTCATCCAGCGTTTCCTCCTTCTGTTCAACAGCAGTGCCATTCTCCACGGCTACTTCAGACGAAGCTCCGGGTTCCATGTCCGTGTCTTCAGTTGTGTGATCAAGTTTAACACGTTTTGTAAGCTGAAGGCCATGTTGAATCACTACTGCCGGCTCTTCAATGATATCCATAGGAGTGCTTAGACTTCCAGGTCCTGGGATTAAAGTGGCTTTTTTCCTCTTTGCAAGGATCTGATCTCTCCAGCTGGAGTTTTCTTGCTTTGGGATCACCAACGGCTTCGCCTCCTCTACTGGATTGAGACTTTCAACAGAAACATTTACGTTAGTTCACGTTGCTCAAGACTTGCCAAAAGTTTCAGGGCGCTTTGGTGATCGAATGACATTACTTACCTTATGATTTTATTACCGTCAAACCCGGTGATCAGCTCATCCTTGTGTGCAGGCTGGTCTTTGTCGTCGCTGTGTCCAAACGCGGTGACTTTCGTCTTGGTGACCAAAGGTGCTTTCTTCTTGCCTAGGCTCACAGCTCCAAATGAGACCTTGAATGTCGCCGCAGAGCCATTGGATCCCGATCCTGATGGTGGCGTATCTTCAGACGACATTATGTTTTAGCAGGATGAAATGGGTAACTGAAGGAAACGAGTTGCATGCAACGGCATGGTCTCAAGAAAGACATTTGGATCTAAGCCACCGTCCAAAAATGGTGGCGGTCAGTCTTTTGTGCATTGCCCTTGCATGTCTTTCTCCAACCAAAGACAAAGACGCACAGAAACGCCATGAGCTCACTGACAAACGACCAACTGCGTGCCAATCTGCACAGAGAACTTGTCGAATCAGGAAAGCGGGACCAGTAAGGACTTGAGCAGCCCATCCATCGTGCATCAGATTAGTATCGAGTGCAGGCTTTTCTCATGCAGACCTAGAGCCTGACCATGCCTTTTCATCTTTCTTGAATAGACTCATGGAACTGTTAAGGGCGCGACTTTTCGAGTCAGGATGGCGAGACGACCTGAAGAAGCATACAAAAGGTACGTATGATCTGATATGAATGACATCGTCAGCCATGAATACAAGTGCCTGACTATGGTTCTCTCCACATGATATGATACAGAAACCATTCAGTCTCGGGAGACACCAGTATCTGTCGATGAGCTGATTAAAGAAGTCAGTCCACACGCACGAGGTAATTCAGGGAAACTACTGGTAGGCAAAGGCACAGAGAAGAACGATCATGAATTAATTCTGTACCATATATATTTCTGTGTGCATCAGCTACCATTCCAGATAAGATAAAGGCCGAGCTACTTACTCAGATCAGTGCCTTTGTCGAGGAAACCCTTTGAAACTACAATTCAGGATAGAACCCCATTGCGGCACAACCATGTAATATATATATCAGTTATCCCTGGAGATCTCGTGGTTAGGTGTCTTCTCTGCTGATGAAAGAAAATGTGCTCGAGCGAGGAAGAGCAAACCGGGCTTATACCGTCCCTTAAGGATGCACACCTGCACCTACGTTGCCGGGTGCAGGATATCGTGACGTACTACAAAAAAACTCGGGAGATGTTCTCAAAGGACGAGGATTGTCGATAATTACCATTTGGAGACGGTACGAAGTTTGTGATAATGGATGGTCTCCACAGCAGCAATAAGGCGGAGGTTGCAATCGTGATTGACGATATCGGTGTCTCTCTTCAAGAGGTTCACAGTCTCTTTGGCTCCTTACTTTGTATCCTTGGAGAAAGTCAAGAAGTTACAAACACTGTTATTACACTGTTGGAAAATGACCTCAAAGAGGATCATCTCCAGGAGCTCACGGTCAGTCCATCAGCCCTCAACAATAGCACCGAGGGCGAAAATTGTCAATGTCATTGGTCGATCCCAGAGCCTTTCTATCATGTCATTTCGCTGTCATGAAGGGCGTATTCTGGAAGTGACATCGCTGGATAGTCTTCTCTCCAAAGTGATACCGGTGCTGAAGGACATAGAATTAAGGGTAGATTGCGCGTTGGACGACTTTGTGCAGATGTACCACTATGTGGCGTGGTCGGCCTTTGCCTCGGGCCCTAATCGATGCTTGACGTAGAGAGACGGACTCAATTTTATCCGCTTTGAGGATGTTCGAAAACTGCTCGCGAACCGGGCCTACATTACCAAGGACTTTACAGATTCAGTGGTTGCCTGGAATGTGTTTGGGCTATTGGCGATGCAGCTTGGATTCTCATTCAAGATCACAGATGTGGTGGCTTCGACCATGGAAGCATTGACTCAGTTCTCCCTTCACTTTGCACGGACGTTCTGCTCGACACTTCGAGGCTCACTGAGGAAAGTTTAGGCAGAACATGGCAAAGATCATTTCCAGATCACGGCTGGTGACCTTCAATGTATACTGTTCGGATGGATGGGCCACATACTTTGCGAGAAGAAGCTCGTTCCTACTCTCTGTAATACCTTACTTTGTCGAGTCAACGAGTTTTGGCCCGTTTTTGAGTTGTTACAAATAGGCGGTCCCCCAAACACTTCGGGTAAGGTGCGCTATCTATGTGACGGAGATAGGTACCTTGTTACCACCTATATCTTTCCATTAGAGCCTGCCGAGGTATAACTGCGAGGGAGAGGAGGCGACAAATATCAAGACAGACAACACAGAATTGGGGACGAACGGGATGAACTGGGAGATGTTCTCCAAATGGGATCGAACCTTCTTCACCTGGATACCGCTTCCTTTGTTTCCATGGACAAGGATGCAGCGCAGCTCGACTATTCCACGACGGCTCCATATTGACCGCCTTGACTCTCTCTCTCTCTCTTCATCTTATCTTTCAAAGGCAGGATATGATAACATGCAAAAGATCATCGACCGTTCTGGGCCTTTAAACAAATTCACGTTTGTCTGCGGATCGGACAGTTACTTTACAGAACCAAAGGCAGTGTTGGAGGTGCTGATACGAAACCAGAGCGACATGACAGAATTGATCATATCGGGTTCACTGACCCGCTCTTGGGTATCTGAATTTCAAGACCATTCTTTGTCGAGGGCTTACTTACCGAAGATGACCTCGTACCAGCTCTTATCTGACGGCTGCTACATGGGAGACGTCGAGGGTCACTGGATTCGCTTCATGATGAAGGGTCATTATGGAGTTCAGCCCTTGACCAAAATCCGACTCTGCAACGTGATCTTAGCAGTCCGGGTCTGGAGGATTTTGATCCGTGATATGGAGAAAGCTATGCTGGACGAACTGGACTTGGAGGGATCCAGCATCACCGAGAAGCAGGCACTCGAGCTGCTCTCTGGGTTCAACTCTCAATCTCGACTCAAGCGACTCAACCTGAAAAGTACCAAAATTGGACCGCACTTCAAGGCAACTACAGACCTGTCAACCTTCAACTTTGAAATTGAGGTTGACCCCCTTCCTCTGCCCACGCCGCCTCCCCAGCCTCAACCAGAGTATTCGCCACCAAAAGAGACTGCCTTCATTCCCCTGGAATTTAATAGGGTCGATCCCCGATCATGATCCTGGTCCCCCTTTGGCTTCTCCTGGTTGCACCCCAGATGGGGCATCTACAGCCGTTCTTTTATCCTGCCTCTCCCGATAAACCAAAAGATTCAACGGCACTCGACAAGTATCCCGTTTGCTTATACAAGGCGGGATTCGCAGACAAATGAGTTCTCCAGCAGCAAGCCTGGACTGCTCTTGAGGGGGCCTGGAGCGTCGCTCCATGACATGTATCCTCCGCTGGCCCACAAATTCAAAGACGACTAGGAAACACATCCGCACCGACAGTGAGTGAGCAGAGAAAGATAAGAAGTGGCCTCGCCCAACCCGTGACAGCGCCACCAAAATCATGAACACCGCCCCTTTTACATGCAATTCTCTGTGATGTCTGCCTGCATCTGCAATCATTCCCTCCATCCTTTTCTTGAGCAACTAAACAAACGACTGCGGCGACTACTTACTTCCGCTATACAGTCCGACAATGCAATTGGTTCATGCTTTAGATATTCCCGAGATCCTGATGCTCTTGGGTACTCACCTCACCAAGGCGCAGCTCGCCGCAGCCTGTCGCGTCTGCAGGGCATGGTTTGCGCCTTTTTCCCAAGAGCTTTGGTCCTCACTCGAGGAAGAAGATTTCAAAGGAACTCCCCTCTGGGCCATGCCCAAGTACTCTTTCTACATTCGTCACCTGTCCTGTCCACTCTCTCTGACTTTGGATCGTTTTCGCCCGGGACCTTCTTTGACCCATCTGAGAACGTTTCAGCCTGTCTTGATAACACTCCATAACGTCCTCCAAATCCAAGGAATCATCTCGACTAACCCTAGTCTACGAACTCTTTCCATCGAATGTTCCAAAGACTATCATGATGAGGTCAGCCGCGGTATGGTTTGGGTGGTGGCGCAACTCAAAGGCCTTACCTCGTTGCAATTCACAACCCATTGGCGACTCAAGACAGGTTCGGTCGAGTTTTTACTCAATAATTTACCACTGCTTCACTCGTTTGGAGTCTCGGCCAGGAAAGGAGGGGAGGCGGTTTTAACACTCTTGCCCGAGGATGCCGGTGGGCCTTCTTTAACTCAAAGACTTTGTATTCGGACTCTGAATGTGAGCCTCCCTTGGATCTATCATCGGTCAATGACAAAGATCCTAAAAGCTTGCCCTCTCCTTGAGTCCTTGGAATGGAACGACTCTTCTTTCCCTTACCCCGGTCTCCCTGACCTAGGATTGTTTGCAGAGATATTACACACGTTCTGTCCAAACTTACAAGATCTCCGTCTTTCCTCGTACTGGATCAGCCAAAACCTTTTACATTATTTGCTCTCACTTCGTAGCCCTCAACCACCCATCACCATCCTTTCGCCAGTAGTACAGCCGACTCGAGACAGCCATTGGATTCGATTGAGAAGCCTCCATATCACAAGTGCGTGCGTTTCTGTAGGCAGTATCTTGACGGCCGTCATGTCTGGTCGTCAAATCTTTGAGGAGACCATGGAGAAGATTGAAGTTGTAGGGGGCACCCCACCGGCTTGGGCGCAGAGAGAGTTGGAGGGTCGACCAAAGGTGGTAGTGTCGATTCTGGAGACGTTCAAGCGTCTTTGCAGTTTGAATGTCATGAACGCGACTGTATTGGCCAGGGATCTCTTTTATGATGAGTCGGTGACAGAGGAAACGAGGGTTGGGAATATTGGAGGGAGGTTGAAACTCAAGAGCTGGGCTAGTCCTCGTATCGTGTCGTTGGCGTTTCGGATCGAAGGTCCAGATAGATATTGGTGCCCGCCCGAGGTAGCAGAGCCTTTTGAAAGATCAGGATCTGCACAGCAAGCAGTTCAGGATAGTGGATACCCCCTCTATAGTCTTATCAAGGCCCGTCTCGATGGGTTTGCAGACTTGGATCAGAGTCGAATTAGATACCAGTCTGTATAGAATTGAACGGAGAGAAATAACGCCTGACTTGTTCTGTAACTATAAGGAGTTATCGTTTATTGGACCGATTGCGTGCGTCAACCGTACGGGTTTGAAGACAGCGTAACGGTTATTGTTAGCCGCTTGGCCATGCTTAGAAGCCGAGATGCCTGGAGGACTGAGGTGGGAGACTGAAGTAGGGGGGGGGGGGGGGGGTCCTCGCCTAGGTCCTTCCTAGCATCTGAGGTCATCTCAGAACAAGTGCGTAGGCCTTTATCTATCGATCCTGCCAGGCGCTTTTTTGAGGCATCCAACTCCCATGCAAGGTCCTAAGATTTTGCTCAAGCTTGTGTACCGCAGCTTTGTGCTTCAAATGCCGTTATGGCGGAACTTGTTGACGTCGGTCTTCAAAATCTGTGTTGTTGCTTAGTGTCGTCTAAGTATAATCAGGGAGACTGCCTGCAGGGCTCAAAATAAGAAGTGCCGACCTCGTTGTAATCTAGTCAACTTGGTCAAAGAGGGCTGTATTTCCCTCACATCTAGCAGCTATTATAAGTGGAGGATCCGACGCCTGTGTCGAGAGGAAGGGCCGATAACTGCGACTTTGCGCCGACCATAGTGATGAATAGAAGTTGAGGCTATAGTGCTATGAGCTGTGGTGATGATGTGAAGAATGCGAGCGAATAAACCATCTTTTCAATGGATCCTTTGTCGTGACAGGTTCGAAGTACCATCTATCCACCGGCAGCGGGGCCGCTGTATGCTGATCCTCCCCTCATGGCATCCTTGGGGATATCCTTTGTGACCAATATCGAGAGCACCTGGTGCATCCGTTCGTTTTGGACATCCCCAATGATTTCAATTTTAGTTATAGCTAGGGATTATCGATCTACAAGTCTTGGACGACCCCAGGTCAGGGAGGAGACGAAAGTATCAAGAGGAGCTATAAGATGTGTGTAAAAGATTTAGAGAGAAAGAAAGAGGAAAAAACAGGGAAAAGAGTCGGTCGCTTCCATTTGAACCGTGGTCAAAAAAGAAACAATTGATGTGGCGCTTCCTAATTAGACGGATGGGTGGGCACTGTTCTTTTTTTGCTATTGCTTCAAACGAGTCGCTAGATCGACTTTTATTGTTTTAAACAGCACATCTGACGTGTACGTTGAAACAATAGAATAAAGAAGGCAACGGATGCCTCTTTTTTGAAGGAGGCTGATCTCCAAGTTCCATTTTGAGCAGCTTTACTCTCTATCACGCTCTCTGTTTCTGAATGGTCATCGGCTGTATTATCTCTTCCGCTTATTCACGGGATCGATATATCCTGGATATCCATACAGCATGGCTCAAGCGCAGAAAAGAGAAAGAAAAAATCTATTCACTGGCCTTTGCGAACGTTTACAGTAGTGCCAACTCTATGCGATCGCTCTACCGGACCCTTCATATCGAGCGAACAATAGTCTTGCGGTTCAAGGAGGGAGAAAGATGACACGTTATGTCTTCACACTGTGACCCTTGATCTTTATGGGAGGATAGGATCTGTCTATAAGATAAGACGCCGTCAACGCGTGAAAAACGACGATCAGCCTGCGTAAAGACTTTATTTTGCTGCAGCGTGAGCGGTGTATCTTGAATCTCTGGTATTTGGGTATTAATCCGAGTTCAGAGGGGGGCCAAGCGCTTATCCGTTGACGCTTCACTCTCTATCGAGCTCAGAAACTACCACTGCCATGAGACAGGTAACGAAAGGAACCCCCCAACCACCTGTCATTATGGTGCAGGTGGATATTTCTGCCGCAACAGCAGCATCCCGTCCATAGTTTTTCTCAATCCATTTGAACGCTTTTTCGCGAGTTATCTTCAGGGCGCGTGCTACCTCTGCTAAAAAAGTAAAGGAATCATCCATGCTGAAAAATCAAAAACACTGAGGATGGGTATTAGGTGGACTTTTTTGAGGACGGATTCTTTGCAAGGGGGGGGGGGGGGGGGGGGGGGGGGGGCAAGGTGTTGTTTAGGAGACGGTGAAGAACCTGAGAAAGAGAAATCTGGCTACTTATATTGTTTATAGAAGTTTCCTCAATGGCCTATCGGACGGACCGGCAAATAGACAGGTCCGGAACACAACAGATTGTGAGTCAGGGACTTCGACAACGGCGTCGTCAAAGCTCAAAGGCAAAGCAAAAGGCAAAGCACAAGGCAAAGCACAAAGCAAAGCACAACGGCAAGGCTAAAAATCTCACATAAGTGAACGGAAACAGTCCCATCGTCTGCCCGACGCACAGAACATGCGCTTCGGGTTGCAGAATCTGCTTTGCCAGTTTGGCAAAGCGAAACTCGGGCTGCTTTTCCTTGGGTAATAGATTGAGTCGAGCTAACACAGCAACATCGCAATCAATGTCGTAACTCAATCATCATTCTCTTGTTCTTAGTCCAACTTCTTTATCTCAGAAGCTCTCTCTCTCTCTGTCTCTCCTCGTTGTATTCTTGACGTACCCGATATGTTCATGCACGCACCACGAGTGTCTGTCTTGATAAAGACAGCAATAGCAAGGCTCTAGGGGAGAATCCTCGTGCCGATAAAGAGGACAACGTCGTTCGTTTCAGGGATTCCAACTGCAAGACAGTTAAAAGAGGCAGATCTCAGAAAGGTTCCATTTTTATTTGCTTAACTCTCTATCACGCCCTCTTTTTCTGGATAGTTGTCGCGTGTATTTTCTCTTTCCCTTATTCATAGAAAACGGGACAGTCGATTTGTCCTAGCAAGTAGAGAAGTGCTCGCAGAACAGAGAAAGATCTATTATCACTTGGGTGGCAAGTCGATGATGAAGGGCTGGTTTGTTGGCTGATATCGCTCCGTGCACGAGGATGCATTGATGCACACTGTTGAAGTGCTCCTTCCTCCGTCCCACTTGATCTCTGAAACACCGTAGCCTTGGTGGATGTGACCAAATATATGGTACAGCGGCCTGACTGACTGGAGTCTCTCTAGAAGCTCTTCGCAGCCTACGTGTACCTCCTGATTGTTCTCCACCACAATGTCTCTATGTTTCATGGGAGGGCCATGGGTCATCAAGATATCCGTGGATTCTGGGATGTGCTTCCAGATTTCTAATATCATTTTCCATTGAGAGTCGTCCAGTCAGTATTTGTTAGTGATCGAAAATAGGTTCCAAGATAATATCAGGTAATGCTGTTGATCCTCTCACCCATGAGCTTCCCGCGGACGCCGTTGAATGCCCAGTTTCCGAACTCTGGCTGCCACGGGCTACCCCAAATATGATATCCTCTCGTCCATCCTTCCCATGAGCCCACTTCTGTCCTTGTTGTAGCGCGGTCATCCACATCCATATCCATGGACTCTGCTTTTGATGAAACACCGGCTGATGGTTGATGGTCTACATCCATTGTCTCTGCCTTTGGCTCTTTTTGTTGACGCTGCTTTTTTGTGTGCAAAAGTGTAGCTCCGTCGACAGTGAACGGTTCGTTATTGAGGTAGACGATTCCATGTCCAGCAGTCTTCAGCTTGTCGAGGGCCACTTCATGGATTTCCTTGGTACTGTGGAACCTTTCCCAGTTCTTTTCGTAAAATTCCTTGTGAAGGATCACATCATGGTTTCCGGCGATAACGACTTTGAGAGGGATATGCTTCAGAGATTTCAGCCAACTGACAAGCTGCTCAACTTGATCCGTTGTGCCCATCTTTGTCAAGTCACCAGAATGCACTATCGAAAATCGAGAAATAATCGGCACTTAGTTTGCTTCGCTCCTTGTATACATTCATTGTCCTTGATCGTTTCTCACCCAAGATGTCCGCTTCAGGTATGGGGTAGTTATTGGCATTTGTAGTATTGTGCGTGTCGCTGACGCAGACCATTCGCAACCAGTTTGCTGCTGGCTTTTCTGCAGGTGCATCACAGGCGAGGTAGACATTTGGCGGCAAGGGTCCGATCTCTGGTTGTTTTGGCTGCTGAGATGTCCCCGGATGAATGATCTCAAAAGTCTTTGGCGGCGGCTTTGGTTTGGAAAAGTTGGAAAACATTTTGAGGAAAGGTTGTCAAAAGGAAGGAGAGGGGTGAGCATGGGAAAAAAACACGCACGTTTTTACACCGAGTTGTGTGGCACTGCGCCTTCGTTTCCAACCCCTGAGACACACCCTTAAATCACGCTGATGATCGAACAACTTCAGTAGGGAAGGCGAATACGAGAGGCTCTCCTGCATGGCGCCCTTGGACATGCTGGGCATGGAGCGAAGTGGCAGTCGAATCGACTTTGCCTCCCTTCTGCTAAGGCCTTGGCCGGACGTACCCCTAGAGGACAGCCTCAGTGAGTTTTCAAAAGGACAAGCCGAGTCACTCTGGCCAGAATCAGAATGATCTCGAAGCTTCGCCACTGTTTTGGTGCAGAGTCCTGACGTCGCCTCTTGTCTCCACTCTCAATCGTCACAAGGAGGGGCAGTGCAGTCCGCGAATGCATCCGCTCACGTGGGTGTTCTTTAGCCAGCGTGATGGTCCGACTGCTTTCCCTTTCATTTCTCGTGTTCTTCCATCTCGGTCAATTGCGGCCATAAAAGTCGCGTGGGATATCTCTGCTCCGTGGAGAGAGAGGCTTTCCCTAGGTCCGGACTTCCTCCCGCCTATCGTATTATTCCCCATTTCCTAGGTAAATCTTGGGCAACCTCTTTTTTCTATTCATTGAGCCCCGATTCAGTTGGGTTTCCCCCCCCCCCTCTCTCTCTCATTTTTTTTTGTTTTTTGCCGATCTACTTGGGCCTCTAGGAGAATTTCCCTTCCGTTTTTTCATCATCCGCCGTCAACGGTCTTCCCCTCCTTCCTCTTGGTTTTTGATCAAACACCTCCTTGGTTGCCCGTTGTTGGCTCCTTTCCGTCTTCTCCGATGGATCCAGCGGTAACTTTAACCTATCCAAAGATCTTCATGCTCTCTCCTTGATCTCTCCATATTGTTCATTAGTCAGAACACAGTACAGCAACACGAATAAACTGTCGTTGTTTTCCTTTTTTTTCTGGGGAAGAAAAAAACTTTTGCGCACTTCTCTTTAGGTTCTGCTACCTTGCTGGATCTACAGATCTTCCTTGAAACAAGTCCCATTGGTACCTGTGGTATCTCGCAAGTTGTTCTCCGCTGAGAACGTTTAGTGCCAATTCTATGCATTCACTCTATTGGACCCTAAAGTGCAATGATCCCGCAGTTCCATGAGGGAGAAAGAGGATGCGGTATCCATCTGCACACTGCGCCCTCGATCTTCGTAGGAGGGTGGGATTTGTCGGTAAGAGTGGGTAAGGGTTTGCCGATCCAACACAGAAACCAACAGCCTGTGGCCGCGGGGAAAAAAAAAAGAGAACCCCAGAAAAAAAAGGCATCACGCGAGCAAACCTTGCAGGGCCCCGAGCTTGCTTTTTCTTTCAATCCTTCACCAAGGATCCCTGGAACAAAGAGCAAAAGAGACTAGTCTACAGTGCATAACATGCACTAAACGTGCTCTCACATGTGCTGTACGATTCAAGTGCATTCCTTATTTGGGAGGGTTGCACAGACCCGTGTTAAGGTTTCCAGGACCGTTGAAAGAGCAGCCACAGGCAGTCGGAGCAACAGCAAAGGTATTTGTGTCCAACCGTGGGGTCCACGTGCGGCTGTGATTGGTCGATATTGGATATCCTTGTTGTCCACCAGGGCCCTCCAGGGACGAAAACGGAGAGCGGGAGACGAATCCTTCATCCTGGTCGGGACAAATAGGGGTGCAATTGAATGGCGAATTCGCAAGAAAAGTGCTGTCGCCTGTGTCGGGCGTAAGGATCAGTCAAT
The DNA here is from genome assembly GCA_963573315.1 of Entomortierella parvispora. Taxonomy (NCBI): domain Eukaryota; kingdom Fungi; phylum Mortierellomycota; class Mortierellomycetes; order Mortierellales; family Mortierellaceae; genus Entomortierella; species Entomortierella parvispora. The sequence continues at coordinate 2,313,525 of OY752145.1, forward strand.
CACCGATATCAACTTGCTGCATGTAGTCCAGTAACTGATCTTCATTTTCTCTTTTCTCCCAAGGAGAGCTCTCCTTGCTTCCTCTTGATCTCCTTTGTCAACATCGGCCCTTCAATTCAAAAAAGAATTGGGACGATGATATCCTTTGTGCTCTTGCTCCCACACCTGTAGACCCGGTACGCCTCTGCTGGGCGAAGAGAGATCTTCATGTGGGTGAAACCTAGAGTCCTTGTGTCGACAGTGCAGATGACCTGCTAAAAGAGGAGCAAGAGGAATGATTCTCTACTGGTCAACCAGACGCGTTTTTCTTCTCTCTATCGACTATTTTTTTTAGCACACGACTGCCACCAAAACGGAGATGAAGGTGAGACAGACCTCCGATCGATAAAGAAAAAAAAAACTGGGGAAACATGAGGAAGTCAGAAAGTCAAAGACTCCAAAAGTGCCCAAAGGCCTCTGAAGCAGACCAGCACTACAGTACAGTACTGTACAGTAATCACGGACTTTTTGGAGTTTTTGTTCCTGAGATTCAATTGCATTTCGGTCTCCAGGCAGCGGATTCTCAAAATCAGAGTTGATCGTGTGGTGTCCTGCAGCTGTCCTTTGCGCCCTGCTGTGATTCAGAGGTACTCTGCAGAATAGTGGTGGTATCCGAGAAAGGACACATTATGTAGTCTCGTCGGCGTACTCTCTACTCCGGCCGTGGATGAACGTCCTTAAGGTCCGTTCTTGAGACCCCAGGATGCATCTAAATGTACCTAAAGAGTAAAACCAACGGAGCTAGAGAAATTAACCAACTTTGGGCCTCAGAGAAGTGCCAAGAGACAGTGGGGTTGACCAGAGAGAGAGAGAGAGAGAGAGAGAGAGAGAGAGAGAGAGAACGAGGATTCATATTCTTGTCTGGTTGAAGCAAACATGATCATCTATCTTTGCCAGGGAACCGCGTGGTTGCCCGGATCGGCCATGTTTGTGGCGCAAGAGGGCGGGCCAAGGTTATGGGGCAAATAAAAAAGAAAAGAAAAAAAAAGCCCACGGGAATCGTTACCGAAGAAATGAGTGGCGAGTGTCCTTGCAGCATCCATGGAACCCTTCCTTTCTCGCTCGCTCTCTGACACCTTTTCTGTTCAAATCTGTCAATCGCATGGCGCAAGATTTTTTTGACACCGCAGTCGCACAAAGACAAAAAGAGACGAGAAAGGCGCGGCATATCAGTTGGAAGAGCAATAGCAAACATCGACTCTGTCCGCTCTTTTTCAACTGGCAAATGTACTTTATTTTTTTTCTCTCTTTTTGCTATCGTGCCGTATTCTCACGATCTGACAAAGACGACATGGCGGATCTTTGGGTTCCACAACCTTGGAGATGGACTTGAAGAGGAGAACGAACAAGGAGCCGACTAAACTAGAATTCCCGCCCTTTTTTCATAGCGCAACTGAGAATCCCTTCCACCTTTTACGGCGGAGCAGGGACAACGTCCGGCCGTTTTGTTCGTTGCTAGTCTACTGCTCGAAGGGGGATGATCAATCCCCCAGACAATTGTGATATCGATGGGGGTGCATGTCCGTTACACAATATTATTTCATATTTGGCTCCCATTTGGCCGATGAGCTGGGCTTTCTCTTCGGGGCGACATGGTATGGGCTGATCAGCAGACAAAGACGAACTCTCTTACTCCTCCTTAATACTGGTGATCTGCTTCGAAGAGCCACTCGTCAGTTGTTGGGCAAGAAAAGGATATCGCACTCGTAAAGTATAACTCACATCAACGTTGGACGATAAAGCCCTTTTTTCGGTTGCCCAGCAGTGTTTGGTGACTCGAGTTGAGGTGCCCGCAAAGGGAGAGAATCTTAACGCTGTTAAACATCCGTTGTCAGAAAAGAAGAGAAAAAAGTTACTCATAATTCCTCGCGAGTGGATCTGGGCCCTTTGTGGCCGGATAATCTGCACCATTGGGATCTGTGTGTGGGTGAGTGAGAGAGAGAGACAAGGGGCGGCGATAGCAGCAGCAGTTGCTTGTCTTGGAAGCAGTGAACACAAGAAACAGAAAAAAGGCGTCGTATCTTTTCAGTGCTCCTGGTTCAATCACGAGTCAGAACTGGGACCACATTCAAACATCCGGATGAGAGTAGGTACCCCACCGACTGATACGCGGCAATCGAGTGTTGCATGTTTCTGTCAACACAACGTACGCTGCATCGGGTACCACCAACAAACAAATGGCAACTACGGCCTACAGAAACACAACATGATTCATGAAATTCGTTCCACTAGCGGTGAACATTCGACATTTGAAGACAAAAAAGTGTGTGAGAGAGAGAGACCGAGTACAAGACTTGCAGACTTGCAAAAGAGAAATAAAGATATCATACGCACGCGGTGGATGAGAGCATCTAATCCATCCTGCAGGTCGTTTCTAGCACTTTTTTTTTGTTTTTGTTTGTCGACCCTTGCTTGGATTGCAAAACGAGTCAGGGGTCCAGGGCTAGACTCAATTGGCGCGATCACATTCTACTGTATTCAGTTGGCACATGGAGGGGCGAGAAGCTCAGCTGTTGGCGATTTCTTGGTCGTGTGGTGGTTGCACAAAAAGGCCAGCGAAAACCATATCGAGAAGGAGGGCGGAAGGGACCCAAAGATGGGACGAGAAGCAGTGTCTATGAGACCGAACACCGGTGAGACTGATAAGGGATCGCTAGGAGGTGAAGCCAACATACGAGAGGGAGAGTGGAGATGGTCTCCAATTGAGTTGGAGAGGAATCGAGTTTCGCCTCTGCAGGAGTTGCAGCCGCTGGCGGAGGAGGAGGGGGAGAAGACGGAACCGTGGGGTTGGGGGTGAGGTGGGTGAATGAATGGTTTTGCTGTGCTGCACACTTTACTATCTGTCAATCCTCTTTCTCTTTAATTGAGAGCCGACATGGCAACAGCAACAACAACAACAGCAGCAGCAGCAGGAGCAGAGGGAGGGAGCAAAGGCGGCAGCAGCAGCAGCAGCAGAGGTATGGACCAGCAATGCGAGTGGTGCTTGTCTGAATTCAAGGCCAGCGCTGTTGCTCGCCATCGTGCGCCCACAGCGCAAGGGTGGCAAAGAAGGCGACTGAATCGCCAGACTCCGCGACTGAATAGAGATTCAATATGTGAATCGCAGCCAGCAGGAGATGAAGGTGGCCGCAGCGTGTGTGTGTTTGAGCGTGTGCGTGCGTGCGAGCGTGCTGAAGGGAGAAGGAAGAAGGAAGGAGGGAGGGAAGGAGAAGACAGAAGAGGGCCCGATCTTCATATTTTCATATAAAAGCAAGCGTGCACCAGCAGTGGTGCCCGGGTCTTTGCCTCTGCTTCCCTGTGCGCTGCTCCCTTCCTTCTCTCTCTTTCTTTCTCTCTCTCTCCTTCCTTCCCCAAGCAAGTGAGCAACCAAGAAACGAATATCAATCGCCCCTTCCCTTCTTGATCTACCATCATCTTCATCTTCATCTTCATCATCACCATCCTATCCATCCTATCCATCCAATCCGGTCCAGTCCCAGTCCCAGTCCAGTCCAACCAACAGGTAAGGTCGACTCGTCCTTCGCTCTCGCTCTTTGTTCGCCGATGGCTCTATTTGCGCTCGGTCTGGTTGGCCCTCGTATATCTTCCTCTCTTGCCTTCGTCTCGTTTCACCCGTCGTCGTCGTCTTTTTTTTTTTTTTTTTTTTTACTCCTTCAGCTCTGTCCATTGCTTGCTCCATTCTTCCTTCATTCTTCTTTCATTCTTCCTTCCTTCCTCTCATTCTCTCGTCCCACTCCTCCCATTTCAACACACACACACACACACACACACACACACACACACACACACACACACATACACACACACACACACACTCTCTCTCTCACCTCTCCTTCTCTTTCCCTGTCTCCTCACTTTCCTTTGACCTTCTTTGGTTTGCACCACCATCCTTGACCCTGCTGCATCCGTTGAAGTGTCTCTGTGCGACCCTGTTTAATCCCTACTCGTTGGCTGCCGATTGTAAGTTGCTAGACTCGAACGCAATCGCATTAGCTTATCGGCGACTCGGCCTTCCCTTGATTATCGCTTTGCTCCCTTCAAATCTCAATATCCCATACTCTTCCTTTCACCCACACTCTTTTCATTCCATGTGGTGTTTCCCGGGGTAGAGGCCTGTCCTGGGAACCGTCAGAGGTCAACGACCATGCATTATTATCCAGCGCATTTACATGTATCAGTTCACTCAGCCCCTGCCCATCCCCGCCGTCTCAGCCCCAGTCAGCCAGTCCCAGCTCCAGTCTCAAGAAAACTTTTATTTTCTATTCGTCCTTCCTTCCTTCCTTCTTTGTTCCTGGCGCAGCGAATGAACTTTGCAAGGAAAAGAGTTGTTTGTGAAATGCTCTCCCTTTTATGCCACTGCTGAGGAACTTGTTCATTCGGGGCAACCCCGCCTCTTAGCTCATTCGAGGGGGTGTGCCTTGACGGACAAGAGATATGGAGAGAGATGAAAGGAGGGGCGACAGTGTGGTTGGGCTACAATGATGTGATGGATGGGCAAGGCAATCCTATCCCCCCCCCTGCTCTCGCCACTCGACTCCTTCCCCTTCGACATTGCATACACTGGACTAGAGCAAACGGTTGAAACTCGAGAAAGAGTCTATCCGAGCTCAAGACAACAGATGACTGACATCCTTCTCCCCTTTTCTCCTTGCAACTACCCAACCGTTCTCTGTCGTCTCCTTAGATCCGGTTCTAGCCTCCTTGGAACAACGAACCATTGGGGATATCCTGAATACAAGGTAGGATCCGTCTTCTTTTCGTTTTTCTTTAAAAAAAAACGCCACCACTCTTTGACTCTTTGAGAGCGAGCGCACTTTGGGCTAGTGTTGTTGAGAGAAGCAGTAACGCGGTGTGGGAGGACGAGAGCGTGTGAGGAGACTTCCAGAGCCGAGACGCAGGGTTCTGCATATCTCGAGTCACCCACAGTGGCCTGTGTGTTTTTTTCTTTGGGGGCAGGGAAGTTCAATTCATTTTTTTGCATTTGTGCGTCCCCCCCTGCACCCCCAGCCCCGTCTCCTGTGTTTATACACGAGCTTTTTGATCGTGTGGTGGTAGTGCAAAGACTAGAAAATGCTGAGAGCATGAAAAAACAAATCAACAAAGTCCGAGAAACTAGAATGAAAAAAAAGGACTGGGAGAGAGGCGTCAATTCCCTTGTCAACTCGCCAAACAAGGAACAAGGAGAGGTTTGACTGCTGACAGCATCAAAGTGGGAGCACTGAGGAGTAGTGAGAGAGCGAAAATGGGGAGAGGAAGAGCAATGGGAGAGAAACTTCTTGAAACTACAAAGTGAATGAAGAGAACAATGACGTGCATCGGCTTGGTGTGTCTGTTCTATCTACAGACAGTATTGATCTCTATCTATTAACGTGTGTGTGAGGAAGGAAAGGAGAATGACTGTAGCGCGGAGATGCCAGTTTTGACCCTGCTTGCCCCTTGGCAACCTTGAGGCCCTCGCACCACAACCACCTCTAGACTACCTCCTCTCCTCCTCCTCCTCCTCTCCTGCCTCTACCATCTCAACCCTTCTCTGGTTTGCACCAGCATACAGGGGACAACGAGAGACCAAGCGCAGATGGAAACGGCGATTCGTGCACTATCAAGTGAAGTTGAGTCTCTTCCGCCCGAGAGCTCCCTTTCTCCTCCCTTTTTCTTTCCTCGCTTGCTGCTAGGCTGCTTCCAGACTTTTCTTTCGTGAAAGCCCTTTGGGCTGAGCTTTGAGTGCTGGTTGTTCTTCCGCCTTTTCCCTCCCATTCCCTTTCTTCCTCTTCGCTTCATCCCTCCTTGCCACTTTTTCCGGCGCCTACTTTTCTTCCCACTCGTACCCTGAATTTCTACCCATCCTGGGCTGTAGAAATCCACCAAAAAAAAAAAAAAAAGGGCGAAGGGTATGATTACGACAGGCACTTCCCCACGCGGAACATCGGGCTTGCATTTTACCTGGACCAGCTCTATTTTTTTACTTTATTATTGGAGCGCTCTCAAGTCCAGACAGAACCTTCTGCAATTTTCCAGTGTGGCGGATGGAGTTTTGGATATATAGCGCCAGGAAAACCAACAAACTTGACTAACTTCCGTTCTCTTTCTTTCAATTGCAGACTGCATCACTTTTCATTCGCTGGTCGTACCAAAAGTAAAGTAAAAAAAAACACATCTGCACGGACACAGGTAAGCCTTGCACCCCTGTCTTTCGACCGACGGGAAGATGGAAAAAGTGAGGAGAGGGAATCGATCGTGCTCCCCTTTCTGTTTCTCTGTCTTTCAATACATTTTCCTCGCATGGAAAGACGAGAAGCATTTTTTTCATGTTCCACGGCCTATTCGGGAGAAGGGCAACTTCACCCTCTCACACGACTCAAGTCATTATTGCCATGCCATCCTAACCTTTCTTCTTTCTTCGTCTTCTTTTTCTTTGTCACCCGTCATCCCTTCGTGGGCTAGTTTCTTGCCATCTTGCCAGAGGTAGTTCTCTCTTTTACCTATACCTATACCTACACCTATACCCGTACCACTTCCTTTCCTACGCTTCGTCGTCGTCCAACGGCCTTCACAAAGAAATGAAATTCGGTTCACAACTCAAGGCACATCGAGCACCGCACTGGAAGTACCACTTTGTTGACTATGACGGACTCAAGGCCCACCTCAAGTCAAAGAGTCATGAGCGCCAGTTTACAGAGGAAGATGAGGCTCAGTTTGTGAAGCTGTTGAAAGCAGAACTTGACAAGGTATTTTTTTTGTCCTTTCCCGTCGTTATGAAAGAGCGGAAAAGAATCCAGTCGCTCTAACACTTGCCACACCCGCCATGGCGTCTTTCGTTGGGATAGGTTGCTTCTTTTCAAACCCTCAAACTTGGCGAGGTCCAAAGGAGGACAGAACACTGCGAGTTCACAATTCAGCAACATCAGATGGCCTCTGCCTCAACCTCCTCCACAAGACGGTCAGCCTCTTCCGAAAAACTCACCTTGTCCTCCTTTGTCGTGACGGAATCTGAGATCAACAAGATCACGCAGGATCTTCAGGACCTTGCTCGATTCCAACGGTTGAACTACACTGCCTTTCTCAAGATTATCAAGAAACACGACAAGCACTCTGGGTTCCCCAGTCTGAGGCCTTCGTTTATGAATGCACAGCTAAAGCAACAGCCGTTCCATAAGGAAAGGTTCGATCCCTTGGTCGGAAGACTGTCGACCCTCTACAACATTGTCCGGACAGGAACTGCACCCGCAGTTTCAAAAGCACGTTCGATCGATTCGTCACAGGATGAGGAAGAGGAGGAACTGCAGATGAGACTGCGACAAAGTCGGCAGGAACACGGCCATGGATCCGTCAAGGCCAACAAGACAGCGTTCTGGGTGCATCCAGATTCGTTGATGGATTTGAAGATGTTGATCCTCAAGTACTTGCCCCTAGTGGTGTATGAACCAACGCCGGCGTTGAATTCATCCCATTGGTCTACCTCTCAATTGGCCGGTTGTTTGACGAGCGAGAGTCCAGTGTCGACGATTTATCTGGATAGCCACGATCTGGATCTCTACATGGGCCAAGTTGAACATCGAGACAGGACCGAGACGGTCCGGTTGAGATGGTATGGGTCTGAGCGCAAACATATCTGGGTTGAGCATCAACAGAAAGACAAGATCCCCTCCCCCGCACCGTCGTCATCGGGATTGGTGGATGCACAACAGGAGCATCAGGAGCCTATTGTGACCAAGCACCGGTTCCAGATCAAGTCCAAGAATGTGCCCAAGCTCCTGCAAGGGTCTGTCAAGATTGACAAAATCCTGGACCAGATGAGACGATCTGACCAAAAGTCAGAGGAGGAGATTGAGCATTTCAAGCAGTCAACTGAGCGCATCCAGGCCCGAATCCACCAACAGGATCTTCAGCCCGTGATACAGACCTTTTTCAACCGCACAGCATTCCAGGTCCCTGGAGATGCTCGCGTACGGATCACGATTGACACGGATGTAGTCATGGTGCGTGAGCGCGCCGTTTCCAAGACAGCATCGCCCCCAAGTGCTAGTGCAGCCGAAGACGAAGGTGGAGATCTCTTGGAGCGGCCGGCGACATGGACCCCAACGAGGGATCTGAAGGCTGAGGATTATCCTTTCTTGGAGTTGGGCGAGGACGATTCGGAACAGATTGTGCGGTTCCCCTACGCGATCATGCAGATCCGCACCTTGACTAATGTCCCGCGCAAGAAGAACGATGACGATGAGGAGGACGATGAGGAAGACGAGCAGATTGAGGCGACCAGACAGGCGATGAGCTGGGTAGACCGCATTGCACAGAGCCACCTGGTCGAGATGGTGCCACACTTCACCAAGGACCAACACGCGGTTGCAACTCTGTACGAATCCCGGGTCGGCCTGCTTCCTTTCTGGGTATGGACGAGTGAATGAATGGATGAGCATGAATCTATGCTTAGGTATGCTGTTGGCGCTCTCTTTCTATCTTTGCCCTAACCACCTCCCCCCCTTTTTTATTCTCATATCTAGCTTTCGGACATGGACCGCGACATCCGCAAGCCTGCCATGCTCACTGGCCGCGAGGACTCGGCCTCCAACTCTTCCCAGGCCTCATCCTCCAACGACACCATCCAGTCGAACGCCAGCTCCGCCACGACCATGTCTGAGACCAGCGGCTCACCACCAGTCTCTGGCTCTGGTTCAACCGCCTCCTCTCTCTCCTCATCTGCATCCAACCCCCTCAACATCGTGAACAACTTGAAGGGCAAGGGCAAAGGTGGACTCGGAGAACTATTAAAGTCCTCAAAGTCAAAGCAGGAACAGAGCAAGAGGCGAAAGTCGATCCTGGATAACCCTTTCCAGTTCACCCAGCACGAGGCCTCTACCTCCACCTCCACCACCTCGTCGTCATCTCAAACCAGAGTCAGGGCATCTCCTCCACCCTCGGTCACATTCCATGAGGAGGTTCAGGATCTGGTGGCGGTCAATCGGATGATGATTCAACAACAAGGCGATGGCTCCTCAGACTCTACCCTCAACAAGAAGCACCCGCACCATCCCAAGAAGAAGCCCGTCGTCAGCTGCTTGAAGAAGTATGACTCTCAGTCCAGTCTGTTGAGTTCGCTGTCGCCCATGTCGCCTTCCGTGGAGCGTGGTCGAGCATCTGCAACTTCGTCTGGTTACGGATCGGCATCCTCATCCTCCCAATCTTCTCCTGTGTCAGAAAACCGCAGGCCCCGAAAGAAGGTCACGTTCAAGAAGTCACCCGCAAGGATTTGGTGGGACAAATGTACAGCTTGGGTCCCTGTGGCACCTTTGAAGTCGATGCTTCGACTCTCAGATGAAGAGGAGGAAGACTCTATACTTCCTTCCTACATCGGAGACCTTGAGCAACAATCCCGTCGTGTCCTCCCCCGAACTCTCTCGTCGTCATCATTGGCTAGCTATGCGGAGCAAGAGCGCAAGCGATTGCAGCAGGCTCGCCGCAGAAGATTGGCACGTTGGTTCTGGACTGGGCTGGACGGTGTGAACATCAGTCTGTTGTTTGTTGGCCTCGTATTGGCGTTGATGAACTTGGGAGACGGTGTTGGATTAGAGGTTGCGAGTCTGTTCCTGGTTGTCAGTTGTATTTGCATGGGTTCCACCGTCTGGGCGCATCTGATTCGCATGGATGGCGCTCATCCTGACGAAGAGGAAGGATCGTCCGATATTGATCATGAGGAGGAGACTGCTTCTCCTAATAATACCTCCAAGACGGCGGACGAGAGAACCGGCTTGTTGTCGGGAAGCCATGCGAGCCAGTTTGACCATGCTGCGCACCAAGTCCAATGGGTCCGGACCCGATTGATGCCCACGCTCACCTTTGTATGTCTGACTGTTGTGGTTGGATTGAACGCTTGGGTCCGTTCAAGCACACTGGTTGAGGACATTGGATCGAACTAAGGATGTTTCTTTCAACGTTACTTTGAACCCTTTTATTCCCCCCCCCCCCTCTTCTTGTCCATATTTTCTTTCTATTTGTTTGATGACTTTGTTTTGCAACGAATCATGAACTATATGAGCGTCTCTTTGTATCTAGCCTCGGTTTCTCTTTTCTTTCTCTTGAACTCTCTTGCTTTTTCTTTCTTTTTTGACATTGCATCCCCCCCACCCCCCACCCCACCCCCTTGCATGTGTACTTATACCACTTTGGCCGCCATCAAGCATATACATAGTTGAGTTGTCATCCAAATAAATCCTCACCTCTGCCACCTCACTTCAGTGTCGCCCTATGACTTGTGTGTGTGTGGATCTAACCTTTTTGAAGTACAGTACAATACCGGGTCGAGCTGGTTACGTTTTTCATGTTCAATCTGCTACGGTCTGCTTTTCCCAATTGAAAAAAAAAAAAAAAATTGTTGCGTGTTCCCTTTTTTGGTGATATCTGAGCGTCTGGACATGAATTCAAGGGGAAGCAAAAATTCAAAGACGCGTATCGACAGAGACAGTAAAGGTGCGGGTCGAGTCGAGTCCAGCACGTAAGAGAATGTAATTATTATTGTTGGTAAATGAGAAGTGGAGAGTTTCCCTTTTTTTTATTTTATTTTATCTACTTTGCAGCACGGAAGAGTACCTCGTTCAGGGTCGAGGAGGCGCTACGGAAAGCGCGATGGGCGGTCGTGGTCGATTGCACGACCAGGTTCTGGATCTGAACCTGGACTTGTTGTTGCACCTGCAGAGTCGTGGCCCGTGTCCAGCCCGCGGATGGGTTGGCGGCGGGCTTGGTGGGAGCAAGGGCGTTGGAGGTGGTGCAAGATGTAGGCGACAAGGGCGATAATGCTGAGGAGGAGGAGGATGGAGAAGATGCAGATATGGAGGAAGGGGATGATACTATACAATTAGATGAGAGTGGAGTGTTGTTGTTGTTGTTGTTGTTGTTGTTGTTATTGCTGCCGTTGTTGTTGACAGTGTTCAGGGTGGTGATGGCGAGTCCATCCATGTTCTTGAAAACCCTCTTGGTTCGGACCAAAGTCGACTTTGTCTTCAGGGTTCCCTCGATCACCTTGGTCGATGGAGAAGAGGCATCGTTCGCCTGATGCTGGTAACGTTGAAGCTGGTGAAGGTTGTTTGTGAACGAAGTGGTCCTAGTCAGGCCACCACCAGAGAGGGTATTTTGTTGTCCCATAGCCGCCACCATCATCATGTCGCCATCGGAATTGGTGGCGCTGGGACTGGGCGAGCCTGAAAGGCATCCGTCGTGATTGCAATCCATATCGGTACTGGTCCGAGCGCGAGGAGTCGCTGCACCACTTGGACTTGGAATTGAGCAAGTCATGGTCAGTTGCTGAAGCTGCAACTGATGCTGTCGTTGTTGTTGTTGCTTTTCGGCCATCAACAGGTCTGATAACAGGGATGAGGACTGTCGACGACGTTCCACTGGTGGAAGGTACACAGGGGTCTTGGTTGAAGAGAAAGACTCTTCCTCTTCCTCTTCGTCCTCGTCCTCGTCGACATGCTCCTCATGTTCATTATCGCCATCGGCACCATCCACCTCGTCTTGGTTGTCCTTGACAAGGCATTTGAGCGACGAATGGGATCGAGAAGTTGATGGTTGTTGCTGCTGTTTTGATCTGGCCTGTGCGATCCTGCTCCTGAACAAAGCCTCCTCCGCTGCCTCATCGTCCTCATCGTCCTCATCACTGTCTTCACTGACAAAGAACTTTGCCCTGGACGAGGGCTGGCGCTGCAAAGCTGGTCGGCGGGAAGGAGCAGCGGCAGCAGAAGTAGAGGCTGTGGAGGCCTCGATAGTCGTCCTCCTAATGGGGCGCACCTCTTCATCTCCCTCGGAATAGGACTCGTGTGCGGCGCTCGACTCTGCCAGACTTGTCGCATTGTCCATCACAGTATCCAACAGCCGGTTCAAAGAAGTTTTGGACCGCTGTGCCAACAGTCTGCCTTGTTCACTGGCGGATCGGACCAACGTTGTCGTTTGCAAGGTCGAGGCTGCATAGTAGTTGTAAGCCTGAGTGGGGAGGGATATCCGGGGCATGATAGTGGAGGTGGATGATGATGACGATGTTGTTGTTGTTGTTGATGCTGCTGCTGGTGATTGCGATAGTGATGGTGATGCGGAAGAAGAAGAAGAAAAAGAAGAGGAAGAAGGCATTGTTGGCGGCTTTCTAGTGGCGAGCGACGATGCGGAAGTGGACGGCGATAAGGGTGTTGATGGGGTGCTGCAGGGGCTGCTTTTGATACTACTGCTGCTATCAGACCCCAATTCAGAGATGCCGCTCTTGCTGCTGCTGTTGCTGCTGCTATTGCTATTGTTGGCTTGTCCACTACTGGGCAATTCTGGCTGTGATGCAAGAAAGGAGGATGGCACATCAGGAGTCGAGTCGCGCTGGTGCAGTAACAGGTCCTGCGGCCGGGGTGAACTCAACGAGTGCCAATATTCGCTCATGGTCTCGAGGGGCTTGGGCTGATTATCGGTAATGGTCTGCTTTACCCGTGAATACGCTAGTAAGGAGAGAGGGAGAGAAAGAAAGAGAGCGAGAGGAGGGTGACAAAGAACGGTGTCCCAGTCAGTCGTCTTATGGCTCGATCGAAATAAATCCACAACCTATCGAGAACCACAAGTGGCGGGCAAACAAGCATAGCACGGAATGACCATTTTTACCTTTCCAGATAACGCTGCTGCTGCTGTTGCTGCTGCTGGCGGTGCCTGTGTCTGTTACGGCGACGGAAGGAGTGTGGATCGGAATTGATTTGATAATGATGATTGCGAGGCGAGGCGAGGCGAGGCGAGGGGAAGGAAGGAAGGAGGGGAGGAATGGTGGAGGGAAAAAGAGTGAAGCAAAGGACGGAGGGAGTAGAAAAAGAGGACAAAAAAACAATTGGTGAGTATCATCGTGCCTGTCTGTGCATGCATGGCTTTCCGACGGCCAAAATATCAACCAATGCGCCCATCCCCCGAAGGCTGTCGTTGACACCCCCCACAAGCAGGTTATGGTTATGCCACGCCCGAGATGATGTGGAGGGGGGACAAGGAGAAGACACAAGGGCCAGTGAGCTTTGCAATGCTGTGGGCTCGCTCTGTTGATAATTATTGTCTCCCTGTTCATTTCCCGTTACTTTCTTTCCTCCGTGCTACTATACTGTCTCGAGTTCAACTGAAGGCTGTTTGTGATGTTGCTTGTAACCCACAAGGCAACGAAAGATTGGCTGTGTTGCTGTCCTTGAATCATTAAAGAGGGCCACATTTTGCAGTTTTCTTTCATTCAGTTCTGCTGCTCGTTGCATCCAGAGTACAGTTGCCGCCATTCCAGAGATCCGGCCGTGGTTGACGAGGGCGAGTTTGTGACACAAAGGAGGTGAATGCAGGAGAATGAGGACAAAAGTAGAAAAAACAGCCGTACCTGACGATGCAGTAACGTTCGAGTTGGACGTTGTTGGCGATTTAGAGGATGACGCAGGATCGGAGGAAGGGGAGGAGGAAGAAGAGGACGCCAATGCAGACAGGTTTGCGGAGAGGGACACCGAGCGGGCGAGCGGGGAACGGACCAGGGCAGGGTTAACAGCGACGCATGTTCCAGGATGGAGAGACGGTGTTGAGTCGGTGGTGGTGGGTCTTGCCGGGGCCGAGGAGGAGGAGGAGGAGGAAGAAGGGGAGTGGAATAAAGAGATGGTGGAGGAGGAATGGCGCAGGCGGAAGGAGGACGGGGAGGAAGCAGAAGAAGAGGAAAAGGCGAGGACCGCATGGCAGGAAGGTGGCTGCAGTGCAAGCGAGATTGTCGGTGGCATTGGTGAATGTGCAAGTATGCAAGTATGAAAAAAAAAAAAAAAGAGTGTGTGTGTGAGACACGGTGGGAAAAGGGAGATAGCAGCCGAGACAACCGGAGGAGAACGCTGTCGATGTGGATGTGATGCAGAGTCAAGAACGGGTGGAGGAAGAAGCAAAGGAAAAAGAGGAAAGAAGGGACGAAACAGCAAAACGTGGAGAATGAATCCGCAAAAGGGTCACCCCCCCCTCCCCTTCCCCTCCCCATCATTCGCCTCCATCCGAGCGAGGCGTGTGCCCCTCCTTCCCTTGGCGTTTCTGTGCCTGTTCGCTTTGCTCTGTGGACGTGGACGTGGACGTGCCCGCTCTCGTCGCTCTGGCCAATTGGGAAATTTCGAGCTCGCCCCCACAACTTCCGCCCCCCAAAAAAATCAAGATAAAAAAAATACATTCGCCGGCCCAAAGCCTCGCCTGCTGGCTGCCTGTATCCAGCCCGCAGGCGTGAGCAGTCCTCTTTGGGTTTGGTTTGATCGATTTCCTTCCACGGTGCAGCTCTGCTGAACCCCAAACTGTTGTTGCGTCGGGGTCAGACACTTTGGCGAGATAACAATTTTTTGTTCCCGGTACATGCGATTTGACCTTATCTTGGATCCGATCTCGCACCACAGCAACAGCGACAATCCAGTCTTCCCGGGTGGCTTGTAGCTGGTGACTGCCTCGGAATTGGTGGCAACCACAACAACGCACTCACTCGGCCGCATCACGCCTGCATTGCATTGCACGACAACGGCATCCATCCATCCCTCTCTGTCCTCCATACACATCATGTTTGCCGCATTCACCTCCCTCCGCACAAAGCTGGCTCCTGTGGCTAGGTAGAGACCCCTGACCTGGTCCTCTCTGGCGCACCCAGGCATCACCTACATCCGTACAGGGTCTAACAATTTCCTGCATGCTTCGCTTTTCACATCTAAATAGGACACAGTTCACCGCCATGGCCGCTACGCCTTCGCCTGCTGTCGCCCTCTCTTCCACCACTCCTAGCTCCATCTTTGCCACCTTGACCGGGTTCCGTGTCCCCAACGTCTTTGGGTAAGACTCTTTCCAGCAATCTCTGCCGATGAACGGATACGAACACGGACAGAGACAGAGACAGGAACAGGAACATGGACAAATGGATAGATTCGGGAGCATTCCGAGTGCTGAGCTTATCATGGATCCAGGGTCCGTTACAGTGTCATAATGGGCAATAGAGTGTGCCGTTATTGATTAGAGACCCCATGAAAAGTTGCCGAATGAAACGTTTATTCGCAATGGCTACTACACTCAGCCGATCTGGATGGAGATCATGAAAATCACGGAGATTGTCTTGAAGACTTCGGCTGGACCTGTGATCGCCATTGGAGAGACCATCGCCATTTTTCTCCTTCTCATGCACCTTCGCTCGCTCACTCAAAACTCACAATGGAATACAATACTACGATCATGTTATTAGATCAAGTCAGGCTCGCTTTGTCACATACGGTCGCGAGTACCAGCCATCACAGCGTGTTCGCAAGCGTCGCCACGGTTTCTTGGCTAGAATGAAGTCAAGGGGAGGACGCAAGGTCATCTTGAGCAGACTTCAGAAGGGTCGCAAGTACCTCAGCCATTAAAAGTAAAGGAGAGAGTAGACGGGAGTCTGGGATGTATCAATAGGATCCCATCATTTTAGAACAAACAAAATACATGTATTTTTCATACCACCAGGTGTAGATCCGTTGTATTGGAGCGAGGTTGGAATATCAAGGATCGCCGCCTTTTATATTTTCTCATCTGATGAAGACTCGCTAGAGCTACCTTCTATAGGCTTAATTGGATACACGGGCAGTTGGTTTAACCGAGCATGCCACTGATATGGAATAACGTCACCAGCTGGACACAGCAGAAAGGGGAAGCATTGGGACATTTGCTTCACGAGAATTGGCATGATCTCAGGGCTCAAAGAAGGGGAAAGATTGGCAGCAAGCAGGTTCCAAAAAAAAGGGAGAAAGAACTGTCGATTCAAGCTTGTTTTCTTCCAGGTCTGTGCTCTGGTAGTAGCGTGACACAAGCGCGTCCAACAGAGGGTATTGCACAGTGGGCGTGGCTACTATCGTTCCTTGGACCCGTTGTCAATTATCCCGGAAAAGAGATGCAAGGGGGCCAAACAAACGTATCCGTCAGCATTAAAATCATAAAGGGCCAGGAGTAGTTACTGTTTGTAGTAGTGAAAAAAGCAAAGAGAAGGAGAGCAGACGGAGTGCAGCGTGTGAAGGGAGGTAGGCAGAAAAGCGCGAGTAGATGAAGCGGAAACCAAGGAGGAGTGCGGTGCTGGACACTTTAAGAGTTATACAAGTATTAATACGACAGGAAAGGGTCAAGTAGGCACCCATAGTCCTTCGTGGAGAAAGGGAGAGGGGAAAGGAGAGCGGGCAAGGGAAGAGGAGAAGACGGGTGCTCGCAGACAAAGACACGGAGGCGAAAAGGAGGAGTTCCAAAAGGACATCGAAGTAGTGTAGAAGCTGAACGGGTGCAGCCCCATTATTGTCGACAACCCAACGCGCGCATGGACGCCCAAACGCAGCCAAACGCAACCAAAAAAGAGCCACAGACCATGCTCAGCAAGAAGCCAAGCAAGTTCCGTGCACAAGCGGCCAAGGTGCGGAAAAACTCAATCATCCTTCAGCAAGCACGCGTCTGCCCATCCGCCCGTTTCCTCGCTCGTTCAACCACAGAATCCCCGATCGTTGTGTGTGTCTCCGCCCCCATCGTCATCCTGGCTTTGTTCCGCAAAGGGTTGTCGGTCTTTTTTGTCTCCACCTCTTCTCTTTTGCCTCTCTACCCTTTTCTCTCTCCCCATCCCTTTCTTTTCGCACACGGTACAGCTGGACTGTCCTTTCCTTATCGACTCTTGTCTGGCGACTCTCCCTTTTTGCTGCATTGCATCCACGCTGGTTCCTTTTCTACTCTTGTTGAGTCCTCCCTTTTCTTGCTTTCTCATCAGATTCCGCACTGAAAAGCCATAGCCAACCTCCATCCATTGCTGTACGAATCATCACTTGTTTTCTCTACAAACTCTCTCATCTTGCCTCCTACCTTGTTCACATTGCTCGAAACACCACTGGCACGTCCTCCCCTCTCTCGTCCTCGTGTCGATCCCCTGTCCTCTTCATTGTAGCCTGTCGGCCTGCCTGTCACACAGCAACACAGCGATACAGAGACACCAACGACCCCCCAGCGTAAGCATAGCCTTCTTTTTCAATTCCAGATATGTCTCTTTGTCCTCTTCTTCCTACTGTCAACCATGGCCCAAACATCTCGTCGACAGCCTTCTCTCGTTCAAATATCCACTTGTCCTTTCCGAGCTGTTCCGATGCATGGCGATCGCCATTGGCGCGGTGATTTGTTAGTCGGACCCAGATTGACATCCAGACAACCGACAATCCATGCAGCTTTGCGCCTATTTCTTGTTCCAGCCCCACCTTCGACCCCCCTCGCCCTCGGTTCCTGAACGGATCGAGTTTTTGCCAGTGGCCATTAGCTGCTGCTGGTATCACTCTTCTTCTTGTCGAAGCGCATCCATCATTCTCTTCCCACAAAAACATGTCGACCTCTTTTTTTTCTTTGCTTTCTCTCTTTCAACGTCTACAAACTTTGACCCCCTCTTACTTGGCCCCCTTCAATCTACCATGTTCATGCAAACGGCCCCTTTGTTATATAATCTCGAGGAAAACAAAAGGGTCAGAAAAAAAAGGAAGGGGAAGAGTCATTTACTCGGGCAGATCCGTTTCTCCTTTGGAGATAAACCAACTGCTCTTGGACAACCTGGCTAAAAGAGAGGCAAAAAAGAAGCTCACGTCCGTCCTTCCATGGAGCAAAGTACGTTCGGGCTCTGTGCTAGTTACGCTCGCTCACTCCCACACAGACTCTTTCTCTTGGAGGACCGCGGGCTTATTGTTGGTGTAAACCTCCTCGACCCATCTTTCAGAGCCCAGTGACCATTGGTAACGACTGAGAAGGGTGGGGTCCTCTCATGGGCGCAATGATCTGCCAAGAGAGACAAGAGTCTTTTCATTGAAGTACTATAGTACTTCCTTGACCCTTTCTTTATTCTTGTCCAACCCTCCTCATGCCTCCTTGTAGCTAATCAACCAAAGACGCTCTTTTTGCACGTACGCTTTCTCTCTCTCTCTCTCTCTTCCCCCTTGAACATCCATCAGTACGCCCACTTGAATAGATTGATTCCGTTCAAAATATACAACGACTACAGGACTTCGTTGACCCTATATACCCCTCCCTCTCCTTCGAACATTCTTGTCTCTGAAACGCTTCTTCAAAGAAGTCTATACCCCTCTGTCATCCCACCATTCGGTCCCTCTCACGCTACGACCTTCCTGGACCTCTCTGTGCCAAATCCAAGCCTCCTTGAGAGAACCCACGCCAATCCAGCACCCCATCTCTTTCTCCAGAAAACAACAATACCAATCCGAAAAAAAAAACCAATCATCAGAGCAATCCTCGATTTTTTTTCACCGACAGCGATCAAGGCAGGCTGCCATAAAATATACCTGTGGAGAACAACTAGTCAGACAACAAGCAAATATAACTGCCCATGGTCGCGATATCGACACTACTCTGGACGAGCGCAAAGTAAGTGATCTCCCTTTTTTTTTGCTTCGCCCAAAAAAAAAAAATTGCTGATCGGCTTCTTGGCGGAAAAGAGACGGACACAGCACAAAAACAAAGCAAAAGAGGCTAACGGTTATATTGCTTTTCTCCCATACCTCCTCCCTCCCTCTTTCCCCTTTCCCTTTCTATGTTCCAACAACCTCTTTTATGAATGCTTCAGACCGATCATCAAGTTTGTGATTTTAGGAGGATGTGGTGCCCTCATGGCAAAGCATGGCTTGTTGAGTCCAGCAGGGTCCAAGGTGGTCGCCGGCATGATCCTAAACTATACTCTGCCGGCCCTGCTCTTCGCAAAGATGGTGTCCTGCGTCACAAATGAGAATGCGGTTGAGCTTGGGTAAGGGATGCTGAGCCTGCACGTAGGAGATCTTTCCTACTGGTGGATGACTCTTTACACTTTGTGGTGAAGGATAGGAGAAAACAACAGGATCTGACCACCCAGTATCTGATTCTCTTTTCCTCAGGTACGTGGCCGTGGTAGCCGTGATA
Source organism: Entomortierella parvispora (assembly GCA_963573315.1). Classification (NCBI taxonomy): domain Eukaryota; kingdom Fungi; phylum Mortierellomycota; class Mortierellomycetes; order Mortierellales; family Mortierellaceae; genus Entomortierella; species Entomortierella parvispora. Next base: position 2,332,488 of record OY752145.1, read on the forward strand.
TATATCCTTTTTGGAGCTGTCATGGGATTCCTGATCCAACGGACCGGCAAGGTGCCTAAACGGCTGTACAGGGGCATCATTGCCGCGACCATGTTTACAAACTTTGTAAGATTTCGTTGTCCCTGGAGCGACTGTTTCTTGTCCCTCGCTTCTAATATTTCCATCTTTTTATTTTGATACATTCAGGGCGATTTGCCAATCTCCATCATCTTGGCTGTAACAGATCACCCACCATTCCTGGTCGGAGACGGAGCCAGGGGAACAGCCTATGCGTCCGTGTTCATTGCGGTCTTTTACATCTTTCTCTTCCCACTTGGAGGGTACCGGTTGATCCGCTACGATCATATCAAGGAGTCAAAACGACTTGGATCGCTGGGGGATGCGATCGCCAATGGAGGAGTCAATGGTGCTGCAACAACGACAACAACAGCGCCAACAACAGGGGCAGCGTACGTGCAACATCCAGACAGCAACAACTCGTCAACAAATGTTAGCGAGGTGACCCTTTGTGGGGACACGATGACCGCGCATCCGGATCCAGATCATGGTCGCCAACAACAGCAGAGTCCTCGTCCGTTCAGCCCTCATCATTCACAGTCACATCACCAGCAACGAGAGCAACTTGGGGGTGCGAGTGGTTTGCCACAAAGAGGCCCTCAATCCTCCTCGTTCTCGGCCACATCAACCATGATCAGTGTGGATTACACTATGGAGGACGGAGGCAAAGAGATGAGGTATCGACCTCATGATGAGCATCATCACCATCATCGCCCACACGATCCACAGCAAGGGTCGACCTCTTCTGCATCACAGTCTCCGGCTTTTTCGAATTCTTCGCCGTTCATATTGGGAGAATCCTCGCCTACTCTTTTATCTTCTTCGCCTCAGTCTTCATCATTGTCCTCACATCCTTCCCCGGCGACGTATGCTGACAGTTGCAGCGGGAACAACCCATTCCTACCTCAACATCCACTGGATCGTCAGCCCGATCAAAGATCCTACTCTGGCAATGGACCTGTTTTCCCAACGGTGCAAGCCCTTCGGTCCAAAGGCCAGCATGTACCACGGTTCAGTGTCGAGAGCTTTGCCAGCAATGGCACAGGCACGACGCGTCATCACGGACATGGGCACGGTGGTTCAGTAGAAGAGTCTGATGATCATGGATTGATCATGGGGTCTGCACAGTCTTATAGCCACCACCATAGTGGCAACAAGTCTGCAAGTGGAGGTTCTTCGAGAGATAACAATGAAGGCAGCGATTATCAGGGTGCTCAAGGTGGCTCGTTGGGGAAGAGCCGGTCGACCCGATCGCCTCTTTTCAAAAATTACCAACCACCAACTTTTCTGACGCGGCGCCCTTCAGGTCAGGCTCTGGGCTACAGTGAGTTTGATAATGGACAGGAGACCGAGGAGGACTCTGTTGAATCGCATTCCCCTTATATCTCGTTGACGCCTCCCGACGTGTCGAACCATGGCGGTAGCAGTTCGGGCTCGAGTACTCGGAGTCAGGGCAACAGGAAACAACAGTCGTTTGCATCCGATGAGCTGTCCAACATCCCGCTCGAACCCATTGTCACCATCACGCCTCCTCCCGCAGCCGCGACCGATGGTTCCGGGGTATTAGAACCAATGCCAAAGGTGCCCCCAGCGCTTTCACGTTCCTATCAAAGCAAAAAGACCTTGCAATCTGTGACATCTTCTTCCGCAGGGTGGCGTCCTTCCTCCTGGGGTGAGCGCATCTCTCTCGCCTGGCACTGGTTCTGGAGAATCTTTCACAGCGTCCGTGAATATCTGACCCCTCCTACTATCGGCCTCATCGTGGGACTCATTTGTGCCCTGACTCCTCGTCTCCGCGTCCTTTTTGTACTCCCTTCTCCCAACTCGAACATCGCTCCAGCACCGTCCTTTGATGAACTACCCCCGCTCAGCTTTATTCTCGATGTCACTCTCTTGCTCGGTGGTTGTTGTGTTCCTCTAGGCCTGACCGTCTTGGGGGCCTCGCTCTCGAGACTCAAACCAGGCCGGATGCGTCCTCTGATCCCCACCTTGACCATGATCACGTTCGTGAAACTGTTCCTAACCCCGGCACTGGGGATCCTGTTCGTGCAGATGGTCCTGATCAAGACCTGGGGCTGGGTCGATGCCAAGAACCATATGCTTCAATTTACCCTAATGCTGATGTCGGGCAGCCCCACCAGTATCACCTGCTTTGTCCTCGCCCAGGTCTGGGACCGCAGAACCGTTAATGCCGGCGGGGAGATGGCTGCCGTCATCGCTGTCCAGTACGCGGTTGCGACCGTGGCCGTGACGCTGATGAGTGCCGGGATGATGTTTTATTTGTTTTGAAAAGAGATATATCCATTTAATGAATATCAAGATGACCTCACATGCCACTTTCATTAATAAACTCAAACGATCGACAGGACAACAATCACCAGAAAAGAATTTGAAAGAATATGGGGGGGTTTTTTTTGGGGATTTGCGATACTCTATCTTTTCCTGAGCAGGCTATTGTTGTCCTGACTGTTCATATCTCCGGCGAGCAACTTCCTTGGCCGACAGGGCTTGGTATCCACCACCTCCTTTTCTTCCACCACCACCGCCATAATTTGAGACACCCCCTGGGTTAGGCCCTACAACGCCAGCACCGATTCCAACGCCTTTGGAATAACCACTGGCCTGGATCGGGTCCTTGATACCTTCTCCATCTTTTCCAAGACCCTGACCTTCTTTCCATCCCATAGACTTCAATAGCCGGTTTCCAATGTTATCCTCCTTGATCCCATCCTTGGTCGGTTGTTCCGGGACAACAACATCCTCAAAACCAGCACCTCCTCTACCACGCCCAAAGGATGCGCCATGGTTGCTGTGATGGCCCATTGTTCCCGGTGTCGGTGGCAGAGGGTAATCAGGCTGTCCAAAGATCTGTCGTCTCTCTGCCGCTCGGTCCCTATACTTCGGCTCATCCTCCACACCAGGGACCGTCGTGGACGCGGTCGCGGCAGACTTTCCAGGACTTCCTGCGCTGGCTGGTCCCTCCTTCGAGCCTCTTGACTTCTTGAGCGCCGTCTGAACGGCCTGCGTATCCAAAAGGTTCTTCTTGTGCAGATCCGACAGCGAATGGTGTTTCTTCAATTCCACCACAGAGTTAAACTTTCGCTTACAGAGGAGACACGCCAACAACTTCAAGTCCAACAATTCGTCAGGATCATACGAAGAGTCCGTAGATTCTTGGACAGCCTCCTGTTCACTTGGCATCGATACGAGGACAAATCCTGTGGGTTGTTCCAGTTTTCGAGTCGTAGATGGCACAAAGCCCGTAAATCCTGTGGGGCCAGCTGGTGCGGTCGTAGCGGTGGTTGCAACTGCAGTGACACCTGTGCCATCAGAATGTAGTTCCACTTGCTTTGTAGACCATTTTTGTAAATTGTTCGAGACCTGTAATACACATATGGAAGTGCTCTTAGCATTGGATGCATCAAAGGGACTCAGAAAAAGTTACCAATAAAAGTTGAAAGTTTGATTTTGGGTATTCCTTACCTTCTTTCCTCCTCCTCCGATTCCAATACTAGGTGGAGCAGCTTTCCGCTTGCGATCCTCAGATTTTGCCAATTGCTCGGCAGCACGAGCGGCAGCAATACCTGCAAGCTGCACATCATCCAACTTGGGTGCAGTTGGTAATGACGGTAGATCCTGGATTACTAAAGGGGCAGCCGACGATTCTGATACGTTTGGAATTGAGAAGATAGATGCTCGATCCCCGTGAACAGGCCCTGCTTTAGAGACATCTCCCAAGGATGCATAGAACGCATCCAATTCATCCACGGGTGCTTTGGGAGCCATTTTCGTCACTTTGTGAAGAATAATTATAAACACTAGTCAGCTCAGCCATCTCAACAGTGGATGTGCAACTTGTATGTTAAAGCGGATTTGAAGCCCCTTACCTGGCGCCAGTGGCTTTGCTGAGGGGTCTACGTAAACCGAGAGGAAGGCCTGCTCATCCCAATAAATTGCCAATTGGCTATCATTTGTGAAATCGATCGTCCACTTTGTAGGGGCGTAGGCCGGGATGAAGGATCCAAGATGAGCAAAGTGGACATCTACAGGTTGTGTTTGGATAGCAAACTCGGTCGCATGTGCTTTCTTTAAAGCGGCTGCAGCGCTCTAGGGTAGGTCGTACAGGAAGCAAAAGGCTCGAGTTAGCTCTGGCCTATCGAGCTCCAATTTTTTTTTTTTTTTGATATTCCGACTGTCGTTTTCTCTTACCTCTGTGTTTTCGTACTCTGCAAAGCAAAATCCCCAACCGATCCGAGACAGCCTATCTTTGGCCATCATGATCCTCCGTAAGGGTCCCAAAGAACTGAATGCGTTCCATAAGCCCATCTCGTTGACCATTATCGGGAGATCCATCGCTATCAGGATTGCATTGGGAACCTGCCCAATGTCTTGCATTCCGACATTGTGGGCCGGGGTTTGTTTGTATGAAAAGCCTCCTTGCTGTTGGTGAGAGGACGCGCGTCCTTGCTTGTTGTCATTGTTTGGAGAGCGCTGCGTCGTTCGGTATCCCGCATCATGGTGTCCGCCTGAAAACCATTCGAGAAATCGTTCGTGGGTGGGCAGGTAGGTAGAGCAGGTGTTTGCATCCGGCGTAGGGGAAGGACTCGGGTCAGAATCAAGAAGCAATGACAAAATATAAAATAATAACCATCATCCGCAGCATTGCATGACAGGACCGTGATATCCCACTAGGGAATCAGTATCTCGGCCGTCATTGAGGAGTGAAATGGCTGGATGGTAAGGTAAATTTGGTGTCAAGATTCTCCAAACGACTGTCAAACCTTGCTTGCTTGGCGAAAAGCGTGGACAGCTCTTATGGTGACTATCGCCCGTCATTCCGCACTGCAAAGATGCAAAAAAAAGACAGCATACGCGATGCAACATGTTAGTCACACGTCCGTAAAATAGGAGCCTCTGAAGATACTGCCCAACAGAGCAAGTCAGCTATATACCTCGAAGCATCGAACATGATGCACTTCCCGCACACTGCTGGGGTTGTTACTGTAGGCGATCTTGACTCTGCTTTGGCCAAAACGGATCGATGGTCCCCATTCTTTCATGAAATCTTGGGAGTGCTGCAACGAGGGAAACTTTAGAAAGCCGAATCCCCTTGGCTCCCCTACAATTTTCGATATGGACAGCGTCATCAGTCTCTGACTGATTCTAGAAATTCGATACTACTTCAATGCTCAAGTTTACCTGTACGCCTGTCTCGAGCGATACGGATATTTTCCACCCCAGCATCATAGTCTGCAATGGTACGTCGAATCTAGGTTCCCCAGATGATTTTTTCGGCTCCGTCAGTAACAGGACGAGACAGTCTATAGTCCGGGATTGTCTTTCGCCTTCCATCACCCATATTTCTTACATCATCTTCCAGACAATCTTGAGGTAATCCCTGAAGAATAATTTCCAGCTGAGGGTCAACATCCATGTTGTCGTTCTAAAAAGAAGAGGGGTTAAGATATGTCCAAAACCAAGAGAAAGAGAGCACCCGGAGTGACTGGAGTTGTAAGGGTACTATCGCTCCAGTCATACCTCATGGTTCTTTCGCCAATGGTTGCTGTTGCGGCTGTTGTTATCACCCACAAAGGATCGTGGAGGGGCGCTATCCCGGTCGTGATATTCTCGTTGGGAGCGATTACGTTGATCTCCCCTTGGAGATGGGCTGCGACTTTCGCGAGATCTAGCATTGGATCCAGTGGTATAGTCGGGGCTGTCTCTGCGACGGTATGAAGGCGAGGAGGCTGAAGAGGAGGAGTGGTCTCGACTAGGGCTCCTACTGCGACTTTTGTAGGTTGCCATTCGCCCAGTGCCCCTGTCATCCGAGTGGGTGGTGCTTGCCCTATGATATTCTGTCGATGGCCTGGGACGGCCGTCCTTGTCGTCCTGCATGGTGGAGTGTGTTGATGCTGCGAGTAGAGCATGAGCATTGTGCCAATACCATGGTGGAATAGGAATTGTAGACGTCACCGATATTTTTCGAGTCTGGATTTAACGATTCTTTATTTCCATGCAATGCACTAGCTTCTGCAGAACGCGTCTGCCTCCCCACACTTTCAACAGAGACCGCGTTCTCTTTCACGTACTTTCAACAACAGTTCTCTCATCCCACTGCAGAAAATCCAAAGAATGTAAGCTGCATCAAGGCCCTTAGTTGGAGGAAACATAATTGGCAGCCTCCATGATAAGAGCTGCAACCGGCTTGGGGTGTGAAACCATGACCGCATGCGATGCTCCCGGCACCGTGACTGTCTTCTTGGCCTTCACACGCTTGGCACAGAAAGCTTCGAGCTTAGGACTGATAATCTGGTCGTTTCCGGAAACCACATACCACGAAGGCTTTTGCTTCCAGGCGGGGGAGCCAGACTTCCAATCAAAGCGAGCCTGGTCACTGGGGCCTTGGACAGCGGCCATGACATGCGCCCTGGTTCTTTCGACATCGGGAGCGAAATACTTGACAAAGTTGGGCTTGCTTAGGATAACACGACCGGCAGAGTCGGGGACAAAAAGCTGGTTTGAGGGCAAAGCTGTGTAGTTCTTGCCCAGGTCGATCGCAGTCTCGCCCTTATCGGGGCAAAAGGCAGCAACAAACACCAGGCCAGCAACATTGGAGGCATCGTAGGCAGCGTTGGAGATAACATAACCGCCGAAAGAGTGTCCCACGATGATGACGGGGGCTGGCAGAGTGGCCAAGGCGACCTTGGTCTTGGCAATGTCGTCGGGGAGGGAAGACAGTGGTTGCTGGACGGCAGTGACATTGTAACCGGCGCCCTCCAGAATGGGGATAACTTCGCTCCAAGAGGAACCATCGGCAAGAGCGCCGTGGACAAGGAGGATATTGGCCTTGTGTTTCTTTGCGGCCGAAGCAGAGGAGATGACCGTAGTCAAGAGCACCAAACAGAGGAAGAGAATGGCCTTGGAATGCATTTTATGTGGTGCGTAGTTTATCTGAGGATGTGTTTGCGTAAGAAGATGATTGAGAAAAAAAAAAAAAAAACTGAGCGTTGTCGTAGTTATTTAAGAAAAATTCAGAAACAAAGACGGTTGCGAAAAAACTTGATTTTTTTTCAGTGTCACAGGCGGGTTGCGGATTGCGGACGTGCGGAATTATTCAATTATCCGCACTTTTGGCGACACAAAGTCACGATTGGTGCGGTGTTCGATGGACTTGCGCAATGTTTGCCAGTAAAATTCACAGTGTGCGGGTTATTTGATATGGAATCCGCAAAATCCGCATTGCTCACAAGGACTTGCGCACCACTTTCGCAGAAACCGCGCTTTCCCGCAAACTGTAATCTCGGCGTATTGCCAAGCCGCACAGTTGGCCAGTGACTGCAGAAAGAAATCAGGTCGCGCGGCTTGCACGCACTCTTGTCTACTGTATATAGCAGTAATCTCGGCCCGGTCTTGAGCGTGTTCATCGACGCGTCTTCTATTGCCCTTCTGGATCTCCTGAGGCCACTGCTCCTACTCTTCGGGCTCTTTTTGGGTGAGCGATTCCTGAACGGCCCACTGCAGCTCTGAGCGTATCTCACGAGCACACTGAAGTCGTTTCTGGCGTTTTGTCAGGGGGTGCCATTGATGTTGAGTTTGAGGCTGAGGTGACTGTGTGCACAACTGAGTTCGAGGCTGAGGTGATTGTGTGGACAAATGAAGGCTAAGGAGAACGTGTGCACAATTGAGTTTGAGGCTCAGAGAATGACGTTGCTCTCTGCCCTGATGGCTTGAAGTCTCTTTAAACCTCGCTAGAGCACCCATGTCTAAGCAACTATCCCGACGGCAGTTCTGAGGGGAGTGGCTATTGGATCGCTTCTGGTAGATCACGCAACGGCCAACACGTTGTCTGAGGCACAGAACGCCCCTGCAAATCCAACACTACGACACATTTACACCGATGGATCACTCGTTCGCGCCGGCAACACCGCGGAGCAGCATGGCGTTCGGTGTAGCCTCACTCGACCCCATCACGCCTCTCAAAACGGGTGGACGCATCCAGGGTATCTCATCCTCAACAGCGGCGGAACTCATGGGACTCCACGCCGCCATAGCAGCTGCACCACTAACACAGTACCTTGTCATCCACTTGGACAACCTTGCTGTTATCAACAGCTTTAGCAAATTGGTCAAACACAGAGACAGGACAACTGTCAGAGCGAGAACGAGATGCAACCATGCTAAACAATGGGCAGTCATCGCCCAATCATGCACAGCACGGCAGGGTGACATAGCGGTGACTCAGGAGACGACGCAGCAGATAGGATTGCAGTGGAGGCACAAACATAGATTCGAGTCCATGGACAACCAACCACACGCACTAACAAGACTTTCAGTTTAGAACTCAATTCTTACAGACGAGCATAGACACAGACGTCCGCCGCCTCGTCCGCCATTAGTCATGTATCAGAGACCACTGTCAGGCGCTGAAGAGCACCAAGAAGATGAACTTGGACAGTAGCGACATACACTGGCAGTCAACCTAGACATTGTACACAACAATAACAACACAGGCTCATTTTACACCACCCCAAGAGACTCGTCATTGCGCAGCCATCGAATCAAGAAGCTGTGTGGCGTGCTTCCTACCCAAGATCTCCAGCACATCCGCCGCCGAGACATATACCCCACTGCTCTCTGTCAATGTTGTTAAGACTAAGAAGAGAGCAATGAACAGTGCCTCCGGTGCGCATGGGCTAAGGAGCTGGATAGCCATCAGTAGAGCCACCAGCTTTTCACCGAAGCGGCCCCCAAAATACCAATACGCTGTGTGGACCTCATTACAGCACATTTCAGGTGCAATGGACAGAGCCCCATGGGATGTCCGGAAAACAGCTCAAACAATGGTGGAGAAGGTGATGCAAAATGGAAAGTGGCCGACCTGTGCCGAGGAATCTCACCTCATAACCTAATCAAAGTGTGGAGCCGACTCTTCAAGACCAACATCACTATGGCCCAAAACCTCGCCCGCCGCTTCTGCCCTGCACTCGAGGAAAGCATTCGAGAATCCGAGAGGCAGTCTGGTTGGACCGGTGTAATAGAAAAATTGCACTGGAAAAAGAACAAGCGATCACCATGAAGATGAAGATAACGCAACCACCAAGAGAACACGGCCAACAAGCCAATCCATGGAGAATATGGGTCGGCACCCCAACCGCGGAGGATGAAAGCGAATGTGGCCATCTATTAGACGACCACAAGAACAATAGTTGCTTCGATGGCCTCGTGGGGGCGGATATATTTCTGTGGACACCTACGTAGGTCGGCGGCGACCTGCAGTGATGGAAAGGATGGAAACGGTCGCGTACGGCTCTGGATGCGATTGAAACAGTGGCTTAGGTCACATTTCTACAGGCCCTTTGTTCAAAAAAAAGAAAACCACTCCACGCCCTGTCATCGCACTCCAATGCCACCACTCTCCTTCATCACCTTTGATGTATACCCCTTTCCCCCGACATGATCACCTCTTTCCCCCGGCAGAGCCATCTCTCACATTTTCTTTTCTCTCTACACACTTGTCCCCTCCATGCTTCGCAACACCATGACACCACACCGTCGATGGGGACTAAACGCGGTTGAGGATCTTCGAGTCTTCATTATTAATGGGTACCAAATTCCTGCGTTTCGGGATGTCGCAGCCAAGGACGTCACCCTCTGGTCTGTCAAGATGTCTATCTCTGATGGCGACGAAGACGAGGAGGTACTCATCTACATCGACAATATACCCAAGGACGACAAGAGGAAACTCAAGGCCACCCGTGAACTCCACAGTATCTTTGGCAAGGAAGTAGCAAAAACAAGATCCACATCGTCCAGCGACCGCCGCCAGGTAATGTCGCGCTTTTACTTTTCAATAATGACCCCATTGTGCTTTGCTCATGGGAGTGACTCTATTTCAACTGATATTCCCACGTGTGCCCGCCACGACATAGTTCAAACTCCTCTCACTGTCCCGGTCCCTGTCCCGGTCCGTGCTCTTCCTGCCACGCCGCTGTCGGGTGAGGAGAGGACCCTCGCATTCATGTCTACTACAGGGATCATCAGTCACTGATGTCTCGTTTCGTAAATGCTCTTACGCGACCTCCATGCTGACCTCAAGAAGATCACAGGTAAGTCCTTTGCACCACGATCACGAACCGCCAACTTTCTTGACTCTTTTGTGAGAGGCAAGGAGCAAGGGTGAACTTCCAGTCACTACGGGGCCCATCCAAGGAATACCGAGAGCATGGCAACGTGGTTTCGGATTCAGGGAATCCCTTCTGAATCCCGTCCCAGCTTGTTGTTCATGGATCTTCCCAAACCTTTGCCACCTGATTCAATGTCCAGGAAACTTGCGTCAACATATATCTTGGACATGGTGAAAGAGAATAACAGGCCCCTCATGGTAAGCCGCATCAATTCTTTTGTACTATGTCCTCAGGCGATAAGCGATTGCTTACAAAAACGGCAAGCATTGACTACATAGCGACAGCCATTGTGGAGTGGCTTACGTGAGGAATCGAAAGTGATTCCAAAAGGAAGGCCTGTTTGATCGTGAGAATGTTTTACCAGCCCGATTGCCTAACCCTCTCAAAGTGGTCGGTTCGGAATGCTCCTATCTGCTTCTCAGGTATCAATGGCGCATGTTTGTCGTATGATTCGTTCCTACACACTTTATATAATGAAAAGCATGAAGGTATAAACAAAAACCAGGGGGTAGTCACCCACAACATATTTTCATTTCTAACGTAAAGAATGTAAAAGGAGGAGTGAAAGGTAGAGTCCAAGCCAAAGTCCAAGCCAAGCCCCTTTCCATAGTGAAGAGAGAGAGTTTGAGAATGAAGGCGAGAGCAGATTACCCGAAGGATTTGTTATTCGTTCTTCTATAAAACATGGACGCAACAGTGACGCTCAGGCAGCCCCCCATACTTTTTTTTTCTAAGCTGACAGTCTTTACTTGTCATCAACGATCAAAACCATGAAATTGAGAACCTCTAATTGCAAGTTAGCTTTCGTCTTTGCAGTGGCGCTGAAGTTGCAATCACATCAAATCGAGGCTAACAATCCGCCGCCAAGGGGGTCGACGCATCCGAATTCTAAGAGTATGGCCGTCAACATGAAAAATGATTCAAAGTTGCACCCCCAGTGAGGCCAATGATCAAAAAATCGATGGAATCATTGGATCTCTTCTCTTCTAACATTCTCTTCTTTGACGTTTTTTTTGACACAGCTTCATCGAACCAAGCATCGCTGTTCCAAAAGGGACAGGTTGATGAGGCGATAATTTCGATGCTCTCGCTTTCTAATAGATCGGAGCCAGAGCTTCAAGCAGAGAGTACCTTTACATGGAGAAATTGGGCAGGCAATCAACGTTCCAATCCTGCTCTTATCTTTCGTCCTACGACCATCAACGATCTTTATTCTATCGTCCAAAAGGCAACAAGAGATAACAAAAAGATCCGTTGCGCAGGAGCTGGACACTCCTGGTCCTCAACAAGCGTCGTCAACGAAGATGGATTCCTCGTTGATATTTCAAGCATGGGAAAGATATTCAAACCAGTGCAGGTGGAGGACAATTTCTGGACAGTGGAGATAGAGACCGGCGTTTTGATCTTGGATCTGGATAACTTTTTACTGGGACATGATCCGCCTCTCACCTTACCCTCCAACGTCGTGTTGGACTCGATCCGATATGGAGGTGTCATCTCATTGGGATGCCATGGTGCCGCAACACATACGCGTACGATATCAGATATTGTGACCGAGGTCAAAATTATCGATGCCAATGGAATCCTGCAGTCGTTCTCGAAAAAAAAGGATCCCATCGAGTTTTCAGCAGCGATCGTAAACCTTGGTCTTCTGGGTCCCATATACAGCTATACCATACGAGTCGAGCCACTGTTCAAACTTTTAATGGTATTTGGAGTGGCTTTTAAGTGCTCTCCCATGACATGAAATTTTGGCGCAGAATTTACTCATGCCGATCCTCCATGATTATTGTAGATCGACACGAACCCGCCTCTACAGGATTACTTTAGTGATCCAGTCACCGACGGCCCAAAAATCAAGGCCTTGGTGCTTGAGAACGATCAGACCGAGCTATTTTACTGGCCGTTTAACAGCCCTGGCCTTGATTCGGATAATGACAGTATCTGGATAAAACAATGGCGACGCACAGATCTTCCATTGACGGAAACAGCAGTGTCGCATGGCCTAAAAAGTTTTCTGGAGCCTCTGGAGACCTCTTTCGGAAATACGCTCTATGAGTATATGACTGCCAACCCTTTATCCACGCCATTCATGAACTATCTTATTCATTCGGCTTTGGTCCATCAAGGGGAGCAGGTGTTGTATGCTCCCCACGGAATTCATTATCAGGCTGGAATCGACAACATTCCCTGTCTTGATCTGGAAATGGCCTTTAAGACGGACCGTAATTTCGAGAACGTGGTCAAGGCCTGGACATTTGTCGTCGACCTTGTAAGTTCACGCCGCCAAAAAAAAAAAAAAAAAAAAAAAAAAAAAAATGCGGGAAAAAATATCAAAACGCCTCCCTGTGTCTGACAACTGAACCTACCAACTAGATCTACGAATATGCACGCCGTGGAGAGTTTCCGTTAAATCTTGCCTTGGAGATGCGGTTCGTCAAAGCATCCTCTTTGGTCATGTCGAACGCTTATGATGAGGATCCGGAGGCAATCTTCTGCATGATGGAAGTGTTGTCGGTAACAAATACCAAAGGGTTTGAGGAGTTTTCGGCAAAGGTTGCACAATATTGGATGGACAACTTTCAAGCAAGGTGCGGCTGATATTTTGCATCTTGGGCCATTTAATTAATTGAAGGACATGAGGCTTCGTCTTTTCGGTGTTTATAATGCTTTTTTTTTGAATCTCTTCATATGTGAATAGGCCACACTGGGCCAAGATGTGGGAGCATGTACCTGGAATAGTTCCATATCTTCGAAGCACAAACGGAGACCGTTACGACAAGTTCGAGGCGGTCCGTAAAAAATACGACCCAAACGGAATGTTTTTGACAGGAACTTTCGCGGGTGTTCTTGGCCATGGTATCGAAAAATTGAACGACGAGAGGACCGGAAGGACATGATGAGAAAATCAGGGCTGAAGGGCAAGGCTCAAGCGTTATTCTAAAGGATAATTGGAAGAATGAATGCACAGAGAACGAACATGTCATACAAAAGCACGTCTTGCTTCAATTCAATGTCTACCATGTACTCGCGACCATTGTGCTGATAGAGTTTTGTAAGTGTCCACATTGAAGATCCGGTCCTGAGTTCTTGGTCAACCTGACTTAGGAAGGTGTCCACATCCATGTCACAGTCTTGTTGTAGATCTCTCAATGTCAGATTGAGTTGGTGACGTGTGTCGCTGGTGTAGTGATGTAATGAAGTTAGGGAAGTTGTCTTTGAGAAAAACAGCACAGAAGGCGGTCCGGAAGGCCGGTGTGGCGCCGAGCGCGGTTTAGTGTCAGAGGGTCACAAAACGTTTCTGACAAAACGAGTCCTTTTTTTTTTGGAGTTACGCGAGATCATTAAAGAAAGGTACACATCTAGAGTCCCTTGTCGGTGTCGAATAAATGAGCTTCAGTCTTCATTGTATTCGACATCGCTAACCAAAACTGTCTGGGCGCCAGATCAACGTTGGATTAAATCATTTAAACGGCCTCAGTAATTGAAAAAGCTCATTTAAAACTAATATTTAATCGATAGTTTTTTAAACAATAAAAATCCGGCGAACCAAAAAAAAAAAGTTCTTCATGCGAGAGGTCCTCTTCCTCCCTCATGACCACCAGTAATTCGCAATACAGCACCATTACCACCAACCCCTTTTCCGAACCCATGATCCCCTCTCCCCAAGGCCCTGGCGCCTCTCGTACTGGCTACGCGGATGCCGCCCGGGGTCAGACACTCTGGTCCACTAGGATGACACTTTGGGAAGATATGCCACTATGAACAAAGTCCCCATCGTAACTTTACCTCGACATCCCGCATGTGCAGCCTATTCTCTTCTCCAAAGAGGTCCAATCCCAAGTGGGGTGAGTTTTTATCGCAGTGCCCACCCATTGCCGTGGAGGGAATGGGCCGCGGACCATTTCCTTCAAACCTGATGCCATCCACAAAAGGCCTTGCCTTGCGAATAGACGGAAGGGTCCCCCTGACAGAGGCTCTGCAGACGGCCTTGGCCCCCAACAGAAGATCACTCTCCCAACTTTTCGTTTACAAGATACTATTGCAATCCCGCGGTAGGCCCACGTCATTCTCAACACTCCAGTCGACACTGGTCTCCCTTGAGATATTCCTTCCTTCCCGCCCCGCCATACTAATACCCAGCAGGCTCCAAGACCTCAGCAGCAGATATCACAACGGCAGCGATCACAGCAACAGCGACTACAGCAAACCCGCCCTCAACAGCAGTAGCAGCAAGAGCAGATTTCCATGAATCCCAAGTGCTGGAGGTTATTCCGCAATCTCCCTTGGTGAACAATGAGCATTCAATAGTATTCAGCCCCCAGCGGCAGAGCAGGGAGCAATCCCCTAACGGAGACCTTCAGTCTGGACTTCTTCAAGCCCCCAAAATCGCACTATCGCTCAACAACAACATAACCAACGCACGAATTAGCAACACCAACGGCCTCAGTCGCGCGGGAGTCGATGGAAAGGACCGTCAATGGACGGTTCCTCGCCGCAGGCAGGATCGGCGCCAAGGTCACTTCGGTCTGCCTCCAGTAACAACAAATAGACCCTAACCAAAGCAGCAAAGAAGACTGTGGCCTACCTCACAGGATCTTAGTCACAAACTCCAGCCCACACACTGAAGAAAACCAGAGCAGCTTCCATCAGGAGCGTCTGGACGACTTAGAGCTCTCCATCAACGAGGACGACCCGATCGGCTGCGGCTGGGCTTTTGGAAAGAGGAAAGACTAAAGCCACAAGCAGGTTGAGTTGGTGGCGTGCCATGGCCAGACCCGCTGCAACGATGAAGGCCCAGTGCAGATACCAGATCGACAGCAAGGTGGCTGAGATGATCTGCTCCCTGCTGAGTTTGTATTTACGTTTGGGTGCGATGAGGCAGGCATTGAGAGACGAGAGTGAGGCCAACTCATCGTCTGCCCAGTTTTGCTTGTTGGTGAACTCTTGCAGCACTGCAACCCAGATCTGTCGCTTGATTGGGCTCAGGTGTTGGCAGACAGCGCAGGCGTCAGATAATGGTTCTCTGTTGGGTCCCGTCCAGTGTCGGCGCCTGATTGTTCCTATCGGGAGTTTGTTGTAGATTGCTCGCCACCATACGGCGCGGGACTTAGGTGGGATGACACTCTTCCAGAATCTGGTCCACTGTGTCGGTGTGCCGAGTCTGAGATCTGCTGCGGGCGGTTCCTGGATGAATGATCGGAGCACCTAGGAGCTGGCATCAAGAAAAGTCGGTGGGGCTCCGCTTTGTCCTGTATCCAGCAGGATAACTAGGATGCGGCTAGCGAGATCGTCTCCAGGCCCCAAGATGGGTAGTGTCTGTGCTCTTACTACCTCCTGCACAAAGATAAACGGACGGGACCTGAGAGCGCGGATAAAACTATGATGGTGGAATAAGTTGGAACGGGCTTATAGCAAGTGAGCAGTGTTATTGAACCAGAAGCGTCGTCGCCAGGAGGTCTGCCTCTGAGCGCGTCGTCTACCAGTGCCGCTAGTTCCTTCATGGTGAGGGGGACAACGTGTCCTCACTCTCTGCCTCTGTGACCCGTGGGCAAGTTTGGAGGGGCTGAAGTATACAAGCCAGGTCTTCTGGATCTATTGGGGCAGGAGTTTAGAGGTCCTGGTAAAAAGATCGAGCGTACTCATTTTGTCCTCGCCGTCCAATTCTACGTCGGCTCGCTGCGGGTTAACCAGGGCGGGGATGAGACTTTTCTGGCCACTCTGTTTGATTCTCGAGAAGAACGACAGAGTTGCCTGTGGGTCGAGATAGATCCTAAGCTGGCCGCCAAACACGCCGTCGCGTCGCGTCTTGAGCTCGGCACCCCAATGGTGACAAAGGTGATACAGAAATTGCACGTGCGCAACGATTTCGGTGACGTATAAACCATTGCCTGGCGCGGATCGGGAACTTACGATGTTTGTAAAGATTTCCGATCCGCACCAGGGCAATGATTACCAATCAGCTAGACCCTTTACTCCTTTTCTGTTTGTTTTGATGCTTACCTGACCCATGTTCGTTCTTATATAATTGGTCTCTATATAACGAAGAACTGTGTGAATTACCTGCCCTCGATCAACGGTAAGCAGAATCCTGTTCGCAGAACGTAACCCGATTTTGAGAATTGGACGGAACTCACTAATTCCCACAAAATAAATTCGCATATATCCACGTCTGCACACTCCCAAGCACACTGTCGAGTAACATCTGACAAGGGGTTTCAGGCCATCCAACTGAACTGAAAGCGAGAAGACTCAAAGCGAGAGGTCGATACTCGACCAAGCTGGGTGGAAAAATCCCAGAGCAAAAGACATTCCTTCGAATGTTAGCCATTCCACCATGAAAAACTGGAGTTACTGGGGTTTGTTTACAATGCTGGCCATTCCACCATGAAAAAACTGGGGTTTGTTTACAATGTTACCCATTATTCCAGTTCCTTTACAAAAGAGCCAGGGGTGCGAAATATCCACCTTGGACAACTAGGGGTTAGGAAAAGGAGGGTGGGAGAATTATTCCTCGGGGGTAGCTTAGGTGGTGAGACTTCACTCCCTAGAGCTAACATACATGGGTCTCTGGTTACGAAAGTAGAGACCCCTTTGATGGACGTCCTTTTTAAACCTTTGAAGTTGATTCATGTCCCATCAACTTCATTGTTGCCCCCATCCTCTTCAGTTTCACCATCGTTGTCATTTTGCTTACTAAGTGATCGCTGGGGGAACCAACATGAGACTCCTTGCACCACGTCTATCAGCTTATGTGGCCATTGTTGGCATCATATGTCTTTCATCGACATTCGCTGACAATGCCGCAGCCACCAATGAAATCGCAACGCCCAGTGTCGATATCACTGCTGCTTGGAAAAAACACCACCACCATTACTCCAAGAAAAAGAAATATCCCAAGCAAGACAGTAAGTTCTGGTGCTGAGATATGTACCCTCTCAACCTCCTGATCCACCTTAAATGCCCAACTCGAAGATTTCTAATACTTTCTTATCACCTCCCCTTTTCACTGCAGAGAGAGTGTTGAATCTTGTTTGTAACAATACCATTATTGACAAGATTACCTGTAAAGTCAAATGTGCGGCGCCGCACCCCATCGTGTATGGGCAATCTGCCATTGAAGAATCGCAAAACCCGTTTGAAGCCCCTGACATTGCTCCACTTGAGGCGCTCAACAGCGGCAAGGTTACCAATGTCTTCATCATTATGGACCAGCCTTGCTCGAAGGATCTTCCTCCACTTTGTTCCGCTGCTATTGAGGCCGCGGCCGCGCCAAAGGAGTCAGACGAATCAGAAGAGCCGGAGGACTCTGCGATTCATAACGAAGCCGAAGTCGAAGATGAAAGCAAGGAAGATACCGATGCCAAAACTGACGACGAGGAGGACGTTGACACCGATGTTGACACCGATGTTGACAACGATCTGTGGAGGAAGAAGCACCGTAACAAACACGGCAGACACCAGAGACCCAGACATGGCGAGCATCATCAAAACAACCATCAGAATGACCACAACAAACCAAAGCACCCGTACGAAAACCTTTGTGTTGCTGTTGGTGAATTCTGCGGAGATCAGCTCTACGGCTGCAGATTCGAATTCAAGACTCGTTACTTGTGCACAGCCGTTGGCGAAAAGCCTGTGATTGTCGAGCGCAACGCTGCGAACTGTAGTGGGACAGACGATGGAAAGTGCAAATGCCCTATCAGTGCCAGCGGAAAGCCTGTCTGCGGTAGCAGTCTCCATCCTTCCTGCAAAGCCGACCCGACAACCATCTACCATTGTCCCAATGGCGATGGATCCCGTCCCGAGATCCTCAAGAAGTGTCTCCCTGGAACGCAGTGCAAAACGGACATAGATGGCAACACCGACTGCGGTTATGATACTTGCACCTGCTCTGGTAATGTTGTGGCCTGCTCTGAGCAATTCCCAACTATCTGCAAACTGGTCCCCAACAGCGTTTACAGATGCAATTCCAAGAACACCCTCGAGCTCGTCAAGACCTGTGCCAATGCTGAAGAGTGTGTTTCTGTTGCTGATGGCGCTTTCTGCACCAACAAGGACTGCAAGTGTGCCAACGATGGTAACTTCTGCGGCGATATCTTCCCGATCTCCTGCCGACTCCCTGCCTCGACGATCTACAGCTGCAAGAAGGGCCAAGATCCTGTCCCTATCAAGAACTGTGAGCCCGGCACCTGCTCATCCTCTGCTGCAACCAACCAAGCCGGTGCTGTCTTCGGTGACGACAAATGTATTGCTGACTGCGTGTGTGTAGGCAGAGGAAAGGTATGTATCCTTAACCAAGGACGATCAAGCCTTGTTACATGAGGCATTTTACATGGCCTTTCAGACGATTAGAGACTGACCAAAACATAACACATCTCCCATGTAGGTCTGCGGCTCCACATTTTCACCCAAGTGCAAGTTGGAGGCCGAGAGGATCTATCAATGCGATGGCTCTGGCACAACTCCCAAGCCTCTTGATGTTTGTAAAGACAAGTGCCTTAATCAAGCCGGTGGCGCCGTCTGCTCAGATCGTGACAATTGTGTATGTCCTATTAGTGCCGACGGAAAGCCCGTTTGCGGTGGCAGTCTCGATCCTTCCTGCAAAGCCGACCCGACAGCCATTTACTATTGCCCCAATGGTGATGGATCCCGCCCCGAGATCCTCAAGAAGTGTCTCCCTGGAACACAGTGTAACCCAGGCGACGGTGGCAACGCTCACTGCGGTTATGATACTTGCGTCTGCTCTGGCAACGTTGTGGCTTGCTCTGAGCAATTCCCAACTATCTGCAAACTGGTTCCCAACAGCGTTTACAGATGCAATTCCAAGAACACCCTCGAGCTCGTCAAGACCTGTGCCAATGCTGAGGAGTGTGTTTCTGTTGTTGATGGCGCTTTCTGCACCAACAAGGACTGCAAGTGTGCCAACGATGGTAACTTCTGTGGTGACATCTTCCCGATCTCCTGCCGACTCCCTGCCTCGACGATCTACAGTTGCAAGAAGGGCCAAGATCCTGTCCCTATCAAGAACTGTGAGCCCGGCACTTGCTCATCCTCTGCTGCAACCAACCAAGCCGGTGCTGTCTTCGGTGACGACAAATGTATTGCTGACTGCGTGTGTGTAGGCAGAGGGAAGGTATGTATCTTTGACCGAGGACGATCTGGCCTTTTAGACGATTAGAGACTGACCAAAAGATTACACATCTCTCATGTAGGTCTGCGGCTCCACATTCTCGCCCAAGTGCAAGTTGGAAGCCGAGAGGATCTATCAATGCGACGGCTCTGGCATAACTCCCAAGCCTCTTGATGTTTGTAAAGACAGGTGCCTTAGTCAAGCAGGTGGTGCCGTCTGCTCGGATCCAAGGGATAAGTGCCTCTGTCCTATAAGTGCCGACGGAAAGCCCGTTTGCGGTGGCAGACTCGACTCTTCCTGCAAAGCCGACCCTGCAGCCATCTACCATTGTCCCAATGGCGATGGATCCCGTCCTGAGATCCTCAAGAAGTGTCTCCCTGGAACGCAGTGCAAAACGGGCATAGATGGCAACACCGACTGCGGTTATGATACTTGCACCTGCTCT
This sequence comes from Entomortierella parvispora, assembly GCA_963573315.1. Lineage (NCBI taxonomy): Eukaryota > Fungi > Mortierellomycota > Mortierellomycetes > Mortierellales > Mortierellaceae > Entomortierella > Entomortierella parvispora. Next base: position 2,352,307 of record OY752145.1, read on the forward strand.
GGCAACGTTGTGGCTTGCTCTGAGCAATTCCCGACCATCTGCAAGCTGGTCCCCAATAGCGTTTACAGGTGCAATTCCAAGAACACCCTCGAGCTCGTCAAGACATGTGCCAATGCTGAGGAGTGTGTTTCTGTTGTTGATGGCGCTTTCTGCACCAACAAGGACTGCAAGTGTGCCAACGATGGTAACTTCTGTGGTGACATCTTCCCGATCTCCTGCCGACTTCCTGCATCGACGATCTACAGTTGCAAGAAGGGCCGAGATCCCATCCCTATCAAGAACTGTGAGCCCGGCACTTGCTCATCCTCTGCTGCTACCAACCAAGCCGGTGCTGTCTTCGGTGACGACAAATGTATTGCTGACTGCGTGTGTGTAGGCAGAGGAAAGGTATGTATCTTTAACCAAGGACGATCAAGCCTTGTTACATGAGGCATTTCACATGGCCTTTCAGACGATTAGAGACTGACCAAAAGATTACACATCTCCAATGTAGGTCTGTGGCTCCACATTCTCACCCAAGTGCAGGTTGGATGCAGAGAGGATCTATCAATGCGACGGCTCTGGCGCAATCCCCAAGCCTCTTGATGCTTGTAAAGACAAGTGCCTTAATCAAGCCGGTGGCGCCGTCTGCTCAGATCGTGACAATTGTGTATGTCCTATTAGTGCCGACGGAAAGCCCGTTTGCGGTGGCAGTCTCGATCCTTCCTGCAAAGCCGACCCGACAGCCATTTACTATTGCCCCAATGGTGATGGATCCCGCCCCGAGATCCTCAAGAAGTGTCTCCCTGGAACACAGTGTAACCCAGGCGACGGTGGCAACGCTCACTGCGGTTATGATACTTGCACCTGCTCTGGTAATGTTGTGGCCTGCTCTGAGCAATTCCCAACTATCTGCAAACTGGTCCCCAACAGTGTTTACAGATGTAATTCCAAGAACACCCTCGAGCTCGTCAAGACCTGTGCCAATGCTGAAGAGTGTGTTTCTGTTGCTGATGGCGCTTTCTGCACCAACAAGGACTGCAAGTGTGCCAACGATGGTAACTTCTGCGGCGATATCTTCCCGATCTCCTGCCGACTTCCTGCATCGACGATCTACAGTTGCAAGAAGGGCCGAGACCCCGTCCCTATCAAGAGCTGTGAGCCCGGCACCTGCTCATCCTCTGCTGCTACCAACCAAGCCGGTGCTGTCTTCGGTGACGACAAATGTATTGCTGACTGCGTGTGTGTAGGCAGAGGAAAGGTATGTATCCTTAACCAAGGACGATCAAGCCTTGTTACATGAGGCATTTTACATGGCCTTTCAGACGATTAGAGACTGACCAAAACATAACACATCTCCCATGTAGGTCTGCGGCTCCACATTTTCACCCAAGTGCAAGTTGGAGGCCGAGAGGATCTATCAATGCGATGGCTCTGGCACAACTCCCAAGCCTCTTGATGTTTGTAAAGACAAGTGCCTTAATCAAGCCGGTGGCGCCGTCTGCTCAGATCGTGACAATTGTGTATGTCCTATTAGTGCCGACGGAAAGCCCGTTTGCGGTGGCAGTCTCGATCCTTCCTGCAAAGCCGACCCGACAGCCATTTACTATTGCCCCAATGGTGATGGATCCCGCCCCGAGATCCTCAAGAAGTGTCTCCCTGGAACACAGTGTAACCCAGGCGACGGTGGCAACGCTCACTGCGGTTATGATACTTGCGTCTGCTCTGGCAACGTTGTGGCTTGCTCTGAGCAATTCCCAACTATCTGCAAACTGGTTCCCAACAGCGTTTACAGATGCAATTCCAAGAACACCCTCGAGCTCGTCAAGACCTGTGCCAATGCTGAGGAGTGTGTTTCTGTTGTTGATGGCGCTTTCTGCACCAACAAGGACTGCAAGTGTGCCAACGATGGTAACTTCTGTGGTGACATCTTCCCGATCTCCTGCCGACTCCCTGCCTCGACGATCTACAGTTGCAAGAAGGGCCGAGACCCCGTCCCTATCAAGAGCTGTGAGCCCGGCACCTGCTCATCCTCTGCTGCAACCACCCAAGCCGGTGCTGTGTTTGGTGACGACAAATGTATTGCTGACTGCGTGTGTGTAGGCAGAGGAAAGGTATGTATCTTAACCAAGGACGATCAAACCTTGTTACATGAGGCATTTCACATGGCCTTTCAGACGATTAGAGACTGACCAAAAGATTACACATCTCCAATGTAGGTCTGTGGCTCCACATTCTCACCCAAGTGCAAGTTGGAAGCCGAGAGGATCTATCAATGCGATGGTTCTGGCGCAACCCCCAAGCCTCTTGATATTTGTAAAGACAAGTGCCTTAGTCAAGCAGGTGGTGCCGTCTGCTCGGATCCAAGGGATAAGTGCCTCTGTCCTATCAGTGCCGATGGAAAGCCCGTTTGCGGTGGCAGTCTCGATCCTTCCTGCAAAGCCGACCCGACAGCCATTTACTTTTGCCCCAATGGCGATGGATCCCGCCCCGAGATCCTCAAGAAGTGTCTCCCTGGAACACAGTGTAACCCAGGTGACGGTGGCAACGCCCACTGCGGTTATCCCACTTGCATCTGCTCTGGCAACGTTGTGGCCTGCTCTGAGCAATTCCCAACTATCTGCAAGCTGGTCCCCAACAGCGTTTACAGGTGCAATTCCAAGAACGCTCTCGAGCTCGTCAAGACATGTGCCAATGCTGAGGAGTGTGTTTCTATTGTTGATGGCGCTTTCTGCAGCAACAAGGACTGCAAGTGTGCCAACGATGGTAACTTCTGTGGTGACATCTTCCCGATCTCCTGCCGACTTCCTGCATCGACGATCTACAGTTGCAAGAAGGGCCGAGATCCCATCCCTATCAAGAACTGTGAGCCTGGCACCTGCTCATCCTCTGCTGCTACCAACCAAGCCGGTGCTGTCTTCGGTGACGACAAATGTATTGCTGACTGCGTGTGTGTAGGCAGAGGGAAGGTATGTATCTATGACCGAGGACGATCTGGCCTTTCAGGCGATTAGAGACTTACCAAAACATAACACATCTCTCATGTAGGTCTGCGGCTCTACATTCTCGCCCAAGTGCAACTTGGATGCCGAGAGAATCTATCAATGCGACGGCTCTGGCGCAACTCCCAAGCCTCTTGACGTTTGCAAAGACAAGTGTCTTAATCAAGCAGGTGGTGCCGTCTGCTCGGATCCAAGGGATAAGTGCCTCTGTCCTATCAGTGCCAACGGAAAGCCAGTCTGTGCCTGCGATCTCCATCCTTCCTGCAAAGCTGACCGGACAGCCATTTACTATTGCCCCAATGGCGATGGATCCCGTCCCGAGATCCTCAAGAAGTGTCCCCCTGGATGGGAATGTAACCAAGGTGGTGACGATACCGAGTGTATCCCACCTGATTATCCCACGCCTTTCCCTACCTATAGGTTTACGGATCCTCCCACAAACCTCCCTACACCCGACCCAACTGCAACTACGCCATTCATTGTGCCGTCTCCGACGATTTTGCCCAATTGTCTTGATCTCATCAAGCCTATCATTGATCTGATCGAGACTTCCATTGCGACGATCGATACCTTCCCTGTACCTGCTCCAGTTGCCGAGCTTCTCAAGTCGGCCCTGGGTATCACTTTGAAGGACTACCTGAAAAGTGGTGGCGATGGTCATCTAGGATCTACTGCAGCTACCTTAGCAGTGACGATTCCTCAAATCGTTGTCATACTCAGGAGCTCCCAGAGATATCTGGATGAATTAGGCCTTACGAAACCATTCCTTGATGTCCTTTATAGGACACTGAATCAATTCGCTAGGCTCTTTGACGAGTATGCCATCTGCACGGGAGCCAAACCGGACTGCAAAGAATTGGTGGTCATTACAGGGCATGCAGTTAGAACCAGTTGGCCTATTCTGAAGGCCATGCTGTCTATCAAAGTCCCAGGTAAGAATCCAGCGCTCTAGATAAGTCCTGTCCGGTTTGTTGTCTACACTTTTTTTCAGCTTGGCTAACAACTAGTGTTATTTTTGTAAACACATAGACTCAGTAACTTTGCTTAACTTATTGCAGCCCACCATCGACGCCATCGCTGCTAGACTCGTAACAGGCAACGACTCAGGCATTTCTGACTTCTTGAATATGCTCGCCAGCCCACTCATTGAACCCTTTAAGACCTTGCCAAAGATCGGGGCGATTTTCAACATTCTTAAGCCCATCCTTGAACTCGTCAAGAACTGCAATACCCTCCTCCCAACCGTCGTCCCTACCAACCTTCCTACAGATCCCCCTGGACCTACAATCCTTCCTACAGATCCCCCTCGACCTACCATCCTTCCTACAGATCCCCCTCTACCTACCAATCTCCCGACAATCCTCCCAACCAATGGTCCTATAATCCTTCCTACTGCAACTACGCCTGCTATCGTGCCTTCTCCGACGCCTAGTTGTCTTGCTCTCATCAAGCCTATCACGGATCTACTCCAGACGGTCACCGGGTTGATTGATACCTTCCCCCTGCATGCGGAAGTGGCCCAGCTTCTGAAGTTGGCACTGGGTACCGACTTGACGGACTATTTGAACAGTGGTGTCAATGGTGTGGGACAGGTTGCAGCGACCTTGGCGGTCACGCTCCCTCAAGTTGTCGCCGTCCTCCAGAGTGTCACGGGCTCTTTGGATGCTTTGGGCCTCACGGCGCCATTCCTCAATCTCCTTTATGGCACATTGAATCAACTCGCCCAGCTCTTTGGTAATTTTGCCGCCTGCACGGGTGCCTCACCGAACTGTACAGGATTGACAGTAATTGCAGGATACGCGATCCAGATCGGTTGGCCTATCCTGAGAGCTGATCTCTCTATCAAGGCACCATGTAAGAACATTGTCCACTCATTATGTCTCCTTTTTATATCACCTTTTTCTCTTTGCTGACAGTGAGCCTCCTCTATGTTTTTCTTTTACAAATACATAGTGGCAATCCCCGCGTTTATTCTCTTGCAGCCCGCCATCGACGACATTACTGCCCAGATGATCGCAGGCAATGACCTCGGCGTTACCAACTTTTTGAGCCTCATCACCAGCCCGGTCTCTGCTGTAGCGAGAGGATTCCCAATCATTGGCAATATCTTCAATATCATTACGCCCCTCCTTAATCTTATCAATGACTGCAACAGCGTACTCCCGACCAACCTCCCGACCAATCTCCCGACCAATCTCCCGACAATCCTCCCAACCAATGGTCCAATAATCCTTCCTACTGCAACTACGCCTGCTATCGTGCCTTCTCCGACAGTTTCGCCTAGCTGTCTTGCTCTCATCAAGCCTATCACGGACCTGCTCCAGACGGTCACCGGGTTGATTGATACCTTCCCTCTGCATGCGGAGGTGGCCCAGCTTCTCAAGTTGGCACTGGGTACCACCTTGACGGACTATTTGAACAGTGGTGTCAATGGTGTGGGACAAGTTGCAGCGACTTTGGCTGTCACGCTCCCTCAAGTTGTCGCTGTCCTCCAGAGTGTCACGGGTTCTTTGGATGCCTTGGGTCTTACGGCGCCATTCCTCAATCTCCTTTATGGCACATTGAACCAACTCGCCCAGCTCTTTGGTAATTTTGCCGCCTGTACGGGTGCCTCACCCAACTGTACAGGATTGACAGTAATTGCAGGATACGCGATCCAGATCGGTTGGCCTATCCTGAGAGCTGATCTCTCTATCAAGGCACCATGTAAGAACATTGTCCACTCATTATGTCTCCTTTTTATATCACCTTTTTCTCTTTGCTGACAGTGAGCCTCCTCTATGTTTTTCTTTTACAAATACATAGTGGCAATCCCCGCGTTTATTCTCTTGCAGCCCGCCATCGACGACATTACTGCCCAGATGATCGCAGGCAATGACCTCGGCGTTACCAACTTTTTGAGCCTCATCACCAGCCCGGTCTCTGCTGTAGCGAGAGGATTCCCAATCATTGGCAATATCTTCAATATCATTACGCCCCTCCTTAATCTTATCAATGACTGCAACAGCGTACTCCCGACCAACCTCCCGACCAATCTCCCGACCAATCTCCCGACAATCCTCCCAACCAATGGTCCAATAATCCTTCCTACTGCAACTACGCCTGCTATCGTGCCTTCTCCGACAGTTTCGCCTAGCTGTCTTGCTCTCATCAAGCCTATCACGGACCTGCTCCAGACGGTCACCGGGTTGATTGATACCTTCCCTCTGCATGCGGAGGTGGCCCAGCTTCTCAAGTTGGCACTGGGTACCACCTTGACGGACTATTTGAACAGTGGTGTCAATGGTGTGGGACAAGTTGCAGCGACTTTGGCTGTCACGCTCCCTCAAGTTGTCGCTGTCCTCCAGAGTGTCACGGGTTCTTTGGATGCCTTGGGTCTTACGGCGCCATTCCTCAATCTCCTTTATGGCACATTGAACCAACTCGCCCAGCTCTTTGGTAATTTTGCCGCCTGTACGGGTGCCTCACCCAACTGTACAGGATTGACAGTAATTGCAGGATACGCGATCCAGATCGGTTGGCCTATCCTGAGAGCTGATCTTTCTATCAAGGCACCATGTAAGAACATTGTCCCTCGTTATGACTCTTTTTATATCACCTTTTTCTCTTTGCTGACAGTGAGCCTCCTCTATGTTTTTCTTTTACAAATACATAGTGGCAATCCCCGCGTTTATTCTCTTGCAGCCCGCCATCGACGACATTACTGCCCAGATGATCGCCGGCAATGACCTCGGCGTTACCGGCTTTTTGAGTCTCATCACCAGTCCGGTCTCTGCTGTAGCGAGAGGATTCCCAATCATTGGCAATATCTTCAATATCATTACGCCCCTCCTTAATCTTATCAATGACTGCAACAGCGTACTCCCGACCAACCTCCCGACCAATCTCCCGACAATCCTCCCAACCAATCTCCCGACAATCCTCCCAACCAATCTCCCGACAATCCTCCCAACCAATGGTCCAATAATCCTTCCTACACTCATCCCAACTACAACTACGCCTGCTATCGTGCCTTCTCCGACGGCTTCGACTAGTTGTCTTGCTCTCATCCAGCCTATCACGGATCTGCTCCAGAATGTCACCGGGTTGATTGATACCTTCCCTCTGCACGCAGAGGTGGCCCAGCTTCTCAAGTTGGCACTGGGTACCACCTTGACGGGCTATTTGAACAGTGGTGTCGATGGTGTAGGACAAGTTGCAGCGACTTTGGCTGTCACGCTCCCTCAAGTTGTCGCTGTCCTCCAGAGTGTCACGGGTTCTTTGGATGCCTTGGGTCTTACGGCGCCATTCCTCAATCTCCTTTATGGCACATTGAACCAACTCGCCCAGCTCTTTGGTAATTTTGCCGCCTGTACGGGTGCCTCACCAAGCTGTACAGGATTGACAGTAATTGCAGGTTACGCGATCCAGATCGGTTGGCCGATCCTGAGAGCTGATCTCTCTATCAAAGCACCATGTAAGAACACATTGTCCACACGTTATGTCTCCTTTTTATATCATTGTTTTTTCTTTGCTGACAGTGAGCCTTCTCTATACTTCTCTTCTACAAATACATAGTGGCAATCCCCGCGTTTATTCTCTTGCAGCCCGCCATCGATGCCATTACTGCCGACATGATCGCAGGCAATGACCTCGGCGTTACCAACTTTTTGAGCCTCATCACCAGCCCGGTCTCTGCTGTAGCGAGAGGATTCCCAATCATCGGCAATATCTTCAATATCATCACGCCCCTCCTCAACCTTATCAATGACTGCCCTTCGGCGTCAGCATAGGAGTCTCGAGGAGATTAGTGGGAATTAAGGGTGGGTTTTTTCTTTCTTTTTTTTTTTTGCGTTCATTTTTCGTCGTTTTCTGATACCCTTTTGGAACTGTCAGTTTCATTATAACACCTTGCGAGTTTTTTTTTCTTTATTAAATCAAGTTCAACAAAAAACTGGCGAAAAACTGAGGATGACTACGTGTGTATGTGTATAGTTGTTGTGACAGCGCCTCCAGCCACATCATATACTCAACTCTCTTTGTCAGAAAGAAACCTGCTCCTTTCCGCTGTTCATTTTCCTCGTGCCAACTTCCTAAAGACATTCCAGTTTGGATACTATGAAATATCGGTCAAAAGACAGATCAGCCTTATAAAATGACGCACAGAAAAATGATGTGGCAAGCGTATATTCTCTCCAGACCAGTCGCAACCATTGATGGCCAAGCAGAAGGCTCTGGAGGAGAGCGTGTCAGAAGGTGGGCAATGATCGAGCAAAACTAACCCTATTCATGCAGACCTGAGCTCCTTCCTTTGATTGCGAATCAAAGAAAGCCTGGAGGCAGAGCAGAGCAGGCAAAAATGAAGGAGATAGGAAAAAACTTCATCAGCTGCCTGTTGTGGGTGCTAGCTGATATATTATCAATGAAAGCAAGGAAAGGAAGAGAGGTGTCGTAGTGCTGTGGTCAACGACAAGATAATGAGTTGGGCGGTTTTGTGAAGGCCGGTGCCGGCCGTGGGTGATAGGACTGATGCCTTCGCGGTTGAGCATGAAATGGGTGTCTTAACAGGTGTCCTGCTTTTGTCGACCTTTTGCGGGTCGTTGAAATTGCGAAGTATCACACTTGCCGCCACTGTGAAAGTCTGGCCAAGGTCAAGACAGATCATATCGATGTCCTCGGGTGAGCAATCTGGTCATAGTCGCGATACATCTTCTCTACTCTTCACCACGTTGCGAATCTCCTGCGGATAGTGGTATCTTCCACTGTGGAAGTGAGGCATGGGGGCAGCTTGGCTTTTGGAAGGTGTCTGAATCTCACAGATTGCGGCTCCTTGAGCTTGAATCCCAGCAGTTGTAGCTCGAATCCATCGGTGCGAATGGACCCTCGTAGCAGATACGTAGTTTAAGGGCTCAAAATTTGGGTGCCGAATATGTTGGAGGTGGCTCTTGATCTGGTTCAGGGACATGAGTTGAATAGCTCCTAGGACTACAGCTTCCCCTCTTTTCCTGACAGCCAATTCCTCTGGGGGCGATGTCACTCAAAATACGCTTGACAATATGTCCTGGCTGCCGATCGCTCAACCGGTATTTCACATCGACTACGGAGCTGCATTCCGAACCATAGGAGATTGTAAGGTTAAGAAGTGTATCCTTCAAGATTGGACTTTCCGGAATACTTCAGCCAGTTACATTTCGGACAGGGAGGTGCACTCTCCTCCTCTTGGATACCCAAGCGTGGTTCGAAGATCTTGCTCTGCTTATAGGCCTTTTCGATCTACATTTAGACAAAGAACAGTAGTAGTAAGAATGTGTTGCTGCTGATGACTCCATTGTTGCGCATGAAGGACTTTCAAATTAAGATGGTGACAGAACAAATTACCTTCTCCGCAAGTTCCTGGCTACCGTTGTGATACATTAACCTCAATTCCCCTCGTAACTGAGTAGCGATGGAGTGCACAACATGCGCGGGGAACATATTCCGTGTCCTGATCTATGATCCTGATCGAACATCGGTATGGATCCATCCAGACAGCGAAGAAGTATACCGACGACTTCGGCGACTTCAATTCTCTTGCTGTTTCTGCAGAGCTTACCTTTTTTTTTTGTGTACAGATAGATACATCATGAGGCTTTTCAGAAAACAAACTCGAAGGGTGTCGTCCTGGCTATCGTCCTCGCTATCGTCTGTGTTTCCCATCTGCCCATCCTCTTCTGCCTTGACTTTTGCTCGTGGGGATAGGTAGTCAAGGAAAATTTGATACTGGAATGCTCCAAGAGCGAATACTCTCTCAAAGAAAGACCCGATCAGCTCCGAGCACAATCGCCTAACCTGACGGGCTTGGTGGACAACATCTCTGATGGTTGTAATGACGGCATACAACGTAGCAGCGTCATCCCTCAAAGCACTAGCACTAGCTGTTGTTTTATCCATTCCGTTAACAGATCGCCTCTGTCGGTTTTAGAAGGTGTAATCGCTCTGGTTGTTGTTGATGTTGATTCGGGTTCTGGGGAGCCGTCATCAGTCAGAGGACTTTGCTTTTTCTTTCAAGGCTTCCAAGTGTAGTTTTTCATTGAATATGGTGAGTCATGTCGGATCTTTCGTGTCCACACTGACTGTGCAGCGGATTAGGGCAGCGGTGAGAAAGAATGAAGCTGAGTAGAAGGAAAAGGCGGCAGTGAAAAAGAGGAAGGAAGAAGAGAAAGTGGACATTTGTTTTGTGTGATTGTGTCGCCCTCGAGACTTTTGCCACCATGCAAGTTGGATGAAAAGGAAGGGGGAAGGGGTGCTGTGCTCGGGAGGAAAGGAAGCAAAACAAAAAGGCCCCTCAGCGACCCTTTTTTGGGGTGTTCAACCCCAGCATGTGTGATCTGCTGGTGATCCTCTCACTGCCCAGCTGGCATTTCTGTGATCAATGCCCGTGTTTATTTTTACGATCCAATAAACACTCAAGACCAGGCTGGCCCCACGCGACGAAGAATCCAACAGTCAAGCTCACGTCCCTCCTGGCCGCAGGTAACATCCAGTGAGGAATACAACTTGAACCCTTGATTCCGAAGTGTTGTGAGGATCTGGCATAGCATGATACGACAGTTGATCGTGTTTTCCTTGTAGGCAAAGAAAGGTCTGGCGTTCATCTTGAACTCGTGCGATCCCGCAAAGTCACCATCCGTGTCGATTCTATGTTGTAAGGTGTTATAGGGAGAGAGATTGTAAGATAATGGCCACATTCATAGAAGAGGAGGTAGGGGGATCCAAGTTTTCCTCTGCTTACCCTTCAGGCCAAGAAGTCAAGATTGCGTCTCGAACCAAACCCACCATATTGGGAGGGGCGTCAATCAAACGAATCGAGTCTGACCGGACAAAGCTGACGGCAAACATTTCGACATTGGTGTCAATGATCCCGTTACTGATGTTGTTGCTGCTGCTGCTGCTGCTGCTGCTGCTGCTTTCGCCTCCTCCATCTAATCGCTCAAAGAACAGAGCGTCCAGGTCCGATTGATGTCTGCTCACATCTGCTGCGTGAATCAGAGTCCAGCCTCGTTCGGCCATACACTTCAAGATCCGGCACACCAGCCTCCTAGACTTGACATTATCAGCACCAGACCCACGCCAGGGGTTGCCCAGCAACTGGAACTGGTTGGATCTATGGACTGGGCTTTCCTTTTGAATTGGTCCCCAGGTGGTTAGAATGACTTCACGGATGGGGGACATCAGCTCTTCGGGTGCGTTGATGAGTCGGATCTGGTCCGAGTGGTGCATAGAGATACAACAGATCTGGGCCGACAGTGTGTGGCTAGCCAAGGGTGCGGAAGTATAATCGGGTAAACCCAGAGCGTGAACCTCTTCCTCGTGAAGGTCATTGTCGACGGGGGTCCTGTGAGTCGGACCATTAGCTACATCGGTTTCTTTGCCCATTGCTTTTGTAGTGTTGAGAGAGAAGTAGAACTGATTGTTGAATGTGCTGTGGTGATGAACGCAGGGACGAACGCCATGAGTCTCTCCTTTTTATGCTGCCTTTCCTTTTCAGCTCCGCTGTCTGTCATTCATAAAAAGTCGAAGGTTGTTAGAGTGTCGGCTTTCGACCACACCCGGGATGTTGTTTACCCTGTGGAGAACGCTTGACCTGACCCAATGTGGCATCGCTTGTTGAGATGGACCCCCCATGATCATGTCAACGTGTGGAGAATGAAGCGCGGTCAGTGGACGAGAAAAAGACTCGCGCACACCACCACGCTAATGCTGCGTCCCTTTTGATTGGACAGAAAAAAAAGGTAAATCGCCGTAGCGTAAAAGTAAAACCATATTTCTGGAATAATTTATATTTCTTCAGGATAAAATAATTAAAGTTCGAATAATTCTTGTTTCATGTTTGTTCAGTGCTCTTCACCTTGACACTGTCGGGACGAAAAGACAGCCCCTGCATGTGGAGTGATAAATGGCATCAACATCCTCTCAAGAGGTACTCATCGAGTTTAATGACCTCTGTCACTCATACGTGTGCTGGATACGGTCGGCATTCCTTTATTAAAAAGTCTCTTCATATACTCATCCTTCATGGTTTGTTGTAGCTTCATGGTTTGTTGTAGCCTCATGGTGGCGCTGAGCGCATTGTTGCACTTGACACGCTTGGTTATGATTGACGCCTTCATTCCGTAGAAAACAATCTATTTGTGCACTTGCAATCGCAACCATGACATCTACCTACTCACTCAACCACCGACACGCATTCGCTTCAAATGCATACACCTGTACTTTTTCTTTTAAAATGCGGGTGCCCTCAGTCTTCCCTCAAGCAATTATGATCTCGCAGCGTGTCTGTCAGAGCTGAGCAAGGAGATCCATGTCTGGGTGGCAAATACTATAAAATGATTTTGCAACCATGACAACAATCGAGCGAGGGGCTTTGAAGAGAGGGAACAATCTATGGTACTTTAGGCAGTGACTATCGCGTCTATTAAGTCTACGGATCCAGCCTTCCTCAAAGATCGTGCCTCCATGACTAACAGAGGTCTCAGTCAACTTGGGACCAACTTGCACAAATTCCTGTGCCAGAAAATCTCAGAAGTCTACTCTCGCCGGAGAAACGTACATCATCTTGTCCATCCTCCGCCGACGAGAATCACTCCTGTGCTTTCACATATGTAATGCAAAAACAAAGAATCGGTGCTGCTCAAGGTGAAAAGAAGATTTGGACCCAGCTGGCGAAGATCGCCCAAAGATTTACGAGTGAACGGCCGACATCTGGGCCGGAGACGAGACTATCATCGCACTGTCTTGCGGAACAGGAAAACAACTACCTACACTAACTTTTTTCCTTCTCGGCCAAGTTTCTTGACAGACTAGGTCCTAGAAGAAAACTCTTTTTGGCGTAAAGTTGGGGCAGATCCCCAGCAAGGAGAGACTAGCGGGAAGATTTTGAACTTGAGGTCGAACTATGCAAAAGAAGGAAAACTTTCGCGTTGTGGTGGAGGATCAGCCCAAGCGCCCCATGCCGTCATTGCACTTTTCAAAGTTTTTTTTCCCCTCCGGCCCCCAGGTTCCGAACGCCATGGCGCAATTGAGTTGGGGGTGGGAGGAAAAGAGTCTGTGGTGGCCGATAACGCGCCGCTTGCAACCTCACTCTCGCGTCTTTGTTTACTTACCAAGTTAGACCTGAACTTTGTGCGACCCAGGTGAGACAGCCGATCGCTATTTTCGTCGACGCCTTCAACCCTCTTTTTTCTTCTGTGTTTTTTTTTCAGTAAACAGATCAGAGGACAGTGCCACACTGTTTTCCCTTCGCCTGTTTATCTGTTTGTTGCCTGTTCTACGGGTGGTTCTTTTTTTGGTGAGTGATCATTCGGCGCAAGGATAGAAACAACCGTCCGCGGTCTGACCGCTGATGTTTATCGAGCACACAAGCGTCAATGGTGGCATTGTTGATCTTTGGGGAGCAATTGAACATCAAGATAAAAGAATACATGGCCAATGTAGTTCTTGGTACGTGTGAAAAAAATGATACATGTTCCTGGAGAAAGAAATTCCCGTCGATGAAAGATCGCTTTTTACTCTCCGAGAAAGGTCTTTCCAGGCAGTAAGAGATACCCCTACATCAGAAAAAAAAAAGAAAAAGGGCCTTTTGAGCAGGTGGACGTCACTAGGTTGATGCAGAATAGTCTCCGGGATAGGGGGAGGGGAGAGGAGAAGAGACAGACACGCGAACACACACCTGGTTTTGCATTTCTTCACTGAAAAAGGGTCAGAAGTGAAGAAAATTCCTTGCGTCTTTCTATGTCCGCGCCTTCCAAGCCTGGTGTGTCTTTTTTTAATCCTTCCCGGCAGGCAGGAGGAGAACCCGCGGATGCAAGACAAAGAGAAGCATGAATAGACTCGGCTTTGCCTGTACGCAAAAACAGAATCGTCCGACGCCAATGTGTTGGGCGCGGCCGGCTGGTTCTCACGGTGGGATGTGCACCACAGTCGACAGTTTCCTGGTGGCAAAGGAAAACAAACATTGATCGGGTGCAAACTGGACACGGCGTTTGGTGAGCTGCTGCGGCCCTGGCAGGACAGAGGCCGAGATCTGACAAAGCAGGGCACAGTCCAGAGTGCATGTCTTCCAAAGGGACTTTTTCGGGCGATGTCGAGAGCCAAGGCGGCAGTGCTGCCACGCAGGTCGAAGTCGTCGTCCGAGGGACGAACTCAGTGGCAGGTCAGAACGAGGGGAGGGGAGGAGCAAGGCCGGCACATGGGCGGAGCACGCACACAAGTGACTGAGCAGACGATTAAAAATAGCTGCACGCGCACAGAAGCGACCAGAAGGGAAAGAGACACAGGACACACAGGATGGGCACAGGGGAGGACTGCAATGGTAGACAAGGAATCTATTCTTCTCTCCCTCTTTCTCTGCGCCCAGAAGCGATGGCTATAAAGAGCCAGCTGCTCCCCCCTCTTCGCGGCCCTTTTTCTGCGTCCTAGACTCTGCACTTGCTCGCAACTCTTTCATCTCTGCATCTCTGCACGCAACAAACCACCAGCACTCTCTTCTTCGCTCTTTCTTTCTTGGTTGCACCACCCGCTCAACAATCTCGACCCTCCTTCCCTTCCCTACTGTTCTCAATTGACTCTTCAACAGTACTCCAGACTTCACCTGGATTCCATATCTGGAGCATTTGATCCCTTCCATCTTCATCCTCTGCGGCTCTCATACTCTGTCTTTTTTGCTCTCTTGCCTGGCCCCGCCACCCCCAACACCCAGTCCATACATACATACCTTGTTTGCCCAGTAGATAAAAGGCGCCTGTTCACCTCTCTTTTCATTTTTTTTTTCTCTTTCCTCAGTCGATCTCGATTCCCCTCTCGCACACACCACCAGCACTTACTTTCTGCAACGAATCCCAGCACCTGGAAACACTTTCCACGACAAAACACCTTCTCCCTACCTCTGATCTCCTATCAACCCTTCACACAATGACAACAACAAGGCGATCACTGCTTTCCTTGGCTCTGATCCTCTTCATCATCATCCTCGCCACCGTCCATGCCCTCCCTACTCCACAACAGCAACATTCCGAACTCGACAACACCCCAGCGACTTCTCCAGTGGAGCCAATTTTCCGATTCGATGTGAACAACCCAGAAATGGATACGCTTTGGCTCGTGGATTCGCTCCCAACCGTGTCTTGGGACACTAGCTCTATGCCTGTGGGTTCGACCATGGACATTGCGCTCCTCCAGCACGAAAAAAAGCAATCGATTCTCCTCCGCCGTTACGTGCCTACGCAATTGGGATCTACCTTGGTCAACTTGAGGCCCGAGATTCTGCCTGGTACCTACTCTTTACTGCTTACTGTCTTCAAGGGCCGCTCTTCTACTGTTCTTGGCCGCTCCGTGGTCCAAAGCCTGATCGTGGTGGAGGATGAGGCCATTGATCCTGAACAGGAAGAGAACGTTGCTCCTCTTGTCCAAGAACCGTCCGCCGCAACACTCGACCTGATCGAACAAGATCATGAGGTGTCTACTACTACGCCTTCTGACGTCGTTGTCGTTGCCCCCACCCACAAGACTTCCGAGATGTCCGAGTTTGCATTCAGACGTAAGCTTCGTTTGGCGGTTGAGGACAAGGAGGAGCTCTTGTTGACCCACCAGCCTACCAAGGGCAACCTGGTCTTGCGCGCCCCTTACACGGTCGGTTGGACGATCCCCAAGGCTCTGGAGAAGGCTCGACATGCACGCGTCCAATTGTTGTTGGTCTCCAACCAGTCGGACGAAGTGGTGCGTGTCCTAGCCACCAATGTGGATGCCAAAGCTGGATTCATGTACGTGTTCCTGCCTGAGGATACACCCATCCAGATGTACCGCATTAAGGTGGAGATTGTTGGCAAGGGCCGCAAGTTCTCTGGATATACCCACAAATTCTACACCAGCTTGCCGGCGTTCTCCAAGAGGTCTTGAAACCACCACCCTTCCCTCTCTCTCTGGTTTCCCAGATTTTTTGTACACTATGTTCCGGCTAGTACCGTGTTTCTAAAACATCTAAACACGTCCCCAAGGCACCCCTTCATTTTACGAAACTTTTCTTACATACACTCTTACATACACTCTTACACACGCAACACCATATTCTTCAACCTATATCTGTAACACTATTACCTTCTTGTAAAACATCAAAAAATAAAAAAAGACCTCTCCCCCAATCTTTGAAGGTTGTGAAAAAGGTATAGCGCTGGGTGTACGTGTTCCTCAATTCGAGAAAAGGGAAAGCCTGCGGAAGCAGTTGAAGACGTTGAATGGGCCGTGCCAGGGTTCGGTCTCTGGCTGCGCGCCCGAACTCTTTAGGACATCTTTTTTTTTTTTTTTTTTTTTTGCCACTGGACCTTGTTGACTTTTTTTCTCTGCATGCCAAAAAAACAGAGCGGTGGAATGCTCTCACGCATGTCTGTTTTTCCTTTTCAACACCTAGATTTTTAATTTGCCCTTTGTTGACATCTCGTCCTTTCATGATGGGGGGAACACGCAGCCCCCTCCTCCCCCTCCTCTCCTCTCATGGGACTCTCCTCTTTCCTCTGGCTCAGTTGCTGGAGAATCATGTCCTGACCACTCCGTTTTGAGCCCTTCTTGCCTTTTGAGAGCCAGACAGGGGTGGAGAGCTCTGGGTCAACTACATCTTCATGTCCTCGTGTTTGAAGATACCTTCCGAGGAGGAGATTAAAATCGTGTTCTTGTGCCAGGGTGACTGACAAAGCGGCGAGAAAAAGAGACAGGTGTTCGGGGTTTCCTGACTTTACTCATGCACTGCCTCGTCCTCCCCCCCTAACTCTGCTCTTCTTTTTTGGACATATTCTATCCAACGACTCGATCGTTTCTACATTCTGGGCGATAAACACTGGTAGATAATTCGCTCTCATTTGGAAAGGGATGAATGTCTCTTTGGTCTGGACTCTGGGTCGTGTTGAACAGGGGTGTCTGGGGCTTTGTCTTTGGACTGTTCTCGACCACGATCCCACACTCTTACCCTGAAAACGTGTCGCGTTTATCCATGTCTCTCCCCATCTCCCTCTCCGTCTCTCATGGGTCATTCTTATGACCCTTGCAAGTGATCA
The DNA here is from genome assembly GCA_963573315.1 of Entomortierella parvispora. Classification (NCBI taxonomy): domain Eukaryota; kingdom Fungi; phylum Mortierellomycota; class Mortierellomycetes; order Mortierellales; family Mortierellaceae; genus Entomortierella; species Entomortierella parvispora. Next base: position 2,369,348 of record OY752145.1, read on the forward strand.
CCTATTTCGTGAACCAGCTAGGGGTCTCACGCGTCCCTTCTCCAGATATAGCCAGCCCACTGGCTCGTACAGCAGGATAGGAGGTAATATAAGAACGTCGACATGCTCGCTCTTGTCGATGGCAATGATAAACCCAACAGCAAAAGACAAGAAGATAGTCATTGATTGTCTTGCACACTTGATTTCATGGACGTAACAAAGGCGGCAACGTGTCTGCACACGCGCAAACCTAGAGTGCCAGGAAATGAAGGGTGTGGACACGATGGGATGCACGGTTCTCTTTGTCTGCAGCGTAGGGATGTTTTAAGACTAAAACGCTGCGATGAAATCCCTTACCAATATCCACTGTTTGCTCCTCGTCTCATGATCGACATTGCTTCGACCTTGCTCGGTTAGTACATGCATGGGTGCATGGATTTGTGGGTACCTGAGTACCAGGGTGCGTTTGCTAATCACTTTGCAGCTTCTTCATGTTTTATGTCCTTACGCTTTCTTGCCTCTTTCACGTTGATTGCCCCCCTGCTTTCTCCTCAAGTTCAAGGTGAAGGAGGTCAATAAGTTTTGGACACTCAAAAAGCAAGAGGGAAACCATTAAGAGATGCAGTCATTTAACAGCCTTGAGCAAATTCCCTTCCTCAGAAATGAAGTTCTCCTGCTTCAATTTTGGTGTATAAGCAGGGGTGCTTTCAATGGGTGAAACGACGGGTTTTATTGTTTTCGTTTGGAAACAGCATTCTCCTGGACTGTCAAAGACCAGGAATTCTCGCTCTGACTGGATCGATCGGGCAGGAAGGGTATATGTTCTTGAAAGAGTGATGGAAAAAGAATAGCTGCGTTTGATCATGCTTTCCTTCTCTGCCCAAGGAACGAACAATCGAGTATATCTTGGGTTACTGGGCGCTCCAAGAAGCTGTTCGTTAGATAACACCATGGAGGACGGAGAACATCCAAGAACGGGTGGTATCCTGAGAAATATTGACGGAGAACTACTTGTCTGTTCTTGGTGAAATTCATAGTCCATCTCGTTTTTCTTCTAGACATTGTTGTCGGGCTGAACTTCGGGAGGCGAGTGTCGAGGAGGTTCATCGCTGATGCAACAAAAAGGAAATAAAAAGAGATGAAATACGACTGTTTGTTAGCCAGTCTGCCGACATTTAACTATCTTTCCAATACACTCCGGTCAAGAGTCATCTATAGTATAGAGTGTGGGGCATGTTTCATTATCTCGGCTCTTACCCTTTCTCCGAGCGCATACACTTCCAGGCAATGCTGAACTGATCCTGAACATCAAAGTTGGTGATGGCAACCATGAGATCTTCAACATGTTTAGCACAGCGATGGGGCTGGACCGAGTCTGGGGATCTTTTGGGAGGGTTCTTAGGCACGCCGTAGATGATTTCCTGAAGCTTTTCCATGTTTCTGTGTCTATCCTGTGAGGAAGTTTCCAAGTTCTTGTGCGAGGTCGTTGACTGATGGGAAGAATGGATCCGAGGGCAAGTTCGATAAAAAGAAAAAAAATGATGTCACGTGCGCAAAAGCGAGATGCTCTTTTCGACTTGCTCCTCTATGCTCTTTTTGCGCGTTTAGGTGTATGAAATGAGTTGAAGTGTTTGACAGACCTAGCGTGGCATGGAATGAAAAGGACACTTGGACCTTGACTCAACACTAAAAAGCAACACGACGAGACCAAGGATTTCCTCCTCTGCCTTGTCAACGTTATCCACTGACTCCGAGGTTGCTTTGGTGATCCCAGCCAGCACCTCGCACGACTGAAACAACGCATTCGAGAGATGAAGGTCTCGGCTGACAAGGCCAGAGTGCCTCACCGAAGGTGGCTTCCGAGAAGGGCAAGGTTGTTCTTGGCGAAGGTAAGGAACGTGCCAACGTTTATTATTGTTTGATTCCCTCGTTTTCTCCCTTATCTTCCTCTTCATTGCTGTTCTCTTGAACTGACCCTAGATAATCCCTCCTACTATGTCCTCTTTTCTTCTGTGTTTGCAGTGCCTGGAAACACTTTCAGGCCTGCAGAGTGATTATTAGAATAACCCCCCTTTGCTACAGATGGACTCAAAAAGTGAAAGAGGTATGCCTATGTCGAGTTTGCTGGCAGACGCATCTTCAGTCGTGGGAGCTCTGGTTTTGAACGAATCAATGTTCTACAGCAGGACGATCATGGGTGTCCAAGGTGTCCACGTGACTGCTGCACGCAGCCCATGCGATTGTTATTTGTTTACTCGGGAGCACAATGCCCTCTCAGGCCAAGAAGGGGACAAAAGGGACCGCGAGCAGCCTTGCATTCATTCATTCACCTCTCTCCTCACAGACACATCCCACCATGGTAATGGCCACAACGAGGCTCCGTCCGCCCCCTCTTTAGACAGGATTCCAACTGAATGACCCCTAGAGCACTTGATTTCAGAACTGGAGAGCAGAGATTCTACCCCCAGGCAACCTGATCAGCTCCACAGTTGCATCAACCCATTGACCAGCAGCAGCCTTCAGGATGCATCGGACCTTTGCGGCCGTTTATTGCCAGGATACACTTTTTCATGGCTCGGAATCGCTCGCCACCTCTTGTTGGAGACCCCCTTCTTCCTTATCTGGACCAATTGCTTTTACACTGGACTTTCCTCCAAGTGCTCTTGAGTGTTTGTCTCTGACCCTCGTTCCCCGTTCCTTTTGGCTCCTGCTCGATTTGCTCCCATGTTTAGTTGCGCACCATTTCCGCTCGCCTTGCTCCCCGCACTGTCTCCAGGTACACCTATTTCTGTGTTTTGTCATCGCATGCCACCAGCTTGCTTAGTTGTTTCTGTCGCGGATCGGATAGACGTTACATATCTGATCGATCAAATCAAAGGACGAAACTCTGAACAACGAATCGGAACCATTTTTTTTGTTCTTGTTGCTTAGAATTGCCCCTCGCGTGGCTGTTAGCAGAGTCGCCAACTACTCTACGGCATCAGACAAGCTGGAGGCTCCTGGATCAAGCAAGGATGTCGACCCCAAGATTGTTTCCATTGTTGATCAGATCTCGGGATTGACTCTTCTCCAGACCGCTGACTTGGTTTCCTTGTTGAAGGTAAAAAAGAAAACACTAGTCAAAAAAACTTGCCTGTTCCATGTGGATTTGTGGTTTACTTCCTAAGGGAACTCCGTGAAGCGGATCAGGGGAGAAAATGTCTCTCTTTTGAACCAGACGGGATTTTTTTAACTCATCCTTTTTGTTATATCAGGTCCGTCTTAACATTCAGGAGATTTCCATGCCCGTCGGAGGTGCTGCTGCCCCCGGTCAGGCTGCTGCTGCCGCCCCCGTGGAGGAGGAGAAGGTTGTGGAGAAGACCGAGTTCAACGTCAAGCTCGAGAAGTTTGATGCTGCTGCCAAGGCAAAGTTGATCCGTGAGATCAAGAACATTATTCCCGGCATTAACTTGGTTGAGGTGTGTTGTCTTTTTGTTTGTGGTATCATGCTTGACTTTGTTATTTTAATCTGTGAATACGGCATTAACTCCTGGACATTTTTCTTTTCTTTTCTCTTTGCATCAATTCTAGGCCAAGAAGTTTGTCGAGGGAGCACCAAAGGTTGTCAAGGAGGGCTTGAACAAGGCTGATGCCGAGAAGTTGAAGAAGACCCTGGAGGATTTGGGAGCTACCGTTTCATTGGAGTAGATTGTGCCGTAAATAAAAATCATAGAATATTAGTCTGAAATCAAGAGGGGTGAAGTTGACGTCCAAACTCCGTTCTAAGGTAAAAGGTTTCAAGAGGTGCATTGGGCGAAAGTCCAGCCTCTTTGAACCATGCTCATGTCCCCAAAGGTTTCAAAGGGAAATAGGAGGAAGGCCGTTTTCGGTTCACTCAATTGTTGTAAACAAGGAACGATCAGCTACTGACGCTCTTTCATGTTTTCATGTATATCCTCTTCAGACTGCCCATTCTCTCACGGTATGATACAAAAGGTTTTAGTCTGTTATAGTCTGATGTTGCTCTATAAAAAATAAAATCCGTCTAGAGATAAAACTTGACATAGATAGCAACCCAAAAGACGTTGAAAACGGTCGAGGACACAGCCTTCATGCAAAAAGAGGAATCTTCCGATTTGTAGCGGAACCCTATGGTTGTTTTGAAAGGGAGCAGCAGATTGACAGATCAATAGTCAGCAAAAGATTCCCATCATGTTGACACACGATAGAGAAAGCGTAAGAAAGCATTGGAGGAGGAGGAGGAGGAAAGGAAAGGCGACTTACACAAAATGGCAGCCCAACCACCAAAGAGTCCCGACATCCACAAGAACCGGATCACGTCCTCATCCTGGATGGTGACGATGCCAATGTCGCCTTTGCGCTTGGCACGGATCATGACCAGGAAATAAGTCCAGACGTTCAAGATGGCGATTGTGCCAAAGACAAAGAAGCTCCAGATACCAATGGCGCCTATCGAGAATGAAGAAGAGAGGGGGAGAAATATTCCAGAACAAAAAAAAGTTAGATCTGCACATTTTTTTTCCTTCTGTTTTTGCTTTCTCGTCCGTGAATCTGCTCGCGTGATCCATCCTGTCTCTAGTTGAGCATCAAACAAACAACCAAAATATAATATACAGATGCTAAATATATCGGATCGGAGGGTACGGAATGCAAGCCTCATATTACCTCCATGTCCGCTCTGAACAGCGGCCGAGAGTCTCCAGATGAAAAAGGTCAAGACAATGAGGACAACATAGCCAAAATCACGGAAGGGTTTGGCGTCAGTCTCCTGGACAAACTTTTGAGAGCGGCCAAAGAGCGAGTCCTCAGAGAAGCCGGTCATGAAGGGGTTGGCGGCCTTGGCGGCGGCGGCGGCACGCTTGTTGACCTTTGCGGCTTTTGCTGGTTTTGGGGGCTTGTTGACCATGATGAGATGACAGAATGGAGAGGGTTGATGAAAAGAAGACAGGGAAGAAATGTGTGTGAAAAGAGTCGGATGGATAGAGATGAAGCCCAACCAACCAGAAGAGACGCTCAGCCACACTCAACGGAAAAGAGGAGGACTGGCCTTTTTTTTTTTTTTTTTTTTTTTGTGGATGTAGTCGGATTCGAATCGCGCGCTTGACCTTGTTGCTTGAATCATTCCTTCTTTCATTCCTTCTTTCATTCCTTCTTTCAATCCAGCATAGATCAGGAGCACCCTCTCGTCGCATTGCAACAGCGGAAACAGGAACAAAACCATCATATACACAATGTCTGCTGCACCACACCCAAACCAGGTCGCCTTCCGTGAGGGCGTCAACTACCTGTTCCATTCCTGGACCGCGCTCAAGCTCGCCGTCGATGGCGAATGGGGCGGACACGACTCGGCTGCCAAGAGAGACTGGTTCATTGATACCATTGTCGACTATTTCAGCGAGAGTAAAGCCCACCTCTCTGGATTTGTCTTTTTATTTTTTTATCCTTGAGCTAGAATCCTAACCATCCACTCCCCTGTTCTTTATAATTCTTTTTTTTCATAGATGGCAAGAACATCGATACGTTTGACTTGGAGGACATTTTGATTCAGATCATGAATGACGAGTTCTCAATCTTGCTTGAAGACAAGTCGGAGCAGCACATCGCCAAGGTCTTGGAACAACTGTTTTTGGAATGCACTCATGGTCGTTATGATCTCGTCCAGACTCTCAAAACCGACTCGCAAAAGATCTCGGGAGCCATGAAGAGTGCAAAGGCCAAGAAGGAAAAGGTTGATGGCGAGGAGGATGACGATGACAGCAGTGACGAGGACGACGACGAGGATGAGGATGGCGATATGGACATGGACACGGACGAGGCCTCCTCTTCGTCTGCACCTGCCCCACGGAAAGAAAAGCCCGAGCCCATCATTGACGAGGATGGTTTTGAGACTGTTGTCAAGAGCAGGAGGCGTTAAAAAAGGGCACGGCTACACTGAAGCGACGGCCTTAAGTGGTCAGGATATCATATCTGCATTCACAATACAATAAAAAAAAACTGCATTATTATTTTCAGAGATTGTTTCTAAATATCTTTTTTGACCTCGGTTGTTTCCTCCACTACCACAGCCGACGTGCTGCTTGACGATTCGCTGCTGCTACTTCCATTCTTGCCCACAAACGAGTCCATGGCCTTGTCTGCACCACTAATACGACGTGCAAGATCCTGAAACCAAACGGGTGTAATGGACACTAGAGGTACAAAATTGGCATAGAGCGGCAGCATGATCTGGTTTCGGCCTCGTCTCTGTTCCATCGACTCCATGATCGCTCGTACAACTTGAATGGGCTCCAAAGTAGGGGTGAAGAAAGGCATGCGTTCCTTAACACCCTTGAACATGCCAGTCTCAACTTTGCCACAGCAGACCAATGTGGTCTTGACACCAGGGGTCTTGTACACGTATTTGAGCTCGGATTCAAGTGTCTCATGGAACGACCTGACTGCCGCTTTAGAGGCAGCATAGTCACTGACTCTGGGTGCAGCCATGATGCCCATGGCAGAGGACATGGTGATCTATTGTTCCAATGGGAGGTTAGTGCTTTCGAACGCTTGAACTGCTGCCAATAGTGAAGCGCCCATGTTCTTACGATATGTCCATGATCGTTCTTGATCATGTCGGGCAAAAACTCCTTGAACATGTAGGCCTGGCCCAAAAAGTTGACGTCCATTGATCTGTTTTACAAGGTTAAATTGTTTGTGCGTCAGTACCGACAGTCAGGTACGATGCAAAAATGAAATTTCAAAAAAACGGTCAAAAACACGACACAAAAGGAGAACCATCAACTCACCTCTTGATGTCAGCCATCGACAGCTCCAGGATCGATTTGCCCGAGACAAAGCCAGCATTGTTCACCAGGATCGTTGGCTCGCCCACGTCCTCGCGAATCTCCTTGGCAACTCGCGCAATATCTGCTGGATCGGATACATCGCAGACATAGCTGTCGATATCCACTAGTTGTACAGGTGTACCAATTGAAGCGCCAGCAATTAGATTACAATGAATTCAAGATAAAGGACGAAACACTGATCCCTTATTTCTCCATAAAGATGTGCATGACTGAGTTTGTCCTCTTTCTTCCTTACAGGCAGTCTTGATAGGGTGAATGTCCAGGACAACCACAGTGATGTGTCGGATCGCGAGCATTTCGGCCAACAGGTAACCAATTCCGCTTGCACCTTTTAAATTCGGACGATGGCATCGATAAGAAGCAGAAAGAGTCGTATAAGTGGAAAGTCCATCATGTCGACAACGCGTTTTTGGTCTTTTTAGACGAGGGCAGTGACTTTTTACCTCCAGTGATCAAGACAACCTCATCTTCCCAGTCCACCTTGCCGCCTCTGCGCTGGCTACGCTCATGGAACCAATAGGCGATTTTAACGGAATAGAGGATGGTGGCAAAGACAGCGCCGAGAATAAAAGGCAGAGACTCGTTCGAGAACCGATAGAGCTTCAGACAGGGGATCAGCAAAAAAGGGAATGAGACGTGAAAGACTGAAGCATTGAGCATGTGTAGCACAAAGTCGAGCGAGTACCGGCTCATCATTGTGAAGAAGAGAATAAGAGAATAATACTACGTGAAGGGAAAGAGGGGGATGGATGCAGCTGGACGAGAATGGGATGAGAGAATGAGAGAATGAGAGAAAGAGAGAAAGGGGGAGGAAGAGGAAGGAAGCAGACAAGGACAGGGACCACCATGGCCATGGATGAAACCCCAACTAAATTAACTAAATTGGGAGGACGGCGGAGTCCCGATTTTTTTATTCTAGATGAGTCAGTCACGTGCATGATCGCGCGACCGAGAGAGGGATGCATGTTCTCTCGCTTCCCTCAAAGCGCATTCATTCGTTCGTTCGTTCGTTGCATCCACTCTCCTTTTCCTCTTTGCACTCTTGCCCTCTCAACCACACTCTCCCCACTCTTTGTCTTCTCTCTCTCTCTCTCTCTCTCTCTCTCTCTCTCTCTCTCTCTCTCTCTCTCTCTCTCTCTCTCTCTCTCTCTCTCTCTCTCTCCACTCTTGCGCTCTTCTCCACTCTGCAACCCGCAAGCACCTAGGTACCAAACACGATAGCTCGAAAGGAGAGAGAAAGAGAGCAAGGAAGGAAGAACAAAAAAAAAAAAAAAAAAAAAAAAAAGAGCGCATGTTTGCACCACTCTCCAATGATGTCTTCCTCAACCATCCTTGACTATCTCTCTCTCTCTCTCTTCCTCCTCGAGAAAGAAGGCTGTCATGAACTCTGTTCTGCTCTGTGCGCCCGTCACCCTCAAATCTTCGACTTTCGCTCCACTCGCCCTGCGCGGCTGGTCCTTCTCTCTCTCTCTGTCTTCTGCGCTGCTCTCATTTCCCCTCTTTTTGCACTCGCCCACTTTTCTTTTCTTTTCCTTTTGCGCTCAATAATTACTCTCGTTCTCTTTCATCTCTTTGCTGCATATCTCGCTGTTCATCAGGCACATCGTCTCGTTGCACTCTACCACCGCCACCACCTCTCGCTTCTTTGTCATCTGCCCGTATCTCCCTCCCCCACCGCAACAAACGGCTTTCTCCACCTTAGCCCTCACAGATACAAACAGCAAATGTACGCTTTTTTTCAATGACCCAATGGCCCGTCCTCAGATATATTGTTGACAGTGGCGACGATTTATCCCTCTCTCCCTTCCCTCTTTTGAACGGGTCAAGTCCCGGCTATTTAAAATTGTCATGTCCGTTGGGTGCCCTTTTTTTCCTTTTCCCATTTTCTCAGGAAAGAGGAATAGACAAGAACAAGACACTTGAGCTCGACTCTTATCTTTTTTTTTCTTTTTCTTTTGGACCTCTTGTCACCAGATACAGTCTCGACTTTCTGTCAGTTTGACTTCAAGACTCGGCACCCGTTAATAGTTCAACCGCCTATTCACCCGAAGCGCAAATGTCGAACTTAACCAGGTAGGCAATGAATGCAACCAAGCAAGAATGCATTCATGGCACAGTAACCCCTCAGTCTTGACTAATGCTCTTTAATGCTCTTTTCTTTGGACTCGTCGTCCCTCAGGAAAACAATCCGGTTGACGGGTAAGGACTGGATAAAAGATAGCACACACCCCGCACAGTCTTGAAGACAAGACAGGGCAGAAGCAACGGACAGACCAGAGAGAGAGAGAGAGAGAGAAAGAGGCACACGAACAGGACAGGTTTCAGCCCCGGTGTGGTGCGAGGCATAAGAGAGACAGCAAAGAAGGGCTAGCAGGGACGGGGCTTTGGCCAAAAATTCATCCGTCGACGACGACGCACGCGGATCCAGCTCAGCTCCGCTCCGCCTCGGGCGTGCTTGACGTAGCGTAGACCCCCCGGATATACTTCTACGGCTCTACAGTGTTCATCTTCCTTTCAATTGGCACGCGCTCTTTCTTGCGTCCCTGGTCCCGCCTCAACGTGTGGGTGAAAGTAGAATCATTCTAGGGCACGGTCTTTTTTTCCTCACTTTTTTTGTGCACTGCGCTGCATCACCAACGCCATTGGTCTGGTGCCATGGAAAAAGAAGCCCTGGACCTTTGGGATAAAGGGATAGAGGAGTGGTGCACCACATGGTCAATTGGTGCCAAGAGAAAAAAAAAGAGGAATTAGATGTTGCTCTGTTTGTTCGATCCCCAGTATCGATGGACCCTGATCATCTGTACTCCTGACCTCCTCTAGTTATTGCCGCTGACGGCCTCTACAAGCGCGATGTCTTTCGTAAGAACCCTTTCTGCATATATTGCCTGTTAGCTCCACTGTTCACTTTGCTCACTGACAGTCTCGCCTGGTGTTTGTTCGCTCCCATAGGCCTCCCCGATCCCTTTGCCGTCGTAACTGTTGACGGAGATCAGACCCACACCACGACTGTCATGAAAAAGACCTTGAATCCCTACTGGAACGAGAGTTTTGAGGTGTAGGTTGAACGTGTCTGCTGCATGGACTCACCAATGGCAACTTTCTTCATCCTGCAGTTTCCTTGACATTTTGCCCGCTTCATGTCTCTAGAGTTGTCACGAACAAGAGTGTCTTGGCGGTTCAAATCTTTGATCAAAAGAAATTCAAGAAGAGAGACCAGGGCTTCCTTGGCACGATCAACATTCAGATGGGCGACATCTTTGACGTGAATATTGGTGGTGATGGTAAGCAAGGTGTCGGTGCACAAACTGCCTTTGGTTATGCACTCGAGACAGATTTCCATTGACACTGTCGCTATTTCTCTTCTTTAGAAATGCTGACCACTGAGCTCAAAAAGTCGGGATCCAACGATGTGGTGGTCCAGGGCAAACTCATCATCAACGTCTCTTCCAACATCGGGAACTTGAGCGCCAATCGGCAATCTCTCCAACCCAGCACCTCTACCTCTACCATGCACAACAGATCACCCTCTGTTGTGTCCCATGTGTCTGCTGCATCGGCTTCCCCTTCTCGAAACAGTATGCCTGGCGCATCATACCCTGCTGTTCCTTCTGTCCCCTCTGTGCCCGCTGTCCCATCAATTCCTCCCCTGGCCCCGACTCCTAGTAACGGGCATGTGTCTGCCCCAATAACCGTCACTCCGACCCCGGCCGCTCCTGCTACTACTGTCAATGGAGTACGCCAATACTCGCCATATGAAGATCAACATGGACCCTTGCCACCAAAGTAAGGTCTAGGATTCAAAATCATGTCAAAAGTCATTTTTATCTTTTATTAACAAGAACTGTGTTTTAATTTCCAAACGTAGCTGGGAGCGCCGTGTTGATCAACTCGGTCGTACATATTACGTCGACCATAACAACAGACAGACGACATGGACACGTCCAAGGTAAATGACGGTCGTGGTTTGGTCTGAGGGATAGTCTGTAGATAAGTTGGTGGAAGAGTGATGGACTTACCCCCATTGTTACTGCACTAGTTTGACCGCCACCAATCCTGAAAGAACACAAGAGATTACAAATCAGACGGAACTGGAGCGACAGCGACACCACAATAGAGGTTTGCCTGACGAGCGATCAGGCGGCAACTCGCCGATGCCTGGACAGTCCAATATTTCTTTACCAGAATCGAATTCGGCTGCCCCTGCTTCCCCAGCAACACAGGCAGGAACAGGCATTGCTCCTGTGAGCCTCAACGCCACAACACCGGGCACAGGCGCTCTTCCTGCGGGTTGGGAACAACGTTTGACTCCAGAAGGTCGTCCGTACTATGTGGACCACAATACTCGAGCGACGACATGGGTTGACCCCAGACGTCAGCAATACGTTCGCATGGCCGATCCTCGCGGAGCGAACTCGCAGGTTGCTGTTCAACAACAACCTGTCTCGCAACTGGGAGCCTTACCTTCAGGATGGGAGATGCGCTTGACCAACACAGCGCGTGTTTACTTTGTGGACCACAATACAAAGACTACCACTTGGGATGGTATGAGGGTTCATTCAGACCTGTCGAAACATTTCCTTGACAATTTCAGGATGAAAGACTATGCTAATCTTTTTGCTTTTGGATTTGTTACATTGTAGATCCACGCTTGCCTAGTAGTCTGGACCAAAGTGTACCTCAGTATAAGCGCGATTTCCGCAGGAAACTGATCTACTTTAGATCTCAACCGGCTTTGCGACCTGTTCCAGGACAGTGCCATGTCAAGGTCCGTCGATCTCATATCTTTGAGGACTCTTACCATGAGATCATGCGTCAATCCCCAACAGACCTCAAGAAGCGATTGATGATCAAGTTTGAAGGCGAAGATGGTCTCGACTATGGTGGTCTTTCAAGGTACAAAAAAGAAAAAAAAAAATAGCTGGACAACAATGGACTGGTGATGTATGTGTCATCGTGTGGGGATAGTAGCTAACTCTTTACTTTTCACTTTTACAGAGAATTCTTTTTCTTGCTCTCGCACGAAATGTTCAATCCGTTCTATTGCTTGTTTGAGTACTCTGCTCATGACAACTATACCCTCCAGATCAACCCTCATTCGGGCATCAACTCTGAACATTTGAACTATTTCAAATTCATTGGGCGTGTCGTCGGTTTGGCCATTTTCCATCGCCGTCTCCTGGATGCCTTCTTTATCGTTTCTTTTTACAAGATGATCCTGAAGAAGAAGGTCACGCTGGCCGATCTTGAGTCTGTGGACGCGGACGTTCACAGGAACTTGAACTGGCTGTTGTAAGTTTACTGACCATTTTGTTTCATTCCTTGTCTTTTTCTGGACCGCGTGAATGAAAAAAATGCTAATTTTTCCTTTTTTTTTCAGGGATGACGAGGCTGGAGCAGAGACTTTGGATACGACCTTCTCGACGAACGATGAGCGTTTCGGAGAGGTGGTGACGATAGATCTGAAAGAAGGTGGTCGTGACATTGTAGTAACAGAGGAGAACAAGAAGGAATACGTCGAGTAAGTGTCTTTGAGATCCCACCTTGTCCTGTCTTTTATACCCTATTAGCAGTAGTTTTGAATGCTAACCATAGCCGACCCTTCTCGCCTTTATTTTAGATTGATGACTGAATGGAGAATTACTCGTCGTGTTGAAGAGCAATTCAAAGCGTTTGCAGAGGGATTCCACCAGTTGATCCCACAAGAACTCGTCACGGTCTTTGATGAGCGCGAGCTCGAGCTGTTGATGGGTGGTATCTCTGAGATTGACTGTGACGACTGGAAGAAGCACACGGATTACAGAGGTTACACGGAACAGGATGAGGTTGTCCAATGGTTCTGGAAGTGTATTCGTTCTTGGGATTCGGAAAAGAAGGCCCGTCTCTTGCAGTTCACCACTGGTACCTCCCGTATTCCCGTCAACGGATTCAAGGATCTTCAGGGTTCAGATGGTCCTCGTCGGTTCACGATTGAAAAGTCGGGAGAGATTGGTCAATTGCCTAAATCACATACTTGGTAGGTACCCATCTTTTCTCTTGGTCTTGGAAACGTTTTGACCTCTAACTCTTTGTTTCTGTTAAATTGTAGCTTCAACCGTATTGATCTGCCACCGTACAAGTCGTATGATGTGTTGGTCAACAAATTGACCCTGGCTGTTGAAGAGACAGTCGGATTTGGTCAAGAGTGAAAAAAACAAAGCCGTAACTGAAAAAAATAAACGTTTGCCTGTGAAGGATGTCTGTGTACACTGGTTTTGGATGGCACGTGATTGAAACATTGCACAAATGCACTGAAGCATGCAATGTCATTTTTCCACCTTTCCACATTCACTCGCACCGCTAGACCAGACAGCCCTGCCATGTGTTTTAAGATTAGGGTCATCGGTGCAAGGGACCTGCCTGTTATGGACAAGGCATCCGACCTCACCGATGCATATGTCGAGGTGCGCTTTGCCGACTTTGAGGTTTGATTCGAGGTCACAGGGCCCCAAGGCATGGTATCCGAAGCACGAGAAAAAAAATTGACCGCTACTGGACGCAGAAGTGTCGATTACACGTGCGCACAGATCACATCGAAGTACGGGCCGTTTGGTTTATCCAATATCCGTTGGACCGTTGGTGTTACCCACTGATCTTTTCAGTGTTGTCCATGAACGCATTTTTCCGGAGTTGTCTCCCTGCATGCATCTTCTGGCGTTGTCCCTTGATCTTTCTGGTGCTATCTTTCTGGTATTGTCCCTTGATCTTTCTGGTGCTATCTTTTTGGTGTTGTCCCTTGATCTTTCTTGGTGCTATCTTTCTGGTGATGTCCCTGAATGCATCGTTCCGGTGTTATGTCTAAGCATCCTCATCTTATAGAACCGAATGCGCATGCTCCTGAGGACCCTCCCATTTTTTTGTGCCTCCTCATGTTTTGTTTGGCGTCCCCTTGGTCATTCTGGCGTATCTCCTCTTTGACTCCGTTTTTGCATGCCTTTGATCTTTCCGACGTCCCTCCACCGTTTCCTATCTCACATCTATCCTTGACAAGAGAGATGTTCCCACCAGTCCCCATTTACTTTCTCTCTTAAACCAAATATTGCGTCGATTTTGATTAGGCCACCTTCTTCACATATAAAACGAAGCCGTGCTACCCAGCGCCCTGCACTGACACGCATCTAATCCTACCTCAAGACTCCACACTCGTAAGGACACTCACAACGCTCGCAATTATTACAACATTTATTACAAGAACATCACAAGAACCATCACAAGCACCATAGCAAGCATCATCGCAGGCATTATCGCAAGCACCATCGCAAGCACCATCGCAAGAGCTGCCACACGACCGCTCCCCCCTCCACAACTCTTGCAAGACTACCACGGATCCTGTCAAGAGTCACTGAAGCGCTCGCAAGATACAACCCATACTTCCGCACATTTTTGAACCACGTTCATTCACCGCGACATGCTCAAGTTTCTTCAAACCTTTATTATTGCTTTGTGGCTTCCTCTTTCCATCATGGCTATTCCACCAATTGCTTCATGCAGGTGGCTTGCAGTGGATTCCAGGTGCCAAGCACAAGAATCGCTGTGTGATTTAAGATACAATTGGGTGAATGTTGAAGGAGCGGGCACTATTGTGCAAGGATTTTTTGTGAGCATCTATCCAAACTGCTGGGTGGTAAAAGAAGGCTTTAATCTTTCTACTACACCTTATTGTGAATTCTCTCCTAAAAATGGTTTCACAGCAAACAAGACTCCAAAGAATGGAGCTACTTGCTAATAACATATCCGTTGACCCTTATTTTGCCACCATCAGTTGACTTTGAACACCGTTCAATATATCAGTAATTTATTACTTATTATTATTATACATAAATGAGCAGCCAGGCGTTCTTAGCGACATTGCTTTTTGATCGCTCGATGTCGGCTCTTCCTATCATACTGAAGCAGAATTTAGTAAGCGTTGGATTGTTCACCCACTAATAGGGAACGTGAGCTGGGTTTAGACCGTCATGAGACAGGTTAGTTTTACCCCTACTGATGAAATGTTGTTGCAATAGTAATTGAAGTTAGCATTACGAGAGAAACACTTTATTCGGGTAAATTTAGTTGGTATTTGGGCCTGCCTGAGCAGGCAATGGCCCGAAGCTATCATCCGTTGGATTATGGCTGAACGCCGCCAAGTCAGAATTCGTGTTAGAACGCGACAATTACCGCCTTTTCCGATTTTTAGTTGAATACGAATAGAGCTTGGTCTCCTGAATCATATTACGTGGGGTGATCTTGCAGAGCGGAAAGGCTTTGCGCGGTTCCTGCTAATATTAATTTCAAATATTGGAAGAGATAAATCCATTGCAGACGATTTTAATTGAACGGAGTATTGTAAGCAGTAGAGTAGCCTTGTTGCTACGATCTGCTGAGATCAAGCCCATTGTTCTACAGATTTGTTCTTACGAACAACATCTCTCTTTTTATCTTTCTTGGGTCGAGTCTTTTAAGGGGTACTCGATTTGCGGAAAAAAAAACGGTGAAATTGGGTGGAATTTGTTGTGGGTTATGGAGGGCAAGGGGAACGGGAAAATAAAACCATATGGTGTCGGGTACTGGAAAGACAGAGTAGCAGCTCAAACTTCGTAGATCTATAAGTGTGGCTTAAGGGGTGCCCAATCATGAGCTGGGAACTGCCGTGTGTGTGTTTGCATGGACGAGGAAATGTAGTGTAATGTAGTGGATGAATGTGTGAATGTGCAACGGAAGTGAAGAATAAAGGTTGCTTGATGGAGCGCCATTCAACGATGTATCAGGATCAAAAGTCTGTCAATCAAAACGCGCAAGTGCCACCGCTGATGATCTTTTCTTTTTTTCAAGACGTCCCGCCAGGCTTGCTTCTAGCTGAGCGAGCTTTGGTGTTTTTTTTTGAATGCGCTTTCAAGAATGGGATTCGAAAGAATGGTTGCCATCTGCTACAAAATTAGTGGCAACAAACACATGCACGTACATAAAAAAAATTGGCCACCGGTTTAACTACCACCGGTTCCAATCCCTAGACTCACGAAGGGTTGTGAGAAGCAAAGACGAAGCCGCGAGGTGTGGCAATAACAGTCTCTATGAGGCCGCATCCAGGCGAAACGCAAAGATCCTCAGCGAGACGAAATCCATAATATGCACGACTCTGACTAACACAGATCGTTGAATATTTCAATATCTTATGCATAAAGATACCAAAGGTATTTTATTTTTTTTAGTGTTGAAGACTAGTTCGCTCCCGGGCGGAAGTTACGTGGCACTAGCACTATCTGATGTCGAACTGAGAGTCAAGGTGACTACTGCTCTCCTGTTGAGCCATGATAGGACGTCGATAGGCGAATACTAACCACACTCTGACTTGTTGGAGCAAAGTCTGCTGGCGCATGAGCTGTAGTTATCGTCGTCATAGTCACATATCCGGCATGTTATAGTCCATCCGGCATATGTCCCTTCATGCACGTACATGGCAGCGATCAGGTTCTCCTTAAATGAACAAGAGAAAGTAGCCGTAGATCTGAGGGCTTCGCAGTTTTGCCCAAACAAGTTGCACTTGCGCTTAGAGAAGCCGCAAGGATTGTACTGCTGAAGTCCCCAAATCTCTTCAACCTTTCCTGATGGTGAGAATTGCCAACACCTGATGGCGTCTGCTGCGATACCTTCAATAATCAGGAGCAGACCTGCGACAAAATATATGTAATGCATGATGTTCTCTTGATTGACTATGTGCCAAGAGCAATTAAAAGAAAACGTGAGAACGAGACGAACAACAGACACATCAAAACAGCCGTTTACATAGAGAACAAAGGACTTGCTCACCTGGATTGGGGGCGAGCCACAAATAATTTATAAGGAAAAGGTGGCTTGACACGGAGAATGGATGCTCAAGGTAGCAATCTAGAAGACATGCGGATGTGAGATTGAGATGGTAATGCACAAAAAGACAGCCCTGAATATAGGGCAACCGGAGAGAAAGAGAGAGAATTGCATACCTTATTCGCAAGATGAAGAGTGCTGAAGAAAAAGGACAGATAAACGAAATGAGAAGAGGATGGGGTACTTATACATATTGAGATGCAACACGGATTAACCCCTACGAATGAAAACACAGAGTATAGAGTCCAAGGCGTCCTTTCGCACGCTTATATTTTGTGCATCTGAATTGTTCTTGCTATTGAAACCGTTTGTGACCTGGGTTTTTTTTTGGATGGATCGAACGCACGGTCATTCATTGAACTGAACACAACTATCTCAGAATATAAGCGGTTGCGAATGGACGCCTTGAATTCTGTAAGCGATTGCGAATGGACGCCCTGAACTCTTCAAGCGGTTGCGAATGGACGCCTTGAACTCTAAATAGGTTTCTGTACTCTGACGTTGATTCAAGAACTCCTTCTCTTAGCTTCTCTGCACCTATCCCACAAGAACCCACGCCCCTGCACGTTCCCATGCCCCTTACTTCTATTCATGCGTCGTGCATACTTTTTTCTTTTGCTACTCACGCCCTTGCACGTTCCCATGCCCCTCACCTCTCGACTCATGCGCAGTGCGTACTTTTTTTTCTTTTGCTACTCGTGCCCTTGCACGTTCCCACGCCCCATACTTCTATTCATGCACTGTGCATACTTTTTTTCTTTTGCTACCCACGTCCTGGCACGTTCCCATGCCCTTTTCTTTGATCATGCACTGTGCATATATTCTTTTCTATTCCCTCCTGGCACGCACCCAAACGCCTTTTTTTTTTTTGTTTCTTTTTTTTTTTGTTCTTTTGCGGTTTTCCTCTTCCCAGATCACAGTACCCGCCACCCTGAGAAGTGACTAATCGCTTTCCAGTCTTCCCGAACTTTGGGTCCTGAACTTTCTGATCCCGACAGGCGTACAGTAAGTGCCCAAGAGAATTGCATCGATTTTTATTTTCTTTTATAATATTTTATTTTCATTTATTTTGGTTCGATCGTTTATTTTAGTAGCGTTCGTGTCGATAGCTAATTAGACTGGATCCTATGCATGCACAGTGCGTGAACAAAGAAAAGAAATGGGTCATGGGAACGTGCTATGGCGTGGGTAGCGAAAGAAACAAAGAAGAAGGCATTTGGGTGCGTGCCAGGAGGGAATAGAAAAGAATATATGCACAGTGCATGATCAAAGAAAAGGGCATGGGAACGTGCCAGGACGTGGGTAGCAAAAGAAAAAAAAGGATACATGCACAGTGCGTGAACAAAGAAATGGCTAAGGCAACTTGCTATGGTGTGGGGGTGTGTGCTAAGAGGGAAAGTAAGGAGAATATATGTACAGGGCAACACCTCGGTTTGCTTCGTCTTTATCACCCTCTTGACGCATATAAAGAAGGTGCACACGCCTGGCATCCTGCCCTTTCACGCATCTGATCCAAGTCAAAATCGAAACTCGTAACAACATTCTTAACACGCATCGACTATCGCAAGAACCATCAGAAGAACAGTCGCAAGAACCTTTACAAGGACCCCCACGGAGCCCTCGCAAAAAAACGACACAGAACCCTTTCTAGGAGAGCCACAGTGACGCTTAAAGGAAACCCCGCAGAACTTACACGAAAACCTCCACATTGAACCCGGCCCTTGCGAAGTAAGGCCTTTCAACTGCCCGTCATGATGCCATTGATAATAGGATTTGCTTGTTTATCATAATTAACTCACTCGCCATGTACCCACCATAGGTGTACAGAATGCTTTCGAGAGCAATCGGAGTTAAGCTTGTTTTAACATTGGCTTCCATTCTCACAGTGCAGTCATCATGCACAAGAGGATCACAGAAGAAATGGTTCCATTGCTACTCTGCACAATCAACCGAGGTCCCAAGATTTGACGATTATCTAGATTGCTGCATTGGATATCCTGAAGCACTAGAAGCCATCACAGTCTATCAAAAATCTGTTCCAGGCGATGCTGTTTATGACCAGGCCTGGCATGTTAACACTTACAGTTTTGAAGTCAAGCCTGGATACTGCGACGATTTGAACCGAGCTTTAAGAAATAAGAATCTGGATTGTGTCCCATATGCAAACAGCAACTGTCAGAGTACCAGTGATTGCTGGGACAACCCAAGATGGAGGAAACCTGATCCAGACTGTAGTGCGTGTTAACCTAGCTGGAAGCAAATACTGTAGAGGGTACAGTGCCCGACATTAAAGAGGAATTTCCAGTCTCGCAGCCAATCCTTCATCTTTTATGGCAATAAGGTTCTGAGTGCAAGAGGGCAATATTGGCGAAGACGGTCCCATATCAAAGTCGAGTGAGGACGCAAGTACCCCTTCCATACCTTGCGAGGAAGACGGTTTAGCATCAACATCCACAACGACCAAGGAAGATGTTTTCCCAGACTTTTTTCGCCCAGATGGCTCTGGGGCAAAAAATAAAAAAGAGATCGTCCTCAGAGACACGGACAAAGTTTGCCATGTTTTTGGGAGAGACGAAATCCGCGAAGTGCCCATAGCTGTGTTCCTGGAACCACAAAATAGTTGGCTGTATACCTTTGCTGCTCCATTTGATGTCCTTTTTAGCGTACTCCTTGAAATATGACCATGAAAGAAGAAGAGAATAAAAGGATTAGTAAATAAAACCAATGTATAGGACATAGTGTTTGAGCACATGAATGTAGGCGACTTGCCACTGCATATTTGGAGTGATTACTAATTGCTTCAAGGACACCACTCGCCGCAGAGCGCGATGCTTCAGCATGAAGAGTGCGGATTCCCCTCTTTTCAAACGGAACGAACCCAGTCTCGTATTGATATCGTTGAAATATCCACCGGCCATAATACTTGGAGAAATCGGTTCATCTGTCAACGGGTCGGCGAGTGGATGTATTCCGTCTTTTTGAGCGTCGTCTTTTTGAGCGTTCCTCTGCTGTAATTTCCTGTGCTCGGTTACCACCAGTAAAGACAAGTGAGGAGAGTCCATATATCACGTTCTGATCAAGGAGTGTTGTGATAAAGGCATCATCGTAGGACTCCGGCAGCTGCGAGGGGTCTCGTGTCCTGTAACGAGAGGATTCATCTTCGGATGTGGACTCTGGATCGGACTCGGACTCGGCCTGCGACCCAGACTCGGCTTGCGATTCGGAATCAAGCCGTGGCTTGGCTTGCACTCTTCGTTGCTGTCGGGATTGTTTCCGAAGGCGCGTAGGGTCTTAATGTCGTCAATAGCTAGCATCACGATCTCGTAAATGGTCTTTTGGTACAGTTGGTCTGTCTTCACGCACGTCTGGATCCTTTTTGCGATTTTTTCGGCAAGCACCCTCTACTCGCGGAAATAAACAAAAAAAATCTGGAGACTTGAAGGGGTACTTAATTGAATCCCGCCTGGCCCTGAGGCAGGAACAAATATTCCTTGCCAAGCTGCCAACACAAAGAGTTCTCGTCTCAAACTCTGATGCCGACTTTCTGGGCCTTTGAGTTGCACTTGAAGGTTTGGGACCAGTGTCCACAAGGGCCTTCTCCTTGAAGTCCGTCCAATCCTTTTTACGACGGTTGCCACCCTTCGTCTTCTTCTTAATTCGAGTCTTTTGCTTAGGCTTTGAGCAACTGTCGCTTGTCTCTGCACCACTCGAAGATGCTGGGGCCGGGGCCGTGCTTGTAGAGCCCGAGGCTGCCGTGGAACCAGGTTCGAACTTTGGTTGGACAGCAGTAATATCGGCAATGGTGCGACCTTGGAAGAATCCCTCTTTCTTCACAGAGTGGTGAGAAAATTGATTGTACGGAGGCCTGTGGTCGATCACATCGTCACCTGTTCGGGATGGATCTGGATGGAGATTGTGATAACGAGTGTAGTTGTACGACTTGATTCTGGTGTGACCATGAAAGGAGAAGAAGATGGTCTGTTTAGAACCTGTACGTGCAACTGCCTGCAAGAGAATGTCGAGTTTGGATATCAGGTTTGACACTTACGTTTGAAGATCCGGAGGTTGCTCTGCCACATCGCGGACTCTCATGCGGACTTCAGCATATCGCTCGAAGATCTTGAAAACATCGCCCGCTACACTATCGGGGTCGATATTGTCTGTAGCCTCTTGATTGACGTCTTCATTCTCATCCCATGTTGCCAATGGTAGTGGCAAGGCTGACTTGAACTTTTGAATGAAGTCGGTGTCCACCAGTGGATCCTCTCCTACAAGCAATTGGCTGTAGAATCCAAAGGTTCCGATCGCACTCTCGAAGCGAGTAGAATAGATATTCTTCTTGACTTTGGCAGACGCCTTTTCGCATCAGTCCCCAAAGAGGGCTCTAATATTCTTGAAGTCCTCTGTCAAAACTTGAGGCTGAGAGGATGTTGAGATTGAGCACTGACCTGTAGAAGGCGACATTGAGCTCTGACTTGTAGAAGGCGCGTCATCGAAGCTGGCGCTGACTCTGCTTCGTTTCTTTGCTTCAGGGTTTTCATTTTCGGGCCTGGCTTCGAGAGCATGCTCCCATCTGCCGACAGAAGACGTAAAAACCAGCGCAGGCGCCACAGCAGACTTGCCTTAACGTTGGGTCGACCCTTGAGAACTCGAAGCTGCGGGGGGCAGAAGACTGGGGTCGTACAACATTTTTTCCTTTTCTTGATAAGGGTGCAGATCCGGGGGCCTGTGCATCTCCTGAACTTGATGAACGAGCTCCAGGCTACCAACTGGACCGATCGACCTGACATTGTAGGAGTAGTTATTTCGCAGGGAAATGCCATTCAAGACCAGGAACGCGGCACGGCGAAATTTGAGAACCTTGAGTACCTCCTTCTTGTTATAGAGGATATATCCGGGACCTTTTGGATTGAGGCGCACTCCGTCAATGGATTCAAACACAACGAGATCAGAATCCTTTGTAATGACAACCATCCTGGAGGAGGATATGAGGCACTTGAAAGACCAGAAGAACCAAAAAGTCCTGAGGAAATTGAAGAACCTGCCTGTCATAGTGGACGCATGGTCCAAGCATGCTTTGGCCAAATACGGGTCGGCTTCGCCATGGCAGATGTATGAGTCCAGACCAGCATCTTCAAAGGCTTGGTTTAGGGCCTTCTTGTGCTCCATCGTAAGTTGAATCGCCCTGAACATTTCCTTTTGCATCTCAACAGGCAGCTTCTTTGGGACTGTACGAGTTCGAGTTTTCTTGCGGTCAAACGCTCGGATGCAGGAATCCAACTTGGCTGCAGCCGCCTTCCTTTTCTTGAGTCGTTTTTGGTATTCAGCGCCTTTTGCAAGACTTGGCCCGCCGTGAATGTGTAATGCGAGTCTTTCATACAAGGACTCGACTGTGACATAGCCTTGAGGCAGTTTTGATCCGACTGCAGGTAAAATCGATCTATGGGCAAGGCTTGAGGATGGACGAAAGGATGGTCCTTGGGTAGAGAAACCAAAAGTGCTTAACGGCAGCAAGGAGGCTCTTTGGAGAGTGTTGTCCGGGGTAGCCAGGAGATCGACAAGGGTAAGATCAATATCTCCCTTCCTTTGCCGTGGCGAACATCGATTTTCAATGTCAATTGCACCATTTTGAAAGTGCTTGATGTCGGTGGCATGCCGAATGATCGTTCTGAGGTGCATGGCAGGGACATCGTACTGGAATAGACTGAACCCGGCTACTTGGACTTGCTGAGTAGTTGCCGAGATTCGATAACCCCTTCTTATGTATCGTCACGAAGAGCTAGAAAAAAAAGGCGTGTTATTATAATTAATAATCCGGATAAAGCCAGAATGCCAGATCCAGAAGGCGGGCAGGTTCAAAAAGTGACCACAGTGGAAGAGACAGTGTGTGAGGTATTAGGTCGGCTTTTAGCGGCTCGATGGGCTGCGGAGCGCGTGGTGAAAGGGCTTTGGGTTGGATATATGAAAGCAGGCAACGCGGAAGAAAATGGACAATGAAGGGAAGGATTCTGTGCTGGCCGCAGGTCACTGCTTCATACGAATGAAGTGCCATCCGTTTTTCTACCTACTGCTGCAGGAGATTGGGAAGAAAAGCAGACTTTCATGTAGTGTCGTGAATCGAGAATCGCAGCTGCGTGAAGAAGTGAATCTGAGCTATGTTAGACGCGATGGACATTCTAGGTGTCCTTTCCTATGTGCCATAATGTGTACCTTGATAGACTGACGATGAGAGGGAGGGGGATAGCTGCGATTGGGGTGGAGGTGCAAGAGTGGCGATGAAGGGTAGAGAACAAAGCTGCAGCAGAGAAAGAAGAGAAAAGAGAGAACAGCCGAGGAATAAAACTGCCTTTTGTTTCAATGTGCTTGCTGATTGATTGATGGAACAGAGAGTGGCTGAGCAGAGGAATTGTTTATTACAACATGTTTTGAGGCTTCATGGCGGTTTCTAGTATTGCTGCTGTCGTTGACATTCTCGCGATCAACAGCTTCGTCTTCATTTCTGACAGCTTCAATACTGGAGCTGAGCGGCAATGGCCCCGATTCAACAGGTGCATCCGCTGGAATGATCATAGGTGCTGACGTTGCTATTCAACTAGGCACACTTCGCCAATTAAAGCATTAAGGATTATGTCCCGGATTTCAAGAGTGTAGATATCTTAGAACATGTTACTAGAGTTATACGAGTGTCGAAAAAAAGTGCTCGAAAAAAATCCCCTTTAAAAAATAAAAATAGGTCTGCTCCCCTCCACCTTTTACTTTCTGTCTTCATTTGATAGATAGATGTCAATCTCATGTCACTCACTGATTCAGCATTCGACAGGGGCAACAGCCTCCAGCTTTCCGTCCGACTTTATCTATTTTATTGAGAGTGCTGTATTATACACCTCTGAAAAGTGGCCTCTGAACTTGAGATGAACCTCGAGTAATGCGCGCGTGGGTCACATGCACGTGATTGAAACATTGAACAAATGCAACGAAGCATGCACTGTCCATTTTTCCACCTTTCCACATTCACTCGCACCGCCAGACCAGACAGCCATGCCATGCATTCTAAAGATTAGGGTCATCGGTGCAAGGGACCTGCCTGTCATGGACAAGGCATCCGACCTCACCGATGCATATGTCGAAGTGCGCTTTGCTGACTTTGAGGCCCAGCGTACGACCGTCTGCCGCAAGACATTGAACCCCGTGTGGAATGAGGCAAGTCTACGCCATGCCCCCATGCCGAACTGGACTCATGAACATAGTCATGGACATGGTCATGGTCATGACATGGACAGTGCTTAATGCTTGACATTTTTAGCCTCGCTGGTAAACTAACATGACTGGTCGACTCCTCTTGTGTCTATTCCCTTATGCAGGACTTTCGATTCGAGGTCACCGATGACGCCGATCTGCAGAATGAGCCACTGGAACTCAAGGTCCTAGACTACGACGCCATCACTGCAAACGACTCTGTAGGCTCTGTTTTTATCGACCTTAATCCTCTGCTCCCTGTGAACTCGCCCTGGCAAATCGCTGGATGGTTCCCTATTTACGACACGATCCGAGGTATACGAGGAGAGGTCAACGTCCAGGTCAAACTTCAGTTCTTTGGGGATGTAAACCCTTTCAAGGATTCCTCTGCCGGCATCATGTTCTTCTCTACTACATCCCTGCCTGCAGGATATCAGATTGTGGCCATGCATGGGTTCGTCGATGCTATCGTAAACGAGGATGACCCAGAGTACCATTGGAGCGACAGTTTCAGGACCCAACGATCCTCAAATGAGGCCCGTCAAAGATTGCTCTTCCGACTTTCGGGACAACTGCGTCGTCTACTGGGCAAGGAGACACTGGACATGGGCGGTAATGCGGTCCTTGGATACCAGCAATGTTTTGATCTCGAGAGCGAGGAACATGCGATCACGGCAAGAGCTGTGGGAACAGCAGTCAAGATCGCCATGGTTTCAAATTCCATACCACCACAAGTCACGGACAACAGACCTCAAGCCATTACACTTCACGAGTTAAACACGGAGGATATACTTTCGTCCGTTATGAACCCAGAGCAAGTAGCAAATCCCATCGCCGTCGGAACAGCGGCAGAGAATGTGGCACAGTCATCGAATGCGAGAAGGAGAGGCTCTAGTTTCTCGAGTTCGAACAGCAGCAGCACAGATTCAGCACCGTCAATAGCCAGTGGCGCCAAGAACAGCATCAACAACTACAAATATCTGGAACAACAAATTTTCACTCTACATGAGTTTCCTCCAGGAACGGTATTCAACCTCGGAGGAATCGTAAGCGCGCGATCTGTCAAGCTGATCGAAAACGACGATGTCGAAACCAGAGAGACTTGGTGGGACGAGCTGCGTGATGAGATCAAGTCTCATGCTCGAGTACTAGGCTGCTCTCATATTATCGGATACCAGGAGGCGGCAACGATTAATGACGAGCTGATTGTTCTTTCTGCAGTGGGAACGGCCGCCAATCTGGATATGACTGCATTCACGCCTGGGTTTTTCGAGGCGGGCAGAAACTTGTCAAGATCTGGAAGCATCAGTCGGTCGTATGTGGACAACCCAGTCGACAACCTTTCTTCTTCAGTGGGTGGCGCCAAGGCTAGCTTTCAGAACTCTTTGAGAGAACAGCAGTGGATGGATATGCTCGCCAAACGAAAAAGCAAGAGAAAGCAGCCCTCAGGTATTTTTTTTTCTGCATTCCAATCCCATATTTTTCCGTTGGATCCCCACTAACAGTTTGTTTTCTCATATTTTAGCTTGCAGAATGTGCCATATCCCATTCCATCGCAAGTCGTCACCGTTCCCAATGAGTTTGGTCAAATGCCAAAAGTGCAAGAAGAAATATGTCCCCGAAATTCTACTCAGCACGGTTGAACCTCCAGCAGAATTGGGTGTTGTCGGCCAGAGTGCATTCGTGGAGGCCCACGTATGCCGTGCCAAGAAGCGGAAAGATGGAGAATCAAACGCATCCATTGTCAGTGATGCGATTCCATTTGTTGAGTACGATTTGCACCGACAGCTAATGTATAAGCTCAAGATCCATGGTCTGAATGCCATCTTTGGTCTCCGATTCCAGCTCACTGTTGGAGATACCCTGATTGTGGCAGTGGCTTGTGGTACAGCCATGTATCTTTCCGCCCTCCCAACCCCGCCAGCGCTACGAATCTCACGGAATCTGGATGTTATTGACGAAGAGGACAAGAAATTACTAGAGATGCAGCGTAAAATTATGGAGCTTTCAGAATCCAATCGTCAGAACTTGGAAGCCGCCAAGCTCCGTGAATTAGAAGATGGTGATCCAGGATCCTTGACTGCACTTACAGATGGTAATCATCCAGACGACGACAGTTCTGGATCGAGCTCGGAATCCGAAGACGAGGCTGATAAGAACAACTATCAAACGAATGTTGTTATTCAGATTGACGATGACGCGGACGAGGATCTCATGGCGGTTTTGTTGGATCCAGTCTTTACGGACGGCTTTTTGCTGTGCAGCACCGAGACGCTACCGAACCACCCGTATTTTGTGAGCACGGACCCAATGATACCCGACAATGCCCATTTGATCACGACTGTCAAGCAAGGACATATCAACATTGTCTCTCACCACCCTAACCGCCAGCTGGCGGCTTTGTTCAGATCTATCTACGAGGATCTACGGTTCCGATTGTCGTATTTCACTGATTGCGTCCTAGCTGGCATCACCTACAACATTCAACTTCCTCGATCCAATGAAGTTCAGATCCAACTTACAGCAGTGGCGCTTGGACAACAGAGACAATTGGATACCTTGGAACCACTGGGAGTGCCGATTACCCTTTCTCCATGGAGATCCGTTCCAGGATCAGCTGCGCTGTCGTCGAGTCATTCCCGATCCGAATCTGAGAATGGCCAATCACAGGCGCGAACTACACCTGAACAACAAGCAAGGAACGTGGAAGACGCAATGGTGTTCCAGATGGATGAGTGTCAAGTCGCAGATTCGTCACGGCAGACGCCTGCTTCATCCCAATCTACCACGCCTGCAACGACCCTGACGGACATCAACAGTAGGTTGCGCTCTACACCCCATCTTACTGCTCAACCGTCGAGCGATACCGTCACGGGCTCGACTTCTGCTACAGAACCCACGACCCCAGTCAAGGAGCGATTCAGCCGACTGGGAATGATGGACAGTGAACCAACATCACCACTGGATAACGGCCGTCAGATGGGATACCACCCCCCAGAGCAGTACACTCAATCCTCTACCATGACAAGCTCTAGTCTGGCACCGCCACAGAGTCCTGTCCCCCGGCCTACCTCTTCCAATGGAAGCAATGTCAGTGAGAATGTCCTGACGATACAGATCACGCGACCGGGACTTCAATACCAGCAAAGTCGTGATCGTCAGCAGTCTGTTTCATCCGCCCTGAGTCGACCTGGCCAGATGGAGGACTCTAATAATCGGATTGCTCAGCTGCCAATGATGCCGGTGGATCGACCCTTTATCGAAATGACTCCACTTTCATTTATTCCTGGGCGGACACCAACACGGTATCTAGGCAAGCTCTCGCTTCATTTCGTCAAGGAAACTCATATTCTGCATGACACGACTGTCTCTAGCGGCATGGGAGGGTTTGTCCATGTGTTCCTGATGGAAATTCAGGCTGTGGCGCGGTCTCATGTGGCGGCTTTGGGAGGCGACGCGATTGTGGGTCTTCGAGTGGACGAGAGCTTTTTCCAGGAGAGCGTCAAGAACCAAGGATATGCCCTGATTTCAATCAGTGGTGATGTTGTGGGTTGCGCCTTGGATGAAGGATCCTCTTTTGTATCGAATGATCAAAGCGAGGGTACAGAGACTGATGACGACGATGACGACGATGACGATGATGATGACGATGATGATGACGATGACCGTAGTGTTATTCGCCGAGAGGACGAACGAGATGCTCAGGGGGCCGATGCAACTGGAAGTGTTGTTGGGAACGAAACTCCGTTGATTGTTGGATGGGAGAACAATAATCCGAGCCTCGAGAGCATGGATATCCCGTCGTCTACTCTCTCGTCCTTTGACCCTGTCCCACCCGGATCCTCCTCATAGAAAGTAGCGAAAGTAACAAAAATAATATTTGCTAAACAAGAAGTATGGACTACACGGAGATTTTTTTGGATGGCGCAGGCTTTATTAGTGGGGTACGCAGTTTTATGTTCAAATCTGCACCCTCAGTACGCCTTCTGCGTTTGCCGGTAATACTCCGCGAAGCCGAGGCCCCTCCGAGGACAGTTTCATGACACACGAACTGCCCACAAAAAGATTTCCTGTGGAAAAAAAAAAAGAAAAGAGAAAAATGTTTGATTGTCAAAAAGATGGGCGGATAAAATCCAATAGGCAACAAAACAAAAACAAAACAAAGCAAAAAACTATGACCATCGAGTTGATTCTTTTCCTTACCGTCTTCAGTACCAATCCGATTGGCAATGACAATATGAGCTTCATGAACCGGTTTTGACCTTTGGCCAAAAAAGGGCGACATTCTCAAAGCCCAGTACTGGATCGTCTCGTATTGTAGAGCCTCTGCCTCCTCTTCCAATCGCAAGGCCTTTTCTTCTTCTGTCTCATCCTCGCTTTCTTCATCTTCCCAATCCTCATCCTCATCGTCTTCCTCGCCTTGGCCCTCGCCTTGGCCCTCGCCTTCGCCCAGAGGAAGCTGTGTACTCTCAAGTCTTGCCCTAGACTTTTCCGATTTCGGTTTCGGGACCACTTTTTCCTTCTTTGGAGCCTGATCGCCTTTATTCCAGGCCATGGAGCAAAGGATAAGATTGGATTTCTTCTTCAAATGAAAATTCGCGAATTCCATCTCTTGGAACCCAGCCTTGAACTGGTAAGGGTTCACATCCATGCAGATCCCGAAACCCACTTGACCCAATCCGGGGACATGAATGGATTCAAACGCGGGTCCCTCCTCGGCCCAGTTCTCATCCGTGTAGTATAAAAAATGTTTGGCGTATGTGGTCAAGAGTTCACCGGTGGGAGAGACAAAGGCAATCGAGTTGTAGAATTGTTCCTTGAGGGGATTTGAGGTGTTAAGGACTCGTTTCTCGGGGTAGCCGACGACCACGTGGGCATTGAGACGGATAGCTAGCAAATTTGTTGGGAGGATGGCATGGTTAGATGAGAAGAAGTCTTTGATCCATAAATGTCGAAATTTAAAAACAAATCAAACAAAAAAGAAAATCAATCGCTATGAATTGAGGTATCAAACCTTGCGCCTTGGCCCAGGTAACACTAGGTCCAGTGTGGGCATTTTCGAGGTAAGGTCTAATATGGTCCTTGCTCTTGAACACGTAACCTAAGAGGAGAGGAGGAGAGAAGGGACTAGGTTAAGAATCCACATTTTCGGTTTATTACAAGTGTTTTTCTCGATAGTAGAGATATTTTCATAGTCCATGATCCTTCATCCCTGAGCAAAAGAAAACGAGATGGAGAGAAGATGGCGATCTTTTTACCAGTAAAGGCCATCTCGGGCAGAACAAGCACATCCACGTCCTCGGGCTTTAATCTATTTCAGTAAAGACCAAAGGTTTAGAGTCGGTATCTCGTCCTTTTCATGCCGTCAGCATTTGGTCAATCATGATAACAGGGAGCGAATCTTTTCGTACTGGGCAATCATATCGGTGGCATGGCTGATATTCTGCTGAACTTGACCCAACTGGGGCTCAAGCTGGAGACAACCTGTGATCAAGAGAAGAGCAAGATAAGTACTTGACACGCGACGATTGGGATTTCCTGCGAAGACGAGATTTTTCTTTGACTAAACAGCCATAGCGTTGCGGGCACGACACATACAGATCTTCATGGTGCGAGGATGGGGGGATGGAGGGATGCAGAGAGGACAGAGAAGGCCAGGTCAATGGAGCATGCGGAGAGAGAAAAGGGCCTTCGTTCGTTCCCTGGAACGAAGCGGTGGAGGAAGAATGAACAGTCACTTTTCGCTCGGAAGTTCGGAAAACGCGATCAATGGGAAAAGGTGCATCCATCCATTCATTCGTTCACCTTAAATCGTTCATTCGTCTAGGAAGACAGGATCACTGTACTGTATATTCAACACATCACAACACCTGCAGCCATGGCCAACAACAGCATCCCTTTGATGCGCAGACTCGCGCTCTCGCTCAAATCCATTGCCCCCGGCGGAGGAAGACGACTCGCCGGAAAAGATCTCGATGGCAACCTGTACTTTGAAAAGCCGGACCCCAACGGTACATTCTAACATCCTCCTTCGCACGTTTGCTTCAACTCAGGTCGGCCAGCATGGGAGGAAACACACTCGCAACTTTGGACTACTGGAAATAGGGCATACAATACTGACCGATTTCCAACCATTTCTTTCATGTGCGGCCAACAGGTGGAAGATATCCAAGAAGAACCGTGGAGCTCGCCAACCCTGAATTGAACGAAGCCAACTACGATGACGCCAACATTACCGGTAAAGAAAAAGAGGAAAAGAAAGGACACAAATTTCATTAGTTTGATCGTTCTCATGGAGTCTGACTATACATTGCTTTTTTTTTGTGTCTGCCTCATTCTAGTCCAGTGGCAATCATGGCTCAGGAATACTCGCCTGGACCCCCCAACAATGGCAGAGATTCAAAGGGACGAAGCACGGAAACAATTAACAATCACCCGCGCCAAGGCCTTGGATCAGGCTTGGCAGGACCGGAAAGCAGAGTTGGCATTGGAACAGGCGCAGGATCGTAAGACGATCTTGGGCTTGGCTCAAGCTGCTTCCTCTTCTGGAACAGCCGCGTCAGAAACAAAGCAAGAGGCAGTGGAACACAAAGATGAGGATGCGACAAAGAGTGCGGCACGAAAGCAGGTTGAAGAGAGAGAGGCTTCTCGTAAAGGTAAAGAAATCTCGTTGATATTCACTGACACACGCACATATACAAAAAATACTCATTATTTCTTGTCCTTTTGGATCACCATGGAATAGCTGGATTCAAGCCGCAGGTGCAACAAGGAGACACGTTCGAGCCCCAGGCATGGTCGCCCGTTGCGACTCGTCGCCGTTAGGATCTGTCCCCCCCCTTTAGCACAATGAAATAAATCAAGAAAGAAAAAAAAAGACACGTGACCATGGGACAATCTCCACGTTTTTTTTCGAGGGTCTTTTTTTGTTCTCTCTTTGCATCATCCTCCATTTCGACGCGCCTTCTTCTCTTTCATTCCTTCATCCCATCGTCCCATCTCTCCTATAAACATCTCTCTGACTGCAAAAAGACCAGCCATGCCAGGACCAGAGGAAGCGCGTCTCAAGGATGCCATCGAATACATGCGCGAGGCTGAAAAAAAGTAGAGTCTCTCTCCTCGACCCCCTACCCCGACGCACAGCAACAGGCGGGTTTGAGCTGACTACTGACACCCTTTCCTCTCTTGTATCTGTTGGAATGGATTCCTGGTCGCAGTACCGAGAAGGGCTGGTTCAAGAAGCCAGACTGGGATATTGCTGCTCAGTATTACGAGAAGGCTGGTAATGTCCTGTGTCTGTTCTTGTGGCTGTGGTCTGCGCTCCTTTTTTCTATTCTTTGCGCAGAGTGACATCAAAAAAACGGTGCAACCTCGAGGATCGGGGCCTATTTTTACTCAGCCATCCTTTTTGCTTTGCATACTAAACAAAATAGGCCAGTCTTTCAAGGCCGGAAAATCATACGAACAGGCCGTTCAGGCCTTTATCAAGGCCTCAGACGCCATGGTCTCTGCCACAAGGTAACAAGAATAGTGTCTCTCTCTACTTTTACCATGAAGAACGTCTGCTGATCTCTTTTTTTCCCGTCGATTCAATTTCATCCAGTTTATTCATGGCAGGACGCGCACTTGAGAACGGAGGCAACATTGCCCTGCAGAACTTGGGACAACCTGAGCGTGCTGCTGACATGTACAAGCGCTCCAGTGAATTGTTTATGCAAAACATGACTCCGGATCGTGCGGCCGAGATGCTGGAGAAGGGTGCCAAGTATGGTGTTGATGTGCAATCGCTCTTCAAAAAAGGGGGGAGGAGGAGGGAGGATCACAAGTGATTTTAACCGATTCGCTTGTCTCTGTCTGTGCGTTTGGGTTGCTATCCATTTAGGGCAATGGAAACTATCTCGATCGAGTCGGCGATTGATCTTTACATTGGAGCGTGCAACATTTACGAAGGCGAGGACCGTGCAAAATATGCGACGGATACATTCAAGAGAACCATTTCATTGTTGGTGAAGCACAAGAGGTAGGGACACCAATGATTTTTTTTTTTTTCTGGATCGGCCTGGCGATTCCTCCGTTATGAAATGTGTGCTGATCGGAATCATTTGTGGCAATTGTGTTAGATACGAGAAGGCTGTGGAGGTGTTGCAGAGACTCGGCAATGTTCAAAAGGATACCCCCAACAAGAATGCTTATTACAAGACCCTTCTGAGCATCATTATTGTTCAGCTTGCTACAGGAGATGAGGTTGACGCTGGGAAGAGATTCCAGGCTTTCTGCTCGTAAGGAACCAGTCTCAGGCTATAGCGTTGTTACTGCCTGAAAGATGCCTCGTACTCTTTTTTTTTAAGCTAACACGGTTCTTTTTCTTCTAGTGTGGATGGATTTGTTCAATCAGAAGAGTCTGCAATTGCACATGCCATGTTGGACGCATTTGAACACCGCGACCAAGGATACTACAACCAGACAGCCGCTCGCCAACAAGTTGGTTTCCTGGACAACGAGGTGGCGAGACTTGCGCGCAACATTGTCATTTCCAACGATCTTGTTTCCGGAGGAGGATATGTCGACCCCGCTCAGTCTCTCGCTCCTCCTGGTCAGGGCCAGTTCCAGCAGCAGCCCGTCTATGGTCAAGGAGGAAACCCAACCCCCCCAAGACAGTCAAGCCCATATCAAGCGCAGCCTCCATCGGTTCACCATCAGCCTCAGCCAGGATACCAACAGCCTGTCAAGGACGTGTACCAAGGAAGACCCAACAACACGAGTGGAGGATACGAGATCTCGCCTCCTTCATCTTCTGGAATGCCCCCAGCATACTCCAATGAGCGCCAGGAGGCCGACTGGCGTGCGTTGACGGAGAAGCCCGCAACGCCTCGTCCCCAACAACAGCAGCCGCCCTTCCAGCCCCCGTATCAGCAACAGCAGGTGCCTCAGCACCCCCCGCACCAACAGTCCCGGGTCAACCAGGCACCGGGAGCACCTCCAAGCAGGAACTACTATGACGATCTGCAGGGTGACGACGATCTGCTGTAGGGCGCGCCTCCGTTCGTTCCGTGACCTTCAAAAAGGGAAATAAATTTTCGTAAAGAGTCACTCGATGATGCATTTCTCGTGTGTTCATTCATTCTGTTCTTTTTATTACTTTTTTCTTTCTCTTCACGCAGGAATCGACCATCATGGTACATGCGCGAGTCATTGGCCACTCAGAACACAACTATTGAATGCTAGGCCGACCCATGGAAGAGAACACATGCTAATCATGTGCTGTATTCTTTTTATTCGTTCTTTGTGACCCGAAATAATTTCGCAGGCGACACGGACTCTTGCGGGACGGCTCTTGAGCTCTTCTACCTCCACCTATGCGATCCCCTCGAGAGCGAGATCGATCTTGAAGCCCACGACAGCCGTTGTCAGAGTCACATCCAACAGGGCCACTGCTGCCTGTGCGGGCTTGGTTTCCAGGAACTTGCAACTTGGACGATCCTTCTTTTCAACGTCATCTCAGTCCAAGAAGGAGGTTGCTCTCTATGGACAGCCGACCTGGATGACCCACCCTCATTTGATGAAGGAAGGCGAAAGTAAGAGACCCAAAGGTTTAATCGGACTTCAGTTTTCAGGCAGACCCTGACCCTTTTGTCCATACTGTATTATAGCCACCCCTGGATTGTCAGCACTGGAATACGAACTTCGCAGGACGTTGCTAATGGAAAGTTTGCCCAAGAACAGTATTGTGATTGCCACCAGTCATAAGACGCGGTTCATGACCAACAATATTTTGTAAGAATTCGGAAGACGACAATGACGACGTATGGCACCAGAAACAAGCCAGAAATAAGACGGGAACTTTGACTGGAAAGCATGGAATTGACCAGAGACTACTGCGCATTCTTCACCCAATATGAATAGCTATCCCTTCCATCAACATACCGACTTTTACTACCTTTGTGGTAAGGACAACGTAAATCGAGGATTATGACCATGAAGAAGGATTTTTTATTGAACATGTTATTATGTTCTTTGTACATTCTTAGGATTCAATGAACCCGATTCAGCCCTCGTATTAGAGAAGGATAACTCACCACGAGGCTACAAAATGACCATGTTTGTTGCACCCAAGAACGCCAATATTGAAATGTGGGAAGGACCCAGGACGGGTATCGAAGCTGCCAAGGAAGTTTTTGGCGCGGATGAGGTAATCCTTTTTCGTTTCTGAGCTCTCTTATGAGGAAGCCGATGCGGAGAGTCCAATAGGGATACCAACCAGATTACCATCTTCTACTATCATAGGCGATCGACGCCAATTTGTTCCGCTACAGGATCGTGGATATGACCGGTCGATATGAGAATGTCTATTTCGATTACCCAACACCATCCATGTTTTTGCCCATGGAAATCGCCAAGAAACTCCACAACAAGCCAGGTAAAGGAAGAAAGGTCATTCCTTCACAATTTTTTTATACTTGTTGAGATTCAACGTGCACCTCTCCATTTAACGACCGAATCATTTTTTCTTTTCTTTTTACTTTTACGGTCTTTTATCAAATCAAACACCAAACCACAAAAAAAAAAAAAAAAAAAAAAAAAAAGATGGATCGACTTTATTTTCGGGTTTATCACAGTTCTTTTCAGGCACTAAACCTTCCTCGTCTTCGTTTGCTTTCACGAATCACAAATATGGTGGATCCGACTTTACTTCATCTTCATCGAAAGCAGATTCCGAGTCGATGGCATCTACCAAGGGGCTTTCGCCATTGATTCAAGAACAACGCGTCATCAAGAGCGAAGCCGAGATTAAAATCAT
This sequence comes from Entomortierella parvispora, assembly GCA_963573315.1. NCBI lineage: Eukaryota > Fungi > Mortierellomycota > Mortierellomycetes > Mortierellales > Mortierellaceae > Entomortierella > Entomortierella parvispora. The sequence goes on from OY752145.1 coordinate 2,404,088, forward strand.
GCGTCAAGCAGGAGAGATCAGTGGAAAGGCCTTCATCGAGGTAAACACTGGTTTTTTTCGAGTTTTTCGAGTTTTTTATTATTACTATTTGAAGTCGATCTTCACGAGTCATGGTGGCAGTCTCGTTACTTGTGACCAACCTTGTATCTCTCTCTCTCTGTCTCTTTTGCTGCTTGTAGACTATGAAGTTCACAAACCCTGAGAGATTGGAGCACCAAGTCTATGCAAAGTTTGATTTCGAGTGCCGGATGCGAGGTTCACAGATGATGGCCTATGTTCCCGTGGTCGCTGGAGGCTCGAACGCGTTGACGATGCATTACGTGAACAATGATCTGCCACTGAAGGACGGCGATCTGTTGTTGATGGATGCCGGTGGTGAATACAACGGATACGCGAGTGATATCACTCGTACCTGGCCCGTGAATGGAAAGTTCACTCAGGCTCAAAAAGATCTTTATGGGGTAGTTCTGAATGCCAACAAGGAGTGTATCAAGGTAATCACTTTCTCCGTCCACTGCTTCTCTTTTTACCAATTTGAATTGATGATCATTTGCCATGTGTACTAAATCGCTAGCTCTTGCTTTCATGTTGTCCTAGCTCTGCACGGAAGAACACGGATTGACTTTGAACCAGATCCACGATGTCTCCATGCGCTTGACCAAGGAAGGACTTGCCCGACTTGGTATCAAGCCTCTGCCTCAGGTAAGGGGTTACTTCTGGGATATTTCCGTTTCTAGTATATTTTCAACCTGGACGTTTGCATTATATTAATCATTTCTATTGAATAGGATGTGGACCGTCGCTTGTATCCTCATCACGTCGGGCACTATCTCGGTTTGGATGTCCATGACACGGGCGATATCTCGAGGTCAAGACCATTAAAGGCAGGCATGGTCATTACCATCGGTAAGTTCTTGGTAGAACCAACTGTTGAAGCATCGGGCAGTCGAGAAGGACGTTCTCTGACTATTTTCTTAACCCCCCGCCCCTTTTCCCTGATAATGATGTTTTAGAGCCTGGTCTTTACATTCCAAGAGACCCCGCCTACCCCGAGAAATATCAGGGCATCGGTATCCGGATTGAAGACAACGTTGTGATTGGCAAGACGGCGCCTCAGATTCTGAGTGTCACTGCTCCCAAGGAGATTGTCGACATTGAGTTTTGCTGTGCCAGCGGCAGAGCAGAGTAAACCAAGATATCGATCAAAAACAGATAGGGAAAGAGGGCGAGGGCGCGCCCGTCTCCGTCTCAATAATTAGACCAGTTTTTTTTGAAGCACGCGCAATTCAGTCTGCAGGATTTTGCTGCTGTGCACAAAACCAAACTTTTTCACAGATGATTTTTGCTGCTGTGCCATGAGAGCATGTGAACCTTGTGATGTCGACAATGCGAAAGGCCCTATGGAGCTACGGAGGAAAATGAATTCAAATAGCAGTGATGACCCAGGCGAGTGGCTATATCACGTAGCCAAGTAGGGGCCCGGGATCCTTTTCAACCTCACTCCCCACTCCGGGGATAGTGTGGCTCGAATACCAAGATATCGCTATGTCTCTGCACATCGTTTTTTGGGAGCATGCAGTGGCAGTGAACCCCGCCCAGCATCTGTGCGACAAGGGGCTCACTAACGAAACGGCGAAAAGAGATTGAGAGATGGGCGCCAGTTGCTGAGAATGGAGACATGGAGGCAGCCTCGAGGTCGGTTGATGTCATTGTTGCCTCCCATCTTCCCACCTGATTCACTTGCAACAATAATCTCCCTCTCTCCCCCCTCCTTTCGGTCCAACCAGAAGAAAAAGGATGCCTCTCCTCAAGAATTCGGTTCTACTGCTCTCGTTGGCCGTCCTCTGCGCGACAACAGCCCAAGCTGCTCCCGTAGTGCCCACTTTGGATCAAAGCCCATTTCCCTCCGATTCAGGTTTGTAGACAATTGACCTGCTTGGACGGGGACATGGAAACTCACGTATATATTTGCTTTTGTCTCTAGATTTGGAGGCCATGACGGGTCCTCTCCCAGAAAGATGGACTCGCTCAAGTTTCTTCACTCCTGAGCATAGAGCCTCACAGGAGAAATCCTGGCAAGAATATAAAGTCGCCACCCGAAAGTTCTCAGAGAAGGTGGTCTCCAACCGTTGCACCAGCATCCTGGAATCCACGCTCGACCATCTCGAAAACGTTCGAGATTTCGTTCAAGAGCGCCTCTTGGACGAGGAATCAAACGAACTCTTGCATCCCATCCTTTGGCCCCTTTCCGGGGTTTTAACCATGGCTGAGGATTATTATATCACGATCGATTTGACGGACGAGGTCATAGAAGAAGAAAAGAGGAAGGAAAAGGAGGAAGAGGAAGAGAAGGAGAGAAGAGCCCCTGCACCCTCTCCCTCTTCCTTCTCCTATAACAGGCATGAAACTCTTTCTTCCTCTTCCGTTACTGAACAGGAAAAGTCTTGGGAAAAAGAGATCAGGCATATAGATTGGGACACGAAACAACGCATAGAGCAATGGACAGAGGATAGCCATCCTCAATTCGTGCTCATGTACCGCCTTCGACAACTCGAAAAGCACTTGGCTGCCTTGCCCTATGTGCTCAAGTTTGCACCCGAGCCTGTCCGACAGGAATTGGGGGAGACTGGGTTCCTTCGAGAGACCGAGACCCTGCGAAAAGATGTGAGGTCCTTGATGACCTGTCAGGGGGTGACGCACGTCACCGTGGCTCAGTTGAAGGAAGATTTGCCACCGGTTGGAAGCGACGGCGAAGTGGATCGATCTGCGGCCTCCAGAGTTGTTAACACTTTTTACAATCGAATCCATATGAGACTGGTCATGATGGCTACGTATTCCGAGGGCTGTATGTTTTATCGGACGCTATTTGCTGGTGGATCTAGCTGTGAACCTAAGAATACCACCCAGGTGGAGGACCGCGCGCCAGTCAGGAGCTCTGAGGAGGGTAACCAGCAATTGAAGGACCAGGTGCCGGAAGATTCATCTTTGTTCTCGGCTCCAGAGGTCAAGTCTGTATGGACCTGGGAGGCGGCTTTGCGATTGAAGAAGGGTACTGAAGGAGTTTATCCCAAACGAAACCCTGAACTTGCTGCCTTGATGTTTCCAGAGCTTTAGGCCAGGTGCTTGCTTGGGCGTCATTAGGGGCTCTACTCATGTGTACGAATGCAGAGAACCATGTCAAAATGAAGAATTATAAAAGCTTTTTCAACTAACTGCAGCACGTTGAATGTTGAAGATATTATTATTGGATGCCTCATCGGACTTGTCATTGTTTGAAAAGTTTGTGGATCCCTTGCCTAGCTTTTGCTTGCCTAGCGGCCCACTTCGGACACTTGGGCCTTCTTAAGCCCCTCGCAGGCCGCTCAAGATCAAGACATGTCTTTGACCAGTGGTTTGGTCCAATGTGGAGAAGCGGCTGGGTGGAGTGTGGGGTGTGTTGATGGGTGGCCCCTGTTAAGCGCTGAGGACTCCAGTCCGATGATAGTTTAGGTTCGGGGTTTGTCGAACAAGTTGGAGCAAACGAGCTTGACTCGTCGCGACTTGTCGTCTCAAAAACACCAGTGGACTTCGTCAGCTCCTCAGTGCCAAGTGGCCACCGGAGATCTGAGCCGCGATCTATATTTTCCAAAAAAAAAAAAAAAAAAAAAAAAAAAGCAAGAAAAAAAAACCTGGAGATAGACAGAGGTCCGCCGTTGATCTCGCGCTCCCTCTTGAACCATGCCGCCATAGAAATCGTAGTGCAAGGACAATCAGAAGAGTTGACGCTGTCGCTGTCTTTATCCTGTATCTTCCAATCTCGTATCTTTTCTGTATTTGAGAGGATTATGTTTGTGTGATAAGTGGGTTTAACTAGAAGAGGTAAGCTTTAGGTTATTGCTAGCTTAGGTGACCAAACTCAACGCGCGTTCCTTAAAAGTGGGAGGGCAATTCGCCGTTTACTGAGTTTTGCTTCAGTATGATAGGGAGAGCTGACAATGAGGATTCAACAAGCATCGTCACTCTACGCTTCCGGCTGCAGCAATCCAGTTATCCTTTGTGGACAGAAACGCGCTTTATTGTTTTCAGATCCTCCTTTGCGTGATTAAACACGCTCTAGCAGTAGCATTAACTAGCTACTAACCATCCCACCCATGTTGTACGCGCACACAACGGTCGTTTACGTATAGAGAATCGCACCGTGGTCTGTGCAGCATTGCTGGAACCTGTCGAAAAACTCGTCGTTCAACATTACACACTCGTGAGATATCTCATTGAAATGGCCGGTTCCGGGGCCACTGTTAGCATTGCAACAGTCTTTAGTAGTCCGATACCAATGGCCATGGCCGGGCCCACCGCAGAAAGCGGACGCGCCAACTTGCGTAACAACAAAAAGTGCCGCAAGTGCCAACGAGGTAAGATAACGCATTTGATCTGGACTGGGAGGAATTGAAGGTCTTGTAAGCTTGGGTCTTGGTAGAGGAGGGAGTTTGGCTTGAGATGGGAGTCGCACTTTGATGTCTGTCAAGTTTTTATACATTTGTCAAGTTTTTATACATTTGTCATGATATAGTGCCGCACTATGAGAGGTCATCCGGCATGAATCCGAGCAAGCATTTTGTTGCAAATGGTTCCTCAATGCACTTTGCCAAGGAAGGACAGAGAGGCCATAATACCTGAATGCACGAGCCTCATGCCCTTCAGAGTGAAATATCAAGGTGGCACGCGCTCCTCGAGAGTTAGAGCATGAATATGACATATCCCAACGCGAGCATTGCTTTAACAAGATGTCTCATTCTCACGCTCGATTTGCTTCTCTCGCTGCACGCACAGCAGACGGGCAAAATGAGTCAATGAGATGGATCACTGCAGGTAAACCCGAGAACATACCTGAACTGCAAGCAGGGGCTAACAAAACTCGAGAATCAAGGGGTGCTTCTGCACTCAGAGATCTTCCGTGTAACTCTCTTTTAGGGAGGGTTTGACCTTTCACCTAGTCAAAGTGAAGGAGTGGGGTAGTGCACACGAATTTTGAAGTGCAGGACGCGATTCAAACAAATACTCTTCGCTTTTCAGGGTACAGACAGCGATCCTTTTATTTTGGATCTTCAAAATACTCAGTTCAAACACCATCCACCACTTTTCACCAATCTCATCTGCACTTTTTTCTCATTCTTTCTTCACATCCCTTTCTTTGCATTGATTCCTTGTTAGGCCTGTCCTCTATTTCCTTAGTCCTCTCGTTCCTTGGACTTGTCACCATTGGAGCTCGTCCGCTAACTCCTCGGCCTATTTTTGATATGGACGAATGAGAGTGAATGTCTTTTGGAGACGAGAAGGGAAACTGGGAGGAGGATGCAAGCCAGTAATGTTGCACAGTCTGTGCGTGCTCTCAGCAAGTTCTCTCTTCGGATGCACTTCCGAACAAAGAACAAACCCCTGTTTTTTGGACTTTTCCGAGTCACCGGTTCGCTGGGCATGGGGCAAGGGGGTTCATGCGTGTGATGTGGAGTAACACGTCAATGTAAGATACAGTACAGCAGTCAGCGAAGTCTCGCCCTCGTCCCTTTCTCACTGGGCGACTTCTGCCCAAATTAGTGGTGAGCAAAAAATACTAATTTGGACAGATGTCCTCTGAACTCTCTCTCTTTCCTCCTATCATCCAGCACCTTCCCTTGCTTGTCAACTGCAAATCTGGTCACCGATTCCTGACTTTCACATAGCCCAGAAATATCGTCCCTTAACATCCCTTCTCCACCACGAAAGCAGTGCAAACCACTTTCTATCCTCCACAACAAAACCAGTCCGAATCGTTCACCATTCCCTCTGCTTCTCCTTTTTGAGGTGAGTCCAAAGACGAGCCTTGAAACCTCTGCAAAGAACAGTCCGTCTTCCTATCGCCAAGCCTTCACAAATAATATCGTCTAAACAACCTTGGAACTCTCTATTCGTTCTGTGCAGCACAATGGATTTCATCTTATTGAACGTTCATGTAGGAACTCGAACGCATATGATTAGATTCCTTCAGACGCCAAGACGTGACGAGCTTATGGCCGCAATTGTAGATGCCTTTCGTAGAGAAGGCGTATCGGTTATCTTTGCGGAAACCAATGGAGACACAACTGTTATAGTCGTGGCAACCAATGTCAAAGACTGGCCAGATATCGCATCCAACACAAGACTTGCAATCAACACCGATGGCCGTGAGACTCAATCTAGTTAGTTGAAAATGCAACTTGACATTCCAGTGCCATAGCGCAAAAAAATTACCACAAACCCTTCATAAACCTCGCCATGCGGGAATCGGTTTGGCAGTTACTCCCCATATTGAAATCCTACCAAGGAAGCTGAGCTTCAGGATCACTTATCAGCACACGGGATGCTCTTGTGCAACGAGCACGGGAACAGAGTGGAGACAAGAACAAGAAAAGAGCTTCACTGAATTACTATTTATTCAGTAACAAGCCTACTTGGAGTGGATTGCGTGATGTTCATTGGGCCAAGATCTTGTTCCCCAATGTGGGGTTCATCGAGATAATTCCAATCTTATCCTTACGTGTTGGGAGCGGTGACAAAAGCGTGTGGCGCAAACGCGTGCAATGGAGATGAGAAGGGACCGGTGGCAATGGGAGAGTAGCGGAAGAATAGGAACGTCCGACGAGAAGGGGCACAGCGTGGGAGCGGTGGCAATGGTGGGAAGGCCGTTGCCACCTCTTCTTGGACCCCCCTCTTCTTTGACACCGTTGTCATGTGGTCAATCCAACCCGTTGTCGTTGCTCCACACGCGCTTCTTCATTCCTTTCTTCGCCATTGCTCGCTCCCATGTCCCATTTATCACCTTTACCACTATACCCCTTTCCTTGGCTTCCGGTCCCAGGGGCCATGGGTTCGACCTCGACAAGAACAGTAGCACCGCACCGCATTGGAAATGACTGTTCCCCGCCAAGCGATGAAGAGGAGAAGTAAGCAAACAATCAACGACAAAAAAACAGAAGGCTCTTGACAAAGTGCCTCACCAAAGGCCGAGATCACCCCTCATACACAAATCCAACCGGTCAAAATACCTAAAAGTACACCAGTATGTAGAGGAGGACACAGAGACTCTAGTCGGCCTGCGTTGACAATGCTCCTCTCGCGAGTGCTCTCGATATCATTAATCAAACGCATACCAAACATGTCCCTGGTTCTGGCACCCGAAGACTGATTATCCCTGACAATACCACCAGAAGGATCTTTCTTATTCTTGAGAACATCTCTATTATCCTCAAGGTTGGCACAGATGCAGGTGTATAGTGCAAAAATACTCGAAAGACCTTAATTTGGGCCCTAGCGTCGCGTTTTCGACATTTACTCGTGAAGCCGCCAATGTCTTTCCATTGAGAGGAGGCAAGGAGGTGTTGTTCCATGAAGAGCGCAGTGAGGTGTTGTTCCATGCTGAGTTGCGAGAGTGATAAAGCAACAAAGGCGGCTAGTAGAGGCCTTATTAAAAAAACCATTTCCAAACCAACACAATTCGCAATGATTAAAAAGTGTTACGGGCTCTCGGTGTTTTTGAGCTGCTGTGTTGCAGTCCATCAGCAGGTTAAGTCATCTGGCCGCCGCATCACTGCAGCGTCAGAGACGCTAGTCCCCATCTAAGGGTTCAGGCTTTTCACCGATTTCACCACCCAAGCAGAGAGAGTGTTTTATCAGGATCGCGCCCGTAGGCGTCCCTAGTCCTCATTCGCGCTATCAAGAAGCGCGCCAAGAACACCGGTTTCCATCTAAGGATTCCAGCCGATTCACTCTCCCCCATGCGCTGGGCAGCCGCGTCCATCACTTTCCTCATACCTTTTCGGACCACGGTCTTGAATGGCGAAAATATGATATGCAAGGGAAAATGACACAGCTGCGAGTGAGGGACAGAGCGAAAGAGTGTGTGCATGTATGTTGTGAATATGCATGTGTGATGAGGAATGGAGCGGCAGGGGTGATGTACACGCGAGTGCTGGGCCTCAAAGATTTCGCGTACATGTACGTAAATCCATAAGGCACGTGATATCGCTCGAAACTCCACGCTTTTCATCGACGCGTATCCCACCTCCCGACCATGCCTACCATGCCGCCCTACCATCTCCATCCTGACCACGACCAATTTCTTGACAAATTTGACGCAGTAACAACATCACAACAGCCACAACAATACTGCCATTGACCGTCGGTGTACTCCCTGTCCAAGACCTGTTCACGATGGACTGATGACTCGGAAGATGTCACTCTGGGGTTAACACATCGAGTTTTGAGGTAAAAGCTCTTTTGTGAAGGGAACACGTAGGAAGAAGGGGAAACAATAAACGAATCTTTTTCCATTGCATCTTTAAACGAATCCAGCTGGAGAAGCGTTAGATGCTTGAGTGCGCGCTCACGATGGGGTTTTCTGTGACAGGAGCAACTAAAGAAAAAAAACTCGACAGAACTGCACGCCCCACTTCGAGATCGATTTTCGATCGCACAAGAGGCTCAAAAAACAAAGATCGCCCCCCAAAAGATCGATCTTGAGGAATTGAATGAAGCAGGACCTCAATTCCCGGGTGTTCCAAAAGGAAATGGAGAGCAAACGTTGAACCATCCCCGGGGAAAGACGTTGCTTGCTCTACACCAACAAGATGAGTGATTGCACCCAGACGCCGTCTCTGTCCTGTCTTTACTTCAGTTTTTTTCGCCACCATTCCGCCCTGTTTCATTTTTTGCCACCATCTCTCTATATATTCTCCTGCCTCCCCTTTCTTTTTTCTCATACACTTTCACAAACAAACATCTTGGGGGAAACAAGTAATGACGCACTCTTCCTTGCTTCCCCTCTCCATTGCCGCGCTCCTCCTCTTGTCTTCTTCGACTGCCATCGCAAGCTGCCCTCGTGAACTAGGTGAGTGCCTCTACCAAGATAGAAATGTGTTAAAGTCTCAGCTATCAGCGTATGTGTATTGAAAAAAAGCGTTCTCAAACTCGTCTCTCTTCAGACATAGAAGAGCTTACAGGCCCTCTGATCCACAACTGGGTGGACCCGAACCAGCGCGGTGCCGTTCATAGGGATCAACAGGAGCGAGTTTGGCAGCAGCAAAAGTTGGCGTTCCGTCAGTCTGCAAAGGAAGTAGTCTCTCTCTTGCACCGCGGTTTTAGAGTCTACCCTGGTTCATCTTGCCACTACCCAAGACTTTATCCATGATCGCCTTCAGACCAAGGAATCCTTCGAGCGTTTGGAGCCTGTACTTCATTACCTTTCCTCCACTTTGTCGATGACCAATTCCTTTGAGATTGCATGGGAGCATGAAAAAGAGAAAGAAGAACCGGATGGGGAAACCACTGCCTTTGAACAGATAAACACTGGTAGCTCGAGCCTCAAATTCTCCAGTTACCCGAAACCCTACAAGAGGACATGGACAGAAGTGTCCCAGCCCCAGGTCCTGTAAAAGCTTCGCCTTCAATCGTTGGATAAAGTCCTAGCCGCCTTCCAGCACATTCTCAAGTTTACCCCAGATACAATTCGTCAAGAGCTAGAAGAGGCCGGATTCGTGCGGGAGATCATGCTCCTGCGGGAGGGGGCTGGCTCTTTGTTGGCCTGTGAGGCCATTGAGCGTGGTTCAGGTGAAGATTCAAAAGACGAAAAGGACGCGGTGCGCCAATCGGTCAAGGATTTCCTTAATCTCTATGGCCTACGATCGGCGGTAGCGCAGTTCGTAGCCAGCCATGCGGCCTCCATGGACCCGGTGTCGAAGCCAACCTATGGTACCGTGAACTGGAGCCAGGAAGGATCACCCCATGAATCGAAAGAGAAATCTCTGAACAATAAGAAAATAGACCTGTCTTCATCGTCAGTGTCCGGAGGAGACAAGTTTGTGTGGACCATCCAAGGCTACGTGCGGTTCGTCAACAAGGCAACCGACATGGCGCACAAGGATATTACAGCGTTGATGGAGTGAGAACAAGGCACTTTGCTTCTTCATTAGTAACGGTAGTAACGGTCCCATCGATGATGGCCATTAAAGAAATGAAAAAAATAGAATAGGCGTGAAAAAAGGGTGTTGAGACGGACGATTTGCCATCCTCAGGTACTCAGGGTCCTTCCAGGCCAGGTTTGAGTGGACTATGGATTCGGTCAAGGCTGTGGACGCAGTTGAGAGGGGTGTGCTTGGATGTTCAGAAAGGGTTGTGCGGACCACCGAGGCAGCGCAGCGCGCTGACCCTGAAAATTTCTCCAAGCAGAGGGACTGCCAGCACGCACGCGTGCAAACGCCACCAAAATCGATCCACTTTGGTTTTTTGCATGCATGCAATTCAGCTGCATCCCTGCATTCATCCCGCCGCCGATCGTCTTTGGGATCATGAACCGCTTTCTCATCTCCGAGATTGCCCCCGACAAGGATGAGGCCTCTGACACTGGATTCCTGCTGGAGGCGAGATCGACAACCCGAATAACCAGAACTCCATCTGTCTCGAATAGTCCTCCTGCCTTAATTCATTCCACTGTTCCGTCGCCCATTGGCGAGCCAAAGCAAAGCCCGCCGCAGCAAGATACCCAGCAACAACCAGAAGCAGAAGCAGCAGCCCCGAGGGTCCCATCACAGAGTTTAGGGCAGGCATTCCTTGTTATTTTTCAGGCGACGAGGTCGACCCTTCGAAAGGCGCTACTGACTCTGGATTCAGACAGTGAGTTTTTCTTGCATATCTCTCAATTCGTACACGATGTGGAGCTGGCTCTGTAGAAATTCAATATGACTATATCAATGACCCTCTTCTTTTTGTCCCCGTAGACGTTTTGTCCAAATCGCTTCGAACTTTGGTGGACTATGTTCTGTTTGCAGAGCAGGATGCCTCTTTGGCTAAAACGAGATCGATCGAAGTCCTACGTCCGTTCCTGGACAAGGTAATAAACAAACATACGTAAAAGACATAAGAGAAAAGAGTCAGAGGGTGGCGGAATGACAATGCGTTTATAATATATCATTGATCTATCACACTCAGCCTATTTACCTTTATTTCTTTCCATTATTTACCACTAGATAATGAAGAAGTCGGATGAAAACGCGAAAAAGATCTCGTTCTTACTCTTGGATTGGCAATTACTCGACCATCCTTGTCGATCTATTATAGCTCAGGCGCTAGCACTGGAGATGGGACCCAAGACAGAAGACAAGAAGCGAAAGCTCTCTGCCCTGTTGGCTCTAGACCACGCCCTCTCGACACGATACAAAAGGATTCTGGAAAAGAACAAGCAGGAAACCAATATAAACCAATCTATCGAGACGAAAAGTACTCCGAAGGAGACAGTGGAAGACAAAAACAAAATCGCTACCAACTTCTTGGATGTGCCAGAAGTCAAAAGTCACAGAGAAGGAGGAGGACGAGGAGTGATCGAGGTTATTGAACCAACGGAATATCAAATTGCGGCAACAAATGAGCAGGAGTCAAAGACAGGTTTGGCAACCGGGGAGGAGCTATGTGCTCCATTCGAAGGACCGACCCTAGTCGAGATGATCTCGCATCTGTCGTATATCACGAGGCATGATGGGTAATAATGGAGATGTTGCGCACGGTGTCCACGTCTACGGGATGTACACCATTGGTCAAAGATTATTGAAACATTCTTTTATGTTGTAGAGCATCTGCAAGCGACGGGGTGCCATCCATGACACGACTGACAGGCCTTGCCTTCCAGTTGAGCATCTCTCTGTCTCGAATGTTGACAAAAAGCGCTTTGCGCGAAATTGAACTTGAAGAGGAAGAGGAAAACCGGGTAAAGAAATCCGGGACACCTGCAACAAAGCCAAAGAGGGGACCACTGATCGTCGAGCTGGATTCAGAATCGGAGAGGACCCTATCTCAAGTGGATAAAGACAAACAGGCTGACCAATTATCCTTGCGCTGGAGCTTTGCAAAGAGCATGGGAAGCATACGAGGCGTCATCGAAGATCTGAAATCGGTATGTCGTCTATAAGGCCATTTGCGGTTCCCATGGGCACCTTCTTACCATATTCTGCTTTACACGCCCGTGTCCTTTAGTGGAGTCGAAATAAGAGTTTGCTGATGACTGCAGCTCTGGAGGATACTCTGGACATGCTGTCTCGATTCTGTCGACATTACCAGAGACAGCTGGAAGAAGCAGATTCAAATGCACCCAAGCTCACAGTAATAGAGAGTAGCTCACAAGGACCGCCACCGCCTCCGTTCAGAGAAGTTGTAAAATCATTTGCGAAATGTTGGAAGCCAGTGTCGGCCGCTCTCTGCCCCATCGAAGAAAGTATCCCTTCAAGCCCTGAGACATTGAGGAAACGCGTACGAGAAACATTGGATCAGGTATGTGAGCTATATCGCCGAATGTCTTGTCAGCAGTAACTCTCCAGAAATCACGGTGAACTCAAAAAAACAAACGCTCTGATTTGTGGATTCATAGAAAGAGTTACCTCCGTTCGTGCGATTGCATGTCATTGGTCTCCTCCTGGGTCAGGCTGAACCGACTGTCTCTGCAGACGCGCTGAAACCGACAGCAACCGATGATAAACTCAGGACAGAGATCCTCGAAATGGCAGATTTAGTCGTAAGCTCACCACACGCTAACATCGGAAACTAACAAAGAAACTTGTTTTTTACTTTAGTGCATGACTGACCCAAGACTTCTTGTTTGTTTCTTTGTTTATTCTTTGATCACGTAGATCAAGTCAGGAATCCCCGTGGCACGCAACGTTGCCGTTGAAGTTGACAAGCAATTGAAAACAAAAGAACCCCAAAGGGGAGGGTCAAAGCCAGTGCCTGGGAGCCGTTCGGCGAGTTTGCCATTGACAACGTCCCCGCTGACTCACCTTCACCATAAAGACCGACCAGCACCGACCATTGCGATGGTGGACTGAGCAAATTTTTGTTCAATTTTTTGCCGAGGGTTTTTTTTTGGTTTACGGGGTAAAAATTGGTCCGGAAGCAAGATGAACCTTGTTCCCCAATGCGACCGACAATTACACAAAATGACTTTATGACGCATGGTGGAGGGCAAGGGGCAAAAAAAGGAAATCAACAGACAAGAGAGCTGCGCTGCTGGGTGACAAATACTCGGGAAGAGAGGGACAGCGGAAAAGGAAAAGAAAAGAGAGTGAGAGAAAGGACCTTGGGATTGAAGGAGATGACAAGGCAACATTGCGCAGGTGGCGGCGGCGGCGGCGCCTCTTTTTTTTTTTTTTGTCTCAAGAAAGAAAGGGACGAGTCAGAACTGTGGAGACAGTAAAATGGTGCGTGGTGATTAGGATGGTTGTGGATCATGAACCACTTTATTTTTTCTCGTCCGTTAGAAGGGGGCGTGAGCCAGGACAAGAATGGATTTAGACAGACCGTGGACGGGTAAAAGTCATTGGGCGGGTGGAGGAGAGGAAGGACTCAACGAGAAAGGAGACGGGGGAAAATGTCATAGGGAGAGGGGCGCAAAGATGGGACCTGAGCGTGCGGCAAGGGCGCACACGCACATGGCAAGAACAGTCGGATGGAGCAAAAGAGGACGAGGGATAAAGAGTTCTTCCCCCTGGTAGAGTGCTATCTGCGCAAGAAGAGGGGGGGAAGGAGGAAGGGAAGCAAGGACAAGAGAGAAAGACAGAAAAACACCGACCGTCGATGACGAAGCAAAGAGAGCGTAGCGGATTGTCGCGAACTCTTTTTTTTTTTTTTTTTTTTTTTTTTTTCTTTTTATTCTCCAACTCTTTCTTCTCCTGCTTGTGTTCTTTCTCTTCTTCTCTCCTCTTCTTTTGCTTTTATTATCCTTTCCTTCTTGTCTCTCACATCTCTCCTCTCTCCCTTTCCTTCTTTCATCCTGCATCCTCCTCTTGTTGAACATCCCCTGACCTGACCAATGGCGGATCTTCAAGACACAGGCAAGGACTCGCCCTCCCTTTTGTGGCCTCCCATGACTGCACGCGAACGATCCAACTCGTTCCGTCGCAAAGCAAGTATCGACAGTGAGACCGGACAACCGCATCATTACCATCACAGGAGGCATCATCACCATGACCCCACCAGAGGACGTTCTCCCTCCCCCCCAGAAGGGGCGCCTCGCTATGTCGAAGAAGAATACAGCAGCCAGGTGGATCCCTCCCAACCCCTTTACAAGTACAGTGCCGATGGATTCTTGATCCCCACAGAACGACCCATAGCCGATCAATCCTGGTCCTCGTTCCTGATCCAACATCAACTGGTCCTCTCTTGTTCCGTCATCTTGGCCGTCATCGCCGCCCATGTGCTCATTGTCTCGAAAGAAGCCCGGGATGGACACTCGGTCGACTGGATTGCTAGCATGAATGCCTTGATCCCACCTCCATTGTGGGAGCGTTTACCCAAGGACTGGACCAACGTGACTCTAGGCGGCCCCGCAATGATGAAGAAATGGGCTCCAAAACCTGGCGCCTATGACCCGAACCAGGCGTGGCCCTCGTTAGCAATGGCGTTGCAGTATCAGCAAGTGGTGCAGGATCCTACAACAGGCAAGACAGCAGTGCTGTATGGCAAGGGCTGGAATGACTTGTACTTGGTCCTGGTCTGGGTTATGATCTGGACCGCGGTCCGAGAGGCGGCCATGACTTATTTGCTCATTCCCCTGGGTCAATCGTTCGGAGTCGGGGGTCAGCCGCCAAAGGCCAGTTCCTCTTCCTCCTCGTCTTTGTCCGCGTCTACTGGAGCTGTCACGGCGTCTTCTTCCAAGAAGGCCCCATCAGAGAAATCTTTGAGGGAAGAAAGATTGAAGCTCAAGAAAGAGCAGCATGCGCGCGAGGGAAAGCTGTTGAGGTTTGCTGAGCAGGGTTGGTTGGTGATTTACGACGGCTGCATGTGGACGTTTGGCATGGTAAGAAAGAACCTTCGTCTTGCATTCCCGTTCCGACTGCGTTTCGCTTTTATTTTTCCTTTTTCTGCTCTCCCTCTCCCTCTTCTCTTTGTGTGGATATGGATGGACATGCAAACACCCCCTTCTAACGGTTCCTTCGTCTGGATGAATATAGTGCTTATTGTACCAGTCTCAATATTGGTCCGACACCTCCTTCTTCTGGCGCGACTACCCAAAGACATTGCTGACCGGGACGATGAAGTGGTACTACCTGATCCAGTTTGCATTTTGGCTACAACAGCTCCTGTTGGCGATCCTGGGAATTGAGAAACGCCGCAAGGACTTTTTGGAGTTTATGATCCACCATATTGTGACCTGTCTCTTGATCGGGTTCTCGTACTCGTTCAACCTGACATCGGTGGGACATGGAGTGTTGTGCGCGATGGATTTCTCGGATATTGTGTTGGCGGTGTGCAAGATGCTCAAGTACATGCACAAGGACGCGATTGCAGATGTCGGATTTGTGTTCTTTGTGATTACCTGGGTGCTGTCGAGGCACTATTATTACGGGATCATTATCTGGTCCTGCTTTGTGGAGGCACCAAAGTATGCGAATCAAGAGTGGAACCCGGCGCAGGGTTTTTATTTCACTCCGCGAGTCTTGACTGGGTTCCTGGTGTTGCTCTGTGCGCTGTACGTGCTGTTGCTGTTCTGGCTCGCCATGATTGCACGCGTGGTGATGAAGGTGCTGAAGGGCGAGAACAGCGAGGATGTCAGGAGTGAGGATGAGGAGGAAGAGGAGGAGGAGGAGAAGGAGAAGGAGGCTGAAGATGCCGAGGAGGAAGAGAAAGCATTGTTCAAGACGACGACAAGGCCCGTGAAGGTGTCTGCATAACTGGACTGACTGTCCACAACCCCTGTACAATATAATGCACCTATTTCTTTGAATAATAAAACAAATGAAAAGAGAGAGAGACAAAGAACCGGGAGAGCCATGGTCTGTGTGCGAGTGGGACGATGGATGCGAGAAGAATATTAATTGTATCCAGCTTGGCTGTGCAAGGTTAGACGATTCCCGCCAAACGTTTCTCTGGATGCGGATGGACCAAAGCTTGTTGGATGAGGATCGGACTTTGGAGAGCAAAACGATGCGATGCAGAGAAGCGTACCTCGCAGTAGGATGAGGGAGGGAGGAGAGCATTATTACGAGCGAGGGAGAATGAAAGAAAGAGAGAGAGAGAGAGAGAGAGAGAGAGGAAGAGCAATTGAGCTGAGCGAGAAAGAAGAGAAAGAAGACAAGAACATCCACACGACCCAGAGGAGCAGGATCCCGCGCTTTCATAAGTACTGTATCATAGCACAACACGCTCACGCTCCACTCTCTTCTTTACTTTGCCCGCTGTCCTTGTCCTGCATCTCTTTCTCTCTTCTCTCTTCTCTCTTCATTCTTCCTTTTGCACCATTCACTCCATTCCCAAAGTGAGCAAACAGCATCCATTGGCCCCCCTCCCCTTCTTCCTGATCGCAATCCTTTGTTCATTTCGCTCTTCTCTCTCTGTCTCCCTTTACCCTCAACCCTCCTTCTCTCACTCTCCCTAAACCAAAGCAACGCTCTTATCCAGACACTCTGCACCAATGTTCAAGACCTCTCGGAGCAACAGCACTAGCAGCACGGGCAGTGGCAGTGGCTCATACAGCCCCCCACCGCCCTCGGCTACCGCCGCCGCGACTGTGGGCTCGAACACGACCACGACCAACGTCCTCGCCAACGGCCAGAGCTACGGCGGCCCCAATGGCTACAATGGTGGCAACCATAGCCCCGCAGCCACCACCTCCTCGACCTACTACCCAGCGTTCCCCATTCGCAACAAGTCCAGGAGTAAGTCGTCATGATGAAGGAAAAGTGTCTTTTTCTCTTGCTCCCCCTTCTTGCCTTCTCTTTGCCTTTTTTTCCACCTGAATTGTCCGTTGAGGGGTTAACAAGGAAAGGGGAGGAGAGGAGGAAGGGAAAAGGAAGGGGCGAGAGGGAATGATGTGCGAATGTGGGAATTTCCTTGCAGATTGGACTGGGCTGGGCCGGATGGTGGTGGTGGTGGTGTTTGTGGTGTTTGTGGTTGCTTGCATGCTTTGCATGCTTGCTGGCAACCTTGCCTTTACCTTGCATTCCGGTCCTTCTGTTTCTGCCTTCTTTCCCTTCCTGCAGGTTTTCTCCTCGCAGCTTTTTTTTTTCTTTTTCTCTCTCTCGATCGCTCTCGTGTGTGTGTTTTCAGCCTTTGGAGTGCTAAATGGCTTTGGAGTTGCACTTTTTGCTTTTGCGCGCGAAAAGAAAAAAGATAATGTAGCCTGCTGAAGGTGCTCTCAACCCAGGGCTCAGACCTTTTCTCTCTTTTTTTTTTTTCCCTTTCACTGGTGTGTCTGGCCTTTTGCCCTTTGCCCATTCCGTTGGCTTTGCTTATTTCATCCCCGATCGTTCATACAACCACAAAGAATAATGGCTAGCACACAGAGAGGCAATCAAACAATAATGTGGCAGCAACAACAACAACAACAACACCAACACCAACACCAGCACCAACTACCACACCCCAAACAACAACAACAACAGCAACGGAGACCGCGATTCTTCGCTATGGTTTGGAAACGTGAGTGGTTGGCGTCGTGTTTTCATTTTGTATCCTTGGACCATAATGCAATTCCTCTAGACAAGAAGGAAACGAGCGAACTGTTTATTTGAGATTGGACTGGGATGGATTCGAGAGGAGGATCTTTTTTCTGCTGGTCTGGACTGGACTGACGGCAGCCGTTGCTGGCGCCTGTTTTGCTGTTCACGGCCCTCTCTTGGACCGCTGGACCGCTGTTCTGGCCCTTTTCATGTTTTTCTATTTTTTGTCCTGCTTGGTCCGAGTGCGTGTTCGTGTTGAAAAGAGGATCTGTCTCGTTGTCGTGTCTGTGCCAGGGCACAATAGGGCACAATGGGGCCCAAGCACCCTCTCCACCCCCTTCTTTTTCATTGCAATTGACCGCTGTCTGACGCAAGAAGGCAACGCCCCTTCGTGTAGTGCAGTACTGTCAAGAGAGAGAGAGAGAGAGAGAGAGAGAGAGAGAAAGAGAGAAAGAGAACGAGAGAAAGAGAGAAGGAACTTCATCCTCGGGAACTCAGCAGTCGCCTTGTCTCCTCTCCCACTCACTTCACTCCTTGGCCCCTTCATTCCCTCATGCGTGACATTCTCTTCGTTCTCCTCTCTTCCTCGGTGCACGTTTGCATGCTGCCTCGACCTCCCTCTGTTTCTCCGCCTTCCCTGCCCTGCATTGTCTCCATTGCCCCTTGCTAACCAACATCAACCCCGACTCTCCTTTTTCTCCTGCTTCTTCTTCTTCCTGTTCTTCCTGCTCTCTTCTACTCGCCGCCACCTTCGTGCTCCCTGCCTGCTTTATCCGATCAGCGCCATCTGTCAGCTCCACATCGACAATCACTCAGCCCATCCACAATCTGCTCCAGACTTCAAACGGATTCCTCCTGCCAAAGCGTCAAGCCTCCACCTCCTCCGCCGCTCCTTCTCTGACCACCGCCTCTGCCACCGCCTCGCTCTCGCTCTCGTCGCCCTCTGCCAGCGCGACCATCTCTTCGCCCACCTCCTCCTCTTCTTCAGCACAGTCGCCCCTCACTGCCAACGGCACAAAGTATACCACCATCACCACAACCATGAATGGACATTCTGCTGGTGGCTCTTCCAACCCGATCCTCGTCCTTGAGCCGACTAACAACTCGTTCGCGATAAAGTCATTGGAGCTTCAGGATCACACGCCAGTCAAAATTGGTCGCCAGACGGGAGTAACGACTGCACCTCACCCTTCCAATGGCTACTTTGATTCCAAAGTTCTTAGTCGAGTCCACGCCGAGGTGTGGGCAGACAATGGAAAGGTAAGAAAGAAAGTGTCTATTCTTGATTCAAAGATCCCAAGGCGTCCTTCTTACCCCCCTTTTTAACCCTTTTTTTTTCTCTCTCTCTCTCTGTAGATTTTTATCCGCGATCTCAAGTCCAGTAACGGCACCTTCTTGAACGGACGACGACTTTGTGCCGAGAATGTGGAGAGCGAACCCTTCCTCTTGAATCAGAGCGACAATCTCGAGTTTGGAATTGACATCCTCGACGAGTCAGGTGCCCGTAAGTCCCCGAAACCAACAATATAACAGTCATCAGCATGGACGACCACAAGGACAGCAGGACGGACAGTGTGACAAGGAGGAGGCCGATCATGAGATATTGAACAAAACATGGCACCTTTGGAATCGTGTCAAACGCGTCCCGCGTTTCTTCTCCCAATGGAAGCTAATGTTGCGCATGCTTTATATTTTGATTTTTGGTAGTTCTCCATGAGAAGGTTGCCTGCAAGATTTACATCTCGCGCACAAATGGCCACCCCAACAAGGCAGGAACACAAGAGTAAGTTTTTTATTTTATTTTTTTTGCAGAAATAAGGACGATTCTTTCTTTGCAATCTCCCCCTGACCCTTCCACAGTTCTCTTGTCAAGTCTAGGAATGGATCGCCTACAGGATCAGGACCCAACTCTATTCATCAATCTGCAGCGACCACGACAGTTGTTTCTTCAGGAAGTGGACAGAGTACAAACATTGACTTGATCATTTCCAGACTCCAGAGCGAACTCTCTCGATCCCAGGAGACCAACTCGGACTTGGGTGTTTTGAAGCAGGGTCTCGGAGAACTGGAAAAGGCTTTGGTTGCGAATGCGGCCGAGGATGGTCAAGTCACAACAAAAGCAGTGACTCAGGACAATGCTGCTGCTGCTGCTGCTGCGTCGGCCGCTGCCACGGCGGCAGCTGCTGCCGAATACCAAAAGCTCTTGGAGCAAAATACCCAGGTAAACAGAGTTGGAATACATGTTTTCACCAGAGAGAGAATCGTAATATGATTAATTATCTAATACCCTTCCCTTTCCGTTTTTTCTTTCGGAAATAGGCACACGCGACAGAGTTGGCAGAATTGAAGAAGCAGTTGGACGAGACCCAATTAGAGCTGGACGCTTATATTCAAAAGACACAGCTTTTGGAGCCTTTGGTGACCGAGGATGAAATCTTGCGTCGGGATCTGGCGCAAAGCATTGCAGAATTGACCAGTGTCAAGTTGGAGCGGGATCTGGGCAAGGATAGCATGAACGACATGATCAATGAGCATCAGCAAGCTATGGAGATGTTGCGTCGTGAACAGGAGGCAGCTGTCAAGGTCTTGGAAGAGGCCCACAAAGAAAACATGGAGCGTCTGGCCCGTGAGTCAACCTTGGCCCAGGAACTGTTGGTGGCCAAGCACCAGGAAGAGTTGGCTCAAGCCCTTCAATCAGTTGTTGTACCACCAGCACCAGAGCCCGTTGTCAATGTAGAAGAGACCTTGGCATTGGAAAAGAAGCTCTCGGAATTGGATGTAGAGTCCAAGACGTTGCAGGACAGCCTGCAGAGCTTGACCAAGGCCCTGGAGGTTTTGGAAGCCGAGAAAGCGGCCATCGCCAAGGAATTGCACAGTACCAAGAACGAACTCGCTTCGACCACACAAAGTCTCAAGGCGGCGGAGCGTCAGGCAGCGGAGAAGGCAAAGGTCGAAGAGAGTCTGGCACTTATGACACCTACGTCGTCTACTGGTCCCTCCTCTTCTTCCAAGGTCACGCAGCGTCAGAACGGAGCCTTGACAACGATAACAACAACGACGATGACACCTGGATCCAACTTGTCCAAAGGCGAATTCACATGGGCCCAGTTTGTGTTTCCTCTTGACAAAAAGAACCCAAGGCAGTTGAACCAGGTAAAGCAATCAGATATCAGTAGCTGTGTGACTTTGCCACCAATTTTTTTTTTTTTTTTGTGGAGTTGGGTGCGTGCTGACCTGATGTTTGATTTTCTTCTTTTCTGCATAGCCCTCTACGATTCTCATGTCTGGCGGATTCATGTTGGTCGGAATCGGTGCCTACGTTCTCTGGAACAAGTCTGGCCGCTAAGGCCACCTACCTCTCATAACTTTTCAGCATCTCAATTGCATGTTACTACCCCTGAAAATAAAAAAAAGAAACATTGTTCAGCAGATCTCCACTTTTCACGGAAAAAGAGAGTGGACGACCGTCTATCTCTTCAGTGGCATGTGCGTGTGGGACGTGCATCGTCTGGCCGAAACTCTGTAATGTCGGATGAAAGGTAAGCTCATCCCAGTCCGAGCCCAAAGCTGTTATCTCGGCGGCCGCTCTACGTTTCCTGTGTCCGTTCCAAGAAGGAATAACTCCACAGGGAGAAAGCGCCGACATCCAAACAGCAGTCACCGAGCACTTTTTTTTGGGCGGATGACAAAGGACAATTGTCCAAAAGCGGTACCCATCAAAATTTAATGGCTTTGGGACTTTTTTTTCGACATCGGTCTCTTAGGCGAGAGAGACAGACCCAATGGTGGAAGCACCGGGCTGGCCAATGATTTGGTGCGTGTAGTGTCGCATCCAGGAACCAAACTTCCTGTCTGCTCACTCTGCCCGACATCATTCCAGCAGCCCTCTGCTGTCTGACGGGGGCCTACGAGACAAACGCAATTTGCATGACCTGGGACTGGGGGAGCAGAGGACGGGGCTGTAGACCGCGAACAAAAGTAGGTGGACGTCGGTTGGGCGAAATGCACCCCTCTTTCCTTTCGACGGACTATGAACCCGACTCGTCTCCCAACAACCAGCTGCCCTTATTAATATTTTTTTGTTCATCGACTCTAATTTTTTTTTTTTTTTTTGCAACTCCCTTCGGCTGTGGGGAATCCTTGATATAAGAACTCGATCTTGACAAAAAGACCCCCTCTCCTTCTTCTTCTTTTTCTTTTTCTTTTTCCTCTTCTTCACCCTTCTCCCCCCCCCCTCTCCTCCTCTCGCTCCTTCGTGATCCAAGTGTTGCTCAATTGTCAGCTGCACTTTCTTAACCTTTAAATCTCACTCATATCTCACACACATACACGCCATCATGGAGTCAGGACCCATGCCTGCCGGCATCCCCTTCCCCGAATACTATGACTTCTTCATGAACTGGAAGACGCCTTTGGCCATTGCTGCCACTTACTGCGTCTCTGTCGGTCTCTTCAACCCCAAGGTTGGCAAGGTCTCCCGCGTTGTTGCCAAGTCTGCCAACGCCAAGCCTGCCGAGAAGTCCCAGTCTGGCGCTGCCATGACTGCCTTTGTCTTTGTTCACAACTTGATCTTGTGCATCTACTCGGCCATCACTTTCTACAACATGTTCCCTGCCATGATCCGCAACTTTAGCACACATACCCTTCACGACGCTGTAAGTTTTTTTTTTTTTATCTTGGTGTGACAAAGGATCTGTTGGACACGTTTTTCGTGGATCAAGCAGGGGACCGGCAGAGGGGGAGAGGAGCAATTGCATATTCCACCTCCAAGGAAACACTCCCCTGGAAGAAGTGACAAGCAACACAAGGAAGGACTACAAACACATCGCAATGGGATCGACAAAAAACAAAATATGGAGACTGGGAAAGCGACATCATCACAAAGTTGGAGTGATACCCCCCAAAGAAATGATTTTCAATCTTGATTATAATTTTTTTCGTTGGGGCTGTGTGGGAGATCCTCTTTGTTTCCCACCCGTAATCTTTTTATTTTCAAGCGGAGAAAACGGCTCTCCTTTTCTTTTATACCTCTGTGCCACGCGAGAACGCGACTTTGTGTATTCCTCCTACCCCAACGTAACATGGACAGATTAGACAGCCGGGATCTGTGCGCACGCACCAACAATGCATCCAAATGATTGCCCACCTGCAGCTGCAGCCGCACGACAAAAAAAACTGCTTTGTCCACTTTAAGCTAACAACCCCTTTCTCACCGCTTCCTCTTTATTTCCTCTAGTACTGCGACACTGACAAGTCCCTCTGGAACGGCTCGCTCGGTTACTGGGGCTACATCTTCTACCTCTCCAAGTTCTACGAGGTCATTGACACCATCATCATCATCGTCAAGGGTCGTCGCTCTTCCCTCCTCCAGACCTACCACCATGCCGGCGCCATGATCACCATGTGGTCCGGAATCAACTACCAGGCCACCCCCATCTGGATCTTTGTTGTTTTCAACTCTTTCATTCACTCCATCATGTACGCCTACTACGCCGCCACCTCCATCGGTCTTCACCCCCCAGGCAAGAAGTACTTGACCTCCATGCAGATCACCCAGTTCCTCGTCGGAATCACCATCGCTGTCTCTTACTTGTTCGTCCCCGGCTGCATCCGTACCCCCGGTGCCCAGATGGCCGTCTGGATCAACGTCGGATACCTCTTCCCCTTGACCTACTTGTTCGTCGACTTTGCTAAGCGCACCTACTCCAAGCGTGGTGCCGCCGCTGCCCAGAAGAAGGCCCAATAAGCTACTTTCTTCTTGGAAGGGGTTCTAGTCATTCAAAGTTTTGTTTGTTGTCATTTTTTTTTTAGTTCGTCGCTTGCATTTTTATCCCCTTTCCTCCATCATACCCTCCAACTCCCCATTCTTTCTCTCTCCTCAACCCCACCCTCCATCCCCTCTATTTCCTTTTATTTTCTTCGTTTCCAACATGTATAAAATAAAAAAATGTTCATTCTAGAAATCAACTCTTCCCAATACCTTTGTGGATCCATTACACACTTTTTATTTGCTCCTCTACTTTGCCTTCCTGGACCTCCAAACCTCAAAGAGGGATTCTGCACGTCCTCGTTTACAGATCCACAAGAGATGGACACTATTCAAGGCGCCACCGTCGCCCAATTGATGGCTACTATTCGAAGGGCGATCTTGGCCTTGCTCTTCCACCTTCACCTCATTGTCATTGTCACCTTGGTCATCATCGCTGGCCATACCGTCATCTGAGCTGGTTACAGGAAGGTGGGTGGAACTCATTTCTTCCTCGTCCTCAGAGCTTGAGGATCCATAATCAACAAGAGGGGGCATCTTTGTCGTAGTTGCGATCTTGCTGGTTTGCGGTAGTAAAGGCGACAACACCTTGATATTAGATTTGGTTTGGTTCTGGATCTCTTGCTTCGCCAATTGCATCCAATAGTCCATGTTTTCTCCATCAGTCTGGCTCTCCTCATCCTTATTGTCCTCCTCTCCCTGTTCACTCGAATCCTCAAAGTCCTCATCATCGTCCTCATCATCGTCTAAATCGCCAGTACCTGCTGAAAGATCATCATCGCCACGAACGACATATTTCGACATGTCGAACCCAAACTCTTGCCAATCAATCTCCCGACCTTCCAGATCCCATTTCCGAAGCAAATGATCAATATTCCGTTTCGTACTCCTGTTCTGATAACTGGTCAGGAACACACAGTCTGGGTTATGGCGATGTATGATGTACGCCACTGTCGACAGGAGCGGCTCAAAATCTAGATTAGAGATGGCAGGTGAGGGTGACAAAGGGGAAAACAAACGGAGAAAGAAGAAAACAGCATTAAAAAAAACCTCGCCCGGTCAGTCGCCCTAGTTTTAGTTTTCGCAGTAATAGAAGAAACAAAATATCTTGCTTCTTACCAGGAGGGTTGTAAAATGTATCGCTTCCCAAAAGAATATCAATCCTCCTGGGCTGAAAGCCACCTCCATCACGTTCTGACCGAATCGACTGTCCAACATCCTTGAGTAATTGCAACAGTCCACCGCTTCTACTTGCAATGTCTTTGCTCAAATGATGATCCTCTGCAGAATCTTCCGAGCACGAGAAATCTCCCCAGCCAAGTCCTCGTACCTCGACTCTTGGTCTCTCACTATAAGCGTCGTTTCCACTCAGTTGCCGCTCCTGGTCTGCATCCAATTTCTGTCCTAGTGGATCCTTTTGTTGTTGGTGCAGCTGTTGTCCGGGTACTAGAGAGGATCGATCAAAGACAGGAATCTGATTCTCTTTTAGCGCCTCTCGGATATTGTCCAAGATCGAAGGTACATCCGGTCGATCTGTCGCGATGAGAAAAGTCGCCGCAGGGTCCGTGGCTTTGGCCAGCAGCAACGTCGGGAGTGCAGTTCCCGCGCCCAGTTCGAGCACAATCTTGGGAGAACAAGGAGGGAGAGAACGCGAATTCAAGCGCGACGATTTGGATCCCGCAGATGGAAGGGCCAAAAGAGGAGCTTGGAAGAGATCAAGCCGGTGAATGATGTATTCTGCCAGGACTAGAGACGAAGGCCATACGTAGAGCCCGAAATTGGGGTCTAATAGCTGAGAAGGAGATTCCTTCAGTTAAACAAGTCCAGTGAGTGGATCGAGAGATATTACAATGCTTGCAGTCTGGGGTGTACCTCGAGCACCTTGACGTGGACAGAACGGTGGTCATTTTCAAAGTGATATCGTTTGCATGCTCTCTTCATAGCAAGGGTGATGATTCATTCATGTCGGAAGGAAAAAAAAAGAAGAGTTGAATGAAGAGCACAAAAGAAACGACCAATGCATGTTCTCGTGGCAAACAATGGCGGCGTATACCCTTAATAAATGCTTTTTATGTTGCACGGAGGATGGAGGGATGCTGATCTATGTGTTGGGCGGACATCTGTCTCCTATAGAAATACAAGCCGTGTCTGTGTGTGTATGTGTGAATGTGTCTGTTGTTGATCCGAGATACAAAGAGGTAAGAGCTGGATCCTTGTTCCAGTTGTAGCCCCTCCTGTTCTTTTGATCGTCCTTTTTTTTTTTCTCTCTTTCGTTCCTGAAATCTCTCTTCTACCAGGTCGACTTTCTCACTCCGGGAAGTTCTCCCTCAAGAGCCTTGAGACGGAATTGGAATCGGCAGAGACGGAAGGCACGGAGAACACCACGACCACGGCCAGTCTCTAGACAACGGTTGTGGATGGCAGTAGGGCGGGCATCCCGGGGGAAGGCATTGAGCTGGAGCTGGGCTTGGGCTCGGACCTTGGCGGGCAAGGCCGTGTTGTGGGTCAAGTACCGGAAGGCCTGGCGGACGACTTCTGAAGAGGCCACGGTGGCCCTTGCCTTCATGTCACGGATAATGCGGGCACGAGGCATGATGTGAGAGTGATGTGTATTATGGTGGAATGAATGAAAAGAAGGACGGAGATGTTGAAGGGTGATCAGGTCACATTGGATCGGGGTGCCATGGCAGCCGCCCACATTGGGAGCGAAAATTGCGTCACCGTATTATTTTGTCGATTTATTTAATATTAATAATTTATCCCAACAAATATTAGTTTAGGCCTGCGAAAAAAACTTTGAGTTGACAGTACCCACTCGCTCTGATTAGTGGACTAATTCTCTGTGCAGATCCCAGTGAAAACTGCCTAAATTCGCGTTTTGCTTTCACAACTCAAGGTGGAGACTTGAGATGACGTGTATTTTTCACTATTGCTTGAGTTGTGCACCGATATTTCACCACACAATTCAAGCAAGAGATTAATCAGATAAGAGAACGTCGACTATTCGGGACCGGTGACCAAACTAGTTTCTTTCCTGTCATCATTATCCACACATCATTATCTTCACGTAAAATGGCTTCGCGCCTACTGCATCAATGTCAGCACCGTCGCAGAATATTTGTCGGAATATTTTTATTTTTTTATTTGAAAGGCACAACAGAAAAAACTAAAGGCCAAGATGACTACATGAGACCGAGATCAATGGGTGTGTCGCCCCTGCCGTAAATGTATCCTCGGTAACGACCACTTTCGCTTTCAAGGACTCGAATCAGTATTACGGTGGCTCGTTCCATCATACTCGTAGCCAAAGCCTCTCGGATCCATCCTTGACCATAGTGGACGTCCTCGTCCATCATCACAGTTGCAGCTGTAACCCCATCGGCCCTTAACTCAATAGTCACCAAGTTGTTTTCAAAGCCACCTGGCATGGTACGTGTTCGAACGAGTTCAACATTGATCGTTCTCTGAGGATAGAATTCTCGTGCCACGCTCCTGACCTCATCAATGTCAGTAAACCGCTGGATTGTCGATCCTTGAGTGGCTGTGTAAATTCCATGCACCAAGAATTGCAGCGCACGGTACAAAATCGCGCCTATAGTAATGTTCAACTCATTATAGTTGACATTATGGTCACCCAGTCCTCTCTTGTGGATGGAAGCGATCTTGGACAGATGAGGCTTGATAGTCTTTAGACCAGATGGGGTCATTGGGTACGTGAACGTATAGGCCGGGATATAATTGCGATAACTCCACCCACTTGGTGCGAGGTCGACATTGGCGCCCGCGATGTTCATGCGATGAGGATCAGCTGCCTCCCAAACCTTCATGAAATGCAATTTGCTGAGGTCCTTGGTAGATTGTACAGGCATCTGGAAGTCGTGCTTCCATCCGTTCCTGTTGCAGTCTTTGACGCCTGAAAAGTACATGGATCTTGTGGGGTTCTCGGCCCTTCCGACACATCCTTCAATGCCGATCAGGTTCGCGGCCGTAACGGTTTTCTTGGGGATGCAGAAGGACACAACGGTGGCCCATCCCTCGATGTCGCAATCCATACGGTTCTCAAAGATACGAGTTCGACTGGGTGACAATGCATGGCCGACACAATAGTGCTTTCCATGACTTTTGTGTGATGAGCCAGCAGCGGTCTTTGCCTTGTTGGTTCGGCTGTTGGTTCGGCTGTTACCACCATTCAAGGCGGCAATCTCCACGTTAAGTTCCGCCATATCCTTGTGGTAAGCAGGGTCGTGAACAAAGGAGGCGTTGGTGAACAAGGCGGCAAACTCAGGCTCGAGACGGAATCGTCGCACGTCGCTGTCACTGGCCTGTGGCGCGAAAGCTGGACCAGCAGCAGCCAATCCAGCAAAAGCCAGAAAGGCGGAGGAGACGGAGAGAAGTAGCTACATTGAGCATGTATAAAAAGAGCAACAGTGTAGTGTATTAGTCACAGGTTGGTGCACAATACGAATTGATCATGAGGATCATGGTGGCACGATCCTGATCTTCTGGATTATCCGACGAGGCTTACCTTCATGCGGAAAGGGATGAAGATGGAGGTGCAGATGGAAATGAGGATGGATGAGAGGAATGAGAGGGCTTAGAGGGAGGTGGGAAAGCAAAAAATCGTCGACTTTTTGTAGGCAGGAGAAATGGGCAACAGAAGATTCTTTATAGTCAGTCATTTGAGTTGTCGTATGTGCTTTACTTGAGAGCCTACGCGTGTGTGCCGAGGCATTGTTCGAGAGAAGCTGCCCATTTTGGCCCACAGGTCTGAGATCGAACATGTGGTACCGCTCCTGAGAAAAGCGAGTATTGTTGAGACTCTTGAGAGCGTACTGCTGCTTGTAGAGTATCCCTTTGGCCGCCTCACGAGAGGTATCACAAAGGTCTAAACTACTTTAACTTTTTTCGACATCCTCGGGAAACCAGAAAGACGGCGCTTGAACCCAGAGTCCACAAATGATTGCAGCGATACCACATACAAGGTGCGTTAATCCCCGTGGCAACATGGAATTTTTTTCACGGTTACCAACAGATGATATCAAGCACTCCCGATCTGTAACCTGTTACATACTGTCCAACCCGGAGTTTTTGGCGATTGTTCTTCCTGCCAAAACGCACGCCAACCATTGCGCCAATTTGTTTCCTGAAGACGGCCAAAAAAACCAAAGTTAAGGCAAAAAAAAACTTCAGGTTGACAGTACTGCTGTCGGGAATCAAAAGTGTGAGACACCTTTGTCATTTTTCTTCTTTTATCCCAAGTTGTGATGTGCATGGTACCAAGCACCATGCATCATGCATACATGATTTTATCGACCAACAAAAAAAATGTGTGTCTTTCTTGACACTGGACCCAAACCCAGCAACACTAAAAACTACAGTAAAACTGAAAGAACGCGGCGGAGCTGATCTCCCTAACGCAACTCTCGCTGCTCTAGCTTGCCGCAGGCCGAGCAATTGCTCATCGACGTTTTTTTAACAACGTTGCCGCAACACTATTGCAGGTACTCTCTCAGCAATAAACTTCAGGACACCATGGGCTGGACATGTCTATTTGTCGGCCCGTCTCCCTTATCCGTCGGTCGCTCTATTTCACTAAACTGCACCAGGCTCCCCCCAGTAGACAAACGAGGTCACTTCATAGTAGCACGAAAGGACGAAAGACGAGGAATTTATGGGTATGCTGGCGTAAATCTCTGTGTATAGTGGCTTGTACGATTCGTAAGGAGACTTCCACGCATGCTCATCATCACACTCACCGCGGGGATGTCATCATAAAGGGGGGTTAACATGGAGGCGACTGTCTGGTCAGACATGACAAGTCTAATATACAACTTGCCCATTCCGTGGACTTTGGGTTCAATGGGTTCTTGGATAATGCGCATGCTGTGGATCTCTGCCAATGCCTCGTCGCTCAGCTGTTCCAAAGCTGGGTAGTCATCAATGACAGGCGTGATGATATGCTGCGTGGTGGTATCGGGCTGAAGCTTGAACCGTACGTAGCCAACGAATGGGCTGACCAGCAGGGCTTTAACCTCTGGAAGCATTGCTACAGGAGAAAGGAGCGAAAGAGCGGACGGTGATGGTTGGGTCGTGAGGGAGTGCCAGAAGCATGTATTTATACCCTTCCTCCGTTTTCAGCTGCCACAGAAGCCGAATTTTTTAAGAACTGAATATAAAAAATAAAATAGACTGCTTATTTTTTATTATTATTAATTTAATTAATATATTTTATTCTCAATGCATTTCCCTCTTCTTGTGGCAAGTTTTGCAATAGACCTGGTTCCGTAGTCAAGATGGCGATGCATCCAGTTTTACAGAGTGGACGCTCTTGGAGCAGCGCGGGCACTTTGGGCTTGTAGGAGGCCGAACAACCGAGGTGACATTGTACGAGATGAGGAGATTGAAGGGTGGAAGAGGAAAAGTAGAATCAAGTGAAGAGAGGTGAAGGGAAGGTAGATGGCCTACAAGAAAGAGGAAGGGAAAGAATGAAGTTGAGCTGTCATGACCAACTCGATAGCCAATCACCCTAAATTGCACCCTTAAGTGGCCGATCGCGACCATTAGTCTCGCATCCACCCCCTTCGCGTTCCTTGGTTCAGTCAGACAATACCTCAGCGCTTCCCCTCTTCCTCATGTCCACTGTTTCTTGCCATTATCAAAAGCATACGCGTCGATATGGTTCAAAAGGTGTACTCCAATCACCAAGCCCACAGCTGTGGTAGGCAATGCAGAAAGGCTTTTGCTGCTAAAAAGTCCACAGCACGCTGTGGTCATTGTTGCGCTGCTCCTTCGCTGCCTTCCCCCGACTACTAAAAGCTTTCACTTCTTGACTTAACCACTTTCACCTCTTGTCCACTTTCACCTCTTGTCCACTTTCACCTCTTGTCCACTTTCACCTCTTGTCTACTTTCACCTCTTGTCTAATTTCACCTCTTGTCCACTTCACCTTTTGTCCACTCTTACCTCTTGACTGCTACTTTCACCAACACCTTATATTCTCTCCCTCGATTTCACCCTCAACATTCATTTTCAGCACGTTTCCACTCGCAAATATTGTATGTTGGTTGCCAGCAACCCGTGTTGCTGAGGCTATTTACAAAAAGCGACAAACTCACATCAGCCTTCAAACTCTTATGGATAGGTTCTCAATGGGCATTTCTGGCCTAACCCCATTCATCAAGGCGTGTTCTGGCCTTGAGGAAGATCTCATGAACAAGACATGCCATCTAGACTTCCCCGCAATGTTCTTTGCCATGTTGAACGCTCGCGCATTTCATGCAACTGTCGCCTCAGAAGCGAAGCAAGCCCGCAAACAGTGCGCCACTGAACAGGGTCCTCCAAAGCGGCCAAGTTCTACTCAGCCCACTGACATCGTCCCAGACCTGCGTCCCTTAAAGCAGACACGCTTGAATTTTGCATCTCGGTCTGATCTTGTCAGTGATGGCAATACGTACGATCAGGGAGAGGGATCAGTAGTGGTGGCCAGCAGCAGCAGCGAAATGGACGTAGCCTCATCAAGTGTCCTCAGGAAGATGCAGAAACTATTGCAGGACCATCCACCCCAGATTTATCTCGACAGTGACGGTACTCTCACAACAACATGCACCGTTGACGGAGACCTGGTACGTGTATTTTCTTTCAAAAAGAGCAAAAAGATCAAAAAGAGCAGTTCTAGAAACAT
This sequence comes from Entomortierella parvispora, assembly GCA_963573315.1. Taxonomy (NCBI): domain Eukaryota; kingdom Fungi; phylum Mortierellomycota; class Mortierellomycetes; order Mortierellales; family Mortierellaceae; genus Entomortierella; species Entomortierella parvispora. Next base: position 2,435,007 of record OY752145.1, read on the forward strand.
GTTTTAACATTCTCTCGCTTGTATATATCAGTACTACCGCCACATAGGTCTGGCCATCCACGCTGTCCTCATGAAGAATGTCTCCCAGGAGCGCACCACGATCCACCAGGATGGTCCTCGATCAGTTGAAAAGGAAGTCGCCCATCTTAAACGGGACTCTGACATCAACAGACGGATGGAGAAACTCCAAGAAGATATCCAAGGGGGAAAGGTGAAGGGCACCAAAAAGCTATACCGGCGCCTGAGGTCTCTTTATCGCGCGCCGCCTGCTGCAGTGAAACAAGTGCTGGATGTCCTGACAGAAAAAGGATGGCGCGTATGTCGCTGCCCCCACCAAGCTGACAATTGCATCGCCCGCTGTGTCAAGGATGAGGCTGAGCCGGAAGACGTTCGAGTGATCACCAAGGACTCGGACTTGATCGTTTATGAGGCGTGTACATCGATCACGCTTCCAGTTGGCAAAGTTTGGACTACATTCAAAAAGAAGGATCTTCTGGATAAACTGCAACTACCCACCCCCGCACACCTTCTTCTCGTTGCAGCGTTAACAACCAACGACTATTCCAATGGCGTTCCATTTTACGGCTTGGCCACAAATGCAGAATTGATACGAAAGCTGAATCCAGGGGGGATTGAGGATGGGATCGATGAGGACCGACTTCTTGTTTTCAGGCACCATCTCGCTCACTACTTGGGAGTGGTGCACGCCCGCGCGACCATCGTCTTGGAGACTTCCCAAGAGAGTAGCAGGAGGAGGAAGACGCGGGCGCTTTCATCAAAAGCCCATGGAAAGGACCTGAAAAGGATCGAGAAGTCGCAGCGCCAGCTGGATGTAGGCATACAGCATTTTGACTATGCCCTTCAGGTGTTTGTGACCTGTAACGAGCATGCTTTGACGGCACACATGAACGAAAGAGAAGCTCCCACAATCGACATTCAGAGCTCTGTCAAGGCCATCATTCGAGAAACAGAGATGAAAAAAGCAAGAGCCAATCGAGGTCATTTCACAAGATCTCGAGGGCTACCTCCACCAGCACTCGCATCCAGCTCCAATTCATCGACGGTCGTCAGTCAGAGTCCTGCACACTCCGACCTTGCGCCTGCACCCATCATCTTAGAAAGTCCTCTGTACAAAAGGGACGTCAAGAGAAAAAGGCGCCATGGCTCAGGCGCCCGGTCAAAGAGAAAACAAAAATGGCAACGGTCACAGTAAGTGCTTTCTTTGGCACCACTTCAGCTGTCCACTGAACCGATGGACCATGTGCTAATATCACCCTTTTGAACATTGATTTGTTGTGTCTAGGTTCCGATCCCGTACTGATCTTGCGGACCGATATGTACCTCAAACAGCCTACCTCAGCATTGCAAGCCCAGTTGATGACATGGAGTTGCACGGTCTAGAGCCAGCAGCCCCCCGGCCACATAAGCCCAAGGAAGCCACGGCCAGCAACAAACTGCTCTCTACCCCACCAGAGAAGAAGAAAAAGGCTATCCTTGACTATCAGAGCGACAAGGAGGGCCCGGCAGCTTTAAAAAAGTCATTCAAGTCTGTTTTCGCGACGGTGACGCTCACCACTGGGTCTGTTACCGGATGCCTCAGACGAGCAACTGATCTCTCTATGAAGGATGTCGACTTGATTTCCAAGAGACTGGACATGGCTGTTTCAACCGTTAACACGGCCAAGCACTATGTTTTCAAGATGGTTGAGATGCGCATTCTTCGAGAGCTGCTCCCGGGAGTGTTCCCCACGATCCAAGATCTAGACGATGCTGATGCGCAGGCGACCACACACCAGGTTGTGAAAACTAATGAGTCTGAATCTTTTCTCGAAAAGATTCTTGATTCAGACTGGGCAGAATTGGTTGTGGGAAACCTTTTGTCGTATGTTCTCCGAGACTCAACAAGCCTGTTGGGACCAAAAGCTCGCAAGCCAAAGTCACAGGATGCGTTGAAGGAGGCTGCCACTACGTTTCAACAGTTCAAACGGCTGCATCCCGGATTTAAAGCTGTCAACCCAACCAACATACCCCTCAGTGTTGTCATTGACGATCTGGCGCCCAAGATTTGCCTGGATCTGAAAATGCATTACAGAAAGCTCCCGCAGACCATCCGAGCAAAGGTACCAGTCGATTTTTTTATGGCATGTTTAGTAACAATAATGCATCAGATTCTAATATCATGTTGTGATTCTAAATGGTGAAGCTTGGCTTTGATCCTGCCGATCTTCCAATGGTGGAAGAGGATGCTGAGAGCACTGCAGACGATAACGGCGATAGTGACGCCACTCTTGATGAAGACGCCGACGATGACGATCCTCGAAAGAAATCCAAAAAGATGGTCTTTTGTCCTGGGCATATCAAGACATGCTGGAACGATCTTCAAAAGCTCCCGACCGCAAAACAACCCCAGTTCTGCCTCCAGCCAAAGATGACAGACAGCTTTATCGATATCAGGGAAGAAGGGCTGATGCGCATACTATGGGGAGAAAATGCGGGACCCGTTGGCGAGATCTGGAACGGCGGCCTGTGCGACCGCAAGTGGGCTCAACGTGAAGTCAAGTCATCTCTTGGGGGCCTCAACAAGATGCTCTTCATTGGTGAAAAGGAGCGTATTCGACTTGCAAACAAGCAGCAGACAACATATGGGAAGCGTACAACAACCATGGATGAACGTTCTACAAAGCACCCTGGCATCTATGGGCAGGGAAGGCTGAGTCGGTACCTGGTCGACCGCATCAACTATTACCGAGTGCAACACAATGAAGCTCTCTTGGCAAAGTCGTCATCTTCATCATCATCTGCAGTGTCGCCTCCCTCCAAGCCTCCACAACTGCCAAAACCACCCCAAGGAGCAGGGTCTTTTCGATATGCATTGAACAACTTCATCCGCACAGACGGTCATCAGCTGCAGCTTTTGGCGTATGACCTTACGAAGAATCGACAGGCACCAGGTCGCAAACACCATCTACGACGTATCGAGAACCAATGCCCTTCCCGTCAATCGATTATTGACACCTTTGGTGAAGACATGGAGTCAGTAGTGGTGGTGGGCATTGACCCAGGAGAAGTTGTCAGCGGTGCGTTTTGTTTGCGTTTGAACGAGGACACTGTGGTCAACTTGGTGGTGAGGCGCGCATCACTGTACCAGCCCACACTGGCTTTCAGAGCATGGCAAGAGGAGTGGAAGCGACAATGCCCGCAGGCAGGCCCCACAGACCGTATCGACGCAAGTCTTTGGATAAGAAAGGCAAACGACCAGGAACGGCAGACCTCTCTACCATCATTGCACGATCTGGAAAATGCCCTTCACTCGACCGTTTACCAATCCTGGGATGACCTTGAGTCTGCCCACAAGCGGTACTTCGAGCTAGAGCCAGTAATTCACGGTTTTTACTCCTCCCCGGATTGGAAGCGCGCGGCTCATCAACATAGGATGGCAAAGTTGTCTGAGATGGATCTGGCGGTCGCAGGGGTGCTGCGCATGGTCGACGAGGCGCTGGAGGGCACCCCAATCGCAGACCGGAAGGTTTTTTTCGCCCTCGGCAATGGCAAGTTCAGAACGGGGCTGAACCTCACGTCGTTGCATACTACGTTCCTCCGCCGCTTGGCGCAAAAGGTAACAAAAAGGATGAAAGGTTGAAAGGGCGCTTCCAGTGCAATATGGAGATGGCATGATCGCTGACTATTTTATTTTAATGACTACAGAGCACGGCCCTGGGATACCACACCGCGTTTGTGGACGAGTACCTCACGTCCACAATGTGCCCAAGGTGCGTTGCCAAGGGAGTGAAGACCAGGCTCGCCAAACCTTCGATGCGTGTGTGCGCCTGCACCGAGTGCAAGCGGTGGATCCACCGCGACCTGGTGGGTGCACACAATATTGCCCTGATTGGCGAGCAGTACATCAAGACTCTCGGACGACCAGAGCCACTCGCAAGGCCCCCTCCACTCCAAAACACACCACCACTATAGACAGTCACTGTAGTATTTTTATCCCACCTCTGTACAGCTACGGGATAGTCTACCATAAAAAAAAAAACGCGTCACACGTATTATTTTTGGCGACTTTGTAGCATTTCATAATTCGCGTCGCGTTCTCTCTCCCTCATTCGTAGTCATCATCGCCAACACCGCCACTATGAGGCTAGCCAGCCAGCCAGCCAGCCGAGTTATCTGTCGTTAACACCTTTACACTAGGTGCGGTAATACTCGTTTGTAGTCTTGTGATTTTCGCCTTCTTACCCATTGCGAATGCACGTCGAATGAGCTGGGCCGATTCTTGGGTGCATTCGTTGTTGCAGCCTTCATTCATTTGTAATTCATCTTCGATAGACTTGGTGAGGGAGTAATGGGGATTAATACCCTATCTTGTTATTCTTCTGGGCTTGAAGCAGGAGCAGGAGGGGATATCGATCGGGTTCACTGGGCTAGAAGCAGGTGAACCAAGGTAGGCCAAACACGCTGGGCGGATTATCTGGCGTATTCAGTGTTTTTTGTCTTCATCGTTAGGATAGGAGAGCTCATGAAACGACTAAAGGAAGACATGCCACGTTTTGAAGACAAGAGCGACGAGATGGTGACCTTTGAGACACTGCGGATCCCGTAAGTACTCTTGTACAGGGGTATTTAGTCACGACTACAAGGGAGGGTGGGCGTTAACAGGGGTACTGGGTGGCAGCAAGGAAACTTGGGAATGTCAAGAGGTGCTTGATCTCTTGAGTTGGATACCAGACCTCGGACTTTTCTCGCCAGAGAGAGGATATATCCTAACAGTCAACATGCAATGTTATCATACAAGTCTTAAGTTCATTCGAAACAACACTGAGAAACAAGGTAAAATTTTGTAATCACTTACTCTATATGGCAAGAGGCGCTCCATTCCGTCGCCAAGTAGAAAAACTGCCCAGCTCAAATGCATTTGAAGGCAGGTGCAGAGGAGGTACTTCTGTTTCCTAACATAAAATGACATCTTTGAAGGACACAAGAGATTCCATGTCCCTTCGAGCCCTGCAATAGGATGAGGAAAATTCGAGGTTAAAAGATATGGACAGAGTGACAGCACTGCGGAAAGCAAAAGACAACTCACCAACAACGTCCTGATACATTGCCTGTGGATATCGGTATTCACCACATTGCCCTTATTGAATGTCTATACAGTAGTCAGATCTGGCGATCCAAGGCCTTTGTGCTCATCGTTGCTCAATGTAAAAGGCTCAAATAGCTGGCCCGTCTTAATAGTGGCTATCAACCTGAAATCCAGCTTTCGGCCAGCTGCGCCAGTACATCCATATCATCGCTACAAACAAGTAAAACACATTGACGCGAACCTTGATCTTGTTGGCAAGGTGATCATCTCCAGTCGCCATCAGTGAGGAGTGTAGAGAGTCACTCGCCATACTGCTATTTGTTAGGTTGAACTCGGAGAAAAATCCTTCGGCCAAAGCTTCAATATCAATTCCTGCTGCATGCAGGTACTGCCATCGCTCTTCATACTCTTGCCCAGCCTTTGGACTTGGTCATAACCAATGTAGACAACACTCTAATGGAACGTGAGAAGAGAAAAGGATATCAATCTCCGAACTGCATCCGAGACGTTAATCCAGTACAAAAAAGAGAAGCGCCATAAACGCGCTCTGTTTGGATGGCAACCCTGCCGACCAGAGGCTTTACTCGATTCGACTTTGAGCGCAAGGAGGCAGGCCTAAAGGCACTGCAGACCATCAACGTTAAACTGTGGACCTTTCCATGACCCTATGGATCCACGAGACGCTTTGCACGGGATCTTCCCCCGAACGCCCACCGTCCTTCAGCCCATGGCTCACATCGGTTTTAACAAGACAGAACTAAACATAAACGAAATTGGATGGCAACCTGCTGACCAGAGGCTTTACTCGATTCGACTTCGAGCGCAAGGAGGCAGGCCTAAAGGCACTGCAGACCATCAATGTCAAGCTATGGACCTTATAAAGGACGATGGATCCACAAGACGCTTTGCACGGGATCTTCCCCCGAACGCCCATCGTCCTTCAGTCCATCTCTTACCTCGGTTACAAGTTCGAAATGTGAGAAGTGAAAGGGAGAGAGAGTAGATGGAAAAAATACAAATTACCTTGAGTAGGAGAGAAACACGGGTCAAAAGACAACAAATAATGGGAATGAGGAGAAGGCATCAAATGAAGACGAGAAGTACGCCAAAAGGCAACTGCATTCGTCTAAGCCACCCTTCCTCGACCATGTGATGACATGCATGCGTGCATGCTAAGCCAGCTTCACATTTCCGGCTACAATTCCTTTTTACACAATGTGCTGCAGCCTCAATGACATTTGCATCGGAGATTACCCCCATGTTCTAGCCGCTCACACGTCTTTTTGCTCTAACATAGTTCAAACTCCTATCGCTGTCCCTGTCTCGGTCCGTGCTCGCAGCTCCACCCAAGGCTCGGATGGATCTTGCATCCGCAGGTGCCCGCCATAGGTATAGAGAATCAGTTATGTCATTTCATCGGTTCGTTGCGTTCCCAATCTGTTTTCAATACCAAAGCTATCCAGAAACCTATTCCAATTCGCTCTATTACCGTCGTATCGCCTACCCAAACGTGGCATCTGGAGACGAACTGCCATTAATCATTAATTGAGGAATAGCACCTCCACAAATTAAAGAGAACCTTGCGGTCAAAATTATATTTGTCTTTTCTGTTCAACGACTTTTGATCCACTCATGGACCTCAATGGGTAGATCCTTTGAATGATTTCATCCTTTATATACATATTTATGTCAGGTCCATCGAGTGTTCTGGTTATCTCTTTATTATCAACTGAGATGCGAGGAGAGCTGCTCTCCTTTCAGAGGTATTTTTTGAGGTGAAGTTACAGAATAGTCTCCTTTCCGCTGTCCCCATAGAGAACACCGTGATATCTACCGGTGTCAGTATCTCGATTTCTGACCATCGTAATAGGCTCTCGATCTAACATGCTTCTAATGAGAGCTGTCCTAATCCAGGCTCTGCCAAACTGTATACTCTCATCTAAGCGTACAACCGCACCCAATAGGTTATCCACATAAACTCTGAGCGTAACAAGGGCATGGTTACTATCCCAACCTTCGTTAGGCATCCTATCGGTCCGCTCAACACGAATGTTAACTACTCGGTCCAGGAGTTCTTGCATCATTGACTGTATACGCGGAATCTGGTCAAATCTTTGAACGGTGTAGGTTGGCGTTTGAAGATGGCCTGCCTGAGGAAGGATGGCATCGTGATCCAGGTGCTCCAGAGCATGTATCACAAGCGCTGCATAAATAGCAGAGAACTCGAAAGCAAGAGCCAAGAGGGGGAAGAATCTTTTGTGCAAACTGATGAGCTTTGGCAAAACCGGCGTGAGGCTCTTGATAGCATCTGGCGTAATAGGGTTCGTGATGGTGGCAACAGAAATATAATCGAAGTAGGTCCATCCTTTAGAGGTCAAGTCAACTCCACCTCCTGAAAAAACGATACGGTGAGGATCCGTTGCAAACCAAACATTGAGGAAATTATCAGGACCACTGGCGTCGACAGGGGACAATGTCGTCAACGCAAAGTCGTGGGTCCAACCATTTCGGCCACAGGTCTTGAACTCGCTGTAATACATGGATCTTGTAGGATTTCCGGCGATGGCGGCGCACCCCTCGACTTTTCGATGTGTCTTGGACGCGACAATCGTTTTGGGACACAGAAGGAAACCTCAGTGTTGAATCCTTCGATATCGCAGGTCATACGGTCCTGGTATATGCGAGTCCGATAAGGATTTCTGGCAGATCCAACACAGTAGTGACGGCCATGAGGATCGAGCTTACCAGCAGCTTTGGCCGCTCTCCCGCCATTGATGACCCGTCTGGGGCTTCCGCTCAAGGACTCAACCAGTTTTCTGAACTCGGCCAAGTCTTTCTGGTAGGTAGGATCGGCAGTGTATGAGGAATTGGTGAACAAAGTGGCCAACTCCGGATTATTAAGGTACTGTTGCACGGTCTCAGGGCTGGGCTTGCGCATGTGTTTGAGCTTAGACTTGGGAGCGCTAGCAATGGCTGAGTCGGCGGATATCAGACCTGCCAAAACAGCCAAAGAAGAGGCGACAAGGTATAGAAGCTATAATCAAAGAGCGCGATGGAGAGAGATTGCGTGTCAGGGGGGAAGAAAGAGAGAGAGAGAGAGAGAGAGAGAGGGAGTATGGAGTATGGTCAGTTAATATCTTCTGTTTTTTATGAGTGAGACCAAGAGGGAGGGGGATGAGGGGTGCTTACTTTCATACGGGACAATTGGACAATTAGAGGAGCGTTGACTTTGGAAGAGATCGAAGAGGGGACATGAGAAATTGAGTCTTTTTATGTAGCGTTCACACGTTCGCAGGGTTATCATGAAGTGCAAGGCAGCCTTTTGAAACCACCTGTACTCAACTGAATTGTTTTTGCTTTTGTGGTGAGTGTTTTTTTTTTTGAATGGAAAAAACGCAAGGTCTTTCATTGAATTGAGCACCAAAAATATAGGCAGTTGCGAAAGGATGCCTTGGATTCTAGCGTACCTTCGAGCACAAACCTGTAGTTCTGCCAACAATGTGAGAGTGTAGGAGATTGAATCGATTGTTGCAAGGCCGGAAGTCGAGGCTACTGCATTAGTATTTCCAAAGCAGTGGAGCAGGGCGAAGGGTTGGGAAGATGCTCATTGGTTGAACATTGGAATGTTGGAATGTTCCTACAGGTTTGTTGCCAGCAGACCTGCAGTTTTTGTTACCGGCAGCAAGCCGCAAAACACATCGAGGCGCTAGACACATTTTATGAAAAAGAGTACATACTGTAACGGTACTTGGCACAGAGCCTGGGTGAGCCTGAGCGAAGTTGGATTACCGAGGGAAGAGAAGTGTGATCCAACAACAGAAGGAGAATCACGGCAGTCATCTTTGCTGTGCTCGGGGTGTGAACCTTGGTTCCCTCGCCCTCATTCCTCATTCACTCTTCACTTCCCGACGAGATCAACGGATCATTGGGATTTTAACCATTCAACTTATTTAATAAAGACTATTAAGAGTGGAACGGTAGTTCTCAATTGAAGGTTCGTTGGGCTTAGTGAGCCGGGTTGTGAGGTTCAAAAGGATACTCGTACGGAAGGACATCATCACATGCATACAGGGCAAGTTGTCGTAAGGCGGAGTTACCATTGAGGCCACTGTTTCATCGCCAAGGACAAGTCGAAAGTACACCTTGTGCATGCCTTCACTGTGGTAAGCGGCCTCTTGAATAATACGAAGGTTGTATACCTCTGCTTTCACAGCGTCGCTCAAGTTATCAAATTTGGAGTATTCATTGAACCGGTCCGCAGGAGTGAGGACGTGCTGGTTGAAATAATCGGGGTTGACGTTAAATTTGACATAGTTAACAAAGGGGGTAACGAGTAGAGCTTTGACTTCTGGAAGCATGGCTATGGTGGTTGCTAAGAGAACGGAATGAATGCGCGATGATGAGCAGATGAACACGACATGCAGAAAGAGTCATGAGCACGAGAGACTGGTGGTGTGCAATGCAACAAGCATGAGGACGCACCTGAAGATAGTGAAAGAGACAGAGAGATTGAGAGGGAAGGGGAGAGAGAGAGAAAGAGAAAAGGAGAGAAAAAAGAAAGAAAGAAAGTTGGTGGCGCTCATTCGCGTTCGTGGCGTTGGAATCAGAGCACGTGCCTGGTCAGGTCTGGCCTTTCATTCCAGGTTACACACAAAGTCTGCTGGCAAATGAGAAGCTCTTTATTGGAACAGAGTCTGGAAGAGAGGCGGTACAGAAAGGCTCATGAAGAAATTGGGTGAGGCTCAAAGCGAGAAAGGGTGTTCGTAAGCCAGGTGGAAAGGCGGGGGGCCACTAGAACAGGCAGCTGTGACAGGGGGGATGTGCTAACATAAATCCAAAAAAAATGTTGTCCGCGAGAGAGGGTCAGTGTCACAGCGAATGGCTGCTCAAGGCACAAGACGGAATGGAAGACCAGGTGGGCAGCAAGTTGCAAGATGATAGTAACCTGTGGAGAGAGTGCCATAGCCAGGACGATCTAACACCTACACACTTGGCCTGTGTGGTGCGTATATGAAAAACGCGGCGGGATCGTGTTCTGCCTGGACTTGAACGTTTCTTTGGCCACAAAAGTTTTCGCGCGCAAACATCGGCTGCGAGAATTCTCTCGAACCCATTTCTCTCCACCAGCGCAAAGAGTGCCCTGCCAAACTTTTCTCTCCAGCGCTGGAAGACACAGCACATCGACACACGCGTAAGTACGAAGATCATTGCTGTTCTTCACATTAGACAGCTTGAAGTCGCTGTACTGGAATCTCCCAGCCTTCAACTCTGCCGAGACCCTGTTCTTGACAGCAATCTCATTTCGCGTCAACGATCCTCCACAGTACTGAGTGATACATTTTGCTAGACCACTGACATATGGAGGGTCACCACGGTAACTCCCTTCCTTTCGACGACGGTATGCGACTTCCGCTAACTGGAGACAGAGTACATTGTCTGGGAAAACCTGAAACGAATTCCACAACGAATCCACATCCGACCGTGGGTCGAACATCACAACTCGTTTCGTTTCGAGCAAATGCCGAAGTGTGTACCCCTTGGTCGAGATGGAATTGAAGGCAGACATGCCAAGTCTGTCAATATCCACAAGATACACTCGGCGCTCTGGACCTCCATCATAGATCTGGACCGTGTACAAGGCACCGTAACGAGAAAGATCCTCCCCTTCACAGTCCACGTACAGTGTGTCCTTCTGTGCAAGGTCATCGACGGCAGCAGAAAGCTTCTGAAGGTCGTCAACAACTTCAGACTGACATTCCTCAATAGATGATGTATGCAGCATACTGGGCCAAGTGTGTACTATGGTGAAATAATAGGCTCTATTAAATAGGGCCCCTGAGCCTCGATTTCGCGGCCATTCACGTACCTTTTCTCAAGGTTGTAGCGGAAGGTGTGTGTCACAACTGGAAGGAGTGCGATAATGACGCGCTTCAACAAATAAAAAAGGGCGGGCGTAAAACAGATTGAATGAGGTAGAAAAGGATGTATGAGAGCGTGAGAGAGAAGCGATAAGAGATGTCTGTGAAAAGTGTGAAAGAGAAAGAAGGGGTCAAAGAAAGGAGAAGAGAACAGGCAACAGAGGGTGTGTGAATGGAGGGTTCGCTTTGGAAACAGTAAGATGTGGAACTCTGCGATGACCAAGTGGTCTCACTGCTGACTTTTTGTGGCTAGCCAAATGGCCTGAGCGCTGGTCCTGTGGCATATCGAATGGCATGGACTGACTTTTTGGCGAAGTAAATGGTCAAAATAAGCAATGGTCTGCCGATGGGTGGGAGAGAATTATTTGCAGGTATTGCGGGTAAACTGGCCAAATGTGCGATGATTCATGCACTTCACTTGTTGTTTGTCGATTATTTATTAGTCTACTCCCACTTTTACTGACATCCATGTTGTCAATGTTGACGAATATTGATCAGTTCTTCTCGCTAGGGTTATTGAAAGGAGTTGACATTTCTTTTTTTTTTATTGCACGATGATCGCGCATTTATTACTTCTTAGTTCGTGATAACTCAATGGAACAAGATCGATGGGTCTCTGTATTAAAATCATGAAGAGAACAAAGTGATGGCATCCATTCAAAGGTGCAAAGACAATACTGTCCCAGGGACCATGGGCTCAATCTCGAAGAGGAGAGTGGCGCGCCGCATCACATTGGAAGTGACCGTTCCCCGCCTAGCGATGGAGAGGAGAAGTGGGCAACAATCAACGACAAAAAAATAGAGAGCTCTCGACAAAGGACCTCACCAAAGGCCGAGATCACCCCTCATACACAAATCCAGCCTATCAAAATAGCTAAAAGTACACACCAGTATGCAGAGGAGGACATGATGAAGGACTCCTAGAGTCGATCGATCCTCACACGACATCTGGCTTGATGCGCACTCTTCTTCGCCTATGATATGGAAGGTATAGGGTAGAGTTTGGATCTCGGACAAGGGCTTCAGAGGACTGTAATGATCAGAGAGAGACTCTAGTCGGCCTGTGTTGACAATGCTCCTCTCGTTCACGAGGGTGGGGTGGGTGAGGACGCGGTGCGGGTTTGGTTCCTAAGAAGTGGCAAGACTATGTAAATGGTCAGTGGATGCTATCAAGACGCGGTTGCACCTCTATTGCAATTAACCTAGCCAGGGACTTCCCACCAGCCGCAGAGGTGTTTCTCAGAGTGACCCCCCACACCCCACACCCAAACCCAAGCCCATCCCTCCACTCTCACCCCCTTCTGCTATTGTCCACCTGTAGGTGGGGCCCCAACCATCTTCCGTGAATGGAGGTAGCCGCGGAGGAGGAGTTTTCTGGGCCAGGATGGCGCTTACCCCCCCCTCTCCCTCTCCCTCTTGTCCTCTCTTTGCATCCAACGCCCTCACCCAGCCCACACCCCCTTCTGCAATTATGCACCTGTAGGTGGGGCCCCAACCATCTTCCGATAATGGAGACAGCCGCGGAGGAGGTGTTTCTGGGTCAGGATGGTGCTTACCCCCCCTCTCTCTCCCACTCACTCTTGTCCTCTCTTCGTCACCTAAAATCTTCATTGAAATTCACACAAGCGCCATAGACGCCTTGTCTTGGAGCGCTTAGCCCACTGCCATTACCTTGTTTGAGCTCAGAGGGGTGGACGACCTGAATGGAATGTGATCCTTGCGCAAGACTTAGTTCCTAAGAAGTGGAAAGACTGTGTAAATGGTCAGCGGACGCTACCAAGACGCGTGTAAACCCACTTTGTACAGATGTCTCTCAGAGGTCGGCCCCAGCCTCACTCACTCCCTTCGACTTTATCCACGGAGGGGGCCAGATCACTACATAACAGTGCCAGCCGAAGAAGGTTGAGGACAGCCAGCCCACCGCCACTATTCATCATTGAAACTTCACACAGGCACCAAAGGACGCCCTGCCCTGAAGCGCTGAGGCCACTGCCATTACCTTGTCTTTGCCCAGGAGCCGACGGTATGGATGGAATATGGATATGGATATGGTCCATGTGTCCAGTGCTTGGTCCTGTGCATCCACTTGGCCCCGAAGAAATAATAGTAATAGCCGTACCATGGATGGAGGTAGCACCGATGAGATGGTTAGGATGGGAGAGGAGAAAGCTGTCCTCTTCTTGGGCTTTGGATGGCGGATGGCGCGTACTTTGACTCCCTTCGATGGATGGATGGACGGATGGATGGACGACGCGTTCTTGTTTACTTGAAGCGGGACTGCTTTTTGTGTTGACTGGTGGCAAGCCAGCCGCAGCAGAAAAGCTGGCAGGCAGGGAAGGCGTTCTTGGTGGGCAGCCAGCACTGAAAGCGTGCAAAGATGCAAGGGTGCAAGGACCGAGCAAGCTCCAAAGAGCCGGGGTTGCTGTGGAGTCTCTGAAAGCGAGCCTCTGAAAGCAGCGGATGTTGTTGAAAGGCCGGTGGCCTCTGGCGGAGTTGAAGGTAGCCAGTTGAGAGGCGCTACCCTCGGTCTCTTTGTGGGGAAGAGACGTTCTTGAAGGACAGCGGGCGGCAGAGGACAGAGCTTTCTTTTGGAGAGCGAAGCGCGTCACCAGAGAGGCAGATGGAGCTGGTATTTTTCAGGAACTGGGTCTCTTGAGACCTGGCTTATGCTTCTCTGGGCCCGAGACGAGAGCTCAGCACTTGTGCTTGTTACTGACCACGCGGTTTGAAGAACGCGCGCTAGCCTGGGCTGTGCTGCAGTGCTACAAGAGACTACAGGATAGACATGCAAGGGGGCGTTAGTGACTGAAGTACACAAACGAAGGCCTAGGAAGTAGGGGGATTTCATATATTTTAGTTCAGCTCAGAGCATACCTTAAAAAAAACACGAGCCGTGCTCTTGTGTCTGAGTTGCACGCGAGTGCTGGGCTTGGTTGGACAACCCTTGGAGCCATGGCAGAGATGGATCATGACTGAAATGGAAATGTGCATGTGAAATGTCAGTGGGAATGTAGGGTGGGTGTGGGGAGGAGGGGAGGTGGTGAGAGAGAAAAAAAAGAAAACAAAAAATCAGCGCGCGCATTTTTGTATCTGCAGCGGAGAGGTCTGGTCCCGTGTAAACGGTCTGAACGGTCTAACCCTGTGTAAACGGTCGAACACCGTGTAAACAACGGTCCAGCTACATGGCCAGATAGCCCTTTTCCCTTCTTTTCCATGCACACTCGGTCCGGTGGCTTGAACGCAACTACGAAGGTGGACCTTGTCCTAGGGTCCGCAAGAGAGGTTCATTCCTACAAGTGGCACGCGTACCAACGTTGTCTTTGAAGTTCTCGGAGGGGAGGAGGCACCGTGGAGAGTGGAGAATCAGGTGGCACTGGTTGCATCCCACCACAGCTCGTTTTTTTTTCGTTTTTTTTATCGCATGCCTCCCTCTCTGCCTGACAGATCCTGCAAACTGGAATGAAGAAGACGTCTCCTCAGTGAAGATATCTGTCGTGTTGCACCAGATCATCCGATCCTGGATCCTGGACCCTGGATCTGTCAAGGTTGCTTTGGAGGGTTCTTCTCTCTCTTCTAATGACTGATCCTTCTCGGGAAAAGAAAAAGCAGATGTGCTCGGCGTCTTGGTATGTTCTGGAGAGTGGCCAAAAGCATAAAGGAGGCGGGCATCTCTCTTCTTCCCTGCGTGGATCTGTTGATCTGGGATCCAAGATGGCATCCAGAGCGGTGGCGACAAATGATCCTGTCTTCCCCACCGCACTCAGAGTACTCGAGTCTCTGCTGCTCCCAAAGATCAACGATGGTGATCTGTATTCTGTCGGATCTCTGGCGAGAAACTCTCTCCCCCCGAGGATAAAGTCGACAAGTCTTGGGGCGACTGCAACCAACACATCCTCCCCATCACCAAGCAGCCATGTAGCCGGCGCTCCCATCTCGCGTCAAAGCCATACCATTGTGGATCTATACACACTGTCCACACTCGCATACATCATACATCTCAACCCAGTATTCCAACCTGCTGTACTTCTCAATCTACTTCTCTAGTTCTTGGCCACGAGTCCTCAGTAAGGCCCAAGTTTGCAGACTCTCAAGTTTAACAATAATAAATCTCACCTCTTTTCTCCACTCCATCTCCAGTTCCCATGTTGCACTCGTGTTGCAAAGCTACTCTCCATAAACATGGCAGGATCACGAATACAACTCTGCCTCCTGGTCTCTGAATGCTTTAAATATCAGCTGCATTGCATTGAATCAAAGGACATACCCTTATTCTTTTCTATGATACTCGAAATCAGTGATTCTGCAGTGGCGTCTATCAAGACATTTGTTTCTAAACGGAAAGATCTTCAGCCTGTACTTCACTGCCAGCCTCATTCTCATTGTGTGTGGCCTCATGATTGCAAGCATTGTTTGAGTATTCATAGTCATCCCTTCTGTAGTCCTGCTCCTGGAGCAGCAATTCCAATCTGTCCACTGTATCCAACATTGGGGTCTATCTTTGGGGGTCAGTTTTTAGCCCTTCTCTCGTCGAGAATAACATCATCAGTTTGAATCTCCTCCTGCCTTCTTTCCCATGCACTGTTGTTGTTGTTAACGCGGGTGCTGTCCCTGTAGCCTTTGACAAACCAGTCGTTTCCTGCTGCGTTCATTCGAATGAAGGTGCAGATAGCGCGTGTTTTTGGCGCTGATGCAGTGATTACCTCGGAAGAGACTGATATGTCAGTAGTGGAGCTCGCTGTCACTTCCAGGATTAATATTCAATAGGACTCCTATATCGGAATGATGAGGTGAACGTCCAGCTAACATCCATCGAACACTCAGCTGACGTTCAGCTAACACCCGGCTTTCGCTCAGCGAGCACCCAGCAAACACCAGCTAACACTCGGCTAACGCCCAGCTAACACCCAATTAACACTCGGCTAACGCTCAACGAACACTCGGCTAACGCTCAGCTAACACCCGGCTAACGCTCAGCCAAGCAGAAGCAGCTCGGAAGATACATTTATTGCTAACTTGGATGAAAGAAGGCAGGTAACAAATGGCAGATTTAGGTACTTCGTATCTTTCCCTTAAGCATCCCATCAATTACCTGTTCGACCTTTGCAGTGACAATGCCGAGATTCAGTTTTGTCTGTTCTTTTTGGATTCGATTGGCAAGGCATTTGAGTTCCTTGTTAACGTCCTCCGTAACTGGCCTCGTCTCTTCATCCCTCATGACGGACACAAGGCGCTTCAGATCGCCAACAATTCCACCCTCGTGTTCATCCTTCGCGGGCCTTACCTCCTTTAGGTATTTCTCCACTTCCGATTTCAGTAGAACCGCGTTACCGCTGCTGTAAAGCTGAAAGAAGACAAAAGCTGCAAGCTTTAGACCCGACCATCCTTTCGCCGTCTTCTTGAACGCCCACAGAGTCGCCAACGTCACTGGCATGGTGTTGAACTTGAGAAACCGAGGGTGCACACAAGCATGCTTCCTGTATGTGAGGTCGTCATCAAAGTGAGAACGCGTCTGGCGTTCAACATTGTTGAACATGTCCTTATCCCCACCCTTCTTGAGCCAAACATGCGATTCATTGTGAGGGTAAAAGGCGGTGTTGTTTGGACCTACCACAATCTTTCCGCTCGTAAGTACAGCCGACATCGTCACAAGTGCATTCCACCTCACCATTCCGATCATGAGCTGGCTGGCACCTTCGTTCATTTCGTTGACAACCTTGAAGGACCTGGCGTCTGGGGAAGCGAGGCCTGCTACACTATGTGGATCCTCGTCTGGAGAGCGACCGAAAGCCTCAGCCTTAAGACACATGATCACATCGTGTCCAGACTGAATCAAACAATCCTGAAGCTTCCTTGTGATCAGGTCACTTTGACCTGAGAAAGGCATGAAGCAAAATGGGTCGTCATCCTCCAGCAGGTCGTAATCCTCGATGTTCACCAGAAGACCGTACTTGTGTGTCTTTAGGGCCAGTTGCAAATCCTCGTCCTTGATAGTCTCCTCCAGTCGATGTTTCAGGGGACTCACAAAGGCCACCTTCCCTTGACCTAGTAGATGGGCATTGGAGGCGAGAACAAAGCCGAACAACGTGTCCCCCCCCCCGTGGTCTTCATATCAACCGCCACAAACATATCCTTGGCGTATTGAGCGCTAGCAAAATGCTTGGTGTTCTTGACAAGTTCTTGATCAAACTTGCGCATCTCGTCTTCCTTCCTCACGATGGCCACTGGCCAGGATTTGCAATGACCACAATGGCTTATCAGAGCCTGGATATCTGTCATGATGGTCGACTCCTTGCACCATGAGCATGGCAGTGGGAATGTCAGTTTCCCGAGGTCTGAACACGACAGCAAATGATGAACATGGAGTTAATTACTTACCTGCTGCATGTAGAGAAGGCTCAAGTCTTGCCTGAGAGTCAAAGACGGGTCCAGGAGGCACTCTAACAAGCTCTAGAGTGCAAGAAGCTTGGGCATAAAGTTGGTGAGTGAAGCATGAAGCTTGGACAAGGAGCTCATGGAGCTACCGAAGGAACGAAGCGCGCATGAAGCTCAGATATTAAGCTAATCGCTTACCTACTGCGTGTAGAGAAGGGTCAAGGACAGAAAAAGGCGGGAGCGGAGGTCACGGATAGGGTTGAAGTACAGAAGACAGCATAGAGAGCATAAAGAAGGAAGGACAAGAGAGACCTTTTTGTACGATGAATGAAGACGCACCTGAATGAAGAGCACATAAATGGGCGCATTAAGCTTCAACAGAGCGAATGAAGCTTGGATATGGAGCTAATGACCTGCCTTGATAAGAGTATAAGAGTAGGAGTGGTGGGTGGATGAAGGTGCAAAAGAAAGAAAAATAAAATGGATGATTGAGTCTATTCAATGATCCCGCTGAGATCACTTGACAAGGATACAGTGCCACCAAGTTTACATGGCGTGGGACCAACGAAGGGCTTATCTAGTTTTTGTATATGCAGCGGAGAGGTCTGATCCTGTGTAAACGGTCTAAGCGGTCTAACCCTGTGTAAACGGTCGAACACCGTGTAAACAACGGTCCAGCTACATGGCCAGATAGCCCTTTTCCCTTCTTTTCCATGCGCACTCGGTCCGGTGGCTTGAGCGCAACTACGAAGGTGGACCTTGTCCTAGGGTCCGCAAGAGAGGTTCATTCCTACAAGTGGCACGCGTACCAACATTGTCTTTGAAGTTCTCGGAGAGGGAGGAGGCACCGTGGAGAATGGAGAATCTGATGGCACTGGTTGCATCCCACCATAGCTCGGGGGGGGGGGGGGGGGGTTTGTTCTCATGCCTCCGTCTACCTGTCAGATCCTGAAAACTGGAAGGAGGAAGACGTCTCCTCAGTGAAGATATCTGTCGTGTTGGATCCGATCATCGGATCCTGGACCCTGGATCCATAAAGATTGCGGTGGAGGGTCCATCTCTCTTTTTAATGACCGAGACGTGCTCGGTCTTGATATGTTCCGGAGAGTGGTCAGGAGCACAAAAGGAGGCGGGCATCTCCCTTCTTCCCTGCGTGGATCTGTTGATCTAGGATCTAGGATGGCATCCAGGACGGTGGCAACAAATGATCCCGTGTCCCCCCCACTGCACTAGAGAACAACCACGGAGATCGGTGTTTTCTTCATTTTTTGCCTGGATCTCTGGCGCGAAACTCTCTCCAACCGAGGATGAACAGATGAACTCGACAAGACTTGAGGGTGACTGCAAACCAACTCGTATTGTTGCCGACATGTAGCCGGCGCCCTATTTCTATTCTACCTCTTGATCACGATCGTTTGTTCATCTTCCTTGACGATCTCGACTCTTTCCTTCCCTTCCCTTCTTTTCCTTGATCTTTCTCAAATTTTACATTCTACCGACTATAGCCAACTGTGAAAAGACCCTTTGTCGACAAAACAACATGGCCCTCCACTTCATGTTTAACTGAAGCCTCAGGAGGATAGTTACCTGCTACACAAACAAATGTATGTGAAGAGGCGTGGGGAGGAGGCAAGAAGACGCGCTCGCCGGTGGAAAGAAGAGCCGTTAAATCCCAACCCAAAAAGTCAGGGAGGCAACAAAAAATCCGGTGACGCAATATGCGCGCCCGAAAGGGGCGAAAGGCAACACAGAGGATCTGCCCCTCGGACCTGTTACATTTGAACACATTCACACATTATTGACATCTTCACTTCTGTCACCCCTCCCTCCTTCCGTTCACATTTATATAGAGCCATGGCCGGCATCCTCCCCAGGCGCATGGGCATGTGCTTGCACGCTGCCCCTGCCTCCTCATTCTTGGCTCGCCGCACCTTCTCCTCCACCCCCGCCATTCTCTCGCACATTGGCAAGCAATCCCTTCCCTACAGCTCAGACGTGATCATTACCCATGACCCCACCCCGATCATGACCCCAAGAGTCGCTGCCGACTTGAACTCGACCACCCTCAAAATCAAGGGTCCCTTGGGCGAGCACACCCTGCCCATCAAACCCTTTGTCAACCTCAAGTTTGAACAGGAACAGGGCGACTCTCTCCTCACGGTCACCGTTCAGGACTCGACCCTCAAGGAACAACGTTCCATGTGGGGAACCACCCGGGCTTTGATCGCCAATGCTATCACAGGTGTCACAGAGGGCTACACTGTCCCCGTCCGTCTGGTCGGTGTCGGTTATCGTGCCACAGTCGAACCCCTGACGGGCGATCCCTCCAAGAAGATGTTGTCCATGAAGTTGGGCTACTCGCATCAGGTCGAAGTCGAGATCCCTGAGGGTATCCAATGTACGGCCCCTTTGCCCAACAAGATCATGCTCCAGGGCAATGATATCCAGAAGGTCAAGGAGTTTGCCTTCAAGGTCCGGAAATGGAGACCCCCAGAGCCTTATAACCAGAAGGGTATCTTTGTTGGCGATGAGACCATTGCCAAGAAGACCTCCAAGAAGAAGTAAACGGAATGAAATCTTGGGGGGTTTTTTTACACCCTCCTCCCCCATCTTTCTCGTTTTCTTTTTTTTCACCCTTCTCTTTCCTATTTTGCCGCCTTCATCCCTCATCATTTTCATGCCTCACATTGTAGTCTAGAATAAACATTTTATTATATTATACATGGCTAGGGAAGAAACTAACGATATGCTAATTCTAATACTCTACAAAATTGGGTCCAGCAGATCAATTCTCTACAAATCGAGGTCTTCCCCTGTCCAGTTCGTTTTGTGCAACAGGAGATGAATGTTGATTTCAATGCACCTGATTTTTGGTGGCGGCAGATTGGTGGCGTGCTTTATTTGGACTATCCGCAAACTTGCAGTAGGCGGACAGCTCCAGAGGGTCTCCATATCGACCATTGTGGCAACCCAAGACAGCTTGTCTATCCCCAGGGCTTGGGCTGGCGGCGTTCATCTTTTGACAGCTGCTTCTAGTGGATGTCAATGGTGAACACACCTCGCGGTTGATAATTCTTTTTTTCTCTCTTGTGCTCTAGTGACTTCTCCACCCTGTTTATTTCACCCTCACATATGTTTATTCTTTACGGAAAGTACACGGTGCGACTCGCCTTGCTCTTAGGACATTTATACCATGTAAGAGATGTTATTCCGCAAAAAGATTGCCCAAAGCCATGGCGCGGCACTTGGGGTTGGCAAGTAAGGAGACGACTGTGCTAAGCCAGTTCATTGTAAGCACAAAGCATTCATAGACGGCAGATCAAGGACACACCACAGGTCATTGAAACCTGGACCCCTGCAGACGATGGAGTGCGTGTAAGCAGCATGTTCAAGTTCACAGGGGGAGGAATATCTTTCTTCACCATCCCGTATTGCTTTGTTTACCATGCTCTAGATTTATTTTCTCGCAATGCCGGGGGGTGTATTCCCTTTTTTGTTTTTTGTTTTTTTTTAAAAAAAAAGAGAGAGCTTTCTTTCTTTTTGTGTCTGTATTCGATAATCAATCACGATCGGCCTTGCGGGCTCGGAGATCATTGCGGATAGGAATTTTAAGACCTTGCTTTGCAAATGCCTTCGACAAATCCGTCGATTCTATAAAACATAAAAAAGCAGATTCGAATTAGGAACAGAACACAGAATTGTCAAGAGGGGGGAACAACAAGAATGAAAAGATATAGGATGAGAAAAAGGGTTGAGTCGTATTCTGTACCTGTCATTCCAGGGAACTTCTTTGCAGAAAAGACAGTGAAGGGCTGACTAATCTCCTCGGCCACCAGGGTCGAGGCATGTCCGTCCTCATTGTTCAAGAAATCAAAGCTAGCACCATGAAAAGTAGGCGGATCAAATTATAAACGGTTAGCATCCAAACCATCAAAGACAATTTGTCACTAAAACGAATTGGTGCACGTCATTGCCGTAGGTTAGAGCTGGCGGGTTCTTACCTTCCAAAACGCATCAACGAAAACTTGAGCGTGTAAACACCCTCGGTTCGGATACTCAGGTCTGGGAAACTAAAGTACCATCCGGGGACACCCTCGGCGTTATTCAACAGGATGGGCGACACCACCAAGGATCCCATGAGGATTCGTGTCAATTTCGGGGGCTCCGACTGTCCTGGGGTCGCAATCATATTCCGCACCTCAGATCCATCCTGAGACCAAAGGGAGACATGAAGGACAAACAGAGGATCTTGCTCTTGAAGACCTTCGCCCAATCCGCCATGCATGCCTTCTCCGTCATCCTTGGCGTCTTCGTCGTCGCTCGAATGATGGTCATCACTGTCCTCGTCCTCTTCATTTTTGCCCTCATTCTTGCCAAATGATCGGCTTCGCTTTCCAAGAGTTGGAGAAGAGGACGAAAAATCCGCGCCTTCCTGTTTCAACGATCCAGATCGAGCACGAGTCGATCTCTCGGGCAATTGACGCCTCTTTTGTTTCTTGTCATCCTCATCCTCGTTCTCATCCTCCTGGGCAGCTTCTCCAGTATTCCTGTCGCCATCATGTTGAGCTGTGCCTTGGTTCTGGGCAAGGGCAGCAGCAGCAGCAACATCAGATCGGTTCTGTTGAAGCTGTTGCTGCTGCTGTTGTGCCAAAATACGCCTGGCCGGATGTTGTGAATGGTTCTCGTCTAAAAGCAATTGCACAATTGGTGGGGGGTCGACGGGTCGACGGTCCTTCTCTCCAAATCCACACATGCGTGCATGCAACGGCTGCTGCACAATCTTGATCTTTGCAGGTCTAGAATAACCAAATAAATGTTAACGTTTGAACAGACGCTTCCCAAAGAAGGAAAATAAACCATGGAGTCCACCTGCCCCTCGTTATCCTTATTCCTTTGTTGGTTACCTTTGGTCATCAGGAATATTCGCCAAAGAGGAAGAGGAAGGCGCAACTGGAGCTGTCCGACGATGTTCCTCTACAGCTGGAGCAGCATCAGAGTGGCCAACGTGGGATGAATGATCTAACTGCGATTGCGGCTGCAACCCAGCTGATGATATCTTTCTGGAGGACGAGTGAGATGTTGAATGGCTTGGTGGCGGGGCGTGAGAGCCTGAGGTCGATGATCCCGCCGGGGGCTGACTCTTGGAAGAGGATGACTTGCCACCGACACTACTACCGCTGTAGGGGTGATGGTGATGATGTGGAGGTGGGGGTGGATAGGGGGAGTGCTCGTAATCGTGCGATCCATGACGGCCGTGGCTAGAGGAAGAGGGATGAGGCGCCGGCGCCCCGCCACTATGTCTTGCTCTCTCTCTGTGATCTCTCTCCATGTGGGGAGGAGGAGGATACGATGGATAAGGTGGGCCATGAGGTGGAGGGGGCACAGCACGAGGATCGTAAGGATGATCGTAATGATGAGGTGGCGGCGGGTAAGGTGCGTAGTAGGCAGGGTGGGGAGGAACACCACTGGAACGGTGCGGGGCGGCATGCCGATCGTATGGATGTGGGCGTGAAGATGAGGACGAGGAAGAGTGTGGACGAGACGAAGGATGGGGTGGAGGCTCGGAATAGTCCCCATAGGGTCTACCGTGGGGTGGAGGGGGAGGACCACCGTAGTGTGGGTGCATTGGAGACGATGGTTGCTCTGGACGATGAAGATCTTGCGGGGGGCGATATTCTGGCCGTTGTTGCTGTGGGGCTTCTTCTGCTTCAGGGTTGCAAAGGTCGTGGATGGAAGACATTATGAAAGAGAGAGAGAAAAAGAGAAGAGAGGAGAGGTGGAGTGGGTGTCTACTTTGGACCGAAACAAGGAGATCAAAGGAGAGATCGATGAGGGAATAATGAATAGACAAATAGATAAGGAACAACGTTGGACCCTTTGGCGAAGGCGATCTTAGAGGAAGGGGGGCTTTCTCGGATAAAAAGGGCAGTGCGACGTTGTCCGGAGCGAGAATGAACGTGCAGAGGCAGGGAAACAGTCGGAAAAAGAAAAAATAAAAAATAAACCAGGAAGGGGTGTGTGCAATCTGCAGAGGCGGGAAAGGGAAGGAGGCAAGGAGCGAGAAGCGAATGAAGGAATGAAAGCGAACAGACGAATATGAATGAACAGAGGCGAGAGGTGGAGGCGGATGAACTAGTCCAAGAAGGAAGAAGGAAGAAAGAAGGAGGGGAGGAGAAGAAGGAACCAAAAATAAAGGGAATGAGGGGGGCACCGATGGACACTTTTTTCCGCATCGAGTCAATCTCTCCTTTGCTTTGCTTGGGTGTTGAGTGGAGCAGGGCCCTCCAGCCCAGTGGGAGGCCAAGGAAAGGGGTTTTCCCGCCCTGTGCAAAGTTGCAAATTTGCAAATTTGCGCGCTTTTTTTTTTTTTTCTCTTTTTCTATTCTTTCCAATCAGAGCACACGGAAAGAGAGCAGTTTGGCAACTGGGGCTGGGCTGGTCAGGGGGGGAGGCGGCCAATTTCGAGCCCACTCCCGGTAACGGCCCTCTTCACTGTCTGTTTGTCAGTCTGTTTGTCCTCGCCCCTGTCACCCCTGCCACCCCTGTCCCATCCTCATGTCTTTCTCCAATTGGGCAGTCTGCACTGGGGTTTATTTACTATATCCAATGATCGATACATTGCTCCTTCGGTTCAGTCGCCTAATGGTGTCCAGTTCGTTGGGCAGTCTTCGCTTTATATGCGTTCTCAAACGACGCAATGGCGCGCAGCATTAATACAACCTCCGGGCTAAAAATCGGCCACAATTTAAAGATATCAATTGGTCAGAAACCAATGCAAGACTCGAAAAACCGCCTTTCTCCTTAATTTCAGAAACTTACCTCTGTACGTCCTCCGATGCTGTGTTGGCGCTATAGACAGACACCCTTGAAAAGAACTCGTGTAATAAGTTCAGTAAGCGAGGAAACCCATCAACAAATGCTTGGTGCAAGAATTGGGAAGCTACAGTTGAGAATAGTGGACAACAAATAGTTAGATTAGCAACAAGACAACCTGATCGACATTTTTTTTTGGCATCAGTGTCAATCTGTTTACATCGAGCAGAGTTCTTCAATTCCTGTTCCAAATGAGCAGAAAGCGACTGCCAGAACCGATGAACCATGTTTCCATCCATATTGTTCGAAACAATTTCCAGAAACGAAATCTGAGTCAATGGATCTCTCTTCCGTGCAAGTACTCGTTCCAGCAAGTAAATCTTGATGACAGAAAGGAATGTTGCTTTAGTTCGTGCATATTCGACCAAAAGCAGTTACTGATCACGCGACCCATCTTCTCAATTACCTTGACACAGCCGTTGTACATCTCGTCTACAAGGCGCTCCATCCTCTTCCAGAGAATTGACGTCCACAGTGATGCAGCTCCTACGCTTGGCTCTCCATTGTTCCTCCGTACTCCGCCGCCTACGAATCCTGAGGCACCCATCCCTGATTCTAATAGAGGTAAATGATTAGAAGTTAGTCTTGGGCAACGGCTTTCCATAACGTTCTCACAACACTTGTCATACCCTTGGCCTCTTTCTGAAGAGATTGAATGTCGACTGCTTGCTTGATTTGTGCGTGGAGACTACTTGACAGGTTGGATGTGATCGCCATGACCTTGATATTCATTCCCTTGAGTGAGTAAAAGACTTGGAGGGCAGATCCAACCTGAGCTTGGTTCTGCGATGTGATGCCATCTTGCAACATCCTATCTGCCGAGTCAATGATCCGTTCCCGAACAGACTCCAGATTTTTCACTTCCCTATCTACAACGTGGATTCCGGTCAAGTCTGATTCCTGAAGCAGAGCATCTATCAAAAGCGAAGGGGTTAGAGGTCCACATCACAAGGGTGTCGTTTGAACCCGAGGTATAGCAACCTACCAACTTCACTCAAGGTTAGAGCAGCTTTTGTCAACTCCATGTCCCCTCCGGGCATTTGCATTTCTAGGCGTTTACTGAGGTAAAGGA
The DNA here is from genome assembly GCA_963573315.1 of Entomortierella parvispora. NCBI lineage: Eukaryota > Fungi > Mortierellomycota > Mortierellomycetes > Mortierellales > Mortierellaceae > Entomortierella > Entomortierella parvispora. Next base: position 2,460,328 of record OY752145.1, read on the forward strand.
ACCGAAGCACCCGACGCAGCATTTCGGAAACGACCTGAAGTCTCTCCAATTGAATGGTATATGTCTGGATTTGCTCAAAAGGGGTCTTGATCTTGAAGGAGAGACGTTCCATTGATGTGCTGAGTGTTTTAAGTCCAAGTTTGACAGTTCCAAGGACAGCCTCCAATTCCCGAATCCCTGCTGCTTGGCTCAGAAGGTCATTGTAGTGGGTAGTGACCTAGAGAGTGGACGACTCTGGTGAGTAAGTCATACTCCTGAAGAACACAAAAAAGCCTTCACTATCCTCTTTTTTGCTCTAATGTACGGAACCACATTGTACCTGTTCGTGCAGTTGCTTATTGAGACTATCGATACTGAAGGACAGACTGGATAGAGATGTTGCGATATCCAGGTCGCCTTTTGCAGACTGATGAATGATTGAGTTTGCATGGGTATTTGGGTCAAACTTGTCCACCAAGAATGAATCGTAGTCTGTGAGAAGAACGAGGCACCATAAGAGTGGTAGCGTTTGTTAGCCACGAGTTCCATAAACCCGAGCCTCCGAGACGCAAAAGTCTTGGAAAAAGAAGAAGCATGTCGACTGTACCTGTATAAGAGTCGAGGTCGGAGATGACGGTAGCCATTGTCATTGTCTCCAGGTGAGAAGAGATGATGGAGAGTCGTGTTGTTCCCTGTCCTTGCCTGTGCAGTCCAGTGTGGTTGTCGAGTAGTCCTGGGTGTATGTCCTTGTCCCTTGGTCCGTCTGCGTGGAGTATATTCGCGAGAGATGAAGGGCTCTTTCACTCACCCACGCACTCACGTCCTCCATCCACCGCGCCCAAGGTGCCTTTGAAAAAGAGGACGAAGGAGGAGTGACTGCCCCCTTGAAGCCACAGGCTGAGAAAGGGCATTTTCGCCTTTTTTTTTTTTTTCTTCTTTCAATCGCTCATCGCCAATCGACACTCAGACAGAGAAAAGACAGGCGCAGACACCGCAGAAAACACACACACACCCATAGAAGCCATTGCAACATCGGATTTCGTCTTCCGACAAACATCCGCCTTCTCCTTCCTCCTCCCTCCTTTCCCCTCTTCCTACCTTCGCTCCCTTTACCCCCCGTTTGACTCGCTCATTCCTCTTTCGTCCCCACCTGCCAGTCCGACTGATTGATCCCGGACCCCGTCACCAGGGCCCAGACGACCACTTCGACTCGCAAGCAACAAACAAAAAAAAGGAGTGCCTTCGCTGCTGATCCGACACTCTCCATCACAGCCCTGGCCAAAGCTCCATCTCTTTCTTCTCTCCTTTCTGCATTCCTTCCCTTCCCTTCTTTCTTCCTTCCCCTCGGAAACCCTGCTCCTATAATATATTACTATGCAGGCCGCCTGTCTGGCTCAGCGAGGACCTATGCGCGGACTGATCCTGACAAAGACTTTGGCCAGCAACCATGTCGCGTCAGTGCATCGCACGCGATTCATCCTCGTCAACAGCGTCAACGCCTTGCCTAGTCATCGCAGGTAAGACATTGCCTCAATCGCTTGCATGGATCACTGTTGACGGCTGATTCTTCTTCGTGGTGGTCTGACCGTTTATGCTATTCCCTTTATTATCTCTAGCACAGCCTCTAGATTCATTTCGTCAATAGCAGGACGTGGACGCACCACAACATCCAAGCAACTCTTATGTAGACTGGCCCCAGGACTCTGGGTATACAACAATGGAGGACTCTATGGAGGCGAAGCGGCCGTGGCCGTCAACCAAACTACTCAACAAGTGCTCATGAATCGGACGGGTGCTGGTCTTGTCTCCAACTCGTTCGGCTGCTCAGCTCCTCGGGCAAGAGGAGTACACACAATCATGAATGACCTCAGCAAACGCATGGTCAGGGGCACTGCCCAGATTCTCTCAAAACCCCAACCAAGGACAAGCCTCCAGACAGGAACCCCTCAAATAGGCCAAAACTTTCATATCGGTGAATCGTTGCAGCCTCATCTGCATCAGCTTCGTCGTTCTCTTCATACCACACGCAAGCAGGAAGGATCGTCCCTGGTTACTGGATTATCGCAAGGTTACCGGGTACAGGATTCGTTGCAAGCTAGACGTGCCTTTGCCTCTACATTGACTCGCACAAAACTCGCACCAGGCTCGGTCCGTTCGCAAGGAGCCAAAAGGACTTTTGCCACTGAGACTGGCCATTCCAACAGCTCAGCGTCATCGCAGAATGCATTGGTCAAGTATACACCTCCAATTGGTCCTTTGGACAGAGTTGGACGTGCCAAACTGCTGTCAGCTGCTCCCAACTTTATGGCACGCCTTAGGATTCGACTGAAGCTACTATTGATGAGACAGATCCGGCCTTGGCGTGTGGATGACTTTATTGCCATGTTCTCGTGGGCCTTTATCGCCAATGTGGCGTTTGTATTGCTGGGGACGACGACATTCTTCAGTCTCATACTTGCAACGGCCAACAGTTTGCAGTTCCAAGGTGAGCGAAACAAACCAAAACACAAAACCACCAATTAAGCATTCCTGTTGTGTCAAAATGCGATCATTGCCTCTCGAGGTGACTGCCTTTTGGGTGGTCTGTGTGTTCGTCACGAGACTCACATGCCAACCGCTTTTCTTCCCTAGGATTTGTTGCATCCAAGATTAGCGATTATTTGACGGCTTCGACGGGAGTGAAGGTCAAGTTCGAGGCCGCCATTGTACCCAACTGGAAAGACGGACGTATCACTCTCAGGAACGTCGTCATGTCCAAGCGCGCCGAGCAGCCTAGCCACAGCCAGCATCCTCTCAGTCACATGGGAGAGGATCATTCTGGTCATGGCCACGAACACGACGGTGAAGGCGATCATGTGTCTGAAGAAGGGGAGGAGATCGATACGAACTTTACCATGTTTGACCTCACCATCGATGAAATCGATGTCACGCTTTCTGCAAGGCGATGGCTAGATGGCAAGGGCCTTATTGAGGATGCCTCTATCAAGGGAGTTCGTGGAGTCATTGGTAAGATGTCTTCTTTGAAGTGTCATTCTCGATTGTTTTATTCAATTGCTCGAAACGTACATTTCTAACATAATATGCATCTAGATCGAACACATGTTTGGTGGGACCCTGATGTGGAATACATTCCTGAAGAAGCCAGAAGGAAGCACGTGGCAGGAGACTTTGAGCTCGAATCTCTGGAGTTGGATGATATGCTTGTGACAGTCCTCCAACCGGATGGATTCCGTCCATACACCGTCTCTGTCTTTAACGCCCAGTTCCCTTGCTTCCGGAAACAATGGATCTGCTACGATATGCTCTGTGCGGACTCGATGGTAGGCATGTTTGACGGCTGTCTCTTTAGTTGTTACACTGCTCAAAGGGAAAACACGGACAGCCAATCGGACACAAAGTGGAAGAGGACCACACGCTTCAAGATTGACGACGTCAAGATTGACCATTTGAATGCCGGTGTGGAAGGACCCTTTGGATGGATCTATGCCGGTACTGTGGATGTGACGTGCGACGTTAGAATTCCTAATGAGCCTGAGGAGGATGTGTTGCGCAAGCTTGTCAATGATATTGTCGACAAGATTGATGAGGTTGTGGACTTTGCTCCTCTGCCTATTGTATTTGGTACGGGAACGATTGGTGGCAAAGAGATTGTCGTATATCCGAACAGAGCTGCAGCGGCATTGCACCAAAAGATGAAAGAGGAGGAAGAAGAAGAGCGACGGTTACTGGCTCTGCAGGCTCAGAGTCATAGAATGAGTCCAGAGGAAGAACACCACCGGCTACATCAGATGAACCATGGTCACCGTCCAACCAGCCAGCAGTATCATCAACAAGTCCAACAAATGTACCATCAGCAACAGCAACAACAACAACAACAACTCGCCCAATACCCGACCGCAGCTCAGCAGCAGCAACACCAAGCCCACATGGCCAAGGTACACCCACCCAAGACAAAGTCCAAGAAGCCAGCTTTGGTCATGGACTTTGAGTTCCGGTTCAATGACACCAAGGCCTCGATCCCATTGCAGACCGAGAGCATGTCATATCTTTCCAATGCTATGGTCCGGCCCATTGTTGCTTTCATGAACAGCAACCGTACCGTCACTCCAATTCGCTGTCGACTAGAGATGGATTTGGCAAGTTTTTTTCTACTGTTGGAACCTTGATCACTATTGTTTCTCGGTCATTTGTCTAACCTGGCAACACATTCTTTTTTTTTTTCTAGTCGGAATTTGATGGCTCGTGGACAATTTATGACTCGAACTTGATGAACAATCTCTCAACCGAGGTTGGAAAGGCTTGGGCGAATCTTGTTGCGGATGAGCGGGAGCGAAACAGAAAGCTGAAGCGCGTTGGTCTTTGGGGTCTGCAGTCCATGACGCGAAATATCGTCAGCGTTTACGACTATGCTCGAGGCAACCGTGGATTCTGGCATTACATTGGAACTCAACATGCTTAGAAGAAAAAAGAGTCTACTTTGACCTCTTCTTGTTTCTTTCCCCTCCATCCGTCGCCCAGCATCCTCCTTGACACCCTCGTGTGTTCACTTTGTCCATCTCTGTTGTTGTTTTTTTCGTTTCTTTCATTCTTTTTTTTTCATTTTTGTCCTCTGCATGTTTCATTCCCACTTGCTCTCTTGTACCATACATACCCAACCTCAGTCCGAACCTTCATCCGCATCCCTCGATGAGACATGACTTCTTTTTTTTTCTCGACATTGACATCCAACACTACGTCCGCTAGACCGTCAATAAAAAAAAAAGGTAAACAAATTCCAACTGTAGAAAAATTTATTTTTACGTAAAAGAAGGGAGAAATCGATGAACAAAGAATAGAACTGCATTGCTCAAATAGTTTGCAAAGTGGTGCACCAATTCGTCTTTGCAATATAGTGAAGATTTTATCACCGTCTCGAGGATTGAATAACTGTCGCGGTGGGGAACGGTTACGATAAGTCAACGCAGTGTAGGTTCGATAGTCTTGCATGATTATCACCCCCCCCTAATTTGTAGTTTCTTCTCCCTGCCGGTACTAGTCGCCGGTATTTGGTGATTTTGAAGTGCTTGGTGGATTCTTGAGACGTTTTGTCGTTGTAATTCCGATTCAATTGAGAAACTGCTGCATCCCGTCTTTTTTTTTTCAAGATATCAACTGTTCAGTCTCGTCGTCCCCTTCTTTTCACAGGATATGGTGGACGGGTTTGCGATCACTTGGGAAATGTGTGAGTGATTTGTTTAGTCGGAGGAACGGCGTGGATTTCAAGGCAGGTGTGGTTAGGTCTAACGTTTATCGCGGTGTTATCGTTGAAAGATCCAGATCCATAGTCAGGTCGTTCCATGACGTGTGGGCAAAGCAGGTTGGAACATGCCTGTTCTTCCTCCGATCACAGAAGAAAATGCACTGGGCGCGGGCGCTCACTTTCTAAAAGCTAGGTAGATATCCTCATTGATCAATCAAACAAGTCCTAAGGATAAAACAGCAAAAACCCATTGAGGCGATTGCATCGATCATACCACAGTCCTTTCTTACTCTGTGATTCGTAGTGACGCTTCGCGGACCTCGTCCCTCGTCTTTGTTCTTGAACAATAAAACTAAAGCAATGCATGTTTTTAGGGGGGGATCAGTTTCCTTCTCACTGTCGACATGGGACACAAGATGGCTACAAGGTCATTAAAAGAACCCTTTTCACCTACACTGGAGGCCCCGATCTTGCTTTGTTGTAGACCAACTCCATCTTTTAAAATTCTATGTAAGGTGAGGGGGTGCTGGTGTATTGTGTATGTGCACCCCCTACCGCTTCTAAACGCCTCCTGCGGTGGGAGCTGCCGGATGGCAGATGCTTAAAGTCTCTATGGAAAACGTTCTGTCTGAGGTGAAGTTTTGTAAGAAGGTAAAGAGAGAGAGAAAAGAGAAAGAAAGAGAAATCGAAAAGATTGTAGAATCACCGAAACAAAAGAAAGACCACAAGGGTACCACATTCCCTTCATCAAACTATGGCCCTTTTCACCCTGTAACGCAATTTCTTTTTTTGCCATCATTGAACTGGTGGGACAGAGGCTCTTTTGTATGAAACGGGTTGTATTATTATGAAGAGGAAGGGGACTCGTCGTTGCCTCCATCTGTCGATGCCTTTCCAGTTTTAGATTTTTTACTCCTCCTCGTCTTTTTCTTTTCCGTCGCCTCGCCTCCATTTGCTAAAGATCCCGCTGCAGGTGTGGTAGTCGTCGTAGATTTAGGAGTAGTAACGACGACGGCCTTCTTCTTCTTGACCGAGAGCGGGTTAGGTTCCTTGGGCCCCATCCGTTTCTTCAAGATCTTGGCCTTGATCAACTCTCTCTTTTCCTTCTTTGACTCTTGTTTCTTTTCCAGTTTCTTGACCAACCCTGTATCCAACGAGACCTTTCCCGCTCCTGTGACTTTGACAGCCTTCAATGTCTGCAACTCCTTGTTGGATGCATGTGTCTTTGCAGTCTCGATCGATTTCGACTTGTTCAAACTAGCATCCGAGGGTGGTTCCAGAATCAAGTTGGATCGGTTAATGTACAACAATGGCACACCAGGTACTTGAGCGAATTGTGAACGCAGCTTCTTGGACTGGGAGGCCACCACGTAGTTGTGTTGGTTGGAGTTTCCAATGATCTGACCCAGGCAAATAGCTTCATCCACAGCTGTTTGATGTTTGCAACGACGCTTCTCGAATCTTTTCGAGGCCAGGAACGCGCCCGAGGCATCCTCGCCGCGGGATTTCAACAATGCCATGGTACAAGGGGACACCACTATCAAATGCAAGAGAGAAAAAGGAAAAGGGTCAGATCACGTCCTGAACAGAAAAAAAAAAAAAAAAAAAAAAAAGTGATAGTTCTCGTACTCTGCTTGGAGGCGTCGCAAAGGACCTTGGGAATCTGAGTCCTGAGATCGATTCTCTGATCCAACGCAGCCTGGATAAAGTCGGCATCCACTGAGGAGAAGGAAGGAGAACAGAGAAGGGGAGTTTTCTGTTAGAGAGCGTGTTCTTTCAAGGCTTCTGTTGCCATAGCTTCCGAAGAAGGGGGTTCAGTGCCTCACCTAGAACCTGAAATGGCTTGCGGAAATGAAATGTTTGGCAGTACATGTTCATGTATCGCTTGTAGTCTTTGGATCGCTTCAATCTCATGATGTGTTATAGGGTCCTTAGAATGGCAATAGAATGTATGGATGGATGGTAGTGGAGCAACAGAAACAAAGCGAAGCATGAATGAAAGAATGGTCCTCAAGGACTCTGTTTACTTTCGGAATAGCAGTCACTTTTTCTTTTTTCTTTTTTTTTCTTTGATCCGTGGACGCGACGCGTGGAGGGAAGGATTTTTTTTCTTCATTACGACATGTCATCTCTCTCAGTCTACAAAGATCTTTTTCAATGCGGATTGGATAAAACTCTTGCGCTGCAAGGTTGGCATCGTCTCAAAGATCCCCATAATCACCGCCATGGCCAATCCAAAAAGCACCGTCTCCCCTTGTCGGAAGTTCTTGACCCATCCGGCCTTGGCCAGTCGGCGCCACAAGGACTCCAACGTGAACCGGGTATAATACAATGTCAACGCTGACTGACGTTGTCTAGACTCGAGCAAGATCCACAATCCTCCAACGAATCCGTTCAGATAATGTCTATTTTGTTTTTTCACATTGTATTACTGTTAGTCCCTGCAATTTTTTTTCTGCTCTCTTTTTCATATTTGAAATTGTTTGTTTGCTTCTTTACCTCTTTGTCGGCAAGAAATTGGCGGGGAGATAGCGCTCCAAGGCACAAAGCATGGGGAATGCCGTAATATTCATGCCCCATGCCCCGACCGCGCTCCGCACCGTCGCCAGGATTGTCCTCTTGAAGTACGTCAAGACCCCGTTCTTGAAGACGCTACTCCCTTTCACCAAGAAGGTCAGGAATGCAAGCGTCCCATGCAATTTCAAGCAAAATTTCATGTTCTTTCCTGCGAGCGAGACTGCTGCACTCGTGCAACTGGCCGTATGAGGGTGGAAAAATCGACAGAGGGGTGAACTATGTCTCACTCCCTCCGTTATCGTGAGGATCGATTGCACTGCTGAGGGGACAAGAAAGGTCCCAGCAATAGGTGTGGCGGAGAAGGCTTGAGAACTGGCAGCTGCAAAATTGTCCACGATAAGAGGCGTAAAGTCGTTTCCAGCCATCTTAGGATTCAGACCGCGCATACGAACAAAATTGCTAATGCTAGCAAGAATACCGTTGCTCTGTGGATAAGGTCCCAGGGTTTTGGAATTGTATCCGGGCGGCCGCGTCAGATACGGGTCGCACTGCGACATGATCGTTTTCCTAAGCGACAGCTATGTGGAACAAGGAGAGATAAAAAAGAACGCGTCAGAGAAGTAGGCTATCGTGCAGGCGAGGGGGAGGCAGTGATTCAATCCATGGCTACAGATAGCAGATAAGAGAAAAAAAGATAGGAATGCGGTGTGAAGGAGATTTTTTTTTTTTGGCCCTGAATCTCTTTCCCCTGTGCCTCCTGCATCTTGTGTCCTTCATTTTATGATTCCGGGATTTTGGATGGACTTACAGGAGAACAATCGCCGTGGTGAACGAATGTGTGAATGATCTGGCTAGAACTGAATGGGAACAACAACCAGACCCCGAACCACTGTGGCATCCAGTCCGTCCAGCCCTTTGCTTCCAGTGCCGAATACGTAACCTCTCCAGCATACGTCAAAAAGTAAAGGGCCATCGTTAGCCGCCTCGACTGATCCGGGACCAAAGCGAAAGCAGGGGACGCTAACAAGGCTGCCAGACTAGCTGGAATCCATTCTTGTCCCTTCATCAAGTTTGATTTGTCTTCCAAGATCCCTTCACGGTTGCGATCCAACTCCAGATCTACACCTGAATCCTTGCGCTGAGAGAGATTCAATTGCTGTCGCTCCGAGATGATCCTGTCCAGGGCTATAGAAAGATGACGTAAGAAAATCCTGTATAGGAATGCAAATCCTCCCGCAGAGGCCCCCAGGGACACGGCCGAGGAGTTGTCCAAGATGATCTTTCGAGCCAGTCCTTTGTACTTTTGTTTCAGCAGCGCAGGTAGGAGGACATCCAAGACTGTGCCGGCCGCAAAGGCCAGGATGAATCCACGGAGGCCAGACCTGGTGGCAGAGGAGATGTCATCTGGATGGGATGAAAAGAGAGGATTGCTAGATCCCGACAGGGAATCGATTTCAGACCTAGATTGGGTTCAAGGAAGGGAGACAAGGAAGGGAGACAAGGAAGGGATCTGAGAGCATGAGAAACAAGCTTGTCTGCGTCATTTGAATTTCCGCAGGAAAGCCATAGTGGGGCGCGGATGTTATCGAAGCACAGCAAAAACACGGTTTTGGAATCGGGTGAGTCCAAAGGTATGAACAGTACCTAAACCATTGCTGATACTCTTCCGGATCGATCAAGGGCCCCACAGTGCGCGCATTCGCGTTTTTCTCTGAGGATCGATTCACCTTCTCCTGATTATTAGGATCTGGACTCTTGTTGACCTCCTTGCTGCTGTCCACTCCCTTGGCCCCTCCTCTGCTGTTCTTCTTTTTAGAGCTAGAATGGTCTAAGCGCAAGAGCGAGTATCCAGCAGGCGAGAGGAAGAACGAGAGCACCACTTTGGAGACGTCAGAAGGGTGTGTTTTCCGTCTTTGCTTCTGTTCCTTTGCTTTTAGTAGCTCCGGGAGGCCTCTTCCCGGGGTCGGGGTCAAGGGTGTCAATGTTGAGAAAGGGTTTCCAGAGTCTGTCGGAGAGAGAGGGGTGAACGGTGAGGTCTGATCACTGTCATCGTCGTTGCTCGCAGTGGAAAGGGTAGGTGAGGGAGCCTGGTTGGCAACACTGCCAGACGCATTGAGTCCTGATGGCGAGACACTAAAGATCCTTGCCATTGATTGTTCTATGAAGAAGAAGCGCGTTGCTGTCGAAGGGTGTGATGGATAGATCGTAAGGGTTGATAAGCAAGCTCTTTTTGAAGTAGACAGAGTGTGCGTATGTGTGTATGTGCGTCTGTGTGTGTGTATGTGTGTATGTGTGTGTATGTGTGTGGATGTGTGGTGGGTGGGTGGTTTTTATGTGCGAAAGAGAGAGAAAGATAGGTAAAGATAGAAAGAGAGCAAAGCAGAGAAACTCAAGGGAGGGAATGTCGGGCGCCAAAATAAAGGGTCGTCCACCTTTTATTCTTTTGGGAAACCCAACAAAAATACAGAGGTTTTTGCTCGGACTTGGACAGGCTTGGACGTTTGCGAGGGGTTGGACCGAGCCGCACGGACTTCGCTGACAAGTGTCCCACCTCCCCCTCTTCCGTCAGAGATTAGGAGGCAAGTAGAGGGAGAGGAATAGGTCGACGTCGCATGCACAACAACAAAAAAAATTAAAGGGACATTGAAGGGGGGATAGTAACCCAAATGAAGAAGCTAGACGATGTGCGACCATGGCCAGATGATGTTCGGATGATCGGATTTGGTAAACGCACACGTCTTCTGTGCCAACACATTTTAGTGGTGACCTTGAGTATCTCGTCGCCAAGCCTCGTTTCCCGAAACGCTGCATCGAAAAGAGGGTGAATCCTCACTCTGGCAGACGCAACCGTGACAAAGCTTCATTCCTTGGGCTAAAGGAAAACACGGAGGAAATGGACAACTGATGCCGTCTACCTTTGCTCGCGTCTTGGCGCTTCAGTTGAACATGCATGTCCAGCTCGTGTCAGCTCAACAGCGCTATTCTCCTTACAAATGGACCCAGAATGCAGCAGCATCTTGTCTCACCTCCATAAAGACTCATTTGCTCAAATATAATGACAAACGACTCGTGCGTCCTGCACGAATGCGACGGCAGTAAAGAAGCCGAGTTGTTCATGATGACTACAAACTTAGCAGACTCTCTAGTAATCTCAGACTCAGTTCGTAATGGTTGTTTAATAACTAAATAGCTGCAGCCAGTCTCTGTTCTTCTTCATATCGATTCGAGATGCGCTGAGGTAAGGCAGCAACAGTTCCCCTTTCAGGGACCTGAGGCAAGAACGAAAGTTGGGGCCTATATCTCAACCCCTTCTCAGTGTTTTTCCTCAGAACCCACTTTGGCATGTACCCCAGCATTATTTTCCTCGTCAACGCGTCAGTCCACGTCTAGTAAGACGATTTCAATAATGTTAGAATTCGAAAAGAAAAGAGGTTGCTCTTGCAAACGCAATTTCTTGTTTGTTGCTGTAGTTTACCTGACCAGCCAGGACTTTTGCCATCTGAGTGCTTGTTGCGAGATCCTGTACTGCATGGAGATACCGTTCATCGTAATACTCCTTGAAAGCTTGATCGATGCTCTCGGAGGAAGAGTCTTTCATCTCATAGAGGGCATTCACCAACGAGACCGCATCTTCGGCTGCATTAAGGGCTCCACGGCCAGCATTGGGCAGCATTTTGTGGCAGGCATCTCCCATCAGCACTGTCCGACCATGGTACCAGGTGTCAAACAATTTCTGCTCCAAAAGAACTTTGGAAATTGTCTTTGGGTCTGTGAGATCAATCAAATCGCCCATGGTGCCGCCGAGGTTGGTGGGATACTTTCGCCAGAGATCTGCATCCGGTCGGAATTCAGAGTCCCATTCAGAGACGGTTCGCGTCTCGGCCTCGTCTGCCTGGGTCAATTCCAGCTGAGTGTCGATTCTCCAAGCGATCCTGTTGTTGACGACCGAAAAATAACGCCACTAAGAAATGGATGTGTGTGAGATAGCAGGCGCGATACGCAAAATACATGGCAAGGAGTTTCATCATAGCTGTTTCGTACGGTGTGAGTCGAGTTTTCACCAATAAAGATACCGGTGTGTGCAATCTTGTCATGAGCCTTCGGGAACTTTGTTTTATCCAAAGGTCCTGTGGTTCCCAGGATGCTTCGATGATGGACCTTCAAAGGGGCCGCATCCAAAGTCGAGAGCTTGCCTTCACGCTGCAAGAGGGTATGTAGACTCTGTCGAACACCACTGTAGGCACCATCTGCACCGACAAGGATGGATCCTTGGTGACTCTGACCATCGGAGCACTGAATGACGACTCGTTCTTGATCCTGCTCAATCGCTACAATCTTCTTTCCCATGCTGATCTTGTCGCGTGGGACTTCATCCAGGAGGAACTGGTGGAGTTGTGGCCGGTACATGGACAGGGGTTGGTATCCCGACCTTTGAGAAGGGAAAGCGTGGGGGGAAAAGAAGAGTCAATGTTGCTTGAACTTCAAAGGCGACGCAGGTTAGGTGGCTGCACTTTGCGGGTTGCACATTTTTGGGCCTCTTACATTTCTTTATGGTCGGAGACATCGATGTTCCCGATCAGGCTCATGTCGCCACCGTCAAAGACATCGATCGCAAAAGATTCTTTGGAGATCGCCATGAGCTTGTCCAGCAATCCGAGTTGTTCAAACAGGGGCAAGATGTTTGTCCAGAATCCGATCGCACTCCCAAGGAGTTTGAACTCGGTTTGACGCTCGTACACATGGTATGGGATTCCAGCCCGTTCGAGGAGGATGGCTAGTGTGAGTCCACCCAGGCCGCCTCCGACAATGAGTACTTTGAGTTCAGAAGGTGAAGTTGTCATGTTGGTCCTGATGATCCCGTTTGCTGTCGAGATATACGGGGTTATCCTTGTTGGCAGGGGGTGAGCGAAGGTGCCGGAAGAACGTGAAAGAGAAGAAAGACAAGAAAGAGAAAGAAAGAAATGAAAACAAAACGAGGGTGATGATAGTTCAAGAAAAAAAAAAGAGCTCCCAAGCTCCCGGCGGGACCGATGCGCTCAACAGTGAAAAGCACGCTTTGCATTAGCCAGCTCCGACCGTTGTGATGCGACGGGCGCATTCATTCGGCAGCCGTGGTTCGATGCCCCTCGACTGAAAAAAGGGCTCACATAACCCATCCCATTCCACCCTCTCCTCCCATTGCGACCGACGATCGAGTCTCAACTCTCTCTTCTCTTGAGCTGTCAATTCTTTAATTTGTTTGTTCAACTTCTGCGCCGTCACCCGCCGCCTTTGCCTTGGCCGCCTGTTCTGTCAGATAGCGCTTGGAAACCGCCAACGGGAGGGCTTCGACAGATCCTCGCGATTCGACCTGTGGAAGGTACGCCAGCTGCGGGCGGTACCGCATGCCCTTGATCGTCGCCTTCTTGCTGAGCCACTTTGGCATATAATTCAAGACGACCTTCCTCGTTACGGAGTCGATCCAGTTCTGTTATGCATGAGAGCACGGAAGGTAGAGATCAGTCTAGTGAATCCACAAGGGCAGACAGAAAACAAAACCACCGCAACAAAAGTCCGTCTGGCCCCCCACAGTGACCCTCGCCAGCCCCACCAAAAATAACTAGTTAGAAAACTTGCCTGACCAGCCAACACCTTGGCCATTTGTGAACTTGTCGCAAGGTCCTCAACAGCATGGGGGTGTCTCTCATTGTAGTACAATTTGAAGGCCTTGGTGACACTAGCCGGTGAAGAGTCCTCCATGTCGTAAATGGCGTTTGCCAACGAGATCCCATCTAAAAAGGCGTTCATGGCCCCCCGTCCTGCGTTGGGAAGCATCTTGTGGCAGGCATCCCCGATCAGCACGGTGCGGCAGTGGAACCAAGTGTCAAACAACTTTTCTTCCAACATGACTTTTGTCACGGCAGAAGGCGGCGTGAGATCAATCAGGTCCCCGATGGAAGCTCCAAGGTCGGTCGCGCAGGATCGCCAGAGGTCAGAATCGACCTTGATGGATTCTGCATCCCATTCAGACACACGAAAGCTCTCGCTCTCCTCAAAGACGGTCGAGTCCAGTTGAGTATCGATTCTCCAGCATACCCGTCCATCTGGAATTACAAAGTAACGCCACTGTTTGCACAATGAAAAAATGGGGAAAGTGTGGTCAGGAACGCTATTGATTAGGGTTGCACAAGGTGAGATGAACAGGTCCGTACCGTGTGCCTAGAGTTGTCGCCGATGAAAATACCGGTGCGGCCGTACTGCTCGTGTACCTTTGGGTACTTTATGGGATCCAGTGGTCCTGTTGTGCCGAGGATACTCATGTGGTGGACTTTGAGCTGAGCACCATCAGATCTACTCAGTTTGCCGACTTCTTTGAGCTGTCGATATAAACTCTGTCTCACAGCGCTGTACGCTCCATCTATTAGTGCACTCTCAAGGATTAATCACATCATCCTTCGATAATGAAGAGATGGCCAAAGCTACACTCGTTCACACGCACACACACACACATGTTCAACCATTACCAGATCCGATCAAGATGTCGGCGTGGTAGGTCTTGTTGTTGGAGCAACGGATCATCACGCCTTCTTGGTTTTGCAAGATGGAAAGAACTTTTCTTCCCAATCGAATCCGTTCCAGAGGAACCTCCTTCAGAAGAAGCTCATGAAGGTCTTTTCGGTACATGCACAAGGGCCGATAGCCCGTCCTGTTATCAAGAAGAAAGAGAAAAAACACAATCAATAAGGTGCAACCTTCACCCTTTCGGACACACAAAAGATCGCCAGGGTGTCTGTGTCTCTGTGTTCAAAGTCATCTTACAGTTCAATGTGATCGAGAAGGTCCATGTGTCCGATCTGGTTCATTTGTCCGTCAAAAATACTAATGTCCACCTGTTCCTTGGCGATCGCCATCAGCTTTCCCAACAATCCAAGCTGTTCAAAGAGAGGGAGGACGTTGGTCCACATGCCCGTGGCGCTTCCAATGGCCCGGAATTCATGATGGCGCTCATAGATGTAATAGTCAGCTCCTGCTCGCTCAAGCATGATGGCCATCATTAAACCGCCCAAGCCGGCACCGATGATAAAGATCTTTGGCTTTTCTCTCCATCGTAACGAGGACAAACTGGCGCCGTCGACTGAAGACATTATTTCCTGGCTTTTGGGAAGGGTGGATCGTGAGAGAGGAGGTTCAAGAGGTTGAACAAAACAAACAAAAGAAAGACGAGAGAGAGACGACCAATGGTCTTGTATTTGAGCAAAAAGGACGGCGTGGGCTGCCAGCAACAACAACAGGGTCAGCAAAATAGGGCTCTGAGCCATTGAGCAAACTCCGACCCTTTGACCTCTTTGACGCTCTTTGGGCTGCTAACAAGTCTCAGCTCTCAATTGCAGCAATGAAAGGGCTTGGGATGATCTTGGCCCTTTTGTAGTGAATCATATCTTTGTTTTCTTCGAATGACGAGGATAGGTCTACGGTGAGGCTTTAAGGGTAATGGTTGCCTATCCTCTAGTCTTTTCCAGCAATAAAAAGAATCCTACATAGATTTTAGTAGAATGATGAGAGCTCTGTTGCCTTCTTGCACTCAGGGTGGAAATCGCTGCTCAAGAGACAAGAATGATGGAGAGTTTGATTCTCCACAGAATTTCCACAGACAAATTTTGAGAGAATAAAGGTCTGGATGGGGTTTGCAGCGTACATGTTCATGTACATGAGACCCCACAAGGCAAGGCCATGGAGCGGTCCCAGGCTGACTGCAAGAATTTCGAGAGAAATTCTGTAGGATTCAGCTATCTTTGGCTTGGGGGGGGGGGGGGGGGGGAACGCAAGAAATTCAGGCAGGCCCGAGACGTGGGACGCGTCTTCGAATAAGAAAACAATGAACAGCCACACATTCCCATCGCGTCGCTTCAATGAATCGCGCCGTTCCCTTCGTCCATCACATTCACCACCATTCATTCACTCGCGCTGTCGGTTATTGCTTTACCGTTCTCTCATTATCGCTGCCCCGTGTTATTAACAATTGTTAATCTTCTCGTAACAATGGACTTTGAGTTCTTGTTTGGCCCTTTGTGCACCACCTTTTCTCTGCCCCATCATAAGCAAACTACAGAGGTGTAATAGTTGTTGTAAATAAATCGTCATGCAGATGCTACGCCTGACTCCTCAGATATCTCTATTCCATCTCACTTCCTCCTCCATCTCCAAGGAGTGAAGAACTTTGAATCTGAATGGAGTACTCAGGAACCGTCTATCTCAGGAACAGTCTTCAAAGGATCCCAAACCATGACACAGGTTTTTTTTCTTTTTTTTTTGTTGAACGAGAGGATCGTCAACATGATGCAGACATAGGACTCTGTGATCCTCAATTGCATCTGCCGGGCAGGAAGACAGTGTCCTGGCATCCATCCCGTTACCACGCAGAGTGGGGAAGATTTTAAGGTCACGAACCGGGGAAGGACGCACAGACGCGTAAATCGCTTCTCGTGGTCGGCGCAGCACTGCCACTTTGCCTCTATTTTTGCTGCAAAATGGGGGTCTTCGCCGCTTTCGAAACTTTTTCCTGGTGAATGTGCGCCTCCATCTCTGCCGCATGGTTTTCATCTCTTACTCATCCATCACCACACATTGTCCCCTCCCCACCCATCTTCATGTCAATAATCTTTATCCATCGTCTTCGGATCGCAATCACTTTCTTTGCTTTCTTCACAGGCGTCGCTCAAATTGTTTTCTCGGCCTACTATATCACCTACAATGGCAATGCCGATTACAACATATACCTAGCTTATCCACTTTACTGGCGATGGCCTGCACAACTTGCCATGTCCGCGTTGATTTTTATCACCTATCTCTATACCGTGCTCACATCAAGACGGAAAAGTCGGGTTCATAAAGGCATTCGAGCGTTTTGGTGTCTGGTGCTCTCCATCTTTGCCCTCTACCTGTCACTCTCCTACATTGACAGGATCAAAGGGCACTTTATATGTCTCCCTGCTTTCACTCCCTTGTGTGCCTCCAGCAGGGCGTCAGTGGTACTGATGGCCATCTGTGGATTCTTGATGTTGATTGAGATTCCGTTGATGGTCAAGCTGGATCATGGACCCTTGCCACCCAAGGAGGCTGTTACGGTGGTCCCACCGCAGACAGTCATGCCGATGCCGTACATGTATCCGCCTGTACAACAGCAACCGCCCTACCTCTATCAACAACAACAGCCGGGTTTTTATCCACCAGGTCAGCAACCACCAACAAATGGAGGGTATCCTCCATTCCAGCCAGGGTCTTTTTCAGCCTATGGAACACAAAAGTTTGAAAGTCAGGCCGATCTCTATGGCCAACATCAGCTTCAACATATGCAGCCGCAGCAACCGAACCCATACCAGCAACAGCAGTCTTTGCCTCTGACCCCTGGATCCATGGTCACTACGACGCCTCAGCCAGGTGGCCAGCCCATTGTGCCATATCCGTCGCCTGGAATATCGGTCGCAGTGTCACCGATATTGCCTGTGGGTGGCTATGGAACCCCTCCCGAAGCTCATTCCCCGATAGCGTACGCTCAATGAAACAATAAAAAAAGGGTTTTTTGTCCTCCAGGAAGCTGGCTTTTTTGGTTGGGACGTTTTGTGGGAGTAATGACGATGACGATGACATGGTACGATGCTATCACAAACAAAGAAAGAAGGAAATAAACGCAGGGCAGTGTTGACCACTGTTATTTCGCCTGTGTGGCCATGCGAGGGGGGCGACAGAGAAAGAACGGGTCCATTTGGGCCATGGCCATGGTAGTCTACCATGCCCAGAGAAGGAAGGAAGGAAGAAACAAAACAAAAAAAGAGGGGAATGAAAATTGTTTGAATGAGCGAAGCAACAAAAAAAAAAAAAAGAGAAAAGCGTGGCCGCATGGTTGCGTGGGGTGGTCCGCGGATTCCCTTTTTTTTTCTTTTGATTTTGTTGTGTTGCTGTCCACCTTTTCCTCTCTCTCTCTCCCTTTTCTCTCCAACCCAACCTCCCTCCTCTCTCTCTCGCTCTCTCTCGCTCTCTCCGGTTCCCCTTCCGTCTCTCTGCTCCTCCTTCGTGTCCTTCACCTTCACTCCTCCTTTGTCACGTACTCGGCTGTTCAGTCTCTTCTTTCGGTAGCCATGGCCCAGCAGGATCTTCCTAGGTAAAAAACAACTCGAGGCAAAGAAGGCTCCTTGGGCACAAGTGTGTGACTCATTCACTCTTGGGCCAGCAACAAGGTCTCTCGATGTGGATGTGGTTCTCGTCGTCGTTGTTTGTTTTCTTTTGCTATCGGTTCCAGGCGGAAAAGGGTAGCGCGATTTTTTCAGGAACAGTCTTGGTAGCAAACATACCCTTCCCTACTTGGTTGTTGTTGTTGTCCCTCTCGGCAGCAGCGAGGGAGCGAGGCTGAGAACAGAGAACAGAGTAGATGGCAGGGGCAAGGCTCGATGAATGGCACGGAACGAACACTGGTGTGTGGTTTGGCCCTGCAATGGACTGACTCTGCTTGGGCCAAATGACGGGTGGCTGTCAACAAGAAACAAATCAAACAACCCATGGGGCATGCATGCATGCAGTGCAATGCACGTTCTTGTGCCCCATCGGATGCGGGCGACGGGGACCTTTGCTTTGCTTTGTTTTTCGTCTCTTGTTTTCTTCCGGACGAGAAAGGACGTCCTTCCATCACAGGCTGCAGCAGCATGCAACCAGCCCCTCCCTTCCCTTCGTCTGTCCCCCTCCCTTGCTCGCCTCCCTTTCTCCGCTCCAACAGTACCTCCCAGCTGCACTTTTCTCAGCCCCAACACTTCACCACCACCATTGCCATCACCACCATCCTCCACAGCCAATAAACGACAACATGGTCCCCGCCCCGGTAGTTGCCGTGGACAGACCCCTGTCTGGCCCCTGCTCCAGGTACTCCAGTCCGCCCACGATGTCTGCCTGCTCTCTGTCCACGAGAACCAGACTCGGGTCGCCCTTTTGGTTTTTTGTTCCTCGACCCTTGTTTTTCCTCGAGGAGAGGGGGAGAAACGCGGGAGCTCTCACTTTGTTTTATTGCAAACGTGCTCTCAGACGGTGTCATCACCTTGTTTTCTCTCTTTCGCTCTCTTTCTTGTAGTGACCCCCTCGCGCAACATCACTCTCCTATTTCTCTCTTTGTTTGTGCTGTTGTTTGGGGGGAGAGGAGTTTGCGCTAGTTCCATTTTTTTTTTTTTTTTTTGTTGTTTGTTACGAGTGGAGCGCAAGCTCCTCGAAGCCAGCAAGGATCCCAGGTCAATGTTGGATAGTCGGATGGAGATCAGACGGGCTTGAGCATGGTACTGTCCATGGCAGCGCGTTCACACAGACACATGGCTACCTTATCAAACCCAAGACTTATTCAGAACAAATCTGGATGTGGATCTTGGTTCTAGGATCTGGAGTCGGGCTTGTCCTTGACCGGAAAAAAAAAAGGTCTGCGAGATAAGAGGGTGGCCTATTTCCATTCTTTTTTTTCCGGTGTAGCTGCAGATGCAAGGCTGAAATGATTCCAGGGCCGTTGGGATGCCGCATTTGTCACTGCATGATATCCCTGTCATTGCTGTCCGCGACAATCAATTTCGCTCAAAATTGGGCACAGACTGCTCCCCAAAGGGAGAGCAAAAAAGATGGAGGCCCCTGGAGAGGCCATCTTTTATTTTTTTTCTGTCGACCGTGCTGAAAATCTCAGTCAGTGCGTCGTCCCCTGCTAACATCAAGCTACATTATTTGGAAACGAATTAGCTTTCAAAGCGTTGCCGAGGAGCTCGAGTATTACAAGGCGCTTGCTCAGGAACATGAGGAGGCTCTGAAGGAAACCAGTGATGTGCTCGAAGAGTTTCAGCAGTCGTCCAAGGAGCTGGAAGCAGAACTAGAGAAGGAGATTGAATCGACTGAGCGTCGATGCCAGGAGATGAAGATCCGGAACGAATCTATGAGACAGGAGGTCGACGAGTGGAAGGTAAGTCGGCTTTAGACGATAACCACACTCGCAATAACGATTGACTGGAATCAGAGACAAGGAAGTTCATGTTTTTGCATCAAGGGATGGTCAACTCAAAACAGAAAAAAAAGGGGGGGATTGTCAGTGGACATGTGGACAGGGCAAAGCCCGTCCCTGTCTTTGTCAGCCAAAACATGTACTGACAGGAGGTTTTTTGTTTTGTGCTATCAACTAGGACAAATACCATCAGTCGGTCAAGGATTCTAACGCACACATCAATCAACTGACACGACAGCTGGAGGATTTGAAGAAGCAGACCGAAATGTTTATCAAGAAGGAACGCGAACTTGAGCAGGACAATGATGACCTCGAGCGACATGAGAGGTGGGTGTGGATTTTTTTGTGTTGATGTTCCAATATGACTCTTTCCAAACACCCCCCTTGGAGATTTCGTCATCTGACAAGTCAATCATTTTGTCCGCACTTTTGTACTCAGAGCTGCACAGTGGTCGTTGCAGGAGCTAGAGATCAAGTACAATGCCTCTGTGGAGAAGACTGTGATTCTGGAAGGCGAAGTCGCGTCAAAGGTTGCATTGTCAGAGGAGGTCCAGCGCCTCAAAGACGAGCTGCGAGGTAATTGTCACTGCCCTTGTCCTGTTGCCACCAAAACAAGTCCAGTCCATGCCGAGGACCTTTAATGATGTATTATTCGAATTACTGCCATTTTTTTAGATGCGAACGTAGAACTGGCCGTAATGAAATCGAACCAGGCTATCAGCGGATTTTCGGCTTCTCAGAGTGCCCAGGCAGCTCCGGCTGGTCAGACGGTGGGAGCAGTAGAGACCAGTGTCGCCGGCACAACTTCCTCACGCCCATCGATTGGAAGAAGCTACGATGCCATGCCTTCTTTGAGGGCTCGTCTGGCCAAGAACAGCACTCTCCAGCGATCTTCGTCTCGTCTTGGTGGAGCGCCTGCTACTGGAGGTGTGGGCGAAACTAATACCGCCACTGCCGCTGGAACAGCACAGAATCCTGTCAGGACAGTTCAGGACATGGTGGGTCGTGTTAGGGTAAGATGAGGAACAGGTCTTGTTTTGTGTGTCATATTTTAATACCAAAAAGCTCACCAACTTTTGGTTGCTCTGTCCTACATTAGTCGTTGGAGGCTCGTCTGGCCTCTTGCCGATCCTTGGTCACACCATTGCTGCAGCCTCCTCCCTCGTACTCGACTGTGAATGTACCAACCTCATCCAACCGATCAAGCTATATTTCCAGCCGTGGAACCGGTTCTGCTTACACGATGACGACTAGACCCGAATCTCCTGTGTACTCGTCCCCCACCACAGCGTCTTCTCAGAAGGTGGTCCGAAGAACGTCATTACTTTTGCAGCAGCATTTGCAGCAGCACCGTGAGAACTTGGCCAAAGAACAGCAATTGCGCGAGCAGCAGTTGTTGCGACGCCACCAGGAAGAAGAGCACGAGCAAGAGATTCAACAGCGTCAGCACCATCTCCAACAACAAAACTCCATGACTGCGGCGCCTGAAGGCATCTTGTCGACCTAAACGAGAGATTCAGGGGCGTCAGCACCATGAACAACCAAGCTTCTTCACCCTGTGTGTCTTGGGAGAGGCAACTTTTCGACTTTGAAAGTGCCATTCTTGGCGTCCTTCTTTTTTGAAGACACGATGAAAGAGTAGGGTTGTTCATTCGTCTTGTTTTGACACGCGACCGAAGTCTCTTTTGATATATCCCCAGCCCCCTTCCCACCCGTTGCCTGCATATTTTTTTCTTGTACCTATGATATCTTTGTAAAACAACTCACCCCTTCCATATTTGTCCCTTCCCCTTCCCCTCCCACTTTTCCCTTCCCCTGAACGAAAAAAAGGCGGAGGCAGCGGATTGTTTATCGATCCCAGCCCTTTGCTTGCAATGAACAAAAAAATGTGAATAATATGAATGTCAAAAACAATAAAAAAAAGAAAAAAGTGCTATCCAGCCTAATAGTTTGCCCCCCCTGGAGTCAGGCGTGTGAAGGGAAAATAAGTGTATTGATGGGGTATGGGTTACATATTTACTACATATAGCGGGGTGGGGGTAGAAGAGTACTGTAGAGGACAGACGAAGAACTCAGAGCGAAGAGTTCACTTTTGCGTCCATGCGCTCATTGTCGGATTCTCAAATAAAAAGCGTGGTTCCTCTGGTCCTGGTCCAACTAGCTGTGATTTGGTCGGGGTGTCTTTTTGTCTCTCTTGATGTTTTTGTTTTGTTTTGTTTTTTTGTTTTTTCGCGTTTTTTTTCCTTGTTTCTTGGGGCACTTGAGGTTATCGTAGCCCCCAAGGTCGACAGAAAGAAAACAAGCGTTTTGCTTTTGGGTGAAAGAGTTCAAGGCACTTTTTCTACTCCTCAATGGGGGCGTCACCAGCGGCAAGAACACGTCGACGACGTTCCAACTCGGACTCGGACTCGGATTCCTCAACCTCCTCCTCGTCGTCGTCCTCCTCAGAATCCTCTTCTTCCTCCTCTTCCTCGGACTCGCTCTCCTCCTCCGAGTCTTCCTCATAGTCGTCATCCTCCGTATCAGAGCCCAAGAGCTCAGCCTTCTCGCCCAAGGTGGCCAAATGTTCCTTGCGCTTTTTGATCGTCTCCTCGTCCAGTTCCTCAAAGGCGTTCAAGGAGAGACCCTTTTTCCGCTTCTTTTGACCTCCGTTCAGATCATCGTCCTTCTTGGCGGCGGCCAACGCGGCGGCCTCACGACGGTTGGAGATGAAGGTGATGAGACGGATCAAGCCCTGGGAGACCAACATGCCCATGGCGACGTAGTAGAGAAGTTCTTGGTTGTTGTATTCCCTGGCCTCGGATCCACCTGCTCCTTGTTGTTGTTGATGTTGACGGTCAGAAGACTCGGGTGATGATGAAGAACCGGCTTTGACACGGACGGGGTCACGGACAGACTGGGCATCGGTGGTGGTGGCGGCGGCGATGATGCCAATGAGGATGAGCATTCCTGAGGCGTGGGTCTGGGATGGCGATGCCAAGGACTGGACCCAGGACGAGATCTTTGCACGGATTCCAGACATTAGTATAGTTGGAGGTGTTGTTGTTGTTGGGTTGATCTTGATCGTGATGAAGAAGAAAAGAAAAAGGGAGGGGAAAAGGGGGGAAAGAGCGAAAAAGGGATGGGGCGAGCGCGAGATGAAAGAAGAAGAAGGATGAAGAAGAAATGAGGGGCAAGGAAGGAAAAAGAGGGCTCTCATTTCGTGTCCCTCTGCCTGCTGCAGCCAGGCACTGGAGACGTGGGAGAAGAGAGCGGCACACGGCACACTACTTGCTGCGATGTGATTGGTCCGTGATGGGCCACTTTTTGGATTTTGACTCTCTTTTTTTTTTCTTCTTTTGCTTCTGCTTCTGCTTCTGCTACATGGTCGTATGGGTGTTCTTTCTGTCTTGCTCTCAGATCCCTGTGCTGGCATAGCGCATCACCGACATGGCCACATGGGCCTTGTACCCCTCCGACTGACGCCACGCTTGCAACCGTGGCTCCCGATCCACCGTCTCCTTGACCTTCCAGAGCAAGGGACCTGTCTTCCTGACCAGATCCAACACCTTGTCTCCGTCCTTGATGACCTCTAAATGATCCAGGGTGTTGGCCGTCTGTAAATCTGCCAGAGAGAGCTACAGATAAAAGAGGCAGGGAGAGGTGAGCCATGTATTGGACCTCTTCTTTTTTTCAGCCAACGTCATGTCGCTCTATTTCATTCTGCATACCTGATCTCCAATATAGTGTCCATTGGATCCATTGTCCTTCAGGTACTTTGAGTGAGTCTCGATCCACAGTGGCAATTGACCCGTCATGAAAACATCCATGCCCTTGTCCATCACCTCCTTAAAGTTCCAAGTCACCCTCATGGCGACTCGTTCACGAACATACGCCGACGACGAATGAAACATCTTGATCTGTTGTGCTTCCCACGCGTTCTTGCCCAAAAGATTGAATTTCTCGGCCAAGAAATGTTCCACCACAAACGATTCACAGATCCGGATCGAGTCTTCCGCCGGACTTTGCGCTCCCTCTGGGTAGATGTGCAAGACTGGGAAGTATCCAAAGGGTGCTTTGACTTCTGCGGGCCAGTTCTATGTGGAAATAGTAAACGAACGACGAGTTTTGTTAGGCGTGAGAAAGACAAAGGAAAGAGAAAATGACTAAGCAGGACGGAGAGGCTTCATTACGGTGGGGGCAAGGTCTTCCCAGTCGGCTTTTCCAAAGGCGAGAATGTCGCGTGGGACTCCACCGACAGCAGAGACATCAAAGTACTCGAGTTTGTAATGGACTTTTTGCGGGTCGAGCTCTGCAAGTGTTTTTGTAATCTCGTCCGAAGAACGATCCTTGGGTGCGAATCCGGTAATGGTCAAAGGCATTGCTTTTTTGTTTCTTGCTTGTTGCTGTTGTTGATTCTGGGTGAGAAAATAGATTATGTGAGTGGAGTGGAGGAGGTGCAAGAGTTTAAGAGATCGACAAAAAAAACCTCCCTCCTATTTATGTGTAGGCTTGGGATCTGCGGAGAGGAGCACAAAACAGGTCATTTGTCGTCATCAAAGAAGGACAGGAAAGACCCCCCTCCCCCTTGGTTTCTTTCGAGCAAAGTTGATTTGGTATCCACCACTAGGGAAGAAAAATTTGCGCAGTTTTTAGTAACCTGCAATGGGAGGCTGGAGCTGCGGGATACCTTTTGAGGAAAAGCGCGTCAAGAAAGAACGCGTCTCTTGACCATTTCCGGCCAACAGAAAAGGGAATATTTCGAGGTAGGTGCAAGAGTGAAAAGTGATTTCCTTTATTCGATTGATCTACATGCTTCATTTTCCATAGAAGGTGGTGGCCTGTGTCTTGTAGTTGTAACAAGCCAACAAGTACGGTGCCAACGCCGTCTTGACCAATTTAAGATCTCCTCCCGAGAGCGTCACGCGCGACACGAGGCCAGGAGTCACTTCGAAATACCTCAGTCCGTAGTTTGTCTTCAGTGCTTCGGCTGTGATGTTGCTGCAGTCATTCAGCGAGAGCGAACAAGTATCAAAAGTATCAAATATATCGCCTGCATCATTCATCCTCGAGATGTCGATAAGGCACACGGCCTGAGATGGCTTGAGAAGGCACAGGAACCCTGTGAGGAGGACAAAGACCGAGATGAGGCTAGACTTGAACATAAGCATGGCTCGCTGCTAGTTTTTATGGTTGGCTCGATTTGGTTTGGTTGGATAGGTCGGTCAGTGGATTGACTTGGATTGTCGTTGTATCGGAAAGATGCGGATGTGTTCTTGGGGTTGTGAGATGATGCTCTGAGAATAGGAATTCTGGATCCCTTTTTATAGTCGTCGTCGTCGTCGTCGTCGTGGAAGGACACCCTCGGTAAAAAGTCAAGACGCCTCCAGGCTCACTCTCTCTTTCTGTCTGTCTGTGATGAGTGTAGAGAATATCTACTGCACCTCCAGTCGGTGCTCTTTCCCGTTTTCAACTTTCCGCGCCACCACTGTTCCACGGTTTAAAAAGCTCCCAGAGCACTATGTAATTTCCACAAACGCTCGCCCTGGGTTCATTTGAGACGATCGCTATTCTTCCCGTGCTCCTTCTTCTCCTGTGGAGGCAATTCCCTCGGTCTTCATGCTCACAAAAAAAAAAGAAATTTCGCAAAATCGTGTCCGTACTTGGGTACTTCGCGAAACATTTCGCAAAGTGCTCATTCTTGGAGGTTGCTTCGTGGAGCACTTTGCGAAACATTTCTCAAAAGCGTTCATTGCCCCGCCAGTCTTGTGCTAAAAAAATCGCAAAGTAAAATCATGTCCATTTTTTGGGTACTTCGCGAAACATTTCGCAAAACATTCATTCTTGGCCAAGGTTGCTTCAAGTAATGAACTCCTTTTTTTTTTTTTTTTTTTTTTTTTTGGTGTACAATTGGTTGTTAAACAGAAAAGCTAAAGTGGCCAGAGCTGTTGCGTTGGAAAGTCTTACTCTGTGGTTCTCTTGGGCGTCAACGCGATTCATGGCTTGAGAAGAGATTCTCTTTGTTATTCATAATGTATTTGCGTGGCTAGTAATTGAATTACAAGCGATTTATTTTTTAGACGGTTGCAGAATTTGTGCCGTAGATGGTCATTGTTGTCTTCCCAAAGACATAACATCCCTGGAGTTGGGAGGCCAGGACAGCCTTGATCATGTATGCCTCCGTTCCTGTGACGGCCACACGATTAGCCGAAGCCGCCCCTTGGATCATGGTGGCCTGGACCGTAATACCCTTGAGGGCGTAGTTGGAGATGAGCGTCTCATTCGTGATGGTAGAGCAATCAGAGAGGTTGTATGAACATGTATCGGAAGCCATCCCAGTTATAGTATATGTCGACTGGATGACACACACTGCCTGCGATTGACCCAACATGCTCACTCCGGCGATAACAGCAAGGAAGACGACCCAGAATGTCTTGAAAGGAGAACGCGAAACGGCTGCCATGCTTGATCTTTTCTTGTGGTCTTGAGGGAGAGAATGAGGGGGTTTTAAGGGTAGAGAGAAAAAGTGGCGATGTGGTAGACTAGTGGGGATTGAGGAAGTTTGGTTTGGTTTGGGAAAGACCGTCGGTGATGAAGAGTCCTTTTATACCTGTTTAAAAGGATGAGTGACGCTGCGCCTGCGTCCAGTTGCCAATTAATCACCAAAACAGAATAGTCCTTCTTGAGAGCTGAGGGAGTTCGGATGCAATCCCCACCCCCCGTTGAAAGACTGTCGTTCAAAGAGAGTTTGGGTACAGTACTGTAGAAAGTTCGTCACCTGTACAGCCCACTCTTTCTAAGCCGAAGATTCGGACACGACGTTCGCCCACTCTGCAATAACATTTCTTCAGAGCCACACCAGACACATCTCTCACAGGATTGTCGGCCGTCGACTGTCTTGGGTGACAATGGCTTTGATTGAAAATTGTGAATGAAAATGGCCTTGGAGGCGTCAAAGTTGAAAGGAGTGGGCAGATGTGCATATTATACTTGGTAACTATTAGAGGATTTTATTGGTTCTATGCTCTATCTTTGCCGTAGAGGTCAAGGTCCCCTTGCTGTAGTCGTAGCAGCCTAGCAAGTAGAGGTCAAGGGCCGCCTTGACCATAAAACCCCGCCGTTCGTAATCATCAGGTGTGACACGGAGACTGGGACTACCGTGATGCCTTGGAGCCCAAATGTCGCGTCCATGCTTGCTGTAGTGAGGCTGCTACAATCCAATGAGAAAAAGCAGATCTCTGAAGAGTACGAAGCGCCTGCTGGTTGCAAATCACCAGCACAGACAGCTTGCGATGACTTTCTTCAAAAGGCTAAGGAAGATCACAAGGAGGACCAGGACCGAGAGGTGATTTGACTTGAGAACGCTACTGTTGTCAATGTAGTTTGATTTGAAGCTCGGATGTTGTCTATGAGGAAAGGGTTGTAAGATTTCTGTTAGAGAGGATGATGGTCGTTGCTTGAGGTGAGGATCAGAATGTAATAGAATTTGGGCGACTCCAGGCTCACACTGCTCCTTCTCGTTGTTCCTGGTGAGGAGTTACATGCCATGCCAGAGCGTCCCCTAGGTCCTGTAGGTTCTCGGCGGCGACGCGCGACATCACATCGCTATCGCTGTCGTGCAAAGCAAGAGGGTGACGAAAGCAAGAGGGAAGATGGCGAATACAAGCGAGTGCCGAGAGCAGAGCAGAGAAAAAGAGATTGAAAAAACTGTCATCCTTTGCTCTTCAGCTTGGATCCATTTCTCTAGTTGTTGCCGCTATTTTTGCGGTGTTGCTGATATTGGTGGAAAGTGAGGCGAAAGCAGGGCTTAGAAGATAGGCCGCGTAATTCAGGATTTGCGCAGACGAAACGAAACGGTCGGTGCGATCGAGGGCCCCTTAACGCAGCCGTTGAGTTTAAACGCCAAGTGAGATGAATTGTCTTTTTTCATTCTTCCTTTCAGCCGCAACCCATTCACTTCTCTCCAACCATCCCTTCATTTCATCAATGGCCGACAGAGAGTCCCAGCCATTGCTGCCCTCCAACAATGGAGGTACGACACTCCATCTTTTCGTGTTCAATGACTATGACTTGACTATTCTGTTATTGCCGCGCTGACTCTCCCACGCTCTACTCTTTAGGCGCGAACACCCCTCAGCAGTCAAAGTTCCGCAAGGCTCTTCCCTATGGCATCGTTACCGTGGTCCTCATCGGTATCAGTGCCGCGCTCCTTATTCACCTCGTCAAACCGCATGGTAACGACAACTGGCGTTCATTGTATTCCGAACTCGACTGCATTGTAAGTACAGTTCTATCTCTAACACGACAACGTCCATTTCACTTGAACATTAGACGATCAACCCAGGAACGATAAATCACCTTTGGCGGCTGACTTGACCACACCTGCCATCTTTGGTCACTTGGAGGAGCTGTACGCAGTCGCGTTGAAACACAACAACTCGCGTTCAGTCACCAACGGATACATGGCCTCGGCGGACTATGTACAGAAGCAGCTGAAGACAGTAGCCTCGGATTACTGCGACATCTCGACCCAGACGTTCAAGGTCCCGGTGTGGTCAGAGGTAGAGGCGCCCGAGTTGACTAGCACGGGAATCGGTCACGAGGGAGTGCAGATCTCGTACCAGAACAAGGTTGACTTTCAGAGTAAGTTTCCATTTTGTCACATTCCTGGTCAGTGTGAACCAGTCCCCGCTCTTACGTGGTATCCCAAGATTCCCACGAGGAAGGTGCCTTTGGAACAGGAACAGCAAGCGGGACATCAACCCAAAGAGCATCCAGGGATCGTCCTTCGGCGTTTTCCCGTTAGAAACACATTTCGTGTTCCCTGCCTTATTGGGAGAGCATTGGTCACGCGAGTCCAGGCACTTTTCTCTTTTTTTTCGAGTCCCGCTCCTGCAATTAGCCGGTGGTCACTGACTGTCTGTCCCTGCATATTATCTGCGCTCTAGACTTCAGATACGGAGGTGCCTCCGCATCACTCAAGAAGCAGCATGTCCGTGCTGTCGACAACAATGGATGCGGCCCCAAGGATCACAAGAAGGTTGAGGGCAAGATTGCTTTGATCCAGGAAGGAGACTCCTGTGAACTCTGGGACGCCGCCTATCTGGCTCAGAAGGCGGGAGCTACAGGAGTCCTCTTTTACAACAATCCTAATCGCAAAGCCTTGCTGTACTCGCGAATCCGAATCTCGGCTTGGAAGGAGGGCGATCCCTTGATTGGGATTCCAGTCCTTTCTATCACCAACTCTTTGGGCTCTACCTTGATCCAGAACCAGGATAACGTCGTATTGAACTTGAAGACTGTCAACAGCATGACGATTGAGAGCACCATCAATGTCCTATGCACAACCAAGGCTGGATCGGCAGATAACACTATTGTCTTGGGCGCTCATTTGGATTCTGTTCCCGAGGGACCTGGAATGGTCGATAATGGATCAGGATCGGCATCATTGCTCGAGATCGCGTTGGTTTTGGCCAGATCCAACTACCAGTTGAAGAACAAAATTGTGTTTGGATGGTGGGGTGCAGAGGAGATTGGACTGTTGGGCTCGAGACACTATGTTCGTGAGTTGATCAAGGACGAAGACAAGAAGGCTCAGATCGCCATGAACATGAACTTTGACATGTTGGCCAGTCCCAACTTTGTCCCTTTTGTAAGTCATCCTCACCTTCTAAGTCTTGGCTTGTATATTTTCTGCTGTCTTCGGTGACGTCTAACATTGGTTTTGTAATATTTTGAACTTAGGTCCACGATGGAAAGACGGCACCACCCGCATTGGTGGGACCTTCAACCAAGATCGACAACCTGTTGATCGAGTATTTTGATTTCGAACATGAGGGTTACGAATACACGGACATGACTATTGGAAGTGATTTCTTGCCATTCCTGCTCGAGGGCATCCCTTCAGGAGGTTTGCTTACCGGTGCAGGCGAAAAGAAGACAATGAAGCAGCGTACTCTCTTTGGAGGATTTGCCAACGCGCCATTGGACCCTTGCTACCACCAGAGCTGTGATACCCTGGAGAACGTAAGTCAGAGGGCTTTGGGATTGATGGCCCAGGCCGCCCTTTACGCGACGACCAAGCTAGGCAAGTCTGACAACCTCCGGCAGTGGCTGAAGGATGCCACCGTCCAGCTGAACTAGTGCAGTTTATTAAATTAAGACTTGGCATCCTACTCACTGACTTGGCCATCTTACTCATTGACTTGGAATGTGAATGAATAAGAGCTTGGAAGACATGATGGCGATGGACCAATTTTTTTTTCAGATGCGAAGGGTCAGCGCGATCGAGGGCCCCTTAACTATGCCGTTGAGCTTGGTGAATTGTCTTTCTCATTCCTCCTTTCAACCGCACCCATTCACTCCTCTCCGACATCCCATCAGTTCCACAATGGCCGACAGAGAGTCCCAGCCATTGCTGCCCTCCAACAATGGAGGTATGACACTCTATCCATCTGTGTTTATTGACTATTGACTATTGGCTATTGACTATTCTTTTATTTGCCGCTGACGCTCCCACGCTCTACTCTTTAGGCGCGAACGCTCCTCAGCAATCAAAGCTCCGCAAGGCTCTTCCCTATGGCATCGTTACCGTGGTCCTCATCGGTATCAGTGCCGCGCTCCTTATCCACCTCGTCAAACCGCATGGTAACGACAACTGGAGTTCATTATATTCCAAACTCGATTGCATTAAGAGTACAGCTCTATCTCTAACGCGACGGCGTCCGTTTTATTTGAACATTAGACGATCAACCCAGGAAGGACGACAAATCGCCTTTGGCGGCCGACTTGACCACACCTGCCATCTTTGGTCACTTGGAGGAGCTGTACGCAGTCGCGTTGAAACACAACAACTCGCGCTCAGTCACCAACGGATACATGGCCTCGGCGGACTATGTACAGAAGCAGCTGAAGACAGTAGCCTCGGATTACTGCGACATCTCGACCCAGACGTTCAAGGTCCCGGTGTGGTCAGAGGTAGAGGCGCCCGAGTTGACCAGCACGGGAATCGGTCACGAGGGAGTGCAGATCTCGTACCAGAACAAGGTTGACTTTCAGAGTAAGTTTCCACTTTGTCACATTCCTGGTCAGTGTGGACCAGTCTCCGCTCTTACGTGGTCTTCCAAGACTCCCACGAAGGAAGTGACTTTGGAACAGTAAGGGACTCGCTTGCAGGAACAGCAAACTGGAAATCAACCCATGTTCTCCCGATATGGCAGGGAACACGAAATGGGTCGAATGGGAAACAGCCGAAGGACGATCCCTGGACGCTCTTTGGTCACGCGAGTCCAGGCACCTTACTCTTTTATTTTCGAGTCCCGTTCCTGCAATTTACCAGTGGTCACTGACTGTCTGTCCCTGCATATTATCTGCGCACTAGACTTCAGGTACGGAGGTGCCTCCGCATTACTCAAGAAGCAGCTTGTCCGTGCTGTCGACAACAATGGATGCGGCCCCAAGGATCACAAGAAGGTTGAGGGCAAGATTGCTTTGATCCAAGAGGGAGGCTCCTGCGAACTCTGGGACGCCGCCTATCTGGCTCAGAAGGCGGGAGCTACAGGAGTCCTCTTTTACAACAATCCTAATCGCAAAGCCTTGCTGTACTCGCGAATCCGAATCTCGGCTTGGAAGGAGGGCGATCCCTTGATTGGGATTCCAGTCCTTTCTATCACCAACTCTTTGGGCTCTACCTTGATCCAGAACCAGGATAACGTCGTATTGAACTTGAAGACTGTCAACAGCATGACGATTGAGAGCACCATCAATGTCCTATGCACAACCAAGGCTGGATCGGCAGATAACACTATTGTCTTGGGCGCTCATTTGGATTCTGTTCCCGAGGGACCTGGAATGGTCGATAATGGATCAGGATCGGCATCATTGCTCGAGATCGCGTTGGTTTTGGCCAGATCCAACTACCAGTTGAAGAACAAAATTGTGTTTGGATGGTGGGGTGCAGAGGAAATCGGACTGTTGGGCTCGAGACACTATGTTCGCGAGTTGATCAAGGACGAGGACAAGAAGGCTCAGATTGCCATGAACATGAACTTTGACATGTTGGCCAGTCCCAACTTTATCCCCTTTGTAAGTCATCTTCACCTGCTATGTCTTGGCTTGTATATTTTCTGCTTTCTTTGGTGACGTCTAACCTATGTTTGGTAATATTTTGAACCTTAGGTCCACGATGGAAAGACGGCACCGCCCGCATTGGTGGGACCTTCAACCAAGATCGATAACCTGTTGATCGAGTATTTTGATATCGAACATGAGGGTTACGAATACACGAATATGACTGGTGGAAGTGATTTCTTGCCATTCTTGGTCGAGGGCATCCCTTCAGGAGGTTTGCTGACCGGTGCAGGCCGGAAGAAGACAATGAAGCAACGTACTCTCTTTAGAGGATTTGCCAACGCGCCATTGGACCCTTGCTACCATCAAAGCTGTGATACCCTGGAGAACGTAAGTCAGAGGGCCTTGGGATTGATGGCCCAGGCCGCCCTTTACGCGACGACCAAGCTAGGCAAGTCTGACAACCTCCGACAGTGGCTGAGGGATGCCACCGTCCAGCTGAACTAGTGGAGTTTATTAAACTAAGAGTTGGTCATTACTCCATTGTGAATATGATGAGAGTCTGGGCGCAACCGTTTGCCGGCTATTCTCAGGAAGACGTTTACAACTTTGCAAATGATATCGATATGGCGTTAGCGTGGGATCTCGTTCATTCCTTTCTCTTGAGCAATCCAAGACTCGGCGGACAGCCTGTTTGTTGTGTCCCCAGATATTTGAGGAAGGTGTTCCATCTCTTCTCCGTTGGGATATTTTGGGCCATATTTCGGCGGTCTTTGTCTTCGCACAGGGTCTGGAGCAAACAAGAAGAAAAAAGTAACCAACTTACTAACCCTTCCCTTTATAACTAAAGAAAAGAGTCTTTTTGCACAGGAAAACTCACTGTTTATACCAGGTCAAGCCAAGACGGTGTCGGTGGGTAATTGAGCTTTTCCACTCCCAAGAAAGTGATGCCAATATTATGAGCCATCTCCCTCTGCTCACATCAGGCATCCGTGAAATCGAGAACCACCTTGCTCGATTAATAGATAGGTTTATCTTCTCACCCCTAGGCAGACAAGGACAGGTAGGTGGAGAGAGGGAGAGAATTCATAAGCTGATCCTGTTGCAAAGTGGATGTCGCGGCTTGAGCCGAGAGCAACAGCTTTTGGTCTAAAGAAAGATGGCTTTGGGCCAGGCCCTGAATCTGCAGGGTGATTGCCCGATTGTTCGTTTGTTTTTTTTTCAACGAGATTTGCTATCCGGTAAGTGCGGCTGTTGGGGACCGAAGGCGTTCAGAAACAGATGAAGAAAATGAGAAGTGTCCACGGACTGCCTGTTGCAACAAGAGAGCACAAAGAAAGATTCATTAATTAATAAAACCAGATGCCAAAAAAAAAAAAACAACAGCAACAACAACAACGAGAAACATTGGGGATGGGGGGAAGGGAAGAGAAAGGAAGGCAAGGGGGGGGAGGGGCTTCTAGACCCAAAGTTTAGAGAAAAAGAGTTCCCAAGAGGGCAAGTGGGAATATTTTGAACTAAACTCGAGTAGGAAGAGAGATCGAAAGAGAAAAATTGGCGTTGCTCTCATGATTTTTTTTTGCCTCACTCGCCAAGAGAGGACAAAAGAGGCAATGAAAAACAAGACCAACGCCCCCATCTTCCTGTCTCTGGGGAGGAGCAGTCGACAATTTGCTTGTGATCCAGGGCGAAGAACGAGGTTTGTCCCGAGTCTTTAAAAGTCTTCAATTCACAGAAACTCATGAAAGTGAGAAAGAGGATACTGTAGACTATGCGGTGGAATATGCAGATGCAGCAACCTGACCATAAAATACATGCCCTGCTGCCGTATTGCCAGTGTCTGCACAGTTGAGGTTGATTGAGACGCATGTGCATGCCCTATCTGCTAGTCTATCTCAGTGACAGGTACATAATGTACATGGGCACACGTACCCGGCGCAAGAGAACCCCCATCAGCAACAGGTCCTGGGGGATTGCTGTATTGAAATGTCAACTGCTGCTGCAAGGTGCAGGGCCGGGCTCAGTCCGCCGTAATTCGCACCGTTGGTTGGTCACATCAGCGGGGATGGGAACAATTGCTCTCAAAAACAGGCACAAGGACAGGCATGTCTCCTCGACCTATAAAGTGTGAGAAGAAAAGGTTGAGAGCTCCCAACGGTCTTCTTACAGTCTGCAAATCAAAATGTTGTGTGACAAAGTCCGCTGTCATGAGAGGAGAACCTTCGAGTCATCGACGCCCTGCTGCTCAATTGTTTTTTTTTTTTTTTTTTGCTCCTCCTGCTGCTGTTGACATCAATTGAAAACTGAATACTGTGGCTACTGTAGCCAAAATGGATTCAATCCTCAAAAACAAGACCGGGCAAAAACATTGAGAGCAGAGTTCATGGGATATGTCCCTCCCCCGGTACACACCTGAACTGGTGGCAGCGATTACTCGGATTTCCTTTGGCAAAAAATCAGGGCTCAGGTCAGACGACGAATCGCGTCGCTTGGGATGGCAAGAATGGACACAATTGCTTCCTTTGGAGATTCCACTCACAGGGGGTGCAATCCTTGCAGCCCAAAACCAAAACTCAAAAGAGCGCGTTGATTGTGGCGCTGACGTGAATGGCCGATGCTAGCTCTCACTTCATTCTGATCTTGGTATCTTCCAAAGACCATTGGCCCCCTTCTCCTCGCTGCTCTGTCTTTCGCACAAATCCTCTTTGAACTGAAGGGTCGAACGTGCGTGAAACTGAACATCAGTTCACTTGATATAAATACCATCGCGCAAGCCGTCCTTGAGATTTTTCTTTTTCTTGTTTCTCTAGCCAACTTGGACCTCATTTTCATCCCTCTATCCTCCCTCTTCCGCCCTTCCTCCTCCACCCCCTCTCACCCCCACCCTCACACCCCTTCCAGTCTTTTACAGACCACCCCACACACTTCTTAACATGAAGATCACCGCTATCCTTTCAGTCATCGCCGCAGCGACCTTGGTCTCTGCCGGTAAACTTCACTCTGTTAACGCAGGCCGCGAACACGTTCCCAACGGTTTCATTATCGAGTATGAGGAGCACGCCAACCACCGTGATTTCCAAAACTCTTTGAAGACCCACAAGGTCGACTACAAGGTTCGTTCCGAGTATGGCATCTTCAACGGTGCTGCCATCACCGTCAACTCTGAGCACGGCGGAAACGACTTGGCCAAGATCCCTGGTGTCAAGAATGTCTGGCCCATCGTCCTCCACAGCATCCCCAAGGTCCAGCACCACAAGAAGAGCAACAAGGAGCCTCTCTCTGATCACAAGATGACCGGAGTTGATGTTCTTCACGAGAAGTACAAGTTGACCGGAAAGGGAGTCAAGGTCGGTGTCATTGACACCGGCATTGATTACAACCACCCTGCCTTTGCTGCCAAGGGTGCCGACAAGGGCTGCTTTGCCCGCTATGGCAAGAACTGCCGTGTTACTCACGGCTGGGATTTCGTCGGTGACCATTACGATGGCAAGGGTGTGCCAAAGTCCGACTCTGACCCCATGGATTGCTTTGGACATGGTACTCACGTCGCTGGTATCATTGGTGGAAATGCCTTGAACATTGGCAAGAAGGGCCCCGCTCCCCCAGTTCCTTTCGTTGGTGTCGCCCCTGAGGTCACTTTTGGCGCCTACCGTGTCTTTGGATGCGATGGCGAAACTGGAAACGATATCATCATGCAGGCTATGGAGTTGGCTTTCAACGATGGCATGGATGTAAGTTCATACTGAACGCGTCAACGCGACATGATCTATCTACTACGGTTTCATTTTCCTAACGATCTTGTCCTGTTTGTTCAATTGTAGATCATCAACATGTCCCTCGGCGGTGGCTCCGCCTACAAGACCGCCCCTGAGGCCGTTCTTGGTGACAAGCTCATTGCTCGTGGCATGGCTTTGGCCTCCGCTGGCGGTAACGACGGATCTGATGGTGTTTGGATGGTCTCTGACACTGGCTTGGGTGACCTCTCCAGCTCGGTCGCCTCCTTTGATAACGCCTTCCAGCTCTTGCCTTCGTACGCCTATGCCGGCGTCAAGCACCCTTACGGAATTGCCCAGGCCTACAACAAGGTCATCAACCTCCCCGCCATGGCCATTCAGCCTATTTTCGAGAAGGATGGCTCCCTCTCTGATGGATGCGATGCCACTCGTTACGCTGGTTTGGACGTCACCAAGAAGATTGTCCTTGTCCTCGGTGATGTGACCCGCTGCAAGTCTGGCGGACGTGGTGCCATCGCTGTTACCGCCAAGGCTGCTGGTATGATCGTTCAGACCACACCCTTCGGCATTGCCGCTTTGGGAGGTGCTCCTGGTTTCCCCATGGCCTCGATCGAGAACAAGGCCGGTAACGACATTTTGGCAGCCTGGAAGAAGGACCCTAAGCAGAACTTGAGCTGGAGCACCAAGACTGAGAGCTTCCAGGTTGAAGGAGGTGGATTCCCTTCTGGCTTCTCCTCCTTTGGTTTGGACGGCGATCTTCGCTCCAAGCCTGATATCGGTGCTCCCGGAGGTGCCATCCTGTCGACCTACCCTCTTGCCAAGGGTGGATACTCCGTCCTGTCTGGTACCTCAATGGCTACCCCTTACGTCGCTGGTGCCCATGCTTTGTACATGCAGGCTAAGCATGCTAAGCCCCATGGGGATGTTATCCGCAAGGCCCTCAAGAACACAGCCACGATCTCCAAGGATATCGGTGCTTCGACTCTTAACTCTGCCGCCAAGCAGGGTTCCGGTCTTGTCAACGTCTTGAACGCTGTCTTGACCACCTCTTCCATCACCCCTGACCACATTGATCTCTTGGACACTGTCCACTTGAACAAGAAGGTCCAAATCACGATCAAGAACTCTGGCAAGAAGACCGAGACCTACTCGTTCTCGCACTTGCCCGCCAGCGCCTTGGTCTCGTACAGCGGCAACAACACCTACCCCTTTGCCACCCCAAAGATCGAGGCTGACTCGGCCTCTGTAATCTTCTCCCAGAACAAGGTCAAGATCCCTGCTGGCAAGTCTGCCAAGATCACTTTGCAGTTTTCAGAGCCCAAGAAGGGTGACGCCAAGGTCTGGCCCCTCTACTCTGGTTTCGTTGTCGCTACGCCTGCCTCCAAGAACGGTATCCCAGTTCACGTCCCTTACACCGGATTGAAGGGAGATGTCTCCAAGATCCCTATCATGGATGTTGAGGATGGCTGGCCTGCTTTCACTCACACCACTGACGACAAGGTGCCACAGATCAAGCCCTACCCCGAGGTCAAAGTCATTGACTTCACCGACCCCAAGACTCCTTCGTTCGAAATCACCGCAAAGTTGGGCTCGCACACTCCCAACTATACCATCC
This sequence comes from Entomortierella parvispora, assembly GCA_963573315.1. Lineage (NCBI taxonomy): Eukaryota > Fungi > Mortierellomycota > Mortierellomycetes > Mortierellales > Mortierellaceae > Entomortierella > Entomortierella parvispora. The sequence goes on from OY752145.1 coordinate 2,497,455, forward strand.
GTGTCCACAAGGCGTCGGATGATTCCTTTGTCGGTTACGTTGCCGTGGATGGTGATGTCGCCCTTGGACCCCGTGGCCGCAACAAGTTGTTCAACACTGACGGTTCTGAGAACGTCTGGTCCTTCCCTTGGGTCGGCAAGGTTGTTGCCTCCTCCTCCCAGACTGTCCCTACCACTCTGCCTTCTGGAACCTACCGCATTGAGGTCGCTTCCCAGTACAAGTTCGCCAAGGATGTCTACCCCAAGAACTACGAGATCTTTGACATGAAGACCGTTACCATCAAGACTGCTTAAGTGATGTCCGAGAATCTTTTTATACCCTCCTCCTTCCTTCAGCAAAAAAAATAGTTTTAATGTCCTGTAGAGATTAAAAAAAATCGCAAAGCACCCTCCTAGAACTCCAAGTCTTCGATGCAATTGCAACTCGAATTTCAAGGACTGTCCTTTCTCTCCCCTGAACAAGTTGATTCTCAGTGTTGTCATTATTATTCTTCGGGGCTTTCAATAAGCAAGAGGGGTACTTGTAGTATCGATCGCGTATCCTAAGAAAGGAGTTCTTTCTTGTGGATTTGGAGACAGATTGGACGATCAATTTGGGAGCAAATGTGGGACAGAGAGGATGAGAAAACTAGGGGTCATGCATTAACTCTAATTGATGGGAGAAGAGGAAGAGAATCTAAAGGATCCAAGTTTTTCCAGGGAGCAGGCCATGGATCGTCCAACACGCGTCTGCGGGGAGTCCAGACGCGAGTCACCATCCTAGAATGACAAACTGCGCCGCACAGGCGACGAGAATGAGGATGTGGTACAAGAGGTAAGGTATGCCATCTGTGACAGACCCTGGGTAAATTATCCCTTCTTTCTGAGAATTCTAGAATGAGAGCCATGGACATTGAGCAAGTTGGTTCAAGATGGTTTGTTGGCAGTAGGTCCATAGAGTCCGCGTTTTTCTTTAACCCGGATAAAATGCAGCAGCTGAACTACGACTTTCCCTGGAAACAAAAACAGAGGAGACAGAACGAAACTTTAGTCTGTGGGAATTGTTTTTTTGTTTATTGCCTGCTGCCCCAAAGAGGGCCGAAGAGGCACACACACACACACACCTCAACGATCGTCACATCTGTTTGTGTTCCTGAGAAAAAGGGGTGTCTTTCCTTCTGTGGCGTCCAGGAAATGAAGAGGTTGCCATCTTGAAGTTTTGACTGAGACATTCGAACGGTGCAAGTGCAAGCCCATGTGAAGCTAGCATGTAATGATCCTGGCAGTCAGATACTACGAAGCCACTCCTGCGCTCGTCATCTCGATCGCTGGTGACGATCTGCTTAGTCTATCAGCATCCAAGTCCGTCTCTCTTTTCGTGTGCTATTCTTGCAATGGTCATGCAAAAGATGAATGCTCACAGAGGAATAGGATTTCGCCCGAAGACCCAGTCAAATGCATGTTGAACAGTCCCTTTTGAGCCCGCCTCCCTCAGATATGGTGAAGAGATTCGACCTCTTGCGATTGCTTCGAGGCCGATGGGAAAGGCCCTCCATGTCAACAAAGTTGCAAACCTAAATCAACAACAAAGAAGAGTCAGGCAAGGACGCACTTGATTGGGCAGACGATGGCTCCCCTCACATGGTGGATACATGCATTCAGGCTTGTCCAACGGTCCACGGCGCAGGAGAAATCCCAGGGGGCGAGACTGGCCTTCACTAGCGCGCCGTCGGGTTCAATTGCGCTGCTTTACCGGGAAAGGTGGCATTCTCTACACCCCTTCGCCACTATAAATTGTCCGAGGCCCTTGCTTCTTTTCTCTTTTTTTCTTTAGCCATCCAGGACTCCATTTTACATACACACTCCATCCCTTTCCCTCCCTCTCCGCCCCCCGGCCCCCCCCCCTTCCTCCATCACCTCGAACCCCCACAGTCTTCTACAGACATACCCCCCCGTTCTACAGTCTTCTTTAATCGCGTCAAAACATACCTCTCAAAATGAAAATTACTGCTACCATTCTGTCGGTCTTGGCCGCAGCTTCTTTGGTCTCTGCTGGCAAGTTCCACCAGCACTTGGAGGGCAAGAAGCACCAGATTATCCCCAACGCCTTCATCATCGAATACGAGGATGGCGTGAACCACAAGGATGTCCAGAACTCGATCAACTCTCGCAAGATTGATTTCAAGGTCCGTTCTGAGTACAACATCTTCAACGGTGCCTCTTTGACCGTCAAGTCCAACCACGGTGGTGCCTCTTTGGCCAAGGTTCCCGGTGTCAAGAATGTCTGGCACGTTTCCAGACATCAGTTGCCCAAGACTGTGAAGACCACCAAGAAGGCCACCGACCCCGAAGTGACCTCTGATCATCATATGACCGGTGTCGATGTTGTTCACAAGAAGTACAAGTTGACCGGAAAGGGTATCAAGGTCGGTGTCATTGATACCGGTATTGATTACAACCACCCTGCCTTTGCCGCCAAGGGTGCCAACAAGGGATGTTTTGCTCGCTATGGCAAGAACTGCCGCATCGCTCATGGCTGGGACTTTGTCGGTGATGACTATGATGGTTCCAACACCCCCAAGCCCGATGGCGATCCCATGGATTGCGCTGGTCACGGTACCCACGTTGCCGGTATTATCGGTGGTGACGCCTTGAACATCAAGGTCTCGCCCAAGCCCCCACAGCCCTTTGTCGGTGTCGCCCCCGAGGTCACCTTTGGAGCCTACCGTGTCTTCGGATGCAAGGGTAGCTCTGGTGATGATGTTATTCTTGCTGCCATGGAGCTGGCCTTCAACGACGGCATGGATGTAAGTGTCGATGTCTATTGTATGGTTGATCTATCACGTCGATTCGGCACAGGTACTAAACAAAAGACCCATCATTCTCGTTTGTCTAGGTCATCAACATGTCTCTTGGTGGTGGCTCTGCCTACAAGTACAACCCCACTGCCGTCTTGGCTGAGAAGCTCATTGTCCGCGGTATGGCTTTGGCCGGTGCCGCTGGTAACGACGGTTCTGAGGGTGTTTGGATGGTCTCTGACACTGGTCTCGGTGACCATGCCACCTCGGTTGCCTCCTTCGACAACCAATATGTCAGCTACCACTCTTTCACCTATGGTGACAAGATTGCCCACCCATACGGAATTGCCGATGCTTATGGCAAGCCCATCCAGTCGCCCGCTATTCCTGCCTCCGCGACTTTGGTCCCCATCTACGAGAAGGATGGTTCCCTCTCTGACGGATGCGACCCTGACCGTTTCGCTGGCATTGATGTCAAGGGCAAGGTCGTCCTCGTTCTCGGTGATGTTACCCGCTGCAAGTCCGGTGGACGTGCTTCTGTTGCCAAGGATGCCGGAGCCGGAGCCGTCTTGATCCAGACCACTCCTTTCGGTGTTGCCTCTATTGGGGGTCTCGCTGATGTCCCCATGGGCTCTATCGAGTTCCAGGCCGGTTTGGACCTCATTGCTACTTACAAGAAGAACCCCAAGGCTACTTTCACCTGGAGCAAGGGTGAGAGTCTCTTTGCCGTCGAGGGTGGTGGAGCTCCATCCGACTTCTCTTCCATCGGTATCGATGGTGAGCTCCGCTCAAAGCCTGATATCGGTGCTCCAGGTGGAAACATCTTGTCGACCTACCCTCTTGCTGGTGGTGGATACACCTTGATGTCCGGTACCTCTATGGCTACCCCCTACATTGCCGGTGCCCATGCTTTGTACATGCAGTCCAAGCACTCCAAGCCCCATGGTGATGTTATCCGCAAGGTCTTCAAGAACACTGCCACCATCTCCAAGAACTACGGTTCCAAGACCTTCACCTCTGCTGCCAAGCAGGGTGCTGGTTTGCTCAACGTCTTGAACGCCATCACGACCACGACCTCGATCACCCCTGACCACATTGATCTCTTGGACTCCAAGCGCTTCATCGAGAAGGCCACCATCTCGATCAAGAACGAGGGCAAGCACACCGAGACTTATACCCTCTCGCACGAGACTGCTGATGCCTACAACTCGTACAGCAAGAAGAACGCCTTCCCTAACCCCGTCCCCGTCATTGAGGCAGACTACGCCACTGTCTCCTTCTCTGCCAAGACTGTCAAGATCCCCGCTGGCAAGACTGTCAAGGTCACTGTTCACTTCACCGAGCCTTCCAAGGGCAAGGCTGCCGAGTGGCCCATCTACTCTGGATTTGTCGTCGCTACCCCCAAGTCCAAGGGCGGTGTTGCCGTTCATGTTCCTTACATCGGAGTCAAGGGTGATGTTTCCCGCGTGCCCATCGTTGACCCCGAGAACGTTCCTTTCCCCGTTGTCTACGATATCGCCTCTGGCGACTTGTACGAGATTCCCAGCAGCAAATTCGCCTTCAACCTCAAGAAGTACCTCCCTACCATTGTGACCCGTTTGGGATCGCACTCTCCCGATTTCACGATCCGCGTCCGTGATGCCACCACCCACAAGTTTGTCGGCTTCATCAACACCATCAACGCCGGCGCCGGATTCGGTTACCGCGGTCGAGACCCCAACGTCAACGAACAGACTGGCGCTCAGGGCAACACTCTTTGGGTCTGGGATGGTACAGTCTACGCCAACGAAGACTTGACCTTGACCCCCACCGCCGTCCCCGCCGGTAAATATGTCTTGGACGTCGCTGCCCAGCGCAAGTTCACTAAGGGCAGCTTCCCTGCCGATTATGAAGTGTACGAGGTCGGCACGATCACCATTGTTTAAACGACTAGAGAAAAAACAAAAATACACGAACCTCATCATACCCCACCCTTCCCTTCCTCATTATTATCGTCTTTTCATAAGCCCCATACATTATTAAAGATAAAGGTCCTGGAGACGCATACTATCAACATTAACTCTCTTCAAGATTGGAAATACAATTGTCGATCTGCACCAATTGTCGATGCACCGATGTTCACAAGTGCGGGGAATCTATTCTTATTATAAAAGATCGGTCGCGTATTTATTTTCTTTTCTCTTTTATTTTTTTTGTTCTAATCAGAAAAGAGTCGAAAGGCATGACGGGTATAGGTAATCGAGTCATTCATTAAGCCGTTCTAAGCAATAGTAATGGGATCCATGGTAAAGATCTCAAAGTCCTTGGGGTACTCTCCCTTGGAGAACTTGTGTTGTTGAGCAAACACGACCTTGTACGTTCCAGCAGGAGCCGTAATGGCGGGAGCGGTGGCATTCATAGCGGCCTGAAGCTTTCCGTTCCAGGTGAACTGGATCAAAACGGGGTTACCGTCCTCATCGGCCAAGGGCATACGACCGTTCTGACCCCAGTTCAAGAATCCGACCAAGGAATCGTCCTTGGCGTTATGGACACGGATCTCGGCATTAGGAGTGTGGGAGCCGAAGCGGGCAGCATAGGCAGGGAATGACTTTTTGAGGTCATAAGTGTAGGCACCCTTGGGAACATCGGAAAGCTTGCCAGAGTCGCTGGCCAAGAACGCCATGGGGAAACCGTGGTCGGTATCCATGATGGGGACCTTGCGGATGTCACCCTTGACACCGGTGTAAGGAACATGAACAGCAACGGCACCCTTGGTCTTGGGGGTAGCAACGACGAAACCAGAGTACATGGGGAACAAGGACTTGGTCGTGGGCTCTTTGAAGTGAAGAGTGATCTTGGCAGACTTGCCACCAGGGATCTTGACCTTCTCCTGGGAGAAGGTGACCGAAGCGGAGGTGGCCTCGATTTCGGGAGTGGCCAAGGGCCAGGTGTTGTTACCCTGGTATGAGATAAGACCATCGGCAGGGACGTTCTTGAGAGTGAAGGTCTCGGTGTGCTTGCCAGTGTTCTTCAAGGTGATCTGGACGGTCTTCTTGAAGTTGACAGAGTCCAAGAGATCAATGTGATCGGGAGAGATCGAAGCCTCAGCCAAGACGGCGTTGAGGACGTTGACCAAACCAGCACCTTGCTTGGCAGCAGAGGTGAAGGTCTTGGACTTGTAGTTCTTGGAGATGGTGGCAGTGTTCTTCAAGGCCAGGCGAATGACATCACCATGGGGCTTGGCATGCTTGGCCTGCATGTACAAGGCGTGGGAACCAGCAATGTAGGGGGTGGCCATGGAGGTACCAGACATGACCGTGTAGCCGCCGAGGGCAAGAGGGTAGGTCGACAAGATGTTTCCACCGGGAGCTCCGACATCGGGCTTGGAGCGGAGATCACCATCCAAACCGAACGAGGAAAAGTCAGAAGGAGCTCCAGAATTGTCGATTTGGAGAGGGATCTGGTCTTTGGACCAAGTGACGGGTGCCTTGGGGCTCTTGGCATACGCAGCTAGAATGGCCAAACCATCGACGTGAGAGACCGAGGCCATGGGCAAACCGGCAACACCACCCAAGGCGTCAATGCCAGCATCTTCAGAGATGACGATCATGCCAGCGGCACCGGCAGTCTGAGCGTTGGCACCACGTCCACCAGACTTGCAGCGAGTGACATCACCCAGAGCAAGGACAATCTTTCCTTTGACCGACCCAATGGCGGTGTACTGGGCAGGGTCGCATCCATCAAGAATCTTTCCAGACTTGTCCACCAATGGTGCCAAGGGGAGGGTGTTATCCAAATGGATCTGCTTACCCCACTGATCGGAAACAGAGAAAGGATACTGCTTGCCGCCATAGCCAACAGTTTGGTACCAGACATACATGTTGTCAAATGAGGCAACAGAAGTGGCGTGGTCGCCAAGTCCGGAGTCAGAGACCGTCCAGACGCCGTTGGCACCGTCGTTACCGGCAGCAGCAGCCAAAGACATACCGCGAGCGATCAAAGTCTCGGCCAAGGCGGCAGTTGGGTTTTCCTTGTAAGCAGAGCCACCTCCGAGGGACATGTTGATGACCTATGGTTGAACAATTACAGTCAGAGAAAGGGGTTGTTAGAACGCGAGTTAAGATAGACAAGGCAGATTCAGAAAACAAAACTTTTTCCAGTGTTATATATAATCACTTACATCCATGCCGTCGTTGAAGGCCAGCTCCATAGCAGCAAGAATAACATCATCACCAGAGCCACCTTTGCAACCAAAGATACGGTAGGCTCCGAAAGTGACCTCGGGAGCGACACCGACGAAGGGCTGTGGGGGCTTGGGCGTGACCTTGATGTTCAAAGCGTTGCCACCGATGATACCGGCAACGTGAGAACCGTGACCGGCGCAATCCATGGGGTCGCCATCGCCCTTGGGAGTGTTGCCACCGTTGTAGTCGTCACCAACAAAATCCCAGCCATGAGCGACACGACAGTTCTTGCCAAAGCGAGCAAAGCATCCCTTGGTAGCACCCTTGGCGGCAAAGGCGGGGTGGTTATAATCAATACCAGTATCAATGACACCGACCTTGACACCCTTTCCAGTCAACTTGTACTTCTCGTGAAGGACATTGACACCAGTCATATGGTGGTCGGAGATGGCTGCTGGGTCAGTCGCCTTGGCAGTGACCTTTTGCGACTTGGGCATGTCGTAGATCGAGACGTGCCAAACGTTCTTGACACCGGAGATCTTGGCCAAATCATGTCCATTGTGCTCAGAGTTCACAGTGATGGAGGCACCGTTGAAGATGTTGTACTCATTACGGACCTTGTAGTCAACTGCGTGAGCCTTGAGGCCGTTGTGGGCGTCAGCATGACCGAACCCATCGTGGTACTCAATGATGTAGGCGTTGGGAACAATGTTGGTCTTGCCGCTCTTGACCTGGTGGAACTTTCCAGCAGAGACCAAAGAGGCGGCGGCGAGGATAGAGAGGATAGTGGAAGTGATCTTCATCGTGGTATGTGAGGTACGGGAGTGAAAGTCTGATAAGACGTGTGGGGGTTGTGAGTGTATGGAGAGGGTGGGGCGAGCTGAGGTGAGGGAAGATTGGAGAAATGAGGGGAGGAGAGGGAGGTAGAGGAGGAAGGGGATGTGGAAAGAGTCCTGGATGGCTGAAGAAACAGAAAAAAAGGCAGCAAAGAACAAAGTGAAGTGGGATATTTATACTGGTTTTTGCAGCAGCGAGTACCTGGTTAGCGTAGTGCTCAGGGTCAATTGCACTCTGCGAAAGCCTCGGGAGTCCATCAATCCTCGGCCCTGGATTGCGCCCTGCATCCAATCTACCAATAAGGACAGGGATTCCCAGTAACCAAGGTTTGCAACGGATGTGAACCCGAGGAACTGCAGGCACAGCAGCACGCTGAGAATTTACTATATGGAATGAATTGGAGCCAGGTGGACAAAAATTCACTCAAAAAAACCAAGGGCAAATGTTTGTGAGCCCTCTGGTAATCCCTATTGACTCGTTTACGCCCAAGAAAAAAAGAATAGTCCACAAGGCCAATCGCCGACTGCTCTCTGCGCTGAATTCGGTCTCAACTGCTGTATCGCCTTGTGTTGTTGAGTTGTTCCAATGCTGCACGGTAGAAGGAGTATGTATTAGATTACTGTACTTCCATTCAAGGACAATGCCTGACCCTTTGCCCTAGAGAAGTATCCCACAAAGATATGGGCTCTCCATGCAAAACCCCTCGTACAGTACTCTGCTACCGCAGTCAGTTTTCACAAAGACGCGTTTCATTATAGTAGGCTGAAAATGTCTAAAGGTCTACTCTCTGTGGAAAAATTCATTGAGGGCCATCAAGTATCTACTTGATAAATGAAAAAATGAGGCGGAAAAGAACATGTGGGGGGGGGGTACATCTAATTTAGGCGATGGTAACGGGAGCCATCTTGAAGATCTCAAAGTCCTTGGGGTACACGCCCTTGGAGAACTTGTGCTGCTGGGCAAAGACAACGGTATAGGTGCCAGCGGGGACAGTGACTTCAGGTGCAGTCGCGTTCTGGGTGGTCTGAACCTGACCGTTCCAGATGAACTGGTTCAAAACAGGGTTGCCGTTCTCATCAGTCAAGGGCTGACGACCAGACTCGCCAAAGGAAATGTATCCAACAAGCTTATCCTTGCTGTCATGGACACGGACCTCGGCGTCAGGGGTATGAGAACCGAAGCGCGAGATGAAGGCAGGGAAGTTGTTGACCAAGTCATAGGTGTAGGGGTTAGCAGGAGCAGCATCAAGGATGGTGGTCGAGTTGGCAAGGGCGGACTGGGGGAAACCGTGGTCGGTATCCATGATGGGGACCTTGCGGATGTCACCCTTGACACCGGTGTAAGGAACATGAACAGCAACGGCACCCTTGGTCTTGGGGGTAGCAACGACGAAACCAGAGTACATGGGGAACAAGGACTTGGTCGTGGGCTCTTTGAAGTGAAGAGTGATCTTGGCAGACTTGCCACCAGGGATCTTGACCTTCTCCTGGGAGAAGGTGACCGAAGCGGAGGTGGCCTCGATTTCGGGAGTGGCCAAGGGCCAGGTGTTGTTACCCTGGTATGAGATAAGACCATCGGCAGGGACGTTCTTGAGAGTGAAGGTCTCGGTGTGCTTGCCAGTGTTCTTCAAGGTGATCTGGACGGTCTTCTTGAAGTTGACAGAGTCCAAGAGATCAATGTGATCGGGAGAGATCGAAGCCTCAGCCAAGACGGCGTTGAGGACGTTGACCAAACCAGCACCTTGCTTGGCAGCAGAGGTGAAGGTCTTGGACTTGTAGTTCTTGGAGATGGTGGCAGTGTTCTTCAAGGCCAGGCGAATGACATCGCCATGGGGCTTGGCATGCTTGGCCTGCATGTACAAGGCGTGGGAGCCAGCAATGTAGGGGGTGGCCATGGAGGTACCAGACATGACCGTGTAGCCGCCGAGGGCAAGAGGGTAGGTCGACAAGATGTTTCCACCGGGAGCTCCGACATCGGGCTTGGAGCGGAGATCACCATCCAAACCGAACGAGGAAAAGTCAGAAGGAGCTCCAGAATTGTCGATTTGGAGAGGGATCTGGTCTTTGGACCAAGTGACGGGTGCCTTGGGGCTCTTGGCATACGCAGCTAGAATGGCCAAACCATCGACGTGAGAGACCGAGGCCATGGGCAAACCGGCAACACCACCCAAGGCGTCAATGCCAGCATCTTCAGAGATGACGATCATGCCAGCGGCACCGGCAGTCTGAGCGTTGGCACCACGTCCACCAGACTTGCAGCGAGTGACATCACCCAGAGCAAGGACAATCTTTCCTTTGACCGACCCAATGGCGGTGTACTGGGCAGGGTCGCATCCATCAAGAATCTTTCCAGACTTGTCCACCAATGGTGCCAAGGGGAGGGTGTTATCCAAATGGATCTGCTTACCCCACTGATCGGAAACAGAGAAAGGATACTGCTTGCCGCCATAGCCAACAGTTTGGTACCAGACATACATGTTGTCAAATGAGGCAACAGAAGTGGCGTGGTCGCCAAGTCCGGAGTCAGAGACCGTCCAGACGCCGTTGGCACCGTCGTTACCGGCAGCAGCAGCCAAAGACATACCGCGAGCGATCAAAGTCTCGGCCAAGGCGGCAGTTGGGTTTTCCTTGTAAGCAGAGCCACCTCCGAGGGACATGTTGATGACCTATGGTTGAACAATTACAGTCAGAGAAAGGGGTTGTTAGAACGCGAGTTAAGATAGACAAGGCAGATTCAGAAAACAAAACTTTTTCCAGTGTTATATATAATCACTTACATCCATGCCGTCGTTGAAGGCCAGCTCCATAGCAGCAAGAATAACATCATCACCAGAGCCACCTTTGCAACCAAAGATACGGTAGGCTCCGAAAGTGACCTCGGGAGCGACACCGACGAAGGGCTGTGGGGGCTTGGGCGTGACCTTGATGTTCAAAGCGTTGCCACCGATGATACCGGCAACGTGAGAACCGTGACCGGCGCAATCCATGGGGTCGCCATCGCCCTTGGGAGTGTTGCCACCGTTGTAGTCGTCACCAACAAAATCCCAGCCATGAGCGACACGACAGTTCTTGCCAAAGCGAGCAAAGCATCCCTTGGTAGCACCCTTGGCGGCAAAGGCGGGGTGGTTATAATCAATACCAGTATCAATGACACCGACCTTGACACCCTTTCCAGTCAACTTGTACTTCTCGTGAAGGACATTGACACCAGTCATATGGTGGTCGGAGATGGCTGCTGGGTCAGTCGCCTTGGCAGTGACCTTTTGCGACTTGGGCATGTCGTAGATCGAGACGTGCCAAACGTTCTTGACACCGGAGATCTTGGCCAAATCATGTCCATTGTGCTCAGAGTTCACAGTGATGGAGGCACCGTTGAAGATGTTGTACTCATTACGGACCTTGTAGTCAACTGCGTGAGCCTTGAGGCCGTTGTGGGCGTCAGCATGACCGAACCCATCGTGGTACTCAATGATGTAGGCGTTGGGAACAATGTTGGTCTTGCCGCTCTTGACCTGGTGGAACTTTCCAGCAGAGACCAAAGAGGCGGCGGCGAGGATAGAGAGGATAGTGGAAGTGATCTTCATCGTGGTATGTGAGGTACGGGAGTGAAAGTCTGATAAGACGTGTGGGGGTTGTGAGTGTATGGAGAGGGTGGGGCGAGCTGAGGTGAGGGAAGATTGGAGAAATGAGGGGAGGAGAGGGAGGTAGAGGAGGAAGGGGATGTGGAAAGAGTCCTGGATGGCTGAAGAAACAGAAAAAAAGGCAGCAAAGAACAAAGTGAAGTGGGATATTTATACTGGTTTTTGCAGCAGCGAGTACCTGGTTAGCGTAGTGCTCAGGGTCAATTGCACTCTGCGAAAGCCTCGGGAGTCCATCAATCCTCGGCCCTGGATTGCGCCCTGCATCCAATCTACCAATAAGGACAGGGATTCCCAGTAACCAAGGTTTGCAACGGATGTGAACCCGAGGAACTGCAGGCACAGCAGCACGCTGAGAATTTACTATATGGAATGAATTGGAGCCAGGTGGACAAAAATTCACTCAAAAAAACCAAGGGCAAATGTTTGTGAGCCCTCTGGTAATCCCTATTGACTCGTTTACGCCCAAGAAAAAAAGAATAGTCCACAAGGCCAATCGCCGACTGCTCTCTGCGCTGAATTCGGTCTCAACTGCTGTATCGCCTTGTGTTGTTGAGTTGTTCCAATGCTGCACGGTAGAAGGAGTATGTATTAGATTACTGTACTTCCATTCAAGGACAATGCCTGACCCTTTGCCCTAGAGAAGTATCCCACAAAGATATGGGCTCTCCATGCAAAACCCCTCGTACAGTACTCTGCTACCGCAGTCAGTTTTCACAAAGACGCGTTTCATTATAGTAGGCTGAAAATGTCTAAAGGTCTACTCTCTGTGGAAAAATTCATTGAGGGCCATCAAGTATCTACTTGATAAATGAAAAAATGAGGCGGAAAAGAACATGTGGGGGGGGGGTACATCTAATTTAGGCGATGGTAACGGGAGCCATCTTGAAGATCTCAAAGTCCTTGGGGTACACGCCCTTGGAGAACTTGTGCTGCTGGGCAAAGACAACGGTATAGGTGCCAGCGGGGACAGTGACTTCAGGTGCAGTCGCGTTCTGGGTGGTCTGAACCTGACCGTTCCAGATGAACTGGTTCAAAACAGGGTTGCCGTTCTCATCAGTCAAGGGCTGACGACCAGACTCGCCAAAGGAAATGTATCCAACAAGCTTATCCTTGCTGTCATGGACACGGACCTCGGCGTCAGGGGTATGAGAACCGAAGCGCGAGATGAAGGCAGGGAAGTTGTTGACCAAGTCATAGGTGTAGGGGTTAGCAGGAGCAGCATCAAGGATGGTGGTCGAGTTGGCAAGGGCGGACTGGGGGAAACCGTGGTCGGTATCCATGATGGGGACCTTGCGGATGTCACCCTTGACACCGGTGTAAGGAACATGAACAGCAACGGCACCCTTGGTCTTGGGGGTAGCAACGACGAAACCAGAGTACATGGGGAACAAGGACTTGGTCGTGGGCTCTTTGAAGTGAAGAGTGATCTTGGCAGACTTGCCACCAGGGATCTTGACCTTCTCCTGGGAGAAGGTGACCGAAGCGGAGGTGGCCTCGATTTCGGGAGTGGCCAAGGGCCAGGTGTTGTTACCCTGGTATGAGATAAGACCATCGGCAGGGACGTTCTTGAGAGTGAAGGTCTCGGTGTGCTTGCCAGTGTTCTTCAAGGTGATCTGGACGGTCTTCTTGAAGTTGACAGAGTCCAAGAGATCAATGTGATCGGGAGAGATCGAAGCCTCAGCCAAGACGGCGTTGAGGACGTTGACCAAACCAGCACCTTGCTTGGCAGCAGAGGTGAAGGTCTTGGACTTGTAGTTCTTGGAGATGGTGGCAGTGTTCTTCAAGGCCAGGCGAATGACATCACCATGGGGCTTGGCATGCTTGGCCTGCATGTACAAGGCGTGGGAACCAGCAATGTAGGGGGTGGCCATGGAGGTACCAGACATCAAGGTGTAACCACCGAGGGCAAGAGGGTAGGTCGACAAGATGTTTCCACCGGGAGCACCAATATCGGGCTTGGAGCGGAGATCACCATCCAAACCGAACGAGGAGAAATCCGAGGGAGCACCAGAGTTATCAATTGTGAAGGGACCCTGGTCCTTGGACCAAGAGACGGCATCCTTCTTGTTCTTAGCGTAGGTGGCCAACATGGTCTTACCATCGGCGTTCGAGATCGAGGCCATGGGCAAACCGGCAACACCACCCAAGGAGTCAATGCCAGCATCATCAGAGACAATGATCATACCCGTGGCGCCGGCGTTCTGGGCGTTGGCACCACGTCCACCAGACAAGCAGCGAGTAACGTCACCAAGAGCAACGACGATCTTGTTCTTGAGGCTGCCGACAGCAGTGTATTGCGAGGCCTCACATCCGTCCAAAAGGTTACCCTTGGCATCGAGGAGTGGAACGATGGGCAAGGTGTTGGGCAGAGTGATGGGCTTTCCGTAGGCCTCAGAAACCGTGAAAGGAAACTTGTTGCCGCCATAAGTAATATAGTTGTACCAGACATACATGTTATCGAAGGAGGCAACAGAAGTTGCGTGATCACCCAGGCCAGTATCGGAAACCATCCAGATACCAGATGCGCCATCGTTACCGGCAGCACCAGCCAAGGCCATGCCCCTAACAATCAAGGTCTCGGCAAGGGCAGCAGTCGGGTTGTCCTTGTAAGCAGAGCCGCCACCGAGGGACATGTTGATGACCTGAAATTGAGAGCAGATGAGGAAGAAAGTTTAGAATGCGAGCCGGGAGAGGTTCAAAAAATCAGCAACAGGAACATTAAACCTACATCCATGCCGTCGTTGAAGGCCAGCTCCATAGCAGCAAGAATAACATCATCGCCGGAGCTACCATTGCAGCCAAAGATACGGTAGGCTCCGAGAGTAACCTCGGGAGCGACACCGACAAAGGGCTGTGGGGGCTTGGGCGAGACCTTGATGTCCAAGGCGTTAGCACCAATGATACCGGCAACATGGGTTCCGTGTCCAAAGCAATCCATAGGATCGTTATCGGGGACAGGGGTGTTGAATCCAGTGTAAGCATCGCCAACAAAGTCCCAACCGTAGGCAATACGGCAGTTCTTGCCATAGCGAGCGAAGCATCCCTTGGTAGCACCCTTGGCAGCGAAGGCAGGGTGGTTGTAATCAATACCAGTATCAATGACACCGATCTTGACGCCCTTTCCGGTCAACTTGTACTTCTCGTGAAGGACATCGACACCAGTCATGTGATGGTCGGAAATAGCCTGAGGATCGGTTGCCTTAGCAGTGACCTTCTCCGTCTTGGGGGACGAGAACAAAGAGACGTGCCACACGTTCTTGACGCCGGAGAGCTTGGCCAAATCATGTCCATTGTGCTCAGAGTTCACAGTGATGGAGGCACCGTTAAAGATGTTGTACTCGTGGCGGACCTTGTAATCGACAGCGTGGCCTTGGAGACTCGCGTGAGCGTCGGCATGGGTGATGCCCTTCTCATACTCGATAATGTATGCGTTGGGCAAAATGTTCGTCTTTCCAGTCTTGACCTGGTGGAACTTTCCAGCAGAGACCAGGGTTGCGGCAGCAAGAGCTGAGAGAATGGTAATGATCTTCATGGTGAGGTCTTGTTTTGATTAAGATGGACAGGGGGGTCTGTAGAAGACTGTGAGGGGGCGGGCGGGGAAGAGAAGGAGGGAGGAGGCGGAGGGGGGGAAGTGGAAGGGTAGAGGGTGTAAAGAGTCCTGAATGGCTGAAGAGAAGAAAAAAAACTCGTCAACCATGGGAAATCCAGAGTATTTATCCTCTTCCTTTCCTCACTACAGCAGACGGCTTCAGGAACATTGTCATTCGTTCAGCGCATGAGGTGTGACAGCAATGCCGAGACTTTTACGAGCTCTTTCGTCAACATCAGTCAAGTTTCTCAAGAGGACACGGCAACTGTGTTTGCTGGCCCAAACAAACGAAAAACATTCACCCCAAAAAGGAGAGGGGAAAGAGGGGAATATAGCCGTTGGACAGAGACACACACGGACAGACAGCTTTTTGGCCATTGGGATCGTTGTTGCGTTCCCTGCAGGGAGGACGGTGCTTGCCCTTTTCGTGCATGATGTGCGTGTTTTAACCGGGCAAAGATGAGAGCCTTTGTCTCTTCTCATTTCGTCTCTTTCCCTCTGCAACTCTGTTCAGCTGGATCCCATTGGCCTACGACCTCTGTAGTCCACATGCGCAACTGTTGCCAATTCACCTCCAGTCGTGCTGCTCTCAAGAAATCGGCTCTCATGAAGTCGTGCATTCTTTGGTCTTCATCACTCACTGCTCTCAGTCTTGTTGGGTTTTCACAAGATAGGGTTCACCATTGCTGGGACGGTCTCGACCCAAAAATCAATACGGCTCTTTATATCTTTCTGTCCTCGGCTTTTTTTTACTTTCTCACCAGCAAGACCCTTGACAGCCAGGTCTTGTTCTCATGGCCGACCAGTTTACCCGATCTTAGTACATACACTAGTCTACAGCAATTGAAATGGCAGAAGGGAACTTTGTAACACCATCAACGCCAACGCCACACAGCCGACCGCATCAGCAACAATCAGTTTTACTTTACATCTTCCTTGCTTTTTACAGGAACAGCGAGCTGCAGGGACAGGTCTGGCGGACAGCCGAGTTCCAATTCAGGAACAAGATTGAAAAAGATTTTGTCTTGTGGGCAGATCCTGTTCCCTTGAGCGTATTTTTCGCGAGTTCGCATTGGTTGACTGCAATTTGCTCTGTGTTCCCTTGGCAATCCCTCTCCCTTGGATTTGGGGCGTATCCACAGATACATCGCGTGTGAACCCTCGGTCCTGTTGGCGGAGAGTCATTCTCTATCCAGGCAATACATGTATCAAGGACAATGCAATGCAAGCGTCAGCAATGGCGCGCAGCCAGTCATCACCTGTAGAATATAAATACTCCCATCCTCCTCCCCCTTTTTCGCTTTCTCTTCAGCCATCCAAGACTCTTTTGCCATCCCTTTCCTCCACCCTCCTTTCCCCTCCCCCCTCTCTCTCCTCTTCCCTCTTTTCTTTCCTTCCCCCAATCACCCCCACACGTCTTATCAGACTTTCCTTCCCGTACCTCACTTGCCACAATGAAGATCACTTCCACTATCCTCTCTATCCTCGCCGCCGCCTCTTTGGTTTCTGCTGGAAAGTTCCACCAGGTCAAGAGCGGCAAGACTAACATTATCCCCAACGCCTACATCATCGAGTACCATAACGGATTCAGCCATTCTGATGCCCACAATGGTCTCAAGACTCACGCAGTTGACTACAAGATCCGTAATGAGTACAACATCTTCAACGGTGCCTCCATCACTGTGAACTCTGAGCACAATGGACATGATTTGGCCAAGATCCCCGGTGTCAAGAACGTTTGGCACGTCTCACTCTATGACATGCCCAAGACAAAGAAGGTCACTGCCAAGGCGACTAACCCAGCATCCATCTCCGACCACCACATGACCGGTGTCGATGTCCTTCATGAGAAGTACAAGTTGACTGGAAAGGGTGTCAAGGTCGGTGTCATTGATACCGGTATTGATTACAACCACCCCGCCTTCGCCGCCAAGGGTGCTACCAAGGGATGCTTTGCTCGCAATGGAAAGAACTGCCGTATTGCTCACGGTTGGGACTTTGTTGGCGATGCTTACACCGGTAGCAATACCCCCAAGCCTGACGCTGACCCCATGGATTGCGCCGGTCACGGTTCTCATGTTTCCGGTATCATTGGTGCTAACGCCTTGGACATCAAGGTCACGCCCAAGCCCCCACAGCCCTTTGTTGGTGTCGCTCCCGAGGTCACCTTCGGCGCTTACCGCATCTTTGGCTGCAATGGCAGCTCTGGTGATGACGTTATTCTTGCTGCCATGGAGCTGGCCTTCAACGACGGCATGGATGTAAGTCTCGCGCCTCGGTCACCGTCACTTCACATGGTCCACTTGCTCTCGCCCCTCATTTGCCTGATCAGTCCAGTCACCAACGGCCCAAGCACACTAATTTCTAAATCTGGCACTTTCGTTGTGTGACATTGCCCCTTTAGATCATCAACATGTCCCTCGGAGGAGGATCCGCCTACAAGGACAACCCGACTGCTGCCCTTGCCGAGACCTTGATCTCCAAGGGCATGGCCTTGTCTGCCGCTGCCGGTAACGACGGCTCTAGCGGAGTCTGGATGGTCTCCGATTCTGGTCTCGGCGACCACGCTACCTCTGTCGCCTCCTTCGATAACATGTATGTCTGGTACAACTACATTACCTATGGCGGTAACAAGTTCCCTTTCTCGGTTTCTCAGGCCTACGGAAAGCCCATCACTCTGCCCAACACCTTGCCCATCGTTCCTCTCTTCGATGCCAAGGGTAACCTTTTGGACGGATGCGATGCCGCACAGTACACTGCTGCCGGCAGCCTCAAGAACAAGATTGTCGTTACTCTTGGTGACGTTACTCGCTGCAAGTCTGGTGGACGTGGTGCCTTCGGTCAGACCGCCGGTGCCGCTGGTATGATCACTGTCTCTGATGATGCTGGCATTGACTCCTTGGGTGGTGTCGCTGGCTTCCCCATGGCCTCGATCTCGAACGCCGATGGTAAGACCATGTTGGCCACCTACGCTAAGAACAAGAAGGATGCCGTCTCTTGGTCCAAGGACCAGGGTCCCTTCACAATTGATAACTCTGGTGCTCCCTCGGATTTCTCCTCGTTCGGTTTGGATGGTGATCTCCGCTCCAAGCCCGATGTCGGAGCTCCTGGTGGAAACATCTTGTCGACCTACCCCCTTGCCCTCGGCGGCTACACTGTCATGTCTGGTACCTCCATGGCCACCCCCTACATTACTGGTTCCCACGCCTTGTACATGCAGGCCAAGCATGCCAAGCCCCATGGTGATGTCATTCGCCTGGCCTTGAAGAACACTGCCACCATCTCCAAGAACTACAAGTCCAAGACCTTCACCTCTGCTGCCAAGCAAGGTGCTGGTTTGGTCAACGTCCTCAACGCCGTCTTGGCTGAGGCTTCGATCTCTCCCGATCACATTGATCTCTTGGACTCTGTCAACTTCAAGAAGACCGTCCAGATCACCTTGAAGAACACTGGCAAGCACACCGAGACCTTCACTCTCAAGAACGTCCCTGCCGATGGTCTTATCTCATACCAGGGTAACAACACCTGGCCCTTGGCCACTCCCGAAATCGAGGCCACCTCCGCTTCGGTCACCTTCTCCCAGGAGAAGGTCAAGATCCCTGGTGGCAAGTCTGCCAAGATCACTCTTCACTTCAAAGAGCCCACGACCAAGTCCTTGTTCCCCATGTACTCTGGTTTCGTCGTTGCTACCCCCAAGACCAAGGGTGCCGTTGCTGTTCATGTTCCTTACATCGGTGTCAAGGGTGACATCCGCAAGGTCCCCATCATGGATACCGATCACGGTTTCCCCCAGTCCGCCCTTGCCAACTCGACCACCATCCTTGATGATGCTCCTGCTAACCCCTACACCTATGACTTGGTCAACAACTTCCCTGCCTTCACTTCGCGCTTCGGTTCCCATACCCCTAACGCCGAGGTCCGTGTCCATGACAGCAAGGATAAGCTTGTTGGATACATTTCCTTTGGCGAGTCTGGTCGTCAGCCCTTGGCTGATGAGAACGGCAACCCCGTCTTGAACCAGTTCATCTGGAACGGTCAGGTTCAGACCACCCAGAACGCGACTGTAGCTGCCGTCACCGTTCCCGCTGGCACCTACACTGTTATCTTTGCCCAGCAGCACAAGTTCTCCAAGGGTACCTATCCTCAGGACTTTGAGATCTTCAAGATGAATCCCGTTACCATCGCTTAAAAAATATCCTTGCATTGATACCATGCCTCTTTCTTCAACTACGGGCTGGTTCCCACTACCGCCGTGAGGGGCAAACAAAAAACCTCTATAGAATTCAAAAATAACAATACATCCGTTTTCATTTTCACGTTCTTTATTTTGAGGTTGCGGGGGGTATGTCGATCGAAGCAATGTTATCCTTTATTTTGTTGGCGTCCTCTTGTCATCTCTGTAGCCTCCCATGACTTGCCTCTTGCATTGTTTCTCATCTTGGATCGAAAAATGATTCTTACTGTCGAATCTCGCGAATCAAACATCTTCACGTCGTTTCTTCTCTCGGGTTAGCACAAATGCGAATTCCGGGTATCATCCAATCGGTAGCTTCAAAAGGTCCGCGCGTTACTCATTGTTGTCTTGTATCCAGAGTTCTATTCGTCGCTTGTTGTCCTGTCTCCAGAGCTCTGTTCGTCGCTTATTGTCCTGTCTCCAAAGTTCCGTCCGTCGCCAATTTTCTTGTTTCCAAAGTTCCACCCGTCGCTCATTGTCTTTTTTCCAGAGTTCGACACGTCGTGCATTTTCTTGTCTCCAACGCTCCGCACGCTGTTCCTGTTCTTGTATCCAAATCTCCGTACGTCGCTCCTGTTCTTGTTTCCAAAGCTCCGCTCGTCGCCCTTGTTCTTGTGTCCAAATCTCCGTACGTCGCTCCTGTTCCTGTTTCCAATGCTCCGCACGTTGCTCATGTTCTTGTATCCAAAGCTTCACATGTCGCTCATATTCTTGCTTCAAAAGTTCGGCACGTCGCTCGTTGTTTCTCCTAAAATGATCCTCGTGATTTTCTTTGATTTTCTTTCGAACCTGTTTGCAGCGCAAGTCCGTGGAAGATTGGATCATATGCTTTTCCTCGTCTTCTCCCCAGTCTTGGTTAAGATGTTGATCCATTTCATCCACGCAATCTGGATGATGTTTTCGCTTCTTAGGGTTAGCTTCCATGACACGGGCTGCTAAGGACGATGAAGAGACCAACGAAGAGGAGAAAGGGGAGACAGTGGTACTGGGCCAAAGGGATGCCGAGTCTGCGTTGTTTGTCCCAGAGATATGGCGAGTGCTGGACGTGAGAGACATTTCTCGCAAGTCCTCAAAGTCTGGGCTGCTGTCGACAAGAGTCATGTCATCGGCCTCATTTTCTTCTGCATGCCCAGAGTCCATTGATTGTGGTTCCTGTTCCATGGTCAGTTCTGAGAGATGCAGAAAAAGTCCACAGGTTCCCACTCCTTTTTTTTGAGCCAGGTCAGGTGATCGGAATGCTTCAAGGATTTTTTATTTCACCGCAAGCGTGAGATTTGCTGCTCCTCGCTGAACAGTGCTTCGACATATTCCACAACCTCCTTGCCATAGACAGATGCCAGGTCCGTTCCAGCTGGCAAGGCGACATGCCTCTCCATTTCCTGCTGCGTCAACACGACCGCGTTCAATAGGCTCAGTGGCTCAGAGTTCTTCCACCGACAGACTACAATCCGATCCATGCTCTTGGACACAGCACTCTTTCCTCGGAACATCTCCTCGACAAGGTATCCGACATCCCGTCTGTCCATTGGAAAGTCTTTGTCGTCTGCTTGGTTTGATGCTGTTGCCGTTGTTTTGCGAGGACCCGTTCCATAATGACTCTCCTCCTGCTCCTTCAAATCCCGATGCAGTCGCTGATACAGAGCCTCTCGGAACTTGATAGGCAAAGGCTCCAAAGCCCACCCTGCAATTTTGCAGGTAATATAAGTTGCCATGGACATGCCAAACATGGCCGGAAGGGGAACCAAGACCGGCAACGATCCGGCACCTCTCTTAAAGTTAGGAAGAGGAGTAAAGACTTCCTGATCATCATCATCAACATCACTGTCGCCGCTTCCGTGTTGCAAGGATCTTGACCCATGATCCTGGGCCCTGTAGGGCTTTTCTGTTGAAAAGACAACATCAATGCCCGCGTCAATACCAGCCTTCCGAAGACGACGACGCACTGCTCTTGCAAGAGGATCCTCTAATGGAGAATTATAGCATAGAATCAGTAGCTGGTCGATCCATGGAGCAGTGGAGGACGACAAAAAAAAACATATTAATTACCGAAAGTTTCCGAGATATCGCTGATTTGAACTCTTGACGGATCCGCCTTCGCTCCTGCGCTCAATGAACTCATCACTGGGATCTTGTTGTCGTAGCAGTACTTGAGCAATGCGACCTTTGAGGTCAACTCCCCGATGGCATCTACAACATAGTCCGGATTACCTTGAATTGGCACAATATTTTCAAAATATTAGTTCGAGACCCTCACCAAGAAGACGCAAATTCAGATTGTTTTTTGTTCCCCTTACCGGAAAGAAGAGCCTCTGCTGAATCTTCCTGTAGCCTCTCGACGCGAGCCTCCACTTGGGCCCAAGGGGCAATCTTTTTGAATGCGTTCTTCATGGCCACAGCCTTGGGAATCCCAATATCCGCTCTGCTCGCGGTCGCATGCTGGTTCAGTTCAGGGAGGTCCAATTGATCGAAATCAATAATCCGAACCTTGCCCACTCCACTTTTGATCAACATACTGGCGGCCCAGCTTCCAACGCCACCAGCTCCGACAACAATGACAAAGGACTTTCGCAACTTTTCGACTCCCTCTTCGCCTAGGAAGGCAATGTTGCGAGCCAGTTGTTCCTGGATCAGCTCTTCATCAAACGGCATAGGTTTGTCCTCTTGCGCCAATTGTTGTTCTTGCAGCTGTTGACTTCGTCCCAATTTAGAGCCCAACTTGCCAAAACTGCCTTCAGATCCAAGGAGTCTGTTGTTTGCGGCCAGATTGTTGTCGTGAGCATGGGGGCTGTGGGTGGGGGGTGGGGTCAAGTCTTTCAGATGACGAACGCGTTGTTTCCGTTGAGTGCCTTGGTATCCGAGAATCATGGCAGCTGTAGTGATAGACGCGATTGCGGCTACGATAGCCATCTTTGTGGACTGAGTAGAGGCAGAAAAGCTCGCGCCAGGCGATCCCGAGAGTTTTTGGAGCGTGTTTCCCATGTTACAAACGTTTGCTTGTTGAGAGAAAGAAAAACGATAATGTGTGCTCTTTTAGTGCTCTTCTTTCGAGATTGCTGTTTGCTGAAAGGGCTTTCGGACTGCGAGTAAGTTGTCCTGATGGATTCCTGCTCTGTCCTGTCCTTGGCCGGGTTGGATTGATGCAAGAGATTGAACTGATCAGGCAAGCATTGTATGCCCGTTCTGTCTGTCTGGTCCTTCAGAGTCTGGACCTGGTTGAAGAGACAGTCACGCAAGCAAGTCACGTGATACGACTCTCCGACGGCGCATTCGGAATCTAAAACTCAGCCACACAGGCCGGTTGGTGATATGCGCGCGCTGCTGTTGCTTGCTGGCTGCCTGCAGGTTTCTTTGGATGCTGACCGGGGTCGAATGGATCAACTGCCAGTTGTCCGTCCATCGCACCAGGACGAGATTAGTACACGCTGGAAGAGACCTTTTTTTTTCTGTTCTCTTACTCTTCTTCCTCTCAGCCTTTTCTATCCCCCCAGCCATTGCCTCATAGCCTTATATCCCACCATCACGTTGGTACCCTATTCCATTCCTTCATACCTGCCGCTACTTTTGCGCACTCATTGACACACAGCACCTATCCAAAGACCCTGTCCCCACGCACTCCAGGGCGCCATCATGGTCAAGTTTAGTCACAGTTTGCAGTTCAACGCTGGTAAGAAACAAACTGGTGCTTGAGAGGTGCTCAAAGATGCTCTGTTTGGCGGTGCTACTGCACTCCTTCATCATGACAAAAAAGATCTAACCCCCGATCTTTCTTTCGTTCTCTCGTTTCAACAATAGTCCCTGACTGGGCCAACGAATATATTGCCTACACAAACCTCAAAAAGACTCTCTATGCCATCGAAAAATATCAAGTCCAAAACGCTATTGATGGGAACGTTCCCTCCACACCCCGTCTTTCTGACGTTGAACAGGGTCTTAGCTCTGGTGTTTCCTCCACTACCGCGGTTGACAATGAAAAGCAGCCTCCCACTCCAGGTGTCGCCAGTGGTTTCAGTCGATTCTTGGGTTTAAGAGGCAAGCACAAGAAAGAATCAGTAGTTGCCAAGGCTGCTCAAGAAGCCCTTGAAGGGGGCATGGCCCACGATGCTGTCTTCCCTCCTGAGAGTGCGGCCTTTGAGCAAGCATTGGCCAAAGAATTGAACAAGATAACGGCCTTCTACACTAGGAAGGAAAGGGAGCTTTATTCTGAACTCGAGGCCATTGATCGTCAGTGGCAATTGGAGGAAATCAAACAACAACAAGAACGAGGAGAAAAAGGGTTGTTGGTCCCAGACTCTGGCGAGATGGAGAGACGCAAGAGCATGAACATTGACGACGAGCGACATTTTGAAAACTTGGAGCAGAAAAAGCTGAAGAAAATGATGGGGTGGGATCGCGATGGGTTGGTTGATCACGAGAACGATACAGTCATTGACATGAATGCCAGCTCTGAGAATGTGAACAACCCATTGGGTACAGGACCAACGGCGATAACCGTCAGTGAGTCCACAGTAGGAGACGAAAACTCACACCACAGCGATGGCGCTCACAGAACCATTGCTTTCTCAGAACACGAGGGAGGCGAGCATGGGACTCGACTCCATGGTCGACAGAGCTCTGCTGGCGACCTGACAGAGATCATCTGGCGACGTGAGAACTTGATCGAGTCCAACGATGACGACAAGAACGAAAAGAAGAAAAGGAGGTCGAGTTCCGGAATGGTTCATCCTCTTGAGGGACCTCAGACCGAGCAATCAAGCGATAATGTCGTTCACAACCAAAGTCAAGGCGTCCACTACGACCAGACCTCGACTTCTCATCCAAATAGCCGTCATCAGAGCCTCGACAACCTTCATGCGCACTCGTCCTCTGTTGATCTGAAACGAAGTCAGACTCAACAACACCACAGACGAAAGTCCTCCATTATCTTGGACCCTCGTCGGTCGTTCTCGGCCGTTAGAGACATGGTTACTGGTTCCAACATTCGCGAGAATCCAAACCAAAAACCATCAGGGTACGCCCCCCTTACGACCGAAGCCCTCCTCCGTCGTCGTTTGGTTGACACCTTTGTGCTTCTTTCGGAGCTCAAGTCCTACGTGGCCTTGAACTACCTTGGCTTTCAAAAGATTGTCAAGAAGCATGACAAGCTTGCAAGAAGCAATACCTTGAACACTTACATGTCTACCGTCGCGGACTTGGCCGCTCCTTTCAAGCAAGAGTCCAGGAAGCAGCTGGATGAACAGATCTTGAGGCTTCAAGCCATCTACGCCAGAACCTGTACCAAAGGGAGTATGTCCCAAGCAGCCAAGGAATTGCGCGCTCATCTAAGAGAGTACATTGTCTGGGAGCGAAACACTGTCTGGCGAGACATGGTTGAGCAAGAAAGAAAGGCTGAGGGAGCAAGAGCCATTGACCGCAAGGAACAAGAGCCTTGGGTCGTGTTTGGATACCCGATCAGATTCATCACAGCCAAGGGCGCGAGGCACGTGCTGCTGGGCTTGATTGGTTGTGGATTGTTTGCCCTCTTGATGTCCGTCACGATCTTTGACACCAAGGAGCAAAACCGGTGCTTCGCCATCCTGATCACGGTTGCATACTTTTGGGCGACTGAGGTCTTCCCATTGTACGCAACAGCACTTTTGGTGCCATTATTGACCGTCTTGTGTCAAGTTGTCAGAGATCCAGTGACCAAGGAGACGCTGTCGACAGCAGCAGCGACAAAATTGGTGTTTGCATCAATGTTCTCACCCACGATCATGTTGTTGCTCGGTGGATTCACGATCGCGTCTGCATTGTCAAAGTATGGTATCGCTAAATCCATCGCCAGCTCAATCCTAAGCAGGGCTGGAACGGATCCAAAATGGGTCTTGCTTGCCAACATGTTTGTAGCCACGATCGCGTCCATGTTCATCAGTAATGTCGCTGCTCCCGTTCTTTGCTTCTCACTGATCCAGGTATGGCCCCATCTTGCTTGCTCAGCACAGCTGAATTACGAAAAGAATCACCGCTAACTTTTTTATTTGTTTACAACACAGTCCATTCTGCGCACCCTTCCTCACAAATCAACCTTTGCGCCCTGCCTTATCATGGGAATCGCTCTCGCCTCCAACGTTGGTGGAATGGCGTCTCCCATCTCCTCGCCACAAAACATCATCACGATTCAAAACATGAACCCTCCTCCGTCTTGGGGCAATTGGTTCGCGGTCTCCCTTCCACTTTGTCTCGTTGTCGATCTGATCATTTGGGCCTGGCTGATATTGCTCTGGCGTCCTCAGCGCGACACGCCCATGATCCCTCAAATTCGCTCTACCAAGGAGCCTATTACGATGGATCAGGTCTTTATCTGCGTCGTCACTGTTGGAACAATCATTCTCTGGTGTATCGAAAATACATTCCAAGCGCAGTTCGGAGACATGGGTGTGATTGCCATCTTGCCCTTGATCGCCTTTTTCGGCAGTGGGCTGTTGAACAAGGACGATTTCAACAACTTTTTGTGGACCGTCATCATGCTGGCAATGGGTGGAATTGCCCTCGGAAATGCCGTGGACTCGTCGGGTTTGTTGGATACGATTGCCCATCATATTCAGGATGCTGTCAGCGGTTTCTCTATGTGGGTGGTCTTGATTATCTTCAGTGCATTGACCTTGGTCTTCGCGACTTTTGTCTCGCACACTGTCGCAGCTGTCATCATCCTGCCAATTGTGCAGCAGGTCGGAATGTCGTTTGCCGATCCTCACCCTAGAATCTTGGTCATGGGCACCGGGCTTGTTTGCTCGGCCGCAATGGGACTACCCGTGTCAGGATTCCCAAACATGAACGCAGTTGCGCAGGAAGATGAAATGGGCCAACCGTACCTGAAGACTGTGGACTTCTTGAAGAGTGGTGTTCCATTGTCAATCTTGGCCACTCTTTGTATTGTGACCATTGGGTATGGCATCATGTCCGCCCTAGGATTTTGATTTCAAATCGCTAAAATAAACCACCTTCACCGATTTGTGGAGATTTATTGTAACATCAATACAACACTAGCGATTGAAGTACCAAGCGCTGCGACAGCTGCAAGAAAGCTAAATACTGTTTTCCAGAACCCACGTTCCCTCTCTTGATGTTTTTTCTTGTTTTTTTCGTTCTCCCCTATAACAGTGAGCAGGGCAATCTCCCTCTTGACTGGATCCTTCTCCTTCTCGGCATCTTTTTTCTTTTTTTGAAACTCTGTCTCCATCTCCTCCATCTCCCGAGCCAACTGTCGAAACTCTTTAGTCTTTCCGGCCTTGGCTGCCTTCAGAAGGCGTTCACGCTGCGACATCATCATGGCTCTATCTTCCTCAACTTTCTGCAATTTGTCCTCCAACTCCTGTATGCTAGACCTCATCTCTTTGGTCTGCTCCTCACAGTCAGCAGCAATCGTTTTCAACGACTCTCGGTAAATCTTTTCCTGCTTTGCCAGTTCGATGTTCACCGCTTCGCCGGCTGCGGTTTCTCGAAGTGGTAAATTCGAATCCACCATCTCTTGCTGGATTTCCAGGGCCGTTGGCTCATAGGTCAGAATCTCCTTGAAGATTCGAACAAGATCATTCCTATCCCGGTATCGATCGACCGTGCAGCCCCCTTCTAGGTAATGGTTCCAAAATCTCCTTGAGCTCCTTCTCTCTTGCGAGAGCCTTGGACTCGTCAGTTGTCTCCTTCCACCTGTTGGTCAACATGACAACGTTCTGAAGCGCGTCTTTGCCACAGAGCTTTTCAAACATCTGCAGGTTCTTGAGTGAACTTCCTCGGATGCGATCGTCACAGATATTATGGAGGTAGATAATACCAGAGACACGGAATCCGTCCTTGTAGAGCGAGGCAAGGTGGCGGGCAACCTCTCCCAAGACCTCGGTATCAGAACGATAAGTGTCATCGAAGCCAGGGGTATCCACAAGCACAACTGGATGGCCAGTGATCTCACAGTTTATCAGCTCGAACACGACACCAGTTCTTCGCCTATTTTTACATCTTGACCGGATATCTCTTTGATGAGATAGCTCTTGCCTGCGCCAGTGATCCCCATGACAAGGATAATCTTGGTGAAACGGTCACTTGTCATTCTAGCAACAAAAACAGAACGACGCGCTCAGGGTATGATAGGAATTGGAGGTGATATAGAGCGATACTTTCACGAAAAAGTGAAGGGGAAAGGTTCTTTTCAAGAAAGAGGGAGGATGGTGACGGTGATAAAGAGTAGGAAGAAGAGTGGAGCGATGTCAGCTTGTGGCCGCCAGGAAATATCTTTTTGCCCCCAGCGGTAAGCATTGCTTTGCCTGCAGTCATTGGATTCGAAGCGCCTCGGTTGTTTTACACGAGCTTTGCCTTTGCGGAGCTTCAGATATTGCTTTGCCTGCTGTAAACGTTGCCGCTTTGCCTGAAGCAATTTGATATCTACAAAGTGTTTCGGTCGTCGAGCGCGAGATTTGCCTTCCCAGAAAGATGTCCATTTGCATGAGGAAAGCCCAGATGTGGTGTTCGTTTACATTTCAATCAACGATACACTCTTCCATCATGGTACCATAGGCACTATTGGTCATCTTAATAAGATATCTTAGATATCATGTATAACAATAAACAAGTCCTTCTCAGTTCTGCAAGTGAATAGTATGTATGTGTACGTACGACTCTTGTAGCCTTATGGTGATCTAGCGAAAATGTCCATGGGTCACAAGAGAGGGTTTATTCACTGGGACATTTGTTTGATCAGAAACTGAAAATTGCCTCTCGCCCTTTCAAACGCTCAGAACATGTTCGAACGATCCTTGTCGGCATAGAGGCAAAGCCCTGCCATTGCCATTGCCCCAGTAGCAATGGTGTAAATAGCAACAGCGTACAACATATTTCGCACGTTTTCCTTCGCTCTCTCCCGCCTCTCCGCCTTTTCCCCTTCATTTTCCCGTATAGTCGCAAGCTTTTCCAGCTCGTGCGCGACTGCCTTCCCTGTCTTTCTTATCTTCTGAGCAAACTTAAAGGCTATTTTCTCCTCGACTTCCTCGTCGGCCCATTGCTGCTCCCTCAACATCATGATTTTGTCCGACTCAAGTTGTCTCAGTCTGTCCTCCAGTTTCATTCGCTCCTCATCCATGATCGCTTTCATCGCTTTGGTCTGCTTCTCATATTCGGCTACATTCGCGTCCAACTTCTCTCGATGAATCTCCTTCTGTCTTGTCAGCTCAATGTTCACCGCTTTGCCGGCTGCGGTGTCAGAAAGTGGTATATTTCGATCAACCATCTCTTGCTGGATTTCCAGGGCCGTTGGCTCATTCGTGAGAAATCCTCCGAAGATTCGAATGAGATCGCTCTTGTCCTGATACCGATCGACAATGCAGCCCGCCTGTAGGCAATCTTTCCAGAACCTCTCCTTGAGTTCCTTTTCTCTTGTGAGAGCCTTGGACTCGTCAACCATTCCCCACCTGTTGGTCAACATGACAACATTCTGCAACGCCTCTTTGCCGCACAACTTTTCAAGCATCTCAGGGTTCTTGCGTGAACTTCCTCGGATGCGATTGTCACAGATGTTGTGGAGGTAGATGATACCAGAGACGCGGAATCCGTTCTTGTAGAGCGAAACAAGATGACTGGTGATCTCTGTCAAGACCTCAGTATCTGAGCGGTGAGTGTCATCGAAGCCAGGGGTATCCAAGATCATAACCGGATGGCCAGCGATGTCACACCCAACTTGCTGAATATGCCGAGTGTGGGATTCCAGTTCGTGGCCCACGCTAACATCTTGACCAGATATCTCTCTGATGAGATGGCTCTTTCCGGCGCCAGTGATTCCCATGACAAGGATAATCTTGGTGATACACTCGTGTGTCATATTGACGGAACAAACGGAATGGGGTGCTGAGGGTGTGCTAGGAGTTGGATTCGAAGGGAGCGGTTGTTTTATGGATGGACGGGACGAAGATGACAGGGTTGTGTGAAAAATGTTGATGTGCGGTTTCGGCGCACGTACCCAAATCTCATGCACTCAATGCATTGCCTGAGGGCAAAAAGCTTTGCCTTTACTGAAAATCAAAGCGCGGTGCTCTCATTGCTGCCCTAGTTTTTGCCACATCCCTTCGAGGCCACCTCGGGTTGACAAGAGTCTCCTCGTCAAAGAACATTGCGCAAAGTGTGAGGATGTGCTACCGCTTCTCTGATTAGTATCCTTAGCAACTTTGCAGTCCAAAAAAAAGAAAAAAAAGAAAAAATGTCTTTCAATCACGTCTGAGAAGGATATTGATGGGGGGGAGCGTTTTTGTTTTATTGTCGAAATCTATCTCGCTTGGGTATTACTGCTTCAGAACTTGAAGATTTTGGAAATGAACCCTCCTCCGACGCTACCAAGGATGCTACCAACGACACCCTTAAAAATATCCCAGAACCCGAATTCCTCTTTTCTCATGTTCGCTCTTCCCGCCACGTGCTCTCTTATAGCAGTGAGCTTGGCCAGCTCCTGTGCGACTGAATCCTTCTCCTTCCCGAGCTCTTTCATCTTTTCTTGGAACTCTGTCTCCATCTTTTGTTGTTCCTTGGCTAGCTTGAGGAACTCTTGCTCCATACCAGCCTTGGCTGCCTCTTCAGCGCGTCGCTGTTCCGACATCATCATCAACTTTTCCGTCTCCAATTGCTTTAATCCGTTCTCCAGTTTCAATCGCTCCTCGTCTAGAAGAGACCTCATCTTTTTGGTTTGTTTCTCATAGTCAGCAGCAATTGCTTCCAGCCTCTCCCGGTGAATCTTCTCCTGCCTTGCCAGCTCGATGTTCACGGCCTCGCCCGCAGCAGTTTCGCGAAGCGGTATATTTCGATCCACCATTTCTTGCTGGATTTCCAAGGCCGCCGGTTTACAGGTGAGAAACTCTTTGAAGATTCGAACAAGATCACTCCTGTCCCGGTAACGATCGACCTTGCAACCAGCTTCCAGGTACATGTTCCAGTAGTCCTTCTTGAGCTCGCTTTCTTTCATGAGGGCCTCGGACTCATCAATCATTCCCCATCTGTTGGTCAACATGACCACATTCTGGAGCGCGCCCTTACCACAGAGCTTTTCAAACATCTGCAGGTTCTTGTAGGAGCTTCCTCGAATGCGATCTTGACGGATGTCGTGGAGGTAGATAATGCCCGAGACACGGAATCCGCTCTTGTAGAGAAAAGCAAGGTGGTCAGCAACTTCTGTCAAGACCTCGGTATCAGAGCGATGAGTGTCGTCAAAGCCAGGGGTATCCAAGATCATGACTGAGTGGCCAGCAACTTTGCAGATGACTTGCTGAATATTCTGAGTGTACGATGCAAGTCCATGGCCCACGCCAACATCTTGACCAGAGATCTCTCTGATGAGATAGCTCTTGCCCGCACCGGTGATTCCCATCACAAGGATGATCTTGGTGGTACTGTCGCTTGTCATATTGGCAAGAAAAATAAGAATGGGTGGGTGGTTTCTCGAGATGCAGGAGGAAGGGTAACTTCGCAAATGACGAGAGGGGGGTGAAAAAGATGGTGAAAAGGTTGGACCGGAGTTGGGCGTTTTATATTTCATGTGGGAAAAAACGAATCGAACCCGTGGCCTTTGAATGATAACGTGCGCGTTAACCTTGGCACTCTCAGAGTGGCAAAGGAAGGAGGATAGGAGGAGTAGGGGGGGGGGAGGGGGAAGATCTCTTTGCCTTGCAATTTTGGCAAAGCAGTGCAGGAAGAGAAAGGAAAAGGGGGGGGGGGGGGAGAAGGGAAGGTTTGCTTGGCCTTGCATTTTCTACAAACTAACACAAATCACCACCCGCTTGCACTGTACAATACTCCGGCAGGTCCTAAACAAAAAGACAGGCGGGCTTTGCCACAACTTTTTTTGACCTAGAAATACAACCCCATGAGATCATTCCCGAGCTCAATCACCTTCACAGATCCTACCTTCCATTCCAACAAAAATTCCTGCAATTCCAATGGGCGGGGACTTTACCAAGATCATCCTTGTGATGGGCATCACGAGCGCAGGCAAGAGCTATCTCATCAGAGAAATATCTGGTCAAGATGTAAAAGTAGGCAACGACCTTAAATCTTGCACCCAGCATATCGAAGCGGTCAACTGCCAGATTGCTGGACAGCCCGTCATGATTCTGGATACACCTGGATCCGACGACACCCACCGATCTGATGCCGAGATCTTGACCGAAGTTGCCGAGTACCTCGCAAGCCTCTACAAGAACGGCTTTCAAGTTTGCGGTATCATCTATCTCCACAGCATCCGAGAAGACCGTGTCCGAGGAAGCTCCTACAAGAATCTAAAGATGTTTGAACAGCTATGTGGAGAAGGATCCCTCCAGAACGTCGTCATGTTGACCAACAGATGGGGATCCATTGACGAGTCAGAGGCCAAAACGAGAGAAGAAGAACTCAGGACCAACTTCTGGAACGTATATATGGCAGCAGGTTGTACAGTCGACCGCTATCGAAACAAGAGCGATCTCGTTCGAATCTTTGGAAAATTCCTTCAGAACAGCCCGGTCGCCCTGAGCATTCAAAGTGAGATGGTGGAAGGCAACAAAGCCGTGAGAGAGACATCTGCCCGAGTACTTCTTCGAAGAAATGCAGAGCTGGGTCAAGTCCGTGCCAAGTATTCTTTAGACCACAAGTCTCTGACGGAGCAACACGAGGCAGAAATGGCGGAGCTTGAACTGCAGCTTGCGAAGAACCGTCAAAAACTGCAGGAGGCCATTGCCGCTCCCAGAAAACCTGCGCCTGTTAAGGCGGTCCTACTATATGACTCGTCCAGAAAACTCTTCGTCAAGATATGTGACAATACATTGTGGTATCGCGGGTTAGTGGATCCTATGTGGGATGTGGTCACAACCAACCCAATAGGATATTGGGAAGCAGACAAATTTATTCACAAGCGAGGATACATTCAGCGTGTCAGTGGGCGACGATGGGAGGAGGTTCAGTCGCATTTTCACACAGTTTTTGAAGAACAGAGTTTTGACGCGTGAAAAAATAAAGTTGTCAAAATTGTACAACGATTCTTTTTTTTACACGATGCAATTGCGTGCGACAATGAAGTTCCAATCATAGTGAATAGATGCAATGACTTGCATTGCTGTGTTTATTGCCCTCGTAGATAGATTCAAAGCATACAGCAGCGGCCTCCCCTTTGTTGTTCTCTCTCACGAACCATTCGCTCTTCGCGTTCTCGGATAGCGGAGAGTTTGGCCAGCTCCTGGGCTGCCGCAGTCTTCTCTGCATCAGCCCTTCTCATCTTCTCCTGGAATTCCTCTTGAATTCTTCTCTCTCGCTCTGCCATCTCTTTGTACGCCTTTTCCATGCCGGCCTTGGCAGCCTCCTCGGCACGCTGCTGTTCTGTCATCATCCTAACCCTGTCTGCCTCGAGCTCCTTCAAGCTAGATTCCAACTTTCTTCGATCCTTATCCAACTCGCGTTTCATTCCTTCGCTTTTCTTGTCGTAATCAGCAGCAATCTCCTCCAATTGCGCCCTGTGCGCCTTCTCCAATCTCACCAACTCAACATTGACAGCTTCACCGGCTGCTGTCTCACGCAAGGGCTTGTTCATCACCACCATATCGTGTTGAATCTCCAAGACGGAGGGGCTGTTTTCGAGGAGCTCAGTAAAGATTCGAACGAGATCCTCCCGCGTCCGGTACCGCTCAACTCTGCAGCCTGCGGCGACATACATTTCCCAGTAGTCCCTCTTGAGTTCTTCTTCTTTTCGAATACCGTCGGCTTCATCAATCATTGACCACCGGTTGGTCAACATGACCACGTTATGGAGAGCTCCCTCACCACATAACTTTTCAAACATTTTCAGATTCTTGTACGAGCTTCCTCGGACACGGTCCTCCCGGATGTTGTGGAGGTAGATAACACCACTAACTTGAAATCCACTCCTGAAGAGCGTGGCGAGGTGCTCGGCAACTTCAGTCAAGACCTCAGTGTCAGATCGATGGGTGTCATCAAAACCGGGTGTGTCTAGGACCATGACTTTTTGTCCGGCAATCTGAAAGTTGACCGCTTCGATGTGCTGGGTGCATGACCTAAGGCTGGTGCCTATTCTCACATTCTCACCGGAAATCTCTTTGACCAGGTAGCTCTTGCCGGCACCCGTGATGCCCATGACGAGGATGATCTTGGTGGCGGCGGTCTGCGTCATGATCTTGGACTTGAACTTGGATTGGGTTTGGACTGTGGAGTTTGAGTTGGATATGGGTGGGAGGAGGCAAAGAGAAAAAGATGGGACAATGAGAGAAAAAGTAGCGGGCTTGCGACGCCTCTTTAAATACACGTTGCAGTATGTGAGGAAAGACAGTTGACTACTCAGCCGAAGAGTAGGCCGTGAATGTGTTCATCTACTGGCGCCAATCCCGTCGGTCCCCCCCCCTTCCCTGCTTTCAATCATGCCTTTCTTGGAGTCTGTGCGCTGCTTTGCCCAAAAAAAAAAACAAATCGCGAAGCAAGAATTAGCGTGTCCTGAATCGCTCATCGCTCGGCCTGTGCCTTTGCCGTGCTTGACTTTGGGTAAAAAAAAAACTTTATGGTGCATGACAAGCGACGGGAAACTTTTGTGTTCCATCTGCCTTGAGATTGCAGCGAGATGGACGTGCTTCTGCTTGCTTCGCCAACGGCATGGGGGGGAGCAATCCTTGAGCCAAGACTTTCAACTTTGCCTTGCTGAGTGTAGTCAAAAGTATCGGTCAACTACATTACATCCCCCCTTCTCTCTTCCCATCCTTTCTTTCATCCCTCACACAACCACCTAACCAAGCACTAACATGGCATACGAGAGCAATCCCAAGATCATCCTCGTGATGGGTATCACCGGCGTCGGCAAGAGCCACTTGGTCCGGGAGGTTTCTGGTCAAGAAATCCAAGTTGGCCACAACCTAAACTCTTGCACCCAGCACATTGAGCAGGTTTGTTGTGAGATTGATGGTCAACCAGTCTTGATCTTGGACACACCCGGCTTTGATGACACTGAGCGCTCAGACTTTCAAGTCCTGACCGAGGTGGCCGAGCATCTCACTCGCCTCTACAAGGACGACTTCCGCATTTCTGGTATCCTCTATCTCCACAACATTCTCGAGAACCGAGTACGGGGCAGCTCCCTTAAAAACCTTCAGATCTTTGAAAAGCTCTGTGGGGAAGGCTGTCTCCAGAATGTTGTCATGATCACGAACCGATGGGGGATGATGGATGAGGATCAAGCACTCGAGAGGGAAGAAGAGCTCAAAAATGAGTATTGGAACCTGTATCTGGCTGCAGGGTGCAAGGTCGACAAATACCGGGACAAGACTGATCTTGATCGAATCTTCAAGTCCATTATCAATTACCAACCCTCGGTACTGAACATCCAGCACGAGATGGTTGAGTTGAACAAACCCCTGCGCGAGACTGCTGCTGGAGAAGTCATCAATGCAGAGCAAGCAAAGCAGGAAAAGAGGCAAAAGGAAGAGCTGGAGGCAATGGCCGATGTTCAAGAAAAGAAAACTCAAGAAATGAAGGCCGTTCTGGAACAAGAGCAATTGGACCTGGAGATCAAACGGAAACAGCAAGAGGAAGAGATGCTCGCTGTGTTGAAAGAACAGCAGCTCGCTCAGGAAGCAGCCAGAGCTGAGTTAGACAAGAAGAATTTTAGATTGGCTGAGGAGAGCAGGCAGAGAGAACAGGAGTTGAGGCAGAGGCAGATTGAATGGGAACAACTCCAGGCTGCCCTCCAACTCGAACAGGCCAGAGTAGATGCGGCCAGGGAGCACCAGCAGCAAATGGAATCAAGGAAGAGAAGGCCGTTCTGGAAATTTTAGTGGTATTTGATTGCTGTTCATTTTCCTTTCACCTCGTCTAGATAGTTCCACCAATTTTTTTTCAAGAAATGACACAAAAGAGTTCTACTAAAGTACTTATAGGTGCCCTCATCCACAGGCAAGCCCTCATGTTCTCGTTGCTGTTGCTGTTTGGAAAAGGTACCTACGGGTTTCTTTGGTCAAAAAAGAGTAGATATGGAGATTAGAGGCGGTCCATTGATCCAGCCGACCTACTCCAAGAAGATAACCCTCTTCCGAAGCGGAAGATGTCCGTCTCATTGTCGTTTGTGGCTGCAGTTACGGTATGTGGTATAGGATGATCTAACCAAGTTGCCTTCGGTGAACATGGTGCTGGGGTTGCTGTCACTACTTCGCGCCCATTGTCCGACACGGACAAGGAGTTATGAGTGTCTTGCGACGGGCACACAGATTTGCAGTATCCATACTGTTGTTCTTATCTTGGCAGGCGGGGCTCACCGAAGAAGGACTGTTACCGATTTGGTATCGGTCTCCATAGGGGATACTAGTGTTGGCGCCGCGTGTTTTGACATCCACGAAATGTACATCGCTCTTCAGGTGTCCGGCAGGGCCCAAGGGTGTCTCATTTTATCCGTTGATTCTGATTCATTTGATCTGCTGGGGGGAGGAGCTCGGTGTCGAATGGCTCTCATAGTTGACGTCGTCGATGGAGATCCAATTGCAAATAAAGGATTAATCTATGTCACCTCCTGGGTGACAAATAAAACCAGAAAACTTTGGCCTGGGGATTTTACTTTCAAACTGTGACTGCTACTTAAGGGGAGGGTGACGGATTGTAACTGTCACCTTGGGGTGACAAGTAGATTGACCGTTGAGTTACCGGCAAATAAAGGGACATACAGCTAAACTCGTACAAATGAATAAAATCATGAGAATAAATTAGTTCACTATACGAAGGTTAGTGATAATACAGCAAATTATTTTATCTCTTTACCTGAGTCTTCGGAATAAAAAGACCCCGCACTTTTTGTAACTGATTTTTCAACAGCAGGAAAAGTGATAGGTTTGAATGTCAGGCAAGACTCTTTCAACGACCATTGCTGTCCGAAAAAGGAGGGGCATAGAAACACATGTAAACACTTACATCGGGTAGCAACCTTCCGGGGTGCTTATATGGTTCTTGGTACGGACGAATTCAGCTGGTGCGGCATTCGGGCAGGCTAGACACCCCATCTGAGATCGCATTTTCTATGTTCTCTAGAGTCTGGTCAAACATATCAAACATATCTCTAATTTTCTCCAAACGAGTGTCGAGGTACTCGGCTGCTTGCAAAGCCAGTGCAGGGTCACCCGCGGGCGTATTGCCTGCGTCGGCCCCAGGAGGGCAGAACTTTGCCGGTCTCGCTCGGCCCAGTATGAACTGAAGACAGATGTACGCGATATTCTCCGATCCAACCACATCCCGATCAAAGTACTGTTTGCAATTTGTACAATACTTGGATCGCCGTTCTCCATACTGCAGGAACGCGTCACAATTTTGGCGGAGGCACTTTGCGCTGGTGTAGTACTCATCCACACCCACAACAATGTATCCAAGCCGCCTAGCCTATATCACAACGATGTGGAAAAGAAATGTCAAGCTGATGACAGCATCAGGACTTCACAAGGACCTTTTCCCCTTGCTTCATATACTTACCCTTTGAGTGAATCGCCGCTCCAATGGCCCATGTTTAGATGGCAGGCCCGTTCGAGAATTGAACGAGCCAAGACCAAGAGCAAACACCACTGTTTTTCCAGCACTTCCATCCGCCTTCTTGCCCGAGTAGACTCCTGCAAGCTTGAAGATTTGATCTATCGCAAGATCTATCGCCCTCTGTTGCGCTTTTTTCAGATCCCATTTTCTCTTCAGCATCCAATGGGAGTGATAAAAGTCAAATAAAACATCCTGCAACGTTCCTACAAGGTCTGGCACTGGTGTGTTCGGCTCCATCAATCCCCCCAGAATCTGCTTGGCTGGACCATGCATGTAATGCAGGTAGTCTTGGATAGATAAGTGCTTGCGGGGCGGGATATTCGTCTCGAGCAGATGGACATGCTCCTTGATCTTTTTCTTCCTCACAGCCTCTTGGAACAGTCGGACTGGCTGATAAAGGAATGACCGTCGGATGCGCTTGGACGCACGGTCGTTTGTTGTCCCTGATTTCTCGGCATTGAGAGTCAGGCGCGTGGCTGTCATCGAAAAAACCTCGCCTGGATCGATACCAATGACAGTGACATCTCCTTGGGTAAGATTGCCAAAGTCAAACACGCTGGCATTGGGCAAAGCAGCTGTCCCTCCCCCAAAAGTGTATGTAGTCCCGTTGTTGAACCTGACGGGACCTGGATTCTTCGACTGTGGGACGAGATTGGGAGCGGTTCCGCCCTGGGCTCCCACCCGTTGGTCTCCAGCATCTTCCGGGATGATCTCGTCATCATTCCCGTCATCATATTCCTCACCTTCTTCATCACCATCGTTGTCATCCGGTGGCATCTCGTTGGGGTTGTCGTCATTGTCGTACTCGAGATATCCGTCGTTGTCGTCACCGTCGTCACCATCCCTATCATCGTCCTCATCGTCTTCATCGTCATCTTCATCGCCATCTTCATCACCTTCGGGGTCTTGACTGTCGTGGTCGTTTGGCTTTTTCTTCGCTGGCTTTGGTCGCTTGAAGTCGAGCACCGGGACATTGAGGACAAGTCCATTCGTCTTGAAACTTTGCATCAGCACCATCGTTCTTCTTGCCTTCTCTTTCGACCTATCGTTTGTTGCCGCTTCAGGCTTGTCACTCAGGAGCCGTACTTTACGATGGTACCGTCGAGACTTGTCGGGCGTCCTGGACCTTGTCCCAGGGAGATTGGCGGAGGGACGGAACCCTGGCTCATCAATCCTATAGAGGATTTTGGATATGAACCATCCCTTCTCTTTGGTGACATACGCTGTTCGTTGCTGGCTGGTTGTCCTGCTTGTGCCAAAGATGCGAGTAAGGAGGTTGCTCAAAATGGGGTCATGGAGCTTGCTTCCAGGTGGTTTGGCCTCCAGAAACATCAGCAGATCATCGCTGTTCACCTGTGTGAAAGTGGCCGCTGTCTTGCCCTGAACAAAGTCAGCAAATTGACCATTGTTATGCTGAAAGAACCACGAAATGTAGTCGTTCTTGTTGGAGCGTGGCCAGACCTGATGGTCAATCTACTCGTCACAGAGAAAAGATGCGTCAGTACATTGACACTTATTCATAGATATTTGACACTCATTAATACGCACTTTTGCGGTCCGATAATGCACTCGGATGTTCTTGAGAACATCTCTAGCTGACGATTGTCCTCCATTTGCGTTAAATAGCTGCCAACCCCTCTCTTGGTAGCTCTTGAAAGGGCTGGGTAAGGACTGTTTGTATAGAGCAAACATTCTGGCACAAGTTTGAGCGTCTGGACTCTTCGTCGCGTGTCTGGAACCTTTAAATAACAAGGTTATCAGGCCATTGATGATATTCTGGCCACTGGTACTGCCAACAGTCTTTTCGAGAAAGTCTGCTGGCAGAGCATGAGAATCTTGTGGCTGTGGCTGGGTGACGGAAGGTGGACCAGCAATGGATGGACCAGCAGAGGATAGACCGGAAATGGATGGACCAGCCGAGGATGGACCAGCGGAGGATAGACCAGCAGAGGATGAGGCCATTTGGCGGAACTGGTCGATGCAGACTGCATAGATATCGTACAAGTCGTTTTCCAGTCTGAGTTTTGTCTTCACACAGTCTTGAATGCGCCTGTTCACAACGATAGCCTCATGAGCAGGCAAACACTGCTCGATGTTGCCAAGTAGAGACCCTGCCGTGATAGTGACGACCCCAAACTTCTTCCTCAGTTCGCGGAGCTCTATTGTTTCTGCAGTGACGTTGGCGGGCTTTTTGTCCTTTGTGGGGTCGTCCTCTTCTTTTTGCTGATGTATCTTTACCCGGCCCGTTCCAGTGTTAGCCTTATTCTTGCGTTTGCGTTTGCCCTTGCCCTTGCGCTTACGCTTGCCCTTGGCCTTGCCGCTGCCATGCTTTTGGCGTGGACCAGTGAGTTTTAATTGGCACTTCTCAATGTCTGCCACTTTGAGACCTGCAAGGAATGAGGCATCGGGATTGCCGTACGAATCTTTACTCCGAAAGATGTGCTCGTAAGGGTTACGCCAACTACTGGGACCACCTTTGCGGTAACTGCAGTTGTACATCCTCAAACTATTAAACTCGACAATCAACGTGTGGATTAGTCTTGTGCATCGAGCCCTTGCTGTTTTCTTGCACTCATAAATCAAACACTTACGTCTGCACTGGCACTGGCCTTATAGGAACCGTTCTGCTCCTCCTCATCTGCTGGATATATCGAGTGTACAAATTCTGGAACAGTTGAGGCTCGTCGATATTAATAGGTGCCTGTGGGTAATCTTGGTCGTTCTCTGCTTCTACCTCGGCGACCTGTTCGGGGGTAAGATCCTCGTACTCGTGTTTTTCCCGACAAAACGTGGTAATCTTGGCATGGCCGCCCCCAGCCAGGGTTGTGCAGAGAAAAGCAAAAGCCCTAATGGATAGCTCATATCGACCCGGTGAAACACTTCGCCCGTCGTTTAGACACCGTGTTACCACATTGCAGTAACGGCTCAGATATCCACGAGTCATTTTCCGCCATTCGTCGTCATCAATCTTTGGCAACGTTGAATCCTCCGAGGAAACTTTTCGCTTTCGGGTTGATCTTTTTGCAGGTGATGCTGAAGAGCTGGAGGAAAAAGTCGTCGCCATTGGACCTACAGCTTTGACCACCTTGAATTTGCTGTGTGCGGGCTCTCCTGGCGATTCGGTTGGAGAGTGACGTCTCTTGCCTGTCGTTTTAGCTTTGCCTTTGCCTTTGCCTTTGACAGCTGCCTTCTCGACTCCTGCCTGATTAGCGGCGGTCTTCTTGGCGGCCTCAGCCTTCGCCTTTTTCTCAGCAGCCTTCTTTTTCCGCTCTTCCGCCTGCCTTGCTTCACGCGCCCTAAGGACCACCGGGTCAAAGTCCCGGATGATGTTTCGGTTTCTCTTGATTCCGAAGCCGGGAAAGTTGGTCGAGTAGTCGTTCTTGCAGACAATGGCCAAAGCTGTGAGCTGGTCGTCTTCGGAAAACTCCAATACTTTCTTGACCATCTCCTTTCTGTATCGCAGAAAGAAAGAACCTTTGGGGTTAGGCCGGAAGACAGTTTGTACCTCTGAGTACATGATCAAGTCAGAGTCTTTTGTCACGACGACAGTTTCATCTCTGAGTTCATCACCCTGACTGGCTGGGACTTGTAGAGCTCCGTCGGATACGAAGCAAGCGGACGCAATGCAAGTGTCTGCCTCAGTGGCACACACACAGACCCTGGTGAGTCGATTGGAAACTTGAGGTAAACCATCAAATGTAGACACGGTAGAGCTGCTAGAGGAAGTCAACTGTGCTTGGCTGCACTCCTTAATGCCTTCGACAAATGCTCGCTTCTGAGCATCACTCAGGCGATGGGCCTTGCGAAGGTCTCGGTAGATTTTGTCAGGAAGGCCCTTGGGGATCCAACGCGATCCATCAAATTTCTTCTTGAGAACGTCGAGGTTAGCGCCAGCGCGCTTTCGTGCTTGTTGCCGCGCATTTGCTCGGCGAAGGTGCTCTTTCTCCTTGGTGTAGCCGTCCGCGCCATCCAAGTGGAACGTGATGGACTGGCATCGTGGGAAGAGGGCCCAGGTGTCGGCAAAGATTTTTTTTGCCAAAGCTTTGATCTCTTGATGGGCTGGAACCGCTGCGGCTGCAACAACCAGCCCGCCTTGGTCTCCCGCCCCAAGGCCACCAGACAGAGAGGAGTCGGAGATATAGTGCAGGCTTTTTTTATCAACTGTGGCGTTGATAAAATCATTGTAGTTGCAAGCCATCACGTCGTAATGCAGATTTTTGATGGTGATGGCTTTTGGATCCACATGAACGCCTGCGGAATTGATCAAGGGCCACAATCCTGCAATGCCCATAATTGAGATGTCTACAAGCCGAGTACTATCAAAGTTAGATCCCTGTCTGGATGCTACACACAGCACCCCGGGAGGTCATTTAGCTTACCTCGGAACTTTTCCTTCGTACAAGATATATCTGTAGCTTTTGCCTTTGGGGCGACTGTAGTGCAGCTGGTTGCCTGTGGGTGAAGAAGACTTGTTAGGAAGAAAGACAAAGTTGGCACTTTTGTTCACTCGCCTCACTTACTAACAGTCTTTGCTGTTTGCAGTCTTTAAAACAGGGCGTCGTGGCGGATAGACCGACTTTGGTGACGACAGTGGATGGGGTACTGTTGAAGAAGGAGCTGATAGATGTCGTGATTCGAGGGTTGGTGAACAGGTGGATGCGAGTGCAAGGTAGAGAAAGGTGCAGAGGAGAGCAAGAGTGTGGGAGGAAGGAAACATATGAAAGCAGGTTCATCGATTCAAATGTTCGTCTTATGGACCCCTGTGGTCTTTTACTTTTCCCCTCCGTCGAAACAATAGCGGGATGGCGCAAAAAATGTCTATTAACCTTTATTATTTGAAAATATTCATTTGTACAAGTTTGACTGTACTTGGAACACCAGCCTCCCTGCAGCATTTGCGATTGAGGAGATTCCCTCACACATCACATCGCGTCCATCACCCTTTCATTACGCGTCTCATTCCCTTTCTGTCACACATTTTGTCTACAATCCTCGCCAACCCTCTCTTGATTTCCCTTTTTCTCCTCGTAGGCTCAGGTAAAGTGATTTTTTTCCGAACCTCCCTCCCTCTCCTCCTCTCCTTATGAAGCCAGATGAGAGATATGTGGTTTGGAACTCACCATTTCGGATCATCTCTCTTGAGATACTCGCTTTGGATTAAAGAGCTTCCGTTGTGCGTGCGGAGGAGAATTAACGTTCTCATCAGCTGATTACTTTTCCGTCATGCGAGGAATTGTGATTGGTGTGTGGCACAGTGGCTGGACAACACTTGTTAGCGGCGCCTCTCTAGCACAGAGGGCAGCTAACGCACCTTCGAGGTGCTCTCTTCATCTGGGAGAATGTGGTTTTGGACTCACCATTTCGGATCATCTCTCTTGAGATACTCGCTTTGGATTAAAGAGCTTCCGTTGTGCGTGCGGAGGAGGATTAACGTTCTCATCAGCTGATTACTTTTCCGTCATGCGAGGAATTGTGATTGGTGTGTGGCACAGTGGCTGGATAACACTTGTCAGCAGCGCCTCTCTAGCACAGGGGGCAGCTGAATGCGCTTTTAGAGTGCT
Source organism: Entomortierella parvispora (assembly GCA_963573315.1). Taxonomy (NCBI): domain Eukaryota; kingdom Fungi; phylum Mortierellomycota; class Mortierellomycetes; order Mortierellales; family Mortierellaceae; genus Entomortierella; species Entomortierella parvispora. Next base: position 2,539,796 of record OY752145.1, read on the forward strand.
CTTCATAAGAGAGATACAATACAACAATGAGCTAGCCATTTTAGATCATCTTCTCAAAGACCGGGGAGTATAATCACTATGGGTTTGAGAGCTCCAAGCTGAAGCTTGACGATATTTCTTCCCATTCTTGAAGGTGACACATCTGCCCTATCCTCTATCTTCTTATAGGCACACATGAGAGAGTCTCTCTTAACCGCTATCAACGAGGCGACTGGGACGCTGTCGTTGACTAATCCGCAGTATTTCGTCGAAACGATACCAACCAATTACAACGTTGAAGAATATGTGGATTCTTGTCAGGGCGAAGTACCGATGAAGCGACTGTACAATGAATGGAGCAACAAGCTCATTCCAAAGTTGATGGAGAGCAACGACAGATGTCTTCGAGAAACGGGGGCGCGACTTGGAAAAACCTGGAAGGCGGAGAAGCATCGCCTACTCGAAGATGCAAAGGACAAGCAGTCTACAAAAAAATTCAAGCAGGGTATGACTCAGGCGTTTCAACGACACCAACTTACTGTCATGGAGCTATCGTCCCAAAGAATCGAAAAGGATCTTTCAGGAATATGTAAGCAGCTTTTGTTGATTGCGAGAATGAGAGATTGCCCTTCTTAAAATTGAAAAAAATAACTTAAATAGTCTATTTTAGTGGAGGAATCTCTAAGCTCTTGCGATTCCCCACAGACAGGATCATCGATACAAGTCCCCCAAGGAAGTTCAACACCCCGTTCTGCAGGTTTGTGGTATCAGTTTTGTTATTTTATTATTTTTATTAATATTGTCCCTTGCAACACTTTTGTCGACTGAATATTAATTTTAAATGAGCTTTCTCAATTATTGAGGCTGTTTAAATTATTTAATCCATCGGTGATCTGGCGTTTTGTAATCGCTCACTTTGTCGGAAACGTTTCCGACAAAGTGAATGGTCAATGTTGAGCTCGCGAGCTTAAATTTCAACGGGTCCAATAGTTCAAACACCACTCAAACGCCCTTATCCCACCAAAAACTAATCCATCTTCGAAAAAATTTAATCGGCCCATTCAGGCTCCGATAAGACAAAATCTCTGCAACGCACAATAAGTCTATAATATTTATTAATACTTTATTGTTGTGCTTAGTCACGGCACTAAATGCGACAGGAGTTGACGTTGGTAGTGACTCCCATGAACAGCTTGAAACGAAAAACAACACATGCATTGAGTGGTTCGTGCACATATCGCAAAAGCTCTGGACTGCTGCCCCAATAGTAGGGACTTCTTCTCTGATATCTCATGTATCTTTTCATTTGTAGAGCTGGAGGTCGACCACCGTAAGCGTCTTGCGACAGAATCAAAGTCGGCACACAAGATTAAGAACCGTAAGAAGGCACCTAGTGGAGACTCGAAGGCCACCATGCACAAGGCCCACACAGAGAGCCGAATACACCGATACAGGTTGCTGGACAAGAAGCTTTTCTGGCGACTGAAATCGGGTCGGGCGGTGGAGACTGTACTCCATGAAGCAAGCCTGCAACCTGCGGCCACAACCAGGTATCATTGCCAAAGCTCATTCTAACATGTTCGGCGTATTTGCATACTTGAAGTTAATGTCTCACTAACCATTGTCTCCAACAGCATTTGCTCGTATGTGATCGACGTATCTTGCAGAACTACAAAAGCTCTCTTTGAAGTCGACGAGTGGGATGAGATCCTCGCCAAGACTCGTTTCGATCTGCCTCAGCTTCCTCGGCCAACCCTCCTCTTCCTCGATAAACTCAGACAAAGCATTCTTAAAGGCAAACACCCTAATTACATTCCATTACCTGACCCTGGTGCAACGGATCAGAAAGATCTTGCAGACTGTATACTCGCACAGAAAACGGCAGCAGAATGGTATGATACTCTCCTCCAGGCTAAGACCATTTGTTTTGCATGTCATCTCATTCTCATCCTTGCTCCGTTTGTACAGGCACTTTCTTTACCACAAAGAACCCTCACCGTTTGTCGTGGATGATTTGTCGGAATCTTGGTGGGCCCGCGAATCTTGGGCCGCGCTTCATGACCTGTTGAACGATTTACCATCCATCTTTATGGTTGCTGGAGAGAAGCGTGGGCTGGACAGCTCTCGAAGGAGAAATATGGGGCGGCAATACAACCCTGAGGAACCATCTCGCAGACGGTGCGGCAGGAAGCTGGATCTAATCTGCCGAGATGAGCAACTCCTTCACGACTGGATGGTGGTCGAGAGAATGCGACACTGGGATCCCCAATCGACCAAACTTTTGAAGGAGTTTGGGTGCGATGTGCTGCGTGAGATGGTGACGATCGCACACAATAGGATGTTTGAGGTTTCGGCTGCTTTTCGACGCTCATGTGTCTTCTTCGGAGGATATACTGGTGGTAAGAGAGATAACATTGATAACATTAGTATCCTAAAATGTGTTTGCTATGCGTACACTGTTTTTTTAATATTTCACTCTTTCTCCGATTCAAATAGACACTGGCTTTGGTTTCTTTCAGCTCCACCCTGCGACAGAAAAATCTTTCGTGCTCATGATGGAGCGTCAGCAGCTCTATACGTTGCCGCGCACAAAAAACAACTTGCAAGAGCCGTTCAAAGGCCTCGTCAAACTTTTACGCATCAGGGTACGTGTTGCTTTTCTTCGCCACTACGCGAGATTAGGCCCGTAATGGACTCATGCTTTTCTAACACTTTAGTCCTTTTTCATGATCGTAAACAGACGGCTGTGAAGTCGACTATTGAAACGTACCGTCAACTTCACCGTGCACAGCATCCCCCTGAGAATGCCGCGGGCCAGGATCAACAGACGGATGAGGCAGATCTCTCCTGGATGACTGAGGATCCTGTTGGACTTTTCGATCCCAACGTTGTGGTAGCCTCATCACCGCTGGGCGCTGATGACCTCCTATCTGTCTTTGGTGACGAAGACATCCCTTACGAAAATGATTGCTTGTAATCCAAGAAGTCTCGAATAAAATTGGGCTAAATCGCGAAATCAGACTTCTTGTGACCTCAACGCTCTCTCAACCCATTGCGTCAGTCGGCTCATTCTGGCCACCGAGGCTGCATATCAGGGATGTCTGGTTTTAGGGGACGTGGGGGGTTTTTTTTTCAGGTATGGACAGTTACACCAAGGGAGTAAAGAAACGATCGAAAAAACACACAGCTGCCCTCCTTCAGACCGCCACAAGGCCACGTGAGCATCCGGAGTTTAGGTTCCTGCACTGCTCCTCGCTTTCATCGTGTTGCTAACCAACTTGCCTTCGGTGGACAACCAACTTGCCTTCGGTGGACAGCCAACTTGCCTTCGATGGACATGGTGCAGGGGTTGCTGTCACTACTTCGCGCCCATTGTCCCGACACGTGGTACGATGGGCTCGTTGTATGTAGCTCAAGGCCTACAGGACTTTCTGCTGCATTCGAGAATCTGCGCCATAATTACGTCACTGGACGAAACGGGAAAAGGAAAATATGGGGAAAAAGGGAAAGCAAGGCTGACTTCGTAAATATTATTTCTTCAGATACATTCACCTCGTCCTCGAGAGCACCGGCATCTTCGAGCTCCCATGTCGGTACGTCCGGGTCAGCCAAAAACGCCCAAGCCCATCCGCCATCCACAGCGAAGAGGAACCGAAAGAATCAATGTGGAGGAAGACCACATGCCGCCTGAGAGGCGGAGAAGGTAAGGTGAGAGAGTATCACCAGAAATAAAAGAGTATCTTTTTTTTTTTTTTTTTTTTTTTTTTTTTTAAAAAACGTAACTGATGTTGATCTTGGACATGCTCTGTCCTCCTTTTTACGCAGGTTGCGCATGGAAAAGATCCTTCGGGTGACGATGATAGTGTCGATACTGATGAATTGGACAAACTTGTCGCAAACATCAAGTCTGTATCGCATGCTGAATATGACAGCATATGTTGAATGGTTCGCTGTTATTAACGTTTAAAAAGGATGCTAAATCCTGTCCATTTGGGTTAGTGGATCGTAGATGATAAATGCATTGGATGCTTGATTGACCAATATCGGGAGAATGTCATCAATGCAAAGCGACGTCATGATCTCAAAAAGACTGACCCAGCGGGTACGATATACGAACCATGCGGGCTCAATATATAATGACTGCAGGTAATAGCATTTCCCGAACTCATCTATTCGACATCTTCATGATAGGATCCTGGCCGGGACGTTTGTACCATGGCATCACACTGATCGTATGATCAAATCCTCTTTTTACGGGAGCAGATCAGCATGCCACTTGAAGATTTGGACGTCCTTGCACTTGATGTCCGTGGTAAATGGCATAACATAATACTCCATGTCTCTTCTACAATTTTTGGAATGTTCGTCCTCATAAAAATATTCTTATGATGTTGAAATACGTCTGTCGGCGGTATTGTTTGCACTCAAATACCGTGACTATGTGTTTGTGTCAGATCTGGCCACCAAGCATATGCTTCGTTTCCCAGACTCGCCAATTATCTGGAGAATGTTCCTTAATGGAAAGACTTTGAGTGTTCTCTTGGCCTATGTGGAATGGAATTCTCATTATCGGTCTTTCCAATGTTTGATGTATTAATTATTGACTACCGAATGAATGAACGACTAACGTTTAAAGTAATGTAAGAAACACTTGCTTGACCTGACAGAACGAATTGAGGAGCAAAAGCTGGTTCGTGAGGAGGAGGTAAGAACCACCGATCGATGCACGCCAGAACGAGAGCCACGACCTCTGGGTGGTTTCCGTCCTTGAGCCCAACGAAGAGAAGATGTACTGCAAACTCACAAGTATACTCCCAGGGGTGATGCTCAGGATGTCGCTGCAAGAGGATGTGAATGTGACACTTACGATGATTAGGACTGGACTGCGGTTCCAAATATCACTCACTCCTGCCTTTGTATGGGTCTGTACCTTAAGTCTTCCAAAAGAGTCTCGAAACGCGTAAAGCTACTGTCTTTGAAGGGATCAAGGACTGCAGATAATGGCGATGTAATAAAAACGATGTTCAAGGTCATGGCACTTGTTTCTTTACTTCTACAATTTACCACCACCTCACTTTTTCTTACGGCGCTATATAGTCGATTATCTCTCAACAACGAGACTCATCGATCGCCATCCTACCAGTTTCGGGAAGCAGTGCTTAATGTCTTTCCAGAGAACACAGTGTTGTTGTCCTCTTTGGCCTTACTCATAGCGAATAATTTCAATCCTATTGATCTGGTCTCGGGACTCAAACTCTGTAAAAAGACTTCGTTGGCGGGAGGGTATTGGACAACCGAAGGATGGTTCTGTCCATACAGTTTTCGTATTCATACAGTACTCCAGATTGATTTCATCTGCTCTGCCTTCAGCTTTCCGTCCACTGGTACCTGGTTCGCGCCCATCCTGTCTGTCAGCCAGTATCCTTGCCTCATCTTCCATCTCAAACATGAGACGCAACTAACATCCTCCTCTCCACCATCGCGTATTCATCATTGCCGTCATACCTTTCCTCTCTACTCCGGTCTTCCTCCACTTCTTCATCAACACCCATTTCCATACGCCCAAAAAGCCAGAGCCGTAGCCCTCGCAGCCGCCGTCGTTGTCTCCAGGGACAGCAACGGCATCCCTGCCAACCTTTCCGGAACGATCGCAGATCGTTTGGGAAATACCACCGATACGTCCTCTGTCATACGTTGATAAATCCGAGAACTTCAGAAACCAACGGGGGGCTTTTGAATCATGCCCTTGAGAAATAAATGTCCAAAAAAAAAAAAAAAAAAAAAAAAAAAAGTTTTATAGAACATGCTGCCTTTCAGAAATCCAGGTCGTCTTCCGAGTCCAGGCTCTTGACCGAGAGCGTTTCTTGGTCATGGACATGATCTCCCTCGTGGCTCGTGTACTTGTACTGATAAGGGTCATATTGCAAACTCTCCTTCTCCTGCTGCGATTGCTGACGGTGGTTCTTTCTGTGGAAAAGGCTATGATGATGATGGTGAGCCTGCTGATGCTGCTCCTGCTCCTGCTGCTGTTGCTGCTGCCGTTGCAATTGCTGTTGCCTCACTTGCTCTTCCTTCTTTGCATTTTTCCTCTCCCTCTTCAGAGCTTTCGTGATCCGCTTCATCGCCCTCTTGGATCGTGGTCGCTCCATGGCTGAAGGACTGGCAGGAGGGATTGCAACCATGGGTGTTGTTGGTGCAGGCAATTCAACCGGTGATTCCATAGTCACAGTTGGCAACAAATTGGCCTCTTCGTGCCCATGCTCCCACTCTTTCGTTTGAATCTGCTGCGATGCAACAAGAGATTTCTGCGGAGGTGATTCAAAGTGCTCTTCCATTTCGTGTTGCTCCTGCTCTTGCCTGGACAGAATATCATGGTCTTGTCTCTCCTCTTGCTCCTGATCATCCTGAGATGCAACCTGACGTTCGTGCAAGGGTTTGTAATAGAATTCCTCTTCCTCCTCTTGTTCCTGTTCTCGGTGAGGCGCAATCTGATGTTCAGGCAAAAGCGAAGGCGAATCAGAGTACTCTTGTAGGAGGGCGTCATGAGGCTCTGATATGAACGTATTCTGATGCTCAGGTATGAATGCGTCCTGATGTTCCAGCAGGAGTGCGCCCGGGAGATCTGGCACAAAGGTGTCCTGATGCTCTGGGATGAGTGTGTCCCGGTACTCTTGCTGAGGCGGCTCCTGGGGCTCTTGCACGTGTTCAGCAACCTGATGCTCTTGCAAAGGTGAATCCCAAGACTCTTGCCCCAGCAACGGTGTATCCTCATACCCTTGAGGAAGTGGATCCTCATACTCTTGCTCTTGCGGAGGTGCATTCTCCCGCAGCTGAGACCGAGGCTGCAGCTGAATCGGTGATTCTGGATCATCCTGAGGAGCTGAATAGGACGCGTCACGAATGCTCTCATCCACATCTGCCTCGCTGTTGCCGCTCACAACATCCTCTGCAAGGATCACTGGCACGACAGGCACCGAGTACGAAAAGTTCTCTTCAACGGGATCTCCTTCCTCCTCCTCCTCCTCCTCCTCCTGCACTTCGTCATAATCAGAGTCATCCTCGTCCACAAAGGCCTGCACATGACGCACTTTGACCGATGCCCTAGCTTCGACAATAAGAACGGTCGTATCGCCAGGGACAATTCCACCGATCCATGATCCTTGCTCGAATGGCGACTCTTCCCCTTCCTGCTCTTGTTCCGTACACAAGTCGGTCTCTTCTACCACATTGGAGATGATGGCCTGTCCCTCCGATGTCGGGACTGCCAGCACAGAAGTCGAGCCCTCTTCAGCCATAGCTAGGTTTTGTACTGAGAAGATAGTTGGTTCCTGCGATGAGGCAAAAGCTGGCTCTACTGGGACGATAGTCGGATCCCCTGTGGGGTTTGCTGTTGGCGCCTCTAATGGGACTGTTGGAACAAGAACTGTCTCCTGCGCTGGGATAGAGACAGGAGCCTTTACAGGGACAAAGGCTTTCTCCTCTACTGGGCTAAAGGACAAATCCTCGACTGGGATAAAGACAGACTCCTTCGCTGGAACAAACATAAGATCCTCATCGGGAATAAATACTGACTCCTCTACGGGGATAAAGACCAGCTCTTCCACCAGGGCTACGAATGGCTCTACCAATGGGTTTGCTGGAGTCAAAGCAGCTTCTTCCGCGATATCGGACATTGTAGGTTCAATTACTGCCACTGTAGCTGTGGTCTCCATTGCCGAGAGTTGATTTGTCACTTCCTCTGTGGTGAACGTCGACACCTCCACTGAGGTTGCTGGGGCTGAATCCGGGATATATACAGGAGCAGTCACTCTAGGCTCTATTGAAGCAAAGGCAAGGTCTAGGGCAGGTCCAACAAGGTCCACGTCCGAAGGAGTCGCAGCTTTTGTCACTGCTGTCGTCGGTCCCTGAGTTTCAATCGTCCACGGCGCTAGAATGTCGAATGGAGTGGTGGCAGTGGCAACGGCTTCGTCGATCGAAAGAGCAAATGGAGTGGCTGGGGCTGGACTCGCTATTGGGGTTGGAGCCATTATCTCAAATCTAGGAATTGAAGGCGGAATCGCTGAGGGACTTCCAGTTATCAAAGCAGTGGCTCGTGGAATGTTCACAGATGTAGCACTCTCAAAGACAGGATCGGCGACTGCGATGAGGGAGGGTGCCACAGTTGGAATCTGGATTTGAGCTGTAGGAATGACAGCAGGTGTAGCTGGAGCTTCGACTGGAGTAGATGAGGGGATCGGTGTAAAGACGCGAGCCAAAGGAACGACCACCGGCGCTGCTCCAAATGCCGAGACTGTAGTCGGGGCTGGAGAAGAAGCTAAAGTGCGGGCATGGGCAGACGCAACAGTCAAGGGTATAATCGTCTCAAAAACAGGAACTGAAACTGGGGATGGGGAAGAGACCGGAGTGTGGGCATGAGAGCGAACAGCTGAAATGGGTGTAGCCTCGAACGCTGAATCTGACACTGGTGCTGGAGAAGTGGTCGATGCACGGTTTGTCACAGCTTGAGGCTTAACGGGAGACGTCATCTGAGCCGGTGCCTCAACCAAACTAGGGATCGACAGGGGGATAACCATGGGTGATATCGGAGTAAACATTGGAAGAGGTGATGGGTTGAGCATAGAAGTCTGAGTCTGAGCTGGCACTGGGTCAGGGGCAGGTATAGAGACATCCACCATTAGGGTCAACAGAGGGTACGCCTTTTCCATATCCCGCTTCAGTCGGTTCGAGAGATCCACCAGGTCCATGAATGAAGAGATCAAGAATCCGAGCATCATGGAGGGATCCAACTCCACGATTTCCATCGTCCGAACAGAATGGCAATGATAGCTCTAGAAGGAGGCAGAGGACATATTTTGGTAAGAAAAATGGCAAATCCAAGGCGACTGACGATTGAAAGCTCCTCTATCGATAAACAATATCACACTTACAGAAGCTGGACATTGGTTCAGTTCTTCCCGAGTTGCACGGGGCTTGACGAAATGCGGATCAAAATAAAAGAGCTCGGAACCTTTATAATTTTAACGAATTAAAACTTGTTAGATGAGGTAATAGAAAGTAATACCTGTCATCAATTCCAACAGAGAACTCACCCTGACAGGCAACAAAGTAAAGCGAACGTCCCGGCCGACCTCCAGCAATACCAAGAAACTGTGGCAATTTGAAAAGCTCTTTCAGGTTTCCAATATACCGCTCCGTCAACTTTTCCAGTCCGTAACGAACAGGCATCAGCAGCACAACGGGTTTCCACTTGGCTCTTTGGCTTTGGCTGTTACTACTACCATGACTGTGACCGCTGGATCCAGGTGTCGACTCGAAATTTCCCCATTCCGCTGGAGGAGTGCCACTGATGTTATGGGCAGCAGCGGCTGCATTGATGATATCCGACATCCTGAGACAATTGTCCATCGGAACCATGATGGTGACTGGACAATTGACATGTTTCTGGGATAATCGACTAAAAAAGTTGAACATGTAGTGAGCTTTCAAGCATTTGTACAAGGCAGAATAAGAACAAGAAAGCAAAAAAAAACTTACCGAAGCGCATGCGCCACTGTCGAAGGTCCAAACCACTCGCCGATACGCTTATCTAGAGCCAAACCAGACTTTGCAATGTTATGGATACTATAGTACCGGTCTGGCTCATCCGCGAACCAACTTAGGAGTGTCTTGTACTTTTGGTGGTTCAACTCTGTTTGCTTAAGGTCAGCTCGCCATTCTAAGAAGAAAAAAAAAGAAAAAAAAAGGTAGGGTGGACCAAATGGAACGCGGCTGTTAAGGAACCGTTCTCAACTCTATGATTGCCTTAGGGAGCAAAGCTCACGAGTCCTCGATGACAACCCACCTCGACCAAGCATCAGTTGCAAAAAGGCCTGTGCTAGCAAGCTCTGTCCTGTACGCATCATGCAGCCCCAGCCCGCATCAGAGGTATAGAACGAGGGCTCGATCCTCGCCATGTCCTTTCGATATGTAAACCAGACCCGGGACTGATAATCCGAGATGAATTTCTGAAGAGTGACTTGGTTAGGGGAGGGTCTCCTGGGAGACTCTGGCTGCTTTTCCAGTGGTGGCGACGCTGCATGTGTTGGGGATATATTGGGTATAGACAACAGCTCGCCGCTCCTGGGTTGTGTCATCGCACTGTCTTGGCCCATGCTTCTGTCCAGAACAGCTTCCTCTGATCCAATGACATCGAGACCAGAATTCGTATCATCGGCCGAACGCGAGGGGCTGCTTGTAGAAGAAGGCATGGGAGGAAGCGAATGTCTTGGCGATAGAGATCTCGGAGAAACAACCTTCCAGGACCTGTCCATTGTCAAAGAGGGCGATACTGGCGATGGTTGGCTTTCCCGATCAGTTTTGACCTGCGACAACAGCGTTGTAGTCCGAGATGAAGGTGGGCTCGTTGTCAGACCTTCGCCTAGCAAATCGAGAGACTGTACAGGAGAAGATGTTCTGATCATCGCCAAAGCCTCGGCCAGTCCACTGTTCTGCTGTGCAATTGAAAATTGTGGTTTAGGCGAAACAATGTCGGACGACTGACGAGGTGCTGCGTGGCTCGGATCAACGACATTAAGATATCCTCCTTTAAGGTCCGATGTGGGAGTCCTCACTTTCAAGTAGGCGCTACCAATCTTTCGAATCCGTTCTCGACGTTGTTTCTCTTCCTCGTCCTGATCGTTGACTTTCGTAACCTCTTTCTCCTTGACATGTACAAACTCGTTCGGGTGTTCCTTTTTGACCTCAGTGGCCTGCACCACCGATTTACTCGGCCAAAGCGCCTCCCAGTCGGACCGCAGGTCCGAGAAGTTCTCTTTCTTGGAACTAGAGAACGCAGCCAGTTGATCCTTGAGGCGTCGATTTTGAATCTCAAAGGAATCTTCTCTTCCCTGGGTTAAGACTGAATCTTCAGGGCTTTGCTCCAATGATGTAGATGATCCATTTCTTTCCTGGTTTAACAATACAAAAGCCTCAGTCGGGGATTCCGGAGGGAGAGGGGGAAGGATGACGAGGTCCGTAAGCGATGAAACCCCTCGGGAGGCACCAGGTCTTGTTTTGGAAACGCCATCTTTCGACAAGGAGTCTGGTCGAGTTCCAGGTGTAGGTGTAGACGAGGCGATATCAAGTTTTTGGTCAAATGATGACGCCAAGGAAGGGCCCAAGAAGCTGCTCCAGTTCACGACATCATCCGTATGCAATTCAGGCCCTCCAAACCGAGGAAATGTCGGAATTGTTTCTGTTTCGCCAACGTCATCCAAGCCTGAAATTCCAAGTGGCGATGAAGGTCGCCCCCGCGATTCTGAAAAACTGGGTGAGCTCGATGAGAGTGGCGAGCTAGCCTTCAAGACCGACCTTGGCGAGGAGGCAGATGAAGTTGGGAGCATCGACGACCGCTTTCTAGACTTTGCCTGCTTCTGTCCGGAAAGGTGTGCTTCCTGTTCGAACCCATGCACGTCAAATGTCCTGTATGGCTTAGGTGACAGCGGGCTGCTGGGCTGAGAGTTCAAAATATCCTTCGAGACGAGGGGGACAGGTTCGTCCGTCGAGGCTATAAAGACTTGTTGGTGTAGATTATTAGAGGACAGTCGTCGCTCGAGCCAGTGCTGGACATTCTTTGTGACGCCCTTCTTTGACGCATCCTTGGACTGCTGCGAACCAAAAGAAACCTTTTGGGATAATGCTTGAACCAGTCCAGACTCTTTGGTTTTGCTCTGGCCTTTACTTGGAGTGATAAGAGTTTTCAGCGATGCAAGGCCGGTGCTCGATTCGGGCTTGGACTCTTTGGAGAACATGTCCGAGATGGTCATACGTCTCTTTGAAGGCCTTTCTCCTACCGCCAAGCTCTCTGTCACTGCATTCTTGCCTGAATGGGTACTTTCCTGTTGGTTATAAAGGGGTATATCAGGAGAGTCGTTGGCAGACGGAAGGTCGGGCAATTGTTTCTGGCTAGAGTTGGATTGGTCAGGCTTTGAGAGTTCAAAAGGTTTGGAGGTGGTAGAAAGTGCTTCGTGTGCGCTGAGGGACGTTTTTAATGCAGACGGGACTGGCGGAGAGGTAGGCCTGGTCTTTGGGGCTTCCTGGCTGTGGCTGGAGACCGAAGAGGAGGCTCCTGATCGATGCGAGAATACAGAGAAACTGGAGATGGACTGCGACCTGGACTGGTGAGAGCGCTCTGGTAGAATCCGTGAAGCAGGCTCCTGGCTAGACTTTTTAGGAAGCCTGAGGTCCACTGTACTTGGTACTTTTTGAAGAATTGAAATAGATCGCATCCGTCGAATGACACTTTGTTTCGGCTCCGAAGACTCTGGTGCGTTCAAACCAAAGTCAAGGGTAGGAGGATGTGCTTCAAACTGGTAACCGTGGATCGAGTGTGACTTTCTCTCGGGCTCGGGGTGGAAATGACCATTGTCTTTGCTTTCGAGGCCCTTGCCTTCCTTTTGAAAATGGGGGTGAGAAATCCTCAGCTTGAGCTTTTCCAGTTTCTCATGCTCCTTTGCCCGGGCTTTTTCCAGAGCGCGCTCTCGTTCCTGCTCCTTCTCCACCTCGCGCTCGTGGGCTTTTGCGATTTTTCTGGCTTTGGCCAAGTCTTTCTCACGTTGCTTCTCTAGGTGCCGTTCCTTGCTTCTGGATCGACCTTGCTCCGATTTTTGGCTGGACAGAAAAGTCTCCGAGTCAGTCAAGGATCGAGGCGATGATATCTGGGATCTCCGGCGGTCAGTTGTACGCTTGCTATCGCGCGTCAGTTCTGACCCTGATCCAGCTCCATTGACTGAGCTGGTTTTGGATCCAGCCGGGCGAGCGAGTCCCACATGGGCCTGCAATGCCGACGTCTTTCTGGTTCGCGTGATCTCTGGTGGTGAAACTATAGGCTCTGAGGCTATTCAAGATGGACACGCGTGCAATGTTAGTGGAGACTCTTGAAACGGAAAAGGAGAGAATAGAGCAGCTGAAAAGTCCTTACTGTCAAATTCATAGTGAACACCCAGGATCCAAATGTCGTCCGTCAGAAACACTGTCTTTGTCCGGACTTTGTCGTCCCTAGCAATGTATTGTCCCACACGCGAGTTGTACAGCCAATATCTGAGATGCAACATTGATATAAAAAAAATCAGTCATCATTGAACGCATTGACCTTGTTGTATCTTACGTACACCCTGGAACACAGTCTGCTCCGCAAGGCATTTTGTTGGTTTCTTACCCCATCTTTGAGAAAAACTCGGAGGTTGCCTGCACGAAATGCTCCCCCGCGTCAGGCTCCTCCGTATAACTCTCTGCATTGAGCTCCTCTACATCCTCCTCATCTTCTCCGTATTCGTCTTCAAAGGGCGATTGTACCAACGTCGGAATGGACGTCAGTGTTGTCGATCTACTCAAAGTTGCATCGTCTTTGACTGAAATTGAGGGGCTGTTGACAGATCCGTCCTGCATAGCCATAGCCTGCTTTTCTTGCTGTGAATGCAGTGATGTTTGTTGAGGAGGCAAATACTGCTGTGCAGGAACCGAGGTAGTCGGAAAGTGACCCGGGGTGTCTGAACTTTCGATGTCAACCAAATCATAAGAGTCCAAAGGGGAGTGGACCGTTTCTGAATGAGGTTTCCTGGGTCCCAGAGACAAGGGTGGAGGGACGTGCTCTATGCTCTCATGTCGGGTAACGGCAACACCCCCGCTGTTATAATTGCTCTGTGCTCCTGATTGAGATGAGACGATCGAGGAAACACTTGAAGCTGACCCGTGCTTGGATTCGTTCACGAACGTGTATGAAAACTCGGCATAAATGGTACCAGTGGGACTCTGAACACGGATGTCCAGCGTCGTGTCCTGGTGTGTTGGTTGCACAGTCGTGAATTCGTGCGTTTCATAAATGTAAAAGGAGGTTGGGTCTGTGGGGTCGTTGGGCTGGAAAGTGCCCATGAGTTCGAGGTGTTGATGGGTAGTGGACGATCGTGTAAAGGCGGATTCGACATACCACAGTGTGGTTGGTGCAGCCTCGACGGTGAAGAAGAAGACGATGGAGAAGTGCCGGCCGCTATTTGAGAAGCCCTTGGTTGCCGTCTGCTCCTTGATGGGCAAGCGCTCAAATTGTGGGGTGGGCTTTTGTTGATGCGGTTGTTGATGATGTCTTGTTGAGGGTTGACCGCCTTGGGCATGGCCCTGGATATGATCGTGCAAGGAGTCGGTCTTTGTGAGGACCTGCCACACTTTGATTACTCCTTGGGAGTCTGTGCAATCAGCGTTTGAGTTCGAGTCATTGGGGGTGCTGCCATTGCTGGAGCCTCTACTGCCACTGCGTGTGCCAACAAGAAAAGTCGGGATTTGAGGTGAAGTTGTATCTTGCCGAGTGTGGATAGAGTGCTGGGAATAGAGCGACGACCAAAAGCCAATGTCATCGTTGGCGCGGTAGACTTTTTGCATCGTGGCAAACGCAGAAGTAGTGAGTCCCGTGGCAGATCCATGGGCCGAGGAAGGGGAAGACAGGGTGGCTGAAGTCGGGGTGGAGACTGGCGAGCGTCGGCTGTCGAGGGCATAATCAATGTTAGGGCCGAGCTGGAGTCGCGCAGGGGTATGAACAGAGCTGAAGCTGCGGGGAGGGCCAACGAAGGTTTGCTGACTCCTGCTTCGGCTAAGAGAAGGCCGCGAGTCTTGTGGAGAGGGAGGGGCCGCGGAAGACGGCCGAGGGGGAGCCGTGTCTGTTGGAAAAGCGGCCATGGGCAGACAAGGCGACGCAGTATGCGAGAAAGAATGGGAAACACAATGCAACAAAGGAAGCGGGTCGTTCAGGAGGGAGGGACGTGGTTTCTGTTTGATGTTTGATGCGAGGGAAGTAAGGAGAGGGAGAAGAGCAATGAATGAACGTGTTCAAGAAGCAGCGGATGCGCATGAAAGAAGAACAAGAAAAAGAAAAAAGGTGGCAGAAGACAAGAATGAGAGAAGAGAGAAAGAGCGAAGGAGCGCGCGCGCCACAGCGTGTGCATGGAAGGAGAGCAAGAAGGAAAAGGAAAAGGAAAAGGAGAGGCGCCAAAGGTTAGTCAGTCGGGCCAATCAGGACAGCAAGGATGCAACCAGAGAAGGGAGAAGGGAGAAGGGAGAAGGGCGGGTTCCATGAAACATGCACGCATTCATGCATGGACTCGCTGAGGCAAGAAGAGTGGCAGTGGGTGCATCATACATTGGTTTAGTCCTGTGGTGGTGCGCTGTGAGTTGGTTCTTCTGCCGGTTGGTTGGTTGGGTGGAGGACGAGAAAGAGAAGAGAGAAAGAGGAGCGAGAGTGGGACATTGAACACTACTGGCTGGTTGCAGGGGGAAAGGGAGTCTGCTGGCCCGAACACTGCAACGGTCGGGTCACCGCAGGAGAGACGCACAAGCAGGGGAGGAAAGAACAAGGAGGGTGGTGGATGGTGTGTGTGTGTAGACGAGGAAGAGAAGGAGCAAGAGAAGAGCAAGAGCAAGGGAACAAAGAGCCCTGTTCACCAACAACAAGACAAGGGTCCCTTCCTCAACCCGACCGCGTCTTTTTCCTCATTTCCGTCACAGTCACGTTTTGTCTGCTCGCATGCATGCATGCACGCATGCAAAAGAGAGCTTCTCTTCCGCTTCTTCATTCCACTCCACCCGACCAACATTAACTGCTGCCATGTCCAGTCAAACAAAAGTGCCAACTCCTCTACCATTTGTCTTCCAGTCTTTGGCAGGTGCCATTGCCGGTGCCACCGAGCTTGCATGCCTCTACCCCCTAGACCTTGTCAAGACTCGATTCCAACTTCAGGTTACTACTCCAAAGTCCTCCGCCGCCGCTGCCCTTCGATCAGCAGCCACCGCTACCACCACCACCGCTCCTAATCCTCCCGCGTCCTTAGCCAACTACACCTCCATGATCGATTGCCTTCGAAAAGTCGTACAGAATGAAGGTCCCACTAACCTCTACCGAGGAATCCTACCCCCAATGATTGTCGAAGCGCCCAAACGTGCCATCAAATTTGGCGCCAACGAACAATGGGGCTTTATTCTCAAAAAGCTCTTTTCACTGGATCGCTTTACCGCTCTTCAAGCTGGATTTGTCGGGTCCCTTGCTGGTGCCACCGAGGCGTTTTTGGTTACCCCTTTTGATCTCCTCAAAGTTCGCCTTCAGGACCGTTCTTCGCCCGTATATTACAGTGGCACATATGACTGTCTTCGCAAGGTCGTCTCACAGGAAGGAATTTGGACACTATTTCATGGATTAGAGGCAACGATATGGAGACATGCAACTTGGTCAGGCTGGTATTTCATGACCATCAACTCGTTCAGAACTGCTTTCCCGCAAAGGCACAACACCACCAAGAAGGAGATCATGCTACGGACATTTATTGCAGGGACAATAGGAGGCACCTTGGGAACACTAGTTAACAATCCATTTGATGTGGTCAAGAGTCGAATCCAAGTGCAAAGACCAGGTGTCACGAAATATGGATGGGCGCTGCCAAGTATTGCGACACTTTATCGGGACGAAGGGTAAGAAGTCCAACCACATTAGAGCTTGGACAAACGGTTATTTCCTTACTCTTCTAACGCACGCGCGACGCTCTTCTATTTCACAGGTTCCGTGCCTTGTACAAGGGGTAAGAAAGCTTTCTTGCTCGTCTAAATTTCACTTTCACCTCGAATGATCTTGAAGCCGATTGTTCTTACCTGCTCTCTCGTTGTTTCTTTCTCTCCACACTTTTAAACAATAGATTGGCGCCAAAATTGGCTCGCCTTGGACCTGGCGGTGGCCTGCTACTTGTAGTATTTGACCAGGTGTCAGAACTGATGCGCAGGAACTTCTTTGACCAAGAACTGTCAACTTCTAGCCTAAAAAGATCTGGGAGCAAGTAAAGGAGAACGACGTGTTCTTTTTTAATTTTTTTTTTTGGACGGAAAGAATTGGTGGCGTTAAATCAGGGCATTGCATGACCATTCCTCATTGTGGGAATCTGTCAAGTCTCGAGTCCCTTGATTGCTCCTTTAATCATAATCTTGATAAGCCCGACAACGCGCAAGCTTTTCAGCTCCAGTACCCACTATACCAAGTTGACCTCGAGGATGGCCCAACCCAACAGGGTGACAGCTGTTACTTCTCATGCACAAAGTATGTTTGCATGGAGAGGCGGATTAACCTTGCTTCTCTCCGATTACAAGGCGCTGCGATCGTCAAAGCACTTTGGTAATCTAACCATCTTTGACTTTTGTGTTATAGGCGGCGGAGGAAACTGCGTGAAACTTGATGTCCCAGAAACTTGCGCTGGATCAATATCAGCAACCGAACAGCCGTTGCTTGGACAGGACGACAGGACGAGAATCAAAACTAGTACAAACAGGCCTGTGCAAAGGCCAGGCCTGTGCAAAGGCCAGGAAGCGACAGAGGCAAGAAGCGTGGTCCAAGAGGTCAAAACACTGAGCGGAGCGGTCATCCAAACGACAATATCGAAAGGAACAATGCTTCTCCAGAAGGCTCCGGCGGACTGTCCAATAAGGAGGAATATTGGCAGGCACCGAGTAGCGGCGACAGAGGAATACTACAGAGCACCCAGAGCCTTCACCAGGGGCAGCAGCATCAAAACCTCTCCGAGGCAATTGATGGCACCGATTTGTTCAGCAAGGATTCTGTTAATTCAGCAGAAAGTCAGGACCAAGATTCCCTTGGACAAGCGATAGCTGAGCTAGGACAAGTAAGTCTGGACTTCGTGCATGCGGCTTATGAGAGGAACCGTGATTCTCCCCAACGGGCGAGATATGAGATACTCTCAATGATTGTCACTGCTCTGCAGGCAGCGGGCGACGCGCTGTGCAGCCCATCCACATCAGACGTAATCGACCTAGATATCGCAACGGCCACTTCGGACCTGGATAAGCCACCGCAAACTCAAGTCCTGCTTCCGGCTCATCAGATCCAGGAAATATAGGGGCTGGCTCCGCCAGTGGACAAGCTGCCACTCTCAACACCCCAGCAGTCCAGGGACCATTCGCTTCAATCTCTACCAACTCGGGATGCGGAAATGGACGCCGCGACGGATATGATGATTGACGCGAAGGATATAAGGAAACGGAGGCGAGAAGAGTATCAACTGGCGCAGTGTGGCTTGTCCACTCTACACAGCAAACGTGCTTTACCAGGTGCTGGAATGAATGTACGGCCCTCGACATGTTCGGCGCGCTCGGGAAGTCTCTCCTCCTGTACGCCATCGGCTGTGAGTGATCACGAGCAGGAGCAATGTGAAGAGGACGACGAAGAGCGGTTGATAGATCCACGTACAGAACGATCCAAGCTACGGCGGATTGGACAGGATCATGACGGGATGTTGATCAAACGAGAAGGGACCCTTGATTTGGATGAATGTGGCGCAGGTGGTTCAAAGGATCTGGTACAACCCATTCTATCTGGCAACTCGACGCCTCTTTGACAACATTGGCGGTATGGGCAAGACAAATCTGGAGCATCGAATAGGAAAAACTACCAGTATTTCAAGGAGATAGCGTACCATGTCTTGGGCTTAATTCACGAGATGCCAGGCGTCCACCACTTGAAAGCACGAAGACGGTTGGTATTTAAAAGTCTTCGTGTGCCTATTAAGCAGGCTGGCCACCATCCCTGTCAATAAAGAAACCCTTTTTTCCGATTGTTATACAGTTCACGCTGAGCGGGTTTGCAGCTTTGCGCCTTACCCTCCTGGTCTGGTCTGTTCCAAAGGAGGAGTGTGGTGAAGGAGGAATGTGGTCTTGAATTCGCTGGTAGTGTAGGCAGATAATGCTTAAAATTCGTCGAGATCGAAAACACCGACCTTCCATCTGCGCCATAATCATCATTGTTATAACAGAAGAGCTCGATTTCTCTTTCATTTTCCTTATGAATTTGCTGAGTCAGGAGCCAATCCTCATCGTCGACCATCGACACTACATCCATTCTCTGGTCCACGAAGTCTCTATACCAGAGGTTGAGATTTTGATTCAAGTGGAACTTTTCTTGAATATGTTGAACCAGTTTCCGAAAAGATATATCCTCAGAGACAAATCGAATATCCTTCTTATAATGACATTTCACGCGTAGCTAGTTGACGAAATGAGGAGCAGATTGTCGATCAGCCTTTTGTGTTTTATGTAACTAAGCATATGCTATAAGTTGTAATCATTTCACTTGTGGCTGTCTTACCTCGTTACGAACTCTGTCACGAAGCACAGTGAAAGCAGATCCATCCAAATAACCATCACTTTCATCGGTTCGAGATTTAAATCCTATGTCAAATCCGTAAAACGTTGGCAGGGGTAATTTGTTTTACCAACGAAATTTCAAGTTCCGTTGTTAACCATGGTGAGCAAGCATGTCGGCCAACGAACCTTTTCCCTGCTGGCTTGTTAAAAGTACCCGGTACAGAGAATTTTCAACTCACGCCATAATACCTCACCGTCGCCCTCACCCTCGCCCGCACCTTCGCCCTCGCCCTCACCCTCGCCCCCACCTTCGCCCTCGTTGTGTGAACTCCCTTGGTGTAGAAACGAGAACCTCTAGAGATGAAAAAGGACGGTGAGTTGGCACGGCAAAGACTCGATCGCTGAAACATGATCATCAATTGCCTATAAATACCATGCACTTTTTTCTTCTTTTTTGATCCCCATCAACCTCCAGCCCCACTATCCCCTAACCAAGCCTCCAAATCCCATCAAACCATTATGCGTTTCTCATTTGTTGTTCTCGCTGCCGCCGCAGTTGCCATGATGGCTCAGGCTTCGCCTACCTCGGATATCAAGATTGCCAAGCGCGATGCCAACGAGAAGTGCAATACCGGTGACTTGACCCTTCGCCCTAAGGGAAAGTACGAGTGCGTCGATTGCACAGTCACCAACACGCTCAATGGTGCCGGGACGATGTATGCCGGAGACAACGCTGCCGGCATGTCTGTCTGCGCTCATCTTAATAAGAAGGCCACCCCTTGCTTCCAGCTTTATAACTTCCGGTACTGCAAGGCTTAAAAAGGTTCGAAACCTCAAGTCTATCAAAATCGAGATTCAATAAACTCATTTACGGCACAGCAGCATGCTTCTAAAACGACGGAGAAAGGCAATATCAACGGCGCGTTGTAGTCAGGCCAGGTAGTCTTGCGAGTTTTCCTTGTCCGGCTCAGGTCACAGTTCATCGTCGTCGTCATGGTCACCTCGTGTTCTCACCTTCTTGCCGATCTCGAGCCCCGTGAGACTAGTCAATCTTCAAAAAACACACTGACTTGGTTCTGTCCATACTTGATCCCGGCCGCATAACCAACCTCGATATTTCTACCAAGCATGACCACGATCTGCGCCTGGATATCAAAATACTGTAGACCAGCATGCCGGTGAGCTCGCCAAGGTTCTGGGGTAAAAAAAGTCGATACTATAAACGTCCAAACCTAATAGGCACTCGGAATCTGAATAGCCATGTAAGGCGATGAACTGACGATACTCGGGGCCAGGGAAAATGGCTGGTTATGGTGCTAATTATGGTTGCGCACCTACTGCTACCATGCATTCACAAAGAAAAGTAAATTTCTGACGAAACCAGCCCGTTTTCGTTTTGACACTCATTTCAGATTAGAGAACAAGATTGCCGAACATCCTGAGCATTTCAAGTCACTCCTGGGTTGTTCTTTTCCGTTACAACTGTTGGATGCAACGGAAATTGTGTTCGAAAACGAAGCGCACCTTATTGAGGCAGCATTCGGTCGTATCAAACTATTTGGACGCACGGCAAGAACCGTTCTTGACGAACCTTTCGTCCTCAAAGCGGTCAAGGCCTTCTTCCAGGAAAGAGACCCTCTACTTTTGGCCGCTGCGGAGCGAGCAGTGTTAAACTCTAAAACTCCCTCGGTCCACGGGAATATGTGGGAGACAATGGTTAGTAATGATATGTTTAGAGTATGATCCTTTACGTGGCAACTCATGCTCCTATCATATACTTAGATGCCACTTATTTTCATCGGGACGTTCAAGAATCGCCCACTCTCCTCCTGGTCACTCCTCAACAACATTACACTCCCCGACTCGCTCACAGGCGATGTGACAATTGTTGGATAGAGCGATCAGGAAGCAAAGCTCACTATCTCACACTGCAATATCTCAACCCACGGCTCCAAACGTGGAGACCATGATATCCCCCCCCCATTCTACTTCCCGGCACCCCATGTTTTCGGTCCCGACATTGTTTTTTGCGTCAGGGATCAAAGGGAGATCTACCCAGTCTTCGTCCAGTAAAGTGTTGCTACCTCGCGAATGTGCTTCCTCACTGAATCGCTTGTTCTAATTCTCCCTTTTTGTTTTGCTAGGTTGAAACTACGACAAGTCCTTGAGGGGAGTGACATTGAGAAGGCGCTCGCAACCGTCAGTAGCCAAGCTGCGCAGGAAAAGATGATCAAGGAACAAGAGAAGATGGAGGAGGAGCAGGAGAAGATGCAAAGAGGACAGAAGAAACAACAAAAAAAGCACAAGGACATGACTACAAGCGTCAGGTCCGATCAATCGCAATCGCCCCGCCTGCAGGACTATTGTCCCCCTGGAGTCTATATCAGCATGGTAATACCTATCTTGCAGAGGTTGTCAAGTTCCAGATTGTCCGCCCTGATCCAGAACCAGAGCTGGAGGGTCTACAGCGCGTCTCCATCAACACTGACGACAGTAACTTTCCAGACAAAATCCTGTTTTTTTTGTTCTCTCTTTCTTTCCCATCCTCAGATCCTCTTGAAACTTAGGGGATCTCGATTAAACAACCGCCTTCACCAAGCTCCGTTGAGATGAATGGAATCGGATCACTAGTAAAGTAGCGTCATCCCCCTTACCTACAATCCATAGTCGCTCACTGCACTTTCGTACGTACCTGAAAAAGCCAAGCAATCGTCACGTGAGTGATGGTGGCGTCGGTGGCTCGTGTGCACAGCAGAAAAGCGCGTCGCCGCCCTTTTTTGTCTCTCTTCTCCTTACCACTCCCCCTCTCCAATTTCCTGGCCCCAAAGAACAAAAGGTAATGGTTGGGTTTAGTATGACGTCGTGCACGGTTTTCGGGTACAGAAGGTTTGGCTTGCTTGGATGTGAGCTGGGTTCAGCCTTCTTCGGAATGTTTTGAATTTGAACATGAGGTTTGATTGCTCGGTGGGGTCCATGGGTGGCATAGGCCGAGTCATTGCGCTGGCTGTCCACTTGCGACTTTCTCGGGTTTGGTCAGATTCGCGTGTTCTCCGTCAGACTCGTCAGTCCATGAGGGATTGAGAAATGAGGAACGAGACATGCATAATCCCTCTATATGACTTGACATCCTATTTTTGTCCTTCTCTGGGGGATCAACTTTCGCCTGGACCCTTTGAGGTCCGTGAGCAGGAAATGAGAGCGGGCTTTCGAGATCGCCATACCCTCTGGTCACCACTCATGTAATGTGTCTTGGTCTACTTTTCGTGTGGGTCCATGGGTGGCTTAGGCAATGCTTCGCGCTGCTGTCCACTCCGACTTTCCGGTCGTAGCCAGAGCCATCTCTGTAGGGGTGGTGTGGTGCTCCATGAGTCTCATACATGGGCTGCGGCTGTCGGTTTTACTGGGGGCCTATATGTAATAGCAGAATGGAAGTTTGTGTGGTCTACTTCTCTCTAACCATTACGGTTTTAGATCTCAATAGGGCATGCGTCGTTCAAGATTAAACAAGAAAACTACGAGTGCATTTCCACGTTTACAGGGATGGTAGTATGTAGACTACCAGATGTAAAGTTCATGCTTAGCCTAGGTGATGAACTATGGGAATAAAGGTACATCACATTGCGTGGCGAACACAGAACACCCCGTGACTTTACCAAGGATGGTAACGATATTGATGTGAGCAAGAGTCCGCACAAACAAGTTCAGTGAGGACCAAAGGGTGAATGTTTATTCCATTTGATTGCAGAAAACAACCATGGGGCAAAAAAAAACAGCCAAAGAAGGCATGGCGAAGTGCTCACACGGTCTTTGCTTCAAAACAAAAAAAAAAAAAAAAAAAAAAAGGCTGCCTGGACAAAAAAAACTTTCTCGTCTCTTTCTTTTCATCTTTCACTTCTCCGCTGCTCACGGTCGGTGTTCACTGTCTGGGTATGTGCATCAAGATTGGATCTTTTTCTTCCACTTCTCAGCTACGATACTCAATAAACCTCAGGCACTCATTTTCACAGATGCAGTTCAGACATCATGTTTTACAACATCACTTTCCAAGTGTTGACAATAGGTCTCACAGTCATCCACTTCCTGCTATTGTTCATTTTCGGTCGAATGCTGGCCATCTACTCCAAGTTTGGCAACAAGTACGCGAATAGCATCCGCTGGCTCTATCAAAGTGGCTATCTTAACATGCTCCTGGCCAGCTGCTGGAGCGAGACCGTCCCCTGGTTCGATAGACTCGTCTTGCTCCTGGTGTTTGCCCTCTCTGTCCTGATTTCGCTCTCGGGCGTAATCTTGGCCCATTTCACCGTAGCCGCGCAGCAACTAGGCCCCCCGGTTACTTTGGAAGTCCTTTCCAACCAAACTGCATTGCTGACCTCTGTGTTCTATCTGCCAACTTGGACTCGGGTCATTCCCTACGGCGCAGATATTGGAGCCACTCTTGATTCGATGATCAACTCTCCTGACAACATACCCAATATAAGCAGTGGGAATGTTTACGAGGCTTACACATCGGACTTTGTCAACATTTGCACTGTCCCGACCGTTGTGGTGGCCCCTTATCCGACTGCGATTTTTGAGCCCGCAGGAAATTGCATGCAGGTGACCGCAACTTTGTTGTCGGCTTCTATTACCGAAAGCTGGACAGAAGGCGGGGCCGAGGTTAGACCCGATGGCAGCGTGAATCTCACATTTCATGGCCCTACCCTCGACTCCCCGACAGAACTTTCACATGAGGTCACGCTGAGCTATAACGGAACGACCAGCATGACCATTGATCAGAGTAGTCTCGTACTTACCATCCCGGCCAACGGGACCTCTTCACCTCCTTCGACCGTGGCCACCAAAAGTTGGACCCGTGATGGGGCCATGATGGTCCTCTCCATGACCACCACTCGAATCTATGCAGGGATCGACAATCTCCACGAAAGTCTGACCTCTCAATTCGGCAACAACTCTCTGTTCAACAACGTCGAGCTCTCGTTCCAACAATCGACCTTTGTCACCAACGATACTTATAATATTGTGTTTGCAGAGGCACGGATGAACGGGTCCCTGTTTGAAACGGCAGGATGCATGTCTGCTCACAGCGTCTATTATGCAAAACAGACCATGAATTGCTACCATGTCCACTTGAAGGTCATTGTCGCCACCGTCCCCGAATATGGCACGACCCAGCGGACGTGGATTAGTGGGGACATATTCAGTACCTTGCTTTCGATCAAACACGTCCCTCAGCCTGGGAACTCGACTTTTTTGGATACTGCAGGCATCACAGAAAAAGTCGCCGATGTGTTGGCCAGACTTGGCTGCAGTGCTGTCATGGAATGGTCATTGGGCTCTTTGATGATGCACTTTAACCGACGAAAAATTTTGGATGGGTACGAGGTGCCGAATTGGTTGGTCTGGTCCTTTGGATCCTTCCTAGTCATCTTTTTGATCGTAGCGCTTTGGACAATGACATTCGAAGGCAAGTACTCGAGCTCGTTCTTTGATCTTGTCCAGAGCTCCCTGGTCTTCAAGCTCGAAAAGAAAACAATGTCAAGAATCGGCGCTTCTGATTTCAAAAAAGGGATTCGATTAGGGAATGGACGTCTTGCGTTTGAACAAGATGAGGAGGAACCGTTGGTCAAGACCCCAGAGGATGATCGGTTTAATTCGTCAACCAATCTTGTCAGTTATCAGATGGTGCCATCTCAGTTGCACGATTCAGAGCCTTTAAAGGAAAGATACCTTTACTCGACTACTCCGGTGGGGCAGGTTCAACTGCACGATGCGGAACCTTTGAATGGAAGATATCCATACTCGACTACCTCGTCCGCAGAGAACATCTATCAGTTTTGAAAGCTGTAGACCACAGTGAAATAAAGCAGAGAAGCCAGCCTCAGAGAGACCCCCCGGCCCCTTTGTCTTTGTGTCCAACTGATCGACGATCGACGATCGACTATCAACGATCAAGTCAGTTCGTTCAAGTAGATCTATCAGCCTGATTTACAAAGAATCAGCATTCTCCCCTCCACATGCTGATGCTGGAGCGAAGCGACAGACACGCGACACGTCCCCCTTGAGAATCGTTTTCTCCTTTAAAACAAGGCCCCCTCAAAACCTCTCGCTTGTTTCTCCATGCCTTTCATTTCTAGGAAATTCGCTCACCTCGTACCAAATTTCATCATCAAAAAACGATCCACCGCCATGCACACCCAAGGACTCCACGTTGATCGCGTCGACACAACAGACTCGGATTTCCTCACTTACTCCCCCTATTTTGACGGCCACCTCCAAGCCCTCTACAAAATCCATTACAATCTCCCTCTGGTGATGAAGGATATGGAGAATTGCCCGCAGACGACTGTGTATTTCCACGGGACCGGTCATTGTGGCTGCATTTTGAACCACGTCCCTATCGGTCCCTCGAACCGCGTTTACATTTCGGATTGGTGCACTTCCAGCAAGAACAGACAAGGAGCCCGATGTGCCACCCATGGCATCTTGACCTCGGGTCACTTACTGACCATGAGTCGTGGAGGTAGCTATAAAGCAGATAAAAACGATCTGAGATAAGTTTTTGTGCTTTTTGGCTGATGTCTTTTTCCTTTTTTTTTTTTTTTTTTTTTGGTGCCTGGGGGGTAGGACATTATTTCTCCCCCAACATGATCACCGCGAAAGGATATGCCCAATCCAAGGGTTCTGGCTCAAACGTCCTCGCCATGTTCATTTGCAAGATTCAAAATGCCGGTCCGCAAAACGACATCATGTCCGTCCGCAATGATACAGTAAGAGCATGAGCACCTTTCTCCCCACCACCACGGCCTGTCATCTCTCTGCTCTTCTAACACCTTTCCTCATTGTTTGCTTGCTTCAGGATATCTTGCCAGTTTTCTTGGCCATTGTGAACAATCACTGATCTCAAGAGGACACGCTAGACCACTTGCTCTTTCGGTTCTCATCCTTGCAGTTGCACTTGTGCTTTCCATCCATGAATCTGAATACAAGACAGACACAATCACAAAAAAAATGTGGTGAACTTGGTGTATTGATTTTGAAAGATAAAGAAAAAAAAGAAGAGATGGGAGAGAGAGAGAGTGGGAGAAGAGGGAAAAGGGCGTTACGGGAAGGTGACGGCGCGCTATGATATAGTTGGTTGTGTGGGGAATTACGTCTAAAGGTCGTGGTTTCTTTTGGAGTGCGCTTTTTTGGACTTCAATGGCTTAATGCTTCTTTGGGGTAGGGGGGTTGTACAAGATCTTGCGGGTCTTGATACCGGCCCACTTGTGCCTCTTGAGGTAAACGGAGAGACCGGTCAAAAGGGCCAAAAGAGTCAAGGCCTTCATACCCATCTTCTTGCGCTCATCCATCTCGGGCTCAGCAGCCCAGGACAAGAAAATGGTAACATCCTTGGCCATCTGGGAGGTGGTGGCGGGGGTACCATCCTCGTACTCGATCAAACCATCGTAAAGGACACGGGCCATACCGATAGCTCCACCGGGGAAGTAGGGGTTGAAGTTCAATCCCTCACGGATCTCAACACCAGCTGGGGGGTCCTGGTAACCGGTCAAGAGCGAGAAGACATAGTCGGCACCTCCGTGACGAGCCTTGATCATCAAAGACAAATCTGGGGGGTAAGCTCCGGCGTTTCCGGCACGAGCCTGCTCCTCGTTGGCGTAGGGGCGGGGCATGTAGTCGGAGGGCTTTCCGGGACGGTCAAAATAGTCACCGATATCGTTAGGTCCATCTCTGTACTCGTGCTCCTCAGCCATGGCCTTGACCTCGGACTCGGTGTGGGAGACACCAATCAAGTTGCGCCAGGCAATACGGTCGAGGGAATGGCAGGCAGCGCAAACCTCCTTGTAGACCTGGTAACCACGGCGAATGCTAAAATCAACCGCATCGTAGAGGCAGAGTCAGCAACAGTTGAAATTGTAACGTCAACGAGATCCTGTAAACTAGGGTTGATATGTATCATCCAATTGGCAATTGGTATCGATCTTGTCTGTCCTTGGAGATGACCTCGATCGATCGCCAGTGCCATGCGGATGTTTTTGGTTTTACGAGCGACCAAAGGCGATCAAAATGTCTCGCCATTGATTTCACTCAGTGAAAATAAATCCTGCAATTGCTCGCCACGATTGTTTTATCCAGTGTTATGTCGTAATAATCGCGCTGATATTCTGTCGCATCCACGAGCTCAGGTTCTAACAGATCTTCCTTGATGATACCATCCATGATCCATGCAAACGCAAATAAGTAAAACAGTCATCAAGGAAGAACAATCCTTACGCAGCGTGATCAAAGGTAGCAAGGTTCTTCTTGTGGTCCCAGGGGTAAACTGGGGCGTGGAGACCATCGGCAGCCATGTTGGCATCGACAGACTCCATGGACATGTAAGCGACAGCACCAACGGTGACAGCACCAGCAGCAGCCAAGGAGAGGTTCTTGGCGTTCTATTTGTATTTTGTCCAAAAGATGAGTTGATTCGGTCAATGGTTTGATCTGCACCACGCACAAGCCTAATTAATCCAGTTCCTGGATTTGATTCGGAGAGAAAAAACACTTCATCCCGATGGAGGATTAATTACCATGCTGGAGGCAGCAGCAGCGGAGCTGGTGGACTGGAAGCGGGCCTAAAAGGATGAGCAAAGAAAAGGAGAGGGGGTTGAGGATGTGTGGATGGATCATGCATGATGGGTTTGGGTGGGTTGCAGTTTCGGGATTCGGAGCCGGAGGAGCGCGCTGGATCAGATCCAGGTCAGGCACAAAAAAACGCGGGATCAGTTGGAAGGAGGGGGAGATGGAGAAGGGGCAGTACCTGAACAGCAAGACGCTGGACAGCCTTGCGGGTCGACTGAGCAGAGAGACGGAACATGGTGTGGAGGAGGAGGAGGGAGGAGTGAACGAGAGGATGATCGCGGCAAATGCCTCCTCTTCTGTTGATTCAAGCCGATTCCGAGATTCGTCCGGCGAGGGTGCCTGAGGGCATCTGTGCCGTGTGTCCTCCGTACGGAAATAGCGCGCTCCGAATTTTTAAAAAACTCTGCCACGTCACCGAACTCCGTGGCGTATGTATGATGCACAAAATTTGGTGGCGCTTTATTTCCTCTCACAATTCATTTCCAACTGTGACCCAGTAGTCCCGGAGGTTGTTTTTACGACCAAAGATCTCCAGATACCGTCCATTGGGAACGAGTTCCTCAATGAGTTCATATAGCTCCTCAGGCTTTTGACTCTGCCCTCTGCGTTCTGAAAAGATCACATCGGATCCGATCGAGTGGCGGCAGTTAGGAGGATCCTCACCCTAATGGTTGAAAATCAGATCACCTGTCAATCCCTTTGCCTCCTTGGTGTGCAGTTGCTGCACGTAATTTCACAACAACTTGAGAAATCCCATCAAAGTAACATACCTTTTTACCGACGAGGCACGTCTCTTTTGCATGCTGAAGATAGTATCCGTGCCCTTTGGCCATTCTTCGGTTCACAGTCTGCTTGACCCATGTAATGTCGTCCACATAGCTACAAAAGAATGAATGGAAAGGCATCAGGTCAAGCTGTCCATCTCGACTCCTGCCGTGTCCAATCGTGATCCATTTTCTCTTCTTTGAATAACAGTACCTATAGCCCCATTTCCTCATTAGATCGAAGGCGCGAGCATATTTGTTGTTGATAACCCAGATAAAGATGAATCCGTTTGAGCTAAGTTTTGGTACTGGAAGTTCTTCAATGCAGATATCTGGTAGTTGCTGGTATGCAATGGCGACCTATAAAAAAAACAAAAAATATCGGTCAAAATCCGTGATCTCTTGCAGCTGCACTGCAATTTTCCTAGAATCATACTCCTCTAGTGGGCGCATGGGTAGCGAGCTGCCATGGTGGATCCATCAAGATGACATCGAATTGGCATTCAGATGCAAGGCTCTATTTTTTTTTTAAAAAAAAAGACAAAGAACACAAGGCATCGTTTGGTCAGCGGCATGTTGCTTTGTAGTTCCTTTGAGCTTGGAAAGATGATAATTCGAATAATTCAGATCCAGAGGGTTCCTCAAACATACATCCCAGTCATAAGTCATGACGTTGGCCTTGATTGGGACACACCACTCTGGCGCCTCAAATTCCTCCAAGTCATCGCCTTCTTCTTCGCCGTCGGCATTCTCTTCTTTGGTCTCATCCTCGGGTGTCTTTTCAAGGGCGGCAATGTCCTGGGTCAGTTGCTCAAGTGTTTTAATGAGTTCTTGTTCGCGAGCCAGAAGCTTTGCAAGTCGACCAGTGGCGGACAATGTGGGGACAATGCCAGAAGACGAAGCAGGGGACGAAGCTCCTGAGGCGTTGGTGGCGCTGGCGTCCATTGCCGTTGTGGCATTCAGAAAGGCATTATTGACGCTGCCGGATTCCGAGTCGTTCCCGCTGTCGGTCATAATGACCTCGTCCGAGAGAGTCATGGTAGGTGATGGGGATGAGTGTAGTTGGAGGGTCAATGAGATGTCAAACGCGAAAAGCAACTGTTTTTTTTGTCCTTTCCCAACCACCCGTCGCGGTCCCGGGAGAATCACGTGATATCAAGGCTGCGCCACAGACAGAGTCGATCAACTTATCCTTTCTCGGCAACCCCGAAGCTTCGCTTGTCCCCGTCGTTGTCTCCTTCGTTTACGTCGCCTCATTGCCCACAATGTCTTCCAGCATCGGAGAGAAATGCACAAACATCAAGCAGGAGTACGACGCATGCTTCAACTCATGGTACTCTGAAAAGTTTCTCAAGGGCGATGCTACCCCTCAATGCGACGACCTCTTCTTCAAATACAAGGAATGTCTCATGGTAAGACCTGTTGCATGGACCACTCGCTTCTTGGGAGGAGTAAGTGGAAAATACCAGCTGCAGCCAAGCAGCTGTGCGGACAATGCGGGGGGATAGAGACACTCCACCCATGCAACTATTTGCAAAGCTCTCTTGTTCTGATCTATCGATCTCTTTGCGCGCCATAGAAAACTCTCGAGGAGAAGAAGCTGGATACATTACTTGCTGATGCCCGGAAAGACAATCCTTTCCCGAAAACGAGCTCCTCTTCCTCTTCCTCATCATCTGACTCGACCAAGAAAGAGTAGATATCGCTTCATTAAACATATATTGAGTCTTTTTGTTATACCTCAACTGTGTATCTATTTCCATTGTGATTCGCGGTCCATCTTGCGG
Source organism: Entomortierella parvispora (assembly GCA_963573315.1). Lineage (NCBI taxonomy): Eukaryota > Fungi > Mortierellomycota > Mortierellomycetes > Mortierellales > Mortierellaceae > Entomortierella > Entomortierella parvispora. The sequence goes on from OY752145.1 coordinate 2,570,106, forward strand.
GCCACGCCCATGGCGGCGTTATAGAAACCGTCGTGTGGAGATGACAAGATAGCTGTGGGATTGTCTCGTCTGATTTCTTGACGGTTGTAGCCCTGATATGGTCGGAAACAAAGGACAAAAATCGAGATTTGTGTGCAAACAAAACAAAGCCTCCCTTTTGACTTCCAACGGACAACGATCCGTAGAAAAATCTTTGGACAAATTAGGAGAAATGGCGAAAACAACAGGACGACATCAAACGCGCGGTCGTGGTGTGCGCTTTTGTTCAAATTCACAACCACGTCCAGTATTCACATCGAGCAAAAAATAAAGGTGGCGTTCTATTCGCGTATCCTTTGTTAGGTCCCTTTTGATCTCCATTCTTGTCAATTGTGAACCCTGACTGATGATCCCATTGTTCGAAGATGTTGAAGGAGACTCGACCTTGGCTGGATGTATAAATCACTCGGAGAAAGACAATATCCACTTATTGTTCACTGACAAACTGACAACTCCTTCTTATTAACATCAACGGCAATCCCCCGCAATGTCCTCCCCTTCTCCACCAAAGTGCATTGATCCTGAGGATATTTTGGCCTTTGCATCGACCTGTCCTCCCACCGTACCTGAGGAACCCACCTTCCAAGAACTGTTCTCAACTCTTTTTACTCCCTCCAGTACATCATCAATCCTGTCCCCCTGCGTCCGAATGTATATTGTTCGACAGCCCGTTCCAGCAAAACACCGGAGAAGCTATGTCGAAGTCAGGGACCTCCGAAACCTCTGCGGTCGATCCAATCCCAGCCTGACCTCAGAGAATGACCTGAAGGACGCCGTCATTGTTATGAAAAAGGTTTCGTGGGCTTTGTGCGGTGACCACCAAGGTAGATCGCCCGCCCTCCCTGTCCCACCTTTGTGTGACACAACCTCCCCAATCGGCGAATGGAACCTTGCAGATAGACGTGGTCTTGGAGGAGAGGCGAGCAGCGGTACTGGAAGCGGCTACAGTTCCTTGACCGAGGACAGTACCGACTGCTCGAGTGGAACATCTGCAGTCCTTGCATCAGGAGCACTGCGTAAGTGTTGAAAAAAGAATGAGAGTTCAGGTCAAGGAGATGAAGCTAACAATTGGTTGATACCCACAATCCCAACATCAGGCGTGCCTATCGAGATATTTGAACCACAGGCATTCTCTCAATCTGGTTTGCGAAACCCTGACGTCTTCGTGTCCAGCGACGACGACGAAGGGTACGAGGACGATCAAATGGATGATGAGAGTGAGGGTGAGGATGGTAACAACCTCCACCTTCGTAGCAGTACTGGTGATAGCAGCGAGACCATTAAGCCATCAAGAAAGGTGCGGCGTCTCCGATCAAACCCAAGGAATACAGCCGAAGAAGTAACGCTTGGTCCTTACCAGTGCATCCCTGCCACCCTCCCATCGCGGTTCAGACCCTTGGTTCAAGACGGTGAGGTCCAGTTTGAGACTTGGGTTGTCGCCTTCCTGATGACTCCCTCATCTGCTTCGTCCAATGGGAGTTTGAAGGCTAGCAAACAGGTCTTGATTGATCCACAGCAACAAGGTGCCTCTCCGACTTTCTCGTCAGAGCAAAGACCAGCTCTGGTGAACCTACCGCACTCAATGCCGCTGGCGGCAACAGAAGGCAACACAACTGTAATCACCATCATGAACCAGCCTTCTGAACGACAGCGTCAGATTTCAAACTGGATAGAACGGGTAGCCCAATTCCTTGGGACTCACATCTTGCAGTCTTTTATCAGGAACGAGGTTGCTCATTCTAGGATCGGCATTGATTTCAAAAAGATTCTTCAGGAGAAAAAGATGCGTCCTCAGCGAAGGGTGGTCCATTAGACTTGAAATAGACAGGGCTCTAAATGGAAGGGGATACGAGTAGTAGGACCCTGATCATACAACCAAATAAACCTCTTGAAAAGCAACAAAGACGCGGCCGGCACACATCGCTTTGGGTACTAGAGCCTGTACCCCTACGACCATTGCAGTTTAACGGTGGCCTTTGTCCCCTGATTCACGGCCCACCCACTCCTTCCTTCCCCTAATCAAAGACAAAAAGGGGGAGACATATTCATGGAGAGAGGGGAAGGACAGGTGGAAAAACAAGGGTTGTTTCTGGTTCATCCTCGGGATACATGTTGCTGCCCTTCGCTCTCCACCCCCTCCCATCCTTTTTTTCTCCCTTGTTTGTTAAATGGACTATGTTACCACAGCAGCTCTTCCAGAACTAGTGTCAAAGCAGTTGGAGGATGATGGGCTGTTAACCCCAAAAAGGGTGTCAACTGATAGCTTGCTTGCAGCTCAGACAACCCCTTCTCCACTGCTTGCTCCGCACCCTCGCTCTTTGCAAAACTGAAGTGGTTTTTTAAAGGAAAGACAATACCGTTACCCCAAAGTTCACAAGAGTCGCCCAGCCTCAAAAGATAACAAGAAATAGCCCTAGCACTGGGGAACACGGACCAAGAGATGATGGTGTTGGGTACCCATGAACTTGGAACTCAGGAGGCGTCATTTTTTTTTTGCTTCTTAAAAGAGGCATCATCGTACATGATCCTTTCCGCGGGCATGATCGACGTTAGGATCACGATAACGAACGTCAACAATAGCATGCACAAGAGCCCCGTCTCGCATTGCTGGTGGGAGAAAATATTTCAGAGCTGAACATGATGAAATTTAGACTGCCCGTTCAAAAATGGAAGCAGGACCGAACAGGACAGCGAGTGAAGCCTGGATTGTGCCCAACAAGGGTTGTGCTACGCCCAGAAGAGATCGCCTTACTGTTAGACACCCAGCCGGTCAGTTTCGGATGAGAAGATTGTGGGTTGCATGCTGTGGGTTTACTTCAGTGCAGGATCAAGAGAGAGGAACTGTCATCCAAATGTCCTGTCTCAGGTCCAAGACAGAACGTGGCCCGTTCTTGGGTGGGTTGTTGTGGAAATGGGGACGGACGTGCTCCATCGAGGCAGGCAAACGAACAATCGGGACAGACGGATGGATGGATGGGCGGACAAAGGAAAGGGCAAGCCGGACTCAGGAAGCTCTGGTGCATGGGGTGCAATAGAGCCGGTTCGGTGATGGTAGAGTGGAGTACATAATCAACCAAGGCAAGGGCAAGGCCCGCTGCAACAGCATTTAATTTCAAGTGAGCAAAGTCAACCAAGGCCGTCGATGTCGATGGATGGTCGTGGTGGTGGTTCCTTGTTTCCTTCCCATGGGGGGTGGGTGGTCCGGTGAGTGCAGTGGGTGGGTGTTCGGACAGGACAGGCCTGAGTAAAGTGAGCCCCTGGCAAAAGCATTATTCTGTCAACTGAGTCACTTTATGATTTGCACATGAAATCAAATCAGAGCGCAAATCGCCGCCTGTCCGATCTGCGCCTCTGTTGGTCCATCCGCACATCGATGGTCTTTTTTTGTTTTTCACCTGGCGGTCCGTTATCTCTTCTGTCTCTCTTTCTCCTTCTCGTTGTCTCTTGTCTTGTCTTCTCTTTTTTCTTTCTCTCTCTTTCTCTCTCTCCCTCATTGCATCTCTGTCTCTGTCTCAGTCTCCTCCTCTTCCATCCCTTCATTCTCTCGCTCCACATTCACCCTTCTCCACACAGCCCATTCCTCTTTCTATATACCCCCCACACACACTTCTCAAGGCATGTCCTCAAGAGCCGCAAGCGCGCTTTGCTCCTCGATCCGGGGCCGCACCTCCTCCTTCCTCTCCACCTCGGCCTCTGCCAACACTGCCCGGTCAAGGTCCTGTCCGCGTTTCTCCAGTGCCTATGCCTACCCTCACACATCCTTCCACTCAACCGCGACAGCAACAACCACACTCGGACAGGGTCGGATCGTTATCAGGAATCGACCCTGCACCTCCTTGTCCTCGTCCTCCTCCATTGGTGTCACCCAACCTTGTTCGAAACACGCTTACAGTCATCTGGCCACCGCAACAGCTCCAACCTCTCCACCACCACAACTTTCTTCTGCACGACAACAACAAGCAGCACTCAATCCTCTCCGTAGCCACAATCCTCCACAACCCTCTCACATGCCAACCGCGTCTTCCTCTCTGCCCAAGGCTTCTGCTGCGGCCGCAACGTCGAAAACGGTGTCTCCACAATCGTCTCCACTTTATCGGATGAACAACCCTGCCTCGATCGTCAAGGCGCCGCAGGCTAGACGGCGCAGTCCACAGCACTTTTACCAGAACCGGATCTTGGATCCTTACGTGAACCAGGCTGTGAATCCAATCACGTTGCGCCAGCTAGTGTTTTTCGGTCGCAACATGCAAGAAGACAAGCTCCTAAAGTCCGCCAACTATGTCCGGACAGAGCTACCCATTCGACTCGCGCACAGGATCCGGGATTTCCAAAACCTGCCGTTCATTGTCGGCACGAACCCGCATATTGAGTTGGTCTATGACCTGTATTGGCAGGCGTTCGAGCGGTTGCGACAAGTCAAGGAGATCAAGACGTTGGAGGAGAATGATGCGTTCTGTGAACTGGTCAAGGATTTGCTGAGCGACCATTTGGTGGTGATCCCCCAGTTGGCCCTTGGCATCATGGAGAGCTCCAAGCATATCGATGGAGCCCAAGTGGATCAGTTCATGAACAAGATGTTGCGGTCTAGGATCTCGCGTCGTGTTTTGGCAGAGCAGCATCTGTCCTTGACAACCAACTTCAACAGTCCGAACCATATGATGACAGATCGAGGTTTTATCGGGATCATCTACACACACTGCAACCCCAGGGATATTGTCGAACGGACGGCTCTCTTGGCAGCAGAGACTTGTCGATTGGCATCTCCGGGCAAGGAGCCGCCCAAAGTGATTCTGGATGGAGCTATGCACGCCGAGTTTTCTTATATTCCAGACCATATCGAGTATATCCTTTACGAGTTGCTCAAAAACTCGATGCGATTCGTGATGGAGAATGGAAAAGTCGATCCCAAGACAGGCCAGCTACCCCCGATCCAGATCACAGTCTGTGAGGGCACCCACGATATCGTCTTCCGTATCTCGGATAAAGGCGGTGGCATCCATCCCGAGATGGAGTCCCATCTTTGGTCGTATTCACAATCGCCATCTCGGTTTGCAAACTTTGAAAAGATCTCCAAGATGGCGGCCACAGTTCAGGAACAGATGGTATCACCGTCCAGGAGCGTGAATGCAGGAGATTCAGAGGATATTCTTCGTGGATCTGACGATGGCATTGTCTTGCCACCACCACCCTCCACTCACACCGGTAACAATGGATCGGGATACCTTCATGGAGCCAGCTCTACGGCCAACAGCGAGTCCACGTTGCTGTTGGATCGCCATGCACCCACCAGAGCTCACAACAAGTCAGCACCAGCCTCTTCGTTCTCGACATCAGCCTTGTCCCATGGTCACGAGAGCGTGACTGTCATTGACCCAAGTCAACAGCCATGCCCAAGCAAGAAAGAAGGGCATCTGGATATTCCTATCGAGTCGAGACAACAGTACCAGTCTATGCATCTTGGAATTGGTTTGCCAATGAGTCGAGTCTATGCCGAATACTGGGGAGGTGACCTCAAGGTCTTCACTATGCATGGATACGGCACAGATGCGTATGCAAAGTTTTGCAAGTTCGGTAATATCTACGAGAACTTTGATGTCTAATAGAGATCAGAGATAGAACAATAAACTAAGCCAAAATGGTTTGATACCCACACGTATGCTTCATCTGACCATGCTCAATTGTTTCAAGCAACAATACCACAGTCGCCGCGTCAGTCGCCCCATCCTCTACCTCCTTCTATTTGAATATTTGACAAAAAAAAATCTGTGGTTTGGTGTCACACAAGTGAGGACACACAAGTGACGTGCGGGAAGGAAGCAGTCCGTTGTCATCATGCGATGGCTTCCCACTCTGATTTTTTTGCTCTCCTCCCTCCTTGCTTTATTACACAATGCCCCCTCGGACTTCTCTTTCCCTTTCTGTCTCACTTTTCCGAATTTTTATTTCACTCCCACGCTTGAACTCGAGGTATCTTCCTTTACTCTCCACTACTCCATTCACCAAATCCAAGACTGTCTTCACCCGCACAATGTCCACCACAGATTCATCCAAAGAAGACGTCCCTTTCCCCGTTGTTGACGAGCAATTGGGCGAGAAACTCCAGCCAGATGAGGCTCACCACGTCACCGAGATGGCCAACGTCATTGAGCAAGGTATCCGCAAAAAATACCAGACGGGCGAGGCAAAGCGGGACGTCCATGCCCGCGCCACAGGTGTCCTTCGAGCCGTCTTCAAAGTCCATGAGAATATCCCAGACCAGTTTGCCCACGGAGTCTTTATCCCCGGAAAATCCTACGATGCCATCGTTCGACTCTCCAACGCTTCTGGCGAAGCCTCCAATTCTGACACCCATTCGGACGGTCGAGGGTTTGCGTTCAAGTTGCTCGGAGTTCCAGGTGAAAAGATTCTAGAGTCGGACAAACACGCACAGACCCAAGATTTCGTCATGATCAACCACCCTTTATTCTTTTCCAACATGGCGGAGAGGTACTTGGCCCTGTTGACCAAGAGTCAGGGCAGTGTCCTCCAAAAGGCCTCCATCCCCTTCGCACTCGGTCTCAAGGGCACCATTAACGCGGGTATCTTGTCTTCAGGCCATATAAGCAATCCATTGCAGATCCGATACTTCTCTGCCGTGCCTTATCAACTCGGTCTAGGACCCGCGAGACAGGCCATCAAGTTTTCAATCAAGCCTGTTTCCCCTCAAGTTGACCCGATTCCATCCAAGACTGGGGAGCATTACTTGCATGAGGCTGTAAAGGCCAGTTTGAAGAAGGGCCCAGTCGAATACCGGTTCATGTTGCAACCCAGAAAAGGAGCTCATATGGACGTGGAGGACTCGATGATAGAGTGGTCCGAGAAAGAGTCCCCGTTTGTGGAAGTGGCTACGCTGACAATCCCTCAACAGGATACTGACGATGCAGAGTTGGCAAAATTGGGTGAGCGATTGTCTTTCAACCCATGGCATGCACTCCCTGAGCATCGCCCCCTGGGCGCAATCAACCGTGCGAGAAAAGTGATTTATGAGCGCATCTCCAGAGTCCGTGACGCCATGAACGACGTCCCGCGCGAGGAACCAACCTCGCTGCCTCATGCTGGCGTCCCACGAACTTGAAATAGTAATCACCTTAATACTATTTGTAAGGAAGCGTAGTGGTTTATTAAAATTCATAACGACCTCCATTCCAGTAGCGGCATTTTTGCCCCTCAGCTCGTGAAGATCGACTTGATGTTAAAAAAAAAAAAAAAAAAAAATGCAATGCTCCAGGCTTTGTTCCGCTTGGCAGTCTGCCCTTTTTAAGAGTGAACTTGTCTGGTAAGATGCGTGATTCCTAGGATGGATATGCGTAATTATGGTCATGATCTTTGACATAATCAATTGCGGCCTGCACCGTAGTAATCCCCGCGGCGTCTTCATCCGGAATGCTGATATCAAATGCTGTTTCCAAATGCATTATAATCTTCGTAATATCGAGATCGTCAGCATGAAGGTCTTCAGCGAATGATGCCTCGTTCGTGACCTCCTCCAAGTTTAGTCCAAGTTGTTCGGCTATAATTGTCTTGACGCGCTCCTCAATAGCTGGCCTCTTGACGGACAAGGAAGAGTGGGTGGCAGGAAGGGTTAAGCTAAGTGGTGCAGAAACAGCGAAGCTCCAAAGGATACCGAGAATAAGCAAGTACTGGAGCTTCATTTTGAATAGGAGGGAACAGGATAGGTAAATAACTGAAGTGAAGAGGTTGATGGAAAGGTGAAAGTGTGATGAGAAGAAATGAAGTCTTTCCAATATATGTTGTATTTTTTGTACCTACGACAGAGGTTGGACATGACGCGGTAAGGTAAAGGTTCACGAAGCGCACGAAAAATTCTAGGAGGCGGTGCAGAGAGGAAAAGAATTTAGGGGACTGATACCAAAAAAAAAGGGATCCTAAGAGATATATTCCTACAACTGACACGTACCAACATTGTCTTTGAAGTTCTCGGGGAGGGAGGAGGCACTGGTTGCGTCCCACCATGGCTCTTTTTTCGTTTTTTTTTATTCGCATGCCCCCCGTCTACCTGATATATCTTGCAAATTGGAAGGAGGAAGACGTCTCCTCATCTCTTCAATGAAAATATCTGTCATGTTGGGGTTGGATCAGATCATCGGATTTTGGACCCTGGACCCTGGATCCATAGAGATTGCGGTGGAGGGTTCATATCTCTCTTTGTAATGACCGATCCTCCTCGGTCTTGATATGTTCTGGAGAGTGGTCAGTAGCACAAGAGAAGGCGGGCATCTCCAGTCTTCCCTGTGAGGATCTGTTGATCTAGGATCTAGGATGGCATCCAGGACGGCGGCGACAAAAGATCCTGTCCTCCCCAATGCACTCAGAGCTCTCGAGTCTCAGCTGCACCCAAAGATCGCCGATGGTGATTGGTACCCTCTCCTGGATCTCTGGCGAAACTCTCTCCTCCCGAGGATAAAGTCGACAAGTCTTGGGGCGACTGCAACCAACACATCCTCCCCGTCACCAAGCAGCCATGTAGCCGGCACCCCCATCTCGCGTCAAAGCCATACCGCACTCGTACACTTTATACATCTCAACCTAGTATTTTCCAACCTACTGTACTTCTCAACCTCCTTCTCAACCTATATACCTACTTCTCAGCCTACTTCTCAACCTAGTGAACGTTTCACTCAATTTGGTGGGGACCTGATGACCTTTGTTTTCCTGATCAACTATTACTTCAAGAGATTCATGTTGTCATTGTTGACGAACATTGCTCAGTTCCTCTCATCAGGAAAATTGAAAAGAGTTGACATTTCTTTTTTCATTTATTGCACAGTGATTGCGCGTTTACTTCTTAGTCTGTGATAACTCAGTGGAACAAGATCGATGGGTCTCTGTATTTATTAAAATCATGAAGAGAGCAGAAAGATGGCATCCATTCAAAGGTGCAAGGACAATACGGTCCCAGGGGCCATGGGTTCGATCTCGAAGAGAAGAGCGGCACCGCATCACGTTGGAAGTGACCGTTCCCCGCCAAGCGAAGGAGAGGAGAAGTGAGCAACAATCAACGACAAAAAAATAGAGAACTCTTGACAAAGTACCTCACCAAAGGCCGAGATCACCCCTCATACACAAATCCAGCCTATCAAAATAGCTAAAAGTACACACCAGTATGCAGAGGAGGACATGATGAAGGACTCCTAGAGTCGATCGATCCTCACACGACATCTGGCTTGATGCGCACTCTTCTTCGCCTATGATATGGAAGGTATAGGGTAGAGTTTGGATCTCGGACAAGGGCTTCAGAGGACTGTAATGATCAGAGAGAGACTCTAGTCGGCCTGTGTTGACAATGCTCCTCTCGTTCACGAGGATGTGGTGGGTGAGGACACGGTGCAGGGTTTGGTTCCTAAGAAGTGGCAAGACTATGTAAATGGTCAGCGGACGCTACCAAGACGCGTGTAAACCCACTTTGTACAGATGTCTCTCAGAGGTCGGCCCCAGCCTCACTCACTCCCTTCGACTTTATCCACGGAGGGGGCCAGATCACTACATAACAGTGCCAGCCGAAGAAGGTTGAGGACAGCCAGCCCACCGCCACTATTCATCATTGAAACTTCACACAGGCACCAAAGGACGCCCTGCCCTGAAGCGCTGAGGCCACTGCCATTACCTTGTCTTTGCCCAGGAGCCGACGGTATGGATGGAATATGGATATGGATATGGTCCATGTGTCCAGTGCTTGGCCCTGTGCATCCACTTGGCCCCGAAGAAATAATAGTAATAGCCGTACCATGGATGGAGGTAGCACCGATGAGATGGCTAGGATGGGAGAGGAGAAAGCTGTCCTCTTCTTGGGCTTTGGATGGCGGATGGCGCGTACTTTGACTCCCTTCGATGGATGGATGGACGGATGGATGGACGACGCGTTCTTGTTTACTTGAAGCGGGACTGTTTTTTGTGTTGATTGGTGGCAAGCCAGCTGCAGCAGAAAAGCTGGCAGGCAGGGGAGGCGTTCTTGGTGGGCGGCCAGCACTGAAAGCGTGCAAAGATGCAAGGGTGCAAGGACCGAGCATGCTCCAGAGAGCCGGGGTTGCTGTGGAGTCTCTGAAAGCGAGCCTCTGAAAGCAGCGGATGTTGTTGAAAGGCCGGTGGCCTCTGGCGGAGTTGAAGGTAGCCAGTTGAGAGGCGCTACCCTCGGTCTCTTTGTGGGGAAGAGACGTTCTTGAAGGACAGCGGGCGGCAGAGGACAGAGCTTTCTTTTAGAGAGCGAAGCGCGTCACCAGAGAGGCAGATGGAGCTGGTATTTTTCAGGAACTGGGTCTCTTGAGACCTGGCTTATGCTTCTCTGGGCCCGAGACGAGAGCTCAGCACTTGTGCTTGTTACTGACCACGCGGTTTGAAGAACGCGCGCTAGCCTGGGCTGTGCTGCAGTGCTACAAGAGACTACAGGATAGACATGCAAGGGGGCGTTAGTGACTGAAGTACACAAACGAAGGCCTAGGAAGTAGGGCGCAAGGGATTTTTTTGTTTGGCTGGATTTCATATATTTTAGTTCAGCTCAGAGCATACCTTAAAAAAACACGAGCCGTGCTCTTGTGTCTGAGTTGCACGCGAGTGCTGGGCTTGATTGGACAACCCTTGGAGCCATGGCAGAGATGGATCATGACTGAAATGGAAATGTGCATGTGAAATGTCAGTGGGAATGTAGGGTGGGTGTGGGGAGGAGGGGGGGTGGTGAGAGAGAAAAAAAAGAAAACAAAAAATCAGCGCGCGCATTTTTGTATCTGCAGCGGAGAGGTCTGGTCCCGTGTAAACGGTCTGAACGGTCTAACCCTGTGTAAACAGTCGAACACCGTGTAAACAACGGTCCAGCTACATGGCCAGATAGCCCTTTTCCCTTCTTTTCCATGCACACTCGATCCGATGGCTTGAACGCAACTACGAAGATGGACATTGTCCTAGGGTCCGTAGGAGAGGTACATTCCTACAAGTGGCACGCATACCAACATTGTCTTTGAAGTTCTCGGAGAGGGAGGAGGCACCGTCGAGAATGGAGAATCAGATGGCTCTGGTTGCATCCCACCATAGCTCGTTTTTTTTTTGTTCGCTTGCGTCCGTCTACCTGTCAGATCCTGCAAACTGGAAGGAGGAAGACGTCTCCTCAGTGAAGATATCTGTCGTGTTGGATCCGATCATCGGATCATGGGCGCTGGATCCATAAAGATTGCCGGTGGAGGGTCCTTCTCTTCTAATGACTGATCCTTTTCGGGAAAAGAAAAAAAATCAGACGTATTCGGTCTTGATATGTTCTTGAGAGTTTGAGAGGGGTCAGGCACAAGACAAGAGGAGGGGGTATTTACTTTCTTCCCTGTGGATCTATTGATGTAGGATCGAGGATGGCATGCAGGACGGCGACAACAAAAGACCCTGTCCTCCCCACTGCACCCGGAGCCCTCAAGTCTCTGCTGCACCCAGAGATCAATGATGGTGATCGATACCCTCTCCTAGATCACTGGCGCCAAACCCTCTCCCCCGAGGATGAAATTGACAAGACTTGGAGCGACCGCAACCAAAAGTCCTCTCTGGCACCAAGTAGCCTTGTAGCCATGTAGCTGGCGCCCCCAGCGCTTGGAAATCTACACAATTGTGAATACATAGATCTATATACACCATTTGCACCTATGCTCCCATCATACCTCCCCTTATAATTCATACATCTCAACCTACGACTCAACCTAGTGGACGTTTTTTTCAACTTGGTGGGGACCAGATGACCTATCTTCTTGATCAACTATTTCTTCAAGAGATCCATGTTGTCATTGTTGACGAACATTGCTTGGTTCTTCTCACTAGGAGTATTGAAAAGATTTGACATTCTGCACAAAATAACACTTCTAGTTGTTCAAGAATTCGGAGGGTCTTGTCCTTGTCAATTGTTCGGGATGAGAGAGCCCGATCTCCAGAATTGACTTGAATTTTCCTCGGTCCATTATTGTTTTTCTAAGGCATCAACACCCTCAAGTGCCAAGAAATCTCGGTATTCTTCAAGGATAGCGGAAGACTGGTGTTCTATGAAATCTGGCAAACAACTCTGCTGGCGAGCGTCCTGTAGAAGTTTCCTGTCATGCTTATCAAAGTACTGTGTGGTGTTGCATGATATTGTATTTAGCAAACAGCTCATCGAAACCCCAGTTGTGCAAGACGTTATTACATGAATAGCCAAATGTAAGTCATCATAGAGCTCAGTATAACCCATCATAAACTTGTAACAACAAAATAGATAGTGACTTACAATTGCAACAAGAGCAACGGCCAGAGAGTGCCATGGTTCAATTGTAGTCACAGATGGCGACCTTGGCCTCTTAGTCGACTATGACATTAGACCTATCATAGTTACAATCGGTTGTTAAAAGTCATACAACTTGGAAGCGACATGATCCTCCGCAATACCTCTTATTATTGTACCTTCGTCATCTTCGGAGGTAGATTGCACTTCATCGCCGTTATCTTCATTGGCGTCCTGTGGAATTGAGAAATACAGAACAAATCAATTGGAAAGCTTAGGTCAACGCAGTAGCCATTTCTCAATAACAGGCGTGAGCTTGCCTTGTATATACCGTGTAAGGGGAGGGGTAAAGGTATTACCTGTGGCGTTTTCTTGGACAGTGTCATCGACGACATCATCGAAAGTATCATTGACACCATAAGGGTCAGTTCCGACATCCTCAGCTCTGAAAGGGTCCTTCAGTCCAGGGATCGATACTGATTTGGACGTAACAGCACAACAAAAAGTGATTTAGTAGAATGAAGTTTCCTAGCTTAGCATGATCATAGTCAAGGGCAATGGTCATGTTCACTCTAGATCCAATAGCGAGTTCTTCCGTCAAAGTGCGTTGGTTTGAAAACTTGTTACAAACTAAGAGAACAAGGTGTTAGAAACATGTCCAGCGCTCATGATGAGTGCTCATCATGGCTCAGCTTTACATACCAGCTCTTGCTCCAACTTGTTCTCCACGGTGCCTTGGTTGATGAGATGCTCTTAGCCTGATATAACCTTTCGATTCATCTCACACGCCACCTTCTGTTGGTGATGCAGCCTTGATCTTTGCAGGTCGCTCCTCTCCATCCATAAAGGCCACGCATACCCTCACAGTATTTTTTGAACCGACCTGGTCGATGTCAAAGAACTTTCTGCAGTCAGCACAATATTTGCTACTATTGCCCTTATCCTTGAGAAATTGGTTGTAAGTCTCTCGCGGGCACTTGCTGCTTGTATGATACTCGTGGACACCAACAGCAATATGGCCTGCGTCCCGAATCTAGAGTTATCGCAAACACTGGATAAGCAAAGGATATCTTTTTGTGATAGCGGCTATGTGGTCACCATGCACCAAGACTTTACCTTTCGTACAAGTTTTCTCAGGAGTACCATATGCTTTGATGATGGTCAAAACCCGTTGCTGAACACTCTCAGACCAATGACAAACAAGACCTGGTCCCTGGATCTTTATCGTGGTAGACACCCGCGAGACTGACAGCTGCAGTGACGGTGAGGTCAAGGACCTGCGTCTGAGCCTTTTGTGCATCCCAACGCCTCTTGAGCACACTTTGTACAGTAGAGCCGAAATATCACATCCCGGACAGCTCCTGCAAGAGCCTCGCCTTTCTCAGCCTTGGGTTCTGGTACCGAAAGCAATCGATCACGCCTCCATGCTTCCTTGATGGAGTCCGAAACTCGAGAACATCAATAAAGTGGCTTTCTTACGAATGTTGAGAAGTCATGTGAATCGACAAGTGGGCTCATAAAGAAAGATCTGCTTGAGAGTGTCGAGCATTGGGGCCCTCCTTATCAAGTGGAAGAGACAGCGCGTGAGGTATTGACTCGGCTTTTAACGGCTCGGTGGGCTGTGGAGAGCGTGGTGCAAGTGACGATGAGAGGGAGGGATATAGCTGCGTGCAAGAAAACAGAAAGTATTGGGGTGTATGTGGAGGAGTGATGAAGGGTAAAGGACAAAGCTGCGAGAATGCGGTCGCAGAGAAAGAAGAAAAGAGAGAACAGTCAAGGAAATAAAACTGCCTTTTGTTTCGACATGCTTGTTGACTGATTGATGGATCAACACTGGGACAGTGGCTGAGCAGAGGAAATTCGCCCGTGTTGACTACAACGTGGTGCCAGCCTCATGGGTGAAATCCCGTCGTGGTGCTGATTGCAAAAGGTCTGCCAAATGATCAGTCGAAACAAGTTTAGCAAACGAAACCCACAAAGGTACACGATAGGAGCCAGTTCACAAGGGATCGTACCTTCCACAATACTGGATCATAAATTTCTTCAAAACACTTTGACTCTTCCTCAACAGGGCCAGGTAACGCGTCGCCATGTTGGCCATTAAGATCGGATGGCTAGCCTTGAGTTTGATCCTGTTTGTCGGCCTCCAGCAGTTTTTCACCAGACTTGCAGGCGATTAATGCAGCTATTTGAAGTAAAAATACCCCCTCGCGTCTAGCCGTCAGCGATGATGCTTGGACCAAAATAAAAAAAAGTAACGATAACGATATCGCTATATCAGGCCACATCGGTGGGTCAAAGCGGCCCTCGCCGTTCATTCCAAGGAGTGGAAAGTAGTCAACAAACACGCTTTCTACGGTAGTTATTTTTCACGCGGGGTGTCCTGACCGATCGCGCGCCAAGTACACGGCCGTGGAAGCCGTGGCTCACAGCCTCCAGCCCCCAGCGGGTCACACGGCCAGCTATTCGCCAGCAGGACGAGACGCGAACAAATCAACGCAGCAGTCACGCCACCCACTCACACCGCGCGTGGGCACCCATGGACTCTGAAATCCACATCCATCCCATCCTTCCCACTTGTCAATCCATCCCTCCAATCCACACTCCCCCTCCCCCTCCTCTTCCTTCGAACAACGGCCGAGTTCCGCGGATCGAGTCGAGCACCATCCCTTCTTCCATTCCCCCCTTCTTCCTCTTCGCCTCCCTTCCATTTCTCATCGCCAAGCCTTGTCGACCCCCCAATTCATCTAATCGACCTTCTGTATATAATCCCTCCTTCTCCAGCCATCCCATTGCCGTCTATCTTCCACGAATCTTCTTCTCAGTCTTTGGTTGTGTCTTTTGGTACCCTTTTCTCTTCCTTTCTAACAAAAAAGTGCAAGAAAAAACTTGAACCTGCGGATTCAAAACACCCCCCCCCCCTTTTGGTCACAGGCCGAACCTCCCACACACATCTCTATCCTTTGCCACCCGCACTTTGAATCTCTCATTACTTCCTCTCATCCATTTTGTCGACACACGCCCATGAAGAGCTTCAGGAATCAAGGCAAGTTTCTTCTTTGCATTTACCCGTTCATCCTCGTTTGTCCACTCGAAGACGAAGAACGCGTCTTGTTCTCCGTGCCTGAAAAATGTAAAAAGTTCGAGGAATGCTGATATGTTTATTACCCAAATACCAGGCCGCCCAAAGGCCTCGCCTGCCAAGGTCTCCGCGCCTGTGCCAATGAACCTGCCGAGTCGCCGCCAGGAAAAGGGCCATGATTTCTCCTTGGTGTCGCCTGCCTCCAGCTGGGGCTCACCCACGGTCGCATCCACTGCAGTTCTCACCTCGACCGCGTCTGCCTCCTCGTCACCCGCTGTGGAAGGAACAAGCCCACAGCTAGGCACGGCCCCTCTAGGTGATTCTCCACAACCCGAAACTCTCGGCGGCTCTCCGCTCCACAAAGCTGCACCAAGAGCGTGGGGTGTTATTGCCCCTTCGACAGAAAAGCATGTAGAAGAGTACCCGACTGCTGCCGAGGCTGCCAAGAAGGCCCCAACGCACGAACACAGTGGTTAGTTACCGTTTTTATCAGATAGATGCAAAGTACTCATCCGCTGGACTTTGCCATTAACGAAACACATGACTTCTAGACCACGCTCAGTCAAGTTCAACAACCACAAGTTTAACCACAGCCACGAATGGCAGTCCAACAATGGGCAAACGGCCAACGGTATATCCCCTCTCTATTGCGTGCAATCCGAGTACTCTTGCAAGGCAGCCACTGATAATGTCTGGATCTCTTACTCTGTTTTGTCTTTAGCAGCCCACAGCGGTACCCGCACCAACTACCTCTGCAAGTGAGGCCATGTCGAAGTCCATTTCCACACTTTCGACAGAAAACAACTGGGACGAGGTAAGGGTCGCGGTGCATGGATTACGGGATAACGGGCCTATTTTTCATTTTATCTCAATGGACACTGACGCATCTATCTATGGGTTTAGGCTGATGATGACGAGGGCATGGATTTTTTGAATGCGGGGGCGATCGAATTTGCGGATGGCTCTGTTATCGTCACCGCAGTAGCAGCGCAACCAGAAGTCGTCGAACCTCGCCGGGAACCAGCACCTCCCCCAGTGAACGTGTGGCACCAGAAACAGGAACGTGAACGCGAGCGAGAAAAAGAGCGAGAAAAGGAGCGAGAAAAGGAGCGGGAGCGCGTGGTTGACCGTGGTGAAGTAGACTTCAATCGTGCATGGCCAAACCGTGGGCAACCCTCTCCTGCAGGTCCATACCATGGCAGTCCTGACTCAGTCAGTAGACACCCGAGCGAGCGACCTCATCCCGCTCTGTGGCAAGGAGCTCCTAATGGCCCTCATCGCGAAGTGGACAACGCTGGCCGTCGTCCCAGCTACGACCGGAATCAAGGTCCCTATGGAAGTCAACGTCGGGAATCACTAGGAAATGAAGATCGCCGCTTTCCACGCCGAGAATCAGGCGGCGGACGAAATCCAGAACCATTTTCAGGACCTCGCCGCGAGTCTCGAGACAACATTTACGAACGCCGAGACTCCTTCAACCGTCAGTCACATTACAGTCGTGATCGCGATGGGACCTATGATCATAACCGACCTCATCCAACAGAACATGGGCTAGATCGCCACCAGCGGGATGTCCAGGTGCTTAGTAGACCCAAGGACTCAATCGCTCCACCTCGTGAACCGTTCGCTTCCTCAGGCATTGTCCATCCGCCTCGCAGCGGACGTCACGATCTCCAAGAATCTATGCCTCCACATGACACAGCAGATCGCGGTCCAGATCACGCACATCACATCCCATCAGGAGTCACTGAATTTCCTCCTCAAGTGGAAGATCAACAGGAAGCTATGAAACACATTGCAGAGGAAGCACGGAAGCGTCGCGCTGAAGAGGAGAGACAATTTGAAGAAGCCAAGGCCCGTGCTCGCGCTCGTGCTGACGAATTGGCCAAAAAGATGGAAGAGGCCAAGCTGGCCAAAGAAAAGGAAGCGAGAGAAGCGAAAGAGGCCCAAGAAGCTGAAGAAAAGAAGGAAATGGAGATACAAGCCGCATTGGACGCTGCGAAAGCTGCCAAGGAAAAAGAGATCATGGAGGCCGAACTGAAGCGTCAAGCAAATGCCGACAGGCACGAGGAGGCCCGCAAGGCTGGACCAGGATCCAAGATTACGTCTACTGTCACCTCTGCCAATGCTGCACCGACCCAGGATAGGAAGTCTCGCTCTGTCAGAGAGGATGCTCCTGACCATGTAAAGGCATTCGGAGATCCTCATGATCGACCTGCAACGCGCGATCTAAACGATGCCGAGAAAAAGGATGCGATCGCCCAATGGCAAATGCTTCCTCAAAAAATCGCCAAAGAAGAGGCGGAGCGAGTTGCTCGGATCAGGGAAGCAAGACGAGTGGAAGACGAGCGTGTTGCGGGTTTGGCCTCTGTAAGCACATCATCCAGGACTGCGGGCTCAGCGAACCAACCAGTTTCAGCAAACAAAGCCGAGCCATGGAGACGGTCCAACGCGCCTTGGACCAAAAAGGAGGACAAGCCCCGTGACTTAGTGCCTAATCTTACAAACGAGGTTCCCGTGGTAATGAATGAAGTGGCGCCAGTAACTGAACCCATTAGTGCCGCGCCTGTCGCGCTCGTCGATGTTGTCGAGTCCAATAGAACGGAGAATACCCTGGCTAAAGCAGAGGATGGCAAACAGGATACTGAATCGAATCGACCCCGGACTACTCGATCCCAGAATGCCATGGCTGCTAGAGAAGAACTCAAAGTACAGCGCCGGACTGAGAAAGCACTGAAAACACAAGAGGAGGAGGCCTTGGTGTCCACAAAGACGACTGACATCCAAAACGGAGACCAGGATGCAGGACCAGGAAAACGCAAGACTGCCAAGGATGCAGCTGCACGTCATCAACCCGAGGACCCATATGGACCAGGCAAGTACCCAGCTAAACTCAGGGGATCCGGGCCCGTGACGGTCCACGACATTTCCAGAATCCATACCCGTCTATCCAAGCAACATGCCGGCGCCATGGATTTGGAGGCACCATTACCAGGTTCTGAACCAAATGGCTCTCGGCGTGCGCGTGCGCCTGCGGGGCTTGCTCCTAGCTCTGGAACCTCATCCAAGAGAGGATCTCTCTCGCACTCATCAGTGGCGACCATTTTCCCAACAAATGTAGAGAGAGCAGCCAAGAACCGGGGTAGTCTGAGCTTCATGGTTGACTCGGAAATTGACTCTCCAGCCGCCCCAGCGGAAGTAGCGACCGAAGCTTTAGGCTGGGGAGAAAGTCCCTCCCTTGTTAGCTCTAAACCTGATTCCTTGGCACCTGTGAGTGACGCCAAACCTGTGAGTGACGCCAAGCGGGCCTGGGACTCTGCGCAAGAAACAACTACCTCTCAACTCGGATGGAGCTCTCCAGACCCTCAACCCCTCCGATACGGAGCAATGGGAGCCGCAGGAAGCCCTTGGATGACACCCTTCTTCCAAGGGTTCCCTGCTGGTGGACCCCAACCAATGCAAGGTCCTCCAGTGTATCTCATGTACCCACCTCCTCATGGGTCTATGGGTCCTCCAATGGCCCCTTTCCCGGTCACTGGGGTAGCTTTGCCATCCCTGTCTGCGCTACCTGTCTCTTCCCCTTTGGTAACAGGAACAGAAATCGACTCGACGGTGAACTCGAGTGTTGCGGGGACAACAAGCAGTCAACTGGGACAACACCACTGGTTGCCGCGGTTTTCAGCGGCTGGTGATGCGCCCATTCCCTCCATGGCACCCGTTCCCCACATTGTAGCAGTGCCTGTAGCACAGCAAGATGTTGCTGCAGCTGCGGCTACAATCAATCGGGCTCCTCAATCGCGTCCCTATGACGGAGAAGATTGGACTGCTCGGTCGTCTGGTGGTGCCAACCAGGGGTCAGAATCTTGGAGCTCCAGTCCTGGGCCGTCATCCCCCATGACCCATCACCATCACGCGCCCCACCAGCAGCACCACCACCACCAGCTGAGATCTCAACCGCAACACCACCAGCACCAGCGCCATCATCAGCAGCAACAACACCCACATCTTCACCAACAACATCAACAACACTCTCACCACCTCCATCCGCATCAGCAGCAGCATCACCCAATGGGGGGTCATAGCAGCACCAGCAGTAGCAGTCATCGTGGAGGCCGGGGCGGGTTCAGCAGTGGTTACACCTATCGTGAGTTTCGACCTCGCGGCATGTAGGCCAAGAGGACCATTTCACTAAATCAGTTGTAGAGTATTTGTAAAAGTAGCAGCTTTGTTATTAAAAAAATCCCCTTTGTCCTCAGAAAAAGGCTGTATTATTCTATAAGATGTGTTTATTGGGCGACAAGATACAAGGAACTGCAAGCAAGCAGATGACGACCGCGCAATGTGGTGTGGTGGGTCAATTTTTTCTTTTTGTGGTATTAGAAATACAAGGTAAGGGTAAAACTCTAGCTTTCTTCTCGAAAGAAATCTCTATAGGTCCATTTACAAGAACTTTGAAAGGACACGCTTCCATGCTGGGACTGGCTTGTTCTCCTCCTCGAGGTCTTTTGGAAGGGGGACCCAACGTCCAGTGTCCAAGTCGGCATCGGCTGGGTTCACAATCTTGGTGCCCTTGGCAAACTTGTATCCAAAGTACAAACTCAAGGCCAAGGCCCAAGGGAACCAAGCTCCCAACAAATTCTGGGCCCATCCATCAACGGCCAACTTGTATGCTGGATCGCTGTGACCCAAGGGGAATGTTGCCAAGTCTGAACCATCGGGCTTGTTGTAGATTGAAAGGTAGAAGGAGGCAATCACACAGCATGCAGCGATAACCGAGGCCAAGTAATGGCCGTAAGGGAAGCCCCAGGACTTGTAGGGCAACTCGTCAGGGGTGTGGCCCTGAGCCTTCCAGCAGGCACGGAAACGGAAGTGCAAGAAGAGGATACCGCACCAGGTCAAGAAGATAATCGAGCCAATGACGGACACCAACCAGTTGAAGACTGTGGAAGCACCGGCGTAAATCATAACCAAGGCAATGCACGAGAAGGCGGTGGTGATCATGACTGCAACCACGGGCACACCACGGGAGTTGGTCCGGCCAATGATCTTGGGTGCCCATCCGTTTCGGGAAAGGGACATAAGCATACGGGTCGCGACGTAGAAGTCAGAGTTGGCGGCAGAGACAACAGAGGTGAAGATGACAGCGTTCATGTAGGAAGCACCGCCCTTCATGCCGGCCTTGAGGAAAACAATGGTGAAGGGAGCGTTCAAGACGGTACCATCGGCGTTCAACAGACGAGGATCATTGTTGGGAACAACGGAGGCCAAGAAGAAGATGGAGAGGATATAAAAGACGGCGATACGGACCAAGACAGTGTTGACGGCTTTGGGGACATGTTTGTGGGGGTTGCGGGACTCAGCGGCGGTAACACCAGAGAGCTCAGTGCCTCCGTAAGCAAAACCGACCGAGACCAGGACAGAGAGGAATGCGTGGAAACCACCCTTGAAGGGGGCGCCATCAATATGCCAGTTTTCAACACCATAAGTGTGGCCACCAACTGCTCCAGAGTCGACGAGGATACCGCAGATGATGAAGACGACGATGGTCACGACCTTCAGGATACTGAACCAGTACTCGATTTCTCCGTAGACTTTCTGTTATGGAGAAGAGAAAAAAAAAAGAGTTAGCAAAAAAATCCCGCATGGATCGATCATGTGATACGTTCTTGGCATGGCAGAAACAAAAAACTTACGACTCCCAGCAAGTTGATGATGACCAGGGCAAGGATGATAATGACAGGAACGACCCAAGTTGGGAACTTTGAGTCGTCAGGAAGCCAGAAAGCAATAATCAAAGACGATGCTGACAACTCTGCAGGGATCGTCAAAGCCCAGTTGATAAAATAAACCCAAGTCATCTGGAAGGAGAAAGCCTCGTCAAAGACACGAGCTCCCCAGGCAGTAAAGGCACCAGGAAGAGGCAACAACGTTGCGATCTCTCCGATAGCCTGGCAGACAAAGACCAACCAACATCCGATCAACGAGTAGGCCAAGACTAAGGAGCGGAGAGATTCAAAAAAAAAAAAAAAAAAGGTTAGAAAGATAAGACAGTACTCACAAGGACGTATCTCAATCCCGCCTTTTCGCCTTTTCTTCAGATGTGGTAAAAACTACTTACGGGCGCCAAGAGGTCCAGCCGTGGCGATCGTCTTTCCGGAGGTCAAGAAAAGACCGGTACCAATGGTTCCCGAGATAGCGATCATGACCATGTGTCGCAAATGCAAGTCGCGCTTCAAGCCAGAGGCATCCATAGAGGACATGTCCTCGACTCCAGGCATAACGATCTTTTCTTCGCCGGAAGTTTCTTTTGAAATATCCATTTTAGAACAAAACACTGGGTGTGGAGGATGAAGTTGCTGTGGAGGAGACGAGTATGAAGGGAGAGAGCAGGTCGTCAACAACAAACGGGAAGAGAGGAGGAGAGAAGGGAGGAAAGGGTGAGCGATAAGTAGAGGAGAGTAGGGAGAGTGATCAGAAAGATGAAGAGATAGAAAGAGCGGAGAAGCTTGCTTTTTATACGAGGTCCCTTGAGTTGATCCATGCACAGGGTGACGATCGATCTCCTCTTGTGCCTGGTTGCCTGGCTGTCTGTCTGGACCACATTGGCTGGACCCAGATCCCGAGCTGCAACAAGTTAAAAGTATCCTTGCCCCATAACCAATAGCCAATGGGCATCCTCAACAAGAATTGGTCGCGCGCCTCCCCTCACTCCTCCAGCCAACCACTGGCCGCCGGTCAGAAAAGACCAAATGGGGTACTGTCGACCAAATACGGAAGGACGTCTCCTCCCGCCTGCCCATTGGCCACTATGCGGCGACACGGCCATTGGTATGGGGTCCCCACAAGAAACGAGCCCAATACAGTCCTGGTCAGATCTCTTTTTGGTCATGGAGAACGAGCGAGAGTGGTGCAAGGAACAAGACCAGGACATACTCTTGTCCTCGTGCACGAGATACACGATGCCTTTTGGCCTTTTTTGCTCCATCTTTCCTCTTGATCCACAAGCCCAGACCCGGCTATTTTTTTCAGGTTCCATCCGTGTATCCATTCCTTGTGAGTCCATACCTCCTTTTTTGTGCGTTTTGCAAGGCCGATCAGTGGTACCCGCAACCCTCTGCAGTGTCTTTGTTCCTCTGCTGCTCTTCTACTTCTGTGCCTCCTTGTTTTTGGCCGTTTTGGGGCATTGATGTCCTTGTATGGGTCTTCTCTCGCGTACGAATACGTGGCCTGGACCTGGTTTGAGATGCTCCTACATTAATTATTGGGCGAGTTGGCTTTTTGGGAGCATGGATCTATCGACATGCTTCACGCTGTTGCAGTACCCACTGTATTCTCAAGTACTCAAGTGTGTGTTGACTCGACAACAGATCGATCAGCACAGCCAGCAGAGACTCAGAGAGTCAACAAAACATTCCGCACGTGCCCAAAGAAGCTTTTGCTGCACAGGCCCACCTGTTGTGGTTCCTCTCACTCCATGACGTGCTCTCTCTGCATTCCCATTCTCACTGTCCATCCCCTCATTACGTCTCGACTCGGTGACTGTTGTTGCGTCGTCTTTCATTTGACCGACGTCTAGACTTCTAACAATCAGGTCGACCCAGGACGGACCCTTTCGCCATGGAAAGCTGACTTGCTACGATCAAGCCGAGGCACGATTGATCTTTGGAGATTCCATTCAGAGGCATGCGCTGACTATGGACTAGAACTTCTTCAAGCGAGTGCCTACTGTACGTTCAAGTTACTCTAAACCCAGTCATCACTTGGACAGACCAGAGTACAGATGCTACGACTAACACCCCAAACGGACCGGCTCGAGATATCACCTTGAGGTTTTTCCAACAAGCTGGAAACTCTTCAACTAACCTCTGGAAATTGATTCGGATCATCACCACGGTCATGTCTGCTCAAAGAGAGCGGCAAGCGGTTGAATCTCGAGGGCGGAGCAGTACATATGTACAAACGACCACTGGAACCGTGCGGTGGTAACGAATCATACATTGATAAAGCCACTCCAGCAGGAAGAGGAACGCCCGATTTCTGCTCCGATTGAAAAGTCACTGTAATCCGCCATGTGACACTTCAAACAGCGCCGATCGTCTCCTCATCTGACGCGACTTACGGAGACATCACTCGCCTGCAGGCAAAGCCGACACTTAGCGATGAACTTCGGCTGTTTCATGGTCACCAAGCGACTACAACAGAAGAAAGGCGACATTCTGGCCATCTGCATCAGCTCCAGGGACCTCGACTGAAGGTTATGTCGACAATGGTAGGTAGCCCGGCCGAAAGTAGCGCCTCGGCGTGGGAGTTAATCACGTATGGTACAGGTACTCCTCTGGGTGCAAAGAACGACTAACTGACCGATTCCTCCGGGTCATTGTGCGGTGCAATGGACATCGATGGTGTATAGTGCTTTCGATGTACATGTACTGTGCAGAGGAAAATAGTGTGTGTGTGTGTGTGTGTCAACTCTGTAAAATAAATGCACCCAGTGAGGTTCAATTGCAATGACACCATTTGAAGCTAGTGCCCGTTGCCTATTGGGTAGCCTCGCTCGTTGCTTTACGTACCTGGGGAGCAGTGGGCCATTCGGCCAACAAAGACCAAAAGAGGAGACCAATTGTCTGCCCTCCCTTCTCAGATACCAAAAGAGGCTTAGGTTCATTGAACGTCAAATACCTTATTGGAAGTACACACTGATCGTACCAGGGACGTTCGTACTGCTCTGGACCCTTTGTAGTTCACTCTTTCGTACCCACTCCTCCGATCACTCCTCTTGGCCCGACAGTTACAAGATGAAAATAAAGGGAATGATCAGAACACCGAGCAAAACTCTGAGATCTGTTCAAATATGGATAGTTTTTCAATCTTCGTTCGCAAGAAGGGAAAGAGAAGCATATTTCTCCTGTGTTGAGAAGAGTCGGAGACATATGAAGCCCCTGAAGCGCCAACACGGATCAAAAAACCAAAAGCACAAGAGAATCGGCTGGAATGATTGCTGATAATTAACATTTATATTTTTGTGCTCTTTACACGGCTGCGAACGGTCTCTGACTTGTCCTCAATCGAATGACAGCCACGAGCACGAAGCACGCAAAATCTATGACTCCTACAAAGACGGCTGCTCCCCTGTTCCCACCGTGTTCCGATGCAATAATTAAGGAAGTCAACGGTGCGCCAAGGATATAACCGAGGCTAGTTGCAAAGAAAATGAAGCTCATGGCAGAGGGCACCCGGTCGAGGGTCACGGCTTTGCTGGCAGCTACGGGGAATAACAAGATCAAAGTCCCCTGAAACCCACCAAAGACTCCCATGAAAGCCGCTAGGGTCTCAAAGGAGTGGGCCGGCATCCAGAGCGCCAGACACGAAACCCCAGCCACGAGCGTGCACACTAACATTGTGTTGAGCAGCCCGCAACGATCGGCTACGTGACCCAGTGCAACTCTGGAGACAATGGTCGTGACAGAGGAGATGCTGACCAACAAAGCGGACTGAGAGGTCGAAAGACCAATCGAGGTCGCGTACGAGGGTATGAGCAAGATCGGGGTCATGAATGAGATAGCGAAAAGGATGGTGGCCAGAAACAGCAGAGCGTAGTTGAGACTTTTGAGGACAGTGTAGTCTAGGTTCATCTTTGGTTCTGGGAGCACAACGGTCAGAGAACTGGTCTCAGTGTTTCTGGGAGAGTCCCCCTCTTCTCTGCCACTTTCCTCGGCTGTCGACTCTGCATCGCGTTTGTTCGGGACGGGACCAGATGACGGAATGAAGGGCCTGATAAATTGGGAGGCGATGCCAATACAAACAAACAGCATGCATCCGAGGATTCGAGCTGTGTTTGGAAAGCCTAATTTAGTCAATAGATAACGAATAAAAGGAGACAAGATCGTGCCTCCGATGCTTGATCCTGCAGCTGCAATACCCAGTGCGAAGGCGCGTCTCGTATAGAAGTATTGCGAAACCACTGTGGTTGCAGTGAAGTAGATGATGCAGCCACCGAGCCCCACCGGAATCGACTACAATTTGAGCATCGTGAGCTACGGTCAGTACTTATTCCTTCTTTTAGCAAACTTTCGCTCCACCGTAGAGACCCTTGCTATCCCTCCCCCACACACATTACTCTCAGGTTACCAGAGTGAAATAAAGATGCCACGACGCGGTGGAGAAACTACTGGCGATGTATCCGGCAGAAGACACGAAAGTACCAATGCAAAGGACCCTTCGGCTACCCAGCCGAGCATTCAGGACGACAATTGCGGGGGCGGCCACGAACAAGGAGGATATACCTAAAGAACCGACCCAGGAAATACTTTGGGCACTCGAATTTGGAAAGAGCTGACTGTCTAGAAAGTACTCTTGAAAGACACCATAGCAAAGGCCCATACCCAAGGTCCTACGGCGGCAATAGGAATCCATTAAGTGGGAGCTATCTTTTTGGCCTACCAATGGCTCCTCCTCCCTGAGAATGGACACCATGTGTCCTGTTTATTTTTTGAATTCTTACCAAAAACTTAGGACGAAGGCTCCCGCAACCACAAACCACCCATATCCTCCTTCGGGGTAGTGCTCTGATGAGGGGTTATTCAAGATGACAGAGGTTTCATTGTTTGGACTTTCCAGCGAAGACATATCGGCAACAGGTGGTATCATACGGCCTGTATCCTTCGTCCGTTTCTCTGATGCGAGAGAGCAGCCTTGAGAAAGAGAGCCAGGAGAAATGGCGGTACTAGGAGGGTTTGCTGGGTAAATAAGGATGGAGGACGGTATGACATCAGATTGTGATCCTGCCATTACAGCGGTAACTGAGTTTTGGGTGGATGCAAAAGAGAAAGAAGGTCGGTGAACGAGAGAAGAGGAAGAAAGGCTAGAAGTGAAAGAAAAGGGATTGACAACGAGATCTGTCCATAGCCCCAGAACCCCGTAAGGGTCAATGGCGCGTCGCACTTACACAGAAGGTCAGGCTGCAACAAGCGAGAACTCAGGTTTAAGTAATCTACCCAGGGATACCGATGCGCGGGTTGGACAAAAGCTACACGGACTCCACATAGCCGCGCAGACCTCGTGTCACCATCGTTGCCCTAGACTTGTCTCAATTTCATCTCATGCTTTCGAGCCTTCATGCACACTCATTCATTTAAGCATGCATCTGGATTCAGTACATTGTCAACAAAGACGGGGAGCCGACAGGACAGGAGTAGATGACCAGAAAAGGAAACAATCGTTTCCCCGGTCATACTACGGGGGTCAGGGGCGAGAAAGTAAGATGACAATCTGATCCAGTAACTGTTTTGTCTTTTGGGGCACTAAGGGGGTTGATGTCAAGACATTAGGAGGGAACATGTAGATGGAAGAGGAAGAGGGACTGACTGAGTAATATCACCTTCTCTAGAGAACAAGTCCTGTTTTTAAGGATGACTGCCAAAGATGCTCAAGCAAGTCTCATGATCCAGGAGGATCGCGAACCCTAGGGTCTTCGCCCGACTTCACTGCGAACAAGGAACAGTCTACGAACGACCCCTCTAGTAACATTTTGTTTGTTTGTTCGCTGCCCATGGCAACTTAACAGTGCTCTATGTTTATCTATCGGTTTGAAGTGTCTCTTCCATGCGATTCTGGCCCCACTGTGGTTACGGGTGGTCGTCAGCAGAGACTCCCTCTTAGAAAAGGCGAAAAGCGACAAAGGGCGCGCGGCCGGTTGCCGAGCGGAGAAACGCTTCGGTGGGAGGATGCTGTCAGAACAGAATGAAAGTTCAACCCCAGAAGCAGGGCGATGGATTTTCGAAGGGGAGAGAGAGCAAAGCCCAGAATGGAGATTGAAGTAGCGATGGGCATGCACCGTGCGTTTTAGACATCTTTGGTTGTTGATGACGCCTCACTACTGTAGTTTGTAGGGATGACTTACCATTTATCCGGCTACTACTGAAAACAAAAGAGCACAAATAAAGATCGCCGCACCGTTCCCAGTCTGTTCCAAATAAACAACCTCGGCAACTCTGTCGCACAGACAGAGGCACACGACAAAGCTGTCCCAAGGGAAGAGACTGAGTCATCAAGGATCGGGGTTGGATGATCGTCTATTCTGCGCAAGTCCTACCAAAAATGAATGACAACTGAAGTCAGGTCTGCTTTGCTAACTAGGTTTGGCCCATGGGAACCTCGTTTAGATACCATTCAGACTATGTTTGTTTTCTATCCCACACTCGATCCTTCACGAGGTACCCGCACCAACACGGCCATCGACACGGAGATGAAAAAAAACCGCTCATACCCATCATGACAACAATGGATACTTATGGCTGCCGGCAGAAAGACTTCTTTAAAAGAAACTGGGTCGCCTCTTCTTTCTTGATTCCTCAGACCCCTTCGTACATATAGCACGCTCCCTCCTCTCAATACTTGGATCCAGCTGACTCCACACCACAATGACCGCCCGCGAAAAGTCCTACAGATCCAACTACACGGATCAAGAACCCGCCCAAGACTCTCACATCATCCAAATACCTCTGCCCCCGTCCCCTAAACCACCACAACAAGAGGAGTTTACCCCTGGCCAAGAGTATTATCCAGAAGGTGGATTTGGATGGTTTGTGCTCGGCGGATCCTTTGTCATTACATTTTGGTAAATACGATAAAACGAGAGCAGGCAACAGGAATCCGAACTCTGAAGCAAGACACGGATCTCCGGATCTCGCCAGGTGGAATGTGAAGGGGAGGGGAAGGGAGATTTCCTGACCTCTCTTTCATTTTTGATTCGAAACTCTTCGTATCTTTAGGATGTTGGGCATGAACGCCACCTGGGGTGTTCTCCAAGAATATTTTCTTGCCAACCACACGTTTCCAAATACCAACAGTCAGCAATTGACTTGGATCGGTTCTATCGGTTGTGCCTCTGTTTATGTGGCTGCACCCATGGTCGTTCTCTTGAACAGCATCTTCGGCACGAAACTCGTCCTGTCCTTTGGACTTATCCTGGGAAGCATTGGCTTTATTGGCGGCAGTTTCGCAACCCAGGCTTGGCATCTTTACTTCAGCTTGGTAAATCACAAAATCGAGGGAATACGCCACCAAATCGACAACTTTTGCCCACGAGTCGTACCAGTGAAAACAAAATCTGTTGGTGTTCTTGTCCACTTTTTAATCCCGTCCTCTTCTAGGCTATTCCTTTTGGATTGGGCACTTGTTTCCTCTATATCACCTCGTTCACAGCATTGGCTCAGTACTTTTACAAGAGGCGCGCCTTCACTAGTGGCATCGCTTCCTCAGGTTCTAGCATTGGTGGTGCAACGCTCACGCCGTTGATTGGCTACATGCTGGACCGATTTGGCTACCGGACTACGATCCGTATCTTGGGTGGGATCTTGATCGCGTGCGTCGCCATTGCCACAGGTTGTATTCGTCCCTTGTTCTCCTTTTCTGGACCTGCACCCTTGCGGCAATTGGATTTGGAGCAACGGCAACAACACCGACAGCAACGAACAGAGCCAGCAGCTTCAACGAGTCAGGAGATGGAAGAAATCAAGGACAGACAACCTCAGCAAAAACAGCAACATCAGAACACAGTTGGGATTCGGATAGCCTCCCCATCAAGGGCACCTACGGCGTCGTTATCACCCACCAAACAGGAGGCACCCAGGATCCATCTCGACTTTTCTGTCTTTCAGAGTCTCAACTATACTCTCTTGGTCGTCGCCGCCATGCTTTTCGCCTTGGCCTATTACGCACCCATTGTGCTCGTGCCTACGTACGCGACCTCCATCGGTCTCACGAGCGGACAAGCAGCCTCATTGATCAGCGTCTCAACAGGCACAACTGTGGTCCTGAGGCCTATCATGGGTCTCGTGGCGGATCGTGTTGGAGCCTTGAACACCATGATTTTGAGTGCCTTTGTCGCAGGTGTGTCCTGTTTGGCCCTTTGGATGATGGCCCATACCTTCGCGGTCTTGGCTGCCTTCATGGCCTTTTTTGGGGGGTTCCAGGGTGTTCTGTCCCTGCTGTTCACGGTGGCGGCCAGCAAGACCGTGACTGTCGATAGGATGCCCTCGGCTATGAGCTTTGTCATCTTTTCGACCAGTTTAGGTTACATTCTTGGTTCCCCCTTGACTTCCATCATTGTCAATCACGAAAATGGTGGCAACAGAGGAGCAGCTATCTTTGTTGGAACCATTGATTTCCTTTGCTTAAC
Organism: Entomortierella parvispora; assembly: GCA_963573315.1. Lineage (NCBI taxonomy): Eukaryota > Fungi > Mortierellomycota > Mortierellomycetes > Mortierellales > Mortierellaceae > Entomortierella > Entomortierella parvispora. Next base: position 2,599,686 of record OY752145.1, read on the forward strand.
GCTGTTGGTTGTCATCCGGTTACGAACCAATCGGGAGGTTTTTACAGCCGTTTGAGTTGTGTACAGACTACCGAGGGGGATGCTTTCGGTCGGATGAACCCAGACTTCACTATGAACTTGTTACATCGATAAAAATAAAAGAAAGTAAAGGCAAGCTGTGCAGTGCTCATCATCACACAAAGCCCTTATCCTCCGCTGCGAGAGAGCATGGGGCCAGAACGTGGGCAGGCATCTTTCTGTTGACTCGACGCACTTTCATAAACTCGCGTGAATTCATCCCGGCTCTCCTCTTTCTGGTGCAATGAGACGCTTCCTTGGCTGTCGCGGTCCATGCGGCATCAGGATACTGGATCTTAGACTCCAGATGCATGCAAGGTTGTCGCGGAGGGTCCGTCTCTCTTTTATAACCGATTCTCGGGAGAGACAAAAAGATGCTCAGACTTGATATATACTTGAGAGTGATCAGAAACACAAGTCCTTCTCGCCAGTAGGGATATTTTAAGAGTTGACATTCTTTTTATTGCACAGTGATTACGCGTTTTACCTTGCGAATGTGATGTTCTTCAGGAAACAAGCGAGTTTGCACTGAACACCAATCTTTCTCTGCCGCCTTTCTAGAACTATATGACTGAACTTCCAAAATAAAGCTCAATGCGAGAACGGAAGCTCCCAAAGATCTCACTGTGGGCCTTCGCTTTCTCAGTTAATACAATTCCGCGCATCTTACGGATTGGATAGCAAAAGGCTTCGTGCTGGAGCTTGTCCGTGTCTTCTTGTAGCTACCGACGAGGGAGCATTGCTGTAGTCGTAGAACTTCATATTTGGTACATACCCACAGATCCTTTGCTTATTCAGTTTGTATAGATTTGTCTGCGTCCACATATATGATTCTTGAGTCATGATGGTTCACAGGTGGATGTTCCTCGGTGTAGTACTACGACGCGAATAGAACGCATGCAGTGACTGCGGCTGAGGAAGGACCCGTTGGCCATGGATCAGCAATGGTGGCTTGGTCTGGATAGTTTGATTTATTGAAATGAAAGGCATCATTACAGGCGCATATTTGCCCTTCATTCAGCAATGGTGGCTTGGTCTGGATAGTCTGATTTATTGAAATGAAAGGCATGCGCATATCTGCCTTTCATTCCCTTTTCACCCACTCAATCCATTTAGACTTTTTTTCGCATCCACAAAATATTCCATACGATCCATGCCTCCAAAACGACCCAGACATGTTCAGCCAGCGCCACCTCGATCTCATCACGGGCAATAGGCAATAGGCAATAGGCATCAACTTCCAACAGCATTTCAAGAATGACCTACAAATGCGTCCCGACGTGATACTTCCAAAGCGTACAGAAAGGAAGGTCGCATGATCTTGAGAACCACCCACAGTCCTTTAAAGTGGGAACTATAACGGTTCACGGACATGAAGATGGACGATACCATTGTCGAAAGTGCGCCAGGGCACTGGCAACAAAATCCCGGATGAGTCGACATATCCTGCGGGAAACATGTCTGCGTCCCGATAACCCTATTCCCTCCCAACCATCGATCTCTCTGTACCCGAGCTCAAAGCGGCCAAAGCTTTCAGAGACGCAGGTGCAAAAGCAGGAGGACGAGTACGAGGCTTCGGAGAGCCTTCGGCGGCAGAGATTGCTTTTTGGCTCATTTTATAAAACAGTCTCTGCCTGACAAATACTAGAGGGAGAAGTCCTCTGAGTCGTCGAGCCTTTACGCATGGTTCTCAATCTGGTAAGTCCTGTTTTCATCAACAGCTGTGGACAACAGCTGTGGATATTCAGCCTCTTCCTGTCGAAATACTCAGAGGAAAATCGATACTAAAAGAAGCACAGCAGGGTCAACCTGCAGTATGGAATTGTCGATGGACGAGGAGCAAATCCTGCAGGCCAAGGCAATGTGGATGGATGCAGTGAGGGCGGTGGAGGAGCAGGAGCAGGAGCGGGAGGAGTTCATGAGAGAGCGGTTGGAGGAGAAGATGGAGTTTTTGGAGGAAGATTCTCTGGAGGAGGCGGAGTCTGTTGAGGCTGAGGATTCTCTGGAGGAGGTGGCGTCCGTTGAGGCTGAGGATTCTCTGGAGGAGGTGGAGTCTGTCGAGCAGGAAGATTCTCTAGAGGATGTGCAGTCTGTTGTGGATGAGAACGATCAACAACAGCCCTCCGTCAAGGCAACTGACGAACTTCACTGGCTCAAGAAAAGAATCGAAAGGGAAGAGTACCTTTGGTCAAGAGTTCCAGCGACGAAAGAGTCACTTGAAGCTCGGTTCGCCGCCCTGTTGTCAAATCTATGATGGGGTCAATGCCGGCATGCGCATATCATGTCTCTGGATATGGATTGATATTGCCACCATGAACTGTTACTTTTCTTCGAAGTGTCTTGCTCCCCAGGAACACTCTTTCAAAAATCAACCTATCGAAGGCTAGTGACTAGGACCAGCTTATGATCAACGACGACGCCTTAGCAGCGTACGACGATTTGACTCACTCGCATCTTCTCGCGGTCGAAAAAGGTGGCGTGGTCGGTCTCGAACGCATCAGTGGGGCGCTCTTGAAAACAGGGAGTTATCAGTTAAAATATTTTGTTCGGTCTTTACTTGAAGGACTTGGACGAGCCACAGACGACAAACACCAGCAATATTGCAAACATTACAAAGGAAATTGATGAATCTATTTTCGGAAGAGAGAAAGGTTGTTGTCACAAGAAATGAACAAGTAAAGAAACTCTTGTCCGAGCTCGCGAATGCCTTTTTGACTACAATTTCTGATAAAAACCTGACGGTTGCAAGAAGAATCTCATTCTCACAGGAATAAGCTATGGTGCAGGTAGCTGTTTTAACAAACGAAAGGTTCATGTTCTGTTCAGACCTGTAGAGTTGAAATGGAGTGAGTATTGAAGGTGCATGTGTTTGTTGGCCGTGCAACCGGTTAGTTATATGGCAAATAGCTCTTTTCCCTTCTTTTCCATACGCACTCGGTTCAATAGCTTGAGGGCAACTACCAAAATGGACCTTGTCCTAGGGTCCGTAGGAGATGTAGGAGAGGTACATTCCTACAAGCGGCACGCGTACCAACATTGTCTTTGAAGTTCTCGGAGAGGGAGGAGGCGCCGTGGAGAATGGAGAATCAGATGGCACTGGTTGCATCCCACCATAGCTCGGGGGGGGGGGGGGGGGGGGGGGTTGTTCTCATGCCTCCGTCCACCTGTCAGATCCTGAAAACTGGAAGGAGGAAGACGTCTCCTCAGTGAAGATATCTGTCGTGTTGGATCCGATCATCGGATCCTGGACCCTGGATACATAAAGAATGCGGTGGAGGGTCCATCTCTCTTTTAAATGACCGATCCTTCTCGGGAAAAGAAAAAGAAGCAGACGTGCTCGGTCTTGATATGTTCTGAAGAGTGGTCAGGAGCACAAAAGGAGGCGGGTATCTCCCTTCTTCCCTGCGTGGATCTGTTGATCTAGGATCTAGGATGGCATCCAGGACGGTGGCAACAAAAGATCTTGTCCTCTCCATTGCACTCAGAGCACTCGAGTCTCTGCTGCACCCAAAGATCAGCGATGGTGATCGGTACTCTCTCCTGGATCTCTGGCGCTCCCCCCGAGGACAAAAGTCGACGAGTCTTGGGGCGACTGCAACCAACACATCCTCCCCGTCACCAAGCAGCCATGTAGCCGGCACCCCCATCTCGCGTCAAAGCCATACCGCACTCGTACACTTTATACATCTCAACCTAGTATTTTCCAACCTACTTGTACTTCTCAACCTTCTTCTCAACCTATATACCTACTTCTCAGCCTACTTCTCAGCCTACTTCTCAACCTAGTGAACGTTTCATTCAATTTGGTGGGGACCTGATGACCTTTGTTTTCTTGATCAACTATTACTTCAAGAGATTCATGTTGTCATTGTTGACGAACACTGCTCGGTTCCTCTCATCAGGAATATTGAAAAGAGTTGACATTTCTTTTTTTATTTATTGCACAGTGATTGCGCGTTTACTTCTTAGTCTGCGATAACTCAGTGGAACAAGATCGATGGGTCTCTGTATTAAAACCATGAAGAGAACAGAAAGATGGCATCCATTCAAAGGTACAAGGACAATACGGTCCCAGGGGCCATGGGTTCGATCTCGAAGAGAAGAGCGGCACCGCATCACGTTGGAAGTGACCGTTCCCCGCCAAGCGATGGAGAGGAGAAGTGAGCAACAGTCAACGACAAAAAAATAGAGAACTCTTGACAAAGTACCTCACCAAAGGCCGAGATCACCCCTCATACACAAATCCAGCCTATCAAAATAGCTAAAAGTACACACCAGTATGCAGAGGAGGACATGATGAAGGACTCCTAGAGTCGATCGATCCTCACACGACATCTGGCTTGATGCGCACTCTTCTTCGCCTATGATATGGAAGGTATAGGGTAGAGTTTGGATCTCGGACAAGGGCTTCAGAGGACTGTAATGATCAGAGAGAGACTCTAGTCGGCCTGTGTTGACAATGCTCCTCTCGTTCACGAGGATGGGGTGGGTGAGGACACGGTGCGGGGTTTGGTTCCTAAGAAGTGGCAAGACTATGTAAATGGTCAGTGGACGCTATCAAGACGCGGTTGCACCTCTATTGCAATTAACCTAGCCAGGGGCTTCCCACCAGCCGCAGAGGTGTTTCTCAGAGTGGCCCCCCCATCTCCCCCACACCCCGCACCCGCACCCAAGCCCATCCCTCCACTCTCACCCCCTTCTGCTATTGTCCACCTGTAGGTGGGGCCCCAACCATCTTCCGTGAATGGAGGTAGCCGCGGAGGAGGAGTTTTCTGGGCCAGGATGGCGCTTACCCCCCCCCCCCCCCTCTCCCTCTCCCTCTTGTCCTCTCTTTGCATCCAACGCCCTCACCCAGCCCACACCCCCTTCTGCAATTATGCACCTGTAGGTGGGGCCCCAACCATCTTCCGATAATGGAGACAGCCGCGGAGGAGGTGTTTCTGGGTCAGGATGGTGCTTAACCCCCCCCCCCTTTCCCTCTCCCTCTTGTCCTCTCTTCGCCACCTAAAGTCTTCATTGAAATTCACACAAGCGCCATAGACGCCTTGTCTTGGAGCGCTTAGCCCACTGCCATTACCTTGTTTGAGCTCAGAGGGGTGGACGACCTGAATGGAATGCGATCCTTGCGCAAGACTTGGTTCCTAAGAAGTGGAAAGACTGTGTAAATGGTCAGCGGACGCTACCAAGACGCGTGTAAACCCACTTTGTACAGATGTCTCTCAGAGGTCGGCCCCAGCCTCACTCACTCCCTTCGACTTTATCCACGGAGGGGGCCAGATCACTACATAACAGTGCCAGCCGAAGAAGGTTGAGGACAGCCAGCCCACCGCCACTATTCATCATTGAAACTTCACACAGGCACCAAAGGACGCCCTGCCCTGAAGCGCTGAGGCCACTGCCATTACCTTGTCTTTGTCCAGGAGCCGACGGTATGGATGGAATATGGATATGGATATGGTCCATGTGTCCAGTGCTTGGTCCTGTGCATCCACTTGGCCCCGAAGAAATAATAGTAATAGCCGTACCATGGATGGAGGTAGCACCGATGAGATGGCTAGGATGGGAGAGGAGAAAGCTGTCCTCTTCTTGGGCTTTGGATGGCGGATGGCGCGTACTTTGACTCCCTTCGATGGATGGATGGACGGATGGATGGACGACGCGTTCTTGTTTACTTGAAGCGGGACTGCTTTTTGTGTTGACTGGTGGCAAGCCAGCCGCAGCAGAAAAGCTGGCAGGCAGGGGAGGCGTTCTTGGTGGGCGGCCAGCACTGAAAGCGTGCAAAGATGCAAGGGTGCAAGGACCGAGCATGCTCCAGAGAGCCGGGGTTGCTGTGGAGTCTCTGAAAGCGAGCCTCTGAAAGCAGCGGATGTTGTTGAAAGGCCGGTGGCCTCTGGCGGAGTTGAAGGTAGCCAGTTGAGAGGCGCTACCCTCGGTCTCTTTGTGGGGAAGAGACGTTCTTGAAGGACAGCGGGCGGCAGAGGACAGAGCTTTCTTTTGGAGAGCGAAGTGCGTCACCAGAGAGGCAGATGGAGATGGTATTTTTCAGGAACTGGGTCTCTTGAGACCTGGCTTATGCTTCTCTGGGCCCGAGACGAGAGCTCAGCACTTGTGCTTGTTACTGACCACGCGGTTTGAAGAACGCGCGCTAGCCTGGGCTGTGCTGCAGTGCTACAAGAGACTACAGGATAGACATGCAAGGGGGCGTTAGTGACTGAAGTACACAAACGAAGGCCTAGGAAGTAGGGCGCAAGGGATTTTTTTGTTTGGCTGGATTTCATATATTTTAGTTCAGCTCAGAGCATACCTTAAAAAAAACACGAGCCGTGCTCTTGTGTCTGAGTTGCACGCGAGTGCTGGGCTTGATTGGACAACCCTTGGAGCCATGGCAGAGATGGATCATGACTGAAATGGAAATGTGCATGTGAAATGTCAGTGGGAATGTAGGGTGGGTGTGGGGAGGAGGGGGGGTGGTGAGAGAGAAAAAAAAGAAAACAAAAAATCAGCGCGCGCATTTTTGTATCTGCAGCGGAGAGGTCTGGTCCCGTGTAAACGGTCTGAACGGTCTAACCCTGTGTAAACAGTCGAACACCGTGTAAACAACGGTCCAGCTACATGGCCAGATACCCTTTTCCCTTCTTTTCCATGCACACTCGATCCGGTGGCTTGAACGCAACTACGAAGGTGGATTTTGTCCTAGGGCCCGTCCTACAATTGGCACGCGTACCAACCTTGTCGGAACTCGGAATCCCGACTTCCTCAGCTTGTATGAATGCAGACTGGAGTTGTTTGCGCTCACATATATGATCCTTGAGTTACGACAGTTAAGATTGAGTTTCATGTTCTAGAGTAGATCAGGGTCTCCTGGATAACAAGATGACGCGTCTTCAGCATAGAGAACATCTGTAACAACACCTTGGTTAGGAGGCGGTCTGAGTTGTACATGTAGAATTCGTAATGGACTGAAAAAAAGACGAGCGAGGCGCTGATGGGGCGGCTTAGGAAGGAAACTGTTGCAATGGATTGGCAATGGAGGCTTAGGATCATTGATGGTTTTATATATGTGCACTCTTGCTTGCCTTTATTCATCCCTCTCTCGACAACATTACTCTACCTCCGCCTATTGTTGTCGCGCCTGTGTCTACGTTTCCAAAATGCCTTACAACTGCGAAATGTGCGATCCGCCACGGTCCTTCTTGGACAAAGAAAAAAAGGGAAGGCATGATCTTGAGAGTCATGCCATGTCGTTCAGAGTGGGCCATCTTGTGGTAAGGCAACGAGAGGACGGCACATATGAATGTCCTACATGCTCGAAGGCCCTTGGATCCAAGTCAGGAACGAGAAGACATATTCTCAGGAAGAGTTGTCGTGGCTTCGATTCTCCAGAATCCTCCCTGCCGCTTGAGCCGCAGCCAGATTTGGCAAGAGCCAGAGAGGAGTTTGACGAAGATGACCATGTACTGGTGAAGGAGGAACAACTAGAGGTGGCCGAGAGACCATGGGATGCAATGGTGGAGCAGGAGGAGCAGGAGGAGCAGGAGGAGCAGGAGGAGCAGGAGGAGCAGGAGGAGCAGGAGCAACGAGAGCAGGAAGAAGTGGAGGAAGAAGATGGAGACGAAGAGGAGGAGGAGGGGCACGCATTTGTGGAAGACGACGACGAGGCGTTTATGGTGGAGAATGTGGAGGAACAGAGTGGGAACGAGAACGAGGACGACGTGAGCGATCCCGAGGACGGAGGGGGGCTAGCCATCGCCGCTGTGGACGCCTTTGAGAGAAATCGAGGCGGGACCCACAGAAGTGCCCTCCAGCAAGAGCTAGAATGGCTCAAGTGCCGTATCGAAAAGGAGGAACAGTTGTGGTCGCCGTTTCCATGGACCCAAAAAACGGTGATGGAACGGTCCAATGCCCTGGAGAAGTACTATCCAAGCTACGTTGCACTCGTCTCAAAGATGCGCAATGAATAAAAACGAGCTGCTTGCCGTTTTGTGTGAATATCCCGGTCCCAACTCTGGATGTTGTCAAACATCCACATGAGCATGTTCGGAGCCGGTAGAAACCATGAAAAGTAGACTTTAAAGAGAGAGGGTAGTTCTCGGTCTGATGGACTCGACTGCACTTTGGGCAGCTTGGTAGCTTGCCATTGCAGCAACAGTCAAAACAGCAGACTGCAAGTGCAGGCTGCCCCAGGGTTCGTTATCTCACGTGTTCCAGTTCGAGCTAGACAGCTTACGGATTCCTCTGACACACGTGAAGGCGTGCTAGAGTGCTATAGCGGTATCGTGGGTGGCTTAGGAGGATGAAGGACCATTGATTATTGCCGATGATGGCTGAGGAAGGACCATGTGCAACGACGGGTCAGTGATGGTGGCTCGATGATGTTCTGGTACAAAATCCCTTCCCTCCGCCCTGTCTCTACTCGAAGCGGCGTGTTAGCGTGCTGTAGTGTTATTGTGGTGGCTCGGGAGGGTGAAGGACCATTGAATACCGCCGATGGTGAAAGACCATTGATATAGTGCCGATGGTGGCTCGGGAGGGTGAAAGACCATTGATATGGTGCCGATGGTGGCTCGGGAGGGTGAAAGACCATTGACATAGTGCCGATAATGGCTGAGGCAGGACCATGTGCAACGACGGATCAGTGATGGTGGCTTGATGATGGGTACAAAATACCTCACCCTCCCCCCTGTCTCCACTCTTTCTTTCACCTCCGCCCTGCCTCTACTCTTTCTTTCACATCCATGATCTACTCGAGATGCGTTCCGCCGCGATTACTGGACGAAGAGATCTCGACTCCAATACAAAGTCCTGCCCTATTCCTGCGAAAAGTGCGTTCCACCACGGTGCTTCCGAAGTAAAGAGACCAGATGGAGGCATGATATCGAGTGCCACTCGGAGTCCTTCAAAGTGGGAAGCATAGTGGTACAAAAACAAGAAAATGGCCTATACCACTGTCCCAAGTGCTCCAAGGCACTGGCATCAAAGTCGGGAACGAGGAGACACATCCTGCGGGATACATGTGTGTATCCCGATCCTCGAACCTCCTATTTCTCCGAACTCAAAGAGATTAAAGCTCTCAGAGACCCAGACGGCAAGGCAAGACGACAAATACGAGGCATCCGAAAGTCTTCGCAGAGAGATGGAGGAGTGGGAGGAGTATCAATGGAGGCGACTAGAGGCGAAAGATCGATGGAGGAGATTGGAGATGGAGGACGCCGAAGAGAACAGGAGAGAAACTGAACGACGGCAGAGGGAAGAGGAAGATTCTCTAGAGGAGGTAGAGGAGGGGGAGGATGACCATGGGGATTTGTGGAGGGGGATGAGGAAGAATAATATGAACGAGAACGAAAAGAGGGCGGGCGAGGAGGAGCTCCCGTGAAGGCATTTGACGCCGTCATAGATTGGACTCTCAAACCTGGACCCCATCGGGAATTAGACTGGTTCAAGAAAAGAATCGAAAGAGACCTTTGGTCAAGAGTTTCAGTGACGAAAGAGTCACTTGAAGCGCGGTCCGCCGCCCCCGCCCTTCAAGTGTTCTACCCCAGCTATCTCGAACTTGTGTCAAAGTTACCAAAAAAAAATAAAAACGAGTAGCTTGTTGCTTTGTGTGAATATCCCGATCCCAGCTCTGAACATTGCCATGAAAGTATTTGCCAACAATAAGACTCGACTGCACATTGGCTGTTCAGTGGCGTATCACTACTGCAGCAATAGAAACAACAGACAGCAAAGGCAAGCTGCCCTATGGCTCATCATCATACAAAGCTCTTTCACGGAGGGAAGAGCAGGCGACCAGAAAGCAGGTCATTGTCATTCCGTTGACTCAGCATATTCTAGAAGTTCAATTGGTGACTATGCTTTAATATACAGAGGTGCCAAACATGACAGAGAACAGCTCCGGGGTAAGAGTAAATTATTATTTTTAGGCCTCCACGGCATCGGCAATACCATGGGTTCCGATCGAGAACTGAGCCTCTGCCTCGGGCAAACAGGGTGAGTCGTAGACCTTGCAGATACGATTCTCTCCACGAGCCTTGCGCAATGAAAGTCTGGAGAATCACCATGCAGAAGACGTTAGTAAAACTTTTTTAAGTCTAGCCGATCATGTCAAATGAACCACTTTGTGCAAAGCCTACCTTGTGGTTGAAGAATGGGCCATGATGTTGCCACCAATAGGCTTTTTACTGTCGGCACTGAACATGGCCATACCGTCCACCTGAGCAACAACCTGATTTGTGATGACAACAGCCACGCCAAACTAGCAACAATAAAGGTCGGGGTTGGGATCATGTAATTGGTTGTCCATAATGTTTATCATTTAGGCAATCTTCCAGTCCATTAACTGTACCTCATCGGCAAGGCGTTGAAGGTTTCTGAGGAAGCGAGCCATATGCATCTGTCGAGCTGACAACTCGCCTCTTCCCGAAAAGTCGGTTCTGTACAAGGATGTAGCACTGTCGACAATCAGCAACGCAAATCGACTTTCCGACATCATAGCGGCAGCCTGGACAAGAAGATTCATCTGGTGGTCGGTGTTATAGGCTCGTGCATATGCAACATTCTCCAAGACTTCCTCTCCGTTCATGCCATATCTATAAGTTCCGTGGAGAAAGAGTTAGAAGACGCTTAGACGGCCACCCCTCAATGTAGCATAGCATATTGCCACTTACCTCTCAGCAATAGAAAGAAGACGTTCAGGGCGAAAAGTTCCTTCCGTGTCGATATAAAGACATTTACCCTCACCACCATTCATTGCTGTTGGCAACTGGGATGTAAAGAGATCAGATTAGATACTTTCCAACAAGCCATGTCAATGTACGGCCCATGAATGTATATTCACCTGGCAAGTTACGGCCAACATGTGGCAAATCTGACTCTTTCCTGTCCTGAACTCTCCAAATAATTCTGTGATAGCGCCGGTCTCGATGCCTCCTCCCAGTAACTTGTCTAATTCGCCTGATCCAGTCGTAATCTGCAACAGTCCACTTCTCCGCTGATGAAACTCTGTCGCAGTCGTGAATCCCATAGGTACCAGCTTCGAAGCTATAAGATGGAGGTGAAGGAAAAGGTAGAGACAGTCAGATAAAAAGACCCATTGCGCGCTTGCAGCAACCGTGAAAATAAATGTCTACACTGCAATTACCTTCGGCAATGATCTTGTCAGCCTTCGCGTCTGAGATTCCTTTGATAGTAAGAATGGCCTTCTTTGGGGTATAAGCAATTGCCTCCACTGTGTAATATCCTCCCTCCCTGAGCTTCTTGATGTCTGCTGACTGAATGCCACACTCCTGAGAAAGATAAAAAAAAAAGAGGAAACAAGAAGAAAACAAAAAAAAAAAGGTCAGTCAACTTGATTTGTTTCGAGGCGGCATTCAGTTTAATCAGAACGCAGGAATCATCAAGGCCTACCTCGAGTTTCTCAACTACGAGCAAGAGAAAGGAAAAGAACGGGAAAAAGGAAAGAGGGAATGCAGAGGTTGGTCAATCACGTCAAATGAAAGCTCAGTGTTAGGGTCGACCCCTAGGAATGCAATGCACAAAAAGTAGAAGAGACATCAAACACGCACTGGGCATATGGCTGGCATAGGCCTCCTCTTCTTCCTCAATCTCGAGCTGATGTTCTTCCTGGGCGTGCTCCATGCTGAATGTGATTGATGTGTGTGTATTTGCGTGGAGGGATGGATGGATGGATGTTTAAGAATTGAAGAGGAGCGAAAAGCGACTCTTTTATTGTCTTTGTCGCGTCCCACGGGGAAGGCTCTCTCGACAGCTGTTGCCACCAAACGTGACTGCTGTGTCTTTGTTCTTTTTTTGGAGGCAACGTCGCGCATGCTCATGATCACTCATTCCTCCTGCAACTCGTTTTAATGGACATGTAATGCCAACAAGCACAAACAGCAGTACATTAATCAACGCTTTCGCCTTCCTCTCGCTGCTACCTTTCAGCGGCCATGCCACCCAAACCCAGATGTCCCATTGGTTAACGCGCCGCCATCTCCATAACGCAATCTCAGGAACAGGATTATGATCCTACTACCACCGCTCCGAAGAAACGCCGATTGCGAAGCCAAGCCACGGAGCAATCCTCAGTATCCATTCCACCTACACTCCGCTCTCGAGGACACGAAGACCGTGCACTTGATCTCGATCTACAGACACAGGCAGATACGGTGGTCATGCAAGAGCCTTTGAAGCATCAAACGCAAACGCGTGCGCGAGCCGCCAGATTGTACTCCTCAGCCGCTACCCTAACAAAGACGCCGATGGAACAGGATTTGATATCCTCAGTGCATAGTCATCCAGAATCCAATGTTGATCCGCCCGTGTTGGAGCAGGAGTCAGTTGCTGGGACGTCTTCCTGGCTTGCTGAGAGTCAATGCCAGGGACGAGCGTCAACTGGAGAAACTGCAGAGTCAACGACGCCTGGCGATGCTCTTATCATGCGCCAAGGATGTCACTCTGTGTTAGAATTGATGAGCTATATGACGCAGCAGCAGGACCGGCATCCGGAGCAACATGAGGATCAACTTCGGCTCTAAGCAGCGTTGCAGCAGTGGCAGCCGATGCGCAGAGGGCGAATGCAACGACTCGAACACAGTTTTATGTGATGGCCAAAACAGCAACAGGAGAAACGATCAAAATTGCAGTGCCCATTCCCACATCGGCAGCGGCTACTGTAGAGTTGCCGGTCAGCCAATCACGATGTCATGACCAAGCTGCAGGGCCTAAAAAGCGCTGCCGACCATCTAAACCCAGACCGGGTATTCCGACAATACGTTTTTGTTTTTAAAATGTTTTGCTTGACGCATTTTCGGCGTACCAGTGACGCCTTGGCAGCACCCCCAGAAGTAGTGGCACTAACAGCAGCGACAGTCTTGCCAACGGAAGTGAGTTCATTATTCCCAGAGTGGATTGGCAAGAGCAGAAAGCAGCAAGCTAAAGAGGACAACCCAATTGAAAAATCCGGTACGTCTGCTGAAAATAATACACGCGGTTGCATACGTTTCATCGAAGTCTTACAAATCCATACCCTGTTGCTCTAGAAGATAGTCTTTATGACAGCGATCTTGACTACAAGGAAGACCTAGACACGGAAGAGAGCGAAGAAACAATGCGGAGCGGGGTTCTTGGGGACAAAATTCACGAGGTGATATCTGTCAGCAACAGCGAAAGTAGGCGAACTGCGGAGTCCCTATCCATTCCTTTGGGCGAACTGATTATTAACAGCAGGTTCTATTATGTTATGTATAGCGCTTTGTTTTTAAACCTGATGCTTGAACTGATTGCCAATCCAGGTTTCGGGTCAGAAACTGTGCGAGAAATTGCCTTCAATGAAGAGCTCAAGGCCTTTGCACAAGAATACCATTCGCAGCTGCGAAAACGCGGTACCGGGACTGGCAGTAAGGCGAAAGGATATCAGAAAGTTTCGAGTATTCGACGCTCTTATAAATTCTGGCTGACGAAATGGAAGGTATTCTACTACGTTCTTTTAAGACACTGAAGAGGGGCAATGGTCAGATATTCACTGAAAATCTTTTGTAGGCATACTGTTTGAAGCACTACAGCGACATGGATTTTCCTTTCATCGTCAAGGAGAACAAGGCGCAGGATTTCTTCAAGAACGTGGTGTTCAATCAGACAACGACAAGAATGTTTCACGACGAGTCCTACACGAAAATGAGAATCCCACTCGATCGCTTGAATCACCTTCAACAACCTTTTTTCCACCAATCTACGCTCGACCATGACTGTCGAGTCTATCATGGCACAGATGGAGCCGGACAGACTGCGAACCTTCTCTTCCAGCAGCATGTTATCGATATGGACAAATGTAGGAATGCTAATATTATTGTCAGAGTTTTGACACATTATTGTTAAAATTCGTCATTCTGACCTGAACATTTTACTTCTCCTGTCCTTTTAGTCTTGACCAATATAGCAGAGGAAGGTTATGGGAAGACGGAAATCATTTGTCCTCTCTCGTATAAGGCAGTGACGATAGCATGGAGGACTATTGCGTACTTGCAATGCCGGTAGCAAGAGCGCCAGGACTTGGGATCGTTGAAGAGGAATCTCTTTCCTTTCATCACAGGAAGCGTAGCGATAAAGGCTTTGTTTGAGACTTACAAACAAAGTCTTGTTTACGGCCAATTTAGTACACCACGCAACCCAATTGCAAATTGTATCCTACGCAACTCTTACAACTTAGAACAGCACCTCCGCATGCTTGCAGACACTTGGCGGGCTATTGACAACCAGGCACTTCTTCTAGCAATGCGGGAGCACTTTTCCATTGCAGCACGGCACACCATGTTCCTTTCCGACGAGGACCTCCGCAATCTGAACCAATCTGACTGTTTCTTCCAGGAGCCTCTTGATGCAGACCACTTTGGGGACCAGAAGATCAATGCTTTGGTGTTTTGCCTCCACGATGGAGCGACGAATGCCCAGCATGCAGTTGCTGTACGACATACTGACGTTCGTCGATGTGCAGTCGGAGCTATGGCATTTTATTTCTTTGAGAGATGGACTGTAAGGATATCTCTTGTATTTTTTGAATGCTTGTTATGTAAAACATGTACTAACCTACTGTTTCTCACACGCACAGGTTTTTGGGGATGATCCTACAGTGCCCGGCTCGGCGCCTGTGTCTAACGAAGCTTGGCTTGAACGCAAGGTCCTGCACAGCGCTGGCAAAGAGTCTTTTGAACCGATTTCTCACTCTGCAAGTCCGAGTCCACGTTCAGGGTTTTGACTCGACAACAAGTCTCGTGTGCACACATCACCAACTCTGGGCTTCGCGGTGGAGTAGCGGAGGGGACCAGAATGGAAATTCTTCGAAATGTGATCCGTGAAGACTGTCGCAGGACTCTGGGTAAAGAGAAAGAGCATGAAGCCCGCTTGGATGGTTTATCGTCTCGGTTTCCGTTGGGCATGGCAGGATTTGGAAGGGGCACGTTCCACTTGGCCAGGAACGAGGAGTGGCCATCAGTAGACCTCCAAAGGCTGGTCTTTCCATTCGTTGAGACTGCTCTCTACAGTGATGACCAGGAAAGACATCAGCAATGGGTCCAGAAATGCAACAGAGTCATGATGGACCGGAGTCCAAGTGAAGATGAGAAACCTTTTGCAGGCAGCAGCCAGCACTCAGAGGAGGGGGGACGGTTGGTGACACCATGTCGGCGCCTCAACACTTGTTTTTGCTCATGTTGGTTCGGATGCGGACCATTATTTTACAGGATGCAGCAGCGTATATTGCATTGTTCAATACTGCCAAAGAGAAGGAATGGATCCTTCCCGAAGAAGGCTTGGAAAGAATGAATCCGGTTCTGGACCGAGACCTCTTCAAGTCCGAAGCGTTTATTGCTTTTCAAAGACGTGTTGGGGAGGCCATTGCGAGGCCAAAGGGGCCTTTGCCCAGGTTTGTCGAGCGCATGCAGGACTGGGATAAATCGTTGACGTCCATTGTTAAGAGTATTCAGGATGGAGAGGAGCGACTGTTGCGCAAGCTGGAAATTGTACAAAGGCATGTAACTGCGCAGAGGGAGTTCCACAGCTGGCAGCCAGCTTGGCAACAGCCGTACCCACAACAACAGCCAGACCTACCATGTCCTCAGCAGCCACATGATCCAGAAGAAGCAGAAAGACGCTGGCAGAAGAAATAATAAAAGAGCTCTCTGACGTTCTAGTTCCAAACAGCTTTGGTGAGATGGAGCACTGGAAGTCCAATAATCAACTTTTCAAGTATTGCCAGGCAAAGAAGAGTGAGCTGTAGTAGCTTACTAAAATAAATTCAGCCCGTCATGACACAAGGAAATGCAAACTCGGAGTGGAGCGCCGAGGAGTGTACAAAAGGAAGGACGATGGCACTTGCTCGACTGGAACATGAAACTGGCGCGCGCGCATTTGAGGGAATGTGCGCCAGTTGTTGATGACCCATTCGGGCTGACGAGCAATGAACAGATAGACAAGCGGACGGAAGGACGAACGACGAGGGCGATCGAGCCGCTCGGGGAAGAAAGAGAAGGACAGAAACAGAAGGACAGGCAGGACAGGCGCGTGCGAAGAAAGTCCGACGGACCGAGAGAGCCTTTTGCACGTCTCGGGCAAAATATTTCCAATTGAGACTCTCCTGCCCCACACCCACGCCCACACCAGCCCGATCCGATCGCCGGCAAAGAGGAGGATCGATCCGCCCGGAGAGTCTCTTCGTGTGTGTGTGTGTGTGTCTGTGTGTGTCTGTGTGTGTCTGTCCGTGTGTCTGTCCGTGTGTGTCTGTCTGTCAGTGCATGCATGTCCGTGTGTGTGTGTGTGCGTGCACACTGCGCGTGCCCAGTCATGTTCCCTCCCTCCTCCCAACGACGTCCTTCTCGCTTCTTCGCTTCTTCCTTCTGTCTTTTTGTTTCTTTGTCTCCATCCCCATCCTCATCCCCATCTCCATCTTCATCCTCCTTCCTTCCCTCCTTTCATAATGTCCCACTCCAAGGTCTTTGACCTCAAGTACCAGCTGTTCCAGTACGGCTCCCATCACCACAACATGTGGAATGTCGGCATCCATCTGACCTGCATTCCCCTCATCCTCTGGTCCGGACTCGTCTGGGGCGCCAACTCTGGTCCCTTGATTGCCGCCCCCTCGGCCGCCGCTGTTGCCTCGGGTGCCCCTGTTGCCGTTGCTCTGTCAAAGATCTTCAAGTTCTGCCCTCCCAACGTCTCCCTCGCTCTCATGACCGCCTATGTTGCCTACTATATCAAGCTCGACAAGGTCGCCGGCGTAAGTGCTCTTCCCACGCTTTGTCTGTTTGCCTGTCTATTTGCCTGTCTGTATGTCTCTCTCCGAGATGATGATGCCATGACACCTGAGGTGTTTTCGTGTTTCGTGTTCTTACCTCTTTTTCTTGTTCTAGCTCTTGACCGCCCCCTTGTTCCTCGGACTCGCCAAGCACGCCACTCACTTTTACCAGACCAACCCCAACGCCAACAAGATCGCACTCTACGTTCATGTTATCGCCTGGATTGCCCAGTTTATCGGCCATGGTGTCTATGAGAAGCGTGCACCCAAGCTTTTGGACAACTTGTTGCAGGCTGTAGTCTTGGCACCTTACTTCGTCGTCTATGAGGTCATGTTCTACTTTGGTTATCGTCCCCAGCTCAAGGCCGAGCTTGATGTGATGATCAAGGCCGATGTCGCCGCCTTCCAGGCCAAGCGCGCCGCGTCCAAGAAGGACAAGACCCAATAAGCGACCAGCAGAAGTAGCAGCAGCAGCAGCAGCATTGTGTACCATACCACCAAAACGGAGAAAAGAAGCGAATGGAAGACCCGGATCGCACCCTTTTGTAACCAAGAACAATAAAACAAAACGTCTTTGCAATCAACTTTGGTCAAACAGTTTTGCACATCCAAAAGTCAACCGTGAGACCCGTCGATGGGAAGAACAAAGGTGCTCTGACCGTTCTGACCCCCTGTCATATTGCTTTGCCACGGGCAAAGTCTGATGCTTCCCATCCCCCTTTTTGCCTTTCTTTTCTTGTCTTCCCAGTCTCTCCCTCAACCCCCCATCCCACTCTGGACATATTCCTTCACTACAGCAATGGCCGCTCAGGACCCCGATGTTACTGAGAGACTTTGTCAGGCCTTCCGGTGGGGACAAGGGCGCTTTATCTGGAAAGCTCCGGCCAAGTTTGATCGCACAACCGGCAAGACCGTGGTCTACTTGCGTGACCTCCTACCAGCACGTTATCAAGGCACGGCATATGTCACATACGGCGACAATGAGCTCGTGGAATTCCTGACAGATGATAACGACGAGCGTCAGTAAGAATAGGAGGATGTTCATTTGCTTTGATGCTCCTTGCCACTTTGAAGATGAAATTCTCAACTTCTTTGATCCGAAATAGCGAACCACTACGCTTCGAGCACCTACCGGAAACAGTTTTGCAAATCGAATCCATCGATGAAAGTCTCGCATTGGAGTATTGCGCGTCAGATTCTACAGCCCTTATTGTGTCGTTATTAAGCCAGCTCGCCCTCGACCCGATGATGGCTTCAGTCATCCACCCCATGCAGGCGTCCATGAACGAACATCTTCTGGTCAACCTCACTCATAAAATGGAGGAAGTTATAGAGACCCAACATAAAGTCATAGACACTCAACACAAGCATCACGCTGAAACCATCGACATGCTTTCCAGGCTCAGCGACAAAGCCAACGACATCTTCCGACTTACATATGAGCTCCATGAGTATCCGATCCCACGTCTCTTTATCATCCTTCCGGGTCGCAGCTCGTTCAAAGGCAAGCTTAACCCGCTTGCCGACAAGTATCGACTCTACTTTCTCTGCGAATGTGATCAAGCAGTGCCAGAAGACGGAAGCGAAGTGCAGCCACATATCCATTTTGCCAAACACGACGGATACGACCTGGAACGACCGTCCGAATTCTGCAAGAAATATGGCCCGTACATATTGACCATGCTTCAACTTCTCAGCGTCTCAATGGCTGCGGCCTCTTTTGCCGTGCCTCCCATCGCCGGTATTGGAAAAGAAGTCGAAAAGGGACTTGAGGACGCCAAGGACCTATTGAAGGAGAAGATGAAGCAGACAATCGTATATTTGAAGGATTTGCCAACCAGAGAACAAGTCAATACTGGTAACGATCCTGAGGACTCGGATTACGACTTCAAAAAGATTGAGGCGCTGGAGGGAGCCGATCTGCGACATCTGGCCTCCTTCTTAAAGAATCGTGACGAAACTCGGGTCCTCGGTAATCTGTATAGACTGGCAAGACCTAATGGAACCATCAAGTGGGTTTGTCTGGACCACTACCGAAAGGAATACAAGGAAATCGACCGAATGCATTTTATGGAGTTTGTCAAAACAAACGGTGGTAAATACAACCTCAAAGAGGGCAAGGTTGAGATGCGACTCACTTCAGGTCAAAAGGCGGGGCAGTTTTATCAGCATTTGCTCGGGGCTCGATATGTTTACGAATTAGTCGTCGCTCTGGACTGGGACACGAGCCCGGATGACTTCAGGGAACTACGAAAAACCATGGAGTCTCTGCCGACCATTCTCCGCTTGACGGTCGATTGCTGTAACAAGCAGTCGAGGCGTCGGGACTATATTCCTCTTCGAAGTAAGGCATCCTCCATTTTGAACAAAATAATGGCAGTTGAGGGGCTCCAGTCGTTCTCCATCAAGAATTGCAACGGGTTCTTGGATCAAATCGAGAAACTGGACCACACCAATAAGGTATGTGAACTAGAGTAAACTGGACGGAACAACGATGACACCTATTCTTTCGTATGGACTACGACTAACTTTGTGATACCATAGCTCCGAAGGATTGATTTGGGCCCCGGACTCGAAGAGCGAACTCAAGTGAGTCTCATTTATTCGCTTATCGAGAAAAGCTCTTGGCTGAGGCATCTGATTATCCATGTACCAGACATACCATCGGCGCTTCTACTCTACGCCAAGCCGGATATATATCGGTTCCAAGGACCCTCGGTATTGGAGGCTCAAGTAGCGACCGGCGAGATTTTGACTGCCAAGATTCAAGGACGCACTTTTGACGACATAGCACTCGAAGCCGAGAACTGTACCAAGGACTTGTCGGCGCTCTCATTCGTCACCAAGCTTACTACAGCTATCAGTACCGCAGCCGATATTGACCATCTCGGCCTGTTTCTCACCAAGGCCAAAGGTTTAAAAGAGATCGTCATCGAGGTCGAAGCGAGCAAATTTTTTGACATCCGTCTCTTTATCATCCAGAAAGGAAAGAGCGTTCGAGCTGTACAATTTCACGACAAAACCAAGGAGAGCAGTTTGATCATGACAGACATTCGGAATCCCGCGACAGCCGAGATTGACCTGTTGGACGATTCTGCTGACTTTGAGCGCCTTCTCACTCACTTTGGAGCCGTTCCGCATTCGTGTGGAAAAAATACCGTCCTGACGAACGCCATCTTTGCAAAACTCGAGGAAAATACTAGAAAGACATCGCGCATCGGTTTCATTCAATTGGATATCGCAGTTCTTGATGAGATGGGTGTTGACAACGCAGTTTCGGTTATCCAGAGATCGGTTCTCAGGGGACTCACTATCTGTACCAGCGCCCAGAGCAAGACACTCTCCGTAGAAACTACTCTGCTTTGGAGACTGATCAAGGAGGTGGTGCCAAGTCTCAATGAAACCCTGCTGCGTGTTGAGTGCCCTGAGGGTCAGATCTGTCACTTTTACAGATTCATATGCAGTCTTGTGTCTGCCGATATGAAGGTTGAACTTAGACTGAGCGATGGCCACAGTACAATCTCTATGGACGACACTCATGACACCCGGACGTCAATTGTTTCGATGCACAGCGATAATATCGGCATGCCTTTGGAGGAGTTTTATGAGATGTTTAGGTGTTTACCAAGTGTGCTCGGAGTAAATACCCCAATCTCAGACTCGGTTGTTCCCTTGCTGGAGAAAGTAATCCAACCGGGAGACACATCCCTCAGGGGCCTGAATTTCGATCCAAGCATCCTTAGCCACGGCTCAAGGGACCTTCTTCTTGATCTCATTGGTCGATGCAGCCTCAGATCCTTGGATATCCAATACCATGACGACGCTGTGGATCTAATTGTACAGTTGGTGCGGATCGTAGGCGAGGGACAGCTGACAGTTCACTGCAAAACAGAAATGGTTCCCAGTATACTGAAGCACCTCAGAGGGATCTTGTCGTCGGACGGAATGGGATATAGCTTCAGATTGACAGACGACTTGAGCACTATAATCGTTGACGACATCCGTCTTGTTCACTTCAGGTTTGTCAGCGAAGGGGACGCTATGGCCTGCAAGGAGTTATTCGACATTAACGACATACTCTCCACGGCTCAAGGATATTCTTCTATTATCACCTTTTCTGCAGCTGCAAAGATGGAGCAGTGGACTCGATCTTTCCCTTCGCCTTATAAGAAGATTTGGATAGATACCTCAAGACTGGGCGAGGAGGGTATCCAGGAAATGACGAAGGTCATCTCTAGGTCCAATTTGTCAACCCTGTCGGTCCTTTGTTGCAGATTCGAAAACGAGGGAAAAGACATGCGAGAAAGGTTCCTACCTCAAGTTCTGCCTTACTTGGCCAGCTCTGAGCTCTACATTCACTGCCCAGTCAAGGAGTTTGCAGAGGTATGGGAACTATTAAGGGCTTATGAACCGGCAGATCAGACCAGTACCAGTTGGAAATACTACCTCTGCGACGGTGACAGAAAACTCGATATCTTACCCAACTCCGCTCCAAAGCTGGCCATACACGGTGCTGGGGGAGACTATTACAAAGATGCCTGGCCAGTCACGGACGACAATCTTGGAGACACAATGCTTGAACTGGGGCCTTTTGTGGAACTTCTCGACATGGAGGACATTATATTTTCGGACAAGGACGCCGTACAGTGGTCCGAGTCGACTGCGGGTTTCCCTCAACTAAGCCTGAACACCCTACGACTCTCGACAGCGCATCTTGGACATGAAGGACTCAACCACCTGCAAAATGTCCTAGACCGGTCTCATTCCCTCGCAGATTTCTCTTTTATTTGTGAATGCAATCGGCCCATTTTCACGGCTGTCACTGATATACTGGTGCGGAACAAGGCGACGATTCGGGAGCTGGTGCTCAAAGGACCCAATATTCAGCAATGGATCCAGGCAATTTCTGCTATCTTGCCGGACCGAGAATCGCTTCCTCTCATGACCTCCCTCCAAATCACTTTGAACGGCGAAACTTTGGACGACATGTCATGTTCTTGGATTTCTTCCATGACAAGGGCTAGAAGGGGTTTACCAGAGTTGAAAAAGATCCGTCTAAGGGATCTCAGGCAGTCGAGCAAGTTCTGGACTTCATTTCTCCGATTTCTGGACAAGGCGTCTTTGGAAGAGTTGGATCTTTCTGGATCAACTGTTTCCGAGATTGATATCTGTGCAGCAGGCTATAGTTTGGACGCGCCGTTGAAAATCCTGAACCTGAGACGAACCAATGTCCCCCCCTCCTCCAAGTTTGTATTTAATTCTCTTACGAATGGCAGACCCTTGGAGATCCTCTTGGACGCACCATAGAGGACTCTTCATACTTTGTTGCTTGAATTTCCGAGCAGTGGCTAAGCACAACTTACTCCTCATCCCCAAAATCTTCTTCATTGCGATAATAAAATATTTTACTTTGTTCTTTCTATACTTGTTGTTGAACGGTCGATTCCAATTGCAAGAGTTATCCTTCAATGCAGGCCTTGCCTTTTGCAAGAAGATCAAATCCGAGTCGATCTGCACCGCGGCAAAGCGTATGCCGGACATTAAGGAGATACAGCCGAGGCCAATGGTCCAGGGTCCATTCCGCGTCCTTCACAGTCAGTACCACTTCCTGGGGCTGCATCCAAGTCAAGGGACAAGGGGGGTGAGACTGGGGAGACGAAATCTTGTACAGCCAGTACACAGTGGAGATTTGGTTCATCGGTTATGGACCGTCAAAATAAAGGACATTTTGTCTTTGTTGATTTCGGACCATGGTCGAATTGTTGCCCCCCAAGGTGATAACTCTGTGTTGACCAGAAGGTGGACATGGTACATACAATAGAATGTTTTCAGTATACTCATGAGGTGCAGGAGGATATCATTCAATGAGGTAGAACCCAGTGGCTGTTGCAATAGAAAGAATCAAGAGTATTGAGCCGTTGGCCTTTCAATCATATAGAGATATGTATTCAAGTAAACTCCTGTCGTCGTTGTAAACTTCTGAGATCGTCGTCTTCGCCTACTCCTTTCCTTTGAATTTCCTGGATACACCCTTGGGCATGTTCTTGTAGTATGTTGCAATCGAGCAAGTGTTGTAGTCGTCCCACAGCATTTGCTTAAAGTCTTGAAGGGCTTGTTCAATCATGACCATCTCAATTGGGCCATCGTCCGGAATATAGCGCAGGACCGAATCGATCATCGTCCTTTTGAACAAGTAGAGACCAGCATACCCTTTGGTCTTGCCGCCGGTCGAGTTCTTTTCACTGCGCCATCGTTTGAAGTACCACTCTTCCATTTGCACGATCGACGGGTTGCCATTGAAACCATAAAACCATTCTTGCCAAATTTCTTCAAGGGTGTTCGGTCGAGGAACCAAAGTGCAGAAAGGCATGCGCTCTGGTTGTGCGACAGCGGCTTCTCCTTTCTCCTGCCTGTCGCGGGCAATAGCTGCGGCTACCCTGAGAATTTTGCCCTTCGATGTGATAGAATTGTTGTCCCTATCGATGCCGCGCGGACTGTCAATGGAAACAGGGTGTGCGCTTGAACTGGACCCAGTGACACTTGAGCCTCCTTGAACTTGCGCCTGGGTTGTGGTAGTCACTCGATTGGCAGCACTGGGCAGAAGAGTTGTTAGTGACGACATCATGGTTTCAAACTTGGTGTTCATCTGGCCGAAACCTTGAGTGAAGCCGTTAGCGACAAGTTGGCTTAGCTTTTCTGTCTGCAAAACAAGTCGGTCGTGGTTGACATTTTGACCCCTGACCGCGTCGAGGATCCAAGACATGTCGGTAGTCAATCGAGATATTCTCTGTGATATGAGGACATTGGTAGTTTCCATGCGCTGCTGAATAACAGGCGCCACAGGAGACATGTCGGGAGGACAAAGGGACACATCGTCCAACGTTTTTTGCATTGACTCTAAGAAGGTTTCGAATTCTGTTGACTTGAACACCTTACGCTTGAAGATAGGGTGCTGGGATGCCGTTTCCTTCTTTAACAACATGACGGCAGCGTCCTGTAAAATAACCTTCCGCAGATGGGCGAGCAGGATAAGGAATCGCCGGCGCAGGACTGTCTCTTTAGAAACATTATTCCGAGCAGTCTTTCCGTTGGCTTCCTTGACGTTTTGTTTTTCTTGGCGTCCATGGTAGATGTCCTTGTCCAACATGATGTTGTTTACAGTTTGAATCCAATGAAGATCATAGTGCTCTTTATCTTTAGGATCTGAGCATGCACCTTCGATAAAAGGGAAGACCATCCGTTGTAACTCGAGGTCCGGAATGACATTACGCCGCAGCCAAAAATTGTGCCCACTCTCAAATCCAGCCATCTGAAACGCTATTGAGGCGTCCACGCCATCGAGATAGTGTGTGATGAGTCGGTTTGTTGCCCATCCGCCATGTTTTGAAATATCCTCGTGGGTGGCACCACATAGGCGGGCCAATGATGCCCCCAGTCGTCGACCAAGGTGAGTAACTGTGCCCTCTGTGCCCTCGTTGAGATCGTTCAGAACTTTGCGTGCCTGGTAGTACTGTGAGCTGTAACTTAACTTCGAGTCTCGTTTGGTGGCTTTGGACAACAGGTAATAGTTGACCCAATTAAAATCATTTAGGTCAGGCGGAGGGGCAGAGGACGAAGAAGTAGGCTGGGAAATACAAGTTAGAGATGATGCAAGTCGGAAAAAAGGCAGTGTCTCGCCAAATCATGAAATATTATAATACAACTTACCAGCCAATACTCAAGAAGGTAGAAAGCCAGGGCGCCAACAGGACATGCCTCCACATCTGAGTTTCTTACCACAACTTTATATCGGATTCTCCCGTCTTTGCTCCCCTTTTCTTGTCTAGACATCAACACGACACCGAGCACGAACGATCTGTCCTTGCCTCCTCGTCCCGGGGGAGCAACGTTCTGTCCAAAGAGATCGACGATCTTTGCCTCTCGCGTGGTTTTACTGCGGCACATCATAAAAAATCGAAAGGCTGAGTCGAGTCGATGGCAAAGACCAGTGATCACCCTCGTCGATTTTCTACGTTCGCCTTGAAGATTATGGTGCCAAAGGTACACCATGATCATTTTATTTTTCGCCAGGGGGTCGATTTCGACAAAGCCTGCCGTGCCATCATTGGTGCCTCTTGCTCTATTCATCTTTCCCATTCTCGACTCGTAATCCCTAACGGGGCCCTTCAAGTAGTCCGCAGGGGTTCTCTCGTGATAATTGAATATTTTTGTGTTGTTGGGGTCCGCAAGTTGCTGATGGTAGAGTTCATCAATGGCGGAGACGTATATCTTCACCATAGAACTAGACGGCGGACATTCGTTGGTATCATTGTCTGCGCTATCACCGTCGTCGATGTCATTTCCATCGCTGTCGCTGTTGTTGTTATCAGGGTCTTCTTTCAATGCAGTGAGACATTCAAAAAATCGCACGACTTTTTCCATGATGGCGTTATTATCCCGGTAGCCGGCTTTCAGGCACCATTCCTATTTTTGTTTAGATGCCCAGTAATAGCTGATGAATTAGACAAACATTGAAGAGGTAACGAGAACAATAGCGTGCCTTGTCATTCGACCCAGAATTACGCTGAAAATGTCCTGGCATCGGTTGTAAATCTTGCCCGTCGACTCTGTCAAGTGTTGTCTTTGTAGCCCCCCAAAGATACGCTGCATAGACACTCTCTCCTTTTGCCGCAGGTCAAGCTCATGAGCTTGACTCGCTTCCTCGTCTGTGTGGAACGTCGTGGCAAGGGTCGTGCTGCAACTGGCTCCTCCCGTGGCATCCTGTGGCTGTGGTTGGTTATAATAAAGCCAAGAGGGGAGATGGAGAGGAGAATGAGCAAACACATTTCACTACTCATGAAAAAGACCATTACTCATGAGGAAGACCAGTATTATTAATACATTGGTTTCGTGTCGAGAAAAGTCGACGCGTTGTGAATGCTGTCTCTGCCGTTTTCGCGGCTGCTTCTTCTGCTGCTCCCGTTCCTCTTCCTCTTCTTCTTGATTCAATTGACGCTTGGTCATTTGGAAAGTGTGTTCTTGAAATGGGATGTGTGTGATGCGTGGAAGCGTGTAATGAATGATGGGCGTGGGAAGATGTGCATGTGCATGTTCCCATTTAAGATTTCCCCGAGGCAGATGCGCGACTGACCCCTGACCCGCGTTTCCAAAAATGTATGTGGCGTTTGGCGCGGATCTTCAATTTCAAAGCCTCTCCATCGGGCAAAAAATGAACCGCGGGCAGAAAAAGGATGGACGGCAGTTGTCCCATAGAACGCACGTGACAATATGGACGACCAAGTTGGAGCCTGGAGGAAACCTTCACTGGGTTGAGAAGTAGGTTGAGATGTAGGTTGGGATGTAGGTTGGGAAGTAGGTATATAGGCTGAGAAGTAGATTGAGAAGTACAGTAGGTTGAATACTAGGTTGATATGTATAAAATGTACGAGTGCGGGCAGTGTTGCGAGATGGGGGTGCCGGCTGCATGGCTGCTTGGTGACGGGGAGAATGCGTTGGTTGCAGTCGCCCCAAGACCTGTCGACTTTTGTCCTCGGGGGGAGCGCCAGAGATCCAGGAGAGAGTACCGATCACCATCGCTGATCTTTGGGTGCAGCAGAGACTCGAGTGCTCTGAGTGCAATGGAGAGGACAGGATCTTTTGTCGCCACCGTCCTGGATGCCATCCTAGATCCTAGATCAACAGATCCACGCAGGGAAGAAGGGAGATGCCCGCCTCCTTTTGTGCTCCTGACCACTCTCCAGAACATATCAAGACCGAGCACGTCTGCTTCTTTTTCTTTTCCCGAGAAGGATCGGTCATTAAAAAGAGAGATGGACCCTGCACCGCAATCTTTATGGATCCAGGGTCCAGGATCCGATGATCGGATCCAACACGACAGATATCTTCACTGAGGAGACGTCTTCCTCCTTCCAGTTTTCAGGATCTGACAGGTAGACGGAGGCATGAGAACAACCCCCCCCCCCCCCGAGCTATGGTGGGATGCAGCCAGTGCCATCTGATTCTCCATTCTCCACGGTGCCTCCTCCCTCTCCGAGAACTTCAAAGACAATGTTGGTACGCGTGCCACTTGTAGGAATGAACCTCTCTTGCGGACCCTAGGACAAGGTCCACCTTCGTAATTGCGTTCAAGCCACCGGACCGAGTGTGCATGGAAAAGAAGGGAAAAGGGCTATCTGGCCATGTAGCTGGACCGTTGTTTACACGGTGTTCGACCGTTTACACAGGGTTAGACCGTTCAGACCGTTTACACGGGACCAGACCTCTCCGCTGCAGATACAAAAATGCGCGCGCTGATTTTTTGTTTTCTTTTTTTTCTCTCTCACCACCTCCCCTCCTCCCCACACCCACCCTACATTCCCACTGACATTTCACATGCACATTTCCATTTCAGTCATGATCCATCTCTGCCATGGCTCCAAGGGTTGTCCAACCAAGCCCAGCACTCGCGTGCAACTCAGACACAAGAGCACGGCTCGTGTTTTTTTTAAGGTATGCTCTGAGCTGAACTAAAATATATGAAATCCAGCCAAACAAAAAAATCCCTTGCGCCCTACTTCCTAGGCCTTCGTTTGTGTACTTCAGTCACTAACGCCCCCTTGCATGTCTATCCTGTAGTCTCTTGTAGCACTGCAGCACAGCCCAGGCTAGCGCGCGTTCTTCAAACCGCGTGGTCAGTAACAAGCACAAGTGCTGAGCTCTCGTCTCGGGCCCAGAGAAGCATAAGCCAGGTCTCAAGAGACCCAGTTCCTGAAAAATACCAGCTCCATCTGCCTCTCTGGTGACGCGCTTCGCTCTCCAAAAGAAAGCTCTGTCCTCTGCCGCCCGCTGTCCTTCAAGAACGTCTCTTCCCCACAAAGAGACCGAGGGTAGCGCCTCTCAACTGGCTACCTTCAACTCCGCCAGAGGCCACCGGCCTTTCAACAACATCCGCTGCTTTCAGAGGCTCGCTTTCAGAGACTCCACAGCAACCCCGGCTCTTTGGAGCATGCTCGGTCCTTGCACCCTTGCATCTTTGCACGCTTTCAGTGCTGGCCGCCCACCAAGAACGCCTCCCCCGCCTGCCAGCTTTTCTGCTGGGGCTGGCTTGCCACCAGTCAACACAAAAAGCAGTCCCGCTTCAAGTAAACAAGAACGCGTCGTCCATCCATCCGTCCATCCATCCATCGAAGGGAGTCAAAGTACGCGCCATCCGCCATCCAAAGCCCAAGAAGAGGACAGCTTTCTCCTCTCCCATCCTAGCCATCTCATCGGTGCTACCTTCATCCATGGTACGGCTATTACTATTATTTCTTCGGGGCCAAGTGGATGCACAGGACCAAGCACTGGACACATGGACCATATCCATATCCATATTCCATCCATACCGTCGACTCCTGGACAAAGACAAGGTAATGGCAGTGGCCTCAGCGCTTCAGGGCAGGGCGTCCTTTGGTGCCTGTGTGAAGTTTCAATGATGAATAGTGGCGGTGGGCTGGCTGTCCTCAACCTTCTTCGGCTGGCACTGTTATGTAGTGATCTGGCCCCCTCCGTGGATAAAGTCGAAGGGAGTGAGTGAGGCTGGGGCCGACCTCTGAGAGACATCTGTACAAAGTGGGTTTACACGCGTCTTGGTAGCGTCCGCTGACCATTTACACAGTCTTTCCACTTCTTAGGAACCAAGTCTTCCGCAAGGATCACATTCCATTCAGGTCGTCCACCCCTTTGAGCTCAAACAAGGTAATGGCAGTGGGCTAAGCGCTCCAAGACAAGGCGTCTATGGCGCTTGTGTGAATTTCGATGAAGACTTTAGGTGGCGAAGAGAGGACAAGAGGGAGAGGGAGAGGGGGGGGGTTAAGCACCATCCTGACCCAGAAACACCTCCTCCGCGGCTGTCTCCATTATCGGAAGATGGTTGGGGCCCCACCTACAGGTGCATAATTGCAGAAGGGGGTGTGGGCTGGGTGAGGGCGTTGGATGCAAAGAGAGGACAAGAGGGAGAGGGAGAGGGGGGGGGGGGGGGGGTAAGCGCCATCCTGGCCCAGAAAACTCCTCCTCCGCGGCTACCTCCATTCACGGAAGATGGTTGGGGCCCCACCTACAGGTGGACAATAGCAGAAGGGGGTGAGAGTGGAGGGATGGGCTTGGGTGCGGGTGCGGGGTGTGGGGGAGATGGGGGGGCCACTCTGAGAAACACCTCTGCGGCTGGTGGGAAGCCCCTGGCTAGGTTAATTGCAATAGAGGTGCAACCGCGTCTTGATAGCGTCCACTGACCATTTACATAGTCTTGCCACTTCTTAGGAACCAAACCCCGCACCGTGTCCTCACCCACCCCATCCTCGTGAACGAGAGGAGCATTGTCAACACAGGCCGACTAGAGTCTCTCTCTGATCATTACAGTCCTCTGAAGCCCTTGTCCGAGATCCAAACTCTACCCTATACCTTCCATATCATAGGCGAAGAAGAGTGCGCATCAAGCCAGATGTCGTGTGAGGATCGATCGACTCTAGGAGTCCTTCATCATGTCCTCCTCTGCATACTGGTGTGTACTTTTAGCTATTTTGATAGGCTGGATTTGTGTATGAGGGGTGATCTCGGCCTTTGGTGAGGTACTTTGTCAAGAGTTCTCTATTTTTTTGTCGTTGACTGTTGCTCACTTCTCCTCTCCATCGCTTGGCGGGGAACGGTCACTTCCAACGTGATGCGGTGCCGCTCTTCTCTTCGAGATCGAACCATTCAAGAGAAGGAAAGGGACTCAGGAGCATCCGCGACCACCAGTGATGAAGCAGCTTGCATACAAACCATACAAGGAGCCTGAGACTAAGCGTGTGAAGCAAACATCCACTGTGAAGGATCCACCCACACCGAAAACCCTGTCATCAACCGCTGCAACAGACAAGCTGGCGATAACTCGACATTTGGCCTATCACCACCCAACAAGTTCATTGAGCATTGGCACTCTGAAGGCGAATATCAATCGTGCACTTTCCAACCAGCTAGATTTACAGCAAGAGGTTATGGAGGTCATTCAAGGAGCGACAAGCGAAGCTGCGCGAGTGAAGCGTGAAGGCCAGAGGCTTATTGGGCGCTATATCGAAAAGCTGGACGCAGCTGGATTCGATGGCATCAGCTGTGTAGACAAGGAAATTCTGCGTCACCACTGTCAACCTGTTAGTATGGAGGATGTGAAGGATACTGACGACATTGCTGTGGATGATGAAGACGATAATCAGATCAACGGTCTTGAGGACTCTAACCTGGATCCCGACGATGGAGAACCTGAAGCAGAGGGCGACGATAATAACCTACAGCCACAAAGCATGAGCGTTAAAAAAAAAAAGATGACAAGGTCCAGGCGCCATTTATCTGGAGCTTTCTACGAGTAGTATACTCTGGAAAACGACCTAGACCCTCCGCCATGGGGGACAAGGTCAGTGCATTTATTGATCGCCTCAGGGAACTTGGTCTATACGTCTCGCCGTCCGTTGATATCAACGAATCAAACATGCCTTTTACTCCCACGGATCTTGTCCGCTCAGTGGCCACGCAGCTGAGGCTGAGCTTGAGAGAATGTATAAGCATGGGACATGCACAATTCATAATAAGGTAAGATGTGCAAAATGCCCGGGAATACCTTGATATCCAGAATATTAACCACATTTCCTATTTATTCATTCTTAGCTCAAGAAAGCCAAGGATCTCGGGATTTTGGAAGCAAATACACAGATAATCATTCGAGATGATGTCTCCGCCATCGAAAACTATGTCACACTTAATAAGTTGATCCAACAGCCCCGGAGAATTGCCCCCATGACATCGGAGGAGCAGCCGTTCGTTGGATTTACCGAGCGAGAACTCGCGGGATTTTTCATGAAAAAAAGAGGCAAGCTCAAAACATCGTTGACTGGGCTAGCATCCGATGAAGGGGTGGCTCCAACTATTCAAGACGTGCAGGAATGGATCGGAACAAAAGAGCCTGGTTATCTCTTGAAACGTTACCTTGCGGATATTGATCCCTCGAACCTTACCAGTCGCAAAAGAGGCAAGGCTGGGCATCGTGCGGGCATCAAGCTTATGTCACTCAAAGCTCTCAGAAGGCATGTTCAGAAGCTAGACAATCCGACATTTGACCCAAAGGACTATGCCGTTAAGGGCTATGTGTCAAGAGGATCCATCCTTACAGACGGGTATAGAGTATACTTACCTGCCCTCAAGCTTCGGGAGCTTCAGTGCGTCCGATACCGGCGACTTCCCCCCGACCGTCTTCCACCAAGAATATCGTCCACAGTTGGGGGAACTGATTACTATTTGCTAGAGATCAGGAACGTTATCAAGGACGACGTGGATATCGAGAAGCTTTGGCCCGGCGCGCATCATACGGATATTAAAATCTTGACTCTTGACGCTGGCCAGGCGTTCGTAGTTGGGGCGTACGCATATCTACCTGGCAAGAACGGAGCTCCATCTACATCGATGGATATATCAGTGGACCTGCCAAGACCAAAGGATGCGGATCAAGACGGCCCCCTTCACCACAATCTAGCTATTAGCCAAAAGGCTGTAATGCAACCTGTATTTCGGTACCGACGATGGCTGAACACGGAGAAAGACATAGTGACAGAGGCTGAACCACTATCCATATCGCACATCGAATCGAACCTCCCTCCTCTTCGAGGCTCAGGATCAAGTTTGGAAGCATATGTCAAAAAAATGGAGGAAGTCGAAGAGCGCCTGAGCACCTTTTACAATGGGGGAAATAAGCGGTTTAAAAGGCATACCTGGGACATGAAACGGGCTAAATATGCCGAGTATCAGGCAATCGCCGAGAAGCTGCTGAATATAGTCGGGGGAACTACTGGACATCGTCGCGACCCAAACAACCATGTTATAATCGGAGTCGGGTTAGGGAAATTCAAGAGTTCATCTCGACTATCATCTCTACACTCCTCATTTCTTGATTTTTTCATTCCCTTGGTAAGTCACAGACAATGTACCGCGACCAGCCTTCATCCGAACAGTATTATAAACTTACCTCGTCTTTTCAATTAGGCACGTTCACTCGGCTACTTGGTGGTGGGTATTAATGAATATTATACCTCGCAAAAGTGTCCCAACTGCCACAACTTTATCGCCCGCGTGACCTACGACAACTATACTGCACGCATTGCAGCCACTATTACCATCGAGACATTATGGCAGTCGAGAACATGGCTATGATTGTGCGCGAGTGTTTTGAGAAGCAAGAAAGACCCCTCCATCTGCAGCCCGTGACGGAAGACGGTAGATACTCCTGGATATCTGAATCAGATGAAACCCAAAGAGACAACTCTCTTATGGCCAGCACCATTGTCGGCGAAGGCAAGTCTAAAGCGACAAAGACCAGTAACCGTTCGAAGGCAGTGGCGTCTTCTACCGTCAAAAGTCAGAGTAAACGACCCTCCGGAGCTGCCAGTCACAGCTCTTCCACGACCGGGAGTGAAGCCAGTGCAGCTGCAAGCTCAAGTGCCCGTGGCAAGTCTCGCACGTCGAAGAGACAGGGTGTTATTGGAGAAGTAGCAGTCACCGTTCACACCCACAGCCTGTCTGAAATGAACAGCGGTACCTCGTCTATCGACCACTCCAGATCAAGAAAGCGAGCGTCCTCCCTCGATCTGAACCAGCAGGAATCGTCCAAAATGCCAAGAGAACTCTAGGAGCACAGTCTAGTTCATAGTTTTTTGCAGTTTGTGCACATATTTTCGTCCAGTGACGTAATTATGGCGCAGATTCTCCTCCTTTCAAATATTCTACGGTGCAACATGCGGAATGATCAAAAAAGACTGCGTAGTTTGACCGCCGCCCTTCATGTCTTCAAGACCACGTTTCTCATTTCACTTTTCATCTTGTGCGCAATGTCGCCATTCAGAGGGATTGGTTGTGCTTAAGGGTATTTCAATCACTTCGCGTTGCACGTGACTAGTACGCAATGGAGTCGCGTTTCGTCCTTTTGTTTCGTGTTCCTCTCATTTGCAGTCAATCATTCCTTTCTCTTTCACCACCCCATCCGCCATTGCCACCCCCACCTTCTCGTCAGTCTGTTTCCACTATTTTGCTATATCTTAATTCCTCTCGAGCACGCCTCTCCTACGTCTGAATTCAATCAATCACGCATCTTCCTCTCCTTCAATCATACATCCTCTTTATTACGTATCACGAATTTGCCTTTTGGCCATTCTCATCTTTTTCTCTCGGTATGTTTCCTGTAATGCTGCCAAGTGAAAATACGTTACATTTGTGGTGGGCTTGGTGAGGGTGCGATGTAGAGTTTTGCTCTTTACTATCCTCATACTCTTCTGGGCTAATTGGTGGGGAGAGATGCCTGCTGGGTGCACTGGGCTAATGGCGGGTGCATCAAGGTATAGTATGGATGCGCTAGGCTATATGGCGGGCGCATCCTGTATTCATTTGTTGAGCGAGGTTCGTATGTCAGTACGGCTGAGTGAGGGTGTTGTGGAGTGTTTCTCCTATCCTCATACTCTTCTAGGCTAATTGGTGGGAAGAGATGCCTGCTGGGTGCACTGGGCTAATGGCGGGTGCATCAAGGTATAGTATGGATGCGCTGGGCTATATGGCGGGCGCATCCTTTATTCATTTATTGAGTGAGGATGTTTCATAGATGGATGCGCTGGGCTATATGGCGGGCGCATCCTTTATTCGTTCATTGAGTGAGGTTGTTTCACTTTTTCAGAATTAATCCAATTCTTTTAATGTCTACATAGTCGATGGCTTCTCCGTACACAGGCACCAATGTTTCTCTTCCTGAGAACATAGAGGTAGCCCCTTAATTTAAGACCACCAAGCTCGCCGAATGGAGCTTGCAAGGGTTTTTAAGTACGACAGGAAGAGATGAAAAGTCATTCCTTGCCGAATTACTGAGTCTCTCGAAGTTTAAACCAGTGCCACTGGACATTCGACTTTTCGCGAAAGGTCTCTACGATTACTATAACGGAGTCTTTGGAAAAGATGTCATAGCTATTGCCAAAGACCAAGCCCAGTCAACAATTAATCGATCGGTATTTCGCGGCAAAGAGCAATTGGTCGCTCAAAAACGATATAGAGACGATCTCGAAAACGACTTGGTAACAGAACACAGCATGATTGCTAGTTTTCTCCTCTTTTTCTGTAAAGCCTATCGTACTAAACAACGAATAATTTTTACAATCCAGAACGGAGGTGAGGGATCTGCCACTCAGTCCAGGATAGCAGAACGTTCCAACATCGGGGAGCACCCTGCAAGTGGCCATTCAGCAGCAGCTCTTCATACACAGAATCGCGTGCGTGATGATGTCAATGATGCTTTCGGTGATGCCGTCGATGACGCTGTCCAAGAAAATGCCGTTGGTAATATTTTTATCCCTCCCCTTGTTATTAAGAGTATAGTTCTAGAAAAGTTTCAGCCTTAATCTAACCTTTCCACTCCGTCTTTCTTGGCACCATCATCGCCTTCATCGTTACCAGTCACAACAGCCGCAACCTCTACATCATCCACTGTTGTTGATTCAGCAGCATCGCCGTATCTTGAGCCGTCGTCAAGTTTCACTGGTAAGAGCCTTTGTCATCTTGCTTTTTTTTTTTTGACTGAGTTACCTCAACGGCTGTTATCCTACCTCATTTTCATAATTTGATATGCACAAAATACCAACATCAGCCATATGCTCAATCTGTAGATCGACAGGATGCTGAGTTGGAATCTCAACCACCACTGGGTAAGCGGTTCTGGAGTCTCCTATGAATTGCCTGAAACGGACCAAACCACCAACATGTTGGGTAGTCCGCGTACAGTTTCTTGAAGGCTTGCGATGCTGTTAAAATTTGCTGCTCTGTGTTGCTCATC
This sequence comes from Entomortierella parvispora, assembly GCA_963573315.1. Taxonomy (NCBI): domain Eukaryota; kingdom Fungi; phylum Mortierellomycota; class Mortierellomycetes; order Mortierellales; family Mortierellaceae; genus Entomortierella; species Entomortierella parvispora. Next base: position 2,634,374 of record OY752145.1, read on the forward strand.
TGTCTTTTTTGTTTGTGGAATTAGAGCCTGACCACCGGAAGCGCCGAGCAACAGAAGCAGTGTTGGCACGCAAGACCAAAAATCGCAAGAAGGCGCCTAATGGAACCTCAAAGGCCGCTATGCACCAAGTCCACACAGAGAGCCGAACACACCGATATCAGTTACTGGACAAGAATCTTTTCTGGCAACTGAAGTCGGGGCGAGCCGTGGAGACTGTTCTGTATGACACAAGTCTGCAGCCTGGGGCTACCACGAGGTACAATCCAAAGCTCTCGTTTTGAGCTGTTCAGAATAACTGAAGGCATGTTCCTACCCAACTAACTTATCATACTTATCATTCCTCCAACAGCATTTGCTCCTATGTGATCGACGTGTCGTGCAGAACCACAAAAGCCCTCTTTGACGATGACGAATGGAATGAGATTCTCGCCAAAACTCGGTTCAATCTGCCCCCACTTCCTCGGTCAACCCTTGTCTTCCTCAATAAGCTCAGGCAGAGCATTCTGCAAGGCAAACATCCCAATTATGTTCCATTGCCCGACTCTGGTACCACTGATCCCAAGGATCTGACTGATTGTATTCTTGCACAAAAAACGGCAGCAGAATGGTAAGATACAGTCCATACTCCCTCTTTCAGGTCAAGGCGATATGTATACAATGGTATCATTCTCACCCTTGTTCATTTCCACAGGTACTTTCTTTATCATAAAGAACCCTCACCATTTGTTGTAGATGATCTGTCGGAGTCATGGTGGGCGCGTGAGTCTTGGGCTGCACTTCACGACCTCTTGAATGACATACCATCCATCTTTATGGTGGATGGAGAGAAGCGGGGGCTGGACAGCTCTCGAAGGAGAAACATGGGGCGGCAGTTCAACCCAGAGGAACCTGTTCGAAAACGCTGTGGCAGAAAACTGGATCTCATCTGCCGAGACGAACAACTCCTTCATGATTGGATGGTGATTGAGAGGATGCGGCACTGGGATACCCAGTCAACAAAGCTTTTGAAGGAGTTTGGGTGTGATGTACTTCGTGAGATGGTGACGATTGCACACAACAGGATGTTTGAAGTTTCGACTGCGTTTCGACAATCATGTGTCTTCTTTGGAGGATATACTGGTGGTAACACTTGCATTCTTGAAAGACAGTTGTTCTGCATACATACTTTTATTCATGTTTCTCTTCTACTCTGATTCAAATAGACACTGGCTTTGGTTCCTTTCAACTCCATCCAGCAACAGAAAGGTCCTACGTGCTCATCATGGAACTGCAGCAGCACTACACGTTACCGCGCAAGAAAAACGACCTACAAGAGCCATTTCAAGGTCTTGTCAAATTGCTGCGCATCAGGGTATGTATGCTTGCCTGCTTGCCTTCACATCAACACAAGATAAGACTCTTTTTGATATCAATTTTCTAACTACTGTTCTTAATCATGATCATAAAAAGACTGCTGTGAAGTCAACCATTGAAACATACCATTGGCTGCGTACACAGCAACTCCCCGAGTATGTCGCAGTTCAGGATCAAGAAGCAGAGGATGAAGATCTCACCTGGATGACCAATGATCCAGTCAGACATTTCGATTCAAACATTGTCGTTGCCTCATCGCCACTTGGCCCTGATGACTTCACTTCAGTCTTTGGTGATAAGGAGTTCCTTGACGAAAACGACTGACCATGACACTGCTTCACTTCCTTAACAAATGTTCTTCATTTCTTCCTTTTCCTGCTTGCGTGTTGACTACTTCGCCTCTTTTCAATGACCTTTACATCTGTATAAACTCTCTCATGTACATTCCTCGCTAAGTTCTTCAGTCCTTTCGTTGCTTCCCCTCTCTGTTCTTCAGACTCATGCCCCTGTCTTAACGGTCATTTGTGACAGCCCAATAAATCCAAAAATTAAAGAATGAGACGCTCACCTAGTCCAAAGTGAATAACTGCATCTTCAGCAGGCTCTCTATCTGATGGCGAAATGGTCGCCCTGGATCAAGTAAGGCAGCTCAATTACAGCACCATCAATGTGTCACGGTCAGACAAGGCAGGAACAAGAAGGAAAGGAAAGGGGTTGGTTTATTGTGACCCCTCTGAACTCAAACAAGGTAATGGCAGTGGGCTAAGCGCTCCAAGACAAGGCGTCTATGGCGCTTGTGTGAATTTCAATGAAGACTTTAGGTGGCGAAGAGAGGACAAGAGGGAGAGGGAAAGGGGGGGGGGGGGTTAAGCACCATCCTGACCCAGAAACACCTCCTCCGCGGCTGTCTCCATTATCGGAAGATGGTTGGGGCCCCACCTACAGGTGCATAATTGCAGAAGGGGGTGTGGGCTGGGTGAGGGCGTTGGATGCAAAGAGAGGACAAGAGGGAGAGGGAGAGGGGGGGGGGGGGGTCATGCCGCTAGAGGTTATCAGGTAAGAGGTAGTGGTATCCATTGTGTCTGGAGTGGCGAGTACGGTGCCTGTGAAGAGTTCAATTGTTGTAGATGAACCTGTAAACGACAATAGTGAGGTATCGGAGGTAAAACTTGAGGGGAGGAGGATGGTGGTCTGAGCGTTTACGAAGGCGATAGCGATGAGTTTGAGGCCAACTCAGGTAACTTCAAGGGCGATGGCGAGTCGGATTGCTGCCAGGCGATAAAAGAGGCGAATTAGCTCTTTACTCCTGACAAGGGGGGGAAAAGGATAAGAATAGCCCGAACCAGTGGGTCACTGACGAGCAGGAGATAATCAGTGAAAGCTGAAGGAAGAAAGGTGCTAGTAGAGTAACTGCGAATATAAGAACGCAATAGAGGTAGTGAAGGCGTGGAGAGTGTATCGGACGATTTGGTAGGATTTCTGAATTGTGATCAATAGGCTGTGGTAGGCGCTTCGTAGAAAAAGATAGACGGAGAAAACGCGAGAAGGAACTCGTTGAACGAATAAGAGACGCAGTAAAAGAGGAAATAAGGGACAAACAGACAGAGCATGAAAACTATCACCAGGAGCTGGATGGCAGCGTGTCGGAGAGCAATGAGGTGCTCTTTGATTTGATGCAAGAGTCGGTAGTTGTTGGTAGCGTACGCAAGGGAGTAAGAGAGAAGTGAAGGACCCTCAACCGCAATCTTAATGGATCTGTCTGTCAATGTGGCGGGTGCTGTGCTTTTGACGCAGCCAAAAGAACCTCCATAAAGTATGACAGCTAACGAACCTATTTAAATGCAAATATAGGAAGCCTTCCCCACACTCCTCAAAGACACTTGATGTTGCAATGCATCTCTTGTTCATTCTCTCCCATTCCGTGCACCCCTTTGCCCCTCCTCTACAATGTCCTTTGCGCCCTCATCCCCTCCCGCGGCTGCCACCCAGGTGCGCTCGCCCTCGACCCCCTCAACCGTGCGAGTCATGCCCACCAACGTGATGAACACTCCCTCGCAGCCTTCCGCCTCCACCAGCGGCTCCTCGGCCAATGCTACGGCTACGACCCCTGGGGGAGAGACCATTGTTGGACGGGAACGCCAAGGTTCCTTTGGAGGTTCGTCCCGAGTCAAGGCCCTCAAGCCCTTCAACACCGCCAACATCAAGATCCTCCTGCTCGAAAACGTCAACGAGACTGCCGTCTCTGCCCTCAGACAGCAGGGTTATCAGGTAACAAACTCTCCGTCCCAGCCAGTGGCGTGGGCCGGACTGTCTTATCGTGGAAATCTTCTTCCAAGAAAGCAAAGACTTTGACAGAACGGACCTGGACCTCCGTCCTTTGAGTCCCAGATCATGATGATGTGACTCACTGCCATCCGTCGTTCACCCCCCGCCTCGTTTTCTTTATTTGTTACTCATCCTGGTTCTTTCGATCGTATTGCATTAGGTTGAAACTCATGCCAAGGCGCTGGCCGAGGATGTGCTTATTGAAAAGATCAAGGATGTTCATTGCATTGGTATTCGCTCCAAGACAAAGTTGACCAAAAAGGTCTTGGATGCAGCCGAGAAGTTGGGTGTGGTCGGCTGCTTTTGTATTGGAACTAACCAGGTGGATCTCGAGGTTGCGGCCCAGAAGGGTATCGCCGTCTTCAATTCGCCCTTCTCCAACTCGAGATCGGTGGCCGAGTTGGTCCTTGCCGAGATTGTGTTGTTGTCGAGACAACTCGGAGACAGAAACAACGAGATGCACCAGGGTATCTGGTCAAAGGTCTCGGCCAATTGCTTTGAGATCCGTGGCAAGACGCTTGGTAAGAAGACATCTCTTTTGTCGATGCTTTGTTTTTTTGTTGTTTTCTGCTTTTTGTGGATCTGTGCTCTCTTCTCCTCCGTTGTCCCTCTCTTTGTCGCATCCACAATGATATGCAATCTTGGTGTGATCTTTTTGAGCACTCACGACGGCCAAGTGGTGGCGCTTTTTTTTCCTACTGATACGGAAGAAGAAGAGTCACAGTTGGGTCTCATTGGTCGGGCCTGGAAATGAAAACCCCAATCTTCTTTTTTTTTGAAATACACAAAAGCTTGATCTGACCCATGCCATCACCCTGGAATCATAGGAATCGTCGGATATGGACACATTGGATCTCAGCTGTCAGTCCTTGCAGAGTCCATGGGTATGCGTGTCCTCTTCCATGACGTCGTCCCTCTCATGCCTCTAGGCACTAGCAAGCAGGTTCACTCTTTGGACGAGCTTCTTGAGACCTCTGACTTCGTCACTCTCCATGTGCCCGAGACGGAGGATACCAAGAACATGATTGGCGAGCACGAACTCAACAAAATGAAGCAGGGATCCTTCCTCATCAACGCCTCCCGTGGAACCGTTGTTCAGATCCCTGCTCTGGCCAAGGCCCTCAGATCAGGCCATCTTGGCGGTGCTGCCGTCGATGTCTTCCCCAAGGAGCCTGCTGCCAACGGCAAGTTCTTTGAGTCTGAGCTGATTGGATGCCCCAACACGTTATTGACTCCTCACATTGGAGGTTCGACCGAGGAAGCCCAGTCCATGATTGGTGTGGAAGTCAGTCAAGCCTTGATCAAGTTTATCAACAGCGGCACCTCAATCGGTGCTGTCAACTTCCCCGAGGTTGACCTGCGTGCTATTCGTGACGAAGAAAACTCGATCCGTCTGTGCTATACCCATATGAACGTTCCTGGAGTCTTGCTCAGGATCACCAACATTCTTGCGGATCATAACGTGGACAAGCAGTTTTCAGATTCCAAGGGCAAGATTGCTTACTTGATGGCCGATATCTCAGATGTCACCCCAGAACAGATTCAGGACATCTACAGACGTGTCAGCGAGACGCCCACCAACATCGTCACTCGTGTCTTGTATTAGAAGGAACATAGAGATAAGAGAGGTGATTGTTCCAATTGTCCAAAAGAGAATAAACTGCATGTAAAGTACACGGATTCATAACCTTCGGTCTAGAAGATAGGTTCGAACTGACCCAAGTTCGTCTTCAAAATGAACTACGACTAACTGGTTATTCCAGGACCTCTCTACTTCCTCGGCTCTTGACATTGACGTGAACCTTGGCAATGTCGCGAGACAGAGATATCTTCTAAACAATAAATAGATACACAGTGAGAATCAACGCCCTTTCCTAAACGTCAGACTGGCCCTATAGCCCAGTTCGACAACCTGCACATGGAGACTGGACTCGACAGGATGGATTCTGAGAGGAAGATCGGGACATAGCAATGGATTTGCCCGATTGAAGGTTAATAAAAGGAACCTGGAACCTTCATGGTCCATCCTGCTGGCCGTGTGCCTAAGTTAGAGTCACCATTGGTGATAGTGCGATTGAAGGTTAATAAAAGGAACCTGGAACCTTCATGGTCCATCCTGCTGGCCGTGTGCCTAAGTTAGAGTCACCATTGGTGATAGTTGCCCAGACAGGCAAGGACATGGAACTCAAGGTAAATGTACTGGAAGGACCCAGTGTTATTCTTAATATCTTTATGATACTGAGAACTCGAATCATCGCTGAATGATCCGCGAAGATGACAACAGGGACAACAGAGAGAAAAAGCGGAAGGACTTGGTCTTCCCAGCGGGGTCTTCCCAGCGGGGTCTTCCCAGCGGGGTATTTCAAATGGACCAAGAAAAGTCGCGTCCAGAGAGATCAGGCATCTAGATTCACACTTTGCAGGAAGACTATTGTCGTTGTGGTTGTTCGCAGAAGGTTGAGGCAAACTGGGGATCAGCATTGAGGCGCTCAGACGCTTGAAGACGCGAGATCCTTCCATCTCCTTCTTGTCCTCTTTGCCCCTGTAGGCGATATCAACCTTTACGCGAAACCTTTATGCGACTTCTGTCTTCTTCCTATATCACGCGCTCCCTCCGATCATGATGCGAAGAATTCCTTCGGCTGCAGCTGAACAACTCGACATCCAATAAACCGTAGTAGCAAATGGCCTGGCCGGCTTCGTTCTTCCCTGTCATATGGAGAACACGAGTACATCCACGCGCCGTTCTGGTTGTCGATGCACCAATTGCTCAATTGAATGTCTGCGTGCTTTCGAGATGATACAAATAGCAAACTTGAGTAGGATAGCCGAGAAATGGCCGCCTTGTCTGTGTGGGAGTCGCGAATTAAATGATTACTCCACGGCTCAAGTTCATTACATCGAGTCGCGTCGCGTCAACATCCTAAATACCTATGATACCTCGACTCCTAAAAAATCACTCGAGTCCTACCTTCTCGTCAAGACGCCAGATGCAACTTGGAACAATGTTGACTCTTTGCTACTAAACAAAAGTTTTTTCAGCTTCAATTGCGTTGATGTGTTGATGTCTTCCTGGTTGTTGGGCGTGTTTTCCCGGCCTCAAGTGAATGTATAGATGCTCAAAAGAAAGAAGAGTCCTTTCCTCTCCTCAATGTTCTTTTTCTCGCTTTCGCGTCAACAAAGATAATTGATATCGCGTCGATCTTACCCACTTCTACGGACAATTGACCAACTGCCCCTGGTTCCTTCACACCCGCCTGAGGTCGAGTCCCTTAGTCTCACTCTCTCTTTCCTCCCCATGATCATCGCACGCGAAAAGCCCTTCTCTTCTCTTTTTCTGGGACCCAAAAGGTCAATAGGCACGCTCTTATCTCTCTCTCTGTCTGCCTACGCAACCACGCTTTGAACAGGAGCGAAAAAAAAATAATTTGCCCCGAAGGGCATTCCACTCATAGATATACGTGTCATCCTTGTGCAGGGGCCATGCTAATCTTCTCTGTATCGTTCCATTTTTAAAGTATGTAGCTCCGAAGAGACTACAAATAATAGAGATTTTTTCTTCTATATATACCCGTTTTCCTTGTGCATCTCAGATTTATGGTACTAGGCCGAATTTTGGTAAAATGATTTCGATCGGAGGTTCGAAAAAGAAAAGTAGTTCTACGCCGTGCAGGCCAAAAAGGAGGGACTGGTTTTTTGAGCACTTCTCTGGCAGCTGGTGTAGGACAGGCAGACGACCCAGAAACTGGAGGGGTTTGCCCCCTCCGAAGGGTGCCCCATCTCCAAATGCGTTCTCAGAATCCACACGCAAGAACCGAGGAAAACGAACCACGATGCACTTGTTCTGAAGAGTGAATGCAGACAGTGTCATGCCAGATCCAGAGCCAGTGCCCCTCGCTCAAGTGGATAGTTCAGTTCTCTTGGACGTTTTCAATCACTTGGACATTACTTCCCTCCGCCCAAAACGCCCTACCCAAATGATGTTACTCGAGAGTATGTCCGTACCACAGGGACATTCGCCCGCTACGCTTCTAGCGCGCAAGCTGATGGATACCTATTTCGCTAACCTCTACTCATCCGTTTAGACCATTAGAAGAATGAAGGCGCCGTGGACCATGCCCCGAACGCCAAACACCTCTACTGGGGCTCATGAAAGAAGAGGCAACAGTAACAGGATTTAGCAAGCATGGACAAAGTCCTGAGGCTTCATGCCGGGCGAAGGGCTACAGGGACCGCACGTGCAGTTTGCGTATCCCGAATCCTCGCCTGGCTATCTGATAGTCGAGGTATGTTCATTCAAATACAATTTTATTCCTTTCAGAGTCGGGCAAAGCGGTGTTGCCGTCAACATCAGCGCTCAAAGCAGGAATATCAACCCAACAACTCCCATAACCAAGGACAAGGAAAGCCACGGGAAATACTTGGAAAAGAACCCCTTCTTGAACCTTGGCACAGTCTTCATGAGCTTGACACCCATCTGGAGTTTCTGTTCCGAGTATGGCGCGTATCGAACGGACATAATCTTCTCCAATGTTGGGTTCAATCCTTTGGTCATGGTTGATCGTACATGTGTGAAACAGTCGAACGAAGCTTTGCCGTGGTAAGCTCCCATGCCTGAGGGGCCAATGCCTCCGAACGGCAGCGAAGTCTCACCGACATGCATCAAAGTATCGTTGATCAACACACCGCCGGACCGGGTTTGATCCATAACCTTGTCGCAGAATTTCTTGTCTGTCGAAAAGATGTACAGGACCAGAGGATCATCCTTCGAATTGACAAACTCGATGGCGTCGTCCACATCCTTGACACGGATCATGGGCAAAAACGGCGCAAACAGCTCCTCTTCCATCAGCTTGTCGTCTCGGTCGCAGTTGGCAATGACAGTGGGCGGGATGAACAGGTCTGTCTCGTCGCTCTTGCCCTCCAGGACTCGCGTACCGGATTTGTTGCCTTCGAGTAAGTTCGTGGCGCGGTGAAAGTGTCGGTTGTTGATCATTCTTGCATAGTCTGGCGAGGCTTGGGGATTCTCTCCGTAGAGCTCGATGAATGACTTTTTCAATTCTTCAATAAATTTCTCTTCGACCTTCTCTGTGATCAGTACGTAATCAGGCGCAATGCACGTCTAATTGATACAGTTAGTCATTGAGAGTATGGGCCACCACAAAAGAACGGTCAGACTTGGTTGCAGGCAGAGCGTGTGGGTTTTTTTTCTTCTTTGAAAAGATTGGCCCTTTTACCTGTCCAGCGTTGAAGGCCTTTCCAAAGGCAACGCGCTTAGCCGCGATTGCCAAGTTACAGTTCTCGTCAATGATACAGGGACTCTTGCCACCCAGTTCGAGGGTCAAACTTGTCAAGTCTTTGGCGGCAGATTTCATGATGATCTTGGCCACTGCACCGTTACCGGTGTAAAAGATGTGGTTCCACTTGGACTCGAGCAGTAAGGTCGTCTCTGCGACGGCGCCGTTCACGACCATGTAGGCAGAGGTATCCAAATACTTTTCAAAGAGCTCCGTAAGGATCTTGGACGAGTGAGGAGAGAGTTCTGAAGGTTTCAAGATCGCGGTACATCCAGCAGCAATGGCACCAACCAAAGGAGCCATGCTCAGGAAGATGGGATAGTTCCAAGGCGAGATGATGAGGGTTGCACCTGTGAACGAGACCAAAAAAAAACAAGAAACGATATTCGGGATTAGCTCATTGTGACCAACGCAACATGTTTCCCCGTTCAAAATGTTGTTTTTTGTATTTTCTCACCCTTGGGTTCCTTGCGCATATGGCAAGTGGTGCCAACGCGGTTGACAAAGGATGGGGTTGTGTATTCGTCCTTTGCCCATTTGTCGAGGTGCTCCAACGAGTGGTTGATGTCTTCGAGGGTCGTGACAATCTCTCCAAGCATGAACTCGTTTCTGGGCTTACGCAGATCGTTGTACACGGCCTGGGCGAGGGCGTCTTTGTTGTCGTCCAACAGCAACCAAAGCTGCTGCAATTGGCGACGACGAAACTCGATAGGACGGGTGTGCCCGCTTTTGAAGGTTGTCTGGCACGTAGTGATGGCCTGCAATTGTTCAACGGGAAGGAGGGAAAGAGACGTGTGAAAATCTCCAGAGAGAAGCACGAATATGATAACGCACATGGGTCAGCGTCGTGTGGAGAGCAGACATACCTTTCGGATCTCGGCCTCTGTGTGGAATTCAAGGATTTGATTGACAACCATGGCGAAATGAAAAGATGAGAGATGAACAGGATGGGAATGGGTGAGAAGAAGAAAAATGTGGAAAAAGGGGGATTTTTGTCCTCTGAGCAAGCGTTTTGCTCTGTGGTCAACAAGGGGTTAACGTCTAATGGCCGTTACTACCATCCGCTTTTCTTGTTTTCCCCCGTCTCCTCTTGGCCAAAGGCCTCGTTCGCTTCGTTTTTGCTTACATGCTCCGATGCTCTCTAGTCCTAAAAGATCTTCCTTGCTGGGAAAAGAGCCAGGAAAACCTTGAAGCCGCACCGGGTCAATATCGAGGCGAGCCGAAGAAGACACGACAGGTAATCCAAATGGTCTACCATAGCGCCATCTTGACTATGGGAAAAAGACCAAGAGACCTTGAACACGCGTCAGGCTTTATCACTGGTCCGTGTCACCTCGGACACGATGAGCGGACAAACAACGGACGCAGGCATGAATTTTTCGCCCTCGTCCACTGGACTCGCTTTTTCTCACGCAAGGCGCTGCAGCACACGACCTGGATTCCTTTCATTTCGAATATAGTCAGTCAGCTGCCAGACAGGCCACCTGTTGTCACGCAATTGATCTGGTTCAGGGTCCACGGTTTCATTCATCCTGGGGTCAGTTTTCTTCCTTCACCGGAACAATTGGCACAGGAATCAGGTAGACAACATTATTCATGCAAGTGATTTTTGGTTTTGGATTTGGGGGGTTTTATTGGTAAACTGGTTCGCTCAAAGAGCTTTTGAAAGAAACCAAGAGGAGGACATCCGAGAACGACTCCTGATGCCAAGGCGGGAAAAAAAACCTCCAAAGAGGAGCGAACCACTCAGGGGGAGAGAAACCAAACACTTTGGCCGACTCAATTGCTTCCTAGGACTCGTCGAGGACCGCGCTTGAAGCTGCTAACGTTTACTTGGAGCGAGCTCTCATTTTTCTTCTTTTGCGCTTAAGGCGACGAACGCGCTTCTTCTTCCACTTATCTCTCATCTATTCGATTGAAGATTAACAACATATACGTTTGTTAGAGAATAGAGTCGTAGAGGCAAGGGTATATTAGGTGAGTGGGGTGGTGACGACGATGAGATTGATGGTGACGGTGATGGTGACAGTCGAAGGGAAACGAGGAGTAGTTGCAGGTGTCAGGACAGAGACCATCCCATCAGCAAAAGCCAAACAGCAAACAGAAGGGAGAGAAGAAAAAAAAAGGTCGAGAGCTTTTCTTTTTCACTTTTCTGTTGTTGTTATCAACTGCCTCTTGAATCATCCTGTCCTTCCGCCAGCAGACAGAGAGTCCGTTGTCCTGAGCAGATGGTCCATGAATGACTGCTGAGATAGATAGATGGATGGATGGATGGATTGCACAGCCGAGATAGATTCGAGGATGGATGGATGTCCGTGAAGTTCGGATAGAGGGGTACCTTGAATTGACTTTGGAAAGGAGAAGGAACAAATCATCTGACCGGCACCTTCTCCTTTTATAGGTCACGGGACGATTTCGAGACTGTTCTTTGGTGGCTTGGCTCTGCTTTCATGCCGTGCCTTTGGGCACCGCCCTTTGTGGATTGGGCGGAATATGAAGGTCAAGGTGATCTCCTCTCATCACTCCTTTTTTTCCACTCGCACATCTCTCCCTCTCCCATTCCCATCCCCATCCTTCCCTGCTCACAGCGCCACCCCGGCCACAACCTCCCAGTACTGCTTCATCCTACCGTATAGCTTTCAAAAATGACTCGTATGTACCAACCCTCCCCAAACCCACACCGCCAACCTTCCTTGCAAACTCCCTCTTCATACGACAATAACAGGCGACCATATGGAGCTGTGTGATAGTTCCTGCTGCGGATGCTCACCACACCAACCCGCTGACGTTCTTTTCTGTTCTCTATTCAAAAATGCCTCGTCTCGTCCTTGTTGAACCTCTTTTTTCTCGGGATCGAAATAAATACCTCAGGTGGCAACCAGCGCGACATGGACCGTGCCAAGGCACAGAAGAAGCTCGCGCAGCAAAACAAGGGCGAGAAGACGGATGGTGTCTCTCACAACAAGCGTGCTGAAAAGTAAGCAATACCGTCCCTTCAAGATCGCAACTGGCCCTTGTTCTTGTGGAGTGGAAAAAGAAAAAGAAAAAAAAGAAAAAAAAAGAGGGTTTTGCTGTTGGACACTAGCCCTCTTTTGGACCATTGGCGTGGTGCTGATCGGCAATTATTTTCTTTTTTTGTCCGGATAGTGACGCTGAGATCATGCGCGCCAAGCAGGCTGCCAAGGAGGCTGCCAAAGCCGCTGGCGCTACCTCCGCCCCGCCTCCAAAAAAATAGCCGCCTGTGTTTCTTTTCGCTCAACACGCCCTACAGAGCCTTTCATTTTCGGTCCTTTTCTCTCGTTCGCTGGCTGTCTATTTTGTATTTGTACTTTTCTAGACACCGGAATAAATCCCATCTTTGAAACCCTACTAACAGTGTTCTTGGCCAATTCTCTTTGTGAGTGGTGAGTGTTTATTGCTAGGGCGTGGATATGACGAGGATACTGTGCCTTACAACTCCTTCAACAGGTTTTCAGCCAAGGAGACTGAGAGGCCAGTGTTGTTGGGCTATTTCGAAAAATGAAGAACGGTTGCCAATGACAAATGGTTATTGATCAGTGATCAGGGATCTTGGGTGCAGAATTATACATCAAGCCTCATCGTCCGAGTTTGAAAGATGTTGCTTACCTCGACAAAGGCCTTGGTGATCTTGCCGTTCTTCAGTAGGATGTACGAAAAAAATGAAAACAGGGTTAGCTTTTACCACCGCCTTGCAGTTTCCTCGTTGAATGAGGCCAATTGAGCCAGAAACATACCTCCAAGACCAAAGCAAAGCGCTTGGAGCGGATTCCGCCAAGGGCAGCTACAAGAAGCAATTGAGGAAAAAAATAAATATGAACGTGTACAGCGATTAGTTCAGGAGGTATTCTGCTATCCTATATGCTCCGTAGCAAAAGGGTTTCGTACCAGAGGCATCAAAGTCGAGACCGAGTTCCTTGACAAAAGTGCCCTGGGGATCGGCCAACATGGTGATCTTGTCGCCGACCTTAAGATCCTTGCCCCAGGCATCCATGACGAACGCGTCGTTAACAGATACGCATCCAATCTTCTCTACGCCCTTTCCTTTGAGCTCCTCAAAGTGCTTGAGGTAACCGGGGACGTGACTCTAGGTTGGAGAAGAGATCAAAAAGAAAGAAAAAAATAATAATAAAAATTATTGGTAAAGGAGTTCTCTTCCGGACGGTCATCCTGCTTGTTCCCATACCTTTGAGCATCCTAGAATCCCACACAATGATCAAGGAGAGGAAGGCAAGTGTTAGGACGCGCTTCATTTCTGTGTACCATAGTGTCGATCACTCGTTCAGATATGCTCATTTCCAAAATAAAGTATTACCAGGGGTGAAGGCGCCAGGAACGCCAATGAGGACAGCCTTCTTGGCGGATCCAAAGAACTCTGCAGGGTTGACGGTGTCAGCAGGACTGGCGCGGTGGAGGACCGCAGTCGAGTTGAAGGACTTGGAGACCAAGGACTGGGACTAATATTCGTAAGGGAGCGTTTTTGTTGGGTCGTGATTTAGTATCGACTGTGGTGGGACGAGGAGTAGCTTTCATATATGTAGACAACGTGGTATAACGAGAGAGGAGGATATTTCACGTACAAACAAGACACGAGTGGCTCTGATCATGATGGAGAGAAGGGAGAAGGGATTGAGGAATGGTAAGAATGAAGGGCGGATGTGGATGGGGGAAGGTTCGAATGTTCTCGCGCGAGGAACGTGGGACTTTTGATCTGGGAAGAGACCCTTAACTGATCGGAGAAGAGACTAAAGTGAACCCTGAGGAGAGAGGAGAGGAGGGGCTGGCAGGGCTGCTGGTGGATTTGCAGATCGATCTGGCGGCTCTCTCGTAGGGATGGATCCATGGGGTCTGTTCTGTCTGTGTCTGGCCTGGTTGCTGCCATGGGACAGTCAATCGTGGAGGGAGCGTGAGCCAGCTGCAGGGTCAACAAGAGGTGTCCCCCTGTTGGCTGCAGAGGGAAAGAAGGAAGGGTTCCTCCATCCCCCCACTGCGCTGGCCTCGTTTTTTTTCCTACATTTTTTTTTCAGTCTCCTCTCCTCGTTCCGTCCGTTCGTTCTCTCCCTCTCTCTCCCCTCCTGCTCATTATTGTCTTCTCTCCACACTCCATCTGTCATCTTCCATCTTGTCCATCCATCCCTCAGAACTGCCGCTTGCAGCCCCCACACCTGCAGTCCACAACCACTCCCCTTCGCCTCCCCCCACGCCACACTGTCCTGATCTCCCTAATCCTGCGCTCCTTCCCCCGACAAGACGGGATAGAAGATTGAAATGTCCTCCTCCCAGCAACCACAAGCATCATCAGCCCAGCCAGGCGCCCCGTCCTCCGCCTCTGGTGCTATTGCTGCTTCAGCTGTTCAGGACAGCAACATCCATATTGGCCTCAGTCCCATGCTGCAGCATCGGCCCCATACACCGCTACGCTCATCCTTCCAGCTCTCATCGGATCATCCCTCGGATCCCGTCTCATCCTCTGCCTCCTCATCCTCCACGTCGCTCCTCAATACCTCCTCAAACGTTGGACCAACGCTAAGCACAGGAGCGACCTCTATCGGCATGGGAAACTCTGGAGCTCCTCTCTCGTCATTATCATCCAGCAGCTCTTCAGGAAGTGGGCTCGGCAGTGGAAGCGTCGCCTTTGAATCTCTCTCGACCGCTGCTACACCGTCGCTTCTCAAGTCCTTCTCAAAGAAGAGCCGGAGGAGTTTTATGGACAATGAGAAATACGCTGGATCGCTGCCCACAATACATCATCAGAACGGTCGAGCAAGACGTAAGTTTAGCCAGGAAGGGAAAACAAGGCTCTCGACAGACGCTTGTTGTTTGTGTTTGCTTACAAAACAGAGTGCCAAAACGGCAGCAGGAGCGGACGGATCCCCTGCCTGGGGGCAGTTGTTGGCAAAATATATCCGTGCGTGTGCGTGAGAGCGAAAGTGCCATGTCCTCCCCCATCCACCTCTCTGTGTCTCTCTCTCTCTCTCCTTGCAGCGGAGGAGGGGCTGTCGTCTGCCCAACTCGTCGTTCATTTTAGTGCGTGTGCGTGCGTGGGATCGTTCGCGAAGGGGGGCGCCTTATGTCGTCAAAGATGGATGCACGATCGCCAGTTCATGGAGACAGACCAAAAGGGACAGGTTTGCAGAACAGCCAGCAGCCCCCCATGAGGAGTAGCAGACAAACAGGCAAACAGACAATGGAAAGCAGTTCGGGATCAATGACTGGGGCTGGTCATGGACAAACGGCGGGGATAGAGAAAAGTGTGTCGATGAAAAGGGGAGATCGGGCTGACTC
The DNA here is from genome assembly GCA_963573315.1 of Entomortierella parvispora. Lineage (NCBI taxonomy): Eukaryota > Fungi > Mortierellomycota > Mortierellomycetes > Mortierellales > Mortierellaceae > Entomortierella > Entomortierella parvispora. Next base: position 2,649,652 of record OY752145.1, read on the forward strand.
TAACTATTTTTCCCTCTTCTCTTTTGAATGCCACAAACAGATGAAGGAGCAACTTTTCTGGGCGTGTCCTTGAAGCATCTGTCCTTGCTGGTGCTTCTCCTTCAGAACAGTGTCTTGGTGCTGATGATGCGTTACTCGCGCGTGTCTGTGGATCCGGATCAGCCCATGTACTTGGCCTCAACAGCCGTCTTTCTAGCCGAGATCATCAAACTCTTTACTTGTTTCTGGATTCTCGTCTACAGGAATGGATCCATTGCCCGTGCCCTCTATATAATCCGGACAGAGATCATTCAGCAGCCTCAGGAAATTCTCAAGATGTTGGTACCCTCGAGTCTCTATGCTCTTCAGAACAACCTGCTCTACATCGCACTTTCCAACCTTGAAGCAGCAACCTTCCAGGTCACATATCAGCTCAAGATCCTATCGACCGCCATCTTTTCCGTCGTAATGCTGAACAAGCGGTTAACTCGACAAAAATGGCTGTCGTTGTGTCTATTGATGCTGGGCGTCACATTGGTGCAACTGCAGAACGTGGGAACACCCAAGAGTCCTTTATCATTGGATTCAGGAGAAGATGGCGACGAAATGGATTATATGGATGCTGCCGTAAGCGAGCGTGTAGCAGAGGCCGAGACACAGATGAATGGCGGTGCAGAGGACAGTGATAGTGGATCGTCGTTGCAGAACCCGATCATTGGACTGCTGGCAGTTCTTACATCGTGCGTCTCTTCAGGATTTGCGGGCTGCTATTTCGAAAAAATTCTCAAGGGAACCGAAGCAGACATGTGGGTCCGGAATCTGCAACTGGGTATTTCGGGATCTCTCTTCAGTTTTTTGGCCATGTTTTATGACCGTCATGCCATCTACGAGAACGGTATGTTCCAGGGCTACTCTTGGGTAACCTGGTTTGTGATCACGAACCAGGCTCTTGGAGGTCTATTGGTGGCCGTCGTGGTCAAGTACGCCGACAACATCCTCAAGGGCTTTGCTACGTCACTGTCCATCATCATCTCTGGCATGATCTCGGTCTACTTTTTCGACTTTGAGCCATCAATCCAATTCCAGCTCGGAACCCTGGTGGTCATCTTGTCCACGTTCCTTTATGGTCGGCCGGATGCACCAGTCCCAGGATTTATCCGGCGGGAGAAGAAGTATGTACCATTCGATTTTGATGTTTGATCGGCCACGCGGTCTTTCCGGCCAGGGGGGCTAACCGACATCTATGCTTTACGATTAGGAGACAAAGCATGCCGCCACCGCTGAAATACGCATCCTAAAAGCCTCGCCCTTGTTCATGATACTCCTTTTTTGTTACTTTGTCCTCCTTTTCTTTGTTGCCGTTATAGACGGGCACCTTGTACAGTTTCTCTCTCTTCTTCTCTCCTTCCACCCTCGTGCTCAACGTAATAAACACCACACTGTCCTCCTTTTTTCGTAGTGGCTTTTGATAGCTACATCAATTGCGCCACCTCGATTCAATCTGTCTTTTGGCCTTGGATCCTGTCATCTCCATCAGATATCATTCTTTTCTGTTTTTGCCACTCCACAGAAATTTCAAAGTTGCATATCACAAAGCCAGTCCTGCTGCTGCGCCCTTTTTCAGGATTTTCTTTTGCTCTGCACGGCGTAGAAGCCTCTACTGACTTTTTCAGACGAATTTTTCAAACGAACGATCGACTCCGATCGAAATCAATTGACCAAAATTGCGCCTGGTACCGTATTTGCAGAGTGCACAGAAAAAGCCCATATATATAGAGCGGAGGTTCTATGAACTATTGTAGACTCTTCGGAGCTACATACTTTAAAAATGGAACGATACAGAGAAGATTAGCATGGCCCCTGCACAAGGATGACACGTATATCTATGAGTGGAATGCCCTTCGGGGCAAATTATTTTTTTTCGCTCTTGATAACAACTCCATTTTGGTCCCGTCGAGGAGAGGAGAGGAAAGGAAAGCAGTGGTGTCACAAGAGACACAGAAACGGAGATCGAGGAAGCAATGTGGTCATCGCATCGCGTGCTGGTCTTCTTGGTCAATTGATTCTGGGAGAGAGAGGATAGGGACAAGGACGGCAGGACCATCAAACAATCCAGGAACAAAGAAATAGCAGGAGTAATTGGCACTGAGAAGGGAAAGAAGAAGCAACGATTCGTAGAGACAGGACACTACCGTTCATGAAAAGTGCAGATTCGTGTCTACACTGGCAACATAAAGCTAAGGTTGACTGCTGTATGTTCTAGAAACCCTGGATTGTCGTGGACGCAACAAGAAAGAGCAATCCTGCTGCCTTAACCCCTTGGATGCCCACCCTCGAAAACGACAAAAAAATTTCCCACTTCCTCACAATTGCAATTGGACTCCTCTTCGTTTTCTGAACCTGTATCAAATGAGCACCATTGGCCTCCACTTTCAACCTTCCCCGTTTCACCCATTTCATATCACTCCTCGTCCCCCGCGAACGAGAGGGGTCTTCATAAAAATGTTAGATGTCTCAATTGTGTCAGACCAGTGCCCCTAGACGATCATTGGGACAAGTGTAAGGGTTTCCCCCTTGGCAGAAATGAGTAGACTTATCATCCTCGTTAGATCTTGATTTTGTACTGCCTTATCCTGGACTCGGCGCAAAATTGACAATCAACTGTTATTTAAGTGATACCTATGTTACGAGGTGACTTTCATTCCAACGGCAGTTCGCGCAAGTTGCCCACAGCGGGGGCGTTCACACAAGCGGCGGTGTCCCAAAAGCACAGTGGCCGAGTTCAGATTGTCCTCCTCCTTCGGTGATGAAAAGGTAGTGGTGGTGATAACATGGGCATGGCTACGCCCGCAGAGGCTGACGCGAGTAGGGAGATGGAAGGGGGAGGCAACTGTGCAAGGGTAACAATAGGAGTGGGCTCCAGAAATAGGAGCAAATTCTATAATACTGTACGCACTTTGACACCTTTACCCACGTGTCCAGTCAGTCGACTTTTGGCGAAGTCATCCAGTTACCCCTGTTTCTCTGCCTGCGAGGAATTGGCGCGATTAAAACCCTCCTGTTATTTAAAATGCCTTCGCAAAGAAAATCGCGGGGACCACACGGTTCTCTTCCAGTGAGGTGTTTTTTACTTTGCCTTTGCCATAAGTTGTGCATTGACTTTGCCAAAAATTATGATGCCGAACGTGATATCATCCAGGTAGCCGTTGCGAAAGAGCTCCATATTTGGTACTAGTTCTTTTCTCCGGAAACGCATGGATTACAGTTTCCTTGGCACAGTCGCTTCAGTTGTGTGTAACAAACAAGTCCTGGAGGCAAAACGACAGAGTTGACAAACTTGATTTAAATTAAGAAAAAACCCCAGATAGAAAGCTAGGATTATAGTCAAAAAGAATTCATCTTCTCGGTTTCCTTACAAAAGATGGTCGTCGACTACTGATCATTCGCTGTAGGTGTTGCGCTTGGGCCAGCAACGGAATTCATGTGCAACAGATCTTTGGAGAAGGAAGGTGCACGACCATTAGGCGGTGGCGGCAATGGTAATCTCGGGGATTTTTTTTGTGATGGCGGTGTATATCGATAGGCGAAGTCAAATTGCCAGAAGGAACTGCACGCGCGTGAGGGACCCTCAATCTTACTGTATTTGGGCAATTGATGAGTTCTAACCTCTCTAGTCAAGACCTTTCCTTTTGTTCTTTGTGCTTTGCCTCCACTATCCTCGGTAGAAACGTCGCTCTTTGCTGAACAGGCTACCATGGCATACACATTTAGGAGGGAGGCGAAGCCAAAACCAAAATGTGTTATTCTCCTTTCAAAGGCCTTTTGGGTGGAATGTTGACAAAGGCAAGGGGCTTCAGAGAGAGAGAGAGGGGTAAAACTTCTGGAGGTATGCAGGAGTACTCAAATTTTGCGGTCGTGGGCGAGCAATAGAATCATGCTCCGAGTCATCAGTAAAAACAACTATCTTGAGAAAACGATCCCATGGCAAATGACGCGTTAGCCTTGGATCTTAAACCCATGTCCCTGTGGCGTTCAAGATGATGTGTGACTTCATACGGCGTTTAACCATACCAGTTTGTGATCTTCACGATTGGGAATGTAGTGGCTGGCACCTTTATCGCGAGGAGGAGTTCTTCGCCGAACTTTATGGCAAAGCAAATGGCAAAGCAAATGGCGAAACCAGCGATCCACATTGTATGAAACCAGCTTCGCCTTGCTTTGAGTATTCATTCAGGCGGTAACAATCCACGAAGTGTCTCTCTCATCTCCATTCCATTCTTTTTGGCTGCCGTACACCGTCAGATCGTTCAACTCATTATGGTAAGCACGCTTTTGGAATCGCTGAATTTGTCCAAGATGATGGTGCGACTAACACAGATCAAATTCCAGACCCTTCGACTTCCCAAGACCCAGTCCTTGCTGACAACTCAGTCTTTTTCAGATACATTGTCGTTTTCTGTTCCTGAAGTCCCTACAGGTGACCTGTTTCCGTCGCCAGTGCAGCGTCTGCAATCTGCGAATCGGTCCGTGCCCCAGTATATCTTAGCAAAAAGAGAAAGGAACCGAGTGACGTCGCCTTTTTTGCGATGCCCTGCAGAGGTATCCTACCAGATTCACCTCTACTTGGATGGGGTCGATCTGATGCACACCTCTCACACGTGCCATGCCTTCTTGAGCTTCTATTCCCCCAAGGAGTGGTATGGGAGATACGTGAGCCGATCACCTTCTTGGTCCTTCGGGAGCCTCCTGGACGATAGGTCTGATCAAGGATGCCTGCCGCTGTACAAAAAATCCTTTACATCAGAAGCATTCTTGCGGAGACGCCTTGGTTCTCCGTCTCCAATTGCTCTATCGTCGTCCTCGCTGCAGCCATTGTTGTTGTCCAGCACCCCGCCATCAATGGCTTCCAACGTGACGGGATCAACTGTTGAGCCCATGGAGATCAGCGACCTAGCCCCTAAAGATGTCGAACCCATGGACATCTGCAGCGCCCACAAGCTTCAAGTGTCGAACGACGTCCAAGCCCCTCATAGTGTATTCCCAGCTCCTGAAGAAGAAGTCGAGAAGGTGTACCTCCACGAACACGATCAGACCAACATGAGAGTCCTGTTGGACGAAGGAAAGTTCTATCCTTCTGACGCAGAGACTGAGTCCGGCCATTGGAATCGAGTCGCATCCCCGATTTACAGCACCGAGCTTAAGTCCAAGACGACTCTGGCAGGTTCGTTGGTGGCGAGGCAGGTCGTGATCAACAATGGGAGGGCAACTTCTTCTGTCAACGCTGCGGCAGAGCAGGTCTTCGACTTCAAGGTTTTGCTTCACTCGATACCTGATCTCTCCCAAACCGTCGCTGTTTTCACGAGTGACCTTTGGACCGCAAAGCAAGTTGATGGAACATCATGGTCCAGCCCCTTTGCCCCTCGAGATCTGCCCGTTGTTCAGTTGGTGGAGCTGAAGCACTTCCCCATGGTCGAGCCGACTTTGCCTGGATCCAAGAGAGGACGGCCGTCCCACCCAAAGATGCGAGTCTTGATCACCCTTGCTTTTGGTCAGAATGTGGGCGAACAAGATATGCTCCTGCTTGATGTCTGGCGTATGATCAAGGTGATCGAGGTCTTCATCCCCTGTATCTCCACGTCCAGTAGGGTACCCAGTTTCTCGTCGTCGCCGCCATCGTCGTCTTCCTGCTCTTCATCTTCCTCGGTTCGGACTACGGGAGATGTCGTTATAGGCCGCACAGAGACAATTAAAGTCAGCTCGAATGACGACATGAGGTGTCGTGTTGTCAAAATCTATTCAGCTATTGTCCCCATCCAAACTGCCTACGACATACAAAAGAGGCTGATGATGTCGCGGTTCGCCTCGGTCCCCATGTCCAGCCAGGAATGTGGGTCTTCGGTGACCACTGGCCTTAGGGAAATCGACATGGACGATTCTCTCCCAGGAATGAGCCCTGACGAGAGCAACGATCACAGAGCTGATAGCGCTGGGGTGATGGGCAAATGCCGTCTCGGAACCGTAAAGGGAAGCATGGTCACGATTGAGTGCATTGCCATTTTTGGCATCCAAAACTCCGATACTTCCTCGGCCATGGTGGCTCGCAAGATCCTGTTTACGCCCCGGGATAGGACCGTAGGCCTAAAGAGGACGCTAGGCGACGCGAGCTGGGACAAGCGAACGATCAGTCGTGGGGTCAGTTGCATGACTCTCTTCCCCTGTTACAGTGGATACGAGCGCTTGTTGGTTATGTTCAATCGATATGGTCGCGGAATGATCTGGGACTGGGTCAACGAGCGTCAGGTTGCCCAGTTGCGAATGAGCAGCGACAGGGGCATGAAAGATGGCAAGATCACGAAACAGACGAGCCAGGCCGAAGACAGTTCTTCGTCTTCACAAGTCACACCCTCGAACGGGGACTCTGGCTCTCAGACCGATGAGCAAGCAAGCGCCACTGCTAGCGGGAGTGATGAAGGAGCATCTTCCGTGGCCAATCCCAATCGTTGGCTGTCTTATTGGGGAGCTCAAGTCAGTTTTACAGAGACGCCCAATCCATTCGAGATGGATGTCACGAAGAATCGGTCCTTCCGGATCGTGATCTTGGCCGATGGTCGAAATGACGAATGGGAGAGCACATGGTGGCATGTGGAGAGCTCAATGGGTCCCATGGATCATACCATTGACCAGCGCCTTTTTGTCCCTATTGGTGCCAGGGCCACCATTTCAAGGAACATCGGTGATGCGCCCGTCGTATACGATATTGAGAAGAGATACGAGGATAAAACCATTGGGTTCGAATTCATATCCAAGAAACGCCAGAATCAGCTGTTGAGCAAGGGCCAGATCGCGACTCCGCTGCCGCCAGCTCCGCTGCGATTTAACGCCTATGTGGTGTGGAACCGGTATCGGATAAGCTTGACGGCCGATCGGGGTCTTGTCATGGTCGATCTGGAAAGGAAGGGTTCCAAGGAGCGCAACGCAAAAGAACAGGACAGCGAGTGGGTCACCTATCTTGAGAACTCTATGGGAAAAACTCTGGTGGACATTGCCACGGTGAACAACAGTTTAGTTGTGACTTTGAAGGATGGCCATCTAGTTTGGTCCTTCTTTCCGGTACGAACAATCCCCGCCGAGCCCGAAAAAGTCAAAGAAGCAGCAGAAACCCAAGACACGAAAGTATTCACCAAAATGAACATAAGGAGACCGACCAAGCGTAGAAAACCCCATATTCCTAGGGGTTCCTTGGCCTTGGATGTGGAGGCATCTGCCGAGGCAAACACAGCCGACAAGAAAACAAAGCCGAGCAAGTCCGACACTTCCCGGGAGTTCAAGACCCAGAACGCGAGAAAGAGACAGAGCAAGCGCGGAACCCCTCGCGCCTTCATACATGGCGAACGTACCAACCTCAAGGAGGATGCTGGCGTCGATCTATTTGATGGAGAGATGGATTCGGGGCCCCTGGGGATAGAGCAGTATCAGCAGTATCATCATTATTAACTTGTGTACTACACTGGTTCGCGTTCCATGTCGATGCGTGCACAAATACCGGATATTCTCTTCCTTCTCCCACCGAAATGTCGCTCGTCCCTGAGCTTGAGTTGCTTTCGGTCCGAGAATGCAGCAGACTGAAATGGCAGTCTCAAGAAATTCCGACTCACCGACTTCTGCTGATAGCAGAATGGAGGCGAGCACCGACAAGAAAGAAAAAGAAACGACAAGTTACAAACAACAAAACAACAAAGCAACAACAACAACAACAACAAAAAAACGTAGCATAATAACTCATCCCCAGTCTCATCCCAACCTCATTTCCATCCCTGTCCTTCATTTTCTATGTAAATGACAGAATAAAGAGGCAACCTTTACCGGAAACTTTTTTCAAAGGAGAGAAGGGGTGACTGGGGAATTTGTTAACAAGGTACCCTGCCACTGCGCTGACTGTGGCCTCGGATAACTTTGCCGCAAAATGAGACTGTCCAAGGCTTCCTCAAAGGATGATGGATCTTCTCCATAGACTGTTTGATCAAAGTCCAGCTCCAAGTACCTCGACTTCAAGAGTATTGACGCCGGAGGCCTTGGTCTTCCAGTCTCTAGCCCTGGTAATCAGCAAGGCTAGGGTGCCTTTTATAGAAAGTGAGAACTGCCTAGTAACGTTCATCACACGCTTTGTATCTCCCCATGTCACCTCCAGACACGCCAAGAGTGGCCTCCTCTATCTACCAGAAGACAATTCACGACGGAAAGACAGCATGATGGGAGCCAATTGAAGAAAGAAAAGGCTTGACAACGGCAAAAAATAGCTGTAAAACAACATGGAAATGACAAGGAAAGGCAGGAGGAGCAGGGGTTGCGCTCAACAGACATGCAAGAACACGAGAAGGAACAGGAAAAGAGCCGGACCAAGAGCGGAGGGTGACGAGAGGAGAAGGTGGCAAGAGGAGAAGAGAGAGAGACAGACAGCAGGGGGGAGAAGCAACTTAAAATGGCGGGAAAGTAGCTTCGCCTCACATCAGAAAAGCCTGCTTGACTGAGTGCAGTTGTAGTGGCGAAGTAAGGCAGTCGGGGGGGGAAGGAGGGGGAAGAGGAAAGGAGACAACAAGACAGCAGCGATGTTGGCTTGGCTGTGCTGAAGAGAGACCAGAGTCGCGCGTTCTGCCGCAGGTCAGCATTGTGCAGCAGAGAGGCATGCAGACAAGCAGAGCGACAGAAAAGACAAAAAAAACGGGCCAGTCAAAAGAAAGACCCGCTGTCACCGTGACATCTCTCTTCTTCCCAGCGCACGGCCCCTTTCGTCCTTCTCTTCCTCCTTTCTCTCCTTGCACAACGACGCGCACATTAACGCATGTGCGCATTGCATGCGTCGCCATCCATTCCCTTATTGCATCTCTTCATTAATTGCTGATTGCACTGTCTGTCTGTCTGTCTGTCTATGTCTCTCTGTTTCTGTCATTGCATTGTTGTTCATTCCCACTCCACCGCCATCACCATCACCACCACCGCACACCATCCGCCCCTGGAAAGCAAAGCACCATGGCCATGGCCACCTCTTCCTCCCCACCCGCCTCCAACTTTGAGTCACCCATCTCCCAGGTTTCCGAGTCGTATCCCCCGGCACCTCCCCCGCTCGCTTCTCAGTATTACATTCCTTCCTCTCGCCGGAGCCACAACCTCCTCCACGGCCAGACCGTTATCCTCGATCTCCACGGGACTCGATTCGAGCTTGAGCGTGACACGCTGATCAACCTGCCCGAGTCCATCCTCGTTGTCATGTTCCCTAACGGTCTCCTTCTTCGACCACCAGGAGTGCATCCACCCGTACCTACTGCCTCTGCCGCTGCTTTGTCATCCACATCGGCAGCTGCTTCCCCCTCCTCAGCGATGCAGCCCGTCAGTTCTGCAGATGCAGCGGCTGTCGGTGCAGCTGTTGCTATTGCAGGTATGAGTGTAGGCGCGGGTGGTACAGGGGCAGTTGCAGGAACGAGAGCCGTGACGGGATCAAGATTGGTTGCTTCTGACGGATCGAGCGCAGGGCCAGGGTCAGGACTCAAGATTCCTGGCCACAACACAGGAGAGGGCGACCACAGCAATATCCTAACCACACCTGCCGATCCAGACCCGTCAAGGGCCAATGCAACAAACACACATTCATCCACAAGCACACCATCCGTCGCCACCTCCACCGCTGCATCTATAGGGGTATCTGGCACCAACAGTGGAGGCATTGCATCCATCGGCCTCTCTCCTGTTGTGGCGCCACTTTTGCGCAGTGGACAACATCATTATCACCCTTCTGAGAGCACTTCCTACACAGACTACAGTGATTACAGTGATTACAGCTATGATGACTTCGATGACGATGAAGAGTATGATGACGAGTACGACGATGACGGAGGCACTCGGTATCAAGTTCATGAGGACCTGGATGATGACGACGACGACGACGACAATACGGTCTTACGCCGCGGACCACAGGAACCTGAGGTCATCACTGTGGACTTTGATCCTGACTGTTTGCGCTATATCCTGGGCTTTTACGATGAGGCAAAAAGGGCGGGCAACAGAGTGCGACTTCAAAGACTGCAAGCTGAGCGGGCCCATCAACTACAGAGATTACAACTGCAACAACAATTACAAATGTCACTTGAGGCACGCATAGGAGACCATTCGAGAGATCAAGCGGGTGCATCTACTTTATCAACATCCCCAAGCGCAACACAAAGAAATCCTCTGGTCTCTTACTCCTCAACCTCATCTTCGACAACTTCCTCTTCGGATATTCCAGCAGCGCTCAATTCGCTTGCTCCGCAGGATCCGCTGCAAGACAAACAGGCCATCATTGTTTTACGGGAAGAACTGGACTACTTTGCAATCCCACCACCTTCCTCTTCCACCATCTCCAAGCAGGACAGACCCAAACCGACACCCGCAACCATCGCCAATACCGGCATCAAGAGTGCAGCTACTGGAACAGAGGCAAAGATCGAGTCTGAAAAGGATATTGGAGATGACAGTGCCTCGTCATCAAGACAGTCCGTTGAGGAAGAGCCGCCATTATTGGGGAGGACACCTTCTATGACAGCGGCCTCTGTCGCGGCAACTCTAAAGGCCAAAATGTTCTCAAGAGGAAAAGGAAAGATCAAGGGAACCACACTGCCGGCATCAGGGTCCAAACCAACAGATCCGAGAGTACCTTCTCCACCACCACCGCCGCCGCCTCCAAAGGACTTTATACCTTCATCGTCGCCTTTACTATTGGCAGCTGGATCAACATCTGCGTGGAAACGCGTACCTTCACCTCCATTGCCACCACCTCCACTACCTCCACAACCTTTTCCCAGCCCACTTTTGATCAAAACACAATGTGGCGAAATGTTGGTTAGCGAGCGCAGGATCTTTGCAGCTTTGCAGCGGAACATTGAAAAGGCAAAGAACAAAGCGGAACAGCATTTGATGGACATGCTCTGTGTCTCTGGGTTCGATCGACAGGGTCAATGGGGGTATCGGCAATTGCAACCTCAACGGACCACTGTGATCAGTGTAGCCATGGTCACTCTGAAAACCACGGCATCAAGCCCGACAATACCAATATCCACCGTATCTGGATCTTCGGACACCTCGGCACCTTCATCTCATACAATTAGAGTTCAAACAGAGAGCGAGATCCTGGAACAAATGCGCTTGCAGGAGCAGATGGATAGAAACCAAATGGCCATCGCCCAGAAGCTGCTTCTGTTTTGGCGTAAGCCCGCAGTAAGTCGGTTTTATTGAAACGTCATTAATGCCTCTTAATCTCTCGATCGTGAGGTATCTCAATGATATTAATGGTAGTTTTGTTTCATTGTAGAGAAAGTGCTGGTGGGATAGAGTCGAAGTGCAGATTGATCGGGACCCAGTGTTAGGCTATAGAAATGACAAAGATGTATCGGCAGCTACAACGACAGCGACAGCAGAAACAAGGACGGGGCCGTCACTCTCTAATGTCGATATCAATCATTCATCTGATTTCACAACTAAGGTACCGATCAAACTTTGGGCTCGTCGAACATGGACTCTAGAGCTGGTTCTCGTCTGACGGATTATCCAAACTTATGGTGGCTCGTGAAAGATGCTAAGAGTACACACAATAAAGGCCATATCAAACAAGGATCATAGACATTGAAGTACTTGACAGCCTTCAAATGGTGGGGTTCATAAACTTACAAAAGGTCATACGTTCCCTGCAGGATGTTCTGGTGAGACACTTTTGTGCCGACACAATTACGCCTTCGACACACCAAACGTCGCCATGCAGCCTACATGACGGCTCGCCTGGTCCGTCTATATTGCCTTTTCCTTCTAGAGGGCAGGTTGACCCGAATGATGATTTGTGTGAATAATCATCATCGCTTGAGTCAGAAGACAGGAGGGCACCAACTGCGCTGAAAACTTCGCTCTCCTCTGGCAGCTGTTGCCCTTGCTGTTGATGCTCCAGTTCCTGTTCCTGCTCCTGCAAGTGGCATTGTAACTGCTCCTGCTCTTGCTCCTGCTGGAGTTCTTGGAGAACCCGACGTAGCTGATGTCGACCTACTTCAGCTATGCACACTCTGGCAACTTTTATCTATATTAATATGTTCTTTTAGCTGTGATGAAAGTCCTTTACCAGGCAAGTTTCCAACATGGGGCTACAACGAGGTATGGTTATCAAGATTTTTTTTTGACGTGGCACAGCCTGCCCCTGCCTGAAGCTATAATCTAACCAACTAATTTATGACTTTCTTCATCGGCATTTGCTCGTGTGTTGTTGATGTTACTTGTAGGGCTGCCAAGGCTCTTTTCAGTAACGACGAGTGGAGTGAGATTGTTGCCAGGTCCCACTTCGAACTACCTGAGCTTCCTCGTCCAACTCTTCTCTTCCTGGAGAAAAGGTCAAGAAAGAATGCTCACCCAATTGCCAGGAACGATTTGCACAATCAAGTTCTCTGAAAAAACATCATGCAAGCAGATAGTTAACATATCTCACGCCTCACCTGAGCAACAAAGCGTCAAGTAGAGGACAATCCATTAAAAATATAAATGACGCCTTGCCAAATGTTGAGTCTCTCTGATTTCTGAATGTTTCTGGTTTGCTTCGTTGCCTGTTGCTGTTTCGAAGATTTCTTGGTTTCGGTGGTTATCACTTGGTAATTGTCAGCGCGTGGCGTGTCCCTTCAGGTTAGGGAACCGGTGTACTGACTCAGAAGGAGATTGGGGGAAGGTAAGGACAAGGAGAGATCTACCAGTTTGAGATCATGTAGCTATGAATTTGTTTCCTAGAGCCTTGGCGTGTTGGGAGTTTGATGTAATGTAACATGCAATGGGGGAACTTGGACTCCTAAATCACAATTCGCATCTTCAACTTGTCCCCCTCGACGATCTCAACCTCTTTGGCCATCAGCTCCGGAAAATCCCAGTTAACGCTGACATATCGTCCCGAAAGCCATTGAGGCCGATGCTGCGTCAACCATGCAATCGAATCCGCCGCCAACTCTGGCGTATCCACTAAATCAACGTAATTTTCGCTGGGTAATTTCCGCGCCAACTCCGTGAACACACCACCAGGATGAATTGCGATCGCAAACATCCCTTGACCACCATATTCTACTGCCAGAAACTCGGTAAATCGCAGCAGAGCAAACTTGTTTGTCCGATAGGCTGATGCCCCCACAATCATGTGGGCGCCTCTAGAGCTCACGTTGATGATGGTCTTTTGGGGGCCCTGGAGCAGAAGGGGCAAAAAAGCGCGAGTCATCAGGTACACGCCTTTGAGGTTGACTTCCCAGGACCTCCACCAGTCAGCGGGGTTGGACTCTGCGATGGGTGCCCAGTTTTCAAGGTATCCGGCATTGTTAACCAGAATATCAAGATGGCCACAGGCTTGTTCCACTCGCTCGACTGCATGAGCAACGCTGGTTTCTGATGCCACATCCAACTGCAACTTTATGATCCGGGGTGAGGAAGAGTAGGATGGTGCAGCGGCTAGAAGCTCCTGCTCCACTTCATCCAGACCAGATCGTGCGGCAATGATAATGATCGCTGCGCCGGCTCTGGAAAACGAGACAGCTGTGGCACGTCCGATACCCTTAGAGGCGCCAGTAATCAAAACTGTTCGGCCCTGGTGGTTTGCGTTCGCGATGGCCGGGTAGGTGTCCGAATGGAGGGTGGAAGTGAAATTTTTGGCGGCAGGATCAGGATGAGGAGGCATGATGATAATATATCTTGTGTTGAAGTGTGTAGATGCAGATGCAGGATAGAAGCGGATCCTGTCAACAACTTTAAATACTCATTCATCTCTGCCATTGCTGTGCACTGTCATGACATTCATTGCTCTTCGCGTAGTTTCTACTCTGCTGTGCAGATCAAGGATCCGTGGACCCTCGTTGGTACGATCTGATTGGATATCACGTATAAGGGGTTGTCGACTTGTGAGGAGCTCAACTGCTCACGCTGTTGCGTACGGGGGGCAGGCTTGAGGGGCGCTGAGCGGGATATGGCAATCCTAAGTGACGGATGGGAATCAGACTAAGTGTCGCCGTGCTGGCCTCGGTCAGTATCGATCAATGTGGAATAAGACGGATAAAGAGCAGAGAGCCACGCCGTGCGAGCAACTACATATAGTGATTCTACTTAAGGGTGTATCGTACCGTCCCGGCCATCAACAACGCCTCACGGGCCCAGCACGTGATATCATATGCACGTGACCGATCTCTTTTCTTCCGTCGCACAAACGCGCCGTTTCTACAGACCCTCCTTTTTCTCTTGTCATTGTTACTCTTACCCCTCAACCTTAGTTTATCCTTCATCGCTACGATCGCGTATTATTCTCGTTTTGTTGACAACAGAACGTGTGGGCCCTTAATGTTGGCTTCACCGCAACGTTCTGAGGACCAGTACGATCATTGCGATTCTAATCGATAATATTGCCTTCATCATCTATCCAATTGACCGCGAAGTCAACCATCTCCTGCCAAAGCGGCAGAGAAGAAACGACTACAGGACAAGAGGCACCCTCCCCATCCCCAAACATCACCCCTAAGAACCCGCCTGGTCTGATTAGTTTTCTTTTTTTGTTCTTCATCTGTATTCTATTGCCTGGTTTCGATCATCGTATTCCAACATCTATGGGTGACTCCTTCGTTGATGACGAGGACTCTAGAGGTGTAGGGTCGCAACTCGGTTTTTCACACGCTCGACGTAATAAATTAACTCGAACAAAAAAAACATGGACAAGAGCAATCTGCGACAGAGGGCGAATTACAAATAACAATCTGAGCCAGAGGGCGAATGGAGTCCAGGAGACTCTTTCACAACTGCTTATATTTACCCTCTTATGGGGAGTGTTTTCTTCGGCTGAAGTGCTGAACGACTTTTCACTCACTTGAACACACGTACGGTACTTCAAAAAGTATAGCAGTTGCGAAAGAATCCCTTGGACTCTACGAGAGAAATCTGAGCCAGAGGGCGAATACAAAAACAATCTGAGCCAGAGGGCGAATACAAGTGCAATCTGAGCCAGAGGGCGAATACGAGCGCAATCTGAGCCGCGGCGAGGCCACCATTAGAACCACAGAGGGCTATGGAAACGTATAAAAGGAACCCTACATACGATGAATATCAGCAACTTTGCCACAGTTCATATTCATCATCTTAAGGTAAGCGAACGCATCCAGTCTATTAGCAATATCGAACAATAATACAATAATAACATAGCACATAATATACTTTGCCACATTTTATATTAATCACTCCATGTCGGCAGCATGAAAATTCCTTTGAAGCTTTCACTAGTTCTGTCAGTTTTGATCTGCGTTCAAGCGGCTTCCAACATCTATTATCAGGACAACTGTTCTGAAGGCGGCAACACCTGCAGAGACAATATTTGTTGCGCGGGAGTTTCTTTATTTGGTCGCTTGCCTATTTGTAGTGCGAGGGGATCAGGAAGTTATTCAAACACTATACAAGTAAGTCTTCGACAGTAGTGATTGTGGTGCATACGTCGGTTATTCTTACGTGGGATTCTTCGAAGAACTTGTACGCCGCAATGACCCATAATATCGATCCTAAGCCTCCTGCTCATCCCTGTCCTATTGGAGCAAAGTGTCCAAGTCCTTGGGGAGGTCATGTTACGATTGAAGGAAAGGTTCATAATGGTCAAGTCATGAAACTTCAATCAAACAAGATCCCTGACTCGTATGTTTACGCCGACGCGGTTTCTTTCAAGACATACTACATTCTGCTCACAAACCCTGCTGCAAAGAGACTAGGACGATCACACCCGTCAACCTTCAAGCTGGAATATTTCAAAGAACATTATGACATTCTTGAAACCAGAGATGTAGATGACAACTTCGTGGAGATGACTTTTAACCCAAAAAATTAAAATAAATGCCTACTTTTATCTTCTGCTATCTAGTAAAGCAGAGGCACCATCGTCGATGAATATCAACTTGGACCGAGACCTAAGTGACTCGTCCAATCAATAATTTGTGCCGAGTGTAGGCAGAGTGTCGCTAAGCAAAGGAAATGTGCACAATCCAAAAAGAGAGTTTAGTGAACTGAAGAACCAACTGTGGGCAACGCCCTGCATCGCCGTGCATCATACTTGAAGGAAGGCACAGGGCATTTGGTCTTAGCATGTCAAGGACACGTTGTACTTTTGCAAAGGTTCACGAGTTTTTTTTTATTGCACAATGATCGCGCATTTACTTCTTAGTCTGTGATCACTCAAAGGAACAAGATCGATGGGTCTCTGTATTAAAATCATGAAGAGAACAGAAAGATGGCATCCATTCAAAGGTACAAGGACAATACGGTCCCAGGGGCCATGGGTTCGATCTCGAAGAGAAGAGCGGCACCGCATCACGTTGGAAGTGACCGTTCCCCGCCAAGCGATGGAGAGGAGAAGTGAGCAACAGTCAACGACAAAAAAATAGAGAACTCTTGACAAAGTACCTCACCAAAGGCCGAGATCACCCCTCATACACAAATCCAGCCTATCAAAATAGCTAAAAGTACACACCAGTATGCAGAGGAGGACATGATGAAGGACTCCTAGAGTCGATCGATCCTCACACGACATCTGGCTTGATGCGCACTCTTCTTCGCCTATGATATGGAAGGTATAGGGTAGAGTTTGGATCTCGGAAAAGGGCTTCAGAGGACTGTAATGATCAGAGAGAGACTCTAGTCGGCCTGCGTTGACAATGCTCCTCTCGTTCACGAGGATGGGGTGGGTGAGGACACGGTGCGGGGTTTGGTTCCTAAGAAGTGGCAAGACTATGTAAATGGTCAGTGGACGCTATCAAGACGCGGTTGCACCTCTATTGCAATTAACCTAGCCAGGGGCTTCCCACCAGCCGCAGAGGTGTTTCTCAGAGTGGCCCCCCCATCTCCCCCACACCCCGCACCCGCACCCAAGCCCATCCCTCCACTCTCACCCCCTTCTGCTATTGTCCACCTGTAGGTGGGGCCCCAACCATCTTCCGTGAATGGAGGTAGCCGCGGAGGAGGAGTTTTCTGGGCCAGGATGGCGCTTACCCCCCCCCCCCCCTCTCCCTCTCCCTCTTGTCCTCTCTTTGCATCCAACGCCCTCACCCAGCCCACACCCCCTTCTGCAATTATGCACCTGTAGGTGGGGCCCCAACCATCTTCCGATAATGGAGACAGCCGCGGAGGAGGTGTTTCTGGGTCAGGATGGTGCTTAACCCCCCCCCTCTCCCTCTCCCTCTTGTCCTCTCTTCGCCACCTAAAGTCTTCATTGAAATTCACACAAGCGCCATAGACGCCTTGTCTTGGAGCGCTTAGCCCACTGCCATTACCTTGTTTGAGCTCAAAGGGGTGGACGACCTGAATGGAATGTGATCCTTGCGGAAGACTTGGTTCCTAAGAAGTGGAAAGACTGTGTAAATGGTCAGCGGACGCTACCAAGACGCGTGTAAACCCACTTTGTACAGATGTCTCTCAGAGGTCGGCCCCAGCCTCACTCACTCCCTTCGACTTTATCCACGGAGGGGGCCAGATCACTACATAACAGTGCCAGCCGAAGAAGGTTGAGGACAGCCAGCCCACCGCCACTATTCATCATTGAAACTTCACACAGGCACCAAAGGACGCCCTGCCCTGAAGCGCTGAGGCCACTGCCATTACCTTGTCTTTGTCCAGGAGCCGACGGTATGGATGGAATATGGATATGGATATGGTCCATGTGTCCAGTGCTTGGTCCTGTGCATCCACTTGGCCCCGAAGAAATAATAGTAATAGCCGTACCATGGATGGAGGTAGCACCGATGAGATGGCTAGGATGGGAGAGGAGAAAGCTGTCCTCTTCTTGGGCTTTGGATGGCGGATGGCGCGTACTTTGACTCCCTTCGATGGATGGATGGACGGATGGATGGACGACGCGTTCTTGTTTACTTGAAGCGGGACTGCTTTTTGTGTTGACTGGTGGCAAGCCAGCCGCAGCAGAAAAGCTGGCAGGCAGGGGAGGCGTTCTTGGTGGGCGGTCACCACTGAAAGCGTGCAAAGATGCAAGGGTGCAAGGACCGAGCATGCTCCAAAGAGCCGGGGTTGCTGTGGAGTCTCTGAAAGCGAGCCTCTGAAAGCAGCGGATGTTGTTGAAAGGCCGGTGGCCTCTGGCGGAGTTGAAGGTAGCCAGTTGAGAGGCGCTACCCTCGGTCTCTTTGTAGGGAAGAGACGTTCTTGAAGGACAGCGGGCGGCAGAGGACAGAGCTTTCTTTTGGAGAGCGAAGCGCGTCACCAGAGAGGCAGATGGAGCTGGTATTTTTCAGGAACTGGGTCTCTTGAGACCTGGCTTATGCTTCTCTGGGCCCGAGACGAGAGCTCAGCACTTGTGCTTGTTACTGACCACGCGGTTTGAAGAACGCGCGCTAGCCTGGGCTGTGCTGCAGTGCTACAAGAGACTACAGGATAGACATGCAAGGGGGCGTTAGTGACTGAAGTACACAAACGAAGGCCTAGGAAGTAGGGCGCAAGGGATTTTTTTGTTTGGCTGGATTTCATATATTTTAGTTCAGCTCAGAGCATACCTTAAAAAAAACACGAGCCGTGCTCTTGTGTCTGAGTTGCACGCGAGTGCTGGGCTTGGTTGGACAACCCTTGGAGCCATGGCAGAGATGGATCATGACTGAAATGGAAATGTGCATGTGAAATGTCAGTGGGAATGTAGGGTGGGTGTGGGGAGGAGGGGAGGTGGTGAGAGAGAAAAAAAAGAAAACAAAAAATCAGCGCGCGCATTTTTGTATCTGCAGCGGAGAGGTCTGGTCCCGTGTAAACGGTCTGAACGGTCTAACCCTGTGTAAACGGTCGAACACCGTGTAAACAACGGTCCAGCTACATGGCCAGATAGCCCTTTTCCCTTCTTTTCCATGCACACTCGGTCCGGTGGCTTGAACGCAATTACGAAGGTGGACCTTGTCCTAGGGTCCGCAAGAGAGGTTCATTCCTACAAGTGGCACGCGTACCAACATTGTCTTTGAAGTTCTCGGAGAGGGAGGAGGCACCGTGGAGAATGGAGAATCAGATGGCACTGGCTGCATCCCACCATAGCTCGGGGGGGGGGGTTTTGTTCTCATGCCTCCGTCTACCTGTCAGATCCTGAAAACTGGAAGGAGGAAGACGTCTCCTCAGTGAAGATATCTGTCGTGTTGGATCCGATCATCGGATCCTGGACCCTGGATCCATAAAGGTTGCGGTGGAGGGTCCATCTCTCTTTTTAATGACCGATCCTTCTCGGGAAAAGAAAAAGAAGCAGACGTGCTCGGTCTTGATATGTTCTGGAGAGTGGTCAGGAGCACAAAAGGAGGCGGGCATCTCCCTTCTTCCCTGCGTGGATCTGTTGATCTAGGATCTAGGATGGCATCCAGGACGGTGGCGACAAAAGATCCTGTCCTCTCCATTGCACTCAGAGCACTCGAGTCTCTGCTGCACCCAAAGATCAGCGATGGTGATCGGTACTCTCTCCTGGATCTCTGGCGCTCCCCCCGAGGACAAAAGTCGACAAGTCTTGGGGCGACTGCAACCAACACATCCTCCCCGTCACCAAGCAGCCATGTAGCCGGCACCCCCATCTCGCGTCAAAGCCATACCGCACTCGCCTAGTATTTTCCAACCTACTGTACTTCTCAACCTTCTTCTCAACCTATATATCTACTTCTCAGCCTACTTCTCAACCTAGTGAACGTTTCATTCAATTTGGTGGGGACCTGATGACCTTTGTTTTCTTGATCAACTATTACTTCAAGAGATTCATGTTGTCATTGTTGACGAACACTGCTCGGTTCCTCTCATCAGGAATATTGAAAAGAGTTGACATTTCTTTTTTTATTTATTGTACAGTGATCGCGCGTTTACTTCTTAGTCTGTGGTCACTCAAAGGAACAAGATCGATGATGGGTCTCTGTATTAAAATCACGAAGAGAACAGAAAGATGGCATCCATTCAAAGGTACAAGGACAATACGGTCCCAGGGGCCATGGGTTCGATCTCGAAGAGAAGAGCGGCACCGCATCACGTTGGAAGTGACCGTTCCCCGCCAAGCGATGGAGAGGAGAAGTGAGCAACAGTCAACGACAAAAAAATAGAGAACTCTTGACAAAGTACCTCACCAAAGGCCGAGATCACCCCTCATACACAAATCCAGCCTATCAAAATAGCTAAAAGTACACACCAGTATGCAGAGGAGGACATGATGAAGGACTCCTAGAGTCGATCGATCCTCACACGACATCTGGCTTGATGCGCACTCTTCTTCGCCTATGATATGGAAGGTATAGGGTAGAGTTTGGATCTCGGAAAAGGGCTTCAGAGGACTGTAATGATCAGAGAGAGACTCTAGTCGGCCTGCGTTGACAATGCTCCTCTCGTTCACGAGGATGGGGTGGGTGAGGACACGGTGCGGGGTTTGGTTCCTAAGAAGTGGCAAGACTATGTAAATGGTCAGTGGACGCTATCAAGACGCGGTTGCACCTCTATTGCAATTAACCTAGCCAGGGGCTTCCCACCAGCCGCAGAGGTGTTTCTCAGAGTGGCCCCCCCATCTCCCCCACACCCCGCACCCGCACCCAAGCCCATCCCTCCACTCTCACCCCCTTCTGCTATTGTCCACCTGTAGGTGGGGCCCCAACCATCTTCCGTGAATGGAGGTAGCCGCGGAGGAGGAGTTTTCTGGGCCAGGATGGCGCTTACCCCCCCCCCCCCCTCTCCCTCTCCCTCTTGTCCTCTCTTTGCATCCAACGCCCTCACCCAGCCCACACCCCCTTCTGCAATTATGCACCTGTAGGTGGGGCCCCAACCATCTTCCGATAATGGAGACAGCCGCGGAGGAGGTGTTTCTGGGTCAGGATGGTGCTTAACCCCCCCCCTCTCCCTCTCCCTCTTGTCCTCTCTTCGCCACCTAAAGTCTTCATTGAAATTCACACAAGCGCCATAGACGCCTTGTCTTGGAGCGCTTAGCCCACTGCCATTACCTTGTTTGAGCTCAAAGGGGTGGACGACCTGAATGGAATGTGATCCTTGCGGAAGACTTGGTTCCTAAGAAGTGGAAAGACTGTGTAAATGGTCAGCGGACGCTACCAAGACGCGTGTAAACCCACTTTGTACAGATGTCTCTCAGAGGTCGGCCCCAGCCTCACTCACTCCCTTCGACTTTATCCACGGAGGGGGCCAGATCACTACATAACAGTGCCAGCCGAAGAAGGTTGAGGACAGCCAGCCCACCGCCACTATTCATCATTGAAACTTCACACAGGCACCAAAGGACGCCCTGCCCTGAAGCGCTGAGGCCACTGCCATTACCTTGTCTTTGTCCAGGAGCCGACGGTATGGATGGAATATGGATATGGATATGGTCCATGTGTCCAGTGCTTGGTCCTGTGCATCCACTTGGCCCCGAAGAAATAATAGTAATAGCCGTACCATGGATGGAGGTAGCACCGATGAGATGGCTAGGATGGGAGAGGAGAAAGCTGTCCTCTTCTTGGGCTTTGGATGGCGGATGGCGCGTACTTTGACTCCCTTCGATGGATGGATGGACGGATGGATGGACGACGCGTTCTTGTTTACTTGAAGCGGGACTGCTTTTTGTGTTGACTGGTGGCAAGCCAGCCGCAGCAGAAAAGCTGGCAGGCAGGGGAGGCGTTCTTGGTGGGCGGTCACCACTGAAAGCGTGCAAAGATGCAAGGGTGCAAGGACCGAGCATGCTCCAAAGAGCCGGGGTTGCTGTGGAGTCTCTGAAAGCGAGCCTCTGAAAGCAGCGGATGTTGTTGAAAGGCCGGTGGCCTCTGGCGGAGTTGAAGGTAGCCAGTTGAGAGGCGCTACCCTCGGTCTCTTTGTAGGGAAGAGACGTTCTTGAAGGACAGCGGGCGGCAGAGGACAGAGCTTTCTTTTGGAGAGCGAAGCGCGTCACCAGAGAGGCAGATGGAGCTGGTATTTTTCAGGAACTGGGTCTCTTGAGACCTGGCTTATGCTTCTCTGGGCCCGAGACGAGAGCTCAGCACTTGTGCTTGTTACTGACCACGCGGTTTGAAGAACGCGCGCTAGCCTGGGCTGTGCTGCAGTGCTACAAGAGACTACAGGATAGACATGCAAGGGGGCGTTAGTGACTGAAGTACACAAACGAAGGCCTAGGAAGTAGGGCGCAAGGGATTTTTTTGTTTGGCTGGATTTCATATATTTTAGTTCAGCTCAGAGCATACCTTAAAAAAAACACGAGCCGTGCTCTTGTGTCTGAGTTGCACGCGAGTGCTGGGCTTGGTTGGACAACCCTTGGAGCCATGGCAGAGATGGATCATGACTGAAATGGAAATGTGCATGTGAAATGTCAGTGGGAATGTAGGGTGGGTGTGGGGAGGAGGGGAGGTGGTGAGAGAGAAAAAAAAGAAAACAAAAAATCAGCGCGCGCATTTTTGTATCTGCAGCGGAGAGGTCTGGTCCCGTGTAAACGGTCTGAACGGTCTAACCCTGTGTAAACGGTCGAACACCGTGTAAACAACGGTCCAGCTACATGGCCAGATAGCCCTTTTCCCTTCTTTTCCATGCACACTCGGTCCGGTGGCTTGAACGCAATTACGAAGGTGGACCTTGTCCTAGGGTCCGCAAGAGAGGTTCATTCCTACAAGTGGCACGCGTACCAACATTGTCTTTGAAGTTCTCGGAGAGGGAGGAGGCACCGTGGAGAATGGAGAATCAGATGGCACTGGCTGCATCCCACCATAGCTCGGGGGGGGGGGTTTTGTTCTCATGCCTCCGTCTACCTGTCAGATCCTGAAAACTGGAAGGAGGAAGACGTCTCCTCAGTGAAGATATCTGTCGTGTTGGATCCGATCATCGGATCCTGGACCCTGGATCCATAAAGGTTGCGGTGGAGGGTCCATCTCTCTTTTTAATGACCGATCCTTCTCGGGAAAAGAAAAAGAAGCAGACGTGCTCGGTCTTGATATGTTCTGGAGAGTGGTCAGGAGCACAAAAGGAGGCGGGCATCTCCCTTCTTCCCTGCGTGGATCTGTTGATCTAGGATCTAGGATGGCATCCAGGACGGTGGCGACAAAAGATCCTGTCCTCTCCATTGCACTCAGAGCACTCGAGTCTCTGCTGCACCCAAAGATCAGCGATGGTGATCGGTACTCTCTCCTGGATCTCTGGCGCTCCCCCCGAGGACAAAAGTCGACAAGTCTTGGGGCGACTGCAACCAACACATCCTCCCCGTCACCAAGCAGCCATGTAGCCGGCACCCCCATCTCGCGTCAAAGCCATACCGCACTCGCCTAGTATTTTCCAACCTACTGTACTTCTCAACCTTCTTCTCAACCTATATATCTACTTCTCAGCCTACTTCTCAACCTAGTGAACGTTTCATTCAATTTGGTGGGGACCTGATGACCTTTGTTTTCTTGATCAACTATTACTTCAAGAGATTCATGTTGTCATTGTTGACGAACACTGCTCGGTTCCTCTCATCAGGAATATTGAAAAGAGTTGACATTTCTTTTTTTATTTATTGTACAGTGATCGCGCGTTTACTTCTTAGTCTGTGGTCACTCAAAGGAACAAGATCGATGATGGGTCTCTGTATTAAAATCACGAAGAGAACAGAAAGATGGCATCCATTCAAAGGTACAAGGACAATACGGTCCCAGGGGCCATGGGTTCGATCTCGAAGAGAAGAGCGGCACCGCATCACGTTGGAAGTGACCGTTCCCCGCCAAGCGATGGAGAGGAGAAGTGAGCAACAGTCAACGACAAAAAAATAGAGAACTCTTGACAAAGTACCTCACCAAAGGCCGAGATCACCCCTCATACACAAATCCAGCCTATCAAAATAGCTAAAAGTACACACCAGTATGCAGAGGAGGACATGATGAAGGACTCCTAGAGTCGATCGATCCTCACACGACATCTGGCTTGATGCGCACTCTTCTTCGCCTATGATATGGAAGGTATAGGGTAGAGTTTGGATCTCGGAAAAGGGCTTCAGAGGACTGTAATGATCAGAGAGAGACTCTAGTCGGCCTGCGTTGACAATGCTCCTCTCGTTCACGAGGATGGGGTGGGTGAGGACACGGTGCGGGGTTTGGTTCCTAAGAAGTGGCAAGACTATGTAAATGGTCAGTGGACGCTATCAAGACGCGGTTGCACCTCTATTGCAATTAACCTAGCCAGGGGCTTCCCACCAGCCGCAGAGGTGTTTCTCAGAGTGGCCCCCCCATCTCCCCCACACCCCGCACCCGCACCCAAGCCCATCCCTCCACTCTCACCCCCTTCTGCTATTGTCCACCTGTAGGTGGGGCCCCAACCATCTTCCGTGAATGGAGGTAGCCGCGGAGGAGGAGTTTTCTGGGCCAGGATGGCGCTTACCCCCCCCCCCCCCCTCTCCCTCTCCCTCTTGTCCTCTCTTTGCATCCAACGCCCTCACCCAGCCCACACCCCCTTCTGCAATTATGCACCTGTAGGTGGGGCCCCAACCATCTTCCGATAATGGAGACAGCCGCGGAGGAGGTGTTTCTGGGTCAGGATGGTGCTTAACCCCCCCCCTCTCCCTCTCCCTCTTGTCCTCTCTTCGCCACCTAAAGTCTTCATTGAAATTCACACAAGCGCCATAGACGCCTTGTCTTGGAGCGCTTAGCCCACTGCCATTACCTTGTTTGAGCTCAAAGGGGTGGACGACCTGAATGGAATGTGATCCTTGCGGAAGACTTGGTTCCTAAGAAGTGGAAAGACTGTGTAAATGGTCAGCGGACGCTACCAAGACGCGTGTAAACCCACTTTGTACAGATGTCTCTCAGAGGTCGGCCCCAGCCTCACTCACTCCCTTCGACTTTATCCACGGAGGGGGCCAGATCACTACATAACAGTGCCAGCCGAAGAAGGTTGAGGACAGCCAGCCCACCGCCACTATTCATCATTGAAACTTCACACAGGCACCAAAGGACGCCCTGCCCTGAAGCGCTGAGGCCACTGCCATTACCTTGTCTTTGTCCAGGAGCCGACGGTATGGATGGAATATGGATATGGATATGGTCCATGTGTCCAGTGCTTGGTCCTGTGCATCCACTTGGCCCCGAAGAAATAATAGTAATAGCCGTACCATGGATGGAGGTAGCACCGATGAGATGGCTAGGATGGGAGAGGAGAAAGCTGTCCTCTTCTTGGGCTTTGGATGGCGGATGGCGCGTACTTTGACTCCCTTCGATGGATGGATGGACGGATGGATGGACGACGCGTTCTTGTTTACTTGAAGCGGGACTGCTTTTTGTGTTGACTGGTGGCAAGCCAGCCGCAGCAGAAAAGCTGGCAGGCAGGGGAGGCGTTCTTGGTGGGCGGTCACCACTGAAAGCGTGCAAAGATGCAAGGGTGCAAGGACCGAGCATGCTCCAAAGAGCCGGGGTTGCTGTGGAGTCTCTGAAAGCGAGCCTCTGAAAGCAGCGGATGTTGTTGAAAGGCCGGTGGCCTCTGGCGGAGTTGAAGGTAGCCAGTTGAGAGGCGCTACCCTCGGTCTCTTTGTAGGGAAGAGACGTTCTTGAAGGACAGCGGGCGGCAGAGGACAGAGCTTTCTTTTGGAGAGCGAAGCGCGTCACCAGAGAGGCAGATGGAGCTGGTATTTTTCAGGAACTGGGTCTCTTGAGACCTGGCTTATGCTTCTCTGGGCCCGAGACGAGAGCTCAGCACTTGTGCTTGTTACTGACCACGCGGTTTGAAGAACGCGCGCTAGCCTGGGCTGTGCTGCAGTGCTACAAGAGACTACAGGATAGACATGCAAGGGGGCGTTAGTGACTGAAGTACACAAACGAAGGCCTAGGAAGTAGGGCGCAAGGGATTTTTTTGTTTGGCTGGATTTCATATATTTTAGTTCAGCTCAGAGCATACCTTAAAAAAAACACGAGCCGTGCTCTTGTGTCTGAGTTGCACGCGAGTGCTGGGCTTGGTTGGACAACCCTTGGAGCCATGGCAGAGATGGATCATGACTGAAATGGAAATGTGCATGTGAAATGTCAGTGGGAATGTAGGGTGGGTGTGGGGAGGAGGGGAGGTGGTGAGAGAGAAAAAAAAGAAAACAAAAAATCAGCGCGCGCATTTTTGTATCTGCAGCGGAGAGGTCTGGTCCCGTGTAAACGGTCTGAACGGTCTAACCCTGTGTAAACGGTCGAACACCGTGTAAACAACGGTCCAGCTACATGGCCAGATAGCCCTTTTCCCTTCTTTTCCATGCACACTCGGTCCGGTGGCTTGAACGCAATTACGAAGGTGGACCTTGTCCTAGGGTCCGCAAGAGAGGTTCATTCCTACAAGTGGCACGCGTACCAACATTGTCTTTGAAGTTCTCGGAGAGGGAGGAGGCACCGTGGAGAATGGAGAATCAGATGGCACTGGCTGCATCCCACCATAGCTCGGGGGGGGGGGGTTTTGTTCTCATGCCTCCGTCTACCTGTCAGATCCTGAAAACTGGAAGGAGGAAGACGTCTCCTCAGTGAAGATATCTGTCGTGTTGGATCCGATCATCGGATCCTGGACCCTGGATCCATAAAGGTTGCGGTGGAGGGTCCATCTCTCTTTTTAATGACCGATCCTTCTCGGGAAAAGAAAAAGAAGCAGACGTGCTCGGTCTTGATATGTTCTGGAGAGTGGTCAGGAGCACAAAAGGAGGCGGGCATCTCCCTTCTTCCCTGCGTGGATCTGTTGATCTAGGATCTAGGATGGCATCCAGGACGGTGGCGACAAAAGATCCTGTCCTCTCCATTGCACTCAGAGCACTCGAGTCTCTGCTGCACCCAAAGATCAGCGATGGTGATCGGTACTCTCTCCTGGATCTCTGGCGCTCCCCCCGAGGACAAAAGTCGACAAGTCTTGGGGCGACTGCAACCAACACATCCTCCCCGTCACCAAGCAGCCATGTAGCCGGCACCCCCATCTCGCGTCAAAGCCATACCGCACTCGCCTAGTATTTTCCAACCTACTGTACTTCTCAACCTTCTTCTCAACCTATATATCTACTTCTCAGCCTACTTCTCAACCTAGTGAACGTTTCATTCAATTTGGTGGGGACCTGATGACCTTTGTTTTCTTGATCAACTATTACTTCAAGAGATTCATGTTGTCATTGTTGACGAACACTGCTCGGTTCCTCTCATCAGGAATATTGAAAAGAGTTGACATTTCTTTTTTTATTTATTGTACAGTGATCGCGCGTTTACTTCTTAGTCTGTGGTCACTCAAAGGAACAAGATCGATGATGGGTCTCTGTATTAAAATCACGAAGAGAACAGAAAGATGGCATCCATTCAAAGGTACAAGGACAATACGGTCCCAGGGGCCATGGGTTCGATCTCGAAGAGAAGAGCGGCACCGCATCACGTTGGAAGTGACCGTTCCCCGCCAAGCGATGGAGAGGAGAAGTGAGCAACAGTCAACGACAAAAAAATAGAGAACTCTTGACAAAGTACCTCACCAAAGGCCGAGATCACCCCTCATACACAAATCCAGCCTATCAAAATAGCTAAAAGTACACACCAGTATGCAGAGGAGGACATGATGAAGGACTCCTAGAGTCGATCGATCCTCACACGACATCTGGCTTGATGCGCACTCTTCTTCGCCTATGATATGGAAGGTATAGGGTAGAGTTTGGATCTCGGAAAAGGGCTTCAGAGGACTGTAATGATCAGAGAGAGACTCTAGTCGGCCTGCGTTGACAATGCTCCTCTCGTTCACGAGGATGGGGTGGGTGAGGACACGGTGCGGGGTTTGGTTCCTAAGAAGTGGCAAGACTATGTAAATGGTCAGTGGACGCTATCAAGACGCGGTTGCACCTCTATTGCAATTAACCTAGCCAGGGGCTTCCCACCAGCCGCAGAGGTGTTTCTCAGAGTGGCCCCCCCATCTCCCCCACACCCCGCACCCGCACCCAAGCCCATCCCTCCACTCTCACCCCCTTCTGCTATTGTCCACCTGTAGGTGGGGCCCCAACCATCTTCCGTGAATGGAGGTAGCCGCGGAGGAGGAGTTTTCTGGGCCAGGATGGCGCTTACCCCCCCCCCCCCCTCTCCCTCTCCCTCTTGTCCTCTCTTTGCATCCAACGCCCTCACCCAGCCCACACCCCCTTCTGCAATTATGCACCTGTAGGTGGGGCCCCAACCATCTTCCGATAATGGAGACAGCCGCGGAGGAGGTGTTTCTGGGTCAGGATGGTGCTTAACCCCCCCCCTCTCCCTCTCCCTCTTGTCCTCTCTTCGCCACCTAAAGTCTTCATTGAAATTCACACAAGCGCCATAGACGCCTTGTCTTGGAGCGCTTAGCCCACTGCCATTACCTTGTTTGAGCTCAAAGGGGTGGACGACCTGAATGGAATGTGATCCTTGCGGAAGACTTGGTTCCTAAGAAGTGGAAAGACTGTGTAAATGGTCAGCGGACGCTACCAAGACGCGTGTAAACCCACTTTGTACAGATGTCTCTCAGAGGTCGGCCCCAGCCTCACTCACTCCCTTCGACTTTATCCACGGAGGGGGCCAGATCACTACATAACAGTGCCAGCCGAAGAAGGTTGAGGACAGCCAGCCCACCGCCACTATTCATCATTGAAACTTCACACAGGCACCAAAGGACGCCCTGCCCTGAAGCGCTGAGGCCACTGCCATTACCTTGTCTTTGTCCAGGAGCCGACGGTATGGATGGAATATGGATATGGATATGGTCCATGTGTCCAGTGCTTGGTCCTGTGCATCCACTTGGCCCCGAAGAAATAATAGTAATAGCCGTACCATGGATGGAGGTAGCACCGATGAGATGGCTAGGATGGGAGAGGAGAAAGCTGTCCTCTTCTTGGGCTTTGGATGGCGGATGGCGCGTACTTTGACTCCCTTCGATGGATGGATGGACGGATGGATGGACGACGCGTTCTTGTTTACTTGAAGCGGGACTGCTTTTTGTGTTGACTGGTGGCAAGCCAGCCGCAGCAGAAAAGCTGGCAGGCAGGGGAGGCGTTCTTGGTGGGCGGTCACCACTGAAAGCGTGCAAAGATGCAAGGGTGCAAGGACCGAGCATGCTCCAAAGAGCCGGGGTTGCTGTGGAGTCTCTGAAAGCGAGCCTCTGAAAGCAGCGGATGTTGTTGAAAGGCCGGTGGCCTCTGGCGGAGTTGAAGGTAGCCAGTTGAGAGGCGCTACCCTCGGTCTCTTTGTAGGGAAGAGACGTTCTTGAAGGACAGCGGGCGGCAGAGGACAGAGCTTTCTTTTGGAGAGCGAAGCGCGTCACCAGAGAGGCAGATGGAGCTGGTATTTTTCAGGAACTGGGTCTCTTGAGACCTGGCTTATGCTTCTCTGGGCCCGAGACGAGAGCTCAGCACTTGTGCTTGTTACTGACCACGCGGTTTGAAGAACGCGCGCTAGCCTGGGCTGTGCTGCAGTGCTACAAGAGACTACAGGATAGACATGCAAGGGGGCGTTAGTGACTGAAGTACACAAACGAAGGCCTAGGAAGTAGGGCGCAAGGGATTTTTTTGTTTGGCTGGATTTCATATATTTTAGTTCAGCTCAGAGCATACCTTAAAAAAAACACGAGCCGTGCTCTTGTGTCTGAGTTGCACGCGAGTGCTGGGCTTGGTTGGACAACCCTTGGAGCCATGGCAGAGATGGATCATGACTGAAATGGAAATGTGCATGTGAAATGTCAGTGGGAATGTAGGGTGGGTGTGGGGAGGAGGGGAGGTGGTGAGAGAGAAAAAAAAGAAAACAAAAAATCAGCGCGCGCATTTTTGTATCTGCAGCGGAGAGGTCTGGTCCCGTGTAAACGGTCTGAACGGTCTAACCCTGTGTAAACGGTCGAACACCGTGTAAACAACGGTCCAGCTACATGGCCAGATAGCCCTTTTCCCTTCTTTTCCATGCACACTCGGTCCGGTGGCTTGAACGCAATTACGAAGGTGGACCTTGTCCTAGGGTCCGCAAGAGAGGTTCATTCCTACAAGTGGCACGCGTACCAACATTGTCTTTGAAGTTCTCGGAGAGGGAGGAGGCACCGTGGAGAATGGAGAATCAGATGGCACTGGCTGCATCCCACCATAGCTCGGGGGGGGGGGTTTTGTTCTCATGCCTCCGTCTACCTGTCAGATCCTGAAAACTGGAAGGAGGAAGACGTCTCCTCAGTGAAGATATCTGTCGTGTTGGATCCGATCATCGGATCCTGGACCCTGGATCCATAAAGGTTGCGGTGGAGGGTCCATCTCTCTTTTTAATGACCGATCCTTCTCGGGAAAAGAAAAAGAAGCAGACGTGCTCGGTCTTGATATGTTCTGGAGAGTGGTCAGGAGCACAAAAGGAGGCGGGCATCTCCCTTCTTCCCTGCGTGGATCTGTTGATCTAGGATCTAGGATGGCATCCAGGACGGTGGCGACAAAAGATCCTGTCCTCTCCATTGCACTCAGAGCACTCGAGTCTCTGCTGCACCCAAAGATCAGCGATGGTGATCGGTACTCTCTCCTGGATCTCTGGCGCTCCCCCCGAGGACAAAAGTCGACAAGTCTTGGGGCGACTGCAACCAACACATCCTCCCCGTCACCAAGCAGCCATGTAGCCGGCACCCCCATCTCGCGTCAAAGCCATACCGCACTCGCCTAGTATTTTCCAACCTACTGTACTTCTCAACCTTCTTCTCAACCTATATATCTACTTCTCAGCCTACTTCTCAACCTAGTGAACGTTTCATTCAATTTGGTGGGGACCTGATGACCTTTGTTTTCTTGATCAACTATTACTTCAAGAGATTCATGTTGTCATTGTTGACGAACACTGCTCGGTTCCTCTCATCAGGAATATTGAAAAGAGTTGACATTTCTTTTTTTATTTATTGTACAGTGATCGCGCGTTTACTTCTTAGTCTGTGGTCACTCAAAGGAACAAGATCGATGATGGGTCTCTGTATTAAAATCACGAAGAGAACAGAAAGATGGCATCCATTCAAAGGTACAAGGACAATACGGTCCCAGGGGCCATGGGTTCGATCTCGAAGAGAAGAGCGGCACCGCATCACGTTGGAAGTGACCGTTCCCCGCCAAGCGATGGAGAGGAGAAGTGAGCAACAGTCAACGACAAAAAAATAGAGAACTCTTGACAAAGTACCTCACCAAAGGCCGAGATCACCCCTCATACACAAATCCAGCCTATCAAAATAGCTAAAAGTACACACCAGTATGCAGAGGAGGACATGATGAAGGACTCCTAGAGTCGATCGATCCTCACACGACATCTGGCTTGATGCGCACTCTTCTTCGCCTATGATATGGAAGGTATAGGGTAGAGTTTGGATCTCGGAAAAGGGCTTCAGAGGACTGTAATGATCAGAGAGAGACTCTAGTCGGCCTGCGTTGACAATGCTCCTCTCGTTCACGAGGATGGGGTGGGTGAGGACACGGTGCGGGGTTTGGTTCCTAAGAAGTGGCAAGACTATGTAAATGGT
This sequence comes from Entomortierella parvispora, assembly GCA_963573315.1. NCBI lineage: Eukaryota > Fungi > Mortierellomycota > Mortierellomycetes > Mortierellales > Mortierellaceae > Entomortierella > Entomortierella parvispora. Next base: position 2,681,098 of record OY752145.1, read on the forward strand.
CAGTGGACGCTATCAAGACGCGGTTGCACCTCTATTGCAATTAACCTAGCCAGGGGCTTCCCACCAGCCGCAGAGGTGTTTCTCAGAGTGGCCCCCCCATCTCCCCCACACCCCGCACCCGCACCCAAGCCCATCCCTCCACTCTCACCCCCTTCTGCTATTGTCCACCTGTAGGTGGGGCCCCAACCATCTTCCGTGAATGGAGGTAGCCGCGGAGGAGGAGTTTTCTGGGCCAGGATGGCGCTTACCCCCCCCCCCCCCTCTCCCTCTCCCTCTTGTCCTCTCTTTGCATCCAACGCCCTCACCCAGCCCACACCCCCTTCTGCAATTATGCACCTGTAGGTGGGGCCCCAACCATCTTCCGATAATGGAGACAGCCGCGGAGGAGGTGTTTCTGGGTCAGGATGGTGCTTAACCCCCCCCCTCTCCCTCTCCCTCTTGTCCTCTCTTCGCCACCTAAAGTCTTCATTGAAATTCACACAAGCGCCATAGACGCCTTGTCTTGGAGCGCTTAGCCCACTGCCATTACCTTGTTTGAGCTCAAAGGGGTGGACGACCTGAATGGAATGTGATCCTTGCGGAAGACTTGGTTCCTAAGAAGTGGAAAGACTGTGTAAATGGTCAGCGGACGCTACCAAGACGCGTGTAAACCCACTTTGTACAGATGTCTCTCAGAGGTCGGCCCCAGCCTCACTCACTCCCTTCGACTTTATCCACGGAGGGGGCCAGATCACTACATAACAGTGCCAGCCGAAGAAGGTTGAGGACAGCCAGCCCACCGCCACTATTCATCATTGAAACTTCACACAGGCACCAAAGGACGCCCTGCCCTGAAGCGCTGAGGCCACTGCCATTACCTTGTCTTTGTCCAGGAGCCGACGGTATGGATGGAATATGGATATGGATATGGTCCATGTGTCCAGTGCTTGGTCCTGTGCATCCACTTGGCCCCGAAGAAATAATAGTAATAGCCGTACCATGGATGGAGGTAGCACCGATGAGATGGCTAGGATGGGAGAGGAGAAAGCTGTCCTCTTCTTGGGCTTTGGATGGCGGATGGCGCGTACTTTGACTCCCTTCGATGGATGGATGGACGGATGGATGGACGACGCGTTCTTGTTTACTTGAAGCGGGACTGCTTTTTGTGTTGACTGGTGGCAAGCCAGCCGCAGCAGAAAAGCTGGCAGGCAGGGGAGGCGTTCTTGGTGGGCGGTCACCACTGAAAGCGTGCAAAGATGCAAGGGTGCAAGGACCGAGCATGCTCCAAAGAGCCGGGGTTGCTGTGGAGTCTCTGAAAGCGAGCCTCTGAAAGCAGCGGATGTTGTTGAAAGGCCGGTGGCCTCTGGCGGAGTTGAAGGTAGCCAGTTGAGAGGCGCTACCCTCGGTCTCTTTGTAGGGAAGAGACGTTCTTGAAGGACAGCGGGCGGCAGAGGACAGAGCTTTCTTTTGGAGAGCGAAGCGCGTCACCAGAGAGGCAGATGGAGCTGGTATTTTTCAGGAACTGGGTCTCTTGAGACCTGGCTTATGCTTCTCTGGGCCCGAGACGAGAGCTCAGCACTTGTGCTTGTTACTGACCACGCGGTTTGAAGAACGCGCGCTAGCCTGGGCTGTGCTGCAGTGCTACAAGAGACTACAGGATAGACATGCAAGGGGGCGTTAGTGACTGAAGTACACAAACGAAGGCCTAGGAAGTAGGGCGCAAGGGATTTTTTTGTTTGGCTGGATTTCATATATTTTAGTTCAGCTCAGAGCATACCTTAAAAAAAACACGAGCCGTGCTCTTGTGTCTGAGTTGCACGCGAGTGCTGGGCTTGGTTGGACAACCCTTGGAGCCATGGCAGAGATGGATCATGACTGAAATGGAAATGTGCATGTGAAATGTCAGTGGGAATGTAGGGTGGGTGTGGGGAGGAGGGGAGGTGGTGAGAGAGAAAAAAAAGAAAACAAAAAATCAGCGCGCGCATTTTTGTATCTGCAGCGGAGAGGTCTGGTCCCGTGTAAACGGTCTGAACGGTCTAACCCTGTGTAAACGGTCGAACACCGTGTAAACAACGGTCCAGCTACATGGCCAGATAGCCCTTTTCCCTTCTTTTCCATGCACACTCGGTCCGGTGGCTTGAACGCAATTACGAAGGTGGACCTTGTCCTAGGGTCCGCAAGAGAGGTTCATTCCTACAAGTGGCACGCGTACCAACATTGTCTTTGAAGTTCTCGGAGAGGGAGGAGGCACCGTGGAGAATGGAGAATCAGATGGCACTGGCTGCATCCCACCATAGCTCGGGGGGGGGGGTTTTGTTCTCATGCCTCCGTCTACCTGTCAGATCCTGAAAACTGGAAGGAGGAAGACGTCTCCTCAGTGAAGATATCTGTCGTGTTGGATCCGATCATCGGATCCTGGACCCTGGATCCATAAAGGTTGCGGTGGAGGGTCCATCTCTCTTTTTAATGACCGATCCTTCTCGGGAAAAGAAAAAGAAGCAGACGTGCTCGGTCTTGATATGTTCTGGAGAGTGGTCAGGAGCACAAAAGGAGGCGGGCATCTCCCTTCTTCCCTGCGTGGATCTGTTGATCTAGGATCTAGGATGGCATCCAGGACGGTGGCGACAAAAGATCCTGTCCTCTCCATTGCACTCAGAGCACTCGAGTCTCTGCTGCACCCAAAGATCAGCGATGGTGATCGGTACTCTCTCCTGGATCTCTGGCGCTCCCCCCGAGGACAAAAGTCGACAAGTCTTGGGGCGACTGCAACCAACACATCCTCCCCGTCACCAAGCAGCCATGTAGCCGGCACCCCCATCTCGCGTCAAAGCCATACCGCACTCGCCTAGTATTTTCCAACCTACTGTACTTCTCAACCTTCTTCTCAACCTATATATCTACTTCTCAGCCTACTTCTCAACCTAGTGAACGTTTCATTCAATTTGGTGGGGACCTGATGACCTTTGTTTTCTTGATCAACTATTACTTCAAGAGATTCATGTTGTCATTGTTGACGAACACTGCTCGGTTCCTCTCATCAGGAATATTGAAAAGAGTTGACATTTCTTTTTTTATTTATTGTACAGTGATCGCGCGTTTACTTCTTAGTCTGTGGTCACTCAAAGGAACAAGATCGATGATGGGTCTCTGTATTAAAATCACGAAGAGAACAGAAAGATGGCATCCATTCAAAGGTACAAGGACAATACGGTCCCAGGGGCCATGGGTTCGATCTCGAAGAGAAGAGCGGCACCGCATCACGTTGGAAGTGACCGTTCCCCGCCAAGCGATGGAGAGGAGAAGTGAGCAACAGTCAACGACAAAAAAATAGAGAACTCTTGACAAAGTACCTCACCAAAGGCCGAGATCACCCCTCATACACAAATCCAGCCTATCAAAATAGCTAAAAGTACACACCAGTATGCAGAGGAGGACATGATGAAGGACTCCTAGAGTCGATCGATCCTCACACGACATCTGGCTTGATGCGCACTCTTCTTCGCCTATGATATGGAAGGTATAGGGTAGAGTTTGGATCTCGGAAAAGGGCTTCAGAGGACTGTAATGATCAGAGAGAGACTCTAGTCGGCCTGCGTTGACAATGCTCCTCTCGTTCACGAGGATGGGGTGGGTGAGGACACGGTGCGGGGTTTGGTTCCTAAGAAGTGGCAAGACTATGTAAATGGTCAGTGGACGCTATCAAGACGCGGTTGCACCTCTATTGCAATTAACCTAGCCAGGGGCTTCCCACCAGCCGCAGAGGTGTTTCTCAGAGTGGCCCCCCCATCTCCCCCACACCCCGCACCCGCACCCAAGCCCATCCCTCCACTCTCACCCCCTTCTGCTATTGTCCACCTGTAGGTGGGGCCCCAACCATCTTCCGTGAATGGAGGTAGCCGCGGAGGAGGAGTTTTCTGGGCCAGGATGGCGCTTACCCCCCCCCCCCCTCTCTCCCTCTCCCTCTTGTCCTCTCTTTGCATCCAACGCCCTCACCCAGCCCACACCCCCTTCTGCAATTATGCACCTGTAGGTGGGGCCCCAACCATCTTCCGATAATGGAGACAGCCGCGGAGGAGGTGTTTCTGGGTCAGGATGGTGCTTAACCCCCCCCCTCTCCCTCTCCCTCTTGTCCTCTCTTCGCCACCTAAAGTCTTCATTGAAATTCACACAAGCGCCATAGACGCCTTGTCTTGGAGCGCTTAGCCCACTGCCATTACCTTGTTTGAGCTCAAAGGGGTGGACGACCTGAATGGAATGTGATCCTTGCGGAAGACTTGGTTCCTAAGAAGTGGAAAGACTGTGTAAATGGTCAGCGGACGCTACCAAGACGCGTGTAAACCCACTTTGTACAGATGTCTCTCAGAGGTCGGCCCCAGCCTCACTCACTCCCTTCGACTTTATCCACGGAGGGGGCCAGATCACTACATAACAGTGCCAGCCGAAGAAGGTTGAGGACAGCCAGCCCACCGCCACTATTCATCATTGAAACTTCACACAGGCACCAAAGGACGCCCTGCCCTGAAGCGCTGAGGCCACTGCCATTACCTTGTCTTTGTCCAGGAGCCGACGGTATGGATGGAATATGGATATGGATATGGTCCATGTGTCCAGTGCTTGGTCCTGTGCATCCACTTGGCCCCGAAGAAATAATAGTAATAGCCGTACCATGGATGGAGGTAGCACCGATGAGATGGCTAGGATGGGAGAGGAGAAAGCTGTCCTCTTCTTGGGCTTTGGATGGCGGATGGCGCGTACTTTGACTCCCTTCGATGGATGGATGGACGGATGGATGGACGACGCGTTCTTGTTTACTTGAAGCGGGACTGCTTTTTGTGTTGACTGGTGGCAAGCCAGCCGCAGCAGAAAAGCTGGCAGGCAGGGGAGGCGTTCTTGGTGGGCGGTCACCACTGAAAGCGTGCAAAGATGCAAGGGTGCAAGGACCGAGCATGCTCCAAAGAGCCGGGGTTGCTGTGGAGTCTCTGAAAGCGAGCCTCTGAAAGCAGCGGATGTTGTTGAAAGGCCGGTGGCCTCTGGCGGAGTTGAAGGTAGCCAGTTGAGAGGCGCTACCCTCGGTCTCTTTGTAGGGAAGAGACGTTCTTGAAGGACAGCGGGCGGCAGAGGACAGAGCTTTCTTTTGGAGAGCGAAGCGCGTCACCAGAGAGGCAGATGGAGCTGGTATTTTTCAGGAACTGGGTCTCTTGAGACCTGGCTTATGCTTCTCTGGGCCCGAGACGAGAGCTCAGCACTTGTGCTTGTTACTGACCACGCGGTTTGAAGAACGCGCGCTAGCCTGGGCTGTGCTGCAGTGCTACAAGAGACTACAGGATAGACATGCAAGGGGGCGTTAGTGACTGAAGTACACAAACGAAGGCCTAGGAAGTAGGGCGCAAGGGATTTTTTTGTTTGGCTGGATTTCATATATTTTAGTTCAGCTCAGAGCATACCTTAAAAAAAACACGAGCCGTGCTCTTGTGTCTGAGTTGCACGCGAGTGCTGGGCTTGGTTGGACAACCCTTGGAGCCATGGCAGAGATGGATCATGACTGAAATGGAAATGTGCATGTGAAATGTCAGTGGGAATGTAGGGTGGGTGTGGGGAGGAGGGGAGGTGGTGAGAGAGAAAAAAAAGAAAACAAAAAATCAGCGCGCGCATTTTTGTATCTGCAGCGGAGAGGTCTGGTCCCGTGTAAACGGTCTGAACGGTCTAACCCTGTGTAAACGGTCGAACACCGTGTAAACAACGGTCCAGCTACATGGCCAGATAGCCCTTTTCCCTTCTTTTCCATGCACACTCGGTCCGGTGGCTTGAACGCAATTACGAAGGTGGACCTTGTCCTAGGGTCCGCAAGAGAGGTTCATTCCTACAAGTGGCACGCGTACCAACATTGTCTTTGAAGTTCTCGGAGAGGGAGGAGGCACCGTGGAGAATGGAGAATCAGATGGCACTGGCTGCATCCCACCATAGCTCGGGGGGGGGGGTTTTGTTCTCATGCCTCCGTCTACCTGTCAGATCCTGAAAACTGGAAGGAGGAAGACGTCTCCTCAGTGAAGATATCTGTCGTGTTGGATCCGATCATCGGATCCTGGACCCTGGATCCATAAAGGTTGCGGTGGAGGGTCCATCTCTCTTTTTAATGACCGATCCTTCTCGGGAAAAGAAAAAGAAGCAGACGTGCTCGGTCTTGATATGTTCTGGAGAGTGGTCAGGAGCACAAAAGGAGGCGGGCATCTCCCTTCTTCCCTGCGTGGATCTGTTGATCTAGGATCTAGGATGGCATCCAGGACGGTGGCGACAAAAGATCCTGTCCTCTCCATTGCACTCAGAGCACTCGAGTCTCTGCTGCACCCAAAGATCAGCGATGGTGATCGGTACTCTCTCCTGGATCTCTGGCGCTCCCCCCGAGGACAAAAGTCGACAAGTCTTGGGGCGACTGCAACCAACACATCCTCCCCGTCACCAAGCAGCCATGTAGCCGGCACCCCCATCTCGCGTCAAAGCCATACCGCACTCGCCTAGTATTTTCCAACCTACTGTACTTCTCAACCTTCTTCTCAACCTATATATCTACTTCTCAGCCTACTTCTCAACCTAGTGAACGTTTCATTCAATTTGGTGGGGACCTGATGACCTTTGTTTTCTTGATCAACTATTACTTCAAGAGATTCATGTTGTCATTGTTGACGAACACTGCTCGGTTCCTCTCATCAGGAATATTGAAAAGAGTTGACATTTCTTTTTTTATTTATTGTACAGTGATCGCGCGTTTACTTCTTAGTCTGTGGTCACTCAAAGGAACAAGATCGATGATGGGTCTCTGTATTAAAATCACGAAGAGAACAGAAAGATGGCATCCATTCAAAGGTACAAGGACAATACGGTCCCAGGGGCCATGGGTTCGATCTCGAAGAGAAGAGCGGCACCGCATCACGTTGGAAGTGACCGTTCCCCGCCAAGCGATGGAGAGGAGAAGTGAGCAACAGTCAACGACAAAAAAATAGAGAACTCTTGACAAAGTACCTCACCAAAGGCCGAGATCACCCCTCATACACAAATCCAGCCTATCAAAATAGCTAAAAGTACACACCAGTATGCAGAGGAGGACATGATGAAGGACTCCTAGAGTCGATCGATCCTCACACGACATCTGGCTTGATGCGCACTCTTCTTCGCCTATGATATGGAAGGTATAGGGTAGAGTTTGGATCTCGGAAAAGGGCTTCAGAGGACTGTAATGATCAGAGAGAGACTCTAGTCGGCCTGCGTTGACAATGCTCCTCTCGTTCACGAGGATGGGGTGGGTGAGGACACGGTGCGGGGTTTGGTTCCTAAGAAGTGGCAAGACTATGTAAATGGTCAGTGGACGCTATCAAGACGCGGTTGCACCTCTATTGCAATTAACCTAGCCAGGGGCTTCCCACCAGCCGCAGAGGTGTTTCTCAGAGTGGCCCCCCCATCTCCCCCACACCCCGCACCCGCACCCAAGCCCATCCCTCCACTCTCACCCCCTTCTGCTATTGTCCACCTGTAGGTGGGGCCCCAACCATCTTCCGTGAATGGAGGTAGCCGCGGAGGAGGAGTTTTCTGGGCCAGGATGGCGCTTACCCCCCCCCCCCCCTCTCCCTCTCCCTCTTGTCCTCTCTTTGCATCCAACGCCCTCACCCAGCCCACACCCCCTTCTGCAATTATGCACCTGTAGGTGGGGCCCCAACCATCTTCCGATAATGGAGACAGCCGCGGAGGAGGTGTTTCTGGGTCAGGATGGTGCTTAACCCCCCCCCTCTCCCTCTCCCTCTTGTCCTCTCTTCGCCACCTAAAGTCTTCATTGAAATTCACACAAGCGCCATAGACGCCTTGTCTTGGAGCGCTTAGCCCACTGCCATTACCTTGTTTGAGCTCAAAGGGGTGGACGACCTGAATGGAATGTGATCCTTGCGGAAGACTTGGTTCCTAAGAAGTGGAAAGACTGTGTAAATGGTCAGCGGACGCTACCAAGACGCGTGTAAACCCACTTTGTACAGATGTCTCTCAGAGGTCGGCCCCAGCCTCACTCACTCCCTTCGACTTTATCCACGGAGGGGGCCAGATCACTACATAACAGTGCCAGCCGAAGAAGGTTGAGGACAGCCAGCCCACCGCCACTATTCATCATTGAAACTTCACACAGGCACCAAAGGACGCCCTGCCCTGAAGCGCTGAGGCCACTGCCATTACCTTGTCTTTGTCCAGGAGCCGACGGTATGGATGGAATATGGATATGGATATGGTCCATGTGTCCAGTGCTTGGTCCTGTGCATCCACTTGGCCCCGAAGAAATAATAGTAATAGCCGTACCATGGATGGAGGTAGCACCGATGAGATGGCTAGGATGGGAGAGGAGAAAGCTGTCCTCTTCTTGGGCTTTGGATGGCGGATGGCGCGTACTTTGACTCCCTTCGATGGATGGATGGACGGATGGATGGACGACGCGTTCTTGTTTACTTGAAGCGGGACTGCTTTTTGTGTTGACTGGTGGCAAGCCAGCCGCAGCAGAAAAGCTGGCAGGCAGGGGAGGCGTTCTTGGTGGGCGGTCACCACTGAAAGCGTGCAAAGATGCAAGGGTGCAAGGACCGAGCATGCTCCAAAGAGCCGGGGTTGCTGTGGAGTCTCTGAAAGCGAGCCTCTGAAAGCAGCGGATGTTGTTGAAAGGCCGGTGGCCTCTGGCGGAGTTGAAGGTAGCCAGTTGAGAGGCGCTACCCTCGGTCTCTTTGTAGGGAAGAGACGTTCTTGAAGGACAGCGGGCGGCAGAGGACAGAGCTTTCTTTTGGAGAGCGAAGCGCGTCACCAGAGAGGCAGATGGAGCTGGTATTTTTCAGGAACTGGGTCTCTTGAGACCTGGCTTATGCTTCTCTGGGCCCGAGACGAGAGCTCAGCACTTGTGCTTGTTACTGACCACGCGGTTTGAAGAACGCGCGCTAGCCTGGGCTGTGCTGCAGTGCTACAAGAGACTACAGGATAGACATGCAAGGGGGCGTTAGTGACTGAAGTACACAAACGAAGGCCTAGGAAGTAGGGCGCAAGGGATTTTTTTGTTTGGCTGGATTTCATATATTTTAGTTCAGCTCAGAGCATACCTTAAAAAAAACACGAGCCGTGCTCTTGTGTCTGAGTTGCACGCGAGTGCTGGGCTTGGTTGGACAACCCTTGGAGCCATGGCAGAGATGGATCATGACTGAAATGGAAATGTGCATGTGAAATGTCAGTGGGAATGTAGGGTGGGTGTGGGGAGGAGGGGAGGTGGTGAGAGAGAAAAAAAAGAAAACAAAAAATCAGCGCGCGCATTTTTGTATCTGCAGCGGAGAGGTCTGGTCCCGTGTAAACGGTCTGAACGGTCTAACCCTGTGTAAACGGTCGAACACCGTGTAAACAACGGTCCAGCTACATGGCCAGATAGCCCTTTTCCCTTCTTTTCCATGCACACTCGGTCCGGTGGCTTGAACGCAATTACGAAGGTGGACCTTGTCCTAGGGTCCGCAAGAGAGGTTCATTCCTACAAGTGGCACGCGTACCAACATTGTCTTTGAAGTTCTCGGAGAGGGAGGAGGCACCGTGGAGAATGGAGAATCAGATGGCACTGGCTGCATCCCACCATAGCTCGGGGGGGGGGGTTTTGTTCTCATGCCTCCGTCTACCTGTCAGATCCTGAAAACTGGAAGGAGGAAGACGTCTCCTCAGTGAAGATATCTGTCGTGTTGGATCCGATCATCGGATCCTGGACCCTGGATCCATAAAGGTTGCGGTGGAGGGTCCATCTCTCTTTTTAATGACCGATCCTTCTCGGGAAAAGAAAAAGAAGCAGACGTGCTCGGTCTTGATATGTTCTGGAGAGTGGTCAGGAGCACAAAAGGAGGCGGGCATCTCCCTTCTTCCCTGCGTGGATCTGTTGATCTAGGATCTAGGATGGCATCCAGGACGGTGGCGACAAAAGATCCTGTCCTCTCCATTGCACTCAGAGCACTCGAGTCTCTGCTGCACCCAAAGATCAGCGATGGTGATCGGTACTCTCTCCTGGATCTCTGGCGCTCCCCCCGAGGACAAAAGTCGACAAGTCTTGGGGCGACTGCAACCAACACATCCTCCCCGTCACCAAGCAGCCATGTAGCCGGCACCCCCATCTCGCGTCAAAGCCATACCGCACTCGCCTAGTATTTTCCAACCTACTGTACTTCTCAACCTTCTTCTCAACCTATATATCTACTTCTCAGCCTACTTCTCAACCTAGTGAACGTTTCATTCAATTTGGTGGGGACCTGATGACCTTTGTTTTCTTGATCAACTATTACTTCAAGAGATTCATGTTGTCATTGTTGACGAACACTGCTCGGTTCCTCTCATCAGGAATATTGAAAAGAGTTGACATTTCTTTTTTTATTTATTGTACAGTGATCGCGCGTTTACTTCTTAGTCTGTGGTCACTCAAAGGAACAAGATCGATGATGGGTCTCTGTATTAAAATCACGAAGAGAACAGAAAGATGGCATCCATTCAAAGGTACAAGGACAATACGGTCCCAGGGGCCATGGGTTCGATCTCGAAGAGAAGAGCGGCACCGCATCACGTTGGAAGTGACCGTTCCCCGCCAAGCGATGGAGAGGAGAAGTGAGCAACAGTCAACGACAAAAAAATAGAGAACTCTTGACAAAGTACCTCACCAAAGGCCGAGATCACCCCTCATACACAAATCCAGCCTATCAAAATAGCTAAAAGTACACACCAGTATGCAGAGGAGGACATGATGAAGGACTCCTAGAGTCGATCGATCCTCACACGACATCTGGCTTGATGCGCACTCTTCTTCGCCTATGATATGGAAGGTATAGGGTAGAGTTTGGATCTCGGAAAAGGGCTTCAGAGGACTGTAATGATCAGAGAGAGACTCTAGTCGGCCTGCGTTGACAATGCTCCTCTCGTTCACGAGGATGGGGTGGGTGAGGACACGGTGCGGGGTTTGGTTCCTAAGAAGTGGCAAGACTATGTAAATGGTCAGTGGACGCTATCAAGACGCGGTTGCACCTCTATTGCAATTAACCTAGCCAGGGGCTTCCCACCAGCCGCAGAGGTGTTTCTCAGAGTGGCCCCCCCATCTCCCCCACACCCCGCACCCGCACCCAAGCCCATCCCTCCACTCTCACCCCCTTCTGCTATTGTCCACCTGTAGGTGGGGCCCCAACCATCTTCCGTGAATGGAGGTAGCCGCGGAGGAGGAGTTTTCTGGGCCAGGATGGCGCTTACCCCCCCCCCCCCCTCTCCCTCTCCCTCTTGTCCTCTCTTTGCATCCAACGCCCTCACCCAGCCCACACCCCCTTCTGCAATTATGCACCTGTAGGTGGGGCCCCAACCATCTTCCGATAATGGAGACAGCCGCGGAGGAGGTGTTTCTGGGTCAGGATGGTGCTTAACCCCCCCCCTCTCCCTCTCCCTCTTGTCCTCTCTTCGCCACCTAAAGTCTTCATTGAAATTCACACAAGCGCCATAGACGCCTTGTCTTGGAGCGCTTAGCCCACTGCCATTACCTTGTTTGAGCTCAAAGGGGTGGACGACCTGAATGGAATGTGATCCTTGCGGAAGACTTGGTTCCTAAGAAGTGGAAAGACTGTGTAAATGGTCAGCGGACGCTACCAAGACGCGTGTAAACCCACTTTGTACAGATGTCTCTCAGAGGTCGGCCCCAGCCTCACTCACTCCCTTCGACTTTATCCACGGAGGGGGCCAGATCACTACATAACAGTGCCAGCCGAAGAAGGTTGAGGACAGCCAGCCCACCGCCACTATTCATCATTGAAACTTCACACAGGCACCAAAGGACGCCCTGCCCTGAAGCGCTGAGGCCACTGCCATTACCTTGTCTTTGTCCAGGAGCCGACGGTATGGATGGAATATGGATATGGATATGGTCCATGTGTCCAGTGCTTGGTCCTGTGCATCCACTTGGCCCCGAAGAAATAATAGTAATAGCCGTACCATGGATGGAGGTAGCACCGATGAGATGGCTAGGATGGGAGAGGAGAAAGCTGTCCTCTTCTTGGGCTTTGGATGGCGGATGGCGCGTACTTTGACTCCCTTCGATGGATGGATGGACGGATGGATGGACGACGCGTTCTTGTTTACTTGAAGCGGGACTGCTTTTTGTGTTGACTGGTGGCAAGCCAGCCGCAGCAGAAAAGCTGGCAGGCAGGGGAGGCGTTCTTGGTGGGCGGTCACCACTGAAAGCGTGCAAAGATGCAAGGGTGCAAGGACCGAGCATGCTCCAAAGAGCCGGGGTTGCTGTGGAGTCTCTGAAAGCGAGCCTCTGAAAGCAGCGGATGTTGTTGAAAGGCCGGTGGCCTCTGGCGGAGTTGAAGGTAGCCAGTTGAGAGGCGCTACCCTCGGTCTCTTTGTAGGGAAGAGACGTTCTTGAAGGACAGCGGGCGGCAGAGGACAGAGCTTTCTTTTGGAGAGCGAAGCGCGTCACCAGAGAGGCAGATGGAGCTGGTATTTTTCAGGAACTGGGTCTCTTGAGACCTGGCTTATGCTTCTCTGGGCCCGAGACGAGAGCTCAGCACTTGTGCTTGTTACTGACCACGCGGTTTGAAGAACGCGCGCTAGCCTGGGCTGTGCTGCAGTGCTACAAGAGACTACAGGATAGACATGCAAGGGGGCGTTAGTGACTGAAGTACACAAACGAAGGCCTAGGAAGTAGGGCGCAAGGGATTTTTTTGTTTGGCTGGATTTCATATATTTTAGTTCAGCTCAGAGCATACCTTAAAAAAAACACGAGCCGTGCTCTTGTGTCTGAGTTGCACGCGAGTGCTGGGCTTGGTTGGACAACCCTTGGAGCCATGGCAGAGATGGATCATGACTGAAATGGAAATGTGCATGTGAAATGTCAGTGGGAATGTAGGGTGGGTGTGGGGAGGAGGGGAGGTGGTGAGAGAGAAAAAAAAGAAAACAAAAAATCAGCGCGCGCATTTTTGTATCTGCAGCGGAGAGGTCTGGTCCCGTGTAAACGGTCTGAACGGTCTAACCCTGTGTAAACGGTCGAACACCGTGTAAACAACGGTCCAGCTACATGGCCAGATAGCCCTTTTCCCTTCTTTTCCATGCACACTCGGTCCGGTGGCTTGAACGCAATTACGAAGGTGGACCTTGTCCTAGGGTCCGCAAGAGAGGTTCATTCCTACAAGTGGCACGCGTACCAACATTGTCTTTGAAGTTCTCGGAGAGGGAGGAGGCACCGTGGAGAATGGAGAATCAGATGGCACTGGCTGCATCCCACCATAGCTCGGGGGGGGGGGTTTTGTTCTCATGCCTCCGTCTACCTGTCAGATCCTGAAAACTGGAAGGAGGAAGACGTCTCCTCAGTGAAGATATCTGTCGTGTTGGATCCGATCATCGGATCCTGGACCCTGGATCCATAAAGGTTGCGGTGGAGGGTCCATCTCTCTTTTTAATGACCGATCCTTCTCGGGAAAAGAAAAAGAAGCAGACGTGCTCGGTCTTGATATGTTCTGGAGAGTGGTCAGGAGCACAAAAGGAGGCGGGCATCTCCCTTCTTCCCTGCGTGGATCTGTTGATCTAGGATCTAGGATGGCATCCAGGACGGTGGCGACAAAAGATCCTGTCCTCTCCATTGCACTCAGAGCACTCGAGTCTCTGCTGCACCCAAAGATCAGCGATGGTGATCGGTACTCTCTCCTGGATCTCTGGCGCTCCCCCCGAGGACAAAAGTCGACAAGTCTTGGGGCGACTGCAACCAACACATCCTCCCCGTCACCAAGCAGCCATGTAGCCGGCACCCCCATCTCGCGTCAAAGCCATACCGCACTCGCCTAGTATTTTCCAACCTACTGTACTTCTCAACCTTCTTCTCAACCTATATATCTACTTCTCAGCCTACTTCTCAACCTAGTGAACGTTTCATTCAATTTGGTGGGGACCTGATGACCTTTGTTTTCTTGATCAACTATTACTTCAAGAGATTCATGTTGTCATTGTTGACGAACACTGCTCGGTTCCTCTCATCAGGAATATTGAAAAGAGTTGACATTTCTTTTTTTATTTATTGTACAGTGATCGCGCGTTTACTTCTTAGTCTGTGGTCACTCAAAGGAACAAGATCGATGATGGGTCTCTGTATTAAAATCACGAAGAGAACAGAAAGATGGCATCCATTCAAAGGTACAAGGACAATACGGTCCCAGGGGCCATGGGTTCGATCTCGAAGAGAAGAGCGGCACCGCATCACGTTGGAAGTGACCGTTCCCCGCCAAGCGATGGAGAGGAGAAGTGAGCAACAGTCAACGACAAAAAAATAGAGAACTCTTGACAAAGTACCTCACCAAAGGCCGAGATCACCCCTCATACACAAATCCAGCCTATCAAAATAGCTAAAAGTACACACCAGTATGCAGAGGAGGACATGATGAAGGACTCCTAGAGTCGATCGATCCTCACACGACATCTGGCTTGATGCGCACTCTTCTTCGCCTATGATATGGAAGGTATAGGGTAGAGTTTGGATCTCGGAAAAGGGCTTCAGAGGACTGTAATGATCAGAGAGAGACTCTAGTCGGCCTGCGTTGACAATGCTCCTCTCGTTCACGAGGATGGGGTGGGTGAGGACACGGTGCGGGGTTTGGTTCCTAAGAAGTGGCAAGACTATGTAAATGGTCAGTGGACGCTATCAAGACGCGGTTGCACCTCTATTGCAATTAACCTAGCCAGGGGCTTCCCACCAGCCGCAGAGGTGTTTCTCAGAGTGGCCCCCCCATCTCCCCCACACCCCGCACCCGCACCCAAGCCCATCCCTCCACTCTCACCCCCTTCTGCTATTGTCCACCTGTAGGTGGGGCCCCAACCATCTTCCGTGAATGGAGGTAGCCGCGGAGGAGGAGTTTTCTGGGCCAGGATGGCGCTTACCCCCCCCCCCCCCTCTCCCTCTCCCTCTTGTCCTCTCTTTGCATCCAACGCCCTCACCCAGCCCACACCCCCTTCTGCAATTATGCACCTGTAGGTGGGGCCCCAACCATCTTCCGATAATGGAGACAGCCGCGGAGGAGGTGTTTCTGGGTCAGGATGGTGCTTAACCCCCCCCCTCTCCCTCTCCCTCTTGTCCTCTCTTCGCCACCTAAAGTCTTCATTGAAATTCACACAAGCGCCATAGACGCCTTGTCTTGGAGCGCTTAGCCCACTGCCATTACCTTGTTTGAGCTCAAAGGGGTGGACGACCTGAATGGAATGTGATCCTTGCGGAAGACTTGGTTCCTAAGAAGTGGAAAGACTGTGTAAATGGTCAGCGGACGCTACCAAGACGCGTGTAAACCCACTTTGTACAGATGTCTCTCAGAGGTCGGCCCCAGCCTCACTCACTCCCTTCGACTTTATCCACGGAGGGGGCCAGATCACTACATAACAGTGCCAGCCGAAGAAGGTTGAGGACAGCCAGCCCACCGCCACTATTCATCATTGAAACTTCACACAGGCACCAAAGGACGCCCTGCCCTGAAGCGCTGAGGCCACTGCCATTACCTTGTCTTTGTCCAGGAGCCGACGGTATGGATGGAATATGGATATGGATATGGTCCATGTGTCCAGTGCTTGGTCCTGTGCATCCACTTGGCCCCGAAGAAATAATAGTAATAGCCGTACCATGGATGGAGGTAGCACCGATGAGATGGCTAGGATGGGAGAGGAGAAAGCTGTCCTCTTCTTGGGCTTTGGATGGCGGATGGCGCGTACTTTGACTCCCTTCGATGGATGGATGGACGGATGGATGGACGACGCGTTCTTGTTTACTTGAAGCGGGACTGCTTTTTGTGTTGACTGGTGGCAAGCCAGCCGCAGCAGAAAAGCTGGCAGGCAGGGGAGGCGTTCTTGGTGGGCGGTCACCACTGAAAGCGTGCAAAGATGCAAGGGTGCAAGGACCGAGCATGCTCCAAAGAGCCGGGGTTGCTGTGGAGTCTCTGAAAGCGAGCCTCTGAAAGCAGCGGATGTTGTTGAAAGGCCGGTGGCCTCTGGCGGAGTTGAAGGTAGCCAGTTGAGAGGCGCTACCCTCGGTCTCTTTGTAGGGAAGAGACGTTCTTGAAGGACAGCGGGCGGCAGAGGACAGAGCTTTCTTTTGGAGAGCGAAGCGCGTCACCAGAGAGGCAGATGGAGCTGGTATTTTTCAGGAACTGGGTCTCTTGAGACCTGGCTTATGCTTCTCTGGGCCCGAGACGAGAGCTCAGCACTTGTGCTTGTTACTGACCACGCGGTTTGAAGAACGCGCGCTAGCCTGGGCTGTGCTGCAGTGCTACAAGAGACTACAGGATAGACATGCAAGGGGGCGTTAGTGACTGAAGTACACAAACGAAGGCCTAGGAAGTAGGGCGCAAGGGATTTTTTTGTTTGGCTGGATTTCATATATTTTAGTTCAGCTCAGAGCATACCTTAAAAAAAACACGAGCCGTGCTCTTGTGTCTGAGTTGCACGCGAGTGCTGGGCTTGGTTGGACAACCCTTGGAGCCATGGCAGAGATGGATCATGACTGAAATGGAAATGTGCATGTGAAATGTCAGTGGGAATGTAGGGTGGGTGTGGGGAGGAGGGGAGGTGGTGAGAGAGAAAAAAAAGAAAACAAAAAATCAGCGCGCGCATTTTTGTATCTGCAGCGGAGAGGTCTGGTCCCGTGTAAACGGTCTGAACGGTCTAACCCTGTGTAAACGGTCGAACACCGTGTAAACAACGGTCCAGCTACATGGCCAGATAGCCCTTTTCCCTTCTTTTCCATGCACACTCGGTCCGGTGGCTTGAACGCAATTACGAAGGTGGACCTTGTCCTAGGGTCCGCAAGAGAGGTTCATTCCTACAAGTGGCACGCGTACCAACATTGTCTTTGAAGTTCTCGGAGAGGGAGGAGGCACCGTGGAGAATGGAGAATCAGATGGCACTGGCTGCATCCCACCATAGCTCGGGGGGGGGGGTTTTGTTCTCATGCCTCCGTCTACCTGTCAGATCCTGAAAACTGGAAGGAGGAAGACGTCTCCTCAGTGAAGATATCTGTCGTGTTGGATCCGATCATCGGATCCTGGACCCTGGATCCATAAAGGTTGCGGTGGAGGGTCCATCTCTCTTTTTAATGACCGATCCTTCTCGGGAAAAGAAAAAGAAGCAGACGTGCTCGGTCTTGATATGTTCTGGAGAGTGGTCAGGAGCACAAAAGGAGGCGGGCATCTCCCTTCTTCCCTGCGTGGATCTGTTGATCTAGGATCTAGGATGGCATCCAGGACGGTGGCGACAAAAGATCCTGTCCTCTCCATTGCACTCAGAGCACTCGAGTCTCTGCTGCACCCAAAGATCAGCGATGGTGATCGGTACTCTCTCCTGGATCTCTGGCGCTCCCCCCGAGGACAAAAGTCGACAAGTCTTGGGGCGACTGCAACCAACACATCCTCCCCGTCACCAAGCAGCCATGTAGCCGGCACCCCCATCTCGCGTCAAAGCCATACCGCACTCGCCTAGTATTTTCCAACCTACTGTACTTCTCAACCTTCTTCTCAACCTATATATCTACTTCTCAGCCTACTTCTCAACCTAGTGAACGTTTCATTCAATTTGGTGGGGACCTGATGACCTTTGTTTTCTTGATCAACTATTACTTCAAGAGATTCATGTTGTCATTGTTGACGAACACTGCTCGGTTCCTCTCATCAGGAATATTGAAAAGAGTTGACATTTCTTTTTTTATTTATTGTACAGTGATCGCGCGTTTACTTCTTAGTCTGTGGTCACTCAAAGGAACAAGATCGATGATGGGTCTCTGTATTAAAATCACGAAGAGAACAGAAAGATGGCATCCATTCAAAGGTACAAGGACAATACGGTCCCAGGGGCCATGGGTTCGATCTCGAAGAGAAGAGCGGCACCGCATCACGTTGGAAGTGACCGTTCCCCGCCAAGCGATGGAGAGGAGAAGTGAGCAACAGTCAACGACAAAAAAATAGAGAACTCTTGACAAAGTACCTCACCAAAGGCCGAGATCACCCCTCATACACAAATCCAGCCTATCA
Source organism: Entomortierella parvispora (assembly GCA_963573315.1). Lineage (NCBI taxonomy): Eukaryota > Fungi > Mortierellomycota > Mortierellomycetes > Mortierellales > Mortierellaceae > Entomortierella > Entomortierella parvispora. The sequence goes on from OY752145.1 coordinate 2,699,139, forward strand.
AAATAGCTAAAAGTACACACCAGTATGCAGAGGAGGACATGATGAAGGACTCCTAGAGTCGATCGATCCTCACACGACATCTGGCTTGATGCGCACTCTTCTTCGCCTATGATATGGAAGGTATAGGGTAGAGTTTGGATCTCGGAAAAGGGCTTCAGAGGACTGTAATGATCAGAGAGAGACTCTAGTCGGCCTGCGTTGACAATGCTCCTCTCGTTCACGAGGATGGGGTGGGTGAGGACACGGTGCGGGGTTTGGTTCCTAAGAAGTGGCAAGACTATGTAAATGGTCAGTGGACGCTATCAAGACGCGGTTGCACCTCTATTGCAATTAACCTAGCCAGGGGCTTCCCACCAGCCGCAGAGGTGTTTCTCAGAGTGGCCCCCCCATCTCCCCCACACCCCGCACCCGCACCCAAGCCCATCCCTCCACTCTCACCCCCTTCTGCTATTGTCCACCTGTAGGTGGGGCCCCAACCATCTTCCGTGAATGGAGGTAGCCGCGGAGGAGGAGTTTTCTGGGCCAGGATGGCGCTTACCCCCCCCCCCCCCCTCTCCCTCTCCCTCTTGTCCTCTCTTTGCATCCAACGCCCTCACCCAGCCCACACCCCCTTCTGCAATTATGCACCTGTAGGTGGGGCCCCAACCATCTTCCGATAATGGAGACAGCCGCGGAGGAGGTGTTTCTGGGTCAGGATGGTGCTTAACCCCCCCCCTCTCCCTCTCCCTCTTGTCCTCTCTTCGCCACCTAAAGTCTTCATTGAAATTCACACAAGCGCCATAGACGCCTTGTCTTGGAGCGCTTAGCCCACTGCCATTACCTTGTTTGAGCTCAAAGGGGTGGACGACCTGAATGGAATGTGATCCTTGCGGAAGACTTGGTTCCTAAGAAGTGGAAAGACTG